>OY740716.1:269220617-274020617 GCA_963513945.1 Hydrotaea diabolus | reverse complement strand
GAGGGCTGTTTTATATATTTCTGTCCTAATAATGAAAATGCCAATATTTATCATCAAAAATGGTTTTATTGTTTTTCAAAGGATTCTTCAGCATGATTTATACACTTTTGCATGCACTCAAACCAATTGTCGAAGCACTTTTCTACTCCGATTCAGACACCTCCAAACATGGTTTTTGAAAGCTTCAACAGAATCTTCTGGATACGAAAATCGCTGACCACGTATTTTTTTCTTGATGTGCGGGAATAAAAAGAAGTTTTTGAGTCAGGGCTGTACGGCCGGCCATCAATTCCACGTTTTTGTCGGCCAAAAAGGCGCTGGTTTGAGCCGATGTGCGAGAGCTCACATTGTCATGGTGCACAATAATTCGTCTTCTGGTGTACCACTCATAATTGACCATCCTGCGTTGCTCAAGCGGAACAGTAGCCACATGAATAGTTTTGCCGAAGAAACAGGCGACCATTTGCCTCGAAGTGACAAGCCAATTCGTTGGAATTGGCTTGTCTTCGAAGACCCACACGGTCGATTGCTGTTTTGTTTCGGGCTCATACGCATAGATTCATGATTCGTCACTTGGATCCCGATCTTATAAACGTCTTTTGAAGCACCGCGATCGTATTTTTTAAAAATTTCTTTGCACCAATCGACACGAGCCTTTGTGCGGGATCCAACGAGAACAAACCTTTTTTACGGCCAGATGTTCATGCAATATCGAATGTATGCTGGTGTATGAAATGCCCAAGGATGCCTCTATCTCACGGTATGTCACATGACGATCTTGCATTATCAGTTCAGGCACGGCATCAATGTTCTCCGGAACAACGGCCGTATTTGGACGACCTTCGTCTTTGAGCGAGTCTCGGCCACGATTGAATTCATTAAACCAGCTTTTCACAGTGCTATACGTTGGTGGTTCATCGCCATACAAAGATTTAAGTTCATCGATGCACTCTTGTCGTGATAATCCACGTCGAAAGTTGTGAAAAATGATCGCACGAAAATTTTCACGAGTTAATTCCATTTTTTTTGCCAAATTGATTTTTTCAGGTCACTGTAAAGAACACAAATGATGGAAGTACGCCAAATCATTCTGAGTACGTTTATGCTAAAAAATGTCAAACTTTCCAAAGGAAATGTCAGATGGCGTCAGGCAACAGTTAGTGGAGCCTAGGCCAGAAATATATATAGCAATAGTACTATGAACTTAAAATTTTGAATTTTAATTATTGTGACATGAACAGTTTTTCTTTTGTTTCGAGACCAGTGTTGTTTCTTTTGCAGAACCAACGTAAAAATAATGAATTTGAAGTTTATAATTAAATAGGAAGTTTTAAGAAAAAATTCAAGGAACATTCAAATTGTAAATCATCTACAATGGCAGAGAAGTTCAAATTATTGGACCGTTACTTGTATGGCAACCACTAATTTTCTTTGAATGTTAACGAAAATGAGTAAGAGCTAGCATTCAAAAGTTGAATTCCTAATCTAGTGCGAGTGATCTTATACCAATTACGCTTGCCAATGTATCCTCAATAGCAAAGAGTCTAAGCCCAGAAAATCATCTAGTGTGAATGGCTCTCCCAAGAAAAGCTATACAATTTCTGACAATTCTTTTTAATAATTGTCTAAAGTTGGACTTTTTTAAAGAAACCAGAGTTATTGCCATTAAAAAATCTAACAAACCTGATTCTCTATCTTCATATGCCCCAATGTATTCACTATCGTCCATTTGTAAAATTTTAGAAAGGGTTATAAAAAGCATAGTAATTGATTTGTTCGATGATAGTAGTATTTTACAGCCAGGACAGTTTGGGTTTCGTAGAAAGTTCCAAGGCTATATTCTACGGCATGTCTGTCAAGACAGACATTTCTGGCAAAAACTTTAATGCTTTCCTAAGAATAGTGTTTAGTTTTACGTAGATTTTTATATTTTGCCATATAAATAAAACTTCACAAAGTTATTAAATTACAAAAAATAATATAATTATATATTTAAGCCAACAACAGAACAAATCCTTAAACTATTTTCATGTATGAATTTATACATGAAAAGCTTAAAAGACAATAAATTAAATTGAAGTTGAATATTAGAAGTACAACAGGACAGAAGCTAACTATTATTTAAATTGATTACCCCTGACGATGAACGATGAAAACAGATCGAAATATTAAGATATTTAAAAATAAACAAATAATAAAAACATCAACCTCTTTGTTTGCTCATGAAATCAAGCCTAATTAATTAAATTAAAAATATTTTGTCTAAAATCCTTAGCTTAAATTGTAGCTCCTAAATTTTGTTTGGGACCACTGTTCGTACTTTTTTGGACAGTTGCGAACTGAGGGGTTAAACCGTTGGTAAAAATGTGTGATTTGTTAAAAAGTACCAGTCAAAATGTTTTTGTTTTTTTTTTTGTTTGTTTCCTTTTTTGTCAAGCATTTGTTTATATAAAAAATGAAGGAAAAACAAACTTTGTCGTTTGACTTGGCCTTCTTCTGCGCCATCCACATCCAGAAAATTATCGCTGTCAACGTAATTTGCTGTTACAAGGGGCTGATGCCACGGATTTTTAAAAGGATATTCAAATGTACACACACGTATTTACGTGTGTTTGCTCTGTACGTGTGCGAGCGTGTAGGTGTATGCGTCTTTGACTTGAGCTCATTTAATGCTGATGTTGCTGATGATGATGCTTATGACGACGGTGATGCTGATTTCTTCACTAATGATGAGTTGTTATACGTACAGCAATCTTTGTTTTCCCCCCGAAATTCCACCTTCGACGTGGAGGGAGACAATTTTATTTTGAACCTCGTTTCCGGTACTCAAATTATCGCTGCGATGTTTATGCGAAATATATATCATACAAATAATTTATGACGAATTTCTCTCCGACTACAACGCAAAGGCAGCAACAAATTATATGACTTTTTTGCATTCAAACATTTCAAGAGGTCTTTTCGTATACACGAATATTTCAATGTACATGTGATGCTACAAATTTGTTTGTCTTCATTATCAGCGGCAGCAGCAGCATCGTCAAGAGCAGATTCGCCGGCTAAGGAGGCAAAAGTTAGTTAGGGCAGCGCGGAATGCGATGATAAGTGGTGGTAGACACGAAGCTGCCTGACGTCGGTGGTGATACAAAGAATCTAAATCACTTGGAAACTCTTCATCATTCTAGAAGAAACAACAACAAAAAACGAAAGCATAAATGAATACGTATTAGCAGCAACATATGCACACACATACACTCACGCTCACATAAGTATGTGCATACATACGTACGTACGTTAGTATGCCTTATGTCTTTTAAATTAAAATCCTAATGAGCACTTGTTTGTGTTTTAAACAAAACAAAATAAAAAGAAAAGAAAATATGGAAACTTTTTTCTTTCCGTTTTTTACGCTCACTGCCTGCCTGCCAGCTGACAAAGTAACACAAGCACAAGACAAGGAAATAAAAATAAATGGCATCGCAACATTTTCAATGGCAAACAAAAGTGAAACTTTTTTATTTCACTTTAAGTGAACTCATTAAATTTTCTTTTTCATTCGAAATTTATTTAAAAGAACGGTTAAATACAATTAAACATTTTTATGCGTAAAAAAATGAGCTTTTAATTTTGATCTCTTGACTCTAAATACAATTTAGGAAAAGAGCTCCAAAGTTGCATCTGACATAAGTACTTAAAACAATCGTTCTCTAATTGATGGTAATGACTCCAACCACATATCCTCATTTGAACGTCAGTGAAAGCTCTGAATTTAGGGCGGATAACGAATATCATACGTATTCCTTAAACCTTTTAACTGCAAACAATAATTTTAATGAAAGAGCAATGTATTTATTCTCCCTCTCTCTCTCTGAATTACGATTGGGAAAATAATTCATTTAAGACTCTTAAACTAACTTTAACTAACATAAAACCCTACTTTTGAATGTCCTTAAAATGAAAATATCATTTATATTTTTTGTTTCTTAAGTTATATTCGCGACGGTTAGTACAAGTATTGCATCTTTTCCTATTATAAAACGCTGTTACGAAAACTTTCCCAAAGTTACATACGAAATTCATGTCACGATTGAACTCATCTAACGTTTACGGCAATGTTAAAGGCTTTGACATCTAAAATTGCTTAAGGAACTATAGTCCAGGTAACAAAGAGTGTCCAGATCAAAAGAAGACTATTTGATTTATCTACTTTCAACCTTACAAATTTTACCTACAATAGTCGATTAATCAGAGGCCGTCTTATGCAACACTTGCAGAGGAAACTGTACGACAATTCAGTGGTATTCAGTTGTGTGTCAAAAAATATTCTCTTGTAGGTCTTGTCAAGTACAATAACAATCGGTTTGTGAAATTTCCCAAACACTTTCAAAATCTAGGAATCAGGTTAAGAAAACGATTTTGAATAATTTTGCTCACTTAAAACCCTGTAAGTGGGCCGCCGTAGTATGATGGATGTGTGCACCATTATCATGACAGTAGAACCAGGTTTAAGCCCGGGTAAGAACATCTAAATATATTTCAAAAGCGGGTTTTCAACCTCGTAAGTTCCTGCACCTTTACGAGAAAGAGATGTATCTCTAACCCGTGTTAAAATGTTTAAATCAAATTTTTTATTAGCCGTTCGGAGCTAGCACACATCCGCCAAAATTCTAGAACTTTTGATCTAGTAAATATTTTGAGTTCTGGAAAAGGGAAATTATAGCCAAATTATTTTAGCTATTAATTTTTAAATCGGGCTATCGGGTATATTTTAGAAATACGCCTGAAGATGACTTCTTTTCGTAATATCCGATTTTAAAGAAAAGTACATTTAAGTTCGTGTTAATTTATCATACCTGTTCTTTACGAACTCTTTCTTTTTGTTCAAGCTTAAGGTCAGTTTTCTTTTATTTTTGAATAAATATAAAAAATGAAAAGAAAATTTTTTCGTTTTTAGTTTTTTTGTGTGCAAGTAATTGATCACAAAATGCGTAAAAAAAATATTTTTCTTATTGCCGATTTTTGTATGATTGATCGATTGAACCTTTAAAAAGTGAGATTTAATTTTCGAATTCGTCAAACTGTATCTCATACATTTTAATACCTACTCCACTCTTTCTTAAATATTAAGTGTGGTTTCTTATCTTTAATATGGCGTCTAAATTTTCAATTTTACCAAATGTACTTTGGTTGTAGTGACTACTTAGTAGGGACATAAATACTGTTACACACGTTATATGCTGTAAAATAAAAAGTATTAAATGTTTTTGAACTAAATATTTTTTAATATATTTATTGATGTATATTGTATCCAAAAAGAATCCTTTACACACTCCTTAAGTCGCACTGGCCAATCATCAATAGCTGCACGAACCTCGTCCATTGGAAAATTGGCCACAGCTCGACTCAAAGCAGTCTTAAGAGATCCTATGTTGGGGTATCTGGTGACAAACCTTGTCCTCTAAAACCGCCCACAATTTGTAATCCAATGGGTTCAAATCTGGACTTCCTGAGGGCCATTCTTCAGAGGAAATGAAGGCTGGCAAATTGTTTCGAAGCCAGGCCTGGGACGTTTTAGCCTTATGCGTGCAGAATCCTGCTGGAAAGTCCATGGCTGGTTTTGGAACAGAGAATTATTAAGAGGCTGCACAACAGCTTCCAAAACGGTTTCTTGGTAAACTTTGGCCGATGTTGTGACTCCTTGTTCGCAGAAATGCAGGTCAGTGACCCGTAAGAGGCATTCCACCAAACCATGAATGAAGCTGGGTGATGACCCTTTTCCACCCTTGGGATCAGTTCAGATGCTTCCTTAGATGACCGCGCATACACTCTATCATGTTGCTTGTTAATTTTTTCCTGAACGGTAAAAATTTTTTCATCGGTAAACAAAATTTTTCTGTGCAAGTTATCAGCGTGCTTCACCAATAGACGTTTGCATTTTTCAATCCAATTTTTTTTAAGCTGCATTCAATAAATGTCCGGTACGTCGTTTCAAAGCCCCAAGTCTCAAATCTTTTTTACTGATTCGACTAATGGACTTTTGCGTGATATTATTCATCTCACGGGCCATGATTTTCTATTTTCGGAGCGGATTTATGTGAGTTCATGATTAAACGGCTTTGATGACAATCGGTGTACAAGCAGAGCGTGGTCTTTTACACCTCCAGTCTCCTCAAACAGTTTTATGCTTGGTAGACGAACATGCGGCTAATCCCTAGTGGCCACAGCGATTTGAAAATATCGCTGTTTATCATTTCACACTTGAAAAGCGCTATTACAACGATACGGTTCTCATTATCTGACCACTCCATGATGAAACAATTTTAAAATCCCGTTACAGACTAACTCTATTAAGGTTAGCTTTCAAACCCCGTATGACATTAACGAGGTATGTTCAGTTCTACTATTGAAATGGGTGTATTCAATGTTGTAACAGTATTTATGTCCCTACTAAGTATTTTTGAAAATATGATTTAGAAAAAAATATGATTTAAAAAAAATATGATTTTGGACGAACATAACTTTTTTTCTTTAAAAGCCATTTTGGAATGGCGAAAAGGTTTTCCATTTTTTTGGGAGTAAGTTTTGCCCACACGAAATTGCCCCTTTGGACACATGGGCGAAAAGTCAATTTTTTATTACCAAACTGCAAATCACTCACTTTTTTTTAAAAACTTTTAAAATCTAGGTACGCAGCTAGACATGTGAAAGAAGAGATATTTCCATTCTCCTTGTGCATAATTGTATTCCTATGGGAGTTCATTTGTCGGTGGTAGTCCCCAAATACCCTAATAAATGTAGCAAGTCGATTAAAAATTTACTAGATCAAAGGTTATAGATTTTTGGCCAATGGAAATCAATCCTGGAACACTGTGCGGCGTTGAACAGTTGGTCTCAGTCAGTGAGCAGTTAAACTTTATCGTGCACTGATTTGAGTAACTATATTATTTATCACCCGATTTTTGGAAAAGATTAAGCCCTTTAAAAAGATATATACTTTATTTAAGATAATTTAAAACTTGTATTAAGTACGCTCTAAACTATTGAATTTTTAAAACCAGTGTCTAGTTTGATTATATTTTACATTTTTGTCTTTAAAAATCCAACCTCGTCATGAAAGTTTTTAAAACCTCAAATTCGTGTATGCCAAGTTAATCACTAGACAGAAACGCCCTGCATTTAAACTCGTGACATTTAAAATGTGATCCAACCATACCTATTACTTGTTCCTTAGCCTTCAACACCACTTTGTCATTTCTAGTTAACCTCATCACAATGGGCGCACCTTTCGCCCAGCTCAAACTTGCATTATCACTTCATTTCATCATTATCAGAGAACTTCCAGATGGTCATCGTGAATCCACAATATACGCCCCTAAGTACTATTTTCATGCGAAAGCAGCGAGACCTCATCAAAGAGACGAAATTCACAAATAATTACTCACATAAAAAGGAAAATACACAACAATGTCTCGCAAAGTACACAATATACGAATACATTAGAGGATACCTCCCCACCCCCCAGCCACATTCCCACTAAGAACCTCGCCAACAAATCACCGCCGCCCACTTGCACTTTCTGCTGGCGGTGCGGAGCGGTGCGGTGCTCCCCGCCATCACACAATAAAACTCGGGCTATGAAATGGTGATTTCATAGTCCATTTCTGCACTTCACACTGGAGGACCATACACTGAAAGGAACAAACGAAAACAATCTATGCAAATACAAAAGAGAAAAACAACTCAAAAAAAGAAGAACGAGGCAATGAAAACAGCCACGGCGTTGTTAAAGCCAAGGATGAAGACAACAAAAAATAAATGAAATCTGAGGAAGTTAAGTATATAACCAACACACACACACAGCCACATATACACACATACAAGTTCATACAGCCACAAAAACATTCTTATTGAGTTGTATTGCGGCATTTGCGTTGCCCCTTCAGAAAATATTATGGGCTTTTTTCCCTTGAAAATGTCAATAAAAAGTGGTTTATCACTGATGAGTGAAGTAAAACTAATGTCAGGACATTGCCGAGTTGTGACTATGGCAGGGGGGAGTGTGTGAGAATCAGTTACCCAGCAATAAATATGGGCTATGAGTTCCAAGGCATGGTGGTTGTCATCAAACTGGGCAATAAATTGGACTTACCCGTAATTCGTTTTATATAACCGTCGGATATAGAAAATAGACACACCATTTGAAATCACATTTGGATAATGCCCCATGCAATTATAGGAGAGAATTTGACTTAGCATTTTGAAACATTTAAACCTTGAAAACCTAAATTCAGTTAGTGCTTAGTCTTTATTCATTTATGCACAAATTTATTCGAACTGACCACTCGTACTTACCCTATGATCACTCGTACTTAGCCTAGTTTTTCCTTCCTCATAGTTTATTATCACATGTTGCAGTTCAATTCTTGCTTCACTCCCCAAACTGTTTGCTGGGCAACATGTGTCAGTTTGTTCATATGTATCTATGCACGGAGTATATTGTTTTTTCTTTTCTTTCGGAGGACAATTTAGCAATATGCTAAAAGCAATATTAAAATGTACTGCGGTCTGTATGCTAAAATACTTCATAAGAGGCCTTATTTTTATTTGCTATGGACTTTTTTTCCTCTATCGTCCTCATGGTTGTGGTAGGATTTTTTCTTCTTCTTGACGGTACGTCATTTTTCTTTGTGTGTACGAGTATGTGTGTGCGTTGTCTTGGAAAATATGTTTGAGTTTATGGACAAATAAAATAATGAAAATTGCCAAATCACAATAAAGACCAAGAACAACATTTAGAACTCCCAACAGTGAGCCTCGGCTGCTGTACATAGTCACAGTCAAAGGCATGGACTTGGTCACAGTCTCCCTAGTCCATATTCCACCCACTTGGTGTGGCAGTAGTCAAGTATATTCGCATGATTGTTGTTGTGCTGAAACAATCAAAGGACCCAGCCAGGCAGTCACTCAGTCAGTCAGGCAGTCGGCCACACGGTCTTAATATGCGAATGAAGAGCCTTTTGTTTGGCTTTTATTAGGACAGTAAAAATGTTTATTGTTATCATTGTCCTGTTGTGGTTGTTGTTGGTTTACTTGTGTTTGCAGTATGAGTCGAGTTTGTCGTTTGCTACGATTACTTATTGTCGAAATGTTTTGGCAAACGTTGGTGCTTGTTGTTGTTGGACAGCTAGCTGGCTGGCTGACCTGCCAGCTTTAGATTTCCGTCTAAATGCTATTTCGGTTGTCGTGAGGAATTTGTTTAAATTCTTCCTGTATAAGTCTACCGACCGACCGACTTTTATGGTCGTTTCAGATGGGCTAGTGTTGGTGTGCATTATTTCCGACTTGCTTTGTCAAATAAATTTGACAGTGGGTTAATTGAGATGTTTTGAGTTTGCCAAATTATCACTTTTACGCCGAAATATCTTGTTTAAAAAAATATCTTTAAATAAATATACTTGTTCGCCTAAATTTTGAATAGGACATAATACCTATACTAGTTAAGGTAGCGTGATCAACTCGTCGATGCTATGAAGGCTCTTGATTACAATCAAATGACATTTTTGTATCTGCGTATTCCAGCGCCGCAGTGTGCAATTAGTGAATTTTGGGGCCCGTTGGGTTAAAAAGTTTGTTCATAACAACCAAATGGTCCTACTCGACTCCTGAGACCTGAGATCTTGTGCAAAAGAAAATTTTAAAATGACATACGCCTTTTTGAAAGTAAGATATAGAACAATTAGCTTTTCTTTTTCAGCCGAATTTTATTTTGACAGCATTTTTTACTCGAAATCATAAAAAATCAGTATCATATTTCTGTAAAAATGAAATAAATCGCGTTATGCGCGAATAACACTGGGAATGAATGCAAAATAAAAAGCCAAGTTACTGTTGTGTAGCCCAAACTCTGCATTTATTGAACATAATTTTCGGACGCCGTGAATCACCAACTGAGCCTGCTGTATAGTGCGCAAGTTTGTGCAAAACGATCGTAAGACCGGCATGCTAGTGGGTAGCACTTATAATTGCATTGCACAATTTTTGAAAAACAAAAATATTTCGAAAATAAGACCCTATTTTATGTTGTATTTGTCATATTATTCCCTGAAAAGTTCCTTTTTTATAAATAAAGAATCTCTTTCAAGATCGAAGTCTGTGTGCATGATTTTTAACTAGAAAGTCCACCTTCAAAGTTAATTTTTATTCATTTCCTTTTTTCAAGAAAATGGAAAATATTTATTATTTTATTTTGAAATTCAAAAGGTTTAATGTTTTGACTGGATTAATATTTTAACTCAATATTTGAACCTGTTTTATGTAGAATTTTCCTACAGATCGATTTAACATAGCTGGAGAACTATTCAAAGTACTACGTTGATGATAAATTCTAATTGAAGATCGCAGACAATAGAAATTATTGTGCATAAATCTAAAACTGTAGGAGGTAGTAGAAAGTACTTTTCTGTAGGTAGTGCCTAGAGCTTTCATTAAGTTAAAATGTCATCCAAATCGGATAAAAACTGTGCTTTTGGAACCAATATACTTCATTTCACAGCCGAAATTGATAACTTCGAAGTCTTTCTAGACGTTACCCATTCAGACTAGAGGGCTAGAAATTTTGCCGCAAACTCAAATGCTCCTTACCTATATGATCATGCATCTACTACATACACAACAGAAATTACAGACTTATACCTAAAATAATTCTGTTAAACCACTGTGCGTCATCGTATGGTAGCCACTAACAGGATTATGGCAGCTTTAGTTGAGAGATTTAATCCTGGAACGCCAACTCTCCAACCATCTTAAAAACGATTTTTTTTTTGAGAGCTGGATGAAAACTTTCCAAAAAAACGTAAGTAAAAAAACTATTATCATTATTTTATACTTAAGTATATACATTTTTAAAAAAAATCCATTTTGAAAATGCATCCTTAAAATTTTTTAAAAAAATAATTTGTGTTCTGTTACGGATTGGCCGATTTATACAACATTTGGGTAATAATAGAGAAAACATTACGATCTATATTATAAATTAAAATTTAAGTATTTAATATTTTTTCAAAAAATGAAATATGTTATTTTTTAAAATTTAATTTTTTTTCAAATGCACAGAGCCGCCAATTTTTTTTTTAATTTTTACAAATTTACGTACAAGTATTTTGATTTTTGGGACCCCCAAAACAAAACAAACTTCAAAATTGATTTATATTTTTTTTTCAAACGTTTATAAATAAAAGTACTAACTTACGTTTGAAAAAAAATGACTCAAATTTTAAGTTTGACCTCTGAAAACACCATAAAGGGTCATTGCTAGGTCAAAAGTTGGGAGCTCTAGTGAACATGAACATCGGGTACCGTTAAATGGTAGTATTTTGTTCCATAACTTCAACAATTATGGCGGTATAAATGTTTGCTCTTTCTAAAAACCAATTAAATGCCGAAAAACTAATTCATGTTATTATTTTGGTAAATGTAAAAATGGATCATGTACTTACTCCACCCAAACCATACATAAGAATTTTCTTCAAAATTCCATCAAGGTACATACAGGGATTTGTTACCAAATCAGCGACCAGTGCTCGATATAAACCGAGTGCTTATTCACCAGGACCTCTTATTTAGAAATAACGCTCTTTTGTCTTAGAGTACGTAACCTGCATTTACAAGTTGGAAAAGCCACTTTCAAATCTTCGCCAAGTTTTAAATCACCCACTGCCTAGGGACTTTCAAATATAAGATATATAATAGGACCTCCTTAATATGATTAATTACTGAAAAAATAGCTATTTTTTGTACAACCGTTTGCGTAGATGCCTGGAGTCTATACATTTCTTTATACTTGGTTTGACCATTGAAACCCACAACCTAGGGACTTCCAAATGTAAGATATATAATAGGACCTCCTTAATATGATTTTTTACTTTAAATACTCCTACAAGTATCTGTGATCCTTTGGGCAGATGCCTGGAGTCTTTAAATCTCATTTGAATTCGAAATCACTTTTAATCATTTTGGGACGAAATAAATGATACTAATTAACTTTATTTTAGTTCACGTTTTCTATATGACTTTACATTCACATTAGCCTTATGATTCAAAATCATACAGTCATAATTCTTTTCTAATTTTACGTCCTCCGTTTCACTGTTACCTTAGCTTTTTTGTGGCATTCCTTTTTATCAAAAAAAAACGACATTCTCTTCGTTTCGGTACAACGTGAGTATGTGTCTTTGCTCCCGTCTCCAGTGATATACGATTTCATAAAGTTTAAGCACGCTTGTATATTATTGAGACATTACGGTCGCCCTGGCTGCGGACAAGTACTGTGGCGGCTGTTCCTCTTGCAATCCGGTCGTCGTCACTGTCGCCTGTGTACTGCCTCATATTTCAGGCCAAATGATGTTCAAATATCACACTAAATATAATTGTAAGAACAAAAGTAAATAATAGTAAATTTTTACCCACACTCAGAATACATTTGACATAAGGATGAACGCCAACACAAGGCGTGTGACAAGTGGGTGTGGCAGTGCGATGAGAAAGTCATGTGACGAGTGTTTACACAACCTAATAACTGTGCCATCACATAAAAATGTATAATCATAAAGTATTCATAATAAAAGAACGAAAGAGAAAAAAACAAACACAGAAACAAAGATTTCCCATGACTTTGTCGTGCATACTTTGCTGTTTTCGGATTGTTCGGTTGGGTCTGTTTTTTTTGTCTTTAAGACGAGCTGAGCCTGAAATACGGGATAGAAAGATAAACATAAAATACCACAACATATTTGTAAAAGGTAAATATTGAGGCCGTTCGTGTTGTTGTTCTTTTTTTCGTTCGTTCGATGTTGTTGTTGTTTTTTTTATTTTATTTTATCTTTTTTACGGCTCTGATGCTTTGTTGAACATGGTGTTTATAAAGGTGCTTTATGGTTTTATCAACACCTCCTTTTTTCCAGCAGAATATTTTATTTATTGTTGTCACTTTGATAAAAATTCATCGCTTTTTTACCTGTGCTCAAAAATATGTGTAAAGTGTGGCTAAACTCTTTGTGTTTCATTAATGTAACATTTTTCCAACCACATAACAAACAGGTCCTTTCATCTTCGGTCACTAGTAGTGGAACTAGTTGAAGGTCCTGTAAGATACGGGCAACTTTGAGATTAATAGATATTTAAAAAATTGTGTTTAATAAAATAATACAGCAATAAATACTAAAATGGGACCGGTATTTTTGTGGATTTTTAGTGTTAGGGCCAACAGACAAAAGTGCATTGTTGATGATTTTAATATAAATTCCGTCATGCTGCTGATATTTCCAAGGTCATTTACAATAACAAGATAGATTTTTATAAAGATATAACTTATGTCGCCATCGCACTTTAGTTAATCCCAACACACAATGGTCAATACATCAATGGTCCAATAATTATCAAATACTATTAATCATTTGAGGATAATTTTGTAAAACTTAGCAACTACTTAGAGTTGGAGTCGTGGAGAAGTGACCATTTGGCAAAAATGCTCTTTCTAAAGAATTCTAATTAATGTAAACCATATTTTAAAAACCGATGCAAATAGAGCATGTAAATTATGTGTATTGCAAAAAAAATCCTATTGTGAAAAATTGTAAATTTCGTATTTTTGATAGAGAGAAAATTGTAAATTTCGTATTTTTGATAGAGGCATTTTTTTGCTATGATTTATAAAGCCAATACACAAAAAAGTGAGTGATCCATTCCATGGAGAACATCTGCTGTCTACTAAATTGACAATGGTGGGAACATTACGCAAAAATAAAACATGTATTTCCGATATTATGAAATCAGATATAAAAGAGCTATTAGGTCATCCACAATTGCCTTTCACAACAGAGTCACAATGTGTTCGTATGTAAAAAGGAGAACTAATTCAGTAATATTTTTAAGTCAGTTTTTCAAGCTGTTCTTTTTTATGGATGTCCTTCATGGAGCAATGTGGCTTCAACTCATGTTAAGAAGCTTCAAATAGCCCAAAATAAAGTTTTGAAAGTTAATTTAAAGCTTCCTAGACATTACTCAACAACATGTCTCCACGAAGTTGCCAAAGTGGAGTTAGTAAATGATAGATTGGCAAAACTTAAAGAAAATTTTGCCATCAGATGCCAAGAGTCTGATTTTATTTATATATTATAAATATTATATCTGAAAACAAGTTGAAAATGTGAAACTCTAGTCAGCCTATTCAGAAAGGTTTTTTTTTGTGAATTTTCCTTCAATTAAATCCGATATTAATTAAACCTCATCACAATATATTAAATTTTGTTTACTAATATTTAAGTAGCATAGGCTTATACAAACCTAAACTCTTTATCATTGCAGATAATAAGAAAAATTAAATTGTAATATTAACAAAATAAAAAATTGAATTGAAAAAAAAATCAGTAATATTGCTATCTACAATGCACGACGACATCGCCGACCGGGAAACTGGAAATTGTAATATTTTACAATAATACTTCAAGAGGTGTAGAAGTTATGGACCAAATTCTAGGCCACTACACAACACAGCGGCAGACTTATAGATGGCCGTAATCATTGTTCTATAATTTAATAGACATTAGCGCATTTGTTGTACGATATACCTGATCTATTATCAAAACAGAAAGACCAAAGACCACACAAAAATACGCAAAGGAAATGGTTTTTACAGAGACTCAGCGAGAAGCTTTGTATATCTATTATTGAAAAGCGGGCAGCAAATAGACAAATTACGCGGTATTTTTCCTCCAAATCTGTCATTGAATGATATTTGGGAACATTTTTATATATATTTGTAAGATGCGAACAACCATCGACCTCCAACGGCACTGCTGGAAGAAAGCCTGTTAATGGATGTTGTTATTTGTGCCTAGCATTACCTTAAAAAATAAGACGAAAAACCCGAAAATCATCCATCGAGTGTGATAAGCATGCAAAAACTATTGCTAAATGCCTTGAATGTATTTAAATATATCTAATGAAGAAAAAATATAAAATTGTGTAAAACATTTAAAAAAAACTTAACTTTAAATTTAAAAAAGTGTTTTCCATTTAAACTATGATAAAGAAAGGTTAGATATAGGGCACAGCAGTACCGGGGTACCCGGTCACTGACTCCCATATGTATTAAATTAAAAGCCATTTTAAATATAAGTATAGACTAAGTTAACAGTATTATTTTTTTGGCATCAATAATGTTAATAAACACCTAAATCGCGACGATCTAGAGTTTCGTTACCCTATCTTTATTATTAAAGAAATGAGAGCATTTAAAAGTTGAAAAAAGTACTCGGTTACCTGATTATTTACCGTTGTGTTAAGGGACTTAAAACCGATATTACAGGATCCTTAGTTGTGCGCTTGACCGCTATTCAACTGACACACGGGCAGATGTGGCTAGATCGTCTTAGATAGATATTAAATATACTTTGTAGTTCTCTGATCAATATTTCGCGTTGTTGTAACGGATAGGCCCAGTTTAGATGTGTGCAACATCCTTGAAAATCAATTTTTCATGAATGCTGTACACGATTCAAATCTTAAGCGACATTGCTTACTGATTGCTCGTTGTCAATTTTTTACAAAAATGGAATTGAATGCAAAAAAGAACTGATCTGTAAAATCTCTACTTGTTAAAAATTTCAAAAGCCAGCATAAAATCAACTAATTCAACAAAAAATTCCAAAACCTTAAAAAATAAGTTATTTTTAGGAGGTATTTAAAATTAAATATTAAGAGTTATGAATATGTCGAATTTTGTAGAAATTTTTTTTGAAAATACTATGATCTTTTCATAGGTAAAGAGATGTGGCCTACAAAAATTCATTATCCTGCAGTCCTCTGTTGGTCAATGCTTCATAGCACACAGCTGAGAAACTTCTTCTCAGCGAATTGAATCTCTCTCCACGATTTGTGGTTTGTCCACAGCACAGACAAAAACAAGAGTCCTTCTTTAGCCGTGGTACGTTAGATGTCTCTTCAAGTCGACGACCGCTTCCAGTTTGAGTCCCTCGAAACTTCGGGACTGTTACCTTAAATTCAGCCATCTGTCATGAGAATGCATATGAGCCGTCACGAGAGCCTATTTACTGATAAAACGAATGTCCACTCTCATCGTTCCGTAAGCATAGCTAAGTCAAGAAAACTGAGTCAGAAGGCATTGGCCAATAACTATCAAGGAACACTCGGGTAGGGAAGACCGAGAATCTTTCTTCGAAGTATTTATTGGCTTCAAAATCCAATGTCAAGAAATAACGGTTGCGGTGCCTAGACTACATACGAAGGTATTGGACAATTAGTATCAAGGAACAGCCGGTCAGGGAAGACCGAGACTCTTTAATCGGATTCTTCTTTGGGATCACGACTTCAAAAATCCAATGCGATAAGCGCTTTTGAAATTTATTTTGCAAAGCTTGTAAGCTTTTAGCTATAATAAGCTGATCAATTTCTGTTATAGTTTAAAGCATGTAAGGCTTCAACTACAGCCACTTATTTCCTGTAGAGCAAAGAATATTTGAGTCTAGCACAAAAATTGCATTTTGTTTCATTGCTTTGTTTTTTATGGCAGGATTGATTTATCTGACCTCAAATTCATACTTTTAGAAAAATCTCCTCATACTTTGTTCTCATATTTCAAACAAATGAATTTTATGAACGATTGATTCGTTTTATTTTTCTGAATCTCTGAAGTGACGGCAGCTTTATTTTCCAGAAAAATATTCATTTCATTTTGTCGAAATGGCATTCGACGGGTTCTACTTGACCTAATTCAAGGTCAGTTTTGTATGTTTCTGTCTGTTTTTCTGTTAGTGTGTGTTTTGTATGTGTGTGCCAGCTTACTCAAGTCTATTGAGTATAAATGTTTCAAATGAAATTTCTAGCACAAAGGACCTTTATCACTGCTAACCTTGTTGGCTTTCCCTCAACTTGAGTGTGTATTGGGTTTTCGTAAAAGCTTTACCAGATTGTATCGCATACACGCACATACATACTTTCCATAAATTCACTATAAACACATAAACAAAGGTAGACCAAATACAATACATACGTACGTACGTATGTATGTACATGTAGACATACAAACCAATACTCAAACACTTGATTAAATTCAAACAGAACGGAAAGCACTGAAACTAAATCGATAAAGATGTTTAAGCCATCAGATGAGAGAATTTAAAATGCTAAATCCTCATTTTTTCCGGTGCAAAAGATGAAAATTCTCAGACACAATCAGTAGAAGCAATTGAGTGCGTCGGAAGGATAAACATGGTGTACAAATAACAGCTAACACATACTGCTGCAATAGGTACTTTGCTCAAGGTTGTTGTTGTTTTTTCGATACCATTTCACTAGACGTTTGAACAAATCACTTTCGATCCTTTTCATTTATATGTATAGGTGTGTGAGTATGCTATTGTATATATACTTGTATATATATAATATATATTTATATTCACATACATATTAGGTATATATTACTATATGATATCGTTTGTTTGAATACAAGTGGCCTAGTCCTTTCATTGACGAGAGCGTGTGTAGGTCGGTGTTTGCTAGAAGGTTGGAAAATCTAACAAAGCAGAACTCTTTAGTGAAAAAATATATATTTATATAGAACATCTATTTATAGAGATTTTGTTTTACACCTGAGGTGTTTTATATTCATTTAATTTTGATTATAGCTGAAATTGTACTTAAAAAATGTCAAAAAATATTGTGAGGTTTCAGTGAGAAACCTTCAAACGCTTTGCGAATAATGTTGCAGCTTTAACCGTAATCTTTAGACTCTCTCCAATCGTCTTCCAAAAGGTAATCGAAGATTTTGACAGTTTAAGCGCAACTGCTACTTCATTACACTGCGCAACGATTTTAAAAGGGGATTAAATGGACTCTTTTAATTTTAAGAAATCCTGATTTAAATTTAGAAGACTAATATAAAAGAGATAATAGTTGTACTATAAAAACGATAATAGTTTGGTGGGCAACAGTTTTGTAAAGCTTACAAATTCTCAAAACTCCTGTATAAAAATCCTATTTTTACCGCTCCTGCTGAAACATCAATTACCTGTTTCAGCAGGAGCGGTGGATGTCTCTAAACGGCCAAAAGCTCTTTTACTATACGCATTTTAAGGGCTACACACGACAGTTTAAAATCGAACATGTGATCGATTTCCAACTGACGGTAGATGACTCTGTGAACCGGCACCTCTGTGCACCGATCGTTTAAAAATCACGAGCTTAATCCATTTGACGACGTCCATCTGTCCTTCCACCTGCTGTCTACCTAAAGCTTATAATGAAACTACGGGTCGCAATTGTTGCCCGCACTTCTTGAGCAGTGCCAGAAGTACGTTTTTGGACCAAGGACGAAACTCAAAATAAAGTAAATCGATTCAAAATTAAAAATAACTCCCACGCTCGTATGCGCAATCGGTTTTGTGTTTTAAGCTCTAAAGGCCACTCATACATAACTTTCTATCTTAATGGAACTTGGCTCATGTACGTTTTTCAGATCGAGGACAGAAATTATAAATATTAGACATAGGCTCCACACATTTGTTTAACCGATATAAAGTCTTTAGCTTTAAAAGCTAATGGCAATTTCACAATCAAGTTTTGTGGGCAAAGGATAAACATTTTTCAGTTCAAGAAAAGGTGTGATTTTAGAACACCAAATTTAATTCCTATTGCGGCCAAATTTGGTATAGAATATGATGATGGACGAACAATACATTCGTTTTACATTCGAATTAGTTCCCTTACCAAATAACTATACAATTTTCTTATGAAGCTAACATTATTTTTTATTTATTTCAAGTTTAGTATGTGAAGTCTCTTTAAACGCCTTGTTTCCTTACTGTCGTCAAATCGTGGCTCAATCGTGATAGGTATTTTGCAGAAAAACATTTAATTTCATCTATGACGTGTGGAATTTGTAGGTCTGAGTAGATTATGTCATTTTGGACACACCAAAGAGTTTAGGATCAGCCTTTAGACTGAAATCGTTGAATAATTTTAACGTTGGAAGGCTTAGTTGTACCCCAAAGGTGAATGCCGTATATCCTTATTCTTTAAGCATATGTGAGTTTGACCCAGGTAGCTAGTATATAAGTAGTTTGTTTTAATTTCGAGTTAAATTATTTTTGTTTTTTTATGAGGGATTTCGAATTTAATCTGCGATCCAGATGAGGTAGTGATAGTTACAGCTGAGCAGTTTCCTTTACTGTTAGTAAACGGTATATGGTTACATTTATTAGCGTTGACTTTTCTATTCCATAAGCCAATTAGCAATACTAGAAGTTGAGTTTGAATTAGTAGTACTAGCAGCAATGATTGCTGCGTCGCCTGTGTATGTGACCACTAAAACATTTTCTATGATTGGTAGATCTGGCATAAATAAGGATAACAAAATTGCAGCAAGGACACTGCCCTGCGTACCTTAAAAAAACAGTGTCGACGGGAAACTATTTAACTTAAATAAAATCTCTGCCGAACACAGCCGAACAAAGTTAAAAATAAAATTATTGCGCTATTTGGCAAATTTGACATTAGTTTTGAAATCTTGGTTTATTCACAGCCAGACCAAAAGGGGTAAAAACCCGTTTTAATTGACTTTTCTGTACAGCCAGAAGTGCAGTATATTCGACCAAGTAGTTGCAAGAAATATAAAATTGATTTAATTTAATAATAGCATTTAATTTGTTTGTAACATACTGTCTGTCTGTCAACGTGTGTTGAAGGCCAACAGGGCAACGTTCTATGTGGGATTTTTCAAAAGATTGCGATAAATCAATCGCTGTGCAATAGTAAAACGATTAATTTCATTCGCGGAGGAACGACACTGATTTTCTGGCAAGGCATAGAGTGTGAAATACCATATGATTCGAAAAGAAACAACTAGATGGACTACTCCTTACAGTCTCTTTAAGGCTAGTGTAAACCATCTATTCGGTTACTCGAATAAGTTGTTAGCCGACTTGTCAGTGCCACACATTTCATAACTATATTTGTTGTATGTAAGTAATTTTGGACATGGCCTGTGTGTGAATGTCATCTCCTGGGTGTGGGCGTTTCATGGGAGTAAATATTTAATGCGAGATATATTCAGACACACACACACGCACGCACGTATGTTTATCTAATTTTGGGCTGTGTGGTTAAATAGAGAAAACTAAAGTTGTAACTTAAAACTAAAACCATTGTTAACCATTATCAAATGCTATCATCAACTCGTCTCTGCTGCGGTTGTTGTGTCTGTTTTTGTTGTTCGGTCTCTGGGCCATTCGTTGTCAATCAATGTTAGATTAGATGGAAATCTTTTTGGGTTTCCAGGCACATGTGTACGCAAATGTGCCCCTACAAATAGCTTGTGAATTAGGGTTACTGCTTTTTAAGGGTTTCGAATTTGCCACATTCCGGCCAACACAATAATTCACAAGAGAGCTCGGTAATGTTCCTTAAGTTTCCCATTGAAGTAATTCAACATTATCTGAACTGAATTCCGGTGGTTGTGCCAATGCCTAATTGTCGAAATTCCTGGGGAATTTTCACTAGCAAACCACGAAATAAAAACCCTATTAATAATGCAAACTTCGTGGGTATTTCGCAAAATGTATACGAGTTTACGTATTTCATCGAGAAATTTTAATTAAATACTTTGTTTAGAAAGTTAATTTTTATTGTCAGACATCTTACTGCCGGCACGTCAGCTTGAAATGTGGGGATTTTCATTGATTGCTTGACTTGCTTAAAATCGCATAGGACATATTAAAAATGGTCTTTAGTTTTAATGCCATACGAGGTCGTAGATGAAGGTTTACGTAATACAACTAAGTATATTTCGTAAGATTGCAGACGAAGGTTTTGTATAAATTTGATTAAAATATGTTTCAATTAATGCTAACTTATTCGGTTCATTGTGGCCATTCATTGCTAATGGCAACCACAGGGCATAATGTATTTAAATATTATACATTTCTTGGAGTTTCTTTGTTTTTCATTTTGTAAGGCTGACAAGGTATGAGAAGGTGTTAATGAAAGATAATTTATAAAATGAATTCAATAGATATACGAGTAGATACATACAAAGTATGAATGTATTTTTCTTATTTAAGTAATATATCTGTGAGACGAAGCTACATATCTGAGAAATTATATAACAGAAATAAAGTAAGAAACGACGTAATAACCAGCAGATCCGAAAATTCTAGTTTTATTTTAAAGCTTTTGTTTTTTTGTAAAGAAACGAAGAAAGTCACTCGGTTGATCGTCGTTTGCCATGGCACAGATATACGTTCTTTGGCCGATTCCCTAAGTGGACTTATATTGCATATTAAACAAGATACTTATGTCTTTCCACAGTTAAATGGCTCGAGATATGCATTTGCGGGTTTCGGAAGTTTTACTTATTTTTGAAACGGTTAGAACTAAAGTGGTGGGGGCTAAATGAAGAAGACATGCACACAATATCGACTTCTTTCATGTTTGGAATGATAACTCAAGTATTATTAAATTGACTGGAGGTCCCGGCCAGAGAGTATCTGTATTAAATCGAATTTATCTTTGATTGTCGTTTAAAAGAGCCTAAACTACTATATCTTTTTGAAATTTGCACATAATGACATCGTACACATATACTTAAGTAATTTCTAACACACAGAGGCATACGGTGTACCTTTCAAAACAATCTGTCTCTTGTTATGTTCTTTACGTTGCTTTTATAAAAGGATTAACACACCACCCACTGTTCTCGCCAACTTATTTATTTTTACTTTGGTAGTACACATTCCAAATGCGATATTCCTTAATTTCATAAAAAAAATAAAACAACGCATCCGCGTATACCCCATGACAAATTATTCCGCCACAATAGAATATTCTGTACATTTTAAGACGATCTGCCAATAATTAAAATCATTGCATCGATTATTAAGAAGGGAGCATGAAACAACCCTTATTTTCCCCAAACGCATTTCATTATACACTGATAGTATGTACCTCATATGTTGCTCCAAGCTCCTTCAGTTTATATGCTTAGGGTATTAAGAGTTTTTAGATATGTGAGCGGTGCCACGCCTCTTTTTAATTTCGAGACGATTAGACTATTATTATTAGCGTAACAGCACATGAAGTCAAGGGACGTGGCACCACCTAGATTGTATGTCGTTACACCCTAATATCATATGTATCGATATATGTGACTTTATAGTTTATGAGCTTTGAATATGTTTTTTTTTGAGTTTTTTGAAATGTGCTCGGTGCCACGATCGTTTTGAAAGTATCATTTTACAGCATGTGAAAACCTCCTGGTCCACAATAGCATACTATTCAAGAGAATCGGCCTGCTTTTAAAGACCATACAGCGATATAAAAAAAAAACAATCGTGGCACCGCCCTCTTCTCCCCTTGACTTTTTTAATTACGCACCAACATTAAATCTTGTGTTCGTTGCTCTTATACATGTAGTTTCTGAGGAATGATTGTCCATAACTATTAAGGGTGCTGGCGTGTGTTATATCCCTATTCATACTTTATATCTATTGGCAACCTTTTATTGTCCCCTTTTATATTGGACATTGGTGGCAACACTGCAGATCAAATGTCACATACATTACATTGCATTCCTTGTTATAGTTAAGTATTATAAGCATATATAATTGAATAAAGAAATGAAACAACGCGTGTCTTTCAATTACGAGATAGCATAACCTCAATCGGCCACCTTCGACACAACAGCGTGGCAGCGCCCACTTGAGATATCAATTAACGAAGTAGCCAATTTTAACCACAGCTTACAGATTCGAGAGAAGGTTCCCATTGTTCCTTAGTATGATGGTCTGGGATTTAAGTAAGTTACTATATACAAATCGAACCACATATAGATAAAACAGATGTTATTTAACGTGCGATCAATAGTCGATATTGCTGTTCGAGCTCAATGAATTGGTCCATCAGCAACTATAATTTATTGAATATTTGTTTATAGTTATGGTCAGTCAACTGATGGTGATCCCATTGTCACAAGAGCTCAACTACTACTGATCCAGACAATATTGTTGCCAGTTGAGAAATGGATAATTTTTAAATAGCTTTGATTTTTTAAAAGAAGTGTTTCGCTAAACGAGAATCAGACTCTACTTCTTTTGTGAAAACAATCTGTTACGCTTTTCTTTTGATCGGGGGACATTATTAAATCAGAAAACCTTTCAAATGAAGTGGTAACCGTCATTTACAAACCAAGCCTTACCCGCTGTTCTTAGTACTCATACAATATACGAAAATTTAATTCAACTTTAAAACAGCCTAGTTTTTAAACTAAATTCATCTGAAACGAAACGAACTGTCAGTAGCCGAAAAGTAAAAGACTTGAGTTTCAGCAAAATCACACAAATTCGTTCGTCAACACAATAAACATTGCATTACAAAATTTTTAAAGTTTAATTTTAAAAGTTTAATTCAACAAAACCCCAATTGGACTATAATTAATAGTCGATAGAACGAAATTTTTTTTTAATGTAGTTTTAAAGTTTGCGAACAAATTCGTGTGATTTACAAAACTCCATTTCTTGTCCGACTAATTCGTTTTATTAAAACAGGATGTTTAGGTATGACACATTTTTTAACATGACGACGACACACACATCGGCGTTAGTATCGTGAAATTTAGAACCTACGATGTTTTGCATAAGGTAATTTAAGCAATTTGATTTTGTAATAAGTAGCAGTTGACCAACTAGAGAAAATCAAAATTTTTAGAGTTCTACCTAATATTAATATGCAATGAAGATTTCTGTCTTAATCAGTCAATCAGCGTTTTTTACGCTTAGTTCAACCAATTTAATTTCGCTTTTTTTTAAAAATTAAATGTTTTTGTATGGAAACTATCCACATGTCATCTGCATCAGGGAAAACTCATGCCCAGTTTATGCAACACACCTTCTGAACTGATGATGAATTTTTGAACAGATTTTGCCAGTTCAATCCCGGAGCAGGAATCAAAAAGCGTGCTCGACTCCAACATAGCATTAAGTATAAATTCATTTATCCTAGATTAGGTGTAAATATGTGCGAGTATATTTAGTAATCCGTAATAGTCCATTCTGATACCAAGGAAACTTTCTAAATTAGTCCTAAAATTAGTCTTCTTGTTTTAAATTAAGTTAACCCTGCACTGTCATTTTTCATCAACATGACGACGCGGGATTTCATTTTTGTTTTACAACCAGTTTTCTTTTTTTTTTATCATTTTTCGTTATATAGTAAAAACATTTATTGTCAAATATTGATAAATAAATAGCTTTATATGAATAACAAGGTATATTTGGTAAAAAGTTTTGCTCATGGCGTTTTTATAGCTTCCAAAAATAGCTCCTCTGGCTTATCGACTTAACTTTTACGGTTTTGCTATCTTGCTTAAGCTATCGAGACTTAACATAAAACACTTTTATTAATCATTTAGGAAAAAATTCCAAATAACAAAAAAATGTAGTTGAATAAAATATGTCCGTTACTGAGCTCTCTAGCCTGCTTAAGATAAATTTTCCAATGTTGTGTGTTCTTTGGTGACTCCAAGAACATCCAGTCTTATTTCCAGAGAACTTTTTCAAAAAATATCGATACTCCAGGCTTGGGCTTTGGGCGATAGATGTCCTCAATTGCCATTCTAGTTGTATATTATTTGAGTTTAACTACAGCCGTAGATAACTTATTTTTGTAGAAAAGTGTGGGAATCATGTTAACTATGTTTTATATAAAGATGAAGTAGATCGTGACCAATTCGGCATTAACGTCATTCGTTAGTACCCCATTGATTTGAAAAATACCCCTAGCGTGTGGCATAGCATAATTTCGTTCAACTTGAAAGAAAGAGCAGTGCTATTAAGTAGCATCTATTTGTAAGTTTAATTTTTTTTTAATTTCTGTGCTATCACATACTTCTTATCTAGGGCAGACCCGAATTAGAAAATAAATTTGTCACGACTTTTCTCTGAGTGCATGCAGGCAATTTCACATGCTGACTGCTATCAATCATAAAAAATCTATTTTCATTTGATAAGAAACGAAAGTGAAGTAACGGCAATAGAAACAACAACAATGTGTAACAAACAATGTTGCAAATTGCTTTGTTCTCTTCAGCAGTGCTACAATGCCATACGCTGGCAACAGCAACAGCCATAGCCATAGCACAAGCAACACCAGTGCCAACAGAAGTCCGTCCATATTCCCCATTGTCAGCTCTCGGGCACGTTTTATTGAAGTGTGTTATTGTACCGCATGGAATATCACAAATGATTGTGATACACACAGACTGCTGTGCACTACACGCACACAGAAAGACACGCATTTGAACTCACATTGCACCCAGTGTAAAGTGGGTGAAGATGAAGAGAGGAAAACGCAGAAAGTGCTTGAAATGCAACATCACAACCGAACACCAACAAACACCATTACAACAAACAGTATTCACTGTTGCAGTAAAGAGAGGAGACGGGACGAGTAAAGTATAATAACGTTGTGAATAGAGCAGAGGGCAATGAATGAACGGACGAAGAAACACAAACATTATTTACATGAACCCACCGGTGAACATACTCTCTCAAACACATACGCTATAGTAGTGTGTGTGTGTGTGTGTTTGACTGCGTGTGTTATGTTTGCCAGTGTTGTGCATAACATAGCAACGATACAAAAGTTCCATTTAAAGAAGTTGTAGAACAAGGCACACTCGTGTGTATGTGTGTCCGCACAAAGACATGTGTGGTTTTGGTGTCGTTGCTGTTGCCACTGTCGCTGCTGCTGATGTTGTTAAAGGGGAGAGAAGGAAGTGTGAAATGTAGGATGGGCAAAATGTTGGTATTTGGTTTTGTGCCCTTTTGACTTTGATTTATTGATGTGGGTAATGTTGCTGTGGCTTTCGAGGCGACACAGACAACAATATTTACATGTACAAAGGTTGTTGTCATATCGCTCTCTCTCTCTCTCTCTCTCTCGCAAACACAAATGTAGCTAGGTGTAAGTCGCTCCCATCTATGCTATATTGTAAGGCGCAGAGAGACACGGACATTTTCGATCGATGTTTAGATAAAAAGCAACATATGTAAATGTTTGCCGTAGATAAATTTAACACTTGCATAAATAAGTATAGACGAACAAAGATACCTACATTTGTATGTGTGTTTGCATACGTATTTGTACACACTTATGTATGTATTTATATATTGGACACATGCGTGCGTTAGTACTTCCAAAAATAGCAATAATTTTTGCGCGTGTTGGTACACACTCACTCATTTATGTACATTTTCAATTGGCCATTTTAATATTATGTTCATATAAATAAATTATGTGAAAGCTTACCTTAAATTGCAAAATTAAATTTAGCTACTCTTCAAAGTATTGTTGACAAGAGAACAACAGTATTGATCTGTAAAGAATATATAAATATATTAATTGTCATAGTTTTAAATCAATCAAAGTTGTGCAAATATACATAAATGGTATTTTCGTAATTATTTTTGTTTTCCCTTTTCTAAATCTTAAAGAGAAACTAAACTTAAATGCAGGGTAAACGAGAGAATGTTTCATCTTTTCTTATTTTCTAGATCAATTGTGATATGAAAAGTTATATTTCTCTAAAATACTAGTTAAAGGAAGTTTGCAAACAATGATTGTTATTTTATCTAAAATAAAACAACGCAATTATCAATATTTTTACCTTTATTATGGCTACCATAATTAAAGTATACATTAAGCATTAATTTATTATTATCATGACATCAAAACATCAACATTTTATCAAAGAAATTGATTCCTGGGCCACACTGTTGGTAAACAAATTAGTTGTGCATTAGTCGTATACGCAATATTTATTATATCAACATATCACTCATACGTATATAGTTTTTGGTAAAGCAATGTAAATTCAGCAAACAATCAAACATTAGTACATGTATTTTAATAACAAGTAAAAACGTCGTTAAATTCAAACAATCTTGAAAACTTGAATAAAAATTAAAACTGGGATTTGTAGTTTAAGTTACTTAAGTTTAAGAGGCCATGTTCTCCTGTGGTTCCTTCTTTTGACCATAGCCTCTTATTTTGGGTCCCCTTCAGTCTAAGAGTCTGACCCTACTCTCAGTATATGTTATTTTTACCAAAATTATTAAGAGCTATTTTTTTAAATTACACGGTGGATGTTGTTCGTGTCAAAAAATAAAGTGGTCATGCATTTTTTTAGTCCTGTTGACCATGGTAACCACCATCCCAATGCCACGAAAGGCGGTTCTATGGACCGAATTGACCCGGAGAGAAATTTTTCGGCCCAGGGCTGGCACCCCGGCACACAGTTGCCGCTACAACAACCACCGATCTGGCAGTTCTGAATTTTCCCCCACTGCGACATACTCACGGTTGCTAAACAAATCACAGCTGCGAGGTCAGTGTCAGAGGTCAGTAAGGTTTCTTTGTCAGCTCCAGAAGTAGTATCGACAATTTACTTATGAATAGGCTCAGGGAAGGCTGGCTTATGATCCCAAGGATTTTGAGGTAGTTGGTACTCGGGATGTTCTGTAACTGATGATTGGAAAGTGGACATTTTCATATTGCTAAGTGCTAATTCAGTGAGGTGATAGTTGATTTAATCACATATGTTATCCACTTTAGCAAGATCATGACTATAACAGGGGGATCAGATATAGCGGACATAGTGGGACAAACGCTTGCAGCAGCATCGGTATTGTCTCGGGAATAGTATATCCAATAGCCTGAACGACGTATTGTAAATGCTTGTAAATAAGTGTGAAATAAGGATCGACAGAATTCGTATTACCTTTACTATAAATCCTTTACAATCGACCGCGATAAACGTTCAAACAAATTGTCATGGCAAACGATCGATCGAAGGCGTCGATTACAAACGATCAACCACGTTGTTGTAAATGATCAACCGCTCTTTAGGTGGAATATGATAGATCGACGAAAGGAAATGATAGACAAATGTCGTACAAACATTCTATCAACGGAACTCATTGGAGTTTAAGCTTGATGTTGTCGCGGAAGCGAGTCGTCGAAGTAAACAGTCAATCAAAGTCGTAAAGGTAAAGCAGTAAACCAAATTCGATACACATTTGTTAGCGAGTCCTTAAGAGGTCCTTTGGAATTGACCAACACAATACTTGTTACCACCAAGCTTTTTTGGTACCATCACTACACTGTCACACTGTGGTTCTAACCCACCTGACAGCAGAAAAGTTGATTAGATTCCAATGTAATTTGGTTTAAAGCCTTGTTTAAAACAGAAAAGAATTTATTGAAATCGACAAGATTGGTTTATGTTTTAAAATGGCCTCCTCATAAATGAACCTTCGAATTGGGATCCAACCTAACAAAACACTGGGCATTTTTATCAAGTTACAATAAAACAATGCTGACATGTACTTAAAAAAGCAGGAACCGAATACAATTTTATATTTTCAGCTTGAAACACACTCTCTTTATAGTGATCAGACTTAGATATAACAAATCAAACTATAAAAAACAAATTCCAAACGTTTTTAAAAACTCTAATAACTCTTATATTTAGTAAATAAATGAAATAAAAATTAACATTTAAATACATTGGACTAAAAGAAAAACAAAGCAAACTTTGTTGCACCCTTTTCCTAGAGCATAAGCAAGCAACAACCAAGCAATGGCCAACACGTTAATGGGAGCACATAAATTAACATTCCGATCTATTGAATAAAGTTCGAAGTTTGCACAGTCACTCCCCCCGAAATACGCACTCAAAGACAGACACATGAACCCACTAATACACACACACACACACACACTCTTGCAATGCCACAGATACCAGCATAGTCCAAAATGCCAGGCTACAAGTGCCGACCATTCCACAACGCACACAGCCAAAACACTTTAGTGGATGTAATACATCCTGAAAATTGTTGGCTTAGCAAGGATGTTGATGCTGCTGTTGTGGGTGTTGATGTTGCTGCTGCTATTGTATCCGTGCCGTAGAAGCGTAGAATGCGTGCGGCTATGGTGCGGGCAATGGTGAAGCTCGAGTAATTACATGGTATTAGATATAACAACAAGGGCAACAATAGCAACAGCAACAACAACAGTTGTAACAACAACATTGGCAATGGCACGGACAAAAACGTTCCATGGCATAAACACAAAACAATTATTAGGTTTTTAATCACCTGACAAACTGCAATTACGGAACATATTTACTAATGGCTGCTAACAGCAAATGGCAACCACCTACAGCAATGGCAACAGCAAAGGCAGCGACAGAGGTAGCGACGGAGGCAGCGGGCGCTGCAGCAACACCTCCACCAGCAGCAACACATCAATTCGAAGAAACAACTCTAAATAAAACATAACAAAATACGAAAATCATTTGTGAACGAAATGATGAAACATTACGCTCCCTTTGTTCCCAGCTACTTTCAGCTCTTTAAGATGGAACAGGACTAGTCGGCACTTGCTGATATTTCAACTCGCCAGAAAAAAATGCGAATTGTACGCACATTTCCTCAAGTGTTTATTTATTTGCGATGGTATTTGTTTTGTACGAGTCCTTGAAGGCAGCAACACTCTGACACACACAGATGAACATTTTTCGATGTAATAAAACATACTTGTACAACAAATTATTTATCATTGCCATGTATCTTTTTCCGGCTTCTACGCTCGGATACATACGCTTGCACCTTCGACAGCACAGGTACTCGTATCAGTTTCGCACTAAAGTTGTTACGTGTTCTTTACATAGCACATTTATTTTTATATGTTTTGGTCGTCGTAGTAAGGAGGTCGGTATTAAGGGTATGGTTAAAATGGTAAAATTGTTTGGCCACAAAGACCAATAGACAGTGGGACAGAGAAAAAATACCTGGGCAATGATATTATTTTTCTTACCAATTATAATTGGTAACATGCGAAGTTTAGCACTTTTATTTTGTTTTGTGACGAATGCCACACAACCATATTCGTACCATGATCATACGAATACGTACCTAAATTACGCTTACATCATTCTGAGCATTATTATCAAAATAAAAGCACTGTATGAAATTGTTATTAAACATTTTCTGGTCGCCCTTATCGGCCAACAATTTCATTTTGGAAATAAACACACCATCGATGTTGTGAGCCCAAAACTCGGTTTCGAGTTTAAAACATGTAGACACAAAGTTCGGCCGGGCCGAAACCGATATTAGGGATTCCGGCTCAATATGAAAATATTGTCAAGGAGGCGTGCCGAAGACCACTTTACTTTCACGATTTGTTTTCATCCATGTTTTAAGTTCGGGGTTGGGAGGCATTACCACGCCTCTTTTAAACCGATCTGACCATGGCTTTGGATTATTTTGATTTTTTACAAGGTGCGTTGCAACGCCTACTATTCTTAAAGGATATGTTTCGATTTCGCCAACTACACATGTTCCAAATATCATCGTTATATCTCTATTAGTTCATGAGATATTGTATTTTTAATTTCAAGGTTGTATGTGCAGTGCCACGATCTTATCCGATATTATCATTGCATAGCCTAGAATAATAGCCTAGGCATTTGTTTAATTCTGTACAACTATCGGTTTGGCCATAAATACGGGTTTTAAAAGGAGCGTGGCACTTTTCCTCCGGAAAGTGTTTCGATCTATACCAACATCATATGTTCCAAATATCAGCTGTGCATCTGAAATAGTTCAAAGGAAATTGTGTTTTGATACCCTCCGCCGAAGGGTGGATGGTGTAATAAATTTGTCATTCCGTTCAATATTGATCGAAGATCAAATCAAATGAATAAACTCAGGATCCTGAAATGATGATGACTCAGGGGGAAGAAGTTTCCCTTTAAAGGACATAAGGTACCTCGATAAAAAGTACACCTTTTCAGTATTTTCTTTACAAATCATAATAAAAATTGGGTGAAATTGGTACTGTTAGTTGGGACTAGTGTTGTCATTCGTACTGTTTTGAACAGTAAGTAGTTCTTTATGGTAAAACCTGAACAGTACGCACTAGTATGTCAATAATTTTCAATGTCCCCTTTCGTACCACCCATCCTCGTTGCGTACATTTAATGTATGCATGTATGTGCAAGTGGGTGTGAGAGTGAATTCACTTTTTCACCGTGAAACACTTCCCATGTTCGTTGTTTATGGCTGTTAATTACATCTCATAATTTGTTTTCTTTTCTTGTGTTTCTTTATTTGCGTTCATCTTCATTTGTTTCTTGTCGTCAATTTGGTTTGGGTAGTCTGTTGTGCATATGTATGCATGTACCTGAGGGTGTGTACGTGGAATTCATTGTAGGTGAGACCGCCATGTAATTGTTGTAATGTTGGTGTGGCAATGAGGCAAATTTAAATTAATTATGAAAAATTATTGCAAAGATTTACATGGTCTCAACACTTATGCGTGGAACCTCTTGTGCTGCGGCTCTTGGTGTCTTGTAACTGTTTGCAAAAGTAATTCATGAACAATTTCATGTGTTGAGATTAATTCAATTTGTTTGGGAAATCAGTGTTGATGTGAGGAAATTAATAATTTTTATGTGTACAATTTGTAAGGTGATCAGGGTCCCTTTAATAAAGAAGCGGATTAGTTTAACTTGTTATTAAAAGATCCAATAGGGGTAATACAAATCTAGAATTTAATTATATTAAGGTCAGAAGCATTACAGCCATTTGAAAGAAATGTAACCATCACAAGGTCATGACAAACGAGGTGTAGGTCATATATAGCTGAAATAAAAAAGAAACGCTTGATATCAGCAGGATGGTTCAAAGTACTTTATTTAAGAAGTTCTACAAAAATAAGTTTTCAACAACTTCAATAATATATATTTCTATCAATAATATTTTGTATCAAAGAGACATTTGACATCCACAGTATAGAACTAACTATTATTTACGATCTATCGTTATGCAATTTCTCACTACAGGGTGGGCCAAACGTGTCTATTGAAAAGCCAATGCATCCACAACAAGGCACAGTTTGGTGTGGATTTTAGGCTGGCTGCATCATTGGGACATATTTCTTTGAAAATGAGCAAGGAGCTGCCGTTACCGTCAACCATTCAAAGCATCAAACCCATAAATGGGAATGAAATTTTGTGTGGTGACTATACCAAAACATTTTATATGTTCCAAAAAAGGTGCAATTTCACAAGAGTTGTATATTGTTTGCTTGGAATGATCTGCATGAAATCGCCTCATGTTCGCGAATTTGGAAAAACAGATGAAATTTGCTTCATTAAAACTGGCAGTTATAACGAATGGTGGTATAAAAACATCAGCATGAAGCTGGTAGACCCCGTGCTACTACACAGCGAAGGGCATTATAATATCAACCAATTTAAAACAGCTTATCGACACGTAAACATTACTGAACCATACACTGACCACACCACTCTCGAAACAAAGGAATATGTGAAGCTCTGTGTGATGAAGCTGATTTGAAAGCACCGATAAAGGCAAAAATGGGTTATATTGGCTGAATAAATGATAAGAACTGGTTTTTGAAAGGACCACATTCGGCAAGCAAACTGTCGCCACGACAGCATTAGCTGACACCTCATCTAACTCTAAACTCTATTGAAAGCTAAATTGTGAAAATATTTAAAAATATAAAAATACAATGTTCGGTGTCAGAGCGTCTACAACCAAGAATGGTATTACCGATAAGCAAAAACTTGGTACTTGCGTTACCTGTACCTGTCGGAAATTTTAATCCGCTCAGAGGCAGTGGGCTTGAGATAATTAATTACGAAATATAGCGGATCGTATGAAAATATATGTTTACCGAATATATTTACTGTTGCCTGGGTGCGGGGCTAAAGTAAAATAAAAAATTTCGGTATATAAAAAACTGATCCTATACATTATAACGAAGAAAACGTAGGTCTGAGATTTTTTGGGAACGAGTAATTTGAATCTAGGTTTTGGATTTTTAATGTGAGTAAAGGAGGTGTTGTAACCCTGAAAATAGGATAATATTGTTTTTACATAATACTTTCAAATTTTCAGATTGAGCGGAGAGGCGTGGCCAAAGTAAGCGTTGGTCCTACATTTGCAGTATACATCTCAAACTTGCATTGAACTACTTAAGGATCTGTAGACCGAAAAATTATTCCTTAATCGGCAAAAAGTAACAAAATTAATGGAGACAAAAGTCATTTTTACGATAATTGATATGAGAAAAAAGTGTTGCGCAATAATAAAGATTTTAACGAGACCTTTAAGAGGCGTGGTATTTTGAGTCCAATCTACTTTCCGTTTTGATTTGAGCTGTTCCAGTCATAGGTTCAATATGCATTCTCAATGACGACTATATAAAGTGGTACAGTAATAATATTAATATTTGTCTTTCTCACCGCTTAACAATTACTTATGATGAAGAATCTCTGTAATATATTCATTAACATTCTCTCCCCTATAGGTTTTTATTTTCTTTGGAGCTAGTCTGTTTCTAAAAAAAGTACGAGTATTTTTTTGAATAACTCGTTTTCAAATACGAATAGTAGTGTAAATTCAACATTCTTAAAGTTGATTTTTAAATTTAGTATCTATTTTGTTGAGCGCCATCTTAACCACATCAAGTTTGTATTGCATTTGGAATATTTTCCCCCAACGTCGCTTCCAGAGATCTGATCAGTAGATCCATGTGTGCCTTTTGCTTGCACATTTACTAGGTGCAGGAGAAAAAGTTATTAAAAGCGTAAATTTATAATGTACTCATAGTTTGGCTTCTTTGGCAAATAGCCGCCGGCATTTTCAAGAAAATTTGCATTTCCGCACTTCTTAACAACCGCGTTGTACTGATGACTGTGACTACAGCAGCCACTGTTACCCTGTCGAGTCTCTGGCTTTAAGTGGAAAACATGAAAATAACTTCAGAGTTACTCCTAATATTGTATGTAATTTACAATTTCGCATATACATATTTATGTGCATGTATGCTTACATATACACTCGCACACACACGCACACACACACATCTAAGCAAACTGCTCTCTAAAGTTATGCATTTACTCTCACACACACACAGCTGCTTTGATTGTACGGCTCACATGCAGGCGAAGCTTACATGTTGTAAATGCATAAAACCAGAAGCGGAAGATGCCGACGAGCAAAAAGAGAAAGGAAAAGAAAAGTGAAGACAAAAAGAACAAAAATAAAAAAACAGTAATGCAAAAGAATGAATAACTAACCGGGTTTATGATAAACTGAATCTGAATTACTATCCGTCGTATCAGTACGTAACGTGTACGTACGTACCAGAGCAGCGTGCGGCAGCGTATTTAAAATTCAAATACATTTTAAACGACAACATTTAGTGGATGACTACAAGTTGGTTGCATGCATGTACATGTGAGAGTATATTTATATATATATATAAGTATATGTGTGCGTAGTCAAATAATGAAAAAAACTCATAACACGAATAGTCGAGAACATCTACACATATGCATGTATAGAAGTCTTAAATGGTTTTGCATGCACACTTGTAGAAGGTACCTCGCATATATGCAGATTTTTATCTCTGCAGCCCACCTCCGTCACCGGTTTGCCACAGCAGTGTGCGCGCTTTAAGAAAGTTGGCAGTTGTGTTTAGTTCCTGTAATTTCCAGCGGTATTCTTCCTCTTTTTTCTGTCCTGTCTTCGCTCGAGAGGCGGAGGCTGTTCTGGTCTGGCTTCCTTGTTTCCAATTGTTACTGACACTTATTTGCATTATTTGACTTTGAGTTTGCGTTTTTGTGCCGACTTTACGCTGTCGTTTTTCACTATACAACATTTTAAATGTACATAAATTTCCAGATTTTGTAGTAGCGTGTTCATGTGAGTGAGTGTGTGTGTGAGCAGAAATAGCAAATGTGGCTGTGTGTGTGATTGTGAAGAGAGGTTATTATAAATAAGTATTATGTTAAACAATTACGATTATAATATTGGGTCAACGCCCATTTGAGGTTTTATAATAAATGTTGCCAATTATATTTTTGTGTATCCTCATTCGGTGTATGAGACGGCACAAAAAAAACTTATACACACACACACGCATATGGCATAAATGTAAAACAATAAATTTCTCACAAAAAGGCGTGCATATTTGTGGTCAAAAGAGGTTGAATGAACATTTACATTTAAAATGCACAGACTTGTGTACATTACAAGTATATGAATGCTTGTACATGTATAGCTACGACAAGTACATGGCTAGTCAAGGTTTCGTTCAGAAAACTCGTTTATCAAATATTTTTGCACAGTTTGCAAATGTCTGGGAAAATGTTTATCATTTTGCAATTTAAAACATTTTTTGTAAACTATTTTAAGGAATTTCTAACACTAGTGGTGTTTTGTATTATGCTCGCATAAAGAAGATTGGATAGCAATAATTCTTAAGTTATGTATGGATATATTTACAAATAGTTAACATTTTGTCAAAGCCTATAGAAATTAGAAAAATAATATGTTGCAGCCGCTATGAAACTTAGCTTGTACAAATTTCAGGTATTCGCCTCTATCCAGGTTTAGTACTAAAAAGGTGGCAAGAAATTTTTTGCGAAGAGTCTTGAAAAACAGAAAGTTTTTTTTAAGTCCTGAAAAATGAGTATTTTTGTTAATAAACGACTTCACAATTTGCAGTTTTTCTGTCTAGTCGTAGGTATTGAATCTTAGCAAAAAATACCACAACTATCACAACTAATGATCGAAATGAAGGAAAGGACAGATCATGTCTTGGTTTAATGTCTCTGCTATAACTTGTAGTTTAAAAATAGGTAATGGGTGGTTTAATTTTAAGAGACGATGTAGAATGTGAACCACATCAAAACGTCAAGTTTTTTCTGCACTTCATTTGATATTTCTTAATTTCAGACTAACTCACTTTAAACCAAGGAAAGACACACAGGCGAGCAATGCATGATCAATTTTCGAAGAAAATCATCTTCAGTGATGAGACACATTTTCACCTCAGTGGATTCGTTAATAAGCTGAAATGCTGCATTTGGGCGAATGATAATCCAAAAGTGATGGCCGAATAAACAATGCACGCTCAAACAGAGACTGTTCGGTGCGGTTTATGGGCTGGCGGCATCATCGGTCTGTATTTTTTCCAAAATAAGGCCGGTCAGGCAGTTACTGTGAATTGTGTTCGATATGTGGTTTCAACCGGACGGTGCCACTTGCCACACAGCTAACGAAACAAATGCACTTTTGCGCGACAATTTAGCCGTGCTATCTCAGTAGCGTTGTTAATTGGCCGCCAAGATCATGTGATTTGACACCGTTGGATTTCTTTCTTTGGAGTAATTTGAAAGAAAAGGTGTATGTCGATAAGCCAGCAACAATTCAAGAGCTAATGGATGATATAATTCGGCATATTAATGGTATCTCAATTATACCTCAGCATCATCGAAAATTTGGACCATCGGATGGAGATGTGTCGCTGAGGTCACGGCGGCCGTTTGGCCGATATTTTGTTCTATTCATAATTGAACCATACCAATATTATTGTAATAAAAAGATATGACAATAATTTCCTAAAAAAATTGTGTTCTATTCAAAATCAATATCGGCCCTTAAAATTTACCCACCCTTTATATTATAAAGTAATAAATGATATTTGTATTTGGGGCGAGAAGATGAAAATTACCCGCCCCAAAATATTAACTTCTACAATACCCTCGTCGTATAAAATGATTCATTAATACGCTTCACCACAGGATGAAGTGTATACTTATATACAAGTTTGTCGTTACGTTTTAACATCTCGAAATACTTATCTTCGACACTTTAAGTATATAAGTATATGTCATTGATTGCCCTACAATCCTAAAACGATCTAGGCTTGTCCGTGTCTTGAACGAACGATCAGTCAAAACGGAAAGGGCAAGAGCATTCTAATGTATTATTAGTTGGTATTAACATGGTCCTAGGCGGGAAAAAGGGGAAAGGTTTTCCTTTTGAGGGGCTAAAAAAATCCTTACCATTTTTTACTTTTCCTTTTTATTTTATATGATTATATTTTATTTTATATGATTATATTAGATAACTTTGGAACTACAATCTTTACAAATCACATAAATCTGATAATATATTTTACCCAAAATATCATTAAATTTATACAAACAATATGAAAAATTTAAATCAAAACTTAAATTTATTTACTTAAATTCTGTTAAAGTTTTCAAAAGAGGTTCGTCTGAGGAATAATTGGTTCTATGAACAGGAATATTAAAATATTCATTATGCCTTTAACGTCTAACAGATGCATTTAACCCAACAATAATAAGCATTATATAGATAGTCTTATCCATAGACTCATTAAACACCTCAAAAATGGAAGTGACCATTCTACCCTAGGTTCCTAGCTTCGGAAACATATAGGATTCCAGAAACATTGAAATTTGTTTCACAAATGTGGACTCAAGCCGGCCTATATGGTCCCTAGAAGCCCCCAAAAAGGGATCATTTTTATTATGAACATAAAGGTTTTCAAAAACAATAAAATTTTGCCATGAATCGGAATATCACATTTATTTTACAATTCTACCCTAGGTTCCTAGCTTCGGAAACATATAGGATTCCAGAAACATTGAAATTTTTTTCACAAATGTGGACTCAAGCCGGCCTATATGGTCACTAGAAGGGATCATTTTTATTATGAACATAAAGGTTTTCCAAAACAATTAAATTTTGCCATGAATCGGAATATCACATTTATTTTACAATTCAACAGAACTTAGATCTTGGCCCATGGTTGTAGGGTCCCTTGCGGGCCGAAAAATAGGTCCTTGGCGAGAAGGACCTGTGACAACTCAAAAACAGTTGAATTTCCTCAAAAATCTTAATGTACACCTACTTTAAAATTAGTATACATTTTAGTTTTGGATTAACTGGTCCAAAAATCTGCACCTGCTACTATGGATTAATTGGGACAGATATAATACGAGCTTATAACTGTCAGAGATGAGTTCGAAAAAGTACACTTCCTTGTTCGTTGTTTTCGCTTATGTTTCATTATCAACTTCAATCATTTTTAAATGATCGTATAATGTATCGTTACTAAAGGTAAATCGGTAAAAAGTAAATTTTTTGAGTATTTCGTAACTATTCACAATGGAAAAAATGTGTACTCTATGTTAGTAAGCACTTAATACCTCATGTGGCATAAAAATAGCCCCGCATAGTTAAAACTTCAATTTGTAGTCAATATGGATACTCATTATTACTCTAAGGGTAAGTTTGATGTTTGGGGTGAGCATGGACCAAGAGGGTCCATAAAATCGTACCAATTTTTTCGGATTTATAAGGTTCAGCCAGGCCGAACTTAACGACGCTTTACACTTGCTCTAACCTGGAGTGAAAAGTTGATAGGGAGCCTTTATTTAATTGGTACTAGGAAAATAATACATATGCCATTCAGATTCAAGCTAATAGAACAAATTTGAGATCACGTATGATGAGCTACAGCAAGGCCACACAAGTATTCATTAAATCTGTGTCGAACAGATAAAATATCGCGTTTTTAGAGAAAATAAAATTGGGAATGTTTGTACCTCCCAATAAAACCATAAAGATCAAATGCTGACGTGGTCCTTGTAACTATTGGGCTCTATACTTATTCAAAGTGTTTCTTTACAATAAGAATTAGCTCTTTAAATCCCAAACAAAATAGTGCGTCTATATGATCGAGTATACGAATTTTATCAGACGCAGAAAACTGACGGGAAGTTTCCAGTTTGTCCTTTAATGGGATGAGAAGGGAAAAAAGGAGAGGTCATCCAATATTGCACTCAATTTATGCGAAATTCTTAAATAAATGTTTGCCTTACTGCAACCTTCACCACCCCAAAATGATTAAAGTGATAAAGACAATAAGTTCAAAGCAAAATCTTCATTTGGAAATCATCTTCGCTCTTAGGAAACATGAAAGGCCCACTGTCTCCAGAGGAAAAGAACAACAAATTCACACGTGACAAGCAATCCGTTTCAGTATAAGAAGTAGACCAACAACAACAGCCAAGAATACCTGATAAGTTATGTTCTTTTTGGCATTCTGTCCTAAACATGCAAACGCCAGAATCTACATTCAAAAGCTCTCAGGCAGAAAAATAGCAAAAACACAAAACGTGATGTTTCCATTAATATGACAAAAAGAAGGGAAAGAAGAGACAAAGCTAGGCTTCCACATGAAGACCTGACAGCCGTACCAAAACGCAATGATATGGGATGTCGGTAATTGGTGTCTGGTGAACGGTGACTGAAGAAACAATTTGGATGAGAGAATTTTTTAAACAAAACATTAGTGAATATGAAATTTTAATAAGCCTAAAAGTGGGACACGTTTTACACCTACACGCATACACTTACACGTTTACCGAAGAACACACGTTTTGGAGTATTTGTAGGGAAATATAAGTGTGCAGGGTGGAGACTTATTTTTGAAAATATGAGCTTTAAAAAATATTTCTTTAATGTTATCTAATATTTTAGCGAAATAAATGAATACTTAGTCTTGTAGTGTTTAACCTGAAACACAATATTATGTTATTAGAGAATTTAAAATATACTTATATTATTCTTTGAAGGAATACTTTATGATTTAGACAGTGGCAAATATTTAAGTTCAGTGTACCAAGTGAAGGGTTGGAATGTATATAGGGGATTATTATTCTATTCCTGATAATAATTGTCCTTAAGTTAAAACGAGTGAAAATGCAAATTTGAAAAGGACTAACTCTAATTTCAATGTAAGCATCTTAGGACCTAAGTGCAAATATAAGCATTTTTTAACCAATGGAAGAGCTAAAATTATGGATATTTACAATTGTACGCTTTGAGCTGAAATGTATGTTACACATTACTCTCAGTGAAAGGAACAAGAAACAGCCATGTACGTCTGCTAAAAGCACGATTCAGTCTTAAGAAAAAGAGCTAGAGTCTGCAAACTTATCAGATAAATTGGATTAAGAGAAAAGTTACCACTAAAGAACTGAAAACGTCTTGAGCAAACTAAATTTTTTGACATTTCTACTATCAATTTAATTTAACTTTAAAATCAGCTTTTGTTACTAGATGCAGCTTTTAATAATTTAACCTTTAAATAAATGGCCGTGGCCATTGAGCCCTGCGGCCCGAAACTATCCCGTAATGTTCGGACACATATGTGACAGCGCATAGAGAAAGGAGAAGAATTAAAAATCATATGTTTGATGAGAACCTGGTCTTAAAAAGTTTAGTTTTCTTTTCAATAATTGCTGCGAATCTCTCCGATGAAGTGTGAAGCCACGAAAATCAACTTCACTTGGCAATTTTTTTTTAAAACTTGTCTTCTCGTAAAATGCAGATGCAAGAGGTTTCCCTGTTTAATATGAAAATTTTTTTATTTTATTGAAAAAATGTTTTTGGTTAATTTGATTCTTTCATAGGGGTAATAAACAATTTTCTCAATGCTCTCCATTAACGCTTACGAAAGACTGTTGGAGCCAATAACATTATGTTTCATAATTGACTTTCCCACTAATTCCAAGTTGGGATTCAGTAACTTTTCTTCACATAAAAAATTAACACATTTAAAATAAAGAATAACACAACTGCATAAGGCAAAACACTTACTATTTTCTGAGAATAGTTGTTCCCCCTATTTCATTTCGTCATATCGTTTGCCATTTCAACATGTCCCATCATAAACATTTTTCAGATTATCTCGGTGACATTTTATAGAGACAAAATATTTTCTACAAAATTGAAAAAAGTCCCGGAAAATAAAAGGACAAGGAAAATAAACTTAATTAAATCTGATTACTCAGATTGCTTGCGTTTGAAGTTCAACATTTTCTTCATGCTTTCTTGTTGTCTGTATCTTTTTGGGATTTTTTCTTTGTTTTTGCTTCAAATTAAAATAAGCAAAAAATCTGATTTTCGAATATATCCACTACAGCAAAACAAGAAATGGACAAAAACCATAAGAGCAGCAGCAGTGGCAGAAAATTCGCCAGCAAATATGGGAGAAAAAAACATTTAAAATTACCACTTGTCTTTGATCGTAAATCATGATTTTAAGCTAAAGGCGACATGACTCCTGTCAGGCCAAAATGGCGAAGCAGCGAACACAACCAGACCCGAACCCAGTCCATAGGAGCTGTGCTATCGCCGGCATGAAGGACGACGATGACTAAAAAACAGTGTCTCCACTACATACAGCATAAGTAATTTGGCTGGAGGAAAAGATGAACGCGAGCGAAAAGAGCAGTAGGAGAAAAAATCGGAATGAATGATTCAATTTAGAAGATATCTTTTCACAACAAGAAGCGAAACAGTGGAAGCAGCCTCCACTCACACACACACACACTCAAGTGTATTCTGTAAGAGAATTTTAGCCATTTTACTGGCACTATTTTTCTTCTGCTCGTCGTGTTTTTGTTGTTGTTTGCATTTGACAAACAAAACAGCAAAAAGATATTAGTCACCATTCATGTTTTACTATTTACTACCAACACCAGGACCAACACTAACACCAGCATGGTCATAACCACGAATGTTATCCTTGGTTTTCGAGTGCGAAACAGTGGGCTCGAAGGCCAACACAGAATCTGCAACTGAGTAAACGGAACGCGATGATCTGCATTTTAGCGGTGATATTGGAATAAACTTCGAATGACAGAAGATCATTTCTGTCATGGCAGTGGTGGTCGAAGTTAATAGTCATATTTCATGGTTAACAAGTGTATGAAGAATAAGATGTCTTTGAGTACAGACTTGCCACTAATCAGCCTGGGCAAGTATACACAAATTGTGTTTTGCAAAATGCCCTTTTTTGTTCACCATAATCTTTTTTACGTCCTCCGTAATAAAAAATTATTGAGACAAAAAATAAGGCACTAGACAAAAATTTGCACAGAAATCAATCAAACAAAAATCAAATCAACTTTCTCTTCGAATGGAAATTTAATAACAAATGGAAACTTAATAACATTCAATGTTATGGAAATTTTTTACATGTTCAACGGATTACAAACTATCAAATCCACCGTGGTCACTGCAAAAAGTCGCACCTTTAATAAGTTCAGGTGTGGTGAGATCAGTAGGACGTCCAGTAGGAACGACACCAATTGTGCTTTTGAGACCATAATTAAATTAAGTATATTGGGACTTGAGATTGTTGGCGTAGAGTTCCTATAGATAGATTTTGTGACTTTCTCGGTTTACTAGGAGTATGCAGTTGGTCAACAATAAATGACGAAAATTTAAAAGAAGAAAATAAAATGGAATTTTTTATTTACGCCAATTAAGGTTTAAATAGCTTACAAAACTACACAGATTGCTCTTTGCATTAAGAGTCACACGCCTTTCGTAGATGATGTTTAATAGATATACATAGTTAAGATAGAGCGATTTGGATGTCTCGGCCAGTGCGGTTTGCAATGATATTGTCCTCAGTTAACTGACATTAAGATCACCATCTTCCTTATACGAATATTGGAATTAATGCTGGCGGTGAAAACCCCGTATGTCTTTGTTACACTCTCCACCATACGATGGAGAGTAATGGATATCAAGATGATAATTATGATCAATGTACTGTACTCACAACTTATTGATCGGTCATACCAATGAAATGTGAAAGGATATTAAGTTGTCCAACTGGTGGTTGTGCAAAAATTTTGTTGTTATAACCAATTATTATCATCACTAATAATTATTAGTGATGATAACTAAAATTTCGTCATAACCAAAAACGGGTTGTTTAATTTTACTTTTTAGAAATAAAATAATTCGATTATTACTGACTTTAAGCCAATCGATAAACCAAATTTTTTTCATTAAAAATCATCTATCATCTTCTCCACTTTTTCTACGTCATGACCCTTCCCGATAGTACTTCAAGTTCATAAATTGTGTAAACAAACAGTTTTTTGCCTTTGAATAAAATTTAAATTTTTTCATTGAAAAATTTAAATTTTTTCATTGAAAAATTTAAATTTTTTCATTGAAAAATTTTAATTTTTTCAAAAAAGCTGAAAAATTCTCTTCTAAAGGTGCGGAAACTTGGTATGTTGCACCGATACTACAGTTCCATTAACTTAAAATTACGGAGCACCAGCTGATATTCGGTTGCACTGATGAAATACTCGAGGTGCATGTAACCTCAATCATTCGGTTGGTAAAAAATTCGGTTGTTGCAACAAATCTGTTCTCTGTGTGAACCTTTTAGCTACTTATTATATCGAAATAAATCATATTTTTTGCGTATTTGCTAAACTTGACATATATTGTTGAAAAAGCTGGTTAGATCAGGTTTGTCACACGAGAAAAGAAAAGTAAGTCAGCGAAGTTACAGCACCCTCAGCTAGACGCACTTTTCGCTGTTTTTGCTGTACGGCTCATCGGTACCATATACTTATATGTGTTCTGCCGAAATGGTATCTACTCGTTAAATGATCTATATATGTGACAGCGCATAAAGAAAGAGACCTAAGGTTAAAAAAAATCAATTTTCCTTTTTTTTGATGTGGACAACATCTGAGCATCGAATGAGACCGATCCCATGCCCCAAAAGTGTTCCCTCCCAGAGATATGCTCGTTTTATGAAAGTGATGGTACAGAAAGATACACGTTTTTAAATCTTTAAAATGGCTCTCCTTAACAAAATTGGTTTTTACCCTTAGGTCCCTTCCTATTTTGCGCGTCACATATACGAAGCATTGCTAGATTTTACATGTACTCGATTTGACATGTACTCGATTTTACATGTACTCGATTTTACATGTAAGAAGTACTAAGTCGAAGAGTGAGAACACAATCGACTCACCGTCAAGATCTGCACTTATTTAACTTTCTATCTTTGCTAGATTTTGCATATGCGTAGTATGTTTTAAGTCGAAGATTGTGGACACAGGCGACTCACTTAAACAGATCCTACCATATTGACTGAATGTCCGACATACAAATAGTTTACATTGGCCTATAAGATAAGAAGCTCTCAAAACCCCAAAAAAGCATAAGTTCTGTATGTTTTAACTCATGTGGCCAACAGTTAATGTAGAAAAAAAGCCAATTTTAATGTCCAAGTATGCTAACAGAGTAGTACTAATAGAGTTAGGGGTCCACAAAATATCGTCTGACTATCAAAAGGAGGGAAGATTTCACTAGGGTAGATTTCACTAGGAATCCAAATATTACTTTGGTTTGAAAACTTAGTAAAACTTTGGCTTTAACAACGGTACTATGAACTACTCCGAATTCCAATTGCGGTTTCCTTTTACGATTCCTGACTCCGATCCGGAATTCTGAGGCCAACCTTCAAAAAAAATTAAGAATTTTATCTGTATGTAAGTAAACAATTCAAAAAGTCCAAAAACCTATAGTTCAAGGTTCCAACTCCGACTACACAGGCCTAAAAATAATTCAAGTTCATATCATAATTATGAAAACGATGTAATCAAGTGTCTACAAAACTACACTCGTTTAAATTTTCAATTCAAATGCATACATTTGTAAACAATTGTTTAAAAAAGGTTAAAGTTTTGCTTTTTTACACATTTGGTATTAATGTGTCAAAGTAAAGATGTAAATGTTTTATAGTAATAGCCGTTTTGCAAAAACTACAACTCGCTTTTGGGTGATTTCTTGGGTCAACGAAACCGGTAGTCTGATTTAACAATCTGACGATTGGTGCTGAAATAAATATTGTTCCTATACCGTTAAGGGTCGTATAAGATTAAGTTTATTTAAATGTTGAACTATCTTTTTGCGCTTACGCTTCAAGCTACGCATACGCCTAGGGAAATCTGTGGAACAAAGTGTGGCTATTGCCACGACAACATCAGTTTTTTGTCGTAACAATTAATGAGGTTTTCCCGTTGGACCGTTTAACAGATTTTAGAAAAAGACATATTTTTGCGTGCGTCTAAAATGCAATTGTCATTGAATATGGCGCCTAGAGATTATTTGCAGCTATACAACAGGTGGATGTCTACATGCGATGGAGAAGATGCTGATTTTTTTCATAAAAGACAGAAATAAATTATCATAAGGCACACATTTACGTTACTAACCTTAAATGTCGCCTTTGGGATACTGAAAATTCACATGTCATTCCCACAATAAGTGTGTGTTGGATGTGGAAGAGGTGAAGTGATCGGGCCGAACTTCTTTCAAAATGTTTCCGGAAGAGCTGTTACGATAAACGTTATGTAGCATCATAATACACTCTGTATGCCCTTATATAGATAATATAGACTTTGACAATATGAGGTTTCAAATGGACGGTGCGACTTGACATACAGAGCATGAAATAATAGCCTTTTTACTAACAAGGATATCAAAAGGACATTTCATTCCCTGGGTTAGGATCAGAGGCAATTAACGCCAGATGATATGTAGGCATTCTAAAAAACAGCCCAAACGATAACAAAAATGAGTAAAAACCACCTTAAATTTAGTGCCAATTTTTGGCAAGTTTCATACCTTTGACAATTTTCACAAGATTGTGTTATAGCGTGAATATATCCTAATAGTAGATAAAAGTAAACAATTAACTTCAAATAACATTATTCGCAGTAAATCTTCTTGATATTTCATTATACACTATTATTTAAAAAAATACATTTGAGTTTTCAAGCTCGTAAGTCAATCTCACAAGATATTTTAATAAGGTGGAATTTTTTGGTATACTTTTATACTTGCAGTTCCCATCAAATGCAATATGATGTGTATTAGAGATCATTTAAAACCATTTTCCAATCAAATCCGTATCATCTAATTCTGCCTAAAATAAAATAAGTTATTAGTCAGTTATTAGTCAGGACACTCTCAGTTGACTGCGATCGATTTGTACAGAAGATGTCAGTGATTTTTTTCTTACAAATTTAACAAGTAACAGTAACAGCCGTTTTTCATTTTCTCTAAATATTCCTCCGATGCAGAACACTGTAGTTATGAGCATGCAAACAAAAAAAACCCAGCACCACTTGTGTGTAGAATTCAAAACCAAAAAATGTAATAAATTAAGAAAAAGCGTTGTGGCGAGAAATTGAAAAAGTAGTAATACCCAAAGTATCCTTTATGTGCAGCAAAAAGGAAATAATAGCAAAACCGAAAAACTATGAACAGCAACAAAAAAAATCTAGTGAATTGTAGTAGCAACATAGATTTTACACAAAAAGTAGAGACGAAGAAGAAGCGTCCACCAATTTGACAAAAATTTAGGTCGTTCATGCTTTTGCATCAACTTCAAGTCAATGCAGCGGTCGTTTGATGCACATCTTAAAACGTTAATGTTTCACGTTGAAGTGAACGTTGAACCACAGAAACACTGCAAATGTAAAAGGGAAAATTTTCACACACTTTTAGATATCCTTTTACTCTTACTAGCACTCGTTAAGAGTATTTCCCTGCATCTTTTCAAAAAACAAAATAAAAATGTGTTCGTTATAAGTAAAAAGAATGGAAATGCTTTGTTTGGAAAATACAAAATCGTGTTGCAGTTAACAAAAAAAAAGCAGCGGTAGCTCCTCATTCATATGTTTTCATTGGAGAAGTGAAACCCAAACCCGGTTCATGTTTTATTTTTTATGTGGACTATAAACTTTTTGAAATTTATTTAGAGAAATCTATCTACATGATAGAATATATTTCATTTAAACAGTTTTAATTTTGTTGTTGTGCGGCAACTTGGATGCAGTATCATATATAAATATATCCGTTATGAAGGGCTTTACATTTTACGTCGTAAAACTCCTAGACGATCGTCCATGTGTCTGTTAAAGCACAATGGCGGTTAAACAAACTAACCTAGGATCCTAAACATTCGCATTATGACTTATGATCGTAGACTGTTTGGGACTTTTAATGAGCCGCAGACACTTATTTACCAAAAAGAAATCATTAGCGTGCTTTTATCGCCTTAACGACAGCCATTGTTTACGAGTTTTTCAGAATCCAATGCGCGATTTCGGAGATAATGTTTAAGCTAGCATAACACTCTGATTTGGCACTTTTGAACTCCAGTCTACGGTGAAGAATGTTATACTAAAAAACTGCTGATGTCCTTAACCAAATTAAAAGCGTACTTTCAAAACCTGAAGAAAAACTACGACCCAATTGTTTAGGTTAAGTGTTTGTTTTAAAAAGTGATGTTATTTGCCTACCGTTTTCTAAAAGTGTTACACTTAAACTAAAATGACAAAACACTCGACAAAACTTTGTTTTGGACTATGCCACTATATAACTTTAAATGTAAAATTGCAAAATAGCTGTGCTTCGAAGTTAAAGCTTTAGAAGCATTACACATTTGATCCAAATATGGGGTGTCACTGGTTATAACGGTGCTAGAGGCCCAAAAAACCCAATGATGCACGGGAACATGTGGGTATCCAGAAACACAACAATTAACTCACACATCTAAATAGGTACCTAAAACTTCAATTTGGGAAATTGGCCCAAGACGGTTCTTTACCTATTGACACATGAGTTTTAAAAACCAACGAAAGATCGCCACACATACGGTTATCAAAAAACACTGAAATTTTCTCGCAAATCAATGTGTGTACCTATATTTAAAATTTCAGCCGACCGGCCTATATCGTACCTAGGGGCCCAACAATCTACCTCCTTGAACTATGGACGTATGGGTATTTAGAAACAAAAATTCTCACTAATATCAATTTTAAGATTCTACTAATTTTAAGTCATTGATCTATGGGTACAATGTCCCTAGCATAGCACAAAAAAGATCCTTTAGTAAATAGTCATATGGGAACTTAGAAACAGTGGAATTTTCGAACGACTTAAATATTTTCCATTTAGATAAATACCAAGCCGTTCCTTAGAGTTTCTGTGGTTATGGCTATACAGGCGCAAATCCAAATATGCACATATTTTTAAAATTTGCACTCGGACCAGTCCACACCTTCCCATAAATTGGTCTTCTTCAAATGTGCCCATATGGCTACAGAAACATACAACGTATCATCACGATCCGATAATAATAATTAATTTGAGGCCTTGGCCCATAGTTTCGCTAGAGTTCCGAATATAAAGTCGTTTTGAAGATTAACATATGTGAAATGAAAAGGTGGCTTAAAACTCAAAAAATTTTCCACTTTTTTTGGTTTCGATAGTTTTCGAGACGCTCTTTCATGTGGTGAAAACTAGAAAGTCCTAACTTGCTTAAAAATGTTCTAAAAATTTAGAGAAAAAAGAGCACAAATGAAAGGAAAAACAGAATTTTATTGAAAATTCAGAATCATGATAATAAATGAAATTGAAAAATTTAAAAACAGGATTGAACAGCACTCACACGATTTTTTTTTCTGTCAGAAACTGGTTTGTGCTTTGCATTGAAAAAACATTGATCGTTATATACTCTTACACACACGAACTTATCTCATTTATGCTCTTTTGCCTTTTATGGTTGCCTTTTGGGCATGACTGTTCAAAGTGCAAAAGAAAAACTACTAAGAAACTAAAGAAATGCATTGTTTATCTTTAACAGCTGTTTCTCGCAATTTCTTTTTTGAGTCATAAGCCACCTCTTCATAGGCCGGGTCACATATAATTATTCAGAAACAGCGGAATTTTCTCACTTTGTATAACTATAACGATTTGCCTTAAATTAAGGCTGTAATGTACGGACTTCCTATGGCCCTTTTATTCCTCTTTAATAATAGACATATGGGTTCTGCAAATCATTCACACCTTCTTCACGAATCTGCTTAAGACAATAGTTTATATTATCAAGGCAAAACTATATATACAGACAAAAGTATATAAGACAAAATGCAATTCTATTTTACATTGACCAGACAGACATAAACTGTATAAAAAAAAACAGAAACACTTATTTAGGCCCCTAATTATCAAACTAGTGACTTAACCCGTCACATCAAATAAGTACTTGGCTTCTTCATTTTGAATATTATGGTATTTTAAATCCTCCCCGACTACATGAAGAAAATAACGTTTTTTTACAACTGACTTATCCATTACATATTTTGCTATCGACTCTTACTTCTCCAAGTGAAGTAAATAATCCCAGAAACCAATACGTGAAGAATATGTATCCGTTTTTATGAGGTTTTTCAATTAATCGAAACAGCAGCAATTTATACCAACCGGTTGTTCTTTTCTCTAGCGCACATGTTATGGCTAAAAATCCATAAAAACAAACACAAGACAACACCGTCTGCTCACGAAAAACAGAAAATAGCGCACCAATTCAATCTAGGCCATGGAAATGGGGACCCATTTTGTGGTGAAAAATCTTTGGAGTACAAACCGAAATAACTATCCACCCTGTTGTAAAAATTAAATCGGTTTTCAAAGAACGGCCGTGAGATTTATTTCCGTTCAGTAATGGATAAATGGAAAATATGTTGATAGGTTACTGCCACAAAAGCGAAATAATGTAGGAAAAAAACGCTGTTACATTTTTAGCTGCATATCATCTTAATTTTTAAAGAACCAAGCAATTTCGTTCATACAATAACGATGGTCACATTATTTTTCGCTTCCAATGATATTGTCAAAATTTTTTCGTTTTGCCATGTTTTCGAAATGCCAAGAAGTCATATTTAAACTTGTCCCCAGCTAACAAGATTAGAATACACTGTTAATTATGAGGTCTTCAGTTGAATTATCCCTTTTCTTTTGCGCCTTTACTGTACACACAACTCAGTAATAAAGAGAAGCCATAAAAAACAAAGTTAACGAGTGCCATGAGCACAGTAAAAAATGGGGTGGAGGACAACCTCAAAAAAAAACCGCCAAAAATGTTGTAAGGCTGTGCATGTAGGAATGCAGCTGTAGTGACTACAGTAATTTCAGTTTCATGTGTGTGCGAACGTACGTTTGGGGTAGTTTTTATGAATTTTAATGTTGCTGTCACTGTTTGCTGCAAGGACATATTCCATACACGGAAATGACAGTTAAAAAACTACCGCATTCTTGCCATCCCTCAGTTATTATTTAAACAAATATTGATGCTGCATTCGCTTAAAATTCTTCTTAACCAAAAACATCCCAAATAGTATGAATGAAACGAGGCACTGGCCTTGATAGACGGCAATGTAATGACTTGACAATAGATTAACACCGAAACTTGAACATTTTCCAGTTGAACAAAACCCCATATAGACTTAAGCTGGTTATAAATATTAATGCTTTCAACAATCCTTGATAAATCAAGTGTTAATTGTTCCCATGGTTGTTTGATGTTGGCCCCTGTCTGTGGCGTTTATGTTTTATTTTGCCCTAGTCTGGCAAACTGTCTTCGAAGACCTTCCCATCTGTCGTATGAGCATTATTATTATTATGAAATTAAATATTAATCATACGTTATCGCAACCCCAAAGATGAGATCATTAATAAATTGAATGACGTCAGGCGGCAAGTGATGTGTGACCTTCTCTTAGACGAAAATTAGTTGAATATGTCTAATATTAGAGTGTAATTTATTTTCTCTTATTAATATTTAACAAAATTAAGCATGAACTAAATCATAGTACGGATTTTCCATGTTACATGAGTACATGTAGTCGGTATTCGTGAATTTTGTGTTGAAAGGAAGCAATAATTTGTAAAATATTAAATTTGATGCACGAAGTTTTGCCTCATATCCAGAAAAATAGTTTAACCCGTCTTAACTATAAATAAATCTAAATATAAATATACGAAGTTTCATTTTTACAAAATAATTTTGTTGTATTGTAGGTATTTTTGGTGGTTACAAACATTTGCCATAAACTTCCTTTTAATACCCTGTTCCACAGAGTAGTGCAGGATGTTCGAAATTGAAAAGGTACAAAGAAAAACGTATTTCAATTTAAAGATAAGAATACATTTTGTAGAATAATTATTTTTAAAAATACTTGAAATGGCTTTAATAATAATAGCTGATATCAATAAGTTTTGTTGTTGCTCTTGGCGAAATTCTAAAAATTTTCGCCCCTGTCTGGATTTGGAATAATCTTGATTTTAACAAAACCCGCCACACATATTACCCAAGTTTGTGCCTGCCATATGACACCTAATTTGTGTTCAGATTCCACTTGGTTCAAATCTTACAGCATCTCAAATTGGTCCTAGACTGCCATTTTTCGGAAAAGTAAGCTACGTTAGGTGTCAAATATATTGGAAAGGCAATATCATAAATGACCAAATGAGGTGTCCTCTTAAAGGTATTGAGATAGTTTAACAAATATGATATCCTTGCAGCAAATAACACTATAAATAGACACTATAAATCCTTAAATATTCCAAAAAAAAATATTTTTTCCTAAATGGTTTTCAGGAAATAGTTTAAATAGACCTGAAAATTGCAGAGTGGCTTATATATTATTTACAGGTATTATTTCATTGTTAGTAAGAACAAACCAACCCATTAATTGTTAAATAAAATTTCGTTGAAGTGATTGCATTGGCTGGCTTCGCACTAGCGCATTCTGCCACTCCAACTCTCCGAGGCCTTGTTGATGGTTCCGTGCTGTATCTCACGGATTATTTGGATACTATTGGCTTCAAGTGCTTGGATCGTATCTGGATTGGCAAATCGGGTATTCACAGTTCCACAAAAAAAATCAAAGGGGTCCAATCGCTGCTACGAGAAGGTAAATTGACATCACCAAGGCGGCTGAAAACAAGATTTGAGTATTTAATGTGCAAAAGATCGACTGTAGCATGGGGTATGCGGCATGAAGCGCCAGCCTACTTGAACCAGAAGTCGTCCAAAACATGTCTTCAACTTCAGAAAAAAGCAAGATAGCATGGCTCTTTAACATTGACCGATGCGTTGTTATTATCAAATTATTTAACCCTCCACTATCCACAATAAACTGTCAGTATCTGTAGATGCACTGGCTTCTCGAATATAACTTGCGAGCTTTCCTAGCCCCAGATATGGCAGTTTTGTTTTAAAACGTAGCCGCAAAAATAAATATTCTCTTCTTTTGAAAATATGATTTTGCGCCCAAATTTATATGTCCTGAAGACCCAAAACTGCGAAGGGTAACGGCCTTTTTCGGAGGTAAGATACTAACCTTCTGTCTAGATTTCTAGCAGACAACAGCTGTCAGTGTCAACATAATCCATGTTTTAAAAAAAAAATTGTCTTTGGTTTATAGTGTAAATAACAGCAACGCTGGTAATAGGCACTCTGAGTTTCGGATAAAAGTTACACATTTTCCCCCATACAAGGACTAAAGCAACCTACCTAATATCGATCAGTATTACTCGTATTGTAGTTTACAATCACTTATCAGAAAATTGAGCAATATTTCACAACCTACCATATACAAATACAAAAATTTATAGACAATGTCTTTTCAACTATTCGCGGTATTTTTAATTTAGTGCTTCTAAAGAAAAAATTATCGGCTTAAACAAAATTAGTTCAATAGTCAAGTGGTAGTATGCGTGACTACCAACCGCGGAACCTCATTTTGACACTACATTGGCCTAAAGAATGATTTACGTATGTGATGAAAAAATAGCGAGCACCTTAAAATCCATGGTTACCCTGGACACGGACCTTTAGTGCCATTGACAGAAGATCATCGATAATGTAAATGGAACATTTCGAAGAAGAACCCATACTACGGTATAATGCAGACCCGATCTGAAATATATATATATAGATCCCGAACCGCTCTATTGTTCAGTCTAGTTTTTGGGCTATGAAGGCTAATGTTTTTATGACATAGAATGATTTCGGGAAAAGGAGACATAGTATATTGCGTATTATGAGATAATTGTGGATTTGGACATTGTTCGGTTCGGAGCACACATAAAGGCAGAATATATAGAGAACTGAAAATGGAGAGAAGTGTTACTTATTGACTACAGTTTCCGAGAAATATATGCAAATTAATTAATTCGAATTCTTCTTTTAAATTAAAAAGGCATTTATTATCCTGGTTTGTATTTATTAATTTTCTCCAAGTAGACGTCAGCGTGTCTTAACTTTAGCATCCCTCATTCGAGCGGCATAACCAAGCAATTCCTCATTAATTTTCATTTCAGTTAATGAAGGAAAACTTTTTCGCAGTTCAAGCTTTAATAAACTTCGCCTTGTTCCATAAATCCCGCCAAAAGTGATTTACCAAATAATCAGTTTATCACATTAAGCGCATTTGGATCTCACTGTTGTCGAAGCATTAACAAACCATCTGTTTACCGAACGCTAAAATCGTGTTATCCCCATAACCACCCGGGAAGCGTAAAAATCTTCCCACCACATTTAGTTTGAGCAAGCAGAGGGATAGAAAAATTAGTATGCAACTTAATCATTAAGTAAATTGTTCCTGAAGTTCTTCTCCATTGCGCAGAGCCACAGCGAATAATTTCGGCTCTTTCTTAAATACGAAACGGCGTCAAAATATCTTCATTAACTTTAAAAAGAAGAAAAGAACAAAACTAAACTGAGAACCACACAACGCGTCACCGTGCACAGGAAACGGAAATGCATAAAACCCAAAGCAAGTTCTGTGTAGCAACAACCACCGACCGCCGTTCCTGCCGCACCTCAGGCCTCCAGGACGCAGCATTCACGCAAAGTGATGAAAAGCATACTTTAGGTAATGAAGATGTGTTCACGTTGATGAGTCGGCAAAGAGGAGCCAGCAGTGGTTGAGGAGGTACGACATTAGTGGTGGTGCTAAATGCCGATGTGAAGATGACGGGCACAGTCGGTGCGGCATTGGCGGCGCGGGGTGTGTTGCTGGTAAACAAGTACGTATAATTGCCGCTGGCAGCTGCTGTTGCTATTGCTGTCGTTTATGTCGTCGTATACAACGTCATTAGATTGTGTCTAGAATTATGAGAGCGAGATACAATCCACAAATCCTTAAACGATGTCGTCTTCTTTTCTTTTCGGTTCTCGCCGAGGCAAGAATAATAATAACAACAACAACGACAACAACTTTAAGATGATGAAAATGAAGGACTTTGAGTGTAAGTCTAACTGAACTAGTAACCGCTCGCAGGTATACGAAAGTGCAGCGCTCTAAAGGGTCTTGCATGGAAAGTGTTAAGTTGTTGGTCACTCAACAAATCAAAATCCCCATTTGTATTCAAAATTTCAGACTGGTGCAATTTTCCTGCACGAGTATGTCATAGATTCTCAAAAGAAAACCGTTGTTTTGGAATTGCTCGAAATTACATGAATTTGTTCGAAATTGTTGAAACTGAAACTCTTCTAACTCATATCGTTGTGACTTCAAATAAATACTCATAGATCAAAGTTAATAGGTTTAATTTATTTATCACATATGATACACATTTCAGCCTATTTCGAATGGACTTTTTAAATTATAGCTACTCCAAATTTGTCCTCTTAATTTTTGGGAATGTTTTGCTGATGAACTGAGGAATAACTCAGCTAGCCTAAAATATTTGCCAAAACGAAACGCAGTCTAATCAGAGCCGAATAATATTGATCCAAAATTGGTCACTTTGAGTTGCAGCTAGGGAAACATGCAAAAAAAAACGTTGTACAATCGAATATGGTTCTGAAAAAACTAGAGTCTGCAAAATGCAAAAAAGAGGAGAAATGAGTTATGCTCTCAGTAAGCCAAATTTTATAAAAAAAAACCCATGCTTTAAGGATGTGGGATTTTTTTGGACCGTGCGTAATAAGTAAGAAAGATAAGTGGTTTGTACTTAAGGTTATATCCAAAATCTATAAAAATCCGTCCTTCTGACTGTTAAGAACACGTTAACAATCGTGATCATGCCTTGAATCGAACTTAGTACTATTTTTTAGTCAAAGAAAATAAATTAATTATTTTTAAGTTTTTTAGTACGAGTCTACTATTACCACGATATCAGAGAATAACGACTTACATGCAATTTCATTATATTCAAGATTCGATACTGCAGATTAAATATGAATTAAACTGCATCGCTGTTAGTTCAAATATACGAATGTTCAGTTATAGATTTAACAAAATAGTTAATACTGGGTGGCGCAAATCTACCGCCAAGGTTTGAATGTTTAATAACTATTTAAATTTATTTATATTTTTATTTTTGTTTTAGAATATTGTGAAGCAAACTTGGGAAATTTGAAATGGAACACTACACAACAGAATAGCGTTCAGCAATTATTTAATTTTATTTTAAAAATCAAAAGTGTAGTGCTTTGACGTTGCGTGCATATCGTCGCTATTTTAATGTGTGTTCTGAACCATTAGAATCAACAATAAACTGCTTGGTTTGAAATTTTCGACAACATGGTAAAGTAAGACACCTTCCATGAACCGGAACCTTTTTGGCGAACGCATTATTTCGCGCAGAAGCGATTTCAATTGACCCCACGTTCACCGGATTTAACTGCGCCAGATTGTTTTCTTTGGGGTTATTCAAAGTCTATGCTGATATACGAGGGCGACCGCAAAACTAACTGGCCTGGCACATTTTCTGTTTTACTAGCAACTTTTTTGTTTTTGTTTTTTAAAAGCAATCTTTTATAAGCCATCTGTCAAAATTTCCGAAATATTTAATAATTATTTTCTTTGTTACAGGTGATTGAAGTAAACAAATTTTATAATTTTTGAAAAATGGAAAATAAAGAGTTTCGTGGCGTAATTAAACACTTTTATATGAAAGGTTATACGCCATAATTAATCAAAGATGAATTGGATTCTGTTCATGGTGATAATGCACCATCATACTCCACCGTGAAATCCTGGGTTCAACAATTTAAAATGGGTCGTTCAAGTACGGAAGATGAACAACGCTCTGGAAGACCGAAAACTGCTACTACTATTGAAAACATTAGAAAAATATTTAATGAAGTGACTAAAGATAGACGAATAAAGCTCAGAGAACTTGCTGATATTGTTAAAATACACGAAAAACAAGTTTGGAGTATTTTACATGATGAACTCCACATGAAAAAGCTATCCGCTAGAACGCTGCCGCGTTTGTTGACTTTGCCCCAAAAAATTCCGAGGAGCTTTTAGCGATTTATCAGCGTAATCTAATAGAGTTCTTGCGCCGATTCATAACTGTTGATGAAACATGGATCCACCACTACATCCCAGAATGCAAACAACAGTGGATAGGAGCTGGTAAAAGTGGTCCCAAGAAGGCGAAAACTGTTAAGTCGGCAGGAAAAGTAATGGCCACAGTATTTTGAAATGCAAGGGGTATAATATTTATTGATTATCTTGAGAAAGGAAAAACTATAAATAGTGAATATTATTGTGCATTTTTGGATCGGTTGAGTGAAGAAATCAAGATAAAACGACCGCATTTTTCATCAAGATAATGCTCCTTCACCCACTGCATTTTTAACTCAACAAAAACTGGCCGAACTAAGATTTGAAATTGCTCCGCATCCACCATATAGTCCATGTTTAGCTCCATCTGATTATTTCTTGTTTCCAAATTTAAAAAAAATTCTCGATGGCAAAAAATTTTCGTCCAATAGCGAGGTTATTGCTGAAACTGAGGCATATTTTGAAGGTCTTGAAAAATCGTATTTTTTGGATGAAATTAAAAAACTTGAAAAACATTTGATGAAGTGTATTGAGTTGGAAGGAGATTATGTTGAAAAATAAACAATAATAATTTCAAAAAAATGGTTCTTTTTATGTTATGCCAGTTACTTTTGCGGTCGCTCTCATACCCGCTACGAATCAGGTTTTGGAAGACAACTTTACTCGTGTCATAAACGCCATACCGATCGAAATGCACGAACGAGTCATCCACAATTGGACCCTCAGACGTAGTTGCGGCCCTGAGACGTAGTTGCGGCCAACATTTGAAGGAAATTATAAATGCTATAAAATATACTTTACAATGAAGAATAAAGATTCCATACTTGATTTGAATTTTTGTATTTTTTTATTTTGAAAAAATACCTTTAGATTAATCACCCATTATATGTTTTATTCCTCATTGAATAAGATTTAATTTTAATTTGTTATTTAAAATGTCCCTAGCTGTTTCACAAAATCGTTCGAAGACAAACGGTAAACAGTATCAAGTATAGAGTTCACGTTTCCAAATAATCCAAATACCCAAGGTTTTAGTATTATCTTTTTTCACATAAGTTTTCAGTGTCGAAAAAACTCTTTAAGCATGGACTTTAGGTAACCACAACCAACTACTCCCTGCATTCGGTGATTTTCGCAACAACCTAATTGTCCCGCAGACAATTTTATGTCTACCCTTTAAATTTAGAATATTCAAAACTATTACCTTATCAAGCTAATACATCTCCCCGATACTCAATCACCAAATTTTATGATTCTAGCATGAGCTATTTATACTGTCCGCACTGATCTTTAGTTAAATATTTTTCAACTTATAAGGGATATCGTAGTATTTCCGTACATTGCACTTTTGATGCCGCTGATTTTTTCTAGCGGTGCTAATGCAAAACCCTCCAAATGGCTTGCGGTAAACTAAAGCATCAGTAAGCAATTATCGCTTAGTCGTTTTGTAAAAGCTCTTAGCTTCGCCTTTTTTCAAACATTGAATTCGACATTAAGATTCTGGCTTAGGAAGAGAGTTATTAGTGGTAGTGTGTGTTTGTGTGTGTAACGAAAGGAAGACAAAAAAGAAAATAAAAGTAAACACCCGTAATGAACATCAAGTCAGCGCGGGATGGGTCGTTGATGACGACAAAGTCCTTGTGGTAACACCTCAATGAAAACCCGTAGTTAGGAAAAAGTTTCAGTTGTTAGCATAGAGCTAAATTTAAGGCAACAGCTGCTATCGGTGCCTAATGTGAGAGCGAACGAGCGAGTCTAGTTTAAAATGCTCCTCGGTCGACGCGCACGTTGAGTCCGTCACTGTGTGCGTCTGTCTATCTGTTCGAAAGTTTTAATTGCTTTTCGCCTGCTTGACTCGTTAGATTCAAACCGAAAGTAACGCAAAAATGGAAATAATGTGCATCTCTTCCGGGTACGTCATTTCACGCTGCCACTGAAGACGCTGTTAAGCATTCGCTTCATGTTCTCGTCTCTTCGCAGATGCCAGCCATGGGTGGCAGGGCAACCACATCCAAAGGAGAATCGATGTAAACTTTAACACAAAAAGGTGAAATTGTTTCTGACACTTAAACCCCAGTGTTAAGAAAAGAAGATATACTACAGCGCACCCCACACCACCAGGCCTGCGCTGGGGAAATGTAAATGTACGTCTTAATGTGTGTTTTCAAGAAAAGTGAATTGAAATATTGTAAGTAATCACCGGCAACAGCCTTGTGGCTACAGCGGAATGTGTGGTGTGGTGGGGTGGGGTGGGGTCGGGCTATGCGGCGCTGTTAGGAACGCGGCTGCCAGTGATGGTGTGGGTAATAGTTGGTAACTGCATTAAGTTTTTAAACGATCATTAGCATCTACGGCAGCCATAATTTGCCGCGAAGGTTGCGCTCTGGCCACCGATGTTGCAACTTTTGAAAAGGCCGCAAATTGCGGCCGGAGAATGCAAGCTCAGCCAAACGCTGGCATATAAATTAAACTTTAGCTGCATTTTTGTTGTTAACCTCTGCCCCGCCATAAAGTACATACACCACTGGAAAATGCAAATTCTTTCGTGCCATAGAGCACGGCGTTTTTGTTGTTTTTTTGTGTGCGCATTCTTACCCCCCACAGATGAACTGCATAAAAACAAACTGGAACTAATGCATAATGCATAGCGAATCATGCAAATGATATTAGTACGAGGTTATTTAATGGCTTGTTTTAGAAAATTGCAATGAAATGCTGTTCATTCAAGTGTTGTTTTTCCCTCTTTTCCGAAAACAAGACCTCGTCTCTCGCAAACGCCAAAGGAAACAAAAACATAAACACGACAAAAAAAGAAAAACAATTTGTTGATTAAAAACTTGTGCTGTTTAATCAACGAAACGTTGTGTGCTGGTTAATACAATTATTCAATTACCATAAATGTTGTTCATTTCTGCTGTTGTTGTTGCTATTGATACGATTTTGATTCTGGGTTAAAGAATTAAAAAGGTTCAATGAAGTGTGTGAAGAATTAATATCGAAAAGGGTGAAACGTTTTCATTTAAGGGTGTTATTGTTTATGTCAGAGGTGTAGTTCGTCACAATAATTAAAATGATAGCTTGCTTTACATACTACATATACTTGTACACAAAATTTGATATAAATCGTATAACAAAATACAGCTTTTAGACAGACAGTATTGAACATTTTTCATTTACTTTCTAGATCTGACAGTTTTAATACGAGCCGTAAAAACTAGCCATAATTTTCAATCCTAACCCTTTTTAATTTGATAGAATTTTGTAATTGTTTTGTTATATGCAAATGTAAAATTTGTCTCCAATTGACATCCATATATATTTGAAAATAAATTTAAAAAAGGCTTACACTAACCACCTTCAAATACTCGTAGCTTAGATTGCAAAACACCCACATTTATAAGATGTTAATGGGATGCAAAAGAAAGTACGTGCTACTGTGGGTCAGATGAATTAAATGTGTGAGATATGGAGGTTGGACGGTCGTTCGTGGCCAGGCTGGAATATATATAGGTGTTCGCACTTAGCTTGATAGATCTTTTCTCTTTCATAATATTTTTGCCTTGTTCGTAAAATTAAAGTCTTCTTTGAGTTTCAAATGGTCTATAACAATGTAGCGACTTAAAAAAATAACGACTAAAAGATCGAGTTCATGAGGCTCGAGTGCTGCCCACACACTGAAATACTGACTACACGCTGAAAAAAGGTAGCATACATTTTTTTTTGGGTGACAATATTCAAAGAGCATCATACTACTGGGTATATGGTTGTGGCATAACAATATTATGATGCTTACAACAATAGAATGACTCACACACAATCATAGTATGTTTCACAAAGTACCATAGTATGATCCTCACAACCATTGTATGATTCACACTCAACCAAGTTGTGATCTCAACAACTATATTTTGACCCCCCTCAACCATACTACATATGAATCCAAAAATAATTTAATACGATTGTGCTATGTTGTTATTCAACAACAGAGATTTCAAACAACAGTAGAATGACTCACACACAACCATAGCTTGTTTCACAAAGTACGATGGTATGATCCTCACAACCATAGTATGACTCACACTCAACCATGTTGTGATCTCAACAGCTATATTTTGATCCCCCTCAACATATGAACCCAAAAATAATTTAATACGATTGTGCTATGTTGTTTTTCAAATTAGCAAGTTATATAAAATAACAAAACAATTAGTTGTATTGAACATTCCATTAATAGAAGCAAAAAAGTTGTTCAAAAGGCAGTAAAAAAGACTTTTAGTTGCAAACAGGGGTGACATCAGTTTCGGTGAACGATACTTTGCCGTCCTCACCTCAAGCAACGCATGTGATTTAATTATGATCAGTGGCTATACACTTAAGTGCAGGCAGATTCCAAATAAACAAGAACAACCGTCAGTAGAGATTTTATCGAACAAAGTAAACATCGCGAGCCATATACTGCTGTTGTTTTTTTTATAATAAATAACTATCATACCGTATGTGTGTGTGCATGTTTTTTTTTTAATTATCGTTGGTCCACAAAAACTATTTGCTTATTTCCTAGTCACAGCAATACGGTATGATTACCGGAATCATATTATTGTTATTAGGAAATCCACAAAACAATACCTTTGTCGAACAACCATATTTATATGCTTGTTACAAGCATGTTCTCATTTATAAATTTGGCAATAGTACTACTGTTACCTTCAACAATAATAATATTGCCGCAATTATACTATTGTCAAAATAAAATTCAAAAAACAATTCTATGGTTGAGACGAACATGATTTTATTGCAGAGAACATATTATAGTTGGTGGGACCATATAGTAACCTTATATTTTCTCTGCGTGTATTTATGCTGAAATAAGTAAAACGTCGTTATGTTTGGCAGGCAAAAACTTAAAAGCCTTCACCGCCTGTCTATACGCTACTAAAGCGCATAAAAAAATGGTCCGTTTTTGGGAATCTTTCGGCTAATGCGACAGTCAATACTTTAAAATTACTCTATATTTGAATTCGTATCATCATTTTCTTTAGTTTGAGTACACATATTGACTATTAAGCAATTTGGAATCAGCCCAACATTTCAATAATGTTTAAGAGATATTTGAGGGGCACATCGACAAGGCTAGAAAAGAATACATTGCCTATTCAGACATTTATGCATCCTTAAAGACCCTTGGATACGCATGCAGTGGGGAGCATCTGCTTCTTCTCTACACCAAATGCCATGCGCGACTATAGTGCCTATTAAGTAATCCAACCTTAGGGTTGTCGCCAATTTTCTTCGGAACTTAAACAGTTCCCTTGTCCTATTTCAGTCTATGGCCTCCAGAGACACCGGGATATTCGGCAGTTTTTTCTGTGGTTTTTAGCATGCTTGCAAAAACCACGCATTTGTCAGGTATTTGTCGAGATATTTTAATGTTGAGGGATTGTGAGTAAACCCCCTATATTTGAATGATCAGTGAAGATAGATATTTTGTGCTTTAATAGAGCGTCCGCTGGCAAATCTTTTCTATTTGGAATTTCCGTCCTAAAGTTTTTCTCCTTATCATCATCTTTACACGCAGAGAAAAAACATGGTTACTACATGGTCACGACAATAATAATATGTTCTCCACAACAAAAGTATGTTCGTCACAACCATAGCATTGTTAACTGAATTTATTTTTGACAATAGTATAATTGCTGCAATATTAATATTGTTGAAATGTAACAATAGTATTATTGCCAAATTTAAAAATGAAAATATGATTATAGCAACAATATAAATATGGTTAGTGCGGCAAAAGTCTTATGTTTTGCGTTTTATGTTAACAATGATATGAATACGGCAATCTTACTGTATGATTGTAATTTTTCTTCATTTAAATATGCTGTTTAGAGCAAATGTTATTGGTACGGACTTAATGAAATATTGGTTTTTTTTTATCGAAATTAAACGCTTACGTTTATTTAAATTTATTTTTTCTACTGTGAAATAAATCACTTCTAATATTTTGAATTTAATGTATTATTGAATAATTTTCATAATTCAAATCTATTGTTGACAACTGAAACCAATTTTAATAAATAATATTGGGGATCAAATCTATTGTCGAAAACTCAAACAAATTCTATTAAATAATATTGGGGATCATAGTTTAATTGTGTGTGATCATACTATGGTTGTTGGGATCAAAACATGGTTGCGTGTGAATCATACTATGGTTGTGAAGACCATACTATGGTTGTATGTAAAACATAATATGATTGTGGGGATCATACTATAGTTGTGGATATCATAGAATGGTTGAGTGTGAATCATAATATGGTTGTTGGGATCATAGTATGGTTATGTGTGAATCATACTATTGTTGTGAGGATCATAGTATGGTTGTATTTTAATCGTACTATTGTTGTGAAGACCATAATATTGTTGTAGCACAACCATATACCCAACAATAGTATTATCCTCTTCGAATATTGTCATCACAACCATACTTTTTTTTCTGCGTGTAGTAAAAAATAGTGTGACACTTTGTCAAGTCTATCCGTCCATTTGATTTATTTCAGCATTGCGCCGTGTTGGTGACTACTGCGTTTCATCATACCACTTTCCCTTGAATGTTACGCGGCCCTTGTTGCACATATCTTAATGTATTTGTCTATAGGTTGAACATCAATTGTATTGCCCCAGTAATACCTACAGTTGCCAGTCTTTAACTCTTGATGAGGCTAGTAAGACTAGTCTTCCTTTCAACCGCAGACAGCCATACCAATGCATCATCTGTGGGAATACCTCTAAAAACTTCACACGCAGAAAAAAAGTATGGTTGTGGTAACAATATTCGAAGAGGACAATACTATTGTTGGGTGTATGGTTGTGGAACAACAATATTATGATTCTCACAATAATAGTATGGTTCAAATACAGCCATACTATAATCCCCACAACCATACTTTGATCCTTACAACAATAGCATGTTTCACACGTAACCATACTATGATCCCAACAACCATAAAATGATTCACATTCAACCATAATATGATCTCCGCAACCGTATTATGATCCCCATAACTAAGTACGTTTCACATACAACCATAGTATGATCCTCACAACCATAATATGATTCACACGTAAACATGTTATGATCCCTACAACCATAGTATGATCACATACAATTATACTATGATCCCCAAACTATTTAATAGAATTGGGTTAAGTTGTCAACAGCAGGTTCGAATTATGAAAGTATTTAAAAATATATTAAATTGAAATGTTTAAAAATATTTTAGTTAAACAAACCCAAAGCAGTTTGTTTGAAAACTTTTAATTTCCATATAAAAAGTACTAATTTTGCGTTAGATCCGTAACAAAAACATTGTTTAACAAAGCATTTTTAAATGAAAAAAATGGCAATCATACAGTATGACTGCCGTAATCATACTATTATTAACACAAAACCCAAAAAACAATACTTTCGTCGCTCCAACCATATTTATATTGTTGCTACAATCATATTTTCATTATAAAATTTGGCAATAATACTATTGTTACATTTCAACAATATTAATATTGCGGCAATTATACTTTTGTCAAAATTAAATTCAGTAAACAATACTATGATTGCGACGAACACACTTTTATTGCGGAGAACTTATTATTATTGCCGTGACCATATAGTAACCATGTTTTTTCTTTGCGTGTAGTCAATATCCAGCACTTCATCCTTGTTTGAGTGTTTCATTTTCTGCTGAACCTCCGTTTCAAGAATCAAAGACAAAAAGAGCCTTCTTTCGTCGTAGCGATTTAAAGTACGAGATTATATATTACATTGTGAAAAGAACTTACTCAGTCTTGCTTGGAATGATGCCTTATTGGTTATCCGTTGTTCTTCGCCCACCGGGACAGTTCCCTCAGTTAACTTACATAAAATCGCACAAGTAAGTCCTTGGTCAAATTCTGGTTAAACATCTACGAGTAGTATTTTTGAATACACACATTGCAAATGACGACGACTTTACGTGTTAATTTTTAAGCTGTGTAATATTTGATCTCTTCGAACTGAAACCGGCATAGAAGTTAAAAGTTGTATCTAGCAGGGCTCAGTGTTATGAGGACACCACATACGTGGTGGACACCGGCAAGAAGCAGATACAAGTACAAAAGTTAATCAGGTTCCATTTCGCATTACTGTTACTCAGAACTTAATTTATATTTACTTGTAATCAGCCAAACGTCACGCATTGATTTCAATGGATGCCAAGATTCCATCACAAGAAATGAATTCCTTAAACACTCCCTATATAAAAATCCTTTTAATAGATTCATATGGCTAAACATTCCAACGAATTGTCTGTACAGATATTTATGTTCATAAACATTTATTCAAACGAGCTCTCCTTACCGTTCTGCGTAGTTTTAAACCAAATATTTCCACTTAACCATGGACTAGAAATGAAAATGGAAGGAGAAAACTATCTTTGTCTGTGGTCAAAAGGAGGGGCGTTTGTGCAAATCTTCAGGCAGACTGACGACAGCGGATACGACGATGATGACGACTACAACAAGAAAAATATCCCATTTGTTTAATGGCAACAACAGTTTTTTCCTATTTGGCTCAGCGTCCTTCTTTGCTCTTTGTCGTCATCTTCTGAAACTCTCTTTCTCTAGCATTTGGTTATTTGAAACATCGATTTCAAAGTTTGTGCGGACCGAGCGTTCATGGTTTGGCTGTGTCCCGGCATCCCCTTTTCCATTTCCATTCATCTCTTGCTGGAGTTGTTTTGCTGCTTTCGTTGATGGTTAATATCTCGAATGTGGTAAGACTGTCATTTCCTGTGTTGGCTAAATAAATTGTCTCGAAATACTTATGGTCCTTTATTCTGTTGTCCTAGTTTCTGCTTGTGCTGCTGTGGTAGGATTTTCTACGATTTCCTCGCAGTAACAATATTAGCCATTTTCTTAAATGGTTCACTTTGGCGGAACGTGGTACATTGAAATGAAATTACATACATTGAATAATGTACGAAGTCTAGTTGATTGTTTGAAGCTCGGTCCGGGTCTCGCTATGAGCCTGGTGTAGTTGGATTCCTTTTTGGTTTTCAATGAAGTACAAAATGCTTCTTTATGTTGTTCATACGGAGGTAATTTGAAAGAGATTTGAATGATGCCATTATGGACGAAATATGCCGTCATAAGTATGGAGAAGCTCAATGGCTGGATGACATCATCATCAATAATATTACAAGGCAAGGAATAGTTATAAATGTCCTATTGAATGAAAGCCGGCTGAAGCAATGGTTGCGAAGACACGATAAAATATTAGTAATTGAAGCCTATATTCTGAAAATATTCTGCCAACTGAATTTAATCTAATAAATACGGAAGATAGATAATAATATTGTAATTAATTTATATATAAGTATATGCAAGTCATTGTGTTTGAGGAGATTATGCCATAGTTAATAAATTTAGCCTAAAATTATATTATTCTGGAAACGGATTGACCAAATTGTACAAAATTGAGGGTCATGCGAAAGAGATCATTAGGATCTATATTACGTGGTGAAATTTTGTTTATATAAGTTTTTAAAAAAAAAATATAATTATTTTCAAAAATTTCATTTTTTTTGAAAATTTAAGTTTTTTTTTTTAAAATTTTCCTATTTTTTTAAATTTTATTTTCTTTTTTTAAAAAGTTTAGCAAATTTGCGCCTAAGCAGTAATAATATATTTGGGACAGCAATACTTGTTGTTGTTAAGGGCATTGAAAACGAAGTAGATTTGAATTCTTTGTTTAAAAATGATTTACATATTTTCTAAAATTTTTAAATTTTTTTAAATGATTGTATTCGCCATTTTTTTTTTAAATGTTACCAAATAAAACTAAAACAGTAATTTGTTTTTTGGGATCCCAATAGTTGTTGAAGTAATGGGCAAACACTGACGTAGATCGGTACCCGATGCACATTTCAACGAAAATTTTCATTATTTCGCCCTTCCAAAGCAAACGTGCAAAACCCACCAATAAAACAAAAATAAAATACAAAATAATATCAGCGATTTATGAATGTTTTAGGATCATTTTGAGGGACGTATTTCATATTCCTTTGAGGTAAGGTAAGTGCAACGGGTTCGCACGATACAAAAGATCAAAATCAAAACTTGAACAATGGTATAATTTAAACGCTTTTAGATAACATTTTCTTGCAGTACATGTGGTAGTTGGTATACTTCCCATGGACCATCATTAAGTAATTTTAGTTTGAAAATGAAAACTATCCCCAGGAACCTTCTCACTTATCGGAGAGTTAAGCAACATTCAAATTGCTGTAATCCGGCTGCAGCGGAATTTAACAAGGTTCATTTTAACAACTTAATATACCTCCCAAAGAGTACACTGTAGTACACTGCTCATGAGTGATGGCATAAAACATTAGGCACGGTAGAACCTAACGACTTCTTTACTAGTTCTAAGTATGGTTTTGCGCTTTTAGAGATAAGACTCTGAACGGCTAATGCAATTATAGGGCTGCTATATATATTCCTGGCCTAATAATGATAATGCGATTTTTATCATCAAAGATGGTTTTATTATTTTTCAAAGTACTTTCCAACATGATTTATACACTTTTGCATGCGCTCAAGCCAATTGTCGAAGCACTTTTTCCACTTCGATTGAGACACCTCCAAAACATGGTTTTTGAACGCTTCAACAGCATCTTCTGGCGACGAAAATCGTTGACCACGCATTTTTTTCTTGATGTGCGTGAATAAATAGAAGTCATTGGTCAGTCAGGGCTGTACGGCGGATAGCCCATCAATTCGACGTTTTGGCCGGTCAAAAAGGCGCTGGTTTGAGCCGATGTGTGAGAGCTCGCATTTCCATGGTGCACAATGATTTGTATTCTCTTGTTCGTTCTTCGAATTTCTCCAAAGACTTCGGACAAAAAAATTGTGTTGTACCACTCAGAATTGACCGTCCAACGTTGCTCAAGCGATACATTCGATACATGACCAGTTTTGTCGAAGAAACAGGCGATCTTTTGCCTCGAAGTGCTTCTTTCACAAACAACTTTCGTTGTATTTGGCTCGTGTTCAATGACCGGGCTCATACGCATAGATTAACGATTCGTCACCTGTGACGATCCTATAGACGTCTTTGGAAGTAACGCGATCATATTTTTTCAAAATTTCTGTGCACCAATCGACACGTTCCTTTTTTTGAGCGATTGTAAAATTGTGCGTGAACCATCGAGAGGTAACTTTTTTTACCACCAGGTTTTCATGCAATATGGAATGTATGCTGGTGGAAGAAATGTCCAATGATGCCTCTATCCCACGGTTTGTCACATGACGATCTTGCATTACTAGTTCAAGCACGGCATCAAAGTTCTCTGGCACAACGGCCTTTTTTGGATGACCTTTACGACCATCGTCTTTAAGCGAGCGTAGGCCACGATTGAATTCATTGAGCCAGTTTTTCACAGTTCTATAGAATGGTGCTTAATCGCCATACAAAGATTTAAGTTAATCAGTGCACTCTTGTCGTGATAATCCAAGTCGAAAGTTGTGAAAAATTACCGCACGAAAATGTTAATTCCTTTTTTTTTGTCAAATTGATTTTTTCAAGTCACTGTAAACAACACAAATGATGGTCATACGTCAAAACGTTCCGAGTACGTTTATGCTAAAAAATGTCAAACTTTCCAATGGAAATGTCAGGCAACACTTAGTGTTGCCTGGGGCAGAAATATATATCGCAACGCGTATGTAATAAATCTCGTACTTGTAAAGTTACCGTCATTTTCTAGGTTGAAACCCGCTCGGATTTGAAACTCTAGATAAGATTTCCCATGATTTAGTGTCCAAGACATTGTCATTGAAACTAAATATTTATTGAATGAAATATTTGCTAAATCAGGGTTATTCCATTCAAAAAACACACCCATTGTAAACACGGAAATAAAAATCTACGAATAAAAGATCGCAACTCCCCATCATAGTAAGCTCATAACTGGGCAAATATTCACTTGATGCCTCGAAATAAGCATTCATTTACGTAATAATGCCAACTGAATGTTTTTCTTATTCTGGCGTCATAACAAATTCGTTAAAAAATTCGAGTATAACATTTTAAATCTCGTGCCCACAGATAATCCCATCGAGGGCACAAAAACAAGCTGAAATCAATTTTATCGAAAAAAATCAACAACTTCAATTCATTCACAATTGAGACCAATTGAAAACGAAATGTAGGCGTCGGACTGCGATTTTTTTACACGAGACGCAAAAAATCCCTACTCCAAAAATTTTATAAAAGAAGAGGACACGTTAACATGTACGCAGACGTTGATTCAAAACATACGATTCTTTTGTAGTGTTTTTGTTTTGTTTTATTTTTATTTTTTTTGCGATATCGTACGTCATGTGAATAAATAAAAAAGCGAGTATCGTAGGCAGCAACAAAACAACAACAAAATAGAAATGAACGGAACAAATTTAGCCAAATTGTGAATTTATTTGCTCGGTTTTTGCTTGGCTTAGAATGTTTATTTTGAGTTTGTATTTCCTATTTGTTTTATTTATTGTCAGTTTTTCAATAGCATCGTTCGTACGAGCAAACAAAAGCAACTATTTGTGCTACTTCCAACACACGCATACAAATGTACAACGTACATGTACATATATGTATATATAAATTTCTATATAGGTATTAGTATATGAACATCTATGCACTAGGGATGGCAAGCTATCTCAGTATTTTAAATCTGGTTTTATGTAATTTAAACTATCTTATTTTTGGGGGATTTTAGTGGTTTGAATGCAATCACATCGAAACCAAAAACTCGACACCGTATTATGATCATCACAACGAAAGTATGATTTACACAAAACTATTCTATGATCCCCACAACACAATCCTCACAACCATAGTAAGTTCCACATACAACCATAGTACATCACAACCATAGTATGATTAACCCGCAACCATGTTATTTTCCCAACAACCATAGTATGATCCCACAAAACTACACTATGATCCCCAAAATTATTTTCTAGGATTGGATTTTGTACATAAAATTCAAACTAATAGGAGTGATTTATTTAATAGTAGAAAAACTCCGTTTTAAAAAACAAAATCATCTCATTTATTAGAAATATTTTAGAAAACAAATTCCAAAAAAAAGTACGTTTAAAAATTTTAATTTACTAATTTAACTAGTACTATTTTTTATTATTTTAGTCCTATTATTTAGTACTATTTTTGCATAAGATTTGTAACTATAACATTGATCTTAAAACCATATTCAACTTAAGGCAAATTACAACCATACAGTATGATTACCGTAATCATATTATTGTTAGCATAAACTCCAAAACACAGTATCTCTGTCGCACCAACGATATTAATATTGTAGATAAAACCACATTTTCATTTTTAAATTTGGCAATAACACTGTAATTACATTTTGATAATATTAATATTACCGCAATAATGCTATTGTCATAATGAAATTCAGAAAACAATATGGTTGCGATGAACATACTTTTATTGCAAAGAACATGTTGCTGTTGCAGTGACCATAAATGACAATTATTCATACTAACTCACAATAGGTTTAAAGAGCATTTTTATAAAGAAATTAGAGGTTTTCATTCATTTTATGAATATGACCCTTTGTTTTCACAATTTTGTCATCTGTTTATAACTAGATCTTTCTTTGTTATATTTTCTAATATACATTCGAAGTAGAACCAAAATTGCATAGATCACATAAAGAATTTCGATATGGCAACAAAACACACAATATACAATTGCAGTTTTTGGTTAAGCCGCGATAACAAAGAGTGGATAGCAAAATCGCAGTAGTTCAGTCATACTAAACTCTTCAAAAATTAAATTAGAAAAGTAGTAAAAGTTCTTTTTTGCAGCAATTTATTTAATCATTTTTTTAATTTTTTTTAGATTGTTTTTACTTTTATAAAGTTACCGATGCTTAACCAAAAACACCACATTTAGTTCGTTATACAATTTATATTGTATAAGTACTTATTTCTGAGAAAATCAACAATTCCCGGCATTTTCGTTAGTAAATTCGTTTAAGGGGTATTGGTATTCGAAATACCCTAAACTAGCAACTCTTGGTTTTACATACTCGTTTATGTACATTAAATCGTATGAATAAATCTATGCACGTGTACGAGTATGTCTGTACGGATAAAGTTAGGGCCTATTTTAACACATGTATTTATTATCTGCCCAAGACTATGTCGGAATTATTTCCCCTAAAAAGGTGTATTTATGGGTCAACTAGAAGCCTTTGAGAAGGTGTGTGTATCGCATCGTATTGAAAAGTTTTGTACGTTAGAGCGGTTTTTGGTGGCAGCCACATTTTATTGAGAGAACACAAACAGAGAAAATTTCAAAGTCGTAGTAAATATACCCATACTCGTATTCGTAATAATCTAGGTGTTTTTTAAAAGGTGCACTGCTTTGAAATGGAATAATGAAACTGACAGTTTACTTTATTGTAGAGGTATTGTAAAATAAGTGCTTCTGTAAAATTTCAGAAATGCAAGAGCCGCGGCACAATTACCGAGCACATTTTTAGCGTCTTCTTATCCTGGTTTTGCTGACCCTGAATAGAATGTAACATTTTCAAAATCAGTCATGATTGTGAAATAAATTTGCATAATTCACAAGTGTTTTTTATTGAGAAATGGCCAACCAAACTGAGTGAAATTAATAATGACAATAAAAAAAATATTCTCTATAAAATCCACATGTTCTATCTTTTCTATCTAACATTTGCGGTTTCTGATCCGATTTTTCTCGAGTATTTACATCTGTTGCTTGGAAAATGTAAAATCAATTCATATTTCGTTTTCGTGAGTATGACACATCCAACAGAGTTGCTTAATTTGGACTGAAATCCAAAAGTTTGTTAAGCTGATATATGTTTGTGTACGCCAGTGTAGAATATGTAAAGTAGAAATCCACATTTTCATAATCATCCTAACATTAATTGACGTCGAATATTGTCACGCTATCCACATAAGTATATATTTTTGTCTGGGGACGAGTTTTACTAACCGTTGCGTTAGTTGAAATTCACGTGTTAGCACATATAAAGTAGGATGTGATTCATTGCATTGAATTAGACGAATTAATTTAGTAAGTGATTTTGCACAAATCTTATCAGAGCCAAGCATGCTATTTAGGTCAGCCAAAAATTTAGCTTATATTAGTATTTTTTACACTAAATTATAACCTCCATATATACCATATTAAGCTTCACCGGTAAACAGCAATTGCCTGTGCTCTAGACGAATCCATTAGCAACAACGCTAAGCATAATTTCTATGGTCTTTTATAACTTGTATAATTAAATTTTTTCGATAGATAATGTACGAGTACTTAGTTAAAATTCACTGGCCAAGATTGCACCTAAACGGCTCTACCCTAAATTTGAACTATGCGAACGAACATAGTTCATATCCATACTTCACATCGATTGCTAGTTAGGAGCAAACCGTCTTATCAGAACTCGGATCTATGAGCGCTGTCTCATAAACGTCTCCTATAGTTTCGATTTCAAAAACTTTTGCCAATCAATTGGTTCAGTAAATAACAATTGGTAATCATCTTATGCTGATGATAACTATAAGTATATACCAACGTAGCGAACATTGCAACGTCCTCATCTAATACTCACACATATTTATTTGCCAATGACTTCAAAGGTATGTGAGTGTATATGTGTGTGTGTAAAGCAACATCCGTCGATTTGTTTAAATTCCCATTTTTGGTTAGAGGGTGGTTAAACCCTTTCAAAACCTATAATTGTTTTGTTTAGTTGGAAAGTTTTTCGGCAAATAGAACTAACACGCAAATGTACCATTACTATTACAAAGCAAACAAAGGACGCCTCTGGGTTTGGACCCTCATGGCCGGGCATACAGTTGAGGTTAAGCCTTTGTCACATTCAGCAAGCAAGGAGGCACTGGCAGTCCCAGTAGTAAATTTGGGGAGAGTTTGGAGGATTGAAAAAGGTTTATCTTTTTAATGTTAATGTATAAAAGTGTGAATATTTCATTGTGTGTATATGTGTGTGAGAGTGTGTGTGTAAGCGAGCAAATGTATTTACATTTGAATGTGTACACAGAGGCACATATTGTATTATCAAATATTTGCTTAAATACAGACATAAAATCCTCTTCGCACACTTATACACAGACAAATACATACATACATATATATATATTTATATGTGATACGAATGAGTGTGTGCGTGTGTAAGCATGGGTTATATTGAACTAGCAGAACACCAAACGAAAATAACTAAAAACTAAACAAAAAGTACGTTACAATATCAAAAACACAACTAAACCGAACTCTATTTACACCAAAAGAGAAAACACAATTGAAAAAAGATAAATACGACCATAGTTCGCCACCCGAGTTCCCGGGGAGTGACTGCTTGGGCTTTTATCCAATTTCAGTTTCGGTTGCTGGCTCTTGACGTCTCTGCATCTGATTCCGTTTCGGTTTCTGTTTTGTTTATCAAATATTTTAAGAGTTTTGAGTTTTGCAACGCATAATGGTTACAAATTATAGTCTATTGTTGTTTATTGTTTGCAAACTTTCTCTACTCGTATTTGTTTTGGCACAGCAATTTTGAAAGACAGTCCTGGTATTTTCGAAAGTTTGAGAGAATTTCTTTGAAACGAAGCAAACATTGCTTTTCATTAAAAATTAGGTAAATATTATGCATACATTCGTACATACCAACAAGAATTTGTATATTTATGCAAATGTGGGCTGTGAATGAACTTTGCAATTGCAAAAGTATAAGTGCTTTTAACTGTATTTGTTCATATTAAAACACAAGACGGATCAAAAACTTTGAATGCCATATTCAAATTTCGTTCTGGCAAAAGGTCATGATAAACCATTAAGACGGGCATGTGTATTTCTTAAAGCTATAAAGGAAATTCACAAGTATTCTTTTATAGCCTGAGATATAGAATTTGAGTGGCTCACCTAGGGTTTTCCATAGATGTACAGATTAATGTCTTGTTATGTACGTGTACATGCTAAGGCTTTGTGGCCTAAACTAGACAAAAAGAGAACTAAAATTTTACTTGAAACTAACAAAAGTGTCCTGAAGAGCCATTGTAACGTAGGAGAAGCAGATGGAAATGGCCGAAAACTACCGTGTGCATAAGAGGAGGAGATTGAGATAGTGGAGTACTTTTTATAAAGATGCCCGTCCCTCTAGAAAAGACGGCGTAGTTACCAGGGGAAGTACTTTCTCAAACAGCTCATCGTATCTCAAGGGCAGCATTTTTTAGAACATATAGCGCAATTTTTTCCATAGACAAAGGACAATCACAATGAACCAGCTGTGGTTCACCGAGTAGATGCAGCGCATATCATCTTTTTAAGGTTAGACACAGGTCTAAGTCCTCCTTACCTAACCTACATTTATTTTAATTTCATATTGAATTTAAGTGATAAGTGAACATTAGCATATTGATAGATTTTTATTGCGATGAATTTTTTTTATATAAGCTTTATTTGAATTATTGAATCTGCTCCAAAGGAGCCTAACAATAAGTATACGAATCTTAAGTATAATTCAATAATGGATCCTAGTATGGATTTCTTGTAATGTGTATCTCTGCTAATTGGCAGGAATTTTAATTAATTTGGTCAAAATAGTATATAACTGGTATGGATCACATGTCTGAGAATTTTAAACCTGGTTTGGCTTAAACCTCGTGATAAAGGCCCAGAGGACCCTTACAGCCATTTACAGAGTGTTCGCGATATTATGTAGAGTGAAGAACTCTAGTTATGTATGTATAACGGATAACTCTAGAATAGCAGAGAGGACGACGTAATTTGGGTTTTGTAGGTTTTTCGCGTTGACTGTTTTAAGGATCACTGTAAAGATCACGTAAAAGAGCGTTTAAGCCACGTGACGTAGAAAAAAGGATTCTACACAGTCTTTCGGGCGCGTGTGTTCGCGATTACTGTTACGGATGAAGATTAGACAACACGACGTTCGTTTCTCCGAAGTCTTAAAGAGCTGGGACTGCACAATAATTGTCTAGCAAGTATGTTATCATGACGTTCGAGCTTCTCTTTGTGCTTTATATTGATTTTTTGAATTGCCTCTTTAACGAGAGGTATTTTCAAGTCTCGGTCGATATTTTCATTCCTCATATACCAAGGGGCACCGGTAATAAGCCGCAATGTCTTCGATTGGACTCTTTGGATTTTGTCGAGATTGCTCCAGCTTGCTTTGCCCCATAGCTGGGCACCGTATAACCAGATAGGTTTGATTGCACTGTTGTATAGCAGGACCTTATATTCAAGGCTTAGGTTTGAGCGTTTAGGAGCCAGTGAAGTTGATGGACCTTAAGTTTCAGCTGAGTTTTCTTGGCTTCGATATGACTTCTCCAGGTGAGTCGGCGATCCAGGTAGATTCCAAGGTATGAAACATGATCAGATTGAGAAAAAGGGATATTGTTTAATTTCAATGTCGGACAAGTGCTAAAATTCAGTGTGAAAGTTACCTGTGTGCATTTAGCCTCATTGACTTTTATTCTCCAGTCAGAGAGCCAAGATTCTACTCGTCTAAGATGTACGCCTAGATTCATAGATGCAATATCCTGCTTTTAATGTGTGGCCATTATAGCGGTATCATCGGCAAAAGTGGATGTTAGCACGTTTGGGCTGGTAGGAATATCTGCGGTAAACAGAAGGTAAAGGATAGGCCCCATGACGCTTCCCTGGGGAACACCTGCTAGTATTTCGCGGTCATCGGTGACGTGTTGTCCACATTTGACTCTGAATCTGCGGTTTTCTAAGTAAGACTCAAGAATTCGATGCGTATTTTCCGGTAAGTATTTGCAAATTTTGTAGGTCAAGCCAAAGTGCTAGACTTTGTCAAATGCTTGAGCAACATACAGGAATACTGCGCAGCAATATTCTCGCCGTTCAAATGATTTTTCAATTGCTTGGGTCAGACGGTTTACTTGTTCGATAGTGATGTGACCTTCACGAAAACCAAACTGATGGTCTGGTTTTATGTTATTTGACACGAGAAACGGTTTTATTTTCGATAAAAGAACTTTTTCAAATAGTTTGGATAAGCAGGGAAGCAAACTGATCGGCCTGTACGAGGAAGGTATTGATTTGTCCTTTCCTGGCTTTAAAATCATTTGAATCAGAGAAATTTTCCACACTTTAGGAAAGTAACCATGTCTCAAAATAGAGTTAAATAATTTTGCCAGGAACTTCACAGCTCCAAGTTCCAAGATCATTTTAGGCGTGATAAGATCATATACAGGTGCTTTACCTGGATTCACGGTTTCTTTAATGACATTCAGAACTTCATTTGCATTAGTAAACAATGGAATTACGGCAGACATTTTATCATCAGGTGGAAGGAGGTCGCTACTTGCAGGATTTGGGCGAAATACCTATGACAGATGGTTTGCAAAAACATTGGCCTTTTCCTCTTCTGATATTGCCCACTTGCCATTTGCGTCGCGTATTGGAAATTGCGTTTCGGTGGGCAAACTATTATTTCTTAATGTTTTCCATAATGAGAATTTGGTTGAAGCTGTCGGAGTTAAACTTGCAATGAAACTAGCCTGCTGTCTACTGTCTTCTTTTCTAAGTGCGCTTTGCAACCTTTTAGTAGCTTCAGTCAGTCTTAGTCGTGCCGCTGGTGACCTATTTCGCTGCCATTCGCGACGGAACTTCCTTTTTTCACTTACAAGGTGCTCTATTTCCCGGTTAGTGTAAGTATTCAAACTATTTTTCGCTTTTATTTGTCTGTGTGTAGCGTGATAACGTTGTTATCGATCTCATCCGCGTTAGAAATTAGATGTTTCGAATCTTAATGACTACTAATGTACTTCCTGTATTTTAACCAGTTAGTTGTGTATGAAGTAAGCCTTAGTGGGTCATCTACAAGTACTGTCTTCCCGTGAAGAAGAAATATAACTGGCGAGTGGTCTGACGATAAGTCAGTACAGGTACTAGCAGATAAGTTAGATTTACTAACTCCTCTTATTATACCGAAGTCTATCAAGTCAGGCTTTTTGTTAATATCAGAAGGCCAATATGTAGGTTGACTGGGAGATATAAAGTCCAATTTATTTTGACGTCGCATTAGACATTTATACAGCTGGTTTCCCCTAGGGTTTGCTAAACGGGATCCCCAGTGCGTATGTTTGCCATTGTAGTCACCAGCAGCAATAAAGTTGCGTCCGAGACCATTGAAGAAGTTCAGAAGTATATCTTCTGATATCGCGAACCGCGGGGGGAAATATATTGCTGAAATGGTAAGAAAACTACCTTGAATCTGGATACGAATTGTTGTCGCTTGAAGGTAGTTTTGTGCGACTCCTTCAGCGACTTCATGTTTCATTCGTTTACGTATTAGGATACCAGTGCCCCCATGAGCCTTACCGTCGGGGTGGTGAGTACCATAAAATCTAAAATTAGGTATCTGAAAATTGTGTTTGTCTGTGAGATGAGTTTCTGATAGTAGCATTATATCAATATTCAGCCGATCTAGGTTTGCGTTCCATGTACATATCTTAAGAGGGCCTATTTTTTGGTAAGTAGAGTTTGAATGAACTGATTCTGGTTTCGCATGAATTCTTGCATCATTGATTGCATAGTTGACATGAACATGTTTATACTCTGTACCAGTTGTTGAACCATTGATTCAGAGTTACCATGTTGTTGCACTGGGGCATTAGGTGTATGCGCCCTTAGAACTAATGCCCCAGTGCGATGAATGGTGAGCACGGCTATGATATGAGTAGCGTAGGGTAGAAGCATCTTATATGGTTCGTACATTTCACGGGATTTCGGGATATCCACCTCGTATTTAAATACCGATTTATGAGTAATAAATTTATTTTTATACTATTATCGAAGTCGGCTTCAAATAACTGGTTCCCTTCCGTGGTTATAAGAAATGCATCTCGTACTGTTCTTCAGATTCTCCGGCAGTTTCGTTTATTTATTAAGATGTATTCCACTTAATAATCGGATTTCGTTGAGAAAATTGCCAATTCCGTCGGCATGAAATGATGTGGTTATTGAATGTATTTACAGTACTATAAAAAATGTTACCATACAACATTATCGATCACCCTTACCTAGAAAGAAATGGAAAGAAAAACAAAAAAGGGTGTGAATACATAAATTTTAAATTCAAATTTTGAGAAATATTTTTAAAGTCGGTTAAAAAAACAATAACCATATTTTCATATACCAACATAATAACGTACTTAAGATCATCAACATTATATTACGAAATGAATTAGTAAACTGTACACGATAATTTTTAAGTTGGTCCGAGATGAATCATTTAGATTACAGTACATTAGAGCATTGCCAGTATTTTGGCCAATTGATTATCGGCTGTGGGACTATCATTGATTGATTTTGCAAGGCCTAATTGTAATAATAATGTCTTGTTAGGTCTGCGATAAAACTTTATTGTGTTTTAATATCCATGTGTCTATAGTAAAGGGGGTCGATTATTGGGCCGGTACGAGTTCAAATTTATATTTTGTCTTTTTAAAAAATGTTAGAGTTCCATTATACCCATATGTCTCCCAACATTTGGGGACGGTTTTTGGGCTTCAGCGCCCCAGTTCGCTATGACCACAAGCATTTAAGACTTCAAGAAAACATTACTTAAACTAAAATTATTCTAGTGTCCAAGTTAAGTTAGTTTTCCCCCCGATTGGGTCCCCTTTCTTTACTAAGCGATCGTTGACCATAAGCGTATATGTGCTAAGCTTAAAGCCTATAGTTTTTTTTTATTTGTACTAAATTGAGCATTCAAAGGATATGATGAATTTGGATTAGTCTCCTTAGATGAAATTAGTCAGGAAACATGAATTTGGAATAGCCTCCTTAGATATATTACGGAGATGATCCCAGATGAATTTCTTGCCAGCAGCAAATTTTTCCACGAATTTAGTTAATATTTTGCCAAGACAAGAAAGCCTTAAGATACGAGTATAACTTTTAAATTCATATGAGCGAAGTTTCGGCTTCAAAGTAATATAGGGTCATCCATATAGAGGTATTTTTTCAGCATAGAGTTTGGACTTTACGTAACCCCAAAGAAAAATGTCTAAAGGTGTGATATCACTCGATCTTTGCGGCCAACTCACCTGTCTACAACGTGAAATTAGCTGCTTTTCGAAATGACCTCTCAATAGATCCATTGTTTGATCAACTGTATAACAAGTGGCACCTTCCTGTTGAAACCAAGTGTCGTCAAGATTATGGGCTTTAATTTCAGGTTGCATAAAGATCGATATCATAGCGCTATAGCTAGCACCATTCACGATTACGTTCCGGCCATCATCATTTTTGAGAAAATATGCAACGATGATTCCACTAGCCTATAAACCGACCAAACCGTTTTCTCTGGGTATAATGGCACCTCTTCTTGTTGCTCTTCAGCCCAAATGCGGCAATTTTGTTTATTCCCGTTTCTCACCGAATGCTCATTTCCACAATACAGTTGACAACATTCGAAGGAAATTATTTTCAAAAAATATATGCCATAAAATGTCCCTCAAATTACCAATAAAGCTTCCACACTTGATTTGAATTTTTAGATTTTGTTGTTCTGAAAAAAATACCTCTTGATGGATCACCCAGTTATACAATTGATTTAATTGCTGTTAATAGGAATGTAAGATATTTTTAAAACTGGACTGTAAGTCCAACTAAAATTAATTTCTTCTCAATACTAGTTTAAAAGTTGTTACACTTAAAAAGAAACATCTTCAATATTTAGGTAGAACTGTTTGTTGTGGATCCCATGGGGATACTTTCCCACTATTTCTGTTGATTATTCTCTCGAAATGACAATTTTGTTCATGGATACCTCATAAATATGTGATGAAAATTGATTATAACCACACTGATTTCGCTTCCAACTAGCAAAACATACCTACCTCGTACAACATAAACAATTTGAAGTGTGAAAACACAGATATGTACAAAAATAGTTAAAATACATTAAATGACATAGAAATATTTAAAAAATGAAACAAATATGTATGTGCACTGGGCCTGTTTGTTTAATTTAGACGGAGATTTATCATAGAAATGTAAAATATTATATTTTCCATTCATTTTGTTGGGGAAAAAGAAACATTACAATGACTGGATACGTGATGTATGCGAAGTATTAATTTGATTGATGGTTTACTTTCCCTTTCAGTTTCACATCACTCGTCGACACCAATATATAAATGTATATGCATGTTAGAGAGGGTCACATATTAAAAATAATAGATAAGTTGAAGCGATAGTCAAGGATTATTTTGATATAAGCTGGTTGATTGGTCGCTAGTGTAAGCAGCAATCTACAAAAAAACTTGGCCATTTTATCTTTTTTAAAAACGGATTTTGTTGAAATGACGCTGATGGGGTGCTAGGAGGCTGGGTGGCTGGCAATGGCATATTTGTGATATCACTAATGCAGATTGTCTGTCTTAGTTTTAGGCTGAGGCTAAACTTTTGTATATATTTTTAGCCGCGATATGAATAAATTTCCACGAGGGTTGATCTCAAGTCGGCTGCAACAACATTTCTCAGGTTTTCCTGCAACTTGGCCTCTTGAGCTTCAGTCAGCCGTTTCTTAGTGAGTTCAAGACATCCCTATCGACATACTACTTAATTTTTGTGTTACGAATACTGTATTTAACCTTTAGTCTGGTTATCGTTTACCACCAATCCTATACCTGACCATAAATAAGTTCCCATTTTTTTCACCCATGAACAATTCCTTTCTTGTTGCTCTTTTTCTACAACTCCGTGCAGAACAATATTGAACTTTGCACGACTGGTTATTACCTAGCCTGTATTCAATGTTTAGGATTGGTCCTTGCCTATTTAAACAGCATGTTTTGTATCAGTTAAGATCCTTGACGTTGTGCTTGTTGACGTAAAGTTTAGTCGTTCGCATAGCTTAAAAGTACTTTTTAAGTAATTTTTAATAAACCTATTCCATCAATATTATCTCAAGCCGTACTGTCTTCATTTATATTGAAAGCACTTAGTGCACTAAAACTCCAACACATTTCATGCTGATTTAAACTGCTTATCTGATAGCCCTTTGGCACCTGCAGCCTTTTTTTTTTTGAACATTAACGATGATTCCATGAGTTGTACACATCGTCATCTATGATTTGTTCTAGGCCATATTCTCCAATTCTCCAGCAAAATCTTAAGGCTGGTGTTATGTCATTCTAGTAGACGTGTTGCATTCTTATACTTATAATTTGGGCATTCAGTCCATGTTTATTTTTTTGATACAATAATTTTTACTTCTATAGATCTCAACCACTCTTTTTCATTTCTCTTTTCTTTTGTTGGAATAGGAGCTTTACTTTCTTATTCTAACCATTCGATATATTTCCCATGCAAATATTTAAGCGTTGTATTAAAGGCACTATTTTTTGCTTCTGTTGATTTCTAATACTCGTCATCGTACCAAGGGCACGACATGCTGTGCAATAATAAAATCAAATTTTGACTAAATCAAATTGGTTATTATCACTTGATAGCTCTTGGTGTTGATTGCAATTCCAATAAATCCACCGATACATAATGCATGCATTAGATACGAATGCAATATCACTCAGTGGGCCCGATGAGACCTGATATCGCTTCAAAACCATTTTAAATGTATAAACCACTTTAAATATTCGAACACCCAGTCACTTGGGTTTGTATGGATCTTTTTCCCAAAGGTGGATCAAAACTTCACTAGTTAATGGACAGAGGTGATATTTGGAACAGCTATAGCTTTTGGCTTGCTGGTCAACTGTGAGTATCTCTCTAATTTTACCTGACTTAATGATTTGTCTTTATTGTCTGAAGTATGAATACCAAATGTCTGAACTGTCAAAATCAATCTTGAGTCACGCGACAACCTTTTTTTTAATACGACCCACTTTAAGTTACACGAAATGTCAGACCAACGTTTGAACAAGATGTACAAAATGAACACATTTCGAGCATATGATTGACATTTTTAATTTGGGATTTGATTTTTTTGTTGTGGTTTTTCGATTTTTTTCTTCTCCACTTTATGTTCAATTTTCGAATTTCGAACACATGACTTTGTGTGATTGCAATTTATTGAATCAAGTTTAAAATCAAAATGTGTTATTTTCCGTAAAACTAAATTCTGAAAGCGATAGCTTGAGGAGTCTGCTGAAGTGGAACTGGACGGAAAACAATTGTGGGCACACACACACATGCATACAGACGTTATATTAATTCGATTACATATTTTTATAACGCGTCAATGGCACACACATACGTACGTAGCACACACACACACACACATTCTCACACACTTCGCATACAGACGTTGTTGATGCCGATGATGTGCTGTGAGTGTGCACTGTGGCGTATGATTGACAGTTCAATTTGAATGATTGCATTGCATTGTTCTGTGCAGATCTGCTCTGTTTGCTGGCGTTTGTTTCGTCGGTGGTTAGAATTTCTATGAAATGTAATTGCTGTAGGATTATTACTGTAATTGTATTTAATTATTTAGACAATTGCGACAATGGCCGGGCCATGGAAGTGCGTTCCAGTTCAGGAAACTAAAAATTTAATTATTGTGTAAAATTGTTGTGGTATATCAATGGGTTGTTGCAAAATTTATTGCTAACATATCAAATTGTTGTGTTTGCGTAATAAAAATTTACAAATTACACATAAGTACGCATGAATGAGAACAAGTATACATATGAACACAGAGCTTAGAGCTATTTTAGCCTAGAAAAGAGAATTAAACGAAAATTAAAATTCAACTTATTTATAAAAACAAAACATAACTTGTCGATATTTTTAAGACAGACTTGTCGATATCTTTGTAGCTTTTAAGCGCTTATGAGGTAAGAATGTTAAAACGTAGGATATCAAATTTATAGGCAATTCTAATGATCAGTAATTGAGTAAGTTGTCTGATATATACTAAAATAGTGCATCAACAGTTTGTGAATTTCCAATCGGTATGTCATTTATGAAGTAGTCTATTTTAAGAACGCTTGAAGAGGTCGTTTGCTGTTTTGGATTTCATTTAAGCAGTATCTTTTGAATATAGATCACAGTTACAATAATTGCGAATCGCTATGGTCATGTGACAACTGAATTTTTCCCCTCACAGGTAAATGGATTGACATACAGGTTCAAGGCAACGCCGATGGCGATCTCAAGTAACTAATTGACTTGAAAGAGAGAGAATTTAGCCAGGCGTATAATTTTAAGTAAGGATGAATGCGGGTACCTTCTGCTTTTGGACTTTCTCTGCAAGGCAATAGTTAGTACTGCTTTGAAGTATATAAATCATAAACTATGATTACGGCAATCATACTGACGAAAACGTAATTTTGTTTTAATTTGACAATGTTATTGTTATGAATCTTACGCAATAAAAGTTCATTTTAAATTCTTATTAAATTTCTTTAAAACAAACTACTTAGCATTATCTTTTATAACATCATATTTTTACATAATTTACTTAAAAATAAAATTTTCTATTGTTGAATAACAACTTAACCAAATCCCTTTAAAGAATTTTTTGGATCATACTACGGATGTATGTTAAACATTCTATGGTAACGAGTATCATAATATGGTTGTGTGGATCATAGTATGGTTGTGTGTGAACCATACTGTTGTTGTGATGATCAAAATATTGTTGTGCCATAACCATATACCTAACAATAGTATGATGCTCTTCCAATATTGCACCACAAGCATAGATTTTTTTCTGTGTATGCAGTCTGTATAATGTAACCATACAGGGCTTGGTTTTGTTTTTTTTTCTGTTGCCCAGACGAGAATTTGAACTTATATCGTAGGAATGTTATTCTATTATACTCCTCGTCGACAAAGCCATTAAGCTTCGAAGTAGGATGTCATCAGTGCGATTTTTAGGTCTATAGCAATCGATTCATGTTTCGATTTTTGCTAGTAAACGTAATCTGTACCGCTTTTCTGTTTATAGTCACCTTATACGGACTGGGTAAGTCAAGCTAATGTGTGGATTAAGATCGAACTCGGAACCACGAGGCTGGTTATCAAGCACATTACCACATAACTATTGGTGCACACAAATTGAATTACTGTCAATTCTTAAATTGCAACATACTCTATTACAAGGTTGGTTTGTATAATGTTAACCATCTAGAGGTATTTTTTCAGAATAAAAACAATAAAAATTCTAATCAAGTGTGGAATCTTTATTGGTAATTTGAAAGAGCATTTTATGGCATTTATTTTTTGAACATAATTTCTTCATATGTTGGCCGCAACTACGCCTCAGGGTTTCCATTCTGAAGGTCCAGTTTTGGATGACTCGTTCGAGCAGTTTGAACGGTATGGCTTTAATGACACGCGTAATTTTGGCTTCCAAAACCCGAATCGTAGCTGGTTTGTCAGCATAGGCTTTGGACTTTACGTAACCCCAAAGGAAAATGTCTGGAGGTGTGATATCACTCGATCTAGGCGGCCAACTCTCCTGTCCAAAACGTGAAATTAGCTGCTTTTAAAAATGACCTCTCAGTAGATCTATTGTTTGAGCAGCTGTATGGCAAGTGGCACCGTCCTATTAAAACCAAGTGTAGTCAAGATTACGGGTGTCAATTTCAGGGAGCATACTAATCGATATCATGACGCGATAGCGAACAACGTACACGGTTACGTTCCGGCCATCATCATTTTTGAAAAAATATGCACCGATAATTCCACCAGCTTATAAACGGCACCAAACCGTGGTTTTCTCTGGGTATAACGGCACCTCTTGAACCTCTTCTTGTTGCTCTTCAGCCCAAATGGGTCAATTTTCTTTATTGACTTGGCCGTTGAGCCAGAAATGGGACTTATCACTGAACAAAATTTTGGTCGAAAACACCGAACGCTCATTTCCATAATACAGTTGCCAACATTTAAAGGTAATTATTTTCTAAAAATAATTGCCATAAAATTACCTTTCAATTACTCATAAAGATTCCACACTTGATTTGATGGTGCCCTTAACCGAAATTTCCACAATTGCCAATTTTCTTTCTTGGCTATTTAAAAAAAACGACATAGCGAACTTTAGGCGAGATTTTGGTGTAAAAACTTTCTAGATCGAACTCCCTCTAGAATTGAATTAACGCATTGAAATTGACTCGGCAATCTCTGATTGAAGATCTGATTTCGAGGTTAGTTTTATGACAATGCACTTTTCTGACTTAACCCGAATCGACCCAGAACTTTTTTTTTGAATTTTTCGGAAATATTTCATAGGGCATTTATGTAGGTCCTAGGGATTAAAAATCGAAATTTTTTTTTTCATTTTGCCCTTTCAGATCGAAAGATATAGGGTGTGACCATATGGTCACATTGGGTACGATTTGTGTTCGTACAACACGAACAAAAAATCGAGTTATTTTACATGTTATTTTTTATTTATTAGTTTGATTGAGGAACAAGAAAAAAAATCGAGTTATTTTACATGTTAGTTTTTATTTATTAGTTTGATTGAGTATGATAAGTGGCGAAACATTTCACACAAAGCCCAACGTCACATTTTGTGCATTCAGTGCGGCCGACAGATTTGCAAAACTCCTCACCACAACGTCTTCTTTTTGTACATGGACCAACAAAGTGGTCCTGTCTATCAAATCGCAGAGATTCTGTTGATTCTGTGAAATTCCTTTTGCGTGGGCCACTTGCCTTTGCTTTTTGCCCAAAATGCTTGCAGTAATAAATAGCGATCTGTCGTCTGAAGTCAAGTTGTGGCATATCAGGATGTGCTGAACGGTGCAACTGCCATGCGTTGTGTACCGAAACGTCAACCAACCAAGTGAAGATACTGCTCCACCATTTTTTCCTCTTATTCCAATTCTATATAAGCTGACGTTCTGGTCCATGCGATCTACACCACACATCAACTTGTTGTACTCTTTAACAGCACATGGTTGCGGAATACTTAATCTTTTTTTTTTGTTCTCTGGAATAACGTTGAACATTCGCAACAGGATTGACACCATAGGCAGTTGATGCAATATTAACAACAGCGTTGTCGTTCCATTTGGTTAAAAGTACTTCGGTCTCCTTTATTGTAATGGATTCTATATGGGCGCGAGCTTCATTCTTCATCCTTTTTTTTATCAGCAAGGGGGCAACTTTTAGGGATTCGATTTTCCCTAATTGTACCTGTTGCAGTGTAACCACGACATTTTAAATAATGGAGTACCGGAAACCCGGTGAATAAATTATCAAAGAAGAACGAAAATGGTAGGCTTTGAACTTCTGGACTGAAGTCGTCTATCATATTTACCAAATCTTTCTTCATATTTGCGATTGGATCGAGGATTTGTGGCTTGGTAAATTTCGAAGTTTATTAGATACCCCTCTGGCGTACACAAGGACCATACTTTATACCCAAAGCGCAATGGTTTTCCTTTAATAAATTGCTTGCAACCGTGTCGTCCAAAGTAGGATATCATGCTTTCGTCAAATGCTAATTGCTGCACTGGATGGAAATTTTTCAACATGTTTGCTTTTAGGTGATCTGTTATAGGGCGAAGCTTCCACATTTTGTCGCCATCGTTTACTTCTTTTCCACTATCTTCAAAATGGAGAAATTGTGATATCTGCTGAAATCGGTTTCTTCGCATAGCCGAATATAGCATTTCATTTCGCAAATCATCGTCAGCACTCCAATAGGACCTAAAAGTGGTACGACCATCATATCCACCCACTATCAAAATTCCAATGTATGTTTTTAGCTCTGCTACAGTAATATTTGGATGCGGCTTTCCAAGAAACACAGCATATTTGTGAGATTCGTTGACAATGTGATGAAATAATTCCTCGTCAAAAAACTTTTCAAACTGCTCATACGGTGTGACATTGTTGCAATCTTTAAAATTTGCTGATGGAAAAATAGGAGTCTGCGCAACTAATTCATCTTTCACCCAGGTAATTTTAGTGGCCTTATTCGAAAGTGGAAGTTGCATTGCTGATAGGGTGGGTTTTACCTTTTGCAGGTTGTTTAAACGTGTAGAATATGCCGACGTCAATGCTTCAGTCGAAGGCTCTGTTGATAGCTCAGCCGATAAATTTGAGACCAAATGTTCACTAGAATTTGTCATGATAATATCATGAACCTCCACATCATCTTGATCATCACTTTGTTCACATTGCGCGCCGTCTAAGTTATTGATATGTCTGCTATTGCTCATTTCGAGTTCACAAGCTGACTTCAGTTGGCCCACACAAATGTCAACTGGAACCCCAACGCCATCCTCCTCAGCATCATCTTCACCACTAAGTGCGCCACTTTCAACTTCAGGTGGAAGAATGTACAATGCTGTTACAGACTCGTCTTCAGCAGACAACTCATTTAAGAAATCAATAGCTTCTTGTGCAGTAAGTGCCCTTAAAATTATCAAAAAAACGAAAAAAAACACCAAACAAAATAAGTGATCTATTTTTGCTTAATTTCGCCCAGCGTGACCATACGGTCACACCTGTTAAAACTTTTAGAAAAAACACTTAAATTTTTTGAAAGCTGAGAAATGGAATTGTACATACTCAACTTCAATATCTTCCGCAATAAAAAATACTTATTTGAAATCTGAACAACATCATTTCATTAAAAATATTGCATACTTACCTTTTGTAGTAACATGAATTCAGGTTTTTAGCCATAATATTTTCTTAAGTACTGACAATGCATCCAATCGCTTCAACGAACACACAATAACTAGCTAAAAAACAAATTTGACAGAAGCGCACACCCTTCACAAACAGAATGAGTGCAAATTTTTCGAAATCAGGGAATCACACGAATTTACGTATTTACTTTGCTACGCTTGTTGTGTGTGTGACCATATGGAAACACTGGGCTGATTCGGGTTAACGTATTCGCAAATGGACAAATTAGATAATTAACCTCAAGGGATTTTCGATTACTTTTACATCCATAAAAATGCAATTTTGGTGTGGTTTATGGGCTAGTGAAATTATTGGTTCTTGTATCTTCGAAGATAAGGCAGTAAACATTTACCGGGATGTGATAGCTGTCTTTTGTTAGAATGACTGGAATATAGTAAAGCCTGTGATGCTGGCGGTTTCAGGCTGTGCAAAGACATAGCGCGAGATAAAAAAGATATTTTGATCTTTTTTTGTTATTACCTTACGCCGCTGATGGCATACAGCTTACACATCCACTGAAAAACAAAATGAAAACTTCTAGAAAACTTAAGTATCAACTCAAGCTTAAATTCTTTGTTGGTGATGCAGCGACTGTTAATGACTAGGAGACCAAAAGAATTACTCGTGTTCTTTATTTGGCTATGTCATAAAAATAGTTAGACCTTCCTGTCTGGTAGCGGCTGATATTTACTGAAATTATTTTTAAAATGAACATGCCAGAGAAAAATAGTTTATAAAGTATTAAATAACTGCTTAAAGTGTCACTCAAAATTGAACAAAAGTTTGAAGTGACTCACCTTTCACAAGCTTTGCATCTCCAGAAGTTGTTAAAGAAAATTTTGCGACTGGTTCATAGCTCGCCGAATGTTCTTCAATTGGTAGCCACAATCATAGGATTGGACAGCCTTTGCCTATTTTATCTATAATTTCGTCAAGCCAACAATAAGATCGACTACTTGCAGCACTGCCAAAAAAGCCGAGGCGGCTATTTGAAAGATGTGGTATTCAATATATAGTCAATGAATCAAATTCAATATCTTAAACTGTTGTTATATAAATTTCGATATTTGTTTTATTGTTCTGACATGGTCACCCTGTAAAATGACGCAATATTCAATTTATAAAAATCAAGGAAATATGCTTGTTAAGTTGCATGTAATTCTTTGTTTGTTTAAAGGCTTTCATGTCTTTGTATACGTATTTTCAATTCCAATAAACAAAAAGAAAGAAACTGTAGAATATTTTAAGAGTTTTTTGCTCACCTAATCCCCTAAACTTTTCATTAAAAAACAAACGGAAGGAAACCTTCTCCTTAATAAGAGAGCTGTGTCTGATATAATTCTTATACTCACTGACAAATTTTTATAAATACTTTCTACTAAGTCGATGGTTTTTAATATTCCAAACCTCACATTAAACAAATTTAAACTTTAAATAATCGTCTATGCTATCGACTCTACTTATGCATAGTATTTTTTCCTCTACGATTTTTATTAAATTTAATATTTCTTTTCGTACCACACAAAAAGTGGAACTCATTTTCATTTTTCATATTCTGTTGAGCTTATGCTAGGAGATCCTTTTGATCCAATTTCCTCAATGACTGTTAAAACGACTTTGTTGGAGCTCTGGTGATGTGTACTTTTTTATGGAAAAGAAGGTCATTCCGTAAGCCTTTGGTATTAGGAAAAGCCATGACATTTTTTTCGGGGTTTTTGTTTTTATTTGCTATTTGTTCTCCCTTCCGTCTCGCAGACTCTCGTTCTAATGTTTGCTATAGAATTTTGTATTTTTTTCCCGAAATTTTCGTTACTGTTTTTTTTGCTGCTAATATTTCTTTTTTTTTGGACATTTGTTTAGTTCAATGTTGGCTGGTTGGTGGTAATGGTAGTGGTGGTGCTGATGCTGCTGCTCTATGATGATTATACATAATTGTGGATTCCATACGCATTCTCTGCAGTGGCCGCAAATATAGAAAACGCTGAAAAATCGAGAACAAAATGGGAACTCGACATGAATTTTTAATTTTTGCAATTGGTCAAGGCTACAACTACAACTGGGTGTACGTACCATACAACCTCCATATACACAAGAAAATTGAAAGAAATTACCAAACAAATAATTTCGCCATAGAGCAACAGAGGAAGAGAGAGAGTAAACGAACGCTTGGCGCAACCACGAGGACACACCACAAAGGGGTGTCGTCCATGAAGGTATAAATATGTATGCCACCAAAGTAACAACTCGATAATTTATCACAGTTCGCAGTAAAACCAGTGAGACATACAGACTGACACATTTGTGCTCACACCTTTACACACCCGAAGCTCTAGCGGTTGTACACACGCAGAAAAAAAGTATGGTTGGGGTGACAATATTTGAAGAGGATCATACTATTATTGGGTATATGGTTATGGCACAACATTATTATGATCTTCACAACAATAGTATTATTCACACTCAACCATACTATGCTATCCACAACAATAGTATGATTCACACTAAACCATACTATGATCTTCACAACAATAGTATTATTCACACTCAACCATACTATTATCTCCACAACCATATTATGATCCTCACAACCATTGTATGTTTCTCATACAACCATAGTATGGTCCTCACAACCATAGTATGAATCACACGCAACCATACTAAGATCCCCACAGCCATAGTATGATTCACACTCAACCATACTATGATCCCCAAAATTATTTATTAGGATTGGCTAACGTTGTTATTCAAAAATAGAGATTTTTATGAAGTAAGTTATTTTTAATTGCATTACAATTAGTTCATAGCCAGATTTGACGCCATGTTTTTATTAAGCATTTCATTAAAGAAACCAAAATATGTATTCCAACGGTCGAAAATACTCTTAGTTGCCAGCAGGGAGAATACACTTCATCATCCGTAGACACCAAGTAACGAGTGTGATTAAACCATGATCAATGGCTATATACTTAAGTGCAGGCAGATTTTAAATAAACGAGAACAAGTCGATAGTAGAGTATTTCACCTAACAAAGTAAACACAATAACAATCCCTCGAACTACCTTCCGATTGTTTTTGTTTTTTTATAATGGACCACAACCATGCCTGTATCGCGTGTATGTGTTTTTCTTTGGTATATCAAAAAAAAAAAACATACGCACACACAAAAATATTCGCAACCATACCGTATAAATGTCGCAATCATATTATTGTTAACGTAATTTTTAAACATTATTTTGCTGCACCAACCATGTTTATATTGTTGCTACAACCATATTTTCATTTCTTAATTTGGCAATAATACTATTGTAACATTTCAACAATATTTTTATTGCCGCAATCATACTGTTGTTAAAATGAAATTAAAAAAAACAATACTATGGTTGCGACGAACATGCTTTTATTGTAGAGAACATATTATTGTTGCGGTGACCATATAGTAACCATATCTTTTCTCTGCGTGCAGAGAAGGAAAGGTCCGACTGAACCATGCTGTTGTTTCAAAGTGAAAAGATGAACATAAAGGACTTATTTTTGTTGTTATGGTGTTGAATGCCATCCCTTGTCCATACATGCCTTGTAGTATGCAACAAAATTCTGCTTTTGCTTCAATACTCATATTTTTTAGGTCATCGCTGTGCAAGCATGACCGTTGTATAGAATCATAAAAAAAGTATCAGAAACTCAGACCTGAATTGGAATCATCAGACACGGAATGCAGAAAAACAAAAAAGGTAAAGAAATCTAGCAAAAAAAAGGTTTCTTTTTTTTCATGGCGAAAAGTAATTTACAACGTCCATTTTGAATCAGTTTAGAAAAAAGGGAGCAAAATTAAAAATGATCCGTGAAAAAATCAAAGATTAAGGATTCCAATACAAATTCGATTTTTACGAAATATCACACAGAGAACCGAAGAAGATTACAAATTTCAGAATTCACAGGGATATATTGATTTTTGTGTAGAAAAATAAAAGCTCATAAGCTGGAAATCAAAAGGGATAAGTAGTAAAAGCACTGGGCAGAAAAGACCGACACCCCTTTCAAAGGACAAAAATTAAGGAAAGGTGAAAATCATTAGCGTGTCGAACTGACAACCGTTCGGAGAAGCTTGGAAGACATAACTCTTACAGAACATGCCATACAATATTAATTTAGTCGGACCTTTTCAGAATATGCAAAATCAAAACGATTAAATCAAAAAAAAAACAACAAAATTATTAACATATTTTTTCTCAAATTTTGTCGTCAATTATATTTTTTTACTTCAACTATACTTGATACTGTGCCTTATGACCAAGTGCTAATATTTGTAGCACCTATCAGGTTAGAAGTTACTCTAGGTAAATTGTATTGATCGATTCGGAATCACTGTCTGGTAGAATTAACCGCTGTCTATCTGTCTGCAAATTTATCATTGTAATAAAAGGTGCACAGACTTTTCGTCCATGGACTTACGCTCAAAACAATTTTTGGGCACTATGACCCCCAGAAATAACGTCCAACTTTAATTTGGGCCTTATGACTGCCCATAACATGGGTAAAGAACCCAATGGGTATTATGGCCATTTGATTTTTGCAAAGAACTGTTTATAAATAAAAGTCAAACGCAGTTGGGAATAAATTCAACAATATAAAATATATAATTTAATATTCAAATTTGTAATAAAAATCTACTACAACTCCTCAGTATTGCGTTGAAAATAATAAAAAAAATTTAAAACATATTCTCGAATTTGTTCTTACGTTTGATTTGACATAAGCTCTTTTGTGTTTCTTTTTTTCTGGACAGAATTGATCCTAGAATTCATGATCCTCTTCAATTTCGGAGCCAATTACGTCTAATTTTGACCAAATTTCGTGAAGAACGCTTCCAAAAACCTGTAACTATCTCCGACATTTAAGGTCAATGGTTTTGAATTGCCCCAAATAGTGAAAGCTACCGATTTAGGGGCCTGCCGCATTAGAAGGCACAAATAAAATAAAATTGTGCCCAGTTTAAGTAAAAACTTTACAATAACTATGCGCCAAGTTCTATCCCGATTTGAAGTCATGCTATTCCATAAGCCACATTTTTTGTATAAGAGTCAATGTACAATATATAACTTTGCTCTATTAGCCCATAAATAAAATCCAATAATGCTAAATTGCTTGTGGAACGTTATGTTGGACCATTAAACAAACATGATAAAATTGTTGTTGTTTTATATTAAGTGCTATAGATATCGTTTCGCCCTGCAAGTTCACTTAACTTCTGATATTGCATAGCGATAACTTCGTAACATACTGAACTAAAATAGGACCATATAATGTAATGGTGTTTATAGCGGTGATACAAAACACTCTCTTGATGTTATAACCTACCACCATATTTTAAAATCGACGTTTGTAAGGGTCTATAACCAACCCTGCTGAAACCGAATTAAATCGTTTTATGTTTTCATGTGGACCCATGTATATGTCCCTTCTGATGTGAAGCTTAGACGCTATGAAAATGATATATTGTATTTTTTTTTGATATTGCCTCAGTCCTATGCTTGATTTTAGTTTTATCGAATTGCAGGAAAACAAATTGGAAAGGTCTTCTGGCAGAGACAATATCAAAAAAAAAACACTATATCCGAAGAGAAAAGTTTTAAAATAGCTGTCAGTAAAATGTTAATCTTTGTTGCAGAAACTCTTTTCTAAAAGTATAAGTATAAAATTAATGAATTAGCCGCTGTATGAGTATTAAATTTATTTACACATTTATTACAAATAAACTTATAATAAACTACGTTATAGGGTTCCAGCATCGAATGCTAGCGGCGGTATTAGCATTTAACCAAAGCGCAAGGAAGTTTGACATTGATAATCAGTTTACTAGAACGTTTTGAGTGCAGCCAACGTATAAACATGTGACTCCCCGCTGGATATCTAGGCGTATGATATACGTTTGCATGCAAAAATCAATTTAAATATTAAGTATACGCTAGTGGGTACCGACGAAACAATCTAGCAAATATAACTTGAAATGCCCGGGCACTTTGAACCTTTTTTCCTAAGCTGCATTTTTCTTTTTGTGGGCCTTGGGCGTTTATTCAATGGTTTTTAGACTGCCGGAAGACGAAAAATACGCAGCGTAAAAAAGTGTGCCCGAAACATAAGAACTTATTTCCAGACGTAATTCATACACTAATGGCTGTGAAATGGGATATTTATAAGTTCAGAAAGTTGGTTGAGTGTTCAGAATTTTCCAGGCATTTATCGCTATCGTTGTCTCTTCTTGACCAACTGCTTGGGAAATCCTATAAGTTTTCGAGTTTTCAGCTCACATACAAATTTGTAGACGCTATTTAAATTTAATAATAAGATTGAAACCCTTATATTTTATGATCTTTGCAGATCTTTTGAAATATTGGCAACTTAAAGACAACAGAAGAAGTCACAGAATTTAACCCTACTGGCAATATTGTTACTCATTTTTAAGAAGAAAGGAATTTACATTACTCTTAACAGTTATTACATTATGACGGATGCGCTTCAAAGTTTCATGAAGTTTCTTAAGCTGGCTGATGCTTTTTGAGATTATCTTAGCTCATCCATGGAATTTATGTGATGTGTCAATATTAAAAAATGAATTCAATGGGAGGTGCTCTTATTAGATATTTGACATATTATAGAGATCGGAGTGTTAGTTTGTATTTGTTTAGATTGTCATTGATTGTCCTTCTGGTTGCAGGAAGAATTCATTCATAAGCTGTCTTGTTCTATACAGTTTTCACAGAAAAGTATTTCCAGCTACCAATAATACTCAAAAGTTGTGTCTTCATCCATTTCTTCATCTAACCAACACAATGTCTCTCATATATCCCTATATTAAATTTAATTTAGAATTGTTACCCTTGAAAGTAAGTCTGACAGAAAAACAAAACGTTTATACAAGTTGAAATGCATTTTTTAAAGCAAAGCTTCTATGAGTCTGTAATTAAATACGATCAAGCTTTGTCGCAAGTCATACTACGATTTTATGGAGCATTATATATGCTCCATAAAATGGATTTATCATCATCAAGTCAGAACGATGCTCAGAGCTATCGTTTATTTAAATAAAAACTGAAATTTGTTCTATATATAAATTAAAAACATAAGAAAAACAGAAGTATTGTACAGCTTAAAAATATTTGTGTTGTCAAAATTCTAATGTTTTCCGTTTTAGCCAGAATATATGAAAAACGATGTTAAACAAAAATTTCATAGAGGTTTTCAATGATAGTATTATTCGAAATAAGTGACCAGGCAGTGAATCTAATGTTCAAACCTTACCATTCGACTATCGAAATACAAATTTTTGTTCTTATATGCGGTCCATATCAACTCAAATTTAAAAAAAAGTCTTGCATATTCACATGCAGCAGGCAGCAGCCTGCGCTCATTTGGCAGTAGCCACCATGCACCCGAGAACATCGCCATCACAGCAATGGCAACAAAGTCAATTAGCCCTTTTCGTTTGTTTTTAGCCAAACATGTATTTAGTTTCATTTGTGAGCAAATGGCACAAACAGAATTTATATTGTATTAAATTAAATGGAAACTGAAACACAAATACTAGTACCCGTACTCCTGTTTCTCCACAAGAAGGAAAAAATGCCCGATGAATAGAAAAAAGTTAAAGAGTTTTTCTCTTTTGTGTTCTATGTCCTATTTTTTATTCCACTCTTTTCTTTGCTTTTGCAATAATGTTAGCAATTTTGTTTATGCGTGACTTGAAATTTTTTGAACTTTCCCGTACTTCGGAAATCGTGAAAGTATAGTGGAAATAAATATAAGTAAAATGTAGTGTTGGCGCTGATGAACGTATCAGCGATATTCGATAATGGCTGTTCAAGTTGTATGCATATTTTGCAGAATATGACTTAATTCTATTAACAATTATTAGTAAGGCGTTTTCGGGAGGAAAATCCATAGGAAAATGTACGAGAATGTCCCGAAAACATGTGTAGAAAGATTTGTGAGCTTTACATGACTGCAATTAAGGGCATAACAACGAAGCGATTGCGCTGGCTTTGAAAGCTCTAGTCGGAAGAAAGTATGCAGCCGCGGTATTAGAGGAAGTACGCCTAGGAATTAATTCCATTCCTAATATTTTTTTTAATTTAAATACCAATTGTCCTATTGTTTTGTCCATCGTTGTGGCCATAAAGGGGGTTTCTGTTGAAACCATTGTGTCGATGAGTTCGGTCCATAATATTCGACAAATCTTAAAACTAACTCCATATTTGGTTTCCCACTGAAATTAAGTACCTGTGTATCTTTATTTGTTAACTTGTCACATATTCTAAACCGGACAAGCTATGGGCTGACTGGTCAATGTCTCAGTCATTTTAAAACTACTCAGTCATTTTAAAACTACTATAATATAAGTACCCATACTTTTTTTTCTCTTAAAGGCCTTGTCTTAAAGCTAGGGTCTATGTGTCCGCTATCTTTTTTCATGGTAATCTAGACGAATGACGTGGATTAAGTTTAAGATTTTAAGACATTGTCAGTCTCTTTGTTGACAAGCTTATTCATAATGTAAGTTATTCCTTAGGGTGTATATGAAGTCGTGTGATTGTAGTGGACTTCAACTTTGTCAATAAGCTTGGCTTCAAGTTTTTAACAAGCTAGGGATCAACATGACCGCCCGACAATGTTTGTGCTTTCATTATGTATTTTTTAATTACATAGCGATTTACCAATGCCCATACCCATGCATTGTGGAACAATGCCTGTTACGAGTACCCTATCCAAGATTTGTATAACAAAAACTGGTAGTATACCGTAATAATAATGTCTGATGAATGAATTATGTTTATTACCACGGACAGTCAGGAGCCCTTATACAGGCTACTTTAGCCTTACCTATGGCGCTGCCCTCCAGATAGTTTCGGACATTTTTTTTAGTGCTATGTTGCGTTGCTGCCACCCATTGGTGTCCATGGGTGGAATCCTTATCATGGTCAGCCCAAGGGGTAAAGTGTTCTTGTGTGACATCCGCAGGTAGGGTCTTCTATGGTCGAATAAAGAAAAACTAAAACTGTAAACAAATATTCACTTATCTTTTTATCGACCCCAACCCAACTTTGCTTTCAGTTTGCTACAACTTCGCCTGCAATTAATCAATCTTTCGAAAGACGTAAATTTTTTTTGCGATTATTTGAGCAATATTCTGTTGTGGTGTTGGCGCAGCTCAGGCCTAAAGTCAATTTCCTAATCGTTCAGCGCCAAATGGGGAAACATTCCAAAGCTTAGCTGCTCGACTCTCACAGACTGCAACCACATGAGACGTTGCAGGGTGTGGCCGCCACCGAACTGGTCAGTCGGGTGAGAATATGTTTGTCTCTAAGAACGATAAAATATCAACCAGGATGAGCGGGGTTTGATGATTATGTAGTTTTAACTAATGACAATAAACTACAGTTAGATAGGCGATATGCTTCTTTTTTTGCAATACTGTTGTAAAAGACACTTTAGAAATGCACAAATTCTGGGTTTCCACATTCGTTTGTACACAATCACAGGAACGCTCGAAAGTCAAAATTGAAACACGAAATACTCTAAATCCGCACACTTTAAAAACAAACAAAAAACAGGCTTCCTAAAATGATTTTTACTCATCTCTGTTTTACACACAGTTTCAGTTTCGAGATAAACACCTTAATTTATTGAACATCATTGAGTTAATATAGTTAGTTGTCTGTCTTATACTTATCTTGGGCCATATTGAACCAGGCGGTCTATTTAACTTATTAATATTCTTCTAGTCCAGCGACATTTTTGTAGTTCGGGAAATTTTCTAACTGAATTCTTATCTGTAGTTAAACATAACTTCTTTGGACAATACTTTTTTTTCTAACCAGACCACAACTTAATAATTTTAGACTTCATTTGCTCCCCTTTATTGATTATCTTTTGCAGTTACCATGTTCTTCAAGATTTCTCGAATTAATCCGTTGAAAAATTCCACCCGTATAGTTTTATTGGAAGATTCAGCTTTAACGAAAAGACATATCAGATAGAAACAACATGCGAATATTTAATTTTTTGTATGCAAGTTTCCATTGACTTGTTTGACACATTTCGGAATACTTTCAACACATTCTTCCCAGAAATTTTTGAGCATTCTGCTTAACTGCAAGTTGAGCTGTACTGCTGTTGTCGAGAATCATGTACCAAGTGAACGACTTCACAATAAGTGCAATTTTGGTGCTTCTTTTTGCCCCCAGTTTATTCAAGAATAACCAACGAATCAATAACGATGAAAGGAAGTTGTACGACTGTTGACTCGCCATCATGCAACAGTACAATAATAACAACAACAGCCTCTATGTAGAGTATAATAGAGTGGCACATTCTTGAAACTTAAGAAATTTTGTAAAAGGTGAAGCGACCTTCAAACGGTCAATATGTACTGATTGTCATTTTGCGACGCGAGTCAACAATCGTACAACTACCTTTTATTTGTTGGTTAATCCCGAATCAACTGCGAAAAAGAAGCACCAAAATTGCACTTACTTTGAGCTCGGTTTTATTGGATTTGTTGATTAAATTTAGATTTGTACACCCTAACACCCCAAGTATGAGGGTATATTAAATTACTTACACTGTAAACCTTACAACAAAGGGGTTTTAATTCAAAATTTTTAATAATTCAGTAGATTTAAAAAAAACTGTTTTCTTATACCTTTAAAGTATTATGAAAATGTCATGACTTTTTTCTGACAAAACTTCGAAGACATCGATGAAATTTTTTTGAGAGTAGATAGGGAAGAGTTGCCCACGGTTATAAAATACCCTAGCAGAGGAAAATTGGAAGCCTTAAACACTCCCCTTTCTATACCTTCTACACAAATGACACACAAAATCCGACTGGCTGTTTAAATTTTGTATTCTGAAAAATATGGATGCCCTTCCTTAATACTGAAAATGTGTTGTTGCATATCGAGTCCTTACTGCGAAATGACGTAAGCGCTACTCGCTTTTTAAAGAAATTGTATTTTGTTCTTAAGCCAAATATAAAAGTGTAAAATTCTAATTTTCAAAGATATAGCGAATTCAATTATATCGGAATCCTCATTGTTATCTTTACTCATATTATTAATAAATTTACAGCCTATGGGTGAGGCTTAGCAGATTAAACTTGCTTTCTTGCTGTGTTATACTTTTCGCACAAAAGGTGCAGCTGTATCATAGCACTGACCTACGACGAGTATCATAACATACAATACTGGTCTTACCGCCAACTCTTCTGTTGCATTATCCAGCGCCATTTACTAACAGCTGCGAAGCGACTAATAAAAAACGCATCAAAATCTCCAAAAAAAGATATGCAAAGTGGAATATATGACATTTTACAAAGCTTTTAAAAACTTCAACGCTGTTTGTTTGCTTTGCTTGACATTTATTCGACTGGGCGGACATTGTGCTATGCATTTTTACACATTAAGCGAAACATAATTGGCTGATCAAGATAACGCTTTGATTCCACACATGATGGGCCACTCTAGTGTATTGGCATAGGCGCCCATTCGAGTGCGTCGTGTTTGAGCTGTTTCAGTGAGAGTTGCTGAGACGAGGCAGACCTAAGTACGTTAAACTACTCATACATGCATATCAGCAACAGAAACAGCATCGCAGTCGCACTTTATGTTCTGGCAACGTGACTATGCTCGGGTCGTCCCCTCTTCCCGCCTGCGTGTGTTTGAGTTTTGCATTCTCAATAAAGTTCGGATATCGTGTGTTTATAGTTGTGATAGTAAACTCTAAAGTTGCCTTTTTTGCATCTTTATCTTCTTTTTATCTTCTTCATTTGCTTGGCATTGCAGTTGTTGAGGTGTTAGGGTTTCTGTATGTATGTGTGAGTGCTTTTCACATTCTTCTTCATTGCTTCGTGTTCTGAAGCTCTTGACGCAAAAAGGGAATTTTTTAGTATTTTGTATCAAACCATTATTCCCTGTCATACATAATGAAAACAGATGGTTGGCTTTTCTTCCTTTTTTCAGCATTTCTCTATTATTTTATCTGCAGATGCTAGCTTTTCTGCGAACTGGTGTTGAAAGTGTAGACACAAAGGTGTTGACACTTGTTGTTGGCTGAATTGCTTATGTAGGTCGGCGTGTGGGTGTCCTGGAAAATTATATTGATGGGATGTCTTAAATATTAAATTAAATTTTTAGTCAAAAGCTTTAAATGCGTATGGGAGTTGCTGTTATATAATATTTTTTTCTTTTTTGATAAATCTCAAAAGTGTTTTCAATTCCCTTACTGAAATGCAGTCTAATGAATCATCCTCAGTGGATCAAATTTCTCATTGTCATCGGTGGTATATAAGCTAAGCACTGAATTAGGAAATCTAGAGATAACTTAACTACCAATGAATCTTTTTAAATATATATTTGTAAAATTCTTAATTGATAGAAGCAGCACTGAAGGATATATTTGACATGGAGAATTATGTATTCATTAAAATCATCTTTTGAGCGCTTCACTTTTCTATGGGGTCGAGCTCCATAAACAAATCAATATCGAAGTTAAGAGGCTCTTTAGCAAGAAGGACCCGCCGACATTTTAGATGGACCAAGTTCAATGAATCCTTCACAGAAGATGACTGTTATCCACAAACCACCACCGAAACATTGAAAGTCATATCAAGAGAACGTAGCCACTGGCAGGGAATCGAAAACTAGCCAAGCAGCGATTTATAGCACAGCAAGAAATGAGATTGTTCATAAACAACGGAGTTTTCAAATAAACATTTTTTGTAAATTTTGTGCATTTTATTAATGTAGCATTTCTAAAAACTAACCTGGAAGATATCAGCTAAATAAATGGTAGACATAATTTTTATTACAATAAACAAATATTCCAAATACTTATCGATATTCGGTCCAACGTAAAATACGATAATACGAGTATTACAGAAAATACATACAATATGAGGTTATAACTTTAAAATACTGGGTGTCCGCTTGGAAGATATGATACTGTATTTGTTTATAATTTTTGAATAAAAGAAAGAGAATGGATCTTATATTGATAAATGTTTTATTTTATGTCGGCAATTATATATGGAATACAACATCAGATAAATGTACGCCTCTGTTAGCCTCACGAATGCGAGCCCTTTTGAGCACATTTTTCATTAGATTCATCCCAGCGTCGAATTGAGGTTGATGGATTGTTCTGAACACTTTCTTGAGCAGCAGTAATGTTTTCAGCCGATCTTTCTTCGAAATCATCGTTTTGTTGACACGTTGTTTCTCCCAAAAATTTCACGTAACTTTCTCATCGTCCTAGTAATCGATGATCAATTTTAATAAAATGTTTAACGATTTATCTATTATTTTCCCATAATAAATTTCCCACGTTTCTAATTCCTAACTACTCTTCTCGGCTGACACCCTGTCTGATTAAATTGGTTGTATTAACTAATACATCTGTTGAAAAATATTCGATGTAACCAATAAAAAGAAATGATATTAAATAATTTCTCATAATCGGAAATCGTTTTTTTTTGGAGCAACGTATCGAAATATTAATCGGAGACCCCACTATTGCTGCTTGGAGGCTGAAGTTTTTCAGAAACATGTATTTTTCGGGTTTAAAAAGGCCACGGATTGAATGGAACGATTCTTATCAAATTTGAACAGAATGAAAAAAAGACCAATAAATTATTGTAGAACATATGATGTCGATCTCTACTGGTCCCTCATTGATGGGAACCGGTCCCAGTACCGATCCAACAGTATGAAAAGAACCGGTTCCTTTAACATGACTTTGTCATTAGAGGGAGTCAATTGACACTACTCAGATATCACATGATGTATCTCGGAACTGATTGTATCCATCAACGATTAACCATTCTATATTATCCGTTTTTATTTAATTTAACGATTAGTCTGATTGTTTGAAATATTCGGTCTGAATGTAAAATCCGTTCAAATTGGATTGTGTTTTAAAGAAAGTTGAAATCTGCGAATATGTTAAATCTTTTGTGTGCGGTTTTATGTGCGTAGTTATAGCGCGAATTTGACGAGTTATATCCATATCAACCCAGTTCTGTGACAGGTTCTGTTTTTATCCATCCTAGATTCAGTACATTCAGATTATTTGACTCAACATTTCCCGTAGGGATGTTAAAATTATTACAACGGCACACTTGGTTGGCGATGTCTGAAGATAGCTAATTTTTAATTAATCACCCTGATGCCACTTACAGTCAGCTGGAAAAAATTTGTATTGTAAAACTGATTAGGTATAATAGAAGTTTAAGATCACATAAAAGTACAATGTAGGTATTCTACTAATATCTTTAATATAGAGTGGGAGATTTAATTTTTTAAATTTGAATCGGCTCTAAAAAAAGTACTGATAAAATGATAAAATTTCTGGTTTATGGAAAAAGGTTGAACTTTAATAATGGAATACCATCCGATGCGTTTTCAGCTCAATGGGCTGCAGATTGTTTGGCAGGAGATGAATAATTTTACCGAAAAATCGTGTTTTCAGATGAAGCTCATTTTTATCTCGGTGGCTATGTCAGTAAGCAAAATTTCCACATATGAGGCCCAGGGAACCTACAAGTGACCATTGAGAAGCCAATGCATCCACAACGAGTCATCGTTTGATGTGGATTTTAGGTTAATGGCATCACTGGGCCCTTTTTTCAAAAATTAGCAAGGAGCCGCCGTTACCGCCACGGCGAGCGTTACCGAATTTCCAAGAGAATGACATGGAAGACAATTTGTTTCAACAAGACGGTCCATATGTCACGCAGCCAATGCATACATCGATATTTTACGCACATTTTTTGAAAATCAAATAATCGGCCAAAATTGTGATGTCAATTGGCTGCCTCGGAACGTTGGATTGTTTTCTGTGGCTTGCCATTAAGGATACATGTTACGCAAAGTATCCAAAGTAAATTGAAGCGTTGACACATGAAATCGAAGTTACCAATTAAGAGATTTGTCCCGAAACAATCGAAAATGTACTGAAAATTTGGGTCGATAGGATAAGGTACTGCCAAGCCAGCTGTGGTTGTCATATGAATGAATTTCTGTTCCATTATTGAATAAAAAAGTTGAAACTTTTCAATAAAACCAGAAATTTGAACAATATATCAGTACTTTTTTTAGAGCCGATTCTTATTTATTATGTTAAATCGCCTACCCTGTTTTATTCATACCATATTACTGAAAATCAGTTATATCAGAAATAAACTCGTTTCAGAAAATTTCACCTTCAGCACGCCTTTTCTGGTACCTTCCACCCAAATTATGTGGTCCCAGAATAAAATACCGCCACCTTTTGTTGTTTGCGTAAAATCTCTGAAACTGATCATGCTATATTTCTGAAAAAAAGTACTTAAAAAACGATTATTAAGTACATAATTTTACGCACAATTGGAGGAACTATTCATATCGTACCTTCGACTTCTTTCTTTGCTTTAGCACGCTTGCAATTCCTTATATTTGGTTGCAGTTGTATGTTCAATTTGAGTAATATAAACATTAGATCAAATTCAATTAAATTCTGACTCCAAAAGTTGCCAATATTTTGTCTGAATGGGCATCGAAACTTGTGTGATAGTTACTTTAAGGAAGTGATATTTTTAACAGTCGTGTCAACTGGTGGTGTTAAGGACCTGGGTTACAACCCAGGATATAATCTGGGTAAGAACATCTGTCAATCTTCGAAGGTGGTTTATAGCATCCTTAATACCGGCGAATGGAATCTTTTCTATAAAATAGGAGCACATTGACCTTTCGGGCCCGGCGTTAAAAAGTAAGTTTCACTCGTCATTGAGAAAAACAGTTAAACCATACACAGCTGATTTGTGAGAAGAGTCTTATTTGTTCTGCGTTTATGGACTTATGTAAGAAGGTAAGTCTCTTATCAAGTTTTGGAAACACTACAAGTATGAGACCTAACCCCACTGCCGAATAATGCTTAAGCCTTTCGACATTAAACAGTATGTTCCGGCCAATAAGTACAGCACCATGCACTACTCCCTGTTTTGTGAAATGCCTCAGTATATTCGCTTCTACCTTAATGCGATCTAAATAATATTTTTATGTATGTTTTAAGCGTACATTTTTCGGCGGTTAAAAGGTTGTATACGTTTTTATTTTTTAATTTGACCAGATTAATGCATACTCATTAAAATAGCATACAAGGGTTATAGATTTCTTATGAATTGTAAAACTTTTGCTGATTTATCTTTTGTGTGACCGTCATCTACTAAATTTGTCATGCATCGCCAATATCCCGTTTTTCATTTCTTGATAATATTTTGCATCTTCAACATTTTCTTCACTTTTGGTAATTCTTCATTTTCTTTTTCTTCATGTTTCAATCAAATGTGCAACTTGTCCCAAAAGGTGTGATGATTATAAAAGAAAACTAACGATGCATACCCGGAGCTGCTCATACACACACAAGCGTGTATCTGAAATAAACGGAAGCACAAAAAAAGGACAGAAGGAATATTTTCTTCTTCTTCTTCTTCTTGTTAACAATGCCATAGAGTGTGATCACTAAGTATTTCGGTACATGCAGCAGATACGACGCCAGCAGTAGTATCATCACAATTTCCAGTTACTATGAATATAAAATAGTTTGGGAACGCCGCATAGCGGGGCCAAGGAGCGGCGAATGTCAACGTCAATGGCAAAAATATGGATTTCAAGCAAATGCACGTAACAAAGCTCATAACGAGTACCCGAAAATTGTAAAAAAACATACATGAGCTCCTATATGAGTATACGTATAAGTATGTGTCTGTATATGTGTATGTATGTGTGTGCTGAAATAATAAAGTATTCTATTTTCTCGTTTTCTAATCATAACAAGGTCAATAAATTGCTGGGGCGCTTTAACAGAGTTTGCACAAATTTGTATCGGACCTTTCGGGCGAAATTAACAAAATTTTGGGATTTAACACGTAAAAGATCAACAAAATATCTCCTTTTATATCGCAAAGAAGATACAACAAAACAATCGCTGATAACTAAATACCCTTAAATTCGAAGAAATGCCATTAGGTTTCGTTTAGTTTGCTTCAACTTTTCCTTTTGGGCAACGGACAATGAAAACAACGAGAAGAGTAGAGGCCATTATACACAATTTAATAACTGCTTCGAATTTACTAACTTCAGTAGTTATTTCGCATTTCCCTTGTGATTTCCCCGATATTTCGGGCAATCACGTATTGGCCAAAGTTTCCTTTTTTGTTTCAAGTGTATTTGAAAGGAAACAAATGCAACATAGTTAAGAGTTTCATTGTCAAATTAATTGGGATAGCATTTCATAAAAAAATGGGGGCGTGGAGAGTAGTGATACTGAGTCACACAATGGATATACATTAGACTATTTTGAGTGCATGCATCCTGTAATTTGTTTATGTTACCTATAGATTTAGAAACTCTATCTAATTCAATAGAGCAATGTCCATCTATACTTCCGTTAAACTTTATTAAAATCAAATTACAGGTCGCGAATATAAATCAATTTGCAACGAGGTCGGACCTGGGACTCTAGTCTGGTGCCCTTTGGGGAATTTCGAAGTGGATGTGAATTGTCACCTTAATTGCGTGAAAGGTGAATTTTAGGCTTGGAGTTGCGTACTACTTGGACCCAAAAAGTAGCAGAGGTATTAGAGATTGTCTACCTCCATAATTTTCGGTGAGCGTTGGTTTTTGCATTACAGCTTAACTCCAGTTGTAAGAAGCACAGTATTTCAGGCCATAATGTTTACACTCACGTAAAGCCAGATGTTAACCTGTCCTAATAATCGTGCCATAATTCGCCGTTCAACCACATTTTGCGCATTTTACGCACTTAAAATTATAGGAGTTGGGATACGTGCATCTTTCCATTTCATCCATTCAAAGATTTTTTTTTTGGTTACGAAGGTCATCGAAAAAACGATGGGTATTTTTCTGGAAAAACTTAATAGCATTTTTTCATAACTCGAATGGAATTAGCTTGATTGAGTGGACTACCGTTGTGTGGGGGATCAAGTGCATGGCTACCACTCGAGAAACCTTAGACACCGGTTAGGGATATCAGACATATTTGGGATAAGACAACTTCATTGTCCGTTGTGCCAGAGAACATTGATGCCATGCGTGAACTGATAATGCAAGATCTTCATGTGACATACCGTGAGATACAGGCATCCTTGGGCATTTCTTCCACCAGCATACATTAGATATTGCATGAACACCTGGCCGTAAAAAAGGGTATGTTTTCGTTGGATTCCGCACAATTTGAAATTCAAAAAAGGCTCGTGGTCAAAAAATACGATCGCGGTGCTTCAAAAGACGTTTATAAGATCGTCAAAGGTGACGAATCATGGATCTATGAGTATGAGCCAGAAACAAAACAGCAATCGACCGGAAGTTTTTTGTGGAAAAAGCGCTTTAAAGCCAATGGTCGCCTGTTTCTAAGGCAAAACTGGTCATGTGGCGACTGTTCCGCTGGCGCAACGTAGGACGGTCAATTCTAAGTGGTACACCACAATTTGTTTGCCTGAAGTCTTTGGAGAAATTCCAAAAACCAACAAGAAAAGACGAATCATTGTGCACCATGACAATGCGAGCTCTCACACATCTGCTCAAACCAGCGCCTTTTTGACCGGTCAAAACGTCGAATTGATATGTCATCCGCCGTACAGCCCTGACTTGATACCCATTCCCGCACAGCAAGAAAAAATGCATGTTCAGCGATTTTTCGCTGTTGAAGCGTTCAAAAATCATGTTTTGGAGGTGTCTCAATCGGAGTGGAAAAAGTGTTTCGACAATTGCTGGAGAATACTTTGAAAAACAATAAAACCATTTTTGATGATAAATATTCGCACTGTGATTACTATGCCAGAAATATATATAGCAGCCCTCGTATTGTGTCTGACCTTGTTCATATCCGGAAAGGGTGCGGCATATTTTGAATAACTGAGCTCCACTTCGTGGCGTAGGGTATATCATATTCGACCTCGACTGACTTTAGATTTTTTTTTATACTGTACTTTTTTGTACTTCATTTCTGGATGAATAATGTCATTATCAGCGTCACTTTTGTTACGATGGTGAAATAAAACATCGAACGTACAGGGTGTGCTTTTTATGAGGGTTAGCTATTTTTCAATATATTTTCATCATTTTAAGAGAACAATACGGGAGCAATACGTACAATTACAGCAACAACAACTCCGGTATACACATAAACCTACAATAGTGGCTTCATCAAGAACAACAGCAACAATATCTGTAGCAGCTGACACCAGTAATAATTCAATTGTTTGTATTCGTTTGTGAAGAATGAAGTATATATTGCGCAATACAACTGTCCTATTATATAGTACACATTCGATGGGGTCGATTTATGCGCTTTCACCAAAGAAACACCTAGTGCAGTTTAGGTAGTCTGCGAAATGAAACTCCATTTTTATTTATCATTGAGCAGCGTGTGACCGCATACACTCTAAGTGCAATAAGTTCTGTCGATGCTTTAAACAAATACGTAAATTAAATTTTTTACAAACATGCCTATTTACTAACAATCTTTACTTAATGTTATTCTATTTATTCTCTTTTCCAAACATTAGTATGTTTGTGTACCAACATTTATATATTAGCATGCACACATATTTTTTATGTATTTTTTTCTAGGAGGAGCACATAATTTCTCTGACCAGAAGCAACTGTTTAATGCCGTTGGCAAACGCTTAACGCATATGGTATTCGCTCTCGTATCGTCGGAGAATTAAGGAAGTTGAAAAGCGTTAATAAAAATATGTAAGGTCCTAACCTTGCTTTCAACTTGTATTTAAATGTGTAATAATCTTACCACTAGCCATTACAACATATCGACCAACAAATTCTTAAATAGGGTGATCTAACTAGAGGTATTGTTTAAGAACAAAAAAAAATATAAAAATTCAAATCAAGTGTGAAATCTTTAGTGGTAATTTGAAAGGACATTTTATGGCATTAATTTTTTAAAAATAATTTCCTTCAAATGTTGGCAACTGAATATGAAAATGAGCCTTTAGCGAGAAACGAGAAGATCTGCTGTTTTCAAACAAAATTTTGTTCAGTGATGAGGCCCATTTCTGGCTCAACGACAAAGTCAATAAACAAAATTGCGCATTTGGGATAAGGAGCAACAAGAATAGGTTCAAGAGGTGTCATTATACATAGAGAAAACCATGGTTTGGTGCAGTTTATAAGCTGGTGAAATCATCGGGGCATATTTTTTCAAAAATAATGATGGCCGGAACGTAACAGTGAATGGTGCTCGCTATCGCGCCATAATATCGATCTTCACGCTACCTGAAATTGAAGCCCGTAATCTTGACGACACTTGGTTTCAAAAGAATGGTGCCACTTGCCATACAGCTCAAACAATGAATCTATTGAGAGGTCATTTCGAAAAACAGCTAATTTCAAAGATCCGGAGCCTAATTTTAGACAAATTTTTAAAATTAAATGCATTTTTTATTACTTTAGTATGGAAGTCCCTCTGCTTTCGAAAGCCCATAATTTCATGTTGAAAAGAACCTTTTTTCGACTTCCTAGGAACGACCCATAGCTCTAGGATTCGTGACATTTTATTGAAATTTAGTACCCATATTTCCATAAATGAAGGAGACGATTTTTGCACCCCTATGGCATGGGACCGTGCCAAGTTACAAAATGTTCCCTTTTGTCCGATTTGGAATACTTTCATCACCGATCAACAACAATCTTATTTGTATACTTCATGATATGGTCGAGAGTTAACAAACATTAAATGAGTTGCATATTGGCTGTACTTCTCGAATAGAACTCTAGAATGCTGTAAGCTGCTGTTGGAGTGATGGTAAATGTGAGCACGTTTTCAGTGGATGTAAATTCGATAACTGAACCCGATGGATTCTGGGACTAATGCACCTGATAGGATGAACCATTGTAGAATGCCAATAGTATGGGTAAGTACCATAAGCCTGCACAGTACCCGATCTCTACCATATTTAATTATCACGATAGTTCATACAATTAATATACTTATATAATTTAAAATATATTTAAGGTATTCCTATCCATTTAAAAGTTATTTAAAAAAGCTGATATATAAATTTGGTAAGCTAATAAAAGCCTTTTTTGCCTACATTATTCGACCATATCTAATACAAATACATACATACATATTGCAATGTGTGTATGTGCCACTTGTGTCTTGCTGTATTTCACTGTGTCTATGTGTGAGCATGTGTGTGTCTGCACGTATATAAGCACTATTAAATAAGATTGATGACATACGCACGACATCAAACATCCTGTGGGGTATTAAAATAAAACCATAGTCTTCTCCAGCTCCTTTTTTCGGTATTTTGTTGCTTCTCTTCCCCTGCTCCACCTTGTCACTGTGCATTATTCACACATAGTGTGCCTAGAAACAATAACAACACGAAGAAGCGAATGCCAGTGTATGGAAAATGTCGCCAGACTCAGGGGTTACTATGGAGCCAATAAGTCTTGGGGGGATTGGATTTATTTTCCGCCACTTTTGTGTTGGTTTCCTTTGGCAGTTTTCGACGTCGTTGTTGTACGGAACCGACAATGTTGTTGCCTTTTACATAAATGTATGATAACTACTTAAAGATTTATCGATTCCCATGATAAAAGTTAATTTTTTATATGTGCCAGAATTGGCCTTGCCTCAGCAAGCTGCCTACCAGCCCCGGAAAGGATGACAGCACACACATTTAACCTTTGTTAACACCTGTTATGGCCTGTAACAATAATAGTGTAATTGCTAAAACAAAAAGGGTCCGAAAAGGTTTCGACCCGAATGTCATGTCGATTTCAAGTGATGCTTTGAATCATAAGGGTTTGATTTTACAGAAATGTCGTTGTAATTGCATATTATCACCTCTTTCAAGAAAAGACTCTTTTTTCTATTCATAAGAGGGTAGCGTTATGTAGATAACGACACATTCAAAAGGTCGCATTAGACCTTGTATTAATAAAAATATAAAACGACCTCTACATTTATACTCTGGTTGTGTTGTTAAGCACAATTATTGGGAGCTTCAAGATTTGGCTGAAAGTAGAACACCTTGCGGACGTGTTTTACATTTTGGTCAATATCAGCAAGACCGTTTTTGATATTTTGAACTGGCATCTACTCCGCAAAGTTATTAGCAGCTTAAAATTAGTTTGAAGTACATATAGGTGAAACAAATTGTGCACAAACATACATACGCTTTGAATTTCCTGTGGTATGAGCACTTACCTGTAAAGAAAAATGAGATCATTTATATAAATTTTAGATCGAAGTATATAAAAATATATAAATTTTAATGTGTTACGGTATTTAGAAATATTTATTTTTAAAAGATTTTAAATTCTATAAAGTTTTTTAAGAAAATGACACCTTTTTTGCCATCAAATCTATATTTAAATTTTTCGAAAATGCAATAATAGATTTTTTATACTATACGGTGCTAAAACTACTTTTCTACTGCCCACGAAGAAACTCCATACGGAATATTTTGGGACTATGACCCTCGTTATAAAATGGTTATATGCTACGGTTGCTGTGGGTCGTAATTGGAGGTAGAATTTTGTACTAAGAGTTGTGCAGCAATGGGAGTGAAAGGCGAAATTAGAAGGACACCGCGCATCGCATGACTGTGCTATCAGGAACCTGTTGTCTGAGAGACTCTATAATCTGTTTAGGAAAGACAGAATAGTTAGTAAAGAGGATTGAATTTTAGAACTAGCCCACCCAGGCAGGGACTTGTGGACAAAAATGGAAGCCAGTTAAAAGAGTTCTTTCAGACTAACAATTTAATGTGGATCCTTTGCTTAAATGGAGAGTTGGCCGACAGGTTAATAAATCCTCCTGTTAGCTGTTTTTCCAGCACACATAAGGAAAGAGTTCTAAAATAGTATCCCAGCATTGAAATGCTAAAATAAAATGCATTTAAATAAAGGTCAACCTGCCAAGACTAGATATTTCAAGAACAAGTGTAATGGGACTTGACACAAGAAGTATTAGGCTTACAATACGATAGGGGTCATTACGTGATACTGTTATAAAACGGCGAGGATATATCTTCAGGCTTCTGTAGAATATGTAAGGACAATGATAAGCTTGAAATGGTGGAGCACTATCCGGTGCCATTAAGAATAGTCAGCAGGATATTATCCTCTTAGAGACTAAAGATCTCTGAATAAAAAAGGAGATGTAAAGCAACAACAAAAATATGATAACCATTCATTCTCCTTCTTTTCCGCTGTGGACGTTAATATCATCACTTGGCTTAAAGCCCTGAAGTCGAGATGCAAAGCAATTGTAAACGCAAATGATTCTTTGAAGAAACCACATTCTCTGGACTCTGGAATTTGGGCGTTCCCTCCAGCAGGCTGCGTTTGCCATACAACTAATTAAGTAGGGGTTGCAACTACGAAGAGCAAAAAGAAACCACTGAAAATGTTCTCTGGAGCCGTCTGGCTCTTGCGGACCTGAAAGTGTGTGGTTAACATATACCAACAGAAAATATATGTCACTCCGATGGTCATTTGGGTAGGATCCATACTTTAATTATGTAAACAGGCCGGGTTAAGGATATCAGAGGCTCTGACTAAGTATTATAGGATGAATATTTCGCGACGAACAGTCTACTTATGGACGAAAATATCTATGTATTCCATCGAAACATCCGAATGTTGATTTGTAATACGGCAATTTTCAGTAGATGGAACTGACACAATCAGTTCAAGAGACAAATATCGGCAACCCTAACTAATTAAGATGACTATTGGAACTGAATTTCTTCATGTATTGATTGCTGGCTATAAGTACTCAACGAATTCGGTTGTCCTTAAAACGAAAATTTGAAAAGTGAATAATTAAATTTTTTGTATTCGGTTATTTGAGCGCAATAAAAAAAATTTTTTTTTATTTAATTTTTAAATTCAAGGATTTTAAAATATTGATTCTGTAATTGCAATTATGTTAAATTATTTTAAAAACTTAGTGTTAACTTAAAAATAAGTTTTTATGCACGAGTAATGCTTTTGACACAGTGGGCTATTTTTAATTTTCTTTTAATATATTTCACCGCCTCGCAATGGGTTAGCGCATTAGTAAATTAAAACTGATTAAAATAGATGTTTGCTTTCCAATGATGAGTATCATTATTATTTTCTGATAAGAGTTGAAAAAATGTATAACTTATTTACTGTCTACCTTTGGGAGACCATAACTCAAAGTTGGTATGCTATCCAATGCTACAGCTATATAAATAAACAACCTATAAATATAGAAATACGAGAAATACGAAGGAAAATGCGATTATTTATCATCAAAAATGGTTTTATTGTTTTTCAAAGTATTCTTCAGCATGATTTAAATACTTTTGCAGGCGCTCAAACCAATTGTCGAAGCACTTTTTCCACTCCGATGGAGACACCTCCAAAACATGGTTTTAGAACGCTTCAACAGCATCTTCTGGCGACGAAAATCATTGACGACGCATTTTTTTCTTGATGTGCGGGAATAAAAAGAAGTCATTGGGTGGCAAGTCATGTCTTTACGGCGGATGACCCATCAATTCGACGTTTTAGCCGGTCAAAAAGTCGCTGGCATAAGCCGATGTGTGATAGCTCGCATTCTCATGGTGCACAATGATTCGTCTTCTCTTGTTCGTTTTTCGAATTTCCCCGAAGACTTCAGGCAAATAAATTGCTGTGTACCACTCAGAATTGACCGTCCTACGTTGCTCAAGTGTAGCAGTCGTCACATGACCAGTTTAGCTTCGAAATGCTTCTTCCACGACCAACTTTCGTTGGATTTGGCTCGTCTTCACTCATCTTCACAGTGCTATAGGATGGTGCTTCATCGCCATATAAAGATTTCAGTTCATCGATGTACTCTTTCCAAGTCTAAAGCTGTACAAATTGATTGCACAAAAATGTTCAGGAGTTAATTCCATTTTTTTGCTAAATTGATTTTTTCCAGTCACTGTAAACAACACAAACGTACGTCAAAACGTTCTGTACGTTTTTGCTTATAAATGTCAAACTTTCCAATGGAAATGTCAGATGGCGCCAGGAACACTTAGTGTTGCTTAGGCGAGTAATATATATAGCAACCCTCGTATTTTTCAGAATATGGAAAATTGATTAAATATATTTTAAAAACGTTATTGAGAATTGACTACCACGTGTAGATAGACCTCCCAATTATTAAACAAACAACAATCAATAATATTTTTTTCGGCGACCCATATTTCGCGAAAAACGATGTTAATACAGATTTTCATACTTTTTAAATTCATTCAGACTGGGGCAATATGAGTATCATAGGAAAGCTTATCAGAACTTTTATTAACAGACGTATTCATTTTACTTATCCGTTGCGATGCGGTTAACATTTTAAATTATTTTCCACATATGTGACAGCGCATAGAAAAAGGGACCTAAGGGTAAAAAAATAAATTTTCATTTTTTTTTCTTTTTTTTTGGTGTGGACAACATCCCTCATCGATCCCATGCCCCAAAGGTGTTCCCTCACAGAGATATACGCGTTTTATGAAATTAAAGTCGACGATTCTAAGCGCAAATACAAAGGGACCTAATATTTAAAATGGCTCTCCTGAACAAAACTTGTTTTTAGGTCCCTTTCTATTTTGCGCGTCACATATTTATTGTTTTAATGACTCTTTGTGCCAAATTATGGCCGACATTTCTGCAGTCAAGACTGCAAACATTCATTTAAGATTTTTTATGACACTTTAGCTTCCCAAGTATCTGGAAATCTTTAGGTTAAAATTCCAACTTTCTAAAGTATTTTGATAGTAGTGTTCATCTCAGGTTACTAGCTTAGTCACATATTTAGTTAGCAAAATGGTATTCAGGCAACATTCAAGAACATTTTGAATCACCATAAGACCAAAAACAGTTTGTTCATAAACAATAAAAGGCAAAGCTAATTGTAAAAACCAATTTTGTTACTTTATATTCTCTTTCAGCTCATTCTCAAGACTCAATACAATTTATGGAAATTTTTTTATCGCGCTTTTTCTATTTTCATTTTCTTTCATTCTCTTCATTTTCTTTCTGTATCAATAACTAAAAAACATATGTTTTTGATTTTGTTATACAAGCCGGGTCTGACTGAATATTTTTTTTTGTTAAACAAATAAGTCAGGTAAATCTAACTCGTTTCGTTATCGAGTAGCAGCCAACTCGCTTGTTTACCGAGTAACTTCCATACAAATGATTGTTTAGTAACCTGAAAAGAACTCGGTAAGTATATGATAATCAGCTTTAGTTCAAATTTCATTTTGACGCTTTTAATCCAAAATTAGAAAAATCTTCATTAATTTCGGCAGTAAAAATTAAGTTTTTAATGAAACTTCAATGACAGAAAAAATATTTTATAATAAAAATATAATTATATTTTAAAAATGCCTGCCTAAACTACTACTTTTGTTTGCACTTTTTTAATTTTACTTTCTATTGAATGGATAATCTTTCTTTAAACAAAACATAAACTATTATTTTCGATTATTAAAAGCATCTATGCTGAAAGGATTCCTGCGCTCTGCTGAAATACTATTGCATTTAGAAATTCGTTTCAGTTGCATCAATCTGTGCTCATATTTTAAATAATCGCGAGTGATCTGTAAGTGTGTTAATTTCTCGGAGCCCAATCTGACTTTAATTTAAGCAAACTTCTTCAGCCTCTTACTGTAAAATCTAAAAACATACAATCACTAATCCATATTCTGTAGAATTTGTACAGCGTCGTATGAAATATGTAAACTTTTAGTTCTTAAAAACGGAATAGTTTGTTGAACTACGATAGTAGTTGACGTAGTTTTATTATTCAACACTGAAAGAACACCACACTTTATTGCCCCCCTTTTACCCGGGAATTTGTGGATCATGTCCCCAACACTTGCTCCAAGGAACGCAGAAGGAACAAAACCAACAAAGCAGATACGACGACAGCAAATGATAAATACGTTTGTAAGGATGGATTGGGCGCTTTTTAGAAATGCTTTACTTAATGTTTGTACTTTTAATCCCTTAACATAAGCAATGACAACATTCAACGCCACTTACCCTAATCATTTCTACCCCTGGAACAACATACGGCCAGTCTCTAGTCTCGGAGGACGACTAGCGGCGACAGTGTGTGGCTGCGGTTGAACATACTTGTCGTCATATGATTCATTGCCAATTGTAGCCGGCCAAGCGTAATTCGACACTGATGTTGCTAAGCACTTTATATGTAATGAACGAGTGGACCGGACCGGACTGGACTGGACGAACCCATGAATGGATGAGCAGCGTGTGGCTGGACGGACAACACAAATGTTTGCTATTTTGCTCGTATAAAACGCCATCAACAACATTCTCGTCAATTGTTGTTGTTGTCCTGGTTTAGTGGACATTCATATATCTTTCTGCGTCTTTGTTTCCACATTGGCAGTTGGAAGGCAGCAGCAAAAACAAGAAGTGGACCACACTCGCACTCGTAGCCAAGCAGTCTTCCTACGTAGTCGTACTTATGTAAGTGTAGCTGCTTAATGACAACTATTGGTCTTAAAAATGACAAATCATATTAAATTCCAATATGTGGGCACACAGCGAATTGCGTTGTCTGTCTGTGTGCCTGGCCATGTCCTTGCTGTGGTAGCTCGGAAGGACATGTAACAAAACCTTACACATGGTCACATGTCTGCTAGCTATCACGATGCTTCTTCGAATTACCCAGTCATTATAATCCGTATGAACGTAATGCCATTGCTATCATAACGCTTTGTTTAATGAGTAAAATTAAAAGCTTTACTTAGAAAGTACGATTTAATATTCTATTGAAATTAAATATTTTTGGGGAATTTTCAGAAATAAATTGCAGTGCGATTTGTCATGGATAACACATAGACATATGTATACAAGATATTTTAAAAAGTAAAAGACGTATTTTGATTGAATTTAAATAAATACTTGCATTAAAAAGCTAAATAGTTTCTTATGTAGACGACTGAAGTTAATAAATGGTTTATTTAATGCCTTACTGAAATACAAAGTGGATGCAAATTTAAAATAAATAATTAATATTTTAATAAATGTATTTGGTTTAAAGTGTAGTATCTCTGTGAACAGCAGTTGCACTCTAATATGCGTCAGTAGTTCAACCATAGGTTCCTTATGGCTTAATAAAGTAAATGTATAATAAAGTTGCATATTTCTCAGAAAAAGAGTTATATTCTTAAATGGTAAATTGTGCAACAGAGAAATTCAATTAATAAGAAATCAGAATTGCGTGCCAGGGAACTATAAAGGTTTATATTTTAAAGAAATATTAATAATTTATTTTTTAATAATTATTGACTAAAAGGTTTGAAGACCGACTATCAAGAATAAAATACTGAACAGTTAGCAGCATAAATACTGAACAGGTAGCCGCAGTAAGAACTAATTACAACAGTAGACACAATAAGTTTGGCTTAACATTTTAGGGATTTTATATTTAGTTATACTTAAATAAATCGAACCCCTAAACATACTGTAGTGGAAGTACTACGACCTGTGTTGCAAATTTGACTATTTTGCGACTAGGTCTCGCTTTTTCTTGTTAATTTCTATTAGCCGAAAACCAAGCAATTTTTTATTAGGATTAGCTATCGGGTGATCAATCTAGAGGGGTTTTTTCAAAATAAAAATATACAAAAATTCAAATCAAGTGTTGAGTCTTCATTGTTAAGTTTTATTTTTTTAATATAATGTATTTCAAATCTTGGCATTAAGTACGACTTAGGGTGTCCATTCTGAGGGTCAAATTTTGGATGCTTCGTTAGAGCATTTCGACCGGTATGGCGTTAATGACACGCGTTATGTTGGTTTAGACTTGCATAGACTTTGGTCTTTACTTAGTCCCAAATAAAAAAAGTATAAAGGTATGACAACACACGATATAGGCGGCCAACTCACCAGTCCAAAACGTGAAATTAGCTGCTGTTCGTAATAGATCCATTGTTCAAGAAGCTGCATGGCAAGTGGCACTGTCGTGTTAAATTTCAGGTAGCAGGAAGTACGATAGTGAGCAGCATTCACGATTAAATTCTGGCCAGCTATCATCATTTAAAAAAAAATGGACCGATGATTCAATCATCCCATAAACTGCACCAAACCGTGGTTTTCTCTAGGTATAATGACACCTCTTGAACTTCTTCTGGTTGCCCAATTGTGGCAATTTTGTTAATTAAAGTTACCTTGAGTCACATCATCACCGAACAACATTTTGGTCGAAAATGGCGGATCTTCCTCGAACTTTTGAAGAGCCCAAATACTGAAACGGCGAATTGCAGGAAGATCTCGCAGGCCAAATAAAGTTTAACACAATTCACTCGTAACCTACGAAAAAAACCCTATTGGAAAAAAACCTCTAGATTGACCATCAGATATTTTCGCGAAAGGTTTTAACTACTAAGGGGATATTTTAAAAGAGTCACACTGGTGCTAAAATTTTTTCAAGTGTCACATTTTTTGTTCTTGGTTTAAAATACAGAACCACAGTAGAAATTGATTATCTGCGACAACAAGGTGAAATTAAGAATAACAAAGACGGGCTAGTTCTTTTGTTCCAAAAAATAAAATTGATTGGTTCAATCTATTGAATGCTCACGGTTAAATGATTATCACAGTTTTTGTTGTTTTTTACAAGGCGAATTGAGTAGGGGACCATTTTTGTATATAAGTACAAAAACTGTGCTTAGCAAACGCTTTTAATCATAGTTTTTTGAGAGTCGCTTATTATTTCCGATGATATTATTAATAATGATATGACCCACCTCATATTAAAGACCGGGATTGGATTATTCAGATCATATAAGATATAAAGAAGGGTCAAAGAATAAAATATCCATCTAAATGAAGACAAATGATTAGCGTTAACATTATGAATGTTGAGTAATTCAATCATTCAAAAGAGAAAAAAATGACCATAACAAAAGGAAACCCAAAAAAAGAATGCTCCAAAGTTTTACAATTTTATTTACAGAATTTTCAAAAAAATCACAAAACAAAAAAAAAAATCTAAATATTGAAATTATTCGGCTCCTTTTTTAATTTAATGTCGACAAGCCATGAAATAAGCTTTCACCGATTTTCTAGCATTTATTTTCATATAATCTAACCATTTGTGGCCACTTTGTTTTCAATCTAGCTTTATTTGCTCAGCGATTGTTGCTAACAATGACAACGAACGCTCCAAGCTGCCAGTAACTGATGGACTTATTGGCAAAAGTTTTCGAATATTATTTATACAAAGTACAATCACGAATTCAGCTGCTGCCGCTCTAAATGGCATAAATTTAAGACAATCTAGATCAAATGTAGCATGGTAAGTAACGAGCGACTTAAAATCAACTGTACCTTATACCCAGCAATATCATTCTACCCGATCTAGCTCAAACTTAGCATTTTGGATTACAAATAAAATATATTCAACTTAGTGAAACTAGAATATTTTAGCGATGCACCTATACGAAGATCCCTTCCAATTTGAGGTCCTACCGCTCTGGAAGTCACCCATTAAAGCCGATCTTGGTCAAATTCTACATGGTTTGCACCGAACATATGACCAATCCTATAGAAGTTTGAAAAGAAGCATCCCTTAAAAGCTCCTATTCGTTTTGAGATCCTACCGCATGTTAAGTGCGATCTAGCTCAAATGCATTGTAGACTGCAAAAGTTAGTTTTCATGACTATCCCAAAAGTAAACCAACTTTGAAATCCTCGTAAAATCCAGATAGATTATTTTATAAGCCGAAAAGCTTCGCTAAAAAATACATCAATCTTTTGAAGCCTGAATAAAATAGTAAGTCCTGGTCGGTGAGTATATGAGTTTTGTCCTGCATGACTCACTAACTTGAGAAAAAATGTTTCCCTTTATTCCCTAAGGGGATGTTAAGAAAAATGTATACTAGTAATATGCATGCGTATTGTGCGATTTATAAGATATGGTGACACAAGACTATATTATTTATGGTTTCATAAAGCCCCACAAAATGCATTCGTCACTTCCGATCTAGAAGTCACATTTAAGTAAGACGTAACTAAAATTGCGGACGGAAGTGAAGAGTCTAATAAATAGCGGTTCTATATTCAGATACTTCTGTTTAATATTAGGCTGACGCAAGACTAGATCTTAAGAAGCCATAAATAAGTCCATTGATATCTAATTTGGCTTTGGAAATGTTGGCTGACGATACGGATTTGGAAACAAGACAAGTTTTCGTGCGTAATTAGCATTAAACTGCGGTGGACCATAGTTAGCCTTGCTACCATGCCAAAAATTAGCAAAAGAGATGAGGACATTTTGCTTTTCGGCTTGAATTTATTTAATAGATATATTTCTTTCTCTTCTTTTACTTTCATGAATATAAATTTATTTTGTTCCAAAATTTATTGTAATAATTTAGAAAACAAACGCATACATCGAAGAAAGTAATTAACTTTCATGGGGTAATTAAAGGGTTTATTTGTCTACTCAAAGTCAATAAGGGAAGCTTTTTTAACGTGAGTTAAACTTTTCACACCACCGAAAATCTTGTCAAGGCTCTTCCGACTTTATTGTGTGGCATACAATTTTAACTAAAAAAACATTAGAAATATTTTGTTGAAACACTAAATAAATTTTGTTATTAGTTGAAAACTGCTCGCAGCTCTCACGCGTCATGTTGTGCAAATACATGTACGAGTACATTCATGATTGTAGAAATTTATTTATGACACTCAGCAATGCAAATGCATGGCGAACAATATGAATTAAACTTGCACAAATAGAAATACACAAATTCAATTAAACTAAAAGATAATCTGTGGATTTCACACGAAGACAACAATGGCCAGTTTTAATTAATAAAATGTTTTTCCATTTGAGTATGAGAATTAAAAAAAAATCGTGTTTTTTCACTGTCAGCACTTTGCTTGGATGCAATTTTAATAATAACTGCAGTGTATGACCAGAAAAATAATACCATTTGGAAGCGTTCCTTCAACCATTGAATATATGAGAATTATAGTCTTCAATTAGTCATTAGTCAGGCCAACCCCAAATTTTCCATTCTGGTCAATGCTTTTTGACATCTGTCAGAGCAGTGTCTACTATGCCAGGTTAAACAATTAACCGGTTCACTTATAAGCCCACCATTCTCCGCATTTATAAATTTGGGAAAACTAATTGAAATTATGAAAGGTAAGTGGGGTTATATTTGTTTGAAGACCACGGGTGTACATTTAGATTATAGAACTTTAAGAAGGGTATACATACATACATTCACCATGTCCATATTGGCAAACTAATAACGCCAGCTTCGTCAAATTCGTACCAGTGATAGCTGTTTATGCAGTTTACAATCCAACATAAGCATTGCATCTTAGTTTTGTCAAACAGAAGATATTCAAAATGAAATTCAAATTTAATAGTTGAACTGCGTTAGATTTGGCAGGAAAATCACCACTAGCTATTGTTCGTAAGCTGGGTCTTCTAATAAAGAATAAAATGTTTATGTATCATAAATCGTTATACTGAAACAGGTGGATGACAAAGAAATCGTAACATCTCATGAAATGGTTTGGAAAGAGAAGGCTCGACTTCAACGAAATTCAGGTAATGGTAATCAAATGGCCAAGGAACTGAATATCCCACAGAATGATCCTAGCTTTAAAGGTCCCAAAAGACACACGAATTTCCACCAAACATTATGTTCTCTAATGAAACACAAAAAATCTTTTAAGCTCTTAAATTTATGGTGTTTAATTAACTGAATGCACGGATGGCCATTTGAACCGATGAGCGGCCACCCGAAATATTTTTCCATTCCAAGTAATGAAATGGGCAGCTGTGTCCACCGATAGACGCTGTGTAAGCGTTTTCATCAAGCCTGGTGCCAGATATGTGACTCAGTATTGACTTATTATCGGGAAAGTAATTTGGAAGCTACTTTACAGCCGTGGGAATACAAACTTTTCGGTAATAGACTATGGTCGTTCCAACAAGAACACATATAAAACATGTTCCTCACTTCCTTTCATCCAAACAATAGCTTTCAACTCCTCCAGGTGCAAGTCCAATGTACTATTTCATTTGCCCCATTTTAGAGTGCACTTAAATATAGTACGCCAGCATGGATGCGCCTTAGAAAGCCATTGTAAGGGAATGAAAATGATGCGCTGAAGAAATTCATCAAATCAAAAAAAAAAAACAAAAAAGATCATATTCGTGCAGCATGCAACTCATTTCAAGCTGTTTATAGGCTATATTCAATGCAAAAGGTGGCCTCATTGAGCTAAATTAACTGGATCACACATAAAAAGTCAACAGATGGAATAAAGAGTCGTAAATCCTTCCAACCTTCTAAGCATTGTCTTCCTTCAGAATAAATCTTTTGGATTCCCCAACTATGTATGTTACATAGTCATTGTTATTCATACAAACATTTATATAAAGATCAAATATTCGTCACCGTCAATAGATTAATTTCATGTATTTTTTAAGCATTTTATGTATTTTACCTATCCAAATCTATCAGAGTTCGAGATATGTCCCTCTTTGTTTCCCAATAGGATGTTGAGAGAAAAAAGAAATTTCATCACGTGAATCAGAACAACCACGGTTGTCTCGAATTGAGTATTTATGTTTGCCCATACAACCTTCTAGATTACTTTCGACTTAACCTCAGAGACATAGAGAAATAGACCAATAAAAAATTCCTCAAAAGTATGTCTTTAGGCATTCCTTGTGTGCCATGAAGCGCTGTATTGCTTAAGCTGTCATCAATTTGTAGATCTCAATGTCTTACGGACTGCTATATATATTTCTGGCCTAGGCAACACTAATTGTTGCCTGGCGCCATCTGATACTTCCATTGGAAAGTTTGACATTTTTAGCATAAACGTACTCCGAACGTTTTGACGTACGACCATCTTCTGTGTTGTCTACAGAGACTTGAAAAAATCAATTTGGCAAAAACATGGAATTAACTCGTGAACATTTTCGTGCGATCATTTTTCACAACTTTCGACGTGGATTATCACAACAAGAGTGCATTGATGAACATGGCGATGAAGCATCATCCTTTAGCACTGTGAAAAACTGGTTTAATAAATTCAATTGTGGCCGACGGTTGCTCAAGACGAACGTCGTTCAAAAACGGCCGTTGTGCCAGAGAACATTGATACCGTGCGTGAACTGACAATGCATGATAGTCATGTGATATACCGTGAGATAGAGTCATCCGTGGGAATTTCCTTCACCAGCATACATTTGATATTGCATGAACACCTGGCCGTAAAAAAGGTTTGTTCTCGTTGAATCCCGCACAATTTGACAATCGCTCAAAAAAAAGGCTCGTGTCGATTGGTGCGAAGGAATTTTGAAAAAATACGATCGCGGTGCTTAAAAAGTCGTTTATAAGATCGTCACAGGTGACGAATCATGGATCTATGCGAATGAGCCCGAAACAAAACAGCAATCGCCGTGTGGGTCTTCGAAGACGTGCCAAATCCAACGAAAGTTGTTCGTGGAAGAAGCACTTTGAAGCAAATGGTCGGCTGTTTTTTGCAAAACTGGCCATGTGGCGATAGTTCCGCTAGGACGGTTAATTCTGAGTGGTACACCACAGTTTGTTTGCCTCAAGTCTTTGAAGAAATTCGTCATCCGCCGTACAGCCCTGACTTGCCACAGAATGACTTCTTTCTATTCCCGCACATCAAGAAAAAAAATGCGTGGTCAACGATTTTCGTCGCTTGAAAATGCTGTTAAACCGTTCAGAAACCATGTTTTGGCGGTTTCTCAATCGGAAAAAGTGCTTGGTAATAAAACCATCTTTGATGATAAATATTCGCATTTTCATTATTAGGTCAGAAATATATATATCAGCCCTCGTATGTATATACTCGTATAAATGAATATACCTGTTTATTTATTTTTGCCAATACCTAAACCAGCACACCGCTACGTTTTCATCAAATTCAACTTCACACACGTTAGCAGCCACAGAGGCATCATACGATATTATTGGAAGCACTTTGAGTGAGGACCCCCTCCGCCATTAAGTAAATGTCAGAGATGAACGAAAGTAAAAGGCAACAAAGAACCAAAATTGTATTATTATTATTGTTATTCCGAGCAAAACCCCATATACCTGCAGCACATTCGTACAAGCGCCAAGACGCAAAATACTTTTAATACAGCCAATAAATCAAAACTGCTGTTGTAAAAAAATGTTGCCGTAAAAGGAAAAATCCCACACACACACAGCCTCGTGTATGTGTGCACGCGCGTATGTGTATTTTCATGGCTGAAGGTACATCCATACCTGCTAAGACGTCTGTTCCGCAGTAGAAAATTGAAAGAAAACATCAAAAGGCACAGGAGCAAAAAAAGCGAAACTAAGAAATGTTTCCGAAGTGGAAAAGTGTGTTATTGAAAAGTTCCTCCAATAACTCATGCTCGAAATACAAGTTCGCGCACGAGGTATTTTGCATTGATGTTAAATCAAAAGGCATAATTTTTAACATTTTCCGTTCCTTTGGCTCAATGTCGAAGGACGGACTTGAGATTCGAAGGAAAGGAACTCCAGTTTATACAGGCTTGTTGCATAGAAAAGGCCAAGAATAGGACGAGTGCACAGGTAAACGACTAGGTGTGGGTTGGTAAGTTTTTGAAAGAAAACCGCCAACAGATTGATTGAGTGTTTACCTCGAGCTGTGAGCTAAGTTGGTAACACACTTACACGTATACTCACCCCATACAAATTCGTGCCGAGTCAAAGGAATAGCAAAGAGACCAACAAGTAAAATTACTTAATGTGATGGTTTTAGGAAGTTGAGTGGCCATCATCAGTCATTGTAAATATTCACTTAAATCTGTGGATTTCCCTGAGCAACAACTTCTCATGCCAGTTCAGGATATACTACTGGTTGGTTATGCAGAAAGTTAAAGGCATCACGGTACAGTGGTTTCGAAGGAGAAGTAAAGGAGAAATTGCATAAATTAATAGTGTGACTGCGAGCGCCGCCATGATCTTACAAGTGTACCTGAGTTTAAATACTGGAAAAACCATCTATAAAAATGTTCAGCCGCGGACTCTTACCTTGTCAGTAAAAGTAAGAGATTAATCATTAATCAGTACGAAAACGCATCTACAATAAAATTTAAGCCTACATTTATTGAGCAGTAGGTTAGTTAATAACTATATGAATTTTGTGAAATAAAAAAAAAATCCCTTAATGCAGTTAATGGTTCATTTTACCTATGCTAAAGCGCTTAATGCTCTGTTCCTCTAACACTTATCCAGCACTCAAAAATTAGCCCTGTCAAGTGTATGTCCACTGAGAGACCCATAGGCTCCATAGTGATTCCCCTTGAATAATACATTTTAAAATAAAGCAATGGCTGTGCAAATTAAACAAGAAAAGAAACAGACAATTAACATATATTTTATGTATGACAATTTTATTTGGTTGCTTTATTGTTTCATTGTTTATACCTTCAGCCATCCTCTGCCTCTAGAAAAATATTCACATTGCGTTCTGCTCCAAGCGGTGTCAGCAAATATTTTGGGTCATCTTTTTCGTAGCCACTTTTGACTGTGGCGCTGCTGATTTGGATAGTTGCATCTTCGTCCTTATACATCCCGCATAAGTCTGGAGTTTTGTTCTTCCATTTTAAAAAGCTCGCCCCGGTTAAACGGAGTCTCTTTATTAGTCTTATTAGAAGACTTCAGTCCTGTTTCAGCGGTACACTCTATCTTACAGATTGGGTCTAGGTCAGATGGCTACACCATCCTAGCTTTTAAGTCCTTTTGTATCGCCGTAAAAAACATAGATTACGCCATCCATAAAATCACAATTGTAACTAAATTATCCGGGATCCTCGAAATGATTACTTGAAGTCATTTGCTGCTTAAGATTAAAAATAACTGAAGTTGGCCAAAAAAGACAAATATTTCCATTTATGACACCAAAGGTAAGCTTAAATAGACTAAATTCATCTATAATTGCAGTGACCTATGGTATATGTCTGCCCTCAAATACTTTTCATATGGTCCTAGGGAAAGTATCTAATTAAGATGGATTATCACTGAATTTTAATCAAATCTCGATATATCTTGAAATATGCATATATTTCTTAGATTTCCTTAAAATTAATCTTCGGGCCTTAGGACCTGAAAAAAGATTACATATTTTTACCCAAAATAAAAGAAATTTCAATATGACTTCAAATTTCCACTACTTTTTTTTGGGCTGTTATTAGCGATCCATCCCATGAGACCATAGGGACTCAGTTTGTTATGACCCTACAGGGGTTTCCATAAAGGACATAACATTTATTCAAAGTGTTATTTGCTTATTCGAGACCCAATTTTCCACCACTCTTGCTCCTGAGCTTCATCGCTAATCCTTTTGGGTCGGATGATTATTATGGCCGAAAATTGGAGTAAGCGCTTTAAAAGTTGCGACAACTGACATAGAACTCGGTAGTAATTTTTAATGATTTCCAAACGTTGCTCGTAAGTAAACTTTACCATGATGGAAATGTTGACATCAACTAACGTTTTGACACTGAAAGATCATTAAAAATGTTTGAGGGTGCGTTGACACTAAGATACGAAAGTGCTATGTGCCTATTGAAAACCCCTTTATAAGTAAAGAAATTAATGCAAATTTTACTATAAATCCATATACAGATATTGCATATATAAGTGGCTATTAAATTGAAAATTATTTTTTCTCCATTCAACATATACAATTGATTGACATGTCAAGAAGGAACTACTATAAAAACCTTGGTGGGTTTAGAAACAGTTGTACAGTCTATGGTTACCAGGCATAACCAATAAATTTCGAAAAATTTTAAGTTGATTCTGAATAAGAAACAACAAAATTTACGTTTTATATATAGTATATACAATGGACCTGGCGAAGCCTTAATATTATTTGGAGTACAATTTCTAAATCGTTTTCAATACTGCCATCCAATACTGTAACAATTACTTGATATCTCAAAAGTCCGTTAGTCACCTAATCTAGCAATAATTGCTGCTGCTGTCTCGAAAAAAACACCGCCGTTGGCATCTCCTAAACAACATGTATTACTGGAGTCCCCGCAAACGACTGCGAAGCCCACTGTGCCCGAAAAGAAAAACTACCAAACAAAGAGTGAGAGGAAAACAAAGCAAAAACATGCAAAAAAGTTGACACATTTAACATAATGATCATTATTAACATTGTTATGGTAATTTTACATAATATCCATTGTCAGTCAGTCAAACAGTCATTCATTATATGCCTGCCATAAGATTTACCAGTTGTCGACTGAGCAGGCCTCGGTATGTGGGGGTTGTACGTGAAACTCTGTTCGCGCGCGGTTGTGTGTGTGAGGATACACTAAAATTTCATCAACAATACCCTTAAATACACGCACACACGCACTTCGAGTGTTAGCTGAAACACACAAAGTTTTTCCGATGTTGTCGCATAGACGAAGAGCAGCAAGAACAAAAACAATCCCATTGGTATTTTAGCATTATGTCACAAAAACTTTATTTCAATTTGTGTTTACTGACACAATAACTGACAGCTTTTTATATTCGATGCGCTGCCACGGCAGTTGCGTGCCAGCAACCACGACCAGAAGCCATAACATCGCCAGCAAAGCCAAGTCAACCCCACCGAAGTGACGCCGCCCTTCAGCCCCGCCTAGTATGTACAGAGCTACCAGTCAAAGTCATTTCTTTTGTGCCTTTCGCCGCGCCGGTTGTTTTTGGGCTAAAGTTTAGTCGTGTTTTGTTTAACTTTTTGTTCGAGTCTAAATAAAACATTATAACCGAAAAAGAATATCATCAACTTTGGTTTAGTTTTTATTTAACGAAACCACTAAAAGTGCCTTTGGTTGTTGTGGCTCCGCTGACGTTGTCGCTGTTAGTGTAGTGGCAGTTGCCGTTGTTGTAGTGGAAGTCGTGAACAACTGGTGGCGTCTGGCGATGGATGTGGTGTCAGTTGTATTTCAAAAATTCAAAACAACATTAAATAAACGTTAAACTCTCATCTGAATTTCAGTTTTAGTTGTCCTGTTGTTTTTTATGATTATTTAACATTTATTCCCACCAAAGAATTGGCAGGCGGTCAGTTAGTCAGTTAGTCATTTATTTGCTCCTTTCCACTTTGCAAAGGTTTGTATGAGTTTGACGTTTTGTGTTTCACTTGTTTTACAATAAATTTAAACTTAACACATAATACCCTACAGCAGGTGGCCTGCGGATACAAGAGGGGGTACATATAATAAAAGTAAATTCAGTAATATAATTTTTCTTCAGCTATTATAATTCCATGTGTCTTTTTTTAGAGTGGTTCCTTCCTTTAGAGCGGTTCCTTTTAATTCCTTTAAAAAGGATTGAAAACAGAAACAGGGTTTTCATAGCATAATTTGTAATTCTCGCATGCAACCATACTTTAGTGGAAAATGCTAACACATTTTTTTCCGAAACCACTTACAGTTATAATAAGTCCTTTTTCTAGTTAACTCAAGCTCCAAGTTAGAGTCGCCTATTAAAAATACGCGTCTGTAGTTATTGTGGGTTATAGCGAAACGCGGCACAGTGCAATTTTTTTATCAAGCTGTGCAAAAATTAGAAGGAGTCGAGCTAGGGGCTTGAAATTTTGCACACATCTCTTTTATTACCAGAAAAGATTAAAAAATGTGTAAGTAAAAAAATAATTGTATTATACTAATTTTCATATCTTTGTTTATAAAAATTACTACCAGTATTGGCATTGAGCCCTCAGCTATAACAAAATATCAATTATATTAAAAAACAAGTGCAACGTCCATAAAACAATTTTAATTGTTTATGATTTTCGGCGTTACGCCGAGGACCCAGCTACTACTGTAGACAGCGAGAGCTACAAAGCCATGCTCAAAAGCTTTCTCCTTCCCATATTTGATTATTAGGCTCTGGAGAACATGTGGTTTCATTAGGCTGGAGCAATAGCTTGCCTGGGGTTCCCTAACCGAAAAATATATAAAAAGTAGAGTTTGCTTTAATAAAAAGAATTCATCGGAGACAAAACGAGCTGTCAGTAACCGATAGGAAAACATAGGTCCGGGTACACAGAAGCTGCGTTTTCCCTCTCATCCGGTAGTCACAAAATCAACGAAATATATCGAACCGCGAAAAAGACGTAAGCGGCAAACAGAAAATTTTACAGGAGATGGATCTTTTTGCTTTTTGTCTATTTCATCTAGAGGATTACGATACTATTAAATTTGCTATATCTTTGTAAATATAAATATTTAATTTTTAATATTTTGGGATTACAAGCGTTGTACAACTTTCTGTCGAATTTCATTAAAAAACGAGTTTCGAAAAAAATGGGGCTTACGTCTTTTTTGCGGTAAGGGCTCGATACATGTATAAGTATGTTATACATACATAAATAACAGTGCGACTATTTCAATTTCGAGTTTTGAAAGTTTAATCGACATGAGACAATCAAGCGATAGAAACAGGGTATTAATATCATACATGCAGAAAAAAGGTATGTTTGGAATAACATTATTCGAAGTGCATCATACTTTTGTTAGGTATGCTTATATGCTTGTATCACACCAATATTATAATCGTCGCAACAATAGTATGTGTTACACACAACAATACTATGATTCACACACAACTATACTATGATCATAACAACCATAATATACTTCATACTCAACTATACTATGTTTCCCACAACCATATTATGCTACTCACAACCACAGTATGTTTTACATACAACCATATTTTGACCCTCACAACCAGAGTATGATTCACACGCAGCTATGTTATGATCCCTACAACCATAGTATGATCCCATTTAACCATACTCACATAATCGCCAAAATATTTACTAGGATTGGGATATATTGTGATAATTTAAATTTGTAAATTATTTAAAAATATATTAATTTAAAATAATAGGAGTGCTTTATTTAGAAGTAGAAAAATTCCGTATGAAAATTGTAATCGTTTCATTTAATGAAAATATTTCAGTTAAACAAATCAAAAGCAGTTTGTTTAAACAATTTTAATTTACATATAAAAAGTACTTTAATTGCTCAAGATTCCTAACAATAACATTGTTCTGAAAACCCTATTCAAATTTAAAAAAATTAAAATCATACAGTATGGTAGCCTTAACCATATTACTGTCGACATTAAACCCAAAAAACAATACTTTTGTCGCTCTTACCATATTGTTGCTACAACGATATTTTTAAATTTGTCAATAATACTATTGTTACGTACGTTAAAACATTATTATTATTGGCGTGATCATATCATTGCAGATAACATGTCATTATTGTCGTTACCATAAAGTAACCATATTTTTTCTCTGCGTGTATACAATAAAAAGCCTGTCTTGAAATTTAGTAATAATGTGAGTACTTTTTCCCAAGAAGAGTGAAATGTATTGCCCTTTTGTATTTAGTTTTAAATAATGCTACCTCTTCGATTGCCATTTAATGTTTGAGATGGGTTCTGGAAATCATCCGAGATCATATTGCGGCATACGTATTTCTGAGTATTCTTTCATTTAGCCTTAAGTTAATGGAAATACTGTACGTGCTAAGATTGTGGCGGTGTCGCACACACTACCTGTTTGTTACACAGCACCAAGAAGAATATAAAAAAAATCGTAAGCATCATTCCCTTGCAATTTCCCATGACTTCAGGATTTTTCTCGTATTCAAAATTCGACAAGTCGAAAAAAATCACTAAAAACTAAATGATTAAATATAGACAATACTGCCTTACCCACATGACATGGTAATAATTTCAGTTTTTATGCACAATTTTAAGTTTTCTTAGCGCTTTTACACCATTCAAAAATGTTGTATGTTTCCCGGAATATATTCATAAATATTCAACTATATTTACTCCTCGAAACCTCTTCAGGTATAGGAAGTACACAGCATGTGCCACTCTTACCGTTCTTTCGAAAATAATTTGGTTATGAACGCTGAAGGTTTGAGGAAATTGTTCGGGTTTTCATGCTCAGCTGCACACGAAAAACGAAAAGCATAAACACAACGTTTTGACACTAATTTGATTTTTGTCGCAAAAGACTTTTTTGTTGACGTGTTTTCCTATTCTCTCTTCCTCCCAGCCGTCGTACTTCTTTCTGCTCTTGCTATTTAAAAACCATTGCGAAAGTTATTTGTGAATGTTAGTCAAACTTAAGAGCTCCAGAAAAACCCACCGATATATAAACACAAACACCAACACAAACACATCCCCACATACATGCAGTCAAACATATTTACATCAAACTTTGCATAAACATGCAAACGAAAACATGGCTTGTGGAAGACGGCAGCATATCTACAGTCTCGTGTTGCTCTGCTCGGCGGCAGAGCACTTTTTACTTTGCGGCTACACGGCGACACGACATCAAGAAACGCTTAAACAAAAACATTTCTCTGCTAAGCTTCGGTTGTTGTTTGCTGCCTTTTTCTGTGGCTAAAACTATTCAAGGTAGTAAAAACAATGTAAGTATGAATGGGACAAAAATAAAAACATTCAAACTGTATTCCCGTACTGTGGCTGCAATTTGGTCTGGGCGACGAATTGGGACGGGGAAAACCGGCAGAAAGTCATCCAAGCAATGCATATTTATAACAACATAAAAAGGAGTATATCAAATACAACAGCAGCAACAACTTCAGCGGCAGCAGTACTTTTTCATATTTCCTTTCCAAAGATGTTTGAGTGCGGTTCACCGTCCCTTTCCTGTTCAAAAATTTGTTGTGTGCAACAATTTTTTAATGAGTTCTGCCTCGGTGGTGCGCTTGTTGCGGTCGAAATGAATCCTTTCTCGTGCCGTATGAAGCGTCATTGGAATCGCTGTTTTTTGTGGTGGTTCCTTTCTTGCTCGAGTTGTAATTAACATGTATAATATTATGTTTAATAATATTTGCATTTATAATTTCATATTTACGAAATGCACCACTATATGTGTATACGTGTGTGTGTAAAATAAAATATGATTTAAAATTTATGTATGTACAGTGGGTCACATAAAGAATGTGGTTGTGTAAATACTAATTTTTTGTAATTCACTTATAGAATCTAAATATTGGTTACGTCGTTCATAAGGATTTCACGTTTTAAATTTAATTAAATTTACATTTTTAAAATTTGTAGCTGGCTTTCTTTAATCAACCTAATAGTACTATCACCTAACAAAAAGAGATCAACGCTAGAGATTACAATAGAAAGCCTCATAAAAACGCTCGAAGAACATATCCACAGCTTGGTGATATTGCAAAAATAACAAATGTAGGCGAAAAGGAAAATTAGTGAGGATGGTGCCAGTTTTGGAATAATAACACGACTATCAAAATTTTAGCGTTTGATAATACCTTGCCAGCAGATGCACATGACTGGCTAGAATGACTTTAAAATCTCTAACTTGAATTTGGTCAAAACGTATTTAGGGTTTAAAATGATTTGTACATACCAAATAGAGTTTCCCAGTGGAGTTTCCCAGAACAGCGGGATTTCCACGATCCAGGGATATTCCTTTAACTTGCTTTAAGAAAAAGAATAATTTTCAAAGTAAAAACAGAGTGAGGCCTTTAAAAAAACGCTTCAGATTCGTTTCATATTAGCCAAAGCTCATTTGAATGTTCAAATTTCAAATAAAACCGCTGTTTGCGGTGTTTTATCTTCTTTTCCGTGCTAACTTTAAATCCAAAACTTTGATATATACTTATATATCTGGGAATTTATTGAAATTATTGAAAATGTTGTAAGTGAGTAGTTCACCTTTAGTGTTGTTATTTTATAAAATTATTTTTCGGCTTGAGGTCATTTATTATTTATTATTTATCCCAATATTTCGATTGACTTCGTCAATCATCTTCAGGGGTTGTCACTGACAAAATACTAAACATGATTACATTTAATAAACAAAACATTAACACAATATTTGAAAAATAATTACATTAACAAAACAATGTCGTCCGTCTGATTATCGCTGTCAACTGATTTTTGTGTTACTCTTTAGCTTGCGTCTTTGCTTATGCACCACATTTCTATATATGTTTGCGATCTCATCTGTGTCCGTTTTGTAGTTAATTCTCCTCTCATTAGGTACGTCAATAATGTTAAGCATTTCGAGAGTGTATCTTCTGCTATAATTTCTCTCTTGCACTACAAATTTTACGTCGGTAAAGTCAGGCTTATGTCCAGTCAATGTACAGTGGACCGCAAATGCGGTCTTTTGTTCTATGGGCCTATTTACGGCTTTTAGGTCAGATTTGTGGGACGAAATTCTTGTCTTAAGTTTAGTTTTAGTAGTGCCGACATATACCTTTTGGCATATGTCGGACTTGTCACCATTGCACTTTATTTGGTTTACAACGTCTGATTTATCTTCGTTATTTATTCGAGATTTTGTCCTGCTAAATAAACTGTTTACTCTACTGTGTGTCTTTAGTGCAAGTTGATATTTGTCTTTGTTATTAATGTTGGAATGGCTAAGACTTTCTGAAAACCCGGTATATATGTTGTTGGTTTATATATTTTTGTGCAGGTTCTGTGATGACAGCTGAGGAATTGGATTTTGATTTCCATTTGTTTAGTAGGTCTGTGATGGTTTTGTGTGGGAAGTCATTTTGACTTAAAATGGTAATAATTTTTACTTAATTATGTTTGTGAAACTTTGTGGCGCTAATATCTAAAATTCTATTGATGAAGTTAGTCGCTGTATAAATAATTACTCGTCTAGGAAGCTTTGAACTAAAGTTATTAAGTCTGCCAGAAGCTGTAGGTTTTTGGTACCAATCTAATTTTAGTAACTGACCTTGTCGACAAACTATTGAATCTAAATATGGTAATTTTCCGTCCTGTTCCATCTCCATTGTAAATTGTATTTGCCTGTTAAATAAGTTGAGTACATCCAGAGTGTCTTAATTTCTTTTTTCTTGAAATTGAATTATTAAAAATGTCCACAGTTTCTCACTGAGCACAGACATTACATTTTCTGAAGATTTATTATACATCTATAACTGTATGCTCACCCATTTCAAATTTAACCTAATTGCCCTGGGTAAGAACATCTAACAACTTTCCTGCCGTGGTTTTTACACCTCATAAAAAATGGTGAATTTAAAAGTTAAAGATTTACCTCTAAGACATTTAGAAGCTGAACTACAAAAGTGACTAGCTGTTCGGAGCCAGCGTTAAACAGTTGGTCACGTTCAGTAAGACTAAGCATTGAATCTGTTCAATAATTTAAGATACTTTCACTTTAATCCTTAATGTGATGTTGTGGGACTTAAGTAAGAATTTTTGTTGTAGTCATTTTACCACATAGCCTCGATAGAGACTGATATTTGGTAGCTATTCAGCTACAAAAAATATTCTTCTAAATTGTGCTGGACTTTTTCTTTAGGCAAAAACAAAATTCCTATTCAGATATCCGTCACAATATAATTTGCTATAGTTCTTCCATCTGAAACTACATGTAGTATTATGAATATATCACGAATTCTGACGCATAACTATTAGGGTTTATTCTTTACCTATTAACACTTTCGAAACCCAATGGAAATTGTTCTCAACAGAATATTATTCGCCGTGAAAATAGTAACTATGGCGAAGGAAAGAATTTATAAATTTTTCATATAATTTAAAATAGATTTACAATGATTTAATTGTAACAAAAGATTTTTTCCTTTCATTTAGCTTGAAATCTTTTCACATCTTAAAATAATGCAATCATGATTACAATCATCATTCAGTCTGTGTACACAATTTTCTTTAAGTCTGGCAATTTTTCTCTTCAGAAATTGCCAGAATTCAACAAAGCTCAAGATCATTTATCTGCTTTCCCATTTCTAAACTACCAAAAATATTTGCGTTCCATTTAAATTACGGACATCTTTAGCAAGAAGGATTATTTCAAGTATTTTTAAGTCAATACGACACCAAGCAAATTCAGCATTCGTTAGAATAAAAGGGATTTCCCAGAAGCATAAATAAAATCCTCTTAGATAGTACTCTAGAGTATTTGTGATACCACAAAGATTTTTGAAATATGCCTTCATTGTATATAAGTCAGTAGATATTTAAGTAGGAATATCTTCTCCACAGAGAAGGTTCAAAATAAATCATTTGAAATACCTTCATTTTTTAAATATTGTAAACGACGTTCTCCACTTGGGACATGGCGGCGTATGCGTTATTTACAAATTTCCCATCAAATCTGTCCACTGTGACGTATACGTGATATTTATGCTGTTTTGTTGGAAAGTGTGACGTTGTTCGTTGCGCCCAGATTGCGTTCAGTAATTTTAACATAATTCCAGCCGTAATATCATCTCTAAAATATCGCCATAGTAAAAATAAGAAAATATTTGTGAAACTTAACGCTTGAACAAGCTCGTAACATAAACACCATTAAAATGCAACATTTGTGTTGGAGTGTGTGTGTAAATGTTTGTGGGTGCTAGTTTGCGATTCGAGTTCCATCTCTGTTATCTGCGACTGAGAGCACTCTATATATGTATGTTCTCTCTCTGGTAATGTTGGTTTTTTAACTTTTGCAATATTTTATGACACAAACCAATAGTAAACATAAGCAAGAACACCAAAGACAACAACAACTATAACTAACACTACAGCTACAACAACAACTACAATAGCAACAGTATAGACCACAACACATACATTCTCGTATGGCTGTGTATGAGTGCGTGCACATTCGAAACAACATCGACAGCAATGTATTCAGTACACGATAAAATAAGCTTGTATGGGTCCCGAGAGAAGAGGGGTGTACTAAAAGTTTCTTCATCTAGATATTGACTGGCATATTAGTGACATATGCAAAAACAAGCTTAGTAATATTAGATATAGAATAATTTTTCATAATTATACATTACCAACACTCAAAAAAAAATTCATACTAGATTTGATTGCAAAACATACTTAAATTGAGAGCGGAGAACTTACTCAATTCAAGTAAGTTTTTACTTAAAAGAAGTAAATTATGTTCTTGATTTGAGTATGCCAAAATATTACATGCTCAAAATAAGAATGCGGAATTTCATTTCATTCCTTATTTATTTTGTTTAGACATGACTACAATTTTATTGAGAGTTGGAGATAGCGTAAATCGAAATAAATATCCGCTGTACTTCAGAAATAAGATGTGCATCAGAAAGCACCGACATCTGAGCTAAACTCCTTGTTTCTAAATAAAAATCATCCAGATAATATCGCTATGAATTATATTATATTTTTTGGGTACTGGACTATGCAATACTTAACATCGTCAGATATAACTCAAACCAACTAGTACAATTAACTGTTTTATGCAAATTTGAGGAATATTTTCAGAATATCGATAAACGAAATAAACACTAGGAACACAAATTTTTAATTCACACCTAGAATTTTAGAATTCTATAAAAACAGGATGTATGTTTTTGTTATAACTTACTGCATTTAAAGCTGATTTTTCCGACAGTAGTGTTGAAGCTTCAGCTTTACAAATCCTTCACAGTATGACCCGTGACTTTTCAGATCCCAAATATAACCTGATATTTTCCAGCCACCAAACCTCTCGAAGTGAGAATATCTGTTCGTATGTGTGTCGCAGGGAATCCTATGGGATAAAGGTAACGGGGGATTTGTTTGGAATGCTGCTAGAACTTAATTATCAATGGCACGTAGCAAATCGTATACAATAGTGTTATCGCACACAAATGCAGCCATACATAACCTCCACATATACACTCACGTGCATGAACGAACACATACGCACAGCGTCGAAGCATATGTGATATAATGGAAATCATATGAACAAGTGCGCGCACACACACATACATTTACACTTCGTAGTCGGAGTAGTTGTTTGCTAGGCTAAGCACACAACAACAGGAACAACATCATCGAGCATTGAAAGCAAATACAGGTGACACGCAACCACAAGCACACAAACACTCCATGCGCTCCATACCCGCTCCATACATGCGTGAGCAAAAACTATTACAACTCTATCCATGTGCATGCATATGGAAGTGTCTGTGTGTGTTCCACTGATCTCAAACACGTGCTTTAGAAATGGAGATGCAGAGACAGAAGGTGAACTGCTTTTTCGATTGGGTAAAATTTCGGCCATTTTACGAGTTTTCTGCATGCCAAACAAACAATGAACGAGACATGACGACAAAAAAAAAGAAATATCAAAATTGATTTATGGGCGAAATTATGGGCGCTGTTAACCCTGTTCCCCTTGAAAAAATCGTCTAGGATGGACAGTGTTTGTATTGAGACACTGTATATGGAAGGTATCCTTGTTTTTTTTTTAATTAAAGAAGTCTTAATGGAACCAAAGGCTTCAAGGATGCAGTAAAAATAATTAATGGCGAATGAATGAGGCATGTGTTTTATGGCTTGCGATTAACATAGCTTGTTGATGTTCGCTCAGTGGTAGGAAAATTTAAAGCAATATCGATTGTGTTTAAGAACCCTAACCCCACTGAGTAAATCAACCGACAGCGTAGATGCGAATTCCCATAACCTATTTTTCTACCATTTTGCTTAACTACTAAACTACGGAATATTTTCTTGACAACTGTGGTTGCCGCGGCGCTTTTCCGTTCCTCTTTGACATTATATTGGGGCCGCAATTTTGCTTTACTTAAGCATTCTGTGATTATAAGTACACCATACTGTTCTAGCGGGTGTTAAGACTTATTGCTTATGTCTGCAACACCTTGTACGAATGCAGATAGATCCCATGTTTAGTATAGCGATCAATTCAGAATTACTATATGATTCTACTGATGTCCGTACTTTCTTTTATCTACAGCTGTAATCAAAGTACAGATGGCAGATTCGATCTGTACTTTTACATTCGAATAGCATGGAATGTAAAGCCACATTTTACATTCGAATAGCATGGAGCGCTAATAGCGAAAGGCACCTATCTCTCTTAAAACTTGGAATAGGAACCAAGCAAACGTTCTTTCAGTCAGAGGTGAGAAATCTTCTGAACAACATAGTGTATATTTAAACCTTGACCGTAATAAAGCTAAGAAATTTTCCCGTCTTATTCTATTTTTGAAAGGACTATTTCGAGATTAAATTATGCAAAATATGGTAGATGTTGAAAATGGTAATCATGCAGTAATGTAGCATCTATTGATATGGCAATAACTTTTCAAACACATCGAGCAAATTAACGCATGCTTTGTAATACAATAATGTTCAAGGCCTCTACAAAAGAAGGAAGGGCATCCTTTCAGTATTTTTATTTTTTTTTGCCCAAAAGGCAACTGTTTTCCGTTATCGTAAGAAATAATTAAAGTATCATCAAATTAAGCTCAAAATCATTTAAAATCTTTTAAATTTGCACTCCTAAATCTACATTCATTGAATCAGTACTTAAAGTATTGATTTTTAATACCGTTATTCTGTGAGCACTGCATGTTACTACGCTCTAAATATACCTTGGTACAAATGGGGTTAAACGCCATAAAGAGTCCGCTTACAATTGGCGCTTTCATCTATTTTGGCTGTAGAATTAATGTCAGTAGAAATTGGAATCGATTTAAGTACCGCTGACTTTTTTATTTGTGTTCCAACTTCAGAACGTATTAGTCCGTATTAATAAAATCATCAAAAATACCTCCAGCTAGAGGTATTTTTTTCAAAATAAAATTCAAATCAAATGCCGAATCTTTATTGTTCATACGAAAGGACATTTTATGTCATTTATTTTTTTTAATATAATTTCCTTTAAATGTTGGCAACTGTAATATGGAAATTAGCGTTCAGCGAAAAACAAGAAGACCAAAATTGTGTTCAGTGATGAGGCCCGTTTCTGGCACAACGGCAACGTCAATAAAAAAAATTGCTACATTTGGGCTGAGGAGGAACCAGAATAGGTTCAAGAGCTGTCATTATATCCAGATAAAACTACGGTTTGGTGCGGTTTATGGGCTGGTGGAATTATCGGTGCATATTTTTTCAAAAATGATGATGGTCGTAACTTTCAATGGTGCTCGCTATTTCTCTATCATATCGGACTTTTTACTACCTGAAATTGAAGCCCGTAATCTTGACGACATTTTGTTTCAACAGGACGGTGTCATGCAGCTGGTCAAACAATGGATCTAGTGAGAGATAATTTCGTAGAGTAGCTAATTTCACGTTTTGGACCGGTGAATTACCGCCTACATCGTATGATCTATCACTCCTTTGAACTTTTTTCTTTAGAGTTACAGAAAGTCCTAAGTCTGCTGACAAACCAGCTATTATTCAGGTCTTGGAAGCCAACATCACGTGTGTCTTTCACGCCATACCGGTCGAAATGCTCTAATGAGTCATCCAAATTTGCCCCCTAAGAATGGACAACCTGAGGCATAATTGCGGCCAACATTTGGAAGAAATTATATTCAAAAAATAAATTTCGAAAAAAATACGTCTAGATGGAGTACCATATGTGACAGCGCATAGAGAAAGGGACCTAAGGGTAAAAAAAATCAATTTTCATATTTTTTCTTTTTTTTGATGTGGACAATATATGAGCATCAAATGATACCGATCCCATTGCCCAAAAGTGTTCCGCCCAGAGATATGCGCGTTTTATAAAAGTAAAGTCGACGATTGTAAGCGCAAACAGAAAGGGGCCTAATATTTGAAATGGCTCTCCTGATCCAAATGTTTCTTAAAATAACTTTAAAAAGTGACACCTTACGAAAGTAATCATGGAGCCCAAAATATATCTTCCATTCGATATTGTCAACCTCCCACTACTGTCACTACACTAGCTGGTATATTGATGCAAATCCAAAGGATAAGAACTTGAGCAGTGGTAAGAATTAAACGAACACCAAACATATTAATGCTGCATAGATATCAACAACACATGTCTGTATAAAATGCTGACTCAGTTACAGCATCTAACTGTGTATAAGTATATGGTGCACCATTAGGATTTCTTTTCAGATTACTAAGTGATGCTTTAAGAATCGAACATACAGGAAGTATGGTAAGTCTATTAGTCCACATGGCATCGTAACGAAGCACGCTCAGGTGGATTTATTTTATCGTTGATATTGTTATGTTTGATACCGTTCGACATTACCCTAATTTAATCCACAATTTATCGACATATCTAAAACGTTCACTCTGGAGCAAAGACCAGGGTCAACGTCACCCAGCTTATTAGCGTCGTTTTCTATAAAAGTGCGAAGGATTATTGGTCTTTTAAAACATATTAATTCGATGCATATTGTCAAAAAGGGGAAAGACTACATACGATTATTGCTTACCACCTATACACAACTTGTTGTATTCATTCTTTTTTTTTGATATTTATCCACCCTTATTTAGGGTGCAGTTTCGATAAATTGCAAAATTAAAGTGTGCTATTCATCGCAATTTATTAGTACAATTACCACATACCCAATTAGATCTCTTTATTGTTTTTAATTTAGTTTATTAAAATCAGTTTTTTTGCCAGAATGGTGCAACATCCACAAAATGTAAACATATTCACATCAGCAATATAAGTTGAACTATCAAATTAATTACATACAATGGTGCGAGTTCTGTACTTGTGTTTTTAGATATAAGTTAGTCTCAAACTGGTCTTCTGAATTCTGTAAGTGTTAAAAGTGGAACAAATGGAGCAAAAGAAACAAGGTTCCCGGCTAAGAGACTAGACAGCATTTAAAATAAAAATTAATCATCTCTACGAGAGTAAAAACTATCACGTAAAAATATGAATGTAAAACACGGATTTTTAATCTCTTCAAATTATTTGAGAAGTTAGCTTAATCTACTTCATGTGGATTTTTGGGTACTCAAAACTAAAAAACATCAATTCGGTTCCTAATATGCTATCAATAAACGGTTCGAAAAAATTTGAAAGCCTACCCACTTTAAAGCAGACTTTAATAAATTTTCTTACAAAATCAAAAATGCACTAATTATATATATTTGTGAAGTTACCAAAGCACAGTTAAATACGCACTTAGATCTGCACATAGCAATTCACATGAATTTATTTGTATCTTTGGCCGCTAGATGGCGTTAACTTAAATGATTAAAAACATCCAAATCAAGCACCTCCTTTAAAAAAGTGCAATTAGGTAAATAAAAAAAGGATGGCGATGAGAAGATATTCTAAAATGCTCGGTTTACCTAAGTTAATAGAAATCGTATGTTTTGTAAAAAAATGGGAAATTCTTTTAAATCAGCGAGCTGTCCACGTTGTAATGCTCATATTTTCTAAGCGGGACTCACCATTTCTCGTCGGCTCCGAAAATCTCTAACTCGACTACGAAATTTACTTGTTATCCTGATTTGAATGTGGGCTTTACCAATAACTCAAAATTTTAAGCACAATTACTGAAAAATGTTTAAACCAGGTTTGGTTCCAAAACATACTAAAACTTAGGCCAGAAATTTACTCAATATTATACTCAATTTGAGTAATTCTTTCGAGATTCGAGTATGCTTGAAAATATTACATACTTTAAATTAGTATGTACTAGAGCGCCCAGTAAATACGTAGAAAAATGGAAAAGTGTTATTCTTTACGCTCCCGCACATTTTCTAGTAAAGTATATTGGGCATCCAAAATAATATCCAAGCAAAAATTGGTTCAATCGGATGGAAACCGGTCAGTCCGTCATGATTTTAAGCCCTAAAAATGATGTAAAACTAGTTGCAATCTTTAATGAGCTATAACTGGTAAACCAGACGACTATCAATTATTCATTATTAAATTTAAGGTGTGTGTTTGTCTGGTATCTATCGATGTGTTGGTATGTGTTTCACTCTTCTTCTGACATTAGATTTTACTCCTATTTCTAAGTTCTTTGGTGAAATAAATTTTCGGCCCAGTGAGTGGGTCAGCTAGTATACTAAATTTGTCACATCTTTTTGACTATCGTAAAATTCTAACACGATCTTGCTATGTCCAATCGTCCGTCCTTGTGTACGTTGAATGAGTAAAAAGAATTTAATTAGGCTGACGGTGTTCATTATTTAATGGTTATACGATTCAATCTACAGCTAACTCTAATTTGGCCATAATAAATAACATTTTAAATCTGAGCTTCGGTTTATAAATTAATGGCTTTGTTTTGACGGTAGATCATGATTTTTAATTCTGTTAAATTTCGATAATTACATTTTTGTACTCAAAAGATATCGGTACGTCCAAATGACGCATAGTAGATAAGATCCTTTAGGGATTTCACCGTTAATAACATTAATATTTTTTATTGATATCAGTAATTTACTAAATTCTCCTATATTTAGGAACAAAGTTTGAGGGAAAATATAAATACAAATAAAATTAAAGACAAAATTTTAGTTGTTTTTAGAAAGTTATCAAAAATATGCCAGCTTCTCAGAAGCTTCAGTTTAGTTTTAAAAACGAAAATAGTTCGTTGGTGATCCATATAGAGGTATTTTTTCAGAACAAACAAAAAATTTATAAATTCAAATCAAGTGAGGAATTTTTATTGGTAATTTGAAAGGACATTTTATGGCATTTATTCTTTGAAAATAATTTCCTTCAAATATTGGCAAGTGTATTATGGAAATGAGCATTCGGTGAGAAACGGGAAGATCCCCTGTTTCTGGCTCAATGGCTAAGTCCATAAACGAAACTGCCGCATTTGGGCTGAAGAGCCACAATAAGAGGTGCCAATATACCCAGGTTCAAGAGGTGCCATTATACCAGGAGAAAACCACGGTTTGGTACGGTTTATAAGCTGCTGGAATCATCGTTGAATATTTTTTCAAAAATGATGATGGTCGGAACGTAACCGTGAATGGAGCTCGCTATCACCCAATGAAATCGATATTTATGCTACCTGAAATTGAAGCCCGTAATCTTGACGACACTTGGTTTCAACAGGACGGTGCTTGACATACAGCTGCTCCAACCATGGATCTATTAAGAGGTAATTTCACGTTTTGGTACTGTGAGTTGGCCGCCTAGATCGTGTGATATCACACCTTTAGACATTTTTCTTTGGGGCTACGTAAACTCCAAAGTCTATGCTGACAAACCAGATACACCCATAGAAAAGATGTGGTTACACTATGGTCACCGCAACAATAATATATTCTCTACAATAAAAGCATGTTCGCCGCAGCCATAGTATTGTTTTTTTAATTTAATTTTGACAATAGTATGATTGCGACAATATTGCTATTGTTGAAATGTAACAATACTATTATTGCCAAATTTAGAAATAAAAATATGGTTGTAGCAACCATATAAACATGGTTGGTGCAACAGAATTTGATTACGACAATCATACAGTATGTATGCATTTATGGACATAACAAAAATAGTTTTATAGTGCATACATGTATGTGTGTGCTTATGTTTTTTTGATATACAAAAAAAAATACATACACACCATACAGTGAATGGTTGTTGTCCATCAAAACAAAAACAACACAATCGGAAGGTAGTTCGAGGGATTTTTATTGTGTTTACATTGTTCGGTGAAATACTCTAATACCGACTGTTTCTCGTTTATTTAAAATCTGACTGCACTTAAGTATATAGCCATTGAACATGCTTTAATCGCATTCGTTACTTGGTGTCTACGGATGGTGAATTAGCATTCACCCCTGCTGGCAACTAAAAGTATTTTTGACCGTTGGAACATATATTGAATGAATGACATGTTTAATAAAAACATGGCCTCAAATCTGGCTATGAACTAATTGTAATGCAATTTAAATAACATACTTAATAAAAATCCCTATTTCTGAATAACAACAATAACCAATCCTAATAAATAATTTTGGGGATCATAGTATGGTTGTGTATGAATCAAACTATGGTTGTAGAATCATACTATGATTGTATGAGAAACATACTATGGTTGTGAGGATCACAATATGGTTGTGGAGATAATAGTATGGTTGAGTGTAAATCAATATGGTTAATATGGTTATGGGGATCAAAGTATGGTATGTGTGAATCATACTATGGTTGTGAGGATCATAGTATGGTTATGTGTGAATCATACTATTTTTGTGAGGATCATAATATTGTTGTGTCACAACCATATACCCAACAATAGTATGATCCTCGTCGAATATTGTCACCCCAGCCATAATTTTTTTCTGCGTGTACTATTCAGGTTTTGGAAGCCAACATTACGCGTGTCATTAAAGTCATACCGGTCGAAATGCTCGAACGAGTCATCCAAAATTGGAACCTCAGAATGGAAACCCTGAGGCGTAGTTGCGGCCTGCATTTGAAGGAAATTATATTCATAATATAGATGCCATAAAATGCCCTTTCAAAATACCAATAAAGCTTCCACACTTGATTTTATTTTTTTATTTTTTTTCGTTCTGAAAAAATGCTAGATGGATCACCCAATACTTGTGGACGTGTAAATCGGTCCCAAAATGAAAGAAATTGATCCATGCGTTCGAATACAAAAACAAACAAAATTGTATTTTGTCGTCACCACACCATTTCACTAAAACAACACATTATGTCATTCAGTAAAAAAGTATGACTTATACCACGCATTGCATTGCATGCATCCTGTTAGTCCTACCTTAAGCTCACAAACGCAGTGAATACAAAACGGTTGGCATGAATGGCTTCAAAGCTGTTTAAATGTTGCCTATAGGAAATGCAATAATTTGACTATAGTTTTGGTGCTTCTTTTTATGTTCTGCTTCAAAGTTCTATTGCAAGCAATTATGATGGATTTCTGTTAGTCTTTGTCTTAGATGCATGAAGAAATACTTTTGAGAAGACCACTTAGCTGCAACAAGTCAACGATTACTAAACGTGTAGTGTGATTTATGTTGTATTTTCAACGTGTCGGTCATTTTATTGCTTGACATGAAACGAACGGCATTCAAATGAAAAGTGTGTAAGAAAGGCATCATAAAAGATAATGAATGGTTGATATTAGCATCAGCATAGTTGGTGTTGTTGAACGAATGGCATGGCAAAAGCAATGAATGATTGAAAACACAATAAAAACGAATGTATTCAAATCGTTCTCTTATAGACACTGACCTCTTGTGGCTTAAGAAAAAGAAGTTGACATCTCTGCTTATCAATCATCAATTTTAATTACTATTGCTTTTTTTAATTAGGCGTAAAAATGTAAATTTATTCTTAAGATTCCGCTAGATTTGGGACACATGGTATGGTATGTGTTGATTAATTTTTCTATTTGCTTGTCAAACATTTCTAATGTTGTCGTAAACGGGTTGATTGATATAGAAATTTTACAACAGCGAATTCTTCCAACGCCCTAGGTTCTTTCTAACAGGCTAAGCTTCGGTTGCCGAACTTAATTTAAACTAAAACTTATGTGGTTTGCTATATATTCTGTAAATGAATTAACGCATAAAGCGATTGCCACTTTAAGATACTGCAAATAAAATAATTAATTCCATCCACATGCGCTTTTGCTCACTTTTGCCATAAATACACACCTTACACCGACTTTTGGGGAGCTGTAAATTCTTCACGACTTAATCTAAAGAACCACAGTTTGCAACAAAGAAAACGTTACACTTGAAAACGTCGTCAGATGAAATGTGTTACCAACATAATTAAGAATGACATATGTACACTTCTGCGAGAAGGCAACAAAAACGAGAGAGCAGTACAGAATAAATGTATATTCATGTAATTGCTAAAGCGTGTTAATCGTGCTTACATTGAAGAATAAATAATTCACTTTCTATACTCCCTCCCTCCGACGTGTGTCCCTTTCTCCTAAATCTGCTCATACGAGGCAAACATCTGACGGAGTAAACAATATCACAGAGAAAGAAGGGAAGGACTACAGCACTACGAAAATTGCACTTGAAATTCTTAAGGAAAGTCTCGTATTTCACACAATTCTCGTGTGTGTCACTTGTTTCGCTCAGTGTCCTTTTTGTTGTGCTTTGCTTCTCCAAAGGAATTCAACTTCTTTTGGTATTCCGTGCAATACTCGACGAGAACAATTCCGAAATAACAACAGCAATCGAGTGGCAATGGGTGTGCATGTGTGGGTTTGTATGCGAGCGTATGTGTGAATTGAATGTTACAATATTGTTACCCTTACAGCGACAATAACAACAGCAGTTCCTTCATTGGTGACGATGTACACCATACGCATGTATATACTCGTACACATGCACTTGCACGCACTTCAGTAAATCGGAATAAATCAAATTTGAAAAATATGTTGCCATAATGTTTTTTCCGCTTTTGGAAAGCCACTTTATCCCATACTCCGGTGACTTTTGTTCTTTCATTCCATTCCGTTTTTTGGTCTTTTTTGGGATTAACACAGAAAAGTTTTCTTTAAGTGCCTCCAAAACCCCTTCTTGAAATTCACATGTTCAACAAAGTTGCAAGTATATACGAGTATTACTTTGTATGAGACAAGATGCTTTTTTTGCTGTTTTTTTGTATTCGCTACAAATTATAAGCGAAAAATGTTGTACACCAAGGAAGCTTACAGTTCGGAGAATAAATAAAAACAAAACGAAATAAATGGTAATCGATGTTGTGTGTATTATCAAATTTAAAATGAATTCAAATCAGAACAAAAAAGACAAGAAATTTAGAATGTTTCAAAACACTTGTTGTAAAGTATTCCCATTGGAGTTTGGTAAAATGTTTTTAAAATCGTGCATGTATTTTTTTGTACGGCAGAGTACGAGAATAGATTCTAAAATAACAATTATTTTGGAATCTCTGAGATTACTTTGTAAGTTATTTGCCAAATAATTTACGATCTTACCGCTTAAGAGCCTGAAGACAGCCATGACGCATAGCGAACGACGAATGAAATTTTCTTGTCAAACAAACGCAGTTGTCTGGCGTCTCAACTTGTCATTTTTGTAAGAAAATTATTCTGTTTTAATATATTTGTAATATTAAATATGATCAAAAATTAATTCGACAGTTTTAACCAGAAATAGCTAAAAATTACTTTCCAACTAATAAATATGTGGCAACGATAATTAAAAAAAATGCAAGAAAATGAAAAAGAATTTTAGTTGGCGTCTTATCACCAGCCGCCCCGAGCATTTGCCAATTAAATTTGTTCGCCACATGAAATGTATGACAGAGGGCTGTTCAGCATACAACAACGACATGGTTTTCTCGTGCTCGACGTCGTAAAATCAATTTTTCAGGAGAATCAAAATACATTTTTTCGGCATTTTTGGACAAGTTTGTAGTTACTTTTTTATTGAACTTGTAAAACATGATTGTACAAAAAATATATCCGATTTTTGGGGCATTATTTTTTTAAAATTGAATGTTTATGATTAAAAAGAAGTATGTTTGCATGTGCAAAAAGTGTGAGCAAATTAAAATTGTGTTGCTACTTAAGATGATTTTTTATGAAAATAAATGTTGTCATTGAGGACACATATGTGACGCGCAAAATAGAAAGGGACCTAAGGCTAAAAACCAGTTTTGTTCAGGAGAGCCATTTTAAAGATTTAAATACATGTATCTTTGGTGTACCACCACTTTCATAAAACGCGCATATCTCTTTTGGGGCATGGGATCGGTCTGATTCGATGCTCAGATGTTGTCCACATCAAAAAAAAAGTGAAAAAAAGCGCTGTCACAAATGAAGACTTAGGTTGTTTTTAACAGCAAAAGTCCAAAATATGTTGTGTTTAACGAGATATTTCAATCAAGAACTAAAGTAAAGTAATACTTTTGGTATTGAGATATAACCATTTTTACCATGGGATAGGGTATATAATATATTTATTACGCTCCAAAGGATGGAATGTATACTGCACTCCATTCGGTTTGTTACACCTAGAAATGTATATCGGAGACCCTATGCAGTATATGGGATTCTCTGCAAAAATTCCAGATTTTTTTTACGATTTCAAAGCTTACGTCAGTACATTACGCTGCGTATGAAAGCAGGTTGAGCCAGTACACCGTAAATGACATTGATTTCAATTTATTATATCTGCAGTCCCAGTATAGATATTTTGACTTTCGAATCTTCATTTGTTGCCTGGTGCCACCTGACATTTCCATTGGAAAGTTACACATTTGTTAGCATAAACGTCATTTGTGTGACTTGAATTGAATTAACTCGTGAACATTTTCATGCGATCAGCTACAAATAACACAGAGGAAAAGGAAACCTTTTATTTAATAATAATCTGAATAGTTGCAGGATGTTTTAGCCCACGGCCCGAATGGGTCAATGGGTACCGATCCTGACTTTTACATGAAAATTTTCTCGAGCGATGAAGCTTACTTTTGTTTGAATGGGTACGTAAATAACCCGAATTGTCGCTTTTGGATAATGAAGATCCACAAGGCATTGGTGAGACGCCATTACAACTTCAAAAAGTCAATTTTTGGTGTACCCTATCGGCAGAGGGAATCATCGAGTCCAACTTTCTTTAAAAATGAAGCTGGCTATAATCTTATAAAGTAGTCAATAAGGAATGATATATAATGACTTTTTCGTGCCTGAATTGGAGGATGATGATGAGCACGACCTTTGTTTCCAACAAGATGGCGCTAAATGCCATACGCCAACCAACGAAACAGTCAATTTATTGAAGGAAACTTTTGCATTATCGCAATATCTATCTAACGGTGCATTTTCACGTAAACAAATCGTTCAAAACTGAGTACATATGGTTTCCATATATTTTCGCTGCAATTCGCAGGTGTTGTCATGTTTAAAAATATTTAAAAATCTATGGCACTGATATTAAAAAGGTTTCAGAAATGCACACGGCTGTGATCGCCAGTAAAGGTTACTGCCTGACATCTGAATAATATTTCATCAGCGCATTAAAAGTGTCACACACTATGATCTCGATTTCCGGGTTTCCGATCTTTAATTGCGACAGAATAACTTGAGAGGATGAATATGGGCTACTTCAGAATATTTTCTTTAAAGGATTGTTCTTAGTTCGTTTATCTGACAAACATGACGCATAAATCACATATGTTCATAACAAAGTTTCGTTCTCTACCAACACATTTGATAGATTTAGAAATGAGAGGCAATTTCCGTTTATATCTATTTCTCAAGTGCTAAAGGCATAAAACGCACAGTTTAGTAGAAAATTCCTGTGAATCTAAACATCTTTAAAAAAATTCAATTATAAAAGTGCTGCAAAGATTTTAGTAAAGGTAACAGTGGAGAACTGTTGTTTCTATATTGTTTGAAATAATTTCAAGTTTTTTTGTTAGACAAATTACTTCTTCATATCACAAATTTGCGTATAAACCAGTAGCAGAAGAAAACCTGTAACAGTAGTTCTCATTCGTTTGGGGAGAGCCTGGCCTTATAGAGTTTTTTTACTTTCAACAATTGCAGCAAAGCTATCTGAAGAGGATTGTCACGGACCCGAAATTATGATAAAAGCAGCGTGTAGCCATAAAAATCAATGTCCCTTTGACATTTTGTTAAAAACTTGTCTCCTATTTAAATATAGATGCAAGAGGTCTTGAGCCGGTTAATCTCTGTTCAAATGTGTATAAGCAACAGACCGAAATAAAACAATAGAGCCAAACAAGCTGTAGCAATTATAACTATTATAGTTTGAATTAACGAAATCCCCTTTAAATTCAAAGTACAAAAAATCATCAACAAGAGACCCCAAAAGGTATTTTATTTCCTAAATATTGTTCTATTGACAAAGTTTATATAAAAATACCATATATTTACCCATAGGCTAGAAAAACTCTAACCTCACATTTCAGGGCGAAGAACCTACGCCTCGGTCTTTAAGTGCGTCAATAGTTCTTGTGGTGCACACTTACTATTGGCGGCATCAAGTTAAAGCTGCAACTACGGAGACACCCCAGGCAACAAACTGATATACATAAAGGAAAGTGGAATAACTCGCCTCGAACTGTCCTGCAAGGAAATAATTCTACATCAGAGTTTTTCTAGCTGTGATCCAAGTTCATACAGAATCTAAATTAAGATTAAATCCAAAATTAAGATTAAATTTAAATGTAGCTTAAGACAAGTGGAAAATGTGTAAAAGGTTCCAAAAATGTTAAAATAATCATATCGTAATTATTATAAAAGATAAGCCCCAATGATCATTAACCTGAAATAGTCGGAATTCTAGTACGATAATGGTACTTACATCAAGTCAATGATCATTGGACATAAACGTCACCAACATAAATAGAGACTAAAATTCAACAACAACATTATAAACGACAATTGATCAACGCCGCATGGTTTGAGTTTGGAGGAGTCTGGAGGCCTTCAACGATCTTCGAGAGAACGGGTGAGTGCGATAATGATAATTAACTAAGAAAAGAAAAAAGAACGATTCAAAGCAAAGAAAGTATAAAGACAACTTGTGATGTTTTGTTGTTGGCAATGGCTTATGATTAGATCAAACCACATACAAGTTAACATCTAATATTATCAGTTTATTTTATCATCAGGGGAACGAACCGATATCCCATACTTGCATATTTTCCCTTAAGTTATTTTATAATTTCACTACGTAGAAAAATTTCATTAAGTCTCTTGAAATAAAATGGAAACGAAATAGCTTGACCCTTAAGAATTAAAATCATTAAATGTGACAGCGCATAGAGAAAGGGACCTAAGGGTAAAAAAATCAATTTTCATTTTTTTTCTTTTTTTGATGTGGACAACATCTGAGCATCGAATGAAACCGATCCCATGCCCCAAAAGTGTTCCCTCCCAGAGATATGCGCGTTTTGAAAGTGATGTCGACGATTCTAAGCGCAAATAGAAAGGGACCTAATCTTTAAAATTGCTCTTCTGAACAAAACTGGGTTTTAATGAATTTTATGAATTAACAATTATGTAAACTAACGTAACTAAAGCAAAATGTTTTACTTTAAAAAAAAATGTAGAAAATATTTCTAATTTCGTACGGAACTATTGCGATTTTGTACTTATAGAATAATCACACGATGTATTGAATAAATGAAATAATAATTCAAAATGAATTGCTAATCAAGAAATGAAGTGTTTTCAAATCATAAAGTGGTAATTCACGGTTAGAAGAGTTCTTCATAGGGGTCCCAAAATGGATTTAGTGCGCGGAAAGGACATTGGTAGGGTTAGGGTAAAGAACGCGTCAGTATCTTATAACACCTTGAAATCAAACTAAATTAAATGTTACTTCTGTGAATTCCTCATAAACAGCAATGGGGTATTTTTCTGATAGTTGCTATTCTGTCTTTCCAGATTTGTAAAGTAGATTTTTTGAACAAATAAACAGGGAGTCTAAAATAATTTTTGTGTAATATATTCTTGATAGGGAGAGGACGCGAACCCCCCATGCGTCTGAAGCTAGTGCTCAATGGCTCCCTTGGTCCTCCTTCCGGTCAATTGACGTTATCTTGGGACATAACGTCATATCATCGAAGAAATAACTTTTCTTTTTTTGACAAATTCACTGCCAGTAAATTTGTTTGTTGCAGGACGCTTACGGATTTGAATAAAATCGAAATGAGCATTACTAGCTTTCATCAACATCACTTGTTAAATCTTTCATTTCCACATTATCCACGGAGGAGTATTCCCTTGATTCTTGTGCAAATGCCGTGTGAATTTTGGACTCTTTGCATTTGTTTTGTTTGTGCCATCCTGATATGTATCATTTTTTTCTATTTGTGCCACTAACTGCAATTTATTTTCTTAAGTCAGCCTTTACGAAACCTAAAATTATGATTTACATGCCTTTTTGAGAATAAAAAGGATAGCATTTAAATGTCACCACTTAAAACATACTTTGTATAGAAAGTTGGCCAACCTAGTTACTTAATGAATATTTTTAAGTTATATTAATTAAGTATTATAATTTCGCAGAATCATCTGTGATCATTAAAGGGTAATTGGACGAGTTCCACCTACTTCTTATTTCTGAGTGATTAGCTCTAACCGCCAGCAGAAAATATACAAAATTATTTAGGGAATTTATTCACACCTTTTGAATCAACCGTGTGATTAGCAGCAACTTTACTTTTTTCCTGAAATCTCCGGGGACGCGACTTAATTACCTCCATGGCTCAGACAGTTTTAATAATTGCCTTCAATTTTGCTCTTGCTCGCAGCAGCAGCAAAAACTGCTTTTGTGACTTCAAGTGAAATTAAAATGTCCGTTTTTCGTTACAAAGTGACATTTCATTTAAATTTATCCCTTATTAAAAACGAGAAATTCTTTCATTAATTAAATTTGCCATATTAACACTCGAAAAGCCCTAGCCGGGCTGCCCATCCATTCGTGGACTCACAGAAAACCACAACATTTTTTTTGAGTTTTTTGGCCAAGAGAAATTCTCAAGATAATAAAGATACTCAAGGCGTACAAGGGCGAGAGCCAGGAAGAAAAACGAAATTATGTTCGCTTTACGCGAAACATTTTTCGGTGAAAAATTATAAATGTCAAACCGATGGCAGCCATAAAGGAGCAGAGCAACAAAATAAAAGCCCAAAAAGAGAAATTTCCATTTTCCAAAGGAATTTCTGTTAATACCACAATAACAAAAACAACGGCCACCACAAGCGAATGGCAAAAGGCTGAAGTTGGGCGAGTGAGTAGCTCAGCGCAATGCTGGGATGTTTATGGCATTTAATGCCTCTCAAACCGCCACAGTGGTATTAAACGAAGAACAATTACCGTTTTCCCCAAATACCAAAGAAACCGCGGGGTGAACTGTCATACACATATTCACCTACACATACACACGAAAGTGCGAATATTACATGTACTCGTAGATGAAAATGTGTGTGGCTGTATAGAGTTGTTAAACGTAACATGAAATTGCAAATAGTAACGGTGACAGACAGAATGATATCGCATGTAGAGCATAAAACACGGAAGAGGAAACGAACGAAGGAACGAACGAACGAAAAAATAAACGAGCAGAAGGGACGAAAAACTGTCCTCAGAGACGAGAGTTTTGCAAAGACGTTGAAAGAACCTGACAACAAGTAACAGGAATAAACGAAATTGTGATAAATTCCATAAAAAACGGAATAAATAACGAAAAATACCTTAAGAGGTTTTCGGGGCAACACAAGAAAAAACAAACAACGAACGCAATAAACTAAGAAGATAAATTCGATTGGGACGACAATATTCATACATATCTATACGAGTTGCCTTAAGCTAAGTATGCAAAAATGTAAAAGTTTTTGTTAAACTGGACAAAACGCAATTTTGCTTAAAGACCTTTGGTGTCTGCGCATTTATTCCCACAAACCATGACCGCTCGACTTTATTTAATTTTTCAAAAGAAAAACATGGAGTCGTCAGTGTAAAGTCAAACGTACCATTAACTGAAAACTAAGAAAGTAGCGTTGGAATTGGCTGGAGAGTGTACTAAAATTCGTTACTGCCATTTGGTACGAAAATATCGAACTTTTATCTGTGGAAAAACTTTCGACCTCTTGCCGGCAGACGGCAGATGTCGTTTCAGAAATGAAAATATGAATATAAATGTAGGGCTAAAACAAGGTGCCCTAAACTATTTATTATATCCAAGTTGTTATATCAACCACCTACAATAAAGTTGATAAAGGGTGACTTATTAGACGTGTGCTTTTCAAGAAGAAACAAAACGCATATAATTTTATGTTATGGCCAAGAATTAAGCTTTATTATAGAGATAGAAGTTTGCCAATATGTTTAAAAATGATTTCGGGCGTGTGGCTTAAACAAATTCCTGCCGAGAGTCCCAATTTCCTACCACTTTTTGTATTATTTGGTCATATGTCAAATATTCTCTACTAAGGCGTCAATCGTATCGGACCATTCTGCGTAGACAAGCGACTTCACAAAACGACAAAAAAAAGTCGCACGATCTTGGAGGCTACGCTACAGGCCCTTGATGCGAGATAATGCGCTCACCAAATGTTTACTTCACCAAATGTTTACTCCAAGATTACGGGCTTCAATTTCAGGTATCAAAAATTCCGATAACATGGCGCAATAGCGAGCACCATTCACGGAAGTAAGGAAATTATATTCAATAAATAAATAACATAAAATGTCCTTTTTCATATTCATCACACGTATTTAATTTGATATTCCATTTGCAAAATTTAAAACGGATAACACATCCCACAATTAATATATAAACAAGACTTGTATTTAACAGGCCTTTGTTAAATTCTAAGACAATCTTGCCATGTACCTGCGCCCGTTCGCGTGACTGTTGATACCATACTGGTCAAAATAAATAAGCTAGAATCATGAATTTTTTGTTAAGACTTGTGGTCATAAGCTATTTGGCATTGTCAATGGGCAAACTAGATTCTCTCATAAGGCGTCTACTATGTTCGTTCATGTAAAATACATCGATTGCGTAAAAATTATCTTCAAAATATCCTTAAGATAGGTATTCTTTGAGTAAAATTAAAGGCGTGTACAATATTTCGCAGGAAAATGAAGAGTGTTTACAATTACACGCTGTGCGACAGTAAAAAATGAAAAGTTTTTAATCCAAAGTAAACTTTCCCATGACTAGGCGACGAAGACCTCAGTATCATCAAACCTACCTCGGTATAATTTAAACATTCTTGAGTATGTGACCAATGATTCCCTCTGCCCACCGAGCACACCAAACCTTGACTTTTTGAGGACGTAACGGCTTCTCAACAATGATTTGTGGATTTCCATTACTACAAATGCGACAATTTTGGTTATAAACGTACCCAAAAGTGAGCTCCATCGCTGAACAAAATGTTCTTGTAAGAATCAGGATCACTGGCCATCTGGTTTTAGGCCCATTCACCACGATTTACAAACTATTCATTATGAAATGGCAAACCAAACTGAACATAAGCCAAGTGACAGCGGTCAAAAAGACCAACTCAAAAAAAGTGTGGCCTGATTGAAAACTACACGTTAAAAAAATTAAACACGAGCCCAAATTAAGGACGCTCTACCTTACGGATTTTATTGTCAAAAAATTGTCTGAATGTTAATGTGATAGGTTTTCTATTGAACATGGACATACTTATATACTCATCTAAAGTTAAATTTCATGATTCATAAATGTTAATATTTTCGAATTTTCTTCAAATATTGAGTCGTCTTAAGATATATAAATCGATCATTGTGGTCGAAAATACGGCCTAATGATCAGAAGGAGCTACCAATATTAAATATGGAGAAATGGGCCACCTACGAATCCAAATATGATTTAGTTAGAAGCTTTTGCTGGAATTGAGGTCGAAATCAAAGGCCCAAGGGGCAAAAACTTTGTAGGCGAGGAATATCGACGTATGTATAATCAAACTAAAACAATCAAATACGAATCTAAATATGTATGTACTTTAAAGATGTGACTGTGACTGGTTTCGGTCTCATGGCCCCAATTGGACCCAAAAAATGGCCCATTTAAGCCAAAGAAAGGCCACCAGAATATATGCGCATATATTTGGCCACAAAATTTCGTTAGAAATCAAAATGGAAAATTAATAATTGATACGTTTACAGTTTGCCACGTTTTTACTAAAAAAAAATTTGAGTTTAAAGCGCGATTATGTGTGACACAACAATATTTACAAGAATTTCATATATGCCTTTTTTGTACCGCCTTTTCTGTTTTAAAATAAAACAAATTGATAATTCTCCAGTTCGTTTGTACACCTCAAAATCTTTACCCTATAAAATGTATAGGTTGTTTTAATAGCGTACAATTGAAAGACGCTTTAGAGATGTCCAACCGTCCGTCCATCAGTGTGTCTGTTGAAAGCACGATAGCTTTTATAATTATGAAACTATAAAGTCCAAATTTTAGAGAGAAATGTATTGTAGTTGCAAGTTGAACCAATAAAGATATCGAAAAACGATTTGGTGGATACATGTATGACCAATAGGACTAATAAAAGCAATTTAACCGTTTGATTGGGAGTATTAATTAAGCTTAACGTGTAGTATAGACCACCGATGTATACAAATAATACTTATACATAAATAATTTACTTAATAAAAATCTCTATTGTTGAATAACAACATAACCTAATCCTAATAAATAATTTTAGGATTCTTAGCATGTTTGAGAGCGATCATACTGTGGTTGCAGAGATCATAACATGGTTTCACATAGATATAGTTCTACGTGAAACATTTTATGGTTGTGAGCATCATAATTTGGTTTTGGGAATTATATTATGGTTAAGTGTGATTCAAAATAAGGTTGTGGGGATCACAATATTGTTCCAAGCATCATTATATTGCTGTGTCGCAACCGTATACGCAATAATAGCATAATGCTCTTCTAATATTGTCACCCCAACCATACTTGTTTTCAGCGTGCTTTTGCATTACGGATTAAGCAGTAGATCTCGGTCAATAAGTATGGAAAATAATGTCTGCAAAGCTAGCTGATTTGTAGAAAGTTCCCCGTTTGCAATAGGACGCTGACTAAAATAAGTTAATTAATGAGTAATAATTTTTTTGTTTAATCCCTGACAACAATATACAAATAAAATAAGTCATGAAATGTCACTATTTAAAAACTTAATATTTTAAATCGAGTGCCCGTTTGGAACAGGTATTCACTATATTTCAAAACGAGAGTTTTTTGACCTGGTGTAGGTTAAGTTAATTCTATTCTATCATATATGGTGTAATGAGAATTGTTTGTAACAAAAGATGGATTCTTTCAAAACAAATCAGGAGGCGTGGCTACAATTAACCAGAATAAAGTATATGGTATTTTTTATTTTATGCGTCATAAATTATTTTAAAATCTCAAAAAGTTTTTGGCACGTGTTGTATTTTTATTGATGCTTAAAATGCAGGACATAGAATATTTTTCTCTTACAATATCACAGGTTTACATTCCTTGGACATTCCTTATAAGTTGACAAAAATAGAACATTTATATTGCTCTTCTGTATTTTAGTTCTTCTTTCGTTCATGTTTATTTGAGCGGTAAATATTTTTAAAGAATTAAAGTCTCCCTTTTCGACTTGTTTTCATTTGTCATTATTCATTTTATCAAGAGCAAAAATACTTATACAATAAATTGATTTAATCTATTCAAAACCGAAAAAACACATACTTATACATACTGGTACATACATAAATCGGAAGAAATCAACAATTCTTAACTTCATTAAAAGAAGGAAAACTATTGTATGTACGAGTATGTATGCCTTACTATATACAAGCCGATGTTCATATATTCGTATATGGAAATTTGCAACATTTGTACATTGTCATAAATCATTGTTGGATTTTTGCTTTAAGCTTCTCTGTACGAACGAGTTTGTGCATTTGCGTGTTGACATTACAAAAGCCAAATTAGAGCAGAGAAAAAGACATTTGAATATTACAAACACTCGTTTGTTTACCATTCAAACCTCACATGTTTGAGTCTCATAGAAATCACAAGACAAAAATCATGCACAATCCTATAACTCATTTTTCAGATAACAACTTGGAAAACACACAGCTGCCTAATATTTGTAATCGTATTTTTTTCAATCTGCAAGTCATTAAAAAGTTGAAAATTGGACATTATATTAATGACTCTTTTAAAAAAATACGTGATTCTGTATCTGAGCTCACCTTACTTCATATTCATATTCCCGGCGGTAGTTTAAAAGCTCGTTAGTTTGGGCATCTTACTAGAATTCCAGCTTATCAAGAAACTCTGTTAAAACTGTTGGTACCGGTTAGTTAATATGTGCAACTGGCGGATACCAATTGTGTACTCCTACGTTAAAAAAGAAACAAATTTGTTTGTTTGTTAAATTTTTTATACAGGGTGATTCATTCACGACTGGCCAAATTTCACCAGCGTATTCCTTGGCTCGTTAATACGCCATGTCCAAAAATCCAAAGTGGCGAAATGGCAGCGGTTTGAAAATTTTCGGGTTGCTGGTCGTGAGTACTAGGGTAAAATTGTTTAGTTCTGAACCAGTGTTCGTTCTTAACGTTCTAATGTTATGACTATTTGACTAAAATGCAAATAGTCATAACATTTGTGTAAATTTAAAAAAAAAAACAAAAAAAATTGTACTGTTATTTCGCTTCAAAAAGAAGAAATTGCATTTCAGTCACAGTCATAGTTTAGATAAGAAGTAAGGCCATCTTTTTAGAGAAAAAACAATACAAATCCGACTACTGGTTCAGAACTTAGCAATCGTAGATGGAAATATTTTCAAGAAATGAGCCAAGAAATACGCTAATGAAAGTTGTCCAGTCGTGAATGAATCACCCTGTATTATTTCTAGCAGATAAACATATTTTGATTTTTCCGGCGTTCCAACTCTGAAGGAAGCAACATATAACACAGTACAACAGCCAATCTGGGGGTGAGAAATTCCAAGTCAGGGTGATGGTACTAGGTCAGTATATTTTTTTTTTGGCAAAATTTTCTTCATAAATTTATTTCTAATTGCAAAAATGTTGATTTGGTAGAGAAACAGTATATTAATGGATTAAAGAAAATGTAATTATTAATTTTTCTCAATTTATTTCAGCAAAATCGAACTAGTCGTTCTCGAGTTATGTCAAACTACGTATTTGCCAACATTTTACAACTAAGCGAAAAAACATCAAGATAAGGAAAAAATGTAAAAGGTCATAAAAAAAACTGGCACATTCGAACGCAAAACCTTTAAGGGTTTTAATATACTGACCTAGTACCATCACCCTGACTTGGAATTTCTCACCCCCCAGACAATAACCCCAAAAATGTTCCACAGTGTAATTGGCCGTCCGAGGCATAGGAATTTTCGAAGTTTAAACCAGTAATACTAAGCTATAGCTCCCAAGCTTCGTTGTTGGCTATGGCGAAATTTATTTGCACATGGAGCTGTAAGCATTTAAAATCGAAGGCTTTATTGGTTGATGTAATTGAAATGCGCATTTGCGGCTTCGATAAACTTCAGCTATAGCTTTTTTAACAGAAAGTTTTTTTTCGTTGCACAATTTCGGTGGATATGAATTACTCTGAATCAACATTAAATGGTACGGATATTCCAGATAGTTCAAAACAGTTAAGAAACTTTTTTGGATATATTGTGCAAATCGATACTTTCGGAGAACCAATCATATTTTTAAATTTATTGAAATCTCGGAAAAAAGATTTCGTGACGGTAATTTTGCGTCAAATTCAATTTGGCTATAACTTTCATCATCTTTAAGTAAACGAATAATATTCGTAGTCAACAACGTACCTTTTTCTTTATATCTCCTAACGAATGATGCATAGAAGCAGGCAAATAGTTTATCGGTTGGTGTTGATTTTTTAATCACTGGCAAAGTTTGTCGCAAATATCCAGCAAGATACAATAGGAAATTTCGGCGATCATTATCTCTTAAACCTTTGACCATTCCTTACATTTGGTAAGGCTTTTAATACAAAATACAAAAATCTTCACCGATGTTACATGTTTCGGTTTGGTTTTCTTTAAAGGATGTTTAGGAGCTGAATTCGCTGTACGCCTATGCCATAACAAACTATGCTGCAGCTAGTATCATTATTATTATTTTTTTGTCATTTGAAAATAAAATATCATTTGAAAATAAAAATATGTGTTTGAAAATTCAAATTTTAAAAATTCAGAAAAATCGTAGAAAAATCGTAGAAATTTTGTGTGGTAAAATCTGCATCCAGACTGGAATGAATATGCCTAATGATGAGATTTAGTGGTCCAAAACCCTCCTTGAAATATTGCCTTTCTTATAAAACCAGTTTAGGGCACATTTCTTAGATTGTTGTATCGTAGATTGGAGAATCGTCTGATTCTCCATAGCATGTTTTGAAAAACATTTGATGAAGAGACAGTAACTCAGAAACAATTTTGGTTGTTATTTAGATCAGCAAATACAATTACCATATTTATTGCTTTCTTATTTTCTAAAAAGCTCCTTTACGCAAGGTAAAGTTAGAACGTATTATTATTTGTATTTTTAATAGGCATTGTAAAAGACCAATTTGGAAGGTCTTCTTAAAATATTTCAATAGAAGAGAGAAAGGAAGGCCTAGCTCTGCAAACTATCCATGTGTTAATTGGAAATGAGTGCAAAGTCCAGCAAGCTTTTCTGCAAGCTTCCTAAGAAGGCTTCTTAAAAGGCCTTGCTGGGAACTTAATATTCCTGCTGTTAAACAGTCTCTTTTTAAATCGAATATATTCCACAATATAAATATCACTCATACGCTCCCCTTCACAGCCGATGGGATATTCATAATAAATTCCTCTAAATTATTGTACTTATAGTTGACTTTGGTTAAATCTCTAGCATAGCACCCTTAAACACTCATTTAAACACTCATTTTAAACACTCAATTACTTATACATACATACAAGCTGAACCCGAACCATTTTTCTAGTCCAAAAAAAACCTTTGTTGTTGAATCCCCTTAGGATTTATATTGATGTCTCTGCAGGAATTTATGGATTATAAAATAGCAATTGTGAATGCATTTTGAAAGAACGACTGGACATGATTCAATTAGAACGGCAAGTTTGATCGAAGATTTAAGGAAATATATAATTCTGTCGTTTCCGTAATTTATCGTGCGCTTCTGCTCACTCTAATCTGAGGCATTGGTTCGAACTTATCAAATCAAATCACAATGAACTGATTGTCGTTTATGTTCCAATTATCTATTGAATGCACCGTGCGATTTCTTATTCGTGCAACACCATACCATTAATGGCAAAACCTTTGTTGATATAAACCGCTCTTTGTTGATCTCTTTTCTGGTGTTGTACTATAATTCTAATTTTATTTTCTCTATAAAATCTGGTACAAAATCCTATTCAGGATTTTCAAGGTTTTGCGAATTTTTTGTTAGATTTTCTTTACAGGTATGTGTTCATCAACTCCTGAGGGTATAGGACGGTTTTTGTCCTTTCCATGAGCAAATAGCACCTGCAGATCCTGATACAAGAGCAACACTTATAAGAGATATTAGTGCTAGAAAAGGGTGCATACTACCTGGTGCAGTAACCATTAGTTTTCCTAATTATCTCATGTCAGCTGCAACTGAGTAGATGCAATTTTCTTGAGCAAACTTATCTCTATTTAAGAGATTTTTTTTGATTTTAAATTAAAGCGAACATCAAATAGAAAACTGTTAATTTTTAGACACCACCTATCGGGACTTAACTTAAGATTCCATCCGACATGCCTGGGTAAGTATTGTGTTTTTTGCCCAAGTATTGTGTTTATTTTTCGAGAAATTCTCCAGTTTAGGACGCTCGTACCCCGAGCATTACATTTTACGAATGTATATGTTTAGAAAGAATATCCTTTAGAATGTATTCCGTAAAATGATTTCGTGCCTAAATATTTTCCTAACTTAGTAATTCGAGGGCGACATTAGCTCAAACAGAAAATGTACCCCCCTTAAAGGACTTACGCCTATGTTGGATATAACTCGCTAGTATAAAATTCACCCAAGTATTTTAATAGTAAACAGCATGTCGCTAACTAAGACCATTGTTAAGAAATAAAAAAGATACAAATCGCGTAAATACTCATCTTATGAAAACATTTAATTAAATACTCTGATTAAATAATTAATTAAATATTTCCATAACATCATCGCACTATAGAAAGACGAACCATTCGATATGACACATTGATTTTGAATATATTTTCATCGACTTTTTGTGTGCTTGCTTTCAGTAGTCCCATGTATCATTAGACATTGTATTCTGTTGTAATATAATATCAATTTGCTTGTTCGATCATTCTTTTTTCTCTGCGCCTCGTTTTTCTTGCCTTCTTACTTTGTTTTGCATTGTTATTGAATAACATCGACATCGACATCAGCAATGACAATGATTTATGAGCGTTTCACATTTATATACGAACATACAAGCACACTTATATATACATAGAAATGTACATATGTATGTTCAATTCGTTACAGAAAAAATATATGTGCTTATGTATGCATGTGATGTTGTATGTATTTTTGTTTCATTATTGTATCGAATATTTTGGGCACATTTCTCGCAATCAATGACAAGTGAATTAAAACAATTATAATTGTTCGAAAAAACAATCTGTACAGTTACTCTGCATGATTTACTACCATTTAAGTGGTCCACCACCAGAAGTATGTCTGACTGGTTGCATTTTTAAATAGAATTAATCAGAAAAAGATAAAACACTTTACATTAAATCAATACTTTCGCGGCAATATCGTATACAGGTGTTTCCTGATTTATCGTTTCCCTTAGAACATAAATCATCTGCATAATAGGGCTAAAGTAAATAATAGATAACAATTTTTTTAAAGAAAATATTTTTAATTTATTTTAGAACTAAGGCACAAATATGTAGTTTTTTAGTTATATAGTTGTACCCTGAGTCGATATACTTCTTAGATATCTACCATTACACGATGGAGGACATTTCCGAAATCAAGTAAAATGGTCATTGATAGAGCGATTTTACTTAATATTTTCAAGGGCTCACATGAAACTCCAAAATTAATTAGAATGAAAGAAATTTAAGTTTTTACTGTGGGTTGATAAAAATTACTTCTTTTAGGGACTTGTAAAAACAGATATATTACTTCTCTTATTTTCTGAATAGGACCAAACATCCTATTCTATTTTTTATTACTCACTCCACTTTAAGGGAATATATTTGAATAAGTTTATTCTAAACTAGACTATTTCTGAGAAGAATTTCTTTTCGCTAGAGTTTGGACACTGCTTTAGAGAGACAAACGTGAATTTTCGGAAAGGCTTCAAACTAGGGCGACAAATGGGTGCTGGAATATGCATCTGAGAATTTTTATTGATGTCACACTTTGACGTCCTGCCTTATTTTCTTTACATGCGCACAAACCAAAAGTCAGTTGGAGATCGGCTCGAACTACAAAAACTCTGTTGGATGAGAATACCATTAGTTGTTATCACCAAATGTTAATAATATTGATTTATATCCGGTTCGGCAAATGAATTAAGTTAAATCGTACCACAAATTAATTTTGAAGTCTATTAAATTTTCCTTTTTAATTTAAAACATCTCGTTATCATGCTCGATGCAATACACCAAAACCCTTTGACAATTAGAACAAAGTCATTTATTGACATTCCTTATTGTTAGAAACAACAAAAAATAAATTTATTTAATTATTCATAAATCTATAGGGTACAAAATTCTTTACAAACTAAATAAACAATCTAGAAATAATATTCCAAACATCCAATTTTATTTTATAATATCCTAAAAGATAATTTGTTATTTCGGGTGGTCCATCTAATGGTCTTTTTTTGAATCAAATATTATTTGTAACAGCGACAGCTATTTTCCACTCACTCTAGTATCGTATCTAAGCCTCAGAAAAATAGGTAATTAATTTTCAAAGTCAATGTGCCCTTATTGGAAATAATTTTTGGCCAAAATTAGGCAATCAAAGGGCGCAATTTTGTGTAAAAAATTCGTGACACAATGTTACACTCACGGTATTTGACTTCGTAGAGTAGTCACTGAGGAACACAGATTGTGCTACAAATTATTAGAATACCGACTAGCATTATTCGCTTACATTTTGTTAATTACACAAGGTACTTCTTTATTAAGAACTTTGGGACACTAAATCCAAATCTTCACTTAGTTTTTTTCTATTAGCTCGGCTTTTTTGGAAAACGGTTCACCATATTCAGCTAGAAAAATCGGCTAAAAAATAGTTTTAAGCCGTACTTACATTCGTTTTAAATTTCTCAAGTGAGTATAAGTAGTTTCAGAGATATCGTTAATTAGTTTTCTAAAAATAAAGTTTGTTTTCTAAAAATCGAACAAATTTAAAGTGCTACAATCACAGTCCAAAGGCATTTAGTTCAATACATTTTAAATAAAATGAGCTTTATTTCATTAAAATCGGACCAACATTTTTGAATTTATTCACAATTCACTAAGGAAACTAAATTAATAAAAATCATGATTTTATACAAAAATACCACTTTTTCTATAGGTGTAACTTAACAAGTAAAAAAGTTTCAGTTGGTTGATTCGACTTAGATCTACCCACACCCATAAACGGAATTTAAATTTTTCTTTATTCATTCCTGCATTGCTTGAAGAGTACCAGTTTTCTCGAGATCCCGCAAAGGGTAGATTGAGAGAAAACTGCTAGAAAGGGGCTTGACATCCGCCACCGAACTAAGTACATTGCAGGAAACACTATTTAAGAGATATTTATTTATATAGAAGTATATAGGAAAAAAGTTATACGTATGTTTCTATCGGCGATCGAATAGAAAGGTGTCGGTAAACAGTCGTGGCTGATTCTCCAAATTTTCATCAGCTAGTCAAATTTATATTCCGCATGTTATTAACTAATTTTAAGCAGAATAATATGAGTAGTATTAAAATTATTGTGCTAGTACCAAAAGTGGGCGGAATGGTGCATTCGCGCTGGAGGTAGTAGGTTAGGGCGTGCCATTCACTCTTTTTTCCAAGTGTGTATAGCCTTACAAATATAATGAAGTAATCAATTTAAACGAATTTTACGCACTGGTTAACAAGTTATATGGGTTCTAATCTATAATAAAACAGTGCCATTTGGTGGGCGAGGCTAGGAATCCAATTATTTGTCACCAAGTAAATCTTATATTTAAATCCTTAGTCATTGATTTTTTTGTTAGATGAAATGCATAGGATTACAGATATCTCAAGCATACTAAAACCAGGCGCAATAGAACATTTGTGTGGGAGGTAATACAAGGGGTGTGGCAGTTTTGGAAAAATATTACGATGGGCCAAACTAAAAACGATTGCTAACTACTTCCGCTAGCTATTGTGCGAAACAGCCGCACAGACGGACATGGCTTAAATGACTTAAGAAGCCATGAAGCGTATTTGCTCAAAGCATATCTGGGGTCTAAAATGTTGCGCTACACTTTATGTTGGTACCGAATTATATATATTGTCTTTATCTGTAGGGGGATTGATTAAAAATTACATTTGATCGAAAAACTTGAAATTAGATTTAAAATCAGTAACCACAAATCAGTAAACTAAATCACAACTAAAAAATTGTTTTTTTGTTTCCTTGTGCTATTGATTTTTTTTTAATAATCTTGCAACTTTTTTTAATCTTGTACCTATGAATTTGGAAACAATTTCAATTTTTCTTAATTCAAGAGAATGCTGCATAACTCCACACTGTACATTGCATTAAAAACATAAAACATTTTGAGCACGGATATTGCCGATTTGATTTATGTTCTTAAATCTATAATATTTTTAATTTACCACATTTTAATGTATAACTCTAATCTAGTTTTAATTAAATGCTATGAATAATTAATTATTATTATTGTTATTACAATTTAAATATCAAATATTGTAATATCAACAAAAAGCACTGTTATTATAAGTAATTTTGCTTTTAGTATTGTCAAGTCATAATAAATAAATGCAAAATACTATTAGTTTTCCTCAGTCTCAATGGGTTTGTGATAAAAATGAATAATTATGAGGGAATTTTGTAACGCAGAATGTTAAGTTTGGCAAACAAACATCGTCTGAGTGTTAATAGCATGAGCGGTGTGTTTTTCATGGCACTTTTTTGACAACATTAATGTGATTTATTGAAAATTTTACATTATGCAAGTTCAGTAGTTAGAAAAAATTAGTTGGAAGTTGGAAGAAGAATTTGGGCTGCAATCACAAAATAGTTATAGTCGCAATGGATATTCTGTTCGACAGACCACAACTAATTGATGGGACATACTAATGGAACGTAAAAAAGGTATTAAGTTTTCATAACTGGTGGCTGTGGCAGCCAATAAATTTGCAAACAATTTGTTATTGCAACCAATTATTTTTAGTAATAACTAAATTAAGTCATTTCTAAAAAGTTTTTTTTTTGAATAGACTTTTTAAAATACAATAATCTGCAAGCATCTTTTTCACTTTTTTCCCGACATGACCCTCTCTATGCCCTTGAACTGAGTATGCTGTTTTTGTCTCTTTTTATATTCACCGGTACTTCAGTTTTATTTTTTAAAAATTACAGAGCACCAATTAACATTCGGTTGCGCCAATGGAATATTTGATGTAAATGCAAAAAACTTGGTTGTGTCAACGAATCTGTTCCCTATGCGCAGTTACGGCCAAAGTGTTTTTTTTTCTTTTCCCGACATAGCTTTATTACATTTTCAAAGCTTCGGGAACCCAAAAAATTCCGCATAAAAAAAACTTAAAAAAGACTTTCATTGGAAGGCATATTTTAAACTATACCCTCCATACAATGGTTGAGGGTATATTCACTTTGTCATTCCGTTTGCAACACCTTAAAATACAGGTAGGAGAGCCCACAACGCTACATTTTAGCAGGATCTATCCATTTCCGTCAAACTAAAGGTAGCACTATTAAAGGAAAGTGTCTAACATTTTGCAGAAACATGTGTTGCTATTGGTATTGAAAATAGGACTAAGCGATCCTCTGCAAAAAATCAATCACAAAATCATGAATTATTTGCGATATGACACATCTTAGAGAAAGAGTGGACGGTACCACTACCCCTTTAAAAAATCACAGTAATGGCCAATCTAATGGGCCGAACGGTCCATTAGATTGGCAACTATGTTATAGTAAAATTGGATATGGGGCATGGCACAGCCCACACAACCCTAAACTTAAAATAATACCCTAAACTTTAAATGATACTCCTAAATCTAAAATAATATCTCGTGTACGAATAAAGATATGGCGATGATATTTGGAAGATGTGATGTTAGAATGGATCGAAGCATATCCTTGAAGAGCCGCTTCTTTTAAAATATTGCATTTATTGCTACAAATTGTTAACAGAATGAAAGCAATGACTATGGGACTATAAAATTGTATATTGGACTGGAATCCTTGGTGGTGGTTTCATAAGTTTCTCTACTTGTTTTAATCACAAATTTATTTGAAAGAGTTAATCTCAACGAAGATCTTTATGTCAACAGAGCATTATATATTTAAGGGTAAGTTCCGTAGAAAAATTCAAGTGTTTCTAGAAAGGTAGCATGAGGTAAATATGTCGTTAAGTTGTCATAGGTTAAAACTTCTCCACCGTGGATTTATAGATACAAATGGAAAAATAACAGTTATCATATTTACAGTTCTGACAGCCGCTTGTGTTTTTTTGCATCAGTGCATTTTCGGGTCCATATGGACCAATTTACCGCGCTCCATTATATGACCCACGATAAAAATAATTCGTTAGGCAACTTGGAGAATCCGGTGGTCGCTAAATGTACCTTTAATACTGGCACATTGTCTGTTTATTCGCCCCTTTTTTAGGCAAATAGAGCCAAAAAGATCAGAGCCGCACTTTATAAAAGTAATTAATAACATTATCTCTCAATGCGGCGTACTCTTAGTCGAAAGCAACAAAATCTTAAGTTGTAAATCAATTTCTGGCATAAAATACTATGGGGTTTCAACTTGTTTCTTATACGAAAACGAATCACGTTGGTTATACCAAACGTACAATTTTTGCCATTGCTTTCACTACTATTTCCTTTAACATAAGGCAATTGTCTATGTTTTAGAGAACTCCATAAGTGTTACCAAAAGGTTGTTTTTCTCTACTGAAAATTACCAGTCATTCGTGTAACAAGTGCGATATGTGATATTATGGATCTTTTACTTCATAACAACTTTAATACAAACTGTGAATTCCCTAATTGTGTAAAAAAATTAAGTCAATTTTGCTTCTTGTCCTTGTAGGATAATCATGAATAAGTGGAATTTTTAGTACTCGTATACACTCGTATACACGATCCTCGTGTTGTTAACTGGTCTGGAAAAAACTAAAGTTCTTAGTAAGAAATTGACGCAGTATTTTCAATTTTAGTTGTTGTTGTAACAACAATACTCGTATATTTATTTTGAAGTCTTGTTCAACTATGGGGATCTGCTTCGATATCCAGGTGGATATCTTAATGCTTTACGCTCCGGTGTCCCGTATACGGAATAAAGATACCACTAGTATTTTTATTAGCCAACCGGAAAATTCCCAATATCATTTTTTCAATTAATATCAAGCAAAACTTGAATAGTTTAAGTGTAAAGAGCATACGAGAATAAGTGTTTGAGGAGGAGAACATTCTTTTCATATCATTAATGTCAATAAAAGTTTAAGAGCTCTCCAAAGAATACAACAACAAAAACAAGGAAAACAATAGCAACAGGGGGGAACAACTTTATTTCACATATTGTATAAGACATTTTATACGTATATATGTTTATATTAAATATATATGCGTGTAATTATATGAATGCTTTTATATCGTGTACAAATACACATACACACGTGTTCTGGTGTGTGTCTGTGTGCATAAAATTATCATACATTCTCGCATGAATTTTCATAATACTAAAGTTTACCTTGTACGATAACCTCGAATGCAGCAGCAACAGCTATCAAAGTTTATGTGAAGCAAAAACGTGTACTTCAGCTTCGTTTATGGCCGAATAAGTTGTTGTTTTTTGATTTCATATATACTCAGGCTCACACTGGAACTCATACATATGGACGTAAAGTAGTCACCTACATACACGTAGGGACGTATGACTTCTATGTGGGTGTTTTGTCTGCCTGGGCTGGTGTGAATTTTATTTTTATTTGCCGTATAAAAAGATGATTACTAATCCAATGCACGTTATGACAAAAATATTAAAATTTTATTTAATATTTCTCTTCTCTTCTTTTCGCTCTACTTTGGCCTTTTCTTTTATTTCTTCTTGTCGTTGTTTGCTTCTTGACTTTCTTAATCGCGCTTATTTTTGTTTTTTTTTTTTTTTTTTGCTTACATTTTATTTTTGCTAAGTATGCACGTTTCTTAAGGATTTTTATACAATAACACTTATTTCACATGTGAGCGAGTGGTTTTGGGGGGATGGCGGTGCGGAGGTGGGCGTGTGTATTTGTACCGAGGTTTTGTGAAAATATTTGTAAGATTCGTTTTTACTCAGATTTGCCAACAATCGTTGTCAGTGTGGTAGTGTTAATAGTGGTCAAGTCAAAAATGAAACGTTATTTGCTTTGCTGTTTGTGTTGTCGTTGGTATGCATGGCATGTCCTTTAACAGTTCATCAAATACTTTATGAGAACACTGGATAACGAAGTCATTGCCCGCGCACTTCTAACGAAACGTTATATATTGAACTTCAAACATTACACGCACTTTCACTAGCTCTGGCAAATCACACAGTGGTTTGGGAGTGATACCTTAAAAGTTCCAAAGCCGTCTTTCTATCTGACAAGAACGCACGAGATCTTTGCTTTAAATCTAAAGCTTTGTTATCAGTTTCGTTTCTGTATGTACTTCTTGCTTCGTAAACATAGCAGTTGCAAGGGGTTGATCCATGTGAGGAAATCGACTTGAGGTGAGGGTAAGTTATTCTAGGTTCAACACTTCGCAGCCGGTACACAGTGACCAATTGACCCTTTTACTCTGTTCCACAACACATTCTTGATTAAATCTTTAAACCCTAAAATTTCGCCCACAATTTTTGCTCTTTGTAAGAATATCTAAGAAAACACTTGAGGGAAAAGAAAATTGTTTAAGACAACATCTACAAATTTTTGTTTTGATTTACATTTCTTCCTACACTTTTCTTTGTTTTTTTTTCAATATTTTGCCTTTGTACTTAATATTTTTCTTATTTTGATTTATTTTCTTTCCTTTTAACAAAATGTTAAGCAATTTTGTGTTGTTGTTTTGTATTGTTTTTCTTCAATATTTTCTTGGCATGTGTAGGTGTGTGTTTTTGTTTCTTATCTCTGCTTTTTGTAACGAAAAAACTCGTCTCGCTGTACCGAACCATACGAAAGCACTTTTCAAACTAACATCTGACAAAATAAACGAGCTCAATGTGTTTCAATTTCAAATGTGGCCTCAACCGAATGTCTGAGATGTGTTACAAGCCGTCTCCGCACGGAGCAACCGAAACGACAATACAGCGAATCAAACGGATGGAGACCTAAAATCACATCTCAACATTGACTCTAGCAAACGGCAGGGAATATTGTATACTGGCGCTCTGTTTGACGTAAAGCCAACGTAAAACGTAACTCGTTTCAATGATTACGTTGCAGAGCATGGAACGTTTTGGTCTTAGAACAGGCGACCTCTTGACGCAGGATGCTGTGTATGCATGTCAAAAATGGGCGCTGGCAGAGAACAACAGGCTAATACTCTCCTGTACGAAGATTTCATGCCAGTCTGTTACTGCTACGCTCTCTGTTTGTGAGTGTTTTATTTCGCTGGCACTCTTTCGCGCCTTGTTTCAATTCACTCCACTTACAGTAGAGTTTGCGAGTTTCATGCTACTCTATGCTTTAGTCGCATTTCCATTTCATGCCCATCTTTCATCTGTTTCCATTTAAAATGTTTCGTTTCATTTCTGTTTGTTAAATTTCTTTCTCTCTCTCGTTTTTTTTATCTATCGATGAGCTTCGTTAAACAGCTGTTCGGCGTAACTTTTTCTAATAACATACTCTTCCTCTCTTTCTCTCTTCATATTCATTTACTCGCTTTCTTTAGAGCATTATATGCATGTATGTATTTCCAGTTTCCTTTTGTTTCACTTTCATTTTCCTTTAGACCATATCTTCGTTTTTCATTGTTCCTTCGTTTCGCCACAAAGTTATAACTCAATTTATTTTCTATTGAGCGTTCGCCATTGTTGTTCGTTCGTACGGTCGTTGTTTTTGTTTGTCAAAATTGTGTTCTCTCGTTTCAACTGCATGTAAGTGAGTATGTGTTTGTCTACTTCTGGGTTAGTGCGTATCGACGAGTGCCGTTATATGACAGTGCGTTCGTGTGCTTCTGTGTGGGTATGCGTATGACATGAAGTGTTGTGTGACCCATTAATATTTCCACTTGTCCACATTTAACGTTGGATGCACTTCCGTGCATGGGAACAGAAAATGGAAAGAAAACATAAAAGAGCAACTTAATTAAAAAACCGAACGTTAAAAGGATTTAGTCAGTTTGGAAAATTATTTAACATAAGCTATGTTACCCACCAAAAATCGGTAAAACACCTATCAGTTTAAGAAACACCTGTACAATGTGGTGCGAATGAATCAATAATTTTCCATATTCGGATTGGCAGTATGTTTGTCTGATTAAAGCAGTAACTTAGTAACTAGTTTGTAAAATTGTCTTGGAATGACTCTCCACCAAAGTTTGAAATTTTAATTAAAATGTTAGATATACACAGAGGACATGTGGTTGCGACTATATCGGTGGTGCTCTTTTCGGCTGGTTATTTTTCGATAAGTCTTTTCAGCATTTGCTGGATCTGACGAATTTTGTGACAAATGATAGCTTCCAAGTCTTGATTTGTAGCTAGCTTATCGATCAAGGCATTTGAGAAACATCCTCGAGGTATGGTAGCCTCTTGAACTGGAAGACTTTCCGTAGCAATTACTAAAAGTTAATTATCTTGACTTGAATTTGATTCCACGTGCCATAAGGTGCTTAAGATAGCACCTATGAATTATTCATGTAACAGGCCACCAAAACTGAAATAGGATAAAGTATTACAATCAACATATTTGGGTAATCCCAAAAGTGTAAGCTTTGACTTCACTTTAGTCTTCATCTAAAGACAACGTTATAATTATTCACCAAATTGATTAAATACCACCTTTTTTTGGCAAAAAATGATTTATGACTACGAATCTGCTTTCTCTTTGTAGGCAAATACGATCAAGTTAAATGTAGAGTTTTTCTAGGGGAAAATATTTAAAGCTCACAAATGAATTACGTTTTAATTATTTTTTTAACTATATTTTAATATACTTTCATTTGATTAAATCTAAGTCCTACTAGTGCAAAAGCGGAACTAGGGTTTACACTGTTTAAACTTCCTCTTTCTCTCATATCAGCATGTAGATGTCCAATAAAGGTGGTTTCAGCAGATAAAGTTAACGAAATCCACAAAAAATATTTTGAACGACAAACCTCCTAGTATACATTAAAGAAAAGTTTGGTTCATTTCATATTAGCTTATAATTTAGGAATAAAAATATACTTTGTAAAATTGGCGCCTCATTGAGGACAATGCAACACTAGACACGTCCGCATGTATAAAACAAAAAATCGATTATATTTATTTTAAATCGTTTTCCCACTCACATATTTATCAGGTTTAGGCTTATTGGACAAAAGATTAAAAAAATAACCAAGGCTTATGAAAGTATTTGGAATCAGCAGTTGGTTTTATTTTGATGTGTTCTTCAAATAGCACACAAAAATGCTGTTCATTCTATATTTCATAGTTTATGTCGCCACGTACAACCTATCTATCTCTAGTACAAAACTCTTTTTGGTATGCCTCGGAAGTTTGAAATTTAAAGTAAGTGGAAGTTGAAGGGTTTTCTTAGAATTCTGTTCCTGCAACATAATCTGAAGTGTAATTAGTCAACTTATAGATAGTTTGTGAAGTCTCGATGTAGAGGTAGTGAGCGCTTCTAAAACTCATTACAGTCCTTAATCTGGTAAAATTAGCTTAAATTAATCTACCTATACTCGACTTATAATAATTTGTTGACAGGTCTTGATTAAAAAAGTTATTCTTTCTAAAATGACTTAAATCTGTAGATCCCGATCACTTCATAATTCAATTAAATCTCTCCTTAATACGATCTCAAGAGGAACGTGTTTACAAACAGTGGTTATTATATAAACGGCGATTTAAAGTTCTTAACTCTTTTACGTTCATGACAGAGCCTTTTGCATCTGTGCTAAAGAACTTAAAGTTTCCTCATTTTACTCAAACTCTTAATTTATAATTAAAATTCGTAAAAAGGCAGTCTATATCGTTCAACCGCGACATGTAATTCCAAACCGAAAGCTTTCAATTGTTTTTTGCTCCTTGAGTGGTTGAAAAAGCTTTATTACAAATATACTGCCAACTCTCTTAAACCCTCCAAAGAGAACGCTTGCATTGTATGTGGTACTCTTAGATGCGAATAGCACAGAGAGTGTTTTGTTTTCGTGTGTGGCAATTTAATGTTGTAAGTTACGGCTGGTAAAACTTGTCGCTTTTTTGTGTCCGTATTTTTGGATGTGTTGAATGCAACGCTTGTGTTGCTGCAGAATCCTGGAGAATTACCACACATTTTACTTTAAGGATTAATGTCTCCGTTACATGCTGACAGACAATCATTCTTTGGTTGCACGTTGTTATCACTTAAAAGTGTGGGTTATTGTTGTGACAAGGGTTATAAATTGGGAAACTGTTCACCTGTTTTATGCATTTGTTTATCTTCTGATTATTTTCATTTGCAAAATAAGAAAAACCACGTTAAACTCTTGTGGAAAAGTTGTAGTGAAAAAATTTGTTAGTACAATCGCAGTAAAGTATGTATTTGTTTATACATTTGTTTCCTAATAGAGTTTAGCTCTTTCAGCTTCATCTAAGAGATTTAAGAATTGCTCCAACAATATACTATATGTAAGTTAAATATAAAATTTTCGTTAAAATTAAATGTTGTTAAGGTATGTTCCTTTTAGGTTTAGTGCTCTCTAATACATTTACACGAAATCGGTAAGGTTTTTTGATTATAAGGTATTTGTTAGGTTTGCATAGTTACTACTTAGTTACCACAATATCCCATTAAAGAGCAAAGGGAAGCTTCTCTCAAATCAGTGATCACTTTTATATTCATTTACCGGGACCTACTGTTTAACACCGGCTAAGAACGGCTTACACATTTTATAGAGACGATTTTACATCGATATGAGATTATTCTCATACTAGAAAAATTCCGGCATTTATGAGAAGGAAATTATACTAGAGTGTCCAAAATCGAATCGTAAAACGAAATTCCGGTTTTTATGTCCAAACACGACAATCGGTTTTAAAAAAAGCTAAAACCCGACATGTCGGTTTTCCCGGTATTTTTGCTGTCGGTTTTTATTCGATTTAACTACATCTGTATATCCTTCCCTCTCTATTTTTGCTTTCTATCTAAAGCTTGAAATTTGGCAGAAGTAGGTTTCGCCAACAACTGTTGGCTTTTAAATTTTCGTTTAAAATTAAGAAATAGCTTCCTTATATGTTTTAATTTTGGCTTAACAATTTTGCCTGTTTCGAGCCCGTTCAAGGGCACAATTACTTCACTTTTGATTGGGAAATATTTTCCATTGAAAGGCAAATGGGCTAAAACTTTTAAAAAACCCGACCGGTATTTTTAAAACGGCTAAAATGTTAGTTTTATAAAAAACCCGGTTGAGCTCCACCTGATAAAAACTGTAAGATGGTCTTTGCATAGCTAAATTGTATTACTTGAGTTATCAAACAAAGCGGAATCTAATATATTGTAATATAAAACCCCATTTCGGATGAACATTAGGGGTGAATAGTGTTGTATGGAGATCTAAGTAGTAAGATTTGGGTAGGACTCACCCCTTATATTGTGGGATTTGAAAAAAATGCGTGGGACAAAAAATGGGGGAGGTGGGATCGCGGCAAGTGATGGCTCATCGAGGTCAAAGGTCGTGGGATGGGAGAAAATATTCACAAAAAGTCCCGCAACTACCTAGGAGTCGCACCTAGAGGGGTAAAATGTGTGACCGACCCCCCATTAATTTTTCCCTCCCAATATTTTTTCCCAACATAACTTCCCCCTACCTTCACCCCCACAGGGGGCTCCACTACAAAAAACTATTTTTTTTTAAATTTTGCTTCCACCGCTTTAACTACCCCAAAAGTGCCCCTAGAGGAGTTAAATGTAAGACCAACTCCCAATATTTCTGCAATTCCAACAGTTTCTCAGAACAAATCTACACTCTATCTTCAACCGTTAAGGAAGTCCCCGTACAAATTTTAGTCATGAATACCCTCTATCGCTAACCCATAAGAAAAGTCCAATGCAAAATGCACTTAAACGACCAAACAAAACAAAATTCCCCACCAAATAATATTTTCGTTTAAATTTTCTGTTATTATTGATGATAAATTATGTTCGTTTTTATTAAAAGTAAAAATACATGTATTTAAAGTTCGAAACTTTTTATAGTTCGAAAATGTTAGTTACATTAATTTAATTTTTTCATGTGATGGATATTTCTTCCGACTTTCGGCGACGACCTCAAGTAACAGTATTTTTCTTCATCGTTAGGGCAAACTTATATTACTTGAGTTCGTCCCCAAAAAATTGTACGGGAGCCCCCTTAGGGGGTGAAGATATTGGGTAGTTATGTTTGGAAAAAATATTGGGAGGGAAAAATTAATAGGGGTCGGTCATACATTTTGCCCATCTAGGTGCGACTCCTAGGTAGTAGTGGGGCTTTTTGTGAATATTTTCCCAATACCTTTGACCTCGATGAGCTGTCACTTGCCCCGATCCGCCATTTTTTGGTCTATGCATTATTTTCCAAACCCCACAAAATAAGGGGGTGAGCCGTAACAAAATCGAAAACTCGTGCACTATCCCACCCCTAATGGACATATTAGTAAATTATTTACAACAAATAAGTTATAAGGTGCGGATATTTTATTAATTGACGTTGCCAGAAAGGGGCCTCATCACTGAATAAACCGTTGTTCGAAAACAGCGGATCTTCTCGTTTCTCATTTCCATAATTCAGTTGCACAATTTGAAGACGTTGTTGCGGTGTTAGTCTTTCTATAATGAAATGGCAAACAATACTGAAAAATAAAAATAAAATAAAGTTTAACGCAACTCATGTTGCCATGTGTTCTTACGATCGCAACACTCTCAACAAACGCTTTTGATTAAATTTTTGTACTATACGCGGACTAAATTTATTAAATTTCTAAATTGTTGACGAAATTTACTTTCTTACGTCGGTTTAAACATACATACGTATAGAGGCTTTATCAAAAAAACCGATGGTCCATTTTGTTGTTTCATTTGTTTGAACTATCGGTTGGTCATTTGATTGGGTTTATTTAACGATTTAAACAGAACTGCTCATTTTCTAGCAATGTCCTCTGTGCAAAATAATGCCACAAACCAAATATCGTTGAAATCTGTTTAAATTTGCACCTGTTAGGTCTGCTACATTCCAAATCGGGGCTGAACTAGCGTGGCGGCTATAGCAGAACATGGACAGCTATCTTTAGTGTGCAGAGTGTGTGTTAAAAGAATAGATGATTTAAAGGATAGACGGACCAATAAACCGCGCTCACTCTTTCTGGATGCATCGGCTTTTCAACAAACAATCATTTGCCAAAATGCGGCAATTCTAATTCTTAATAAATCCACTGAGGTGCACGAAATGCATTTTTATTTGAATGTCCATTTTCATAAAAGGCTGAAACAATCTTCACCCACTGTTCCTCTCGATGGTTTAATTTGTCAAACTTGATATTAAAGTGTGTCTCACAAATAATATCGTGTTTTATGGTTGAACCACCCTTTAAAATATCAGCGCAAACTCATAGGACCCCTGCATCACACTATGATGTATTAGGGTAAAAAAGTAGCTTAAGACCCAGATATATGCCGGTAAAGCAGTCCCCCGTGAATCTCCTATGTTGTTTGACTATGATTGTTTTGTTTCATAACCACCACCTCGTCGACTGCACTCATCTGTTCGAAGAGCGAAATGTGTTTATCTGGGCTTGTTTCTTCGTTCAGTGCTCCTGAGCCTATTCAGACACACTCATCTGATATTTCGTTGCCTGGTGTATCGCTCTGACCCGGTACATATGACAGCGCAATATTGTGTCTGTGGTTTCAGTGCGTCTCTTCACATATTTTGATTTCACTGTCATTCAGTCCAGCACATTTATGGCTGCCATGCTGTCCACATATATTCGAATATTTGAAAGAGGTATGTCTAGTTTCAGAATCTTGTCTGCGGCTATATTAATTGCGAAAATCTCTGCCTCTAAGACTGTGCATTTGTCTTGTAGTCGTCGAGATATTTTTATGTTCTAAGTTTATTATAATTTTAATTGTAATAAATATGCAAAAAAAAATAAATTAAAAATTATTTTTTTACATATTAAGGGATTCCGAGTAAAGGGATTCCGAGTAAACCTCTGATTCCGTACTTGCTTTCGTTATGGAACTATCCGTAAATATTATTATTTGATTTTCTGATATTACAACGTCCGATACCCAGTACTCTTTAATTGAAAAATCCATCCTAAAGGGTTTCTTTTAGATCGACCTCGGTGTTAGATAGTCTAACTCTTTATACAGCTCGTCCATCCTACCTGCTTATCTCAGTATCGCTCCATGTCAGTGCGTACTGTGTTGGAACATACCTATTTCCCTTAAAAGTAGGGTGACCCTTGCTGCACATCTCTTCATGTAGTTATTTATGATTTGCATGTCCAGTATGAGTTCCAGCCCCGCCTGTGATGTGAATCTCAATGCCCTAGTTAAGCCTACACTTGCCAGTCTCTGGATCATAGTGACATTATTGAGTTTTGTCTTATTTTACACTGCAGTCCACCATACCACTACTCTATATGTAACAATTGTTCTAATGATTGCAGTGAACAACCACGTAATCATCCTTGGTTGATTACCCCATTTTCTGCCGAACCACCTTCTGCAAGTATAAAAGGCTCAAAGAACCTCGCGTCTCCATGTTTCGCTTGCAGAAAAGTTTACTTCTTGTTTAAGATTTTAACCAATACGGACCATATAGGCCCTCGATGCCCAAAAATCGGTCTCCTTGAGCTATGGTCATACAAAAAAGAAAAAAACTTTAATTTAACAAGTCGAAAATATTTGAGGTCTTGAACCATGTGGGTTGTGGCCCAGGAAAGAAAGCCACAAGCGCCCAAATTCCAAAATTGAGATAAGGAGAGATTCGAAACCGCGAATGAGTTTTTGTGTTAAACATAAAAGACTGACTTCCAAATGTAAATAACTAAAAAACGTTAAGCAAAATGCCCACATCAACCACTTCCAGCGTGTTTCGTAGTCAAAAAAGCTCAAAATCTTAAAACTCCGTTTTACTAGTTTTGAGATATTGTATTTGAGATATATGAGATGTGACTTTTTTATCTTACGAGGGCAGTATAGAATCACCCAAACAATAAAAATCACTTACCTGAACAGGAAAAGTGTTTTAGGACCCCAGAAATTTAGTTCAGTCAATCTTGGTCCCATGACAAACAACCAAATAACCCAATCCTATCAATGCCGTTCTACACCCCAATTCATAATGGAGAAAATAAAATTTTCGCCCCGGCTGAACCTACGAATTTTATACTGGTTTTATCCTCAAATTTGCGAACTTTTCCTTAACGATTTTTATGTCCAACAAAATTTTAGTTATTCAAACTTGTATGTTTTTGATAACGAGTTAAAAGAATCGCTAAGCGAGTTTTCATTTGTATTTTAGATAAATAAAACACGATTAATATCCTTAAACTCTGCTTTTCCACGCATGAAATTAGGCTGTTGTATTGCTGCTCTACTATTCAATCATTTTCCCTAATTATGCTAATTTTTAACAAAGCGCTTGCACATTAAACCAGGATGCCAGCACGCACAGAAAATACAGTCAATGTGAATGTGTGTGCATCGACAATAATCATAATTTTTCCCCTTAAAAATTTACGATAGACTTGGAAAGCTCCCCATATTATGCTGAGCTAAAAATCCGAAAATCTTTAATTGGTTATAAATGAAAGCGTAAAAGTTATATTGGAGCATTAACAATTTTCGAGCGTTTCTTTTTTTGTTGGCCCCAACACCACACACATGCACAATCACGCACACTGACACACCCACACAAGCCAACATATCAAACCTCTAAAATATATTTATGGGCAATTATTTGGTCAAAATGATATGAAAGGGAGCGTTTTGATTAGGGGAGGGTTTACAAAGCAGACACACATTTCAACACATCGCAAACGTCCTGTACTTGGCGCATCGATTAAGGGATGGCTGCAAAAAAAAAATGACCGGAAAAAGGAGCAAATTTGCATATAAATGCAAATGTTTTTTTGTTTTTTTTTTGGAGCTTTTATACATAAAAGACTTTTTGGGGGAAATTTAAGGATTTCGCTTAAGATTTAACACCAGAGTTCTTAAGAAACAACTGTTGTGTTTGTTTCGGCCTGTTTTCGTTGTTAGTGTTTTTTTAATATAATTTATTTGCTTAATGGAATGAATTTTGGGTAATCAGGTGTGATTTAATGGTATTCATTATATTCGGGAATTTAGAATATGAAATAAACACGTGTTTCGTAATGCGAATGAAATTAATTAAAGTGTACATACTTTCGTTGTAAATGCTCCCAGGTGGCGTTAAGTCAGCAAAATCGGTTACATTGGCTGTGGCATGAAGTATTCACACCTTCCACAATTGAAACTTTAATGTGGCCAAGGAGAATTTATGTGAGTTAAAATGTTTTTCCTAGGGGAGTATTTTCACAAAATTTAGCTTATTAATTGTTGAAACCATAAATCAAGTTCTCCCAAATATCAATTCATGTTTCAATGCTACGGCAACTGTCTAACAACTGTCATTGGTTTAAAAACAAGTCCGAACGGAAGGGAAAATTCCATTTTATTGTTGGCATTTCGTGTACATCTGAATTTTGTCAGCACATCGAAAGAAGAATTGATCACAAAATATTTTACAGATATTACAATAACCATGTTTGAATAAGTGAATGTTATATTTTGATCGCGGAGATAATTGACGAAGACGGTTAGAATGTAAGAACTCAAAGGGAAATGACAGTCATGTGTTTTTGCCGATCTATGTATTAAATGAAGACGCCAATCATTTCAATTCATTGATTACGTAGGTTAGTAGGTTAGTTCCTTAGGTATAATAAAAAAATCTTATCTAAAACGATATTTAGAAGTTATAAATACAAAATTCAAATACCACATACGTTGTTATACGTATTATCAGTTATACTCGTATTTGAAAAACCAGGATTTAAAATTTCAGGTGAAAACCTTTCCGCTAATGAACGCATTTACAATTCTTCATTAATTTATTTTTTGATTTGCTGGCCTAGAGTAAACCACTAAAATTATTATGATATATTAATATGTATAAAAATAAAAAATATGTATAAATGTAGAGATGTAGAATAACATTTAAATAATTTAGGGGTCTATATAACCTTCTTGCGTTTGGACCCTTTAAATTTAAATAAAAAAAATAAAAATGGAATATAAATTACTACAAATTTATTTAAATTTTAGTTAAAAACTAATTTAACAATGTAGTAAACATATTTGTAACTTTACAAAATACTAGAAATACTGAAGTCTTCATGTTTACATATTGTATTAAAAAACTTCATAGATTTTTGCAAGGGTTCCTTGACAGCATAATTTGAAAGATGTGTTTCAATGACAAAGGGAAGGTAATGTCTTACTATTCTTTGTGGAACATTAAACCGAATAAGTGACAACAATCAACATTTCCACAAATTAATCTCTCAACTCAATCAACCAATTGAAGCCCCTATATTATTGAATAAATTTTTTCACTAAAGATCAGTTCAGGTTCAGTTATCAAGACTATTTTAACAAACAATGAACTAAGAACGGAACTCTTTATTAAGAAACTGATGAATTCATCATTGAATCAACGGAATAAAAGGATAAGTTTAACGCGTGAATGGTCCGATCCTAAACGACTTACTGTTCCAATTCAAGGTTGCAAAGATTTGAATTTAATTGACAATGGCAATTCTACAAAAACTGCTTACTGAGGTCCAGGCACAGCTTGTCAAATAACAATAGTTAAAAACGCCCCCTAAGTTGCTGTTTAAGTGAGTCTAAACCCTATCTCAGTGTTATCTCCAAAAAATGCACATATTTTTGGGTAGTCCCTTCTTTTAATCGTAATAGCTGCTTGACCCTTGAATTCATGAGGATCAGCCCACTCTAACCATAAACTTAAATAAATCCATACTTGGAGTCGTAGTAAATTTGCTTTTAATTGAGTATTCATATGTCCATATTGTCTATTGATTGTCGGACTTGGTCACATGTTACGAAACATTTAACCTTTTTGAGGTATTAAGTACGTCTTAACAAAAAGTACCCATATAACCCTTTGTTTGGCCACAAAAAACTATGATTTGTTAAGTGAATATCCAATAAGTGTTTTGTTTTCGAGGTACCTTTAGTACCTTATATCTTTCGAGGGCATCCGATAGCTGGCGAGGGGCACTTCTTCGATTAATGGTTCGGACATTACAGATGCGTATCCGCAAATCACAACCATCTAACGTTTTTAGTGTTTGCCAACAATTGGGGGGTCCAGTTTTTCAGCCCTATTTTCGTTTTCATTGTAGTTTTTGTGTTTGTCAAGGTAGCCTACGCCATTAACTTGTAACGTTCTCAACAAGTGTGAGATAGCTAACCAGGTGAAATCTGACCTAGTTTTGGAAGTTAGTATTTACTTGAGATGAAGGATGAAAAAAATTAAAAATGTAAAAACGTCGTTGTGTTCGGCCAGAAGGAACCATATAGCCTTAACCACCCATGCGCTACTGAAGGCCGAAGTTTACCGTTATTACGCTACAAAAGAGCAAAAAACTTGCACCCGTCCCTAATTTTAGTTAAAACTTTAAAATTACTCTGTATTCAGATTCGTTGCAAAATGTGTGTACTCATTTGTACCTATTGTAACCATTGAACGTTCACAAAAAACTAAAAAATTTTAAGCAAATACAAGAAGAAGTTTATTTTTTTATCTAGTTGCCTTAAATCTCTTAAAGGAAAAATTTTGGGGTGAATATTTCTACGGATATTGCTAAACCGTCAAAAAAAAATATATACTTTGTAGGGAAATAAATACTGTTTTGTGCTGTAAAATAAAAAGTACTGAATGTTTTTGGACCAAATATTTCTTAATATACTCATTGATGTATATTTTATCCAAAAATAATCTACTTATTCGAAATGTCCGTCCTTTGCTTTACACACGGCTTAAGTCGCACTGGCCAATCGTCAATATCTGCTCGAACCTTGTCCATTGGAATATTGGCCACAGCTCGAACCAAAGCAGTCTTAAGAGATCCAATGTTGGGGTATCTTTTGTGACAAACATTGTCCTCTAAAACCGTCCACAATTTGTAATCCAATGGGCTTAAATCTGGACTGCCTGAGAGCCATTCTTCATTGTTTCAAAGCCAGGCCTGGGACGTTTTAGCCTTGTGGCCCGGCGCAGAATCCTGCTGGAAAGTCCATGGCTGGTTTTGGAACAGGAAATTGTTAAAAGGATTCACAACAGCTTCCAAAACGGCTTCTTCGTAAACTTGACCGCTGGTTTGACTCCATGTTCGCGGAAATGCAGGACAGTGACTGCATCGCAAGAGACACCCCACCAAACTATGGCTGAAGCTGGGTGATGACCCTTTTCCGCCCTTGGGATCAGTTCAGATGCTTCCTTAGATTACCGCGCATACACACTATCATTTTGCTTGTTAAATTTTTCCGGACCGGTAAAAAAATTTTCCGTTTTTTTTTTGTTTTATCGGTGAACAAAATTTTTATGTGCAAGTTATCAGCGTGCTTCACCAAAAGACCTTTGCATTTTTCAATCTAATTTTTTTAAAGCTGCAGTCAACAAATTTCCGGTGCGTCGTTTAAAAGCCCAAGTCTTTTTTAATGATTCGACTCATGGACTTTTGCGTGATATTCATCTCACGGGCCATGATTTTCTGTTTTCGGAGCGGATTTCTGTGAATTCTTGATTTAACGGCTTTGATGACATGCGGTGTTCGACGACCATGCGGCTAATCCCTAGTAGACGGAGCGTTTTAAAAATATCGCTTTTCATTTCTCACTTGAAAAGCGCTGTTACAGCGATGCGGTTCTCATTTTCTGACCACTCCATGATGAAAGTTGAAACAATTTTAAAATCCCGCTATTGAGGTTAGCTTTCAAAACCCATATGACATTAACGGGGTATGTTCAGTTCTACTATTGAAATGGTGTGTTCAATGTTGTAACAGTATTTATGTCCCTACTAAGTAATTTGTAAAGAAAAATAAAAAAAATTGCTTTTTGCGAGGTACCTATTGAAAGACATACGGGCGAACGGAATGACGTGAATAGATCATCTTAGAATCATTATTTGTGCCATTGTAGAGTAGGGACAGTGAAGGAGATAAAGGGTGGTTAAAGTTTAAGGGACAATGTTGATTTGTAGCGGAAAAGAGCCATTGTTTCGTTAGCTGTGTAGGAAGTGGCACCGTCCTGTTGAAACCACATATCGTCCATGGCGACGTTTAAGTGTAGTTTACATTCAATATCGACCCTTAAAATTTAACCACCCTTCAGAAAGTTCGGCCGGAAGCATCTCCCAAAATATTTTCGAGATGCTGCTACCTCTCGAGTACCATTTCATTGTTTTTTTGTGATCAACCTTGGACCAAGATTATATATTTTAGCTCTTCTTGCTTGAAAATAAATGTAGTCTATATTTACTGCCGCTTAGCTGACTTTTCATCCATCAATGTAAGAATGTCCATGTTTCCATATTTTATCGAGGGTACCGCTTCGTTATAAATTGTCTATTTCTTCTTTGAACTACGGATGCCTTCGTGACTGGACTGTCGTCGAGAACACCGTTTTGATCACTGTTGGGCTGCCTGTGAATATCCGGAATTTTAGCTTGGAATAATGACCTCAATCTAGTCGGAAACGTTCTTCAATACAAATCTTCTTTATATAAAAGCGATGTCCAGTTTTGTTTTCTTGATACAATGGAGGGACCAGAATTCTCTGACTGGAATATCTGTTTGGCATTGGAAACTAGTCTTCTCTGGAGTTCGCTCTGTACATCGCCCGAGTGTTCCAATTCCAGTTAACGATTACAAAATATATTGGTGACGTGATTTCCCGTGAATTATTCTCCTACTGTCAATAATCTTTTTGCTCGGCCCGATCAGGGGCTTATGGACGACATGGCACCGAACCTATTCTCTGTAAGAGGTTACTTACTATAGAACTGAGAAAACTCGCATCAAGATAACCCAATAATATTTATATTTTACCAATGATAAAATTAGCAATATATAGTCTTGGTTTTGATGAAATCATGGTGAAGATGGTACTGGAAATAGCAGAAGGTAGTAACGTATGGTGTATGAAGTGTGTTGCCTTTCGAAGAATGACAAGTTTCCTTCAGACAGGGTTTTTTCTGTTTATCAATGTATAGTATGCGATTTTTGAGAAATGATAGAAATGAAAAGCCCAGCTTTAACAAGAACGATTTCGTCTTATTTAATTCATATGAGTATTTATATCATTCACACGCCTACTTCGTAAGGTAACATTTAGGTCACTTGTTCGTAATGATCGACATTTGGACATGTTACAAAAGGCGGTCAATTTAACACTAACCCGGGCTTTTGGAATGCAGGCAAATTACAATTTGAGCGGTAACTACTGTAATATTTAAGCCATACACCATATGTTGATATTTTATCTGCTGAATACGTGTTGTCCTTAAGGAGTTGTTGCTATTGTTGTAAGGCTAAATGTGTATGTGTACATAAAATTAAAATCTCTTCATGATATTTTGCACAAACACTTAAGTTTATGGCCGGTCATCATACAGTTTTTTTTTGCTTTGGTTGATGCTTTCTTTATATCGTTCGTCGTTTGCTTTCATTCTTTTATTCTATTTTTTTCTTGATGTTCGTTCGAAGCTTAATGTGAACTTAAGTGTGTCCTTTTGTCACATACAGCAATGTGAGCTTATAAAAGTAAAATTACTTTTGTGGCACGTGACATATTTAACACCTCGACTGAAGAATAAAAAGGGAGAGAAACACACGTCCAAGCATCGACTCCATACCAAGGCTTCTTTCACTACTACTACTACTGCAGTCATAATAACATGTGGGCCGGGTATGTGTATGTGTGAGTGCGTGTAATACTGTTGTCAAGAGTGAAACGGTAGTGGTGAGTGATATCCCTGTGAACATGTGGAAGGGAATTTTCTCCTCATAAATTCCTAAGATTAATGTTCGCAAATCTCTATAAAAAAGCTGAAGTCGAGAAGGTAGGACTACTATGACGTTGTCGAAATAACTCTTTATGGGACATTTTTTAACAATATCCGCGAATAGTGATACTTACTCTGACACACTTTACATATGTAAAAATGTATGGCTCAGTACTGGATGGAGTAATGTTGTGCTATAATCGGAACATGACTGTCGATTCACCTTTTAAAATTGCGTAAGTTTCACAGTTAGGTTCGTTTGAACAATATTTTCATCGTATTCGTGGTGCTCAAACGGATACATTCATCTCGCAGCGCATAGCGGTGAGTTTTCCTACAAAGTAAAAGAAGACAGTCGAAGGTTCAACTTACATATGAAGCAAGTATACATACGATAAGTACGACACATATGTACCCTGAAAACGTATTCCTTTTCGTTTTTTGACAACAGAATGTTTGTTATTCGGGTCATAGCTTTAATACTCTCCACAATGGATTGCATGCCAGTATGGCATTGAAGCATTGGGGATACAGTTACAGGTGGTGGTTTGTGCTGGACACGACCCTTTTTACACTGCCGATCGACATTTACAAGGCAAACATAAATGATCCATCCTATGGTAAGAGGTATAAAATTGCACTTCCGGAATTTAAAACCTTTAGCCCTCGAAGCTGCATCTTCAATGCTAATTTGGTCGAATTGAGAATGGAACATTCTGAGTGATCACTTATCAACTCAAGCTAAGTTCGATCTTAAAAGTTCACATTTTTTAACACCCTTCGTACAGAGGCCCCTTTCTATTTGAGTTGCTCAGCACAAATTAAATGTAATCTTGTTTCGCATGGAATGTTACGAGTGATTTATAACAGACTTCACCGTTAAAAGTTTTCGTATAGCATCCTACAAATCACAGTTGAAACTGCTTATTAGGGTGGAGTGAAATTCAAAAAAAAAAAGTTAACCTCGGAAATAGATGTAGTCTGGGGTCCTAATGAGGGGAAAAATAAAGAAAAAAATTTTTAGGGGTCGCGCCACTCCCTAGAAATTTGGAAATTATCGCTATTTTGGCGTTGATTTTAGAAAAATCCTAAAAAGTTTTATGTCAATAAATGTTTGCAATAGCGTAAACAATGAAATAAGGGCATGAAAAAATTTAAAAAAAATTTTCTCATTGTTCAAAAATTTCAAAAAGTAAAATAGGTCAAATCGTCCCTTCTTCAGAAAATTGACTGAACAATGAAATCGCCACCAAAGCTACAAATATTAGTCGATTATCCTCATATTTGCCTCAAATACTTTTGTTTGGGCACTGAACAAGCTCAAACTTTTAAATTTCGAATAAGTTAAGTCGTTAATTTTTAGGATTTTTCTAAAATCAACGCCAAAATAGCGATAATTTCCAAATTTCTAGGGAGTGGTGCGACTCCTAAAATTTTTTTTTAAATTTTTTTCTTTATTTTTCCCCTCTTTAGGACCCCAGACTACATCTCTTTCCGAGGTTAACTTTTTCAAATTATAAAAAAAGCATGTTTTCACTCCACCCTACTGCTTATTAAGCTAACTCTAATGAGCTTTGTTGAAATTATTTTATATCGTTTCGGGAAGCCCCAAACGGTGGTTCCCACCGATGGGAAGCATTTGCCCTCTAGAAGGTACATATTACATCTAACCATGCAAAACTTAAGCAGAGTGCGTAATAGTAACCTTACTCCTCCGAAACGGCCTCCGAAACGGCTCTACCGATTTTTACCAAATTTTATATGCATATTCAGTAGGTCTGGAAATCGGCTACTATCTATTTTTCATGTCCCATAGTGATAAGGGTTGTTCACCCTTAACATTTTTTTAATTATTGGTCAAAATATTTTGTTTTCATTTATCTACTTAGTAGGGACATAAATACTGTTACAACATTGAACACACCCATTTCAATAGTAGAACTGAACATTCGCCGTTAATGTCATATGTGTTTTGAAAGCTAACCTCAATAGCGTTAGTCTGTAACGGGATTTTCAGATTGTTTCAACTTTCATCATGGAGTGGTCAGAAAATGAGAACCGCATCGCTGTAATAGCGCTTTTTAAGTGTGAAATGAAAAAAACGATATTTTCAAAACGCTCCGGCCACTAGGGATTAGCCGCATGTTCGTCTACCGATGCATAAAACTGTTTGAGGAGACTGGAGATGTAAAAGACCGCCACCGGTCGGATCGCCCACGCCGTTAAATCAAGAATTCACAGAAATCCGCTTCGAAACAGAAAATCATGGCCCGTGAGATGCATATCACGCAAAAGTCCATGAGTCAAATCATTAAAACAGACTTGGGACTTGGGGCTTTCAAACGACGTACCGGACATTTATTGACTGCAGCTTTAAAAAAACATGATTGAAAAATGCAAACGTCTCCTGGTGAAGCACGCTGATAACTTGCACAACAAATTTTGTTCACCGATGAAAAAATTTTTACCGTTCAGGAAAAATTTAGCGAGCAAAATGATAGAGTGAATGCGCTGTCATCTAAGGAAGCATCTGAACTGATCCCAAGGGTGGAAAAGGGTCATCACCCAGATTCACTCATGGTTTGGTGGGGTGTCTCTTACGATGCGGTCACTGACCTGCATTTCGGGGAACAAGGAGCCAAAACATCGGCCAAAGTGTACCAAGATACCGTTTTGGAAGCTGTTATGAAGCCACTTAACAATTCTCTGTTCCAAAACCAGACATGGACTTTCCAGCAAGATTCTGCCCCGGCCCATAAGGCTAAAACGTCCCAGATCTGGCTACGAAACAATTTGCCAGCGTTCATTTCCTCTGAAGAATGGCCCTCAGGCAGTCCAGATGAACCCATTGGATTACAAATTGTGGACGGTTTTAGAGGACAAGGCTTATCAAAAAAGATACCCCAACATTGGATCTCTTAAGACTGCATTGGTTCGAGCTGTGGCCAATTTTCCAATAGACGAGGTTCGTGCAGCTATTGACAATTGGCCAGTGCGACTTAAGGCGTGTGTAAAGGCAAAAGGTTGACATTTCGAATAAGTAGATTTTTTTGGAAACAATATACGTCAATAAATATATTAACAAATATTTGGTCCAAAAACATTCAGTACTTTTTATTTTACAGTATGAAACGTGTGTAAAAGTATTTATGTCCCTAGTAAGTATAATGTGGAATACATCGCCATGACATTACAGCACGTGTGTTTAGACAAAAGTTGAAGTCTTTAATAAGTTTTATTACTAAATTACATGTATTCGGTCCCACACATTGCTGGCTGTATTCGGTAAAGTGGCTAAAGCGAGGATTACCTCATGCACACATTTAGTCGATAAAATCCGTCCGTATCATTTCTGCGGAAATTCCAGATCCGTCTTCTAACCAACTTCTGTTTAATATTGTTACAGCAAACATGATCCGTGGTCAATGCGGTACTCCTAATCGTTCATCACCTTGCATGGCAGATGGAAAATGTACTAAAAAATAAAGATTTCCTACATACTTCACTGATGATCACATATGTCGACGGATATCCAATATATCGTCGAAGAAATTCCGATAATGGCGGACAATCATTTATTAAAACCAGTGGGAATGTATGTTTGCTGAAGCTGCATTGAACTGTACAGCAATATAAATTCGTCTATTATTCGCTATAGTATTGACTACATGTTTCCCAGCCCGAGCACAGATAATCACAAAGATTCAATGACTGATGATATATTGCATCAACATCGTACTCTGTGCAACGATCTAACGATAACATTCAGCGACGCTATGTACAATGAAACACTGATTGCTATTGAGGATCTGTGCATTGTCATTGCCAACTTATCACTCAGTCATTTCGGTATGAATTCGCCACATCGAAATGCATCTGATTTAATGGACACTAAAATGAATCGTGAACTGCAGTACAATAGTTACTGTGGAAATGGCAGCGATTGTTACTCGCAATGTTCCACTAATGAATGAGGAACAAAGAACCATTTATGAACGCATAATGCTTGCAGCTTCAACAGGATAAGGTGGGTGCTTTATTTTGTATGCACCGGGTTGAAACTGGCAAAACATTCCTTATTTCGCTAATTCTTGCTGAAATACGATCAAATAATGGCATCTCATTGACCGTTGCATCATCGGGCATTGCGGCAACTTTATTGGATGGAGGCAGAACAGCTATTTTAGTATGTAAGCTGCCGCTTAATATTCTAAATAACCCTGACGCAGTGTGCAACATTAAAAACAATCGTCCATGGCCACCGTGCTGAAACAGTGTAAAATTATCATCTGGGATGAATGTTCTATGGCACACAAACATTCGCTTAAGGCGTTGAACAGGACATTGAAATATATTAAAAACCACGACAAACTATTTGGTGGCACTCTATTGGTCCTTTCAGGCGGTTTCAGACAAACATTTGCCGCCATTCCACGTTCAACATAGGCTGGTGAGATCAACGCTTGTTTAAAACCATCTCCATTGTGGCGTAATGTTGAAAAAGTACAGCTGAAAGTAAATATGCGCGTTCAAATGCTTTAAGATCCATCTGCTGAAACATACTCAAAACAGTTCTTAGAGATCGGTGATGGAAAAGTTGCTATTGATTAAACTGGATACGTTAAATTTCCGACGATTTCTGCACAACCGCTCATTTACAAGATACTCTCATTGAACAAAAAATTTCCAAAGAACACAGACAGTAAATAAATCATGAATGGCTTGCAGAAAGAGCAATTTTAGCGGCGATTTAACTCTGAAGATACAACAGTTGTAGCCATACAAATCTATTGATACAGTTTCCGATGCCAGCGAAATTGTAAATTTTCCCGCAGAGTTTTGGAACTCACTGGATTTGCCAGGCATGCCACCGCTTAATTTACAATTGAAGGTTGGCTCTCCGAGTATCTTGCTTTTTAATTTGAACCCGGCACGGCTGTGCAACGGTACGCCATTAGTCATTTAAAAAATAATGAAGAACGTTGTCGAAGCTAGCATTTTAAACGGCAAGTTCCGAGGTGAAAATATATTACTACCACGTTTGAATTAAATTGGCACATCTGTAGGTATAAAACTTACAGATGTGCCAATTCAATTCAAACGTATTCAAATTTCGATTAGATTGATTTGAAATGACTATCAAAAAATCCCAAGGCCATACGATGTCTATTTGTGGCTTAGATTTGAGCACACCATGTTTTTCACACGGACAATTATACGTGGCATGCTCTCGAGTGCGTAAACCATTCAGTTTGTTTGTGTAAGCTAAAGATAGGCTAACCAACAACCATTCAGTTTGTTTGTGTAAGCTAAAGATAGGCTAACCAACAATATTGTTCACGCTACAGCATTAGGAGATTGATATTGTTTGTTAGTGTTATTGTCGTTTGTTATTTTTATATTCCCTCATCACAGCGCTCCATGCCTATTTCACGCATATACCGCATCCTTACATATTTACAATGAGTTAGTTATATTTTGTCTACACTAAAATTTACCTAGAAATAATTTATATGGCAAAACAACGTTTGATGGTTCAGTTAGTAAGCGATATATAATCACTCCAACCGAAGATCGACCATATTATGCCACAAACTTCATTATGCCATAAACTTATTTTTATATTATGCCATAAACTTCTTTTGAAGTTTCCTATATAGGTCTTTTCACTTTATAGTGAAAAGACCTATTATTTACGGATTAACTAATTCTGGTAAAATTGGAAAACATTATACATTTCTGCGCTCTAAAAGTCACATATTTAGTTGAACCATGCTCGAATTCCTGCATATATTTTGAGCCGGCGACCAAGTCCGACTTTTGCTTTTTCTACATGGTTTTTATAATAAATTGTCGACATCAGAAGTCAAAGCTTATATCTGACCACCAGTGAAAGCCTTACAGAACACCGACATTGATCTGACATACCGGATTCAGTGAATACAGTTTTACAGCATAAACATTATTTTCCCCCATTTTACCATATTTATTCCTTCTGCCGAACACTGTGCTTGAGTTTATTTTAAAACAGTAATAGGCCTATTTTAACCATACAGCCAACTAGCCAAACAAACATCAAACATGTAGCCCTTGAAACAACAACAGCAGCACGAGTCGCAGCCAGCCAGCAGCCGGTCGTACCACCCCCCGCATCGCCTTATCATTTCACTTATAGTCATCCGAATGTTTATAACAATAACAACAAACTATTATTTTTATTTATTGTCATTTGCTGTGTGGCGCCATAGAAATGATTGCCATAATTCACTCTGCACACACACGCACACACCAAACATGCGATTACACACATACATATGCACAAGTGTATGTGTGAGCCTGCTAGGCTATGTGTGAATGTTGATAACATCGCGATATGCTGGCAATATTGTACGCGTTGATATGTACGTACGTCTGTGTACGTGTGAGTATGTGAATATAAGGCTGTAATTGTGTGTGTGTGTGTGTGTGATAGTTAATTTTTCAACTGTTTAACGAGCGGAAGTTAGCATTTTGCACTGATTTAAATAGAGAGACAAGAGTGCGCGTGTTGCCACGCTGTTATTTTAGATTTTATATTCTACTCAGCGCACCAGCCAACTTGCCAACTCGCTCACACTCCCATGGACTCATATAAACTTACAAACCGACATACATACAAATAGATGTAGGGAAAAAATAGCATAATTTTCTCATATGTCAATGTGTGGTAATGTTTTCGCATCACATCTCAGAGTGTCTATGTCTGCAAAAGTAAATAAGTCCATTTCGATCACAGTGGCGGTGGTAGTGCTGGAGACGTTGGTGACACAGTGAGCCGCTGAATGGGGGAGAGTAGAAGCACTTTATTTTTTAAAAAAATATATTAGCCATGAAAAAATTTCCCTTAAAAAAGGGAGAAAAAACAAAAGCATTTTTTTACAAAATGAAAATTTGTAAATGAGTCACAGATAATACGTTTTAATATTCTCCCCGAGTCGGCGAGGGGTGGCATTGGCGTGGGTGGTCGGGGTAGGGGTGGGTCGTGAATGAAGATATGAAAAATCAATGATGTGGAAATGATTGCTAATGAAATTGTCGTACTTAATGAACGGAATCTGAGTTTATACACAAGATAACATTAACTTGTATTAACCCAGTTGGGATCCAACATAAAATTTTGCACTGATTTATTAGCGCCCGGGGGCAGAGGCAAGGCATTAGCTGATGAAACTCTCAAGGGCTTCGTGACGCATATAAATACAACGTCCCGTTGCGTCGGGGTTGTTAAACAAGTCAACGAAATGAATTGTCGTCAATCTGATGTTCGCAGTATTTGATGTTCTTACAGGAAACGAATTTGTTTGCTTATACAAAAAGAAACTCACATACACACACATACACACTCAAATAGGCAAACGATGTGTTTATTTTGTGAAGAAACAAACAAAGCAATTCTGGAAAATTTTGGAGTCATATGTGGAAAATAAATTCTCAGCGGATTTAAAATTAGGCAAACATAACAACAATGAAAGCCCACCACTCCAAACAATGGAATGATGGCGTACATTTATTTGCCTTTATTGACACAATCAGGCTATGCGAATTTAAAAATATCTTTTTCTTCTAGAAATGTTTGCATACGTTAAGAATAACCCAGAAATGAGCACCAACATGCATAATTTACAGAAGAATTTAGAAACGTTAAAATTCATATTTTTTTTAATAAAAATATGAATTTTTACTACTGAATTTTGGGTTATAATTTGACACACAATAAAAAATTATGGCCGATCGCAGTAACTATAAATGAAATCAGTAAGGAGAAGTGTTTTTTAATTCAGCCTAGTCCTCCGACAGGCGAGTTATAGTAAAGCATGAACCAAAAAGGTCCGATTTCATAGTAGATAGTCTTCCATTCTGTAAATTTACGCGAAGGAGCTTAATCTCAAAGCCATCTAATAACTTTTCTAGGAAAAGCATTAGCCGTTTGGAACCGGCGTCAGATTTTAAGTCCCGGTCAGTGAGCATAAGAATAATATTGGGAGCAGCTCACGGGTATGATGAAAATTTTCCCTTGTTTCATAGTGAGATAGATGATGTGGGACTGAAGTTACGAGTAGTAAGTAGTATCGCACGTAAGGTACCTATTTATCAATTGTACATGGTTGATAGCGGTAATTTAAATGTTTGCACTGCAAGCTGTGGCCATTTTGTGTTGAAGCGTATTTTTCAAATGCGCACTCAATCATTGCAGTGCTGCGTGCTTTTCGTTTACGATTCGCTGTTCCCTCATGCAGACGTGTTTCTGGACGGCACTCAATTGTAAATTGGTTACCTTCAATGAGACCAGCAGGGAGAGAGTTACAGCAGCAGTACTGCAATCTGCGAAACGCTCTGCTCGGAAGCAATAACTTGCTCTTGGCATTTCCAGACGTTCTTTCCACCGGATTCTTCATGATGAATAGAATTTTCACCAGCATAAAATTCGCGTGATCCAAAAATTGTCAGCACGGGACTATTTGACACGGCGGACCTCTTTTGAAGACAATCTTGCAACTCGCTCTGCCCCGTTCTTTTCTGATGAGCCCCTTTTTACCTCAGTGGGTGTGTAAACAAACAAAATATGCGTTACTGTAGTGAAACAAACCCCAGAGAACTTCACCAGAGACCTCTGCACTCGGACCGCGTCACTGTGTGGTGCGCCATATCACGAGTAGGCATCATTAGCCCTTACTTCTTCCAGGATAACCGTCTTGTCGTAACTGTGAACTCCGAACGGTACTTGGCTATTATACAGGCTTTTTTGCAGCCGGCTCTTGAGGCAATGCAACGATGTATCTTAAGACACGAATCCCCATGTTCCCTTCAGACTCACCGATTCCATTCAGACGTCTGCAATTTTAATAAAATTAAACATAGATTTTTAATCATAATAAATTGTTTTTTGAAAAATTTATGTTATTTCAATATAAAGATTAATGAACTTATTTAAGTATTTGTCTTCATTTTATACTTTGTTTAATATCCTAATCGCTCCATATATCATGCAGGACAACGTCCGGAAACGGTCCTGCCTATTTTTTTGTGTTCGATTCAAAATTTTGAGGTGATTGTTCGTAAAGAAAAACTATTTTAAAATTCTTGATAAAACTTGGAAAACTTTTTACGTCTCATTTTTCTACGCATGAGAGAATTTTAGGAGAAACTCGGTGAACTAAATTTTGAAAAACACACGGCCTATGCAACGAAATCAGACCTTCGGATACTAATTTTCAAGACAAAACAACGTGTCATCTAGTATATGTATATATTCACATCTAAGCATGACCAAAATAGTCATGATATATTATGAGTGACTATTACTTAACTCTTATACGGATTATGTTTTCATATAGCCCCAACACAATGGGGTCCCCCCGCAGCTCAAGAAGTTCTACTTAAATCCGATTGTACGGGTGGAGCGCAATAAGTTGCTTTCTTGGGATTGAAATAAAAAAAATATGAACCTTAGAAAAATTTATTTTGTATTTAAATTATGATCATTAAGGGAATTTTTAATTAGATGGTTTTAAATAGTGTATCTGGCAAATGTCGACCTTCGCTATACACACACTGTTGCATACGTTTTCTGAAGTTTTTATGCTAACTCTAACAAGCATGACGACTGGTATTCGCCAATTTCAGCCTCAATATTGTTAATTAGGTCTTCCAAGGTGTTGGAACAGTTGGTATACACCATCGACTTCAGGTAACCCCGAAGAAAAAAACCGCATGGGGCTAAGTCTGGTGAGCGTGCTGGCCAGTTGTGCAGTGGCACCATGCGGTTGGAACCATGTATCCCACAATTCATCATTGTTTTACCTTGTAACTTATTAAAAGTTATGACAAATGCCAAGTAAATTGGAAATTGCAGACGTCTGAATGGAATGGGTGAGTCTGAAGGGATCATTGGGATTGAGAACAACGTACAAATTTTAATTTAAGTCGATCCAGCCGTTTAGTTGCAGTATAGATAAATAGCCTAGATACCGACTGCAGTGCTATCTGCCTGGTTGATTTGTGAATCTCAACCATCCAAGGCGCCACCCAAATGCGTACAATAAAATGTATTCAAATCGGTCCAGTCGTTTAGGAGGAGTTCAGTAACACACCTACGTACAGTAGAATTATATTTATAAAAAAAAAACAATATGGTCCATTCGAACCTGGGTTGGTAAAAAATAAACCATGCTGAATTAAGGAAAATGGAATACCAAATATTAAATAGAGCTGTAGTATCACACCTACGTACAGTAGAATTATATATACAAAAAGACAATATGGTCCATTCGAACCTGCGTTGGTTAAAAATGAACCATGCTGAATTAAGGAAAATGGAATACCAAATATTAAATAGAGCGGTAGGATGGAAGAGACCTTTGCAAGTGGCTACAGGATTAGGCCAATACGTTAACCGAGCTGCACAAAATTTTTGCCCGATCGGTTAAAATATGTAACTTTCAGAGCTGCAGGACAGGCTACAATACTCGTATGTCTTCGAAGAGGTTTCATAATTGCAACTACTGCTTAATTAACTGATGAACAGACATCGCTCATTCGAATCATGTAGCAATTCCTAGTCATTCGGTATTATAAATATGTGGTCTTTTTCCTTTCTTTTAAGTGGTTACACTCATTAGCACTAAGTCAAAATACCCTGTACCACATCGTGGTTAGGGTTTACATATTAATAACTTGGATTATTTGTTTTCATTATTATCCTTTCAATCGCTTGCAAACGTCGCTTTTATGCAATAACGATAACCACAATAACAAAAAGTCGATTTTTTAAAAATTAATTTTCATCATGAAACCAAGTGAGGATGTACAGCCAAAAAACAAAGCACTCCTTCTACAGACACTTTATGTACAAACTATGTTTTATTGGTATTTGTAAACGCTCTTGTAGCATAGAAACCACTTTGACCAACAAAATGGTGAAAAAATCCAATTTAATTGGAATACCATGAGCTACATATTCGTTACATAGAGCGAGCTAGAAAGATAAGCACAGAAAACTAACGAATTTATGAGAATTGGTAGTTTTTCCAACTAAAAAAGCATTCACTCAAATAAAGTAAACTAAGACCAAAACTGAACTATTTCCAATCCCCATCAAAGCTGCTAATGTCTGAAGTGCGCCGAAGTGTGATGGGGAATGTTAGGTGGAAGAGTAATAAAATGTTTATTAAATATATCGGTTTTTATAGTTTTTTATTAGCTTTGTGGGATTATTCTATCATGTGGACTTTGTTGAAAAGTAGAGCACATAAACGAGTGCAGTGCAAATTTTTGTTAAGTTTAAAAAAAAATTTGAGTTCATAACTTTTTAGTAAATTCAAAACATTCAGTGTATGTTTTTACTAATACATTTTACGACTAATTCAAAAAAGTCTAGTACTTATTTATCATTAATTTACCCGTAACTATACATGACCGGAATGAAGAACGAGTATTATATGCAATCGAATAGGCATCACGTTTTTTTTTATTATTTTCTACTTTTTGTTTCCAAACGGCAGCAGCACAAATGAGATGAGATGGCTGTCAATGTCACACTACTCTTTATTATGCTGTTAAAACCACTTTTGATAATGGAAAGACATTAATCCGATCAAAAATACTAATATGAAATAATTAGTTCGTCAAAACTGATATTTGACAGAGCATCTATAACATATGACCAATCTACCTAAATTCGTATATGTGACAGCGCATAGAGAAAGGGACCTAAGGGTACAAAAATCAATTTTCACTTTTTTTTGACAACATCTGAGCATCGAATGAGACCGATCCCATGCCCTAAAAGTGTTCCCTCCCAGAGATATGCGCGTTTTATGAAAGTGAAGTCGACGATTCTAAGCGCAAATAGAAAGGGACCTAACGGTAAAATTTATTTATTTTCATTTTTTTCGCTACTAAATTAACAAAATAACTTGATTTTACGAAGCTACAAAAAAATTTTATTTTTCCTTTTGAGAAATTTAAAAAATAGAAATATCATTTTAATCGACGGTTCTTGCGAATTGGTTCCTTAGAACTTGACGAAACCGGCCCTTTATTTTTTTTTCGATTTCTTCTTAATGTCTGCTGCCTCCATTTCTTGAGGATTGTCCACTTCCTCCGAATCCTCCTAGGAAAAAAACAAAATGAAATTGATAAATGAAAAAATGATAAATCTCCTCTCAACAGACAAACCTCAAATTCAAATACTAGTGTATAACGTAATAGAAACTTGTTTAATGTTGTGCAACTCTTAGACGTTCATCTTAAAATCCAAAGCTGATACATTTGGTGTATTAAGATGCATTTTTGTTACAAGATTTTGTATTTTACTAAATGTTCTTATATAGTTTAGCTTAGAATATTAAAACACGGTTTCAGTTCTGCTTTAATATATTTTTTTTTCTATTTACCAATTTTCTTACTTAATCTTAAGCATCCTGTGTTACACAGGATTCACATCTTCTATTCGCGAACTCGTTTACAGTTATGTTCCTTAGGCAAACGGCTGGACATAGCAATAACCGAATACGACAACCAAGTTCCGACGAAGACAAAAAACTTGAACTATATAGTTTGTTCTTCAATATTTATTCCCCAACATCCAATTGTATTTTCTCAATATTTATTTGTTTATTCTCCATTTCAATTTTTGTAATGAACTGTTGGCCCATTCTAGAAAATCCAAAGTTTATATGAAAAATATAAAGAGAGCAGCTTCACCAAAGTACAACGTTTCCAAATCATAACCCAACTTAGTTTTACTCTCTGAAATTTAAATCAAATTCTGAACGTAAATCCATTTTTCCTTTAATTGGAGACCATTAATCTTTTATAAGCAGTTAAAGTTTTCTTAAATTCAAATTCGCAATTTTTAACGGAAATTTCTAAATGTAATTTGAATTGTCTTTGTGTCAAACAAAAATTCTCAATTTTATAAGAAAACTTAAAAATTTGATATGGTCGGATCGGTCTCGGTTCACATCAAAAAAGAAAAAAAATTAATATTGATTTTTTTTACCCTTAGGTCCCTTTCTCTATGCGCTGTCACATATGGAATTTTCTTAATCTGAAAAAAACCATCTTCATTCTATGCTGGAATTCTCAATATACTTATAAATAAAACATGTTTTAATAATAATTGGAATAGTAGGTACCAGATATACCTACCCACATATATCCTTGTAAACACACGGGCCTTCTATAAAGAATAACCTCATGATTTCACGAATTTCAACAAGTTCAGTTTTAATTGCTGTTGTGATTTGTTAGGTAATTTAGGTGTAAATGTAAACATTTTTTCCGTAGTGTGGAAAATCAAAATGTTCTAACATCCTATATTACTTTCCATGATTTATCAAACATTTTTTCAGTGAGCGATCCCATATGCTTTGGGTGTTTGTGTCGCTTTATTGAACGAATCTTTATGTTGCAGGCATGCCATCTGTAAATATTCTTTTCCAGAAGCATGCACATACATCCTTAAATAAAATAGCTTAATATTATTCGGGATAACCAAACCATTGAACCGTGTATTTTTACAGCCTTATTAGAGTGTACCTCTATAACTCTCAGATTCTCCTTTGTGAATTTAATAGGTTTAATAACTTTTAAAAAAAACCTCAATGGCCTTTGCAAAAAGTGACCACAAAAGTGGCCACTTATTTAACATAAATTTGCCAAACGATTTACTCGAAATTTATGACAAAATTCTATTAGAAACAGGCAAACATTTTGCAACATACACATACATACGTTAAAACTCCAGCTGACTACCAACAAAAGGTAAGTTTTTCAGGCATACAGCAAGCGCCATTAGTAGGTGTACATCGCGTGTGCTAGGTAGTGCGCGAAGTTACAACACAAAAACACACTAAAACATACTGGTTAGAGAAGTCACTGCTCTAACCAGTACCAGCCGGTATTAAATCGAAGGTCATATCCATTGAGGACAGAAAATGCAATCCGGAAATGCATCAATTTATTTTTCTTTATACGTCATACATGTCACATTCGTAATACATGAGGTCTGGTTCACTTCTTATCACAACCCTTGTATTATTTTTTTTCGTACTGAAATTTTAATATACCAATATATAATATTAAATATATCAATGTTAACATTTTGAGGAAGTTTTCGGAGGTTATTCTTAATATGTTTCAGTAACAACTATACTTTAGAAAAGTCTGGTAAGACCCGTGTGTTAGTCCAAGTTGTAAACACCCTTTTAAGACATTCAAATACTGTCTAATAGAATATATTTAGAAATCAGTTATGAAACGCAGTTTTGCCACCAGTTTTGCCACCTTGTTATTGAGTACTCTTAAAAACACCACTACTGTAACCCCAATTGTTGAGACTTTTAAATGACGTTAACTGTACAAACACAACTACTTTGAGCCAGGGCTATTACTCGTCATAGTACAACCTCAACACACATACCGACATAGGGTACATAGTTAAGTGCCTTATTTAAATTTTTGGTTGTTAGCAAAATAACCAATATTATTTTGTTACAGTTTTTCTGCGTTTTTTGCCTTCTTCTTCTTTTTTGATTTTGCTAAATGGCAGTATAACGTAATTTGAGTATAAGCCTAATAATATCAAATATTTACATAAAATATGCAAATTTCTTAAATATTTCCATGACACAAACAAACACACACGCACATGGGCACTCACCCCTAAGTGGAGAATAAGTTCATGTACTCATACACTGAACATAAGTACACTCTTATGGGTGTGCAAGTGTATGTGTTCATACCCAGCAAACTGTTTTGAGAGTGCATGAAATTTAGGCGATTATAAATTATGAATCGAAAAAAACCCTGTTTTAAGCAGCTGCACCCTTAAAAGATTTTCCCAGAAGAATTTTGAGCGAAAAATTATACTAAAAACCGAAAGAGATTTGCTAGAAAGAATCACTGACTACACGCAGAAAAAAAGTATGGTTGGGGTAACAATATTCGAAGAGCACCATACTATTGTTGGTTATATGGTTGTGGCACAACAATATTATGATCATCATAACAATAGTATGGTTCACACACAACCATACTATGATCCCCATAACAATAGTATGGTCCTCACAACAATAGAATCATTCACACACAACCATAGTATGATCCCCACAATCATATTATTATTCACATTCAACCATACTATGATCTCCACAACCATATTATGATCCTCATAACCATAGTTTGTTTAACGTACAACCATAGTATGATCCTCACAACCATAGTATGACTTACGCACAACCATACTATGATCCCCAAAATTGTTTGTAAAGACTGGAATACGTTGTTATTCAACAATAAAGAATTTTATTAAGTAAGTTATGTAACAATAGGAGTGATTTATTTAACAGTAAAAAAAATCATTTATTAAAAATATTTTAGTTATACTCGTACTAAACCGTAGTTTTTTTTAAATATATAATTTTTTTACTATTGTGTAAGAATCGTAAAAATAACATTGTCAAACTAAAAAAACGTACAATTTTGCCGGTATGGATGCCGTAATCATGTTATTGTTAACATAAAACCCATGAAAACAATACTTTTGTCCCACCAACCATATTTACATTGTTGCTACAACCATATTTCCATTTTTAAATTTGGCTACAATACTTTTGTTACATTTCAACAATATTAATATTGCCGCAATTATACTATTATCAAAATGAAATTCAAAAAACAATACTATGGTTGCGACGACCATACTTTTACTGCAGAGAACATACTATTGTTGCCGTGACCATATAGTAACCATATCTTTTCTATGCGTGTATAAACTGAGAAAAAACATGTAATTTTCTGTTATGAAAGAATTTTTAGTTATTCTGTGCAGGTTCTAATAAATCGATTTTAAAGTAGGGTCACTTCTGAGCTGCTTACTTGTTTGCTGGTTAGTAAGTTAAACTAAGTTTAGTCTTCCTTTCACTAGTCTGTTATGGATAGTTTCCACTATATACCAGGACATAACTTAGCAGGGCCAGAGTCGTTACAAACAATCATTGTTTCAACAAAAATAGAAAAATGAAGAATGAGTTTTTAAGTTTTATATAGGATTATTTCTATTCTCACATAATATTTAACACTGAATAAACACTTTTCAATCGAAAACGGAATGCCGGTTATTACCCCTAAGAATTTAGTGGACGATACAGTAGAAGAACACCTGTTAAGCAAAAATGTCCTTTTAACTCAGAGAGTCCAAGAACGATCTCGTTGAAAGTGACATCTTCTTGAAATTTTAAAAGTATTCTACTGTGGACCAGGAGATTGTCACATGGTATCAACGAATACAATTTAAAACGGGGCGTTTCACTGCCCACTTACCCAAAAACATAAAATCTTCAAAGCTCATAATACTATTAGTTTTTATGAAATACGTTCGGGAGAAAAGTTGGCGGTCGCACGCCCTCTTTTTCTAAAAGCGATCCTGTGGCCATATTTATAGGCAGATCGACTTAAAATTTAACATTTTGTCTTGTGGGAGAATAAACTATCATAGAGTACCTTTATATACAAATGCCTTTTCAGAGAAGGGCGTTGCATCGCTCACAACGAAAAATTGAAACGACGTTCAAGAGGGGCATGGATCCGCCCCCATATTTGAAAACTTTAAACGACCACAACTCATAAATTATTAAAGTTTGGAACATCCGACTGGGAATATATACTATTAGTATGTAAAGAATCAAGATATGGAGGAAAAAGTTAGCTGTGGCATTCCCCTTTTTTAAAAGTGGTGACAATATCATAGTTATACGAGTAGATAGATCATCTTCATTTAAACACAGTATGCTGCTGTGGGCCACGATATTGCCATTGAATATCTACCGACATAATTTTTCACAGGGGATGTGCCACTGTCCAAAGACTTTAAAGGACCGAAACTTATAAAGCAATTAAGTAGGGAACATTTGATATGAAACAAATACTAGTAGTGTGTAAAGAAATACGTGTTGGAGAAAAGTGGGCAGTACCACGACCCTTTTTGCAACGCGCTTTAATGACCATAATAATGATCTGATCATTTTAAAATGTACACAATATGCTACTGTTGAAATTGGTTTGTAGATATACAGTTTTACAGAGGGGCGTGGCCTTTACGTTTATCCCACAATAATCAGGATAAATCGCCTTAAAATGTTTACAATCGTTAAGTTGTTTGCGTAGTTACTTTGTATGTATGGATGCGTGTTCACCAACAATACACGTTGTTGTTTACAAATTGTTTAACCTTCATATCGAGTACCGAAATATGCCCTATAAGACTGAGGTACAATTTTCGTTATTGTTTTCCTTGCCTTTTCCCTCTTGAGTATGAGTGTGTGTGAATGTGTGTGTAGGTGCGTATGTGTGTTTGGATGCTATTGTGGTTGAATATTAAATTAGTAACATTAGATGCACAAACAAGGTTGCGATGTAACACAAACAAAGGGCCATGAATTCGGGCAATATGTAAGTAGAACTTAAAGAAAAATTCAATATGTTCATACCCAGTAAACCAAATTTGCCGACGATGTCTGATATCATACAATTCTGAACAATATCTGAACTCTATAGAGAATTCTTACCGAAATCGTTACGATTTATTATGTTCCGAAATATCTGAACGAATTCGGCCCGAATTCTGTTAGACTTGTCTGTGGGATTTTTATTAATTTTTTGACTCGCAAGGAATCTTAAAAGATTGTTATTTGCTTCATATTTTACAGTTATTGGTATTTTGTTCAGACATGTCGGAACTAATTCTTAACTGTTTATCTGAAGTATTTTTATATTTCAAATTCTTGTTTTTTGTTTGTTTACATTCAAAATTTAATAAGACATAAGCCCTGAGTTCGTTCAGAAATCGGTGCGAAATGTCAGCAAAAACATCAAAGTTCCTTCAGAGAAGTAGTTCAGAATACATGTCAACCCTCCAAAATGTTAGTCGTAATGAACTCGGTAAGAATTCTAGTCCGAAATCGTAAAATTATATCCGATTGTCGTACAGAATTCCGACCGAATTCTGAACGTTTGGTTAGCTGGGCTGTGCGAGGGATTTTTATAGTGTTCGGAGGAAAACTCTACTGCCGGCAATTCTCGTTAAATGCAAAACTGGTTGCCCTTAAATCTATAGCCACTTAACATAGTTACAGCACAATTATTGCTTGCGGTATTATTATAGTAAAGTGATGCTCTCCGAAACTGCAAAAAAGTCTTTCCGACCGCAGTTTGAAAATATTTTACAACTTTTTTTTAGAACAAAAATATGTTCTTCTTTTTCATTATTTACATTCAGAATTTGCCATGATAAAGCTTAGAATTTGGTTCGAAATGTTGGTAAAAACATCAGAATTTAATAAGACTTAATGCCAGAATTCTGACCAAAGTCTTTCAGAATTCGATACGAGAAATCGAAATTTTCTTTCGAATTTCCCAAGACTACAGGTCAAAATTTTGTCGGAAATCGGTTCGAAATGTTGGCAAATACATCAGAATTCCCGCAGAGAAGTAGGTCAGAATTCGTGTTAACCCTCTCATATGTCTTTCGTTACGAACTCGCTAAGATCCGAAATCGGAACATTTTGCCAATTGTCGTGCAGAATTCTGACCGAGTTCTGAAGGTTTGGTTTGCTGGGTAGTTACTGCCAAATAGTCAGAGGACAAGGAATTAGAAGGCCAGGGAAATTTAAAAAAGAGCTTTATTATCGGGATTCGACATTTCTTAATGCAGTGTTTTGCAGTTGCTCAAAAGAAGAAATGACCACTACAAACCTATTTTTCAAGTTTCAGACAATACTACAAAGTTAATACATTAGCGACCTCTTACTCGCTAAACAAGCGAGCCTAAAAAGATCGCTCCTGGAGAACTGATTCGTTAATACAACCGATTTGCTTGTTAAGTCAATTATTTTAATCTATCAAGATTATCGATGGAAGCGACCAATTATCCGAATCAGAGACACGCAAAGTTATCCATACTCGCATAGCTCTCATTTGGCTACATTTGTTATGCCCGCTTCTCAATAGATTTTTTATTTAAGATTTATATTACTACAACTTGATCTCCTACCAAATTTTTATCTGCAGTATTTTAATTATACAACCGTTTGAGAATACGGCCCGCAATTGAAAAGACGCGCATCGCTTGCACGAACGTTGTGAAATCCCAAACAGTTCATAAACTCGTTCTTACTTAACTGAAGACACTGACAAAAAATATTGAGCCGACGAACGGCCACCCAAAATAATTTTCTTAAAAATAGGAATTGTCAGCTGTAATCACTGACGGATGCTGTACAATCGCCTTTATCAAGTTTTAAGTGAAAGTCAATGCGGCCTTTTATTGGGAAAATATTTTTGAAGCCATGGGCATGACGTAGGTCATGTACGTTCCATAAGGACTCGCCGCGGTCTCATAACGCCAAGAATGTATAACAAATTACGTGGCACGCCAGATGCAAATCCAATGGACTTTTCATCTGGGTTATTTTTGAGAGCAAGGTAAGCACTAAAAATTAGACCAGTAGTATGGATGCGCTGAAGAAATCCATTGTAGTGAAACGGTTCAAAATTGCGCAAGTCCAGCATAACACTCATTTTTTCACCGTTTAGAGGCCAAAATCAAAGCAAACGGTGGCAGCATCGAAATTAAGTTAATGAATTCTTAAATTTTGATTATTTTCACACATTTTGTTATCAATAAAAAATGAATAGGTAAAACTTCAATCGTCTAACGTAGATAAGAATCTAGTTTTATCCTGAATCAAACTATATTTCGACTATTGAGTTATACCATTCTTCACGATAATGTGCGCTACTTCAATATAATGAAATTGTTATCTGTTGCTATTGTTGTCCGTTTCATTCTGTTTACATGCTTCAACACAATTAATTTTGAACAATAACCCAAAATGCAATGGCTTACTTTCAAACTGTTGACTACAACGTCCAACACCATCCTGCGCTCACACATTCGCACCGCAAGAACGCTTTACAACGGATGTACACCTCTACACCTCTACATACCAATATCAGTTTCCGCATCTTTAAACTCATCTTGGACAGATGGGCGTGTATGTGTATGCGAACGTTGACTCCCATGCACATGGTCATGTATGCGTGTGCGTACGTAGACTCAAATTCACATGACTATGAAACTGTTAATATACGTGTAGATTTTCTCAATCTTAGTCCAAAGGAGGAAGAGAGACAATCGTGTTGAGGGTATCAACCCTCGGTATTTGTCATAGGGAAGACCATATACAAGTTGCTTTTTGAATTAAGAGTTCTTTTAAAATTGACCATCTTTTCAGCAGACCATGTTGCGCCTTAGTCAATAGCATAACTTCGCGTCAATACTAATTCGCTCTGTGTGAGGCATTTATTAACATGAAGTTTGGACCATAATGCAGCACACACACCATGTGCTGTCTGTAACGATAATCCCAATAGCTATAAATCTAACATATAATTTGACTCGTAAACCTTCTAAAGCACATTTATATTGTGCCAACACATTAAGACATCTTTAGTTCAATAATATGTTTATCGGTAGATAATACGTTTTGGTTATTTAGTTTTGAAATATACACTTGTATTTGGACTACCCTGTACAACGACCATTTACAAGCTGTAGTCTTCCCTTAGCGCTCATTCTGATAAATAAAGATATCGTGTGTTTAGCCAAGTCGATTTTAATATAACCCTCTTATTACAAACAATTATTGTTTGCAGATAATTAGAAGCCATCCACAATACGGTAAATGTTTGACTGTGAGAAAAGGCCAACAGCCACAAATGCTCTCCAGATTACGATATGTGGTAATAAATACAGATAAATGATTATGGTTTCAAGTGTACCTGAATGAGTGTGTAATAGGGTTTGCAATTTCATGTGTACCTGTATGAGTGTGTGATGTTATTTTCATTTCCCGAGATTAGGTAAATATTGGTCTTAGATCGCGAGATTCCATCACTGGACGATTAATTTTCTGGATGTAATTTACGACACCTAAATATACATTTTGTAAATAAAAGAAACTTATAACGATGTTGTCAAAATCAAAGTTGGCGAAATTATTTTCATTCGGGAGATGTTGGCCCTATTGTTAGTAGTGGATTAAAAACACTTAACATTTTGCTATATTTTCTACTTATATATTAACATTGCTATATGTGTAAATGGCTGATTATCTTTACAACACCAAATATATCCATTGCTGCTACTGTCGCCTTCGATGTGGCTGGATTTGTAAATAATCTTAAACAAGACTTAACTAAACTTACTTTAAAGGCTTTTATAATTTCTTGTCCATAAAGAATCAATTGAAGACATTTTTTGGCACTGAGTGTTCAGGAGAGATTCTGGCGTTATCGGAGTTTTAACTACTTACAGTGCATCAATAGTTTTACGAAGTTTTTACATTAATGATCTACCGTTGACTTATTAATGATGGTACATTTTTAAAATATTAAACTTTTCAGTAGCCGACATCACAGACTTCAACCACGTTGTGCCGTTATGTTCCAACGACATTTGTTTGTTGAAATCTTTCACTTCACATTGATATAAAATTCTACATTTTTTATAACAATTATTAAGCAATTCAAAAGCTCATGTTGTAAGTCGAACAATGTACAACATATGTGAACGCCCTATTATATGTTCGCTAAAATTTGCTTTTTTGCACTGCAGGCTATGGCGGCACTGTTGGCCAAAGAGAGTGAATAGGAAGCGTGGCTTATACTGGCAGACGGGAGATTTATATTCGCCTACCTTTCAGTTGCCATCATGCATTGGACACGTGAGGAGAGGTGATTTTGTCTTGAAGCGTATTTTTCAAATGCGTACTCGATCATTGCAGTGCAGGTTGATTTCGTTTACGATTCCTGATTTCTGGAAGGCAATCTATTATAAATTGGTTAACTTCATGAATAACAGCAGAGAATGTGTCATGTGTATGAAGGGGACCTGAAATAAGGATTACAACACCACAAAACAGCGAGAGAGTTAGAGCAGCATTACTGCAATCTCCAAAAGGATCTGCTCGAAAGAAATCACTTGCTCTCGGCATTTGCAGACTTTTTTTCGGCTGCCTCTTGAGACAATGCAAATTAAGGATACATGGTTCCAACTGGACGGAGCCACTGCACACACAACGAGGGTTACCATGAATTGTTTGAGGCAGATGTTTCCTGGAAGGCTTATCCCTTTGAGGCGTAATGTGAACTGGCCGGCTCGCTCACCAGACTTAACCCCATGCGATTGTTTCCTTTGGGGTAACCTGAAGTCGAAGGTGTATATCAAATGTCCCAACACCTTGGAAGACCTAATTAACAATATTGATGCTGAAATTGTCGACATGCTTGTTGGAAACTTGAAAACTTTAGAAAAGGTATGTAACAGTGTGTGGATAGCGAAGGTCGATATTTGCTAGATACACTATTTAAAACCATGTTTTTACAAAATTCTCTTACTGTTCAATATAATTAAAATATAAAATAAATTTTTCCAATGTTCATTATTATATTATTTCATGCCCAAATAAGCAAATTCTACACTCCATCCAGTACTAAATCAATTTCAAAATTCCAAATGAAACAAAATAAATAATTAAACCTCTTTTCAACATTCTCAAAATTGGAAAACACATTTGTTCCGAATCAGATTAAAGTAGTAAATTTAAGTTTGGTAAAATTGGACCTACTTCATCCACGATTTTGAATAGCACCCACACAAAGAACACTTCTGATTTTAAAGCAGCAATTAAAACCAATCGTGCCCAAATTTCGCGAATTTGGTACCGACAACTGTGTGCCGGGCTGACAGCCCTTGGCCAAAAAATTGCTCTTCGGGCCAACCCGGTCCAAAGAACCGGCTATCGTGGGTTACTGCTGATTTATTCTGATGAACCATAGCTACAATTTGGGGACATTTGAAATTGGTGCTCTTGGAAGGGTTCAAAATTGGGACTATATAAAGTTTGTCCCTCACGAGTTGTAGATCTGCTGCGTTAGAATTCACAATTTAAATCCGACTGAGTGCAAAAAACTTCCAGTGCGGTATTTACGTCACCTTGAGAACCGGACTCTCTTTTTATGTCCGCGAATGACCGCCAATATTATCAAATTATGATTATGCCGTGAGTCGACAAAATTCGTTACCGTCGAGGCAAGACTTGCTTGGGTATTACTTCATGGATCATCTTACACACCACCTCACGAATAAACCTCACCCACCCCAGCCTGTCAGCAGCGACCTTTTTGCTCTACATAGGTCCAGCGGTACAAGCGGGAACCTTTGAGCAAAGAGCCTATCAGGCACGTCTGACCGTCATTTTCCCTGACACAATCGTGGGAAAAATCCTGGGATGGAAGCCCTAGTATGTGATGTTAAATTATGCAGACATGGGAACAGGTACCGCTAGGATATCTAATTGGAGTATGTCAAACTCTGAATGTAAATCATAATTGGACATGGTATAGATTACGGGCGAGTAGCTGAAATTTAAACCAGCTTCGACCCCGGATAAGAACATCTAACTCATTTCAATGTCAGGTTTTTACCTCGTGCGCACAAACCAATTTTCGGAACACTTTTTCAACTCCGATTGCGACACCTCCAAAACATGATTTTTGAACGCTTGAACAGCGGCTTCGGCGATGAAAAACGTTGACTAAGCATTTTTTTCAATATACTATGGAATAAGAAGAAGTCATTGGGTTCCAAATCAGTGCTGTACGGTGGATGGCCCATTAATTCGACATCTTGAGTGGTCAAATGGCTCATCGTTTCAGCTGATGTGTGTGAGCTCACATTGTCGTGATGCAAATGATCCGTCTTCTCTTATCATCTTTCCTCATTTCTTCGAAGTGTATTGGCAAGCAGATGGTTGTATACCACTCAGAATTGACCATCCTAAGTTGCAGTAAAGGCACTATGGCAACATGGCCGGTTATACCGAAAAAAAAACTCAATCATTTGCTTCGATGTACTTCATTCACGATTAACTTGGCTCGTCTTGAAAGACGTATACGGTCGATTGCTGTTTCGCTTCGGGTTCATATGCATAGGTCCATGATTCGTCACCTGTGACAATGTTATACACTGCCTTTGAGCTACCGCAGTTATACTTTTTAAACATCTCTTTGCGCCAATCCATACGAGCCTTTTTTCGAGCATTCGTCAAATTATGTGGGGTGCAACAAAAACAAATTTCTTTCACGGCCAAATGAACATACAATATCTTATTAATGTTTATCATACTAATGGCCAAGGATGCCTCAATCTCACGGTATGTTACATGTCGGTCTTGCTTAATCAGTTCACGCACAGCGTTGATGGTTTCTGGCAAAGTGACCGAAGTTGGACGTCCTTTACGAAATTCATCCTGGAGCGAACGGCGTCCGAGACTGAACTCTTGGTACCAGCGATTAACAGTGGTTCTTGATAGTGCTTCATCGCCAAAATTTAAAACAATCTAAAAGTAAATACACGATAAAAAGCCCTGTCCTGAAAAGTTCTTGACGCCTTACCTCGACCAGTAAGAAATAGGTTCTGGCTCTTACTACAAAAATAGGATTTCAAAGGTTAATTCCAGAAAATTGTAAATCAAGACGTGGTGCCAAACTTTTTCGAACATGGGCGACATCGAGTAACACTGCACATCAGTATTTCTGACTTTCCAATATATTTCGTATTCCTTCAGTCCGGCGGTTTGCTTGATTTTTGGTACTTAAGAAACCCAAACAAATGTTTTGGACTTTAAAAAAAATCGATAAAGTAATTGCCATATGCAAGGTGAAACTGCATTGTATTCAGTCATTTGTATCAAGGATATTTTCTAGATCTTAAAAATTTACGAGGGCGGTTCGGAAGCTTCTTAGCCTAGCACTAAAAGCGCGGTATAAAGAAAAAATTAAGTGTTTTGGAAACTTCCATCTCTGCTATGAACACATGTTAAATTTTGTTTCGATCTGGCAACTCCTTCATATAGAAACAGGTGTTCGCAAAAGACGCATCCGCGATTTTTTTACAATGGAAAAATAAGAAATGCGTGATGTCATTAAATATTTACATAAAAAAGGTTTATCGCGACAAGAAATTCAAAATGATATGGTGAATGTGTTAGGTGAAAGTGCTCCTTCATATGCAACAGTAAAAAATTGGGTTGCTGAATTTAAACGTGGTCGTACAACATTGAAAATGAACCACGTATTTAAAGCGTCGTTTCATAACTGTTGATGAGACATGGATCCACCACTATACTCCAGAGACAAAAGAACAATCCAAACAATGGACTGAAGCTGGAGGAAGTGCCCCAAAGAAGGCAAAAACAATTCAATCGGTTGTTAAGGTTATGGCAACGGTTTTTTGGGACTTCAAAGGTATTTTATTGATTGACTATCTGCAAAAGGGTTAAACAATAAATTCAGAGTACTATTGCAACCTTTTAGATCAATTTAATGTACAAATTCGAGAAAAACGTTCTGGCTTACAACACAAAAAATAATTTTTCATCAAGACAATGCACCAGCGCACAAGAGTGTTTAACAATGGCTAAAATCAACGAATTAACGTTATGAGTTGCTTGACCACCCACCTTATTCTCCTGATTTAGCTGCCAGTGACTTTTACCTGTTCCCAAATCTAAAAAAATTCCTTGCTGACAAGCGTTTTACCTCAAATGAAGATGCAATTACAGTTGGAAACCACTATTTTGAAGACCTTGAGGAAAACTAGTTTAATCAAGGGATAGAATTGCTAGATAAGCAATACCGCGCTTTTTGTGCTAGGCTAAGAAGTTTCCGAACCGCCCTCGTAAGCATTGTGTATTGAAGTTTCCGGAGATTATATTGAAAAATAAAAAGATTTTTGAAAAACTAACTATTCTCTTTCATTGATAGGCTAAGAACTTTCCGAACCGCCCTCGTAGCCACACAAGTTTGTCAAATACTGAATAGCCACAAACGGTAGCTCAAGCAACATTTAAGGTGCTATGAGGACAATTTTTAGTTTAACAGTGTTTTTCAAATCCTTTTCTGTCTCCAATAAGGTGCACATTAATAGAACTAATTTTGATCCTCGTAAACATCTTAAGTTAAGTTATTTGTGCGGTCAAGGTTGTTATTCTTAAGTTAAAACAATTTCGGACTTTAATTTTTGGCCGCCTTCTTGCCCTATGAAAGTTTTATACATCCTTACACCTAGACTCAAAAAAAACACTTCATATATTCGTAATGCTTAAAATAGTCTGATCAGTTATTTTAACGATGTAGCGAAAAACTAATGAAAGCTTACATTTACATAATGGAGAACCATTCCTTCAATGACCCTATACCCGGTTAGAAATCAGAGGTCAAGTGATGATTCTAAGATCATAGCATGTGTTTTTTCACCTTGATGGTCTCTAGTCGCTACGTAGTTACTTTGTGTATATCGGTAAACATGGTGTCAATTCCAAACAACTTGAATAACTAAGAAATGTATTCTACTTTTATTTCACGGCAAACTCGATTTCTGACTTTTCATAGTCCCTGCTCGTACTGTTACACGTCTTTGTTTGTCCTGATGTAAGGAATCCAGCGATTATCCGTTTGTTGTTTTGATTCCAAGAAAATCTAAATCCCCTCGTAATGTTGCTATGACTAAACCATAATCGGATTCAGTGTTCAGTTGCTCTACTTTATCCAATTAAATGTTTGTTAATTAAAAAGTCTCAGAGATTTTTTTCTTCGTTATCGCAATTTCCTCCGCATGATATCTCCCAAGATTTTATTTGTCTTCTGGTTTGTTGCTTATCCAAAGTTTTCCATGCTTTGAAGGGGGTGAGTGGTTGTGGGTTATGTGTGTGGTACGGGTGGTGGTTGTGCTTCTGTTGGGGTTACTCTCGTCTGTGTGATGCTACTAAAAATATGGTTTCATTTACTGTCAAATAAAATCATGAAAATTGTCCTATTTTCATTGGTCTCATAAAATTGGCCATTTTGTTTGTTATTGAGCCATACTAAAAGCAAATGTTTATTATTGCATACATCTCTTAAGAGACATTTATGGCGAAGCGTTTGTGTTGTTCTTCCTCTACGCTTCCGATATTTTAATTCTTCTTCAAAATGCGTACGCGTATGTGTATAACACGCAGCTGAAATTTTATTTGGAAAAATGTAGGCCATACGGAGATCAAGTATGTTTGAATGAATGTAACCATGTGCCATTATCCGCCATACAAAGAATGGCCATGTTATTTTTAAGCAAATTGATTTGATGCCAATGAAAGTGAACGTACAGAAGAGAATAGAACAAATTTCATTTGCAGTCCCTTGGAAACTCTATGATTGATTGTTTTTATTGGTAACCCTAGGCGGACTATAAACTGAATGATTGTTTTTGTGATGCTGCTATAAAAAAAGGGACAGGATACAACTAAATATAAAGCAGACGACTCCGTGCATTGTATATACTTATATATAAATATTTAGAGAAGACAATATATTGATTATTCCTTTATGAACGCCATTACTAAGTATATAGGGTAGCTTTAATCTCAAACAGAGAACAAATTGCTGATACTCATACGTAACCGACCGTTTTCCAAAGGAAAAATTGTGTCTGTCTGGTGCACTGAAATTTTATGTAAATAGAACTGATAATATCGTTGGAAGTGACAATGTAAAGTCACATGTTAGGAAAAGATCTAATTTGCTCATGTCCGTGGAAAAAGTTTTGCTTTACTCGACTAATTAAATGCATTTTGTAAAATAATTCGTTAAAGCCATTTCAGTAACTAGCCAATCCTAATCAATTAATAGACTCTATCCATGCTCAGAACTAAAATGGTCGCAAACAAAACGTTTTTCTTAAATTTTTCAACATTGTATTGTATTTTATACTCTGCACCCCTATGTGGAACAGAGCATTATAAGTTATTTTCAAGGCAAATGTTTGTAACTGCCATAAATATTTCAGTTTGAGCCGCCTTTAAGTGTTCCGATCAACCCAGAATCACAAGCTAATTCGATTATTTCCGATCTTCAAGAAAATTAACTAAAGAATTTTTTTTTCGATCATGACGGATGCTATTGAAATTGAAGAAAGCCGGCTCAGAGTTAGGTATACATCCCACATATATGTTCATCCAATGTTTATATTTTAAGCTCCATACGGCACATATTACACGCAGAGAAAAGATATGGTTACTATATGGTCACGGCAACAATAGTATGTTATCTGCAGTAAAAGTATGGTCGTCGCAACCATAGTATTGTTTTTTGAATTTAATTTTGACAATAGTATAATTGCGGCAATATTAATATTGTTGAAATGTAACATAAGTATTGTTGCCAAATTTAAAAAATAAAAATATGGTTGTAGCAACAATATAAATATGGTAGGTGGGACAAAAAAATTGTTTTCATGGGCTTTTTGTTAACAACAACATAATTACGGCAAGCATACCCGCAAAACCTTATTTTTTCAATTTGACAATGTTATTTATACGATTCTTTCGCAATAATAGTAATAAAAATCATAATTTTTTTTAAAAAAAACTGGGGATTACTATAACAAAAATATTTTTAATAAATGATTTTTTTTACTGTTAAATAAATCACTCTTATTGTTACATAACTTACTTAATAAAATTCTTTATTGTTGAATAACAACGTATTCCAGTCTTTACAGGCAATTTTGTTGATCATAGTATGGTTGTGCGTAAGTCATACTATGGTTGTGAGGATCATACTATGGTTGTACGTTAAACAAACTATGGTTATGAGGATCATAGTATGGTTGTGTGTGAATGATTATATTGTTGTGAGGACCATATTATTGTTATGGGGATCATAATATGGTTGTGTGTGAATGATTCTATTGTTGTGAGGACCATATTGTTGTTATGGGGATCATAGTATGGTTGTGTGTGAACCATACTATTGTTGTGATGATCATAATATTGTTGTGCCACAACCATATAACCAACCATATGGTGCTCTTCGAATATTGTTACCCCAACCATACTTTTTTTCTGCGTGTACCTACAATTTTGATGAAATTTGGCACTAGTTAGTTTTATAGAGCAAGGAAGGACGATAATAAAAAAAGAAAATCGATTCAGATTTAGGTATAGCACCCATACATATATATTCATCGGATTTTATGTCTCAATCTTTAGAAGCACACGAAATATTAAAAACTCACTTCAAAAGTACCGAGTCTGTAACGCAGACTGTAAGAAATTTACGTAAAAATTTTTTTAAGAAGAGATCTGCCTTTAGTTCAGTTCGTGGGTCTATTTGTAAAGCAAGTCAATGAAAATGAATCGTTATTAGACAACCCAACATGAGTACGTTTTCGTCCAGTGTGTTAAACTGAAAAGATTGCTCCTGTGGCTGAGAATTTCCAATAGCATCCATCAACATCAATTCGTTATCGTTATCAGGTAGTAAACATTTTTCGTACTTCTTTCAGAAGAATTTTGCATAAAGACATCGGTATGAAATCTTACAAAGTTTAATTGGTCCAAGAACTGAAGCCTCATGACCATCCGATGCGTTTTGGTTTCTTTTTTTGGCAGGAGATGAAGAATTTTTCCAAAATATCATATTTTCAGATGAAGCTCATTTTCAACTCAGTGGCTATGTCAATAAGCAAAATTGTCGTATATGGGACTCAGACAACCCACAGGGACTATTGAGAAGCCAATGCATCCACAACGAGTCACTGTTTGGAATCGATTTTGGACTGGTGGCATCAATGGACCATTTTTCCCCAACGGTGATCGTTACCTTGCCATGGGAAACGAATTTTTGTTTTCATAACTTGAAGATAATGACATGGATGACATTTGGTATCACCAACACGGAGCCATTGTCACACAGCCAACGCACTGTTGTTGAAAATCGAATAATCAGCAGAAATTGTGATGTCAATAGGCCGCCTCGGAACTGTGATTTGAACCCTTTGGATTATTTTCTGTGGGGTGCCATTGTAGGTTAATGTTACGCAAAGCATCCAAAAGCAATTAAAGCGTGGAAAAATTAAATTGAAGTTGTAATTAAAAAGATTCGACCCGATTCTAAAAAGTACTGAAAAATTGGTTTGATCGGATGAGGTACTGTCGAGGCAGTTATAATAGTCATATGAATGATATTGTGTTTCATTACACTGTAGCACATTTTCCAACTTCATAATCTTGAACCAATTGAAACCACCAAAATCTGAAAGCTTATGATGGTAGAAGAAAAAACATATCTGGGTTTTGAATTATTAGCTAAGGTTTTTTTGTAATTCATTATTGAAGTTTTCGACTGGGGGGTGGATTTTAGTACAATTTTGAAAAAACATGTACTGATTCTTAAGTCTATATCTCGTGAACTATTCGAAATATTGCTTGATTCTCTTCGGCAAATTTTTGTCTCTTAATTATATCTACAAATTTTGCCTTGAGACAAAATCAGAAAAACAACAACATCTTACTCAAAACAACAAAACTCTCAAAAAATCGTAAAATTTTGTCATATATTTCTATGGGTTTTCACAGTTATTTCAGAAATTGCTACGAACTTGACCAGCCAATATATGACAGAAAGATAGCTAAAAACAAATCAAACAACTCTTCTTAACAAGCCGATTTCATTTGATGACTCCTTCACATAGTTATAGCCCCACAAAGTCATCAAAAATTCAATAAAGGACCAAGAAATCACTTTCAATTGTATGTTTATCGAAATTACCGACCATTTGAATGATTGTTTAATGACAAATAACGACATATTTCAAATGTTAAAAAATTTGAATTGTTTTGATTGCACGTTCGTATTAAGGGCATACATTGCAGAAAGAAAAGTTGATATGGAAAAGTGTTGGAAGCTGAACTTGTTTTGTTACGTTTGTGGTATTTATGTGCCCAAACATTCAATGAAAACGCAAAAAACTAATTTTTCTGCTGAATTTAGAAATGGGTACCTCTTCTGACCAGTTAGACTTATTCGATTGTTCGTGGATACCAGATGCAGTATGCAGACGTTGTTTTTGTTACATATTCAACTGGATAAACAGAAAACCAAGCCCACTGCTGTATGGAACACCAGTAATATGGATGGACCCAAAGGGACACGATGAAAACACATGCTACGGATGCATAAATTTTAAAAATGGAATGAATCGAAAAAAAAAGTCAAATGTAGTGTACATTCCTGGTCCTCATGCTTCTCTCCCTCTAGAGCATTCTGAAGCCAATCCACCACCAAGACCACCGAGTCCAGATAGAGCAACTGTATGGACTGCGGAAACGTTTGACAATGTGCTAGCTGATCCACCGTTCGATCCCAAAGAAACAATCAACAAGTCTGAGCTCGTAACACAATGCGAAATGAACTATGTTGTCGCCAAGTTAGGCTTGTCAAAGCGCAAATCAGCATTTCTTAAACGAAAAAAACTAACGGACATTGATGTTAAGACCTCGATACACCGTAACCGTCAAGCAGAATTTCAAAAGTTTTACAGCGTTAACGACGAAAACTCTTACACCTACTGCAACAACATTAAAGGATTAGCCAACGGAATTGGATTAGAATATATCGCTGAAGACTGGCGACTGTTCATCGATAGCTCAGTCTCTAGCTTAAAAGCAGTGTTACTGCATAAAACGAACCTGAAGCCCTCAATAGCTTTAGCATTTAGCACGGACTTAAAGGAATGCTATGCAACAATGGAAATTTTGCTAAGAGACCTTAAATACGCAGATCATTTATGGAAAATCTGTTGCGACCTTAAAGTTGTCAATATTTTGCAAGGCATAAAGGGTGGATGGCCAAAGTATTATTGCTTTCTGTGCCGTTGGGACACACGAGAAAAAGTCGATCACTACTCGCACACTTGGGAAAAACGAAAGTCGGGAGTGAATGATGCTACTTTAGACATGACAGCAGAGCCACTAATAAAAAATGTAAGTGACATTTTGTTGCCACCGCTGCATATTAAGTTGGGCATAACGAAGAAGTTTATAGAGACGGTAACGAAAAATGAGGACAACGTATTTCACTGCCTTAAGAAAATTTTTCCAAGACTCAGTGATCAAAAAATCAAAGCCGGTAATGTACTACTTAACTAATCTCTCAAATTTTTATTTAATATTTGTGCATTTTTTTGCTTAAAACAGGTGTACTTAATGGACCAGACATTCGAAAGTTGCTAAAAAGGGAAGATTTCAATATGGTTTTGCACGGAAACGACTTAATTGCTTGGGAAGCACTTAAGGCAGTTATTGAAAGAGTCTTAGGAAAAAATCGAGACGACGAATGGAAAGTTTTAGTAAAAAATATGCTTAAGTCATTCCAAGCAATCGGTGTGACCATGACATTAAAACTTCACTTTTTAAATAATCATTTGGCAGAGTTCGAAAAACAATTGCCAACAGAATCTGATGAGCAAGGAGAGCGCTTCCACCAAGTAACCATTCCGATGGAAAAGCGGTTCAAAGGGAAAAAAATAGATGCGATGCTTGGGGAAGTATGCTGGTCTAGCCATAAAGTATTTTCATACGAAAATCAAGCTAGCGGAACGGTCGGAAACATGTTTTCAGATGATGAGACTAGCTCCGAAAGCGACTATTAAGTTCAATATATATTTAAAAAGATTTGAAGTGTCCTTATTTTTCATTCCTTATGTTCAAAAACATCAATTTTTCTAAGTATTTTAAAATATTTGAAGTGGCCTTATAATTTCCATCATTAACAATAAAAATCTATAACGAAATTTTACGATTTTTCGACAGTTTTATTGTTTTAAGTAAGATGTTGTTTTTCTGATTTTGTATTAAGGCAAAATTTTTAGATCTAATTAAGAGCTAAAAATTTGCCGAAGAGAATCAAGCAATATTTCGAATAGTTTACGAGATATAGACTTAAGAATCAGTACATGTTTTTTCAAAATTGTACTAAAATCTACCCCCCAGTCGAAAACTTCAATAATAAATTACAAAAAAACCTTAGCTAATAATTCAAAACCCAGATAGGGTTTTTCTTCTACCATCATAAGCTTTCAGATTTTGGAGGTCTCATTTGGTTCAAGATTTTAGTGCTGCACTGTGTTATTAACTGACAAAGTTCAACCTTTTCAATAAAATTTTAAATGGCCCACATTTAGTTGCCACATTTATGTTCAACCGATTTTACTAAAAACAACAAAATAATCTTCCAAGTTCTAATATGACATTTATTTAAAATTCTGGGTAAACTTAGAACCCGTCCAAGGGCGTTCAAAAACTTGATTCGGTTTGTCTTAAATAACATTCGGCCACGACCGACCTTAGCCTTTTTAACAATATTTTAAACTATAAACATTATTAAGATACAAAGTGTTGCCGTAATTGTTATTGACGACAAAGTATACTCGAAATTTAAAAATGACTCTGGCAAGTTTATACACACAGAGAACAAATATGGTTACTATATGATCACGTCAATGATAATATATTCTCCACAATAAAAGCATGTTAGTCGCAACCATAGTATTATTTATTGAATTTAATTTTGACAAAAGTATGATTGCCGTTATATTAATATTGATAAAATGTAACAATATTATTATTGCCAAATTCAAAAATGAAAATATGGTTGATACTACAAAAGTATTGTTTGTTGAGTTTTATGATAACAATAATATGATTACGGCAATCATAATGTATGATTGTAATTTTTCTTCATATGAATATGCTTTTTAGAACAATGTTATTGCTACGGATCTAATGCAATAATAGTACTTTTTATATGAAAATTAAAATTTTTCATACAAACTGCTTTGGCTTATATTTTTAATAAAAACGCTTACGTTTTTAAACTGATTTTTTCTACTGTTGAATAAATTACTCCTCCTATTATTTTGAATTTAATATATTTTTAAAAATTGTTCGTAACTCAATTCTATTGTTGACAACTTTACGCAATTCTAAAAAAGACTTTTGTAGGTTGTAGGGTTCATAACATGGTCGGGTGTGAATCATATTATGGTTGTGAGGATCATAATATGGTTGTAGGTACCATAGTATGGTTGATAGTTAATCATACTATGTTTGTGAGGATCATAGTATGGTTATGTGTGAATCATACTATTGTTGTGAGGATCATGGTATGGTTGTGAGAATCATAGTATGGTTGTATTTTAAACATAATATTGTTGTGAGGATCATAATATTGTTGTGCCGCAACCATATACCCTACAATAGTATGATCCTCTTCGAATATTGTCACCCCAACCATACTTTTTTTCTGCGTGTAGGCAGGTGAATAACATAGAATACTTATAATATTGGCTTCTAAGATCTTAAGCTTTCAAATTGCGAAATTGAATTTGCCAAAATTAGCTGGGTAAATCAGACGACTTTAGTATCCTTTCAAAGCATACTAAAAAAATTATTGGAGGTAATTTTCATATTAACTGATCAGTTAACGTTTCTGCACGCAGAGAAAAAACATGGCTACTACATGGTCACGGCAATAACAATATGTTCTCCGCAATAAAAGTATGTTCGTCGCAACCATAGCATTGTTAACTGAATTAAGCTTTGACAATAGTATAATTGCTACAATATTAATATTGTTGAAATGTAACAATAGTATTGTTGCCAAATTTAGAAATAAAAATATGATTATAGCAACAATATAAATATGGTTGGTGCGACAAAAGTATTGTGTTTTGCGTTTTATATTAAGAATAATATGATAACGGCAATCATACTGTAATTTTTCTCCATTTAAATATGCTTTTAAGAACAAATGTTATTGGTACGGATCTAATGCAATAATAATACTTTTTTGTCGAAATGAAAAATTTTTTAAACAAGCTGCTTTGGCTTTGTTTACCTGAAATATTTCTAATAAAAAAGCTAACGTTTATTTAAACTTAATTTTTCTACTGTGAATTAAATCGTTCTTATTATTTTGAATTTAATGTATTTTTGAATAATTTTCATACATCAAATCTATTGTTGACAACTTAAACCAATTCTAATAAATAATATTTTGAAATATAGCATAATTGTGTGTGATCATACTATGGTTGTAGGGATCATAACATGGTTGTATATGAAACATACTATGGTTGTGAGGATCATACTATGGTTGTTTATGAAACATACTATGGTTATGAGGATCATAGTGGTTGTATATGAAACATACAATGGTTGTGTGAATCTTACTATGGTTGTGGGGATCATAGTATGGGTTTGTGTGAATCATACTATTGTTGTTAGGATCATAGTATGGTTGTATTTTAATCATACTATTGTTGTAAGGATCATAACATTGTTGTACCACAACCATATACCCAACATTAGTATTATACTTTTCGAATATTGTCACCACAACCATACTTTTTTCTGCGTGTGGACTATTTTACTAAATAATAAGTGACTTCTGGAGCGGGAGGGACACATTTCGCTTTATAAAAACATAGATCGATAAATTTCAATTTGACTTTAGCTTAATCGAATTTCATAGCGGCAAAGTCTCAAATCTGAAAGATCCTCTAAGAGGATAACATCAAAACAGTCAGTCATTACGCTCTATGCACAACCTGATTCGGGAAGGACCATTCTGCTCAAAGAAAACATCGACGGTGTAGGCTTATTTCGCCGTGCTTAGATATAAATTTCTTAAAACGCGCTTTTCTAACTTTAAACAAACTTGGACAAAAATGGCAGCCTGTACTGCAGAATGGCTTCAACTCGGGATGGTCATTGAATCGTTGTTAAAGGAACCCTATACCGATATGATCGAGCTGCGATAGCTTAAATTATGAGTCCATGCTAAGATTGAGCTATGCTAAATTTGGACTCATCGAATTCAAATCAGGCTTGTAGAGACCACCTATCGTGGGGTATCTTCGCATTAGGAGTTTTATTGCAAGATGTATAGATGATATGCGAAATTTAAACAAGTTCGGATTTAAATTGTTCTTTCTGTAGCTTCAGGATCACACATTTACTATGTGAACTTTAATTTATTTTTTTGTTTTTTCTTCTGGGTCAAAATTGAGCAAAGATTTAAGATCAGTCTTCTGGAGCTTCAAAATCTGCATTCGAGAGGAACCTTTGTATTATATAAAACATAGACCAATATTCACCAATCTGAGTAGGGTTTATCCTTGGCCTTATTCGAAATAACGTGACATGTTTCTTCTAGATGGGTTTATATTTGCTACCTACACTTCGATCGGTAAATTAAACAGGATATTAAAGGAGAACATTTCAGAAAATGATATAAAATATGTAATAGGTGAATCTCATTTGAGTCTCATTTTTCTGGTGCTCTACTTATTTAAACGGAATTAATATTGTGTCGTGAAATATGTTACATAACAGACCAAGAAGTCGATCAACGTGTCATGCAATTTAATATACTGTTTTTTATTAATACTCGTATGACTTTACTTGATGAAACCTTAAGATAACCACTCCTTTTTAAGAGGAATTTCATACCTTTTGACAGATGTTCGAAGAAAACTGCTCTACCCGAGCTGGCACTCGTTTGTTCTGTTGAAATACCTGGATTATTCAATTGCCATTTTTGCTGCTACAACGAACTGCGAACTGTATGTCCTTAAGCTATTAAGCAAGATCCATGAGATTCTTTAAGAATCTGTACAAACATACTAGGTCAGGTTTATTTCGACCCTATGATAGGGCCGAGCCTGGGTTAACAATAAGGTATATATATAAGCATTTCAAAAAAGACTCAGTTAATAAACAAATAAGGTGGTACAATACAAATGTCATGTAAAATAAAAATATACGGGTTTCTTTTCTAAGCTAGATAACGCATTTTACAAAGACGATTAAATGACTAAGAGATTTATCTCAATTCGTTAATATAGACGCCATTCAAGAGATCGAAAACTAGCCGCTAAAAAACTTGTAGATGTCCTTACATAAATTTGACACTGTTTTAACTCGTACGACATGACACCACAGCGCCACATACTACAAACACTTCCGCTATTTGCAGCCATCAGCTATCGTTAATCTCCATCTAATGTCATTTGTCCCTCCAGATATGTTGGCAATGTGATGATTTCGTTCCACATAAAACGCTGTCAAACTGTCTGTTATGCCCGGACGTATGGCAGCAAGAAGTTTTGTGCAACACTTAACGCTTCATAAAATATTTCAATCAAAATTCGTATTACAAACCAATTTTGTAACAAATGTCAGCCCATCCCATTCGGCTTTAAATCTCCGAAGGGTATTAGCATCATCAGTTCATTTGCTGAGCCGCCTCGACATGCCGCTCCGCGCCTCTTTCCCACTATTTCGTGCGTCTTTATTTTATAACTTTTTAACATAATTTATGATGTTTTCATATAAAATTATGAGTGCGAAATTTGTGCTGAGTTCCACAGATAAAGAACTGTTAACATTACTTTTGATAGTCTCCTGTGAATGCTAAACTTTACAACTAAATCATTAAAATAAGTTCGTTTTTAAACGGCTCGTAGTGAAAGCATAAAAAAGGCATAAAAACACGGCGAACGAAAGGAAAAAATATTTCACAGGAAAAAGTGGAAACTTTTTTAGTATTTTCCACAGAAAACCTTCGTCGTTAGTTGGGGGCATAGGGAACACACAAAAAGAACGGGACAGAATGGGACGGACGGACGGTCGCTGCGAATGAAACACGGAAACAGTTAAGGCTGCACAACTTTTCAAATGCCACTTTAATGAAAATTCCGTAAAACGTAAATACGAGGGGACTTGCACACTTACGCATGCACATACACACACAGTTTGCACGCATACACACTTGTCGCCGTATTCTGGGCCCTGATGTTTACCATGGCAAGAGGCGTTGTTGTTATGTTAGTTGTTGTATTTATGGATGATGACATTTCTTGTTTTGCACTGGTATGTGTGTGTGTGTGTGCAGCAGCGAAAAGTTGGAGATGTTCCATGGCGAGAGTGTATGTTATAGTTATAAGTGAACATCCGCTTAGCTAGACCATGAGTGCGTCTGTATGAGTGAGTGTTTGTATGCGGGTACCACAACTACACACTGTGTCATAGAATTGTCATGGTTAGCTCTCGTTTCCTGTGTCAGCACCCTACAAAGCGTATTTCAATCGTTCAGTTCTTTTATTACGCAGAAAATAAGCAGTTTCTTTGGTGAACAACGGTCTGAGAGAAAAATAATCCATTAAAAGTTAAATAAGATTTTTTTGAGGAGTCAAAAGTAGTGTAAGGTGTATTTTCAGAAGCAATAAGTTAAGAAATGTTTTATATACTGCCAAATCCTGGTGCTCCTGAAACTCTTTTTCCAAGTTCAATATTCAAATAATACTAGATAACCAGGCCCGCCTTGCTGTTTTTTAGATCTGGTTTTACTGCAGGTATAGGGGGATTTATGTATTACCATTGCGAATGCATGTTGAACCGGGGACTAGACCTGCTTGAAGTAGGTTGGCAAGTCGGTTGCAATAAAAACATCCATGCCTTTGAGCATTATTGCGCAAATCTTTGGTAGATTATTGCACTAATCGGTATCCAGTAAATAACGACATTCAAATTCTACGTTTATCTAGTATCTGTCAATGACATTCAAATTCTACGTTTATCTAGTATCTGTCAATGTAGCGGCAAACGAGGATGGTACAAGAGCCAAAACTTTTCGACATTGTACAAGTCTGTTTAGTAAAAAGCATCAATAAACTACGAGGGCATATCAATAATTTCGGACTTTTCGAATAAAACACAGTTGTTTTTTTGCAAAAAAAAACAATAATTAATTTTTAACATAATCTCCTTTTAGCTCAATACTCTTAGTCCAACGTTTCTCTAATTTTCGTATCCCTTCCAAAGACTAGGATTTTTCGAGGTCCATAAAAAAGGCATTTGTTTGATCAATAATATAATCGTTGGAGCTGCATCTCTTTCTATCGAGCCGTTTCTTAAGGTTAGGGAATTGTCACTGGGGGCTAAATCCGGAGAATATGGTACCAATTCGTAACCTAATTCATGCAATTTTGGCATTGAGATTGCACACGTGCATATATACCAATTTGTATCTCGAATTTAAAAAAAAATCGTTTATCCCAACTACTACTATTGCATGCTAATCTGTAAACCAAATTTTGTTTTAGCCGATTTAGCGTGATAAGGAAAAATAGGCAAAATAAGTATTTCAGGATATAAAGTTGTCACTCTCTGCACGATAGGATGGAAGTTAATATAAGCTTGACATACCTTTTGTAACATCTCAAAATGCTTACTTTGACCACTGTGCAATACACATTTTCTAGCATAAGTGTTGCCAATTTTGGCTTAAAGTGCACCTCAAAACATGAGTTTTGGCTTAATACGTTTTGCAGTTTGGCTCAAGTTTTAATTTATCGCATCGTACAGTTTTTGGTTTAAAGTTAATTTTAAGCACTTTTTTGGTACGTCTATATCTCGGTAAACCGAACGAAAAATTGCTCATAAACTTAGCCGAAAAAATGCATCTACCAGCTGCATCTGATTGATTTTAATATTACGATTTTGCTGAATTAAAGACCCTGACCGTAATGTGCGGCAACTTATGGGTATCCAGAAACAGTAACATTTTCGTACAAATGCAAATATTAACCTATATTCAAGATTTGGGTCAATTTTGCACTCCTTACGAGTCCAAATATAACATTAATTCTATGGTTGCACTATATTTGAGAAATTGGCCTATATGCCAATTTGAGTTCCGAAAATAAGGTCCTTTCGAAAATCGACATTTGGTTACTCAGAAACAGTGGAGTTTACTCAATAGTTTTAAGACCTATTTACTTTTAGGTTTTGTCAAAATATAATGCCCTAATCTAAGGACTCCCTAAGGCCCTTACGGTCTACTTCAATAATAGATATACTTATAGATTCGTGTACTGGGCAACGGGTTATTGGACACAAAAAAGTAGTTCTGTCAAACATGGACCCACCCCCAATGTAACATTTACAATCCGAGTTGATAGTTAGAATATATATCCATAAAATAATGCAAATACAGCGATTATTCCAGATATTGACTCCGGGAAAACGTTAACCTCTTGACCTCAATCCTATGATGAAATATTATTATACTCATTAGGTTTATTTTCGCATCTACAAGTAGCAAATGCCCTTAAAAAATGTTTATAAATTTCAGGCGAATTTTCTAGATCCGAGTAGAATAACTAGCGCATCACCTTGTTGATATTGCTGAACCATTGTCTCCTTATTTTTTACTTAAATAAAAAATAGTAGCAAAATAAAAAAAGAAGAAATAATGTTATTAGAGAAGGTAGAGGACACATAATGGAGTAGGTTGTTTTCTTCTGCAGTTTCCATATTCGTTCCTTTTTGTTTTGCCTTCATGAAACTTGGAATTTATGACACAGGATTTCATGGTATGAAATACGCATAAAGTTAGTGCAGCATAAATACCTGAAACTCTCCTTAGATGCCTTAGCGACAAACAAAATACACACACGCAGACAAACAAATGCGAATGTATGCATTTCGGCTTCGTGGTATGTGTGCATAACTAAAACATGTACACATTTACATGAACACACGCATCGCTCCTTTCACCACATACACACCACAATGATGACTTCGCTTGATTGTCTTTCCTACAGTCCTTCCTGTTATACTCGTAGCTGTATGTGTGTGTATTTTTGCCAAAAAAAAACTGTTTCCGACCCCTCCCCTCCCCCACAACAATTCGTATGCATTTGTGTCATGCTGAAATCTCTTTTACCTGGGCACATATGCAGACATGGCCGTCCTAAGACAATAACAATTTTGAATCATTCCATCGAACTGAAAACTGCATAAAGCCAACATGAAGTCTTTTACCGCAAAAGTCCAAACATGAGACAACAGCGTTGTGGCGACAAATAACTTTATCTTTCTTAATTCTTTCTTCTCTGGGTAACTTTGAGCTCAGTTCCTCTAGCTCGATCAAGTTTTTTTATTGACCACCAGCATCGCTTTGTTTATGGGAAAACTTTTGACCAGTTTAATGCCGAAAACAAAAAATGAGAAAGATATTCTGCTATTGGTCTAAAAGACAATCTTTTATTTTAATGTACCAAGGGGAGAGTGCAGTCTTTATACAAGCCTGAGCAGGCAAATTCTTTCGTACGTGTATGTGATATCTTGAATGTTGTCCACATTTGAAGGATGTCTTTTGCAATGACCTTTTGCAAATGCAGTGGAGCCACATTGTCCATAGAAAAACAATAGGTTTTAGCGGCAGACAGTAAACCACATACAATGTTTCAATAAAAGAAGGCCCATGTGCTGCCTTAATTTAAAATAAAACTAGTAAAAAAAGCTAGGCCATATGGATGTTCAGAAAAGCCAACTAAATATATGCTTTTATTTTAGAGCCCCCTTGGACGGGCATAGATTTTACAAATATCTTCACAAGTATTTGAATTTGCGAGACAATTTCATTGCTCTCTACAAAATGCGTTAAACATATATGTGAAGAGCTGTATCTTTTATCGAACCGATTTTATCCAATTTCAATAGCGTCCTTCCTTGGCATAAGGAACTGACACGTGCCAAATTCCATCAAAATTGGGTAAAATATATGGCTTCTGGAGCCAAAAAAAAGTTAAACCAAATGAACATATGAGTAGAAGGTATATCTAAATACGAACCGATCTTCTTCAATTTTCTTAATATCGGTGCTAGGTCTAAAAACTGGCTGGTTTTAATTATGTTGGATGCAATATGTGGCTCCTAGAACTAAAAACATAAAATCGGATAAGCATAAATGTGTGAGAGCTATATATAAATCCTTTTTCCTTTGTTTAAGATACTAACGTGTGCTAGATTTCATGAAGATTGGAAAAGTTTAAGACATAAATATATTGTGTGGGAGCTATATCTAAATCTTAATTGATTTTTTTTCATTGTCAATAATTTCTTTCCTTGGCCCACATACTGGCTCTCGCTAAAATTTATCAAGTTTGGATGTAAAATTTAGCAGAAATTGGAATAACATATATGTGGCAGCTAAATCTAAACCGATTTTCTTCAGTTTTAATAACGTCCTTTTCTGGTCTAAAAAACTTTCTTATAATAACATCAGCTACTTATTCTGCATCGATTGGAACACATAAACTGATATATTTTTGGAAGGTAGAAACATTTGCAATGAAACTTACATACGAGTATAATACCCTGTGCCACAGGGGTTTCCCTGAAAGATTTGTAATATTACTTTTACGCATTTAAAGTTTCATAACGCATTATCACTGTGAACACACCTTCAGTTGGGAGATGAGATTTGGTATGGTTAATTATGATTGGGTGCCGACGTTGGTGACGTCATGTCTATGTGGTGACGTATTTTTTTCGCTTTTAGTGTTACAATACCTATGCTATTGTTGCTAGCAAACGAATTACCTCCGCTTATTGCACCAAGCGGTTTATCGTTAGATCGCAAATGGTATTTGTATGAGAATGTCAGGGTCTTTTGTACTGATTCAAAGAAACGGGATTTTGTAGCTCCTAAACCGAGTGAACCCAGCAAGAAAAAAATCGAAAAAAAGAATCGAAGCACTGAAAAAAGAACAAACTGAAATTGTCAAACGAAAAAAATCTAAGTACCAGATCACGAAACACCGAAACATTAGTCCAAACTCCAAAAAAAAATCGAAGACTGACGAAAAAAAACAATTAAAAACCAAAAAATTACAAATAAGTAAAATTTTACTGTTTTCCCCATTTTTATTCTCCCAAGTTCTTTTTGTACGTTTTTATGGGGTAAAATATTTTTTATCAGAAATCTAACTCATTTCATCTTATTATTCTATAGTATATATTATATTATTCTACACCCTTTTAGGTACCAGAATCCACGCTTAACTCCGAACCCGTTTTTAGACACACTAGGTCCCTTTTTTCGGAGAAGGTCGTTGGATGCCGCAAAATACAAATTACACTAGCTTACAGTCATTTTGGTCTAGAGCTCTTAATATTTTGCAAGAAATTGTACGCAAGGCAAAGGAAACTATCAAGAAGCAAAAAATAAAGATTACGAAGAATTTCTTCTAAAACTCCTTTAAAAATACAGCAAAAGCGGCCTAAACGTATATTTACTCAAAATGTTGACATTATTTTTTAATTCTCTAATTAGTTCACTTTAAATGTTAAAGGAAACGGATTTGAAATGAAATTACTAAAATTGATGATCTTTTATTAAAAACTTGTTTGTCAATTAAATTTAAAAAAAATTATAAACGTCTAAATTAAATATATATGAACATTTTTATCTTTATATATAAAAATGTAATGTCCTATTTACGAGCTCTTGAAACTCGAGAACCGCTTGACCGAGTGACAACAAATTTAGAAAATATGTAAGCTTTAACCATGGAAAGATTTATCTTAAGTTTTGTCCCAATTAATTGGGACAACACCCAATTATTTGGGACAAAACTACTTTACTACGATTTTTTTTCGTAGTAGTGGTACGATTTAGATAAAATTTAATCTCGAAAAATTTATAAATGAAATTTACTTATCCTTATTTCTGGTGCCTATTTTTTCCCAAGAACAACTTATCATATTTACAAAAATATTGCACGAAGATATCATTTTCTTCTATGGATATATAAAGTATGTAGGCTTATCGAATTTGTTGACGTTGGTGGGACAGGAGTGTCTAAAGTGGGCCAGCGAGTCTGAGAGCCAAAAAGTGGTGTCTTTATAGTCTGATGGTGGGGCTGACCAATAATAATTTATTCAGAATTTAAATTGGAATGTAGAGACGGAATAGAATTTGTGAGTTTCAGGCCCAAATTATATACTCGTAGAAATCTCTGCAAAGACGCATGCACACGGAAGCGAAATCTCTCAATTTGGCTCCTCTTGCATTTATTTTGAGAAATTCTAAAAATTGTGGACACCAAAAAGAGAAAAAAACGAATATTCCGTTATTTTGTTGATTTGTTTTTTAATTCGTGCACAATGTCAAATCATTCTGGGTATTGCACCTTCAGGAGTTGGTTCTACATTGTCAGAAGACTGGCACATACAGCTCGAACTTCCATTGAATGGGACATTGCTGCCAATTCACTAGGCGATTAAAGATTTCCGCATTTATCAGGATATTAACGTACATACGTAATTATTTTCAAAAAATAAATGCCATAAAATGTCCTTTCAAATTACCAATAAAGTGTTCACACTTGATTGAATTTTTCTATTTTTTTGTTTTGAAAAAATCCTCTAGACGGATCACCCTTTATATAAATAATTTAAAGTTTGGTGTAAAACTTTGACAAAAACTCTTATTGTACACTTTAAAACAGCAGTCAAAAATTGTAATCCCTTCAAATCATAATGACTGTTTAACACTTACAGCAAGTTAATTATCCACTGATTTTGTCCATGTTCAATCCAAAATAGTAAACATTGGTTTAGCAGTTAATTGATTGCGTTGGTGTTTTTGCTCGCTCAAATTATCCACTTTCTTCACCAAATATTACAAAACATTGCTTTTACAGCACAAATGGAAACACGATTTTGAAAAGATACATACTCTAATTAACAAAGAAAGACTTGGTATTCCTCAGCAGACATACAATTTTGAATATCAATTGTAATATACATATATGACAATATAATAACGTGTTATAACAAATGTTTTTTTTTTATTATTTTAATTATTTATTGACCTTTTTGTTTAAATTAATTGGTTTCTCTTAAGATTTCATAAAAGCCATCTATGAAATCAATCAAGGTCACTTCCAACTTTAATACAAATAAACGAGTATTATTTTCTACTTTAAATTCAGTGATGAGAATTTATTAAATATTAAATCTTCTGTCAATCTCTACATTTCAATTTTCTTCATTTGATATTCATTACTAAACAGCACTACATAAAACACAAATCAATTAAAAATAACTTCAGAAGTAATTACGAAAATAAAAAATATCACAGAAAAAAATCGTTCGTTAAAATTCCTTATGGCAATCGAACACTCTAGTCATTTGCCAACAAATTCTCCGAGTATTTATTTCTGTGACATTAACCAGCAAACCAAACTTGTTATCCATTTTACACTAAATTATTGAAACTCAACGTCATGATGTACGAGTATTACGCCAAAAATGCTCGTACAGAACCATCGTTTTTTTATTTTTCCTCACAAATTTCATCACTTTGCTGGTTTAATAGGTTTCGTGCATCCCATTCTCAGGAGTAACGTTGACAGGGTTTCCGGTCACACAACATTTACAAACAATCAATAGTATTTTTTTTTTGTGGTTTACAAGTTTGGCTAATAATTTCCGTTCATGTGATGCTGTTTTTTTCGGTTGGCTACCGTTTTTGTGAAAAGGGGAAGTAATCTCACACTGGCATCAAAGGGATGTAATTAAGTTTCGGTTTGGCTCTGTAAATGGGACACATGCACTGACCACATAGCCAAAAACCCTTAAAACATACATATTACTTATGTGTGTTTGCTTTAACGGGACATTTGTAAAACATTAAGTAAAATGTTTATGGCTGTATGTTTAACTTTGGATTTGATTAAAATAACTTTGGATAATATTTTGGGCATTTAATAAACTTTTACAATTAGGCTTTGTTGTCACAATGGCTACGATCAGGCTTTGTTGTCACAATGGCTACGATAGCTTTAGTAAATTGTTTCACATCAATAATTTTTAATCTGAAGAAAGGGAAAGCCGGATGAATGTTAAAACATTGCTAGCAAAATTAGTAAAAAAAAAACAATTAAAACGGGCGAAGTTTGTCCGTAAGTAATACAATTACTTTTTACCATGGAAAGCGTTCCAACATTATTGTGTTAGGGCGACTATTGGAAGGTGTTCCAACATAATAGTTGTAGGACGATTATTTGAGTGTTCTTGTTTGAATTTTTTTCTATAAACTATGAAATAAAAGTGTTATGGTTAGCCTGAGAATGTCTTACCATAAACCTATTTATGAAAAAATACAATACGAGTATATTCAGATTGGTAAAAAAAATCCTTACATTTGTGTTGCGACATGTCAATTTAAACAAGATCACCAATCTACCCTTATCTTAAAACTTAGCGCGTAGTTCAAAACAGGAGTAGATTTACTTCAACCTTAGATTGCATGTGTATTGTAAGTCGAATGAAAATATTTTAAATCCAATCTCCATTTCTATACAGCCCACTAAAGGATAGATGGTACATTAAATTTGTCATTCCATTTGCAACACCACGAAATATTGATCGGAGACTCCTTACTAAAGGCTGGTCGATTTGTAAGGAGGCAAAAAAATATCTCAAGTGACAAAAAAATTATATTCTAGCGATCAAAATAAGAAACTTTGTCGAGGAACCATACCTCTTAAACGAATTCTAATGTCCCGACTTTTGACTCGTAGGGTTAAACGAATCTACCTAAAATCCTGAAATTTTGTATGATGGTGGCTTATAGTCACAACTTGTTTGGGATTGGATATGGGTAAATCGGCCCAAGGGACAAACAAGAAGTTTTCCGTTAAGCGAGTAAAAGCACCTCAGAAAAAAGTAAATTTTGTTCAGTTTTTCTTAAAAATTAATAATTTTTTGTGGATGGATAATGAGTAAAATGGGTACTGGGCTCTTGGTTGGGAATAGATTATGACGTTTTTGCTCTTGTGCCCTAAAAAACGTCCATCACGGTCTAAAGGGGGGATTAAAGGTCAACATTCCCAGAAAAGCAATTTTGCTAAGAGTCTAAACTTTGATTTTTTGGCCTCAATGGGCCAAAGAACTTACTTTTTGGAGATTTTTAGGGGGGGAAATATGCTTTAATAAGAACAGTGTTTTTACTTGTTTTTATTTTATTTTTGAAAAAAAGAATACAGTTTGCCTTGTCATACCAAAATTTAACCTCTATTAAAAACAACGAATTAATTTTACGTCTTGGCTAAAAGGCAAAAATGTTAATGATAATATAGCAACCTTGGCCAATTTGAAAGACACCTGAGGCTAAAAACTAATTTAACAGGATATTCTACAGAGCCCGGCAGTGAGACATAGAGCCAGATTTGTTTGTGTTATTTTTATTTGGCTACCCCCTAAACGATTTCAGTTGAGATGAAAAAAAATTGTCATAAAAACCATAAAATCTTCTTGAAAATTTTAACAAATTTTTGGTGTGGTGTTTGCTCATTAACACAAACGTTAATTAAACACATCATTAACTCCCTTTTATTAGTATTACACTCTCTCTGACCGGGCTGCGCTGAACGTTAGGGGGTGTTATGGGCGGGGCTGCGAGTGTTTGAGTGGCAGTTGTCTTAAGTAAAGGTATTATTATTATTGTTAATGACCCTGTTAATGGTCATTATGAAGAAAATATATTTTCACTTTTCATTTTCATTTCGTTTTTCGTTTTCCTTTTCATTTGCATGAAAATCGTAAAATTTGCACCTATTTAATCGTTTCGGCCGTACGATAAACACACCCATCCACGACATTCCCAGAACGGGCACAAAACGTAACCGAACACAGGACACAGCCAACACAAGGACACTAAACTTCGCCACCATCATCAGGGCCAGCGTCACCATTATTACTATGAATACGAGTACATAACAGAGTCATTACTACCATGACACAGTCCACTAATACAACTGCCGTCGTCGCCATCATCAGGAGCACTCCATCGCCGCCCTCATCATCGCCCTCAGCCAGGACTGCGCACACAGGGCGAGAGCTCCATCACCAAGTACATGTAAAACAACATCTTTGTGCTTTCGTTTTTATATTATTTTCCTGTTAAATATAAATTGTTATGAACACAAGTCATGTCCTATTGAGGCTGTCATTATGCTTTGAAGAACAACACAATACAGAAATCTCATTATGAATAACAACGTGTACCTACCATCTACGACCAGGTCGAATTTTAAACACCCTCTGCAATAAATGTTGGCAGCGAACAAAGTGCCCTTTATATTGCAGTCCAGCATCGTAAAATTGCAATGACAACTTGTCCTCTAGGGATTACGCAATGTTGTGTAAAATTAAAGTTTTTGCTATCAATACCGGCGTACTAATTTGAAGAAAAATCTGTGAGTGTTGTGTTCCATTTTCTAAACGAGATGCAAAATATTAGTATTTGAACAAAAATTACTATTTTCTATTACGAGTAAGTGTTTTTCTATTAAAAATGTTTTAATTTTAATACACTTTCTTTCGTATGCGGAATAACTCTTATAACATGGAATCCTTTAACACTTCTTAGATTTATTCAGTATATTTGTGTGACACGCTTTCGATCTTGACATTCCATTCTGTACTGAAGCATTTAAATTAATTTTACGTTGAAAACTAAAGGGTGGTTAAATTTTAAGGGCCGATGTTGATTTTGAATAAAACACAAATTGTTTAGGGAGTTATTGTCATTTCTTTTTATCATGATAATATTGGTATGGTTCAATTGTGTATGGAACAAAATATCGGCATCCATCCGATGGTCCAAATTTTCGATGACGCTAAGGCATAATTGAGGTTCCATGCCGTTAATGTGCCAAATTATCTCATTCTTTAGCTCTTGAATTGTTGCTGGCTTATCGACGTACACCTTTCTTTCAAATAACCCAAGAGAAAGAAGTCCAACGGTGTCAAATCACATGATTTTGGCGGCCAATTAACATCGCCAAGACGTGAGATATCACGGCCATTGAATTTTTCGCGCAGAAGAGCCATTGTTTCGTTAGCTGTGTAGCACCGCATCAAACAGTCACTCTTTGTAGGTGAATTGTTTTTACGACAATCACTCTTGAATTATCATTCGCCCAAATGCGGCAATTCTGCTTATTGTGCCTCGTCACTGAAGATGAATTTCTTCAAAATTGGGTAATTGTAAAAACTGAGTTAGTCTAAAATTGAGGAATATCAAATAAAATGCCGAAAAAAGCTTGATGTTTAGGTGCGGTTCACATTCAACATCGGCCCTTAAAATTCAACCACCATATATAAAGCTATCATTTGGTAAGGGGTAAAGGCCCATTTAACACCTCCGCCTACCTGACTCTCCTCTCCACCACGTTGCACAAAAATTAAATAACCCGTCTAAAAACTGTCTTCAGTTGCGATTTATAAAACGCGGAAAAGGTCTAACTAAAATTGCACGTATTGGCTGTGGGGTAGCGTTTCTGCAGACTCGATCAGGACGAGGTCTTTCCCTACCTGAATGAATGCTATTATAAACTAGGGAAATACATTATAGTACTGGTGTTTGACACACCATTGTTTTACATATAACACCAAATTTGGAACTTTTTTTAAATTTGGTTACATTACATTCTTTTTTGCGCGGAAATACAATGTCCTTTAGCACGGTTCCATGCAGCTATATGTATTATCGATCAGCCTCTACCGAAGGAAATGTGTATTATAGGTGGTGTTTTTTGGCTAAGTCTTGATAACTAAGAATGTATAGCAACATTGCAATAGTCAAGTCATTTGTTACCAAAAAGTGTCAATTTTGTCAAAACGACAAAGTGAGAAGCCTTTAAAATGAAACTTTAAAAAGTAGAAAATAATGAAAATGCGAATTTTTATCATCAAAAATGGTTTTATAGTTTTTCGAAGTATTCTCCAGCATGATTTATACACTGTTTGCATTATCGAAACAATTTTTCCACTCCGATTGAAAAACCTCCAAAACTTGGCTTTGATCGCTTCAACATCATGTTCGACGACGAAAATCGTTGACATGAGCCAGAGCTGTCGGTGGATGATCCATCAATTCGACGTTTTGGCCGGTCGAAAAGGCGCTCGTTTGAACCGACGTGTGAGAGCTCGCATTGTCATGGTGCACAATGATTCATCTTCTCTTGTTCGTTTTTCGAATTTCTCCGAAGACTTCAGGCAAACAAATTGTGGTGAACCACTTAGAATTTACCTCCTACGTTGCTCAAGCGGAACAGTCGCCACATGACAAGTTTAGCCGAAGAAACAGGCGTTTATTTGCTTCGAAGTGCTTCTTCCACAAACAACTTTCCGTTGGATTTGGCTCGTCTTCGAAGACCCACACTGTCGATTATTGTTTTGTTTCGGGCTCATACGCATAGATCAATGATTCGTCACCTGAGATGATCTTATAAACGTATTTTTTCAAAATTTCTTTGCACCAATCGACACGAGCCTTTTTTGAGCTATTTTCAATTGTGCGGGATCCAATGAGAACAAACTTTTTTTACGGCCAGGTGTTCATGCAATATCGAATGTATGCCAGTGAAAGAAATACCCAAGGGTGCCTCTATCTCATGGTATATCTCATGACGATCTTCCATTATCAGTTTGCGCACGGCATCAATGTTCTCTGACACAACGGCCGTTTTTGGACGACCTTCGTCTTTGAGCGAGTGTCGGCCACGATTGAATTCATTAAACCAGTTTTTTACAGTGCTATAGGATGGTGCTTCAACGCTATGCTTGTCGTGATAGTCCACGTCAAAAGTTGTGAAAAATGATCACACGAAAATGTTCACGAGATAATTCCATTTTTTTGCCAAATTGATTTTTTCAAGTCACTGTAAACAACACAAATGATAGTCGTACGTTCTGAGTATGTTTATGCTAAAAAATGTCAAACTTTCCAATAAAAATATCAGATGGCGCCAGGCAACACTTAGTGCTATATAACAACCCTCGTAAAGTTATTTTTGTAGCCATTTTAATAGTTTACTATCTGGATAACTATCAAGTCGTAGCTTCTATCTCGACTACAAAAATTTAAATATTAAATCGAATACAGCAAATTTGCATTTTTTGATTTACTAATGACTTAACTATTGCGGATTTGTTGTCTAGTTTAAATTGTTGACGTTTAACCTAAAACTCCACTATACATGTAAAGTAAGAAATCTTAAAGTGTGGCTGTGGCTCTGCAACTAAAAATTTGTTATCAAATGCTATACTCTCGTGAAAGACGTCAACCCTTGCCCTTATTTCTTTGACTAAAGGTGATGGTTTTTCAACACCTGTGGCTCGGACCACAAAATCCCTAATGTCCATCTTTATATGAAGTCGATTTTAAGTCGTAATGCCTTTGGATCCCCGTAACAATTTTTCGCAAATCTAGCAAGTTAACACACATTTTAAAAGAATTTTAGAAGAATGGAGTTTGATTAGTTACAAAAATACATTGCAATCGAATGTCAAATGTTGAAAAAAACATTATTTTCCTTCATGCCAAATCTTATAAAAGATAAAAATTATCAATTGCGTTTTTTGATTCTAGGATAGGCCATCTAATGACATCAATCTCAGCTGAATAAAGATAATCCATATTTGGATTATTAGTAAAATTTTTTTCAACCAACATGTCCATATTTATGGTAGTTTTATAGTCCGGAAGTTTAAGCAAATATTAATAATGTGTACATGCTACGATAAAAAAATGAAATAAGTTATATTTGGCACATTGATTAGTAAATTTTTGTTAGCATCATCAGAAACTTTTCAAGATTTTTCAAGATCTCAAATTATGTAAAGTCTTTATAACAAAAAAGGGAAGTAAATTAAGTCTCTCAAAGGGAATCTTTCCTCTCGGCATACAATCTCAAAAAAGCTAACATTGTGGAAAAGGTTCAAGGTCCTAGCTTATATCGTATGGCCGCTATTTTGCTATATCCTGACATACCGTTGGATAGAAATGGTCTAACTGGCTACTTACTCTAAGGTATGTTTTGATGTTCGTTTAATATCTGGAGATGATTTAAAATGTATGCTTATTTTTTTCATCTATTCTATGGTGGATTTACGAAGTTTTAAAAATTGTTTGTACCCATATATCTAGACACTTGTACACTTGGCTTCGGCAGTCTATAACAAGACGTGCACGTACATGATCCCAGATCTAAGAGTGGCCGAACCTAAAACATAAAGAACTGGATATTGTATTCAAACTGTTTCCAAATGTAAACCGATCTGCCACAATTTTAAAAATTGTGCATACTGGTCAATCTTAATGAACGTAAAATAAAGACTGTATATTTTATCGAAACTACGAGTGTAGCTATGTGGACCGATTTGATACAATAAGAAAGAGAATGAGGAAGAAGAGCAAAGTTTTAGGTACTGCTCAATCATAACGGACAAATGTAGTCAACATTTTTTTTTCTCATGTTGATTTCGTTTGAAATTTTTATGCTTCAAATTTTTTAAATTTTTTACAGGGAAATTAATGCAGGCGACTCTACATAGAATTTACAAACTAAATGTCGTTGTCGTAAAGGTAAAAGAAAGAGTATTGAATTATAAAGAAACTAATTGGATATTCGGTTATCTTTTTTTATCTGTACATGTGTTTTTATTCTGGGTTTATCCCATTATAATGGCATAAACCAAAACTGACAACCTAATGTAGTGCAATGTAGCCTGTGGTGACACCCTCAACCATGGAAATAAGCAACAGAAAAAAATAAAATAAGAAAATAACGTTTGAGGAGAAATAAAATCATAGCACAGGAAGAGTGCAAAAATGTAAACGGAAAACTAAGCGACACTTAGAAATGCAGATTAAATTAAAGATTCACAAAATAATTGACTTTCACTACCAAACACGGACACTCAGTCCCTAGGATGGCCAAACACCACACAAGGACCTCATACAAAATATCATTTTCCATAAAAACAAAACTCTGTTGTTTTGGTGACCTATTAATGTAGGAATGAGAAAGAAGAGCAAAGCGATGGGGAAGACCTTTTTAAGTACACGTGGAAGGAAGTAGAAATATAATGAGAGGAAATGTGAAATAAAAATACATAATTTATATATTTTCTTAAATGGATAGTCTTCGAAATTTAATTGAGGTTGTTGCAGGCGATAAATTTATATTTCCTGAACTTCCGGAACGTGTCGAATGGGTATTTGTTATTCGTAATAACAATGTGAGTTTTTGTAAAGGGTCTTCAAATAATTTTTATAATCTTCAAATTGTTCTGATTTTAGGTCCAATGTCCCATAGATACAGGACGCGTCGTGGAGACGATCGACTATTTGTTTTTATTCGTATATTGAAAGGACCAAAATATGCGTGTAGATCATGCATTTTTAGGTCAAAGTAATTAATTTTCTTTTCCTTTTTATTATATTCAACAATTATCCCAGAAACTGTACGGCTGTTAGACAATTACCTAATAAGGTCATCAACCAAAATTAATCTTAGGTTTTACTGTATCATAATTCAAAAATATCTTTGTCTCCGTGGCAACCCCATAACACGGTTATTCGTTATTAACCGTCGGCCAGTTTTTATAAAATTATAATTTTCGACCGGGTGTATATGTCGGTCTACCGGTTTTATAGAGGACAAATTAATGCATTAATAAAATATATTAAGGAATGTAGGAACATAACGGTAAAAATACCAAAGTATTCTTGGTAAAGGTGAATTGTATTTTCGTGGGCAATTATTTGAAGAAAACTTGAAAAGTGAGATTTACTGCATTAGTCCTCATACGTTTATGGGGATCTGGTCTTCAGTTTTCCTTTATTCACAACTGAGGAAGGTCGTCAAGGAACCGAATTCGCAACAAAAGCAGTGCGTAGCCACGAAAATCAATGTCACTTTCCATTTTGTAAAACAATTGTCTTCTATTACTCGTAAGAGGTCTCGAGCCGGTTAATCCCTATTCAACATTAAAAAATTATACTAGCATCCATTTTTCTCAGTTATGATAAAAGAATTCGAGTCAGTTGTGATGGAACTTCGGAAGTGTCAATTAATATTTAATTCTGACGAAGGATTATACGTTAGTTTTTTATTTTCATAATGTTAAACTATTTCAAAGTAACTACTTCAGATTTAGTTAATTCTCATGTTTGAAGAAGTTGGAAAATCCCAACGAAACCCCATTTACGAAGAATAGCCAATTAAATTTGTTTAATCTCTTAATATCCCTTTAATCTCCATCTCAGGAAGAATTTCTATATACTTATATTGCTATAATGATTTCTGGAACTGTCACACTAAAAACCATATATGAAGTCCGATTTGGATCAAATTCAGACATTTTTCTTGTAATCGAAAAGTTGTTGTCCACGGCGGGGCATGTAAAGGTAGACCACATACCTTCTGATTTCAAACTACTGTTCTAAAACTCTATATTTAATTACTATTTGTATAGGGTGATCCATCTAGAGGTATTTTTTCAGAACAAAATAAAAAAAAAATAAAAATTCAAATCAAGTGTGGAATTTTTACTGGTAATTTGAAAGGACATTCGAGCATTTCGGCCTGTATGGCTTTAATGAGGCAGGTGATGTTGGCTTCCAAAAACTGAATCATAGTTGGTTTGACAGCATAGACTTTGGACTTTACGTAACCCCAAAGAAAAATGTCTAAAGGTGTGATATCACTCGATCTACCGCCAACTCACTGGTTCAAAATGTAAAATTAGCTTTTCTTTGAAATTCCCTATCAATAGATTCATTGTTTGAGCAGCTGTATGGCAAGTGGCACCGTCCTGTTGAAACCAACTGTCGTCAAGATTACGGGCTTCAATTACAGGTAGCATAATGATCGATATCATGACGCAATAGCAAGCACCATTCACGATTATGTTCCGGCCATCATGATGATCGATTTGGAAAAAATATGCACCGATGATTCCACCAGCTTATAAACCGCACCAATGCGTGGTATAATGACATCTCTTGAACCTCTTATTGTTGCTCTTTAGCCCAAATGCGGCAATTTTGTTTATTGACTTTGCCGTTGAGCCAGAAATGGGCCTAATCACTGAACAAAATTTTGGTCTAAAATAGAGGATCTTACCGTTTCTTACCGAAGGCTTATTTCCTTATAATTATTTTCAAAAGATAAATGTCATAAAATGTTTTTTTCAAATTACTAATAAAGATTCCACGCTTGATTTGAATTTTTATATTTTTTTTGCTCTAAAAAAATACCTCTAGATGGATCACCATATATTAAATAATATCCACCGATAACACCAGAGAACAAGGTATTTGTTGTTTACGAACTAAAAGTTGTTTTAAAGGTCATTTGGAACGCTGAATCCAAATCTCGTTTTTTTCCATCAGCTTGACTTTTCGCGATATACCGATATGTCCAAAATTAAGGCACTTCTACTGCAAATATTTAAATAACTTGAAAACGGTTCACCATATTTAGTAAAAAAAAAATAAAATTCGTCAACAAAATTATCTTTAATCTGTGCATACATTGTTTTAATTGGGCCCAGTAGTTTCAGATATATCGTTGAAGTTTTGAAAAAAACAAAAATTTTATAAAAGAAAAAATGTTCTTTTAAATATTCAAAAAAATAAAAAAATAACGCAACAAAAATCATAGTGTTGGTCTAAAAGCATTTAGTTTAATATATATGGAATCAAATGAGCTTTATTTTATTGAAATCGGTGAACAATTTTTAGTTTTGTCAACAATTTACCGAGAAAACTGAATTGAGAAAAATCGCGATGTGTTTGCTGCTGTTCTATTTATTTGTATGTAGAATCAAAAATAGCCGAAATTCTGTTATCATCGAATAACTCATTCAATTCGATTGTTTTAGAAACCTACTTTAATATGATATTCAATAAAGTTAATAAAAAGCACAATTTGCCCCCAACCAATGAACTTTGAGCGTGAAGAAAATTAAAATGTGTATTTTTTTTTTGTTTTTTGAGTAAAACTGCCGTCATTATTTTTGGTGGTATTATAAATTTCGATTTTTTCAATGGTCACAACTACATCTTTAAAAACAAAACATAACTTTTAAAAATCGGCTTATGAAAAGAAAATTTGTGATGTTTTGAACTTTAACTTTTTGGAAATAACCTTAAATTACTATCTCTAACTTAAAATTCGAGCTGATAGAGAAAAATGGAGATTAGATATAAAATCAACGGCCTCAATTTAGTAAAGAATTGGTATAGAATTCCAAACAACACACAAAAAGTTCCTTGCCTTGTGTTATGCGAGGCAATGATAATGGGGTTTTCGAAAAATAAATCTTTTGCTTAACCCTATTACCGACATTCCTCCTTTTAAAAAGTCTGAAGTTGCTTCAGTTCAAAACAGACTCTTTGTAATAACGTCCGTTCCTATTTCACGAGAGTCGTGATCAACACGTACGCAGTGCGTATGAGCGATATATTCCATATTTGGAAATGTATTGCTTATACGCCCCATGGATAATTATTTATACATTCTGTTTGTTCCTCTTTCATTCTGAACATATGAATAATTTCGACTTACTTTATTGCCAGTCCTTATCTGTTCGTTTTCAAAAAGGCTCATCACTTTTTTTTCTATTCATTGCAGCAGAAAGTGTCGAACGGACGTTTACATATTTGAACACCGAACAAAACAAGCTTCACTTACATACAGGCACATAATTTGATTTTTTAACGCTTCAATACGTTTACTTTTCTGCTCCGTTTGTGGCTTGTGTGCTTGGCGATGTTGATAGCAGCACATGCATCGGTAAGGCTTTCAACTACGATTCATATCGTCATGAAAATATAAAGATCTTTTGTTGTTGCACCTCTGCATTGAATAACTGAACACACACACACGATATAACTTTACTTCCTTTTCCTTTTTTTACTTACACACACACATTTTCCCTTTCTCGAGCATGTCAAGGAATGCTGAAGATGAACGTCTGATCGACACGTATCGTGAATAGCAACAAATTCGAGAATAGGAAATGAATGGAATTCTATTTTCATGGTAGTTTAGCTGGCAATGATTTCTATTTTGTATATTCTCTTGACGTGAGAGGCATGTTAGATTCGCCTGAAAACTTTTTAAGCTGACGCACTTCGAACATGTGCATATTCTCTGATATGAAGTCAATGTAGTGTATTTTCTTTAAATGGCTGTAGTAAGTCATAGGAATCGAGCAAAAATGCTACTCATAATTGGTGATATTCTATTCAGTTTACAAATTGTAATGGATTCCAATTTTTTTTTAGAAATTCCGTAAGCCTAATATTTTCCACAATGTCTCTATGATCTCAAGTCTGCAATTTATGAAGCTCAGATAGTAGAATTAACAAATCCTGTATAGAATGTCAGATGTGTTTTTTTCATTAATTTTCGGATTATACACTTAGTTAGAATTACTTTTCATGCTGTATAATCTCTTTGAATTAGTGTTTAATTGGTGCCTGTGACGGTGTATTTTTTTAAAATAAGGCAGTAAATATTTTTCCGTTTGCGATAATTTTTTTATATATGTACTCGTACCCCTTGTGGTAGTTTAATCAGTTGGTTAGATATAAAAGTATGCATCATTTACAATAAAGCTAATTTTGCTTTGACCATAATCCTAAATATAACTTAGTACGGCTAGGCATAAAAAGCTGACTTAGATTAAAATCAGCTTGGTGAGCCATGAAAGCCGTTTCCGTGCAATAGGCTAGATTGCAAAAGTAAATGAACTCCGAACATTGTGCTGAAAATTGGCTACATGTCCACTAACTTTCCAAATGTTTCAGTGGTACTAGTTATGCTAGGCAAACGTGTATTTTTTAACCCTAACAATAAAAACGTCATTATGTTTGATCAATTAAGCTGTAAAGCCATAGGACGCTCGGAGGTATATTTTGTATTTTCTGGAGAAACTTCTCCCTTAGTCCGATGTTGGCCTCTTAAAATCTCCAACTGCCTATGATTTTAAACTTGCATTGTGCTACTTTATTTTGTATGACCGCTATGTGAAAAATCATCTTCAGGCTTAAAAAAACCATTTATGGAACTTGTACCCTGGAACAGGACGACTACAAAGGGTGTACTTTATCGAGATCCATGTGACCAGGAGTATATATTTTAAGAACAAATGATCTAATGGGACTTAGAGTGTAGTTCTAATTGTACCGTACACCACAGTGTGACACAGGGTATTACGACGTTGTATTGTCGTTTAGAACACTTTGAAGGAATGGAGGTATACCACATCTTAAGTCTACCGATCGATTCAGAATCACAATGATTCCATTATATTGTTGCAAGCACATTGCAGGTTACAATCTTTAGAGATTTTAATAGAATGAACTTAAATTATGATTAAAATTTTTCATTTACATTAAATAAATTTAATGGTATTTTAGATATAATATATTTTTAGAATGACTAGTCTGTAAATATTGTAATTAATAGACTTAAGGAAATAAGTTATGAAAGAATTTTGATGAAACTTGGTCCGTTTTAAGTTAAGTTAAATCCAATGATGAACACGAATTTCTTCACATCAGTCCTATACATGCGAGTATTCCAATTTCACAACCTACAGCGATTGTGATCAAATTTCGCACAGAGCTTTATTGACAACCACCATCCATTCATCTCTGCCAAAATTGAAGAATATCGGTCCATGTTTTACCATACAAAGTTATAGTGCATATTATAAAGGTACATCAAATGGCAATTAAAAATAAAAAATTTTATACAAATTGTATCCATACAGGTTTTTTAAAATATTTTTTTGAGCTCAGGTAGCCAAAATGCACTGGGAAATATAAACTTCCCTTGGGCAAAATAGCTGTTGTCTACTGTTATCAACTGAAAGTGGACCTGACCGATATATGTTTTCTGTATTCTTTACAATAAAATGCGACAATTCCCTAAAGCATAAATAAAGTACCTCACAGTAAATTTTGAGGATAGATACCAAGTGTTTATCATATGCTGAAGTTTTTAGTTGAAACACCTTAGTGTCAATTGCACTGCGATGAAACTTTTAAATATAACAATTCATTTTTGATTTACTACTTTCTTGATTTTAAGTTTTTTAGCCTGAAAGCTTTTAAGACTTCCTTCCCGTTCCTTTGCACGAGTATTAATCCTTATATTTGTTAAGGTTTTGTAATGATCAACGTGTGCGATCCACAATATCAACTCATTTCCATTTTCCATTCGTTTTACGAGGGCGACCGCAAAAGTAACTGGCCTAATATAAAAAGAACCGTTTTTTGGAATTATTATTATTTATTTTCCAACATAATCTCCTTCCAACTCAATACACTTCATCAAACGTTTTTCAAGTTTTTTAATTCCATCCAAAAAATAAGATTTTTCAAGACCTTCAAAATATGCCTCAGTTTCAGCAATAACCTCGCTATTGGACGAAATTTTTTTGCCACCGAGAAATTTTTTTAAATTTGGAAACAAGAAATAATCAGAAGGAGCTAAATAAATCTGGACTATATGGTAGATGTGGAGCAATTTCAAATCGTAATTCGGCCAGTTTTTTGTTGAGTTAAAAATGCAGTGTGTGAAGGAGCATTATCTTGATGAAAAATAACTTTTTTTCTAAATGCGGTCGTTTTATCTTGATTTCTTCACTCAACCGATCCAATAATGCACAATAATATTCACTATTTATAGTTTTTCCTTTCTCAAGATAAACAAAAAATATTTTTTCTGCTGACTTAACAGTTTTCGCCTTCTTGGGACTACTTTTACCAGCTTCTATCCATTGTTTTGACTGTTCTTTGCATTCTGGGATGTAGTGATGGATCTATGTTTCATCAACATTTATAAATCGGCGCAAGAACTCTATTGGATTACGCTGATACATCGCTAAAAGCTCCTCGGAATTGGTCCAACGGACGATTTTTTGGGGCAAAGTCAACAAACGCGGCACCCTTTTTCGCGGATAGCTTTTGCATGTGGAGTTCATCATGTAAAATACTCCAAACTTGTTTTTCGTGTATTTTAACAATATCAGCAAGTTCTCTAAGCTTTATTCGTCTATCTTTAGTCACTTCATTAAATATTTTTCTAATGTTTTCAATAGTAGTAGCAGTTTTCGGTCTTCCAGAGCGTTGTTCATCTTCCGTACTTGAACGACCCATTTTAAATTGTTTAACCCAGGATTTCACGTGGAGTATGATGGTGCATTATCACCATGAACAGAATCCAATTCATCTTTGATTAATTGTGGCGTATAACCGTTCAGATAAAAGTGTTTAATTACCGCACGAAACTTTTTATTTTCCATTTTTCAAAAATTATAAAACTTGTTTACTTCAATCACCTGTAACAAAGAAAATAATCATTAAATATTTCGGAAATTTTGACAGATGGCTTATAAAAGATTGATTTTAAAAAACAAAAAAAAAACAAAAAAGTTGCTAGTAAAACAGAAAATGTGCCAGGCCAGTTAGTTTTGCGGTCGCCCTCGTATATGACGTTGAATTTTATGAGCGAGTAGCCAAACGAGATTATTGTGGTAGCACACATTCATATGTGGTGACAATTTACAGAATGCCAGTTACGCAGTAATCCTCTAAAGTAATAATCATGTTCTTTGATGTTTCCTCTTCATCACTACGTACTACGATGGAATCAACGCCAACGCAAGCGCCACCATGACCTCCATATGGGTCACGAACAAACAAATATGTTGAGCTTCTGCAGAAAGATAGAACTTGAAATGTCTAGAAAAACTCGCTACATCCGTAGTAGCAGCGCGTTTTCTTGCTCTCCCTTCTATTACAAGAGAATTAGAATTTATGCCTGACTTAAGTAAAGCCAACAACATTTTCATCGTTGATAACAGCGACAACGGCTGCAACATTCGCTACATCAGTTGCTCACAATGTAACCACAAAGAACTGCAGCAGCCAACTTTGGTTTTTAACAGTTAACTAAAGTACTCACACCGGCGCTAGAAAAAAACACACACTCACATAAATCATGTTTATATGCATGCAGTACATACACATGTAAACGTGTATGCATATACCGAGGTTTAAATGCACAAGTTCTTATCAGATTTGTCACTCTACAGTGAACAGTGGCATGAATCTACGGAACATTAAGGAGTTGAAGTGAAGTATCCTTAGATCTTAATATCAGGCGTCGAATTTTTCCGATAGATATAGTTTCAATACTTTATTATAATATAAATAAATATCGGTTGACTAAGAAAGATTACTATAAAAAACTCTTCCAAGGATGACCATTTTTGAATACAGGATTATATAGAAGAGTGTTCCAAACACATAACTAAATAAAGAGGGTCATTTACATAGGTGGAGAAAAAGACTTACACTAACATCAAACTACTACTATTTCTTGTGTTACTTCTGCGCCTTTTTACACTGAACAGTAAAGCTTCTCCAGTAGATTTTAGATAACTTCCGTAATTGATAATATTAGAGATAGCTTCCTACTTTATTAAGAAGCTTTTCTTTAGATAAATGACAAGTAATACCTTTCGCGCATAAAAGCTTCCATTTTTTTACACTTCGTTTAGTTTGTAATAAAAATTACTTTATTGTCTTAATCCTCTTGGCTCATTTAGTGGTAACAACCTGTTAGCCAAATTATCTCTGCTAGCAACCTGTTAGCCAGATTATCTACTTTTATCAAAGCAATAACTTCACTTTTGGTACGTCCTTGAGCACGTACCAAAAGTGAAGTTATTGCTAACTAACATCTCTGCTGATCTATATGTCTCAAAACTCGGTTACGATGAAACTCCACACTAAGATGAAACTCTTCCCGCGCACAGCCACAAGTATCTTATCTATAAGTACTATCCAGGACAGAAGAAAGGCTTTGCAATTAAGTCCCCGGTCAGACCACAGACTACACTTAGCTTCCGGCCCTCACAAAATGGGAGTGGTCGCCGATTTAAGTCAGTATACATTCCATATATTTCGTTCGAAGCCCATTTTTCTGTTAGCACAGGCTGATATATCTTCCCCTGAAACACCGGCACTATTGTTTCAGAGTCGAAATTAGCACCTCATACCAGGACCAATCGATTTATTAATAACAATAATTCTGAACTCTAAAACGCGAAGAACAAGTGGTCTCTGGTAATTCCGGTGCCATTTCCATGTATTTTGTTTTTTTTTTTATTTGTCTTCACATATATTTTATATAACTATGTTAAAATAACTCAAGGGCACATTAGCTCTTACCACCCTTTCAGAGACCTCTGGTAGAGAAATAATTCACTCACCCTTCAGAGTTAACAATTTTTCAAGGACCATCACGTGAACATAATTCCAAACAGCATATCTCTTATCGGAGTGTAGAAGGCGGCTCCTTAAACAATACAATTTGTGATTAAATTACTGGATGGGATGGGGTTATTAGTCGGAAGATTTTGTCGTTAAATGATTTATTTGAACAATTTTAACACGGATAGGGTTCAATCAGATGACGAACTTCGACTTTCACCATAAAGTGGATAAGGCCAATTTTACGTGATGGTTTGCATAAGACGCCTTGTCCCCCTTTTGATACATTGGACAAAATTTAAAAATTTCCAAACGTTTGGCACACAAACATTATTCATGCTACATTAATCTTATATGTCTCTTATCTCCTTCGGACATACAAATCTTGACCGTTATAGCGTCGGCAGTTTTGGGTTTCTTGAATCGTGATATCACAACCTTGAGTTCTTTTTGATTGGAAAGTTAATCAGCAATAGCATTATCTATAATTGTATGTGGATTTTTGGGTATACACTAAGGATCTGTCCACAACGCTTACATGACAAGTTTGAGTGTTCATCATGAATCCACGTCTTATAGAAGGTAAAATTCAACTCGAAAGTATTCTGCATTTTGACATCTTGATTTAGACGTATCTGATCCTGTAGATGATAATTACTAAAGAGTTAGAGGAAACCGTTGGTTGGTGACATTTCCATGACATCGTTTACTCTTTTCCTTGAATTATCAGATCATCACACGCCACTGAAGTTCAAACCGTGGATATTGTGGCTGACGACCTTGGCCTACCGTTTGGAATACCTGAGAAACTACGAGCCTGTTTGTACCGGGTGATAACATAGACCCAGGAAAATTGAAAAAATGTTCTCATCATTATGACTTGGAAGTTTCCTTTTACATGTAAATTAATGACCCTATGGCCAAACATAGACATAGATGCAATTCAATTTCTGTTAGAAAGTGGATGGTAAGAACCGTCGAATATTTCCATATTTTTGAGAATGAGGAGGGAAATGGGGGTCGAGACATTCCTTGAAGATTTCGAAGATAAAAGGTCATATTTATTTTTTAAACTGGTTTTAGCAATCCAGTCTAATCTGACGACATATCATCCACTTGGAGTTGGCCAAACTACTTTGAGACAATTTTATACCACTTTCCCCACTGTGATGCCTTGGTTTCATTGCTTCGAAATATGGGATTACCATTGGTGGATAACTGCGTGTTCGTATGTATGTGTACTTATATCCTCATACATGTGTGGTCTGACTTGCCTGCTAGTATGCGATCTTATGTGTGTGAATGTGTTCACGTTATGAAGTTGAAGATTTTTATGCGCTGTTATAATTTAAGTTGATGGCGATTAATACTTACGAGAAATTATGATGATAGAATAATACGGAAGACAACTAAGCTTGCTCGCAACAAACAAAATGGTGTCTTAGGTGTGACTTTCTAGGAAAACAACATTAGAAGAATGAAACTTAAAGTTGTGGCCGTAATCGTGTTTGGAAAAGAAAAACAATAATATGGAGTGTCTGTAACATACTCGTATATGAAGTGTCTGTTAAAAATATGTTAGTTTGCCTAGCAAACCATAGAATACAGATATTTAAACAAAAACTAGTTCCACAACGTATGTGTACAAATATTTTAATACAGAATTACCACATGTAAGGGAGAAAACGCAGAAAAGCAAATGCTTCTTTTAATGATCTTTTGATGTTGCATATGGGGCATTTCCAATTAAGTGGCAATAAGCAGATTGTTGGGACTTATCTTCCAAGAGCAATATATATGCACCTAAAATATATGACACCTAAAAACATAAACTTTTTGTTAGGGCTATGGCCTCGAAAGTAATTTGTTCCCTTTATTTATTCAACTTGGGAACGTAGAGCTTCTTTAAAAGAATTCCATTTAATTCTTTGCTTTATCTAAATTTTTATCTTTTTATTGCAGTTCTTATAAGACTGTCCTTCTTCAGACATTTTGCAGTCGACCTGGACATCGGCTGCCTTTGAGATTCCACTTTAACCCATTTCGCTTCGAGATTCAATTTTTATTTATTTTTTAGGAAAAAATTACTTTTTTAGGGTAATTAGGACCCGCTGATTTCAAAAATCTGGCCAAAAAAAATTTCAGATTTTCCGTTTTCCCAGAAAATCCTGTTCGAAATTTCGAACACTGGCGCTTATCCTATATGTCAACTTTGTATGCAAGTGAAACATTTGAATTATTTGCTGTTTTATTGATTTATTCATTATTTTCGAATCAAGTGCTACGAAAATGATTAAAGTTGATGAAAAATGATATTAAATTAAATCTACTTGGGTATTATTTGAAATAAATCGTAAAATAAAAAGAAATATCAAAAAGAAAAGTCGTGAAAAAATACTATTTTTCATGTTTTTGCTTGAAACAATTTGTATGCAGATGCACATTGCATTTCTCGCACATATAAATTGTGGGCTTACCACATCCCTTCAATTGACAACGACGATGCTTTCCTTCGGGATTTCTGATTATTTCGTGTTTTCCCTCAACTTTTGGTAGATTTGATGGTCGATATTCCTTATCATCGACATCATCATCGGTGGATTCTTTCCTATTGGTCAAAAGAAGAGCTTCTGTCACAAAGATTTTGAATTCTTTTTGACTCATCGGTTTCTCAACTTTGTATTTTGCAATCAAACAATGCAATTTCCAAGCATTCACAACTGCCGAATTCAGAGTAGTACACCACAAAGGCCAATACCATTTATTTCCACGTATATTGATTCTGTAGTTCTGGATTGCATTGTCATGCAAATCCACACCCCCATGCCCTTGTTATAATTGTGTAACATGGCTGGCTGACCATACATTACGTATTTACCAGCTTCGGGGTTCCTTTTTGATGTTGATGCCTTTTTCCAACGTTGGACATTGTGCAAAGGCAAGACTTGGTCGAAATTTGTTGCCATGGTGACCTCTTTGTTGTCCTGCCATCTACATAGCAATATTTTTTGTGTGGCGTCAAATGTATAATCATAATCACCCCTTGGTAATTTTTTACCGGTTTTCAATTCAGTGGATCCACTAGCCAGCCGATTGGAACGAACGGTTCCCGATGCACAAAACCCTTTATCAGACAACAAACAAAGCAAGTGGTACGATGTGAAGAAGTTGTCAAAATAAACTTCATGTCGTATTGGATATTCAACATTCGAAAGCAACCGCATAACCACATCAGCTCCCAATCCAACAACATTGTTATATTGGTCAGCAGATCCACAGTATGGTATAAAAGAATACAGATAACCTGTAAATAAAGAAAACAAAATATTTATCAAAATTAAATTATTACCAAAAGATGAAAGATTTATTACCTGAAGAAGAGCATAGACACCATAATTTATAACCAAATCGAATTGGTTTGCCTCTAATGAACATCTTACAGCTATGTCTCCCAAAATATGGAACCATTTGTTCATCTATGGATAACATTTCGTCCCAAACACCAAATTGAAGAAATTTTCGATTTAGAATATCGAATAAAGGACGAAGCTTGAAGAGAATATAGATATGTTTTTATTTGTTTTTATATTTGTTATTGTAATACATACCTTAGCCATTTTATCAGCTTTGTCTAAATCATTATTATTGGCAAAATGTATAAATGATTTTATATGCAAAAATGTTGACCGAGTCATGGTCTGTTTTACCATAGGGATCCCTAATGATGGCTTTGAAGTCCAATAATCTGGCACAGATGGAAGAGTGTGATATCCCGATAATAATAAAATACCAATGAACCGTTTTAGCATCACTTCATCTAAATGAAAGTCGGTATTATTTTGTCCCGCAAATCTATTTGTTTCTTGAATAATATGGTCAAAGACTTCGTCATCATAAAACAAATGAAACAATTGTAAAGGAGAATGGTCTATCAATCCTGAACAAATTTTTTCTTTTAGTTCAGTCAATGGTGCTGGATTTGGAGCAATATCAAAATGGTATTTCTTTCGGTTGCCTTTTGACCATTTTGGTTTTCCAAAAGAACTGAGAGGCTTGTATTCAAATCGAGGCTTCTTCGATGTTGAAGGTCCCTCCTCTTCTTCAAATTCAGGATAGCCATTGTCCTCAATTTCATTTCTTTCAGTTTCAATTTCAACGAAACCGGCAACCTCGCACAATGGATTCGGATCTAAATTTAAGGCTATTTCATTATCATTGATTGTTTCTTCATCTGAACATTCATCGACTCGATCAGGAGGAAGAATATTCACACAATTAATATCCCCGTCATCATCACTCCAATTGGCTATTATTTTTTCCAACTCCTTCATAGACAAACATTTTTTATGTGTACTCATATTTCGCTATGCAATGCACAAATCAATAAAAACAAACAATATAAAACTCACAAAAACTCGAAATTCACAATTATTTTGTATATTACAGATGAAATATTTACCTTTTTTGCAAAAACTTTTTTATAAAACACTTGATGAAACGAAAATATAATAAACACGCTTCTTTTCACGTCTAATATGCACCAAATATAACACAAAGAATGAGAAATGTCAGAAATGTCAAAAATGTCAGTCAAGTGTAATCGTCAGTCAGTAACAACTATAGGATAAGCGCCAGCGTTCGAAATTTCGAACAGTCAAGTTTACACATATGTGGGGTCACGCATGTGTATGTAACACATGTGTTATATATTTTATAAAATAGTTACATATATTGGCAGTAATTCCTCATAATTATTCTTTTAGTTATTTTTTTTTTATTATTCTTAAAAATTAATTCAAAAAGTGCCTAAAAATAGGGGTTGCAGAAATGTACCCCTAGTATAGGTGGAGAGGGTGGTGGGCGGGGGGGAATATTTTTTTTCAATTGCTAAAAGATGAATCTTAATATTAATACCAAAATTTACCTGAAAATCCACCTTTTTCATACATAAATATTTTTTGGAAAATATGTGATTTTTACTGTTCGAAAAATCGAACAGAGGAGCGAAATGGGTTAATGCTGTTTTTGTATGTCCTTTCCACTACCTTTTTGTTATTTGGCGGAATGTTTGCTTCTCGTTTGGTGACATCTGAGATATCTGCGTTGGAAATTTGGTTTTTCCAGAATATGTGACTTATAATGCGCAGGTATTTATTTAAGTCTTTGTGCTCTTGCAGCCGCTATTTTTCGGATTTCGCTGCCGTATAGTAGCTATTCATACGCTATTTTATGAACCGAAGCCGATAGCTGTTTGTAAAAACTCTCCGTTGGTGGTGCAGAGCGTTACATATTTTTCTACATCGCTGCAGAATCGGGCTGTTATAATCCGATCTGAAATTTGGTTTCGTGAAAATAAAGATTAATGTAAATCATTGTTAATTATGAAGTCGACTTTTCTCTTGCTTTGTTTTTTTTTACCAATACTGCCATTTGCAGATATCGTTTCACTATTTCCACACCATCGCATTTCGCTAACTTCTAGAATTTCAGCGTTATATTGTTTTATTGGTAAATCTATATCTTATCCGATTTCGCTTTCCTAAAAATCGTCATCGCTTCTGTATTTTCAGTTCCTTTATTTTTCTTTTGTTAGTTTAGTTAATCATTTTATATTTCTGATAAGCGCATGATTGGTCCACTGTATCCTATGATAACAATAGGACTGCCTGTTTATATCCACCACCGTTTATAGCCACTTCCAGCAGAATCTATTATGGTCAACAGAAGCTGAAATGTTGCGAGCAGTCAGGTGGGGTCCTTATATTAGAGTATGGCACCTTCTAGCCCTATCGATGTAGCACCGATGTGCTAATACCCTCTGATTGTCTGGTACTGCATATTTGTCACTAAGACTCATTGACAACCTTAAGGGCCCCCGCAGACTGCAGACTTTTTATCGGCCGATAGTTTGGTCGGCTTCTTAATCAGTATGGTTACAATCAGTTACAAACTATTTCGAGAATAGTTGACCGACTGTTGGATAGTCTGCGCCCTGTTCACCAAACAAACTGTTTAGTTGGCTCGGTGTGCGCACTTTCAGCCCAACCCGACTAAACTATCGGCCGATAAAAAGTCTGCAGTCTGCGGGGGCCCTAAAGTTCATCGACAACAATCAAACATGTATACAGAGTATAATATGTATGTCAAAGAGGTATTCTCAATTGACAATTGGTCGAAAAAACAATCATGCATCCAGTTCTAAGCATTTAATATACATATGTGTCCCGTCCTATGAAAAGGTGGCTTATGACTTAAATAAAAAAATCCACTTTTTTTGGTTTCGATAGTTTTTAAGACGCTCTTTCACGTGGTGAAAACTAGAAAGTCTCTATTCACAAGGGACACACGTCCTACTCGTTCAGCATTGCTTTTAAATCTGAGCACACACACAATTTTTTTCGGTCAGAAACTGGTTTGTGTTTTGCATTGAAAAAAAAACATCGCTCTTTATATACACACACGATCTTATCTCATTTATGCTCCTTTGCCTTTTTTGATTGCATTTTGGGCATGACTGTTCATATTGAAAAAGAAACACTACTAAGAAACTGAAGAAATGCATTGTTTATCTTTAACAGCTGTTTTTCGCAATTTCTTTTTTGAGTCATAAGCCCCCTTTTCATAGGCCGGGTCACATACATATATTAAAATAAAGTTCCATATGGACCGGTTTCAATAGGGTTCTTCTTGGCCCAATCTTGAACAACAAGCAAGTTTTTCCGAAACAGTTCTTACTGGCGACTTGTACGTTAACTACAAAAATAGATGTACAGACGGACGAAAATTGTTTAATAAAATCAGAGATTGAATCAGCATCGTCAGGTATACGAGAGTTGCTACATATATTTCTGACCTTATAATAAATATGCGAATATTTATCATCTAAAATGATTTTAAAGTATTCTCCAGTATTATTTATATACAATTTTGCATACGCTCAAACTAATTGTCGAAACACTTTTTCCACTCCGATTGTGGCACCTCCAAAACATGGTTTTTGAACGCTTTAACAGCATCTTCTGGCGACGAAAATCGTTGACCACGCATTTTTTCTTCATGTGCGGGAATAAAATGAAGTCATCGGGTGCCAAGGCAGGGCTGTAAGGTTGATGACCTATCAATTCGAGGTTTTGGTAGGTCAAAAAGGAGATTTGAGCCGGTGTGATTCGTCTTCTCTTGTTCGTTTTTTGAATTTCTCCGAAGACTTCAGGCAAACAAATTGTGGTTTACCGCTCAGAATTGACCGTACTATGTTTCTCAAGCGGAACATTCGCCACATGACCATTTTTCCCGAAGAAACAGGCGACCATTTGCTTCGAAGTGCTTCTTCCACGAACAACTTTCGTTGGATTTGGCTCGCCTTCGAAGACCCACACGGTCGATTGCTGTTTTGTTTTGGCCCATACGAATAGATCCATGATTCGCCACCTGTGACGATCTTATAAACGTCTTTTGAAGCACCGTGATCGGATTTTTTCAAAATTTATTTGCACCAATCGAACGGAGCCTTTTTTGAGCGATTGTCAAATTGTGCGTGATCTAACGAGAACAACCTTCCTTTTTTACGGCCAAGTGTTCATGCAATGGTGGAATAAATGCCCAAGAAAGCCTCTATCTCATGGTATGTCATATGACGATCTTGCATTATCAGTTCACGCGCGGCCGTTTTTGCATGACCTTCGTCTTTAAGCGAGCGTCGGCCACGATTGAATTCATTAAACCAGTATTTCACAGTGCTATAGGATGGTGCCTCATCGCCCTATACAGATTTTAAATCATCGATGCACTCCTGTCGTGATTATTAACGCCGGAAGTTGTGAAAAATGATCACACGAAAATGTTCACGAGTTAATTCCATTTTTTGCCAAATTGATTTTTTCAAGTCACTGTAAAGAACACAAATGATGGTCGTACGTCAAAACGTTCTGAGTACGTTTATGCTAAAAAATGTCAATTTTTCCATTGGAAATATCAGATGGCGCCACTTAGTGTTTTCTAGGCCAGTAATATATATAGCAACACTACAAAAGTAATCACTAAAGATTATAGTTCGAATTGAAAGTTGAAATACTTTTATAACATTAGTACACCTGGCCGGGTCTCTGGGAAATAACTATGCAATTGGTTGTTTTAACATCCACCAATAATTCATTTTCATGCAGATAGAAATGATGAATAGGGAAATCTTACTACAGAACTACACAACAAAGTAAAATTATTGTTATTCTAGCTGGAAACATGACCTTGACGCCAATAAATTTATTTTTTTTATTACTTTTTGTTAAGTTCGTTCGTTTATTTTGGTTTTTGATTTAACCAATTCAGCTCGAGACCTCGTTCACCTACATAGTTATTAATGGAAGACAAGTGGCTGCACACTACATTTATTGCGATTTTGGGTCCGAGACGACCTTCATCAGAAAGCTTCTCAGAAATTGTGAAAAGGAAAACAGAACTCTTTAAGACCAGGTTTTCATCAAAAAATAACACAATCAAAGTTTTTTACCAAGTTATTGCTGACGACTTTTCGAGTTCTTAAGTAAGTCTCCACAAAATACGTTAGCCTTTCGGAGTTGACATTAAACTGAGTGCACTGAGTGCACTGCTCACGGATTCGAGAGAACTTCCACTTTTGTGCCTTAAAAACGATGTTGAGAGACAAATCGTTTTTCATTAAAATCTTATCAAAATTAATTCCTACAAATTAATCTTTAATCTTTGCCTGTAACTTATCATAAATTATTCTTATTCGTGACGGAAATGCTATTGCTGTTAAAATACCACTCACCTTAAATGCAAGCCAAAGTATATTCGGCTGGTTGCGAAAAAGGTACTAAAATAAAGAAGTGATTAAAAGTAATGAGACTCAACTTTAATCTCATTATTTTGATTCATCCTATTTGCATTTTCATGCCATGAAATTGACTTGCAGCATAAACAGAGATTACATGTACACCTATGTACACATATAAATATATACGGATATATAGTACATGCATGTAGGTATATACTTATACTTGTACTCGTGTGTGTACGATTTCCATAATAAGTCTTATAATTAGTTATTTTTACAGAGATTTTTCATTATCGTTTAAATTTTGCACAAAAAGGAAATTCCTTTGGGGCATACGCTAGCGATTTGCACATGCACAAATTTGCGCTGATGTTAAGGTACCCGGGCAAGTGTTTACACTGCAAGCCGCTTGTGTAAATTTGAATTAACTAAGGTCGAATAAATCAGGCTCTAACCTTTTGTAGCAATGATTTCCAGGTACTACTATTTCAATTGTCAATGTGTTTTTATGGGATGTTTGTGTATAATTCCTAGAGTTTCTTATCAGTATCTAATCATCAGGATCATCCTGGTATTCGCACATTGCATGTTCCCTTGAATATTCTTCCTCGAATCGTCCAACATCATCCAGAGGAACAAACGGCAAACGTCACTTAAATTATTGTGAAGTTTACCATATAATTTGTAGGGTTTGTTGGTTTACGGGGCCATACGTCCTTAGTATAAGCATGGCCATATTTCCACCGGGAGCATCTTGTATCATCTTGATTCTATTAAATTCATAACTCCGTAGAGTCCAACCTAACAGCGCTGCAATGTACGCGTACAAGTCTATTGGAAGAAGAAATATCATGATGATGAAAGCATCACTAGGGCAGATGAACATTTCCCTTACTACAACTCAAATGCAGGCAGATCTCTATGTTACGTGTAGAAGTTTCTTAATGGTAGGCTTCTCTGTTGCATGCCAACATTCAAACGATCCATATGTGAGTTATGGTCTTATTAAGGTAGAATACATCCAGAATAATATTTTTGGTTAAAGAACCGAGCAAGTAAAGAATATCATACTGCTGGTATAGTAAGCCACCGTGGCTTTCTGGGCACTTGCGCTTTTTCCTTTCGAGTCTAAGAACACGCCAAGTTACTTTGTTTGATGGTGGATCCCAGGTCCATTAAAGATTGGAAGTTGTAAGCCCTAATCTTCTTCAAAAATGGCATCAGCTTTGTTTTGCTTGGATTCACTTACATTTTTATTTTTTTTTACTCACCGATCAGAACCAAATTCAATTGAAAGATTATATTTACCATAAAAAGATTATATTTACCATGGTCAATGTCAGTACCTAACATTTATGAGGTGGAAATCACCGTGACAGAAACGTCCGATTATGCCAATATCAGTATTTGTTTTACAGTTCATTCTAATAATTACAGTTCATTCTTCTAATAACATTATTTTAACAAATCTTGACCGGGTTTTCATTTTAGATCCATGGCCAATTGCCACTTTTTCTAGTATTTTTAACAGTTTCTCGCTAAATATGCGAGCAATATGATATAATAAATCATTGCTCATCGAATGATATATTAAATCATTGCTCATCGACGAAGGCTTTTGGTTTAACATAATTCCAAGCAAGAACAAGTCAATATTTAAATTGGGTAGAGCCGACAAAGAGATAAAGCGGGAGAGGCATGTTTCGATAGAGCTAAACGAAACCATAGTATAATATGTCACAACTTCACCAGGGGTAGTTATAGGTATACTTATAGATCTAACATAAACCTTAAATAGCAGATATGAAGGTTATACCGCCTAAGACCGCTCGTCTGAGCCTTATTTTGGTTAACATGGGTCACCAAAAAAAATCCTAGGAGAACGCTAGTTGAGGTTGACAACCTGGCAGGATTGGCGTTATGTATAAAAGACGTATTAGCATCGCTCTTTCGTGAATGCAACATAACAATAAGAATATCTGCTTAAAAACTAATAATGACTTATGCACTTGATCCGCAGTGTGCGTGTAACTGTGTATGTGTGTGTCTTGAATCTGTGAATATGAAACATGTTAATTATGAACATTTTGCAAATGTAATACTTTCTCAAAACACTCACACAGAAACACAATTTCACAGTTGTGTAGAATTTGTTGGGTAATTCCGAGTGTGTGCGTGTGTGTGGATTTTGGCGAAGTAATGTTAGAGCGTAGACCAGAGAGAAAGTGAATGAGTTTCATGAAACTTTTTCGATTAAAGTTGATAATTGCATTGCATGAATTTAAAACTGCATAGGTGTGCGTGTGGAAACTGGCATAATACATATGTAGTTGCATTCAAATGCATTTGGAAGCTTCGGTGGTTATTGTATGGTCTAACACTTATGATTGAAAAGTGTCATAATATTTCAACAGAACGCAATCGCGGTGCAGCTTTTGAAAAATTAATAGGAGCATGCGTAAAGTTTACGACAAGCCGAAGTTAGTCGATTTCATATTAATGTGCAAATATCTGTATCAATATCAAAGTATTTATTTTGGCAATATCTAACTACTGCAAAACCATTGGGTTATATTTGTTAACAATGATTCCGAAAATTGCTTTTGAAATAATTGATATTTCTAACATCGTCAAAACTGTAACTCAGTAAAAACAACCTAAAAATGGAAAAGTCGGATAGGGGACTACCCCACACCACTCTGGTACTCAGAAGATTTAGCGCATCTGTCTTAAGTTTGAAGGATTTCGGACTTAATTTGTGACCGGCGGCTACTTGGAAATTTGTCCAATTTTACTGAGGATAAGTTTAGGTCACACCTACTGTGATATGCTTCAGTTGAATTCAAGTTTGAAAAGGGACTATCTCAAAACATCGACCTGTTTATAGAGACTTTAGTAGGAGTGGCCATATTTGAACACTGTCGGATTAATATTCTGACTTCTAGAGCGGCTGAACTTCAAGTCGAAAGAAGCTTTCGTGTACTTACTTACTACAATTACATGGCCATGGGCCTATTCGAAAAATAATTACCGATATGGTCAAATTTCTTCTGAGTTACTTGTGGGTCTTGTACTGTGAAGAGTGCTATATTTAGGCAAGATTCCTGTATTCATGTAATTTGCCACTACAGCGGAGTATGTAAATTCGGAATATATCGGGTGATCAATCAAAAATATTTTTTCAAAATAAAAGAAAAATTTAAAAAATCAAACAAAATGTGGAATATTTGTGGTCTTTCGAAAGGATATTTTATGCCAATTATTTTTTGAATATAATTTCCTTAAAATGTTGGCCGCAACTATGCTTCAGGGTGTCCATTCTTCATTCTTCAAATAAAATGTGGAATAGGGTGTCCATTCTGGGGGTCCAATTTTGGATGACTTGTTTGAGCATTTCGACCGGTATGGCTTTAATGACACACGTAATGTTGGATTCCAAAACCAGAATCGTAGCTGGTTGTCAGCATAGAATTTGGACTTTGCGTAGCTCCAATGTGATATTACAAGATCTAGGCGGCCAACTCACCGGTCCAACACGTGAAATTGGCTGCTCTTCGTAATGACCTCTTAAAAGACCCATTGTTTGAGCAGCTGTATGGCAAGTGGCACCGTCCTGTTGAAACCAAGTCTCGTTAAGATTACGGGCTTTAATATCAGGAAGCACAAATCATGGCGCGATAGCGAGCACCATTCACGATTATGTTCCGACCTTCATCATTTTTGAAAAAATATGGACCGATTATTCCACCAGCCCATAAACCGCACTAGACCGTGATTTTCTCTGGGTTTCTAAGCAATGGTTGTTTTTCAGACCAAAATGCGGCAATTTTGTTTATTGTCGTTGAGCGAGAAATGTGCCTCGTTACTGAACAAAATTGTGGTCGGAAACAGTTTCTCGCCGAACGGTCATTTCCATTATACAGCTGCACAATTTTGAGACGTTGTTTCGGTGTAAGTCTTTCCATGATGAAATGGCAAACAATACTGAAAGGAAAAAAAATAAATTGAACACAACTCACGGGAAATCTGTGAAAAAGGCTATTAAAAAAATACCTCAAGATGGATTACCCTTAGTTGATATGGAGTCTAACTGCTTCCGGTCTATGTGTTTAATAAGCCCTATGATGTATACAACGATTTTTTCAGACAATCTTTCAGTGTACATGCAGTATTCTTAGCCAATCTAGACCATTTTCTTTAAGAACCTAAAGATAACTTTAGGCATCGAGCTTCAAAACTGTGATATAGTTGAACTCTCAGTTTTAAAAGGCATTCAATACATAAGTACTTCTTCAAAAGGTTTAAGTTCTATATTTCGGCATGTTAACATGGTAAAGGGATAAAAAATGAACCCCCGGTAAAAATCTTTGACAATTGAGTGAATTTTTACATAAATGACTATTAATATAATTGTGGGTAGCCGTGCTGTGAATTTTATTGTGTATGAAAACCACTCATGCGACCCAAGATAGAAACCAGATCCTCCTTTTGAAAATCTAATCTCTAACATCCATTTGCTCTTCGGAGCCGAAAGTTGGTCCCGGTTACTGAGTACATGAATAATATCGTGCAGGGCACACAGAGTCAACAGAAGTTTCCCGTTTGCAGCTTAATTGAACAGTGAGGGGGAATAGGTAAGTGAGATTATAAACAAGCTTATTACTTATGAAAACATCCAAAACCAAATTAAAATCGTAAGTAATAAAATCCATTGGTACGTAAATGTTCCACTCATTATTCGATTAAGGTACGAATGGGGAACTTCATTGAAATTAGAAAGCTATTATATAATTCATACATTCGGTGGTCTAGGCCTCCCGCTCCTGCGTATTTGGTTTAATGTTGCGGTACGATTCGATTGTCTTGAAAAGCGCTTAGACATGTGGGTTTTGATGTTCTTACAATGTGCAGCAAATCAAGCTCCAGTTCTTTTCAATAGAAACCTAAAAATTCCTAAGGGCTTCACACCAAAAAGCATGGCACAGAATTTGTGTGTTTTGGCTAACTATAACACTTGTATGAAATATCATTTGGAACTTATTTGTTTTCTTTTTAAATTATATTATGACTGTATTTAGAAATTGTCTAATCATCGTTTCTTCATTTGCCTTTCTTAAAAATTCACAATATTTTTGTATTTTGATTGAATTCTACGTTGTATGTCTGTAGCTCAAGTATTATTCAATAAAGTCATTTGATGACAAAATATGTTTCTTGATTGCCGGCATTGTTTCTTCGGAAAAGAGAGCAATCGAATCTTAATATATGAAATTAATTTAAAATGTTTCGGAAATTCGATTTTGTTTTTACATATGTACATAAGAGTACATTGCAGGTATGATGTGTTCAGGGCAAATGTCTAAAAAGGGTCCAATTTTGAAATTGTTTCGTACCAATGCCGAGAAACCACACAGTGTTCAAGGTATACACTAGTGTGGGTCCAAAAGGTTGTTGCACCAGCCACCCCCTAGAATTAAAGATAATCTAGGGACTATTTCGGGTTTTTTCTGTGAACCCTACATGCCGTCATTTTTATTCTTTTTATTCTGCGTTGTCATTTGAAGTCCCATCGTAACGAAACCGTTATTCCAGTTTCGGCAAGGGCCATATTTGACCATAGGGCAGATTTAACACCGATGTCAAATGCAATTAGTGATCTCTGTTTCTTTCTACCCCCTGATTGGGTCTTATTTTGAAACCTCAGTTTGAAGTTATAGGCGCTTTACTAACGTTTCACAAAAGCTAGGTTAAACAGACAACTTTTTTTGTATGGGGACCTCCGTACTAGTGCACACACTTTAAATTGTATGTTGGTTTCTGTTTGCTAGTTGTTGTATATTTATGTGCAGAGTGAATACACTTTGAACTGTTTATCTACCTGCAATTTAATTATATTTTGAATTTTACAGATAAATGATGAACGCAAAATTTAATAAACCCACAGTGCGATAAGGGCCTGTGATAAGTGCAACATCCCACATGTCAAAACTACTGATCTCTGACTTAGAATTTATAAGACCAATGTGGCTCTCTGGATAAGAATTGTATTTATATAGTCCAGAGCCTACTCTTTTCAAATTAGTATGAAAGGAACACCCATCAGGAGAAGACCTTCAAAGACATACAAAATCGAGTCAGAATAAATCTACTTAACCTTTATGTAACGAACAGCGCTTCATTCTACAAGCAGCGACCTGCAATTCCATCCTAATTACAGCATCAATGAATATTGAAACTATTGAACAGATAACAGTAAATAAGGCGAACAATGATGGAACTCCGGGAACCAAAAAGGGTAGTAATAAAAAATAGCATGGCCACTGTAAATATAACTGGTATAATGGCTAGAATATACGACTGCCATACAAAAAATCAAAGTTCATATCCTGACTAGAAAATATGCTTCAAATAGTCCACGAGTTTTTGAGAAAAATCCTTCATAAAATGTAAGCGCCCAGCATGAGTCGACGCATCGACGCACCGTATGAGCTCCACCCCGCATTGTTAAACTCATCAAAATACACGATTACATTGAGTTGGAAGTGTTGGTCGAGTAGAAACAAACTACGGAAACACTGACAGAGAAGCCCAAGTATTTGGTGGAGCGACAAAGGAAATTAGATTTGAAAACCCACGATATTGCAAGCTCGCCAAATACCGAAGTGATTGCAAATCATTTGTAATGCAGGCCATTAAAAACACAAGGTAATAAAGACAGCTAAAGTTAGTAAGCATAAGTATCCGATATTTTAGGTATACTTTTTGACTTGGACACTTCAGCATAGCTTGCTGACACATTAGGATATGTGAAGTTTCAAGAATTTTTTTTCTTCAAAGCGCATAACATTGAATGCAGTGCTTAATTTTGCACATTTGAATATTCTCCATAGATTTTATTCGATTTAAAATTTAGTATCAACATTTTTTTGCTTAATTAGCAAATATTTCAACAACTTTTTAGATGACTTTAAGTTCAATTTGTGTGCTTATCTAGGGTTTGTGTGACAAATGGTGCTGGCTAAGTGACTTTTTATGTTTTCCATTACACTCATGTACACGCATGGCTGTATAAAGCAAAAGTTTTTGTTTGAAATCGAATGTGTCAAATCAAATGTGTGGTATGAGTTCGATGTAAATTGGATTTTGAAGCGGCTAATTTTAAATATTATTAGATATTTTTGCTATATCATTACATTTTATTTCTTTTATATTTCTTTTGTTTCCACTTACTTTTAATTTGAATTTAACGTTTATTTCCAACAATAATACAACCCTGTCATTTAAACTATCAATGATCCTCATCAGCTGTTCTATTTTGAATTTAACGTTTATGCTACTATGTTATTGCAACGCTGTTTTCCTTAATAATTCTACTACATTTATTTAACAACTGTGTACGACGAACTGTATAAAAGCAGGGCACTTTGTGTGGAACAGAGCAGTGACAAATGTCAAAACTTATTTAATAGAAAATTGGGCTGGCCTCAGGTCAATATATATTAACATAAACGTTATGTATTCTAGATAAATACTTTGTATACTAGAAATAAGTATTTTATTTAAATAGTCTTTAAAATTAATGTAAAAAAAATATCTAATGGAAAATAAACATGCTATGCTATGCTATGGAACAGAGCAGAAAGCATTCAGTGTTGAAAGTGAAGAGTGTTCTGTCCAGACTTATTGAATAAGTTCCGGACGGCAATCTTCACTGAAGATAAATGAAAAAGCTTCTAATAAAGTAATATACTTAAATCGTACATGTTTCGGTATTTTAATTGATTTAAATGAAAAAGATTTACAATCTTAGAAACAAGATTGATTCAATTTCTATTTAATCGTAACAGTATAGAAAGAGATTTTCAGAAATATCTCGAATACACAAATCACATTGGAGCCTGCAAATGTCTAAACAATTTTGGTCAGTGAAGAGATATTACCCATTAATTTCTAAACGGAGGGGGTCATAATGACGAACTTCTTAAGAGAAGTCGTTTTTAAAAATTAAAAAAGTAACTCGGCGAGATACCAAAATTTGGAATTATATAGCTTCAGAGCTACTCATTTTATACGTACGTATTTCCCATAATATCCATTACATTGCAGGCGGAAAGGTTTTACCAAAGAGATGCGATTGCTGTGCTGACAGCAACCAACATTTTAAAGCTGGTACGAAAGGTTTCGAACTTAAGGAATTTTTAGCTATAGATAAATCAGTTTCTGCCAAAGAGACCTTCAAGCGGTGATGCCTTTTAATTCGGTTAATGATGCGATAGGTAAGGTCAATCTGGCAAGAGCTGAAGCCAAAGCAAACCAGTGTCTTTAAGTTGGCCCCTAGGTTTCTTGGCATCAACCTGTAGAGATAAGGTGTGGATACTATCCACAGCATTACTCTATAGACATATCTTTACAGAAGTGTATGTATATCTAAAAGTATTCGTCTTAAATCCACAAAAGCCAGGCAGTGGCACAGAATGCATTTTATTTTACTCGTATATGAGTATAGCCGTTGCATCTTCTGCAGCAGTTTTTAAAATATATTCGAAGAGTTTCAGGGTATCTAAGTAACAAAGGGGAATCTCAGATGGGGCCTTAAAGATGAATCGGGTCCTATGCTTAGACAAGGCAGATTGCTTTGGTTTATTTACAGGTGAGTTCCTTTTCCTACCTGTCGTTGGCAATGAGGAGGAATTTCCGCGAAATAATTAGCTTAACCCTCGCAGTAATCAGTGATTGTATTGCCATCTCCTCTAGAAAAACTCTGAATTGTAGAGCAAGTCTTGGTGTGCTGAACATCTTCCTTTAGGCATCTAGAGGCCTATTTACTACGAGTAAACATAAAGGTGAAAACATATGGTTTTCCATAGCTAAAACAGTTTGGTGACTTTAGGGATATTCAACTGCTCTGCGTTATTCCTACATCTACCTCCTTGCTTTGACTTTGATTTGTCAGAGAATATTAAAAGAGATTACTTCTGAAAGGCGGCATTTATTCATAGTTAGGAGCACCCTGTTATTCTGGCCATGCGAGTATGTGCGGCCCTCCGTAGAGTATATGTGTCGGGAGAAGAATTTGATTTCCATCTTCAAATGCATTGCAATTTGGTGCTAAGATTCGTAGATCAGCAAACGTGTATATAGGCCTCGGTCCGTGACTAAGGAGGAGGATGTGTCCATATGGCATTTTTAAATTAAAACCGATCGGTCCTGGGCTGTCCTAAACGAGCACTGACCGCCCATGGATATGTAGTGCTGTGCGATGGCATGCCATGGTTGAAACTACCACAACGACAAACTTATAAAACACATGGACTTTGGCCGAATCATATCGAGTCCAAACCGCGAAAAAGACATAAGCGCCAAAAGAAATATATAACTGGAAAGGTTTTTTTTTTGTTTTTTATATAATGCATCTGGAGGATTCCAATACAATTGAATTTGATTTATCTTTCTAAATATAAATATTTAATTTTTAATATTTTGGGATTACCTTTTTTTAAATTTCATTCAAAAGCGAGTTTCGAAAAAAATACCGCGTACGACTTTTTCGCGGTAAGGACTCCATATATACCTCAATCATTAAATAAATATTAAAAAAAAGTTAACTTATTAATAGATTAGTCTGTTATAGGAAAACCTTTTCCTCTGTTTTTTTTTAAATTGACACCATCGGCAATTTACAAAAACACCTTATGACTATAACAGCATGCAAAATTGCAGGGTCCTAGCTCAAATCGTCCTTTAAACAGACAGACGGACCAACCAAAGAAGGAATTTTAAGATGATATATAGGGTGATCTATCTAGAGGTATTCTTTCAGAACAAAAAAATACTTATATAAGAATTCAAATCAAGTGTTGAATCTTTATTGGAAATACAGAGGACTTTTTATAGCATTTATTTTTTGAATATAATTTCCTTCAAATATTGGCCGCAACTACGCCTCATGGATAGACTTTGGTCTTTAAGTAATCCCAAAAAATCATCAGTTGATCTAGGCGGCCAACTCACCTGTCCAAAACGTGAAATTAGCTGCTTTTCGAAATGCCCTCTTAATAGATCCATTCTTTGAGCAGCTGTATGGCAAGTGGCACCATCCTGTTAAAACCGAGTGTCGTCAAGATTATGGGCCTCAATTTCAGGCAGCATAAAGATCGATATCATGGCGTGATAGTGAGCACCATTCACGGTGACGTTCCGCCCATCATCATTTTTAAAAAAATATGCTCCGATGATTTTACTAGCTTATAAACTGCACCAAACCGTTATTTTCTCTGGGTATAATGGCACCTCTTGAACCTCTTCTTGTTGCTCCTCAGCCCAAATGCGCATTTTTGTTTATTGACTTTGCCGTTGAGCCAGAAATGGACCCCATCACTTAACCAAATTTTGGTCGAAAAACGTTGCTTACCAAACGTTCATTTCCATAATACAGTGGCACAAATTGGAGACGTTGTTGCGGTGTAAGTCTTTCCAGGATGAAATGCAACACAATGCTGAAAGAAAAAAAATAAAGTTTAACACAACTCATGCGCAATCGGTAAAAAAAAACCCAATTGAAAAAAATAACTCTAGATTGATCAACACTTATAATACATATATTCCATAGAGTCAATAATAAATAGTTTAAGGTGTAATGGCCAAATTTTGTATACGAGTACAACTCATCCTTTGTTGGAGGGTATAATAAATGTAGCAAACCAGATTAAGAAATCCAAAAATATGATAAGCAATTTTCAATTAAAACTTATATTGTTCTAGAAATTTAATCCAGTTCAACATTAATATAGCAACACTAAAAACTTAATTCGCTAATTAATTATATTTTTCTGCGATATGCTCCATTAAAATATCGACAAAAGGTGAAAAATAAAACCTTTTCATTTTCTTCGCATCTCTGAAAGAAGCAAACACTGATACTGTGAAGATTCAATTAAACTTTTAACACAACAATTTAGTTGCATTCAATTTATTTACTCCGAAATAACAAACTTTACCTTGAAACCAACTTTAGTATTACTTACGTTTCATTCGTCAGTTTAGCAGTTCCTCCTTACAACCATCACAATTAAAAAGCCTTTAGAAAAAGTTTTCTATATTTTCCTTATACTAAACGGTAGCAGAATCAAATGTGCCAGTTAATGAAAATTTAAGGAAAAATTCAACAGGGAACGGCGAAAAGTTAAATTGCTATGTAGATACAACACGATGAGGAAGAGTACAATAAAAACAATTTAAAACTCTTTTAAAACTGATTCGAAAGTTGAGTTTGTTAAGACGTCATTATTGACAAAGAGATGGTAAAAAGTTTTTAAATAAAAATCCAGTAACGAAATCTGACTTTTGATGGAAGATGTACAATTTGTGTTAACTATAAAAAGGGGATATGATTTAAATTTTTATGCTCAAAAACAATCCTGTAATGTTCTTAAGCCCGCTGGTATTCAGAAATCGTGAAATTTGTTCACAAATCCAAATATGCACCTAGATATAAGATTTGGGTCCATTTTGTACTCGTACTTGCGCATAGGGTGAATGAATCCGAAGTAACTATTAATACTACGATTTGACTATATTAGAAGCCTTGGCTCATAGGTCCCTAGAGCCAAAAATGACGTTCATTCGAATACCAACATATGGTTACTTAGAAACAGTGGCATTTTCCCAATAATCTCAATATGCATTACTTTTTAAAATTTGCGGGCTTGTTAGGTCCCCTTCAACTCCCTTCACAATTAACGAATGAGTTCTCAAGAGTAATAAAATTCAGGAGCATGAATAAGACATCTGTTCATAGGGACCCACAAATGTACGTAGTTCTGTCATACATTGACCTACCAGCAGTCCTATCCCCTTAGCCGTAAACTCCGTGCCTAAACTCAATTTTTCCGACTTTACGTCTTATAAATTAAACTAAGCTAAATTAAAGTATTAGTTTAAAATATAAGTTATCATACATCCCCCTTCAAAATGCTATAATAATTGTCTACAACTATTTAATGATTTACAAAATATCCTGTAAATCTAATTGTGAAATGTTCTTTATAAACAAAAATAATTCAAATTTCATCATTGCAAACATTGCTTTTTATACAATCCATCATGGGTTAAAAAATATATGCACTTTTTCGTTCTCTTTGCAACATCCCGAAATACTGGTCGAGGACCCATACATATATTCTAAATCGTAGTAAAATTCTTAGATGACATAGCCATGCCCATCTGCCTATGGAAATCAAACAACAGATCTTACTTTTGAAGCTAGGTTGCTGAATTTCGCAGAAACCTGCGTTGATGGGCTGAAACGGTTGGTTTTGAAAATAATCCAGATCGGTCGAAAAGTAAAATATTCTCCTAATAAGGACTGGGAGAACCTCTGGAAAAATCAGCAATCTCAAAATTAACAAGGGGACAAATTAAGTTCGTCCGGGTCGAAGGTTTTATACCCTTCATCATGCACTATGTTGTAATGTAAGTTAAATAAAATTATAAAAACTGGATCCCTTACCATTGGCGACCACCGCAAGCATATAAAGGACCCCGATTTACGAATATGCACACTCCTGCAACCATGTGTCTCAATAATATTGGTGAATGTCCGCCAAAAGTACGATGCTGTCATTTAGAAAGTGAGATCGAAGCTACTTCGCGTAAAGAAAATTGATAACTACGATATATTCTACAGCTGCCACGAAAAAAGCATGTAGATCTGGCCACAATCCACATTAAAGCTGTATTTTTCTATACAATCGTAATTTGTTCATAGGCCCGCGAAAGATAAGACCGAAGAGATAACATTTAACAGCTCTTATACCAAACCTAACAGTGTTGATCTGTTCACCACATTAAATCGTTCTCGGGAATTTCCATGCCATAGTTGATAGGAAAAGTTTTTTTGTCTCAACTGTCGGAGAGTTCAACCTTCATGAGGCCTATTGATTTGTATCTTCAGGAATCTTGGTTAAATGTAGCACCAGATTCAAATATTGACTATATGTTTATCATATGATGGAAAGGCAAATATTTGGTGTTGTAAAAGGGGATAAAGAGACCAATGGTGCGATGAGCGACAAACCCTAAGATCATAGCTTACCAGGCAACGCTGGTGCTTATGGTGACGCTAGCAGTGTAAGAGCGATATGGGCACTAGAGAAGTCTACCCGTATATTCGTAGAAAGTAGAGGCCAATCGAAAGACGCCAATGCGAGGAGACGGATGTTGAAGTTCTATTAGCGAATGATGTTATATTGGGTTTTTTCGAGAAAGATCAAAATATAACGTTTGAGCTGCCATGGAAATAAATGTTCTAGCCAGAAAGTCGTCTGACGATTACTACAACAAAAGCGCGGACAAAAAGCACCTAAACTCCGGTGGCGATATTAAGTTGAGAATATTGCAAGAATTATTATTTGCAAAATCAGAATATTAAAGCAAAATCATTTGGAAATTTATATAAAAAAATTAGTAAAAAAAACAGTTTGATGTTTTAATTTAGGGAATGGGATCGGATATTTCGTAAAAACACTCAAAAATAAGCTATAGAAAGAACCGTAAAATGAATCCCAGAGATCACTAACACTACAAAGCAACTCTAATAATGCTCTGAGCGCCCTGAGCTCAATATTTTAGTTGTATTAACATTTTGTTGTATTATCATATTTTTTACACCTTTCAAGAAGCCGAAACACTTGACTGCTTCTTTTCGAACCAGATACGTAATGTACTCTCAAGCCTTTAACCCCTTTCATAGAAACAGAGGGTATAAAGACTTTTGCAAAAAGCGTGTGTGACAAGAGACACTGTGAATTTAACATCTCTGGAAAATGTCCCTAGTAGATGTCGTGGAATATTGCTAGGATTGTATCAAAATTAAAGAAGTCAAATGAATGACCCAATAATAATTTTTATGCCAGTTATTTCAAGTTTCGATTCAGCCTTTTATAACGATCTTAAAATTTTATTTTATTGCTTTCTTTTTAAAGACGATTGTGAATTCATTGCCAAACACACATTCAATCCTATTTCCGTAAATTTCCGCTTTCATCTATACTCGTAGCATTAAGAGTAGCGGAAACATCGTGTCGCACCAGTGCGATTCGATTATAAATTATGCGAGAGAGCAAATAAATTTTAAACGATAATGTTAAAGCTAAGAATCCGTAGTTTTTCATGCGGATGCTATAACTGACATCTTTAGTTACAATAACTTGATTTTATTACTTTTTAATATCTTTGAAAATGTATGCCAAATTTGGCCACCGAACGAGAGGAGCGCACACAGGGCAGGAAAGACAGACGAGCGTTCTTTGGCATTTCAAATAAAAGTCAAATGCCCTTCATTCGTTGGTACGTTCAAACTGGTATCTCGAACAAATTAGATTGAACGAATGTGATTTATGATACAATGTACACACACACACACACCGGAATATATATGTGTGTGTGCGGCTGTGCATGTTTAGGTGTATAGGTTCACTATGATTGTATGCCGGCAATTTGCCAAGTAAACAGACAACAACAGCATCAAATACTAACACTAGCAAACTATCACGGCAACCAACACATAACAACATTATACTTTCAACTATCACACTAACACCACTACACGCTCATATACTCATACTTATATATGTGTGTGCGACGCTGAATGGTTATTTAGTTACACGTACAGCAAGCAGTTCCACTACATACACACGAACACATCGAGATATGCCTGTCGGTCGTTTTAGTTATGGCCTTTGAACATTTGTTCGCCATTGTTGCCCATTGTGTGAGAATAAATGTTGCCAGTTTTATTAAAATGTTGTAAGGTTAAGATAAACATTTGCCAGTAAAGATAGATTTTGGCCAATGCCGGAACTGTGGCAAGTAAATTAAAGACTTGTGTACGAGCTGAAGATGTTGCGGCGACAAACGAAGAGTTAGCATCATTTGCAATTAAATGATTCCGGGATAAATTCAAATTAAGGTTTGCTTTACTTGTAACAGCAATATAAAATGAAAAAAATAAATCAAACTATGATGGCGACAATTGCAACAGGTAACGTGTCCCGATATGCCGCCGGAATATAGCAAACTAGTAGACTTTCACAATGACAGTACAGGAAATTTCCAAACCTTGCGCGAAACAGGTGAATGAAAAGACCCGGTTCCTGACGTTATACCAAATAAAGCATTACAGGCAGAGACAGACAGAAAGACCTCGTCAGAAATTGCCAAGAATATATCAAAGTGCGAGTGTTGAGAGATGGAAACTGCATCTTTTTCCAGGGGCGATAAAGTGCCGGGGTTATTAGTGGTATAAAGTATATAACCGGTTCGGCATGATGAACCCAGTGTGATCCTTATTGACTATACAACAAGTCGTCTCACAGAACTCTAGGTGGTAACTCCTGGGAAACTGGCGACCTGGAGGACGGGGGCATGTGTCAGCACAACAGTTTCGATACTGGAAGTTAAGTTTCAGAAGATATGCCGTAAAATCGGTAGTTGAAAACGCAACGGAGGCTATACTTGCTTAATGCTTTATTTTTTTCGGCACTACAACCGCATATTGACCAATTAGCATGTCTAAAATTATTAAATATGTAAAAGGGCGATACAGGAAAACTGAACTTGAGGAACGCTTTTAACCACACTGCTACGCTCCGAACGGGTACCTGAGATGACAGTAGTTTCTGATTGTGAAACCTTGATAGAAGACGGGTAGTCCTTGATTGATGAACCCTTGTGCAGATTCGCGCTGAACTTCTGTACAACAGGTAGGACTTTACATCGCTTATATTCCACCTACCAGACCGTAACACTTAGTCACACGCCGCTGTCCGATCAAATAGAGAATAAGTAAACTTGCTTAGCGCTATCTTGAGGCGGAAATCTGTGAATATTTTCATAGACAGCTAAAAGGCTATCAGTTGCCATTTAAAATAGTGAATTACACTTACTTTGTACACGGCATAATTCGAAAAGTATGCATAAGTATAATTTTCAGCACGGCTTTGTGACTTGCAGTATTTGTTGTATTCCCCATCATAGGATTGGAATAAATATAAATTGTTGTTTCCGTTTGTAATATCTCGATATATGTACTTTGATCATATAAATAATATAGGTATGCATGTTATTGATCATCATAAAAATCAAAGGCAATCTAGCCATGCCCACCTGTTGAAAACAAGATTCAGCACAACCAAAAATATCTAGAGTCTTCTCACTTACCAGACATTTGTCTCATAGTCGTTGGTGCTTTGGTATTGAAAATGGGCACCATCTGATAAAAGACGACAAAGTGCGCCTTCGAGGCACCAAGAATAGTCCAGATCGATTTTTTGACAACTTTATAATAAACATAGATACGAGGGTAGATCAATGATATAGTGACTTTTTAAATAAAACACAGTTTTCTTTGTAAAAACAACATTTATTTTTTAACATAATCTCATTTTAGCTTAATCCACTAAAATTAACGTTTCTCCAATTTTTGTATCTCTTCCAAGTAATGGGATTTTGCGAGGTCCATGAAATAGGCATTTGTTTGATCAATAATTTCATCCTGAATATCTTTCTACCGAGCCATTTCTTTAGGTTTGGGAATAATAAATATTCACAGGGGGCAAAATATACAGAACATGGCGGGGGAGGTACCAATTCGTAACCCAACTCATGTAATTATGCCATTGAGACTGCATGCATCCGTGCATTATCTTGATGAAAAATAACTTTTTCTTGGCCATGTGGGGTATTTTTTTTTAAATCCTCGTTAAATCGATCCAATAAGTTGGTTCCTTTTTGAAAGTTATCGATTTAGATTACCCCGCGTGCATCCCAAAAAACTGTTGCCATCACCTTATTGGCCGACAAAGTCACCTTGGTCTTTTTCGGTTCACCTGAAGAAACCCATTGTTTAGACTGCTGCTTGGTTTCCGGGGTGTTGTAATGGATCCATGTTTCATCCACAGTTAAAAAAAACAGCAAAACTAATTCAAATTGCGCTTAGACAACTCCAAGCAATCCTTGTCACACGATTACGTTTATGGTAAATTGAGAATAAACGCGACAGACATCTTGCAGATAGCTTTCCTAAACCCAACTGATCATGTAAAATCGAAACCACACTTTCATATAAAATGCGTATGGCATCAACAATTTCACGCATTTTAACTCTTCGATCGGCCAACACCATATCGAGGATTTTTCTGACATTTTTGGTTGTATTGACCTAAATTTTCTGCCCAGAACGTTTAGCGTCATTTGTACTTGTGCGACCACAGCGAAAGTCAGAAACCACTTTTTTACAATTGAAATCGAAAGTGCAGAGTCCCTATAGTATTTTTCAAGCCTTTTGATTGGAGGCTGTTTTCCGCAAAAAATAATGTTTAATGAGCACTCGAAATATACTTTTTTCCATTTTTAACAAAATCGACGAGAATAAACTCGTATGTTTTGAACAGCTGTTAAACACAAACTATATGACGAAACTCTCTCAAAACTTGATAGCAGTGGTACTTGATGGGAGCAGTGTTGCATTTCATATAACTACGAGGGATGTTGGAAAAGTCACGGCATTTTTAATATGCCCTCGTAGCTTTGCTAAAAAGTCGTATCCATAGAAGTCCGGTAAATGGGATCTTTGGCCATAGGGGCCAAAAGCGTGCTCTATGTTCGCGGACATATGGGTATCTAGAAACAGTAAAATTTTCTTACAAAACTTATATGTACTTAACTTTGAGATTTGTGCCAATTTAAAGCTCGCACCAGCCTGGGGTCACAAACCTAAGGCCTCCTTGGACTATGGATATATGGGTATTAAAACCCCACAAAAGTTTACCACGAATCAAAATGTTACATTTAACTATTTGAGTAAACTTAAGTTCTTGACCCATGTTTAGTACAAATCGGAATATTTATTGAAGACCCTGTATTATTTATGTTTAAGTCAAACAAGTTGGCTTTGTTACTTAAAATTTTGTATAATGATCATAAACTATTAGCGATTTCAAATGGGCAAAGTCGGTTCAGAAGAAAAAATGTCTTTGTAAGGGCCAAAAGGTACATCGGGAAAAAGTTTTTAAGTATTTAATTCCCAAATCATATTTTTTTTGGATGGCCAATGTTTTTTTTCTTACTGTTTTTTGGAGAACACTTTATGTAGGGAATTGGTCCCAAAAATGGTCGGTATTGTCAGACGGGTAATCAATATTCAATATGGATATATGCGTAATCAAAATAAAGAGTCCAAATTTTGAAAATTGTTATATGGTTTATTTTGAAAATTGTTATATGGTTATGGTCCTCAGTTATGGTCTTACTCGCATTTACAACTGGTTTCACAAATTATATCCGATTTTATTAAGAAACGAAATATGGCTTTATTTGAAGATTTGACTTTTATTGGATACGCATTGTAAATCATATACAACCTGCCTTAGGTGGAATCTGTACTTCGAAGTACAAAACATATGTTTTCCCTGCTGTGACTACCTACCGCCATGACAGTAACTTTTCTGTCATCGGTTTGTGCCTACATTGGTCGTTGTCTTCTTCGTTCCGAATCTTTGTCATTTTTTTAATATCCGATATTCAGCTGCAGTTATTTTTCACATTAACTTTAAACTTGAGAAAATAAATCTTCTCCTGATAAATGTGCTCAGAAGAAGGCATTATAATCGTTTCCGAAGAATATAATTGCTTACGCTTAAAGTAAGTTCAATTCCATTTTAATCGAGGGCAATATGCAAATCAATGCAAAGCATTTTACGCTTAACCTCCGACTGATACCAACAAAAGACACAGCAGCACAAGCAGAAATAGCGGTTGAATGGGCAACAATTTGAGAGACCATTCAACTCTCAAAGGGAAATAAAATCCAAAACATTATTTAAATTCGCCCCCCTACAGCCACCAACAGACGGAGAAAAAAGTCTACACTTTCTCCATGCACTGTTCGTTGGTTCTGTTGACTACGGAAGCAAAAACCAGGCGTGCTGACGAAGGAGCTGAACGAACAAAGGCAAACAGCTGTCTTAAATGCAAATCGAGTCAACAAGTGCTAAGTTTCCAAAAAGCATTTATTATTAGATTTCAGTTTTTGGCCTCTTGATAACTTTTCCATTTTCCTCAATTCTTCCTAATACACAGAAATCCAGGCAAGTAAAAACGAATAAAGGAAGGAAGTTTCTGCGAAACAAAAGTTCACAGAAACAAAAATCACAACACACAAAAACGATCTCGTAGTTCTGCGCACACTTCAAGCAAAAACTTAATAAATGCCGGGAAAAAACGAACAAAAATTAAATACGCAAACATCATTTTACCGCTTTGAATATAATTTATGACGGGGAGGTCGGAGCAGTAAGCGACAAAGGCAAAATCTATACAAAGAAAATTAAATGAGTTCCCCAGCCAGAAAAAAACACAATACAAACAAAAAGTTTGCAGCATAAATTATGAAAAGCCCCACCAAAAGGAAAAAAATAAATAAATATAAATTTGGCTAAAATAGAGCGACGCCGAATACGAGTATCACCGCCAGTGTTTTCATCACGTTAGCAAGACGAAATTGTCGAGCGAAACGCGTCTCCCACACTGCAAATGGGGAAACGAGCCGTTGTGAGACACAAAGAATTTAAATACCTCTAAGCTTATAATTACAATTCACGCATATGCAAGAGCGACCTTTTTGGCTATTTACATTCTTCAACAAACAAGTGAGCAGTGGACGTCTGAGATGTTTTTTCATAAACGCCATCTTAAGGTGCCGTCAAAGCACAAAAAATGTCAACAATTCATTACGGCAGTAATTACGAAACGTTCTTGACTTGGGTCCTGCGGGTCACGAGACAAGTCGGTTTATTAAGTTTCAAAGCATTTCTACGTTTATGAATTTTTAGCATTGCATCAACAACCACAATACTTGGATACTGGCGCAAAAAATCAGCAAAATAAATTTAAATAAAAAACCATTGAATAGGTTTCAGGTGGTTGATCCGACTTACATACGAGTATACCCTCATCCAGCCATAAGTGGACTATAAATTTTCGTCCTCCATTGCGTACCAATTTAGTGAAATCTCGTTAAGGGAAGATTGTGTGAGAGGTACTAGAACAGGGCGTGGCATCCACATTTTTCTTATGCGCGAACAAAGATAAAACAAACATATTGCAGAAAGAAATATTGTAGCGAAATTAATGCATTAGGGGAAAAATTAGGTAGGTTTCAATCTACGTTTGGATAGTGTAGTGTGTGATGAAGGTAATAGGAGGGGCGTGGAAAGAAATCAAATTATTTGTCATTATTACTTTGTTGTAATTATGAATTGAACAGTTTTTTATTCTGGTTCGAGACCTGTTTGTTGTTTCTTTTTCAGCATCAACGTCAAAAATTGGTGAACTTTATTGGCTTGATTGCCTGGCAGACTGTAGTACAGCTGTTTCCAAACCCACCAAGGTTTTTCTTCAGCAGTTTTTGGCAACGATTACTTTGGGAGTTATGCGGGAGACTCATTTAAATTACTATTGCAATATACATATTACATTTTGTGTTGGATCGCATGAAAAGAATTGATGATTTTACAAATATACCAAAATTAGGCAATTGGTGTATTTTCATGGGAGCTACCAGAATAGGGCCTGTCAACCACAATATTCATATTCGAGTACAAAGCCGTTATTAATACGGTATTCACAATTTAAAACTTTATTTTGACATCAAGATAAATGGCTGCGGTTAAAATAATCTGACTATTCAATGCCCTTAACTACGCCGGTAGAAGACATGTCGTATTATATTATTAGCTAATGACTTGCCAATATATGTGGTCTCAAAAGCGTCATAGCCTTACATTGGGCAATTCTATACATTGTTTAGTAAATTCGGATTTAATATGTGGCACCTAGAGCCATAAAACCCTTACTTGGAAGATAAATTTGTTTACTGTACCAATTTAACAACGGTTCGTTTTTGGTCACTCCCTTCCTAGCATCTGAAATTTGAGCAAGAATTTAAAGATTAATTAGTTGGCTTCAAGGTCGGCAGGATTTTGAATCGGGAGATGTTGGTGTGATCCAGTTTCACCTGGAACTTATAAGGTAGAAGGCGAAATATTGGCAAAATGGTATTTATTTTGCGCTTTCTGTAGCAATGGGACATTATATCGCCCCCATATGGGGGCTATTCGAAAACATCGAGTTATACTCGTACACAGGGTGGACGATTTAACATTTGAAATTTTAATTGGCTGTATAAAAAAAGTACTGAAAATTGTTTAAATTTCTGGTTTTATTGAAAAGGTTGAACTTTGTCATTTAATAATGGAACACAATATCATTCATATGACGACTACCACAACTAGCTTGGCAGTACCTCATCCGATCAACCCAACCAACTGTTTGTTGTTTGTTAGATTTGTACATTTTTGATTCTTTCGGGTTTAATCTCTTCTGGTCGAATTTCTTCAACTTCGATTTCATGTTTCAACTTTTCAATTGTCTCTGGATGCTCCCTAATGGCTCCCCACAGAAAATAATATAAAGGGCTCAAATCACAGTTCCGAGACGGCCAATTGACATCACAATTTCTGCTTATTATTCTATTGGTTGCGTTGGCTGTGTGACACGTGGCCCAGTCTTGTTGAAACAAAATGTCATCCTTGTCATTCTCTTGAATTTTTGAAAACAAAAATTCGTTGAGCGTGTCGCGGTAACTAACGCTTACCGTTGACGGTAAAGGAGGCTTTTCGCTCATTTTCGAAGAAAAGTGGCCCAATGATACCGCCAGCAAAAAATCCACAGCAAACAGTGACTCGTTGTGGATGCATTGGCCTCTCAATAGTCACGTGTGGGTTCTCTGAAACCTATAGCGGCAATTTTGCTTATTTACATAACTCGTTGTGGATGCATTGGCCTCTCAATAGTCACGTGTGGATTCTCTGAAACCTATATGCGTCAATTTTGCTTATTTACATAACCAATGAGAAAAAAAGAAGCATAATCTAAAAACACGATTTTTCGGTGAAGTTTTTTATATCCTTCAAAACAATCGTTATCCCATTGGGCGAAGCAAAAACGCATCGGAAAGTGCTCCACTATTAAATGACATAGTTTTAATAGAGTCCATCCATGTTCCAAGAACTAACTTTAGCTAAATTTCATGAAACGGACTGACATTCAGACATCGTTGAATGAAATAAGCAGATGGGTCTAGCTCAAATATTATGGGTTATACAAACTTTTGTCATAAATCGAAGTTATAATACCCTGTTCAACAAAGTGGTGCAGGGTATAAAACAAAAAACTTTGGAGCTAACGTTTAGTTGTATACTCGTATCCTCTATTTCCTATATTGCATTTTGTTGGTACTAGGTCAATCAAATACTTGCAAGTCAGTTTAGAATAAAGAGAAACAAAGTAATGAAATTTAAGACCCTTTAACACATTTGTTCCTTACTACTTATTAAACTTATTTTAGATTCGTATTAATTTGTTTTATATGAGCCACGACTTTTTGTCGGTAATGGCACTTTTTGGCAAGATTTACCGAATTGGATGTTTTCTGCTTATCGACGCCTCACAGTTATGGGTGGAATTTTAACTCCAAGCTCAGTTTTAACCGTTTCAGAAGACGTAAAAGTGTTCCGAGTGTTTTTGTCATATACTTTTTTTGATCATGTGACGCCTTGCTCACAAATACGACCTTCTAATGTTTTTTTTAGGAATTTTGAAGTTGAGTACGAACTTTTATCTTCAAGATTAAGAATGATGTCCAACAGTGCATAGCTCGACCCATATTTCTGATAAAACATGTTTTGTGATTTAAAACTTTAAAAAAAACTTCTATGACAGCTTTATATTTGAATGTACAAAACACTTTTTGCGGCTTAAAGTTTATACTTATATTCTGGTATATAATCATTAGATATTAATGCAATTTGCTGTTGACACTATTTTACTGTTTGCACATATGGTTAACATTTCTCATTTTATACCATATTGTCTTTAATTGTAGGGTGTTGCCAGACTAGAATTTTTAGAAGCTCTTACAATTCTAAATAATTCCAAGCAAAAATAGTTTACCTAGTATTACAAATTTGTCCGAAATTTTGTAAATTGTTTTTAAATTATTATTGACCCTATTTTTGTCCGTGTCTATTTATTATTTCATATATAATTAAGTAGCACAAACAATTTAGTGCAAGCTCATTTATATTAGAAAATTTTAATAAGGATCGCGAGGAAACTATTTTAGTTTCCATAATATTGGTTTTTGTGACATTTCGTTTAACATGCGTGAAACTTTTATTTATTTTACTTTCATTTATTTATACAATGGCTGCGATCATATTACCACAAACTTTTCCGAAAATTCCACTTTAAACAATATTCCTCATTGTGAAACATCATAACTACTTACAGAGACTTTTAGTATTTGCCCTCCAAGAATGTGCTAAAGTAATTTCATTGCAATATCTAAATTAAAACTTGAACACAATACGAAGACTGCGGAAATATGGTTTTGTTTTAAAATTAAAACTTTCTTCGTTGTTTAACTTCATTCTAACTGACGAAAATTTTAATGCGCATTTCTGGCACTATCAGCACAGCAGCCACAACCACACTTTCAAAAATCCATTTACGCGCTGCAGAAACTTTCCCCGCAACGCACGGTCCCTTTCCCAAGAAGTCTTGCCTCATCTGTACGCTAGTCAAGTTAACTGGCAGCCCGCATTCCATTCAGCACAAAACGTCGGTCGACGAGTATTACAAGCAAAAGTGTTTGGTTTGAAATTAAAATAATTTCGTTGGTTTGCAAGCACAAGATTTTTAAATAATTAAAAGTTATTTTCAGCAAAACTGCTCGAAAAAGAGCAACACAGAATTGTTAGCTGAAAATCCGCCGAGCACACACATACATTCATATTTGAGGAAAGATACAATATTAAAATTGTATTTAAACCAAAACCATAAATAAAATTTAATTCGAAACTTACACAATAAACCCTCGAAAAAGTTGTTGTCACAATATCGTATCGTATCTATCTGCGGTTGTAGTTAAAAACTGTCAAAAAAAGGCAAAAAACAACAACAGGAAAGACCCGGAATAACATGAGCATGTGCATTAGACCGGGGCTTATTTCTTTTTATTGGTCTTAAAAATCCACGCACAAATTGTTATCACGATTGGCCAATTTTTAGACGTAAAACACTTCATTAGACGGGGCCTTATTTCTATTTCGAAGAATTTGTATTTCGACAAGCACTTGGTCTCAAAAGTTCACACAAAATTTTTCATCACGATTGGACAATTTTTAAAAGTAGTTTTTTTTTGTTTTTACTTGACGGATCGACATAATGTAGGGTAGGTACTGTGTATATTTTTTTTTTTAAAAATATACACAGTTAAATTGCTTGTAATTTGTCACACATTTCGTATTCTCTTTCATTTAGTCGTCGTTGAAACAGTGAGGAATGTACAGTAGTTTGGACTTAGCTGCCACCTCAGCGTTAATATGGCTTTTGAGACACCTAAGTGAAAATGACACGTAAGTTAATTCAGTAACCTGCCCCCAATATGCAACTATTCTATTTTCGAATCTGCTAAACAAATGTCACTTATATTTAAATTATTGTCACAATTTTATGGATTTACAAGTATGTATCGCTTGCTCAGCGCAGCAAACCAAAAGTTCAGAGTTCGGGTTAAAGTTAAAAAAGTACTAGATTCGTAGTTTGAAACGTTAGCACATTTTTAAAAAGCAATGCGAAAAACAGCTCAAAAGCTCTTTTATCTTATTTCTAAAGGGTGGTTAAATTTTAAGGGCCGATGTTACTTTTGAATAAAACGCAAATTATTAGGGAAATTATTGTCATTTCTTTTTATTATGATAATATTAGTTCAATTCAATTATGCATGGAACAAAATATCGGCCAAATGGCCATCCGATGGTCCAAATTTTCGATAACGCTGAGGCATTATTGAGGTTCTATGCCGTTAATGTGCCGAATGATCTCATCCTTTAGCTCTTGAATTGTAGCTGGATTATCCACGTATACCTTTTCTTTTAAATAACCCCAAAGAAAGAAGTCCAACGGTGTCAAATCGCGTGGTATTGGCGGCTAATTAACATCGCCACGACGTGAGATAACACGGCCATTGAATTTGTCGCGCAAAATAGCCATTGTTTCGTTAGCTGTGTGGCAAGTGGCACCGTCCTGTTGAAAACACATGTAGTCCACATCCATATCTTCCAATTCGGGCCATAAAAAGTTTATTATCATCTTACGATAGCGAACACCATTCACAGTAACTGGCTGACCGGCCTCATTTTGAAAAAATATTCGGCCCGATGATGCTGCCAGCCTAAAAGCCTCATTGTGGGTCCATTGTTTCTTTGACTATCACTCTTGGATTATCATTCGCCCAAATGCGGCTATTGACGACGAATGAAAATGTGCCTCTTCACTGAAGATGGTTTACTTCGAAAATTGATCATCCCCTGTTGCCATTTCTTGCCACCATTCTGACCATTAACGAGGTTTGGAATGGTCAAGATTCTTTAGTTCTTGAGTCAATTGCACCTTGTAAGCGTGTAAATGCAAGTCTTTATGCATAATGTTCATTAATGACGAGTGTGAGAGGTGCAACTGTTGGGCACAACGACGAGTTGAGGTGGACGGTTCTTTAGCCACACTATCGCAAACAGCAGCAATATTTTCTGCAGTACGAGCATGCACTGGTGTTTTAACATCGGTTTTTCCGATTGTACGCACATTTGGACGATTAAATTGACCGACAAAATCACGAAGTGCACGACATGCATTTTTGATTTGAACGCCCATTTTTATAATAAGCCTGAATAACTTTAAAGTATTGCTCGCTTATGTGTCTTTCCATGGTTTAAATTGAGTTAGTCTGAAATTGAGAAATATCAAATGAAATGCAAAAAAGTGATTGACGGTTAGGTGTGGTTTACATTGAACATCGGCCCTTTAAATTTAACCACCCTTTAGTAATAGAAAAAATGAGCTTTGTGAGGCGGGGCTAAAAAGTATCCTCGCGCTCAAATTTTTTAAGACCAAATCAATTTTTTTTTTGCGCTTGGCATGTAAAAATTCGAGAAAATACATTTTTTCATATACAAGTAAATAAGAAATGGTCTAATGTATACACACACACGCGCGCCGTCTCTCACTCACGCATACCAACATAGAAATTTGCCATAACAACCGTTTCTAACAATAGTTGTTGCAATTGTAGTAATAATTCAATTGTATCGTCGTATTCCCTAACTAAGATTGATGACACCACTGATGGCAGCACACTGTAACGTATCTCTATCTGCGCTTGGCGATTTCGTTATCAAACACGCTAATGGGCAAAATAACATCAATAGGAAATGAATTTCGACAGTCCATGGCAGTGTTGGTGGTTATTTGGCTAACAATTTTATACTATTGCTAGATTGGACGAGATAAAAAGTTACTTGAATGCGTTTTTTGAAAAGATTGCTCAAACAAGCGGGCTAATTCCTACAAGTTTCAGTCGGTTGATTCGACTTACAAAAAGGTAACTACCATTACCTAAAGAGTACTGATTTTAATGAAAATTTGCAGAGGGTCGTTTGTTAGGGTAGTTCTACACTGAAAGATATTTTATCTTTTTCATATATTTCGTGTATTTTTTTGGAAAAATTTTATAGGAATTTAAGAATCGGATTCTTAAAAATGTTTTCCTAATGTATTTTATGGAAATATTTTTATTTTCAATGAAAAGTCATCATAAAAATTGTATTCGTATTTTTTAAGAATATTTTCGTTTAAATTTCGTAATTTTTTCTTCATTTATTTAACAAATACGCTATTGCTTTGTATACAATGATTTTATTAGAAAATTAATCGACTTTATTAACAACTTTTTTCTATAGATTTTATAATTTTCCCAAGACACTTTCTACATCCGGTTTTGCTCAATATTTTTACATTGCATTGAGGGAGGTCTATTATAAACCGCAGTAACATTAAACCCCATTGGCCAAAATTTTCATGTGGCCCTATATAGTATCCATCCAATCTAGTCCCACACGAAATACCCTCCCGAAATGAGGTTATAAAGGGTGATCCAACTAAAACACACGATGTAAATTGTAAATAAAACAAAAAGTTTCAAAGAATTATATTTTTTAATATGATAAAAGGAACTATGACAAATATGTGTAAACCAAATATCATCCAAATGCTCTCCACGGCTTCGGTTACATACCTTTATCTGATAGTCCATATTTTCAATGACTTAGACATTATGTAGGTTTAATGTCGTTATTAATTAATTATCTTTTCTTACCCTTTAGCTTTTGAATTATTCTTGCCTTTTTGATGTACACTTTTTGTTTTTTATATCCCTAAAGAAAGAAGTCCAAGGGCGTCAAATCACATGCTCGTGGCGGCCAATTAACATCGCCACGATTTGAGGTAACACGACCATTGAATTTCTCGCCAAAAGAGCCAATGTCTCGTTAGCTGTTTGACAAAATAGTTTTCACTTTCTGAACATAGCTTTCACTGTTTTTTGAAAAATCATTTTTTTTTCACTTGTTTCCAAGAAGAGTTCCTGTTGTTGCTCAGAAGAAAGCTCAGGTCTTTTCTTTTAAGAGCTTTCTGGTCTCTTAGTAGGATGCGACCATTTTTTCTATAAAAAAATATTTTGTAACTCAAAACAATTTTTTTCAATTGTTACCAATTGCATTACTTAATTTTTTTTCCTATATTTGTGTAGGTGTTTCTAAAGCCTTAAAAATAAAGCTTTTACTGAGAAGCAAGCCAATTAACCTTTCTAACGGTATGCCACAAGCCTAACTAAAATTTCATTCCCTCGATACTAAAAACACAATTCAAAGAGTGTGGCAAACGTATACTAAAATTGGACAGTTGCATTTTTATGCTACAGTAGAAATTTGTAAAAAATTGTGAAAGATAAAGCTGGAGACATCGGATCGGATGCAATAAGTGGGTTTTAGAGCTGTATGTTATGAAATAGGAAAGGACCTTTGTAAAGAAACTACTCGAAAATATGAAACTATGTTGCCAGTTTCACCGGTTTCAATTTGTGGTCGCCCCTTCTGGAGCTAAAGGACTTTAAATAGGGCGGTCCGGAAAGCAGTATTTTAGTAAAAGTGAACTCATGATGAAATCAAACATTTTAGATCCTATATTTCTTTGGATTTAATAAAAAAAATATGTGCGAGGGGAAGCACATATTTGTAAATCGTTTCGGAAATACTCGTTTCTAGTCTATATATATATAGAGGGCGACCGCAAAAGTACCTGGCCTAACATAAAAAGAACCGTTTTTTGGAATTATTATTATTTATTTTTCAAAATAATCTCCTTCCAACTCAATACACTTCATCAAACGTTTTTTAATTCCATCCGAAAAATAAGATTTTTCAAGACCTTCAAAATATGCCTCAGTTTCAGCAATAATCTCGCTATTGCACGAAATTTTTTTGCCACCAAGAATTTTTTTTAAATTTGGAAACAAGAAATAATCAGAATGAGCTAAATTTGGACTATATGGTGGATGCGGAGCAATTTCAAATCGTAATTCGGCCAGTTTTTGTTGAGTTAAAAATGCAGTGTGTGAAGCATTATCTTGATGAAAAAGAACTTTTTTTCTAAATGCGGTCGTTTTATCTGGATTTCTTCACTCAACCGATCCAATATGCGACCGCAAAACTAACTGGCCTGGCACATTTTCTGTTTTACTAACAACTTTTTTTGTTTTTTTAAAAGCAATCTTTTATAAGCCATCTGTCAAAATTTCCGAAATATTTAATGATTATTTTCTTTGTTACAGGTGATTGAAGTAAACAAGTTATTTTTGAAAAATGGAAAATCAAGAGTTTCGTGCGGTAATTAAACACTTTTATATGAACGGTTATACGCCACAATGAATCAAAGATGAATTGGATTCTGTTCATGGTGATAATGCACCATCATACTCCACCGTGAAATCCTGGGTTCAACAATTTAAAATGGGTCGTTCAAGTACGGAAGATGAACAACGCTCTGGAAGACCGAAAACTGCTACTACTATTGAAAACATTAGAAAAATATTTAATGAAGTGACTAAAGATAGACGAATAAAGCTCAGAGAACTTGCTGATATTGTTAAAATACACGAAAAACAAGTTTGGAGTATTTTACATGATGAACTCCACATGAAAAAGCTATCCGCAAGAACGCTGCCGCGTTTGTTGACTTTGCCCCAAAAAATCGTCCGTTGGACCAATTCCGAGGAGCTTTTAGGGATTTATCAGCGTAATCCAATAGAGTTCTTGCGCCGTCACTACATCCCAGAATGCAAAGAACAGTCAAAACAATGGATAGAAGCTGGTAAAAGTGGTCCCAATAAGGCGAAAAATGTTAAGTCAGCAGAAAAAGTAATGGCCGTAGTATTTTGGGATGCAAGGGGTACAATATTTATTGATTATCTTGAGAAAGGAAAAACTATAAATACTCGTAGTAAATATTATTGTGCATTACGAGTATATATTTAGTGAATTTAAAATTTTAATTTACGTCTATTAACCAAAAAATGTTAAAATAGGGGCTAATAGAATAGCTTTAAAGTTATGCGATTTTACAGAACTAAGTTGCACGATGAGTGCCGTGTTACTCCTTTTTACAGTTTGTCAAACAGTATTTAGGACAAATTGACTTGAAGTGTGTATTTGAATAACTAAGTAAATGTAAGGAAGTGCTAATGATTTCGCAAAGGGTGTGGTGCCGCCCAAAAAACTAAACAAAATATTAATATTCGTTACTTTTTTCAGAAAAGTATGTGGTAGCCTCCTTTCTTTTCCACAATATCTGTAGCGTTCATTATAATAGAGCAATTGGCTTGCTACAAATGTCTTAATATCTTTCAAGCTACATTTATAAATTGGAACTATAAAGAAAGTGATAAATTAATACGGCTTAAATTTAAAAAAATCCTGCATTTTACATAAGTACTTTACTTGTATTATCATGTGTTCAAATTAAATTATACCGAATAATTTTACTCTGTTGGTAGCGATGCTCACCGGGTTATGTCTAGTATTTAATAAAAACACAGCTACAATAAACATAATATAATATTAAATTTAATATATTTTATAAAAAGATAACGATCATTATTACTTTTGGGAAAAAACACTCTTTGAAAAAAAAATACTAATGGGGGCGCTACTTATGTGAGCGGCAGTGTACTTCATTTATGTAGAACAATTTAACAAAGTTTATCAATTTCTGCATGATTAACCGTCATATTGTAATTTTATGACAGAAAGTTAAATAGAATATTTTTTTAATTTTGGGGTTTGAGCAAATATTTTAATCTATGACACTTTTTTTTAATTAAGTTCAATTACACATTTTATCCGGCGTCGCAATAACACCTTTTCATTAAATTTTTTGACTGGCACCGCCTGTTTAGAGTGTGAGTTTCCATTACAAAGAAGAAGAAAAAACATAAAATAATAATTTATGCTCAAGTGTTATTTCCACTGGCAGCGTAACATTTTCTGTTAATTAATTTTGAAATCCTGCCATCGAAAACGTATGGAAAGGTGTTGTCGACGCCTTATCTAATTAAGTGCGTCTCGTTCCAAGAAATCACAATTATTTCAAATTGTGAATGAGCATCCTCCAACACATGTGTTGCTACGAAACACTTGTCTGGGCAAATTCTTTTCATTTAACAACAAATTCAAAATAAAAATTATTTATATCAAGGCAAGCATTTAAATACTGATTTGCTATACATTGCGATGATATTCAAATAACAAGGTAATTGAATATTTATATTTAGCCGTAACAAAAAACCCTGATTCAAGGGTGTAACGATTTATTCGTTTTGATATGAATGTCGTTTCAAATTAAATGATACTTAATTTCATTTAATATTCGTTATCAACTGAGCCAATCGCATCTCTGGAGGTAGCGTCTTTTCCTCTGGTAAAATCTCCGAAAGATGTAACCCAAGCACTTCATTTGTGGTATAACTGCACACTGCCTCTGCGACTTTATCAGCGTGAATGTCGTTCAGACCTGCTTGATAGTTTCTACGATCTAAAAGTTCTCTTTTATAGCTGGACTTCACTCTCTAGATCATAAAGGCCGTACCGATCTGCCTAGCTGGAGGCAATCTGTCGAAAGGATGGTTGGGATAACTCGCGATAACTGCGAAGACATCCAAGGTACGGACAGGACCTTCGTCTCCTAGTTAATGTTCTCCGGGCGGCCTTCAGTCATGTTTAAATTTTCGTCCACTGTTTGATACCGGTGCACATTGGTCCAGGATAGATTTCCATTGATCAAAATTCTATAACCTATCTCTCTGATGATCTGATAAATATTTTCAGTTCTGTAAATAGGGCAATTGTAGCCAAGGACTCAAGGAGTATATAAAACTATAAGTATTTAAAGGCGGGCTATCGAAAACAATTAAGAAATTAGCCTGAATTTGACTACTTTTCGTATTTTCCCATTTTAAAGAAAAGTATTTTTTTTTTCGTTTTAGTATTTTTTTAATATTTGCAAGTCATTTTTCATAAAATGCGGAAAAATTTTTTTTTTCATTATTGCCGATTTTCACTTTTTTCAGATTTTGAAAATTAAAAACGTGAGATTTAATTTTTCGACTTTGTCGAACTGTATCTTATACATTTTATAAGCTTTTGCACTATTGTTTTTAATTGTCACGTGTGTTTTTTTCTTCTGTAATATGGCGTGCTTGTACCAAATATACTTTGGTTGTAGTAACTATTTTAAAAATATAGATTTTGAAAAAAATCTAAGACTTTGGGCCAACAATATTTTTTTCTTTTAAAAAATGCAGTACCATTTTGGAAAGGTGAAAAGGTTCTCCATTTTTTAACTTTTGTACTCCCGAAATTGCTCCCTTTGAAGATAGCGTACAATTAGTAAAAATAAGTCAAATTTTTTAGTACCAAAACGCGAATCACTTTCTTTTTTCCTTTATTTCTCCTAATGCTAAATTTTATTGCAATCGCGGTTTTTTTGCCAGTGCTATGCCCCAAATACCCCTAACAAATGTTGCAAAACCAATAACTCCAGGGTAACAGCCCACAAGTAGCACAGTGACATTATATTGATGTTCCTATACCTAAGTATGAATTAAATTAACATCGATTGCCATAAAATCCGCACAACTGTGTTTTGAAGATTTGAATTCATAGTGTTTTAACTGTTACATTTTACAATTTTAGGTGTTTTGTTGACCCTTTGAACCTGACAAATCAATCTTTCATTATATCAGACGCAGTATAAATGAACGCAAAATTTGTTTTTTTTAATCATTTAAGAAAACTTGGAATCGTTCAGTTATAAAGACCTGGGGGAAAGCATTTTCGACGAACCAGAAATTAGAAGACATTTTAAATAAATTAAAAAATATAATTCCTATCGATTATTTTACCCCTGAATCAAGAGCTTCCATGAACGTTAAATTTTAAAGCTTTGCTTCTAAAGAAGTACTAAAGATTGATTTTGTGAACTTTGCAAACAGTGGCTAGAACGTGAACTAATGATTGAATTTAAAGTGAAAGACACAAATAAAAGCAATAGCACTGCCGGAAGACTATCACAGTTATTTGAAAAAATTAGCGAACGAAGCAAACGGTGAAAACTAAAGGAGATAAATATAGAAATTGGAAATAAAAACATCAAAGAAGCTTTCATCTCAAATCGGAAAGAAATTATAAAAAGGCAAGTCGTAGATAAGCTACTTATAAATACAGCTTCACCGCCGAGAACAATAAGGATCCTAGAAGAGAAGAGGTGCTTGCACTATTTCTTGGCTTTAAGTTAACCAAACATCAACATTTTCAGGTACGACTAAGTGCAATGGGCAAATGTCGGATCTCTTTCTGGCATATAAAGAGATTCTTTCAGCCAAAATGAATTGTTATCCATCAAATGATGGAATAAGCGTAGTCGATGTTTCAACACCTGTCCAACTTCAGTGTCTTCTTGACCACACTTCCGGATGATTGCTACAATCAACAGAATTTGAAGAATTAAAAAAGGACGTTGTGGTGGTTCATCCCGTCAAAAAATGTACCAACAATTCTAAGACAAAAATACATCGGCTTTTGATCTTTTCATGATGTCACTTATTCCTTTGAGATTGAAGAAGCAGTTTCTGATCTTTTCTTCTGATCTTTTCATGGTGTCACTTATTCCTTTTAGATTGAAGAATCAGTTTCAAGATTCAGAGCCATCAACCAGCACTGCAGATGCAATAGACAGCATCAGCATCCTCATACAAAATTGAGGCATACACATTTGGATTATCACTATTACATGCCCGAATAAGTTTTATGATCAATATTTTAATTATAAGCTACGATCTGGACATCGGACCATTAGGATCATTGAGAAAAAATGAGGACAACATGGAGAAAATGAAATCAAATTCGTAAATTTGGATAAAATATAGATCAGCCAAAACAAGGGGAAGGTACGTAATACCAAAGATGGTGATACTGCAAGGAGGTTTTCCTAAGCCCTGATAATTACAGAAAAATGAAAAGGTGTTGTTGTAAAAACTTCTCTATAAAACGCATTAGCCGTTTGGAGCTGACGTTAATAAACAGTAGTTCCCGCTCAGTGAGTATGAGTTTTGAATCGTGTACAACTAACTGATTCGAGAGAAGTTTCCCCTTGTTCCTTATTGGGATGTTATGGGACTGAAGTTTAATCTGACTGTGCTTTTATTAGCTTTCCATGGACATGTGCATCCAAACGTTACTCCAGATTTTAGGTCCTTAAACTTTATATAAGTACACAAAACAAAATGAATTTTGCAACTATTATTCTACCCATGTGAACAAAACCTGAATCCACACCGAACGTGAACAGCGCGTTAGGAACGTTTCGGACTTACTCTGCGTCATGAGATTCGATTTATTTCCGCGTTTTTATTTCTTCTCTTTGAAGTCGTAAAAGACATAAGGACAATATAATTAAACATAGTAAATTTAAATTATATGTTTCAAGGTTAATTTTCCATTGTTAGTTATCATTCAATAAATTAATTTTTGGCGTTGTTTTTATGGCAATTTTCGATGACTTAATTTAAGCAAATAATCGAAACATCTTCCATTAAAACCGAGTAGAAAGCGTTTTTCCTTATTGTTTTCCAGGAAAAGTGAAACGCGACCGTCGGAACAATGAAAGCAGCAGAGGACGTCATAAATGTGTACACATATTTGGGACGGAGCGGCCCACCAAAAACGGTATGCAAATATGAACGGCAGAAGCACCGCGAAGCACAAATAAGGCAGGCAGGCAAACAAAAGAAAAAATAACACAATGAACGGGAAAACAAAGGTATGCCACATGACAATAAAAATAACAAAGGAGAATGAAAAAAGACGACAAATGACACGCGACCTGTCATTCAAATTCTGTACGCAACAAAAACAGCAACCAAATATGCGGAGAAGCAAAAAGTTGAGAAATTCGTCTTGGCTTTATTTGTTCACTTGTATTTGGGTTTGTACGATTGTAATCTCTCGTTTTAAACCATTTTCCACGGTTCATGATAATCTGTGACAGTTTATGAAGACAAAAAACAGCAACTCAAAAATTTCACAATTTATTACGAATTCACCCTTTGAGAAATATTTCATATCAAGCACGTGTTGTCATTCCGTTTGAATGAATGAGCACTCGACGAAAAAAATCTAAAATTCAGCCAAAATTGTTCGGTATCCGGTAACAAGGCAATGTTGTTACATTTCTGTCTTCTATGATTAAATTTTCTAAGCCGTTACTCGCCTTTCACAAAGGTGTTTTGCTTGAGATTGATTTTATGTATACCATAAACAAAAAGTTGAAAGTTTATATGTGAACATCCAGTTCAAGTTTGGCGTTTCAAATGTACATAGGTAAGGTGATAATCTAAACTTGAAATCTTCTGGCGCTCATAGGTTGGTAGAGTGTTCGCTATATACAAATATGAGAGTAAACTTTTCGTCAACAGATTTTTATTTCCATTTCTACAGAGGTTCATACATACAATTTTCGGATATTATATCTACTCATGTACACCTTAATATCAGCAAACTCACGCAATTTATTTTTTTGATTTTTGTGTCAGAAAAGCCGCTCATCATAGACCAAGTTTAGACCAAGCAACTTTAGCGCCCAAAACGAGGTTTTGCTGCGAGTCGATTTTTGAGTAATCGACTTTGACTTTATATAAAGTCAAAGTCGCAAAATCGACATTTTGTTATTAAAAAAGTCTTAAAGTCGATTCATGTCGTCTTTATCGCCTTTTCTGCTTTTTATTTTAACTTTAAATATTTTTAATTGTCACCCAAACATTGCATACTGCGCTTTCATATTTTTTTATTGAGAAATACAAATGAGATTTATATATATATATATATATATATATATATATATATATATATATATATATATATATATATATATATATATATATATATATATATATATATATATATATATATATATATATATATATATATATATATATATATATATATATATATATATATATATATATATATATATATATATATATATATATATATATATATATATATATATATATCTTCATTGAATTCTGTTTCACCAAACAATTGAATTCAGTAATCTAAACATGGCCTCGGTTCTTGGTGGCCCAAAAATCTGGTTGGGCACATCACCAGCAGCTGCATTCCCCAATACTTAACGCCATACTACAACGCACTCTATTGTTGATATTATAAAAGTTTCGGCCCGGTTGAACTTACGAACTGTCCAATTGTTTTTATCTGAGTTGGTTTCCGATCGCCATCCACTGTATCAAATGGCATCAACATAGGATGTTTCGCTTTGTTTATTTAATGAAAGAGTGAAAATACCGATTGAAGGCTTTTGCAGTGGGAGGCTATACACTTTGAATTGTTTTTTTTTCTAAACCGATTTTGTTCAAAATAATATACTTCTGCCAAATTTAACTAATATTGCACCACAATTGCGATCCCTTGATGGATAGGAATTGGATGGATGGACATCGTTAAATCGGATCAGCTTGTGATTCTGATTCTATTGGTACACTTAAGAGTTTGTATGTCTCAAATATAATATTTGCCATAAAACTAGTTTTAAATACCCTGCTCCACATAAGGGTTAATAAGCCAATTAGTACTACTTAACTAGTTTAAATACTGTGAAACATTAAACTAGGCATACAAATTTGGTGTGAAGCATAAAAAACTGGGGAAAAACTTCTTTGTATGTTTTGTTTTTTGGATGTTTTGTTTTTTGCTGTTTTGAATTCTTAATAAAACGTCCTTATCATATCTCCGTAGAACAAAATGAGACGTTTTATGCTTGAAACCCTTTGCGAATTGTGTAAACTTATTTCCAAATTTAATACTTCGAAAATAAGTTAAGGCGAATTTGAGACACTCAAGGCGTCAGCTGTGCGCATGTTCATGGAACTAGTAAATATCACTCATTTCGTTTGATGCACACTGGCTTGAATGTGGCAGCTGTAAAAATATGCAATCTTATGATCTCAGCCACTCAACATTTCCAAGAGGATCCGCTTTTTGGGTTCCAAGGGTTTATGAATGCGAACCCATATCTCAGTTAATTCATTCAATAAATTTAAATCATAAATTTTATTGGTCGTTTGTTTTTACTATTTGGCCCTTAAGGTCCATGCGGAACACTGCAAATTCTAGGAACATCTTTCAAGCAGATTCATATTTCGAAAATGACAAAACCTTTTGTCATTAAAAGACCAGTTTTCGATGATTACAAGCAAAATATTGTTGTTTTTTTTGGACCACAAAGTTACAAAAACATCCCGATTTTCGATGTGTTAAGTGCGCCATCATCGTGTACAATTTCAGAGTCCTAGCTTATTTCGCTTGATCTTTATTTGCCTGACAACAGACACACAGTGGGCAGACAAATATGGCTAGAATTATATGAGGATCAATAACCAAAATTAATAGGCTCCCCGATCATTATTTTCAAGTGTTTCTAACGGAATGACTAATTTACTAAACACTTTTCTCTGATTGAGAGTACACAAATAAGTTGCATTTAATAGTGAATTTCAGCAGCCATCTCTTGGAGATCGGTTATTTGGAATGTCTTTTTGGGTAAGCATGTCAATGTAAATGTGTCTGCTAGCTCGTAGCTCATTAGTGTCAGACAAGTTGTCGGTGAGGTCCACAATGTCATTGTCTTTACTTCTTATCATGTTCACTCAAATCGACATACCTTTTATTACTTCACTTAAACAAACAAATGATTCTTAGGTTCGAATACAATGTCTTGAATTTCCATCACTTGCTAAGCAATCACCCTGTACTTCCTAAAATAGTTTCTGCCACTGTTATCTTTACGTATCTATTTTCCGATTTTATTGATTGGAACATAACGACAAAGAGAAAAATCCACTGCTTCAGTCAGTCGAATTGGGTGTCTATGGTAGCCCGCCTTGGTGGGAGTCTGCCAAGTCAATCAATCAGTAGCAACGCATGTGAAATCTAACCAGTTTTTCTATCTTCCGTCTCTCTATCTGTCTGACTGTTTGTTTGTCTGCCTGCCTTTTGTTCTTTGCTTTCGCTTTGGCTGGCAGCAGTCGTACAAGTAGGATTCACTTTGACAACCTGCCGTTTACAGATGAAGGATATTAGGGCGAACAAAAACACACCGAAATCACGTAAAACGAAAATTGAGCAGATAAAGGAATCACATTTTGCACATACATCCACATAAAAAATGAGAAGACAAAGAAAAACCACTAAAAGCTATTTTCTTATGAAACATAACAAACAAAGAAACAAAAAAAGGATAAATCGAAAAATGCATGGCGCCAAAGCTCAATTTTTGCTAGATGAATGTGCAATTTTATTTCCCTGCGAAGGATATTGTGTTTTCTCATATCTCTTTGTATATTTGCGGGTATTTACCAGTCCATTGTTGTACGACCAACGGTCCATAATGCAACATGGACCACACTTCAGACTAACTATGGAATTTTTAATTCAAAAATATATTTAGACAATAACAATCGATAGCCATGAACATTTTGGAAATCTGATATCTTTCATTTTGAACTTAAATTAAGCTAAAGTCTTGATGGGTCTACATGAGACTTTTACAGTTTCACGAATTTGCTAGCATAGACAATAGTTAGGTATGGAGATCAACGATGACACGACAAACCATCTACTAATGCAATGTCAACGAGCAAGAGCAGCTTTCCAGACAAAATAATACGAAAGGTAAGCCGCTGATCCAGCAACGTAGATATATTTTCATCCAGGACACATAGTCGAGACGCCCGACTTTAGCTTTTTTTAGTAGTTTTGTACGTGTTGATTTTTATCTGGGTGTACATTCCCCCACCATTTATAAACAAAGGATTATTGCAACTCTAAATTCGAAAAGGGGAGCAGTAGTTTGATTTAAATTCAAATGACATTCATCAAGGACAGTAAACTTGTATCCAAAATGTCTTTAAGTTAATAAATGTATTATAACGGAAAACGGGGAACTAGTTTTGAACTAGTTTGCCCTTAAACGTACTCTTCTGTCTTCATATCTTTTAAAACTATTTTAACGAATTTAAACTAGAACCTATTTAATATCCAAGTAACATACGATATCCTAGCATCACTAATCTGAAAGTGAAATTCAAAATAAAAACATCATTTTCTCCTTTTTGCGCTTTTGTTGTGTCTTTTCACTGTCTCCCTTATCTGACTGGCTACTCTGCGCTCATCTAGACATTTCACCAGCGGGGGAAACGGGTTAAATTGAAACTCATACTATAAAAACAAAATCATTGTCATTCTATTGCAAAAACCTCAACGTCATGTATGATGAGTAGAAACCTCATTTCTGGTTTCTTAATTGACATTGTCAAATGGTTTCTGTGGTCTCGAGCATTGTCATACATAACATGCAATTTGACATAACGATGAATTTCAGTCTCTGTCTCTCTGTATCCCTTCCCTATTCTAGCACATACTCGTATACACGTCATTACAAATCTTCATTACGTTTTCAATTTGTTTTTGCCATTCGTTTTGCTGGAGTTGTACATTTGAAATTAATCACACGACGCGGAAAAGTGGAAAGTGAAAGTTATTAATTCGCGACAATAGCCATAATATTTGTGAGATACGTAGCGAGACTAATAACATTAGTTAACTCCCATTAAGGTCCTGAGTTCTCAATATATGTGACAGTGCATAGAGAAAGGGACCTAAGGGTAAAAAAACACTTTTTACCTTTTGTTTTTGATGTGGACAACATCTGAGCATCGAATGAGACCGATCCCATGCCCCAAAAGTGTTCCCTCCCAGAGATATGCGCGTTTTATGAAAGCGATGGTACAACAAAGATACAAGTATTTAAATCTTTAAAATGCCTCTCTTGAACAAAACTGGTTTTTACCCTTAGGTCCCTTTCTATTTTGCGCGTCACATATTTGTTCCTATTGATTTCGGCCTCCTGAACACGAAAATTAATTTTAAAATTTTTTCCTCTGAATAGTTTTCAAGTCCGCATTTTTGAAAGCTGCAGTCAGTAAATGTCCTGTACGTCGTTGGAAAGCCCCAAGTCCCAAGTCTTTTTTAATGATTCGACTCATGGACTTTTGCTTGATATTCATCTTACGGGCCATGATTTTCTGTTTTCGGAGCGGATTTCTGTGAATTCTTGATTTAACGGCTTTGATGACATGCGGTGTTCGAACAGAGCGTGGGAGACCCGAACGGTGGCGGTCTTTTACATATCCAGTCTCCTCAAACAGTTTTATTCATCGGTAGACGAACATACGGCTAATCCCTAGTGGCCGGAGCGTTTTGAAAATATCGTTTTTTCATTTCCAGCAGGATTCTGCTCCGGCCCATAAGGCTAAAAGGTCCCAGGCCTGGCTTCGAAACAATTTGTCAGCGTTCATTTCCTCTGAAGAATGGTCCTCAGGCTCACAAAAGATACCCCAAATTGGATCTCTTAAGACTGCTTTGGTTCGAGCTGTGGCCAATTTTCCAATGGACGAGGTTCGTGCAGCTATTAACGATTGGCAAGTGCGACTTAAGGCGTGTGTAAAGGCAAAATGCGGACATTTCGAATAAGTATATTCTATTCGGATACAATATTCATCAATAAATATATTACAAAATATTTGGTCCAAAAACATTCAGTACTTTTTATTTTACAACATGAAACGTGTGTAACAGTATTTATGTCCCTACCAAGTAAGAAATCAAAACAATCCGGAAGACGACTCGTTTAAATATTCAAAAAATTAAGAGATTTTATTGGGCTAGTCTCTTCGCCTTTTATACCGCTGACTTCCACTTAAAATAATTTTGGTGTTTTTGGCCTGTTCAGACTGACAAAAACTAGCATTGCAGGTGGTTTTCTATTTCAAATCCAACATGTTATTGGCAATAACTGCTATGGACAATCATAACAGGCGCGAGAACACTAAACACTTGTTGCATTGTAAAGAGGTTTTCATCAGCGTCAGCCATGCATGAATATAAAGTAGTTAATAAGAGTATACGTTTAAGTCCAGAAAGCAACATCTAACATTTCTTAGCTACTTTTTAAGTAAGATGTTAGACTATCAGTAGTAGAAAAAGCATCACAATAAGAAACAATAGCTTTTCTGAGACAGCTATGAGAAATAATCCCCGGGCGACGGTCTAAGTCACTCCCTAAATATGGAGGGTCATTAAAAATAACGGCGCCTCCTAAGAGTTTGGAAGTAAAAAAGGCGAAGGGTCGGACTTGGCCGACTATAGGACAATCTAGAGATTCCGCTCCTGTCTTCGAAAAGACTGACCAATTTTACAAGACATGGGTCTTGCTCGCTTTTAACGCTCCATGTGAAATTTGAACGAAATCGAATGTAGTATGTTGCTTCCGAAACTGCTGGTCTTAGCTCGGCAAATTTGTGTGTAGTAAAGCTGTGATTTTCGAACAAAATAGGAACGCATCGATATTGTCCAATTTTACCAGACATGCACTAAGGAAAAAAGTATGGTTGGGGTCTCAAAATTCGAAGAGCATCATACTATTGTTGGTTATATGGTTGTGACACAACATTTTATGATCATCACAATAACAGTATGGTTCATACACAACCATACAATGATCCCCACAACAATATTATGGTTCTCACAATAATAGAATTATTCACACACAACCATACTATGATTCCCACAACAATATTATTATTCACACTCATCCAAACTATGAAATCCCACAACCATATTATGATCCTCATAACCATAGAATGATTAACGTACAACCATACTATGATCCCCAAATTTTTGTGCAAGGATTGGGTTAAGTTGTAATTCAACAAAAGAGATTTTATTTACCAATTTATGTAAAAATCATTTGACTCTTAATAATAGCAGTGATTTATTTAACAGTAGAACCAATTAAGATATTAAAAAAATACGTTATGTATACTAATCCAAAATACTCGTAGTTTGTTTTGAAAAAATACTTTAATTGCAAAGAATAAACTATTGTTGCCGTGACCATATCGTAACCATTACTTATCTCTGAGTGTGTGTAATGCCCACTCGTAACGTTTTGAGGAGAATTTTGTTGAAACTGTAGGTTTTCATATCGGAAAACTCCTATATGTAATATAAAACAACAGACCAATGTGGACCAACTTCAATACAATTCGTCGTTCGTAGGCTGAAACTTGAAGAATGTGCCAAATACGTTTTTTGATTACAACGATAGATGGACAGACGGACATCGTTCAATGGAATCGAATCGTGATTGGACATCGATCGGTATACTTAACTGCTTAAAGCATTAGGTCCCAACCAGTAGAGAAACTAAATACTATCGAGCTGAGCCCTCTGATTTGAGAGCACCCACCAGTTTGTTTTATAAAAGAATATTAATGGATGTAACCGTATATAAACATCATTAAAAATATAAATTAAACCACATTTTTGTATCACTTCTGTTTATAATTTGTAGCAGCACAGATAGCTTTCTTTCCTTCCTTTTCAGCATGTTTAAATAGGCTTAAGTGAAAAACGCCCATAACTGAAGGTTAGCCGACCACGCACTCTCCTTTCTGTGAGTTTTAAACGTTTGCCCCTTTTCCAAACTTACGGTACAAAGTGCAATGTAAATATTAGCCAAACAAGGAAAGGACACGAAAAATAATAAAAATTGAAATATACTCGTATGTAGCACCACTAACTATCACAGCGTATACTTCACTCAACTCCTCAAGTGCCATTAGGTGGAACGAGTGTCTATTCCTATGCCATTATTGCGAATGAAGACCTTTAACCTTTTCGCCCGTGAACACAATTTGGACATGCCCAGTCGTATGAGTAATTGTTATTTTTAGATGAAACAAATAAAGTCCATCATAAAATATTTCCTTTGGCGTGGTGTGGACAGAAGGCGAAAATGAAACGAAACACAAGCAAGTTCAAGAAAAGCCATTAAAACTCTCATAAACTATAAAGAAACATAAAAACTTAGCAGCAGCTACGGCAGAAGCAATCAAATTAACAGTTTATCACCAACTCCATGAAAATCTATCCGCGCCGAACGTTTCTTGTTCGCACCCGCACATATTAAAGCTGCGATAGCAAAAACAAAGGTGTTCACACCGGCACTCGAATGATATGGACGACGTCGAAGGTAGCGGCATGGATGGGATCGTTATAATTGACGTCACACTTGCCACATTAAATGCAGACGTATCTGTCGTATTGAGTTCAGTTTTAATAGGTGTTACCTGTCTCGCATTGCATGGCAGCTCGTACTTAGCGTGCCGATAAAATATTATTCCTTAAGTGGCAGCACAGTGCATGGTGAAAATGACAAGGAGGCGTTATAAGTATTACGGAGATTATCCCCTTGCAAGTGAAATGACGCACGAGGGTGTTGATGAATGTTTAGATTGCCATGGCAATCACAATGCTCGTATGCGGCAAAATATTTCTAGATTAAAGATTGTGCTACACTTACGGGGATGAGTCATTGAATGAGGATGATTCATTAAGTCCCATCTCCAATTTCGTAACAAATGTGTCTCTAAATGTTTGAAGTGACCTTTGCATCTTCCTTATAGTTCAGTTCAAGAATATTTTGAAAAAACATGTGTGTGACCATATATTCGTATAGCCCCCACCTCCAATTTCGTAACAAATGTGTATCTGGATATATGAATTGACCGTTTGCATCTTCTAAGCTCCAACTTACTAATCTGTCCATCCACAGCTTTTATTATTCAGTTCAAGAATTGTTTGAAAAAATATGTGGGCCCATAATTCGTTTAACTCTCATACGAAGGCCTTTATCGACATATCAACTTTCGGCTCTAAAAGACACATACGGCATCCGTCAAATTTTGCATAAAGCGTTATTAGCAACCACACGCAGAAAAAAAGGATGGTTGGGATAACAATATTCGAAGAGCATCACACTATTATTGGGTATATGGTTGTGGTACAACAATATAATGATCCTCACTACAATTTCATGGTTCAAATACAACCAGACTATCATTCTTCAACCATACTATGATTCGCACATAACCATACTATGATGCCACAGCCATAGTATGATTGACACTCAACCATACTCTGATCTCCCCAACCACATTATGATCCTCACAACCATAGTATGTTTCACATACAATCATAGTGAGATCCTCACAACCATAGTATGCAAACGCAACCATGATTGTTTTTAAAGCATATTCAAATGAAAAAAATACAGTCATTCAGTATGATTGCCGTAATCATATTATTGTTAACATAAAACCCAAAAAACAATACTTTTGTCGCACCAACCATATTTATATTGTTGCTATTACGATATTTTCATTTTTAAATTTGGCAAAAATACTATTGTTACATTTGAACAATATTAATATTGCGACAATCATACTATTGTCAAAATTAAATTCAAAAAACAATGTTATGGTTGCGACGAACATAATTTTATTGCGGATACAATTTTATTATTGCCGTGACTATATATTAATCATATTCTTTCTATGCATGCAATGCAATATCTGCCGAAATTGCACTACATGGTGCGATTCCCTATCGATTAGATGTTCATATGATGCATATCGATTAGATGTTCTGCAGCTCTAGAAAATATAAATTAACACCGAGTAGGCTTAAAAATAGCATTCTACGTTATGAAATACAAAAAATAATATTGGTAGGAATTGACACTTGGTATGATTTCAGAGCCTACTGCTTCAGTTGCCACATATTATGTCCAATCTTGCTTAAACTAAATATAGGCTCCACCGCTCTACAAGATATATTTTCAGTCCGATCATCTTCAAATAACTTGCTAGTTTATATGTATATCAGTTGGGGCTTTTAAGTAGCCCCCATACATACATGGGGTCGTCGTTGAAAGCCCCGTTAAATTCACTCTAGCTCAATAGAAGTAATGTACATAATGTGCCACCTATAAGTATTGCTCTACAAGTCACACATTTAATTCGGCCTCCAGATAGAGGAGCAGAACGTTCTAAAGAACAAAGTGATGCTGGGTATTTCATAGTCTGCCACGCCCGACTTTTGTCTTTATAACCTCCAACGATGAGTGAATGAAATACAAAATTTGTCATTTCGTTTGCAACACCACGAAATATGGATCGGACCCTATAAAATATACGTGATGCTCTCCACAGTATTTCAGCAAGTGATCCAACCTCACCATCTCCGATTTTTTTTTAATTTTTTCGTGTTAATTTTTTAAAATAAGCCGGCATGTTTTTTTTTAAGCTGAATCATCTTCGGCTGACCCGTTAGAATTTTTTGATTCTTTTTCTTTCATTTTTGCGATTTTTTTTTATTGGTTACGTAAAATGAATTTGTATTCTGGTTTTTATTCCATACAACCAAGAACAGTACGAGTACCATTATTGAAATTGGAGCACTCTAAATTAATCTACAATTAGTTTTGTTAAATTACAATGGATGGCGCAGATATACTACAATAAATACTATCCTATATTTTCACTTGTAAAGGGCTCTGCCACACCGCCAGATAGATGAACCTTAAAATTTAAAGACGATCTAGCTATGTCCGTCCGTCTTTTTGTTGAAAGCACGATAGCGGTCAACCAAGGATCCTAAAATTTTGATTCTACGTAATGATGGCTTGTTGCCAAGCTGTTTGGGATTGGTGGGTCAAACCGGGCCAGGGGATAACATTTTCCATTTAAGGCACTAAATGCTCCTCGGTAGAAAATACCCTTTTTGAGAATTTACAGATCATAATTTTTCGTGGACTGTACCTGAAACAAATCGTCGCCCTTTTGTCTATTTGGCTATACCAAGAACAACATCGCGGAGAATACTAAAGTTGCATCTTACGATGTATGTATACCCATACAAAATTAAAAGATTACATTAGCTCTCCTAAATGCACATAAACCGTAGCATCGTTTTGAACTCACTTATAAATGAACAACTGACTTGCAATCAAAATTATTTTTCAATTCATTAAACTTTTCAATAGCACAGCATCAACATTGCACATTCTGCTGTGTTAGTCTTCGAGCCCGCAACGAACATTAAGCGTTGTCAGAACTCACATGTCTAAAAGTGAAGGAATGGAATGTGATCTGCTTTATCTGTGTGGCTACCAGTACACTTTGCATATTAAATCACAAACTCTAGTCCACCGAAAAAGTAAGAAGGACCTTTCTGTTTCATTTTCAGTTTAGCGCATTTAAGTTCATTCATTCAATGTTCCATTCGTTCATGCTTTCCTTTCACTATCATTTTCAACGTTTACGTCTCCTCCACCTGAAAAACAACATCGGCAGTGGTAGGCAAGAGCAAGGAGCAGCGGCAGCATTCCCGACTTTAACATTTCCATTATACACGTCTTTGTTTTTTATGGGCACGTATGCGATGCTTCAGCATTTCCATTGTGTCTGTTCTACCTGTGCGTGTTGGTTTGCTTATGGTGGCGGTGGTGATGTGTGTTTGTGCAGGAGAGAGCTTTTGTAAGGATTTTGGTGCATGTTTTCAATGTATGAGTATGTAGGTGAGAGTGAGTCGCCCTTTTGTGTGTGTGTGTGTGTGTGTGAATGTGTAATATTTTAAATGTTAAGTTAGGTAATCTAACTCTTAATGGTTGTGTGCCACTTTTTGACCCAGAAAACATAAAACAATGCCAACGTCAAAATACGTACTCGCATCTCTTCACTCCTCTACTTTGCCAGCCCTCGTCTGACTTGACAGGCCTTTGCCGCCCTCCGGACGTACTTAAAAATGTTAAAGTGTACAACGTTATTATTCGTAAAAATAACAAAAGGAACAACCGAGAGAAAACAAAACAACAACGCAAGAGGATCAGCCACTCACACATTCATTTCGTGTTTGGCATTGCCTTTCCTTTCTTCTACTTCTGCACGTGAGCCTTTATTCCAGACCGCCTACCAGTGTACATTAGAGAGGGCAAATGCTATGTAATTTTAACAAAAAAAAATACGCAGTAAATAAATTTATAATAAATAGGTTAATGTTCGAAATGAAGTGGGCGGTTGTTCGGTCTAGGAACCACTTAAATTTCCTTTTCAGTCTAATAGAGTTTTTCGGTGACTCAAAACTTTTTTTTTGTAAAAAGTATTTAAAAACCTTTTGAAAATCACCTCTTGTAGTTACCTCTTTTACAAAACAGGCGACCCTCTCTAGTATACAAACACACGTACATTTTTATGAATGGAGTATATGAATGTGGATCTGTCTTCGATGTGTGGGTATTTTTTAACTAGGTGAAAGTCGTAGCCGGCAGCCCAGATTATCACCAGCATTACAGCAATTATGGCAAATTGCTTTTACACAAAACACAACAGCAGCGCCAACAAAACAAAACGTGGGAATGCTCTTTTAAAGAACTCAGTATGACATGTTTTGTTTACCTCTGCGATTGTCTTAAAACGTGTACATACGTACATACATATGATTTGAAAGTTTCCAAAGGGGTTTCTAGGACCATTGTGTGTTGTTCAGGAAAATGTTGGCCATAAATAAGCATTAAAGGTTCCTGACCTATAAACCATGTGCCGAGAATTATTGCAATGTGTGTTTAGGTTAATGAACCAAATCTTAATTTACAGTTTGCTGGCAAATACTTAAGGAATGAAAAGTATGAAACTTTCACTTTACAGCGAACGCCTTTTTGCAGTGTGAAAGAAACAAATGTGCTATCAGCACATCTTTAACGCAAAAAATATGCAAATGTTTGTAAATACCAATAATTTTAATACAAAAATATAAGTACTTCAAGGTGGTGCAACTAAAACGCAAGATGTTAATTGTAACTAAAAGAATAATTTTGGTTTAATCACACTTGCGTATTCGACGCCTTTGCTACAAAATTGTATACCATTTAATGCCTAATTCTGATTTTTCGGACTGACAACCACAATTAAGTGGACCTTTGGCAAAATTCAAAACGATTCGGCAAGTCTCTAGTTTAGTTTGCTTGTTGTTTGAAGCTAATAATATTGCTGTACATCTGAAAATATGTCAAGCTTCGTATAAAACAAGTAAAAAAGCTCCAGTCGGTTGATACGACTTACATACGAACTCATGCATACGAGGGCATATCAATAATACCATGACTTTTCAACTAAAACATTTTTTTTGCAAAAAAAATATTTTTCAACTCAATCTCCTTTTAGCTTAATACGAGGGAGGTTCAGAAAGTTCTAAGCCTATCAATGAAAGAGAATAGTTAGTTTATTTTATTTTTTAACATAATCTCCTGAAACTTCAATACACTTAGTCCAACGCTTATCTAGCAATTCTATCCCTTGATAAAAAAAGTTTTCCTCAAGGTCTTCAAAATAGTAGTTTACAACTGTAATTGCAGCTTCATTTGAGGTAAAACACTTCCCAGAAAGGATTTTTTTTAGATTTAAGAACAGGTAAAAGTCACTGGGAGCTAAATGAGGAGAATAAGGTGGGTGGTCAAGCAACTCGTACTTTAATTCGTTGATTTTAGCCATTGTTAAACACTCTTGTGCGCTGGTGCGTTGTCTTGATGAAAAATTATTTTTTGTGTTGTAAGCCAGGACGTTTTTCTCGAATTTGTACATTTAATTGATCTAAAAGGTTGCAATAGTACTCTGAATTTATTGTTTTACCTTTTTGCAGATAGTAAATCAATACCTTTGAAGTCCCAAAAAACCGTTGCCATAACCTTACCAGCCGATTGAATTGTTTTTGCCTTCTTTTGGGCACTTCCTCCAGCTTCAGTCCATTGTTTGGATTGTTCTTTTGTCTCTGGAGTATAGTGGTGGATCCATGTCTCATCAACAGTTATGAAACGACGCTTAAAATCCGTTTTATTTCGCTGAAAATGATCCAAACAAGCTTGAGAAATGTTCATTCTTATGCGTTTTTGGTCGACTTTTAAAAAGTGCGGCACCCATCTTGCAGAAAGCTTTTTCATCTGTAGTTCTTCATGCAAAATTAAATGGACTCGATCATTTGAAATGCCCATGATATTAGCTACTTCACGCACTTTTATTCGTTCGATCATTTAATACCATATCATGCACTTTGGCTACAATTTCTGTTGTTGTTGCTGTTTTTGGACGTCCTCTACGTGGTTCATCTTCAATGCTTGTACGACCACGTTTAAATTCAGCATCCCAATTTTTTACTGTTGCATATGAAGGAGCACTTTCACCTCACACATTCACCATAACATTATGAATTTCTTGTCCTGATAAACCTTTTTTATGTAAATATTTAATGACACCACGCATTGCTAATTTTTCCTTTGTAAAAAAAATTGCGGATGAGTCTTTTGTGAAACAAAATTTAACATGTGCTCATAGCAGAGATGGAAGTTTCCAAAACACTTAACTTTTTTCTGTTTATACCGCGCATTTTGTGCTAGGCTAAGAAGTTTCCGAACCGCCTCGTACACTTAGTCTAACGTTCCTCCAATTTTGTATCCCTTCCAAAAAATAGGAATTTTCGAGGTCCATAAAGTATACATTTGTTTGATCAATAACTTTATCGTTGGAGCTGAATCTCTTTTCGCCAAGCCATTTCCCTAGGTTCGGAAATAGTCAATAATCACTAGAGTCTAAATCCGGAGAATATGGAGAATGAGGTTCCAATTCGTATCCCAATTCATGCAATTGCGCCATTGAAACTGCACACGTGTGAACACGTGCATTATCTTGATGAAAAAGATTTTTTCTTGGCCATATGGGTCTTTTTTTTAAATCCTCGTTAAATCGGTCGAATAAATTGGACCACTATTCGCCGTTTTTGTTTTTCCTTTTTGAAGGTAATCAATGTGGATTATCCCGCGTGCAACACAAACTAAATGCCGGAACTCTCTCAAAATTTGAAGTAGTCTATTAACAGATGGTACTTGATGGCAGCAGTGTAGCATTTCATATAACTACAAAGTTGAAAAAGTCACGAAATTATTGATATGCCCTCGAATGCCCCATGAATGTTATATTTTCCAATATTCCGTACCAGATTGCCTAAAACGTACCGATTTTTATTGAAATTTCGTAAACTGTCGTCTGTGTGGGAGGTACTAAAATGATGAAATAAACATATTGCAGAATACAAAATTGAAGTCAAATGTATGTATTAGGGTAAAAGTTATGTGAGCGTAGTTTGTATGGGAGATACAAGAACTAATCCATCTAATTAATACTCGTATATCAATTTTCATCTACTTTCTAATTTTCAGCACAATCGGTGAAATAGTATTAAAATTATTATTTAAATAAGTACAATAAGGGGGTAGAACAGTCATTTGCCCTGGAGGTACCAGAATGGGGCGTGTTATTTTTTTTTACGCGTGTATATTATAAACTTCGTAAATACGCGGATTTGAGAAATAAAGGAAAATGTGCTTAAAATACTTCAAGATGTGCTTAAAATGCAAGATTCCTGAATATTTTTATAATTGATCCAAAAAAAATTGTCAACAAACAAATTCGAGCTAAATTTTTAGGTACATGACAGATTCGCAGAGTTCAAACCGCATTTGGGATAAATTTGTCCAAAATACAGACTTAGGGTAAATATAATAATTTATAAATATACTAGCTTTTTGATTTTCTTGATTATAAATGCTTCATCGTGCACCATTTATTTAAGCGATAACCGTCACCATCAACAATTTAAACAAATTCAGCACAGATTCCCGTACAAAAGACACATTTTGTTCCTTCGTAGTTTGCGAAAATTAACACCTGCAATAAAAAGCCATTGCCATCCATTATATTTTGGCAATCAACTCGTGTCAAAGCATTTTAAGTGCAGAGATACGATATTCAAAGTTGCTGCCACCATGGTAAGTAAGAACGAAAAATCCTTCGAACATCTGAAACTGAAGTAAATCCTTTGAGGAATGAAAACGCACACGGGCTCAAACAAAACGCAAAGTTTATAAATTAAAATTGAAATAACAAAAAGATGTGCAGAGGAATGAAGAGAAAAGTTGAGCAAAATCGTTGGCGACAATTTGTATCCGAAAAGTGCATTTTCCAGGAAACCAGGATAAAAAGTTTCCTTAAGCTGTGTGTCTGGTTATGTGACAGATTGTTTTTAGATACAGTTGGCTGTCGATGGAAGCGATAAAAACAACCAAAATAATGTTATGTGTGAGTCATAATTTTTATAAAAACATAAATAAGTAAAAAATATCAATTGTTTTTAAGAAGATATTTCTAATTTCCCCATATTCGTGTTAATCTTACACTAGTACCCAGCTCCAAGTTGGTTAGTTTCATAAATATATATAAAATAAGCAGATTCAAGATAAGCTGAAATACTCCATCTATTAGAATACTGATTGTTTACTTTTTATAAATGTTCCTGGCTCAACACTGTTCAAATAACTTTTGGAAAATGGTGGATTGTTTACCCCATTTTTATTTTAGGACAGTGATCAATGGGATATAACAATGACAGATTGAGCGATCACATCAAATGCACATCACGCGAAAAGTCCATGAATCCATTGTAGATGCTCCATCTGACATATATATTTAAGCATTTATAAATTGGGAGATCTCTGTATAATAGTTTTGAATAATCCACTGTTGCAGTTATCCCTTAAGTTTGCAGGCGTATATATTAAAAAATGATCTCAGAAAAAAATGATCTCAGAAAAATAACTTAAATTGTGTCATTGTCATTATTGCTGTTGCTGCCCAAGGAAAGGGTCCCTAATTCTTGAATTTACATGGCGATAACGAGAAAATACTTTTTAATTTAAATCATTTTAGACAATAATAACATCGCTTGATGAAACGTTTCAAGTAAGGAAATCTCTATTAACAATAATATTTTTCTGAAGATTTTAATTGTTCGCTAATGGATCTTCAAGGAAATTATAGAAATACGTTTGGTTTTCTGGTGACTTTAGACAAACTTTGCTAGGAATTTCACAATCTACTTATTTTCATGATAAGGCCCAAAACCGAAAATTAAATAAAATCTCCAAAATGTCTACAGAAGACCTCAACAACGATAATTAGGGTGGTATTTAATCTTTTCGGCGCCTAATTTCATTTTGCTTATTAGGTATTTATGTCGTAATAAAATAGAGCGCCAAATTCCAAAAATACAAAAAAGGTGTTATTTAATTCTCTTAAATAAAGAGATTCTAAAAAGTACAAGGTAAAGCTCAGTTACGGGTCACTTATAAAATAACTTCTGGTTGCACATTTGACTATTTTGAAAGGTTAACTTATATCGATATATATATTTCAATTATTTTACATAACGTTTTTAAAATTTAGATGTTTCGAAAATTGCTTGTCCTGATCGATACAAAATCATAAAAATATACGAATCGCTTCTGAAGTATATACGAGAAAATGTATTTGGATATGAGCCCAGAGCTGTTTCAAACTGGCTATGAACAACGCGTACGACAAGCAAATTTGTTTTCGCTCGAATTTTTAATTTCTACAGAGGCTACCGTTGCAGCAGTACATCCTTGAAGCAGCCGTTGGTGGGTCATTTAAAATTAGAATCGGCTGTAAAAAAGTACTGATAATTGTTTGCAAATATCTGGTTTTATTGGTACGCTTAAACTTTGCCATGTAATAATGAAATACAATATCATTCATATGACAAAACTGGCTCGGCAGTTCCTCACACGATCAAACCACATTTTCGTTTGTTTCGAGTCGAATCTATTCAATGGCAACTTCGATTTGTCTCTGAATGCTTTGCGTAACATTTATCCTTAATGTTTCCCACAGAAAACAATCCAAAGGACTCAAATCACATCTCCGAGGCGGCCAAATGACATCAAAATTTCGGCCGATTATTCAATTTTCAAAACAGTTGGTTGCGTTGGCTGTGTGACATGTGGCCCGGCTTGATGAAACCAAATATCGTGAATGTCATTCTCTTGAATTTTTGGAGCATTGCGCGGTAACGCCTATCGTTGACGGTAACGGCGGCTCCTTGCACATTTTCGAAAAAAATAATGCCGCCAGCCCAAAACCCACACCAAACAGTGACTCGTTGTGAGTGCATTGGCTTCTCAGTAGTCAAGTGTGGGTTCTCTGAACTTCATATGCTTCAATTTTGCTTAACCGAGATAAAACTGCGATTTATCTAAAAACACGATTTTTCAGTAAAACTGTTCATCTCCTGCCAAACCATCTTCGGCCTTTTGGGCGATGCGAATGGTCAAGGGGCTTTGGTTCTTGGACCAATTGAACATTGTAAGCCTTCATATCGATTTCTTTCTTTTCTTTTGAAAGAAATTTTCAATTCCTGAGAGTGATGGAGAGTTGATGTCGATCGATGCTCTTGTTCATTCTCAGCCACAGCAGCAACGTTTTCGATTGAACGCACATGAGGAAAACGTACTCTGGTTGAACCATTTTCATAAACTCGGTTAACAAATTGACGCACAAATTGAACTTAAGGTTTATTTCTTCTCGAAAATATTCCAACCTTTTTAAATATTTTAAATTTTCTTCCAAAGTAGTGAGGCTACTTCGGAAGTAAGTTTTAATTATTTCCCAATTTTGTTCGAGCCTTTATTGTCCCATTTTGCAAATGGGACTTGAAAAACTTGATCAGCTGCAAGATTCGTTGACATTTATGTCAAACAAATTCGATGAGCTTATACGAGGGGTGGCTGAAAATAAAAAGAAAATCGATGCAGTGGAGAAAGAAAATCGTGTTTTGAAAAATGAAGTGAAAATATTAAAAGACTCAGTTAAGATGCTAAACGATCAACGAGTTAAGAATGATTGTCTTATTAATGGTATAAAACCTGTAGGTGGTATGAAAGCTATTGATAATTTGCTACAAATATCTAAAGATGCCGGGTTGGATTTGAGTGAGAGTGAAGTTGAAAGTGCCTACTATTTAAAGAACAAAACCAACCGAAATGATAAACAAACAATGGTTGTAAAATTCGAGTCGAGTAAATCCAAAATGAAGCTAATGCAATTAAAAAAGAATCTTAAGGGAAATGAAAAAACTGAAGCTGTTTTTATAAATGATTTCCTTAGCAAAGAAACTTTAAATGTATTTAAACACGCAAAATCTCTAAAATCGATCGCCTATCAGTCTGTTTATACTTATAATGGAAGAGTGTACGTAAGACGTAGTGAAATCTCAAAACCAAGATTAATAAGAAGTGAAGAAGATGTTGATGTGTTACTAATGGAAGCTACAACAAACAAATATCAAAAGCGCAGGTCGGACCTTTTACACGCTGCTAATCCCGTTGCTGCTACTATTACTAATGATGAAGATGATGATGACGAGCATTCATTCTTAATCGTCATCTTAAAGTTTAAATTCCTATTTTTCTTTAATACTTTTTTTTTGCTAAACTTTTCTATTATTATTATTTAAAATGAATACTCAACATTATGATAATTTTGAATCTTTTAATAATGTTTTTAGTCAAATAAAATACCCCCTTTTTAATATTGTTTCTGTGAACATGAGAAGTATTTCTTCAGTTGAGAAATTTAATGCATTTAAGGCAATGATTTCAAAATTTCAGAAACTACCTAGTATTAAAGCAATTCAGGAGACATGGTTTTGTTCTAATCTGTTGCAAATTTATAGTATTCCTGGTTATAACGTTGTACATTGTTGTCGTTCTGATGGATATGAAGGAACGTCTCTGTACATTCGGGATAGTTATCGATTTAATGTGGAAATGTGCAGAAGTGCGGATTTTTTGGAAACTATTACTGTATCAGTAGACAATTATAAAATTAATGGAAAGTCTTTGAAATTATCCACGTTTTATAGGTCGCAGAAGTGTGATGTTATAAAGTTTTACAATTTTTTAGAAGAGCTATTGAATAGTTATGGAAGGTATCCCAGTATAATTGTTGGAGATTCGAATATCGATTTTCTGAATCAAAATTTTTCTTCGACTATGAGAATTGTCATAGTTTAATAACGCGACCAGAATCTGGAACTTGTATTGATAATGTTTTTAGCAATATGGCCAGTGTCCTACTTATAGATACCATAAGCTCTTCTTTGACGGATCACCACATAATTTCTTGTAGGCTAAGAAAACAGGCTTGTCCGGAAACTGAATTCCGAGAAGATGTTCAGAAGATTTGTGACTATGTTAAAGCTAGGGATATTCTAGATGATGTTCTGCAAACGTACCATGAAACTGGTAACCATTCAGAAGATGTTTCGCGGCTGATGGATTATATTACCTATGCTTCGGAAAGTTCAACAGATGTTAGGGTTAGAAGGACTATGGTGAAGTATGATTTAATGCCATGGGTCAACAGAAATCTTCAATTATTGATCATACATAAAGATAAGTTTTTAAAGCAGAGGAGAAAAAGAAGAACCAGGAATTTAGATGAAAGGTTGAAGAGGTTAAGCAATGTGATAAGGAAGGCTTTCAGAGAATCCATGAATGATTTTTACAGCTATAACTTGGACAAATTTCAGTCTGACCCTAAAAAGTGTTGGAACTTTTTAAATCGCTGCCTTGGTAGAAGCACGAAAGGCAGAGTAAAGGTAAGGGATTCGAATGGGGATTTTGTAGATGATGATAATATTAGTTGTGAATTGTTCAATAATTACTTTTTGGAAATTCCAAGAACATTGAGACAGCAAATAGATTGCATGCTTGGTGATTCTATTAATGCTCTCAGAACACTGAATTATTGTGGAACTGGCTTTAATTTTTCTTATACTAATGCTCTAGAAATTGAACAAATAATATCGGATTTAGATTTGACGAAAGGATGCGGATGGGATGGCATATATCCAAGAATGCTATTCGAGTGTAGTTATCTTATATCTTCACCTCTGTCAGATATATTTAACAAAATTATAGATACCTCTATTTATACGGATAAGCTGAAGATTACGAAAATTGTGCCAATACCTAAAGAAAACAATTCGACAGAATTAGATAAATATCGGCCTATTGCTTTATTGCCTTTAATAGACAAGATTTTTGAAATTATTTTGCATAAGCAGTTGTCAACTTATTTGGACAATAATAATTTACTAAGTAGATTTCAATATGGGTTTAGGAGGGGATGTGAAACAGAGGAAGCAGTGATTAATGTGGTCAATAACATTTGTGAAGGGTTGGATGGCGGTTCTGCTGGTGTTGCTGGTATATTCTATGACTTGTCTAAAGCTTTCGACTTAGTTGATCATAAGATCCTAATTCAAAAGTTGGCATATTATGGATTATCTGAATCTGCTTTGAGTTTGCTGAGGGATTATTTAACAGATCGTAGACAATATGTAGAAATAGGGACTTGTAAGAGTAGAATTGATCAGGTTAAATATGGAGTGCCACAAGGAAGCGTTTTAGGCCCTCTTCTCTTTACTATATACCTCAATGACATCATGAATCTTGAATTGTCTGGTAAGCTATATATGTATGCGGACGATATATGTCTTTTTTATCCATACAAGTATGATGCAGTTCTAAAGGCATATTTGGAGAGAGATGCGGCATTGATATGTGAATTCATGAGACTAAACGGGCTAGTACTAAACGCTAGTAAGACTAGATTGGTGAGGTTTCGACCTTATCTGATTCATAGCAGTCTTTTTAGTATTTTTGTTGATGGTAAGGAAATTTTTGAGAGTGATTCTGTAAAGTACCTAGGAATTCATCTCCAGAACAATCTGTCTTGGTCTCTGCATATTCAAACGCTAAGACAAAAATTATCATCTGCATTAGGGTTACTTTATAAATTCAGGAACAAGTTTAATAGGAGGACGAAATTAATTTTGTATCAGTCTCTGATACATAGCCATCTAAATTGCCTACCTGTTATATATGCAGGTAGAAAGAGCAATGAACTTAAATCGCTACAAAGATTACAGAATAAAGCGCTAAAGGCTGTTTATAACCTGCCACTGACATATTCCACAATCTCGCTGTACAGGGATATTTCACAGACGGTTCTGCCCATTCAGGGTTTATATAAACTGCAGTTACTTCTATATGTTTTTAAATCGAATAATAATATTGGCCACCATACGATAAAGTTTGAGACAAATCAAACGAGATTTAACACTAGAAACAACACAAATCTTAGGACAGTTCGATGTCGGTTGGAAACAACAAAGCAACGCGTTGAATAAATGGGTAGCGTGGAATTTAATTGTCTCCCTCTTGATATTAAAAATATTAATCGAATTTCAGTTTTTAGAGTATTTACTTCTCAACATAGAAACACTTTTCATGTAGTCATAATAAATCAAGGCTATTACAAATAGTTATAATTATGTAAAAATTTTTATTCATTCTTATAATTTCTTTTTGATTTAATTGAAATTTTTTTTAAAAACATGTAAATATGTTGCCTCAATAATGCCCAAGTGGCGCTGAGGCAAAATTATATTATTGTATATTATCTTTTTCTTAAATAAAAATCAATTGAATTGAAAAAAAAACTTAAGAATACAAATTAATGTTTTTTGCTCGTACCTTTCAAATTGAAAGTAATCGGTAGTTCAAATTTAAAATTGTAAATGGACCACTATTTAGCTGTGTTGTTTATTGAGTAAGCAAAACACGTTTCTGCAACACGTTAATTCGTCAGTAGCCTTCTGTGTATAGATGAATAGATCATTATAAATGTCCATATTGTCCCAAAAATTTTCCAAGATATAATACATAAAATTGTGCTAAAATTTCCAGTAAAAAGGGAACAAAAATCGTGTTAGCATTGACATTGGGGACTTATTTCTTATTTCATTTCATAAAATGCGCCCTTATTTCATTGCGAAAAAAGACACAGAAATATCGGTGTTTTTTAATGTTTGGTGTTTTTTTCTAATATTTTTGGGGTCTTATTTTAATTCTATAAACGGGGCTTAATTTCATTCAGAAAAAAAATCCAGTTTTGGTATATTATTTAATATTTGTTAAGGGGCCTTTTTTTGGGTGTTATTGTATAGAGTCGATAAAATGAATGCTTATAATTTTTGTGACGAGGCATGCATAAATTAAAATTGACAACAAAAATGAGAGTCGAAATTTAGAAGATCTATCAGAAGCAATTTGTGAATCTCACTTAAAAGAAAACTGGCAGCGGAATTATAAACTTACACTAAGTTATGCACTAAAACCACCTGGCGATTTCAAAATAAATGCAAACTCAAGAGACAATTTGATTTTCAAATTTTTACTTGGCAATACTGGAGCATGCATTACCATATTTGTTACTGGTTTTATATACGTAATGCAGAGGACATTCCCGATCTAAGGTTCTGCCGTTTTAAGAATAACCCTTTGTATCAGATCTTTTCTAGTTTGATAGTTCTTTAACCTTCCGTGGTAAAATAAGACCGTAACAATAAAAGTCCCCAATTTTAGGCAGAATGTAAGCATTGTGCGTGATGTGCGATCTGTAAATAACCCTAACAAAATATGAGCATATCGGTTGATGGTTCGCTATAGTCACTTTTCAAAATGTTCATCAAGTTTTGCGGGAACTCGGCTCTAGACTTTTTCAGAAACTACTCGAAGTTATATTAAATACGTATATAAAGATGAAATCTATATTCCGCAGTGGTGTATGGTAATATCTATAATGCGCCACTAACTCTATCTAAGTTTTAGTCGTTTGGAATATCATTGGTATATTAACTTGGCGTCCCAAAATTAGAAATCAAGACAGGCAGCTGTGCTTCAGACATCTAAGATTATTTTAATACGTAAATCAGAGTAACCGCCTGTATTTTGTTACTTTTTATAGCCTCCACCGTAGAAAAGTGTGTATATTCATGTTGTCATTCCATTTGCAACACCTCTAAATACTGAGATCTAGTTCCCCCATATGCTTACGCACAAAGTAGTATTTAAATTCGTATTCGTTTGAAATAAAAGGGTAAATCATTTGATAATAATTGATGCTGATTCCAATAGACAAAATCATATATAAAAACTATATTTTAATGGATTTTAATACACATTACACAGCAAACCAACTTTATTCCACTGCGTATGGGTGACATATACTCCTGGTCGGAGACCCCTAAAATATATATATTCTAAATAAAAATTTAAATGATCTGGTCATTTCCATCTTTGGAAAGCAAACTTCAGGTCGCACTATTTAAAAACGGTAGTCAAAATTTTGCAGAAACTATGTTACAAATGGGACAGATCGGCCAAAAGGTAAACAATTTTCCCTCGCAAGGACTGGGTCATCCCATCCATCCAAAAAATCAATAATCCTGAACTTAAAAACATATTTTCTCGTAAACTATTAGGGGTGCGACGATAATATTTGGCACATATGATGCTAGCACGGATCGAAATGCTAGCACTACGAGGGCGACCGCAAAACTAACTGGCCTGGCACATTTTCTGTTTTACTAGCCATTTTTTTTGTTTTTTAAAAACAATCTTTTATAAGCAATCTGTCAAAATTTCCGAAATTTTTAGTGATCATTTTCTTTGTTACAGGTGATTGAAGTAAAAAAGTTTTATAATTTTTGAAAAATGGAAAATAAAGAGTTTCGTGCGGTAATTCACTGTAGCACATTTTCCAACTTCATAATCTTGAACCAATTGAAACCACCAAAATCTGAAAGCTTATGATGGTAGAAGAAAAAACATATCTGGGTTTTGAATTATTAGCTAAGGTTTTTTTGTAATTCATTATTGAAGTTTTCGACTGGGGGGTGGATTTTAGTACAATTTTGAAAAAACATGTACTGATTCTTAAGTCTATATCTCGTGAACTATTCGAAATATTGCTTGACTCTCGTCGGCAAATTTTTGTCTCTTAATTATATCTACAAATTTTGCCTTGAGACAAAATCAGAAAAACAACAACATCTTACTCAAAACAACAAAACTCTCAAAAAATCGTAAAATTTTGTCATATATTTCTATGGGTTTTCACAGTTATTTCAGAAATTGCTACGAACTTGACCAGCCAATATATGACAGAAAGATAGCCAAATACAAATCAAACAACTCTTCTTAACAAGCCGATTTCATTTGATGACTCCTTCACATAGTTATAGCCCCACAAAGTCATCAAAAATTCAATAAAGGACCAAGAAATCACTTTCAATTGTATGTTTATCGAAATTACCGACCATTTGAATGATTGTTTACTGACAAATAACGACATATTTCAAATGTTAAAAAATTTGAATTGTTTTGATTGCACGTTCATATTAAGGGCATACATTGCAGAAAGAAAAATTGATATGGAAAAGTGTTGGAAGCTGAACTTGTTTTGTTACGTTTGTGGTATTTATGTGCCCAAACGTTCAATGAAAACGCAAAAAACTAATTTTTCTGCTGAATTTAGAAATGGGTACCTCTTATATTATTCTGACCAGTTAGACTTATTCGATTGTTCGTGGACACCAGATGCAGTATGCAGACGTTGTTTTTGTTACATATTCAACTGGATAAACAGAAAACCAAGCCCACTGCTGTATGGAACACCAGTAATATGGATGGACCCAAAGGGACACGATGAAAACACATGCTACGGATGCATAAATTTTAAAAATGGAATGAATCGAAAAAAGATGTCAAATGTAGTGTACATTCCTGGTCCTCATGCTTCTCTCCCTCAAGAGCATTCTGAAGCCAATCCACCACCAAGACCACCGAGTCCAGATAGAGCAACTGTATGGACTGCGGAAACGTTTGACAATGTGCTAGCTGATCTACCGTTCGATCCCAAAGAAACAATCAACAAGTCTGAGCTCGTAACACAATGCGAAATGAACTATGTTGTCGCCAAGTTAGGCTTGTCAAAGCGCAAATCAGAATTTTTGTCAGCATTTCTTAAACGAAAAAACTAACGGACATTGATTATGCCAACGAAATTGGATTAGAATATATCGCTGAAGACTGGCGACTGTTCATCGATAGCTCAGTCACTAGCTTAAAAGCAGAGTTACTGCATAAAACGAACCTGAAGCCCTCAATACCTTTAGCATTTAGCACGGACTTAAAGGAATGCTATGCAACAATGGAAATTTTGCTTAGAGACCTTAAATACGCAGAACATTTATGGAAAATCTGTTGCGACCTTAAAGTTGTCAATATTTTGCAAGGCATAAAGGGTGGATGGCCAAAGTATTATTGGAAGACCGCTACTACTATTGAAAACATTAGAAAAATATTTAATGAAGTGACTAAAGATAGACGAATAAAGCTCAGAGAACTTGCTGATATTGTTAAAATACACGAAAAAAAAGTTTGGAGTATTTTACATGATGAACTCCACACGAAAAAGCTATCCGAAAACTATCCGCCGCGTTTGTTGACTTTGCCGTTGGACCAATTCCGAGGAGCTTTTAGCGGTTTATCAGCGTAATCCAATAAAGTTCTTGCGCCGATTCATAACAGTTGATGAAACTACATCCCAGAATGCAAAGAACAGTCAAAACAATGGATAGAAGCTGGTAAAAGTGGTCCCAAGAAGGCAAAAACTGTTAAGTCAGCAGGAAAAGTAATGGCCACAGTATTTTGGGATGCAAGGGGTTTAATATTTATTGATTATCTTGAGAAAGGAAAAACTATAAATAGTGAATATTATTGTGCATTATTCGATCGGTTGAGTGAAGAAATCAAGATAAAACGACCTCATTTAGAAAAAAAAGTTATTTTTCATCAAGATAATGCTCCTTAACACACTGCATTTTTAACTCAACAAAAACTGGCCGAATTACGATTTGAAACTGCTCCGCATCCATCATATAGTCCAGATTTAGCTCCTTCTGATTATTTCTTGTTTCCAAATTTAAAAAAAATTTCTCGGTGGCAAAAAATTTTCGTCCAATAGCGAGGTTATTGCTGAAACTGAGGCATATTTTGAAGGTCTTGAAAAATCTTATTTTTCGGATGGAATTAAAAAACTTGAAAAACGTTTGATGAAGTGTATTGAGTTGGAAGGAGATTATGTTGAAAAATAAATAATAATAATTCCAAAAAAACGGTTCTTTTTATGTTAAGCCAGTTACTTTTGCGGTCGCCCTCTTAAATACGTGGCCATAGTAATGGATCAATCGTTTTCAAATGTTAACAGAACGAAATCATTGACTAGAAAGTTTATTTATTTATTTTGTTTTTTATTTATCGTTTTATTACAATTAAAATTATCATTAAAGCTAATTTAAAAAAGCACTACCAACTATGTAAATCGGTCTAGATAAGAAAGTTATTATAAACAATCTGGTACAAAAAATTTCACCGCCCGCTCAACCCTCAACTTAAAAAACCCGTTATCTCATGAATTATAAGAGATATGACAGTGATATTTGGAATATGTCATGTTGAAATAGATCAAAACATATCATGGAGTTTTCTCCATGTTGCTACTCACTCTTTTACCAAATTTCGTTTAGGTCATACTACTTAGTAGGGACATAAATACTGTTACACACGTTTTATGTTGTAAAATAAAAACTAATGAATGTTTTTGGACTTAATATTTTTTAATATATTTATTGATGTATATTGTATCCAAAAAGAATCTACCTATTCGAAATGTCTGCCTTTTGCCATTACACACGCCTTAAGTCGCACTGGCCAATCGTCAATAGCTGCACGAACCTCGTCCTTGTCCTCTAAAACCGTCCACAATTTGTAATCAAATGGGTTCAAATCTGGACTGCCTGAGGGCCATTCTTCAGAGGAAATGTTTCGAAGCCAGGCCTGGGACGTTTTAGCCTTATGGGCCGGAGCAGAATCTTGCTGGAAAGTCCATGGCAGGTTTTGGAACAGGGAATTGTTAAGAGGCTTCACAACAGCTTCCAAAACGGTTTCTTCGTAAACTTTGTCCGATGTTTTTACTTCTTGTTCGCAGAAATGCAGGTCAATGACCCCATTGTAAGAGACAACCAACCAAACCATGACTGAAGCCTTTTCACCCTTGGGATCAGTTCAGATGCTTCCTTAGATGACCGCGCATACACTCTATCATTTTGCTTGTAAAATTTTTCCTGAACGGTAAAAATTCTTTCATCGGTGAACAAAATTTTTCTGTGCAAGTTATCAGCGTGCTTCACCAAAAGACGTTTGCATTTTCAATCCCATTTTTTAAAGCTGGGACAATAAATGTCCGGTACGCCGTTTGAAAGCACTAAGTCCCAAGTCTTTTTTAATGATTCGACTCATGGACTTTTGCGTGATATTCATCTCACGGGCCACGATTTTCTGTTTTCGGAGCGGATTTCTGTGAATTCTTGATTTAACGGCTTTGATGGACATGCGGTGTTCGAACAGAGCGTGGGCGGCCCGACCGGTGGCGGTCTTTTATATCTCCTAGTGGCCGGAGCGTTTTGAAAACATCGTTTATTTTCATTTCACACTTGAAAAGCGCTATTACAGCGATAAGGTTCTCGTTATCTGACCACTTCATGATGAAGTTGAAACAATTTTAAAATCTGTTACAGACTAACGCTATTTAGGTTGGTTTTCAAAACCCATATGACATTAACGGGGTATGTTCAGTTCTATTATTGAAATGGGTGTGTTCAATGTTGTAACAGTATTTATGTCCCTTCTTAGTAATGGACCTATCGACCTATTATTAACATTTCGACACTTACAATTACAGAAAGTTTCATAGCACCAACTAAGTTAAACTAATCGAGGAGCATGCAACTTTAATCATTCGGTTGGCAAACAAATTTGTGGCAATGAATCTATTCTCTATGTGTAGTTTTAAGCGTATCATATAATTTTATCTAAATGCCGAGCAAAATCTTATCTGAGACAATAAAAGTAGGTTTTTTCATTAAAAAACAATTTATAATCGGAGTAACATTTTTCTATAAGTATTATAAAGCGTCCTTGAATAGTTCATGCATGTGGTTGCCTCAGCCGGCTTCGCAGTAGAGCATCCTGTCAACCCACTTTTTCAACTTTGATCGGCTGCTGGATCCATCTCTATTTCAGTATTAAGTTTGTATAACATCGGTCCTTCACGGAACCAGACAAAAATGGTTTAAAGGCGTCTGATCGCACTGCGCACCATGGTTGAAGCTATCACAGCGAGAATCATGTTAAACACTCGGATGCTGCCACCTGTACAACGCCTCACGAAGTCTCCCAGATTATCTCTTGCTGCTCCAGTATTGGATTTTAACACTCACGTCTATGATGTGGTCGCATTTTCCATGAGTTGCCTGTTCCCCTCATAGTTCGTTCTTACCATTTGAAAAGAAACTTTGAGAATTAAAAAAAGTTTCCTTTTGTCTGGTTTTCGTAGCATGATTCAAAAATGTTTTTCATAGAGTACTCTTATCTTTATCAACTGACTCCCAAAATGTCGCTCCCCACATCTTCTCCGCCTATAACCATTTCACGCAATCGGGTTCTTCGACTGATTGATTCTGTATTCGTCAAGCACGCATCGTAGTGTCATACAGTCAGGATATGAGCTTTTTCTCTTCTATGTCCTTTTGCTTATGTGTGTGTGTGCTTAGCCGCTGCTGAGATTTTGTTTGCGGACGAATGAAATCTTGTTGGTTTTTGTTAATTGAAATTTTATTACAATTAGTCTGCACACACGTCTTGGATTTAATTACAGCCTTTTATTCGGCAACATCTAAGAGGATTCCAAGTATTTACCCTTGTACACATATACTCCTATAAACACATGTGCATGTAGCACATAAGCATACACACATACATTTATGGGTGGGGGAAATCTGGGTATGGGAGAGTATTTTTGTTTTCTTCCAAAAGTATTCGCAAAGATTTATGGTTTGTTGTGTCTGGTTTGGGAAAATTACGGCAGCTTTGACGTGAATACTTTTGGTGTTGTTTGCTTGGTTTGCTTTGGTATGTTTGTATTGGTGTCGGCGTACGTGTGTTTGTGTGCGCGTGTGTTCTGTGGTGGTAGTGGTCGTACTTATAAGAATTTATTGACCTTTTATTTTCTTATTGATTGCGGTAAATATTTTCACAACGAATTTCTATTGAGGGCCAAGATGGTCATAAATTAATTCGTCGGCAGGAAATATTTTACCTTTTTTGGGTGTTATTGATACGCCAGTAGAAGGCAGTAAGCCTTCGAATATTTCATTAGAGGCAACATCAAGGGAGAGCCCTGATGGTTGTCATTTGAAATTTGCCAAACATCGGCTCAGCCGCTTTTTAGTTGTTTTTTCACTGTAAATACCCGGTATACTTTGCTTTTTGCTACCTATTTTCGATAGCGTAACGCGTAGTTTCTATTTATAGATGCTTAATCTAGATAACAAGTTGGTCACAAAAGTATATCCTTTTTACAATCCGATTTTAAAAGCTTTAAATATAGGGTGAACCATCTAGAGGTATTTTTTCCGAACAAAAAATATATAAAAAATTCAAATAAAGTGTGGAATCTTTATCGGTAATTTGAGAGGACAGTTTATGGCATTTATTTATTTTTTTAAAATAATTACCTTCAAATGTTGGTAACTGTATTATGGAAATGAGCGTTCGGTGAAAAAACGGGAAGATCCGCTGTTTTCCACCAAAATTTTGTTCAGTGATGAGGCCAATTTCTGGCTCAACGGCAAAGTCAATAAACAAAATTGCCGAATATGGGCTGAAGAGCAACAAGAAGAGGTTCAAGAGGTGACAATATACCCAGAGAAACCACGGTTCGGAGCGGTTTATAAGCTGGTGTAATCATCGGTGCATATTTTTTCAAAAATGATAACGGCCGGAACGTAACCATAAATGGTGCTCGCTATCGCGCCATGGTATCAATCTTAATGCTACCTGAAATTGAAGCCCGTAATCTTGATGACACTTGGACGGTGCCACTTGCCATTCAGCTGCTCAAACAATGGATCTATTGAGAGGTCGTTTCGAAAGCAGCTAATTTCACGTTTTGGACATGAGTTGGCCGCCTAGACCGAGTGATATAACCCCTTAAGACATTTTTCTTTACGTAAAATCCCAAGTCTATGCTGACGAACCAGCTACGATTTAGGTTTTGGAAGCCAACATTACGAATGTCATTAAAGTCATATCAGTCGAAATGCTCGAACGAGTCGTTAAAAATTGGACCCTCAGAATAGAAACACTGAGGCGTAGTTGCGGCCAACATTTGAAGGAAATTATCTTGAAAAAACAAATGCCATAAAATGTTCTTTCAAATTACCAATAAAGATTCCACACTTGATTTGGATTTTTATATTTTTTTTTGTTCTGCAAAAATACTTCTAGATGGATCACCCTATATAAATGCTGAGTAGAGAAATTCTAGTATTTAACAGAAAATTATTATCATATTGTGTGTGGGATCATATTTGCGTAGAACTAAAAAGAATACGTAGTATAAATCGCTTCTGTCGCATAGGGATAGGCTACAGAAAGCTAAACAAAAAATTGGGAAAATTGTTGACTTTGTAATGCCCGATTCCCTGCAGCGATTCACAGTGAAAAATCCTTCAACTCAAATATTTTCGGAATTATTTTGAGAAAAGCTATTATGCTATGAAACAGCAGATGACAGAATAATAACAGATTACGCTTAACGTTCTATTTAGTTTTAGATGTGTTCATGTTAGATATTTGGACATGCGATAATTTATATAAAACATAACTTTCATAACAATAATATATATTTCTTAAATATTTGTTATTTAATTTGGTTATTTTGGGTTTTGAATATTACTCCTACACTGTTTGTGTACACACATTTTTGCCAACCAAATGCGGTTCGATTGTTCTATTATTACATCCAAATGCTAAATGGTGCTCAGTAATTTTCAATTATTGGAACGGAAGTATTGCAGATGGAGGTGAATCCGAGCCTCAAGAAAATAATTTTTGAAAGGAAATATTGTAAAAAAGCAAAAAATTTAACATATTCATTAGAGGGGAAAAACAGTTTGATTACACACTTGAAGTACTCCACAGCAAAAGGAGGGTCATGTCGAAGTAAAAGGTCCATGAGAGGATGGCAAATTTTTACTAGACAAAAAAAAGAAAAAAAAATCGTTTTTTAATATGATGGAATATTACCTTTTGGAAATTTTTTGTTTTTGCGTTGCAATTTATTTATATTTACGAGTATATATGAGTCCTTGTTTGGCTGGTTCAATCCCCATATAACCCTGGTATATTTGTAGTCGTGAGAAAGTTTAATTTTTTTAAGCACGCGTATTTCTATATTTGTTAAGCCTCTAAAGTTTAAATGAATGTAGGAAAATCTTTAATATTTGTTCTTGTTTGAAAAGGTGAAATGAAATTTCTGTGCTACTGCGTATGCATACACCCATATTTAAAGATGACCTCGGGGCTTTGTTTGAAGATTCAAATAATCCGAATCCTATTAAAATTTGTATTCCCACATATCCATGTTTTTGTCCAATTCGTCATAAAAATTTAGTCGAATCTTTAAAATAATTAAAGTTTTGTATTCGATATAATTTCATTAATTTTTTTGTATTGGGTTTTTTAAAGACGAGTTGGGTTGGGTTGGGTTCTAACTTTATCCCAATTTATAAAGTAATCATATTTTTCTATTTGTGAGGAAATTGTATTGTTTTGTGAACTGGTCCTTTTGGACCAGTTTTTGGTTTTTTCCGACAGCCAAAATTAAGATAATCGCAATAATAATTTAATTTTAACTCCGTAAAGACGTTTTATTTTAAATTATACCCATTGGTCCATGTGTATTAGAAGGCTTTAATTTTGATTTTGTCACTATGGAACATTTTCCTTTCTAAATTCCATGTAATCAAACAATGGTATATCAAATAACATACATATATAATTTTATTTCCAAAAATTATTTGCGGTGAACTTGAACTCAAAATAGACCGACTTTGATTTTTTACAATTAGGAAAGGCACAGCTACACTTGCATACATACAATGAAATTTTCCAAACACTGTGTTTGAGTGTGTGTGCTATGGATAAATTCCCTTTTTTCACGGAAATAAATCAGAAACATCCAACCAAGTCACCAACGAACACAACATGTTTTGTATAAATGATTTTGGCTTTATTCTTGGGGCCTCTAATGGTTTAATCAAATAACAACTTGAAAAATATGTGTACCTTTTGTTGCCGCTGCGATTGTTGTTGAACAAGTTTAACATTTCAAGCACACACACATACACATAACGCCATATGTATTAGTATACGCTCCTGAGTAAGGAGTTTAGTATGAAAGGAAAGTCATTGAAGCGTTAGTTTAGTACAGCTCTCAAGTACGAATGAACACTTGAAAAATATTGCCAAAAAACCTACACAAACATGCAAACACTCACACTCTCACGTACACATATATTTTAGCACATATTCTCGTATATGTATCGCAATCTGTTCTCGAGTCACGCATCGCAGCGGGAAATGGAAGGGCCTATCATGGCCTTCTAGGAGCCCTTCTTAGAATGCTCAGAGGTATTTTTGCTACATGCTACTCTTATTTCATATTAAAACTTGATTAGATTGTAGAGCAACGCCTTGCACGCTCCTTACTTTTAGAAGGCTTTCAAAATGAACTAGACAAAATTATTCTGGAATATAAACTGTCATGCAACTAAAAGGCACGATGTTACTTGAATATAAAGCAAAAAGTGCTTACAGACTTTTCTTAATAGTTTTTATTCTGATAGAAGGATTTATGACAGTAATGTGTACAACAAAATATCGACCTAATGCTCGTCACGTCTTCGGTGGGATACCTCTACCCTATGGTCCATTAATTTAGTGCTCTGAGACATACTCGTAAAAGAGGTTCAATATCTCTAATGTGCCGAATTATTTTCTCCTTTAGTTCTTGAATTGTTATCCGTGTCAAAACACTTGATCGTGGCGGACAATTAACATCGCTACTACTGGCGATTGCGAACAACGTTCACGGTAACTGCTTGACCAGGCTCATTTTTGAAGAAGTACGGCCCGATGACGTCGCCAGTCTATAAACCGCACTCTTTGTGGATGTATCGGCTTTTCAACAATCGTTCGTGGATACCATTGGCCCAAATGCGGCAATTTTGCTTGCTAACGACTCCACTGTAGACATATTTGGTCGATAATGCTGACTAAATGAATGACGACATGCAATTTAATTTGAACGTCTATTTTCGTAAAAGGCTTCAACAATCTTCACGCGCTATTAAGTTGTGAGTCAATGATTAAATTTTTCAAACACTGAATCACAGAAACGGCTAATTAAGTTGTCGCTGTTCTATCGCTACTTCCATGGTGTGTGTTCTTCAGACATTCGTGGCCTTATTCCTGACGTGAGGAAGTTCGGCAGGGATACACGACTTTCCAGAAATTCACACCCATTTGTTATCGCACTATACACTACAGATCGAATTCGTTTTTCGCCCGTACTGTCCGTATGTGGAATCGACTTCCGGCAAATGTATTTCCCACCAATTACGACATCCAGAAATTCAAGGTGAATGTCAATAAACATTACTCCCTCTTTCCCCCCTTCGATCCCTTGCTTTCCAACGACCAACGCAATGCACCGCATGTATAGGGGGCATCCCCTGAGTTTTGGCTAATTAAAAAAAAAAAAAAAAATATATATATATATATATATATATATATATATATATATATATATATATATATATATATATATATATATATATATATATATATATATATATATATATATATATATATATATATATATATATATATATATATATATATATATATATATATATATATATATATATATATATATATATATATATATATATATATATATATATATATATATATATATATATATATATTGGATATTTCTAATTGAAATTGTTAAGGAAATCATGCAGGCTTTCTCAAAGAATGCACCAACGAATGAGTAGAGAATTTACTACAAGACCTACTAGCAGGCCTCCTTAGAGAAGCGACATGAGAATGTGTAGGGGATCATATTTCATTTGGAAAAAGGCTTGAGAAAAAACCAATTTTGGAAGGCATTAACAAATGTGTATTTGATCTAACAAGAGGCCTTCTCGAAGGTCTGCTTATGAGAAGGCCCTAACAATTTTCCCGCTGGGATACGTGTGTGTACACATACGCATGCATGTATTTGTGTGTGGAGATGACACTCACATACAATAAGAAAATTAGTGCCGCGTCGTTGAATCTTCACGATTTCCAATAAAAAGGACTTTGAAAAACTAAAAACAAAATGGAACACACACACGCACTTCATAATAGTCGAGTGGGGTCTAGTAAAAGCTTCGCAAACTGGCGACAACTGTGTTTAAACCAATAAAGAATTCAAACGAATGGCATGTAAAACATCCGATAAATTCGATTCTTCCTGACTCTGGTGCAGAGATTAGGTTAAAGCTAATGTACGTTAAAAGACGGTATACCTTATGATGAGGTATTGGTTATTTTTCTGGATGTAGCAAAATCCGAGATGAAATACTTTAATAGGGACAACTTCGCGTCTAGTGCTGAACACCTATTGTAGTTACATATGTATCGCACGTAGTTCTGTTTGATTCACTTGTTGTTCACTGCCATGTAATACAATTTTTCCAAAAATAAAATTTTGTCGTAGATAGAAATTTTATGTGTTTTAGTTGAATATGGTATCTATGCATTATTGGACGAAATGTCACTTAGCTTCGTATGCATTGATTTCGTCCTAAATCTGACAACTTTTATACTCTCCACGATCGGATGGGAGCATACGAGTATTCATTTCATTCATTTATGTCAAGTGACCCCACTTTTGAAATCCATAACTTGCGATCGGGATAAACCTTGCACTAAGGTAAGTCCAATTGGATAGCAGTTTAAACACAAACTTTGAACGAGATCGATCAAGTACGCTCTGAGTTAGAGGGGGTCGAATTTTGACATTTTAGCCGAACAGGTGTTTCGCAGCCAAATTTTGTCTCCAGTAGATAGCTATTTATTTAATCTTTTTAGAAATCATTGTTCGGTCTTTTATTTATTTATTCGGTCTTTTATCATTATATTGACTTGAACAGTTTTTATTCTGCTTCGAGACCTTTTTGTTGTTTCTTTTTAGAATAAACGTAAAAAAAAGAGTTGAAGTGTATTGGCTACGGTTGCCAGGCAGACTGTACAGCTGTTTCTAAGCCCCGCCGAAATTGGTGGAAAAGATATTGCGCGTTGAAGATTGCTCTGCGCACAGTTCGAAGACTATAGGCAAAGGGCAATTCTCATTAATAAAAATGAGTCTCCCGTAGAAGTCATTTGACTTGAGACTGCTGAAGAAAGCCTTGGCGGGTTAAGAAACAGCTGTACAGTCTGCCTGGCAATCGTAGAAAATACATTTCACCAATTTCTTTTTACGTTGATTCTGAAAAAGAAACAACAAAAAGGTCTCGAAAAAGAGAAAAACTGTTCAAGTTGAAAATTTTAACTTTTTTTGATAATCAATTTCTTTACATTTTGTTCAAAATGCGCCTTTTATTTTTGCTCAAAACAAGCTTAGATAGTTTCCTTTAAGAGCTTAATGGTCTCTAAATTGATTGCGACTTTTTTTATCAATTAAAAATAAAATACAGAAACACTGTGTATATACACTGTGTATATACATACCATTGTTCTGTGGGTATTGAAAATCGGGCAAAACCGAAAAAATTCCCCTTTGAGGGACTAAAACAAGCCTTGAACCATTTTTTTTTAATTTCAAGACATTAATGTACTTATTAATCAGCTTTTTTGTAAGTGGCAGGCATAAATTCTTCCTTTCCATAAATGTGCGTGGTCATTGGGCTCGTGGTCAAAAACCGGCCGATAAGTCTCGGGGACATATGGGTATACAGTAACAGTGAAATTTTTTATGAATCTTTATTTAATATTTGTGCCAGATTGGAGCTCGTACTGGCCCATATTTTGTAAACTATGACCGACTTGAACTCTGGTCATATAGGTTATAAAAAACTAGTTTAAAAGCTGTAGTTGGACGTGGCCGACTGCACTTCTGGATGTTCAGCAAAGCCAACTAAAAATAGGTTTTTCGATCCCTTTGGAAGGGTTTTAAATTAAACCATATTTTAAAACATAAGTCATTTTTGAATTTGTGAGAAAATTTAATTGTTTTTTGGTAAAAGCGGTATATCTAAACCATCTAGACTAAAGTTCCCTAACCTTACAACATAAAATCGAAATAAAATATGTGTGTGGGAGCTAAATCTTAATCTGAGCTATTTGTTCACTTAGGTTCGCTCTTTAGGTGTTTGCTCAGCCTAAAATAGTTTCCATCTTAATCTTTCTTTTGATTACATAACCGACTTCGTTGTCGAATTTTTAGAGGTTTTAAGAGCCATAAGTTCATTGCTAACAAAAACGGTGCAACCGACGACTTAAATAATTTCGTCTTTATCTCATCTTACTGTTGCCAGCATAAGTTCCGCCAAGCCTTTGTTCACATCTAGACGCAGGCGCATTCTAGTTTGGTTCTGCAAGACTTAGTGTAGAATGAAAAGTTTATAAAGTGTTGCTATTCGTTACGAGTATAGAGCTGTAATGATTGGTATGTATCAGGCTAAAAAAGTCTCTTGTTTAATTATTTCCTCATCCACCTTCCCCAAAGCTTAATAACACAGTACAACACATGATTTCGGGACTCAATTCTGATAACTGTTTGTGAAAGTAGCCCCAAAAAGAAGAACTTCTGCATCATTCGTTTGATTAAGGTACATCAAATAATAATCTAATAATTAATTAGAAGTTAGTAAGTATCGTATAGGGGAATTTGTCACGTTTTAGGCTCTTTTGTTTGTGATAACTCGAGAACCACTAGCTTAAACAAATTTAAAAAAATCAAAAATTAAAATTCCTTTAATCTGTTCGTACAACGTTTCGCTACATAAGTAACAGTTTCGTAGTTATAAATAAATGTATGAAGAAAACAAATATTTTTTGCTAAAAAATTATTTTTTTTTAATTCATAAAAAATACAAAACGGTCAAAAGTGCCAAGTCCTTTTACTTTCACGTAAAGTCACATAACCTATGAACAAAATGAGACATATGGCATGAAAATCGATTTACGCGTTTCGCTTTTATGCACAATTAAGTGAAGGTATGAATTTCAAAAATTTGCTCCAGATATGCACAAATCGATTTCATGATCTATGTTTCATTTTGTTCATAGGTTATGTGACTTTATGTAAAAGTTATAGGACTTGACACTTTTGACCGTTTTGTATTTTTTATGAATGAAAAACAAGACTTTAATTTTTTAGGCCAAAAATTGTTGTTTTCTTCATACATTTATTTATAACTGCGAAACTGTTTCTTATGTAGCGAAACTTTGCATGAAAAGATTAAAAAAAATGTAATTTTTAATTTTCTTAAATTTGTTTTAGCTTATTCGCACTAGTGGTTCTCGAGTTATGGCAAACAAAAGAGATTGACAAATTTCCCAATTAAAAAATTGTAATTGTAATTTATTTTTTTTAAATTTGTTTCAGCTTATTCGGACTAGTGGTTCTCGAGTTATGACACACAAAAGAGCCTAAAACGTGACAAATTCCCCTATACGATACTTACCAACTTCAAATTAATTATTAAATTATTATTTGATGTACCTTGACCAAACGAGTGATGCAGAAGTTCTTCGTTTTGGGGCTACATTCAGAAACAATTATCAGAATTGAGTCCCGAATCAATCACCTGAAAAATGTTGTACTGTGTAATACATACATTGGAATTGGTAAACTAACTGTGCATAAAATATATTGAAAAATATATTCTGAAGGCCCAAGGTGAATTTACCTCGATGAAAATAAAAATTGGAGGTCTTATAGCCATAGCGTCAAAACAAACAGTTAAAATCTTCAAAGCTTGGCTCTTTTTGTTTCATTATAGATCTTTGAACATGGTTTGTAACAGAAACTACGTGCATCCATCAACCAGTATCTAAGCAGAATTCTTAGAATGTTTCGGCCATGCTAAATTTCCAATGAACAACTATGGCGACAGACAGAGTTTGGATACATAAAACAGGTTAAAAAAATTTGGCTGGATCGATCATACCTATCAGAAGGTCCAACAAGATTGCTTTTTTATTCAATGGTTAGAAAGGAAATGTAATCATTACTATGATTGTATCTTCCTCAAAATCTTGGGCCTGTAAGAATTTGTAGCATTTTTACTAGATCATACATTCGAAGAACTACACGAATATTTCCCACGTCTTTTTGGGGAATATATATTTGAGACGTGACGCTTTGTATAGTTTACCTATGGTGACGTCTTTACCAACACTGCGTTACCATTGGACTCATTCTTGCTTCTTTTGTCATTTAATTTCATTTTCGGCAGCTTTGGCAGGCGTGTACGATATGTACTTATTTAGCTACTGTGTATTGTGTTTTTTTTTTGAGTTCATGTGATGTTCAGTTTTTCATCCAAAACTAAACCTTAACTTCGCTTTGACACCTCGTATATTACCTATCCACAAATACTCTCTCACACACACACACACTTATATTTATATATACAATGACAACAACCAAAACTGTACCCAAAAAGGTTAAGAGAGGAAAAACTGTGCGTGAACCATACACCGACTAAGTGATTTATAAAAAGCCGTGTGTGAGAGTGTGTGTGGATGCGGTGTGGGAGTTTGCAGGCTGCGGTCTATGGAACGCTGTCAAAACGCTTAACATACGGCCATTTCGCAGAGTTTTACGTTAAAGTTGCTTCCGAAACATGTTGCCGGACATAGTTGACCTGACAATTAATTTGTTTTGTTTCTTCCACTTGATCGGGCATTAACACCAATTGACCTATTTGGTAATTCCATGCACTGTGTGCATAGTGTACAATTTTTCGGATTTAGTTATAGGAGCAGTAACAAATGGCCAATGGTTATTACACAGAACGAAAAAGATAAATTTAACAAATCACTCAATGGATTTGAATAGAGGAATTTTGTCTTTTACATATAAATTGAAATGTAAACAATTTTTTAAAGTTAGATCATATTAATGATCTGGCAAATTCCAACATTTTCTCTGTACGCATATGTCTATGTTCAAATCGCACTTTTTGTTGGCGCCCGAGGAACCTTACCCGTACTACGTGTGTCAAGGCCTTACATTAAGTCGAATTGATTAATAAATAGTTTATACTGCTATTTATTAAAAGAGGCCGACTATGTACATATTTGGATTTGTTTCTGTATACCCATATGCAATACGACTACCAGGACCAGCTTATTAAATAATAAACTATTATGGTAAGCAAGTGGCGGAAACATCAAAAACATGAGTTCCTTAGATATTTATTTTTGGCTCTCAAAGTGGAAGTTTTTCGCCATTGATCGTATGTCAAAAGTTATTAAATATTTCTGTTTTAGGGGATAGGCGGCGACGGCTATTTTGTCTTAGTACATATAATCGTTCAGGGGTTGCAGAAAAGTATTTCGAGATGTTACAACATTTTTAATAAGTAAAGACTTAATGATTTTGTCCTATCTTTATCTAACCTTTTACAGTTTAATTTAGCGCATTCACCAGAAACCATTTTAAGATATCCAAATCTACCTCTTCATAAAGTGTGTTATTTTAAGGATGATAGAAATATATATTTTTACTTTTTAATAAGTAAAAAATTAAATTTTATTCAAAATACCGTTTTAATTGGACACTTTAACTTCAAAAATTTCACTGGTCAACACAAAATTTAAGGCAGAATGTTTGGTAGTCAACATTAGTTGATTTAGGGCAGCTGATCATGAATCTGCGTCTAAAAAGCTAATAAACATTACAATATAATTAATTTTGACTGAGTTATTCAAGATTACGTCAGAAATGAGAACAGGTTTGGTAAAAAAAACTAACAAAATTTGCCTGCTCAAAGTAATTCGAAATTTCTTCAGAATTTTGCCCATATCTTAATTTGTAATTCATATCCGAAATAAATGCGTTGCATATCGTAGAAAAGATAAATTTCTCCTCTAAACACTGCGCTCAACTTTCCGTAATCAGTTCACAAATAAAACAGTTTGGGTTCCTTTTATTCACGAAAAAAAACGATTTATGTGAATATCTCCTAAACTAGAGTTAATCTAAGCAATCGGTGGCCAGATTTGTGATCAAAAGCCTCAAATCAACTATTTTTAACTACTAAACCTTCTACCGCTGATTTGGTTTCTAATTTTGTTGCCCAATGTTATTTATATTTGAAAATTATTTGGAGCATATGGATGATTAAGTGCACCATAACAATCACAAAGTCCTCTATAAATTGCTCAAATCAATGTCGGACTTCCAAAGTAAATTTGGATAAACTGGAAGCGTTGCGCAATCGTTAATGTGCTAAAGAAGTTTCGCCAGACTATACACGCAGATTAAAGATATGGTTACACTATGGTCACCGCAACAATAATATGTTCTCTACAATAAAAGCATGTTTGTCGCAACCATAGTATTGTTTTTTGAATTTCATTTTGACAATAGTATGATAGCGACAATATTGCTATTGTTGAAATGTAACAATAGTATTATTGCCAAATTTAGAAATGAAAATATGGTTGTAGCAACCATATAAACATGGTTGGTGCAACAAAAGTATTGTTGTTTAAAATTAACGTTAACAATAATTTGATTACGGCAATCATACAGTATGGTTGCGACTATGAACATAACAAAACAGGTTTTATAGAGCACACATATATGTGTGTGCGTATTTTTTTTTGATATACAAAAAAACACATACACACGATACAGTGAATGGTTGCTGTCCATTAAAAAAACAAAAACAATCGGAAGGTAGTTCGATGGATTTTTATTGTGTTTACTTTGTTCGGTGAAATACTCAAATACCGACTGGTTCTCGTTAATTTAAAATCTGCCTGCACTTAAGTATATTGCCATTGATCATGATGGTTTAATCACATTCGTAACTTGGTGTCTACGGATGGTGAAGTATCATTCACTTAAAGTATTTTTGACCGTTGGAATATATATTTTTGTTTCTTGAATGAAATGTTTAATAAAAACATGGCCTCAAATCTAAATATGAACTAATAGTAATGCAATTTAAAATAACATACTTAATAAAAATCTCTATTTTTGAATAACAACAATAACCAATCCTAATAAATAATTTTGGGGATCATAGTATGGTTGAGTGTGAATCATACCATGGTTGTGGGTATCATAGTATGGTTGCGTGTGAATCATACTATGGTTGTGAGGATCATACTATGGTTGTGAGGATCATACTATGGTTGTATGAGGAACATACTATGTTTGTGCGGATCATAATATGGTTGTGGAGATAATAGTATGGTTGAGTTTTTTTTTTTTTTGTTACGAACCGGAGGTGTGGAATCTTCCTCGATACAAGTAGCCCGCACTACAAGCATGCACGATTCACCATCTCTGGCGCCTACGTACTAAACCACACCCCCCACACTTCAACCACTCTCCCCCGCGGGACTGCCGTCAGGTATTACTTCGCGGGGGCTGGTTAGCATTTAAGCTATCGTCGTTTCATCGTTGGATCTTGATTCCGCGTTTCGAATGCGTTCTGTCCTTCGTAATTCCTTAAGCACTATTGCTGTGTGCATTTCTACTTTCGCCCAGTTGTCAATACTCTGGAGCATAAATTCCGTAACGTGTTGAGGGCCCGGGATGTCCATAAGTGAAGCGCTGAATCTGGGACAGTTAAATACAGCGTGTTCTGCGGTTTCTTCTTGTTCCACACAGTTCGGGCATACAGACGAGCTGTCATGTCCAAACCTGTGAAGATATTTTCTAAAACAACCATGTGCTGTAAGAAATTGCGTCAGGTAGTAGTTTACGTCCCCTTGGGACCGATTTATCCAGTCAGAGACAGTGGGGATTAACTGGTGCGTCCATCTGCCTTTCGTGCTGCTGTCCCACCTGGCTTGCCAAATATCCTTTGAGACTTCTCTTTCAGAATTTAGCATATCTCTTCTTTCCGTTGGGTTTTCTGATCTCCTATCGTATATGCGTCTCATTTCGTCTTCCAAAATGTCGATCGGCATCATCCCTTCTACAACACAAGCGGCTTCGTCCGATACTGTTCGGAATGCACTTATAGTTCGCAGGGCGCTCAGGCGGTAAATAGAGGTTAGCTTTCTTCTGGCTTCCTTTCTCGACATCGCGTCTGCCCATACCGGTGCTGCATAGAGGATCACCGAGTTAACGACTGATGCTAGTAGTTTCCTTCTAGCTGGTTTGGGGCCTCCAATATTGGGCAACATCCTAGCTAGTGCGGATTGGATTCGTGCTGCCTTTTCGCTCGCGTAATTTATATGCTCTTTAAAGTTTAGCCTGTTATATAACATAACCCCTAGGTATTTGAGAGAGTGCGAAGAACGAGTGTAATGGTCCCCAACTCTTATGCTCATGTACTCCATCTTTTTTCTGCTACTAGTTAGTACTGCCTCGGTTTTGTGGTCAGCCAGCTCAAGACCAGCAGTTGCTAGCCACGTACGCACTCGGTGTATAGCGTTGTTTGTCTTTTCTTCTATTTGATTGATATGCTTCGCGACGGTAACAATGGCAATGTCGTCAGCAAAGCCTATAATTTTGGTACCTTGCTGGAGTGGCAATCTTAAAACCTCGTCGTACATGATATTCCACAGAAGTGGGCCGAGAACCGATCCTTGGGGATTGTACAGAATGCGCTCAAGTATTTTGCCCATGGTATCAAGAAGACAGATAGGTCGATACGACGATGGCTCGTCCAGTGGTTTGCCTCCCTTTGGAATTAGTACGAGTCTCTGCACTTTCCATCTGTCTGGAAACACTATCGTCAATACATTTTTGGAAAGTTCTGACGAAGGCATCCGGTCTTGAACGTATTGCTTCCTTAAGTGCTTTATTTGGTATTCCGTCGGGGCCCGGGGCTTTGCTGTCACCTATTCTCGAGCACGCTTCTGTGATTTCATGTACCGTTATAACGGGTTCCGGGTGCCCATGTATCAGCCTGCGGCAATGGGCGTTGCGGAAACAATGTTTCTATTATTCTACGTAGCATATCAGGACACGTTATCAGCCTCTGTAGGCTGTGCCCCATGGGTTGATGTTTGCCTCCTCACATATTTCTCTGAAACACCTCGTTTTACTCTCTGATATGGCTTTTTTCAGTTGCCTCCTAAGGTTTTTAAATCCTTTCCGCATCTCCTGAAATTCAGGCTTCCCCCTAGATCGTTGAACCTGGCGTCTTGTTTTTAGACAGTTTGCGCGTAGCAGTCGTATCTCCTCGTTCCACCAGTAACAGGGTGCACCTCGTTTGCATATGCTTCTTCTTGGCATTGATGCGTCACAGGCGTTGGTGATCATAGTGTATAGATCCTGTGACATTTCCTCTGCTGTGCCGTTTGCAAGTTGATGTGAGCAAATCATTTCTTTGAAGGTTTCGCAGTCAAAAGCGGTCGTCTTCCATTTCGGTCCGGTTTGCTTTGGGCGCACGTTTTCTCTACCTCTCCGATCAGTTACATAGAAGATTAAAGCCTGGTGGTCACTGTGCGTGTATTCTTCGCTAACTCGCCATTTAGTGGACTTAGCAAGGGACTTGCTGACAAAAGTGATGTCTACGATTGAGCCATACCCCGCTTTTCTGAAGGTATTCTTCCGTCCCTTGTTTGCCAGGTGTATATCCAACTGGGCAAAAGTTTCCAGCAGGCTGCGCCCTCTGGCGTTTGTGTTTCTGCTGCCCCATTCCAGTGCCCATGCATTAAAATCCCCTGCAATAACCACGGGAGATCTTAGCCTAGCATCGGCAATCAGGTCTTCTAGCATCCTCTGAAATTGTCCGTGCGACCAACTTGGTGGAGCGTAACAACTGTAGAAGTATACACCTTTAATTTTCGCTCTGACGAATCCTTCGGATTGTAGCGTCTCCTGGAGCGCATGATGGCCACATGTCCATAGCGCTGCTTTGGTCGATTTGTCGCCTATCCATTTACCGTTTTGTGGAATTCGGTATGGTTCGCTAATGATTGCTACTTCTGTGTCACTTTCTCTCGTAGATTGATTGAGAAGATCCTGAGCCGCCTCGCAGTGATTTAGGTTTATTTGCACTACTCTCATTTTCTTCTTTGTTGATTCAGCGCATTCTTAAATATCGGACATTTGCCGCTTCCAGCTATGTGGCCTGCGTCTCTAGTGTCATTTTGCACACAGAACATACATTGTGGGTCCTTGGAACAAATTTTCGCAATGTGGCCTTCTTCCCCACACCTTCTGCAACACTTGGATCGATCGTGTTCGTTCCTGCATTCTCTCGCTCTGTGTCCAAATTCTAGGCATCTGAAGCACTTTGTGATGTTCGTCCTTACAACAACGCGACAGTTAACCCATCATATCTTAATTCTAGCAGATTTAAGCAATGAGTTTGCGTAGTCTGCAGGTAAGCTTATTACAGCAGTCTGCGTTTCGCCATACGATCTTCTTAGATTTATGATGTCCGATTGCTCTAAGGTTTTAGGGCCGAATACGAGCTCAAAGGCTTGACATATATCCTCTTTCTCCGTTATTTCATCTATATCTTTCACTTCTATTATAGTTTTCTGCTTTAGGCTTCTAACGGTTGCTTGGTCTCCGAGAAAGTCTCCTATTGCTCCTCTGAAAACCTCCGCTTTTTCGCCCTTTCCCTTAAGCTGTAGAAGCAGGTCGCCCTTCTGGGTTCTTCGTATTTTCGTGACATTGTCACTAAGTTCACCAAGCTTTGGGTCCGATTTGACTTTTCGCAGGATTTCAGCGTAGGACAGCCCTCCATTTACTGCAATGACTATTGCATCCGGTCTTGATTTAACCTTAGGGTTAGGGTTCTTACCTCTCCTCTTCGGTTTTACTTTCGTCCAGGGCATATCGTTCTTTCCTCGATTGGATTCACTTGGCATTTCCTCGTCGTTGCATTTCTCTTTCTGTTCCATTTGGCTGCGGGTTGTGACAGAACCAATTACATCTTCATCCACCTTGTTTATGCGTTTAGCCCTGGAGGTTTCGGCTTCTTCGGGCTGTTTCCTTTTTTGCTCCTTTTGTTTAAGCCATGGCGATGTCTGTGACGCCTTACTGGTGCGAATAACTTCTTTCGCTTTCTCATCGCGTACCTCGATTGCGCAAAGCTCGTAGAGAACCTTTATACTCTCTATGGTATCTCTCATTGGCTGGTGTATAGATCGCCTTTTGCCATCTTCCATCATATCCACTAGACTCCTTATATGTCCTCCTAGCTTATAAAAAGCCGATTCAGGTACATTAGTGCCAGAGTTAAGCACCTGCCGGTTCGACACGTTTTTGTTTAAAGTAGCAACAGGGCGGTGAGCTTCAGATGGTGATGCTTGCGGAGATCTTTGCATCCTCGAACTTCGACCGAAGGGATCACTTCGTTGCCTATCGCCTTCAATTGCGCGGTTAGTATTGATACTGCTTGTAGCATTATTTGCTGTTCCAGCCAAGCTTACTGGAGTAACATTGCAGTCGCTGGATAACGACGCCCGGGAGCCTGCTTGCTCACCCCTCACGGCCGCCGACACTGGGGTATTAGTCCGCTCTTGGTCGGAGACTGCTTATTGGTTATTCGCAGCTGACCTGCATATCTGCAGGCCGTTCAGCTATCCGCCACCTGCTGGCCCCCGTAGTAGCCTGAGCTTGGCCCTACGTATGGTTGAGTGTGAATCATACTATTGTTGTGAGGATCATAGTATGGTTGAGTGTGAATCATACCATGGTTGTGGGGATCATAGTATGGTTGCGTGTGAATCATACTATGGTTGTGAGGATCATACTATGGTTGTATGAGGAACATACTATGTTTGTGCGGATCATAATATGGTTGTGGAGATAATAGTATGGTTGAGTGTGAATCATACTATTGTTGTGAGGATCATAGTATGGTTAAGTGTGAATCATACTATGGTTGTGGGGATCATAGTATGGTTATGTGTGAATTATACTATTGTTGTGAGGATCATAATATTGTTGTGTCACAACTATATACCCAACAATAGTATGATCCTCTTCGAATATTGTCACCCCAACCATACTTTTTTTCTGCGTGTACTGATAATAAATCTGTGGTGAAAAGGAAATAGTGCTTAAGTCGACTTAAGCAAAAATTGAGATAAGAGTACTACGCTGATCTCCACTTTGAAAAGTACCTCCATGAAAATTTTTATTTGTTTTATACTATTTTTCAGGAAGTTATAGACAAAGTCATTTTTGCTTATCTCACATAGGCGTACAATTGCAATATTAACTTAAGTTCATTACTTAATCTAACTTAGGTTGTTTTACCAAATCACAAAAAGTAGTATTCATGCCTCTTATGTCGACATAAGCAGATTTTTTATGTTATGCAAAACAATTCCAAGTTTATTGTTTAAGGATAAGTTGTTTTTCCAAAACATCTTTACTGCTTTATTAATTCATATTTGAGGTAATCAATTGTTCCACGCAACCATTTGGGTAAGTCCCGTAATTAATTGCATTGAAGCTGTTTTTCTGCATGTAAACGTGAGAATCTATTTATAGATAAGCAATTATGTATTCAGTGAGTGACAGGAATTGGAAGGAGAAGGTGCTAAATTAACATAAATTATTGCAAGTGTTACTGTACCGAAAGTTTGATTTTTAATGTGAACGGTAAATTACAAGAACAATACAAGTATCGTGAAAAAATAACGCAATGGATATAGACGAAACGGTAGAAAGTGAAAGTTTTGAACACAGTAAATCAGTGCGAAGATTTCAAAAGTTCAATGCTTGATCCAACCTTTAGTTTGCCATTAATTGCGAGCGACGTTTCAACTGATGAAATGTCAATTGAAAGTCATTCAATTCAGCCTACAACGCAACGAGGTTACAATACGAAAAAAGAAATTAAAAATAAGCGCAACAAAGGTGAAGTCTAAATAACCCGGAAAGGTATCATTGTACAAGAAAAGAAGCTAGTGCCGCTCTGCAGAAATTGTCGCATGAAATGTAAAGACAAAATTACACTTACCTTGCGAAAAGAACTGTTCGATAATTACTGGGCGTTGGGTTCCTACAATCAACGCATTCTTTTCATTGGAGCACTAAAAGAAATCCTGGACAAAAGATCTTCAAGAGTTAATGAGCCTAAAATCCGTGACCGACAATATCACTTTCGTTATTATATAAATTCAAACGCTAATAGAATAATCGTTTGCAAAAAATGCCAGAGACGGATGGCTTTATTAAAACCATTATTAAGAAACAACTTGAGCTACCGTACCTTCAATTCTCCGACCGTCGTGGACTATCTTCTCCGCCAAATAAATTATCGTCAACACAACTAAATATAATAAAGGAGCATATAAACCGTTTTCCTACTTACGAAAGTCACTACAGTAGGCGCGACACTTCCTGTAAATACTTTCAATCGGATCTCACACTGTCATCTATGTATAGGCTTTATTGCGAACAAAATAAAGGAAATCCTGTCAGTCTTAAAACGTACTCGGATGTATTCAAAAGTAAAATTAATTTTGCATATTTTAACACAGTGAAAGTAATAATTTATTTTCTCCACAGCAATGAATATCAATTTCAAAAAACCAAAAGTTGATACCTGCAGCAAATGCGATGAACTGAAATCTCGAATTGACATTGCCAAGAAAGTGAATCCCATTGAAGTAGAACATCTCACCAAACAACGTAATGATCATCATCTTAAAGCTGACTTAGCTTATAAAGCTAAGCAACAAGACAAAATATGTCTAAAACTGATATGACCGTCAAGACTTGTTCATTTGACCTTCAACAGTGCTTGCCAACTCCACTACTTCAGACATCTATAAGTTTTTATAAAAGACAATTATTGACGTTTAATTTAACGGTACACGATAGTGCAACCAACAATCCATATTGTTTCATGTGGCACGAAGCAGTAGCAAAAAGAGGAGGCAATGAAATAGCTTCGTGCTTGCTGAAACATTTGAAACTCTTAGAGCAGGGAAATAAACATATAAAAACAGTCATTTTTATATCGATTCTTGTGTGGAACAAAACAAAAATTCCTACCTAAGCACTATATTCATGACATTTCTCCAAAATAGCAGTACAATCGAAACCATTGATCATAAATTTTTAGTTGTAGGTCACACCTATATGGAGTGTGATGTGGACCACGCATTGGTTGAATATATCACCCTCATGATTGGTACAACTTTGTTAGAAAGAAATTCACGGTGTAAGAAATAAATTCACGGTGTTAAGAAAGAAATTCACAGTATTTGAAATGACTTCTGACTACTTCAAAAATTTTTCATTTTATTCTTCAACCAAGTTTATGTGGAGAAATAGGGACACAAACTCTGAAAATTTTACTTGGAAAGACGCAAAATGGTTACGGTACACTAAATCGGACTTTTGAAAAATAAAGTTTAAAAATTCTTTAGATCAAGATGAGAGTTTTAAGGTACCGAATGTTAGCAAAAGAGGCGTTTGCGATGGAAAATTGAATGACATCCATAATCTGACAACAGATAAAAGGATTCCCATAAAAAAGATAAATGATATTATTGCTCTTCTTCCGTTCATCGATCCATGCTAATCTATGAAAATCTACCTACCGATGAAATGCCAGATATACATCCTGACTTTATCGATGATGAAGGAAATGAAAATGATAAAAAATGAAATTCAAATTTAAAAGAAAAGTAAATTAAATGTTTTAGGTTAGTCATTTACAATACTACGCAAATTACTTAAAATTAGATAAGTTTAGTTTTATATTAGTTTTAAGTTCTTACTTTATTCATCCAAGCTCTGAATGAAATTTAAGTTTGTTTATTTGTATTAATTTTAATACGAAAAGTTATGTTTGCTGAATTCCTTTTAATTTCATATTAATAAAACTTAATAACACCAATTTGCACTTATTCATTTTCTTATAGTACATTGAATTACATTAAAAGTAATATAGAAAAATAACTTAAATTCACATATGAATAAACTTAATTGAAAATGAATTTGGAAAAAACAGCTTATTTGAGATATGTTTGACGTGATCTCATACACTCGTTTGGAAAAAGTGCTTAAGTTTTATTTTTGCCTATAGCTTCTCAAATTCAATAATTTTTTTAATTGAAATATACAACAATTTATTCCTTAATTAACAATGAATCGATAGATGGTTTTAACTTATACTAAAATCACCATTTATTTTTAAAAAATAGGTTTTAACTTAGAAAGTACTCTGGTGCAAAACGACAAAATCAGACTAATGCAGTTTTTCCTTTTCACCACAGAAATGTCAAAAAGTAAACGCAGTCTGATAGCTCGCCTAACAGCTTACTTTTTCGTAAGTTCTATTCAACATAAAAAACCTTTAATTATTTCCCTAGATCAAAATTCTTACTTATTTTTCTTTTTATAACAGAAAATTAATTAATTTACACATCGGAACCAACAAATCGATTCTGCCTCTATTACTGTTAAATTCACTTAATTTAAACTTAAATACTGCCAAGACATTTTGTTTTTCAAATATGCCTATATATAAATAAGTATGTTTTATTTCTTTCTATTTTCGAGTACTTTATGAAAATAAACAATATGTCTTTGTCACCAAACCGAGTCCCCTTGCGTTTCACTCGGCCAGTACCATTCCCAATAACTTGCTGGGGAAAACTAAATCAAACGTTCGGTTGGGAGGAGAAGTAGTTTGGGATATTGAAAATAAATGTTTTCTTTATGTAAACCAAATGATTTCGGGCATAAACTCAAATGACTTGACATTTGTTTTCCTTGACATCGAACACAAAAAGAAACACTCCAGAAAAAAAACCTACGGCGCTCATATTCGCCAACCCCCCAATTGAACTCCAACCCAAAATTGTTCCGAACAAAAAAAAGGAGCAAAGACACAAATGGTCATTGTTACTTCTTTAGGACTCGTTACCATAAAATCAATGCTATCGAATGTAGTGTAAACCAATTCGTAAGAAAAACGAATGAAAAGTTTTAATAGTATTTCACAAACAACGTACACACATACATTCCGAGGGCATTATGTTAAATGGCCATATTCAATATGTCCACAGTTCAATGGCACAAAAAGGAAAACAAAAAGGAAATGGGCCAAACTTCATTCCATCGGTGGGCTACTTTCAAGGGTTCGAGGGAAAATGTATGCATAGTTTCGATTTTATCTTAAAGTATTACCAAAGTAGAATCACAACGTCTTTGAAATGGTGTTGCAACAGCGGCTGTCCAATTCCCTTTAATGTGGCAGGAATAACAGCGATTTGAGTCACGGTGATAACAATTTTAAATGAAATTTATATTTGTAATTGTTTCTGTTTTGCCCGGCTTGCGGTCAACAGATGTTGCGGTTTTCGATTTTTAATTAATTTCTAACGTTATACCAATATTTCAAACTTACTTTGTCATTTCTCTTTAGGGTTTACTTACTAATATGGCTATTCGCAACTTTAAAAGGTCGTTTGGGGTCACTTTAAGATGAATTGTACTCGCTTGTGCACGTGGCCTCCTGCTCGTTCCACCATGATTTTCAAGGGGCTTTAAAACTGGATTATTCCGCAACCACTGAAAAACTAGGTGCCGAGGATTTTCAGAGCTGGAAGTTTTTCAGCTATTTGCACCCGACTACGTCGACGTGGACATTTAACAGCTTCTGTACTTCTAACACTACTGATTTTGGAATTATTAGAATATAGAAGTATAGATCTGGTCCCGTGAAAAATTTACTTTACTGATCTTGTAAAACTCATATGGTAGCTTAACACCGATAGCAACGATATTATAAGTAAATCGAACAAAAATCTAGTGGTCATGCAATTCATCGGTATAGAAAATTTAAAAGAGATTAGACTTTTGATCGATACATTTAAAAAGTCTCTGTTGATCCAACTCAAAATCAAAGTGAATTATGCTCTTTGAATGGATACTACTTTGTTTTTTAGCAGTTGCTTTATAATAGACAAAGAGCTAAGATAGACAAGTTTTATTTTCTTGGGTATTTTATACGATTTAGTGCTATATAACAATCTGCTTCCAGCATTCACCTAATATGCACGAAAGGGCCAAAAGGACACAGTACATTGAGATTGCAAAAATATAGGGTGACCAATTTAGAGGTTTTTTTATAACAGGATTTTTTTTCATAGATTACGCTTGAGTTGTGTTAAACTTTATTTGTTTTTTCTTTCAGTATTGTGTGTCATTTCATTTGCCGCGAAAAACTCGGTTTGATGCCGTTTATGGGCAGGTCCATATACTCGTAGAGGTATTTTTTTTAATTGGGGTTTTTCACAGTTGTGTTAAACATATTTTTTTCTTTGCAATATTTTTTGCCATTTTATCAATAAGGACTCACACCGCGAAACTCACTTTTTTCGAGCATTTCGCCATACCGGACCCTCTGAATGGACACCCTGAGGCGTAGTTGCGGACAACATTAGAAGGTCATTTTATTTAAAAAATAAGTGGCATACAATTTCCTTTCGAATTAAAAATAAATATTCCCTACTTGATTTGAATTTTTGTATTTTTTTATTTTGAAAAATATACCTCTAGATTTATCACCCGATATTTCATGATTGGAGTTAACTGAATTGTAGAGATACTTTTATGCATATTATACTCCAACTTGTCTCATTTAGTATACAGATCAGCCTCTATACCGTTGGCATAGGTAGGCTATCTCTAGGATGGGTAATATGCATTCTACGCCGAAATCAATGATTTATACTATGTCGTCTTCTCTAACAGAATCGTAGGACCCACATTTTTGCTCCATATGCTTTTTGTACTTGGGGTATTCATCACAAGATATCCCTTTTTGCTTTCCAGGGGCTTATAGCATTATTTGGATCCTCAGTGTCATGTTTTCTAATATTTAGTTTGATGTCTGAAGAGCTTTTAAAGTTTAGAGCAGTCATGTATGTATCTAGTTTAGTCTAAGGTCTAGAATTACCTAGCCCTTACAGACTAGGTAACTCTAAAAATATATTAAATTTAAAATGTTTTGCTCTATTGTTTTATTTTGTTCTGTTGCTTTTACACATTGAACAGGGATTAAACCGGCTCAAGACCTCTTGCTTCTATATTTAAATAGAAGACAAGTTTTTAACAAAATGGCAAAGAGGTGGCAAGAGTGAGTTGTATTTTCGTGGGCAATTGTGTGAAGAAAACTTGAAAAGTAAGGTTTACAACAGTAGCTCTCATTCGTTTGTGGAGAGCCTGGCCTTATAGAGTTCGGTTTTACTTTCAACAATTGCAGCAAGGCTTTCTGAAGAGGGTTGTCACGGACCCGAAATCATGATAAAAGTAGTGTGCAGCCACGAAAATCAATGTCACTTTGCCATTTTGTTATAAACTTGTCTTCTATTTAAATTTAAAATATTATAAAATGTGTTCATAGAATAAGAAAATATAAATCATAACTAAAATTTATTCTGTTACATTTTTTAAAGTTTTTAAAAAAGGCTCGTGTAAAGAATAATTTTTTCTATGAAGAGGATTATTAACATAAGCATTATGCATTTAACTTCTATCACAACTATTAGTATTTAGAGCAATCTATAAGGGCACAAATAAGTTCGTACAGGGTGCGTAAGCAGAACTGTGGGTTCTGGGGTTCTGATAATCCAAGAGCCATTCATCAACGCCAATTGCACCCCATTAAGTATACAGTATGGTGTGGGATCACATCTGCAAATATCATTGGGCCTCACTTCTTTGAATGAAGTGCTGTAACCGTAAATAGAGAGCGATATCGGTTTATGATAGAACATTTTTGACGTCCTGCTCTTGAAAACTGACGTGAGATGTGGTTTCAGCAGGACGGAGCCACCCAACACAGCCTCAATGGCAAAGTCAAATTTTTGGAGAGCGAATAATTTCCAGAAATTCTGAAATTAATTGGCCAACGTGATCGCTAGGTTTGTCAACACCCGACTATTTTCCTTGGGGTTATTTAAAGGAGCAAGTATATGTGAACAACAAGACAATCCTTCAGTTCATGGCCAACATTGTTGCAGAAATTCGAGCGCTACAGCCACAAATTTTGAAAGATGGTTTGAAAAATGCTCTAAAACGAGCCCATCATTGCGATGCTGAAAACGGGTTTCTTTTAAGTGATATTATTTTTCATACTTAGTGTAAAAAGTTTCCATTTTGTATATTATATAATCTGAGAAAAAAAATAAAAAAGAAATAATAAACGAAAAAGTTATTAAAGTTAACTTTTGGCCCTCCCTGTATACAGTACAGAATACTTTGAACGGCAATTTACTAATGTTTCAAGATATATCAGCTTACATTTGATTCCATAAAATGGAAGAGGGCTGGAAAAAGACACAGCACGGCACTAAAGGCAAATTTTATAAATCGTTTTGGTAATCTCTAGATACGATTACCTTGAATTGAATAGTACGGAGCCCAAACAATTGATCCATATTCCAGTTTCGATCTCACGAAAATTACATACTCGTACAACCACTTTCGGGTATATGGATTTGTAAAATCGTTACTATTTCTTTTATTAAAAACCAGCACTGAATAGGCTTTTGGCATAATGTAACCTATATGCAAATTGAAATTTAGTTTAGAGTCTAAATCAACACCTCAATCCGGAATGTTGCTAACTGTCTAAAGTTTTTGATTGGTAATAAAGTGAAATAATTTGTAACCATAGTACGCCTTCCATACGGAAAATGAAAATATTTTGCGATAATCAACGGTAGGAGATATAATTCAGAACAATTGAACGATCGATTGATATTCTGCTGCAGTAGATTTTCGCATTAATACTCAGTATATTAGAGAAGAGCTTTAAATCTTTAGTATAAAGTAAGAACTTTAAAAAAAGAAAACACAAACAAATATCATTAAACATATATCAAACAACGTCTCCATACTGTAAAATTGTATTATGGAAACGAGCGTTCGGTGCGAAATGTTTTTCGACTCAGTGATGAGGCCCATTTCTGGATCAACGGAAAAGTCAATAAACCAAATTGCAGCATTTGGGCTAAAGAGCAAGCAGTAGTGGTTTAAGAGGTGCCATTTTACCCAGAAAAACCACGGTCTGGTGCGGTTTATGGGCTGGTGAAATCATCGGTCTATATTTTTTCAAATATTATGATGGCCGGATCGTTACCGTAAATGGTGCTCGTTATCTCGCCATGATATCGGACTTTTTACTACTTGAAATTGAATCCCGTAATCTTGACGACTTTTGGTTTCAACAGGACGATGCCGCTTCTCATACAACTGCTCAATGAATCAATTGAGAGGTCATTTCGAAGAGCAGCTGCTTTTACGTTTTGGACAGCACAGTTGTCCAGGATCGATTTCCATCGGCAAAAATTCTATAAATCTTCATCTAGTATATATTTTTGTGTTCTGTAAAAAAATTGTAGCCAATTATTCAAGGATTATTTTGAGCTCTTAACAATTAAAATCGGACAATTATAGAAATTAACCTGAAGTTAAGTACTTTTTGTATTTTTCGATTTAAAAGAGATGTAAACATTTTTTTCGTTTTCAGTTTTTTACATATTGGCAAAATGTAATTATTGTTCATAAAATGAGCAATAATTTTTTTTTCTTTATTGCGATTTTCACTTTTTTCAGGTTTTAACAATTTTAAAATTATTTTTTTTTTTAAATATCAAGTGTGGTTTCTTATCTTTAATATAGCGCCAAATTTGTTAGTAGCGAATATACTTTGGTTGTAGTAACTATTTTGAAAAAAATATGATTCTGGACCAACATAACTTTTTTTATTTAAAAGACTATAAAGAATATACTTATAGTACCATTTTGGAAAGGCGAAAAGGTTCTCCATTTTTTGGAAATTATGTATTCACTTTTTCTCTTTATAACAGACTACAGGTAGTATTGCGATTCATTCACAAGTACAACTTAATATTACTTAATTTAATAAAAATGATTCATTAATAAATTTAATTATATTTAAAAAATAAATGGGATAAAATGTCCTTTCGAATGAACAATAAATATTCTAAACTTGATTTGAATTTATGTATTTTATTTATTAAAAAAAAAAACACCTCTAGATTGATCTCCCGATATTATTAACAAAAAATGTTGCTATATAGGAATCAGATTAAGTTGACTTAATAAATATCAATGTCAATTAGATAAATATGAGCTCAAAAAAGAAAAATGGCAGCTAATTTTAGAAATTTGTATTTGTAATCTGTATAATACGGCAATCATACTATATGATTGTAATTTTTCTTCATTTGAATATGCTTTTTAGGACAATGTTATTGTTACTGATCAAATGCATGCGTTAACTGGAATATTTTTGATAAAAACGCGTACGTTTATTTAAACAGATTTTATCTACTTCTAAATAAATCACCCCTATTATTTTGAATTTGATGCATTTTTAAATAATTTTCATAATTCAAATTTATTGCTGACACCTCTCAACACAATTCTAATAAATAGTTTTGGGGATCATAGTTTAATTGTATGTGATTATACTATGGTTGTAGGAACATGGTTGCGTGGTTGTGAGGATCATTCTATGGTTGCATGTGAAACATACTATGGCTGTGGGGATCATAATATGGTTGTAGGGATCATAGTATGTTTGTATGTGAAACATACTAAGGTTGTCAGGTTAATAGTATGGTTATGTGTAAGTCATACTATTGTTGTGAGGAGCATAGTATGGTTGTGAGGAGCATAGTATGGTTGTATTTGAATCATACTATTGTTGTAAAGATCATAACATTATTGGACCACAACCATATACCCAACAATAGTATAATCCTCTTCGAATATTGTTATCCCAACCATACTCTTTTTCTACGTGTACTTTGTTATACTTGGTTCTTCAATTCTTAATCTGGCGTATGTCAAGGCAATTTATAACTATTTGGCTTAAGACGGGGGACATTTTTAATTCTAAATACGAAACTGTGTGATGTTTGCTAACTTTTTTGGAATTTTCAGTCGTCATTTCTATTCATTTTTCGTTTTTTTTTTGTCAGAATAGGTGATTTTGTTGGTACTGCCCGCAGCGTTGCGTTATGGTCGGCGTTATTTGATTCGGTAGCCTTCTTCCACTCTTCATCATATTATGCTCTAGATGCTCTCGAAGAGGCCAGGAAGATTCACCTTGCACTTCATGAACCATTCAATTTTTGCTTCCGAATAATATGTCTAATACTGATTTACCTATTTTCTTAACTAGTTTTTATCTTCCTATGCCACACATCAAGTTACAGACGTTTTGACAATTTTGCTGAACGTAATGTAGGGTATTGGGTCTGTGGAATGTTTAGGAGCCAATCGCTCATGTTTTCAGATTTTGTTCTCAGTTCCCTTGATGGATAAAAATATTAAAAGGTAATTGTAGTTGCTGTAAAGTGATATGAATGTTTGCAAAACGAAATGTGGCTGTGTTTTATTACATTCTGACTATTTCCTTTTGGTATTTTTCCTTTATATTTATAATCATTTCTTTTAATCAATTTGGATCTTGTTTATTTCCCTGATTAACTATAAATGATGATGACTGTGGGAGAGATGTACGTATCCTTGCCTTGATTAGCCTGATGATTTTCTTGTGGTTATGTCTGGTCATTCTGATGTTTATGGCACTTGGGACTCGAAATGATTAAATGAAACCTTTTTTCTTAGAATTTAATATAACGTTTAAAAATGAGCTCAGACTGATAAGGCGGCTACTTCGCTCGGTTTTGTCCACGCTGAACTCAATTAAAATAATTAAATACTCATTGCATTTAGTTTTCTTGCCAAAAGGTCTTAATGAAAACGAAGGGAAACGCTGAGTTTTGGAAAGACAAACACAAAAACAGAGAGATCAATTACGGATTTCTTGGAAATTTGGCTGCATGAACACCAAAATAAGTACGCAAACATCAACTTGGCAATGACGCTATTATCGTCAAGATTAAAATTTATGAATTTCTGGAAAATGGCTTAGACCGTTTAAAATTGTTTTTTTATAGGTAAGAGCTTTATATTAAACACTTGTAGCTACGAGGTGTTTATGTCTGCTGCTTTATTAAATTAGATCGGTTTGGTGCATCTACGACAAATAATAGCAAAGCCATATACAGAAATTTATTCTGCGAAAAAAGACATTATTCAAAAGTCTTAGCTTAGAAAACTTTTTTCATAAAGGCTCGAGTACAATGACGATTATTTTTCCGCTGCATGTTTTTGAATTTCCGGTTTTAAAAATATGTTGAAAATGAACCAAAGATTTAAGATAATATAGTGTCGGTAAAAAAAAACTATGTTATAAACTTATTGCAAGTCTTGGAAGTACAAAAGGCTTAAGTCGTGCAACAGTGAGATAATTTATTCGATTCACTCTGATTTTCGGAAGATTTAGCTTATCTGTCTTAGTAACTTAACAGACAAAATTTTGGCTAAATCACACTAGTTAGTGACTTTTAGAGCGACAGGAACCAACATCGGGAGATAACTTTGTGTGGGTTTTATAGAAAAACTAGCACCGATATGCTTACCACCTTCAACAAGATTGCATGTAGCACGTGACTTTAGCAGCATACGAGTAAGATGCGACTTTTATTGGAACAAATCATAAATATAGTTATATATACGGATTTGTCAGTTTATTTAAGTATTTCTGAATACTGTGATGTCCCCGAACATTAGGGGAAGTTTTTGGTTCCCAATGTCAATACCCACGCCAACATCAATGGCATGTTCAGAACCGTGAGGAAATTTATAGGTTCCCCATCCTAATATATTCAGATAAAGGGGGTCGATTTTTGGTCCAGTAGATTAAGTCTAGAATTTAGACAAATCTTAAATACTATTGCACATTTAGATAACTGAGGAAAGTCGACTGTGGCCGATTTCCCATAAGTCAAAGTTTGAAATGACATTGTTTTAGGCGTATAAGCAACCTAAGACTCCATAGTTTTTGATTTAGTCGAATAGTAAAATTAATATAATATTCGAATTCGAAACGAAATTTTATTTTTTTTAATACCGATATGTCCAAAGATTTATGGGAATATTTCTGAGTCCCTAAGGCCCATATGGTCCAGCACGAGTCCTAGATTGTCCTTATATAAATGGAAACATATTTGGATATGCTTGAAAATGTCACTGTTTCTATCTAGTCATATGTTTCCAAATATTAGGGCACGTTTTTTTGGTCCACTAGGGCCCCCACGCAGGCTACGACGTCCAAGCAAAGCTAATTTTTAAGTTAATTATTAAAGTTACATACTCGTAGTAAAACTGGCAAAAAGGAATTGGTCAGGTCATTTTTTACCCTCTAACGAAGGGTGGATAGTTTATCAAATTTGTCTTTCCGTTTGCAACAACACAAAATTTGATCGCAGACCCTGTATAGTGTATATATTATTGATCGTCGAAACATTTTTAGACGATCTAGCCATGTACGTTAGTCCGTGTGCCTCTTGAAAGCACGATAGAGGTCAAACGACGTAACCTAGGATTCTTAAACTCTGCATGTTGATGGCCAACGTTTATAAGATGTTTGCGATTGTAGATGGTCAATGTCGGTCAAGAGGAAAGAGATGTTTCGGCTTAAGGCAGTAAAGGTCCTTTAAAAATTTTACTATTTAACATATGTTTTAACAAAACATATTTTTTTATAGACGGGTAGTGTAAGTTGGAATGCACCAAATACCACAAAAACGGGCATAGTTGCTGGAATTTTGTGATCATATGGCCCAAAAAAACATCAAAACGGGCGAGTTTTAGTCAATGTGGACATATGAGTTCCAATCCAGTTGTAGAGTAAATTTGAAGTTTTGGCTGAGACTGGGGACAGCCGGATGGGCCTAAAAAACATTTTTTGCCCTTTAGTAGCGTAGGGACGTTTCTCTTTTCGTTTGGACTGAATTATGCATTAACCAGACAGACGACGCCCGTATAGATGGAACGACATAACTAGAGTTTCTTGAAATTTCGCGTCAATTAAAAATATATCTACGAAGGCAGAACAATAATTTAATAAATTATAAATTTTTCGAGGTCCATAGGCATTCCGAGACATTTGTTCGATCAATAATTTCATCGTTGGAGCGAAATCTCTTTCCACAGAGCCATTTCTTTAGGTTTAGAAATAGAAATAATCACTGGGGGGCTTAATCCGGTGAATATGGCAGATGGGTTTCCATTTCGTAACCCAATTCGTGCAATTTTTCCATTGAGACTGCACCCGTGCATTATCTTGATTAAATTGTAATCGCGGCACACATCTTGCAGACACCTCTCTTAAACCTAACTGATCATGTAAAATCGAAACCATACTGCCATATAAAATGCTTATGGCAACAACAATCTCACGCACTTGTACTCTTCGACCTCAAAGATTATCGTCATTTGTACTTGTGCGACCACAACGAAAGCTAATAAATCACTTTTTTAACATTGAAATCGATGTTGCAGAGTTCCCATAGTATTCACCAAGCTTTTTCTTGGTTTGTTTGACACTTTCTTCCGCAAAAAATAATGTTAAATGAGTACTCGAAATTCAGTTTTTCGATTTTTAACAAAATGTAGGTTTTAAACAGCTGTTAAACACAAACTAATTGACGGAACTCTCTCAAAATTTGACAGTTGTCTATTATCACATGGTACTTGATGGAAGAAGTATTGCATTTCATATAACTAAGAGGGAAGTTGCAAACGTCATGGAATTATTGATCTGCCCTCGTACGTTAAAGGTTCACACAAAAGTATTTTTGGATGTTGCAAACAATGTGGCGAACTACTTATAATATACACCCCATCATATGTTGGAGAATATTAAAATGTATTATATCTTCTTTCCATTAAGCTCATACTAATTTACAATACTTAATTCAATTCAAAATATTTATTAATCCAAATATTAAAAACTACGTCTTACATAAGATATGTTACATAGTTTTGGGTTCTATCTCTTGGATATTTCAGCAAATGGGACTATTTAAATATACATCAATTTTGATAACAATTTATTTCAGTTGTGATCTGTTAAGGCAAAAAGGGTTAAGACAAGACCTTATATGATGGTTTTAGATTTAGGATTCAAACATAAAGTAAATTTTACGTTGTACTTATATTAATTCATTACACTCTCTTAGTATCTCATAAGGAGAATCTGAAATTTTTCCGAAGTAATTTTCATTTAATCGTTTTACGAAATCTTCAAGAAGTTCATAGCCTGTTTCGTTGTGAAGCATTGAAGAAGAGTAGCGCCAGTGTTTATTATTGATCATCTTGAGACATTTGTTCTGGACGACTTGTAAACGTTTAAGATGTGTTTTTGCTGCTTTATACCAGATCGGCGATGCAAATGATATAATTGGTCCGATGACACATTTGTATAAAAGATTCTTTTTATGGTGTGTGGGTAAAGAACGTCTGCAGTGTGTGTGGGAAAAGCATATCAACACAAGATTGCGCTGGTATCTAAATTTAATAAGAACTAAACGCTAGAAGCAGCGTGATCTCAAGAGTTTGCAGCTAAAGTATAATGCAACCATTAGCAATATTTGTAAAATCTTAGTAATTTAAAATTATCCACAATTATATTGGGTTAATTTAGGGTCACGGGGTTCTTCGTATGGGCGCCATATTAAAACATGGACTGAGTACATATATTTGTAGACACCTAAGGATTCGTTATAGATCCATAAGAAATGTTGAACATCAAGTCGGAGTTATCGGCGAGAACATCGGCGAGTTATCTATATCGGTTTTACCTAAACTCTGGAAGCATCTTTGTATTTGGGCTTTATCAAGGCACAGTTTAATCTTACTTTGTAACTACTTGATTGTTATGAATTAGATGCAATTTCATCAAGATCTGGCTGCCACTGTTTACTGTCAATAACTATTTATAATTATTTAAGATATATTTATTTTTAATTAATTAACAACCATTCCCTGAGTCCATTTTATGAAGCATTTTATATCCTAGCTAGTACACCTTCGTATTGAAAGTGCTAGTCTTCCTACAATTACTTCTATAACTGTGGCCTACGAGTACTTCTTGCATTGTATCGATATTATGAAATTATATTTGAATTTGTGACAATATCAATTGCCTCCAGTTTTGGGTCTCTGCTTGTTTTACCAGATAACCGCGCAGCGTATGAGGTGCATTTAATTTCATATAAAACTTTTAATTCATCATACGTCAAGTGTTGCAATGTTGGCTGTGCAGCATAACCACTCAACGTTTTCCATACATTCAGTTTCTATTAAAATTTATACAGATTTTTTTTCGTTGAAGAGCTTTTCTGTCGACATGCGGAAAAAATTTATCATGTCGTAAAACTAAACGACAAAATCAAATTAGCGTCAAAATGTTATGTTGACGTGTTTCCAACTCGCGTAACAGCGCCACCGCAGAACACTCTTCCACTTCGCGTTGTTCATCTACATAACATTTATTGTGTTTTTCGTGGCTTCAGTTTCCACTAACGAGAGTTTCACCACGCCAACAACGACAAAACGAAATGTTCGAAACTTTTTTTCGCCGACTAAAGCCAGCAAAAAATGTTCGAGCAGGATCCTGTCCTTTTTTTGTTGTTGCATGTAGATACGGGAATTATATAATACTCATATCATTTATTGGAGTTTTCTGTGTTGAATAAAAAAGTGGTTGATAGTTTTTGCTGGCGCTCTGATAGGATACCGACATGCACGAATAATCATGAAAAATCATATGCGAATAATTTTTGGAACTAATGAATACATCTGTATGTGATATGACATTTCCTTAGCGGCGGAAGTTAAAGTGGGGAGTAAAATAAATGTCTGCGTATGGGTGATTACACACGAAAAATAACTGGTCTATTATGGAAAAAGTTTGCTCGCTCTTTCCACCAAGTTCGGAATAGTTCCCATTTTTTTAAGGCATTTAGAAATATTTTTATTATATTTTATTTAATACGTGCACTCCAAGGTTGAAGGAGTTTTGAAAGTAGCCTGGTTTTCTAACACATTAGATAATTTATCATCAGCGCTCAATTGGTGGGGTTTACTCTGAACTATCCAATTGTATCCTTTATTATTTTTTTTATTAAAGAGTCTTTTAAACGTTAAACAAAATTCTTGAAATATACATAATCCAAACGATGGAGGCTCTTCCAAAGGGAATGAATCAAAAAAGGTTGACATATTATTTGGTTTAGTATACAGTGCAGATTAAGGAATCCGAAATGTTTAACCTACGGTTTTATAGTTCAATGTTTAAAAAATAAAATTTTTACAGCGGAGTTTTAATATAAGTAGCTAGTTTGTTTCTTAATGTGATCATGAGAAAAATTTAGAATTGTTTTGCATGCTTTAGGGCCTTTATATCCCCTCAACCGTATTCTCTAATAGGTGTTAATATTTAATAGCAGAAAATTAAGATGCTTACCTCTGATGGAGATTTTAGATAGATTTCACGTTTCATGAACATTGCAATCATTTAAATTTGGTGAAGGTGATTTTTGCTTACACGAAATTTGTTAGCATGGATACTTAAATTTTTCATAAATGGTGCCTAGGTTCAATAGTTCTTAATGTAAAACTAGTGGCTTTTTCAAACATGAGTACGAGGGTTGCCATATATATTTCTGACCTAGGTAACACTAAGTGTTTCCTGGCACAATCTGACATTTCCATTGGAAAGTTTGACATTTTTCAGCATAAACGTATTGAGAACCTTTCGACGTACGACCATCATTTGTGTTGTTTGCAGTGACTTGAAAAAATCAATTGGCAAAAAAATGGAATAAACTCGTAAACATTTTTGTGCGATCATTTTTCACAACTTTCGACGTGGATTAACAAGACAAGAGTGCACCGATGAACTTAAATCTTTGTCGATGAAGCACCATCCTATAGCACTGTCAAAAACTGGTTTAATGAATTCATTCGTGGCCGACGCTCGCTCAAAGACGAAGGTCGTCCAAAAACGGCCGTTGTGCCAGAGAACATTGATGTCGTGATTGAACTGATAATTCAAGATCGTCATGTGACATACCCTGATATGTGATATATCGATATTATCGAACACCTTGCCCTAAAAAAGATTTGTTCTCGTTGGATCCCGCACAATTTGACAATCGCTCAAAAAAGCCTCGTGTCGATTGTGCAAAGAAATTTTGAAAAAATACAATCGCGGTGCTACAAAAAAAGTTTATAAGATCGCCACAGGTAACGAATCATGTATCTATGCCTATGAGTCCGAAACAAAAGAGCAATCGACCGTGTGGGTCTTCGAAGACGAGCCAAATACAACGAAACCAAAGCACTTCGAAAAACTCGTCATGTGGCGACTGTTCCGCTTGAGCAAGGTAGGCCGGTCAATTCGAAATGGTTCACGATAATTTGTTTGACTGAAGTCTTCGGAGAAATTCGAAAAACAAACAAGAGAAAGCGAATCATTGTGCACCATGACAATGCGAGTCTTACACATCGACTCAAACCAACGCCTTTTTGACCGGCCAAAACATCGAATTGATGGCTTATCCGCCGTACAGCTCTGACTTGGCACCCAATAACTTCTGTTTTCGTCGACAGAAGATGCTGTTGAAGCGTTAAAAAACCATGGTTTGGAGGTGTCTCAATCGGAGTGAAAAAAGTGTTTCGACAATTGGTTTGAGCGCATGCAAAACCATAAACCATTTTTGATGATAAATATTCGCATTTTCATTATTAGGCCAGGCATATATATAGCAGCCCTCGTACTATGGAATAATCCTTAATAATCCTATATTAATTGGCTTCTAAAAAACCGGCCTGAATTTACATAAACATATGAAAGGAAACCAACGTATTCTTTATGGATTTAAATTTTAAATTGGACCCCTATGGTCCACTATAAAACGGTCGCTGTTTGTGCGTTTTGACTGTATAAAGAGGCCGATCTTAGGGTATGGTTTATATAAACCACATCCCTTAAAAAACTGACCTATACATACGATTAATTTTAGAAAAAAAACCATAAGTGTTAGATCGTTTCATTGCGTTTTGAGATCTTATACTCTTTATATTTTTTTGTGAAATCGGCCATTTCCTAGAGCAGTAATCAAACAAATCTTTGATTTCTTTAATTTATTCCTTTACCTTTTGCAATAGAAATATTGGGTATAAGCAACATATAACGATTGACTTTAATATAAAAAAAATAAAAATTAAATTTGAAATTTTAATACTATAACTTTCGACTTAATATTTCTACTCCAAATTCGAATGGTTGAATAATCTAAAGTAAAATAATTTCAGAAGACGATACATGAAAAATACAAATAAATGATCGGGAAAATATGAAATACTCTTAAATAGGTAACTAAAAGACAGTACACGCGTTTCTGTAATTTTTCCAAAAATTAAATAGGATAAAACTGTGTTTTCGGAGATCACTTAAAGTTCATTCACATCACAGTTTTCCAGATTAGGAGCCAATTTATAAAACTCCTCTTCTGGCTAAGGTCTAAATATTTTCTTGTAAACCCAGTGCCTGTTTGAAATTTCATGTATAAGACTAATTTCCTGAACACTTTTTTCCAATTACTATTCGGCTGGGCCTTAAAAAAGGTATTATCTTTGGATGTTGTGTCAAAGGATAGTCTTTAGTATCCCACTTTAATAATATTGTGCAAGATTTGATATAAAAATTTGGCTGACAATACCTGAAATAGGACATGTATGAAATAAGTTGAAAGCATCGATACGGGTAATTTCCACCAGAGTTAATTATTGATCCCCCGTTACGCAAATGCCACTTTTACGGTGTTTGAACTCCACATCTGGAGAGATCTTTGTATGAATGATATATAAAACAAGTTGACAAATTAGATTTAATATGAGCACTTTTTAAATGGGGCGTGACACTGACCATCTTTCCACCAGATTGTGTTTCGTTCCATGCCAATATCATATGTTTCAAAAATCATTGTAATTTTTATTTTATTAACATTATTTCATTTACTGAATCTTTTATTTAATTACTGAATCTTTTAGGGAATGATAATAACAACAAATATTCAAAGCTTAAACCTAGTTTATTCTTAAGGGTGTTACCAGAGTAAAGATTTACACATGTAATTTTATAAGACAATATATGAATTGGCGTCAAAAAGGTATTTTATAAAAATACCTATAAATAACTTGTATTAATGCTATCCCCAAAGCTGGACTGTTTCCAAATTAGACTTTATCATATTAGAACTTTATAATCTAATTGTAGAAATGACGTGCCACCTGTAAGCCATTGTAGCTAGTTCGATTTCACGTTTTTTGGGAGACTTTAATATTTATATGTTGGGACTATATTTTTGGTGCACCATAGAATTAAAGATTTTTATAGAAGAAGACGACTCCTTTCTGAGAGTGAACATTAGGTGCGTGCACTTACTAGCGTTTAATACTTTCACAAGTTCTCCTATGTGCATTTGTAGTTGGCTAAATGCAGCTGTAGGGTCCTGATAAATACTGACAAAAGCTGTATCATCAGCAAAAGTAGACGTGAGTGTAAAATTTAATATGTCCACTTCATTAAAAAAGATATATAGAATAGGTCCCAATATACTTCCTTGTGGGACAGTAGCAGTAACTCTTTTGGGATTAGAATAAGTAGCTCTGGAACAGTTTGTGCGTGTTTTCCGGTATGGATGACAACATAAAATAGGTCTTTGTAAGACCAAATTCTTGGCAATTTGTTAAGTGGGATGTATCGTTGTGCATCAGTGGCACCTTTTGATTCTGCTATAGAATGGGTATCTTTAGTCGTATATTGGGTAGGGAGCACCTTTCTTCTTTTTTTTGAAGAATCGAAGGTCTGATTTACCTCAAGTATGGATAGAAGTATTTTGTATCCGTTCATGATATATAGGTTGATCCATCTAGAGGTCTTTCTTTCCATAGGGGTTTTTTCAGAGTTTACGCGTGAGTTCCGTTAAACTTTATTTTTTTCCCTTTTCAGTATTGTTTGCCATTTTATCATAGAAAGACTAACACCGCAACAACGTCTCCAAATTGTGCAACTGAATTATGGAAATGAAAAACGAGAAGATCTGCCGTTTTCAAACAACGGTTTATTCAGTGATGAGGCCCCTTTCTGGCTCAACGGCAACGTCAATAAATAAAATATCCGCATTTGGGCTGAAGCGCAACCAAAAGAGGTCCAATAGGTGCCAATATACCCTGAGAAAACCACGGTTTGGTGTTGTTAATGGGCTAGTGGAATCATTGGTCCATATTTTTTTAAAATATTTTTTTAAAATATTTTTTAAAATATTTTTTCAAAATATTATTTAAAATATTTTTTTAAATTTTTTTTTCGTGAAGGCCATACCGTTCGAAATGCTAGAACGAGTCATCCAAAATTGGACCTACCGAATATACACGCTGAGACTTAGTCGCGGTTATCATTTGAAGGAAATTATATTTAAAAAATAAATGGAATTAAATGTCCTTTCGAATGAACAATTTGAATTTTTTTGTTTTGAAAAAACACCTCTAGACTGATCAGCAATTATTACTGACTTTTTTTCGCAACCTTCGTAACGCTTAATTTCTTCCGGTGATATGGAACTATCAATACCCTTTAGTACAACTACTAGACCCTCTGAACTTTTCATCTGGTATTTGAAGTAGTTTCTTTTCTATTTATCGACTTGACCTACTTATTTCCTATACAGGAGTATAAAGTACTGCAGGGTTTGGGTTTCGCGAACGTTTCCTTTCCAACGTCTTTACCCTATATATGGGATAACTTGTTTACAAGCGTGTTTGGTGTTTGTTCTCGCTAACATATTGGGCGAGGTTTTGCTACTTGCACAGCACTGTTTTCTTCTTCAGTATTTCCATCGGAACTTAGTAGAGCATATCGTTAACTTAATATAAAAAGGCCCTAAGTCATACAAAATAGTTTTGCAGTAGAAAAAAAGCGTCATAAATCTGTAATAATAAGGGCATAAAATCTTTATAAATTCTAATTTTATTAAAAAAATTATGTGTAATTTAGAGTAAAAATAAAAATATTTACAGATTTTGTATGAGTTAGTGTACAGAGTTAGTGGACAGACTGAGGGACATCACACAATGAAATCAGATAGTGACTCTTAATCGATCGATACTACACATGAGATCAATCCCCTATTCATTAAAAGGTCGCAACTAAATAAATTGTAAAGCAAGTTAATTTTTAATCATTTCCACCTTGATTTATTTATCAGATCAGATGAACATAATATTATGCTGGTTTACGTTTTGATGTGATCTCGATACAAATTTCCGTCATTTTTATCTGTTTACCGCAGATATCCTTACCAGCCCAAACGTGCCAACATGCACTTTTGCCGACGATACCGCTACAATGGCCGCACATAAAAAGCAGGATATTGCATCTATGAATCTAGTTGTAAATCTTAGACGGGTAGAATATTGGCTCTCTGCTTGGTAATAAAAGTCAAAGAGGGATTTTAGCACTTGCCTGACATTGAAACTAAACAATATCCCATTTTCGCAATCTGATCATGTTAAATACCTTGGAATCCACCTGGATCGCAGACTCACCTGGAGAAGTCATATCAAAACCAAGAAGACTCATCTGAAACTTAAGGTCCATCAACTTCACTGGCTCCTAAATGCAAACTCAAAACTAAGCCTTGAATAAAAGGTCCTGCTATACAACAGTACAATCAAACCTATCTGGGTGTCCCTCGGTATGTTAGGAATGAAAACATCCACCGAGACTTAAAAATACCTCTCGTTGAAAACGCAATTCAAAAAATCAATATAAAGCACAAAGACAAGCTCGAACTTCATAATAACATACTTGCTAGACAATTATTGTGCAGTCCAAGCTCTTCAAGACTTCGGAGAAATGAACGCAGTGTTTTCTAATCTACACTTGTGCTTCATCCGTAACAGTAATCACGAACACACGCACCCGAAATACTGTGTAGAATTCTTTTTGCTACGTCACGTGGCTTACATGCTCTTATACGTGATCTTTAACACAGTCAATATCAATCGCGGACGAACACTCAAAAATGACTGTGTAGAATTCTTTTTCTACGTCACGTAGCTTAAATGCTCTTATACGCGATCCTTCAAACAGTCAATACAAATCGCGAACGAACACTCCAAAAAGACTGCGTAGAAACCTTTATTCTACGTCACGTGGCTTAAATGCTCTCATACGTGGTCCTTAAAACAGTCAACACGAAGAACCTACAAAACCTAAATTACGTCGTCCACTCTGCTAATCTAGAGTTATCCGTTATACATATGTACATAACAACAGTTCTTCACTCTACATAATATCGCGAACACTCTGTAAATGACTGTAATGGTCCTCTGCCCCTTTATCACGAGGTTTAAGCCAAACCAGGTCTAAAATTCTCAGACATGTGCTCCATAACTATTTTGACCAAATTAATGGAAGTTCCTGCCAATAAGCAGAGATCCACATAGCAAAAAAATCCATATTAGAATTCATTATTAAATTATATTTAAGATATCGTTAGGCTTCTTTGGAGCAGATTCAATAATTCAAATAAAGCATATATAAAAAAAAATCTACCGTGCTAGAGGTTAGTTGCAACAAGCGATATTCGACTCGTTGCTCTCTAATAAGTGAGCTGTGTGCGATTAAGAATTGCAAATTTATTTTTAAAAGAAGCTCTAGGCGGCTTTTACGAGATTTTGCAAAATTAGATCTTGATCGATATGTTCAATGAATTTAAATAACATCAGTCCAACATCTGAAATGCGCAAAAATCACAATCAATCAAAATTAAATGCAGGATCCACTCTTTGTTTCGGCAAAGACTTCTGTGCCAATCTACTCGTATGATATCACTTAGTCTGCAGCCCAAATTAAGTCTTTATTATTTGTCATTTATAGTATCTAACGCTTCTGATGAGTTTAAAACAATTGTATTTTTTGTAGTTCCAAAAAATACTTTTGTACTTTTGTAGTTCCAAAAAATACTTTTATCAAAAAAAAAAATCTAGCTAATGACGGATTATAATCAATTCCGTTTTTGTGTTTTTCTTTGTGAAGTTTTTCTATCGAATTAAGAAATGGAAGCCGCGTTGTACGTGAATTACAATTTACTTTCGTTAACATGGTTTTCTACTTTGAATAACATTCACTTAAATCACAAGCGCGCTCCCTTCGTCTCTAGTGTTTGATTTCGTTTTGACGAAAATACCGCAAAAAAGTGATGTATTGACACAAGACTTCATGTTATACGACAAAGGCAGCGTGCCGGTTTGGCTACATTGGGAACACGCGAGCGAGCGTGTGTCTGGTTTCACCATAAATGTTTGTATTTAACCAATCCTTCCTTTCTTTGCACAAATTTGAAAAGGCAGCATCTCCGCCCTATTGATCAACGGGTACAAATGTAAATATTTGACGTTATATAGCCGAAAAGGTAAATAACCCTGTTCGTCAATAACTACTGGGGCAACGAAATTAAAGGGCCAACATATTTTAGCTAAAACTTTTGAAAGAGGCGCACAATTGGTGTGATGGGAAATAATATTGTAAACCATAATCATTTGAAGTTCGAAAATCATATGTCGACGGAACGTTTTTATTGGAAGATTCATATTTTAGGATCATAAATCAATATGTACCTTCAAACTTATTACATTTATATGTCAATTCATAAATGCTTTTGCCAACCGTAAAAAAACAAGCAATTTTTCCAATATTTTCTATCTTTAACTAATTTTCGCGTCGTTTAGCCTTAAAAAATAATTCTGGGAGCTTTTTCAATAAAAACAAACTTTGGTTGCTTTGCAAATGTTATGGTTGAATGGTTAAACAAACTCAATTAACGATAACATGAGCATGAGATAGCCCCAGTTATAAAACAATTCAAATATTTGTAATATCATTTTGAAAGACTAGATATTAATAGTGGATTATATAGCTTACATTGTATCAGAACATCTTACATTGTATCAGAAATATTTATATATGTATGCCAATTATTTACAGTTGAATTAAATTACATTGTATAAAAAACCATTGAAAATGTTCAAAGTCTATTCAAGCTCTTGATAGTTGTTCAGTGTTTCTGCATTGGAACCGTGCAGAAACACTGACTGGGGATGTAGGCTTATTATAATTCACTTTTTGTGCAGTTTATCCAGTTGTTTCTCGGCCTCTTCTTCGCTGTATTTGGGGGTTTCAGACCAGTGCAGCTCTAGCAATATTATTTTGAGGTCTGCGTAGGTTATGGCATAACCTGGTCCATTTCCTTCTTTGGACTTCGACACGATTGGTATTTGTTTGTTGTAAAAATTCCTCGTTTAAAATGCGGTTAGGCCAGTAAATTCTCAATATTTAGCGTAGGCAGCGGTTCATAAAAGCTTGAATTTTGCGAGTTGTCGTTTGTGTCAAAATCTGACGCTACGTATTTTTTTCTACGCGACATGTTGTTGCTTCTCCAAATTTTATTTAGTGCGAGAAAAACACTCCTTGTTATTTCACTACCAACGTAGCAAAATCTGTCGACGCCTTCGATGACTTTGCCATCTACACAAAGCATAGTCCCATTTATTGTTCCTAAACGCATGAACTTCGTATTTTTGGCGTTTGTTTTCAAGCCAATCTTGACAGCGTTCCAGTATGGCTTCTATATGCTCAAAACTATGCATATAGAAAGAAATATCGTCCGCATAGTCAATGTCGCCGAGAAATGTATTGACGTCCCAACGAATGATTATTTGTCGTTTCCAAGACCGAATCCAGGAGAATTGAGAAGACAGTTTTGTTGATAACAGCCGTTCGTTTCTTTCACAGCGACCATTCAGAAAATATATAAGAATAATTTTTGAAATCTGTGACCTACATTCAAAGACTGTTTCAAACCTAGAATACTATGTGACTTTCTTTAATTTCCAGAACGTGAAAAATACCTTGCTGGGAAGGATTTTCTATCGAATGGCAACTAAAAAAGCCTAACAGAATTTGGGACTAATGTTAGGACTTCCAAGCTAAGGAAAACTTATCTTAAAGCAGTGAGCTAATATACATATATACGAGTACTTACTGACGGGGCACAAACATAATAAAATGTTAATTTTTTAATATTCATGTCATTAGAGTTGTGTTGTTTCCTACTCATACAGATAAGAATAACCAAAGTCGTTAAATCGCTTCTGTGGATATGCCACATTACCTCCTTAAGACAAAGCAATCCAAGATTCTGGCATATCATTGGAATTATGTTTTCGAAGCAACTACTTGGAGGCAAACACAATGATGTAGGAACTTTAGGCGATTCTAGCCCGAGATCGTAAAACACTTGATATTTAAGTCTGAAGTCATAATGCGATAAACAAGTTTATTATTATTCTCTATCTTTGGTTAAGTGCTGATTACTTTCAATCTCTGCTACTCTATGGAGTTCATGCGTAATTTTTTTACTCCAGTGACTTCAGCTACACATCTTTCTTTCAAAACTCCCCAAAAGAAATTTCGGGTTAAGGATTACAGCTTACAAGTCACCATCTTGTCTTAAAATTTAAACTTGTTATCGGACATGTACTTAATTTCCACAACATCTAATTAAGGGACAATCCCTTGTCTCTTATTTCTCTTAAATCAGTAAGCTGTACCCGATATAATTTGTATACTTACTAACCGGTACCTACTGTTTAACGACATCTCAAAACGGCTAATGAATTGTATAGGGAATTTGTGAATAACATAGAGCAATCGTAAAGTCGCCGGGAAACCCCGCAGCTGAAAAGTTATTATGCGATCTTACCAGAAGTTGAACTTGGTTTTACTGACATCATAGTCAGAATAACTACAATCACACCACGGCAGACCCATGGGTTTAAATTTGAAAAAATAGGTGGCCCATGAGATTAATCAGCTATCGTACAAGATAGTTAATAGGTACAGGCTAAAATCTTACTTAGTAGAAGCTATATTGTTGGCCTATGTTGGGAGCCAGAAGACAGGGACATTAAATGGAATAAATTAGCCAAGTAGCCAGCTTGACTAAGATCAGCTATGCTAATAGGATGCAGACAAGATTTTAGTAGGGTAATTTTTTAGACGTTTAGAGTTGCTGTTTTTGACTGCTGTCAATTGATTTATGCTAACTTTGGTTTGCCATTTCATACAGAATATAGATTCTCCGGAACAACATTTGCAAATCATGGTGAATGGATCCAAAACGGTCCTGACTTTTACAAGAACATTTTGTTCAGCGATGAAGCTCACTTTTGGTTAAATGTCTACATTAATAAAGAAAATTGTCGCATCTGGAGTAATGAAAAACCAAAAGCCTTTGTTGAGGCGTCGTTATATCCTCAAAAAGTCAATGTTTGGTGTGCTTTATGGGCCTAGGGAATCATTGGTCCTTATTTCTTCTCAAAAGGTGACGACCATAATGTTACAGTCAATGGGGAACGCTATAGAGCCATGATTAATGACTTTTTCATGCCAGAATTGAAGGATGTTCATGCGGACAAAATGTAATTCCAACAATAAGGCGCTACTTTCTATACATCCAACGAAACAATCAATGTTAAGGGGAAACTTTTGGTGAGCGCATTAGCTCTCGTCGTGAGCCAGTAGCGTGGCCTCTAAGATCGTGCGAGTTAACACCGCCGGACTACTTTCTGTGGTGTTATGTGAAGTGGCATGTCTACGTAGACAAGCCTGACATGATTGATGTCCTGGAAGAGAATATTTGGTGCGTTATTGCTGACATATTGGCCACTTGCCCGAAATCATTTTTAAAAAATAATGGCAAACCTTATCTTTATAATAAAGTTAAATTCTTGGCCATAAAGTTTTATAATATGCATTTTGTTTCTGTTTTGAAAACCACACCCTTTCTCCATTTATATGCTTGAGTCATCGGAAAATTTAATATTGTTGTAGTAATGTTTTCAAACATGCATATTCTTATGTACAAAAGAAAAAAAATTTTTTTTTTTGAAAATAAATATGTTTGCAGTAATATTCGCAAACATTTATATACTTGTATGCAAACATATATATGTTTGCAACCAACATATGTCTTATCTTTATTTTCAATCAGTTTGAAAAACCCAATATATTTTATATAATTCTTCGTTTTTGTCAAGGCATATGCAAGTTCTTTTTTACAGTGAATACACACTTGCCTACTACCTTGCAATTCTAGTAGCCTGCATTAACGAAATAAATATCTGACAATGGTTTGTTCAAAAGAAAATATTCTACTAACTTGGGTATCCTTCGAAGATTTCTCATTGGATACCTAGTTACTTTTGTTGTTATTATAGATATATGCCAAATAATCCTAAGGAAACGTTGCAGTTTTACCGTGTTTTGCACAATTGTTAATTCTGAAGTTGGTACTTTTCAGGGATGTCGAAAAAGACCGATGAGTAGGCATTTTGTTCGGTCCTTGCCTTAGCTGCTCCAAATTTGTTCATTCGTAAATCCTTGCAGTGACTCTCCGATCCGCCATGTCAAATTGGGTGGCAAAAAATCTGTACATCACATCGATCACCTCCAAAAAGAGTATCCTTTACTTTTTCTTACAAAACAAATTGAATCCGATTGCAAAAATAAACATTTAAAGGGTTCATCATCCAAATAAGTTTCGCCCCTTTGATGGCATGTGTAGCTTAAGGCTAATGTGATGTGCTACAATGTTTGGCCGGAATAGACTTTGCATTGCCATCTCGTATATGATTTATACTTTGGATGGATGGCTTTGTTTGCCATCCACAAAGACCTTTACCCATCCATTCTCTCCACTCGCAGGCCCACAAGAAGGTCATACGCCATTAATAAATTAAAAAAAATGGTGGGCGGAAAGGATCCTCCATTCAATATTCAAATGGATTTATGTTGTAAAAAAATCCATACATATTTGTTACAGGCTCAAATTCAATGGCCAGCAACAAATTGTAACGTATATTTGCTTTATTAGGGGAATTTAAAGACATGCCTTGCATTAAATCAATTTCCCCCATTTTTGGTTGCCACTAGGGCAACTGATTCTCTTGGCAAGGAAGAGGGAAATGCTTTTAAAATATTGCGAGCCGTGTCTTTGTTGAAATGTTGTGCAAGAAAAAAAATTGATTGGCGAGGTTTTTTCTTCAAAGACATCGATGATTTAACACTTTTTTCAAGGAAAGATAAAGATACGAGGAACTTGCATAAATAACTATGCTTTTGATGGGTTGTGGAAATCAAGAAATGGAGAAAGTGCTTACATGAATGCCTAATATGGAATCTGTCAAATAGAGGTTCATCAATATGAAAGTGTAAAACGCAGTCACATATACTTACCACTTGAGAAGGGGAAAACGATTTTTTTTGCGAGAAATCTATTAAAGCCTTAAGTACGAAAGTAAGGAAGTGGCTTTGGAACGAACTGCATTATTCTAAGCAAGTAAGGGCATTTTTATTTAGGAGTAGTGGACGGGGTAATATCAAACTTGTTCCTAAGGTGACAATTGGAAAAGGCCATAAACGGGTTATTACATTGAACAAGACGACGCAAAAGTTGCCATCAGATGTTCTCTGGTGTAGTTTTCTTTTGGAATGAAAAACTTCTTGGGTTATGAATTCTTGATGTGTTGAATTTTTGTGTACTTTTCACAAAAGATAGTCGAAAAGATTTTAAGTTGAAAGCTAGAGTAACTGCAGTTTTGGTGAACCCTACCTTACCATCCGTGGTTTATGATTTTTTGTTTTCTGGTTGGCGTAATGATGAAGAGATTTAAGATTCATTTCGCCAACATACGTGGGCTGCGTGCGAATTTTTAAGGCACAGTGCTTCCGCCTGGCTTTCACATTCGAGCCATACAACTCCGGAGGGCCAATACGCCGAGCTCTTCGCCGCGCAAAATGACTTGACGCAACTAGTGAATGAACCGACACATATTCCGTGTGTAGAAGGGCACCAACATAACATTCTTGACCTTTACTTAACTTCGCACCCTGAAAAGTACGAAGTTAATGTACTTTCACCTCTTGGTAACTCCGATCACTGCATTGTTTCAGCATCCTTTTCGTATTCCGCTCTTCGTGTCGCTTCGATACCAGCCCCAAAGCGGACAGTATTTTTCTACGAAAAGGCACGTTGGGATGAGCTCAACCACTTTTTTCCAGCATTTCAATTGGAAACTTTGCTTTCTTGATAACGACGTAAATGCTGCGGCTGAAATGATCCAAAACATAATTTTATCTGGTATAAAGACTTTTGTTCCAAATAAAATTATGTCGGCTAAACCAGCCAAAAACAGTTGGATGCTGTCAGATCAAAGGAGGAAGCGTTCAGAAATTGGCGTTTAAACAAAAACCCCATTACTGAACTGCTGCGAAAACAGGCAAGAGCTTCGTGTGCCAGAGTGCTTAGACGTGAAAAATTTCTGCACGAACAACGTCTACGTACAAAGGTTCTTACTTCTCCTAGGGGAAGTAAGAGCTTTTGGTCGTTTGTAAGAAGAGTAAAGGATAGTTCTTCATCTATCCCAACTCTTGTTAAAGACGACCAGGCATTCACTGACCCGGTTGATAAAGCTAACCTTTTGGCTGAAATATTTGCAGGAAATTCTTCCTTGCCGGAAAGCAATCAACCACTCCCCGCGGTCGAAAACGTATCAAGTTCCATGCCTCAGATATTTTTTCGAACGCGTGCAGTTAAAAGGGTTCTTGCGAACGTAAATAAATCCCCGGGCCCGGATGGTATCTCTGCACTTGTCCTATGTAAGTGCTCGTCGACGCTAGCCCGTCCATTACGCAACCTTTTCAACCTTGCTTACCGTGCGGGAGTTTTCCCAGCGTGTTGGAAGGTTGCGAACGTCCAGCCGATCCCTAAAAAGGGTGAAGCCAATAATATTGCGAATTATCGGCCAATTGCGATTTGCTCTGCGCTCTCCAAGGTAATGGAGAGCATGGTAAACCACCATCTTGTGAAGTATTTAGAGACCAACGACTTGCTAAGTGATCGACAGTATGGCTTCCGTAGAAATCGCTCTACGTGAGACCTGTTGGCGTTCTTGTCGGAGCGTTGGAGTCGGTCTATCCACCAGTTTGGTGAGAGTAAGGTCGTGGCTCTAGATATCTCCAAGGCCTTTGATAGAGTCTGGCATGGTGCACTCATATCAAAGCTGATCGCTTTTGGAGTCGGTAATACATTTGCTCGGTTTATATCGAGCTTTCTTAGAGATCGCACTATTAGAGTTGTTGTAGATGGGTTCTCATCCAACACACATAGGCTGACCGCAGGTGTACCACAGGGCTCTGTCCTTTCTCCCTCTTTATTTCTTATTTTCATTGACGATCTATTGGGTCAGACCGTGAATCCAATCTACTCTTTCGCAGATGATAGTAACCTCTGTCATTCGTATTCATTCGACCGTAGACCGAGCCTTCAAGATATTGAAGACAAAAGGCGAATTATGGATGAGACACTTGGCCGGGATCTACTAGCCATTTCCGAATGGGGTCGAGTGAATAGAGTAGATTTTAATGCACGTAAGGCACAGTGCTGCTTGTTGTCTCACAAGAGATTCGCTGACCCAACAATATCGTCAATTTCTCTCGATGGTACGGATATTGAACAATCAGAAGCTCTCGATGTTCTGGGCATGAAAATACAATGTGACGCTCGTTGGGCGAGACATGTATTCGAAGTGTCGAAAGAAGCACTCAAGTGCATAGGCTTTTTAAAGCGGTGCAAGAAATATTTCACTCCTTCTGATCTTTTCAATATCTATACAACTTACATCAGGCCAAAGATGGAATACAACTCCCATATATGGGCAGGTGCTCCAAAATCATCCTTGGAACTATTTGACCGTGTTCAACGGAGAGCGATGGTGCTGATAGGTGACAGTAGGGTATCCAACTCTATTGTTTCCCTTGAGCATCGTCGGAATGTGGGTTGCGTGACGCTGTTCTATCGTTACTTTCATGGTGTGTGTTCATTAGACATCCGTCGCCTTATTCCTGACGTGAGGATGTTCGGCAGGGATACGCGACTTTCTAGGAATTCACACCCGTTTGTTATCGATTGGCCAGTTGACCGCACTATACACTACAGATCAAATTCGTTTTTCGCTCGTACAGTCCGTATGTGGAATCGACTTCCGGCAAATGTATTTCCCACTAATTGCGACATCCAGAAGTTCAAGGCAAGCGTCAACAAACATTACTCCCTCTTCCCCCCCTCCGATCCATTAATTTCCACTCGCCAACGCAATGCACCGCATGTATAGGGGGCATCCCCTGAGTGTTGGTTTTTTAAAAAAAAAAAAAAAAAAAAAAAGGAATTTAATAGAATTTAGTTATTGTTGCTTGGATTTAAGTTATCACGCTGAGCGAGCCGCTTGTGTCAAGTATCCTACATGGAGTCAGACGCTGACGAACGATATCCATTGGGATTCAGGGAGCCAATTGCTTGGTTTGTCACTTTGAAAATCGTAGAGCATTAAAATTTCTTTGGATCCCGACGCCTGCCGGTGATCCCCTGCGACTTTCCGCTCGAAGCCTTTAATTGTCGACGCGATTGCAATTGCAGCTACTTCGTATATCTACGGAGAGTTCCACTAACCGCAACCTTTGGATAAGGCCGGTAGCATTCACCAGTGCTTCCATGAGATTGAGCCAAGCATCACACTTAAAAAAGTTCATGTTTTCATGTATTGCTTGTATTAGTCCTCCAACAGGGTCTGCTGCTTAAGAAATAATAAAAAATCGATTTTTTTAAGGAGGCTACATGCGGCTAATGCAAATAACCTTACGATTTCAGCTTCTGCTATTCCAAAGGGTAGTACTTAATGCAAGATTTAAGAACAGCGAAATTAATTTTTGGATTTATACGAGTATAGCGTCATACATAACACCATTTGAGATGCTAGAAGCCGCGTTTTTAATCTGAAATTGATTTAATTTAGCAAAGTGGGTGACCGTATCGTTCCTTGTTCTCATATAGCGCCCATTAAAATGACCATTCAGACCTGCCACTCTATAAGTCCCATTTCAACTCAGATCATTGTTAAATTCCATGTAGAAAAGCGGAGTCTTCGGTACACCACAGAGGAATGAAATATTATATAGCGACCCTGTCCAACATTAACCTATTTACTGGCTTTTTTACAGAACTTTACTTAACATTCCTACTCGCATTGGTTGTGCATTCATGCTGTCTCAATAATTAAATGAAATCCGCAGACAACGCAGCGAATTAGCCTCATTTAATTTCTACAGCATTTGCAAACCATTTTTCAAATCATTTCCTAACACAGTTGGATCTGTGCGCTGTAATCCTTTGCGTTGCCGTATTCATCGCGTTCATTAAACAGAAAACCACTGGCAATTATCCCACAGCATTGGAGACATTCGTTTTTTTTCCACAGCCATCCGAATGTGAGTGTGAATTCGCTGCTTTCATGAGCCCAATATCGTACAAATGACACCGACCTACAATCGAGCGAATAAGAAAAGACGTTGAGGACACACCAAGGAGAGGGTGCAGAAAGAGCGAGCAAAAAAGACGTTGTCAACAATTACGCTGTTGCTGCAAATTGTAAGAAATTGTTATTTTGGTAATTATTTTGGATTAGTTGTAAATGTAAAAAAAGGAGAAGCCAAGAAAGGCACACACACACACACACACATACAGACACCAGCATACGAATTGAAGTTGTGTTTATTCATTATGGCGCGACATGGGTTCCCAGCAGGAGAGTTCAAAACTTCTGAACGTTTGCCATCCATGTCGACACACAGCGTTAATACACCCATACATACGAAAGTTGCAAAAGCCCAGACACTCGCAGCACACACTGACGCAGCAGCGACTCATACAGAGGCGACATTTCATGCTCATAGATACACGTATTCGTACTTGTACTCGTGTGAGTACATAAAACAGCTTCGCCTGAAATTTTCCAGCTCCAACCAGTGTTTTATGTGCGATAAAAATAGTTTGGGGCAAATGCCACATACAATCTGGCGACGACAGTTAAATTAAGATCCTTTTTTCGTGGAGTGTTTGCGCATGTATGTGTGCGCGTATGAGTTCGTTTCTCCTTCATGTTTGAGATGTTAAATTACATTGAAATGTGAAAATGATGTTAAATTTTTTTGCCCGAAATGAACAAATTAAGATGCATAATAAGGATTTTAAACTGATACACGCTTACTTACAATTTACGATTTGTTAATGAATTTAACGAGAATTGTGTTAAAGTGAATTCTTTAAATTACAAAATTGTTTTGAACTTAAACAATTTCACATAAATGTAAGAATGTCTCATATGTACAAAGGTAGCATGTGAATTGCCAATACGGATTTAACAAAGTTGGTGAACAATTTAATGACTATAGTTCAGAATGACTATAGTTCGGGAAAATAGAGGGTGGTCCCTTGGTTTCTTTGTAAATCATACGATCTTTGGCGTTCAAAATCCAACCAGTAATTTAGTATCACATCTCCTGGAAAAGAAATCAGTTTAATCTTGAACGCCATTGGGGGAATAAACTTATAGGCTGTTTCCACTACGGTCGCGTCCACGGCCTCAACGATTTATCGAAAATTTGTAATGGGGTTTCCATTGTGTTTTGCGTCCACGTTTGCGTTCAAACAGCTGTTTGTGTTTATTTGTTTTTTTATGCGGTGCGAAAAGTTTAATATTTTTGTGTTGTGACATTATCTAACTCCATGATAATGTCACAACATGATATTATTTTGCTAACCGCAGTGGAAAATAAGGATCAAATGGTGTTGCGCCTAATGGAAATGTGCAGTAGCAGCAGCGCTTTATGTTTATGCTGATAAACAGCTGTTTTAATAGGTATGTTCAATTTGCGGTGCTGCCATTAATAGGTATGGGTGGGTTTCGATTGCAAAAATAATCGAATTTATAGTAAACGCGACTTATCGGAAAACGCGTCCAATATGAACGCTACTTTTTCCCATACCTAACTGCCTATGTTTTTTGTATAGGCTTTAACGCGCGTTCATTGATTTTTGGACGCGGACGTGGATGCGACCATAGTGGAAACAGCCTATTATTTTTAACGTCAATGTTGTGTCACCCAAGAAGTACATTTATTGAAAAGACGACGTGACCGAAAATAGACACCTACTGTTGCTACTTTACGTATTAAGTATTCACTAACAAGGTCCAATTTACTCAGCGATTGACGGTCCTATCCGCCATATTATTACTTCTAGATTTCGACCTTAAATAAGTTAGAACTAGATAAAAATTTTGAACACAAAATCACCTAATCTGATAAAGTGCATATCATTCAGCCTTTATGTTACCCAGCCAAGATTTTGTTGGAATAACTGAATGTGATCGTCCGCACATCCTCAGGGTGGCAGTTCGGTGCTGAGTTTGGAGCGGTGGCATTATTAAAGTAGACATTTTATTTCGACGAACGGTCAATACGACAGACGCATGACAAACAATTTATTGAGGCCGTAGATTGACGGCATGGAAATGCATGGAATTGGATTGAGCTGGATAGGACGCCATGCAACTCATCCCAAAATTAATAAATTGCGCATCATGTTCGGTAACGTTGCAACTAGCTTGCTATATATATTTCAGGCCAAGTCAACACTAAGTGTTGCCCAGCGCCATCTGACGTTTGCATTGAAAAGTTTGACTTTTTTTAGCATAAACGTACGCAGGACGTTTTAACGAACGACCATCATTTGTGCTGTTTACAGTGACTTGAAATAATCAATTTGGCAAAAAAATGGAATTAAATCGTGAACATTTTGTGCGATCATTTTTCAAAATTATCGACGTGAATTACACGACAAGAGTGCATCGATGAACTTAAATCTTTGTATGGCGATAAAGCACTATTCTAAAGTACTGTGAAAAACTGGTGTAATGAATTCAATCATGGCCAACGCTCGCTCAAAGACGAAGGACGTGAATGTCGTCCAAAAACGGCCGTTGTGCCAGAGAACATTGTTGCCGTGCGTGAACTAATAAAGCAAGATCGTCATGTGACATACCGTGAGATAGTGGAATCCTTGGGCATTTCCTCCACCAGCTCATATTTGATAAGCTGGCCGTAAAAAAGGTTTCCAAAGAGAATCCCGCACAATTTGACAATCGCTCAAAAAAGGCTCGTGCCGATTTGTGCAAAGAAATTTTGAAAAAAATACGATTGCGGTGCTTCAAAAGACGTCTATAAGTTCGTCAAAGGTGACAAATCGTGGATCTATGCGTATGATCCCGAAACAAAGCAGCAATCGACCGTGTGGGTCTACGAAGTCGAGCCAAATCCAACGAAAGTTGTTCGTGGAAAAGACGCTTCACAGCAAGTGGTCGCCAGTTTCTTTGGCAAACTGGTCATGTCTAGACTGATCCGCTTGAGCAACGTAGGAGGTCAATTCTGAGTGATACGCCACAGTTTGTTTGCCTGAAATCTTCGGAGAAATTCAAAAAACGAACAAGGAAAGACGAATCATTGTGCTCCATGACATTTGGCTTGAGCGCATGCAAAAGTGTATGAATCATGCTGGAAAATGCTTGAAAAACAATAAAACCATTTTTGATAACAAATATTCGCATTTTCATTATTATGCCAGAACTATATGTAGCAGCCCTCGTATCAGTCATCTCGACGATGTCAATAGGTCACATTTATGCTGAAACCGTTAGACTTTTAATACGCACACAACCTTTAAATTATAACTTTGCGAGTTAGTACATTTTCAAAATTATGTTAGCACATAATTATATATGAGTTATTGCAAGTGTTCACCATTTAAGGGCACGGTTGTATGTTAGTGTGCACGACCATAATACAAGTAAAACAATGGTCAACAATAGACAGGCACGTACAAAAAATGGCTTTGAGCGGTGGGCTTCCGCATCATAATTGCATTCGGCTTTATGAGAAAGAGATTAATCTCTTAATTACTATCTGTACAACCTCTTTTTTCCTCTAGTTTCCAGTCCCAAGCATCTTCGAACTATTCTCCTTTTGGTCGCCTCCACAGAGTCTCGAGCTGTTTGTGCTTTCCATACAGTATAAGTATCTTTCTAGCCGAATTGTTTGTCTCATTTCGTCTGATAAGTTCAAGCTAACGCAATGATTTATATTTTGTTGCACTTAACTACATTTAAATCTGGCTACAGCTCTTGGTTCGTTCGACGCTTATAATCACCGACCACGAATTGGATTCGTCTCTAGAAGACTGCCAATACACTTTCGTCCATTTTGAATATCACCCATGAATAGCACAAATAAAAGCACAGGTACTCTCGATGTCTTGTAAAGTGTGTTCTTTGTCGAAATGATTAAAGTATTATCCTTTTGTGTTCTTTAGCCGTTTGTCAAGATAAATTATTTTTTTACTTTACGATCCTTTGATTTCTTAGTACTAACATCGTCCTTTTGGTTCATGGCGGATCCGAGATATACCATACATTACAACTACCGCCGAAACTACATCTTCTTTCTTTCTAGAACGCATTAATTACTTGAACGCATTAATTTGAATTATTATTTCAAATGCTTGTAATTCGACATCCACTTTGTACTAGAATGCTGCACAAACATACGAGTAATTTATTGTCACCAGTTCACCACGTTTCGCAATAAGTTGTTTTGAACCATTGATTAATAAATCAACTTTAAATTTTGCCCTTATTTTGGGAAACCCATTAGTTACAAATATATCCACAGGTATCTCATAGTTGAAGACTAATAACATTTTCAGGTACATTCGTGTGTTTGATGCTGCCGCTTATGTTTTATAAAGCTCTGGCGAGGTTAACATTCAACTGCGAGTTTTAGAGATTTTCGTTCGGTCATCGCAAATAGTAACCAATTGCTCTCTAGTTCTAGGCTACAATGCCAATGTGTGAGTGCCAATACATCTGAAGCTCAAAGAATCACAACAACTGCAGTTACTATTGTTGGGGCCGTAGTTGTTTTGCTAGTTGTATTGGATTTTATATTTGACTTTTAGTTGCTGTTTGCTGAAATTTTCTTTCAATTGTAATAAATGAAAAAAACATGATATTGGTTTGGCTGATTGTTAGCGTATAAACAAACATAAAGATACACATATAGACGTAATATTCGTATTTATATAGCAGTGTATGCATACCCTGGCAGTTTGGGTGCGATTGGTACGGAACATGATCGAACGAAAGTTTATATAGCCAAAAACTGACCGTTCAATATAAATCCGCACATACAAATATCATACAAAGTTTTCTCGAAACAAAGTTTGGTATATTAAGGACAGTAAAACTTCATTCTGTTTTTAGAACAAGCCTTAAGTCAGTTCACATTGGCGAAAGCACGACGAAAAAGCGGCTCGATGCTAGGGTTAAATAAAAAAAATTTTACGAGTCACCCACTATAAGTAGTTTTGAAGCTCATAGCGAGAGCATTTCAGAAATGGGAAAAACAATTTACCGCGAAAATTTAATACCGTTAAAGTGGAATTTAATGTACTGTTCCTTGAAGCCGGATCATAATGTTTGATGTATCGTCGATTTTTCGTCTCCAAGAGCTGTATTTTCTTCAATTTCGACTAGTGACTTTGAGTACCCGATTTTCAACTATCATATTTGGAACATTTTATGCAAGAAACTTAAAGATATTAAAATTCCTAAAAAGTATTCAATAAAATAAAAGTTACATGAGGATATTTTATAATAATGGACTTCAACTATGGGGTTCAAAACTAGGAGGGTGACTCGTACAACTGTTTTTGTGACCCGCCTTAAAGTACCCTTGCTATTAGTTTATTTTTGTGTTTAACCTGCTGACTCAACAAAGAGCTTTAAGTTTGAGTTATTTAAAACAATAAAATAAAATAAATTTAGCGACATGTAAATTTCGACAATTTTACTGCTCAAATTTTTATACAACAACATTTAAGTCTTTCGCCAATGCCACCTGTTCATAAACACCATTAACTTATTATAGGATTTAAAAATGGTAAAGATCCGATAGAATTTAAACTGATGTATTACTCATATTATTAAGCGATATTTTATAAACTAGCCTATAAAATTAATAATTTCGCATTAGTTACATAGGAATTCACAGGAATATCTAAATTGTTTTTCCACAGAGGTTTCCATTTCGCATATGCCGCCGCCTAAACGTATGCGCTCACAATTGGGTTGGAGGCTATATAAAACAAAAGGATATTTAATTTAAATTTAATAACAAAAACGTCATTGTCATCTTTTAGATGACAATATTCCAAAGCAAGAACAAAATAACGATAGGTAATGCTACCATGCCACAACCCGTAAACATTAAAATGAAGTGAAATCACTAAATCGATAGGGGGTCCAATCTTTTTCTATAGCACAATGCTTTTCTAATATCTTACCAACTCCTTTGCTTAGCCACTCTCAAATTTTACAGGTTTGCCATATTTTCTGCCAACTGATGCCATGATGACTTTCAATGCTTGTTTATGACCAAGCTACACGCAGAAAAAAAGTATGGTTGGGCTGACAATATTCGAAGAGGATCATACTATTGTTGGGTATATGGTTCTGGCACAACAATATTATGATCCACACAACAATAGTAGATTGAAAAATAACAATACTATGATCCCCTAAACCATAGTATGATTCACAATCAACCATTCACACACAACCATACTATGATCTCCACAACAATAGTATGATTCACACTCAACTATACTATGATCCCCAAAACCATATTATGAACTTCACTCAACCATACTATAATCCCCACAATTATTTATTAGGATTGGGTAATGTTGTTATTTAAAAATAGAGATTTTTATCAAGCAAGTAATTTTAAATTGCATTACAATTAGTTCATAGTCAGATTTAAGGCCATGTTTTTATTGAACATTTTATTCAAGAGACAAAAATATATATTCCAACGGCAGTCGAAAATACTTTTAGTTGGCAGCAGGCGTGAATGCTACTTCACCATCCGCAGACACCAAATAACGAATGTGATTTAACCATGATCAATGGCTATATACTTAAGTGCAGGCAAATTTTAAAAAAACGAGAACCAGTCGGTAGTCGAGAATTTCACCGAACAAAGTAAACACATAAAAATACATTGAACTACGTTCCAATTATTGTTGTATTTTATAATGGACAACAACCATGCACTTTATAGTGTGTATGTGTTTATTTTGGTATATCAAAAAAAAACATACGCTCGCACGTACATGTATGCTCTATAAAACCTGTTTTTTAGAGCTGTATTGCCGTAACCATGTTATTGTTTACGTAAATTTTAAACAACAATACTTTTGTTGCATCAACCGTGTTTATATGGTTGCTACAACCTTATTTTCATTTCCAAATTTGGCGATAATACTGTTGTTATATTTTAACAATATTTAACGTGATTATCGCCGAAATGGCCTGAACCACGGTGTGCCATCACACTGGGGCCGTTACAATGCCACGGCCAACGCCCCATTGGATTGATTTCGCCGGTACCAATTTGAAGCATAACATTTATGGGTCATGACTTCCCTCTTGGTTAGCGGTCGAGGACTATCTAAACCTCTGCTGTTCTATGGGTCACTGCACCCGGTCGCAATGTAACTCCACACCGAACCGAAGTTCTCCCCGCGATTTGGGGTTAAACCACAGCCACCACTATACTCCCCGAAGGGCCGCACCTGCTAGGCGGGCCAGAACAACAGTTCTGGGGGCTCCTGACTGCCCGTGGTACCAGACTTTAGTCTCCGGTCAGACCTCGTAGCCAAGCTAGAAGGACAGTAATATTTTTAAATAATTTCCACATGATGTGCAGGCTTGACACGGTGCCTTAAAAATCTCAAACTTTACTTAGTATTTTGGCAGCCATATACGACAATCACTATATGTACACAGCAGTGACAATTCCTTTCTGCTGAGAAAAAAAAACAATCTCTGTGCTTAGAAACAAAAAAAATCGAAAAAGAGATCTACATCTGTGGCAGGTATGGCTCAGAAGCGCTGTGTGAGAAAGTGCATATAAACTCCCTCTTCCAGCCAATAAAAATCTTAAAAAAAATTAAATGACTGCCGAGTTTTGGCAAAGAATACAGAGGGAACTGTATTACATCCATTGTTTTGCATGACGGAAGAAATTTTAAGGAAGCTATATACTTATATAACGGTCCTACTCTAAATTTCTGATGACACACCGACCTCTCTAGTTAGCAGGGTCAATTACAATCTTGAGTTATTTAAAGAGATTTATAGAAAACTAGTAGATTCCTGGCGTGTTTGTCAATTTGTTGGAAAAGATGAATGTTTAACTTACGCTTATGCTAGCAAATAAGCAATATCTACAAACGTAAGGAGGTTTTGGCGTTCCACCTCTGAAGCCCTGGGTCGAGGTGGTGTCTCTTGCGATAGAGTCACTGACCTGCATTTCTGCGAACACGGAGTCAAAACATCCGCCAAAGTTTAGCAAGAAACCGTTTTGGAAGCTGTTGTGAATCCTCTTAACAATTCCCTGCTCCAAACCATCCATGGACTTTCCAGCAGGATTCTATGCCGGCCCATAAAGCTAAAACGTCCCAGGCCTGGCTTCGAAACGATTTGCCAACGTTCATTTCCTCTGAAGAATGATTCTTGGGCAGTCCAGATTTGAACCCATTGGATTACAAATTGTGGACGGTTTTAGAGGACAAGGTTTGTCACAAAAGAAACCCTAACATTGGATATCTTAAAACTGATTGGCCCGTGCGACTTAAGTCGTGTGTAAAGGCAAAAGGCACACATTTCGAATAAGTAGATTCTTTTTGGATACAATATACATCAATAAATATATTAAAAAATAATTGGTCCAAAAACATTCAGTACTTTTCATTTTACAGCATTAAACGTGTGTAACAGTATTTATGTCCCTACTAAGTTGTATACAATAAATGACCTTAGCTTATCATTTCGCCCTCTTATGGTTCATCGCGCACTTGCTGCACTCACTTGCCAATAAATGTGCTAGTTGATATACGCCCCGACCGTGTTAATAAATATAAATCAGTCATTGCCATACATTTTGCCCTGCCCCCGTTCCGTCTTTTGCCGGAAACTCCATGTGCTGGTATGGCGCGTAAAGTTTTATTGTTATTTTGGCGTGTTTTATGAGTTGCTGCGTATTGTTTATGAGTTGGCAAAATTAGTTTGTTTTACGTGCCTCAATAATATCCCAAAGTATCGCATCTATACACAATGACCGACTATTGAGAAATGAAACATACACACACACATACATACCTATGAGCTGGTGAATTCACGGTTTAATTGGTGAATTTGTTTTTTTTAAATGTTGACCTATCGTTGTTGGTCCCCCGAACGTATACGCGATATTTCGTTAGTTAAATACCATATAACGTATACGCTAGGTAGGGCAATGAAAGTCACTGGCGAAAATGTAACTCTGTACGATGTCTTGTGCTACTTGCAGCTTGCAGACATTTATCTTAAAAAGTGTCCAAGCTTTACATTTTGATTTTCACAATAAATGTTTACCTTTCGTTTCGGATATGTATGTCATCTGTCTACTTAACACCTCGTAAATATGCATTGTCTGGATAACTGCAAAGGACACAGACACGCACGAAAAAGGAAGATTACGATTCACAACTGCAGATGTCTACTCAACAAAATCTGTATAATTTATAATCGTTATTATGTCCACCCAGCTTAAAACCAGACAATAACCGGATTACTGCCAAATCATAGCATTCAGCTTTTTCTGCAGCAGACAGTGTGAAATGCCAGTAATATATTTTTTTGATTATATACATCTTGAAATTAACCTTAATACTGAGGCATAAAAACAATTCATTATTTTCATTATAACGTTTTGTATTTGAACTTTATACACCAGATTAGGGTGGGTGTATACTCTTGGCCACTTCATTCAACTTCAAAGCCCTGGATTTTGAGAGAAATACATTTTCAGGTAGTCTGATCGAATAATTTTTGCCAAACGAGGTGCTGGTAATGAGTTATATATATTTTTTTAAATACCTGAGAAATAATTTGCTACATAATTACAAATTACGTTCAAATTCACTACCAAATACAAGTCAAATACGCCGACAGTTGTTTATTTGCTGAATCCAGGCTTCAAAAGCACCTGATCGCCGCAGTCAAACCAGGTCAGGTCAGCCATAAAACTAGTTTTTTCTTACATTTTTAGCTGGTTAGTGTTTTTTTTATTAACTAGTTTAAATTCAGCAGTTTTCTTTAGCTAGCGCTTTTGGAACGTTTGAAAATTACGCAAAATTAACAAATTCGTAGCTTTGGCTAATATTTCGTAAGTTATTGAATTATTGAACCCTGTATGAATCCATACATATTTTTTTTTTTTTGAAACTGTTTTTCTGTTTTTATTACTGCTACTGCTGCAAGAGAGTGAAAGATGACGCCAATATATTCAAATTTTTTTTGTCTAACTTAAAATTTCGCGCTCTTGTCGGAGTCTGCTGCATGTTATTTTTATCTTTTGTTTAAAAAAAAAACACAGTCTGAAACACGAACAATATCAATGGTCATTGCTAATCAATAATTCGATAAATTGGAAGACAAGGAAAAATATATCGGGTTATCAATAAAGAGGTTTTTTTCAAAATAAAAAAAATACACAACTTCAAATCAAGTGTGAAATCGTTATTGTTCATTCGAAAGGACATTTTTGTTTTCGATCAATATGTTGTTTAGTGATGAGAAGCATTTACTGGCGAAACGGCAACGACAATAAACAAAATTGCCACATTTGGGCTAATGAACAACCAGAAGTGGTTCAAGAGGTGCCATTATACCCAGGGAAAACCCAGATTTGGATTTTTTCAAAAATGATAATGGCCGGAATGTAACCGTAAATAGTGCTTGCTATCGCTCATTGTTATCAGACTTTTCGCTACCTTAAATTGAAGCCCGTAATCTTGAATACATTTGGTTCCAAAAAGACGGCGCTTCATACAGCCAACAAAACAATCAGTCAGTAATTTTTTCTTAATGAGGTTGCCCTCGAAGTAGCCGAGTTGATTTCTGTCTTTATCTTATAAAGGGCATGTAAGATATTTGCCTTAGGGCCCTGCATCTTAAATTAATACCTTATATACCCCAAAATAAAAAATATCTAAATCAAGTTTCCGATATGGTTAACCGCAATTGGCGCTCAACAGACTGTAGTTGTGCTACACGACGCGCCAACCTGGCAAAACCAAAAATCGTTCAAGTATTCAATATTCAACCACAAAAATATCGTTGTTCAATCCTATGTGGGCCTCATCGTTAATCGAAATGACATTTCCAAATTCGTTTTCTAAGAAAATTATGCCGTGGGCCATCTATCGATCAAATCAGTGCGTGGTAAGTTGAGAGGCTAACATTGATAGCGAGATGAATTATTTTTGCTAGAGTACCGTTCCGCAGAAAAAAATATGGTCACGGCAATAATAATATGTTCTCCGATCTCAACTAAAATGTTCTTCTTTTCTTAATTTAATTTTAACAATGGTATGGTTGTCATAAAATTAATATTGTTTAAATATAGAAGTATGTTGTAGCAACAATATAAGTATGGTTGGTGCGACAAAAGAATTGTTTTTTGGGTTTTATGTTAACAGTAATAAGATTACGGCAATCAAACTGTATGATTGTAACTTTTTTACATTCTAATATGGTTTTAGAACAATGTTATTGTTACAAATGTAATGCAATAATAATACTTTTTAAATGGAAATTAAAATTTTTAGCTTTCTTTAACTGAGCTTTCTTTAAATGAAATATTTTAATTAAAAACGCTTACGTTTCTTGAAACTGATTTTTCTACTCTTAAATAAATCACTCTTATGATTTGGAATTATATGCATTCTTACACATTTTTCATAATTCAAATCTATTGTTGACAACTTAACCCTATTCTAATAAATAGTTTTGGGAATCATAATATAATTGTGTGTGATCATACTATGGTTATGTGTGAATCATACTATTGTTGAAAGGATCATAGTTTGGTTGTTATTATGGTTGTATGTGATATCACTATGGTTGTAACGATCATAACATGGTTGTGGAGATCATAGTACGGTTGAGTGTGAATCATAATGAGGATCTTAGAATGGTTGTATTTGAATCATACTATTGTTGTGAGGATCATAATATTGTTGTACCACAGTCATATACCCAACAATAGAATGATGCTCTTTGAATATTGTTATCCCAACCATATTTTTTTCCACGTGTAAGACGGCCAAGACTGTAAGTGTTCTCAATTAGTATAACAGTTTCAGGACGTACGGTAAAATCTATCGGTTAAAATCTATTGAAAATTAAAGCACCGTATGCGCTTTGCTCTATTTTTAGTGAGCTTGCCTTAATATGCTGATCTTTTTTGCCCCACGGAGATATTCTACAGACTATCTTGTAATATTTCGAGCAGAAAAGAGCTACCACTGTCAAAATAAAATATAAAAAAGTAAGAAAACTCCAGTCGGTTGATCCGACTTTCATATACCCTACTACATTTATAAATTTTAAAAGTTCCTACATTCCGTCTTCCACTGCCTGAAGCGTACCGATTTATTTGAATCCTCGTAAATAGTTTTTACAGACAGGTTATGTGGGTTCTAATCTACACTGAAACATGGTTATTTGTTAGGGATGCACCAGAAGGGGATTGACAAGGAGCTCAATTTTCTGTCACCAAGTTTATCTTTTCTGTTGTCGTTCTTTAGTATTGCTTCTTAGTGAGATCATATAATATCATTCAAGAAAAGTGAGCGGAATTGCACTTTTGTGTGTGAGGTACCACAATGGGTGGGGCGATATGACCCATTTTCAATTTCATAGGAAGTTTAGAAAAAAATATTATAACATACAAAATTTAAACCCAAGAGTTATCCTTTGGAGAATAATTGTGCAAACCAGCCACACAGAAGGACATAGCTCAAATGACTTAAAAAGTCATCAAACGGATTAGGTCTTAACATTTACTTGCACTCGTTGGCGGTATCAGTGTAAGTAAGTTTGCAACATGTATGGTTCTAAAAGTGGTCAACGACTACTGCACATTCAAAAATGGCACTTTTTTTAAAGCTAATGGCAGCTGGAGAGGAATTCCATACTGCTGCTGCTACAGACGGCAGTTACTTATAGCATAAATATTTACATGAAGAACGTAAGGCCATAAAGCAGCTAAATTATTAATTTCTTCAAGGGACTTTAAATGTATCAACATATAATTTATAAGGGATAGGTCACCTCCCTACATGTCTGCCAAAGTATGTATGCATCCCTAAAAGTCTGGCTTCTGCCTTTGGTTTGAAACAAAAAGCAACATCCGGTTCACAGTTGGCTAGAACAACAGCGAAATGAAGTGAAAACGTTTTGTGTTATTTTGCGGTGACTTTGTAAGTGTATTGCGTTGCTCTTATAGACCTACTCCTCCCAGGCGACATGGTGTGTTTCTTCCGCTTCTTTTTACCTGGCACGGAAGTATTTGTTTTCCCCTCCCAGTTTAGGTTACATTAAATACCGCCGTGTACAGAAAACATGGACAAAAATAAAAAAAAACAACAACATCACGTAAATGAGATTCTCCTCTCAAGCAAATGCGAGCATTTGTAGCATTATAATGGCGGCGTTAAATGCAGCTAATGGGAAATGTTGTAAATAAAATAAATTTTCATTTAACTCGGCAGTTAATTTTGTGTGAAAACTGCAAACTGAACACATGAAAACACTTCTTTCTCTCTCTGCCGAATACATATTTATTGTTGCTGTAATTTAGAGAAAATTTAAAGTTTTTTAAATTTTTCCAAGTACCTTGTTTCGAGTCTGGGTGCCGTAAGTGCTAGTCTTACCTAACTACGAAACAAAAGGGTAAAATATGAACTAGTGAACTTTGTACGATATATCAACACTAATACATTTTGTAGCGAAGTTTGTATATCCTAGAAATTAATTTATTAATTGGAAAGTTGCCGGTGTAACAAGATGTTCAAAAGACTCCTATGAAGAACGATTCTTCCAGTATCACGATTCAAAAATGCTAATAACTTAACTAAATATAATTTAAAAATCAGACATAGATGTGCGCAACCTATAGACGACTCCGTAATGGTAGAATTATTTTCAAATATAAATGCCACTTATTTATCTTTTGAATGATACAAATTTAATTTTCTGTGCTATTTTTACAATTTCAATTTCTCTTGGGTTAAGCGTAGGTGTAATCTATGAAGGTGTGTGAACTAAAATAATTAACAGGAGAATCAAAAAAAACTGCAGCGGATAAAAACGGATCAGATAACTTTATTCATTTTCTGCAGATACTTCTAATATTTATGTACAATCATACACAAATCTGGTATTTTATCGATTTAGAGCAATTAAATTTCATAGGACAAAACTTGCCTGAAATTTTCGTCTACAAAACACTTATGAATTGTATACTGATTTCATTACTCATTACCCCTTATAAACGTCTCAAGTAAGGAATTCAATTAATGAAATCTAAACGTGTACACTAGACCGTACCTTAAAAAAGTTCGCCCTACACCTTCGGAAATAAAGCAGTTTTGCAAGGCAGTTTTGGAAAAATATATTTTTGAATAACTTAGGGATCACGCTTTTTAATTTTGATACATCAATGTTTTTATCATGAGGACACTTCTTTTTTGGCTTCAAAACTTATTGACCTGAGGTAATTACCCATCATATATCAGTTGCTACTACTCTAATGGTCCACTATAATACCAGAACATTGAAGCTAGCATGAATTAATTAAACTGAGATGGCTAACTACTAAAAGAGGGTAATTGTGGTCATTAATTTGTGATGCAGAAAAAAAGTCTCCTCAAGATAAAAAAAACCCTATAATTCATTCTTCAATATCCGATTGAAAATGCAGAAGATAAAACGAACAATTAAATGAAGGACTACCCCTACGTTGGGAAAAAAATATGAAAACTTTGTTTACCTGTATGATAATACGGTGTAGTGTAAAGTAGATTTAAGTAAAGTTATGGTTTGTTCATGCAAAGAGAGAGAAAAAGTTTTTCAAGCGGTCATTCCATCTGCAACACCTCAAAATATTAGTTGGAGACCAGTACAGCTTACGAATATATATTATCTTAATATATATCAAGTTAACACGTCACTAAGTTCAGTCCCTACTCTACTAAAGAGCACAAAATATATCCATTTTGTGACCCACATTTATCCCATCCCTTTATTTTGAGTACCCATATCCCCATATTGACCACGAATCGCCCGTTTTGACCAAGCGGAACATTTTTGGAGCTTCATGAGCCAAAAAGTCCAGCAACTATTACCACGTTTGAGGTATTTCTTCTCAATAAACAATATCTATTTTGACCGTTGCCTGTCTACAAAATATGTAGTATGATTTGTTAGCAAATACTCAAGGGTACATTTAGTCCATTTGAGGGCCGATTTCGCCAATTTACAATGGCGAACATCCTATGACCAGATAAAAAGCTATTATCATACAAAAATTGAGAATCTGAGGTTGTTTTGTTTGACCGCTATCGTCCTTTCAACAGACACACGGAAGATGGTCATGGTAAGATCGTCTTAGAATTGTACGATGATAGAAAAAGGGAAGTTAAATTTTAAGAAATAAATTTTTTAGAAAATTATTGTCATTTCTTTTTATAATGATAATATTGGTATATTTGATATGATATGAAAAAAACTCTTTGGAAAAAAACATTGATGACTTTTTTTTATTGCTACGCATGCATAAATTCTCGTCATGTATTAATTTATACATCAATGGTTCAGTTTCAAGTTTGAAGGCTGTGCTATTGCACAAAACGAACAAAAAATCGTACATTCCATTGGGATTCAGCACAACTATGAAAGAAACGTATGGGCGAAAATTTGGAGAAAATCAACTACAATGTACACAAATGGAAGATTTGTTGTGATCTAAAGGTTGTCAACATAATACAAGGCATTGTTTTAAAGGGCGGTTTTCCAAAATACTTCTGCTTCCTTTGTTATTGGGACTCTAGATACACAGGAAATCAATATCAATGTAAAGATTGGAAAGCAAGAACTCCCGAGCTCGAGAAACAATTAAAATTACGGAATATACCTTTGATAAAGGATCTAGATGATATTTTGTTGCCATCGCTCCACATGAAATTAGGAATAGATGGGAAATTCGTCGAAGTGGTAGTCAAAGATATTGATGACGCCTATGACTGTTCGAAATCCATCTTTCCAAAATTCAGTGAAGCTAAAATAAGAAAAGGTACGTATCGTTGTCAGTATTTTAATATTGTCGTATCTAAATTTGTTCAATTCGATATATTCGCATTACCAATAATTTTTTCGAAAATGTCTTTTTTTATATTTCAAACAGGTATTCTCAATGGACCGGATATACGCAAATTAATGAAAAGCGAATCTTTCACAAATATGCTTTCGAACCATTATAACCACCTATGCGCATGGGACGCATTGAAACACGTCATCGAAGGCGTTTTAGGATAGAACCGTATACAGCGAGATGACATACAGACGAGAGTGGACAACATGCTGTATTATTTTAAAAAAATCAATGCATCCATGACGTTGAAATAACATTTCATGCATTTCCACCTTGATACCTTTTTGGCACAATTACCTCAGGAATCGGACGAACAAGGAGAGAGGTTCCAACCGGTGACCATGCCAATAGAAAAACGATTCAAAGGCAAAAAATTGGATGCATTGCTTGCGGAGGTTTGTTGGTGGAGTAGTTCCGAAATTATGCAGTTGGAAGATAAAAACACCAAAGATGAAGATGACACTGAAATTTGTGGACACACTAAACAAAAATGCCCTTGAATATTATGTCTACGAGGGCGGTTCGGAAAGTTCTTAGCCTACCAATGAAAGGGAATAATTAGTTTTTCAAAAATAGTTTTATTTTTCAATATAATCTCCTGAAACTTCTATACACTTAGTCCAACGCTTATCTAGCAATTTAATCCCTTGATTAAAATAGTTTTCCTCAGGGTCTTCAAAATAGTGGTTTACAACTGTAATTGCATCTTCATTTGAGGTAAAAAGCTTGCCAGCAAGGATTTTTTTTAGATTTGGGAACAGGTAAAAGTCACTGGGAGCTAAATCAGGAGAATAAGGTGGGTGGTCAAGCAACTCGTACTTTAATTCGTTGAATTTAGCCATTGTTAAAACACTTATGCGCGCTGGTGCGTTGTCTTGATGAAAAATTATTTTTTGTGTTGTAAGCCAGGACGTTTTTCTCGAATTTATACATTTATTTGATCTAAAAGGTTGTAATAGCACTCTGAATTTATTGTTTTACCCTATTGCAGATAGTCAATCAATAAAATACCTTTGAAGTCCCAAAAAACCGTTGCCATAACCTTACCAGCCGATTGAATTGTTTTTGCCTTCTTTGGGGCACTTCCTCCAGCTTCAGTCCATTGTTTGGATTGTTCTTTTGTCTCTGGAGTATAGTAGTGGATCCATGTCTCATCACCAGTTATGAAACGACGCTTAAAATCCATTTTATTTCGCTGAAAACGATCCAAACAAGCTTGAGAAATGTTCATTCTTATGTGTTTTTGGTCGACTGTTAACAAGTGCGGCACCCATCTTGCAGAAAGCTTTTTCATCTGTAGTTCTTCATGCAAAATTAAATGGACTCGATCATTTGAAATGCCCATGATATTAGCTACTTCACGCACTTTTATTCGTCGATCATTTAATACCATATCATGCACTTTGGCTACAATTTCTGTTGTTGTTGCTGTTTTTGGACGTCCACTACGTGGTTCATCTTCAATGCTTGTACGACCACGTTTAAACTCAGCATCCCAATTTTTTACTGTTGCATATGAAGGAGCACTTTCACCTAACACATTCACCATATCATTATGAATTTCTTGTCCCGATAAACCTTTATTTATGTAAATATTTAATGACACCTCGCATTTCTAATTTTCCCATTGTAAAAAAATCGCGGATGCGTCTTTTGTGAACACCTGTTTCTATATGAAGGAGTTTCCAGATCGAAACAAAATTTAACATGTGTTCATAGCAGAGATGGAAGTTTCCAAAACACTTAACTTTTTTCTGTTTATACCGCGCTTTTTGTGCTAGGCTAAGAAGTTTCCGGACCGCCCTCGTATATCAGATGATGATGCAGACTCACAACATACGAAGAAAATAAGGTCATCAGAACCACAAGCGTCAACTTCAACGAGTATGGATAGTGACAATAATTGAAAATGTTCTAAATTTTGTTTCCATGCATAAATAACATATAAAAATTTCATATTTTCTGTGTAAGAGTAGCTGTAATATAAATCAAAATGTTTATTTTCATGCAAATAAAGAATCAATAAAAAAGTCATCAATGTTTTTTCCAAAGAATTTTGTGCATATCTCGAGCAAATTTTTGAAATTCATACCTTCACTTAATTGTGCATAAAAGCGAAACGCGTAAATCGATTATCAAGATCTATGTCTCATTTTGTTCACATATTATGTGACTTTACGTGGAAGTAATAGCACTTGACACTTTTTACCGTTTTGTATTTTTTATGAATTAAAAAAAAAATTTAATTTTTTAGGCAAAAAATATTTTTTTTCTTCATACATTTATTTATAACTGCAAAACTGTTGCTATTGTAGCGAAAGGAATTATAATTTTTAATTTTTTTAAATTTGTTTCAGCTTATTCGGACTAGTGGTTCTCGAGTTATGACAAACAAAAGGGCCTAAAACATGACAAATTCCCCTATACGATACTTACTAACTTCAAATTAATTATTTAATTATTATTTGATGTACCTTGACCAAACAAATGATGCAGATGTTCTTCTTTTTAGGGCTACTTTGAGTCCCGAAATCATGTGTTACACAGTACAACACATGATTTCGGAACTCAATACAGATATGCGGCAAACTTTGTAAGAAAATAATGGAATGATACTCTTTTTTCAATTCCCCCTACTCAAATGACAAAAATGATTAGAACCCACATGCATTGGCATCTAACCCATGAATTTCGCTTAAGTAATGAATATTTTAATATAACAGCTTTTAAAGCGCATACGAAAAATCCATTGACACCTTCTGTGAAGTATTACATTCAGCCCAGTTTTAGTATTCTTGTTATATTTTTAATACTATTCATATGATCTGATTCAAAATCATCATTTAGAATAGCTTTAAGGTTAACTTGCTGAAAAAAAATTGGTCTTTCGAGTACCTCCAACACAATTTTATTCATTTCGTTTATATTGTGTACTCGACCTTGTCAATAACACACTTTTAATTTTCGGAATAATGACTCACAATATTCTAGATCAAACGTCTTGCTATCGTTTTATTAGTGAAGCAAGTCTTTAAAGCTATTATTAAAGTGTTGTTTTTTTTAAAGCTATTATTTAGTATAACGTCGAAACGATTCTTCCGTGTGATTTTTTGCATTTCAGACAAGATGAAGTTAAAGTATCTAGAAAATTTAAATTGCTGAAAAATTATGTCTATAATTTTAGCTCACCATATCAAAAGATGAATATTAAAATCTCTTTCATACGTAAATTAGGATATATCATTACTTAGTTAATACTAGCAATGATAATTTTAAATCAAAAGGCATTTAATTGGCATTTCATGATTGTTCTTCTTGTACAACTTCACTACTGGCAGTGAATTATGTACCTCAGATGTCTCTGCTCGTATGCCTGTGGTTATCTTAGAAAATAAGCATATCTTACATATGCTTATGTATAAGTATATAGTACGTATATAGCTAACGTACTCGTGAATATATTATAAATATTTGTATGAACTACACGTAATATTTCGTTTTAGAACACTTAAGTACGAGTATACCTTAATTAGACCAAAGTCATAAGAATAACACTCTGGTATTTACATATGAAATTGAACATCAAATATGATGAGAAACTCTAAGTCAGCACGAGTTAGGCCAACATACAACTGCATATCAGTACCCTACACTATTCGAAGCAATGTATAAGGCCAATGAACGTGTGCAAGTTGAACATTGAAACGTAGTATCCTCCTTTCAGCACTTCAGTACAGGGTGCGGCAAAAAGAACTATACGTTTTGTTTTTTAAATAAATATTAAATGAAGTGAAAAGATATATAAGTTTAATGATAAAAAACAAAGCTTATTTTATGTACTTTACTTTTTTACATTAATTATGAAAAATAATTCCACTTAAATAAGAACCGTTTCTCTCAGGCAAAAAAAAAAAACAATTCCCCTAACATTGTTGTGTGTTTCTTGTAGTATAATATCAATTTCTTCTTGAATGTTGTCCTTTAATCTAAGCAAAAAATGTGATACAGTCAAATCACTTGATCTTGGTGGCCATCTCAAATCGTCGTTTTTAGAAATTATTCGATTTGGAAATTTTTGTCTCAATAACTACATCATTGCATGGGCTGTATAGGGGTGTTGCAACATCTTGTTGACAACATATGTTGGCATTTGGTGTTAATTAAAGATTTTGAAGCATTACTCTTTAAAGTTCTTTTATTTATTGTTTGACTTACACCTTGAGCGTTTTCAAAAAAAATGCCGCACCTATCGGTATTAGAAGTGAAAATTTTTTAACATCATATAGTAACTTTAGCCGTACCCTGCTGAACATAGATTAGGTGTTACGTACTGACTTATTTGGTCATTAATATTTTTATAAATTAAATTAATTCGGTATTGTCTATATTTCATTTGCAACATATGTACGAGGGCTGCTATATTAAGTATATTTCTGGCCTAATAATGAAAATGCGACTATTTATCATCAAAAATGGTTTATTTGTTTTCCAAAGTATTCTCTAGCATGATTTATACACTTTTGCATGCGCTCAAACTAATTGTCGAAGTACTTTTTCTACTCCGATTGAGACACCTCTAAACGTGGTTTTTGAACGCTTCAACAGCATTTTCTGGCAACGAAAATCGTTGAGCACGCATTTTTGTTTCTTGATTTGCGCTAATAAAAAGAAGTCATTGGGTGCCAAGTGAGCGCTGTACGGCGGATGACCCATCAATTCGACGTTTTGGCCGGTCAAAAAGGCGCTGGTTTGAGCCGATGTATGTGAGCTCGCATTGTCATAGTGCACAATGATTCGTATTGTCTTGTTCGTTTTTCGAATTTTTCCGAACATTTCAGGCAAACAAATTGTGGTATACCACTCACAATTGACCGTCCTACGATGCTCAAGCGAAGCAGTTGCCACATGACCAGTTTTGCCGAAGAAACAGGCGACCATTTGCGTCGAAGTGCTTCTTCCACGAACAACTTTCGTTGGATTTGGCTCGTCTTCGAAGACCCACACGGTCGATTGCTGTTTTGTTTCGGGCTCATACGCATAGATCCATGATTCGTCACCTGTGGCAATCTTATAAAAGTCTTTTGAAGCACCGCGATCGTATTTTTTCAAAGTTTCTTTGCACCAATCGACACGAGCCTTTTTTGAGAGATTGTCAAATTATGCGGGTTCCAACGAAAACAAACCTTTTTTACGGCCAAGTGTTCATGCAATATCGAATGTATGCTGGTGAAGGAAATGCTCAAGGATGCCTCTACCTCACGGTATGTCACATGACGATCTTGCATTATCAGTTCACGCACGGCATCAATGTTCTCTGGTACAACGGCCGTTTTAAGACGACGTTCACGACCTTCGTCTTTGAGCGAGCCTCGGTCACGATTAAGTTCAATAAACCAGTGCTATAGAATGGCGATGAAGCACCGCCATACAAAGATTTAAGATACACGCGCCATACAAAGATTTGAGTTCATCGATACAGTCTGCACGTCACTTAGAGATTATTAATTTATTACATTAGTGATGGACATGTGAAATTTATGCTTTTATTAAATGACCATTGACATCTTTATGTTGGCTTAATAAATACCGGAACTATATTTGACTCAGCTCACGGATTTGTGAGATGTTACTCGAAAGTTCCCATGGTATAAAAATTAAAGGTAACGCAAAGAAGTGTGCAACTTTTTTCCTCTCTCTTCGGATGTCGTCACAATTTCAGTTTTGGGTAAGAGAACCAGTGTAAACATGAAATGTTGAAACCACTGATGGAAAATGTGGTATAATTGTACCAAAATTGGTACGATTGAATACTTGCTGGTACCTTGGTACATACAATTTATTTTTTTTTTTGTTACAATTTCACGTTGGTATTTTTTACTATTTTCTATAATTGTAAATTCGTCCTAAATATAATGAAAATTCTTCTTTAATATTAGAATTTTAGAATTAATACGAACGTCAGATGCCTACACAATCTGGTGGTACAGGGTACATTTCATTATAAGTATTGAAAGTGATTTTGAACAAAGCTTTTCTTTCAAAAGAAAAACCTTAATGATTCCATTTATCCATGTCCGTCCGGCTGTACACCTACACACTTATTTATGTAGAATATGAATTTATTATATTTTTTAATTTGGTTCGGACTCGTTTTGGTACAATTTAGACGTCGACTTGGTGCAATTTTGAAACATCATCAATATTTGAAAATGTGACGTCACTATTTTCTCTCTCGATTTGCCATCGAATAACGGACCAGCGCAATTCCTAACAAACAGTTTTTCACAGTGCTATAGGATTGTTGTACTCGTATTTAGTAATTACTTGAAGATTATTTCATTTCTGCCATAGCTGTTGAATTACATAAGTATAAACGAGCCTCTACCTGCTGATCTTAACCTCGTTTGTTGTTCGTCATTTGAATGTTAGAATACCTGAGCAGGAGTAGCTCACAATGAACGAATGAGCAAATGTTACATAAATATTAACATTCACCCGAAGTTACAATAAAATTCTTCTACAACTTTAGAAGAATATGAGAGATAATAACGTGGAAAACACTTGGAAGCACTGTATGGGCGACTTCATTATTAACCACACCACATAAAAATTTATTTTTTTAAAAAAAAGAGTTCGAAACTTTAAATATAAGTGTAACCTAATTTAAAAAAAAATACATTTTAGTATTGCAGAAACATGTTGAAACAGCAATAAAAACACTTTCAAAAGACGCACACATTTCATCGCCAACAACTTATATGGAAACGCTGACATATTACAGAGCAAGACTACATAAGAAATACAAAATTGTATTCCAAAAGTACACACAAAGGAATGCCTTGGAATTAACAAAACTTAAATTAGTCAAATTAAGACATTCTGGCGGAGTAAGGCAATCGAAATATAATTACATCAAAAACTCGAGGCAGAGGACCCTCGTAATACACCTCAAGTATGAGGATGGAGTGTGGAATTGAAACCAACCGGCATGTCTGTGTTTCTAGTACAGTAGCACTTTCTGAGATCATTAGTTTAATAAGTCTGTTTTTCGGGCACTACAATGTTTGACACGATTGAAAGCATTTGGTGAGCGTCGCTTTTTTGGCTTTAATTACGCTAAAATACTTATTTTCAGTTGTTGTCCACATCTCCGGCAACAAATCAATGACTCATGGAATGTGTGTCTGTAATGTTGACCATTTGGAACAGCAAATATGGCCCCTTTTTTGTTGGCAGTTAATAAAATTGCTCAGTTCTGGTATGTGTGTGCGCTCGTGCTTCTATAACAAATAATGGTCATTGTAAAAAAGAAAAATTACTTATTTCAGTGACTGCAAATAACAACAGACAGTGGTAATGTGTTCCATTGGCTAGACTTTTTTTTTTAAATTAGTAAAAATCTGAGAAGATACACTAAATTGTGATAAGTAGGAAAACAATATTTCTGAGATCGGATAGTCATTAACAGTTCAGAAATGCCCGTATTGAATCAAAGTTGAATTGTTTCACATCATCTTCAACTTAACACAGGGTGTCCGCCGGAAAGGTATTATTTGGAAGGATTTATTATGGAAAAATATTCAATAAACCAACGTGTTTTTATCGTTAAAACATTTTATCAAAATCCCCAAACAGCCGGTTCTATGCACCGGATCGACCCGAAGGAGAATTCTTCGGCCAAGGGCTGTCACCCCGGCACTATGTGCCGTTACAACAACAACAACATCAAAATCACTCATCGAATACTGTGACTATGAGAAAGTGACGTGAAATTTTTGGGAGAAACAACGTGCCAATAAAACGCACTATTTATAGTGAAGTGAATGATTTCGAAGAAAGAGGGACTGTAGCTGATAGGCCCAAGCATGGACCTCTACGTACTGCAAGATCGGCTGACAACATTACTGCTGTTTAAGAAAGTGTTCAAAACAATACATCAATCGTGCTCAGGTGCTTGATATTCAAAGAACAACTTTGGCTACAATTTTGCACAAGAATTTTCATTTGTTTCCATTTAAGATTCAGCTGACACTAGAGCTTGATTCACAAAAACATTTACGCCGCCTTAAATATGCCAATAATATATTGCAGCTGGCCCATGACAACCCCGATTTTCATGAAAAAATCATAATCAGTGACGCGCCACATTTTCATTTGAATGAATATGTGAATAAACAGAAAAGTCGGTTCTGGGCAATGACAAACCCTCAAATTATTCATCAGTCACCTTAACATTCGTTAACAGTCACACTCTGGTGTGCAATTTGGTCAGAGAAATCATTGGAAATGAAACGGCGTAACGGTAACTGTCAATGGCGAGCGATACCGTGATGTGATTGAAAACTTTTTAGCGCCAGACTTGCATGCTTTGAGCTTGATAAACATGTGATAACAGAAAGACGGTGCCACATCGCATACAGCCAGGATTACAGTGGAATTACTGCGAGAACTCTGTCCACAACAAGTTATTCCAAGAAATGGTGATGTTGATTGGCCTCCACGGTCGCCTAATTTGGCTGCTTCCCGACGGACACCCGTATATGCATACAATAAATTACTGTAGGAAAAGCAAATAACAGCTGATAGCGTTAAAACTCGTTAAAGCTAACGTAATTTACTGATTTGAGATTATGCAACAGCTTTTTTAATTCAATTAAATCCTAGCCCGACTGCAGTTTTTTGACATGTTTTGATCAATGTGGAGTGTGGCATCTCGTGATGGTCCCACAATAAAACAATGTTCAAAAAGTTTAATGCTAATACTTTTTTAGTCAGTCGTTCAGAACAGACTTCAACTTTGGCTGCGTGCAATGAATTCAGAAATGTTGGAGATGTTCGAAAAAACACTTACATAACGCGAGCTTAGAATGACAAGGTTCTAACTCGCATTTTTTTCAAAATTGAGTTATATGCAGGGTTTTACTCAACATCGTCTAGAGAATCGAATAAAACTCAATCTGAGCTGTTTAAGTGTATTTTAGACAGTATTTTAAAAATAACAAAGTTCTATCGCACCAAGTTTTTGTAATCATAGACCGAACAAGGTTCTATGTTTTACATTTGGAACCTTGTCACATTAAAATGACACAAATTTGTTTGATAGAACCCTGTCATAACAAATAACGGAATCTGGTTTGCTCTCTTCTTACGCGACTGCTTGTTTTTATAACAACAGTTAGAACCACGTGCTTTAAATTTTAGTTTCATCGTAATTGTTGATTGAACAGAACCGTGTATTGTGCAATTCGTTTGTTTTATACAAATTATAAGGAAATTATGAGTACTGGTACCAACACTGATGGTCAACATCTAAAAATTAGTTGTGGAAACAATGGTAGGTAAAAGTTATAAAGAACAATTGTCCTCACAGCTATTTTTGACATGAAATTGTATCAGATTCAACAGATAAAGATTCTGATAGCAATCCAGAGGAATTGGATTTTTCTGAAGACTCTATTGCCGATCCACTTTTTTATCCTTCACCGGCTTCCGAGGAAAATGAATCAGTTGAAAATGAGTCAGAAAATGATAATATTACAGCGGAAAACATAGTAACAGTAGAAGAAGAAAATCAAAATGAAACCCCCAAAAAAACCAGAAAGCGGGTCCGAAACATAGCATAAATGGAAAGTTAATGAAAGAAAAGCCCTTCATCAAAGTGGAAAAGCTTACGTTAGTCGTAGAGGAAAATGGTTTCCGCAAAAAAAGTGACAGAAGTTCCTGGCTCAAAGTGTCCTCATAAATGTAACACAATGATTACAAGAAGCGAAAGATGTGTTATATTTAAGTCGTTTTATAGTCTCGCACAAAACGAAAAGAAACAATTCATTCTTCAGCAATCAGAGCGAGTTATTTGTGCCAGAAAGATGAAGCAGGGCCATCAAGAAGAAACTTTTCATTTCAATATTTCCTAACAATCAAAAACCAAAAAACTAGAGTTTGCAAACAGTTTTTCTTGAAAACATTAGACGTGTCACAAAAAATGATATACAATGCTCATAATCAGAAGACGGACGCTAATTCAGCTAAGCCAGACGGTAGAGGAAAGTCGAGCGGGAGCAGCCGTTTGCTAAGTGGTGATATAAAAAAAGGGATTATCGATCACATAAGTTTATTTCCGGCCGTGGAATCCCATTACTGTAGACAAAATACACAGAAAAAGTACTTGGACTCATTTCTCAATGTTTCTAAAATGTATAGTTTGTATACAGATTTGTGTAAAGAGGATGGCATACAACCAGCAAAGCAATCAACATACCGTTGGGTGTTCAACACCGAATTTAATATTGGCTTTCACGTTCCAAAAAGTGACCGATGTGACTTATGTGAGGCGTTTACAAACTGCAAAAAACACAATTTGGCTATAGCAGAAAGTCAAATGAGTGAATACGATATGCATATTGCCAATAAAGATTCAATGCGGAAAGAAAGAGATGCTGATAAAAAAGATAATATTCCGGTATTAAGCCTTGATTTGCAAAATGTAATTAACTGTCCCAGAGCAGAAATAAGTTCGTTTTTTTATAGACGTAAGCTAAATATTTATAATCTAACAGCTAAACTCTCACTTACTAATCAAGTATATTGTGCTATATGGGATGAATCCTTATCTGGTAGAGCTGGAAATGATATTGCTAGCGCATTGCGTAAGATACTAGACTGTGTGGTTGACGAAAACGTTTTGACAGAGCTTACACTGTGGAGTGACTCATGTGTGCCTCAAAACAGGAATTCGAACATGTCTAAATGTTTGATGGAGTTTATGCAAGACCATAAGGATATGGGTCAAATTTTTATGAAGTTCTCAGTACCGGGACATTCCTGTATCCAGGAAATAGATCATGTGCATTCTTGTATCGAGAAAGCAATGCGCAGCACAGAAATATATTCACCTGTTGGATTAATCCGTTTATTAAAACTGGTAAACAGAAAACAACCTTACAAAATTATTCAAATGCAAGCTACAGATTTCAGGGACTATAGTATAGCTTCCAAGTTTTTTAATTACAAGGAGGTACCATTTTCAAAAGTAAGCACATTAAGATTTACACAAAGTTTACCTGAAATTCAGTACAAGCTTTGTCATCGAGAAACAGCCTTGCAAACCGTAAATATAAGGCTTTCCGAACGTGCTCAACGCAACTCCAAAGGTAATAAAGACAGTTATACTTCAGTTTTTATAACCAGCAGGTCAAAAGTTGCGACAATAAAACCAGTATTATCTGCAGAAAAAATAAAAGATTTTAAGCTAATGCTAAAATTTATGCCGCCCCAAGACTCGGATTTTTATAAGGCCACTTTTAATATAATATAAGTATAAAAATATTTAAGAAAACTATTTTCTTATTATACCAAGAAGTTATGTTTTTGTTTTAGCAATTTTAATGTGTAATTGATTTTTGTGATTGCTTTGAAGGCTAATTTTATGTTTTCTAAATAAATTTTCCATAACAAATTTTTTTTTATTCAGAATGATATAGTTCTAACATACCTTAAAACCAGATAATTGAATATATATTGCTATTTTAGAAGGCCAAAGTTCTAACTGCAAAACCTTAACTGCTGCAACTCGGAGCACCTGACCAAAATCTGAATTTTTAATCAAGCATCTTATAAATAAAGAAAATATAATGCTCTGTATAAAAGTTCAAATATTTTTTTCCAGAAATAAAAAAGTTATAGCATTTTAAATATTGAACCTCAATTTGTCACGAACTATACTCTATGCACTTAGAACCTTGTCATTCTAAGGTCGCGATAAGTCAATTAAAAGTATGTTTAATCCATAGAACGTTCTATCCTCCCTTTTGAGATGCAAAGATCCGATACAGCTTTTCGGGAAATAATTTAATAGTGATATTGAAAATACCGCGGTGATAAATAAAAAGGGATAAAAAGGATCAAAATCAGCCAAAACAGCAGAGATTGAGAAAAACCGTATTAAATCAACTGGATGGCATGAAAAATAGAAATGTAGATAAGAATGATAAAATCAAAAAGTTCGAAAAAAATATTCAGTCAAAAATATAGGAATAAAAGTAAACAAGGATAATAAAGTGTGAATGGTGCGCTATTTAAAAGAAAAGTGAAACAATATTTAACGAATCGGACTACATAGGAAAAATAAATGGGTATAAAACGGGAATGAAAAAGGGCTAAAACGGAAGTAACAGCAGTAATGTTGCAAAATTGATTTAGGGATAATAAAGGTTAAAAAATCCTAAAGGGACAAAAAATAAAAAAGTGTTAAAAGAATATTAAATCAAAGGATGAAATGATCCAAAAGCGATATATAAAATGTAAAAAACCATATTGATGTCATGAAATATAAAAAAAGGGAACAACAAGAGGTTTAAAGTTTAAAATACCAGAAAGCGAGAAAAACAATATAAAAATATATAGAATGGCATGGAATGTAGTAATGGAATAAAAAGGAACAAACAAGAGTCCAAAAAGGACGAAATATCAGAAGGTGAGAAAAGAAATGTTAAAAAATGATGGCCTATAAATGGGGATAAAAGGAAGAAAAAGTCCCAAATGGGCCAAAAAGTCGAAAGTGCAAAAAGTATTTCTATATCAATGGATGGCATAGGAATTGGAACGTTGCGAAATTTAAAAGGTGTGAAAATTCGTAAAAAATCAACATGATGGCAATGAAAATATAAATATGTATAAAAAGGGATTAAACAAGGTTCCAAAAGAGGACAAATATTAGAAAGTGAGAAAACCAGCATTTTATCCACAGGATGACAAAACAACAGCGCGAATAAAAAGTGATAAATAAGGTCTAAAAGGGGCCAAATATCAAAAGGCGATAAAAAGAAATTAAATTAAGAGGATGACATAGAAAACACAAGAGATGATTTTGAAAAAGGCCAAAATGGACAAAACTGCAGTAAGTTAGAATATTTAGAAAAACTATAACAAATCAAAATATAAAGTAGAAACAGAATTGTAAATAAAATAGGATAATATAGACAAAAATAGCGAAATAACCAAAAGTGAGAAAACATTACAGAAGATGAAGATAAAAAAGAAACAAAATGGCGATATATAAAAATAGTTTACAATTATGTTAAATTAAATATAATAGAAAATAGAAATGGGAACTTAAAAAAAAGCCAAAGGAGAAGGGGTATCGAAAAGTTAAAAATCTTTGTTAAATGTTGGATGTCACAGAAAATAAAAAAATTAAAATAAAGGAAATGAAATGAAAAACCACAACTGAGAACATTAGATCATTAAAAATAATTATTAATGGGACGAAATATCAGACCAAAAATTGAGTAAAGCGGGAAAAAAATACAAAATAAACTGAGTGGCATAGAAAAAAAAATTGGTTACAAAATGCTTATATAAACGAAAAGGAAAATATTGTAAAAACAATATTTAGTCAAACCGATAACATTAAAAGAAAGAATGGTGGATTGAAAGGGCCACAACATAAAGACTGTATAATGGGTCCAAAGTGAAGTGAATCGAAAACCCTAAATTAGTGCCAGACTTAAGAGATTAAAACGCGCTAGATTACATTGATGACCACTCCATAGAACACTAAATCTAAAGACATTTAAAGGATAGTGGAACTACTATGGTTTGATATTTCAGTTTTTCGTTCAAGCGGTAGCGGGTATTTTCTAGTTCAGTATATCTCACAATTTTACTAACGACATTAAAGTAGAAATAATTCCAGGATAAATTCCATAGCCCGCCGAATCTTACGACACACCACGGTGCAATATTAAAACAGTATACATCAAAAAAGATGCCAATGATTTATATGCACCATAAGCAACATATTTTCTTTACTTCTCCTTCCAGTTTTTAAACAAGAAAATCTAAGGAGCAGCAGAAATTATTGTTACACAGACATATGTTGAGTCAGCTTTTCCCTCTCCTACTCATACTCCTCCTGCTCCCACCATACGAAATTCGCTGTGGAACAATGTGGAATGTCCTTTTTTATTTTCTGTTAATAATTATTTTAATGTTCCAATGCTTCATATTATTTATGACACATAGGCGGTGGTGCATTAATAAATTTCTAACAATTCCCACAATTTGTGCTCTGTGTGTTCTGCTCCAAACTGCTAGCCAGCTAACATGATTATATACTGAATGCCCCTTAGCGGCAACAGAGAAGGAGGAGGAGGAGGAGCATGAGCGGCAGAACGGCTGGCGGAGTTGTATTGGAGCATGAGGAGCAGCGAAGATGAGTGAGTTTATGAAAAGCCATTTAGCAAATTTAAGTTTGTTTCCTTGTGTATAACTTAACAATTTAGAAATTGTCCGTCTTTCCGCCTGCATTTTCCATTTGTTCCACTCGCACTTCATGCTCCGAGGCTGGGCAGAGGACAAACCAATCTATTTACAATGCGGTGCGGTGCAGTGCTGTGTGCATGGTGTGCAACGGAAAGCAAAGTTGGTTTTTTGTTCTAAATGTACTTTAAAAGACTTTGAAAGTAAACATTACAATGATATACATGATAAGGCACTGGGTCGGCCCGTCGCTTGGACCGACGGACGGTCGGTGCAGTCGGTGGGGATGTTGGTAAAAGTAAAAAGATTTCTCTGACGCTTTTTGTACTTGTCTGCGAGGAAACATTAAAAGTTTTGTGTTTTACTTTTCCCATCAGCAACAACAACGGCATGGGCACCAGCACCAAAAGCGGCAGCAATGGCCGAGGCAGCAGTTGAAGTTTCGCAGCCGACCCACAGCAAATAAATTGCAAAGCCTTCATTTGAAATAGGGTAACAAGTAGACATCAGCTTCTTGAGTTCTCCTTTCCTCCTTATCCTTTTAACCTTTCCCTTTTGCCAAGGAAAGTCTTATTGATTTGTTATGCTGTTTGTAACCGAACTTAATGCAGTGCGTATGGGCCATATACGAGTACAAAAGTGGGGAAGTTTAATAAAAACGCTGATATATAAAACTGGGAAATATTTATCAGAATTAAAGAGAGAGGCCTATTAAACACCAATAACTGCTGAAATTAAATCAAATTTTTTCTCACTCTGGAATGTTACCAAAAAAATAAACTCACGATTCTGACGTAGCAAGGGAAAAGTTTACTTGTGAGGGAATAAAACAAAAACAGGACAAATTTGCTTAAGATGTCTTTTTACTAAATAACGTTTTTTATTAACTTTTATGTAATGTTTTCTTGGAAGTCGTAGGGAAAGTCTAATTAAATATCCCATATAAAAACGTGGTCATTGCACCCTCGGGAACTAAGTAGACATTATTGTTTTAGATGTATTTCCAGAAAAACTAAAATTTTCTCGCAAATCCTAATACTCGTATATCCATAGTTAAGATTAAGGCCTCATTTCCGAATTATGGCGGTCCGACTTCCATTTAGGTTTTAACAAAACAAAAAGAATACACTTTTGTCGCGAATATGAACCCCACGCAACTTCGAAATTTAAAAGTAGTTTTTATGACCAGGAAATTGTCGGGTTCAGCTTAAAATCAATCTGAGTAATATCAGCTAGAATGATACTCAAATTTCCTCCAGAATCAAAATAAACCAATAAACTGCAACCCCTTAAACTTGTTCTTGATCTATGTGCCCTAGGGGCTAACTATGTTGACAAAAGGGTATTTCAGAACAATGAAAGACCCCTTCACAACCAGTGAACTTTTTTTTTAATTTGCCCAAATTTAAATTTAACCCAAGGTTTAAAGGCAGAAAAAATGTAGAATGCATCCAAATTCCCAAAAAAGAATTATGTATAGTTAGTGCTTTCTAAAAAAGAACAGAGTCAGATAGTCTGATAAGGATTACTTGTGTAGTTGTAGGCTGCCTCATGTAGGGTACTTTAAGCATGGTCTATTGTGAACCAACCGCAATTGTTGTATCTTTCTTTTTTTATAAAAGCAGCAAGACCCGAACGAAGCTCGACAGCAGCAAAAGGAAATGAAGAACGAAAACAGCAGAACTCAACAAATTTTCATACAAATGACTGACTTTCTCCTTCCCACGGTAAGCCCCATCCATTCAAGTGCAAGTGGAAGCTGTGGAGCATCACCAGCAACATCATCAGCATCATCGTCAATAGGATCAGAGCGGCAGCAGCAGCAGTAGCGCCAACAATAGCAATAACCCAGCATCGCTGCAGTAGTGGAGCTGTGGAAGCAACTTGCAGCTGTTGTCAGCTGCAATTCTTTTGCGGGCACTTTCAAGTTTTATTCAATGTGGCCATCTTGTGTCAATATTTGTTTTATGTTCGACGAACAAAACTTTGACCAGAGCAAAATTTCAGCCTGCAAAACTTCCACGGTAAACTATGAAAACACAAATAAAATAAAGGCAAGGCAAGCAGCGTTTGGATGGCATAGAACAAAAAATGAAGTGTTTAACTGAATTAGATACACCGCGGAAAAGGCTTAGGGGAAAACTCAAGCCAAGGACCTAAATTTGCCAGCATGCAGATAACTCTTCAATTCTATTTACGACATTTATATAGTTCTGCTGAAACTGCTATGATACTTCCCTGGTTGGGTGTCAGCTAAAAATCAACAGCATTTTCTTCAAGTGTATTTTGGTGTTATGTCAATGGGGTAGGGGGGCCTGAAGCTTCTACAGAAGATGGTACACATTTTGTTTAATATCACTTTCAGGTAGAGGCTCATTGTAATGAAGAGGTAGTACAAGTTGAGGGCACACTTAAGTTATAATGAACTTTCAACCATGATGTTGTACCATCGGGTGGACATGGCAAAAGAAAATGAAGAAAAATTATTCAACGGATTAAAGAGCGCTAGAGCACACCCTTCTTTATAACAACTCATCTTTTGATCATTCGTGGTGGAGAGTGATGACTTTGATTGCAAGTGGCAAAATATCGTTGTTGTGCTTAATTCAAAGGTATACTTCTCAATAGAAATTTTTGTCATAAATCATGATTGGTTGGGGTGACGGGGTGGTTTAGTTGTTCAAGTCCAATTCATCAAAATCGTAAAATTAATATATTTGTTGGCAAGTTTTATTGTTTTCAGTAACCCATTTGTCCATTGCTGAAGTTGACCGATTTTTTGGCTTCCTGGGCCCTCAACATTTTGACGAGTCTCAAAAGTTAGTGCATATTGAAGTTAGTCAAATTGGGAAATTTCACTGACCAGGGCCTTAAATATAGTCAAATAGTAAAATTAATATACGTATTTGGATTAGTGCCAAAATTTCACCGTTTTGTGATACCCATATTTTTGTGTAAGGAATGGTTTTTAGAGTCCAACATTATGGGAGGATTTAAAGGGTCCAACGACTACGCCTATTTATTGGAAGTTTAATGCATCTATGCCTACGAATTCAAGGCCAAACTAAATGTATCGTTTATTATTAACGTTATATAAAATTGGTCTTTAATGGATTTACTTTTAAGAGTCACGGATAAGTATTTTTTGATGTAATAAACGGAATGACAAAAATTTTATATATAAGTACAACCCATCCATTCTAGTAAAAAAAACTCTGGACTGACTACATTGCATTCAGGGAAATATACCGCTCTGTCGAAGAAGGTGACCTTAGATCTATTCAGCTTAGTTTTAATCGATTTTCGATTTGGTATTTGATATGCTCGTCTAAGATACAGTAAAATACAAAAGATATAAAATATAAAAACATAGACCATGGAAACCTGAACAGAAAAGAAATTAAAAAAAGTGAATCAATTATTGCAATTGAATGTTTAGTATTCAGTGTGTTTGCATCATATCGTACCAGCATTAAACATATCTATAGCTTGTACTCGTTAAATTATTGTGTATTTACTCGTATTAGTTATCAAGAAAGGGTCATCTTTTTTATCAATTTAATTGTTAAGAAAAATGTGAAAAAAAATAGAAATATCTGCTCGCATAACTTTTTGCTGAATATCTGGATACGGTCAATAACCTACCCAAATTTTTTAACTTAGAGCCACCCCGTTGTATGGATATTTCCAAAAAATCGGGGTTTTCAGAAAACCGGCATTCAGAGTTTTTTTCTTCAAAATCATATTTTAAAAAACGACTTTCGGTTTTTTTATAAGTAAAAAAGCGGCATTTACCGACATTCCATGTTTAGCCATTTGCCTAAGGATGGGAAATATTTTCCCATTTACAAATGAAGTTATTGTCCCCATTTTTAGACTATGAGAGCATTTATATCAAATGAGACGAAAATAGATTTGTTATTTTATTTAAAAATAGACTAATAAAGAAGCTTAAGTCTGTTGTGGTCGACTATATAATACCCTGCGCTTCAGTGCAGGAAAGACAATTAAAAACATGGGACGTAGAGTCCGTCACCCGAATTCTGCCAAATAGCAAAAATAATTTTACATTTAGCTTTAAATGTTATTGAACATGAATATGTTAATGAACCGTTTTTGTTAACTTCGGATCATTTGTATGGAGACTATATAAATAAAACAATATAATTAAAGTACGTTGTTTGTACATCGTCCTTTACAATACCAAATTTAATCGGAATCTGAATTAATATGAGTGTTCTGGAGCGGTGGTATGTAAAATCGGGATGGACCTTTGTACAGGGGCTAAAAAAATGGGTTGGATATGATCTATTTTTATTTAAGCTGTTTACTAATCGATAGCATTAAACTGTGCAAATTTCATAACGATTAGATGAAATTTGTGGCTTTATAAGATATGGAGAGAATCCCGCTTCAAGAGATATGTGGGAGCTATTATAAAATCAGAACAGATTTAATTTAGTTTTAATAGCGTCCGTATTTGGTTTGACAAAACTTACTTGTGCCGAATTTCATGAAAGTTCAAACAAGTAGTTTTATAACCAGTAGTTTAAATTCAATCTTTAGATGTACTGCAGACGCCTAGGCATCATTAAATCTATTCAGCTGGAGGCCATGAGACTAACTTATTATGTCCTGTTGCAGTGTATAAAAAAGGTATTCTGCTTTCACATATAAGTACAACAACGAAATAATAGACGAACTCGACAGCTTAAAATCGGGTAAGACGACGTGTCATGTTTCAGCTTTTTTGGAAGCTGACTGTCGGGCTTGGACAAAAAAACGAAATGTCGGTTTTTCGGTTTTAGATTCTCTAGTTTGCGTCTGCAAAAAATACCAAAATTGTAAACTCGTTTATCAAGTAATGCACTACGAGTTAAAATAGTAGTTTTAACGTATTCTGTGTTAGGTGTGACAAACAAAATGAGTTATTTAGATTTAAACGAATATTGCAAATTTCTAACTTGTGTTATTTACGTCTTTCAACAGTAGCGAATCATTTGTGAAAACTTTTACAACAATCCTGGGATAAAATATGTTTTGAGTTCTGTTCAAAAAAGACCACATACAGAAGCAATTAAACTTGAAAACTCGCTTTCAAACAGCAAAGATTGTTATAAGAACACGTCAATATCACTATTTTTAGAGCACTGTTTTCAGGAAATAATTACATGTATTACAAGAGTTCTCAAGTAAATAAACATAATAGTGGTATTAATGAAAGCGTTTATAGTTACAAATGTCATTTGCATTTCATGAACACGCTGCAAATACCTGGAATATATTTTTTACAATGCTTATGCAATTTCCAGAAAAACCATTGGGTTTGTTGAAGAACAAATACGAATAATTGTTCTAATAAGAAGAGCTTTGAAACAGAAATCAAAAAAGTAAGCTTACGCAATTTGAAAACGAATTGAATTTTGAAATACTGAAGTTTATGTGTAAGAATGGCATAATAATGCAAGTTGTGGCATCAGCTACAACAAACATAACAATCAATTTGCTTCTATAATAAGTTTCTGGTTTCAATGTTGAAAAAAAACTTAAATGACTCAAATGAATTATTGTAGTACAATATTTACATTTAAAGCCTCAGCGCCTTGTAGGCTTTAAAGAGGCTAAATAGCAACAATTTTATAATATTCCAATTAATACAAGCAAGTAAATTTAAAATATAAAAAAGTGAAAAAAGGGCTTTTGAAATAGAAATGTAATTTTCTATTTCAACACTCAGCTGACCTAAAGAGCATGAAAATACTAGACAGAGAGAAAATTGAAAAAAGGAGATACACTTCAGAAAGTTTAAGAATTCAACAGAGAATATCAAAATCAATAAACACCAAGGAAGACAAAGACAACACAAAGCTCCAATACTCCGCTGCAATAAGTTGAATTAAACAGAAGTGCTTTACTGTGATATTAGTGTTAATTTTTTTTTTTACATTTATTTATTATTTGTTATTTTATTATTAAATTTTTTCGTGATGTCCAGTTTTTTAATAGTAATAAGAAATTAAGACGAATGAAATGTAAAACTAATTGTAAGTTAAGCCAACATATCATAGGAAATTATAAATAACAACACTTTTTGTCGACAGGACTTTCAAATAAACATCCCCTGAATAAGTTAGAAAAAAGCTAACGAAATGTTGGAAAAACATGGACTAAATTAGTTTTATTTAATTCATGAAGGAAGACTGACCAATCAGCCCAGTCAAAAACGACATAAACAAATAACGTAATTTTTTCATATTAGAAGCAAAATATATTTCATAAGTTCATGTTTAAAGGTTGACTTATTTAATATATCCTTTAAAAAGACTGTCAAATTCAACTGGTTCTGCATAACTAATGGACAACTCCTGCCGACATCTAGAAATTTCAAGGTTATTCGCTTGTCCGTTATTTCTGGCATTTCTGGCTAATTTTCAATTAAGTATCAACGTTCCAAAACCAATATTTATGACCGACTTAAAAATATACATCAAAAGTTGGTGCTTATACGCTTCTATAGCTGATAAGATTTTTGCCTTGACCTCCTTTGTGTGAAGATCCCATAACAAATTATGGTTTAAACTAATACCATAAAGCAGCTAACGGTGTTCCATCCATATGAATAATCAATTCATCATCATTTACGCTATCGTAAGGACTGAATTTTATTAGTTTCGTTTTGTCCACATTCGGAACAAATTCCAAAAAAAACTGCAGCGTCAAACTCAATTTGCGTTTAAAGAACTTTCTCACGTGTACTTTATAGTAAGCATACGTCATTAGCAAATAAAGCCTATATTTTTTAATAATCTACTATATACTTTACATATATGTGACAGCGCATAGAGGAAGGGACCTAAGGGTAAAAAAATAAATTTTCACTTTTTTTTGATGTGTACAACATCTGAGCATCGAATGAGACTGATCCCATGCCCCAAAAGTGTTCCCTCCCAGAGATATGCGCGTTTAATGAAAGTGATGGTACACCAAAGATACACGTATTTAAATCTTTAAAATGGCTCTCCGGAACAAAACTGGTTTTTACCCTTAGGTACCTTTCTATTTTGCTCGTCACATATATTGAACAGAAAAGCGCCTAACTCGCTGCCTTTCCAAGCAAGCATCATATTTTCTACCCAGATTTTTCGTTACATTCAAAGTGTCCATTATGTCTTAAACTTCGGCAATGTATCAGGGAGTTGTACAATATTTAGTTTCAGAAATCGCTGAATCATGGAAATACCTATTGAAGACTGCCGCTTTCTCCTAATCAGTAACTACACTTGTGCCGTCTTCCGCAATAATTCCATTAAGCGGTTCATTTGCGCGAACAAGTTCATATTTGAGAAATTGCCAGGTTTTTTTACATTACCAATATACGAACGCATAATGATGAGTAAGAGCCTTGACAGCTTCGGTTACGAAGGCAAGGCAGTATAAAATCAACTGATTGTAGACACTACCTGGATCATTGTACCATGTGTTTTAGTTTAAGTAATTTCGTCGGGTACTGTGTTGGTTCCCGAGAAAATTTTAAGCAACTATTAATTTTTTCTTTGCTGAAGCTGACATTAGCAGATTAGTGTTGCCGACTACATATCATCGTGTCTTTTCGTTTTCTGACGTCAATTTACCAGAAAGTATTATACTGTTGGCATCATTGAAATCAACATCATATTTTTTTTGGTTTTTTGGTTTTCCTCATTCATTTTATTGTTTCTAGTCTTCGTTCCAGTTCTGGAAAAGCATTTATTAAATTTATTCGAAATTTAGCGTATGTCAAACTTTTCGAAAAATTTCCATGCAGAACAATTCATTGAAATCAACATCATATTTTTTGTTTTTTGGTTTTCCTCATTCATTTTATTGTTTCTAGTCTTCGTTCCAGTTCTGGAAAAGCATTTTTTAAATTTATTCGAAATTTACCGTATGTCAAACTTTTCGAAAAATTTCCATGCAGAACAATGTGTATTTTCCAGCATGAAATAGACAGTGTTGCAGACATATTTTTTTTAAGTTTTTTCGACATTAAACTCAGTACAGCTTTTTGCAGAGCTCTTTAGCAGCGAGATCATGCAATTTTTTTCTAGAGTTAACACATTTTTTTAAGCAAGACTTAGAATTAACTCTTAATGAGAATGACCATCTTACAGTCCACCTTGGTACTACATGGATTTTAAAGCAAAGGTTTAAATTACTCATACTTTTACATTCACTTGATTTTTGTTAATGACTTTGTGTGTGAATACGAACATTTTGACATTGATCGTATCCTTTTGTTTAATGCAAAAACGGATTGTCCTTTAAACTAACCAAGCTAAAGTTTTTCAGCATTTCTCAAAAAGAAATTAAAAATAAAAAATTGGCCACAATACGTCAAGCTACGAAAAAAGACAAATCGCTGTGGTGTAAATGTCATTGGAATGCATTCCAATTTAAACATCAGTCTTGCCACCGGGATAGCTCCTTTGTGCGCATCACATTTACACGAACGGTGAATTATTTGAGCTTTTGTTAGCGATATTACTTTTGCGATTTTGTGTTCGCTTTATTTTGTTTGCAGCTTTCATTGCTTTTGTTTTACTTCCTCTAGCTGGGTAACATTTATTGCTTCCTGTGTGATAGCGCGGTTGGCGATGTTTGCACGAGCGCACTGATACACTCGCACTCACACGAATGTATATGAGCATGTATGCATACTCACTCATACGTCTGTGCAATATATCTAGATTGTATGCATTGGAAATGTGAGTGTGTAAACATTCCGTGCAGACAAGGATCCTCACTCATTCTTCTCGTTCACACATACACACACACTCACACAGATGCACACACTCGCAACCATAACAATTGTTTATCTGCGAGCGCCAAAGACTTGTTTTCATTAACTTTAAGTGGTTTTTGCAAGTAATCAAATGTGCAATATATCAAAACAATTTTGCTAGTTTTCGTTGTTGTTTTAGTAGTTGTTGTTTTGATTTGTTTTTGGCTCGACAAGAACTCAAACATCCCGCCCACAAACAATCATAGGAGAATGTGCGAACGTCTGTGAAGACTGCTCAATTGTGCTCATGCAAAGATACAAGTTTTACTCTTGAAATTAATTTGCATCATATTTTTAAGTTTCCTTCCAAAACTATTTTTTGGCTCTTTGAAAGGAATATTAAAAGATGGTTTCGGAAAAGAGGCCTATATGATAAGCCATGGAAATGCTTGTACACACTTCCATTCCCTCAACATTCCATTGACGGGCATAAATGTAGGTCTTTTAGGTTCTTTCTGGCATTTAGTGAAATCACTACTCAGCAAAAAACAAACTATTGAAAGAGGGGGAAATTAGTGTAGTACTACCGAACTACATCGTATCCAATGATTCTTACACAGGCTTGAGTAGGACGGATGGTCTTTTTTTTAGCAACTTCAACATCACTTCTAAACAACTGGTTTGGATTCTATTTTTCATAACTTTTTTATATAAAGAAAATAACAGAAAAACATACGGCGCTAGCCGGAGACTAACATCGGCCTCCATTTCCGCAATTCTGTCTGTGCTATTACCAACGGTAAGTTATGGCCAGCTAAATCGCATAACGAATTTTGATAGAGCAAAAACGCGAAAGACGCAACTCAGACGCAATATCGGGTCTCAAAATTAGCCGTGTTATTTTCAGGTTACTAAACAAGCATTTCTACGGAAGTTACTCGGCAAGCAAGCGAGTTGGTTGTTACTAGATTACGAATCGACTAAGTGTAACCTGACTTATTTTTTAACAAAAAAAATATTATGACACAACCTGCCCTTATGAATTCCTTGTTTAACTCTGAGGGGCTTTGACTTGCTGTCTCTGTATTTCCAAAGACACAATTAGTTTACAACTCAACGTTTCAAATTGTGTGGAAGGTACGTAGTTTCGTTATCATTAAATATAGTGGCATGATTGACCGTGTCAACGGTGATGTCAAGTGTCACGAGCAACGCTTTGTTGTTGGGATTATTCTTGAAATGGCCAGCACAAGTTCTATATTACTACATGGTATTTAGGAGCCGAAAAATATTTATTTTTAAACATGAACACAAAATATACAAAGATATTTCCTTAAAACGTGTTATGTTTGGCGAAATTTGGATTCAGGTCCCAACAAAGTAGAACTAGTATATGTAGATACTCAGCAACAATGCAATATTCTCAAAAATGATGAAATTTTAATTTTTTATTAATATCTTTATAAAATTTGGAACCGAGCCATGGGTAGCTAAAGCCGGCTCCTTAAACATTGATTTTGTAAAATGCTATGAACTTAATGTCATATAGTTACACAAAATTTTATTTACGAACGTATCCAAACCTATTTAAAATAATTTTTGTAAATCCGGTGCAGGACTACGGGAACATGGACTTTAAATATAAGGTCAGTTATGATGGTCGTATAAATACTAATTACTAATGAATTAATATATGAACTGAATTTAAAAAATTGCATACATTTCTGAAAGGGGATCCACAAAATGGGTCCCTTCGAACATGGATATGTGATGGATATGTGATACGTGAAGACAGCAAAATTGTGTATGAGTTCAAATAAGGCATTCTTTTAACAACTTATTTAAAGTTGAGACCACAAAAGAAAGGCACTTAATGTTGAAGAACATGTGACCTCAAGCATGGGCATACTGATAAACACTTTTCATAAAAATTCTATTATGCGTTTTTTATGATTTAACTTAGTTTCGAGCACAGGCTATAAGGGACTTACATACCGGCCCACAGATATCACTGAGATTTAATGTAATTTCTCAGAAATTCAAATAAGTAAATGTCATTAAGAATTGCCATTTTATACAAGTCACCCTAGCCCTAAGAGGCGGAAAATATGCTCATTTCAAACTGGAAAATAAGGATGCTCAGTAAAACTAACTCTAAGATTCTCCCAGAGGGACGGAAAATGAACCATTGCAAAAAAACAGAAGGACCCTGATTACAATATAAGTACAATTTTAACTTTCGAAATTACACAAATAAAAAAACCGTTTTAAAATATTAGCAAAATCAAGATATCGTATTCAATTTTTAATTTTGTAATGTCTCATAAGCGATTTGTTAGTGTTTTAAGGGGAAAAAATCAAAACTCAAGTCTAATGATAATAGACTTCAACCATCCTGCTACCACAATTCATTTATGTAAGTGGTTCTATTAAATCCAATTTTGATCAATTTTTTGTTTTTTTCATACTTTTGAAAATAAATCAATGTTTTTAAGTTGGAATCGGTTGGAAATCGTACTGTAATATCAACATGTAAAAATGTAGTACTTTTTGCTATATTTGAATAAAAATAGAAAATTAGCACCCTGTGACACTGAACTTACCTTCCCTTTTTACAAAACTGAACTAAGATATAGCATCTTTAAGATGCAAATTTCACTGAAATAATCAACGAAACATCATTAAACGCTTTGGACTCAATTTGCGAGGTAATTGAAAATGTGTTATGCAAAAATCGCATATTATTAACGTAGACGTTAATAACATGATGTCGTCTTTTGACGCATGTGGCGCGAAAACGTCGATAAACATCCAGATGCACATTTCGATCTTCATGAGCAACAAATATCAACTGAAACAGACAAAACAGGCGAAAGATTACAGCCAACTATAAGTATAATGACATTCGGAGACCGGTTTCCTCACGCAGAGCAAAGATATAGTTACTATATGGTCACCGCAACAATAATATGTTCTTTACCATAAAAACATGTTCGTCGCAACTCAGTATTGTTTTTTAAATTTAATTTTGACAACAGTATGATTGCGGCAATATTAATATTGTTGAAATGTAACAATAGTTTTATTGCCAAATTTAGAAATGAAAATATGGATGTAGCAACCATATAAATTTGTTTGGTGTAACAAAAGTATTGTTGTTTAAAATTTACGTTAAAAATAACATGATTACAGCAATCATACAGTATGGTTGCGTCTATGAACATAACAAAACAAGTTTTATAGAGCATACATGTATGTGTGTGCGTATTTTTTTTTGATATATCAAAAAAAAAACATACATACTCGTACAATACAGTGCATGTTTATTGTCCATTATAAAAAACAACAACAATCGAAAAGTAGTTCGATTGATTTTTATTGCGTTTACTTTGTTCGGTGAAATACTCTATTGCCGGCTGGTTCTCGTTTATTTAAAATCTGCCTGCACTTAGGATATATAGCCATTGATCACGGTTTAATCACATTCGGTACTTTGGGTCTAGTAGCAGTAGAAGGGTGAAGTAGCAATTATGCAACTAAAAGTATTTCCGACTTTCGTTGGAATATACTTATATACTTTTGTTTCTTGTATGAAATGTTCAATAAAAACATGGCCTCAAATCTAACTATGAACTAATTGTAATGCAATTTAAAATGACTTGCTCGATACAAATCTCTTTCTTTAAATAACAGCATTACCTAATCCTAATAATTAATTTTGGGGATCATAGCATGGTTGAGTGAATCATTCTATGGTAGTAGGGATAATAGCATGGTTACGTGTGAATCATACTTTGGTTGTGGGTATCATACGATGGTTGTATGAGGAAAATACTATGGTTGTGAGGATCATAGTATGGTTGTATATGAATAATACTATTTTTGTGAGGATAATAGTATGGTTGTGAAGATCATAGTATGGTTGAGTGTGAATCATACTATGGTTGTGGGGATCATAGTATTGTTGCGTGTGAATCATACTATGGCTGTGAGGATCATACTATGGTTGTATGAGAAACATACAATGGTTATGAGGATCACAGTATGGTTGTGGAGATCATAGTATGGTTAAGTGTGAATCATACTATGGTTGTGGGGATCATAGTATGGTTATGAGTAAATCATACTATTGTTGTGAGGATCATAATATTGTTGTGCTACAACCATATACCCAACAATAGTAGGATCCTCTTCGAATATAGTCACCCCAACCATACTTTTTTTCTACTTGCTGGAAAGAGATTTAACTCTTTGCTTGCATATTTCTGATGGTCCACTGCAAAGAAAATACTTATATAAAATTTAAATGAATATGAATTGCAAACGATTCCAACTCAAAACATTGATTTAATTACAATAAATGGCAAATTATGCATATTATTGATCAAATCAGACTAAATAGTGACACAAACTGATTTATATTTATCCACATAGAAATAGTCCGCTATCATTGTTATAGTTAAGTATAGAGAAAGATGTAATAAATAATGTCATTTCAAAAGAGCTTTCGAAGGCTTTCCATATATAGTGTAATAATCGATTGGGAGACAATACAAATTAAACATAGAATATCTTTTGATTTTGACCTAATCTTTTAAATCGGAGTATAACACAGTGTTCTACGGCCCAAAATGTAGATGGATGTATCGTGTAAAGAAAACAAAGTGTCAATATAAATGAAACGCGATTTCAGCCAGCTTTGTCTGAATTACGCAAATAACGCATTGTTACAATCCAATTGTTCAAGGATTGCTCAATATTGTATTTAAGGGATGGTTCAAATGGTGAAATGGTTTATGAACCTCAATACGTATTTCTGTAAACCGTCTATATGGGCTGAATCGCAAAACCCTACATCTAACTGCGAGGTTTACCGAACTTGCGGTGTAAAAGATAAACTTTGTCGTGGGCTGTGTGGCATTTAGCCATCCTGCTGATCCAAAAGATCGTCCAAGTCCGTGTCTTTTGTCACCGCTCACATAAAAGGACCTTCCTGTTTCTGCTTACTTTAAGCAATACTTATTGCAAATTATTGTTAAAAGGAATTTATACAAATAATCATATACCTTTGCATTTAAGTAACTCTAAAAATTTAAAAACTTTAAGATCTTTAAATGTGCTGCCTTTTTGTCAAGCTGGTAGCCGAACCGGTCTTAATTCGCTGCCCTCGTATTCAACACATAGCTATGTGATGATGAGTGTTTAACAATTGTACACAGAACTTTTCACTTTTTAATAATAACAATAACTACAAGTTCAACTAAAACTATATATATATATATATTTATGTATTTATATATATATAAGTATATATATCTATACATATATGAGTGTTAACATATACATATAAAAATATTTATATAAACAAAAGCAGTTTAACTTGATGGTATGTTAACATTCTTCGAAACACACAGTGATGCGAGTGTCGGACCAAATAAAACATTGAATGTCGAATTGAAACTTTTGTTATTTGAAACACCAATTTTGCATCCTTCCTCCCTCCATCCCTTAAACTTCAACGTAATATTTTGTTTTTAAGTCATAACTGCACAATTAAAATTGTTCTTTTTCTTTCTTTTCATTTTGTTGTTATTCTGCAGTAAAAACAAAATTGTATCTGTCTAGTAATTACAAATGTAAACAACTTAGATTGTAATCTCTCAAATATAGAAGTTTATTCAAATAAAGTTAAGCAAGGCACAAGGTCAGGGATCATTTTTGTTTAGGGCCTTAAAGATATGAGGCACGGACTTCCAATTGCCAGATCCTTTAAAATATTTTTGAGACCTTGCAAAGATACTTTTCACTTTGAGGCGGATTCCATGGTTATTCCAGAAATTAATTGTAAGTCCCAATTACAGCAAGTTCATTGTACAATATGAATTTTGTTTTTTTCGTAAACAAAAAAATTAACCAAAATAAAGTGCGAGTTCAAGCTGAGTATCCAAATAAGATAGTAAATGGAGAGTGGAAGCATAAATAATTCTGACTCATGTTAATCACTGGCTTGAATGAGCAAATCAGAATGTAAACGAAAGACAAGTCTAATTTAGGTGGTAGCCTGGAACATATTCTGACTCAAGTTAATCACTAGTTTCAATGATGGCTTACAACAGTAGTTACCAATCCCCCAAATATTTAACTAAACGATTTCTAACCTCCCTGTTTATTGTGTGACAAAAACTCACAACAAGTAAACTAAGAACTGTAATTGCTCCTTGGCCTGTTGTTAAATATATACAACATTATTCATTCTAGCAACTCCCTTATCATCCTATCTCACTTAACAAATCACCTGTTTTAGACCATTTGAGATGACGATGACATTTCATAGATGAATTTTTAATCGCTACGTTGTAGCCGCTAACTGCAATTCATAGAATACATTGTTGCTGCAAATATTGTCTCCATTCTTTAAATTTAGCAAAAGCCATGTTCGCGCTGTATTCATTATTCACATGCAGCCTTTCCACGAAAATCCCCATATGCAAGACAGACATCAGCTCAGCAGGATGAGGATGTGAAGGTTGCAAATAAAGCAACCTATGTTGCAACACAATCAGAAAGAGTATCTCTGAAGGCAAAGCTAGTGTGTCACCTCCACACATGGGAAGACCAACCGGCTGTCCGACCTACCGACCTAAGCTTTTCATGTAACAAGTCCATTATTTGTCCACTACCGAAAGTATGTTTTAATTAAAAATCTTTTCAAGAGTGACTTAAGGGTTTTTGGGATTCACATAATACATTTTTCAGAGTGCCATAGAATTTAAAATGACACCGAGAAAGGGATGTGGGTGGCCGTTGGGGGTTGGCAGGGACCTGAATGAATACAACAATAAGCGACAATTCTATGAGAATATACGAGTGCCGTATATTAAAGACATTTAATAATACAATAAAACTCCAACTGGGAACCATAATAGTAGTAAAGGACTATCACACCGCTTCACACATGGAAAGGGCAAACAAACACACATATGACTGCGCGTGTGTGTGTGTACATGTGTCTATGTATGCGGGCTCACTTTTTGCTCCAGTGCAAAGGACACATGAACAAACTGCTTACAATTTACAAATGAATACATTTTCCAAAGCAAAAAAAAAACGTTCATGAGTAAAAGCGACGAAGAAAGCAAAACTTGAACAGGTACCCTAACAGCTAGAGAATGAGTGAGTTTGTGTGTGGGTGTAAGTGTGTGTGTATGTGTGTAGCTGAGATTATGTTGCATGATGCACAAAAGAAATCTAAAGAGTATAATTTTAAAGTGTCTTTTGGCTTTTTGTGAAAAACGCTTTTGCTTGTTGTTGCTGCTGCCGCTGCCTCCGCTGCTACTGCTTTTTCTTTTGTCAAAATGCATTGTCAAATAACCTCAAGCATTTCTAAACATACCTGCAAGAACAATCACATGCATAACACAATACACATATGCTTGTATGTATACTCGTCTGAATATATGAGCATCAGTATTCAAGATGTACTCACAGATGAGGAGGGCTCACGAATAAAAAAAGATGTAAATTGGGAAAATGGAAGTTTAGGAAATATTTCGAAATCATTTTAGAATAAGAGATGACAATTCTGATTGACTAGTTAAAATCCGGTATGGAAAGGATAAATGTTTAAATTGTTACTTTCGCAATATAAGCAAAGTTAAACCATTTTATCACCGACTATGTTTACAATAAATTCGTGTCTGATTTTAAGGCACATATTTGGAAAGAGTCGCTTAAATAATGAACTAAACATGTGGATTGGTTTATGGAATTTGACTAGATCATTACAAGAAATCCAATGCAACTACTTAGCCCTTGGTAAAATTATAAAAATGGACCGATCCATGTTTTATAAAGTATAGTCACCCCCGATGTGAGATCCAGCAGGACCAAACTAAATAGGATTATAATAAAATACTGCAAGGTAAGTAGATTATACCATATCGACTATTTCCCTTCAGACTTAAGGCCATGCCGCTCTAGGAGTTACATTTCTACCTTCAATTCCCTACGAACATAATTTGTTTCAGTATACATGAGTGATGTCACATAGTGCGTCCATCTGTAGACTTTTTTAATTATTCAAACTTCAAATTAAAAGAAAACATTTCAATACGTCAGCAAATAAGTTCATTATTCCCTTTCCATGTCTTGGAGGAGCTGACGAAAATTATCTATGATATATTTTCTAATATCTGGAACCTATTCTTACAGCCCAAAACATTTTACAGAAAAGTTTTAACATTGCTATGACTTACTCGTACATGTAAAGGAATCAGCATGAGCAAAGTGGAAAAATCCGTTGTAAAAAAAATATTATACACTGCGTCAAAACTGGCTAACTTCGGTGACAGGTCACCCAGAAAGGTAATCATTTCAATTATCTTGACGTTATTTCTCAAACGAACAGCTATTCTTATGAGCAGCACTGTCGCAATGTGGAGATCGTTCCGTAGCAAACCAAGAATCGTATGTTCAAATCTCGGTTGCAACCATTATTTTTTTAAATAAGCCAACTTTAAAATAATGAACAGTTTGAAATCGAATAGGGCGCAGACGTGCTTTCATACTAAAAGTGTAAAGTTTTTGAAAACAAATTCTTTTCTGAATAGACGCACTTACTTTGAGCATTTAGAGCCTAATAAATCTACCTGCTTAGGCAGGCCTTTTTAATCAGTAGAGAGATGAAATATGTCTATTTCTTGCGAAACTTTTAAAGATATTAGAGAATTTGTTGGTTTTTAAAACTTACAAGTTCTGAAGTTATAATTAATTTTGAGCGTCAGGCGGTTTATTGTACAAACGTACATTCGATTCAGCAGAATAAAGGAGACATTCGAATAAAGTTCAGCATATGAGACAACAATTCATATGACGATATACAAGTACCCAGAACATCCTACATACACACACAAGAGTTTTTCCAAAAAGTAACATCAGAATGCACACATACACAAGTATTCTGAGGAAGGACGATGCACTTTCAACACCAGATTACAAAAAACTAAAGATGAGAAGAAAATGAAAATGACAAAAACAAAATGTCAACATTTTATTTACACACATACATGCTAATGTTTGTGTGTATATATCTCAGCATGAGTATATACTGTTGCATGTTTGTTCCTACCCCTTATTGAAATATGCTGAATATGCATATTTCGGTTTCATATTCCCATCTTGTCTCCCATAGAAAAGTTTTTAGCTGTAGAAGTTACTTCTCTTGATTTTTTTATTGCTTGGGTTACAAGGCAATGTTGAACAGAGTTTATTTCTTTAAGAATTATGGGGAAATTCTGGAAATTGGCAATGATTACGATCAATCACTTTTTACAATAAAAACTGATTTAGTTATGTTTTGTCATAAATGACAATGTTCATTAAAATCGACTAGTACGATGTACCATCTCCAGTACATAGAAGCGACCCCATTTTAGATACAACCGCTATAGAATCAAAGTTGGTATAGTATACTACAGGAATTTCTGAAAAATCTTAACTCTCTACGTCTATTTCAATGAATAGTCCCCACACAAATGTTCTGACAGCCAACACAACATCCCATATACAATCGAAAGAAAACTAGTAAAGTCGTCGGCATTTACGTTGTGGATTGAAAGATGTTCTTGTTCTGAAAAATTGAAAGATGTTCTTACCCGGATATGTAAGTAGGTTTACAAACCATTGAACCCAATAAAATAAAAAAATAATTACTTCAAATGCCAAAAATTTGAAGAGCCTGACCGAAAAACTCTACATGAATATATGGGTAACAAAATATGTTTTTTGAGTTTTATTTTATTTGGACCAATTTGGGGGTTTTTATTTTGTGTGTAAGGTTTTTGTTTGTTTGTTTTTTGTCTTTATACCCTCCCCCCAGATCTGAATGGAAATCTGTCATTCCATTTGCATCACCTCAAAAAACTGAGCAGAGGCCCTTAAAATTTTAATAACACTGTACAATTTAAAATAAAAACACTGTAAAATTTCACACCTTTTCCAAAATAATGGGGTACTGACAATGGATTCCGAAAGAGGAGATCACACAAAAATATACGTTTAGGTAAACCACGTCATAGTTAAATATAACGCTATGCTGTAAGAACAGGCCAGAGCTTAGAAACTTTTACCACCTCTTAAATTAAATTCCGATTTGATTTATCAAAACATGCATAGATTTTTGGTCCTCCTCTTTCAGAATCCATACTCAGATCCCATCCATACATTGATCAACCTAAATTCTAGGCGATCTGGCAATGGTTGTACGAGGATATACCACGAGTAAAGCTAGGGCCCTGAAATTTGGCATGTTGATGGCTTATGATCATAAGCTGTTTGAGATTGTTAACGTTGTTATTTTAGGAACTAAAGGTACCCCGAAAAACTGTATACTTCCTTGAATATGTGTTTAACACATCGAAGTAGTTGCTCGAAAATACTTAATTGGATCTAATACCTCAAAGAATGCTATTACATGTGGCTTAAAAATCGCACGTAATATCCAAGGTGGGTCAATATGCCCCTTAACTAAAGCCGGCTTTACGTCGAATCCAAATATGGATTTATTTTAAAAATTTGGCGGAGATTGGCAAATGGGTCCCTAAAACGTGTCACATTACAAGCGAATGTACTTATTTTCAAACGAACTTTTCACGTACTGAAAACTGATGTTTACCCCTCACTGCCAGCCCGTAGATCGGCTCGTACGATGTTTATGAAGTTTGGAAATTCATGTCTAAAAGACCATAGGAGTTGAAAGAAAAAACCTAAATTTTTACCTGAGATATGACATGGGTATTTAAATACCCGACAGAACTCGCAAGACATATTACATTTTTGGACTTGTTGTATTTCACTGGTTACCATACTTTGCCGCAAATACATAGCTATTGGTCAAATCGAGAATCCCAATGATTGCACTAATTAAAGAATGTATTTTAAGAGAGATTTAAACGAATGAAACATTTCTTTCACGTGTGCGACAATTCAGCATTGGATACGAAAAACAAATTTGCAAAAGTCGCACCATTGAATGATCTATTGAACAAAAAAATTCTTCAATTCGGTGTATTCTCTCACCACCATTCGATTGATGAACAATTGATTGCATACTACGGCCGGCATTCGTGCAAAATGTTTACCAAGGGAAAACCAATTCGCTTTGGCTGCAAGTATTGGTGTTTGGCTTCAGCAGAAGGCTATTTGCATGAGCTTATTTCATATGCTGGTGCATCAGAACAGGTGGACCCAGGTTTCGGGCTGGGAGAAAGGGTAGTCCTATCGCTGTTGTCACATGTGGAGGACCGCGCCAAGCACACAGTTACATTTGACAATTTTTTTACAAGTCACAAACTAATGACTCGGTTGTCGAACGATGGATATTTCGCTTTAGGAACTGTCCAATCATGCCGATTTAATAGACGTCCAGGAAATGAAAAATAAGCCTCGCGTGGCGTCTGACTTTCGTTTCGATAAGAATAATTCTATACTCGCGGTGCGTTGGAATGATAACGCGGTAAGTAATTCACAGAAACATTCCATTTTTTCACTAGGTTCATTCTTAGCTTTACGTCCATTCATTAATTCTTATCTTTTCAGGTTGTGACCTTACTATCAAATTTCCTTAGCCATACACCAGTGGTCCACGCAAAACGGTGTGATAGAAAGCAACGAAAAATGGTTGCGATTAAGCAGCCCCATTTGGTCAACCAATACAATAAGTACATGGGTTGGCCCTTTTTTCAACGCAATAAATAATTGCAGAATTTGAATTCGGGGAAAAAGTGGTATTGGCCGTTAATAACAAATGCGTTCGACGCAGCTATGGTAAACGCGTGCACGCAGAAAAAAAGTATGGTTGGGATAACACTATTCGAAGAGCATCATACTATTGTTGGGTATATGGTTGTGGCGCAACAATTTTATGCTCATCACAACAGTAGTATGGTTCACACACAACCATACTATGATCCCCACAACAAAATTATGGTCCTCACAGCAACAGAATTACTCACACACAACCATACTATGATCCCCACAATCATATTATTAGTCTCACTAATCCATACTATGATCCCCACAACCATATTATTATCCTCACAACCATAAAATATTTCTCATACAACCATAGTATGATCCTAACAACCATCGTTTGACTTATACGTAACTATACTATGATCCCCAAAATAATTGTAAGGATTGGGTTAAGTTGTTATTTAAAAATCGATTTGTATTAAGTAAATTATTTAAAAATGCATTAAACTCTTATTAACAGGAGTAATTTATTTAGCAGTAGAAAAAAATTATTTATTAAAAATATTTCAGTTATACAAATTCAAAATAGTTTGTTTTGAAAAAAAAAATAATTTTCATATAAAAAGTACTATTATTGCGTAAGATTCGTAACAGTAACATTGTTAAATTAAGAAAAATTAAATCATACCGACAAAAATAAATTTTGTCGGTATGATTGCCGTAATCATATTATTGTTAACATAAAACTCGAAAAAAACAATAGTTTTATCGCACCAACCATATTTATATTGTTGCTACAACCATATTTTCATTTTAAAATTTGGCAACAATACTATTGTTACATTTCAACAATATCAATATTGCCGCAATCATACTTTGATAATAGTATGATTCAAAAAAACAATACTATGTTTGCGACGACCATACTTTTATTGCAGAGATCATACTATTGTTGCCGTGACCATATAGTAACCATATCTTTTCTCTGTGTGTGGAAACTACATTGTCTTTGCAGCAAGTATAAAAACCCGCCACCAATGGCACAGGCCGACTTTCCAGTCGAGGTATGCGAATCAACTATCATCATCCAGGTAGAACGTTGGCTTCTGGGGCACAACTGGTAATGCGTTACGATCGTATCGATCATTTTATCGGAAAACTTAATACTCGCCATCGTTGTCCGCAATGCGGTGGAAAGACTGAGTGTGGTTGTTTAAAGTTCAAGCTGCATTTGCATCCCGCTACGAGTATTTGCTTCTTGGATTATCACAACGGTGTTGCACCAGATTAGAAGAAAATTGCTAAGTGATTTATTTCTTTAAGTACCATGTTTTCTTAATGAAATTACAAAGTATTCGATCTAAATATGCTTTTTATTCATTTCAAACAATTTGTTTTTACAGCATACATTGGACTATCTCTGGCTGATTTTCATTACATAGTAGACAACTTAAGCTATTCGGTAAAATTAGAAATTTTAAATTTGTACCATTTTCCTATGTTTGTTTGATAGCACTTTTCCGGAGCATTTTCCAAAAAAATATCTTCGATTTTTGCCTGCAAAAATCAAAAGATAAAAAATAAGAAAATGCTTTAATTTAGCCCAATCTTTCCTCTTTTCTTTAAATTACCACGATATCGCTCACCTGGCCCACGCTAAAATTATTTATGTATTAAGACTTTCTTGGGTATTTAAATTGTAATAACGGCAGGCTTAAGATACACGCTGAAACAATCATTCTATTTGAACCATATACGGTTTTGACCTCGAATCTGTTCTCTGTGTGATACGACTTACATGCGGAACTAATTCTAATTAACTAAGGTCTGAGAGATCTAAATGACTTTCAAACGATTTCTATTCTTTTAGCCTATTCAATGTATATTTTATTTATTTTGTTCTAAAAGTTACTCTCTTGTTAAGCGCAGGTTTCAATTTATCAGCAATAAAAGCAAGCACTACAAATAGATTCCAGCATATAATTTAAGCACTCAATCGTTTATTGAGGTTTTTACTAAGAAATATAAAACCTGTAAATAAGTATTAATTATACGCTTTTTTTTGATCAACTCCTAACGCCAGACCAGAGCAATTAAAAACTAGCCACCATCACTCACCGCAAAACTATTGTGAAGTTTTAACAGTTTGCCACGAGTGAAATATTTGCTAAAACGCTCCGCTCTATAATTTATCCAAATAACAAATAGCAAATAACTACAAATGAGTCCAGTCCATTTCTCTTCGCTCACTTTAACAGCATTCATATCATCCGCATTTCGTAGCTCGAGCGGAGGAAATCAAACTATAAATCGATAATTTCCGCTAACCGCAGCTCGGCTCCCTCCCTCCGGTCGTCTAGTTTTGTGAAAAATGGGAGCGACCGAAGAAAACTTTTAACCAGGGTGGTGATTAATTGTATGTGGAGCGTTTAGTTTTTAGCCAAAGAGTAATGTGCTGCACGTTTCACATGAATTTATCATGATTAAAAAGCACATAATTACCTCAACTCATCAAAAGCATCTCGGAGCAGGTAAAACAAATAAATGGGCAACAATAAATTATGAACGTCCAGCTAGCGAATGGAGCCGAACGAAATGACCAACAAATAAATAATAACAACAACTCAAATGGCTAGGAACAAATTGTGCAGCAGATGACCATAGTCACAGGGAACCCACTCCCCATATATTCTGCAGCACAATGTAGTTTTCTGACAATGTGGTCGTAGTTGTTATGTCATGGTTTGTATTGTGCTAATGATATGTTTGGATAACCAAAGAAATTGAAGTGAATTATGTCCTTTTCGATGTCCTTTTTGCTTCACTCGTAACATCAACTTAACACATTTATTCGATAAAAGAAGTTTAAGCGAGGTGAAGAAATTTTTAAAACACGGATAAAGTATAAACAAATTGCAGGATATCAGCACCAAATAGGCGCTACTTTGAGCTAGGCAAACAGAGCACTTTCTGAAAAGAGGAAGATTGCGCTATGCAAAATCCTTATACTATGCGAGTTAGATGGTGGGCTTGAAACCTTCTTGAAACTATCAGAATAGCGAACTCTTTTGTTGTCTAAGCGCATCGTCGGATACACGTTGAACTGCAAGAGAAACACTGTAGAATGATATTTTTGGGTTTAAATAGTGAATTTCATATAAAACCGTGTTAAGACAAATCCTAACGTATGGCTGCTTAATATAATGTGACCCAATAAACAAGGGTAACATTTTGGCAGGAGCTATTAGAAGCACGCCGCACACGCATAGAAAAGATATGGTTACTACATGGTCACCGCAACAATAATATGTTCTCTACAATAAAAGCATTTTCGTCGCAACCATAGTATTGTTCTTTGAATTTCAAGAGTATGGTTGCGGCAATATTAATTGTTGAAATGTAACAATAGTATTATTGCCAAATTTTGAAATAAAAATATGGTTGTAGCAACCATATAAACATGTTTGGTGCAACAAAATTATTGTTGTTTAAAATTTACGTTAACAATAATATGATTACGGCAATCATACCGTATGGTTGCAAATACAAACATAACAGGTTTATAGACCTTACATGTATGTGTGTGGGTATGTTTTTTTGATATACCAAAGAAAAACACATACATATAGTTGTTGGCCCTTATAAAAGCAAAAACAATCGGAAGGTGGTTAGAGGGATTTTTATTGTGTTGACTTTGTTCAGTGGAATACTCTACTGCCGACTGGTTCCTGTTTATTTAAAATCTGCCTGCACTTAAGTATATAAAGTAGCCATTGATCATGGTTTAATCACATTCGTTACTTCGTGTCTACGGATGGTGACGTAGCATTCACCCCTGCTGACAACTAAAGGTATTTTCGACTGCCGTTGGAATATATATTTTAGTTTCTTGAATAAAATTTTCAATAAAAACATGGCCTCTAATCTGGCTATGTACTAATAGTAATGCAATTTAAAATAACTTACTTGATAAAAATCTATTTTTGAATAACAACATTACCCAATCCTAATAAATAATTTTGGGAATCATAGCATGGTAGAGTGTGAATCATACTATGGTTGTGGGGATCATAGTACGGTTGCGTGCGAATCATACTATGGTTGTAAGGGTCATACTATTGTTGTATGAGAAACATACTATGGTTGTGAGGATCATAATATGGTTGTGGAGCTAATGGTATGGTTGAGTGTGAATCATACTATTGTTGTGAGGATCAAAGTGTAGTTGTGAAGATCATAGTATGGTTGGGTATGAATAATACTATGGTTGTGGGGATCATAGTATGGTTATTGCACCTATCCACTTATTTGCTCCTATCCAACAATATATGCTTAATACAAATTAGAGTAGAAATTACCACTGGAATTTTAAAATCATTCGGGAGTTTATCAACAAACCCTCTGATTTATGACTTATATAATTATTCTTATTTCTACAAATCGGAACATATTCGTTTACTTAAAACAATTAAGCGATATAAACCAAATAAGATGTGATAAATCAGAGGTTTTTAAACATTGCACTTTCCCCTGAACAACTAATTTTATAAAATAAATAATTTAATCAAATATTTATTTAAATACACAACAAGTAACGTTCTAGTGAAAAGTTGTAATAAACAACTAAAACTCAATAAAATATTGTGATAAAAATATTAAGAAAACTGAATTATAAACTATAAAAAAAATATTCTCCAAAATATTTTTCAAAGCGAACTTTTTAATGTTTTTTATTCTACTAATATTAGGGAAAAAATATTTTTTATATATTTTTACCTAAGGGTAAAAACCAGTTTTGTTCAGGAGAGCCATTTTAATGTATCTTTGGTGTACCATCACATTCATAAAACGCGCATATCTCTGGGAGGGAACACTTTTGTGGCATGGGATCGGTCTCATTCGATGCTCAGATATTGTCCACATAAAAAAAGTGAAAATTGATTTTCTTACCCTTAGGTCTCTTTCTCTCTTGTCACATATAAGAAAAGAACAAAAGAAAAGTTCATATGGGCTTAAAGATGACACAATCATCATTTTGCTGGTAGAAAATCTTTTAAACGTTTTTGACCCTAAGAAGTTTGCTTCCTCTAAAATTAAAATTGGAATTAAATATCGAACCCGTAAAAATATACAGGGTGACCGCCGGGAAGGCATACTACTTTGTTAAGCATTAGTCTAAACAGTTCATATTTGGCAGTCGTGAAGTAGAGACGTGGCAAATTTATTATGGAAAAATATTCGATAAACCAAAAAGTTTTAATCGTTGAAACATTTTATCAAAATCTATCATCAATTACTGTGACGATGAGAAAGTTAAATGAAATTTTTAAGAGAAACAGCGTGCCAACAAAACGCACTATTTATCGTGTAGTGAAGGGTCTGCAGCTGATAGGCATGCACACACAACGTACTGCAAGATCGGCTGAAAACATTACTGCTGCTCAAGAAAGTGTTCAAAACAATCCATCAACCTCAATTCGATGCCGTACTCAGGAGCTTGGTCTTTAAAGAACCAATTGGGCAACAATTTTGCACAAGGCTTTGTATTTGTTTCCATTAAAGTTTCAGTTGACACAAGAGCTTTTTCCACAAGACCATTTATGCCGCTGTACATATGCCAATAGGATGTTACAGCTCGCCCATGACAACCCCAATTTTCATGAAAAAATCATAATGAGTTACGAGGCACATTTTCATTTAAATGGATATGTGAATAAACAGAAGAGTCGGTTCTGGGCAATTGAAAACCATAGTATTATTCATCAGTCAACTTTGCATCCATTGAAAGTGACAGACAGTCTGGTGTGAAATTTGGCCAGGAGGAATCAGGACCTTACTTCTACGAAAATGAAAATAACGTAACAGTAAATGTCAATGGGGGGCAATATCGTGATATGATTGAAAACTTTTTATCATCAGAACTGCATGCTTTGGGCTTGAATAACATGTGGTATCAACAAGACGGTGCCACATCGCATACAGCCAGGATTACAATGAAATTACAGCAATACCTCTTTCCATAACAAGTTATTTCAAGTTATGGTGATGTTAATTACACTTTTGGCCAGTAAAATTAGATTCCTCGTACGGTAGCGCTACAATCGCATAGAGGGTAGTTATTCGAGCCCTATTAATATAGCTTAGCTTTACACCTGCCATTTTTTGATCGTATGCGACAAAATCTGACCCATAAAAATCTAGGCAGCATCAGGTGGCATACACGAGAGAGATCATGAAACTAAAATACATCTCAGTGTGAGTAAATAAATTTGATGATTAAAGTATGTGATAGCACTGAAATTACCCCATTTGTTTAAATGTGACTAGTTTTTAGATTACGAGTCCGACTTGTAAGGGTGATGCGTATGAATTGAAAATTTAACATGAAAATGTTGTTAGGTTTGAACTTTTTTGTATTCCTCTGCAAACCGAAAGATTTTACAATTCCTTGATTACGCTAAATCTAAATTAATTGTATATCCAAATCACTATGATTTACAATTAGGTCGTACCTGTTTTATTAATCAGTTTCAGTTTGTGTAGCCAAATCTGGCCAAATTCATTTGAACTTGAATAGTGTCTTTTAAAGTCAAAGTACTCGTATTTTGAAAAGAAAAAACGGAAACTGTAGTAAGTCATTACGTGCTCATAGAAAACCCACAACGGCAGTTAAGCAAGATAGATGGAAGAAAACATACAAACAAGTTCATCTCATCGTTTCTATTGAACTGGATGAGCTCATTTAATATGCAGAATACAGTTTGTAATTAGAAATCTTTACCTTCCGGCAATCATTATGCAGTTCACATACCATACACCATCCCCATCTACCGCAGACCGATTACCAGCGTTAGCACGGGCACGGGCACCAGCGCCATTTCCATCTCCACCATCATCGTAGGGTTCAGGGAGCAAACCGCACTCAGACGCTCTCATCGCCAGCTAATGATTTGCCAGGGAAGCGTGCCAACTCGGAGAAATTGAACAGTTACACATTTAGTCCTTGAAGGTAGGGCCAGTTCGAATCGTGAATTCAAAGCAACCACAAAACAAGAGTTGTGAGTAATGCAGAGTTCTTTCGTAGTGATGTGGTCGCAGTGATTGGGAAATATGAATACATTACAGAGTTATGGCTGTAAAAAAACCTTTTTAGATAAGCTAGTTATAGGAAGTAAAATACAAATGGTCAGGAAAGAAAACCATCATATTCCTTTAGTACTTATTGAAGATTGTTTGATCTTGGCGATGGGCTCTTGTGCTTTACCTTGTTGACCAAACTATGACAAAGTAATGGATGAGCATTACTTTTCCTTTATTAGCTCTTCAGCTGTTACAGTTTACTGCGATGTTGCTAAAACAGCATCTTGAATGCGGTTGGTACCCATTAAGACCGATATATATATAACCCAATAGTTTCTATTTGACTTTGCTTAGGTGAGTAGTTGAATACGTAGTTAGGAGCTATTATTTTGATTTATTTTATACCCAATAACTTTCCAAAGCTGACCCCACCAGTAACTAATTCACACACTACACGCAGAAAAAAAATATGGTTGGGGAAGAGGATCATACTATTGTTGTGTATATGGTTGTTTCACAACAATATTATGATACTCACAACAATAGTATAATTCACACATAACCATACTATGATTCCCACAACCATAGTATGATTTACACTCAACCATAGTGCCAACCATAATATTATCTCCACAACCATATTATGATCCTCACAACCATAGTATTTTTCTCATACAACCATAGTATGATCTTCACAACCATAGTGTGACTCACATGCAACCATGATATTATCCCTATTCACATTCAACCATACTATAAGTATTATCCCCAACATTTTTTATTAGGATTGGGTAATGTTGTTTTTCAAAAATAGAGATTTTAATCAAGCAAGTTATATTACATTGCATTACAATTAGTTAATAGACAGAATTGAGGCCACGTTTTTATTGAACATTTCATTCAAGAAACAAAAATATATATATTTCAACTGCAGTCGAAAATAATTTAAGTTGCCAGCAGGGGTAAATGCTACTTTACCATCCGTAGACCTCAAGTAACGAATGTAATTAAACCATGATCAATGGCTATACTTATATGTGGCAGCGCAGGGACCTAAGGGTAAAAAAAATAAATTTTCATTTTTTTCTTTTTTTGATATGGTCAACATCTGAGCATCTCATTCGATGCTCAGATGTTGTCCGATCCCATGCCATAAAAGTGTTCCCTCCCAGAGATATGCGCGTTTTATGAAAGTGATGTCGACGATTCTAAGCGACGATTCTAATCTTTAAAATGGATCTCCTGAACAAAACTGGTTTTGAACCTTTCTATTTTGGGCGTGACATATACTTAAGTGCAGCCAGATTTTAAATAAACGAGAACCAGTCGGTAGTAGAGTATTTCACTGAACAAAGTAAACACAACAAAAATCCCTTGAACTACCTTCCGATTGTTGTTGTTTTTTATAATGGACAATAAACATGCACTGTATCGTGTGTATGTGTTTTTTTGGTATATCAAAATAAACATACGCACACACATACACGCATGCGCTATAAGACCAGTGTTGTTATGTTCATAGTCGCAACCATACTGTACGATTGCCGTAATTATATTATTATTAACGTATATTTTAAACAACAATACTTTTGTTGCACCAACCATGTTTATATGGTTGCTACAATCATATTTTCATTTCTAAATTTGGCAATAATACTATCTTTATTGTTACATTTCAACAATAGTAATATTGTCGCAATCATACTGTCGCCAAAAATAACGAACGAACATGCTTTTATTGTAGAGAACATATTATTGTTGCGGTGACCATAGTGTAACCATATATTTTCTTTGCGTGTAGCATTACAGTGATCTCCCGAAATACGAAACTATTGCGAATTTCACCATGTCGGCGATTGAGTAGCCTTCCTAAGCTACGTTAACACTATTTTGTTTCCTCGTTATCCTGCCGACAATTCCGCCATACACACCTCTCTAAATAAAATGATGAAATTTAGTTTTGGAGTTATAAGTAATTTATTCTAAAGCGCCCGTACGTGACGATGGATCTGACTCAAATGATCCAAGGCGTACCAAACGTTTGACTCTATTTGAAATAGCTATCTTCAATTGGAAGGTTAGAGTTATTTCGAAAAATTCGACAACATTAATTCGACAACATATTGCGTCGGTAGTTAATTATTATTTATCAATAAGACACATCGCCAACAGATCAAACATGTAAAAAAGCTCAAGGTCGAACATGGCTGACTATTTTATAACCGGCTCCGCGTTGGTATACTCGTATATGCTGGCTATAGGCGGCTTGCAAACTGTACTTTAATTACAGCGATAGCTACACGCAGAAAAAAAGTATGGTTGTGGTGACAATATTCCAAGAGGATAATACTATTGTTGGGTATATGGTTACGGTACAACAATATTATGATCCTCACAACAATAGTATGATTCAAATACAACCATACTATGATGCAAATACAACCATACTATGATCCCCACAACCATAGTATGACTCACACACAACCATACATTTTTAAATTTGGCAATAATACTATTTTTACATTTCAACAATATTAATATTGCAGCAATTATACTATTGTCAAAACTAAATTCAGTTAACAATGCTATGGTTGCGACGAACATACTTTTATTGCGGAGAACATATTATTATTGCCGTGACTAAGTAGTAACCATGTTTTTTCTCTGCGTGTAGACAGACAGGCTGGACATCGCTTAATAGTATCAGTTAGAGGTTTTAACTCGATCCGAATAATAACAAGTATAAACTTTTTGAGTCGAATATGATTGTACTTATATATTACCCAACACCTCTGAGGTATATGGAAGAGTCGTCGGATAGAAAACGATAAGCGATAAAAAGTAAACACGAAATTTCGCATGTATGGAATATAGTCCGATATAGGAAAATATCTCTGTACTATATCCAAAAATGTCATTTGTTCAAACCTCAATATACTTTAACTCTCGTCGAGACCTGTTCATTGAAAACAACAAATGTGATCAGTTGAGGATTAAAAAACGGCAGTTCTGTTTATGAAGGGAACTAATTTTCGGCACTCTAGAGACCTTTGGATCTATTAGCCAATCAAATATAATCAAGTCGTTGAATTAAATTGGTTTCGGATTCGTAGCCAACATTCTTGTTTTTTTTATTTACAGAAGGCCCATTTTTGAGACCCTATAAGTAAATCTGAGTTTAATATGTGTATGAGTTTAATAAATGTATGTGATATTCCGATTCGTGACAAAATGTTATGGCTTTTTATACCCATATATCCATATTAGGAGTCTGGATTTTTCCCAAATTGGTCCAAATCCTGCCTATGAGTAAAAATTTGGATTTGTGAGAAAATTTTGCCATGTCCCCATTTATGGGAAGATCAAAGCATTTATGTCTACCACTTTCAAAAGTAGCTTTAAAAATTCATTTACACAGCGGTAAAGTCAAAAAATTAAATCAGGATTTTTTTAATGCCTCAAAAGGGAAACTTTTTTTCCGTTTGCTCGATTTGGTCTATTTTCAATTTCGTTTGGACTGAATAGTGCTTTGGGCAGGCGGGCAGACGAAAATAGGTAGATCGTTTTTCAAATTAACTTCGTATGGACGAGATATTATAAATGAAACTACAAACTTATACATATATATTCCCATCATTTGAGCTCTTTCGATGCGTCAAGTTTTTATAATACTGCACGAGGGTGAATCAATAAGTACCCGTGTTAAATTTCTGCTTTTCTATAATATCGTTTTTAGTATTTTAAAACGTAATCTTCTTGTAGGACTAAAATGACTTCCCTAGATCTTTAAAAATCATGCAAAAAAAAATTTTGCCAAAATGATAATTTTTTAATGTTAGTCTGCGAGAAGGCCCAAATCCGTATAATAACATCTAATATTGTTCACCTAGTCAATGCCAGCGACTTTACGGGTAAAATAAAATGTATTACCCGTTAAGCAGATCAGTAAGTATAAAAATTAAATTGTGCACAGCTCACTGAAAAAATGTCCCTCTATATTCCTTGCAAAGGGATGTTGAAGAAATTAATTAAGTAAATATTTAAAATCAAATGTTCGAAAGTAATTCGTAAAGGGCTATCCGTTTTTCGAATTAAAAAGAAAAGGTAAATAAAACACACGTAAAGCTAAGACTTCGGTGAAACTTTAAATTCATAATAAAAATTTAAACTTGCGACCTGGAACGGTTGCAGAAGTCGTTCCTTTTAGGTAATGATTGACAACTTTTTCGCCATAACTTAATGAATGTTGGTTTTCAAATGCTTCAAGGTTAGGGGATTATTCACATTGATATGGACTTTAGGCGTAGCTCCCAGAACAAGAAATCCCATGATCTTGACTGGAAATTGACGTCATCAAATCGTGACAAGTTACGAATATTCTATGCAATTCTAGTGGAATTGTAGTATTTGTCGAAAATATTGTCAGAAAACGATTTATCTCATTATGAGTATCCTTCCCCCGAGATTCTCCAGCATCTAGAAACACACAACACAGCTTTATCAAAAAAAAATTTCTCTTGCTTCATGTCTGCATTTCTGCAACGATTTGTAGCCTCTCAAAAGCATTTAGTTTTTCATCTTAAAAAAAGTAACCAAGAAATGGAAAAGTTCATTTCACATAGATGATTAACAATAAAGGGCATTATTTCAAATGCAGCAATATCTGCGAAGAAGAAGCAGATAATGCATATATTTCCGCCGATATATTTCAATTCTTTTCCATTTCTGTTCTCAAATGCTAAAGTATTAAATAAAAACTGATATAAATCTACAGATACGACTTTAAGTAACACAATGTAGCATAAAAAGCCAAATGGTTAAAAAAACGAGAAAGAGAGAAAAGAAACTAACAGAATTATCCTATTTTCACACATGCATATTATTATCATTTCAAGTTGAATTATCTTCGAAATAAAGCACATTCGCAATGCAACCACAGCCACCGAACGAAAGAAAAGTGACTTATGAACCTGTTCCTTCCATCCCGCTTCGTTAGCTGAAGCAGTCATTCGGATACAAAGAAACCTCCCAAAACGGTATCTGTAGTCGCAGACAAATGTAAGTATTTGATATGACACAGGGCCGGATTCTTTGCGTCATTTTAAAGTATACATGAGAACACAAAGACGATTTAGGGAACACCAAACATATTTGTTTAATTAAATTTTTTTTTATTGGTTTTATTGGTTTTAAAAACTAGTATTGACCCAGATAAATAAAAATTCACAAAATATCTATTTAGTCTCTTAGTTTTCCTACATAAAGAAGATAAATTGGATACACGCCTTAGAATGTCTTTGTAGTCAATGCTGTCTTTCTAAAATTCATACTTTAATGTTTCTCATACTTGCCCCAATAATTAATATGTAAGATCTGGCCCTGCTTTAATACATGATATACTTACGTCTGTGCTGGCACCAGTGCATGGCTACAGTTAACATTTGCTGAACCTTAGACTGCATTTAAACCAAAATGCCACAAGTCAAATGCTCTGCCACCGTTGCTGTTTCTGCCCTCCAACTCCATGGAAAAGAAAGAAACCTACAGGAAAGCCAAAAAGTCTGTTTTATTTCTAGCATTTGTGGAATACACGTCTGTAGTCCCATCCAGCAGTTGTTGTCTGTTTTCTACCTTCAGGCAGTCGAAAAAATCTTTAACATTTAAAATAATTTTATTTCACTCCTTTGTAGTGGAACTTGTTAGGCGGTAAGGAATATTCTTCATATGCAATAGTCCTGTGTTCTTTGAAGGAAAAAACGACTTACGAGTACAGTGGGACGATAACAAAAAGCTTTCATTGCAAAAACACAACCGCAGTTGCAAAATTCTAGAAAATCACAAAATGAAATAATAGCTTCCATAAAAAACTAACATCACAATTAATTAAAGAAACAACAAACAAAATTAAAAGTACTTCCAACGCTGTTCACTCAGAAGACAACACACAAAGAAAAAAATGTTCACAGTGTAAAAGTATCCCTGGGCTGGTCGAAAACGAAAAAATGCGAAATATTATAAAAGACAAAGACATATGTTTTGCGTATAAACCAAACAAAATGTTAAACGACATATTTTCAAAAAGAAAAACACCAATAGAAAAACAACAACAATGTAATGTGGTCTACGAAGTGCCATGCAAAGGTAGTGAGAGTGAAAACTGCGACTTGATCTACGAGAATGAACGAACATATGACAGACATATGAAGAGAGAAGAAACAACGCACAGCGCTATCCCAACCAGTGTTGCCGTTTTGGTAGAATTCTACCAAATTTGGTCGGACGAATTTCAATTTTTTAATTTTGGTCGGATGGTAGGCCCAAACTGATTATGGTAGATTTTTGAATAAAAATTTCAAATATATATTTTTATTATAATTTACCATGTGTTGCACATAATTTTATTTATAAATATTCACAGTTTACAAAATCATTACTATGTGTGAAACGCCATCTATGGAACGAGGCCAAAGTACAAAATCATTTGCCGTTTACTCTGATGTCTTAGACGTCGTAAACAGCTTATGGCCTCTGAACTGTGGTATGCTTGTTCGCGGTATTTAAAGACTAATAAATGTAAACAACATGTAAAGACTAATAAATGTTAACAGTATCATGCTTTGTAAAGAATTAATCACGAACAAAGGTTCGCATACTGTATGGTCAGCTAAAAAAGACTTTAAAACACCGAATAAACTGTAGTGAATTGAAAATATGTTAAACATGATCTCGGATTTACTGACAAATGATCTCCAAAATCTCTGTATATATAAGAGATTTTTTTTGTTTATATAGTTTTGTATATATTTTTATTTAAAGAATTAAAATAATAGACTGAATTTACATTATTTTTTGTTTAATTAATAAAAGTTTTCTATAAATTAAATATTGTTTTTTTCGTTACAATTTTGGTCGGTTTTGACCCAATTTGGTAGGATTTAGAAACAAATTTGGTCGGAAAAAAAAATTTCTTGTGGCAACACTGATCCCAACACATCTTTAACACAGGGCACACAGCTGACTTTAACAATGTAGAGATAATAGACAGAGAAAAGAGAGAAAGAAGAGATTATAATAGAAAGCTTGAGAATACAACAACGAATTGGCATAACGATGAATCTGAAGACACAGACAACATAAGTACCAGCTACAGTGTTGCAATACATTAAACTTTCTGTGATTTTCGGTTTAATTTTCTGTGATTTTGTGTTTATGTTGTTTTAATATGTTTAAATGTAACATTTGTTTCAATGTAAAATTCTTAAATTAATACTGTAAGTTTAGTACGCTGTTGTTAATAATTGTTTAAATTATGATATATGTTTTTTTTAAAATGACGAAACCCCTGAGGAGTCAACAAATAATTGACGAAACGTTGGGTAAATGTAAATTAAAAGGAATTTTATTTACAAGATAATTTAGGTCACGCAAGAGGTAGGCCGTTTATGTGGCTCAATTTAATCCGTCACTGTTGATTTTTCTAAAAATATAATCTAGATCGGTCAAAACCGAAAACTGACTATTTCAAAAAACGTAATAAAATATCAAATTTATCATAATTTGCTTAAGAACGGTAAACTTAAAATAAACAAGTGGCTACACAAATAAAAGAAACCCTTTTCGCGATTTCTTTACTGAAAAAACCATATTCAGAAGCATCAGTATCTCTCTTTGGAATTTGAGCAAGGTCAATATCATCGCGAAATAAAAATTTCCGTTGCCATTACCAAATTTTTACAATCTAAATGTATATTTGGTTTAACATATCACTAGATGATATATCATTCAAAGAAATGCGAAATAAAATTAATTAACCAATAGTTGTGCAGAAATTTAATTGTGAAAATGTTAACTCACCATTTATCATCACAGCATACCAGATTGTTTGTTTGCTTCGAATGTAGTCTGATATAAGAACAAATTTATAACTTCTAGGCGATCTGAATAAAAAGCATACAGACAGAGAAAAAATTAGTTGCAAAACGGTTGAGAAATTCAGTTGCAAAAGGATTTCCGTTGCCATCACAATTTTTTGAATCGCAATAAACATTCGGTTTGACAAACCACAAGATGGTATAGTTGATCAAATTATACACACACTCAAAAGATCGGCTTTTCCAATGAAATGTGGGCAAATATTTAGTTGCCACAACTGGTGAGTGTGACAACCAATAATTTTGCAGAACATTAATTGTTATAATAACGGATGGTTTGTTAGATATGCTTTTTCTGGTTCAAGTTCTTAATTCTAAGCCGATGAGCTGAAGTCCACATGGTCTGGATGGTATTAATATAATAATCTGAGTTTTATATAATTTTTACAGAGTATTTTTCTGAAAAAAATTGTCTTTATTATTGTGTGTGACAACCAATAATTTTGCAGAACATTAATTGTTATAATAACGGATCGTTTGTTAGTTATGCTTTTTCTGGTTCAAGTTCTTAATTCTAAGCCGATGGGGCTGAAGTCCACATGGTCTGGATTGTATTAATAAAATAATCTGAGTTAAATATAATTTTTACTGAGTATTTTTCTCAAAAAAAAAATTGTCTTTATTAAACTAGGGAGAGGTAAATAAAAATAAACCTAATGGAATTTTTCTTGATAAATAAATTATAGGCTATTCCCCTGGTGAGTCAATAACAGATAATATAAGTATATCACAATGGTTTAATAAAGTAGAATAAACTAAAAATCTTAGAATGTTCTAAACATTTTCATCGAGGAAACGACATGATCGTCTTTATATTTTAGTGTAATTACCTAAAGTATATATGAAAACAGTTTTTATGGTGACTCATATATCACAATATTTATACACAGAAACTAATTTGTCGATGTTATTACACTTTGTAACGTTTACCATTTCTTCTAGTTCCATTTATTTAGAAGATCAACCAACATTCGGTTGTGATGATGGAAACTTTATAATGCATGCAACCTAAATTATACGATTGTAGCAACGAGTTTGTTATCTAGACATACCTAGACTGAAACTAGGCAGATGTTTATATAAGAGAAACTATTTTCTTACCGAATGTTTAAAAGGGCGAATAGTTGTGAGTAAATAACAAATAATATAACGGTAGAACTCAAAATCTTAAAATTTTTATTTTTTTTTAAATTAAAAACTCTCGACAAAATTATTTTACAGGGTGATTCGTTTACGACTGCACAAGTTTCACCAGCATACTTGTGCAGTCGTATGTCCATCAACGACCATGCCCGAAAATGCAATGGCAGCGGTTTAAAAAATTTCGGATTAGTGGTTGGAGGGTACTAGGTAAAAATGCTAAATTCTGATACAGTGGTCGCAGTCTTTTCTTACTTAACGAAGCGCAGAGGTCCTACCGTTTCAAAGTTATGACTATTTGACTGAAACACAAATTTTGTAAATTAACACAAAACCTTATTGGGTCGCCCATTTATAATCCCAAGCCATTGTCAGGCAAGTATTTCAAGTGCATGCAACCTCAATCACTTTGTTGCATGCACTTTTCCCACTTTTACACAGAGAGGCGATTGTATTTATGAAATATATAAGTAAACTAATTTCAGTGATTTCTAAAGTACAAGTGTGAGGTATGGATATTAATATCCAGAAAAAAACAATTGTGGAGGTTCCGATACTTTGTCACTTCTACTGATACTTTCAGTTCTATTTACTGATAATTGCAATGCATCAACCAACATTCAGGCGTACTGAATTCGTCTATGGCAACGAATCTGTTCTCTGTGTATATCACATACGGGTTACTGATGTAAGAGAAGATTTCCGGCATATTGGAAATTCGTTCATATCTTAATTCAAATTAATAGAAGTTGACCAGCTGCTTTTGTTTTACCCACTGTGGCCAAGCACACCAACTTATCGCATGTTGCAGCTGTAGCAATAAAATATTATCATTGTGAATGAAACCTTGTAATGGTTCTTGTGGCATTCTCGTACATTGTCTGTTGCCCGTACTGGTAGTCGTACATCTTGAGCCATATGCCACACATAGGACGCTCCGCTCCGTGTACAGCTGCTTGGCGTTCTTTACAATAGGTACTTGTAAGTGTAGTCTTTTGCTATAGTATGTCGTGGATGAGTGTCTTCTCGTCTTTTCTTCACATCTGTCGTGTTCTTTTTATCCTCCCTTCTTCTGCTCTTATGTTTTGGGCGAAAAGGCGTAAATTTTCTTAATGGTCTGAAAATTGAGCAATTTTATAGCCTCATGAATAAAATACGAGTCTGTGTGTAGATGTGGCAGTATGCAACATACAAATACATCCACATGTGTGGCACACACACACACACATAGCCTTTTGGCCATTTTTCTATTTTTTAGCAACAATTACAGTCAAACACAATCAATGTTTGTTTAATGTGCATTTGTGCTCCTAGTGTTTGTTCGTGAACTTTTTTATTCTATCGCAAATGGCTTGGGTTTGCCATGGTTTATGAAACTGTTGACTTTTGCGTGTTCATTTAAGCATTGATTTTGCAGATACTTTTCTTTGATTTAAGGTGAGCATTTAGTTAATAATATTAAATTTTGTTATCGAAACGGGTAAATTTCGAACTAGTAAATATCCGCCACTTCGTGAGCGGAAAACTGACACATTAAACCACAATTCCACTAATCTAAATTTGACGTTCTACATTGAAAGTGTTCTATTTAGTGATCAATAATGAGGTCAAGTATTTCTTAGATTTTTAAGACTGGTACTAATTTAACGCCACGCCAGTATAAAAATGCCCATATTGTTTTCTTTTCTTTATATATTATTAGTTTCGGGTCTTTCTTTAACACCTTTTATACCTATTTCTATTTTCCATGTCATCCATGTCATCAGTTTTAGCCCCTTTGTAATCCCGTTTCATAATCATTAATTTTTTTTTATTTCAATCGCCAGATTAAATGTTGTTTGTTTACACTTTTTTACATATCCCCCTTTTGACCTTTTTTATCCATTTTTAGCCCTTTTATCCCCATTTAAATGTACAAAACCATCTTTTTCATGTAACATTGTTTTTCTCTCATTCTGATCTTTGTTTCATATGACACTTTTTTATGATATTTAAACTCTTTTGGTCCATTTTTATTTTCACCTCAATTTTCCATTTTCTACCTTAATGCTGTTTTGAATTCAAATAGTTTTACTTATTTTTAAAACATGAGCTTACCTTGATGATTTAGCTGAGATAATGTCGAAATTATGGACCCAAAGAGTTAAGTCACCGTGAAAGATATATAAGAGCCTGGTTGGGATTTCCTACGTCTTAGTTTGTTAACGATTAAACTGGGACTGGGGTCGGTTTCATGGATAAATGTTATTCTTGCCATTTTGTAGCAAATCTATGGAGAAGTGATTTTACGTTTCGTGTTGACCAAACTTAATATAATTTTTACTCTTATAAATTCTGATCCTATTTTACGCTTACTACTCACAACCGAAAAGGACGCTTTGTTTAAATCAGTGAGCTGTGTATATTTACATATTTTCTCAACTGGGTCCTACGGATTAAAATAGGCTCTAGAGGAATTATGCTTTTGAAAAAAAAACCTTAGATCTTAATCCCATACTAGTACTTATATAAGTACAACCGTTTACATTAAGTAAATTATATAGAAATAGGCTATCACCATACAGGAATTTTATATGTTCAAAACACCATTGCTGCCGCACCACATATTGCAGCTAGCCTTCATTACCTGAGAATTGCCTTTAAAAGAAGCTCACTAAAAATGAAAACTAGATGTTGACTTTTAATTTTCGTCAAAATCTCTTTACGCATGAAACTGATAGAGGTTCTACCTTAAGGAAAAAAAAATACATTAAACAAGAGTCTTCGGCTCCAAATTAGATACGATTTAAAGAAAAAGCAATGTTTTTCCACCTGCGAAGGCAACCAATCATCACTAATCCACACATGAAGAGCAGAAAAATCGTTTTCTTTTCGTTCGTTTACTTGAGCCGAGGAACATTTCAAGCACATACATTCATCTGTAAAGTACTAAATTGTCACCCGCCTACAGGCGCAGCGACTGCACTACTGTTGGCGAACCGAAAGAACTGACATGTGTTATAAGTCGGCAAGAGAAATAGAAAAAGTGTGGAAAATTCTAAAGATAGTTAGAAGAAAAAAAAAGTGAGAAGTATCTCTAAAAACCAAGAAATTGAATTAAATCATGTTCCACATATGCCACAGATATGACACAGTTACTAAATGTACACTCCGTGTATGCATGTGTGGGTTTGGGTGTTTCGTGAGCTGACATTTTACACCAGCATTTGTACTCGTGGTGGAATTGTAAAGCCTTATTATTTATACATCCTTGTATTACACAATAAAAACAACAACAAACAAAAAGTATAAGAAGAAGATGTAACACATTCGTCATAAAACACATGTATGTACTCATTCACTTATGCAAGAAACGAGGGTGGCCAAAGTTAAACTGTTTAAATAATTGTGTAAAAAATGTAACGCATCAAAAAAAGCATTTCAGAACCTACATTTGTTTTCACCAAACCGATTTTAAGTATATTTACGTGGTTTGAGCCAAGTCTGTTTGGTTCGTAGATACTCTTAAAAAAATTGTCTTAATACTTTTCGAAAACTGCATATGGAATTGCTAATGTGTCATATTGCCCTTGTAGTACCCCATACAGAAATGTACAAGTTTGCATCTTTAAAATTGTTTAACCAATACGACTATAAATCAAAACTAAATAATAAAATTCATATCCACGCCTGCTCTGGTACCTTGCACACAAAGGAGCCTGTGTACCAGAGCAGGCAAAAATCCATTACTGGAGCAGGATGGAACCATTGCGTATAAACTTCTCTTAATTTTTGTGTTTTATGTTCATAATATTTTTGTAACAGCGTTGTGCGCGCATGCGTAAAGAATGATTGACAAACCAAATTTTAGTACTTCCCACGCAAATTCTATATTCTGACCAATTTTGTTGTTCCTGCAATATCTTTAATATTATTCAAATGATCTGACTTGAAATCAATACTAGTATAGAATAGAGTTGTTGTGTTAACTGAGTGGCAATTAAAGTTATTCAATTTGTCGCCACGTCCCTTTTGGTACCTTGAAACCCATGTATTCTTCCCCCTGAATTCAATAAATATGTTTACATTTTGTACTTTGCAATATGTTTATTTTATTTTTTACGCGTATGAGGCAGAAACGGTAGTTACGGTCTATTGTAGTACTTTTCACATATCCAATTTCGCTCTAACCTGCGCTACTGGATGTTCAGAAAAACAAACCGAAAACTTTTTCCCCCTTGGCCGGGAATTTCTCGCAAGGGTTCCAAATTTACCGAAATTTTAAGAAAAATAATATTTGGTATCCTAACGTTCATTTTTTATGGGGCAGTTTTCAAAGAGCAAACGAGGTTACAAAAATCAAAATTTTAATTTTTTATATTTTATATATTTTTCAACGATTTCAAATATGCTACTCTTGATAATATCAGATTTTTAGTTTAGAAGATATAACACCCTGCTTTTAGGAAATTTGGTTTCATCACGAAAACTACGTACCGAATCGTTTTTTTTTTGTTTCTATGTATGTATGTATGATAAAAAAATCAATTTTCATTTTTTTTGTTTTTTTTTTTTGAATGGGGACAACATCTGAGCATCGAATGAGACCGATCCCATGCCCTAAAAGTGAAAATAAAGTCGACGATTCTAAGCGCAAATAGAAAGGGACCTAATCTTTAAAATGGCTCTCCTGAACAAAACTTTTCATCAACTTTTAACTTTTTTTGATGTGGTTAACATCTGAGCATCGAATGAGACCGATCCCATGCCCCAAAAGTGTTCCCTCCCAGAGATATGCGCGTTTTATGAAACTGAAGTCGACGATTATGAGCGCAAATAGAAAGGGACCTAATCTTTAAAATGGCTCTCCTGAACAAAACTGGTTTTTAACCTTAGGTCCTTTTCTATTTTGCGCGTCACATATGTAAATCAAAGGGAATTTACTGTAACTTATTGTGTCGCCCTCGAATTGTAGAAGAACACACACATGCAAAGAAAATCTACCTGGAGTAAAAGAAGTTTGTATGTGTCTGTGAGTCGAATGCTAGTAGTTGAAGCAGTGCAAAACGAAGACGAAGTAGTAAAAACACTTGTCACATTACATTAAATAAACTTTACATCCGGCACAATACAAGTACGTCTTGAGTGTGTTGAAGAGGCGAGCTACACAACCATACCGCCCTCTCTCTCGTATACAGCAGTAAAGTTTTGCATAAGAGGAGTGGAAGACCTAGTGACTGAATGACTGACTGCACTCCAGAGATACACAATTACAAACACATGCAAGCATACACACAAACGCCTGCCCCTAAGTATGCTGTTGGTTGTGTGTTTGCTCTGTTGAACACACATAAGTGACTGTTTTGGCATACCGTGAGTGTTGCATCTGCACAACACCCACATACACTCACACAAATGTGGCCAGAGGATCTTGTTTTAAATCAGATTTTTACGGTAGAGTGTGTGTGTGTGTCTGTAAGTGTGGAAGTAAATGGCCGGGTGATAGTGGTGGGGAAGGCATATTAAGTTGGTGTGTTGTGGAAAGCCTTTCAACATGCCACACTTGACATGTTCCAATTCTCCCAGCAGCATAAAAACTACGAATTTTAAATAAGAATTAATTTGATAGCAAAATGTATTTCTGCAAACTAAAGCATTTATGTATATGTACATTACACGCATACAAGACATTCTGTTTTGAAATGAACACAGATCTTGATTTGTTACAAATTTGGCAACACTGCTCTAGGCATAACAATATCGCTTATTTCGATTGGCAAGACAGGCAGAATTAAAATAACCTCGAGAGACAGCTTAGTGGTAAATGGAAGTCTAATTCAAGCAAGATAAAATTTCAAGCTGCAAAATTGTCCACTAGGCAAGAGATTGGATGAATTTTTGTTGATCTCTCTAATTGAAAATGTGAAGGAAATCTTAAAGGTCTACTTAAACGATAGAGAATGGGGTCATTTTCTAAGAAAAGCATTAATGCTTACTTGTGTTTTGGATCTGAAAAGAAGTCCTTGGTCATATGAGAAAAGTTTTTACATAATTTCTAAATCGAAACCACGTTCCACCGAAAAACATGATCTTTTATTCGAAGTACTCGTACAACCTTTAAGATCACATTAAAAATAAATGACGATTTTATCTAAATTAGCTATTTTCAATATATTTATCAGAACTGTGTAAAGTGGCAAAGTATCAAAAAGAAGCATCAAAAATCATATGAAAAAGCAGAGTCGGACGTGCACTTCTGGATGTTTAGAAATCTAACTGAAAATACGACCTTGGATCCTTTTGGATGAGCGCTAAACCTACAGATGCATGAACTATTGTCATATTTAAATTTTTAAATGTTTGTCTGTGTTTATATTGATCGAATTTTCGGCCCTACCCCGTCCGCAAGTTTAGCCAAATTGCGAAAATATTTTTTTTAGCCATATGAATAGAAATCGGACTTAAAATGGGCATTTTAAGTCCGACCGATATCACCCATTTGTATGAGTTGATAACTCTTTGATCGTAACAAACTATGGCAAATTTTATCCAGATAGGATGTATTATAAGGCTTTGTCTAATACTCAAAACCATTTAAACACATGTGTGGGTGCCATATCTATAGTTGTCAATCTTAATAACGCATTTCTTTTGTTAAGCAATCTTACTTTTCTCAAATTTCATATAAATTGGATTAAAATATGTAGAGCTAAAAACATTAAATCGGATGAACCAATATGTGGGAGCCATTATTAAATCTGAAACGAACCTCAATAGCGCTCTTGGCTCAAAAACCTTACTTCAGACAAGTTTCGTATTACGGCTGCTCGATTAGATGTAGCATGTGTAACAGCTGTATCTAAATCGAAACCGATTGTTTTCAATTTCAATAAATGCAGTTGGTCAATAAAAATACTTAAGCCATGTTTCATCAAGATTTGGTGTTATGAGGCTTCTAAAGCTTAAACCATAGAAATCGTATGATCATATGTGTGGGAACTATTAAAATGTTCAATTTCAATAGCGTCTGTAATTGAACATTCTGCCAAAGTTTATATAGATCGGATAAAAACTGCGACCTGTAGCTTTAGATGGGATAGAATTAGCTGGGGCTCGATCAAATTTGCGGCAATTACAGACAGTTAAAACTAACTTTTAATACCCTGTGCCACTAAGTGGTGTAGGTATAATAAACGTCAACCTTTAGAAGCTTTATGCAGCGTTCAGACGAAAATCACGAAAATAAATTGAAATCACTGGTGAATTCACATCAAAACTTTTTTAGTTTTTGCCTATTTAATGATGATGGGTTACCTGGCTATATTCAAAAGAAAGATGTTTCATAGATGGACTCTAGGTGGGAGTTAACTTCGTTGGTGATGGAAATCCAAAGGGTTTTTGAAGAATTTTTTTTTAACCAAGACTCAGGGAATGTCCCTTATACATGTGGTGCATTGCGTTGGCGAGTGGGAAGAAAAGGATCGAAGGGGGGAAAGAGGGAGTAATGCTTAAAGACACTTTCCTTGTCGCAATTATTGGTAAATACTTTTGCCCCTAGTCGAATTCACATACGGACTGTACGAGCAAAAAAGGAATATGATATGTATAGGTACAGTGCGGTCAACTAGCCAATCGATAACAAACGGGTGTAAATTCCGAGAAAGTCGCGTCACAGCGTCTCAGAACCCAAATTCCGACGATGATCAAGGGAAACAATAGAGTTGGATATCATACGGTTACATATCAGCACCAGAGCTCTTCTCTGAAGACGGTCAAGTAGCTCCAAGGATGATTTTGGAGCACCTGCCAATATATGGGAGTTGTATTTCATCTTCGGCCTAATGAAGATATTAAAAAGATAAGACGGAGTGAAAAGCCTATGCACTTTAAAAAGCCTATGCACTTCCGTGCTTCTTTCGACACTTCGAATACATGTTTCGTCCAACGAGCGTCACATTGTATTTTCATGCCCAGAACATCATTGTTCAGCATCCATACCATCGATAGAAATTTACGATATTGTCGGATCATCGAATCGCTTGTGAGACAACAAGCAGCACTGCGTCTAGCGCACATTAAAATCTACTCAATTCACTCCACCCCAGTTAGAAATGGCCAGTAAATCCCGGGCAAGTGTCTCAGGGATAGACACTTCGCCTTTTATCTTCAATTTATTGAAGACTCGACGGTCGAATAAATATGAACAACAGAGATTGCTGTCATCTCCAAGTGAGTAGATTGGATTCATACTCTGACCCAAAAGATCGTCAATGATAATAAGAAAAAGACCCAACCAGAGAAGCGATAACGATACTGATTACTGCCGCAGTAATTGAAGTAACCAAGAATTAATTTCTGTTCAATTTCCTAAAAAAATGTTTCTATTCTACATGGCACTTGTTGCATAAAATTTTATTTTTAATACAGAAAATATTCAATTTGGTATTATGTAACCTCTCAAACACCTAGTAAAATTAGCTTAAAATTTCTTTTGCGACGAAAAAAATACATTGTTTATTTAAATATTTAGCATCTTGAGGTAACCCATAATAACCGAATTTTCTTTTAGTATAAAGAAATTAACGAACTAAATGAATAAATTTGTAATGTTTCCCTCATGTAAATATGCAAATAATATTATGCTAATGTTCCCAAAGTTCTCAGAAAAAGGTAAATGTTAAGTTCATTATTTTAACATCTCGCATACACTTACAACATCTTCAAATATTGTTTTAACAAAATTACCTTTAATTTTTAGAATGCATGTGTGCCTTTTTATACAGGGTTGCCCAATGGCAACAACTCAAAACGGTGCCAGTGTTTCGTTCATGCTGGTTAATCGTAAGTTTGGTTATGAATTTACGTCTAAGTTCTGTGGAATTTGCTTTGTCTACAAACTTGTGATACACGTTTATTAAGAAGATTGGGACAAAATATGTAGCACCTGTAGGACGAGATCCATTCGTGTTACATTTGCCCAGAAAATGTACAACAACTACGACGGTCGTGACATTTAAGTAAATTATTGCGGAAACATATAAAATGACAGACAATTTTGTTGGTGATGACAGCTAAACATTTTGAGTTTATTATTCATGAGTGTGACTTTCGGCTCCCTCTGTAAATGATGATACGTTGCCGTTGTGCTTAGGAATTCCCACACTTGCCAGGGTCCACAGACATTTTCAGTGCCACAGGTAAATACGAAGGAACACTAACAACACCGGCACTTTAACATTCTGTAGCATAATTTTGTGTGTGATTTACTTCATGTGATAAAAATGTAACCTGTTAATTTGTTGAATTATTTAAAAAATACAGATTTGTAGGTTGAGCAGAATTGGCAGCAATCACACATGTTTTTAAGGGATGGCCACCAACCGTTTTAAAGGGATATAATTGCTGATTTTCTTTTTGTACTGTTCACTAAGCTAGCAAAAGTTCTCGTGGTATTAGAACTTCCTTTCTGATTCATCTGTTTAATTCAAATAAAAATATCCTTTGTAAGGAACATATGCAACAAATTGATGATTCTTTTGGAAAATAAAAGATTAAGGCGGGCAAAGTAAATACCCAGAAGGGTACCAAACTACGCCTCAGACTTTTTCAAAAGCTAAAGGAATACTTACGAAAAGCACCGACCTTAACTCCTTTAAGTACTGGATGGATACAAACATAAACCTAAACATATCACTTCGAACAACTGACGAATTAGATGATGCAGTAGAAGAGTTGACTAGAGTAATACGCGAAGCTGCATTTTTATCCACCCCTGAACCAGTTCTAAGCAACGCTATTCCAAACAGAGTCTTCGTTTCAGCAGAAATTCGAATTCAAATACAAACAAGACGCAGGTTGCGACGCATCTGGCAATTAATCCTAAACCCCACAGATAAGCGGAAATACAATCGTGCTTCAAAGCTACTAACATAACATTTAGATGAATTGAGAAACCTAAATACTGGGAAATTTCTTAAAAACCTAGGTGCTTAAAAAAATGGTGAATATAGGGCGTAACCAAATATTTAAAAAGACCAGTAAGAAGAAATGTTCCAGTTAAAGATAATGACAAAATTTGGTGTAGATCAAATATAGATAAAGCTGAAGCATTTTCGAAACACTTAGAAGACGTGTTTCACCCCCTTCCTTCTAGTAATCACGTTGATGAAACGGAGGTATTGGAATTCCTTGAATCTCCTTGCCAAATGAACTTGCCAATTAAACACATAACTCCTCGAGAAGTGCAACGGGAAATAAACAACCTAGGTAATTGAAAGGCACCGGGATATGACAGTTACTTTCCTCACATATATATTTAATTCTATGCTCCGACTAAGCCATTTCCCTACCCAGTGGAAATGTGCCCAAATTACGATGATTCCGAAACCTAATAAACCGGAACATGTCTTATCATCTTATCGACCCACAAGCTTACTGACGACTTGCTCAAAATTATTTGAAAGACTACTTTTGGAAAGAGTGAGACCAGAACTTGAGATGCATAAAATTATACTAGAACATAAATTTGGATTTCGTACGTAAATGTAATAAGCAAGGAGTACTCTTCTGCAGTTTTTCTTGATGTGAAACAAGCATTTAATAAGGTATGGCATCCTGGTCTCTTATATAAACTGATGAAGAACTTTTCAACACCGTTGAATTTATTGCTAAAATCGTACCTACAAGATAGAGCTTTTTATGTTAATATAAATCAGGAATGTTCAACAATTCGACACATAAAAGAAGGAGTGCCTCAAGGCAGCGCCCTCGGTCCTACAATGTATTCTATTTTTACATCCGACTTGCCTACAACCGAAAATGTAACTGTATCAACTTACGCCGACGATACTGCATTGATAGCCTCCAATAATTCGAAAACAGAAGCATCTAACATGATACAAATACAACTGGACAAAGTGCAAAAATGGCTAAATCAATGGAGAATTAACATTAATACCTGCAAATTAGTTCACGTAACATTCACAAACAGAAGGGGTGATTGCCTTTCAGTATATATAAATGGTGAATAAATTCCGAAAAACAATCACGTAAAGTATTTGGGATTAATTTTAGATAGAGGACTTACATTGAAAAGATACAATGAGATGAAAAGAAATCACCTGAAGATAAAAACAAAAAAGATGTATTGGTTGTTAGGTCCAAAGTCAGAGCTACACCTTGAAAATAAGCTGCTTTTATATAAGACAATTCTTAAACCAGTTTGGACATATGGGATACAGTTGTGGGGTACATCAAGTAACTCCAACATAGAGATCTTGCAAAGATATCAGTCAAAAACGTTGGTTTGTTACTAATAATTCCATTCAAAGGGATCTCGACATAAAAACCATTCGTAAAGAAATTCAGCTTTATAGCACACGATACTTTGAAAGACTACGTTATCATCAGAATGAGTTAGCCATATCCCTTTTAGATGCAAGCGATGGAGTGCGTAGACTTAAAAGGTTCCACATTCTTGACTTGCCATTTCGAAACTAAATTAGAATGAAATTTTGTAAATATGTACATATTTTATTGATTGTATACCTAATTTTACATATTTTATAGTGAGTTTGCTGAGTACACTGGTACTCAGTGGCATATGTTAAGGATCTTATATTATCAAATTTGCTTATTGCAAAAAAAAACACACATACAGACAGATTGCTAATAACCCAATAAGCACAAAGTCGGACTCGGATCCGATTCGGATCCGATTTGAGTCCGATATGACGGACTCCGCTTTCTCTGTTCCGATTCGGATCCGATTTGAGTCCGAGATGTCGGACTCCGCTTTCTCTGTTCCGATTTGGATCCGATTTGAGTCCGATATGACGGACTCCGCTTTCTCTGTTCCGATTCGGATCCGATTTGAGTCCGAGATGTCGGACTCCGCTTTCTCTGTTCCGATTCGGATCCGATTTGAGTCCGAGATGTCGGACTCCGCTTTCTCTGTTCCGATTTGGATCCGATTTGAGTCCGATATGACGGACTCCGCTTTCTCTGTTCCGATTCGGATCCGATTTGAGTCCGAGATGTCGGACTCCGCTTTCTCTGTTCCGATTCGGATCCGATTTGAGTCCGAGATGTCGGACTCCGCTTTCTCTGTTCCGATTCGGATCCGATTTGAGTCCGAGATGTCGGACTCCGCTTTCGATTCAGGTTTGCAGTAAACATTTGGAGTTTTATTTTTATATTTATTAATGAATTTAGTTATTATTTTTAGATGAAAAGTAATATGACATTAAAATTTAATATATTTATAAGTATATGACTCATATGTAACAGACATCATATTAGTGTATAAGTGGAACAAAATACAATTCGTTTGTCAATTTAATTTTGAAAACCTTTTTTATATGTAATATGTTGTGCTCATTGGGCAAATCTTCAAACTCAATATTATTAGTCTTGAAAATACAGTTTATATATTTATATCAGAATTCATTTCGTTTTCGGATCCGACATCGTTTTGAGTTCGGGTCCGAACTCATATCTAAATCGGATCCGAACTCACTTCGATGTTGGATCCGACATCGTTTTGAGTTCGGGTCCGATATCATTTCGAAATCGGACTCAATTCTCGGTCCGATATCGAAGAGGGAATTGCTCCCGTTCTCGTGTCCGACCTCGGACCGAAATCGGATCCGTTCTCGAAACCAAATCAGAGAAGTCGGATCCGATTCGGATCAGATTCGGATCCGATGTGCTTATTGGGAAAACACACATACAAAAAAAAGTTTGCAACGCAATTCTGTTTAAAATAAGTTAGAAAGGGTGAACAATAAATTGGTTAGGTCATTAGGCCTTTATAAAATAATTGACAGACGTTGGAGCCTGTGATGCCACCAAATCTTGAAATGCATTTCATATTTAGATTCGTGAGAACATTTATAATAGCCACATGGGGGATTTGTTGGTCCCATTAGTCAGATCCAAAATATCAAAAAAATCTTAAAATAAAAAAAAATTTATTTACATAGTTAAGGTAATTCCAATATTAATAAGTACTCGTAGCCACATAGGCACTTTCGTAAGGAATTATTTTTTTTGAGCCCTAGACAGGGCCCTCAGTTCAATTCCCAAAAGTCCGTAGTTAAATATACTCGTACCTATTTTTTTTTGTCTCTTAGGTCCGTATGGCTGAGTCAGAGTTTCAAAATGAGTTAAATCTGATGTGTAGATATATATTCGAATTTGTGAGAAAACGGCGCTGTTTTTGAAAACCCATACATCCCCAAATGATAGGGGAAGGTTTTTGGGTCCCAAGGTTCACAGGGTTCTTTTATGCGACGTTATTAATGCGTTTATGCCTACGGATTTCACACAAAGCTAATTTAAAAATGATTTATATGTAAATAGCCGTTGTCGGCCGAAAAAGAAAAATGTTTACTTGTAGGTTTCAACATTTTACTTCGATTATTTCCGCAACATGCAGCTCTGTAAAACGTTTTGCTGGCAAAAGAAAGAGAAGAAGAGAAAGAGAAGAATTTGCGGTTATACAAAATAGGTATGATTTCTTTGTCTGGATGTAAAATATGCGTAATTGCTCTTCTACTCCAAGTACGTTTTAACAATCAAAAACATTTAGAATTGTTTCATGCATTTTTAAAGCGCTACTACTTACTTACTTAGTCTAGGTTCACAACCACTTGTTGGTCCGGGCGTGTTCGGTAAATGATATATACTTATATAGTTCTTAAGTAAGAACTCTATTCCTTGGTGTGGCCGCGCTTCAAATGTCAAGGGATCTCTGGTTTATTCAGCAGAATCTGGGTCTTGCCAGATTTCATCAATATCTCGACCTTTTAACGATTTCGCCTTTGTTTCGTTGCGGTGCCTCTTTTGGGAACATTTTTGTCTTCTTCTTTTTAACCACTGTTCGGCAGTGTTTCTTTGCTTTTAACAACATCCCTGAGAATGATTGACGAAATCAATCCAAATATTGGGAAAAATTAAAATAAATTAAAAAAACAGACAACAAATTTTGCATTTTATAACCTAAAAAAATTGAATAAAAATTAACTTTAACTTTTAACTTTTTTAAAAAATCGCCTGTTTCATAATGTTCTGTCCACCAGACAATATCTATGTCGTGCAATTTTCTACAATTCGCTGTATAAAATATTGTCTTTAAAATTTCGATAGTTCTCCCATCTTATTTAAACATAAAATGTTCCCCGGTCATTATTTTCTTCTGCTAAAATTTTAAAATGCACAGCCCATTGTTTCGATCATTAAAATGATTTTTAACGGGGACAAGTCACCACAAACTTTTCCACCAACTTTCCAATGATAATTGACATATATTGATTATCCTGAAATACAATGAGAGTTTTGCACAAAAGGCGTCCACTATTGGCTTAAAAGGTCGACATGCTAGCTCCGAAATGGTCAACGGTTTTGCATTTTTATATCAGAAACTCTAAAGGTGTACGTCGTAAGTCATATGCATCCTCAGACAGCACTATGAGCTATTCTTGTGCCCAGAGATTGCAGACATGAAATCGAACGATCTTTGGCTTCAGAGGAGGGTGCGACATGCGAGTCTTCTCTGCGGTGTGAATTCCCTATTTTGGAACAGCGAATTGACGCCGTCAGACTTCTACAGTGACGAATTTATGTCTTGCTAAGAATCCACTACACACAGAAAAAAAGTATGGTTGTGGTAACAATTTTCGAAGAGCATCATACTATTGTTGGTTATATGGTTGTGGCTCAACAATATTATGATCATCACAACAATAGTATGGTTCACACATAACCATACTATGATCCCCACAACAATATTATGGTTCTCGCAACAATAGAATTATTCACACACAACCATACTATGATCCCCACAACCATATTATTATTCACACTCAACCATACTATGATCCCCACAACCATATTATTATTCACACTCAACCGTAGTATGATTCTCACAACCATAGTATGACTTACACACAACCATACTATAATCTCCAAAATTTTTGTTATGTTGTTATTCAACAATAGAGATTTTTATTAAGTTTTGTAAAAATACATTAAACTCTTAATAACAGGAGTGATTTATTTAACAGTAAAAAAAATCAATTATTACAAATATTTAAGTTATACTAACCCGTAGTTTGTTTTGAAAAAAATTAATATGATTGCCGTAATTATATTATTGTTAACGTAAAACCAATGAAAACAATACTTTTGTCCTACCAACAATATTTATATTGTTGCTACAACCAAGTTCTCATTTCTAAAGTTTGCAATAATACTATTGTTACATTTCAACAATATTAATATTGCCGCAATCTTACTATTGTCAAAATGAAACTCAAAAAACAATACTATGGTTGCGACGACCATACTTTTATTGCAGAGAACATACTATTGTTGAAGTGACCATATAGTAACCATATTTTTTCTCTGCGTGTACGTACTCATAATAGCTTATCCGTGATGCCACCGACATTTGCCAGAAGGAAGTGTAAATCTCTTCAAAAATTTAGATGTTTTTACCTAGATCTAGGTTTCTTGTATGCGGAGTCAATATAAAACATTATTTGTACCCTCCATCTAAGTATAAAGGGTTGTTCACTTTGTCATTCCGTTTTCAACACAACGAAATATTGGATATCCCATAAAGTATATACTACATATTCTGAATCGTCCTAAAATTCTGAGATGATCAAGCCATATCCGGCGGTGGGAAGCAAACTACAGGCCGTACTATTGAAGCTAGGTGGCTGAAATCTGTTAATGGACTAAAACTGTTGGTATTGAAAATGGGCCAGGTAGGTCAAGATGTAAACATTTTTTCATCATAAGAACCGGGTCACAGCTGGTAAAATAAATAATCCTGAAATTAAGAACACAATATATCATAAACTATTATTATTTGGAACATATGATCTTTGCATGGGTCGAAACACACTCTGAAGCAAAAGTGGATAGTGCGACCCCTTTCCAAAAATTACATTAAAAATCGCAAGTACTGGACTGATCCTTTACGGTCCTAATTTACGGATATTTTACGGAATGAAGTCAATGGTCAATATATAATTATAGACTGTGTTAAAATTGGATAAAAGGGTGTGGCTATATTTCGTGAACAAGTAGCGCTATGATGATAAAACTTGCTGTATATGATGTTGGTATGGAATAAAACACACCCTGATAGACAGCCTCTGACAAAATGTTCATATTAGACCCTAATTCAAGATAGAGGGCATATGAGCTTCAGCAATGGCAAACTTAATTTTTCCACCTGTTTTAAATTATATTTTTAAGGTTTTGCTTTTGCCTCTTTTCAATCATTGACTACAGGTCTACATGACTTTTAATGTAAAGGTATTTCCTTTGGTCCTAAGTCTAAATTTCCCAGGTAAACTAAGATATCCTTTGTCTTTAGCTTTATATTAGATTTGTAGCAAAGGTTACTAATTTTTCCATTAAAATGTTCATACTTTCAATCACTGTGGGCTGTGGAATCAAGACAAGTTCATAAAACCTCAGAAAATATATTACAAGTGAAAATGTTTAAAGCATGTGTTTTTATTTTCTGCCTCCAACTTTACACCTTTCTCAAACTTACTTAAAATCTAGTGTGTTTTTTATTTGCTTAGCAGAATACGAGTATTATAAAAACATCCAGTCGCATCTGTGTGTTAGTTAAATGAGACTATCACAGTTTCTGCCATCACCATTTCTGATATATGCATTTCTTGGTCGGACATAGATTAATCTAAATCCATGCTTCTCCTTATGGAATATGGAAATGTAACACGTCACTAAATTAAAGTTTTTATGCTATCGTAAATTAGTAATTTACTCTTATGAAATATGTTGGAACTCTGGCTTTGTCAGGAAGTCACACAAGCACCGCCACTCTCGCCAAAATCCATTAGCATAACATTTGCCTTTTTTATCCTTCTCGGTCTAAGACGACAGGCAAAGGACACTTAATACTGTTGTTTGATAAAAACACAAAAACAGCTACAGCGACAACAGCTACAACAACGGCAGCGACAACGACAACAACAGAAACATATTTTAACTACAGTCAACAACGTCTCCTCAAACTGTGCGGCAATGCCAGAAATAACTTTTAGTTTCTCTTTCGCCTCCACCATGGAGGGGTGGCAGCTTATTCTTAAATTCTGTTGTGCTTCCTTCAAGCATCCCTTGTGTATGTTTAGCTGTCAGTGTTTGGTGTTGTCCCAGAAAAAGATACCGCGACAACGCAGACATCAGCATGAGTGCCATCATCATGAGCACCGACATCAGCGTAAGCATAACCAAGTTATGCCGTACATATTTCGGAGGCGTTGCTGGGGTATCACCCGCTTACCAATATCCCGCCGAGAACAACCAACAATGGCGCTTGCTGTACATTTTTTCCGGCATCCCTTTGTGGCCTGGCCACTCCTTAGTCTCGGGAATGTTACTGAACGCTATCAGAGTGTTATGAGGGAGAAAAAGTTAATTTTTTCGATTAGCGTTGCCTTTGCAATACTCCGAGCTTAACAGTTAAACGGGTTACATGGCGACTTTCGCCATAGTTGTGGAAGAAGGAATTTCGGATTTTCTGAAGCAAACAAAACTGAAACTGCCAACATGTATTTGAAATAAAAATAAAGGCATGTAAACATGTCGTTAAGTTCGAATTTTAAATATCATCCTTTAGGGGGTCGATCTATAATAAACTTAAATGTGTGTCAGAAATTCTGTATCGATAAAATTCGTATTTGGAGGCTGATTCATTTGTGAACAAATATGTTCGTTTAATGCTTCACAACACTTTGGTAGGTTTCGAGATTCCGACTTGGTCCCTTGTTAAACCCAGCTTTAAGTCCAACAGCTCTGTTATCCAAAACACTAACTGTACACCAGTACTTGAAAAAGTTTTTCCGCCAAAGTTTTCAATAGCATTCGACTTTGATGGCAAATCAAAATGGACTTAGAAAAGAGTCATTGAAGTTAGCAGCCTTTAGATTGCTTAAAATAATTCAAGAGTTCTTAATAGAATTTTAAAGGCAATATTATCTGCACTGACAATAGTATCTGCACATTTTTTAAATACAGTAACCCAAACGGCAGGTAGCACTTAAAAATTCAGGACACAGCATTAGAGTTCTAGAGCAGGTTCATTTAATCGTTGCCTTGTAATTACGACCGTAATTATCCAGTACTTGATGACCAGGATCTGCATTTAAAAATCTATTGCAGATTTTCTGTAGAGTATAATATTAATAAAATCGTCAACTTTATACTTAGTAGGACACAAATACTGTTACAACATTGAACACACCCATTTCAATAGTAGAACTGAACATACCCCGTTAATGTCATATGGGTTTTGAAAGCTAACCTCGATAGTGTTAGTCTGTAACGGGATTTTAAAATTGTTTCATAGATTGTCAGATAATGAAAACCGTATCGCTGTAATAGCGCCTATCAAGTGTGAAATGAAAAAAAGCGATATTTTTAAAACGCTCCGGCCACTAGGGATTAGCCGCATGTTCGTCTACCGATGCATTTAACTGTTTGAGGAGACTGGAGATGTAAACGACCGCCACCGGTCGGACCGGCCATGCTCAGTTCAAACACCGCATGTCATCAAAGCCGGTTAATCAAGAATTCACAGAAATCCGCTCCGAAAACAGAAAATCATGGCCCGTCTGATTAAAAAAGACAAACGACGTACCGGACATTTATTGACTGCAGCTTTAAAAAAATAGGATTGAAAAATGCAAACGTCTTTTGGTGAAGCACGCGGATAACTTGCACAGACAAATTTTCTTCACCGATGAAAATATTTTTACCGTTCAGGAAAAATTTAACAAGCTAAACGATAGAGTATATGCGCGGTCATCTAAGAAAGCATCTGAACTGATTCCAAGGGTGGAAAAGGGTCATCACCCAGCTTCAGTCATGGTTTGGTGGGGTGTCTCTTACGATGGGGTCACTGACCTGCATTTCTGCGAACAAGGAGTCAAAACATCGGCCAAAGTTTACCAAGAAACCGTTTTGGGAGCTGTTGTGAAGCGTCTTAACAATTCCTCGTTCCAAAACCAGCCATGGACTTTCCAGCAGTTTTCTGCGCCGGCCCATAAGGCTAAAACGTCCCAGGCCTGGCTTCGAAACAACTTACAAGCGTTAATTTCCTCTGAAGAATGGCCCTCACTCAGTCCAGATTTGAACCCATTGGATAACAAATTGTGGACGGTTTTAGAGGACAGGGTTTGTCACAAAAGATACCCCAATATTGGAATTCTTAAGACTGATTTGCTTCGAGCTGTGGCCAATTTTCCAGTGGACGAGGTTCGTGCAGCTATTGACGAATGGCCAATGCGACTTAAGGCGCGTGTAAAGGCAAAAGGCGGACAATTCAAATAAGTAGATTATTTTTTGGTACAATATATATCAATTAATATATTAAAAAATATCTGGTCAAAAAACATTCAGTACTTTTTATTTTACAGCAAAAAACGTGTGAAACAGTATTTATGTCCCTACTTAGTGTATAATTATCAGCGGTCTAAATCCTGGCTAAAGTATTTGTAATTTCTGGCTGGGACCTATGCTTTAATGCCAGCTTCGTCTAATGTATTTAAAATAGAAGTTTTTACATGCCAATGAAATTAATGTCCTTGTACTCGTACATAGAAAAGTCTTCTGTACATATATTTACGAGTTAGAAGCCCAGCTGCTTAAAATATTACATATTTAAAACCGAGTTTGAACCTGCGTTTTCTTGTACTAGTAGAACATATCACAAACCACGGTGACCTACTAAAAAAATTACAAATAAAATAATTATAACTTCTTCAAATATCAATTGTAGGAAGTGAGTATATTTCGCCATTAAGAGCCGCAATTTTTTGGCTCTCGGTTTAAAACATATCAATCTTTATTTATAGGGTGGGATCCATAATTGTGCATCATAATTTTATCAAATTTATATCTGTTGGCGTTAGTCTGGAAGTAACTGAAACTGAATATCTGCGTGAATAAAATATTTCTAAAAAAAACTGAATGTCTTATCAAGAATGCATATTTTGGTGGAAATTTCATGTTTTCTGCATGTTTTTTTAAAGAAAAAACCCCTTTTGTAAGCATATTTTTGTAAGACATCAACAAAATCTTTTGAAATGATATCACACCTGTTCAATAAATGAATGAAAACACAGCATTCATATTTGCCCCCTGTAAAATCTTACATCGATATCTCTACTTGAAGGCTTGATAAATACTAATAAATGAAGGCTTGAATGATAAATTTTGCGTTAATATCTAAAAGTGAGGCATATCGCTAACCCCTGTAAAGGCAAGCATTTACACAATTTTTGACATGAGGACGAAAGTGGGCAGTAAATTGTGTGTGTTCTTGAAGCACATACAGAAAGTCATAAAGATGAAGAACACGTTTTTAAAAATATTCTTAAAATGTGTAGGGATAACTTTGACTAAAAAAACGTTTTTTGACGTAAGTAAAATGTCTTATACTCGTATGAGTACGGCATTCGTATGTCAATTTCTTTACAAATTGTAACATATTTTTGGACTTAATTCGGTTTGGATATGTGACCTCAGCACGAACTTAAAACACTCCTGTACCACAGTGTGGTATGGTATAAAAGGATATAAAAATCCAGATTCTGGTAATCCAATTAAGGTCATCTAGAAAACAATATCATGGCACCCTTCGCTAAAGACAGTCACCATTTGTCCAATCTCGATTTAGAAGCAGCATGACTTTAGGCTGTTTCTGAACGCTCAACTAACTAAGAATGTAAGATGTTGTTCCATCTTACATTCTGATATACATCTGAAACGGATGCAGATTCAAGTAATTTCGCCAAGAAATTGCATTATATTTCATGAAATAGGTACATAAAGAAAGTATAATAACTCTAATGTTACTGTCCTGCAACTTAGTGTCATCGAACTGCTAACAATATTTCAACCCAAACATACGTACTCACATTCAAACTAGCAATAATATCTTAATAATCTTACGCGTGTGGGCTTATACGCTCTTTACGTGAGTGCAAATTTAATCAAAATTAAATTTCCATCCGTAGCATGTGGAAAGTGATTATTGTGGTATTTAATTTGAAATACAATTTGCGTTTACGATGTGACATTTGGATAGATATGTAGGTTCGAATATACAAACGTACGTGTGTCCGTATCCTTAGGCAAATACCAATGACAATCTTAACAACAAAAACAAGAAAGCAAACAAGCCCATTTGCAGGATGTCATGCATTTCAATTGTCTGTCGCCTTCTTATCCAGAGCGAAAAATCAATGACAATGACAACGACAGCGACAACAGACAAAAACACACAGCCACACCAAGTGGCAGAAATCACATTGTCAGCAACATAATTATCAGGCATCAATAATCGCACAGTCACACATCTATGAGTTTACACACACACACACACACATTTGTATGTGTTATACAAATACACTAAAAGAGACATATCATTTACAAATTGGCATCAGCACTAACATCCGAATATTACGTATGTACGTTCACACACACATATAGACGTTGAATGGGTCTATACATGAGACTCAAATCCACCCAAATCCATTCCGAAAAAGATCATTTGAAAATGTTTTTGTTGAAAATAAAATCCATTTTTATAAGAGTTTATTTTATTCCAACTGACGTTTTTACACAATCTCAATTGAACATAGTCCAGGCATACGCACACACCGACAAAACTCTACATGAGAGACATTCCACGGCAAATATGAGACATGTCAAATAGATGAAATGATTTTATTCCGACCTTAAACAGTTTCCCATTACCGATGCGATTACTAGTTTAAATTATGTAGATTTTCTGCGTAAGCAAGGGCCATGCTCTGATTTAAATGTCCCCCACATTGTGGTAAAGGGAATTATGACTTAGTGCTGATGTTTTCAATAAAGATAGGCCCCATGTTCAATATATCAATCGCTATTCCCCTGCCGTCCCCTGTTCGGCCATCTGTTCATCTATCATTGTTATTAAAGCACAGATCGTAATTATGACTGGATTTTGATGAAACCTCTTACATTATTCAGGTTTTGGCCATGGGCGAACCCTATTGACATTGATTGGTTCATATCGTTCCATGTTTTAATGTCATAGATAGGTTACATGTGGCCAATAACAATCTCTAATGAAATTGGTCTTTATCGGTCAATTTTTTCGATAGCCCCCACACAGAGGCCCCAAGGTCTTGAGGTCCTGCAGCTAGAAACAAAAAAATTTAACAGATAGAGCTCAAATTTTCTGCGGTGCATAATGAGCTGTAATAAAACAGTTGCCCGGTCTTAAAAAAATTTAGCACGACATATTTATTTTGAACTAATGATCGACCAGGAACCATTTAGATAAGAACGGGTCATATCCGTCGAAGTTTTGGTATAGACTTGGTACAAAGATCCCTTCGTGATTTTACGCACAACTGATCTATATCGATCAAATTCAATTTTATAAAGGGTGTTTTATTTCAGACGTGTGGTTTTCAAGAAGAAATAAAACGCATATAATTTAATGTTATCGCCAAGAATTTAGCTTTAGATAAGGGTTTACCATTATTTTTAAAAATGATTTCGGGCAAGTGACCGGTACGGCTGAATTCGAATAAATTCCAGCTGAGAGCCCCAATTTTCGTCCACTTTTTTGCAGCATATGAGGTCATATATCAGCAATAATGCGCCGACACGATTTAAGCCTTAAAAGAGAATATTCCTTTCAAGGCTTAAATCGTGTCGGTATTATATTCATAGACAATCGTTTTCATACACACTACAAAAAAGTCGAACGGTGTTAAATCGTACGATCTTGGAGGCCTTGCCACAAGCCCACGACGCGAGATAATTCGTTCACCAAAAGTTTCCTTCAATAAATTGATGTTTCGTTGGTTGTATGGCATGTAGCGCCATCTTGTTGGAACCAACACCCTCCAATTCAGACAAGACTAAGTCATTAATCATGGCTCAATAGAGTTACGCCTTGACTGTAACATTATAGCCGGCTTCATGTTTGAAGAAATATGGACCAATTATTCCCTCTGCTCATAGATCACAGTGGATTTTCATTATTTCAAATGCGACAATTTTGGTTAATAACGCATCAATTCAAGCAAAAGTGAGCTTCATCGTTGAACAAAATGTATAAGTAAAAATCAGGATCGGTGTCCATCTCGTTTTGGGTCCAATCACCACGATTTGCAAATGTTGTTCCGGACTAAGTCTATTTATTTTGAAATGGCAAACCAAACTGAGCATAAATCAAGTAACAGCTGTCAAAAAGACCAACTCCAAAAAAAGTTGGCCAAATTAAAAAGAAACGTCTAAAAAACACAATTTATAACGATGGACAAACAACCAAGCTTTGTTTGGACCATATAGACCCATATTTACTTATAGATATAGTCACCATAATAATAGTTGCGGTGTCCCAAAAAACCGGCTTTCAGACCACATGGGCATATAAGTACCATATACGAGTAACTAAAACTAAGCATTGTGCACTTTACTCGACTTACTAATGAATCTATTGATACTGAAACATGTCAGTTCAGGTGTTGACATATGTCACATACAAAAGTCCGTCCAAATATAAACTACTGCAGACGAATCTTACAAATTAACTTAAATGCCCCGTCATCGTAGTTATTGCTATTAATATCATGTGTGAGTACTTTTTATCTAAATCACCTGTATACGTACCTTAGGGTTGGGATTATCGTGAAGTTTATACAATCCAATATTTTATTTAAGGTTTTACAACTTTTCATTATGTTCAGATAGAACTTTTTGCACAGATTGTCCCACAATTTAGTACTGATGACAAGAAGGTTAAGACAGACAAAAAACACAAAACAATTGTATTTTTTTTGTTGTCTATAATACCTTTTTCTTCGGTTGGATATTAGGTTTGTATGTGTTCTTATAAACCTACAAAAGGACATCAACAGTTTTTGTTGCTTTTTGCTGTCGAGGTCGTTGAGATTGTTTCTATGCCCCTACCTGTCGTTCTGAGGAAGCAACGGCTGTGCCAGTGTAAATAGAATTGTTTGTTGTCATATCTCAAAGTGTTATCATCTTCAAGTGTTTAACGTATGTGTTTGTGTGTGTGAGGGTGTGTGTTGTCCCAGTGCCCAGGACATCGGCTTCCCTGTTGTTGTGCATATCCTGCAAATGTTCAATACTTAATAAATATTTATATAAATTGAATTGTTTCGGTATTTGCTAAGCAGTTATTGTGACATCAATACTCGTAAATTACTAATTTGCCATGGAATATCCCTGTAGAAAAGTACAAAGACCCTGGTATTTGTTTTCATAATTCGTAGTTAAGCATTGAAGGTGCACGTGTATTTGTATGACGACATGATTTGAATTGTTTAAATTGGATTTTATCTTCAAATTTGATTGTTTATTTCGGAACTTGGCAAAGAATATAAATAGTACGTCTGCTACCGACTGAAATTATTTTATTTGTATATTAAAATTTAATATAGTTTTCTTATTATTTATATTGAAAATATATGTAGAGGAAGCGACACGAATTTTCTTAATACAGGGTGGAGCGCGGTATTTTGCTTATTTGGGAATGAATTTTAAAAATTATTATCAGAAAATTTATTTTATATTTTACTTATATTGAACAGTAAGGGAATTTTTAAATTACATGGTTTTAAATAGCCTATCTGGCAAATGTCAACCTTTGCTATTCACACACTGCTGCATAGTTTCCTGAAGTTTTCATGAACTTTAACAAGCATGTGGACTGGTATTTTGCCAATTCCAGCCTAAATATTGTTAATTAGGTCCTTCAAGGTGTTGGAACGGTTGATATACACATTCGCTTCAGGTAACCCCAAAGAAAAAAAAATCGCATGGGGCTAAGTCTGGTGAGCGTGCCCGCCAGTTCACTTTACCCCTCAAAGAGATAAGCCATCCAGGAAACATTTCCCTTTAACAATTTATGGTAACCCTCGCTGTGTATGCAGTGGCACCATTCTGCTGGAACCATGTATCCTTAAATTGCATTGCTTCAAGAGCCGACTGAAATAAATCCTGTATTATAGTCAAGTAGCGTTCGGAGTTCGCAGTTACGACCGAGCAAAGCGTTTCGGAGATTGTAGTACTGCTGCTGTAACTCTATTGATGTTTTGTTGTGTTGTTATCCTTCTCTCAGGTCCCCTTCGTTCACATGACACATTCCCTGCTGTTCTGAATGAAGTTACCAATTTCCAATTGATTGCCGTCCAGGAACACATTCGCGTGGGGGAACAGCGAATCGTGAACGAAAAGCTTGCTGCACTGCAATGATCGAGAGCGCCTTTTAAAAATACGCTTTAACACAAAATGATCTCTCCGCATGTGTCCAATATATGATGGCAACTGAAAGGCAGACGAACACATATTTCCCGTCCCGTCAGTCACTATAAGCCACGCACCTCGACCAACAGTGCCGCCACAGCATGTAGTCCAAAAAAGCAAGTTACCGCGTCCACCCTGTATTATTATACAAAATCCATATTTGAAAGAGGAACACATTATACAAAGACCTTTAATAAATTGCAAAAAATCAAGAATAAAGTACAATCACAACGGGAATGCTGCTCATAGTCATCCTGCACCACTCTGTTATTTAGAAGAATCCACGCCTCTGTTTAGAGTTTAAGTAAGTTTAGACTTGATGGTAAGTTAAGAATATATGAAAAATAGATATGTCTGTTCCAAATTTACTTTACGAGCTTTTCTTCATTTGATCTTGATCGAAATTAAAGTGTATCCTGTCTAGTAAGGAGTTCAAATGGAAAACGAAATTTGCTTGCAGCCATATAAGAGGTTACAAGTGAAATTTGCTTGCAGACATATAGTAGGTTACAAGTGGCTCATACTGTACTTTAATAAATTTGAGCTTAACCAGATTTATTTTGCATTTTCTGGAGCAGCAGAACCTTTAATTGCAAGGGTACAGTGTGTAGAGGCAATTCTAAAACATGGTCGAGATCCAGTTTTAAAGGATTTAATTGTTTGCAGGAAGCGGGGTTGAATCTGGATTTACTGGCATGACTGAAAACAAGAATGACCGCCTGTCCTCTTCTTATTGTAAACAAAGTGCAGATTGCAAGTATTAACAAGTCTCGATGAAACATTAAACAATATTTGCGTTCCTTCTAATGACGGTTTCTACAGAAATTAGAAAATAGTTCCATGTCCCCATAGAAATGTGTGTTTCAACTTGGGCCCTAACCGACCTAACAGCTGCATATTATATTAGAAGAAAATCGACCAGATTGGCTCATCAGGTCGAGCCAACCTAAGAGCGATATATCTCCGCTGATGCCAACAAATAATGGCAGCCGTAGCTTTTTAACCCATTCCTGCCTAAAGGGTATTTAAATACCCAAGAAAGTGTTGATACGTAAATAATTTAAGCGTGGGCCAGGTAAGCGATATCGCGGTAATTTTTTTTTTATAGAAAAGAGGAAAGATTGGGCAAAATTAAAGCATTTAGCAAAAATCGAAATTTGTTATTTCAGAAAATGCTCCCCAGAAGTGTTGTCAAACATAGGAAAATAGAACAAATTAAAATGTCTAGTTTTACCGAATAGCTTTAGTTCTCTATTATGTAATGGAAAAAATCAGGCAGCGATACATCAACTCAGCTTGCCTCCAGATCCGGTCAATGGTCTTTTGTTCATATGGTCTTTTGGACATAAATTTCCAAATTTCATAAAAATCGTACCAGCCGATCTATAGGCAGGCAGTAACGGGTTAACTAATGATAAACTCTGTATTAAATCTATCGACTTGGTCCATGTTATTATAAAGCCCCCATACAAATGAAACTCAAGGTTTGGAGTCCAGCCGACCTAAGAACGAAATATTTTAGCAGATTCCTTTAAATTGTATATGTGACATTTATATGACCAACAATTCCCCCATTTTTCTTAAGCAATAGAGTCTGAAGAGTATGACAAGGGGATCATACAGTCCGAATTTAAGCTTTCCCTTTTTATTATATCCTCGACCGAGGTGTGAATGGGACACTGGTACAAATTAATTGTTCATACGATCTAGATGTGTCCGTTCATCCGTCAGTGTGTCTGCTGAAAGCACGAAAGCGATCAAAGGAATTAACATAGTAACCTTAAATTTTGCACGATGATAGCTTATGTTGAAAAACCGTTTAGGATTAGCGCAATAGGTGGAAAATTCACATTTTTTTAAAGTTTTAAATGAGAAAGGGTCGTAAAAACGGACCTTTTTAGCGCTTTAGTAACACAAGGTTGAGCCTGGCCGGACAGAAAGAGGTTCTTACATGATTTTCCTTGATTTTGTGAAATCAATCTTAGTTTTCCCTTGGCGATATTTGTTATGTGCGATTGTTTTCCTGCATATGAAATAAATAAGTACGGAAATGAATAAATACGGATATATATTTCAAACTAAAGCAAATTTTCCATAGAAAACTACCGTTTAGAATATTATTATTACCTGTGCAATGACAATACAGTAATCCTATTCTCTAAATCTCGAGCAAAACATAATCATATTTTGTATAATGTCGCACACAAATTTGTTAATTAACACTTTAATAGATATGTACCGTTGTATATCAGCCTTCCAATTATCCATTGAAAAAGTCAGGGGAGAAATTCGAACAAGTTTACAGAATTTTACTTAGAGTGATTTATGTCCGATATCAACTGTCCATTCACAAAAACATAACGTTAAATGTGGAAGTTAAACCTTTTTCATAAAAATCGATCAACTGAAATGCCATCAATAAATGGGTAGGGTGGCTATTAATGCTGTAATCTCGTTTTCCCACCGATTATGAAAATCTATGGGTGATTTATTAAAACCCATTCTGCAAATGTACTCACCTCTGTACGACCAACAAAAAAAAACAGAGAAAAAAGGCCCAAAAATATAAATTCATTAAATAAGTTTGGCCAGCACTCACACGGACACAGCGAAACATGTACATGGCAATTTCCGATTAAATATCAGTAAACACACGTGCATATGCGTACGAATGTGGGGATGTATTTGGTGTACATTGAAAAAATTAATTTTTTTAATGCAAAAATATTTTTCAGCAAATACTGCAAACGATGGAGAACAAAAAACCCTTCGATACAAGATACGTTGAAAAAATTGCTGCAAAGTTTGCATTTAAATTAATGCTAGTCGCAAAAAAGGTGTTGATTTCAAATAAATAAACAATGAAGAACTGCCGGTAAAAGGATTTATTGATCGATTGATAGCTCTAATCTAAGAAAATAGAACAAAAATAATTTAATTTTTGGCTTCGCATATTCAATGTCGGTTTTTGGGCCCCAGACCATTAGCCAAATTCCTAGGGCATCTAGCTTCCCGAAATATTACACTGTATTTATTGATATTTATTTAATGCATGAACAATACAACAATACATGAAGTGCATGTGAAAACAAACATACCTCCAGGCTATATCTTACAACTAAACATTACATCTGAGTTAAAAATGAAATTACGTAACTAACGAAAAATCAATGTTATGACTGGAGATACTATTAAACTCTTTCATTGCTCTGGTAAAAGGTCATATATTGAATAATACGTTTTATGAACCGATGGTCCGGTAACAACGTCAGCCTAATATTATGCATAAGCATTCGAATAAGTGACTCGACAAATCTGATCACACATTTCAATACAGTCATAAGTCAATCGCGCTTGTAGTCGAACCAAGTAAATGCTGTCCGCATATATACAGAAAGCAGAGAGACAGCACACAGAGAAAAATATCGGTTGGGAATTGGTCCGAACTACTCATATTCGGTTAAATAAACATACATTCTGGTTCGACTTACGTCCCATAAGATGTAGAATATTACAATATTACCATTTTTACAACCAATATGTCGGTTCTACCAACCGAATTCAGTTAAAAACTGTTGTCCAATAAACATCAGTTAGGGCGTGTTCTTTTTTTAAGCAAAATTGTACCTATATAACTGTTTTTACTACTTTTATCATTTTAGTATAGACAGTCTAAAATAAATTTTTTATTAAAACTTAATAAGTAATTTATTTTCAGAATGGAAACCAAAATCGACACAGAAAGCCAATTCATAAAATTAAATTCTTATCCATTTTCTTAAATATACCACAAAATATGACCGATAAAAAAAATACGTATTTTTATATCACATGTGGTCAAGCCTTCATGAAATATATTTATTTTGTCCAGATTACCCTTTAGTATTTGGAAATATTAAGGTTTGAAATCCCACTTTACTTCATTTAAATAATTTATCATAATCAGCTTTATCTTAAAACTTTTTCATACTTTAAAACCAAAATTGAACCGAATTCAAAGAGTTCCTCTAGCGGTTAAGCGAGCTTGGTAACTAATTGCTTATAGTATTGCTTGAATAACTTTTTTTCTACAAATTACAATTTTTCAAATTAAACATTTTATGATGCATAAAGCAAATCAGTTCTTATATACAAATAAATTTCAAAAAATTCTTGTAAAGTTTTTTAGCAATTGCCTTAACTACCACTTACTCGTTTAATAAGCTAGTACCACGCTAGTGACACGCCTAAAATAATGTTTGTTGTTATGACGAATCGAAAGAGTCCTTATAACCAATATTCTATAAAAAACAAACAATACATGTACGAACTTTGTCTCTCCAAACAATGATGGTAATGGTTCTCTCTACTGAAAGTTATCGTGTACCCATCCATCATTCGATTGTTGCAATGGAGTACATTGATAGTACGTGCAACCATTATTAATTGGCAAAAAATCCAGTTATGGAAACAGATCTGTTCTCTGTGTGCGCGCATTTGTTTGATAGTCGTAGTTTGATAGTCAGGTTAAGCTATTTTCGATAAACCGCTGATCCCTTTCCCGCATTCAGGAGGTAGAAACCCAAATAACCTGGATTTATTGAAAGAATCAAGAAATATTCCATATAATATACATAGTTTGTTTTTTTTCAGCCAAAAAATCTCATAAGATATACAAAAAAATGTCTGTTTATTTAAAAATAAGGTTGATGATAAATATATTGTGATTTTTAAGTTTTTAGATATTGTTTATATAGAAAATTGTTTGTCACAATAATGACCCTATTTTCAATATTTTTTTTCTTATGTTTGACCCTTAAAGTAGAAAAATACAGAATAAGGTTTTTCGTATCCTTTTTACCTTCTAAACTAGTATAACGAAATAAATTTCTTAAAAAACAACCATGTATCTCCAATTGCTGAAATATTCTTTTGATAAAACTCAAACTACTGTAACATATCCTACGTAAGATTGACATGTATTATTTGGATTAATAAATAATTTAAAAAAAAATTAAAATATATCCCAATAAACATGAAATTTGTTCATAAAATTTTTTTCATTATTTATTTATAGTTTTAGTTTGGTTAACATATGTTCGGCCTTTAACAATTACTTTATTATGACTTCAATAGTTTTTATTCTGGTTCGAGAACTTCTTTGCTTCTATTCAGAATCAACGTTAAAAAAAATTGGTAAAATGTATTGGCTATGGTTGCACGACAGACTGTACAGCTGCTTCTAAGCCCGCCAAGGTATTTCTCCAGCAGTATATTGCAACGATTACTTCAGACACAAATCAAATGGCTTCAACAATAATCTCATTTAAATGAATGATACATACCTTATTACATATGTATAAGCTTGAAATCAAGATGAATAATTTTCTAATTATTAATAAATATGAAGCAAATAATACGAAATTTGTTTTCAAAAATAAAGAAATTAAAAAAATGTTCATAAAAGTTATGAAAAAAAATTTGCGAAGACTTATCATAAAAAACTTTAAACAGGGATTAACCGGCTCAAGACCTCTTGCTTCTATATTTAAATAGAAGACAAGTTTTTAACAAAATGGCAAAGTGACGAATGAGAACTACTGTTGTAAACCTTACTTTTCAAGTTTTCTTCACACAATTGCCCACGAAAATACAACTCACTCTTGCCACCTCTAAAGATACACATCCATACACAAAACAATTCTGTAAATTGTCTGAATACACTAAACTATGACAGCGACCATAACGCAATGCATATAATTGCATCCAAAAATTCTAATGAAGATCCTTTTTCTCTTATAAAAGAAGATGAAATACCAAAATTTAACTATTTACGGACGAACTGGAACAAATTTAGGAACTTAATTACAACATCCATTCATAGAGACTGTCCCATTACCAATAATAGAAATCTTACGAACTAAGAAATTGACACACACCTTCAAACACTTAATGATATAAAAATAAATGCCATAGATACGTCTGTACCCAAATTTAAGAACAAGGGCCAACTGAAATTTTTTATTAACCCCGTCATTAAAATATTGCAGACTGGAAAGAGTAAAACTCTAACGATCATAAAAAGACATAACAGACAAGGAAGTGTTGTGTCTGCAAGCGAACTTCTATTTTTAAAAAACAAACTTAAACTTAAAAATCTATGAAAAAAACTAAAAAGCATAAGCCGCAAAGATCCTTCGTTTATGTTTTCAGAAGTCAAAAAACATTTTAGAGAAAAACAAACTGCAGAAATAAATATGATAACAATTGAACAAAATGATAGGAATCTACTCGATAAATCAGGTACTGATCATCGGACGCTACAAATTAAGACTACTTCTAATAAATATATTATGAAAGAATCTGTACATTCCTTCAAACTAATTGATAACAACACCATACGAGTACATACGAAGTTACGGAATGCTTCACACGGTTCTTGGTAACAAAAACCAGACATGATAGCATTTTTTCTAAGCTTCGAGATTTCAATAACGAAAGAAAATCAAATGAATTTGATATAAGTATATCTTCTACAGAAGATTACTTCGTAACATGAACAGAAATAACTACGAGGAAAACATTCATCCGGAATAGATAATATTCCCAATATTGTACTAAAGAATATTTCCATGTCATTAATATTAGAGTATTGTACCCTTTTCAACAATATGATCAATAATTCTTACTTTCCCAAAGCTTGGAAACTAGCTAAGGCTGTTGTATTACCTTAAAAAAAACAAAGATGTCTGTAACATAAAAAACTACCGTCCTATTAGCCTTCTTCCCAATATCAGTAAAGTTTTCAAGAATTTTCCTTTACATTTCGTCTTATTACTATATAACAGGATTAATGATAAACAATTTATAGTTAGTATTTGTGAGAGAAAAAGTTCGAACAAATTTTCAATCATTAACCCTCCGACGGTTGAGTCATCCGTTGCCCTTATACGAATTACAAGGTTCACAGGGACCTATTTCCATTTGTATGGAATTTGATGTTAAAATGCATTTTTTACATTTTTTGTTTTGATTTATTATTATTTAGAAATTATACATGTATAATGAATGTTAAAATTTTTTTGTTATTTTATGTATAACATTATTAATTTTTTTAGAGTTTTATATGAAAAAGGCCTAAAAACTATTGTTGTGTAGATTGTCCCTCTTCCAACATATTTTCTGTGCAGGTGTAGCATCGATGTATAAGTGTTGAATGCTCTGCACAAACTGGATTGTTACAGGAATGGCAATAGGCCCTTGTTTTCCGCTGCCGTCCGTACTCAGAACAGCATAGGCGACATGACGGCCTGTTCGTTCTAGACGCAAACGACGGTGCAGCTCCTTCTGCCGGTCTTGATAATATCTAAAAAGAACAAAATTATGTAGTTATTCTGCTTTTGAACATTAGAATTGTTTTCCATTGCTTCCATTGCGTTCCGTATCCTTGGATATGCGGGTATGCGGTTGTTCAGCGCTCGTTCCTCTATGTTTGGTAGTGCCAATTGTTTTGTCAGCATCAGTAGGAATGACCATCGCCTGTCACTTCTTTTTATTGGCTTCATCTCGTTGTATGAAATAAATGCAGCTAATGCAGCAATGAACCCACCATATTAAAAACATGGCCAATGGCCAGCGGTTTGTTGAGCGCTTGCAAGTATATGTGCCAAGCATCTGGTCCATTGTATCAACCCCCGATTTGTTGGCGTTGTAATCCAAAATAGCAAACGGCTTGTTCTTTTCAGTTTGCATGTCCACACCGCACGTATAATGTTGTGTCGACAGCAAAATTACCGCTTTGTTCTTCTTGGGAACATATGGACTTAGTGCTATATCGCCTTCGTTGAAGCCGAACAATGTGCTGTTGACAGGACGCGTATGATTTTTTTTGGAATTCCCGAGGCACACATGTCTTATTCGAGCGCACTGTTACAACATATGCGGTTTTCTTCCTGATCAAAGTACGCGCCAAATCCAAAGTTGTGAAAAAATTGTCGCCATAAATTGTGCGGCCTGTATTCAAATATCTCTCCGCAAGTTGAAGTACAACATCAGGCAATTTCAAAGAGTAAATCATTCCTTTAACAGGACAAAATGATTTTGAGTCGCTCAAGCAACAATACTTTATACCGTACTTGGCAGGCTTCGATGGAATGTATTGTGTAACGGAAAGTTTATTATGTTTTAAGGAAAGGCACAATAAAATAATACAAAAAGTAACTAAAATTCAAGGAACATGTTTGTGATGTGTCCAAACAATAAAACAAGCCAAACACTGGCTTTTTATTTACGGCATTTATTAACGATTTCTTGATATTTCAGTACAAGGTCTCAGCGGACCTTTTCACACTTTCCCGTACTAAACACATTTAAATCTCAATAGAAACTAAACTTTTGGTCGGATCGCTTCTAGATAAAGTTTCCTTGGAATACATGTGGGGGTCGGGTATACTTCCCATGGACCATCAAGGAGTAATTTAAGTTTGAAAATGAAAAAGGTCCCCAGGGACCTTCTCACCCGCCGGAGGGTTAATGCCCCATTTCTATTTAACTTGTTTATACATGACTTACTCAAAAACACCGAGAATATAATTGGCTTTGCCGATGATATAGTAATAGTCCACGCTGACTATAAAATAATAAAAATTAATTCTAACTTACAAAAAAATTTAACATTGTGAAGAAGTATACCATAGATTGGATTATGAATATAAATATCGATAAGTGCGAATCAATACATCTGTGGACAGATGTATATTAGGACAAACTGGAAAAATTTCGGAATAATATGCTTATTAGAAAATTAAAGTATACCTAGCAAAGAAGTTTTTAGATATCTAGGCATTCAACTCGACCAATTCTTATATTTTAACAACCATATTAATGCGCAAATAATAAAGTCACGAAATGCATTTTTTAAATACAAGAAATTTTTCTATTCAAAACATATTCACCAAAAAAATATATTAAGGTATCAATCTTTTGTACGCCCTACATTGACATACGGTTGCTCCACCTGGTTCAATATTTCACCGTCGTACGAGGAAAAGCTTAGAAAGTTCGAAAGAAAGTGTCTAAGGTCCTGTACCCTCCTCTTCAGATCTCCAAATAGTAACTTTACCAAATTAGTATCTAATAGTTAATTATACAACTCACCAAATATAAATAGAACAAATAACTTTATCATTAAGATAATTAGAAATCATACCGTTAAATGTACAAATTGCAATATGAATAATTTAATCATGGCACCTTATTACGCAAATGAAGAATATTTATGTAAATATTATCCACAGGTTACGTTTCTCCTGAGGCATTCTTATACATAGATAGTAACCATTTTAAACAAAATAGTAACGGAATATCTGTCTTCTATCATTTTATAGAAGGGCAACCGATAAAGCCGTTGACAGCAATTTGATAACCAATAATGACTTCAGATTTGACACTAGCATTTCCACAAGAGATGAATATGAAATATCACAAGTAGATACAACAAAATATTGGTGGATTAGTAATATATAAATCCACGATTTTTTTTACCTTTTCTGACTTTTTCTTTTTATTCTACACATTAACACATTTGAAGTAATGTTTTTTCGTTTACCAATCATCATATTATATACACGTAACTTAATTAATATTAAATAGTTCCTAAAAAGAAAATTACACTTAGTTTTTACAATTGTACTCAGATCTTGAATTTGGGAGAGATACAATACCTGAATACTCTTTGTTTATTTGTAGTTACTTTTATATTGAATTGAAATAAATAAACATTAAAAAAGGCATCACCTTGTAATGCAAATGATAATGAATTACTCTGAACATGTTTTGCTGGAATTTTATGGTCAACCAACGATAAATATTGCTTAAACTAGAACGTTATTCCCCCAAGAAATATATAACCCGTTTAAATTAATACATATATTCCCCTAAAGGATTCACAAAAAAAGTACATCGGAGTATACAAAAGTTTCCTTTAGGCAACCTCATATTATCGATTATTAGGAAAAGAAGCAAAGAAACGGCCACCACGTAACACTCACAACTCTCTTGTCTGTAGTATAAATATCAGACACTTCAAAAAACATAAATCTATTAACGGACCACATTTTTAAAAACAAAACCCAACCAATGACTTTGAATTTACACGGCTGTGTGATAGCTACTGTCTGTCTTAGGAAATCAAAAACACAGATACGGCCCACCTGGTTCTTAGAATTCCAATTTAAGTCTAACCAAAGTTATCAAGGATACCAAACAATTCTTGGAACTCACCATATTGAACTGATTCCACATCACAAATGCCGCTTCAAATTGTTATCTGCATTTCTGGAAGCACTGCATATGAATCGCATAATGAATAACAACAGCAACAATCGTATCAGAATTCACTCAATTACTTTATTAATTGCTGTCATTTCGGGTATTGTCTTTTCAAACTATCAAATGCTGCTGTATTTGTTTTCAATATCGCCGCCACCTGCTATTGTTCCGATTGTTGTACAAATGCTGCCAGCAAAGGCAAAATTGACAGCTGAGTGAATGTCTCCGTGCGAAGTATCTTAATTTTATAAATGTGATACTCCTGTGATACTCGCTGGTGGCTTTGGCTCTGACGTTGGTAAATGATGATTGTGATAATGTTGTGGCTGAGCCACGATGAGACGGACAGACGTGGCCGCAATGAGGGGTCGGCGCTACTCCTGTAAGGGGTATGACAATGACATCGAAATGCTTAAATGTGTAACATATTTTTCTGCCATTATTTGTACACTCGCAGAATATTGAAGTACTTGTAAAAATGTAATTATAAACACATCAAAAACATTCACGCTATGTCATTCATACATTCATTCATTCATTCATGCAGTCAGTCAGTCGTCTCTGATTCCCACTTGTAGTGAACACCGCTATCTACCTCCATCGCACAGTAGTTCTAGCCGAAACAAATACAAGTTGTTCAAGGGGCACAGAGATATTTGAATGGGGAATGTTTTTACTTAATGTACAAAGGGCGTATCTTAATCTAGTAATTCCTTACGGGCTAATAGTAAAACAATTTTTTATAAAAGCAATCAACAAATACACAAAACTACTTTTGCAAGTGATTTTTTTAAATAAATAAAAAGGCCTCTTCCGTATTAAACCATTGATGCATTACATACACATTTATTAAACGGACTACTAGAACTGAGCCAAAGCAATGTCGATTGATTTGTTACTAGATTACGATTTATGCTCGTAAACGAGTTTTTCGATACCCTCCAACGAAGAGTGGATAGTATAACTAAATTTTGGTTACGTGTGCGAAACAACGAAATATCGACTATAAAGTATATATACGAGGGCGGTTCGGAAACTTCTTAGCCTAGCACAAAAAACCGCGGAATAAACAGAAAAAAGTTAAGTGTTTTGGAAACTTCCATCTCTGCTATGAGCACATGTTAAATTTTGTTTCGATCTGGCAACTCTATAGTATAGAAACAGGTGTTCACAAAAGACGCATCCGCAATTTTTTTACAATGGAAAAATTAGAAATGCGTGGTGTCATTAAATATTTACATAAAAAAGGTTTATCGGGACAAGAAATTCATAATGATATGGTGAATGAGTTAGGTGAAAGTGCTCCTTCATATGCAACAGTAAAAAATTGGGTTGCTGAATTTAAACGTGGTCGTACAAGCATTGAAGATGAACCACATAGTGGACGTCCAAAAACAGCAACAACAACAGAAATTGTAGCCATTGTGCATGATATGGTATTAAATGATCGACGAATAAAAATGCGTGAAATAGCTAATATCATGGGCATCTCAAATGATCGAGTCCATTTAATTTTGCATGAAGAACTACAGATGAAAAAGCTTTCTGCAAGGTGGGTGCCGCACTTGTTAACAGTCGACCAAAAACGCATAAGAATGAACATTTCTCAAGCTTGTTTGGATCGTTTTCAGCGAAATAAAATGGATTTTAGGCGTCGTTTCATAACTGTTGATGAGACATGGATCCACCACTATACTCCAGAGAAAAGAACAAGAACAAAAGAACAATCCAAACAATGGACTGAAGCTGGAGGAAGTGCCCCAAAGAAGGCAAAAACAATTCAATCGGCTGGTAAGGTTATGGCAACGGGTTTTGGGACTTCAAAGTTATTTTATTGATTGACTATCTGCAAAAGGGTAAAACAATAAATTCAGAGTACAATTGCAACCTTTTAGATCAATTAAATGTACAAATTCGAGAAAAACGTCCTGGCTTACAACACAAAAAAATATTTTTTCATCAAGACAACGCACCAGCGCACAAGAGTGTTTTAACAATGGCTAAAATCAACGAATTAAAGTACGAGTTGCTTGACCACCCACCTTATTCTCCTGATTTAGCTCCCAGTAACTTTTACCTGTTCCCAAATCTAAAAAAATTCCTTGCTGGCAAGCGTTTTACCTCAAATGAAGATCCAATTACAGTTGTAAACCACTATTTTGAAGACCTTGAGGAAAACTATTTTAATCAAGGGATAGAATTGCTAGATAAGCGTTGGACTAAGTGTATTAAAGTTTCAGGAGATTACATTGAAAAATAAAAAGGTTTTTGAAAAACTAACTATTCTCTTTCATTGATAGGCTAAGAACTTTCCGAACCGCCCTCGTATTACTGATCGTCGTAAAATTCTAAGACGATCTAACCATGTTTGTCAATCTGTCCATATGTCTGTTGCAAGCTAGAAATTGTATATGATGAAGCTGATTGCTATTATAAATAGGCGAAATCTGACCAGGCTGAAAATAGTTTCACTTAAAGCTACTTACTTAAAGTGCCTCGGTGAAGTGTACACCTTTTGAGAATTTGCTTAAAAAATCATATTTTTTTATAGGCAGAACGTTTAAAATGGACACTGTTAGTTGGAGTGCACTTTATACCACAAAAAGGCATAGGTTCTTAACGTTTTGACTGAGATTACGGATGGTAACATGTTCCAAAAAGACCAAACTTGCCTGCATTTTTACCTATTTTAGTGTACTTATAATTCTGACGTCGTCTCAACTTACGTGGAACACAATCTAGTCGGGACAAAGGGATTTTCATCTTCGGTTCTTGAAGCAACTTTGCACTTCAATTGATAAAAAGGGAAAAAGAGAAACGAATGAACAATGCCCACAGCATACTTTTTGCTTTGGCAAAAGTAGAAGCCTAGGAATTGTTGCTTTTTCTAATAAAGAAAACAAATTAAAGTTAGTGCAATTTAATTGCAAATCACAAATAACTCGAACAATATTTCATTGCAATCTAATAAAATGTTCCTCTCTTTGATCAGTTCGATCCCAAACTTGGTTCACTGACATCATCTGAAACCATGGACCGATCCACTTTATTATCAGGCCCTAAATATGTACAAATACCACACACAAAATTGTATTGAAATATGTTGCTTTTAGTCTGGTTAGATTCCAAATCAGACGGTAAATTGATCGGGGTGTAGGGGTGTCGATAAACAAATACTACGAGTATGAAAATATTACGCAGAGGTTGTCCTTTTTTATATACAAACTTTAGAGGTTGTCCTTTCTTTATTTAGCCAAATATATACCTAAAGCCAGGGTAACTTACATACAAATGATAGTTTCGTTAGATCAAACAAACACAGTTTATGTCTTAATTATACAGTACTCGTCAATAGGTTAGACGCACCTATTTAAAATGTGCACAGTTTGTCATATTTTTTATGTAATGAAAATAAAACAAAACAACGACAATATAGAAAGAGAGTTTATGGAGTACCTAAAATAAATAAACAAAAACATATAAGTTCTCTCGCGACTAACGGCCACAATTGGAAAGCAAATGCAAAAAAATTCATATTTTTGTGCTTCACATGATTAGACGCAGTGTAGAATTTGACTGAACTAATTTGAATTACATAATTACTTCTCGGAATTAAAATAATCTGTGTGTCAGCAAAAATAGGTAAACAAAGAAGTATGCCTTAATCAAACGGGAAAAAAATGACTTTTTCCATGGTGAAGGGTTGTCGAACCGTGCTACAGCTCAAAAATTAGGCTTAGGAAGCTCAAGAACTATTGACCGGTACTTAAAAGAACTCCAACGGATTGACAGAATGACGCATTTGACAGAATGATAAGCAAAAAATCATCAGTATTTCCTCTAATTCAAACCTGGCCATACCAAAAATCAACAAAAAGCCAGTGTTGACGCCAGTGTTGACGCCAGTGTTTCTAGTGTTCATCGAGTTATACTGAATGCCGAGAATATAAAACGAAAAATATTGAATAAGAAGCTCCCGCTGGATGCTGCTCGCAAGTTAAAATGCCATGAAATCTCAAAGAAGCATATGAGTTGGGACGTTCAGGTAGATACGAGAGAGAGAGAGAGAGAGGGAGCAGAAATTTAGTTTGGATGGCCCAGATGGATACCAGTATTATATTCATGATATACGAAAAGAAAATTTATATCTGCGTCGGCACCACAGCAGAGAGAGTAGTGTAATGGTGTGGGGTGCTATCACCTATTATGGTGCGATTGATTAAGTATTTGTGAGCAATAAAATGAATGCCAACAGCTATAAAACGCTATTGGAAAACGCTTTCCCTGAAGTAAATAATACTTTTGTACCAATACACAACGCACGCATTGTAAAGTCCTTTATTTCAAGTCAGGATGTGCAGCTGTTGGACTGGCCACCATATTCTCCAGACCCTTACAAATTGAAAACGTCTGGGGCTGGCTATCTTGTAAGGTGTATGCAGAAGGAAGACAATTTGAAAAGAAGGAGTCATTAATTGAAGCTATAAAGATATCTTGGGCCGAAGTCTCCCATGAATATCTGAAGTCCTTATACAGCTACATAAAAGATCTTATTTTTGAAGTAATTTCAAAAAAATGGCGGAAATACTCATTACTAATTTTTATTTTTATAAATTTGCTGTGTAACAGAAATAAAAATATTTTTGTGTAAATGTATGACTACATTAGTTTTTACTAACTATCTGATGCGTCTAATCAAATAAACGTTTAGAATATGTGTATTTTTGCTATTGTTTTACAATTTGAATAAGTTAGGCATGAGAGGAGAAAACAATTGTTGATATATTAAGTTTATGTAGCTTTCTTTTTTGGTAGTTGTCATATTTCCTACTCATGATTAGTTAATATCCAAAACCTATTTTGTATACCAAATGGATGCGTCTAACTTATTGACGAGGACTGTGAATCCTCGAAATTGGTCTGTGACACTTTTAATACATACGGATGTAAAACTCATATAAGAAGTACGGTCTCTATCGTACTTTGCAGCAGGTTATGGTAATATGATAAACATATACAAATTGCGCATAAATGGTTAAAATTGCATTGTCGGTTTAGACCACTGTGCGCCGCCGCTGTCATCTTCATCAACATCCGAAATCAGAGTGGTATTTGTCGTTCATGACATCCGAACCTATTCCCATTCCTCCACTTCATTCCGCTGATTTGTTGTTGTATCAGCCATTTCACTTTGTTGTGCTTGTTGTTGCTGCTGTTGTTGCAGACGCTGCTGCTTTTGTTATCACAATCACAGACATCACAAGCTTACATACACATCAAAAAGCAAAAATACAAAAAAAGAAAAGAGTTGAGCTCTACTATGACTGGCGATGTATCTCTATCTTTCCCCCACCATCTCTCTCTTTCGGTATCGCTCGCTGTCTCTCTCGCTGTGTGGTGTAAGAGATCTACTTGAAATTCCATTCCAGCCATAACAACACATAACGAACAATAAGGACTTGTTTTCATATTTCAGCCGTCTGTTTGGGTGTTCGCCGGGAGTTGTTCGTGGTCGTAGGTGGGCGACCAGGCGACCGGGTGGGCTGGTTAGCGTTTTGTTTTCGTTTTCATTTTATAGTTGTTTTACATGTTTTAATAACCGAGTGTTTGTTATTGCCATTTATCCTTGTTCTTGTTCTGTTGCAGTCCTTGTAAGTGGGATTAAAAGGTTTAATTTTGGCGTACTTAAGTTTTATATTTGTCTGCATTGTTTGCGGCAACGAAAAGAAAATTAACTTCAAATAGTTTAAGCTCAGCACTCTCATCATTCCCCCCTAAGATATGTTTTTAACTTAGTCAATGAGCAATTTTTGTAGCAGCAGAGTACAGTGGGTTAAGCCATCTTAAGTGTGACATTAATTTCATTGTTGTTTTTGTGTGTTTTGTGGCGACATTGGGGTAATTATTAGTTGACAACTTATTTTTGTCTGCTAAATTGGTTGACTAGATGAAGGAGCGAAATTTAGCGATATCTTTTAGGTTTAAAGTAGTCTGTAGTAAACAGTTTGTATTTCTTACATACTGCGAGGAAAAAACACTATTAGGGGGAATCTTTTGGAAAGTCTCATTAAGGAATTACAGCCAAATTGCCCAAAAGTTATACAAATTATTTTTAATCTTTAATGTCCACATAATATGAACGTTTATCATAAACTAGCCATAACCCGGTGCGCCCTTACACATGATTTTAAAGAAATACATATGAGTAGCATCGGTATTATATGTGTACTGTTAAATTGAATCATGTATAATATAACTATCAAATTTGGACGCATGTGAAATGCAAGAGTTTTTTATCTGGGCCGTTTTATTCGTTGTCTTATTTATCGTTTATAGTTCGAAGCTATTTTTGTAGCTTAAAACAGTTTCCCCTTAATCCTTTTCTTTTTCCCTTTTTAGTGTGTATTTCAAAATCGATGTTCCTAACTTAAATAACATATGCATTCTAGCCGTTTAACATTTTTGGAGGTGAGCGGTGCCACGCCCCTAATAAAAACAAATCAGATTACGAAAACTGTGGACATTTTTAGACGATTCTCCTATAATTATGGTCTAACATCGCTTTTTTAAAAATCGGGAGTGGTACCGTCTACTTTTTCCTAAAGCTTATTTCTATACATACTCCATGTCTGACGTTTTCATTAAGTATTTTAGTTAGGAACAGCGGATTTGGAATAAATTCTCATTAACTATAAAGAAAATAGTTCGGAGGAAAAGCGGGCATTGGCACTCCCGTTTGGAGGATTACTTAGTGACAATTTTTTGGCCCACAAAAGCATACAGATTTTGTTTAAGCATTATTGTTTATTTCTAGCCCCTAGATCTAGCCCCGTTTTTCTTTTAAATTTTTCGGGAATATAAACCAAAATGTGGCATTGTCAAACTAATTATTTGAATGCTAAATGGGCTGACCTTAGGTCATTAAATAAATATAAAATAAATGTTATAAATTCTATATAAATACATAAGTATGCTAGAAAAACTATATATTAATGGACTTATAATTTGTAAACCAAACTAACCTCTATTGAAAATAAAGAAAGAATATTTTTTTAAGTCGATCTTTATTTACACCGCTTTTAAAAGAGGGGAGTGTCACCGCCCACTTTCTCTCCATCTTATTTCTTTACACACTGAAAGTACACAGTTAGTTGGTTGTTCCAATCATAAATACTTTATAAGTTCTGGTGGCTTTAAGTTTGAAACTATGGGCGCGGTGCCCCTTTTTAAAATCCCCTTTTTAAAATCGTAACATATACCGTAGTTATTTCCTGACACATAGTAGTAATAGTGTAAATTTCAAGACAATCTGCATATAATTATTTTTATTACATTGATTTAGTGGGCGTGACACCGTCTACTTTTTCCCCGACCGTATTTCCCTACACACCTATAAGTGTATATACCTTATATAATGTTTCGAACCCTTAAATCTTTGGTATTTGGGTATGTGGATGGTGTCAAGACGATCGGCCTATAATAATAGGCGCTACACCACTTTTTTGATTAAATACCCACAGATTATATACTAAACCTTATGCTCTTAGCTTTTATAGTTTTTGAGTTATAATAATTTTAAATTAGTATGGGTGTTGGCTTATCACAGCCCTTTTGAGATATCAATAAACGATATAGCCTATTTTAAACACCGTTCATACATCAATAATTTGCGAAAATTTCATTAAGATCGCTTTAGTAGTTCAGGCCACTATCAACAACAATGTACTTTATAGATGATATGGTATATTCCCTAGGCAATGCAGGCAAAAATGTCGAACTCAACAATATTAAAGTAATATTAATGCTGAGGAATAGTTTGAGAATTACTTGGTGTAGCGAAAATTAAACAGGAGGTGCTCCTTGCAAAGTAAAATGTTTAATCTTCCAAACAACCGACCGATTTGACCTGCTGTTCCTTTACGAAGGTACGCAGTAATGTTATCACACTGTAAAAGATTGTGACGCAAAGTGGTACAGAATAGTCATCGGATACAATCAAAATACTGTTCATCTTTTAAAAATATTGGAGATCTGAAAATCCAACTGTAAAGAAATTATTTAAGGATTTCTTTAAAGATGTCAATGGTATGAAATATATATTTGAAAAAGTACTAAAATAAGTTTACTTTGCAGGACTCTTCTCTGAACACAAATCGGTCTCGATATTGAATTTAGCTTTGAAACTGCCTAACTTGTACGTCAGTAGTCCACATTTTAAAACACCAAAGTTTTCCGGTGCTTTTTATGTTTGTTCCCCCTCTTTAATGGGTATCCAAAGGGGGCAGTTAGTCCTTTCCGTACTTTTTTAAACCACAGTTTATCTTACCTCCGTTGTGTTCCAGTAAAGAAATCATATTCTGTTTTTGCGTCTCCCTCTGAAGTTTTAAGGACCATTTTGATTATATCTTTTCATTGTCTTAGAATAACTTTATTCATATTTATAAAGGAAAAACTCATAGTTTTTGATAAATACTTACTAAGTTAGCCCTTTAATTTAATAGCTACACACCGATCCTAGCTACCAACCAACTATTATCAGTTCTATCAGCCCACTTATTTTATCGAAAGATATGTTAGTCTCAAAGCTCTAACGCAATTCGTAGCCAGTCTTCAACATAAGTTCCAGCTAAGATTGTATATGGATTATATCGTACAACGTTCACTTGTTCTCCATGTTAGTTCAGAAATTGACAATACCAACAATAAAACCCATTCGCGCCCACAGTATGCCGTTCGGTTGTCAATCGTTGTTGTCCTATTGGCTCTCCCATTTTGCAGAATCTTGTAATTCATTCAAAAATATTTGAATTGTATACTTTCTCATTCAAAACAGCTTCGACAAATATTAGTTTTGCGTTCTTTTTCCTATGAAAGAGGGTGAAGCGGCGCTAGTGAGGGCTCTGGCGTTATTGTGAAAATTTACTTAAATCATTGCCCATGACATCAAACACATACCAATCATTATTTGAATTGTGGCAATAATATGAATGAAGTACGTAACCAGAAACAACACAAACATTTACTATGACAGTCGCTACCGCTACCACTGCGATTGCCACTGAGTGTGCTGCCAGTCGTAGTGCCACCACGACAGTGACTATGAGGCGGGAGTGTGATACCGACTCTATAACTAGGACTATGAGAGACATTGCGAGTGCGACTACTACAAATTCAATTCACAAACGGAACGTACAGATGCAAAACAAAGAGAAAGATAAAAAAATGTGAATTCCACTCATGTTTAGATGTTAGAAATTTTAATATGAATCGAGTCACGCCATATTTGATTTGTTATGGAAAATTCACAAAAATCCACACAGCCACCGACACAGCCACCACCATCGTCGACAACAGCGGCGTCAGTGACATCGCCATCGACAACAAACCAACCATCAGCAAGTTTGAGATGACAACGCGTGTCTGTGTATAAATCAAAACGTTCTCCACGCTATGTGAGGCAATGGCTGACACACATATACTTGTACATGCATGCCCACAAATATAGACATATTGCCATGCATAGACGCGAGGGCGGTATGATGAGATCATGGCTAGAACGTCATCATCGTCATCATCATCATCATCATCTTCTTTATGTTTTTAATTTAATGAGGTTCGATTCTTTTAGACGAGTTTGACGATAAAATGAATTGGATCCTAATGTCATACGAGTAGGTATAATACGAGTATTAACACGTTTTAATTTCTTTACCACTCGTATAAGCGTATACTTAATATTAATTAAATACTTACAAAATAACACTCATACGTCCGTGGGTAACCACAAAGAGATTATTAATTCCCTAGGCGAGGCGGCATAAAACTCAAAGAAACTTCAGGTTATTTTACTGAAAACTACAATATTTACCTAAAAAGAACCTATTGAAGGAAAATCCGTACATAAAAGAAATAAAAAGGTACATCAAACTAGCACATGCTTCTAATGCACCCAAAATGAAAAGTACCCATCACTTCACTAACAACACCAAAATCAGAATGCATTCAGCCATCAATACACCGTAGTATTTAAGCTACCTGCATGTACCCCGATTAATTATAAATGGTGTATTTTTAGACGTGTGGTTGGGCCACACTTTTTTTGGAGTTGGTCTTTTTGACATCTATCAATTGATTTATGCTCAGTTTGGTTTGCTATTTCATAACAAATAGCCTAACTCCGGAACAACGTTTGCAAATCGTCGTGAATGGATCCAAAAGGAGATGGCCATTGATCCAGATTTTTAAAAGAATTTTTTTTTGTCAGCGCTGAAGCTCTCTTTTGGTTGAATGGGTACGTTAATAACCAATAGTATAGTATACTACAAAAGTTTTTGAATGCGATTTTATCAAATAGATATTACTATAATTAACAGCGAGGGTCTGGGATATTTACATTGTTGGATTTTTTATATTAAGTTTATCAAAGGAAAATGTAGGATGAAAAACCTTTATAAAAATGTCAAGTTTGATAGAAAATACGTATATATACAAATTAAGCTATCATGTTATCAGCCAATAGTAAAAATATACGTAATTAAATTGGATCCCAGCAGGACCCTATCAAGGTCTACTTAGCTTTAATAATGAAAATTTAATGTATCTATAAAATCGACAATTTTATCGTAGACTGTTATGTTGTGTAGTCGAGCAGTAGAATATCTCCAATAATAATAATTTTTAAACATTTGTTTTATATTATTTGTAATTTCTTCAAATGAGTTCTTGCTGCTTTATTCCACACAGGGCAAGCATACGTTAATATTGGCCTAATAATAGTTTTATATAAAAGATTCTTATTTTCAAAATGAAGAAGTGAATGCTTATGAATAAGTGCCCATAAAGCTGTTACAGTCTTTAAAGATTTTTTGCACACTTCGTCAATGTGTTTTCTAAAGGTAAGCTTCTTGTCCAGCGTGACTCCCAGGTATTTTACATGTTCTTGAATATTTACTATCTCGTTCCCGAAATTAAGTTGGCGGTTGGGAATTCGCTTAGGTGATTTATTGAATGAAAATATAATAGCTTGAGTTTTACAAGGGTTTATTTTAATCTTCCATTTTGAAAAGTATTTGTGGCAATCTAAAAGCCCCTTTTCCATTTTTTAAGCAAGGCGTTGTGAGTTTACTTGAGGTTATCAAGGCCGCATCATCTGCGTAGTACGCAGTATTTAGATATCCTGATGGTCAGAAATCAGACGTGTAGATGGAATACAATAAGGGAGATAACACAGAGCCTTGGGGTAGACCTGTGGTAAGCTTCTTGGGACAAGAAATTGTTGAGACACCATTACATCCTCAAAAAATCACTGTTTGATGTGCTCTTTAAGCAGACGGAATTATAAGTCCATATTTCTTCAAAAACTTAGCCGCCATAATGTTACAGTCAATTGCGAACGCTATAGAGCCATGATTAATGACTTATTCGTGCCTTAATTGGAGGATATTGAGATAATATGAGGACGACCTTTAGTTCCAACAAGATGGCGCTACACGCCACACAGCCAACGAAACAATCAATTTATTGAAGGAAACTTTTAGTGAGAACATTAACTCACATCATAGGCCTGTGGCGTGGCCTCTAAGATCGTGCGATTTAACACCGCTGGACTATTTTTGTGAGGGTAATGTGAAGTCGCTTGTCAATGCAGAGAAACCCGACACGAAGTACGAGTTGGAAGAGAATATTCTGCGCGTTATTGCCGACATACGGCTCCAAATGCTGCAAAAAGTGGTCGAAAGTTGGGCCTCTCGGCTGGAAATTATTTGAGCCATCTGTGGCGGCCACTTGCCCAAAATTATTTTTAAAACATACTGGCAAACCCTTATCTAGAAGCTTAATACTTGGCCATAACAATTAATTATATACGCTTAAGTTGCCCGAAATTATTTTTAAAACATACTGGCAAACCCTTTTCTAGAAGTTAAATTCTTGGCCATAACAATTAATTATATGTGACGCGGCCTATGAAAAGGTGGCCTATGACTAAAAAAAGAAATACATTGTTTATCTTTAAAAGCGATGAACAGCTGTTAAAGATAAACAATGCATTTCTTCAGTTTTTTAATAGTTTTTCTTTTCATAAGTCATAAGCCACCTTTTCATAGGTCGGGTCACATATACGCTTTATTTCTTTTTGAAAACCAAACGTCTAAAAAACACCCTTTATTTCAGTAATACTTCTTACATTTGCTTGGAATATTGTAATTCTAAAATAAAATATTTTTGGTATGAAAATATGTTTTTTTATATATTACAGCATAAAAAAATGGTTCCTTTATTGGGTCGACCTTTCCAAAGAACCGATTACCAGAAAAGGTTAGGGTATTCATGGAGTAGTACCTTAAATTATTCATTAATAAATGACACACACAGAGGAGCATATAAAAGTTAGGCCACACCGTGTCTTATACATTCACCACCTTGAATTCATTATAGAAGTAGTTTTTATGCCACATGAGCCGAAACGTCCTTAATTAGTTGTTAAAAACGTAATGACAAATTTTGTAAACACTCCATCCTGCGGTAGAGAAAATATTAAGCCAACTTTAACAGCCCCCGATTTTAAAGACAACTTCATACTTGAGTTGGTGAAAAAACTTCAGCTTTTTGCCAAAATGTGTCTAGGCTACACATAGAGAAAAAATCTTTTGGAACTCGGTCCAACCTATTTCTATAGGACGCACCGAACACACTTTCCGTTGCAGACACAAACATGTACAAACTCAGGCAATTATCACCATAATTATTAGGGTAACCGGTATTTTGTCTTTTAAGCCGATTGTGTCTGTCCCAACTACTAAATATTGCAGTGTTCCTAATTAGCATTCGGTTGTAATGATGGAACACACGCATTGTACGTGTATCCACCAATATTTGGTTAGCAAAAAATAAAGTTGTGGCAACAAATCTCTGTGTACAGCATTTGACGTATTGATTGTATCGACTACAATTTGCGATCATTTTTCATATTCATATCGCCCTATTAGTTTATTATATTCTATTATTAAATATTAGAATATTGTTATGAAAAGCACATTTATTTACTTTTACTTTTATTGAATTTTAGCCGTTAAGGCTGCATATGACTCAGTTTGGCACGACGGTCTAATTTACAAACTAATAAATTTCAACTTCCCAGCGAATATGTTTAATATGATCCAATGCTTCATAATTGGCAGAACTTCTAGGGTCCATACTGGTTCTCAATTTTCCGACATATTTCATATAAATACTGGCTCCTCTCAGGGATCTTGGCTATCCCCAATGCTTTACAGTATATAACGGGTAATCAATCTAGAGGTATTTTTTTCAATAGGATTTTTTACCGATTACGCGAGAGTTGTGTTAAACTATATTTTTGTTTCTTTTCAATATTGTTTGCCATTGCATCATGGAAAGACTTACACCGCAACAACGTCTCCAATTTGTGCAATTGTATTATGGAAATGAACGTTTGGTAAGCAACGTTTATCGACCAACATTTTGTTCAGTGATGGGGCCCATTTCTGCCTCAACGGCAGAGTCAATAAACAAAATTGCCGCATTTGTGCTGAATAGCAACAAAACGAGGTTCAAGAGGTGCCATTATATTCAGATAGAACCACGGTATATATGCTGGTGGAATCATCGGTGCATATTTTTTTCAAAAATAATGATGGCCGGAACATAACGGTGAATGGTGCTCGCTATCGCGCCATGATATCGGACTTTTTGCTACCTGAAAATAAAGCCCGTAATCTTGACTACATTTGGTATACACAGAACGGTGTCACTTGCCAAATGAAAGATCTATTGAGAGATCATTTCGAAGAGCAGTTAATTTCACGTTTTGAACCTGTGAGTTGGCCACCTAGATCGTGTGATATCACACCTTTAGACATTTTTCTTTGGGGTTACGTACAGTCCAAAGTCTATGCTGACAAACCATATACGATTCAGGTTTTGGGAGCCAACATTACGCGTGTCAAAAAAGCCATACCGGTCGAAATGTTCGAACGAGTCATCCAAAATTGGACCCTCAGAATGGAAACCCTGACGCGTAGTTGCGGCCAACTTTTGATGGAAATTATATTAAAAAAATAAATGGCATAAAATAATCTTTCATATTACCAATATAGGTTCCACACTTGATTTTATATATTTTTTATATTTTTTTTTTGTTCTGAAAAAAAAATCCTCTAGATGGATCACCCTATACAAGATCGATATAACATCTATAGATCACTGTTCTATGTCAATAGTTTCTGACAATACAGCCGTACGTGGAGCCGCACCTGGAGCCTACTTTAAATTATTGGAATATTAATTTTATCAGTCCTGTCCGTCTGCTCATTTTTTACTTCTTGAGACTGTGCATATATTCAGTTTTTAATAAAAACTACCTTTCTATCTTTTGTAATTTTACTCTATCTACTGTGCAACATGCATTTTTTTATATACTTTGGTTTTCTATTTGGGCTTTAAATTATCGTAGGTGTGTAAATTTATTTTGTCAGTCAATAAAATTCTTCAAACGAACTCTATTTAATTTCAATTTAATGTTCGTGTCGTAAAAAGCCATACAACCCTGGTGACTTTCATACGAGCATCTGTTATGGTAAACTAACGATTTTTATTTAAATAATTTATATGTTATTTTGGTGTTGCTTGAAATATGCACATTCAGTAACAATAAAATAAAAGCCACAATCCAATTCTTTAACAAAATGGGTACTTTTTTATTTATTTATGTCGTTTTTTCCTTCATGAATTAAATAAAACTAATTTATTATTATAATTAAAAAATATAATTAATATATATAAATAAATAAATATTATTTATTTATTTCTGTTTTCCCAACGTTTCGTTAGCTTTTTTCTAACTTCTTCAGGGGATGTTTATTTGAAAATCAATTAGTTTTACATTTCATTTGTCATAATTTCTTACTAATATTATAAAACTGGATAATAATAAAAAAATGTAAAAATCACAGCAAAGCTTAACACTAATATCACAAGAACGCACTTCTTTTTAGTTTAACTTATTGCAGCATAGTATTGGAGCTTTTCTACAAAATTAAACTCGGCATAAAGTTGTCAGACACCGACTTGGATTTAGGATACCTGGATCAAATACTTCTCTGGATGTTATATTTCATTTCGTCATATATTTTAAAAATATGGGCGAAAAAAATCCACGATTACTATAACTAGATTCTTGTGTGACTTGGGGTTTCCCGCTACTAAGGGAAAAAATCCGGTTTTATTCAATAAACTCATAAAAATTAAATACTTCAAATAAATGGCCTACTGCGCAGCTTTGGGATAGTTGCATATTTAAATTATTACAATGCCATCGAGTATCCTCAGCAAACATTTCAATTAACCAAAAATATTATTCAATAGAGCTTTATGGCTTTGTTATAAATCTGCCAATTTCCGCAAGCAAGTTCCACACCTGCCATACCATCCTCATATTTACTAGTATACTAAAACCACTCATTCTATGCGGGAAAATTTGCATTTCCATTTAACTGTGCAGTACGAGACTCGAACTGTTTACTCTGTGCCGAACATTTTTTCCTCTTGCCTCGTTGCGAAACACATGCCAGTCATTTCATTCGCTTTTCAAATTTTTGCGTCTACACTCCGGGAATAATTCGTCATCGCCCAAACCACTTTACCTCAGAACGAAATCTTTTGGATGGCGCAGCAACAACTTCTACAACAAAAACAAGAACATGTCATGTGAAACTTTTGCATAAAACTTTAAATGCACTTTTTGTTCGGAAGGGACTTTGTTGTTGTCAAAAATACATGAAATCTTCATCAGTGCCGTAAGTATGGCACTCGCGCGTGCATACACTCCCATATGCATACCCACCCACTTACTCGGTAATTATTGTTATTATACTTTGCATATGAAGAGCAATTTAACTTTTAAATGTGTATGTGTATATGACCGTGCTGGTGTGTGTGTGTGTACGCCTATTTGTAATTACAAAGTCAACATGAACTTTGTAACTGTTCTGCCTCTCCCACTTCCACTCCTCCACCATCTTTCAGCACGCTGTAATTACTTAAAAGAAAAACTCATCACTTTTGATGTTAATGAAAATTGATAATCTTTATGAGATTTTTCCTTGCAATAATAACGATGTTGACTTTTTTGGTTTGGCTCATAAGCTAAAAATACCGATTATGATAAATTTCACATAAACAAATAAAAAGTCATGGATTCAACTGATTACTTGAGGATATCTTTGAAAAACTTGGGTAGAACTTGGCTTTGGAACGTGGCAAGAAATAGTTTCAATCTCAGTTTCTTACAAATCAACCAGTTCGTGCAAACAAAATTAGCCAGTCGCAAGAACGATATGCAGCTTGTGATGGATTCTCTTTTTGCTTCATACAAAAACTAGCTGTATTCGGTATGCTTAGTTACCGAAACTTGAAATTTTAATAAAACGGAATTATGTTTTTTTTAGTATTTTCTGCTCTAGGATATACAATATTTCTAGTTTGCCATCTGATGCAAATAACGTGAACATGCGGCTATAGTTTTTCGTGAGAAAAGCACTGATTTGTCAAATTTAAACGACAGGCTGGAATGACTGCCCGTGCGCTTTATTAATGGTAATCACAAATCGGAAACAGCAACCTTTTGAAATCGAAGGGCATGTATGCAGATATCATGGAAATGCATTTAATTAGGTCATCGGTTCCTTTTTAATTTCCAGTGATCAAAGTAGCCGCTTTAAGTTTATTCTGAATTTTGTAACTGTCCGTCGATTGCCGTTACAGAGGCGGGGTGGATCGAACTTCCGCAATAATATGATGGGTACATCGGCCTTCACTTGCAAAGTATGTGGTGGGAGTGATCATATTATGGTGGTTATTTATTTTAAAAGGAGAGTGGCATCATATTAGTGGTATATGTATATAACTGTGAGATATGGTCGTTTTAAATGTTGTGGTATGTGGACGGGGTCGCGCCCCCTCTCCCAAACTTGACTCCAAAAAGCCTGTGCGTATCTCTTGGGCAACTGTATCAGGTTGATTAGACTATTATTATGGACGTAATATCGGTGTCTTTCATAAGGTGCGGCACCGCCCGCTATTGTAAAAATAATTTCAAATCAGTAGTATTTGTACTAACTCTCCCATTCCTACCTCTAACAGTCTGTCAGATATGGTCGTTTTACATTTTGAGATCTGAAGTAAGCCCTTCTTTGCAAAATGCATACCAAATAAAGACTGTTTTTTTAGACGTTTGATATTCCATTTGGCCACACATTCTTCGGAAATGGTCTTTTTTGATAGCTGTCACTTGATTTATGCTTAGTTTAGTTTGCCATTTCATAAAGAATAGACCTACTCCGTAACAACGTTTGCAAATCATAGTGAATGGGCCCATAACGATATAGCCACCGATCCTGAATTTTACAAGAACATTGTATTCAGTGATGGAGCTCACTTTTGGTTGAATGTTTACGTTAATACTCAAAATTGTCGCTTCTGCTGTAATGAAAATCCACAAGCCATTGTTGAGATGCCATCACAACCTCAAAAAGTCACTGTTTGGTTTGCTCTATGGGTAGAGAAAATCATTGGTCTACATTTCATCAAAAATGAAATCGTCCATAATGTTACAGTCAATGGGGAACGCTAGAGCCATGATTAATGACTTGTTCGTGCCAAAATTGGGGAAGTTGATTTGTCCGACCTTTGGTTCCAACAAGACGGCGCTACATGCCATACAGCCAACGAAACAATCAATTTGTTGAAAATGGCAATATTTATTTATAATGGCAAAACCTTATATTTATAATAAAGCTAAATTGTTGGTAATTATATTAAATTATATGCGTTTTTTTTCTTCTTGGAAACCACACGCCTAAAAAAACATCCTTTAATATATGCGTAAATCTATATATGCATATTTTGCTTATTTGTAAAATACTCTAAAAATTTCATGACGGTCAGACAACTATCATTAGTGTTATAACGGGTGTTATAATAAGGCCCGTGGCCCTGCCCATTTTTATAAAGATTTTTTTACGTCAGTTGTATAAGTAACTAAGCTCAACGTCGTACAATTGATAGTTATAATAAGTTTACACAGAAAAATTTTGTTCACCGATGAAAACAATTTTACCGTTCAGAAAAAAATTTAACAAGCAAAATGATAGAGTGTATGTGCGGTCATCTAAGGAAGCATCTGAACTGATCCCAAGGGCGGAAAGGGTCGTCACCGAGTGGGGTGTCTCTTACGATGGGGTCACTGACCTGCTTTTCTGCGAACAAGGAGTCAAAACATCGGCCAAAGTTTACCAAGAAACCATTTTGGAAGCTGCTGTGAAACCTCTTAACAATTTCCTGTTCCAATTCCAGCTGGATTCTGCGCCGGCCCATAAGCGTAAAACATCCCAGGCCTGGCTTCGAAACAATTTGTCAGCATCCATTTCCTCTGAAGAATGGCCCTCAGGTAGTCCAGATTTGAACTCATTGGATTACAAATTGTGGACGGTTTTAGAGGACAAGGTTTGTTACAAAAGATACCCCAACATTTGATCTCTTAAGACTGCTTTGGTTCGAGCTGTGGCCAATTTTCCAGTGGACGAGGTTCGAGCACCTATTGAGGATTGGCCAGTGTAACTTAAGGCGTGTGTAAAGGCAAAAGTCGGACATTTCGAATAAGTAGATTCTTTTAATGTATATTGTATCTAAAAAGAATCTACTTATTCGAAATGTCCGCCTTTTACCTTCACACACGCCTTAAGTCGCACTGGCCAATCCTCAATAAATATGTTAAAAAAATATTTGGTCCAAAAACATTCATTTCTTTTACAGCATAAAACGTGTGTAATAGTATTTATGTCCCTACTTAGTACTTACTTATAGAGTTGGCGATTTAACATTTTAAATTTGAATCGGCTGTTACAAAAATGTACTGATAATGGTAGTGAAACACCATCCGATGCGTTCTCGCTTCGTCAAATGGGCTGAAGACTGTTTGGCAGGAGATGAAGAATTTTACCGTAAAATCATGTTTTCTGATAAAGCCCTTTTTTATCTCGGTGGCTACGTCAATAAACAAAATAGAGGCATATTGGGTTCGGAAAAGCGACACGTGACTATTGAGAAGCCAATGCATCTACAACGTGTCACGATTTGGTATGGATTTTGCGTCAATGGAGTTTTTAGGCCATTTTTCTTTGAAAATGAGAAAGAAGACACCTTTTGCGGTCAATGGTGAGCGTGACCGCGCTCAACAAATTTTTGTCCCTAAAACTCAAGAAAATGACATGGACGACATTTTGTTTCAACAAGCCGCCTCGAAGCTGCTTACTAACGCAAGTTAGTAAGTATATTTTATTCTCTAAATAATACTCGTATTTCAAATTTATACATACACTCACACACACACACACTTCTAGTTATTTAGAATATGGATAAAGGAATTTCGAAATTTCGGAATTTTAATGATGGTGATGGGGGGAAAATTTACCAAAATTAAGGAAACGAAAAAATGCAATCTAAAAAAATTATTAACTGAACAAAATTCAATTACATTAGTTTAAGAGCAGAACAAGAAATTCGAGAAAAAAGAATTATGGCCGCGTGTTAACGATATGCGCCCACTATTCTGATTGACGAAACCTTGTTGCATGGCATAAAACGGTGGAGCAAATATACAGTCGGTATCTTACTTTTATTGGCACTTTTAAAGCTTAATTTAAAAAAAAAAACTATGTCGGAACGATTTCCAAATATCCCAATCCCTGATAAAAAATATTATAATTGTTGAACTAGAAAAAATAGATTTACAAAAAATAATAAATAATTGCCAGTAGAGTTCAAGCTCTATTGTGTACTTTTTGTTGGCTGAATATCTTACAACCCAGGAGTTTAGAGCCGTTTTATCGTCTATAAAAACAGTTCTGGGCCATAACACACTACTTATAGTTATCAGTTTCATTAAGCGTGTCTAAATCGTAATATTTTTTCCGGCTAATAAAATCCCTTTTTTGAACAAATTGCATCTTTAAGTCTGGTGAATGTTTTTATTCCTCATGTACCTTGTTAGCCACAATGTTTACAATTGGACTCTTTGGATTTTGTCACGTTACTCAAACTAGATTTGACCTGCTGCTGATTACCATATGTAGCAAATACTTTTTTTCGAGGCACAGTATTGTGTTCGCGTTAAGTTGCTTCAGCTTTAGTTGAGACTTTTTGGCTTCTAATATATAACTTCTTAATATTGGTCGTCATTCCAATTGCGTCAATGACTGATTCCGCTCTGACATTGGCAGAAGCTCCTTCTACGAGTATATCCAAAAAAGGCACCAGTGTGTATTTCTTATAGTGCATGCCCTTTTTTATATTGCCAAGTAGCGAGTTCAGTTCATAGACTTTTGCATCGTATAGCCATGCTGGGCTTTTGACATTGTGCCCGGTCTGAGGGATAATCTGATGTATGCGTCGACGATTCTTTCCAACGGTTTAACAATAATTCTCTTATAGGAGTAAGGCTTATAAATGTTGTTTGCTTTCAATTTTAGGAATATATTAAGTATAAATTTAGCATGTGCATATATTGACTTTTATCCTTTAGTCGATCGATTGGTGAGCTAATTTTAGCGGTTTTGTCAAAAAAGTGGATGTGGTTATGGGCTGAGCTGGATATTTGTGGTGATCAAAGATTTGGCTCAGGTCCTAGGGAACTCCGGGTAATATTTTGTGGTAATCTGTTATGTGACGCCCACATTTAACTCATATTTTCCGTTAAAAACGTACCAAGAAAACGATGCGTAACCGAAACTATTAACCTTACATACCCTCCACCGTCCATACACAACTAAAGCGCAAAAAGTTCCTTCTTTTGGCCCGTTTCGGTCCATGCGTCCATCCTTATAATCTCAGCCTAAACTATATTTGGATTTGTAGCAAAACTATCTTTAATTTAGGTACCCATATGTCCATATTGACATCCAGTTTTTACAATGCGACACGTTTTTGGGTCACATGCTATGCGCTTTGTTGGGGTATTTGGTGTGCCCCAACTAAGAGTACCAAGTTAAACCATTGCCCGTCCACAAAAAGTTGTAATGTGCTAATCAAATACTCAAAAGTTCACTTTTTATCGGGGTTAATTTATTTCCTGCAAGGGTCCTGGTCCGATTTCACCCATTTACAATCCCAAACATTCATCACGATTCTTTCAACAGACACAGTGACGGGCATAGCTAGATCGCTTTAGATTTTTATGACAATCAATAACATACAGCGTGTCCGTTAGGAAGGTATACTACTTTGTTTGTTAATACTTTTTGATTATATGAAAAAGAACGAATCTTACACTAATCATTTTTTTATTAATGTCGGCAATTATGTATGGAATACGATATCAGATAAATGTCCGCCTCAGTTAGACTCACAAATGCGAGCCCTTTTGAGCACACATTTCACGCGGTATTTCATTGATTTAATCACGAATATTTTGTTTGAGTTGCTCAAGTGTTTCTGGTTTGTTTGCATAAACCTTGCTTTCAGATATCCCAACAAAAAAAGTCCGGAGCAGTCAAATCAGGCGACCGTGGAGGCCAACCAACATCACCATTTCAGGAATTAACTTGTTGTGGAAAGAGGTCTCGCAGTAATTCCATTGTAATCCTGGATGTATGCGATGTGGCACCGTCTTGTTGATACCACATGTTAATCAAGCCCAAAACATGCAGTTCTGGCGTTACAATTTTTTCAGTCATATCACGGTATCGCTCCCTACTGGTTGTTACCGTTACGCCGTTTTCATTTTCATAGAAGTGAGGTCCAATGATTCCTCCTGACCAAATTGCACACCAGACTGTCACTTTTAACGAATGCAAAGGTGACTGATGAACAATTCGAGGGCTTTCCATTGCCCAGAACCGACTATTATGTTTATTCACATATTAATTCAAATGAAAATGAGGCTCGTCACTTATTATGATTTTTTCATTAAAATCGGTGTTGTCATGGGTGAGCTGTAACATCCTATTGGCATAGGTACGACGATGTGAATGGTCTTGTGGAAAAAGCTCTTGTGTCAACTGGAACTAAAATGGAAACAAATGCAAATTCTTGTGCGAAATTGTGGCCAAAGTTGTTCTTTAAAGACCAAGCTCCTGAGCAAGGCGTCGATTTGAGGTTGATGGATTGTTTTGAACACTTTCTTGAACAGCAGTAATGGTTTCAGCCGATCTTGCAGTATGTTGTGGTCCATGCTTGGGCGTATCAGCAACATACCCTCTTTCTTCGAAATCATTCACTACGCGACAAATAGTGCGTTTTGTTGGCACGTTGTTTCTCCCAAAATTTTCACGTAATTTTCTCATCGTCACAGTAATCTATGATTGATTTTGATAAAAATGTTATAACGGTTAAAACACGTTGGTAGTTGGTGGTGTTGCAAACGGAATGAAAAATTTGGTATACCATCCACTTTTCGGTGGAGGGTATAAAAAACCCAACTCATCATCCTTGGGATCCTCTTTAAATTGCGTATGGTTAACATTTGCCATACCTGGTGTTGGTGAAACCAACAAATATTTCATGAAAAACGCGTAAAACTCCACGTATTACTTTTAATGCGTTTTTGTCTGTGTGTGTACCAAAGGTCATGCTTTAAAGCTGCTTCAACTGAATCAGCTTTTTGCCAAAGCAATAACATTTTTTGGAAAAACAATAACATTTTTTGGAAAAACAATCTGTTTGAGGGATTTAAGCACGTTTAGTCATGTTAAAAGGATTTCTCTGCACACACCATACATACAGAAAAGGCACACGCACTTATGCAAACAGCGGATATTGAGCTAAATATTCAAACTACTCTGCCGGAAGGGTAAAAAACAACAGAAACAGCAGAAAAATGTAGAACATAAATATGTACGCAGACAGATATTCGGAACACACTAACACACCCTAACATTCCATGCGTACGTGGGCAGATTCGGGAATGCAAGGCAAACACCTCCAGAAATGTCAGCTCGGAAATTGTAATGCTTTATTTTTGAGTAAACTCTTTTGGTGGCATGACAGAAGTAACGCCAGGATTTTATGGGATATGCTACTAAAGTGGTTTAAAGATTGAACCAATCCTAAATGAGGTCTTCTACACTTCCAATGTATTTAAAATTTTATGAGACCTTAAAGAAGGCAGTCTTTTTAGATACTTATATATGTAATACGAATTAGTTTAAACGCTCCAAAAAAATTATTTCTCACACTTTCTCATGACGCTTTTTAAGAAGGGCTGCTAGAAGATGTTTGTATAGAGTGATACAACTAAAGGTATTTTTCAGAACAAAAAAAAAAACATAAAAAAATTCAAATCAAGTGTGGAATCTTTATTGGTAGTTTGAAAGGACATTTTATGGCATTTATTTTTTGAAAATGTTGGCAACAGTATTTTGGGAATGAGCGTTCGGTGAGAAATGAGAAGATCCGCTGTTTTCGACCAAAATTTTGTTCAGTGATGAGGCTCATTTCTGGCTCAACGAGAAAGTCAATAAACAAAATTTCCGCATTTCGGCTGAAGAGCAATAAGAAGAGGTTCAAGAGGTGCCAAACCACGGTTTATAAGCTGGTGGAATCATCGGTGAATATATATTCAAAATGACGATGGCCGGAACGTAACCGAGCTCGCTATCGCGCCATGATATCGATCTTTATGCTACCTGAAATTGAAGCTCGTAATCTTGACGACACTTGGTTTCAACAGGACGCTGCCACTTGTCATACAGCTGCTCAAACAATGGATCTATTGAGATGTCATTTCGAAAAGCAACTAATTTCACGTTTTGGACAGGTAAGTTGGCCGCCTAGATCGAGTGATATCACACCTTAAGACATTTTCTTTGGGGTTACGTAAAGTCCAAAGTCTATGCTGACAAACCAGCTACGATTTATGGTTTGGAAGCCAACATTACGCGTGTCATTAAAGCCACACCGGTCGAAATGCTCGAACTAGTCATCCAAAATTGGACCCTCAGAATGGAAACCCTGAGGCGTAGTTGCGGCCAACATTTGAAGGAAATTATATTCAAAAAATAAATGCCATAAAATGTCCTTTCAAGTTACCAATAAAGATTCCACACTTGATTTCAATTTATTATATAGTTTTTTTGTTCTGAAAAAATACCTCTAGTTGGATCACCCTATATTACTCATACTCGTATATTCATTCCTTTATGTTGTCTTTGAGACGAATTTCGAATATGGTTTTTAAATTTGTAATAAAAAATATAAGTTAACATTTGTTCTTTACGTTTGACGGTGATATAAAAGATAAAAAGTACACAGCATATCGCATTTTAAACCAGCAGATCGTAGGTTTAAATCCTTGAAAAGAGAGAATTGTTTTCATATTTTTTGTGAGTTTTCTAAAAGACCATTTACTTATTTTTATTTACCTATAATAATCGTGGGAGGCTTGACTATGCAATCAAACTCTGCGTCGTGAAAGACCTCCTCCAAAAGATCACCTAGAATATGATACGGAGACCTTTCTGTTGCTGCTGGGTAAGTTTATCAAAAAATAACGCAGTAACCAAGTAAAAGCGTCCGTACAATGCTAAAGGGTAAAACCCATGCGAAACGGAATTAATGGAAATGATATTGCGCTTTCAAGATTGCTCTACGCAAAGTTCAAAGACTATACGCAAAGAGTAATTCTCAGTAATTCAAATGAGTCTCGCGTATAAGTCATTTGATTTGTTGCCTTGGCGGGTTTAAAAACAGCTGTACAGTCTGCCAACCATGCAAATACATTTTACCAATTTTTTACGTTGATTCTGAAGATGAAACAAAAAAAGGTCTGGAACCAGAATAAAATTAGAAGTGGTCCTGTTTTCGGCCATGCGCCCTTTCGGCGATTAAAATTAGTATGCTTTAATTTGGGCGGGACATTTATTGAGCCAATTGACCAAACAAAGTCCAACAACTTTGGTCTTTTTGGCGCATCCCAACTAGCAAAACCCATTTAAACCATTGTTTATCCATGAATAATTACAATTTTTTAAACAAATAAACCTTTAATCGAGAGTTATTTAATCCTTTAAAGAGAAACGTTTTCCTCCTAGGCCAATTTCGCCAATTTAAAATCAAAAACAGATAACTACTACACAAAAAATATTATATTAATTTGAAAACCATTACCATTTGTTCCTACTTTCAGAAAATAATTAATGGCTTTTATAGGTGGCTCTGTACTGAAATCTCCAATGCATGCGGCCAAGTTCCCATGACTTGGAGAAAACACTAATAAGATATTTTAAAGAGAAAAACATAAAATCGGTTAATATTAAACGCATTGAAAACGATAGTGTAGGATTCATTGCGACCGACAAAACATGTTTTCTTTTTTGGAGCTGTAAAGAAAATATCAACGCTGCTTCACCGAAATAAAAATTGAAAAAAACATATTTGTTATTTGACTCGAACTATAAAGCATATTTTTTCTACAAATCAGATCTAAACGTTGTCCTCTAAATTTTTGTTTCGATCTGAGTATCTATGATAAGTTACTCGAATTGCTTGACGATGTTACAGTCCACCAAAACATTATTGTCTTACTGTCGCCAGTACTTCAATAAAGCAGTTGCTAGCATAAGTTTCATATCTTCCACCCGATTCCCTCGCAGGTCTTAAAATATCAACAGTAACTAACATCTACTACAAGAAGGATACTTAAATAGGTTGCTATGACAGTTTTATTAAATATTGTTTTTCCTGATCAGAAAGAAAGAAACTGAAGCATAAGCGTTAGCCTTCATCAACATCTTGCCATCTCAGTGTAACAAAAAAGAATGAAGTCAAAATACCTGGGAAGAAGAAGAAGGAAGATATTATTTTTTTTGCAGATCTTGCTGAGTACAACAATAAACTGGTTTTGAAATTTCCCAAACACCTTCAAAATCTGGAGTTACGGGTAAAAAACCGGTTTTTCGGATCTTACGCACTTACTATATGCCACTAACTTGGTTAAATATCAACCTTATTTCTTGATGAAAGTGTTCGCCTTGTTCATCACTGAATTGGTCCAGGTTTTCTGGGATGAAGTCAAGATGTGAATGGAGGAAATGAATTTTAATTGACATGTTGCAGCCCATTTCACCATACGCACTCAAAAATTCATCAACAATCGCGACATAGTTGTCGCTTCTGTGATTACCAAGAAAGTTATCACATAATGCAACAAAACTCTTCCATGCGCGTTTTTCAATGGAACTGAGCGTGTTGATAAAAATCCAATCTCTCATAACTTTACTAATTTGATTAATATACCTGAAATTCATGTTAAATGCGATAACAAATATTAGACCTGTGAAGAAATTAATACCATCATACATTTTGGCTTCGCTTAATTTTGGAAACACCGCTCTAAGATAGCAAAAAGCTTCACCGTTAACATCAAGATTTTTTTGCAAATTGTTTCATGTATCCTAACTTTAAATGCAGTGGTGGCAAAACAACCTTATCAGCTGTTGATCGACTTTTTATTTATGCTGCTATTTTAAACCCTTGCAAGTCTTAACGGACATAATTATATAATTCCATGCGCTTCGGTCTTGTGCGCCTGATATTTTGTGGCCTATGCCAATCTGCTCAGTTCATTTTGGACTAGGTATTTCCATTAGAGTTTTGCGAGCACCTATTGCTTGATTTAGTTGTGGTCATAGGTATATTGCAGTTCTTCGGACAATCCTACGTTAATGTCCTTACATTTAACATATTTAATGTTAGTAATAGCTCAACATTTCAAATTGTCCAATAGATCAAAAAAGTAATTGCTTAAGACTTGAGGGCAGTTAAAAGTAGTCAAAAATCCATTGAAGCTGCGGGCAATGCCTTTTACAATCTATTTTTACAACACGTACTATGTAGCGGAAATTTTTCGGCGAAAGTCTGTCACCCCGTCATTCAGTTGCCGATTCTACAAAAACATGGCTACAAGCAGAGAAAAAATGTTGTTACTATAATTATATGCTCACGGCAACAATAACATGTCATCTGCATTAAAAGTATTTTCATTGCAACCATAGTATTGTTTTTTGAATTTCATTTTGGCAGTTGCGGCATTATTAATATTGTTGAAATATAACAATAGTATTATTGAAAAATTTAAAAAATTAAAAACATTTTTTAAACGGATATTTCCTACTGTCAAATAACAGTCAAATTTAATGTATTTTTGTATCATTTACATAAAACAAATCTCTATTGTTGACAACTTAACCCGATTCTAATAAATAATTTTGAGGATCATAGTAAGATTGAATGGGACCATACTATGGTTGTAGGGATCATAGCACGATTGTGGATGAATCATACTCTGGTTGTGAGGGTCATACTATGTGAAACAAATCATGATTATGAGGATCATAATATGGTTGTGGGGATCTTTGTATGGTTTTATGTGAATCATATGTTGTGACGATCACAATATTGTTGTACCACAACCATATAACCAACAATGATGATAGATTGTAGCCCAACCCTACCTTTTTTCTTTGTGTATTGTTGCACTTAATTTTGATTTAGGGTACGGTTCTGAGGCCTGCAGTATGGTCCAATTATAATTAGGTATTTTAGGGTTAGATCTGTAACCCAGTTTCTACCAGCAGAATCCTGCTGGAAAGTCCATGGCTGGTTTTGGAACAGGGAATTGTTAAGAGGCTTCACAACAGCTTCCAAAACGGTTTCTTGGTAAACTTTGGATGTTTTGACTCCTTGTTCGCAGAAATGCAGGTCAGTGACCCCATCGTAAGAGACACCCCACGAAACTATGACTGAAGCTGGGTGTTGACCCTTTTCCACCCTTGGAATCAGTTCAGATGCTTCCTTAGATGACCACGCATACACTCTATCATTTTGCTTGTTAAATTTTTCCTGAACGGTAAAAATTTTTTCATCGGTGAAAAAAATTTTTCTGCGCAAGTTAACAGCGTGCTCCACCCAAAGACTTTTGCATTTTTCAATCCTATTTTTTTTAAAACTGCAGTTAATAAATGTCCGGTACGTGGTTTACAAGCCCCAAGTCTTTTTTAATGATTCGACTAATGGACTTTTGCTTGATATTCATCTCACGCGCCATGATTTTCTGTTTTCGAAGCGGATTTCTGTGAATTCTTGATTTAACGGATTTGATGACTTTTGGTGTTCGATCAGAGCGTGGGCAGCCTGACCGGTGGCGGTCTTTTACATCTCCAGTCTCCTCAAACAGTTTTATGCATCCGTAGAAGAACATGCCGCTAATCCCTAGTGGCCGGAGCGTTTTAAAAATATCGCTTTTTTCACTTTACACGTGAAAAGCGCTATTACAGCGAAACGGTTCTCATTATCCTTGATGAAAGTTGAAACAATTTTAAAATCCCGTTACATATGACATTAACGGGGTATGTTCAGTTCTACTATTGAAATTGGTATGTTCAATGTTGTAACAGTATTTATGTCCCTACTAAGTATATGTATGAACCAGCTAAAGCAAAATTTCCACTCAAAGTTACTGTTTCAGCCTCACCGCAAGCATTCTATTAGCATTTCAACCAACCACTAACTCGAAGTGAAAGATGAAAATCGAGGATTAAGGCAAGGTGAAAACTGCCTAAAAATGTTAGGTGCCCTTCAGGAAACATCACAGGAAGTTATGAAACCCTTCCGTCTGGGCCGATTACCAATTCCTGTTCTACCCACCCACATACTTTGCTTCGTGCATGCTTTCGTTTAAAGCAATCATCAGGTTAACAACGAGTAACGGGTATGATACTTTTTTGTTTTAAATACGGTCTGAACGTACAACATAATACGAGTAAAAGTCCTGATTAAGGATCATAATGCTACAGCTGATGATGTCGACGGTGATGCGGATGACGACGATGATGGCGATGTCGCTTCACCGGTTGATGACGAATACCAAAAACAACTACAGCAGCAGCGGAACTGATGACGATGTCGTCGGCATATGCCTTGTATGAGGGAATATGAGTGGCTGACACCAAATACCTCATAAAATATTTAACAGCAGACTTTGGAGGGAAGGGGAGCAAATCCAAACCGAAAAAATCATCAACTCAGCATGTGGTAAATGATGGGATAATAGAATGGGTTACACAGCACCAGGCATAGTCAGAAGACACACACACTACCAAGAGGCATGCACAGTGTGATGATAATAATAGAAATGTAACGAGCAATTGTTGCGGCCGTGGTAGCATTAGGGGTGTATTTCAACGCAGTTACGCCTATCCGCCCTCGCACAAACACGCACATAGACGCATGGACTTAGTCAAACACTTACACGCTGTTAACAAAAGTAAATTACCTTTAGACATGAACGCTGGCTGTGTCAGACATCATATCATGATGTAGGGTACATACTTTTAACAGGAGCACATTCGTGACACACTCGTAGGCAGGGAAAGTGTCCTTGATTTCGTGCTTTGTACTACTTAACATCGGTTTCAGATACAAATGAAGTGTTTATTCACTTTTATGGTGAGGCCTCAGGCAAATCGGGGAGAACCTTATTGAGTCATTTGAAGAATAAGCCTCCAATAAGAAGAATCCATCTATTTTGGACAAACAGTTCATAATATAAAATCATTTAGACAGAAACAAAAGCAGTTGAAATCCTAGCCTCAAAAAGGCCGTAAATTCACATCTTTGGCATGCTAAAATTTAATTAGGCAATGAAAAATCAAAAATAAACTATACTATGGTTCAGGAAATTATTAATTAACTTCCAGGATTGGAACTGTAAGGCCTCTAAAGGTTTACTGAAAGCGAAAATTGAGCACACAGGATACCGCTAAAACTCAAACTGTTATTGTTGGAAATATAGAAATCCATTTTATCTGCCAAAGAGTTCTAGCTAAAATTCTTGAAATTCTTATGGAATATAAATCTAATAATATTATGAGCCGAATATGTGGTATATTGTCCTAGGCAGTTATTAAAAATGGTCGTTTGGCCACGTTTTTCAAACTTTAAAACTGGTGTTCAAGAAATTATTCAGGCTGAATAGATTTCAAGAATTTAGAAAAAAAGGATTTGAAAATGTTAAGATTTTTTTACTGTTTATTTATATTTTCACAGCTGTAATAAAGGTTACAATATTAGTTATTTAGGATACGTATGATGTTTCCTGCTTGACAGTCCAAAAAAGAGAGATCGAATTAAGTTTGAATTAAAGCAGGCAAACCGAAGTTTAGCTTAAAATTATGCAAATAAATAATGTACATAGTCTAATACATTTATACATAAGTTCGCTTCGGCTGCAAGTTATCGAACATGTTCGATGTCACTGACCACCTAAACGACAAACATCTGCATCGATCAAACATGACTTAGATGTGCAGGTGGTCAAACATACGCACGTTCAAACGATTGTGCGTGCACTAATCTGCTTCCTAGCCACTCTCTGCTCTCACATTTGGTTCGATCAGTTTTACATACTCGTAGGGTTGAACGTACGGTAAAGAGGGGAGTGGGGGACGCACAAGTGCATCGATGTAACGCATGAAGCTTATGCAGCAGAGAGGAGGGTAAGGACGCACAAGTGCGTCGATGTAACAAAGCGAAGCAAACAAGTACACGCACAAATATATGCGTTGTACTCTTAATGTTACAGTATTCGGACTTGTATTAAACGCACTTAAATTATAAAATATGAAGGACTTAAAAATTATAATAATGTTGATAATTTTGTTGAGCACAGATGTGGTTGACGACATAGGTATTTTCAACAACAACTGGTGTTCCTTTTGTCTTACTGCGTAATATCGATCTTTCAAGACTTTGCATTGACACTTCCTTTGAGATAGAACTAGTGCAAAACAACCTTTGATAGTCAAATTAAACTGATTTGACTTTGCCAGATTCGCTGTAGCTTATGATATATTATCATAATTCTTTATATTCGACCAAACAGTGAATGATGCGAAGATCCTTGGTATTAGAGACCTGAAAATGCACTCCCAATACCGAAGTGCTTATAAATCATTTATTGCCTTAACTTAAGTCAGTACGAAATGGCTGTAGGAAAAAAACATAGACCCCTAACCAATCCATAAGTAGACCAAAACTGTCCGAATTTGTTTAGGATTACTTGCTAGTTCAATCGATTACTGGTTAGATTGACCGATTTAATGTGGCTGTTCTAAAGCTGTATCAAAACGTAGCTCACTTTTAACCTAAGACGGTAACAAAGTGTGCCATATTTTGCTATAATTATATACTCGTATACTAATGTTATTCCCAGTTTTACCAGTTTGTCGTTTTCTTAGAAATTTACAGCAAGTCGTAGCGACTGACAACTTCCCGACCACTTTTATAATGTCCTTTCTTCAGCCCTTCTTGACCCTGCGTATGATTACCAATATAAGAGTCTTTGTACGAAAATCACGTACTTGGAGGCGCAAAATGTTTTCCATCAAGCACATATGTTAAAGTGCTCTTGCTTGCCTTAAAAACACTAACATGAGGTAGCTTATGCCAGTTTTCTTTCCTTTACTTCAAAGAAAAGGAGAACTCTCTGCAGGCCTAAAACAAGGCAAAACGAAAGATTTGATTAATTGTTTTAACTTTTATGAGGAATTACTTGCGAGACTTTACGCCTCACAATGTGTGGCATTTTATTACAAATTATATGCTATTTTAGCCAAAATGTTTACAGCATAAAGAAAAATATGCGTATTTACACCCCGCGCTTCACAGAGCCAACAAATGAATGACAATTTCTGTAAAAAGCCAACTTTTTCCGCACCGCCAACACTGCCAACGGAATATGAAAATATGTACCGAGATTTGTTTCTTTTAATCATATCACCTCATATGTCAAAATAAATCCTAGGAAATTCCTTCTTACGCTTAAAGAGTGCAAATAAATCAAATACACTCACTTCTTCTTCAGCGGGGACTATCATCAGACATAAATTCAATTCGCTGCCATGATGGCGTGCTTTTTTTGGCATAAAATTTGTCATTTGCAAGAGGTGCAAACGTGTTCCCTTTTTTGCGTGGAAAAAGTACGCTTTCGTGTCGCTGGTGGTACCTCTCCCTCAATTTTATTAACAAATAATATTCGTTTGGAATATTGATCAAACGTGATGTATTGTTATGCATGTTAAGTGGATGCGGATGCACCATTGACTGCACCACTGATGCATTTTACGACCCGTACAGTGCTGTCGCTGAAAAGGTGTCATGGCTGGAAGGACATCGTATTTGTTATATTATTTTATCAATGCAAAGAGTAGAAAGGCTTAGAAGATTGCTTAGAGCTAAGTTTTTTTTTTAAACAAAATTAAGGTGTTTCAGTGATTTTTGTCCTCCGTCAGTTTGAATAATTGGTTAAGCCACATTCCCTTTAAAGTAATGCGTGTGTTTACTGTGTGTTTACTGTCTACAGGAATTGAAATCGGCCTTGTTGTTCCCTACAAACACATATCGTCGGGAACTAAGCAAAAGGCCTATGTGTACATTTTTTATTTTTTTTATTATCGCTTTTAGTAGTCCTATTAGTCATACATGTACCCACCAAATCGTTTTTCGATATCTTTGTTGGTTTAGGATTTACGAATAGGTCTTTGTGCATAGGACGTTTCAATTTACAAATCAACAATTCTAGCTAGCCTTTATTATATTAAAAAACGGCGCTAAGTTCGGTCGGACCGAATCTTATAAAACCACTGACATGGTTAATGTTCAAAGCAAGAATCATAACAATTAGGCCTCTTTGTAACGTATATGAGCTAAATTAAATCATGGGATCCTTAACAGTTAATTTCCATTACACAGAATTACTTTGTACTAAATTTTGCCCAGATCAGACATTAAATGTAGCTTCAAGAGCGTCAGGACATAAAATCGGCAGCGACCTTTGTATGAGAACTGTATAAAATCATGGGCCGATATGGTCTTACAGTTAAATTTCGTGCCATTAAACTTTTGGAGTCAAATTCCGTCGAGATCAGACCATAAATGCAGTTACTAGAGCGCCGGCACATGTACTGGGGAGATAATATGCGTAGGGGCTATATCAAAACATTTTGGCTCATATTTAATTCTAAATAGACCTTGTTTCATAAGTAATTTAAGCAGCCTAAGCTAATCCCATGGTGCAAAATACCCCCAAAAAGTGTCATTTTACAGATGCTTTTTGAGTCCTTGTATAGAGAACCTTTTTCCTCAGAGTGGATTTGTTCCAGTATAAATCCGAAACAACTTTCAACAACGATACGTTTCTCGGCAAAAATTAGACTTTCTAGGTTGATTATTAAAACCAATTTCTTGCTTTCACACACTAATACACTTAGGATTGTATGCTGATCAAAACCATACATACTTTTTTATGGTATCATATCAATATTTACCAAAACGAAATGCCAAATCTGGTTAACCTCAATTCTGTGGGGGTATATAAAACGGCCAGTGTGGAAAAGTATCACTTATTTTATTTGAATACAGAAAAAGTAATTCTAAGTTGGCCTGTGTGACATTTTGTATATATTGGAGTGTTATACGAGTACAAAATCGAACCTTAATTCAATTTTTTTAATAAAAAAACTAGGCTAATCTATATACAAATCGATTGCAAAGAATAAATAAATGCAACAATATTTTGGCTCTTCTGAATAGTATCAGAAAAACACATTTTCCTTCTGCTGGTAACACCGACGATATACAATATTTGGGAAGCAATAGGATTTTATTGGAGCACATAGACTGGAAATTTAAAACTCCCCACATAGGTATGCAAGAATACTCTAAAGTAAGGTCAAATAAAGAATTTGGAAGAACTTTAAATCTGAAAAGTGTTTGCATACGGCAAAAAAATGTCATCATATCAATGACGACTTATTCAGGCTACATCTGATCTGCCACAATCTTTTCAAAGGTCAAAACAAAAAAATTTGCTTAGGAAATCCCTATGTTTGGATTTGTACGAAACATGTAGGGATGTCATGTAAATGTTTCAATCTGCCCACTTGCTGTTCATGACATATTTAAAATACTGCTCATGCAATTTTGCCTAAAGTTAGTAAAGGGTGATCCATCTACAATTATTTTTTTGAACAAAAAAAATATAAAAATTCAAATCAAGTGTGGAATCTTTATTGGTAATTTGAATGAACTTTTTATGGCATTTCTTTTTTGAATATTATTTCCTTCAAATGTTGGACGTAACTACACCTTAAGGTTTCCATTCTGAGGGTCCAATTTTTGGACGAGCATTTCGACCGGTATGGCTTTAATGACACGAGTAATTTTGGCTTCCAAAACCTGAATCGTAGCTGGTTTGTCAGCATAGACTTTGGACTTTACGTAACCCCAAAGAAAAATGTCTAAAGGTGTGATATCACTCGATCTAGGCGGCCAACTCACCTGTGAAAAAAACGTGAACTAGCTGCTTTTCAAAATTACCATAGATCCATTGTTTGAGCAGCTGTATGGCAAGTAATATCTCCCCCTCCATTATTTAAGAGGGTTTCTATAATTTGGCATGGATACAAAGGATTTCCATATTGAACCGAAATTCGTGTTATGTCAGCTTAACTAGGGCTGAACTTAATGTTTCTCCTTCTTAATATTTTTCGCAAACTCAGCCATGTAATAAATAGGCTTGTTCTCTTAACTTTACTAAAGTTTCTGTTTCGTATGACGCACTATACTTACATACGCGTGCATGGTAATACAAGTTTGTGTGCAAGATTGCCTGCAATGAACGGCAAAATATTACAACTCAAACACATCGACAGCAAACACCTTATATTGCATCCCAGCGGGAAAAGGAAGGACCAGCAAGGCCTTATATAAGTACTAGCCCTTCTTAGGATGCTTAGAGGCATGCTTGCCGCATTCTACTCTCATTTCAAATAAACATAGGGGTAGATGGCAGAGCATGGCCTCACACGCCTGTAGAAAATGGTTTTTAAGAATGCATAAAAATTATATAAAAAAAATTGCTGAATTAGAAATTAATTTAAAATTACTTAATTTAAACTTTTATTTTTTTTTTAATTTGCCTCCCCTGGAAGGCATACGATATTCTGGTTGCTTCTCCGATATGCTACGTACTGGCCTTCGAACCAAATTGAGTGTCAACATCAAACGGCTTTTATACTCGCATCTTCACTGTCCATCGCTGTGGCGAAAACCTTCCGTACTGCTTTTAGTTACCAGGCATGGCAGAATAGCTTTCACAATAGGGATCCAGAAATGTTTATTCGATCTGTCTCACTAAAAATGTCATGTCCTCATTGCTGGCTTCCTCAAAGAATGAGTAGAGTATTTATTACAAGGCCTTCCTAAACAACCGGCATGAGAATGTGTGGGGATAATTTTTCATTTGCAAGGAAGGCCTACTGTAATGTCAAATTTTAGAAGCCATTTATGAATGTGTTTCGGATATAACAAGAGGTCATCTAAAAAGTCTTCTTATGAAAAGGCCTTGCCGATTTTCCCGCTGGGATGTGAAAATAACGCAAATACATGTGTATGATAAAATATACATGTACGAGCTTTTTTCCAGTGTAAAGACGAGATAGCGCGTTTTGCTGCACTCCAAATAGAGCAAGAAAAAAGCAACTCTCACACAATCTTGTACGTATGTTTGGATGTATGTATGTGTAAATTCGCACATGTCATATAACTCAAGTATTTGGCATAGACACGCGTAAATAGTGAAAGCACACACACGAACAGTGTCACTACTACATATGAATACAAATAGTTTTTATTTAGCAATGACTTGAAAGTTTCCCCCATAAATTTCCCTAACAGGTACGAATGCGAACACCAGAACACAGTGTGTAAATGTACAGTACAATAAAATGCACTGCAATACGCTGCAGTGCAACACTTGAATAACACACACACACTCATAAACATATACATGCAACACTTACGCGGAACTGTATTGAACTACAAACATGGAATGGGTCGGGTATTTGTTCGAATTAGAAGAACGTAAAGTAATGGCAGAAACATCCGACGTACATACCCTTGTACTCGTATCCATATTTTGAAATGGCACATCGAACAGCCAGTGAGAGTGCGAATGCGAGTGAGTGTTTGCTGGAGTGCCAGCTTAGCAAGCAACAATTTTTGTTGTCTTAACCCATGTTAGGTAATATCTACGACAAAAACACAATACAGCTATATGCCTTAAATCTATGTGAGGGCCTTTTTTAGACCTATGAAAAGAAATTGTTATTGATTTCGTTTTTCCATACAAATCCGATAAATGGTTAAAAAAATTAATTGCTTCATATGGAGTAGGCGAAATCTACTAGTTTTGTGAGTCTTAAAAGACTTTAAAGAACATCCGGAGCTTGATGGACGTTTGTGATAATTGAAATAATAGTACGCCGCGATGTGCAGTCGTCTTAGTAGATTGCATTATTTTGCTAAACAATGAACATACTAAAAGTGCTCGTAGGCATGAAAAAAGCGAATAGAATATGAGTATTCAGGAAGCTTTCAAAGCAGAAGGTCGATAAATCTCGATAAAGGAATCAACGAAACGCTTGCAACCTGATCAGTAACGATTTTATTACAAACTTTGACCAGGGCACTGGAGGTATTTTCTTGATTCTTCCTCGTTAGTCACTTTACATTTCATATGACACTGCAACCAAGGATGACTTCTTTATTTCTGACTAATGGAGTGAGTAAGAAGTAATCTACCGTTGGTAAAAGACATTCCAGAACTCGTTTTTCATTACAAACACTGTGAATTGGGTCTTAGGTTAGTCTGGAATTATGTTCCTATATTTAGGCAAACAATTAATGCATTCTATAGCAGGTTTGGATTTTTAGACATAGTGTGTAGAGCTTTATATTTGCCACGATTGTCATCGTATATTTTAAGGGATAAATTCCTTATGGAAACCAGCATGAGAGCAAGGCCGCTCTAATGCTGGCCGCTTTTGAGATTTATTCTTATTATTCAAAGTGAACACGTTTTAGATTGTGTGTTGGGCTATGTTGGCTTACTAATGCATTTTTTAGTGCAACGCATCGAATTTAATCATTTATTGTCCGCCTGCGATAAAATTATATTTATGCTCGCACAATTTTAAAAAGAACATGTAATATACGCACGATGTAATGAACGCTTAGGGCGATAACGACCTGTGATAAGTGAAGCTGTTGATAAGACCAATGTGGTTCGATTGATATGAATTTTTGTATAGTCCTAAGCGAACACATTTCAAATTAGTATGAAACCATTACATCTTCTTCGGATACCTTAAAAATCTTCTTTATCGAGTGTACGAAAAAAATACTCAACAGGAGAAGACATTACAACTATTCTCCTGAGTCAGAATAAATCTACTCAACAATACATTTATCAATCAATTTATTAATCGATTCAATTGGTCTGAATTCGATAGCCTACCATTGAATGTCGCAAAATGTTTTCATCTCCCCAATGAAAGGCGAATCATAGTTAATAACTCAGTTTACTTAATTAACAATTTCAATTTGCATATGATTACATTATGCCAAAAGCATATTCAGTTCTGGCTTTTAAGATTTTACAAATCCATATATTCAAAAGTTGTTGTATGTAACTTTCGTGAGATCGAAACTTGAATGTGGTTTCCCTGTTTGGGCTCCCTATAATGCAATTCATTTTAATCGATTTAAGAGATAACAATAAGTATTTATACAATTTGCCTTACTTGCCTTTTTTCCAGCCCTCTTCCATAGTATGAAGCCAGGTAAAGGCTGATACATATTCAATCATTTGTAAGTCGTCGTTCAAAGTGTTCTGTACTCTTTATACAGACTGATCACAAATAAGCCTTATAAATTGCTTTAAACTGATTTTTATTGTTGGGTTTAATACACCTGTTGACATTTTAAGTATAACGAATATTTTTGTATTCCTCTTTATAGAACAAATTGTTCATCCAACAAGCCTCTTGTAAGAAGTTTAAAGTTATTGTTTGGATTTTCAATTGCTTTAAATTAAGTTCTTGATACTTTAGATATAATATATTTTCAGATTTTACGTTGACGTTTTAACAAAATTCCAAGGCTTGATCCGTAGGTCTAAAATCTCGAGTTCACTAAAAAAAAGGTCCTTTCGATAATTGACATATGGGTACTTAGAAACAGTGAAGTTTTCTGAAGAATCTGAATATGACATAAATTTTACGATTTGGCTGGATAGGTGCCATTGACTTATGTAGTGACCAGGAACGTGATGCCCACAACCCATGCCGTAACGCTTGAAGACATATGGGTAACAAGGAACAGTGAACTTTTCGCAGAAATTCAAAAAGTATCTATATTTCCGATTTGTTCCAATTGGGAACTCGGACCGTCTAATACTCGTAGAGACCCAAAATTCAGCCTCCTTCAACTATAGGTATTCACGAATCCGAATAACAATGGCTCTACGATTCGACTATTTCTTGGCCTATAGGTCAAGGTCCCTATATTGGAATTTAATTACTAATTAACTTTAAAGATGTGTTTTAATGTAGGTGCCCTTGTCTAGCCCCCTATGTTTCTTTCAGTCCTCTTGAACAATAGACCTATGGGTTCTTCAAAACAAAAAAAAAGATTCTCTTTACGTTTTCAGAATTTTATTTTGAAAATAGTATGAATGCGAGTATAGTATTATTGCCAGAGTTAGACATGAAAATATGGTTGCAGTAACCATATTGTAGTGCGACAAGGTATAGTTTTTTGAATTTTTTGGTGACAATAATATAATTACGGCAATCATACCGGATATAGCAACAAAAAACATACACACAATACAGTTCAAGGTTGTTGTCCATTATTAAAAACAACAACAACAGCATACGGATAGCGATGCAAACCAGTGCGAAATCAGAAGGCAGTGCGAGGGATTTTTATTGTGTTTACTATATCGGTCAATTGCTCTACTGCTGCCTGGTTCTCATTTATTTAGAATCGGCCTGCACTAAAGTGTATAGCCATTAATCATGGTTTAATCACATGCTTTGTAAGGTGAAGTATCGTTTACCGAAACTGCACTCAACCCAGCTTGCAACTAAAAGACTTTTCGACTGTCTTTTGATTAACATTTTGGTTTTTTGAATGAAAAGCTTAATAGAAACATGTTTTTTAACCTGACTTTTAACTAATTGTAATGAAGTTTACATTAATTTACTTAACAGTAATTGAATAGCAACATATCAGAAATAAAATCTAACAATTTATATGATACGCAAACTAAAGATTACTTTATTACAAAGAACAAAATTATGTATATTTTCTTTAATTTAAAAGGCAAGTTGTCTGCAGGGATAGACAAAATACCCAACATAGTTTTGAAAAACATTCCAGAAAATATTGCAGTCTTTTTAATAATATGTTAAATAACTCGTACTTTCCTCTGAAATGGAAAATAGCTAAAGTTATTATTTTGCCAAAAAAAAGTAAAGATCAAAGTCATCCAAAAAATCTACGAGCAATTAGTTTACTCCCTAATATAAGTAAAGTGCTTGATATGTGTATTAATAACAACATACGAGTACACAAAATAAGTCATAACAGAAACTGAATTAGCGATAAACAATTTGGATTTAAATATAAACATTCGACTACTAATGCAATACACTTACTTACATCCAATATAAACTGGAATTGGAATAAAAAACTATGTACAGGAGCTTGTTTAATCGACATGGAAAAAGCCTTTGATAGTGTCTGGATTTCGGGTCAAATATTTAAATTAAACAATATCAATTCCCGTTGCATCAGATTATGCTTATTTACAACATGATTAGCGACAAAACGTTTAGGATTTTTCACCAAAATTAGAAGAGTAAAATGAGCTTTAAGATTGTTAATGGATTACAGCAGGGAACGGTCAATTCACCCATACTTTTTAATTTATTTATTCTCGACATTCTTAACAAAACAGAAAATATAATTTCTTTTGCAGACGATATTATTATATACCACGCAGATAATACAAAAGAAAAATTAATAACAATTATATAATAGAATTGAAAAATTTACTGTTGATTGGAATATGAAAATAAATCCACAAAAATGTGAATATATTTTATTCAGACCCCCAGTAGACACATGTAATAATATAAAGAAAAATTGGAAACTTTTTGGAATTAAATCAAATCTAAGTAAACATTCCAAATAAATAAATTGTTAAATACTTAGGTATTTACCTAGATACATTTTTATATTTTAAGTGAAAATTATTATGTATCAATCACTAATTCGGCCAATTATTACATACGGATGTCCGATTTGGTTTAATGTTTCACCGTCTTATATGGAAAAGATTCGCAAATTCGAAAGAAAATGTCTTAGAGCTTGTACATCGTTGTTTAGATCACCACAAAGCAACTATATAAAATATGTATCCAATAAAAAATAATATAATGCTTCAAATGTAATTAGAATAGATAACTTTATAATCACAATAATTAGAGAAAATATATTGAGGTGTACATCATGTAAAGAAAACAATTTAATATTGGCGCCGTACTATACAAATGAAAAATACATAAAGGAAGTTTCGGAAAAGGGCTGGGTACCGCCTGAGGCCTTCCTATACCTCGATAAAATAAAGATAATCCAAAATGAAAATGGCATTCCGGTCTTTTATAATACTTATAGACGGGCCAACATTAAAGCAGTAAATTGCAACTCAACCACAAGTCATAATTTTAGATATGATGCTAATATATCTAATAAAGATTCTTATATTTTCAAAAAAGCAAAAACCAAAAAATGTTGGTGGCTATTTAACTAAATCCTAGTTTTTTTTTATCTCTTAGACCTTTATTTTAGCTTCTACTAATAAAGAAGTAATGTTTTTGCAAATATTTTCATTACAATAATCTATAAACATATTTCTTTTTAAGGAAATAGCTTATAATCTTTGTCCGCCCGAATATGGGACATTGTATATATGTTAATTGATATTGTTAATTAGTGTTTATTATAATTTAAGTTATCCGAAATTGGACCAAATCAACGTTAAAAAAAATAGCAAAATATTTCGATTCATATAAATGATTTTAAGGATCGTTTTATAGTTGAGGGTATCTTACTATAGGTGAAGATACGATAACACTGTTGCATGTGAATCAAACTGTAGCTGTGAGGGTCATACAATGATCGTCTGAGAAACATGCTTTGGTTGTAAGGATCATATATGTTTTTGAGGGATCGTAGTATGGTTGTGGACGAAAAGACGGACGAACATCGCTCAATGAAATCGGATAGTGATCCGCTGTTAATCGGTATACTTCACATTGGATCTATCTTTTTTCCTTTCTTTAAGGGGTTGCAAACATCAGCACCAAGCTATTATGTCCAGTATCACTGTATAGTGTAGGGTATAAAAAATGACTACAAACCGCGTTTTCTATAAATTTGCACGATTCTTAAATATTGTTATGTCTGCAATGGAGAACGCAGGTAGAAACGTGTCTGATTTTTTCTTGTGATTTCAGGTAGACTGCTTTTTTTACCCCAAGATAGATTGGTGGATAGTTAAATCGAGGGATCTTGCTGGCCGTGTCAAATCGCCAAAACGGTAGAGTATGCGACAAGGAAACGCTTTCCTCACCATCTGAAAACACCTGGTCATTAAACTCCGTCAGTAAGAAACGTCTATCATGGCCCTGTGGCGTTTAACAGTAACAGTGACCATGTTGCCAATGGCGTCCATTTATAAATACGGACCAACCGCACCCCCCGCATGAAAGCCGCACCACACAGTGTCCTTTAAGAGGATGTAATGGCTGTTTGTGCACCACATGTGGATTTTTAATTTCCCAGAAACGAAGATTTTGTTGGCCGACGTAACCGCTTAAGTGAAAATGCGCCTCATCGCTCATGATGATATTCACTCAGGTTGCGCCGCCGACCAAATTTTGCTCTAAAAATCGTCATAGTTCATTAATATCAAATACGATTAACGTACGATGCCGTTTGCAAAGTTTAAAACATCTTGCGATAAAGTGATTACTTTTGTTCCACCTTGCATAAACGACAAGAAGTTAGTCAGAGCACTGAAATATATGGAGATGCCTTTAATTTTAAGATTTGGCTGAATATTCCATTTGTTATACCCGCACCACATAGTGGTATGGGGTATAATGGCTTAGTGCTTGCGTTTGTAACACATCGAAGGAATCGAGTTAGAATACCGGGACCAGAGAGAAAGTTGCTCAGAATTACATTTTGAGTCGATCTAGCCATGTCTGTCTGGCTGGCTGGGCGGCTGGCTGGCTGGCTGGCTGGCTGGCTGGCTGGCTGGCTGGCTGGCGGGCTGGCCGGCTGGCTGGCTGGTCGGCTGGCTGGCTGGTCGGCTGGCTGGATGTAAAGATGTCCATCTATTCTTGTAATCAAAGTACAGGTCGCATTTATGCACCGATCTTGATGAAACTTGGCATGTGGTAATATATTGGGACAAGGGCGGACGCTATTGAATTTGGTCCAAATCGGAGCACTTTCTGATAGACCCCCCATACAAAGGAACTCCCGGATTTGGTCCAAATCCAGTTGATGTCGCGTGTATTGGTCAACAAATTAAAAAAATATGCCATTCGATGTAGAACTGACCACAAAATGTAAAAAAATAGTTGGACCCGCCTCTCGGACCTACGGGGCCTTCAGAACCCAAAAAATGGACCCATGATTTTAAATATAAGTGTGACCCCTTAAATGAAAGGAAATTATCTTACAATTTTAAATACAGAAAAAAATTCGACCTGTTTGGGCCCCAGGGTCCATTAGGAGGGTCCAAAAGTTTCGGTATACCCGGATTTTAGTGTGACCCCTCAAATGACAGGGAATTGCCTCAGGACTTTAAATATGTCAAGCCAAATGATTTATTTCGTCCGTGGGAGGGCACAGGGTCCGAAAACAAGGTATGAAAATGTGGACCAACTATAATTGTTATACCCTCACCACATAGTGGTATGGGGTATAAAGGCTTAGTGCTTGCGTGATAGATACAGATATAAATAGCGACGAGTGCTTTCGATTAACAGGAGACTTAATCACATTTATAGTGGTGCGGGTATCATAGAGTCGGCCACGCCCGACTATAGCACTTACTTACTTGTTTTTTTTAGTCTTTGAGTAACCAACAGATCTACATAGAAGATTCTTCATTTTCAGTTTGTACCCTTTCTGAATATGTGGCCAGCATCACACAATGGGTTAACCAACTAGACGCGTAGAAAGAAGAAACTAGTTTTTTTTCAAGATTTTTTTATTTTTTGTTTTCCCTTTTCAAAAAGAAATCAAGTGATATGACTTAAAGTGTTTGTCAATGATTTATGTAAAAATATTTATCTTTGGCACTAGAAACTAAACAAAACATACGCGACAAAAAAGTTCTTCACCATCCAAGCAAAATGGAGGGGAGCGGCAACCAAAATCGCTTTGGAAACTTAAAGCCGAATATTGTTGCGATGGGACGCACACATCGCTATTGCGACTCCCCAAACATGTTTTTGTTTAAATATTTTATCATCAATCTTTAGTTTTGTAGTGATGCTGCTGTTGTTGTTTTGTCTGCTGTGTGCCGACGTCGTTATCGCATCTGTTACTGAATCATTTGACTTTGTCTGTGTGCCCGGGTGTGGATACGTCAAGATATTTCATTTAGTTATCCCTTTTTGTTGGGCAACAACCATCCAATCTCCGCCTCCTTCCGGCAAGATGACATTGATAGGTTCTGTGGGCTGGCTGTCTGACTGGTTGCCTAGTGAGCGGCTAGGTGGGGTGACAAATATTTGTGCGGGCGTACGTACACGCCGAGTGTACGTAACTTTGTTTTCGATGTTTTGTGTCATTCATTGGTTTTTAATAAAATCCGTTGTTGTTCTTGTTGGATGTATTGTTGGCCGAGTTGACACATATGGCCAATAGACAGTAACCTTATGTTACTTAACTTAACTTATTTTATTTCATTTTTATTTATTTTGCTTGGAGGTAGCGGGGGCTGTGGAGCAACGGCCAAAACGGTAGTTGGATTTTAATAATATCTCTTTCTCGGTCATGTTTGTGGGGGAATTTTCATAAAAAGTTTTCAAATAAATGTTTGCAAGAAAACCACCAAGGAAACTTTAATAAGGGTCCGGACTAAGAACTTGTAGGAGTGAGAAAGAAGTTTTTTTTTGATTTGTTTACAGGAATTTTACTGGTTTTCCAAAACTATGTAGGTTCTCATTTGAAATATAAGTATATTGATATGTTAAGATTCATGTGAATGGTGTTACGCCTGCATCAGTTTGAAAATAAGGAAATTCTTCTTTACGCAACTTCGGATATCTGTTGTGTTCAAAAATTTATGAAAAAGCTTGGTTGACAAGATTTTAACCCTGCTGTTAAATTAAGCCCATTTGGTCCAATTTTTTGATCGTTTCCTTTATAACTTTTGAACGGTGATGTATATTGCCTTAATATTTCAGCTAACGCTATTGTTTTATAAAACAGTGTTATTTCCAAAAATTCAAGTTTTTGACATAAGCTGAGACTGAGAAAAATAAGAAGTTACGTATCTTGGATTAGGGACCATTTGGTCCAATATATTTTGTGAAATCAAAATATCAAGCGTTTTTTAGTATTATTTACAAAATATGAGTTTTTATTGGTTTGGGCTATTATTTGTTGCATTACATGCTGAGCAAAGTATGTTTCGGGATATTTTGCAAATAAACTTGCCGCAAATGGAACACTTGATGTAAGACTTAGACTTGCAGTAACTACAAATTCCTCTCTTTCTAGCTACCGAATTGGAAGTAGCACTGCTTGAAGAAGCCACAGAAACTGAGCATGCGGTTTTTATTTCAGTCAAAAACTGTGCTGAGAACTGTTGTTGAGGTAATCTACACCATATGCGCCTTAGCCAGAGAAAGTGCCAGTTGCCGCAAGAACTCTGGTCTCCTGCGATTTCGATCAGCTGGTGCCCATGAAGCATCAATTTCAGCAAAGAATATGTACGCATTCAAAGCAGATATATCTAGTATATTAGCAAATACAACGTTAGGCCATCGATTTGTTTTGCGCTTAGTGATGTAGGTGCCAATCATTTGGTCAGCAGTGTCAACGCCTCCTAGGGCAGAAAAAAGCATAAGAAATTATGGATAAACAACAAAATAGCATACCTTTTGTCGAATTGTAATAAGAAACAATCTCCGGCTTTTTCTTCGACCCATTCTCATCAACTTCATTTGTCCTGTGCATTGTACTTATCAATACCGTAGCTTTGTTTTCGTGGCTGATGTACGATACTAATGTCGCAATTTCATTGAAAGCAAATGTAGACTTGTACAATGGTTGATTTTTTACAGCCAGCAATTTCGGAGGAATGAAAATTTTATTTTTACGTACAGTCCCCACATATGTAAGTTTTCTTTCAAGTAGTTTTTTTTCCAACTCAAAAGTGGAAAAGAAATTGTCGCCTGTTATATTTTGTCCTTTCAAGCCTTCCGTCAAATCCAATACAACACGTTCTCCTTGATTCTTTTCAGACATTGCATTTTTTTTTTGCAATATCACCACTACGAAATCTGTTGAAAAGCTTTTTATGCACCACGATGCACTTCGACCTCTACCGGCAGTCACTGAAAAGCTCACGAAGTATTAAAATGTCATAAGCAGAATTTAATACTAAATTGAAATTTTGTATAAAAAATGCTGTATGGACCAAATGGTCTCATAATCGAGGATTCGTAAATTTTTTTTAATCTAACAGCAGGGTTAATGGTGATTTGTAAGTCCAAATCAAAACAACTTTGTTCACATAGGTCTACTAATTTAAAGTATCTTGCAAATAATGAAAATAACTGACAATCTGTAAACTAAGGATATCGTGGAAGTCATATGATTCCCACGGTTCTGTTCAAAAACTTAATTTTACAGACGAAATATCTAAAAAAAGCAATGCCTTTCAAAACGATAACACCACAGGGCATACAACTTGATTCAATTGAAATTGCATAACCAACAAAAATGATATGGGGAGCCCAATTAAAAGAAACTCCATAGGACTTTGGCATAAAATCCAAAGAATGTGCCGAACTGGTACAATTTTCACACGTATTAATATTTGTAAGATACGAGGGTGGCTATCTATATTTCAGGCCTAGTCAACACTTAGAGTAGCCTGGTGCCATCTGACATTTCCATTGGAAAGTTTGACATTTTTAGCATAAAAGTACTCAGACCAATTTGATGTACGACCATCATTTGTGTTGTTTACAGTGACTTGAAAAAATCAATCTGGCAAAAAAGTGAATTAACTCGTAAACATTTTCGTGCGATCATTCTTCACAACTTTCGATGTGCATTATCACGACAAGAGTACATCGTCTTCGGCGAAATTCGAAAAACGTACAAGAGAAGACGAATCATTGTGCACCATGACAATGCGAGCTCTCACAAATCGGCTCAAACCAGCGCCATTTTGACCGGCCAAAACGTCGAATTGAAGTCATCCGCCGTACAGTTGATACAGAAAGTTGATTAACTTTCTTGGATGATAAATATTGGATGATAAATATTCACATTTTCATTATGAGGGCAGAAATATATATAGCAGCCCTCTATAAGTAAGTTTGAGATCCACACCAAAGGACATTGGGACAAACAAATGGACGTCTACAAACACGGGACAGTAGGAAAGCAACAAGAGTAATATCGTAATATTTTTCTTACGGCTTTACATAGAACACGCAATATTATGCAATATTTCTTATATTCTGCAAGGTAGGGCCTGTCCAACTATACTGAACCATATTGGCTCACTTTTAAATGTGGCGTCAATGGACCTGTTAGCTTCACAGTTCTTACTTTGCTTTCGATCTACTCAAATTAAGTTTCTTGTATCATAGTAGATCTATAATCGGTAAAAGTGGAACATATCGGTCACTGTTTTAGCTATATAGCCCCCCTGTATTGTCATTTCTCTCAAGATAAAACTTCTTTAATCCAATCTTACTTAAATTAAGAATTGTGTGATATGAACAATTAGTAGCTTACTTTATTAAAATTGGATCATATTTATGATTGTTATCGTTTATGTTACAAAACATAATTTACTTCCACATCTGCTCAAATTGAACCTGGTAAGTTATAAGAGATCCGCAATCCAGTAGATCCTGCATTATTTTCAATCCGAACTTGTAGAGGTACGTTTGGTATGATGTAGTCATCCTCGTCAGACTGTAGAATTGGTATTTCCTACGCCACACTGTGGTATATGACAGTATGCTAAAAATGGCTTATAGGTCGTAAATATCTCAATAAAAGCTACAAAAGTTTCGTTTAATCCAGACCCCCTAATTTCTGACTACCACCGAAAACGTTATATGAATCTTGTATGCGAATATGTATCTGGAATGCTACAGTCTGCGGGTAATGACACTTTGGACCCACTGTCAGAATACGCAGGCCTCCGAAAACGGAACGAGGTTGATTGCAAAAGATTAATTTAGCACTTAATGTGTTATCCTGGATATCCCTATATAAATTATGTTGGAGTAGTCGGAAGTAGGGGCGATGTTCAAGACAACCGATTTACCACCACAGATTCGGTACATTATATAGCTGCGGCGAAGTTACGCAGATTAAGAAGTGAAGCAAAAGAGAAAGGTAGACGCCACTGAGTTACCCATCTATCTATCCTAATTGCTACAAGAAACACTCTTTCAACCAGTGATTCTAGTGAGCAGTGGAAACATATTTCCCACTCATTGTTGAAAGCTGCCAAAAAATATACCGAACATGGCACTACAACGAGTGTAAAGAAGCCACTGAAGAGAAGATAGCTGTCTATAACGCAACACTGCAGGGTGTAGCAAAAAGAGACATGATAGAAATATCGCACGGTTAGAAGGGAGGAAAAGCGTCAAAAGAAACGATAAATAGAACTGCGTGAGTGAAATGACGCGTGAAAATCCATGCAAAAAGTCAAACACCAGTCTGAGGGCCCAAATAATGGCATGACCTCATGCAGCGATAGAAATGGAAATCTGGTGACGGATAGGGTAGTGTAGAACACTTTTTCAACTTATTGACGTCTGATGATTCTGTTGAAAATGACGACAATCATTGATGATGGCGTTAAATTGCCCATCATACCCTTGTCAATTACCCGCCAAGACAGCAATCGAGCACCTTAAAAATGAAAAGACTGCTTTACCGGCTGACGTGCTTGAGGGAGGAGGGGTGATCTGCTTAAGAGTACGAGTATGTACATACTTTGATGATTGGAATCTCAGTGTTGTAAGACTATCACAGTTAGCTTTCAAGGTTCTCTCGAGCGTATTATGTGAACGACTGAAGCCCCTCGTCAACAACAGAATCGTCTAGTATCAGTGTAGTTTTAGGCCTCATAATTCTACAACTAAACAGATCTTTTCATGGCGCCAAATCTTGGAAGAGTAAAGTAAAACCGCTTTTGACAGTCCCATTAAATCGTCATATCTATCATTCATATTCTCACAAAACTATTTCGCCTATGCTTAATAACGCTGATTAACCAAACATTAGCAGTTTAAATACGAAAGGACCTTTTACAACTATTTCGAAGAGATGACTCAGACAAGGTGCAAATCTATCGTGCAACATGTTCAATATACTGATGAAAAGAATTGCAGAAAAGGCAAACACCAGGATGCTCAACATAGAGTACCCAATAATTTAATCTTAGATAAGGAGTCGACACAGCTGGAATTGATGGTGAACGAGGATGAAACAATGCTGCTGGTTGCATATACTAAAACAATGACGATGCAATATCCTCTGGGCATAGTAATCACTGGCAGTTGAAAAACAAGGTGGTCGCCCAGTTCGTCTACACTTTCTACACTTTGGAAGAATCATATTAGTTTTCAGGTAATTTTGTGTTCTTTACAAACAGCTTAAAAAACGCCCTCTCTAGACGAACAAAAACACGAGCCTACAACGCGGTCATACTGTCCGTGCATTTGAAGCATGGGTACTTACGCTAGCGTATGAAGCGATGAAAATAAATCTGTTCATTAGCTGTAATAGCGAATATAGACGGCGAAGTCAAGTTTTGCAACTTGATAGTAATGCTAAAATCTCCGACGTCATGTCCGCGGTGCCGAAGTAGATAAATTAAGTTCCCTTTAATATGGATTACGGTCCACTATAAATGTTGTATCAAGGGACGAGGCACCAGTCTTTTTTCTATCATTGTGTGTTTTATTCCAAACCAACATCATATATACCAACATCTAACTTTATAAGTATATCGGTAATACAGGGTGTTCCAAAAGTTTACATGGTGTTAATAACTTTCTCGTTTATTATTATTTTTTTATATTATATTATAATATAATATATATATTATATTTTTACACTAAGTATGAAAAAATAGTCTTACTAAATTGACCCACAGTTTTATGCTTCGTAATGATGGGCTCGTTCTAGAGCATTTTCCATAACATCTTTCAAAATTTGTGGATGAAGCGTTCGAATTTCTGCAACAATGTTGGCCTAGTGTTAAAGGATTGTCTCGGTCTTGTTCGCATATACTCGTTCGTTCAAATAACCCCAAAGAAAATTATCTGGAAATTTCTGAAAATTATTCACTCTCCACAAATTTGATTTAAGTATCATTGTGTCTCGGGCTGTGGCTCCATTCTGCTGAAACCACATCTCAGGTCTGTTTTCTAGAGCAGGACGTACAAATTGTTCTATCATAAACCAATACCGCTCTCCATTTACGGTCACAGCACTTTCATCTTCATTCTCGAAGAAGTAAGCCCAAATGATATTTGCAGATGTGATTTCGTTCCAACTGTACACCTAGGTGCAATTGGCGTTGATGAATGGCTCTTGGATTTTCAGAACTTACAGTTCTACTTATCAACAAAGCCATTCAAATGAAAATGAGCTTCACCAATCATCACTTTGCGTTAAAATAATTGATCGCTGATTTAACTAATACAATTTTTTTATTATGGTTCTTTGTTTAGTTGTGAATCTCTCCATTATTTATTCTCCAGGTGTTATTTATATAATCTGAAAAAATAAATAAAAAATATATAAACGAAAAAGAGATGGCAAGAGTGAGTTGTATTTTCGTGGGCAATTGTGTGAAGAAAACTTGAAAAGTAAGGTTTACAACAGTAGTTCTCATTCGTTTGGGGAGAGCCTGGCTCTATAGAGTTCGGTTTTACTTTCAACAATTGCAGCAAGGCTTTCTGAAGAGGGTTGTCACGGACCCGAAATCATGAAAAAAGTAGTGTGCAGCCACGAAAATCAATGTCACTTTGCCATTTTTGTTAAAAACTTGTCTTCTATTTAAATATAGAAGCAAGAGGCCTTGAGCCGGTTTTTAATCCCTGTTCAATGTGTAAAAGCAACAGACCGAAATAAAACAAACGAGCTAAATAAACGAAAACGTTATTAAATTGTTAAGCCCCATTGAAACTTTTGCCCCACCCTCTAGTTTACGAGATATAGCCTTTTAAACTTCAGGTATTTATGGGAGAGACAACGCTCTTTTGCTTATCATTGATTACATTCTGTGAAAAATATATAACGATCGGTACATTACTTTAGCAATAAATGGGCATGGCACCGCTTACACTTGGCATTGTTGCTAACATCTCATTTTCCAAAAATAAGCCTCATATCGTAAATAGTCCATGAGATATTGTATTTGTATGTTCAGTCTCCAATAATTGTGAAGGGACATTTTTACCTCTTGACCAATCCGTCCCATTTCCAACACCAACCCTTTTAGTCCAACAACATGTGTTTCTGCAAAATTAATAACGCGATCTGTAGTTTCCATAGACGGGTATGGCTAGATCATCTTAGAATTTTACGAAGATTCGGAACATATACCCTTTATGGGGTCTTCGACCAGTATTTCCCCTTAATTCTATTATGAGGGGTATAAAATGAGACTGCCAGTCCATCTAAGTATGTCAACAAAAATCTGCTATTTTCAATAATCGTTATCGAACAACAATCTTCTATTATTGTGCAGACAACAACTTCATTGAGGAACTCATTTTGATAATTTGTATCAAGGCGCACCATAAACATTCATCCAAAAGATCAGAATGTCAAAATTATTGTCCTCCGCCCCTCGTCAGTGACACGCCGCAACCCAAAGTCAAAAGGAAATAGTTGACAAAAGTAATTTTCCGTGTCAGTCACCTTCAGGGCGTTTGACAAACGTTAGTTGAGCAAAAAGAAAGAAAACATCAAGCAGAACAACAAACGCCTCCAAACAATGTATTGTTAGCAATATCACAGCTACAGCAGCAACAACATCAACACTGCCGCCAACATAATCTACAACATCAACGACAACAATAAAAACTTGTATCTAAAAGTTTCCTGTCATAACACGATGATGGCACACACCGCACCCGTCGTTCAGGAACGCCCCAGCACCCAAAACGAACAAAAAGGATGAGGATACAACAATTCAAGGATAATGTGAATTGTATGAGTACTTAATAAAATTTAATGAAATGTAAAATTGTCATACATACACGAGCCCTAGGACCCCAACATGTTAGTGTGTGGATGTAGTGGCATGTTCATCAATGAATAGAAGATATCCGAAGACACTGACAATGGGAGGCATGCCATAAAGTCCTCCCTAATATCCTTCAATGGGAAATAAATAAACAAACGAAGGAATAATAATAACAATATAATAATCATAATATTTGGAAAAGAGCAATCGCAGGCTTGCGGAGCAGCAAAATTTTTGGCTAAACTACATAAATGTAAGCTGATTTCTATCAGTAGTGATTGTAAAGTTAGTTAAATCATTTTTAGAAATTTTAAAGGTTGTTTCGTATAGGTAAAGTAAGTATGTGCCCGCTCCACATGCCGTCAAAGCATAGATCATAAAGGTTGGGCATATTATAATGAGATTATTTTTTGTTGATATACATATGACAGAGGCTCTCAAAGCACCCTATGCCTGCATCGGTTTACGTCTGGTCAACGTGTGGTGATTATTAAAAATTTGGCTCAGTATTGAGGTCAGTCATCATCATGGGTGTCAATTTTTCGCTCCCAAGAAAAATACGCTGTTATTGGATTCCGTAGAGATGTAAATGAAAAACTGATAATTGATACGTGTAAAATTTTTTTTCAAGTTTTTAGCGGTTGAAGACCTTTTCAACTAAAATCGCATGATACCTGTCGATGATGATAAGGTTAAAAGTGCCCTCATAAGAATATCAAAACCTCAGGATTAGTGGTGGAGCTTTAAAGGATCCGATAACAGGCTTTAGCAAGTTTGCACTACATAGCGTAATATGGCCGTTTCGCAAAAGAGAGACGGACCGTTTGAGACATCTACCGGAAACGAAGTCTCCTAGCCATCGTGTATAAAGTACGATCGACTAAAGTATATGAAAGTACAAATAAAGCTACAACTTGCCGACCTGACCAAAACTATCAGTATGGCTTCATATCGAATCATTTGAAAATGTTAGCCGGTGAAACTTTCTACATTATTTTGTTTTTTACTAATGACGGTCTCTATTTAAAAATATGGAAGAAGTCATTTCAAATTATGATATAAAGACTGTAAAATTCGTACGAGGGTTCTCACAATATTAGTGTTCCCAGAAACTTCAGTGGAAACTTTGACATTTTTTAGCATAACTTCATTCAGAACGTTTTGTCATTTGAGGGCGAATTGCTTTGTTAACAGTGTCATCTCATTCAAAAAATGAAATTATCCCGTGAACATTTTCGTGAGATGATTTTTTACGAATTTCGGCGTGGGTTATCGAGACAAAAGTGTTTGAATCAACTTGTTTTGTCTATTGTTGATGAAGCGCCATCAAAAACCACTGTTAATTGCTGTTACCAGAAGTTCAGTCTGGTAACAGCCGTTCGCTCCAGGGTGAATTTCGCAAAGGACGTCCAACTTCGGTCACTTTGCCTGAAACCATCGATGCTGTGCGTGAACTGATTAAGCAAGACCGACACGTGACATACCGTGACATTAAGACGTCCTTGGGCATTAGTATGACAAGCAGCAATAAGATATTTCATGTTCATTTGGACGTGAAAAAAAATTGTTCTCGTTGGATCACGTATAATTTGACGAATGCTCAAAAAAAGGCTCTTATGGATTGGTGCAAAGAAATGTTGAAAAAGAATAATGATAGAATGAGCGGTAGCTCAAAGTCAGTGTACAGGTGGCGAATCATGACTCTATGCATATGAACCCGAAACAAAACAGCAATCGACCCTATGGGTCTTTAAAGACGAGCCAAATCCATAAAAATTGTTCGTGAAAGTAGTACATCGAAGCAAATGATTGCGTTTTTTCGGTATAACCGGCCATGTTGCCACAATTCATTCAATTCTAAATGGTATGCAACCATCTGTTTTCCAACAGTGTTCGAATAAATGAGGAAAGATACTAAGAGAAGACGGATAAGACGATGAACTATTCGACCACTCAAGATGTCGTTGATCCACACAGTACAGCCCTGATTTGGCACCCAATGACTTCTTGTTATTTCCTAGCATCAAGAAAAAAATGCGTGGTCACTGTTTTTCATCGCCCAAAGCAGCTGTTGAAGAGTTCTAAAATCATGTTTTGGAGGTGTCTCATTCGGAATGGTAAAAGTGATCTTAAATGAGAATATTTTAAAAAACAATAAAACCATTTCCAATAAGATATTAATGTGTTTTTATTGCCGGACCCGAAAGTATTTGGTTTGTGATGTTATTTTCCACACAGGGTAATCATTACTGGAAATAGATCAAATTGGCTCATAACTTCAGTTGGCCCCCATGCACATGTTAATCCTGATTTCAATGAAACAGACCTAACAGTGGGAACATTTATTAGATATCAATGGAATTTGTGTTGTTGTGTTATTTGCACACAGAATAAATAAATCAAAAATCAAGAAAAGATTGATTCAAGACTTGATCCAAGATAGGCCCAAATGTACCTTCTTCTATTTGGGGTCTTATTGACCTAAAAGTGCAAAGTTGTAATAGATTTTCATGGACTTGTATTTGTTGCGCTATTTTATACACAAAATGCAAAAATATGAAAAAAGAAGAGATCATTCAACATTTTACTGAAGCATCCATAGATCCTCGTATGTACCTCAAGATTTTGGGTCCTACTGACATAAGATCGTAAAATACCATTACATTTCAATAGTATTCGATGAGTGGTCTTAGTACGCACATGGGGCATACAACACCGTAATTTGACCATGGTTTTGAATAGCCCTCATGCCTAGTGTCTTTTATAATTTTTGGTTTGGTGTTTATATTTTTTGACAGCGATGTATATCTCTTCTAAAAAGGGAAAACCTAAAATTGTTATACATTATTTTGAAATTATAGGTCATATACATCGACGTGGTAGTGTGTGGTGAGGGTATTATGTAGTCAGTCTTGCCCGGCTTCCCTTACCCATGAGTAAATAAAAACAGTTTAGATTTTTTTAACTCAAATTGATTCTACTTGGTGGTGTTTTAAGTGAACGAAAACTACGTGAAATTCCATACTGATTGGCCTACAAGTTGCTTCAAACTAAAGTCAGAGTCTATTGGGAACCTTAAACTCTTCTTGCTTACATTAAATGTATGTTCCTATAGTTATTTTCTTCGTATAAACCACATCCCGCTTACCTTCAAGTGGTAGGCAAGTACTCTTGAACGATAATCCATTTTGAGTGTTTTAAATAAAATGTATATTATATTGGTCCAACAAGTACCAGGTTCGGCAAATGAAGCACTTATTGTTAAGGACAAAGCCGCAATGGATAGTGTTCAGAGAGGCTCTTACAGTTCCTATCCAACATTTTCTGTGGCTAACATTTTCCTGGCTAACTAATCTAAGAACAATTAAAGTCAGTAACAAATATTTGCAAAAAAACCAAAAATAGTCCGATTATTAAATTGCAAATGACTAAAAACTTGAACAAAAAATCCTTTATCAAAACTCTGTGCTGGGTTAAAGCAAATTATCAGCAATTAGTTGAAGACGATATGTTGTTCTGACTACATGGCATGTTTAAATAAGAACAAACCTTTGCAAAACATCTACAGTTTTGGACATGTTCTAACCGGAAACATTAACATTTCAATCAGCAGAGCAATTGAATTTAATGTTTTAATATGGCAACTTTACATATGCACTCATGTCGTAGGATAATTTCTACTACAAATATTTGAAATTCCCCCAACAAACAGCTACTCGTACAGCATTTTAAAAGTTTTTATTAATTTCAACTGAAAACAAAAGCCAGAGAAAACAAAAACATTTACCAAAGATTTCCGTACAAAATCTTCAAATGCTGTATGGAATTTGAAAAATGCCTTGGAATGTGAGCCAGACAGCCGGAGAAAGTTTCTCAAGGAAAACAGAAAGTTTTGCGGCTTAAATAGTTATTGCCTGGCGTCCTTTATTTACTTATTTCATTTTGATGTTTATTCTTCAAATAACTATTAATTAAAATTTTGGTTTATGCAATTTATACTCTCAAGTACGTGTCGGTATGTTGTCGACTCCATCGTCGTTTACGTAGATAGGGTCATAAGTGCGGAAGCTTAATGGAAGTATTCGTATTGGGTTACGGTTATTTAAAAACAGCATTTTCGGTACGTGTAATTTAAAATAATCGCTAGCATTTTCACTACTCGTCCTTATTCCTTTACCTTGGGCTTCATGATAAAGAAAAACACAGTTAACTTCGATTTTAGAAAGGCATATGTACTTTTTAAAGTAGCATTCAATAGTACCAAAGGTTCGGAAATATCGGCTATAACCTAGACATTGGACTGTGGGCCTGAACAAAGACATTATTCTGCCTGCTTACGTTATGTCTTGCCTTAGTTTACCACAAGACACTCATCACCGACTATTTTGCATTTCTGTTAACACTAGTGACTAAGAATATAAGTTCTAGAAAATGTTCAAGGGCTCACGGTTCTATAACTGTTGGGAGCATTATAAAGAAAGTCGCAAGTAGTCATTTGAAATCACTTGCGGATTTCACTTAAGGAGTTATAGCAAGAGACATATTTTCGAATAGGAGGAAAAAACCTTTTATAGATTTCACGCTATCATTTTTAATTTCTGCTTTATCACCACTACCTGAGGGAATGTCATTTTAGATATTATATCGCATGGCGGGAGAGAAAATTGAATCTTAAAAATTTGTTTCTTCTTTGCTGCTCCTCCAACTTTACAACATAAGTATCTCACAAAAGATGCTCTATAGGTCGAGAACCGAAAAAAAGTAAATCTGGTCTTCTCGGCATAATCTATTATACCTTTGAATGTTGAATAGACTAAAATGTCGTCCAGACTATATGTATATCCATGTACCTTTTATATTTGCTAACGGAAGTTCAAAAGAAAGGGACAGGAAAGCTATAAACATTCGGTGTACCTTCTCACGGGCAAGAGCAGGAGTGGGTAGTCAGTGAAGCAATTACTTTGCATATGCACGGGTCCTCAAGAATTAAGACTTGCCTGCTTAGGCAATAAATACTTCCATGATCTGACCGATCTAGCGGATGTGCCTTCTTAATCGCGCTTAAGCTTTGTGAAAAGGTTGGGCCAGCTGGTAAACATAACGGATGTTTATTGATGTTAATTGTAAATAAAACAACAATTTTTAGAGAATTATAACATTATTTTTAATGGTGAAAGGATCTATGACACGTATGTGTAAAACAAAATATCTGCCAAACGCTCGCCTCGGCTTCGGTAGCATACCTCCATCCGATGGTTCATATTTTCAATGACTCTGAGATATAATGAAGGTTTAATGTCGTCAATGTTACGAATTGTTGCATCGTTTAGCTCTTGCATTGCACTTTTTTTCTTTTAAATATCCCCAATGAAAAACGTCCAAGGGTATCAAATCACATGATCGTGGCGTCTAATTAAAATCGCCACAACGTGAGCTAACTCGGCCATGGAATTTATCGCACAAACTAAGCGTTGTTTCACTGGCTGTGTGGCAAAAGGCGCCATTCCATTTAAGGTACATATGCTCATATTCTGGCCATAAAAAGTCTGTTAGCATCCGCAATAGCGAACACCATCCACGGTTACAGTTTGGCCGACCGCATTTTCAAACTGTCACTCGTTGGAAATGGATCGGCTTTTCAACAATCACTCCTGGATTCTCATTTGGCCAAATGCGGCAATCTGCTTGTTTACGAATACACTGTGGACACATTAGGTCTATTATGCTAACCAAAGAAACGCTAAGTGCACGAAATTCATTTTGATTTGAAAGCCCATTTCCGTAGAAGGCTTAAACAATATTAACGGGTTATATCTGTCAATGGTTAAATTTGTCAAGCACTGATACAACGTCATTTTAAATTAAGCTGGGCAATACACTTGACGTTAAGGTGTGAATTAGAATTAACATCGTGCAATATGGTTGGATCACTCTTTACCTTCTCTATCTACTCACACAGAGAAGATATCAGTACTAAGGTTCGGTTGGTAGTATGGTTCGAAATATCATATGAAGGTTGCTACAACCATATCAGGGCATTTACAGTTATACCAACACAGTTATACCAACCGAATTCAGTGTAATTATTGGTTGCTACAACAGGCGGTTATGCTAACTAACTAATTGTGATGTACATGCTACTTTGATACCAATAATTGGTGGTTACAACAGATTAGTTATTTGCTGTAACCACAGCCTATTTAGTTGGATGTTTGGAAATTGGTATTTGGAAATTTAAGTCCAAAAGACCATAGAAGTGGAAAGAAAAAAATCAATTTTTATGTGAGATATGACATGCATATTTAAACACCCGTGCAAGGTCTTTGTTTAAAGTGCAAGGTGAATGTGCATCCCGCTACTTGCTTCCTGGATTACCAGAACGGTGTTGCACTTGATCAGAAGAAAATTGATTTATTTATTTTAAGTACCATGTTTTCTTAATAAAATTACCCATTTGGCTTTAACCGGATCTGGAGGCCAGGTGTGTTGACGTATCGCTGCATTTCATTACATAGTAGACAACTTAAGCTATTCGGTGAAATTAGAATTTATAATTTGTGCCATTTTCCTATGTTTGACAGCACTTTTCCGGACCATTTTCCGAAAAAAAATCTTCGATTTTTGTCTGCAGAAAAAAAAATACAAAAAAAAATCCTTTAATTTAGCCCAATCTTTCCTTTTTTCTATAAAAAAAAATTACTGCGATATCGCTCACCTGGTCCATGCTATGTATGTATCGACTCTTTCTTAGGTATTTAAATACCCATTAGACAGGAATGGGTTGATGCTCCCAAATGATACTGCCATATAAAAAAAAAAAACTCACCATAAATAAAAAATCTAGAATCAAGGCCTTACTGTAATTCAGCGAAATTACTCAGACTCGATCAGAATTTTCGCCATAGGTACCCCTTCCTATTATTTAAAACAACAACCATTTATTTGATGGAGATCCATTTTCCCGAGTTTCGGTCACCAAAAGCTTGACAATAAATATTGTTATGTACCTTAGTTAATTATTTTTAGATTGGAAATTCATTGCAATGCCTATCAAAGCATCTATCCAAAGACGTATTTATTTTACACATCAGTTGACCCATTGTAAGGCGGTAAAATATTACATATTTTCAAACAGTATAACCAACAATCTATAAAAACAACTAATATATATTCAAATGCAGTTAAAATAATCTTCCTAATCTGTAAAGATTTCCGATACTTGTTTTCTTCAACCGAAAGTTTTAGTTCACTCTACTGAAAATTGCTGTGTATCCAATCAACATTCGGTTGTAATGACGGAATACATGGATAGTACAAGCAACCTTCAACATTCTGTTGGCAATAAATACAGTTGTGGCAACAAGTATGTTCTCCGTGTGCACATACACACCTCCTCTTATCCTTAGAACTCCTCAATCTAACCTCTTGAACTTTCTTTATCTATTTCCATCTCTCTCTGCTGCTCTCCCATTTCATCAGGGTTTCACAGTGGGCCTTTAAGGCCTCCGTGTCTACTATCTATTTGTTCCTGTCCACCAGGAAACTGTGCGATGTGGAAATTCACCTATTTACCTAGTTGGATATTTGTGGAACAAGCCTAAATCAATTGATTTATTTTAGGATATCCTTCGACAGCACTTGCCATCTTCTCATTGAATTAGTTCGATCACAGGGTTCTCCTGCGTCTTTGGTTTGGGCATCTGTACCATTTCCCATGAGATTCTCGGCTAGCTATTACGTTTGCATATTTCGATACTGCACGCTGAGAAAAGATATGGTTACTATATGGTAACGGCAACAATAGTATGTTTTCTGCAAAAAAAGTATGTTCGTCGCAACCATAGTATTGTTTTTTGAACTACATTCTGATAATAGTATGATTGCGGCAATATTAGTGTTGTTGAAGTGTAACAATAGTACCGTTACCAAATTTAAAGATGAAAATATGGTTGTAGCAACAATATAAATATGGTTGGTGGGATAAAAGTATTGTTTTAATGGGTTTTATGATAACAATAATATGATTACGGCAATCATACCGGTAAAATCGCAATGTCTTTTCAATTTGACAATGTTATTTTTACTTATCTTACGCAATAATAGTAATAATAATTAAATTTTTCCAAAACAAACTACGGATTAGTATAACTCAAATATTTTAAATACTCGTAAATGATTTTTTTACTGTTAAATAATTCACTCCTATTATTAGGAGTTTAATGTATTTTTACATAACTTACTTAATAAAATTCTCTATTGTTGAATAACAACTTAACCCAATCTTTACGAAAAATTTTAGTGATCTTAGTATGGTGGTGAGGATAATGCTAAGGTTGTACGTTAAACATACTATGGTTATGAGGATCATAATATGGTTGTGGGGATCATAGTATGGTTTAATGTGAATAATTTTATGGTTATGGGGATCATAGTATGGTTGTGTGAATAATTATATTGTTGTAAGGACCATAATATTGTTATGGAGATCATAGTATGGTTGTGTGTGAACCATACTATTGTTGTGCCACAATCATATAACCAACAATAGTATGATGATCTTCGAATATTGTTACCCCAACCATACTTTTTTTCTGCGTGTGGATACTGCTCGAAAGGACCAGCGCACTATCTGTGCAATCAGCCTTTTTACCGATGCCATCTTCTTCTGGGCCTCTGGGCTTCGTTTAGGTAATTTTGGAAAGGAAAGAGGTAGCGCCATCTTTCAAAAAAAAAAACAAAAAAATCGACCACTGGTTCACATCTTAGCAATTTTACCCTAGTACCCTCCGACCACCAATTCGAAAATTTTCAAGCCGCTGCCATTTCGCCCCCTTGCATTTTCGAACATGGTCGAAATGAGCAAAGTAATACGCTAGTGAAATTTGTCCAGTCGTGAACGAATGAATCACCCTGTATAAGAGTACATACACTAGTATGTATGATCTATATTACTCAGAACACTGCCCACGTATGTGGCTTAAATTTTTCCTTTCAATGGAAATTGAAGTCTTCAAGAAAAGTTTTTGTTGTAAATTAAGAAATGTAAATATCATAAAAAGAAATCAAATACTCGAGCTAAAATAAATATTTTTGAATACTTTTCAGCAAAAATGAACATGCTAAAGACAAGCAAACTGACATTCAGTTAAAGTTCAATTTAAATTCCAATTCCAATGGAATACAAAACACATGCTCGGTCAGTTTTAACAAAAACTCAGCAAACAGAAATTTGTGAACACATACACACCCCGCCCGCCCTCCTTTCTCGCATTGAACAGATTTAAAAAAGAACAAAAACTTGTTCGTATTTAACTTTAAGCTATTGATTTTGCCGTATTTGCGCATTTGTTCTTCAATTCCGTTGCTGAAATTTGCATATGACGTCTGTCTCATTCTTGTGTGACAATACGTTTCTGTCAGCGCAGCAATATTGTTGCGATTTCATTCTTTAAGCGAGTGAAAGACATTCACTTAATCGCACTGCTCTGAATGCTGCAGTGGGTGGGTGAGCAGTGACTGGGTGTGGTCTGGTCTGGATGCCGGAGCAGTACAAAAGAAGTGCATTTGACAAACGAGGAGCAAGAACAATGTGAATCAGTTCTAGTTCCGACTTGCAGAAGAAAGTGCTTGGAATGGATTGCAAGTGCACTGAACCGGATCGACTATTGGAAATTAGCATTTGAAGAAATTGATTTCAATTTGCGTCATTTCATTGTAAGTTTGAATGGTTTTCGATGTACTCGTAAGAAAAATGTAGGTAAGAGCTTTGTCCACCCTGCCATTCAGGGAATGAAAATCGAAAATGTTTAGTAATCCAAAGGTTACTTTGTTGCCATTGTGACTGGAATTTAGCGGAAATTGGTGGTGTCATTGCCATTACAGACCGAGTTTGTGTCCGTGTTGGAATTTAATCTAATAAAAACATAAATACTCGGCAGGATTAAAAATGCATTTTTGTTTGCAAATCGACATAAAATGATGAAATATTTTACATTGCATTTGCGGGAATTTCAAGAGTGAGGGAAGCTGTTTGGGTTTTATCATGTCACGGAAGGGGGAATTCAACCTCACACTTGTTATCTTTTTTAAATATGCGGTAAATATGTTGGTGATTGTTTAATTGAAACAATATTTGTGGTTGAGAGATAATGCTTAACTGTTATAATTTAACTCGAATATGATTATGTGTATAGAAATTGTAATTTATCTACTTAAGTTTACATGGCATTGGTATTTCTATCTACTTAATTTTAGTACAATTGTGTAAATGGCCTTATTATAAAACTTCAAATTAATCAACAATAAGCCCCAATTTTTTAAATTTAATGCACGAGAACGGCCAATGCAAGTAACTGGACTTTCCAACCAGGAGCAATATCATCAAGAGGTAAACTAATATTCTTGTTTACCTAAAACAAGTGGAAAATCCGCAAGTTCTGCCGAGTCAAATCTTTGAAACTCCCTAAAATGGATTGCGTTTCAGTATAACATTGACTGCATTGGGGGATACTCTAGACACCTTTGATCTATAGGACAAGACCTCAAATATAGTGAAATCGAAAAATTAATAAAATTTTCCGATTCGTGTCGAAAATTTGTATTGTACCCATATATTCACACAGATGAAAATCGTTTCTATAGCCCTATGGTCAAGCCCGAGTGTGAACTTGGTTCAAATATTAAATCATAATTTTATGGTTTCTGGATATCCATACGAGGGCTGCTATAAATAGTTCTAGCCTAATAATGAAAATGCGAAAATTTATCATCAAAAATGGTTTTATTCGCTTTAAAAATGTTCTCCATCATGATTTATACACTTTTGCATGCGGTCAAACCAATTTCCGAAGAACTTTTTTCCACTCAGATTGAGACACCTCCAAAATATGGTTTTTGAACGGTTCAACTGCATTTTTTGGCGACAAAAATCGTTGACCACACATTTTTTTCTTGATGTGCGGAAATAAAAAAAAGTCACTGGGTGCCAATTCAGGGCTGTAAGGCGGATGACCCATGAATTCGACGTTTTGGCCGGTCAAAAAGGCGCTGATTTGCGCCGATGTGTGAGAGCTCGCATTGCCATGGTGCACAATGATTCGTCTTCTCTTGTTCGTTTTTCGAATTTCTCCGAAGACTTTAGGCAAAAAAAATTGTGGTGTACCACTCAAAATTGATCGACCTTCGTTGCTCAAGCGGAACAGTCGCTACATGACCAGTTTTGTCGAAGAAACAGGCGACCATTTGCTTCGAAGTGCTTCTTCCACGAACAACTTTCGTTGGATTTCGCTCGTCTCGAAGACCCACACGGTCGATTGCTGTTTTGTTTCAGGCTCATACGCATAGATCCATGATTTTTCACCTGTGACGATCTTATAAACCTCTTTTTAAGCACCGCGATCGTATTTTAACAAAATTTCTTTGCACCAATCGACACGAGCCCTGTTTTGAGTGATCGTCAAATTGTGTGGGATTCAACGAGAACAAACCTTTTTTACGGCCAGGTGTTCATGGAATATCGAATGTATGCTGGTGGAAGAAATGCCCAAGGATGCCTGAATGTCACGGTATGCCACATGAAGATCTTGCATTATCAATTCACGCACGGCATCAATGTTCTCTGGCCCAACGGCCGTTTTTGGACGACCTTCACGACCTTCGTCTTTGAGCGAGCGTCCATTATATAGGACGGTGCTTCATCGCCATGCAAAGGTTTAAGTTCATCGATGCACTCTTGTCGTGATAATCCACATCGAAAGTTGTGAAAAATTATCGCACGAAAATGTTCACGAGTTGATTTCATTTGTTAGCCAAATGGATTTTTTCAAGGCACTGTAAACAAGACAAATGATGGCCTTACGTCAAAGCGTTCTGAGTACGTTTGCTAAAAAATATCAAACTATTCAATGGAAATGTCAGATGGCGCCAGATATATATAGCAACCCTTGCATGTCTCCAAAATTACTGGAAGGTTTTAGGACATCAGTACACATAGAACACGTATAATCGTAATATTAATGTCATATTTATATTCTTTATAAAATCCCACTATTTCTGAGAACTCATCTGTATACGTTCGAAAAGAATTTTTTTTAAAACCCTGAGTACCTTATACCCATGGGTCTTAAAATTAGTCAACTCATGCCTGGCGAAATTCATATTGTCTTTTAATGTCCATATGTCCAAAGTTAAAGGAGGTCTCTTTTAATCCCCTAAGGCCCAAATGGGCCGGTCCGTGTTCGAAATTGGAAGACAGCTTAAATATCGTAACGTGTTTGGATTTGTGAGAAAATTTCAGGATAACTATTATCCTATTATGGATACCCATATGTCTTGGAAGGTTAACGGACGGATTTAGAGCCGCATTGTTCATAGAAGCCTCCAAATCAGCCAACTCTGCCAAATCGTATAATTGATCATATTCAGATAAGTCAGAAAATGTTGTAAATGTTCGAAAAGAAATAGGGGCCTTATATCCAGGAGTCAAGGCTTTAATTTTCTTTAAATCGTTAAATAATTGTTTTTTTTATTTTTAAGAACGTCAATTTTCCATCCTAATACCCAAATTGATCAAAATCTTAAATATTGGTCCTAATTTGGATTGTGTAAAAGATATTACTGTTTCTGGATTCACATATGTCCTGGATCGCATTGCCCCTGGACCACTCAATATTGTAGAAAAGTCCGAATAAAAATTTAGTTAGGAAATTTATTAGATCCTCAAAGGGGAACTTTTTCGCCTTCGCCCGATTTGGTCCGTTTTCAATACAAACCGATCCGCAACCAGAAGAAATATATCTGTTAATTGAAAGTCTCTAGGTCTTTTTGGTTAGAGTGAAATGTGCTTTCTTCTAAGAATTTTAGGAGATCAATAATGTATACAGGTTGATTCATTCACGATTGGAAAAATTTCACTAGCGTATTCCTTGGCTCATTTCATGAAAACAAGTCCATCTACAATCATGCCCAAAAAAAATTTTCATTCAAGAAGTCATAACATTGAAACGGTATTACGTCTAGGCTTTGTTTAGGTAATTTTGGATAGGTAGGATGTAGGGCTATCTTAAGAGAAAACAAAATACCAAAAAAAAATCAGACCAATGGTTCAGAATTTAGCAATTCTACCTTTGTACCCTTCGACCACTAATCCGAAAATTTTCAAACCGATGTCAGTTAAATCTGTATTTTTTGGCTAAGAGCCTCCATTCAGGCTCAGTAATAAAACGGTTTCAAACATTTATTTTTCTAACTTTTTTTAAATAATATGCTCTAAATTGCCACCTTTTGTTATCTGTAGTTATTGAGGCTTAACCTACTACACTGCTATACATATATTTGTTATCATAGTAAATTTCGGAATTAATCTAGCGTTGCTCGTTTGTCCGTCCATCTGTCTGTCCACCTGACTGTTGAATGCACGATCCTGTCCAAACGAGAAGTGCTAGAGTCTTTTTAATCTATCGTTGTGTTGAACCTCGGTGGGCTATTGAAAGCTGCCCTTATAGGACAAAAGGTGGTAAGTTCCTCTTTGAAGGAGTTTTTAAAATTAGTTCTACTTGGAAGTCATAAAAGTAGACGCAGTAAACGTCTCATAAAGGCTTACAGCCCCTAATATTAGAGAATGGGATTTGTTAACAAATCCAATAATACTTAGTAGGAACATAAATACTGTTACACACGTTTTATGTAAAATAAAAAGTACTGAATTTTTTGGACCAAATATTTTTAATATATTTATTTATGTGTATTGTATCCAAAAAGAATCTACTTATTCGAAATGTTCGCCTTTTACCTTTACACGCGCCTTAAGTCGCACTGGCCAATCCTCAATAGCTGCTCGAACCTCGTCCACTGGAAAATTGGCCACAACTCGAACCAAAGCAGTCTTCAGAGATCCAATGTCGGGGTAACTTTTGTGACAAACCTTGTCCTTTAAAACCATCCTCAATTTGAATCCAATGGGTTCAAATCTGGATTGCCTGAGGGCCATTCTTTAGAGGAAATGATCGCTACACTAAAACGTCCCAGGCCCAGGACGTTTTAGCCGTATGTGCTGGCGCAGAATCCTGCTGGGAATGCCATGGCTGGTTTTGGAACAGGGAATTGTTAAGAGGCTTCACAACAGCTTCCAAAACGGTATTTAACAGTATTTATGCCCTTACTAAATATTTATTGATGTATATTGTATCTAAAAAGAATCTACTTATTCGAAATGTCCGTCTTTTGCCTATACACACGCCTTAAGTCGCACTGGCCAATCGTCAATAACTGCACGAACCTCGTCCATTGGAAAATTGGCCACAGCTCGAACCAAAGAAGTCTTAAAAGATCCAATGTTGGGGTATCTTTTGTGACAAACCTTGTCCTCTAAAACCGTCCACAATTTGTAATCCAATGGGTTCAAATCTGGACTGCCTGAGGGCCATTCTTCAGAGAAAATTAACGCTGGCAAATTGTTTCGAAGCCAGGCCTGGGACGTTTTAGACGTTTGGAAACTTAAAAACAATTTAATTTTCTCACGAATCTTTGCACGACATTCATTTTACGATTTGGCTTAATTTAAGGTTTTGGGCCCTGAAATTTATCCAAAAAATTTTCAAATTTTTTGATCGAATCTACAGGAGCTAGAGTCACGAAAGTTGATTCCTTTGATCATGGACATAAAGGTACACAAAAACAACGTTGATATTTGTTTATTCAATAACAATAAAACTCTTAACGAATCCAGTTATGCACCTTTTTATTAACAACGCGCTTTATTTAAAGATAAAGATTCGGCCTCATTATTGTAAGAGTTGTGAGTACTTGAATTTTAAAACAGATGTCTTCCAAATGGAGAAAAGGGCACCAAAACTCAATGGATTTTCTTATGGTCGCATTTTGTTCTAATTCTTAAAATTTGGATTAGAAAATCGAGTCTTCCCATATGAACGTGATTCCAAATAAGCACATAATTAAGTTTTCAGTATTATTATTTCCCCTTCTGAAACAATGTCATTCTAAATTGCAAAATGAACAGGACTTATAATCATATTTCCCAATATTATTAATGTCATATAAGAACGTATTACATTGTTTGCGATGTACATGCTTTAGCCTGGGAAAAGATAATGTTCTACTTAATTTTTAATCATTGTTCCCTTCTGACATAAACCGAATACAACTAAAGCAAACTTCGTACAATTAATCAGCATGTTTCTATCAAAATATAAACATCGATTTCAGCTACGAGTACATATCTGAAAATAAGAAAATATGGGTTTCCCTTATTCAGATTCGGTACTATTCAATAGTTTCTATTCTAGTGTTCAGTTCGTAGCCCTGTCGATTCTGTTTCATATTTGATTCAGCAAAATAAGAACAATCGAGTAGAACTCACACTTGTGGCATTATTCATTTTCCAATTTGGTAACGATGAGGTCTTTATTTATTGCTTTATACAATTCCGATTAATTGAAATGTAAGCTACAATTTAAATGATTGTTTTTGTTGTCGTTGTATTGTTAAACACATACCTGTCGCATCTCGTTAGCAGTCTCTTTTAAATGTCCGGAAATGAAGCATAAATAAAAAAATGAAATCACAATACGAGTACATACAAAACAAATTAACTTCTGTTCAATGTTGCGGTTAACCATGTGAAATTGTAACTTTAATATGCAACAAATTGACATTAATCGCAACCCACTCACTCCGAATACGAATGCAAATATCCGCAAATAGTCGCCGGTACTTACGTACATGTATGGCGTCAGATTACATTAAAAACGACAAGCGTATTAACGACATTAGTGCAAGTCACGTTAAGTTTAGCATTCGGTTTGCATACGGTTATAGAACAAATAAAAATTATGATCTTGTTGGTAAAGGGTCGGTCAAATGGTAAAGATTAATTGACAACACCGTTTCCAATGTCAACAACATGAATTGCTGACTCTGACCCAACCAAATCTGCTAGAGTTATGAGGACGATAAGTGTCTATCTCAGATTTAGTAGCACTAAAATAAAAGAAGCATCTCGAAATACTTATCTTTGACACTACAAAATGTATACTGGAATTGAAAGCTACAACAAAAGTTATATTGTATACATAAAAGAGTGTTTAAGGACAAGTGTTATTAATTGTCAGTTAACTAATCTTATTTTATGGAATCACCCAGAAAAAGAAAAATGCAAACGAAGTTGAGCGAGTGCCATACATGGTAGTACAACCATTTGAAAACATTCTGATTTGTAAATGTTCACTACTGGCAAAGATTCGAATCTTATAACATCAATCCATGCTTGGTCGGTTCTATTTTATAGTGCTAGGAAAATGTTGGAAATACTGAACGTAAGGCGCATTTCCAGCAGACTATCTACTCTAAGCCGTACTTATTTTTAATAAAGAGTTTTGCATTTTTTTCTTTCATTTGGTTGCTTTGGTTGCATCTCGAATGCCTTTCTTGCTTCTTTCACTAAGTGAAAATCACCACTAAATGAAAGTAACCTACGTCACCAAGTGCTTAGCCTGTGTTATTTTTGTTTAAAGCGTAAACAATATCTCAATGGACTGGTGCAAACATCTCTCATAAACTAAATAACTTGTACTCCACTATGAATACAAATGTATTTGATTTAAAATATAACTTATTTTATGCATCATCGCCCCTCGTCTAAAAAGTCTTCTAGCTACTTAAATTACAGAGCGTGCAAAGTAGAGTGTCAAAAACCGAAAACCGACATTCCGGCTTTAATGTGGAAACTCGACAGTCCGTTTCTCAGAAATAGATAAAGCCCAGCGGTTTTTTGTTGTCGGGTTTTCCGGTTTTTTTGGATGTTGTAAAAGCAAAACAAATTCATAACATCATGTACGAAATTCGTATACATCAAAACTATTTGAGCTAGACCCACCTTAAGGTATAACGCTCAACTCAAAACCACCCGTTGATTCTATTTTACAATATCTGTCTGCCCGTCCATTCGTCCGTTTGAATAAAATTTAGATACTCGTATAACTTCCACATATATTTTCTAAGGATTTTATGTTTTTAGCTATAGAACTCTGTAATCAGCTATGATTAAAATGGGTCATTCTAATGCACGTTTTAATACATCTCTAGTACAAAGATCTCTCGCGATATAGCATACAACAGCTCTCGAACATTAATTTGAAATTTCGATTTCAATCAAATTTGGTACGGTATATATAAATTGGTCAACAACTTTTGTGGGACTAATTTTAGTCATATAGGCTTATTTTGTGGAAATTTTTTGGGGCCCATCTAGAGGTATTTTTTCAGAACAAAAAAAATATAAAAATTCCAATCAAGGGTGGAATTTTTATTGCTAATTTAAAAGGACATTTTATTGCATTTATTTTTTGAATATAATTTCCTTCAAATGTTGGCCACAACTACGCTTCAGGATTTCCATTCTGAAGGTCGAATTTTGGATGACTTGTTCGAGCTTTACGACCGGTATGGCTTTAATGACAGGCGAAATGTTGGCTTCCGAAACCTGAATCGTAGCTGATTTGTCAGCATAGACTTTGCATTTTTCGTAACCCCAAAGAAAATTTTTTAAGGGTGTAATATCACTCGATATAGGCGGCTAACTTACCTGTCTAAAACGTGAAATTAGCTGCTTTTCGAAATGACCTCTCAATACATCCATTGTTTAAGCAGCTGTATGGCAAGTGGCACCGTCCTGTTGAAACCAAGCGTCATCAAGATTACGAGCTTCAATTTCAGGTAGCATAAAGATCGATATCATGGCGCGATAGCGATCACCATTAACGGTTACGTTCCGGTCATCTTTTGAACCTTTTCTTGTTGCTGTTCAGCCCAAATGCGGCAATTTTGTTGATTGACTTTGCCGTTGAGCCAGAAATGGGCCTCATCACTGAACAACATTTTGGTCGAAAATAGCGGATCTTCCCGTTTCTCGCCGAACGCTCATTTTCATAATACCAATAAAGATTCCACACTTGATTTAAATTTTTATATATTTTTTGTTCTGAAAATTCCTCTAGATGGATGACCCATTACATAAGGCCGGATCATAAAAATATTTTTTTTGGAGAATATGGAAAAAGTGTCTTAATATAACATTGATTATGGTAAGGAATTGCATTAGAGACCTTGACTTTGCATTGTGTTATTTTTATGATTTATGTTTGAATGATACCGATTCCCATTTATAGAAATATTGTAGTTGTTTGGTTCATCTATAATTTTAACTCAAACTTTAAATTTCTTTAAGAAAATAGAATGTAACGTTGATGTCAAACAAATTCATAATTTTGTTAATTCAATTCTATTTTCTTTTTTAGAGATATTTTTTAAGATTTAAATGGAGAAAATGCAAAGTATCACAGTGTTAGAGAATCAGGCCTTGCACCAAAGGGTCAGAGAATATTTTCAGTTTTATGATCGGGCATCGAATGACGTATACATGGACATAAGTCTTAAAAATAACTATATACGAGTACGAGTACGAGTATATATAAAAATAAAATTATTTTTGGAATTAACCACAAACTCATATACCTTATTTTTAAAATCTGTGTAAATTAACAGCTATTCCAGCGCACTATTACTTTACTTATGTTCGGAAAATAATTTCCAGTTTTAAGCAAAAGGCTAAATGCCGCTTCTTACTGTTTATAAACCCGACAGTCGGTTTTCTTAAAACCCCGGTTTTTGGACGCTCTAGTACAAAGCTTAACTAAAATATTAAAAAATTTTACAATCGGTAAATGCTCGTTATAACATAATTTCGGCGTATTTGAAACAGATCGCTTGGAAGAATATTTTGTTGGTGCTCAAATCAATCTGACGATTTTTGAATTGCGGCACTCTAGCAAAAAATGAACGTAATGTATTTATGTATATTTGTATGCATAACAGGGCGAATACATTCAACATACACACATTATTACCATTAAATCCAAACAAATACACTCGCATATGTACACATCCTCACATACAATGCCCTCCAATAAAGCCCTCCAATATAGTCACACGCAACAATGAATAAATGAAATTTAAATACTCGGCTGCTGTTAAATGTGGTCGCACAATATGTTGGGGACAATCAGCATAATTCCATGATTGGTGGTCGCCAATTGAAATAATATTCGGCCGTGTGAGGATCTAATTAAACATTTAAATGCAACGACGGCAATAACTCACATAAAAATCGTATCAAAACTCATAAATCCATATTTGCACCGAAATTCGCGTAACAACGAGCCGATTTGTAGCGATATTTGTATGATTTACAACTAAATACCTTTATTGTCTTGGTCGCAAGTGTAACTATTGAACAATTTCCAGTGCTATGGAAATCAAAAAGCGTTGGCAAATATTTTATTTTCATTTGTATTTTATTAGCAATTTACCGGACGGTACCAGGTAATGATGCACTATTGCCATATTTGACTGAGACAAATCTACCCTGTAGTATTAAAAGATTAAACATGGCGAGTATTGTGATATTGTACGAGTATTCGATTGAAAAGTATACATTTATTATTATTGCGATGACCTATGCACATTATAATTTATATATTTACTATCCAAGATCTATTGTTTAAGTCTGGTTTCATTGGATATGTATACGCAAATATATGACTCGTTTTACCACATTAAGGCTGCTCCTAATGTGAAGCCTTTGAATAGTAGGATATACACAAGTAAAAAAACAACTTAACCCTCGAACGGTTTGGCGTGCTTCGGGGCAGATATGCTTTCAACCGTCAAAACGCCGACACAAACATTTATTTTTACAAAATTTCTTTCGTCGTCCCTCATCCACATTTCTAGTTACCGTTATATTATAATGTTAACACAATCGCATTTGTTTTTTAGACAGTGTAATCATTTTAGTGTCCAGTAAAGGTGCTGTGAACAAAAAAAAATACTGTAACAAGAAAAGTGCTTTTGTGAGGTCAATATAAGCTGTACCAATCACACAATCACTTTAAATATTTTTGGGTATGCACTTGTGAGTGTTTACTTTATTTATAGAAAATTGTTTTTATTGAAATCGTAAATGGCTGATCTTGAGAAGTTAAATTCTAACGGCGGCCTCAGGACATCCTTGCCCGTTTAAGGGAAAGTGTGTGTTTACTACATAGTGTTTCACATTTTTACTCGACTCTAATGGTTTTTTGCTAGAAATGGAAAGGAATAGTGTATTTCAGAAGAAGAAAAAGCTTAATTTGGCTGAGATGTCAGGTGAGCTTTTACAAGAGTTCATGGACTTAGTGCTAACAGATGAAGACGTCAGTAACTTTAGTAGCGATGAAGAATTTTCAGAAGAACCTTTCGACGTAAGTGTTGTCATGAAAGAAGGCTCGTTCGTAGGCGATACAATTTACTTACCTACTTTACCATCATCCTCAAAAGGAGTATTTTCAAGTATCGGCAATAAAGCACCATCTACTTCCACCTTCCAAAGAAAATAAAGCCATCCCCACTACCATCACAAGAAGATTCAGGTCCATCTATTTATCCAAATAATAGTGGCTTTAACTGTTCAGGTATTTTTAAAATGTATTCTCATTGAAATATACATTTAATATCATTTATTTGTTTAGAACTAAATGCAATGCCCAAGGACTCCAAAGAATTTGCTAATATAATATGGCGTGACAAACCAATGAATTTACATGTCAATAAAGTTGCTTTTCGGGGTAATTCTACGATATAATCGAAAACAAAAGAAACTTATTGAGGTATAATGTTCTCACATAATTCATGAATACAAAGCGCATATGGGCTGAGTGGACCTAATAGATGGACTTGTGCCCAAACGTGTATCGAGGGAGATTGTAATGATAAATGCAAATTGCTACAGTAACCCGCATTCAGAGAAGCCGTTGCGTCTGATCTCGTTTCTTATTAGGATAAAAAACCAGTGGGTCGTCCTTCCACATTTCCATTTTTGATGATAATCAATGTATGTGACAGCGCATAGAGAAAGGGACCTAAGGCTACAAAAAATCAGTTTTCATTTTTTTTTTCTTTTTTTGATGTGGACAACATCTGAGCATCGAATGAGACCGATCCCATGCCCCAAAAGTGTTCCCTTCCAGAGATATGCGCGTTTTATGAAACTGAAGTCGACGATTCTAAGCGCAAATAGAAAGGAACCAAATCATTAAAATGGCTCTCCTGAACAAAACTGGTTTTTAACATTAGGTCCCTTTCTTTTTTGCGCGTCACATATATATCTTAATAAACAAAAATTGAATATCATAATAAAAGCGGCATTACTTTGCCTTAAATGGTCAAGGATGCTCTAAGGCAGCTTTTCGTATTTCCACCTGGTGGTTCAAAAATCGAAAATTATTAGAATTGGAATTCAATTTAGTGTTCCTGAGATAAATTAAACTAGGAAAAGTTCCCAACTCATTCGGCAAAAAAAATTGGCCTTTTCCCGTTATCGGGTTAAGAAACACTACACCGCTCTGCAGTTTAGAGGATATGGCGACTCTGACGAGAGCTTTACAAAAGTTGGATAATACTTCCTCCGGGAAAGACATATTTCGTGGGGCTATTCAAAACTATTGCTGGTCCAATTTACAAGGGATAATTATTGATTTTTATCTTATTATATTTTATTTTTTATGCGATAACAGTTATTTATGATTTTTATTTATAAGAGTAGCAATAAAAGTCATCCAGTGATTATTACTTATAATATTCCTAAATAAAAATCAGTCAGTGAACTTCATTTAAAAAGTTCCAAATAAAAACAAGTTTATTAATTTTTATTTTTTTAATTTAAATTTAATCTTTGTTTATAAAAGTTAGTCAGTAAATTTTATTATTAAAAGTCTTAAATTAAAATAATTCAGTGGCTTTTAATTTTTTAAGTCTCAGTTTTAAATTCATATTCAGTAATCCCACTAAAGGAACAGTTGAATACCAAAGAAAGTATTAAAAAGGGACAAAAAGAGGGCAGAAAAGGAAAATAAAAAAATATAAAATATTTAGTTCCCTTTTGGTTCTTGGTCCCTTTTCCCCCTATACCACTTTAGAAATATTCCGCTTAATTTTACTCCCCTCAAATATTTTTGTTGATCGACAATATAAATAGGGTGATCCATCTGGAAGTATTTTGTTCAAAATAAAAAAAATACTAAATTTCAAAAATAAATGGCATAAAATGTCCTTTCGTATGAACAATAAAGATTCCACACTTGATTTGAATTTTAGTATTTTTTCTATTTTGTAAAAAAAATACCTCTAGATATATTTTTAATTCTTCTTCTTTAGTTGAATTAACGGCTATGACTTTTCATTAAGAATTTAAAAAATAAAAGCCAACTTCAATAGAGTGATACATCTAGAGGTATTTTTTTAGAACAAAAAAAATATAAAAATTCAAATCAAGTGTGGAATCTTTATTGGTAATTTAAAAGGACATTTCGAAAATAATTACCTTCAAATGTATTATGCAACTGTATTATGGAAATGAGCGTTCGCCTATAACGAGTGATATCACACCTTTAGACATTATTCTTTGGGGTTACGTAAAGTCCAAAGTCTATGCTGACAAACCAGCTACGACTCAGGTTTTGGAAGGTAACATTACGCGTGTCACCAATGCCATACCGGTCGAAATGCTCGAACGACTCATCCAAAATTGGACCTTCAGAATGGAAACCCTGAAGCGTAATTGCGGACAACATTTAAAGAAAATTATATTCAAGAAATAAATACTATAAAATGTCCTATCAAATTACAATAAAGATTCCACACTTGATTTGAATTTTTATATATTTGTTTTGTTCTAAAAAAATACCTCTAGATGGATCACCCTTTATAAACAAAAGCTCTGCCTTATTTTTATTCTAGACATTTATAAAAAAAACACTCCTAACTGATTTTTTGCGACCCTTTTAAAAAGAAGTCACTGACTGCATTTAATTTGGGACTTATTAAATAAAACCGAATAACTTTTATTGCTGATTTTTATAAAAAATTATCGTCAATGACTGTTTTCGTAAAAGATAGAAAATAAAAATAAAAATATTTTTTATTTGTGGAGAAATGAAAATCGAAAATAACTGTTATTATCTGATTTTTCAAATTTAATTGAAAAAACTGTTTATTTTATCATTTTTGCATAAAAATTAGAAAAAAATTTATCATTTAATTTATTTATTGGCAAGTTTTATGCGCAATGAAAAAATATCCTATATATTTACGATATATAATCGTACAATTAGACAGTTGTGTGACAATTGCGTCATAATAAAATTCTTAATGACCTTAGAAATAATTAGTGTTATTTCAGTCCCTGAAAATAAAAGGTCGTATTTAACGCACTATGCTTTATTTAAGCTAGATCGGATTTAAAATATGGCCCTTAGAGCGGCTGAACCCTAAATCAGAAGGGAGCTTTGTGTAGGGGGGCTTTTTAGAAACATGGACCGATATGGTATAATTTCAAAACAGATGGGTGTTGGTTGCTCGTTATATTCTATGCGAAATTGTATAAAATGGGAATTATTATGTAGTTTTTAGATCGTTATGCATTGTGCGAAATTTTGTCAGAGTGTGATATAATAAGTGGATTTTAGAGTTGTAGGTTCAAAAATGCCGTAGGAACTTTGTATGGTGGCTTTTCGAAAATATGTTACGAGAGCTGCAGGACATCACCTCGGAAGGGACCTTTGTATGTGAGCTATTTGAAAGCATCACCGAAGATGGTCGTTGCCAAATCTTAACGGAAATTGCAAAATATGGAATAGGATGAAATTCGGAGTTGAATGTGAAACGAGCATGTGGCTGTTAGGGTTCTATGTACCGAAATCGGAAAACTTATATATGATATGATGTGGGCCAATTTCAATAGCCATCGTCCTTGGCTCAAACTTAAAGAGTTTGCTAAGTGTCATCGATATTGGTTCTTTATTTAGATATGTTCTTTGATTGCAATGATGTGAGGAGAGGTGGGCAGGCGTTGGACAGGACAGACGTAGGGACGGACGGATGGAAGGAGCGATAAATGGGCAGACAACGCTCAATGGAATTAGATAGTGTTTCTCAATCGATATGTTTGCTTAACATTTAATATATTTCCATTCCTTTAAGGTGTTACAAACATCAGTAACAAGTCATAAAACCCTGTTCCAATATATAGCAAAAGAAACATATTTTAAAGGAGAAGATTTTTAAAGAGGTTGTTAAATCGCTCTTATATCTGAGTGAAAAGTCGCGCACACCATATGAACACCATAAAGTACCTCATTACGAGTAGAAAGTGTAAAATTACAAACGTACACTTCTCAATAAGTACATAGAATTGCTTCGAATCAGTGGTGTTTTACAGGATCAATTTTTAAAGTTTCACCAGCAACTTCAAATGGAATACATACGACAAATACAGACTACTTAGTTATGGTAACAATAACACAAAATCATTTTATTAACAAGAGCAGCGACCATCAAAATTTGATTTGGCCAAGACAAAGAATTGAAGGCAAAAGCGTTCGCAAGCATTTGAACATTTTTATTTTTCAAACGATGTACGTACGTATGTACCTCCAAGCATAATTTCACTTATTGAAGATATGGACAATTGGCAACTAGGTAACCAAATACATCTAAACCGCATGTGCCCAGTTCATTATTTAATATCTCTTGATGATTTATTTCAAACAGCAAGGAGCTGATTCATATAAGGTAGATGCATATTTTGTTGCAAGTTTGTTAATTTTAAATTTCAGACAATTTAAACGCATACAGATTAACTTTATTTTAACCCATCGCCGTAAGCTATACGATGTAAGTGAAATAAAGAAATTTATTCAAATTCCAAAAAAACGTCCTTCTGTTTCTCTTACAAAAAAGCCATAAACCCAAGTGCAAACTTGTCACTTGGTCATAAAATATGTCCCCAGTCGTTTCACAGAACATCCAAAAGCAAAACCCAATGCAAATGTACTCGAATGTAAATAAGGTCTTCCTTTACTAACCCAATTTCAAATACCACTTAAGTCTGAATACCAAGGAGCGTGTGTGTTTATCAAAAAGGATAAATGTATTGTATTTGAATACGTACCCATATCAAGATATGATTTGTAGAATTATAAGCAAATGAAGCGCCTGTTGTTTTTAAGTCTAGACTCACTTCTTAAAATACAATTTTTTCAAATGTAGCTTGAGGATCGGTTTATTGAATAAATACATTTGTTGCCAATACTCTTGGGGTTCATGACTCTTTAAAGTGAGGCTCATAGGCATTTAAGTTTGTTAATTTGTCATTTCGTTTGTAGTTGACATCTAGTTGATCTAGAAAAACATAAAGTCAACATTGTTAGATGGAATACCTAAGAGCAATATTTTACACTTCACCCCAATTTGGTTCCGTGATGATGTTTGTAACACCTTAAAGACCTGCCCAAGTGTTCTGCATACATGTCGGCTGTTAACTTTGCTCTTCTATTCAGTGGTGTGGCTTTGGCTTATTCTTGCTTACTCATTCCTTTATTAGTTTAAAAGTCTTTTGCTATAGAAAGCATATTTTTGATACCCCATTAATCCATACAATTAATCTATTATTCTGAGATATACACTACCGATCAATTTCAAATTTGCTAATATTTCACCAAAAACTCGTTATTCTTTACCGAAAACAAAATTTCTGGTTTGTGTCCACAGTGGAATCGGTGTTATTAAATGCATTTTACTCCTTATACTGATAACTGCTTGGTAAGAGTAGCGGAGGTGTTTTTCCAAAAGATCCAAAAGAACAATGTCAGCATTGAGATGATGCCATTTAGGATTAGGAAGAAAAACTTAGGAGCCGATCCTTTCATTCTCAAAAACGAAATTGGCACTTGTTCTGTTAATGCATTCTCAAAAACGAAATTTGCACTCATTCTATTAATGCTTCTTTATGATAACGATACGAGTAGATACGAGTTTGCGAAAGCAGATGAAGTATTATTGGGAAGAAGATCCTTTGAAAAAAGTACATGCCCACCTGCTTCAACGGTGAGCTATATCCTAAAATGTATGTATTAAAATAACGCAACTGTGTTGGTCGAATGATCCAGCCAAAGGGGCTTGAGATGATAACCAAAACTTGGCAACGATGTAGCAACAAAGCAATTTACAAAAGACCTTGTTATTGCAATCTGTAGGTAAAATCCATTTTTTTTTTACTCTCATTGCCAAGGATACCGTAAGTGTGGGTTTTTGTTCGTTGTTTTGCTTAAGCTGCTGACAAATATTTTGAATATAAAATATATTTCTACTGTATGCTAACGCAATCCAGATTGTTGGTGAGGTGGATTGAGCTTGAAGTCGTATAAGCTGAAACATATAACTCAGTTCTTCGTTTTGAATTCGCCTTATATTTTTCGAGGACATCCGCCCGTTGGAAACAGACAAAATCTTCGTCAGGTGTTCGGTCATTGCAGAAGCATATATGCAAATCATGGTCTTTAAAATGTTTCTCAGATCTTCAATATTCAAAATAGCAATTTATTATTATAATCACTATTCTAAGGGGTGGCCTACTTTATAATGTATATACTTTAAGTATTTAGGTGCCCAAGTGACGGATGCTCTACTGTCAGAGGTCAGTATTCACATGAAAAGCGAAACGACTATGATTTTTCATGCTTGTGCCAAGTTAAGTCTGAGCAGACTATTGTTTGGTCTAAGAGTTACCTGATTAAACCTAACTATTTGGTTTCCAAGCTCATGATATGAGTAAAAAACTAAAGTGGGAGAATTTTCTCATAACTACATTAAAAGGAAGTTTATGAAAAAAATTAATTGGATTTTACTCCCCTAATAAATGGTTGTATTGGAGAATCGTCCACGTATACTGAGTTTTCATCTGCAAAGGAGGGTAAATAATATTCGACCTAGACAGCCTTAACATGTTCTTCTTTCTTCCCTTTCCTTCTTATTCTTTGTTTTAATACCTTATTCATTGTAATTCGAAACCATAACAAATGTCATTTGAATAATTTTCATGGAAAATATATGAGAAATGCTAATCATTTGTTTCCGAAATGTATTGAAGAATTCTGTTTGAAATAATAACACCCACATCAAAATGCGACACTTTTTCCATTGTCTCTTGTTGCTCAAATTGATTTCATTCCAAACTTTGTTCCCACATCAATCATACGCCCCACATGCATGACACCGCCAGTGGCCCACCCACCGCATCCGCATACGGTATAAAATTAATTATCGCCCGACGACGAGGACTACAGACATTTTTTTATTTAATTTGATTTTTATCTTGAGTTGCCTTTTTAAAAGCGAGCAAATCATTGTTGGCTTTTTCTACGTTTCATAATTACCTTTCTCGGTTGTCACCAATACACCGAAATCGCGGTCCCTTTTCTGTTGACGGCATAGTCCTTCTCGAAATACTCCTAAATGTTAATTAAATATTTCTATATCATTGTTAATGCCAGCGACTAGGTGGAGTTGGAGGAGGAGTCGAGAGGGAAAAACGAGCAAAAACACACACAGAGCCAAACAAAACAAATAAAAAGGAAAATTAACCTTAAAAGCGGATTATCATTGTAAAACTCAATGATAAGCTTCAAAATGCGTGAAGTCGTTTTTAAATTGTTTTCTTAAGGATTGTTGTGTTTTTCAATGGTCCTTTCGTTTCGCCACCACCCATGTTCTAAACCGGCCTGCCCCGCCAACCGGCCCTCCTGCGCCCAGCGCGTCTGTCGCCTGTGGCTCTAACACTATTAGCCCCAAGTTGAAGCATGAAAAAAGGTCATCCCAAGTAGCTTAGGGCTTTAAATAAATAAAGCTGGTGAAAAAAAGGACCGGATAAAACCGAAAAACAGAGCGAGGGAAAAAATTCAGAGATAATAGAAAAACAAAACGGAAATTATTGTTAAAACCCGAAGAAGATATAAAAACGGCAACCTCGCCAAACACACTTGAGAAGAAAACACCAAAAAGAGGAAGAAAGGAAGAAAGGAAGAAACTGAAACAATAAATAAACTTTACTGTTTAATAAAGTACGCATACCCGAAAAGATAAGGCAAAGGGTTTTACGCGAGGAATGATTAAATCTTGAAGTGACACATCATCACTTGAGCAACTGAACCCACCGAAATGAACGTTGTAAACGTGTGTGACTACCACTAAAGATTATCTATAACATATCACCTCCCAAGTAAACGAAATAAAGAGACAAGATATTTTTTTGGACATAAAAGGGAAAATATCTCCAAACGAAAATATTTAAGTTCGGCAGTATTTTCGTATGCTTCAAAATAAAGACATTTTCCAGCGAGGTAAGGTAAGTTTCATTAGTTTTTGACTTCGAGGTACTTAATGGGGTTAAAGGGCCCAAAGGACATTGTTTTAGCCCGTCTAAAACTGCTAAAGTTCGACATGGTTTCAAACAGGATCTTATTGGTCTGTCGACGATGGCATTAGAAATGATAAATGATGATATGTGTTCATTTTGGACATTTCAAGAAATTTTAAAGATCTAGTCTATTAAAGATTTAATAGGCAGTAAAAAAATTGATGCGTTCATTTGATTATGTATAAACAAATTTTTGATTTTCTTACCCGTATGTGAACTTTAGTGTGCTTGTAAAATAACGTAGACACTACCAATTGTCCATGATATTTATATGATATTTTAATTCTCTCCGTATTTACAAGTTTCAATGAACTAAGTACTTAGTAGGGACATAAATACTGTTACAACATTGAACACACCCATTTCAATAGTAGAACTGAACATACACCGATAAGGTCATATGGGCTTTGAAAGCTAAACTTAATAGCGTTAGTCTGTAACGGGATTTTAAAATTGTTTCAACTTTTATCATGGAGTGGTCAGATAATGAGAACCGTATCGCTGTAATAGCGCTTTTCAAGTGTAAAATGAAAATATCGATATTTTCAAAACGCTCCGGCCACTAGGGATTAACCGCATGTTCGTCTACCGAAGCATAAAACTGTTTGAGGAGACTGGAGATGTAACAGACCACCACCAGTCGGGCCGCCCACGCTCTATGAACACCGCATGTCATCAAAGCCGTTAAATCAATAACTCACAGCAATCCGTTCCGAAAACTGAAAATCATGGCCCGTGAGATGAATATCACGCAAAAGTCCATGAGTCGAATCATTAAAAAAGACTTGGGGCTTAGGGCTTTCGAACGACGTACCGGACATTTATTGACTACAGCTTTAAAAAAAATACGATTGAATAATGCAAACGTCTTTTGGTGAAGCACGCAGATAACTTGCACAGAAAAATTTTGTTCACCGATGAAAAAATGTTTACCGTTCAGGAAAAATTTAACAAGCAAAATGATGGAGTGTATTCGCGGTCATCTAAGGAAGCATCTGAACTGATCCCAAGGGTGGAAGAGAGTCATCACCCAGCTTCAGTCATGGTTTGGTGCGGTGTCTCTTACGATGGGTTCACTGACCTGCATTTCTGCGAACAAATAGTCAAAACATTGGCCAAAGTTTACCAAGAAACCGTTTTGGAAGCTGCTGTTAAGACTCTTAGCAATTCCCTGTTCCAAAATCAGCCATGGACTTTCCAGCAGGATTCTCCTGCAGGCAGTCCAGATTTTAACCCATTGTATTACAAATTATGGACGGTTTTAGAGGACAAGGTTTGTCACAAAAGATACCCTAACATTGGATCTCTTAAGACTGCTTTGGTTCGTGTTTTGGCCAATTTTCCAATGGACGAGGTTAGTGCAGCTATTGACGATTGGCCAGTGCGACTTAAGGCGTGTGTAAAGGCAAAAGGCGAACATTTCGAATAAGTAGATTCTTGTTGGATACAACATACATCAGTTAATATATTAAAAAATATTTGGTCCAAAACATTCAGTACTTTTTATTTTACAGCATAAAACGTGTATAACAGTATTTATGTCCCTACTAAGTATATTAAGAGATAGTTTTGTACCGTATGTGTAAAAAATTAAACAGTTTTAGATGCTTCTAGGGAAGAATGTAAACTATCTAGTCTACTCCTGGAACCACAAAATTCGAGAGTCCTATGTCCTATATGTCATGGAAATAATAATATGTTCTGCGCAATAAAAGTATGTTCGTCGCAACTACAGTATTGTTTACTGAATTTAATTTTGACAATAGTATGATTGTCGCAATATTAATATTGGTGAAATGTAACAATAGTATAAGTATTATTGTCAAATTTAATAATGAAAATATGATTTTAGCAACAATATAAATATGGCTGGTGCGACAAAAGTATTGTTTTTTGGGTTTTATGTTGACAATAACATGATTACGGCAATCATATTGTATGATTGTTATTTTTTCCTCTTTTATAAAATGCTTTTTAATACAATGTTATTTTCACGGTTCTAATGCAATAATAGTACTTTTTATATGGAAATTAAAACTTTTCAAACCAACTGCTTTGGCAACTGAAAATCAGTTAAAATACTTAAGTTTTTTAACTGATTTTTCTACTGTTAAAATAATCACTTCTATTACATCGAGTTTAATTCATTTTTAAATAATTTTCAGAACTCAAATCTATTGTTGACAATTTATCCCAGTTGTAATAAATAACATTTGGGATCATAGTATATTTGTGTGTGGATCATACTGTGGTTGTGGGGAACATGGTATGGTTATGCGTGAATCATACTAGTAGTGTGAGGATCAAATTATGATTATGAGAAACATAGTATGATTGTATTTGAATCATACTATTATTATGAGGAACACAATAGTGTCACCACAACCATACTTATTTTCTGCGTGTAGTTTAACATCTAGTTTAGTTTTTTTTAATTACCAAATATAAGATACATTTTGTTACTTCAATGGAACAAATTATTTGAGTGTTATTCACTTTAGATTTTGTTATCAAAACTAAGTAAGCCTATACTAGTACATGCAAAAATCATAGTTATCAAAATGGATTTGGTAAGTTTTAGCAGTAGATCGATGTTTTGGCGTCTCCGAAAAATCTTTAAACTTTGTATTTCGTTTAACGTAACACCAAGCAATTCTATGCGCAATTCTCCTTTTTCTTAATACACACTTTATATTGCATAGCTAAATTGGCCTTATAGGCTGAAGATTGCAATAAAATAAATAAATTAAATATATAAAGCACAACTACAGGAAATACACCAAAAGTTCAGCCATGCTGACCCTTAAATACCCTTCTCCATCCCTACGCTACGAATGCGCAACAAAAATAGTCCTTCCCTTATCGCCGCCATAACTTAAAATATACTATATGTTTGGATTCAAAGCAAAATTTGCCTTAATCAATGTACCGATATATTCATATTGACTATTAAGCGCCCGTTTCGACCATGCCGTACGTTCTTTTTGGGCCACATGATCCAAAGATTCTAAGTCTATGCCCTATTTTGCGATAATAGGTGCATCCTTTATATTATTTGCTAAAAAACTCAAAAAAGCGTTCTTTTATCGATGTAATTACCTTTATTTTTTAGTAATTATATTTTCTTATTTGATTAAAAATTTAATCGAATAAGTTGGAAATTTTTGTAGTCCACCTAAAACTTCAAAAAGGTTGAGTAATACAAAAATATTTTTCCTTCAGCATAATAACCAATGTACAGCTGCAACAAATGCATTTTTTATGTCATTGACTCTACATACGAGGGCAACCGCAAAACTAACTGGCCTGGCACATTTTCTGTTTTACTAGCTACTTTTTGTTTTGTTTTTTAAAAGCAATCTTTTATAAGCCAACCTTCACCATTTCTATTTAATATCAAGTTTTATATATAAATAGTATTACAACAATAATAATTGAATAATTGGAAAAAATCACAGCTAGAGTTTACACTACAATCTCATTAAAGCACTTCTTTTTCTCATTTCAAGACATTGAAGCGGCATTTGCTAGTACTTTCAGTGGCAACATTATACGAGTATTATATAAAATATATCTCGCACGTTACGACAATACACTTTTCATAACAAACATCCCACCTCCTCCTCCGAATTCACAATGGTTCCGAATGACCCTTGTCTTACTACGTGTATTTCAAATATATGTCATACCTTATGACAGACCACTTTGCAAAGGAAAAACGTATTTTAATTTTCCAAATTAAGTCGATATTAGGGAAAGAAAAACAATTTCACAAAAAGAAAATCATAAACATTACTACACACTCCCCTTCATCTAGGGGAGTGCCAATAAAAATGAAACATAACTTTACCTTAAATCAATTCAAATTTTATTATTACAACAATAAATTTCATCATTGGTTTTCACGCAGCCCAACCAGCACAGCGGAAATCTTGTAACCAAAAGAGAAAAAAACCCCAAACAAAATAAGCCAACCATCGAGGAATATAAAACCATTATTATGGGTATAGATGGTACTTATGGTTTCAAGATCTCGTTATTTACCACTGTTATCCTTTATGGGATTTTTTCTACATCATACAGTTGGGGGTGGATGTATAGCACACGAAGAGAATTATCTGGTGTTAATGTATTTTGTGAATTATGACTGTAGGATGTCTGCAGTTAAGTGTGGCATTTTCAAATAATAAAAACTTGCAGAAATACTACTGTTCTCTGAAATTTGAATTTGGAAACTGAATGTTAAGGTAAAAGGCGATTCATTTAAAACTTTTGTGTTAAATTTATATAAAACACTTAACATTGAATTGGATGGCGGAATTGAAACTATGAGCTGAAAGAACAACATCTGACTTTAACTTTTAATAACCTCTATATAACTGATCTAATATACGTAATATATGTATATATAACTGATCTTATATACGTAGTATATATTGGTCGTCGCAAAATAACTAAGACTGTCCATCTGTCCGTTTGTCTGACATAACCGTTATAAGTTGCTTGGAATTATAAATGGGTTCAAAATGGATGTCCACGGTGGAGGCTTTTTAAGATTTTGCATGGACAAACTTAATGTACGAAATGTAAAATAATTCCATTAGCGTGTTGGCCTGACTCTGCCGTACAGTGGTTCAGAATTTAATTTTAATTGCCAAAAGTTTAATTTTGTCTCATCGCCGATTTCTAAAATTTAAGCTAAGGTAGCCAAAAAATTGGAATAAAATATTTATAATTGTAAGAGAAATGTGTTCTAAAAGCCAATTTTTTATGTTATTTGTAAAAAAAACGTAATTTTTGGAAATTTGCGTAGAAGGAAATTGTCTTTTCTTGCAGACAATTATTAATAACGGGTTACTTTTTTTCTTAAGTAGGTAGAATAGAAGTCATTAAGCAGTTATATATTGTGTTACTGTACTGCTTACACCTGGTTTATTATTATATGATTTCACAGGTACTGTATTTTAGTCAACTTGGAATTTTAGGGGAGTCGAATTTCTGAGGGTCAAAAGGGCTTAGAGATTTTCTACCGACAAAAGGTGTCCTATTTAAATCCATATACAAGGTGATTTATTTACGACTGGCAGCGTATTTCCTGGTCCATATCATGAAAATATGTCCATTTACGACCATGCTTTCAACAGCAATGGACGAAATGGAAGAGGACTAAAATTTTCAGATTGGTGGTCGTAGGGTACTAGGGTAAAGTTGTATAATTCCGAACCCGTGGTCATATTTTTTTGGTTTTTTTCTTGAAGATACCCCTACCTCTTACTTTTCTGAAATTCCTATCCAAAGCCCAGAGGTCCTACCGTTCCAATGTTGTGACTAATTGACCGAAATGCAAAAATAATATTGCTTCCCTCTTTTTAATTAACCTGTTCATATACACCTTTGTATTTCCACCAAGCTAAATTGTTATCTATATCATAAAGTTTTAAATATTTGTAAGATTTTAAATTTCTTTAACTTATTTTTATTCGTTTTCAAGAACTTTTGATTACTTAACCTATGTTTATGCTACCTATGAATACAGTATGACATTGTTCATTTTAGAAAAGAACAAACCAACGCCATTAGCAACCAAATATAAACTCAGTTCTAAGCAGAAACAATCGAATTATAAAATATTAAAAATAGAAGCTATAAAGAATTGGTCGAAAAGTTTTTTAGAAACAAAAAGAAGGAAGCTGTTCTGAAATACTTTTAAAGAAAAATAAATTCCTGCAGCATCTTAATACAATTATAACTGCATAATGAAATGAAAGACTTCGTCAATAGCTAACTAAGCGTTACAAAAAATTTGGATGGTGTAAACATAGATTTTAATGCATCAATGCAAACCGGTTAGAGTGCGAATTTAGTGTACAGGTATGTTCAGAAAGTAGCAATCAAAAGAATGGTAGGAGACCACTAAAATCATCATCTATTTCATATCACCATAACCAAAACTATCTGTCGAATAAAGAAATTACTGAAATCTCCCTATCGGTTAAAAATTTACACAGTTTTGCCCAGTAAAAATCGATTCTGAACCACTGTGCGCCGTTGGCCGTCATTTTAGAGGGTCCTTTTTCTGGTTATTCTTTGCAGCATTGATAGACTTTCGACGAAGACTTTTAACTTTACATAATCACAAAGTGGCCGACTATATTATATACGGTGATCCATCTACTTTAGAGGTATTTTTTCAGAACAAAAAAATATAAAAATTCAAATTAAGTGTGGAATCTTTATTAGTAATTTTAGAGAACATGTTATTGCATTTGTTTTTTGAAAATAATTACCATCAAATGTTGGCAATTGTATTATGGAAATGAGCGTTCGGTGAGAAACGGGAAGATCCGCTGTTTTCGACCAAATTTTTGTTCAGTGATGAGGCCAATTTCTGGCTCAACGGCAAAGTCAATTAACAAAATTGCCGAATTTGGGCTGAAGAACAAAAAGAAGAGATTCACGAGGTGCCATTATACCCAGAGAAAACCACGTTTTTGTGCGGGTTATAAGCTGGTGGAATCACCGGTGCATATTTATTCAAAAATGATGATGGCCGGAATGTAACCGTGAATGGTGCTCGCTATCGCGCCATGATATCGATCTTTATGCTACCTGAAATTGAAGCCCGTAATCTTGACGACACTTGGTTTCAACCGGACGGTGTCACTTGCCATACAGCTGCTCAAACAATGGATCTATTGAGAGGCCATTTCGAAAAGCAGCTAATTTCACGTTTTGGACAGGTAAGTTGGCCGCCTAGATCGAGTGATATCACACCTTAAGACATTTTTCTTTAGGGTTACGTAAAGTCCAAAGTCTGTGCTGAGAGACCAGCTACGATTCAGGTAGTTGCTGCCAACATTTGAAGGAAATTATATTCAAAAAAGAAATGCCATAAAATATCCTTTCCAATTAAGAATAAAGATTCCACACTTGATTTAAATTTTTATATTTTTTTTGTTCTGAAAAAGTACCTCCAGATGGATCACCCTATACCTTGCACTTTGGGATGTCCAGAAAAGCCAATATTAAATAGCTCTAAATTTACCCGGGTTTTATACTAACGCCGTATTTTTATTCTTGCGAAAATTTCATTTTTATTTTGGTACCCTTATGTCCATATTTCAATGTGCCGCATTTTCGGAACTAGGGCCCGACATTTTATTTGTGTTTTCGTGAAAAAATGCTTAAGTTATTTTGTACCCATATGTCCATGTATACTAGCAGCCGTGTCTTAGGCACTCAAATCATTTGTATATGAACTATATCAAAATAATGGGCCTATATAGTCCAAATTGGTATAAGATTAAATGCTTGTCCATTGTCATATACTCTACTAAATTTGATGCAAATCTGAATTTTATTGAGTTTTTAGAGCAGTTATACGTAAAATCGGAAGAAAACTTCGCACTGGGGCGATATTAAAACGGGGACCGATTTTTTTCAATTTCAAAAAATAAAATAAAAAAAATAAAATCGGTTGAACATACGTGTGAAAGCTATATGTGACAGCTCATAGAGAAAAGGACCTAAGGGTTAAAAAATCAATCTTTTTTTTGATGTGGACAGCATCTGAGCATCGAATGAGATTGATCCCCTACCCCAAAAGTGTTCTCTACCATAGATATGCCCATTTTATAAAAGTGAAGTCGATGATTCTAAGCGCAAATAGAAAGGGACCTAATCTTTAAAATGGCTCTCCTGAACAAAACTGGTTTTTAACCTTAGGTCCCTTTCTATTTTGCGCGTCACATATAGAGGTTTAGTATCACACAATCTGACTGCCTAAGTCCACAGGCCCGGAACGCAAAATAATCTTTGTGTTTTTTTGTGTTGCTAAATAACCAAATATGGCCAACATTAGGTACTTCAATTTCAAGCCTTTGATTCTACGCAGGAACCGCATCTGTGCTATCTTGTTCCTTGTTAAAACATGTCTGTGCAATGCATAAGTCGCTAGAAGCGAAGAACTAAAATTCAAATACTTTACCAAAACAAAAAAATATCATTCCATTTAATTCACAGCTTGAATACCTCACAAAAGTTTTACCATTGCCATGTGCTACATTTCTATCCACCACTGAATTTATTCGTTCTTTTATGAATTTATTGGATATTTTGTTGGTATAAAATAAAGAGGCTTATAGGCCAATGAAGAATAAAACATCACGAGGAGAAAAAACGCTCAGCGGAAATCATTGAAAATTTCAAAATAAAGAAATCAATAAAATACGTGAAAGATTATTTTAAATTGAACAAGGCCGTAAAAAGACAGACAAGACGAACAGCGAACAGGCATAAACAAAGACAAAGAGAGGGGGAGTAAACGAGCAACACCTACTGCACCAAATTCCTATGCTGAACACGTTTCTTCTTTTTATGACGAAAAATTCATATAAGAAATGAAAATTTCAAGGCATTTTTAAAGGTCTTAAAAATTTTAACACTTTTTGTTTTGCTATTCCTGAACGTTTTGTATTTGAAAGCTTAAAAAAACAGACAAAATCTAAGAATATAAAGACAACACCACACAATGGAATATCACAACGAACCTACGGCACAAGGTCAGACATGTAAATTTTGTGAAGTATGCTGTTTTTTTTTGGACTTTTAAGCGCTAACGAAGATATTTTGAAACGTTTGACGTTGTGGTCGGTTATAATTTGTTGCAATGAGAATACAAAAAGTTTATATCGGTTTTTGTAACGCTTTGGAACATTTGTTGGTGTTTGAATACACCCCAACAGAACGAGTAATTGTCAGCACATACAAAATCTAGATATGCCCCCATTCACAGTAGGCAACTTTACTTACCGCAACTCTTAGTTTGCAGGAGAGAGAGAGATATAAAGGGAATGGAATGCCTTTCAATTTCCATTACCTCTCTGTCCCACAGACGTGTGAATGGCGATAACGGGTGTTCAATCTAGAGGTTTTTTTCAATAGGATTTTCACAGATTACGCGCGGGTTGTCTTAAACATTATTTTTAGTATTGTTTGCCCTTTTATCATAGAAAGACTAACACCGCAACTACGTCTCCGAATTGCTCAACTTTATTATCGAAATGAGCATTCGGTGAGAAGCGTTTTACGACCAAAATTTTGTTCAGTGCCATTTCTGGCTCAACGGCAACTTCAATAAACAAAATTGCCGCATTTGGGCTATAGAGCAACAAGAAGAGTTTCAAGAGTAGACATTAAGAGAAAGACATTAGAGAAAACCACTGTTTGGTGCGGTTTATGGGCTGGTGAAATTATCGGTCCATATTTTATCAAAAATGATGATCGGTGGAACGTAGCCGTAAACGGTGCTAGCTACGGTTTCATGATTTTGGTTATTTAGCTAACGGAAATTTAAGCCCGCAGTCTTGACAACATTTGGTTTCAACAAAACAGTGCCACTTGGAATACAGCTGCTTAAACTGTATCTGTTGAGAGATCATTTCGAAGAGCAGCTTATTTAACGTTTTGGTCGCCCAGAACGTGTGATATCACACCATTAGACTTTTTCTTCGGGGCTATGGAAATTGTAGTAGCTGATTTGCTGACAAACTAGCTACTACAATTCTGGTTTTGGAAGCCAACATTATGCGTGTCATTAACGCCATACATGTCGAACTGTTCAAAAGAGTCACCCAAAATTGGACTCTCAGAATGGACGCAAATTATATTCAAAAAATAAATGGCATAAAATGTCCTTAACAACAATAAAGAGTCCACACTTGATTTGAATTTTTTTTTTTTATTTTGAAAAACATACCTCTAGATTGATTACTCGATATATACAAATTTATGTTCGTTAAACACCAAATCGTTGTCGATCAAAAAGTTTCTCTTTAGCTCGATCCTGATAAGTGGCGCTGACTTCTGTATAATAATTTTTTTTGTTTTTAGGGTACGATTTGAGTTAACTTTACAACATAAATTTCTTTATGACATTTGAACCTACACAGGGCAGGGAACTTGAGTAATTACACTGTGGAACATTTTTTTGGTTATTGTCTGGGGGTGAGAAATTCCAAGCCAGGGTGATGGTACTAGGTCAGTATATTAAAACCCTCATAGGGTTTTGCGTTCGTATGTGCCAGTTTTTATGACCTTTTACATTTTTTCCTTATCTTGATGTTTTTTCGCTTAGTTGTAAAATGTTGGCAAAAACGTAGTTTTACATAACTCGACAACGACTAGTTCGATTTTGCTGAAATAAATTGAGAAAAATTAATAATTACATTTTCTTTAATCCATTAATATACTGTTTCTCTACCAAATCAACATTTTTGCAATTAGAAATAAATTTGTGAAGAAAATTTTGCCAAAAAATTTTTTTTTTTTTTTTTAAACATATAAATCCCAAACGGAAAATCGTGTAGAGTCTTATAACTTTCGCGTAAAGTCACATAACCTATAAACAAAATGCGACATAGATCATAGAAATCGATTAACGCGTTCTGCTTTTATTCAAAATTTCATACCTTCACTTAATTGTAAATAAAAGCAGAACGCGTTAATCGATTTCTATGATCTATGTCGCATTTTGTTTATAGGTTATGTGACTTTACGTGAAAATAAAGTCAGTACCAAAAACTATCAATATCGATACTGATTGCGGCTATCCAAAATCTGCGATGTAGAACAGTACGAGGGCGGTTCGGAAAGTTTTTAGCCTATCAATGAAAGAGAATAGTTAGTTTTTCAAAAATATTTTTATTTTTCAATATAATCTCCTGAAACTTCAATACACTTAGTCCAACGCTTATCTAGCAATTCTATCCCTTGATAAAAAATAGTTTTCCTCAAGGTCTTCAAAATAGTGGTTTACAACTGTAATTGCATCTTCATTTGAGGTAAAAAGCTTGCCATCAAGGAATTTTTTTAGATTTGGGATCAGGTAAAAGTCACTGGGAGCTAAATCAGGAGAATAAGGTGGGTGGTCAAGCAAATCTTAACGTTAATTCGTAGATTTTAACCATTGTTAAAACACTCTTGTGCGCTGGTGCGTTGTCTTGATAAAAAATTATTTTTTTTTTGTTGTAAGCCAGGACGTTTATTTCGAATTTGTACATTTAATTGATCTAAAACGTTGCAATAGTACTCTGAATTTATTGTTTTACCCTTTTGCAGATATTCAATCAATAAAATACCTTTGAATTCCCAAAAAACCGTTGCCAGAACCTTACCAGCCGATTGAATTGTTTTTGCCTTCTTTGGGGCACTTCTTCCAGCTTCAGTCCATTGTTTGGATTGTTCTTTTGTCTCTGGATTATAGTGGCGTTTAAATTCAGCAACCCAATTTTTAACTGTTGCATATGAAGGAGCACTTTCACCTAACACATTCACCATATCATTATGAATTTCTTGTCCCGATAAACCTTTTTTATGTAAATATTTAATGACACCACGCATTTCTAATTTTTCCATTGTAAAAAAATCGCGGATGCGTCTTTTGTGAACACCTGTTTCTATGTTTATAGCAGAGATGGAAGTTTCCAAAACACTTAACTTTTTTCTGTTTATACCGCGCTTTTTGTGCTAGGTTAAGAAGTTTCCGAACCGCCCTCGTATGTTATGTTCATGCTTAATACAAGCACATTCGAGTTTTTATACAATGGCATAGTGGGCTTTGCTGCTAGTAAAGCAATATACGAGTATGTTGAATATATGTGACGCGCAAAATAGAAAGGGACCTAAGGGTAAAAAACAGTTTTGTTAAGGAGAGCCATTTTAAAGATTTAAATACCTGTATCTTTGGTGTACCATCAGTTTCATAAAACGCGCATATCTCTGGGAGGGAACTTTTGGGGCATGGGATCGGTCTCATTCGATGCTCAGATGTTGTAAACATCAAAAAAAGTGAAAATTGATTTGTTTACCCTTAGGTCCCTTTCTCTATGCACTGTCACATATAGTACTGATCATGGAATAGATCGATAAGAGAAATCCGGGCTTTTTTGAATTGTTAGCGAAGGAAGCATTGTCGCTTTTTAATTATTTAAAGTTGTTATAAAACCTTTACGTGGCTTAATGCCGAGCAGGCAAAGCAAATGAACTACGAGGGCGACCGCAAAACTAACTGGCCTGGCACATTTTCTGTTTTACTAGCAACTTTTTTTTTGTTTTTTAAAAGCAATCTTTTATAAGCCATCTGTCAAAATATCCGAAATATTTAATCATTATTTTCTTTGTTACAGGTGATTAAAGTAAACAAGTTTTATAATTTTTGAAAAATGGAAAATAAAGAGTTTCGTGCGGTAATTAAACACTTTTATATGAAAGGTTATACGCCACAATTAATCAAAGATGAATTGGATTCAGTGCATGGTGATAATGCACCATCATACTCCACCGTGAAATCCTGGGTTCAACAATTTAAAATGGGTCGTTCAAGTACGGAATATGAACAAAGCTCTGGAAGACCGAAAACTGCTACTACTATTGAAAACATTAGATAAGTATTTAATGAAGTGACTAAAGATAGACGAGTAAAGCTCAGAGAACTTGCTGATATTGTTAAAATACACGAAAAATAAGTTTGGAGTAGTTTACATGATTAACTCCACATGAAAAAGCTATCCGCAAGATATATGCAGCGTTTGTTGACTTTGCCCCAAAAAATCGTCCGTTGGACCAATTCCGAGGAGCTTTTAGCGGTTTATCAGCATAATCCAATAGAGTTCTTGCGTCGATTCATAACTGTTGATGAAACATGGATCCATCACTACAAAACAATGGATAGAAGCTGGTAAAAGTGGTCCCAAGAAGGCGAAAACTGTTAAGTCAGCAGGAAAAGTAATGGCCACAGTATTTTGGGATGCAAGGGGTATAATATTTATTGATTATCTTGAGAAAGGATAAACTATAAATAGTGAATATTAATGTGCATTTTTGGATCGGTTGAGTGAAGAAATCAAGATAAAACGACCTCATTTAGAAAAAAAAAATCTTTTTCATCAAGATAATGCTCCTTCACACACTGCATTTTTAACTCAACAAAAACTAGCCGAATTATGATTTGAAATTGCTCCGCATCCACCATATAGTCCAGATTTAGCTCCTTCTGATTATTTCTTGTTTCCAAATTTAAAAAAAAATTCTCGGTGGCAAAAAATTTTCGTCCAATAGCGAGGTTACTGCTGAAACTGAGGCATATTTTGAAGGTCTTGAAAAATCTTATTTTTCGGATGGAATTAAAAAACTTCAAAAATGTTTGATGAAGTGTATTGAGTTGGATGGAGATTATGTTGAAAAATAAATAATAGTAATTCCAAAAAACCGGTTCTTTTTATGTTAGGCCAGTTACTTTTGCGATCGCCCTCGTATTTTTAGCTATCACGATCGATCTTTAGAAAACCGGTTTCAAATTGGCAACATATTTTTAGGCGGGGGTAACAAAATGGATTGTAATACATAGATATATGTCATAAAAAAGTATATCTTCAATCATAGAATTCTAAAACAATGTGAAAGTCTAAAATTTGTTTTCAGGCGACAGTACACATGTACCACTACAGCTTATTATTTTTCGGTTTAAGTGTTCTTCTGAATGTATACATTAATGTAACGGAGAGAGTTTCAAAGTAAATATTTGTATTATAACATATGCAGGCTTATGGAGAAAAATAATTCAAATCGGATTAAAAAATCGATCAAATTGGTATTTCTTGCATTTGCAGTGTTCTCAATTATAAGATCAATTTATATGTGCATACAAATTTTGGACACTTAATTAAATGAAGTAGGGAAGTTTTGAAAGTATATATATTTTGTATGGGATTGCAATAGAAAATACTTTAAATATTGGTGGAATTCTAAAAACCTAACTTGAGATCGATGTAGGAGTTGTGCTTAACGCTGTTAATGTTAGCCCCAAATCGAACCATGTAAGGTGTATTCAATCGTGAGTTGGGACAAAGACGTCTATGGAATCAAAGTAATTTAAAAAATATAAACGAACCTCAAATTTTGTAGTACATTCAATTGATTTTCTTTTAATATATTCATCTAGTTAACGACTGAAGAACAATTCTTAAATTCCTATTTATATATTGTATTGTAGTCTCATCTCCCTTCACTCCGACTTATCTTCCGCTAAGAAGAGGGAAGAAACCCTAATTATCTCTATTAAGGAAACTTTTGACATGTTCAACATAACAAAAGGGAAATAAAACATAAATCACTCCACACAATGATTGTTCGAGGAAAAGGTTTTTTTTTCTTCAAACAAAATAAATAGGAACTCCTACGCCCATTATCCGTTTAGCAAAATATTTAACTGTTTATTGTAATCGGACCCTCATTCTTTCCCCTTCCCGTTCGGAATACCGCTCTTCTTCCACGACGACTTTGAGTTTGATCGCTCCTTCCCCGTGATTTCCGGCTAGCGTGTCGTAGCGAGTTTTCGCAATGTTGTGTAACAGTTAACAGGTCATTTTGGAACACAAATTAAAATTTATGGCTCTATAGTAATTTATTAGCATATTTTGACTTTAGCAGGTTGCGAAGAAAACGAACGACTCATATTTAAATCCATTAAGCTACAAATGTATCCTTTACGCCCTTGTCGCCCCGCCGCTGTTGCTTCCATCGTTACTCCTACTGAAGCTGCTGCTGCCTTCTTTAACGTGCTTTCGTTAACGTGGCTCAAGGTGAAAACAATTGAAATTAAACCGCTTTAAACAGCCATTAAATGGAATAACAGCAACTGTGCCTACATATGTTCAGCGCGGTTCGTGGGAAATTCCAATAGAGATTTGTAACTTTGGGGAAACAAGCATTAGGAAATACACGGTCACACACACACACACACACACACATAAAATCTATTATGGTAATCTCTTGGCAAAATGTTTCCAAATATGTTGAACAGCGGAGAAAAGAACCTGTTCAGAAGTGGATTTTGTTGGTAAGAACAGGCTTAGAGACACATGTCTCTGTATGCTGATAAGATAAGACGATATATACCGAGTAAATATCAAACGCAAAAGTAAATATCTCGGAATGAATCAATATTCGCTTGGAATCCCCAAATCGGATAACATCCTTTATGAAGCAAGTACCTTTTGTGTCCTTAAATAATTGTACAGCCATGGAGAATTACAGAATAGGATAGGAGAATTCTTTAATAATGGCATTTAATATTTTTGGCGTTTTAAAGATTATAGTGCTCATTCATTCTTCAGGCAGCCTTACTTCCTTTTTTAAAGTCATTGTGGCATTCCAATTGTAATAATTACAATAAAAACATTAATGGTGGACAGACTTATTCCTTGGTCACATCCCAGCGCCATAGGATTCCCGAAGTTAACAATGACTGTGGGAGAACTCTATGATTTCATTGTTTCAAAGTGTAAAGCAACTGAGCCTGAGGACATTTAAAGCCATTTAACAGCATAAATGAGGGGAGTTGACAGCAGTTATGAAAATGTAATTTTGTTTTATTTTATAAGTAGTCAAGAAGAAAGTGAAAACATTCGTAGCCCTTTTGCAGCCAGAGGTGAAAAACAGATGTTATATTTTTTTCGACTTTACTCAAGTAGTTCGTCAGTAAAAATCTAGTTGTTGGACCATCACTAAGGGGATATCTCCGATATATAGCAAATCGTGTGTTCTATGTGGTATAGGCTTGAGAGAAGGTAATGTTTGTTTACTTTTCACTTGAATTTGTTCATACTTACATACATGCTTTGTGTGAACAATAGGTCAACCATTAACGAACGGGTGTAAACTTTAAGCAGGTGTTATTGGGAAAAACTCTCACAGCAGTTTATCCCCTTGATGTTGAATTTTAAAATACAGATACGCAACCATCATGCCGCTTGTTCTCGATATATATAACAAAGCATTCTATCTTGTCAGATAAACCCCCACAAATATTTTGAAGCAAACTCCCATATGAGGGAGTTGCACTCCTTTTTCAGAACGTGTGTGGCGTAAATGTTTAAAAGATCGAAAAATAAATTTTTGCATAGCATCCCAAGCATTAAACACTTCGATAATACTGAGTAAGAACAGTGTTGATTAGAGATCACTTATACTCGTAACACTGTGCAAAATTTTTTTTGTGTGGTGAATGATTCCATCGGAAAATGAAGGACTTGAGCATTGTCATTTCCAAAAGAGCAGAATCCTTGTAGGTCTCCATTATTTTTCATTATGGGTCATGGAAGTTTTAATTTTGCATTACAGTTCCATTTGAAAGAAGTTAAAAATGGTATAAACTTCTTAATTTGTATGAATATTTTTAATTACGTCTTAAGTAAACGTAAACGCATGGAGATTAATATATATTCTATTATGTTCTTTTTCTTCTATTTTTGATAAAAAATTAAATATCACCCTTTGATCAGAGTTGTAATCTGCTTTATGTTTTACAAACATTTTAATTTAAGAGTGTCCTTTGGTATTTTTTTAAAGACATTGTAAAATTGTGGGTAAAAATTTTCGTTTTGTGTTAAAATGTTTTTCTGATGTACTGATATTATCATTTTTGCCCGTAAAGCTAGTATAAAATTATATCAGAATATCGCCAATACTGAACCGATGCATAAACAGGCAAGTACTTCGCTCGCCATTTGCTTAGTCGTGAACAATTTCTGCACGATCAACTTCTACCTACGGTTCTTACTTCTCCCAAGGGAAGTAAGAGCTTTTGGTCGTTCGTAAGAAGAGAAAAGGATAGTTGATCAAATATCCCATCTAATATTAAAGACCCGGTTGATTAAGCTAACCTATTGCGTGAAATGTTTGCAGGAAATCCTTTCTTGCCGGAAAGCAATCAACCACTCCTTGTGATCGAAAACGTAACTAGTTTCTCATATATGGATTTATAAGGTTTCTTGCGAATCTCGATGTAAATAAATCTTCGAGTTGGATTGGTATTTCGGCACTTGTTCTAGACCAACTATTACGTAACCTTTTCAACCTTGCATGCCGTTCGGGAGACTTCCCAAAGTATTTTAACGTCCAGCCGATATCCAAAAATTATAAAGCCAGTAATCCTGCGAACTGTGATTTGCTCTGCGCTCTTCTAAGTAATGGAAAACGTGGTGAACCACTTTATTGTGAGGTTCTTAAATTAAGACCTGCTGAGTGATCAACACTTTGATGAAGTCTTGTCGGAGCATTGGAGTCGGTCCAGCAGTTTGGTGAGAGAGAGGACGTCGCTCTGGATGTCTCTAAGGCCTCTGATAGAGTCTGTCATGGTCCACTTATGTCATAGCTTACCAAATTTGGTGTCAGTACTAAATTTGCTTTTGAGCTTTCTTATACATCACACTATAGTTACTGTAGATCTTCATCTAGCAAATATAGGCTGACCGCAGGTGTACCACGGGGATTTGTCTTTTCTCCCTTACTTTTTCCTATTTTCACTGACGATCGTTTACGAGTATTTCTCAGTCATTGCTATTCGGCCATAGGCCGGGTCTTCAAGAATTGAAGACAAAAGGCGAATAATGGATGAGACTATCGATGGTATGAATATTGAAAAGTCAGATGCTCTTGATATTCTGGGCATGAAAATACAATGTGACGATCGTTGGGCAAGACGTGTATTCGAAGTGTTGAAAGAAGCACTCAAGTGCAAAGCTTTCTGAAGCTGCGCAAGAAACAATTCATCTTCAGATCTTTTCAATATCTATACAACTTCTACCATATTGTCATGTGCTCCAGGTAGATCTACTTGACCATGTTCAAAGGAGAGCGATGGTGTTGATAGGGTGTCGATAGTTGGATATCCAACTCTATTGTTTCCCTAAAGCATCGACGGAATGTGTTTTGCGTGATACTGTTTTATCGCTACTTTCACGGTGTGTCTTCGTCAGACGAAAGTCGTCTTATTCCTGACGTGTGAATGTTCGGAATGAATAGGCGACTTCTCGTTTCTTATTAGTTGGCCGGCTTACAGCACAATGTACTACAGTTCAAGTTCGTTATTCGCTCGTAAAGTCTGTAGATAGAATCGACTTTCGCCATATGTATTTCATTCTACATCCAGAAATTCGAGCAAGCTTGAATAAACATTAATCCAGCTTTCCACTTGCGTCCTTTAATTTCCACTCGTCAACTCACTGCATGTATTGGGAACATCTCTGAGTGATGATTATAAAAAAAGAAACAAATTTTATGAATTCTGAAAAAAAATTACGTTTTCTAAGATGAACAACTTATCGTTTTGTCAGTTAGTAAAGAAATTACATAATTAGTTATTTTCGAAATAGAAACCAAAACAGGTATAATGACGACGAACATCTATACTTTTACGTGGCTTAGAAAAAGAGGAAGGAATCAACCAACCCACAGAGAAAGTCCGAAATTGTGTCGCATAATGTAATATTCAATGCTTAAATTAAGCGAGATCGGATTTAAAATTTAAAGATTTGAGCATATGTGAAATGGTTATTGGTAATTACTTCATGCTGCTTTCTGAAGATTTTTGCAAACAAATAGGGTTTGTTGGATTACAATCGGTCTTACAATAATTTTGTTATAAAACTATCCGAAGTCCAAGACATGTTTTCCAAAATAGGAAATAATTTTTAATAAAACTAAGTTGAAAAATCAAGGTTCTAAGGCACTTTGGTCACTAATAAGTTACAGATCGTCCCTGAAATAAAAGAATAAAAATCAAATTTTTAAATCCGTTATCAGACCTGCACTAACATTTGCATGTCCCATATGGTATAAAGCTGCAAAGACGCATATCAAAAAGCTGCAAATTATTCAATATTAGTGTCTTTAAATTATGTATAAACTGAGATGGGGATATTCTACAGTCCTTCTTCATAGAAGAAACGGTTACGAAAAAATTCAAAGTTTTATTTACAGGCTTAGCCAAAAATATTATGACAATAACACACATTTTACTTTTCCATTGATAGGAGAATGTAGAGAATTTTTACTATACCTATTACTACATAAACTCTAATCAACAAATCGAAAAATGTGGGTATATAAGTAATATTGTTTATAACCATATAAACATTCTTTTTTTTTTAAATAAAAACGACTTTTTACATGTATTTGAAATTTTATATATAAAAATTGAGAGAAAGGTTGCACCCCTAATTTTTCCTTTAATTGATCTTATGTGATAGCATATCGTTAAAAAAAATAATGATCTTATTTGTTGTAATATATAAAATAATATATAAATATAAATAATATATAAATGCGTTGAGCTGTTCAGCGACTTCTATTGTCTCACATATCGAAACAAAGCTTTATAGACCCACGCACACACACTCGTGGCGGTGGCACACAATGGACGAATGCAAAAACTAATGAATTTATTTGTTAGAAACATAATAATATTACACATAGACAACAAGCTTAACGTGATACTACTCTTAACAATTATACACACTCACACTCCGTATATATGGGTCGAAAAACATTTAAACAATTATCCACACATACACACACTGTGAACTTTACGGTGGCACTCCCTTGAAGAATCCAACAGGACGACATAATACGTGACCACACACACACACGCGTACATAATGCGTTTTTACTGGCGCCATAAGAAGTGCATTCCTCTGTATGTGTTACTACGTATGACCCCATATCACACACACACATGCATAAAGGCGCCTGAATAAACTGAAGCAATTCATCAGTGTTTGTCCTTTGTGTGTAAGCACTTGTTTTCTTAAAAACGAGGTTCACACTCTTTAATTTCTCAGATAAATTGTCTGGATCTAACTTGTGGTTATCGCCCGACAAAGATGTGGGACCAGAAAAACCGAATATTCGATCTTCACGAATTTTACTTAAAAGTGTCATTGTGTCTCGGGCGGTATAGGCAGTAGCTCCGTCCTGCTGAAACAACATCTCCGATACCGCTCTCCATTTACAGTAACAACAATTCCATCGTCATTCTCGAAGAAGTAAGGCCCAATGATATTTGCAGATGTGATCCCACACCACACTGTTAATGATTTTTTTTTTTTTTTTTTTTTTTTTTTTTAAATTATTATTTCATTTATTTCAGTTTAAATATGTTTACATTTTTAAAGGTGCCCCAGCGCCATATTGACATTATTGGGGCAAGTTGGCATAGTTATCACGATTTGTTAGAAAGTAAGCGTTACATATTCATTTACAGAAAAAAAAAAATAAAAAAAAAGAAAAAAATTTTATATAGATATATATATATATATATATATATATATATATATATATACAAAGATGGAAAAGCAAGAGATTCTACAATAGAAGCATTTCTGTATTTTGAAGTAAATATGACTTTAACTGCAGTTTGAAAGTTGAGATTCTCGGAATTGCCTTAAGAGTTTGTGGTAGATAGTTATATTCAGAAGAGCCAATGTATTCAATGCGCTGTTTAGTTATTTCCAGTCTACATCTCTTAACATTTAAATTCAAATTATTCCTGGTATTGAAAACTGCTTGATTTCGGAAAAATTCAATTACTTGATGACCAATATGTTGCACAGCTTTGTACATGAACATCAATAGCTGCATTTTGTAAAGTCCATGTAATGGTAAGATATTTTTGCCAATATTCTGATATAATGATAGCGATGGATACGTTAACGGAAGATTATAAACTATTTTTAAAGCTCTATTTTGGCATCTCTGCAGGCTTCGAAATTCCGTGCTTTTTTTAAACCCATATATTATTGATAAGTAATTAAAATGACTATGAATTAAACTTTGATAAATCAATAGTTTAGTTTTTTTGTCAAACTTATGTTTGAATTTGTACAGGATCCCAATCGCTGGTGCAACTTTCTGTCTCAGATGCTGAATATGAGTATTCCACGCCAAGTTAGATTGAAAGTGAATGCCTAAATACTGCAACGACTTACATTCATATACTGTGTTGTCACCAATTTGAACGTTGAAATAAGTTTCAGTACATCGTGGGCGAAATCGTAATAGTTTGGTTTTTTCATTATTTAACACCAGTTTGTTAATTCGACTATATTCAAGAATAAGTCCAGCATCATGTTCTATCTGTGCTTTCAATATTACGTCATGATTGTATGGATAAAAGAGGCTTATGTCATCTGCATACATAATAAGCTTACCGTGAAGCTTGAGGTTTGAAATATCGTTAATATATATAGAGAATAACAGCGGACCAAGAACACTGCCCTGAGGTACACCATGTTCCACGCATGCCAAAGAGCTTTTAGCGTTCTCTATTTTCACATACTGTTTCCTTCCATGTAAATAACTTTTAAGCAATTGTAGAGAGTTGCCCGCAATGCCATAGCATGGAAGCTTTTGAATCAATATTTCATGATCAACAAGATCGAAGGCTTTTGAAAAATCGTAGAATACTCCCGTTACTCCACCGTAACCGTCGTCCAGACCATTGCATACTAAATTTACCACATTCACAACCGCATCCTGGGTTCCACATCCTTTCCTAAAGCCGAATTGTGACTTGTATATCTGACCGGTTTGCTCTAAAAATGTCGATAGCTGCTTGTGTAAAATCTGTTCAAATATTTTGTCCACAACTGACAGTAATGCAATTGGCCTATATTTATCCACTGTATACGCCACTGATTCTTTTGGGATAGGTATTATTTTCGATACTTTTAAAATATCGGGATATATTGAATTTCCCACAACGCTGTTAAACAAGTTTGTAAGTCTGACATGGATTATATCGCTGCATTTCCGAAGTGCTTTACTTGAGATGCCATCATCACCAGGGCTTTTATTATCTTCCAGATTCAATATGTGTTCAATGATTGTCTCATTTATAACACCACTAAATTGAAAACGTTGCAGAGATTGTTTCATGGTTCCAAGTTTGTCACAAGAATCATTTGGTAGTTGTAAAATACTCGATTTCAATGATGCTGATGCTTGTAGAAAATACTCATTAAATATATCACATTTTATTTCGTTGCCAACTATAAGCTCTCCATCATCATTTTTCAGTTTAACCTCTGATTTTTTTGACCTTCCCAGATGTCTATTTAAAAATTGCCAGCATTTTTTTGGGTTATATTGAAGATTCTCTAATTGATTCTGGTAATAGCTATTCATGCATATTCGATTAGCTTTTTTTATAATATTGCTTATGAGCTTTAATTTCCTTTCAAAATTAAAATATTCCGGATTTCTTCTGCGCTTCTTTAACAATGACTTTTTAAGTTTAATAAGAGACTGTAAATTTTGATTTACCCACGGCGTAATATAATTTTCCATGGATTCAATATGTTTCCTCTCTATTGTTGAATCCTGGATGCAATTAGAAAACGTATTCACAAAATCATCCATATCAGCTGATATATTTCCAGATAGTTGTCTACCATCCAAATGGACACGAAGGTTTTCTCGGAGCATATTATAGTTACATTGACGGTAACATGTTATCCTTCTTTCTACCCTTTCGAAATTTGTATTGATTATACAAGATATTAAATTGTGATCTGTTAAATCACACTTAATTGTATCTATGGCAAGTTTATCAGAGATGTTGCTGTATACATTATCAATACATGTCCCACTTATCGGTCTTGTTGTCATATAGTGACAGTTATCGTAGTCAAACAGATTTAATAAGTTTAAAACGTCTCCAGACAACACAGGGCTAAGAAAATCAATATTTGAATCTCCAAGACAAATATTTGGGTTCCGATAATTGTTCTGTAGCTTACATTCAACAAAACGACAAAAAGTGCTCAGGTCACACTTTTGAGAACGATAAAACGAATTAATCTTAACAGATTTGCGGTTAACTTTTATATTCTTTAGCGATATTTGGACACATTCAATAAAGTTTGTACTATTACATTCCTCAACGACGAACTGTATATAGTCTTTAATGTATATTGATGTTCCCCCGTAACCATCACTTCGGCAACAATGCACAACATTATATCCTAAGATGTTGTATATCTGCGATACGTCTTGCTTAAACCAGGTCTCTTGTATGGCTATTATGTCTGGTAAACCCTCAAACTCAGCAATAAGAGATTTAAAACTATTAAATTTATGCATAGAAGAAATGCTTCTCATGTTTACAGAAATAATATGCAATGTTTGACTATAAAATCTTTTAAAATGTTCGTTAAACGAATCTATATTACAAAAATAGTTGTTTGAATTCATGAATTAGTATATATTTAAATTATTATTCAACTACATAAAATGTACAATTACGATGGAGACATAAATTCATTTTGAGTAACATCATCTGCATCAGAATCATCTGCCCTTATCACTTTTCTGCTTACTCTGCGATTTTGTTGGGTTGTAGCTTCCAATAATATTTGATTTACATCATTTTCGCTCTTAATAATTCGAGGTCTTGTGATTGCACTCCTCTTTGCATAGATTTTACCACCATTCGAATAAACTGCATGAAATCCAACTGACTTTAGTGTTCTAGCATAATTCAAAAGTTCCAAAGATTCTTTAGATAGAAAATCATTCACATAAACTGATTTAGTGTCCTCTTCATTTTTAAACTTTGGCTTTGCTGTCATTAGTTTATCTTTAACTGATTTTTGGTTAAATTTCACCACAATACTTTGATTTCCTTTGCTAATGTCTTTCATTCTTAGAAAGTACGCATCATCTATATTTCCTGCTGGTATTTCAACACCAACTCTTTTTGATATCTCAATAACAGTTTCAGCTGCATTTAAATCTTTTATCGGCTTGATACCATTAATAATACAATCATTCTTTACGCGTTGATCGTTTAACATTTTTACCGAATCTTTCAAGTTTTTTATTTCCGTTTTTAATTGTCTATTTTCTTTTTCAACATTTTTAATTCTTTCTTTATTTTCAAGAATTCCTTTCATAATTTCATCGAACTTAGATGACATGAAATTCATTGAGTCTTGCAACTCTGTTAACTGATCTAATTTATTCAGTTTCGTTTTTATTAATTGCAGTTCTTTTCTAACTGTGTTATCCATTCCGTCACCATTGTTACACCTGTGACAGACAAATTCTTCCTCTTCATTCTCCAACAAATGATTATACTGACGTTTGTCCAGCTTCGTACACAACACATGATACATTTTAGCGCACTTGTCACATTGAATGCATTCTTCTTTCTCCTCTTTCACCTCTAATTCGCACTGACCACAGATTGTTTTTGAGTTTTTAATGCTTCTGCGACTTGTGTTAGGCATATTCAATGTTGTTGTTATATACAGCGATTTGTTTGTTATTTTTGAACCGTTTATGTGTTTATTTGTTTCTGATAACACAGAGTTTTCCGATTGTTTATTCAGCTTACGACGGAGCTTACTCTTTTTTACGTCTAACCAATAGGGTTGCCAACTTCTCAGTCCTTGGACTTCTCTTGGATTTTCAGAACCCCAGTACCTACAGTTCACCTTATTAACAATGCCATTTAAATGAAAATGAGCTTTATCATTATGCGTTAAAATAATTGATCGCTGATTTAAATAATACAATTCTATTCTTCAATTCTTATTAAACAAAAAAGTTATTAAAATTTTAAGCCCCTTGGTAACTTTTGGAGCACCCTGTTTTTGCTACGAATTCAAATATAGAGTAATTTATTTATTTTAAGCTAAGATAAGGGACGGATTGGCCAAACGTGACGATTTTGTGCATTAGTGTTTGCATAACTCGCCCTCTTTACCATTGCTCTTTACCACATCCTTCGTGTATTCCAGAAGGTAGTGCATGCTGATATGTGGCCGTTTAGATCCAAAAAATCTTCTCCAGAGCTTAAGGACCTCGTATCTTCGTCTCCTATACTCTACTTTCTCTTACTGAAAGGAATAACTGTGCTTCAATAAACATTCGGTTGTATTGATGGCATACTCAAGGTATCACAGACGGACAAGCCTCAAATAAATGAAAAAGTTATGAAACAGATTTGGGCAAAACATACGTGTATTTTTTGACAAATTTATACCCCCTACCCAGATGGATGAGAGTATAAAAATGAAATGGAAAATGTTTTCCTCTTAGTCAAGTATTTTGGTTTTCAAAATGTTATAAGTTTATCATGAGAGTCTTTTCCGAAAACCTCACTGATATTCATAATAAAGGAGACACAATTCTTAAATAATCATGCACTTTTCTCTTTGGCACTCGAAATTGGTGACATATTCTTTGAGTCATAAGTTTTCATTTGAATTTGCACATTATATCTAAACAGATATCATCCGTTCATCCGTTTTGTTCGTATAGATGACGCCAGCTTGCATGAAATTGCCATCGACAAATTCAAAGTTAATCGAGTCTCATAAATTTCTTAATTATGGACAACGATGCCGAAACGATTAAATTTTTATTAACCAATACAAACGCAATAATGAATGACAGCTTTTATTAATATGTTAATGTTTTATAAATTTGTGCAAATGTACATCACATAATTGATTTCATGAATATGCATGATAGCCTTTTATTACACACGAGTTGACATATTCATGAATGCGGGATTTTATATTATTTTAGTTAATTTCAGTCATGTGAAAAGCAGAATTTATGTAGCTGTGCTTTCATCCAACTTCAACTCAAAATGGCATATCATCGACACAAGTCTAATTTCGTCAAACGAAGCAAATGAAGGGACAAACGTGACTATTGGTGAAGTTTCTAGGTAGTCATTTTCAATACAAATATATTTATTATTTTCTTACTTTTTTACAATTTGGTCAAGATGCTAATTGTCGTTTTTGCAAACCAATGTTGATTTCATTTAGTGTCATGAAACCAAGTTGGTATTGTCCATTCCGTATGTAAATAAAACCAATGTTCGAATCAGCTGTCGCAGATAAAACCGATAACATTTGTTTTCATGACACCAAAGTATTTTTTTATCGTTTTTTATCTCTGGTAAAGATCGGTCTATGTTTCATATAGCCCCACGAAATAGGACCTTCAAATTTTAGAAGACACATAGACTAACATAGTATAACAGTAGTGTGGAGCGTATCTTATAATCGGCAAGTTTTCACATTAACATACAAAGTATCCGAATATATGGATCTAAAAATCTACAAACTGCTGTTTTTTAACTTTTTAACAAAAAAATTATTTAATAGACACAGAACTGTTTGCTTAAACACTTGCCATACTCCAAACATTGAAAGGGTCGTCGAGGAAAGACTAGAAAAGATGGTAGATGCTTTTTACTGAAAATATTTTACTAAACGATTGGCTCAAATTCAGTTAAAATGGAATTACTTTATTTTAATAATGCCTATTCAAACCAAAAATAATACCATTTAATAAACCGTGTTACATAGTTACATCATCGCCAATAATTGCTAGCAACAACAAAATGTTTGCAAAACTATTGGTTACCACAACCACCAGCTACCATTTCTGCGTTTCATTAGTACGACTGATCAATTAGTTGTGTGTCCAACACGATGATCATTTTTTTCGAACCGAATATACATATGATTTGTCGAACCGAATATACATAACGATTATAAACATTTGGTTCATGTAACGGAATTTTGCAGTTCCAACCGATTCCATACTATTTTTTTTCTCTGTGCGTATAAAATAAATGCAAGACCGAGTGTATACGAATCTAGAAAAAAGTATGGTTGGGATACCAATATTTGAAGTGCATCATACTACAGTTATGTATATGGTTGTAAGATCCACACAACAATAGTATAATTCACATACAACCATACTATGATCTTTACAGCAATAGTATAATTTACAGATAAACATACTATGATCCCCACAAACATAGTATGATTCAATCTTAACCATACTATGATTTCGACAACCATATTATAATCCTCACAACCATTGTATGATTTACATACAACCATAGCGTGATCCTCACAACCATAGTATGCTCCAGACGCAGCCATGTTATGACCCCCACAACCATAGTATGATCACACACAATTATACTATGATCGATAATATCATTTATTAGAATTGGGTTAAGCTGTCAACAATAAAGTTTTACTCGTATTATGAAAATTATTTAAAAATACATCAAATTCAAAAAAGGAGTGATTTATTTAACAGGAGAAAAAATCAGTTTAAAAAAATGTAAGCATTTTAAGAAAAATATTTCAGTTTAACAAAGCCAAAGCAGTTTGTTTGATATGTTTTAATTTGCATATAAAAAGTACTATATCTCATATTTCATTAGATCCGTAACAATAAAACTCCGTTTAAAGTAAATTTATAATAAATGCAAACAAAACCAAATTTATAAAGTTTATGCCACATAGTAATGAAGAAAATTGTTCACTTTTAATAGACGATAAAGAAATTTCCGAGTGTGAAGTATTTAGGCATACATTTGCAACAAAACTTATGCTGGAAACTTCATATTGAAAAGCTGCGAAAACAGATTGCCCCTGTTATTGGGATTTTATACAAAATGAAATACCAACTTAATGTAAATATTTGAAATTTCAATCGTTGATACAAAGCCACCTGAACTACATGGCCATGATATATGGATATAAAAAGAACTCCGATTTGAAATCCTTAAAATTTTTGCAAAATCGAGCCCTAAAAGCAATACATAATTTACCTAGAAGATACTCTAACTTTTCATTGTATAAAAATATAGCAACGAATGTTTTACCTGTTTATGAATTATATAAGATGCAACTGTTAATGTATGTTTTTAAAGTAATACATTACATCGGTCACCACAGTATAAGATTCACCAGAATACAACATCATTTTAACACCAGATATCATCAAAATTTAGTTGTTTCAAGATGTCGTTTAGAGACACCCATGTGTTATGACAACCCATAACACATGGGTAGCGTCGAAAATAACAACTTGCCACAGATATTTATTGCAAAATATTGAAATGCTTCTTATCTGACATTAATTTCGTATAACTTTAACTTTAAATTTAAAAAAACGTTTTTATAATATTTTTTTTAATTATAACCATTATAACTTTGAATTTATTTTTTTTTTTGGATATTATGTTATTATTGCCATATTGTTGTCGAATAGCCTCTATAATGCCTTAAGGGCGCTGAGGCCACTTATCATTGTAAACATTTCTTGAAATAAGAAAAATAAATTTAAAAAAAAATCATATTGAAATAAAGAAAAACTACAATCATGCAGTATGATTGCCATAATTATATTATTGTAAGCATAAAACCCAAATAACAATACTTTTGTCGCACCAAATATTTTTATATTGAAGCTACAACCATATTTTCATTTTTAAATATGGCAATGATACTATTTGTACATTTCAACACTATTAATATTGCAGCAATCGTACTTTTGTCAAAATGGAATTAAAAAAACAATACTATGGTTGCGACGACCATACTTTTATTGCAGAGAACATACTATTGTTGCCGTGACCATACAGTTACCGTGTTTTTCTCTGCGTGTAAAGCAGGGGCGGATCCATGTTTGGCATACAACATTCGAATTTCTAAACATTATACGATTATAAAGGGGATACATGATACAATTATAAAGGTCCCATATTTTAAGAGAACATATCACGGCAACGTCTACGAAAATTTGTGGATCAAAATTACAAGTTTTGTTCAGTGTTTGTTTTTCCGTGTTAAATCATTGAATCTAATTCAGTTTTTGGCTTACACAATTGTGGTAAAATTAAATAGATTTCATTTGGATATCAGGTAGACATTGTGTTTTACTAAGGGTCCCTGTTGCTACATTCTTCATTGATCCCTCGCTCGATTAGTTCAGTTAGTTTGATTGTGTGTTGGTAAAACGGTTCGACTTTATAAAATGGTTATAAACGCGAACTATGATTTTAAAAAGTTTGACAGCCCGCTCCGCAGTTTGAACACAGCACTTACGTAAACCCACAAACTACAGTGTAATGTAATCATTTTAGTTTTACCTGCTAACCGAAGAGGAAAGGTGCACAAAAAAGGAGAACATGATTTTTATTTGATATAAACTTTGTTTTATGGATGCCAACTTTTATGTGATTTATGCATAAACTCAACACGCAAAGACACCTTTACCCAAACTCCTTTTCCCTATGGCTCGTAAGCTAAAAGGCTCACAACAACAACAGCGAAATCTCCGTGTCACACGCTGTCAACTTTTGAATAACGCTAGAAAGCCAGCAGAGATTAACACACACATACGCGTGTTCATATACACTCAAACACAACTCTTGTGAACTTATCTCAGTGGGAATGCCTGATTGTAGTGAGCTATAAAAGTGCTTGTATGAGTAACACACACTCACATATACAGACATATAACGTGTATTTTATAAACAGATGAAATGTTAATGCATTGCAACATATTTACTCGTATGTCAAAAGTCATAAAGTCACGTAAACATACGAGCTTGGCGGCAAAAATCCCATAAATTAATGTTAAATAGCAGCCAAGGAATACTAGATGGCGACAATGAATGAATACCGGATTCCCCCTGGCTCACAGAAACGATCTTCAAATTACAAAAGCATTATAATGGTAATACAGTCTTTTTCGCAAAATGAAGGAAAGGCATTAAAAGTAAATTCGGGGCTGGGTCTTTTTATTCATCCTATTGGGGAAGGGTAAATATATAAAAACCCATTAATGTAATTATCTTTTTGTGTTATTCCCTCTACTGAAGGATGGATGGAATTATAAATTTGTCATTCCGTTTACAACACACGAAATATTAATCGAAGACCCTAAAAAGTTTATATATTATTGATTGTCGTCGATTTTCAAGACTATCTTGCCAAGTCCGTCTGTCGGGGTAAGTACTAGAATGACGATAGCGTTAAAAGGCTATCACGTCGATGTGTTTAGATGGCCTGTCTACAGGAGGCAGTTTTAATAAAAGTTGAAACAATATTTATAAAAATTATACCCTGCACCACTCTGCGGAACAGAGTTGTCTGGCCCTTTTTCTGTCAGTCAATCTAAAGCTTGTAATTAAACTTCAGGTCGCAATTGTTGCCCAATCTTCACTAAAGAAGACAAAATTGAGTTTTTTATTGAACCAAGGACCACGCATCTAAATTCGGCTCAGCTCCCACACAAGTAGCCACATATTAATCTTTATAATTAATCTTTATGAAATTTAACACAGTTAATTATGATCAAAGAGTTACCAATTCATAAAAATGAATAATATAAGTATTGTATCGGTGAACTTTTTAACATAGCCACAGAACAATCTTCAACACCTTCTATGCCGAATGAAAGTTCAGTATCGTTTATTTGGGCTTACAACTAAAATTGAACTTTTAACTTGTGGGTTTTCAACTAAAATTGAACTTTTAAAAATCGAATTAAAAATTTTTAAAATGTAATTTTTACTGGGCTTTCAAGTTGATTCGTATTACATAAAACCAAGGTACGTCATGCTGTGATGGTATGGTATGCACGATTATCTCAAAAGTAGCCAAAGTCCAGTATATACGATTGAGAAAATCTTCAGCGACTTGTTTTCCGCTTCATTAATGCGACTTTACTATACAATGCTTTTAGTTGGTCACGGTTGGTAAATATATGAGTAATTTTGTACGCAACTTAATGATTTTGGAGAATTTTTTTGTTTTCCCCAATAATATGTTGGGGAAATATAAGTGACAAGTACGACTATATGAGGCTATCATAAAAATTCCTATTCACATTTGTGATCCGATTGGTATGCCTTGTTGGTAGCAGGGAGCAAATTTTGTTGGTACTTTTGCTTTATCCTAGTATATAACATGTCGGGCGTGGCCAACTATATTATAAATACTGCTTGTGGATGTTAAGTAAATCCTACTGTAAGAGGTTTTTGGACCCCCTTGGATGGGTTCTCGTATTTAGCAAGATGTTTGAAATATTTCATATTTTTTGGTAAAATCAGTTGAACATATACGTGGGAGCTATGAGTATATATTAGTATAAATCTAACCCAATTTTCTTCAATTTCCATAATGTCCGCCGTCTGTCAAGATTGTATGTGAAATGTGGTTTCTAGAGCAAAAAATGGAAAAATCAGATGAACATATATAGGGCGATATATCTTTTTTGAACCGATTTTCTTAAATTTTAGTAAGGGGCGTCCCTGTTCCAAAAGTATATGGTGAAATAAATTTCATCAAGATTTGATGTAATATGTGGCTTCCAAAGCTAAAGACATAAAATCGGATAAACATAAGTATATGTATGGGATGTATGTCTAAATATGACCCGATTTCCTTTAATTTCCTTTTGTTTATGGGCCAAAAACCTGTCAGGTCCAAAAACCTGACTTTCACTAAGCTGAAAATATAAAAATCGGATAAAAATATTTGTAGGAGCTACATCTAAATTTGAAACGATATTTTTCAATTTTAATAACGTCGTTCCTTCTTCACAGAAACTAACAAGTGCCAAATTTCATCAATATTGGATGTTATATGCGGCTTCTTAAGCTAAAGACATAAAATTGAAGGAACACATATGTCTGGCGCTATATGTAAACCCTTAATTTCAATAACGCCCTTTCTTAGTCCAAAAAACCTCTACTAAATTTCATGAAATTCGTTCAACAATTGTGCCCGGCAGTTTGATTTCAAGCTTTAGCTTGGACATACGGACAGACATACATACGAGTATTATATGGAATTGATCGGAATAATGAATGGTACCATGTCTCGCTCAAATATTTTTGGTAGGTACAAACATCTGCCATAAAACTAACTTATAATACTTTGTTCCACAGTATGGTACAGGGTATACAAATGTAATGTTTGGTCTAAGAGCCCCTTAAACTGAAGAACTGCTTGACTCTTAAATATCAAATTTGAAACATATGTGACATATGCCTGTCGGAAGGTTTCTCTTATGCTGGGTCGTGAAAGATGGCATCGTCCTTTAAAATTTAGATTTTTTATATATATTTATGGTACGATTTTAATTAAAATCAGAAAATTAATGGCTTAAATAAAGATATGTTCGCTGATGAAATGTGGACCCGCTTAGTTGCAGCAGACTTGAGATAATTCTGAAATACTAAACCTGCTGCGGAGTCGAAATAAACATATATGTCAAGACTAAGGGACACCTTTATTTATTTGCATTCGCAATTACCAGCAGGACGTTTGTGTAAAAGAAAATATTAAAAAAATAGAACAAAAAATTCGAAAAATTATGGAAATTCAGAAAACGGTTCATAGAGAAAAAACGAAACTAAAAGTAGAATATGAATGCATTAGTTTATTTTGACTAGGAAGTTTGTACTAAATGCAATGATGCTGCACGAACAAGGAATCGTCCTTATTCTTAGGACATTCAATCAATAATTGGGACAAAAACGCCAGTATGCTTGGAATCAATAAGTTCGAAACAACGGGCTTGTTTTAAATGAACTGCAGCGTACGATAAATTAAGTTACCGAAGACTACAGATTTGTATATTTTCTTGAAGCAGACAAAAATCATTTAATTTTATTGACTATGTGTTCAATTAGTGTATACTGGTGAAGTACTCTGGCTATTGGGTATGCCGCTTTATTGGAAAAAGGACGACAAACTTCTGAAATGCTAAATGATTTGAAAATATACCAAAAATCGCAAGAAACTAAAACGAGAAGAAGCATTGAAGGAACTTGCTCTAACAACGCCAGATGCATTCAAAATGTATTCTCAATGACAATTAAAAAATCCACAACAACAAATAAATGCTTGGGTTCTGCGAAACGGTCCGGTTCAGCTAGTTTATCATATGTTAACAACATACCTTGTTCAAGGACGAACCTATCGGTCTATACAATTCAATGAATCGAAACTTCAATTGCGATTTATAACATTTCCCTTAAATTAGCCATAGTTTTGGAATTTAAAATGTTTTACTTTACAGACCGCAAATGTTTTCTTAAACAAGTCACTTTTAATTTGAAGCAAAGTTCGTTTGCCTTTCTTAAATTCGTTGGCAACGCAAAAAGTTCAAAAAGTTATTTCTTGTTTGTAAACAAACAAACCGCAACGGACAATCAGTTTGTGGTCACCACTTGAATGACCAACAAAGTGTCATCGTTTATCTATGAAATGGTATCAACTACACATCCGCATCCACATGCAGCATCCTCAGAACTGCTAGTACGGGGTGGTCCAATTAGTTTCTCCTTGTTGTACATAAAGAGGTAATAATAAACTCCATTATTATTTGAAAAATTTTGGATTTACGCAAATGTTTGAGCTAGACCCACCTTTAAATGTACACGCAGAGAAAAAACATGTTTACTATAAGTTTATGGTCACGGAAATAATAATATGTTCTCCGGAATAAAAATATGTTCGTCGCAACCATAGTATTGTTTTCTGATTTTAATTTTGACAATAGTTTGACTGCCACAATATTATTATTGTTGATATGTAACAATAGTATTATTGCCAAATTTAAAAATGAAAATATGGTTGTAGCAACAATATCTAAGTAAATATGGTTGGTGCGACAAAAGTGTTGTTTTTTGGGGTTTTATGTTAACAATACTATGATGACGGCAATCATATTGTATGTTTGTAATATTTCTTCATTTGAATATGTTTTTTTGAACAATGTTATTGTTACGGATCTAATACAAAAATACAACTTTTTGCATGGAAATTAAAAATAAAACCGTTTTGGCTTTGTTCATTGAAGTATTTTATAACAAAAACGAATGCGTTTTATTAAATTGATTTTTTTACTGTTAAATAAATCACTCCTATTATTTTGAATTTAATAAATTTTTAAATAATTTTCATAATTCAAATCCATTGTTGACAACTTAACCCAATTCTAATCAATAATTTTGGGGATCATAGTATAATTGTGTTTGATCATACTATGGTTGTAGGGATCATAACATGGTTGCGTGTGAATCATACTATGGTTGTGAGGATCATAGTATGGTTGTATTTGAATCATACTCTTTTTGTGAGAACCATAATATCATATACCCAACAATAGAATTATCTTCTTCGAATATTGTCACCACAACCATACTTTTCTTCTACGTGTACAAAGTGACTCAGCCTTACAAGCTTTATTTTCATATGACAAACAACAACAAACCTGATTTAATTAGCTTATGGAGTTATTCACTCTTTCAAAATGATTCCATTTATGTTTTGGATATTCTTTGGGGCCTAAAGGTTAATCATCTTAAGGATTGTTACTGCTCCACAGAAATGTAATGGCATTATATTGTATATCCTAACAGCCCAACTTACATTTTCAAAATAAATATTGGAATTTTTAAACAGTAATTGTGCAATATTTCAAATATTCACTTTATTGAAACACTTGAAGGTGTTTCTCAATAAAATGTGTTTGGAAAAAGTACTGGTGTCATAATAACAAATAGTAAGCCAAATTTTCGAAAAAGTATCTCAAATTCGGGCCACCCTTTACACATATACTCACACGTATGCCCGAATATATGAACAAGTCTGTATATAATGTATGGGAACTCGCCATCACCCATGTACGATGCTGGCGTAGATTCGTTGGAAGTCCTGAAGCAACAAAGAACACACAAGAAAAAAACACTTGTATTTTTTAATTGATGTGACAAGTGTCTGGTAGATGACCTCCCAGAACAATAAAATATCCTCGCTGTGACAGTTTTAGACATCTTTGGCTGGACAGCATCAGAGCCAACTGTAAACTAAAATAGCCATCACTGGCACTTTGTATTTGCTGTATACGTACATGCACAAGTGCTCTTTGTGTGCTTCCATGTAATAATTTTCCTTTTTTGGCCAATTTCGTGATATGTAGTGATGAACAGACATAACGTTGCGATCTCCATGGCTGACAGTGCTAATGGGAGACATTTTTGAGACAATGAACACGTACTCCAGCAAGAAAAATGAAAGTTTTATCATCCGCATCCTGATACGGGACACAAATGAGAGTGCCACATAAAATGTTCTCATACGTGTTGCATTTCCGAGTGAAGGAAGTGCACGTTACTAATGATGGGATCTGATATCTAAATTAATCTGTGGTATTTTGAGTTTGTTATGGCAAGAACACTTCAATCACATTTCTTGCTAAATGCTACATTGTATAAGAGCCAGAAAAAAATTATGATGAAAAATACCTCTACGGTCGATATTATGGATAACAGAAGCGCCTTCTCTAAGTAAATATTTATAGAATACTTTGTCCAGTGAGAATAAAAGCCGAGTAAGATTTAAATATTATGTTTGCCAAACACACTTATCACAGTCACTATCGCACTTGCCACATTCAGTGTCACACTTGCCACAGTCACTTCATATATACAATTTTCTTAGGGAGCAAGTATAATATGTTTGTGTAAGGTTTTTAACATGTTATATGTTCTTCTTTCTACATTTTAAAAATCATTAATCTGTGGAATAACGCAAATTTGGTTTGCTATATTTTTAATGAGTAGGCCGTAGTGGTGTGATGGTAGTATGCACGATATCATGCCAATAAACCCAGGTTCAGCTCCGGATAAGAAAATCTAACAATTATCTATGACTGATTTTCCACCTCGTAAATGACGGCTCAATAGAGTGACAATATTTATAGAGCATCATACTAGTGTTGGGTATATGCAAGTGGCACAACAATAGTATGATCCTATACAATAATATAATTCACACACGGTCCCCAAAATTAAACAATAGAGATTTTTATTGGGTAATTATACTACAATTAGTTCATCTCCAGATAAAAGCATATTTTTATTAAAGATTTTATTTAAAATAGTTTTTTCGTTTTTTTGTTATTTATTCGGTCTTTTATCATTATTATGACTTGAGCAGTTTTTTATTCTGGTTCGAGACCTTTATGTTGTTTCTTTTTCAGAATCAACTTAAAAAGAAGAAATTGGTGAAATGTATTTGCTACGGTTGCCAGGCAGACTGTACAGCTGTTTCTAAACCCGCCAAGGTTTTTCTTCAGCAGTCTTTGGCAACGATTACTTCGGCCACAAATCAAATGACTTATACGGGAGACTCATTTTTATTAATGAGAATTACCCTTTGTGTATAGTCTTCGAACTGTGCGTAGAGCAATCTTCAACGCGCAATATCATTTCCACCAATTCCGTTTCGCATGGGTCTTCGTTGAAAACCACAAATGCAAAAAGCACAATCAAAGTGTGCATGTTTTTTGTGCGTACATATACTCATACATGCGTTGCACATTAGGGCGTACCAATCCTTTTTAATAGTTTTTTCGTTTTTTTGTTATTTATTCGGTCTTTTATCATTATTATGACTTGAGCAGTTTTTTATTCTGGTTCGAGACCTTTATGTTGTTTCTTTTTCAGAATCAACTTAAAAAGAAGAAATTGGTGAAATGTATTTGCTACGGTTGCCAGGCAGACTGTACAGCTGTTTCTAAACCCGCCAAGGTTTTTCTTCAGCAGTCTTTGGCAACGATTACTTCGGCCACAAATCAAATGACTTATACGGGAGACTCATTTTTATTAATGAGAATTACCCTTTGTGTATAGTCTTCGAACTGTGCGTAGAGCAATCTTCAACGCGCAATATCATTTCCACCAATTCCGTTTCGCATGGGTCTTCGTTGAAAACCACAAATGCAAAAAGCACAATCAAAGTGTGCATGTTTTTTGTGCGTACATATACTCATACATGCGTTGCACATTAGGGCGTACCAATCCTTTTTAATAGTTTTTTCGTTTTTTTTGTTATTTATTCGGTCTTTTATCATTATTATGACTTGAGCAGTTTTTTATTCTGGTTCGAGACCTTTATGTTGTTTCTTTTTCAGAATCAACTTAAAAAGAAGAAATTGGTGAAATGTATTTGCTACATTAATAAAAATGAGTCTCCCGTATAAGTCATTTGATTTGTGGCCGAAGTAATCGTTGCCAAAGACTGCTGAAGAAAAACCTTGGCGGGTTTAGAAACAGCTGTACAGTCTGCCTGGCAACCGTAGCAAATACATTTCACCAATTTCTTCTTTTTAAGTTGATTCTGAAAAAGAAACAACATAAAGGTCTCGAACCAGAATAAAAAACTGCTCAAGTCATAATAATGATAAAAGACCGAATAAATAACAAAAAAACGAAAAAACTATTAAAAAGGATTGGTACGCCCTAATGTGCAACGCATGTATGAGTATATGTACGCACAAAAAACATGCACACTTTGATTGTGCTTTTTGCATTTGTGGTTTTCAACGAAGACCCATGCGAAACGGAATTGGTGGAAATGATATTGCGCGTTGAAGATTGCTCTACGCACAGTTCGAAGACTATACACAAAGGGTAATTCTCATTAATAAAAATGAGTCTCCCGTATAAGTCATTTGATTTGTGGCCGAAGTAATCGTTGCCAAAGACTGCTGAAGAAAAACCTTGGCGGGTTTAGAAACAGCTGTACAGTCTGCCTGGCAACCGTAGCAAATACATTTCACCAATTTCTTCTTTTTAAGTTGATTCTGAAAAAGAAACAACATAAAGGTCTCGAACCAGAATAAAAAACTGCTCAAGTCATAATAATGATAAAAGACCGAATAAATAACAAAAAAACGAAAAAACTATTAAAAAGGATTGGTACGCCCTAATGTGCAACGCATGTATGAGTATATGTACGCACAAAAAACATGCACACTTTGATTGTGCTTTTTGCATTTGTGGTTTTCAACGAAGACCCATGCGAAACGGAATTGGTGGAAATGATATTGCGCGTTGAAGATTGCTCTACGCACAGTTCGAAGACTATACACAAAGGGTAATTCTCATTAATAAAAATGAGTCTCCCGTATAAGTCATTTGATTTGTGGCCGAAGTAATCGTTGCCAAAGACTGCTGAAGAAAAACCTTGGCGGGTTTAGAAACAGCTGTACAGTCTGCCTGGCAACCGTAGCAAATACATTTCACCAATTTCTTCTTTTTAAGTTGATTCTGAAAAAGAAACAACATAAAGGTCTCGAACCAGAATAAAAAACTGCTCAAGATTTTATTTAAAGAAACCAAAAAGTATTTCAAAAGGCTATCGAAAAGACTTTTTGTTACAAGCAGGACTGCAGTTTCAGTACACGATACTTCACCATCGTCAGACTCCAAGCAACGAATGTGGCTATACATTAAAGTGAAGGCAGGTTCTAAATAAACAAGAACCAGCTGAAAAAACAGTATTTCATCAAACACAGTAAGCACAATAAAAATCCCTTACACTGCCCTCTGATTTCGCATAGGTTTGCATCTCTAGCCGTATTCTGATGTAGCTGTTTTTCATAATGGACAACGACCATGCACTGTATCGGCAAAAATAAGTTTACATTATATTCGCCGTTTTTTGTTTTTCCCTTTTGAAGGTAATCGATGTGGATTATCCCAAAAAAAATGTTGCCATCACTTTATTGTCCGACAAAGCCACCTTCGCCTTCTTCGAAGCCGGTTCACTCGGAAAGACCCATTGTTAAGACTGCTGCTTGGTCTACGGAGTGTTGTAATGGATCCATGTTTCATCCACAGTTACAAAACGCTGCAAAAAATCATTCGGTAAGACAACTTCAAACAATCCTTTGATACTCTCGATTATGTTTATGGTCAATTGAGAGCAAACGCAGCATACAACTTGCAGACAGCTTTCTTTAACCCAACTGATCATGTCAAATCGAAACCACACTGCCATATAAAATGCATATGGCATCAAAATTCTTACGGACTTTTACTCTTCGATCGGCCAACACCATATCGTGGATTTTTTCGACATTTTCGGGTGTATTGACGTCAGTTGGCCGTCCGGAGTCATTTGTACTAGTGCGACCACAATGGATGTCAGTAAACCACTTTTTTACCTTAGAAATCGATGGTGCAGAGTCCCTGTAGTATATATCAAGCTTTCACTTTTTTCCATTTTTTATAAAATCCACGAGTTTTTGTATGTTTTAAACAGCTGTTTAACACAAACTAAATGACGGAACTCTCTCAAAGTTTGACAGTAATCTTTTAACTGATGGTACTTGATGGGAGCACTGTTGTATTTTATATAACTACATTTTATATAACTGCGAGGGAAGTTGGAAAGATCACGGAATTATTGATGTGCCCTCGTAGAGTTCTTGGATTAGTTCTCCTTTTTTCACTTCTTTAGGGCGGTAGAAAACTAAATTTCGAGAAAGAAATGCAAAAAATCATACTCTAAAGCTAAAAATCGGTGCCGCCTCGCAACGGGTTACTGGATCGATGAAATATATATAACCAACATTTCCATGATCTTTCCAACAAATAGCTTTTCGCCCCGTTCCAATAAAAAATAAGGAAGATATACAGATATATATATATTCAAACTTTGGGGGTCCGTTAATCGGGCCTGGGGAAAATTTTTTAGATAAATTGTTTTTCTAAATTTAATTCCTTTTTTTCTAAAAAAAAACAACAAAAAACAAATCGGAGCTATGTCCGTAAACTAGAAATTGAACTGGATATAAAAACTCCTAAAGTAGACAACAATAATCGCAAAGAAGTAGAGAATCACTGATTCCAATGTCAACATAAAATTTAAAAAACAACAATATGGTGAATATGTACATGCTTTTATTACGGAGAACATAGCACAACTTCCGTGAACATCTGCGAAAAGTTTCCATAGAGAAGCAACGATAGTGTTGTTTTTTAAAATAAAGAAAATAAAAATTAATTAATATAATTTTATAGTAGAATAATAATTTACGAAATGCTATATGGAAACATAAAAAAAAGTAATAAAAAAAACTAGGAGAAAAACAATGGCTAGATCTTCCGGCTAAATAAAAATTAAAGCTCAACGAAAGCCCATGCAAAACGGAATTAGTGGAAACTATATTGCGCTATGAAGATTGTTCTACACACAGTTAGAAGATTATATGCAAAGGGGAATTCTCATTAACTCAAATGATACTCCCGTACAAGTCATTTGATTTGTAGCCGAGGTAATCGTTGCCAAAGTTTACTGAAAAAAAAAACCTTGGCGGGTTTAGAAACAGCTGTACTGACTGACAACCATAAACAAAAGTAAAGAAACAACAAAAGGCAGAATAAAAGCTATTAAGTCATAAAGAAAAGAAAACGCTACAATTAGCGGGAAAAAGCTAAATTGGCAATACTGTCTAACTCTTACTTGTTTCCATGCTGAGTATTTTTAATGTAGTGAAATAAGAGATTTTTTTTCAATATCAAATTCTTTTTATAAGCAATAACCCGAACCTAAAATAAGAAAATCTGCCAACTTGAAACTTTCTTTAATTTTATTTTATTCGAGTTATAAAATTTATCTAAAGGGTGGTTAAATTAAAATGTGAACCACACCAAAACGTCAATTTTTTTCTGCATTTTATTTAATATTTCTCAATTTTAGACTAATTTAATTTAAACCATGGAAAGATACACAAGCGAGCAACGCGTGAATATTATTTAGGCTTATTATGAATGGGACGATCTTCAGTGATGAGGCACATTTTCACCTCAGTGGATTCGACAATAAGCAGAATTGCCCCATTTGGGCAAGTGATTGTCGAAAACACATTGCACCCACAAAGAGTGACTGTTTGGTGCGGTTTATGGGCAGGCGGCTTCATCGGACCGTATTTTTTCCAAAATAAGGCCGGTCAAGCTGTTCCTGTGAATGGTGTTCGCTATCGTCAGATGATAACGAACTTTTTATGGCCTAAATTGGAAGATATAGATGTGGACGGTATGTGGTTTCAACAGGAAGGTGTAAATCAACATCGGCCTTTAAAATTTAACCACCCTTTGTACCCAAACATTGACACTACCGGCAAACACTACATCCCCACACTTTGGTTTTTGCGCTTCACTAGTAGTTTTTCACACGACGAAAAATTTGAAACAATACCCTCGACTTAAATCACGACTAGTCATTTCAAATACTAAATGGCTGTCTCCCGCATACAAGTGAATATTAAGCTTTAGTAGTTTTTTGTAAACCTTTGCATTTTACAGAATTAAATCCACCAAGATGTTTTGAATTAATATCATAAGCTGTAATCCTGTCTTAGACCTTCTGTAGTGATAAATGGTACGCAGTGGTACCGCAGTTTTAGATTTTCAAAACTACTAGAGTAGTCGTGCTTGTTTTTTCCATATAAACAAAAGTGAGTGCTCAGCCATTAATCGGTCTTCTACAAGAAAAAAATACTTTATTTCATCAGTCTCAATATGACTTCATTTCCAATTACAACTATTGAAAGGCATAGAAGATTTGCTTGAAACCCATATGCTGACGTTTTGTTTTGTATTTTATATCTTATCGTGTATCGTCACCCTAATGTCGTGGCAGCATGTATCGATTTCCGGCTCCTGAGTCTTATCCAGGAAACGATCGCTTGTTAATTTATTACTACACTAATACTTCGGGTTTGCCGGTAAGAGACCCGCTCAAAATTAGAGGTCGCGGTCATTGAAAAAAAATAAATCTTACAAGGCTCACTGGTTTGAGAAAATTTTCCCTCCAGTTTATTACCAGGATGTCAATGGTTTTAAGTAGGTACTGTGTATCTTTAATTGAATATTATGAATATTAAATTTAAAAAGTGTTTCGGCAACACCAAAATTGCATTTTTCCACAACACAAATTCGCTCTTCCTGCAAAAGGCTTTAATCTTTCCACACCATTCTTTATGAACTTCGACTGTATCATTTTTCTTTCCAGCCATTTTATTCAAAAATTTATGGTCACAGTATTTCATTTGGAAATGGAAAAAAAAAATAAAGGAAGAGTGAAAAAGATTTCGACAAAGGAATTCCGAAAAAATAAAAACGCAAAACAAAGAAAGAACAGTATCACAGTGATGACCCTTTACTACATTAATTTTGATTATTTCGAGTTTCCTGCTGGATTCCAAAGGACTAACCAAAAACGAGAGTTGCGAATAGTAACACAAATAATGGCATGATAAACAACAAAGCACGGTGGTGAAGGAATGCACTGCACGGAAAACAAAAGCACGACGGGGGGAAAAACAAATGGATGAAAACACTCGTTTGCAACACCAGCCAGGGACAATCAAAGGAATGCCTTCGTACATTTCACTTTTTTAATAAAATTAAAAACTTTGGCTCATTGTTAGCCACCATCGGCAGACCGACAGACAGACAGAGACTCACACCAACATGGAACACGAGCAAAGAGGAGACGGCGAGAACTGTGGAGTTCCAGAAGAAATTCACAGTCAACTGACACAAGAATTTATAGGAGTTCAGGTTTACGATTTCGAACGGAAATGACTTTATGCAACATTAATTAAAGGAAATTGCAGCCACACTTAATGTGTTTAAATTGAATTGAAATGAAACGAAATCTATGCATTTGCTAAATGTTGCAAATGGCTACAGAGATACACTAGAACCCCTTGCCCTCGTTGCCAGTCCCATGGCAAAGAGAAATTCGCCATTCAAAACGAGCCACGGAATCGAAACGAAACCAGCAACGATCTGGACACAAACATTCAAAAATATACACTTACTACGAAGTGAAAAGAATTAAAGACAAACTCAAGCTCTCACACACCGTCGCAAAAAGGATGACTGCATCACACTCACACAATTGCACAAAGAAGAAAAAAAACGTATTCTAAAGATAATGGCCGTTGTAGTAAGTTTGTTTTAGCCACGTTTAGTGACGCGACGTCTGGGAGTCCAAAAGTTGCTTTCAATTTTCTCTTGTCTGACTTTATACAGACCCGACATAATAACAAAAAAAATAAAGATAAAATGACAAATGAAGAAATGAAGGGAAACTTTTTCTCCATCGGCTAGTGAGGCACAAAAGAAAACTTAAAACAATTCCAATGTGAATGTTACATTTGGCTGCCGGGCAAAAACTAATCAATGCAATACCATAAGTGTTTTCAAAATCAATGGAAAACCTTTTGGAGTTCAGTGCAAAACTGCACTTCCGTTCGATAACCTCGCATACGGTGTGCTTTTAGTGGTCTTAGCATTGTCAATTAAGGTAGACGGGATACTATGATTTACGCCCAAAACTTTAAATATGTCTTAGGGCATAATCCATAGAAACAGTATCCTACAACATAAACTGTCAAGCAAGTTGTCTCCAGGTCGATTAACACAAACCCATTCAGTAACTAAGTTCCTTTGTCTGTAGCTTTCAGTCAAAACGCACCATACAAAATTTGAGAGTTATCGGGTATAGTTCATGGCTTCTAGAACAGCAGGACCTCAAATCGGGAGGGTTCTTTTTGTTGGGGTTATTCAATAACATGGACCGATTTGTTTAAATTTCACCAGGGTTATGTGTAGATCAGATTTAATATCTGGTAGGACCTTTTTTTGGGGGGGGGGCTATACGAAAATAAAAAGCTTTGTAGTCCAGTTTCACGGGAAATCAAAGTATCTTAAAACGTACCATGCAAATTTTAGGCATGACCGGCACATAAACACAGTGCCTGGTGTTATGCAATTTTATCAAAGTATTCATAACTTAAAATACTAAATTTGAGCAAGATCGGATGCCAATTATGACGTAAAGAGCTCCGGGAACTTAACTCAAATTTATTATAATATAAAAATAAAATGTTTGGTTTATTGAGCGGCCGCCGTGGTGCACGACTATCATACAAGAAATTTCCAGGTAAAACATCTTACATTTTTCAAACGGCCGCTTTTCACCTAGAATATGTCGGCAACTTTACGAGTAAGAAATTAATCCCCTAGCTATTTTACATTTTCTTTATTAAATGCATTAGCTATTCGGATACTGATATGAGAAAAGTTCCCCCTTGTACCTTAATGGAATGTTACAAAAATTAAGTTAATTAAGACGGTTAAGTAAGACTAACAGGATCACAAATTGGGATGGACCATAACGTACGTTTCATTCGAAACCAAAGGCCGATAAGGTCAAATTTAACCAGAATTGTTTGCTTTCAACGTTCTTCACAAACATAGAGCTACAAGTTCTGAAATCGGGAAGGTGCTTTGTACTTTATCAAAATACCTTACTGATATGAAACAATAACAACAGGGTTCGTCCATGTCCAAACCTAAGCAATATGAAAAGTTCCTATAAGGACATCGGCTGGTATAATATAATGATGCCTAGATGCCTAGACCAAAAAACGGCCCATTTAACAATGTCCATATGGGTACTAAAAAAGGACAAAATTTCGCTAATGATCCGAATATAACATTAATTCATCAATTGTAATTGAGCTAAGTCGCTGACCTTTGTGTCTTTGGTCCCTAGGGAGCCGAAAAATAGAAACAGTGGACACTCTGAAACTCATTTTTTGAAGAATATGAATATGAAATTAATTTACAATTTCGCTGAATTGTAGGCCTTAACCCATTGACGTGATCTTTGGGCGCTGAATGCAATGGTCGTCATATGTGACAGCGCATAGAGAAAGGGACCTAAGGGTAAAAAAATCATTTTTTTTTCTTTTTCTTTTTTTGATGTGGACAACATCTGAGCGTCGAATAAGACCGTTCCCATGTCCCAAAAGTGTTCCCTCCCAGAGATATGCGCGTTTTATGAAACTGAAGTCGACGATTCTAAGCGCAAATTCTAAGAACAAAACGTTTCATTAACTTTTCACTTTTTTTTTGATGTGAACTACATCTGAGGATCGAATGAGACTGATCCCATGCCCCAAAAGTGTTCCCTTCCAGAGATATGCGCGTTTTATGAAAGTGAATTCGACGATTCTAAGCGCAAATAGAAAGGAACATCATCTTTAAAATTGCTCTCTGAACAAAACTGGTTTTTAACCTTAAGTCCCTTTCTTGCGCGTCACATATGCGCGTCACATATGCGCGTCACATATGCGCGTCACATAGCCATATAAGTACATATAGGTAAGATTTAAACAAATTTTGCAAGTGGGCCGGCACATAGGGGTCCCAAAATCGACCTCCATCAACAGAGGATATACCATTGTATCAATACGACAATGCAATTTTTGGTGACACTACGAGTATTGAAGGGTATTTAAAAAAATAAATTTATTCTTCGGTGAGTTATAATCTTATATATGTTTTGTCGACGTTTGCTCATGAGGATCGATGACTGTTTAACTGCTTGGTCAGAAACAGTTCATTTACGGCGGATTTTTGGAAAAAATCTGGTCGAAAAAATATTGTTCGGCGGCAACACTCACTGATGGCTACAATAAAATTTCGTGTTTTCGCTGTTGCTGTATTTTTCTACAGAAAATAACATTGCATTAGTCTGTACGGTGCGGAAAGAAGAGGGGTTCTATAACAGAAAATGCTAGATTTGGCTATAACACATTCGGGGTTTAATGATTAAGACTTTTTTTGCAGTTTGCAACTAGTCATGCAAGAATCAACTAGAAATATACTTCACAAAAATATATTATGAAGAGTTCTAGGTTTTGTAAATTTAGTTAAAAAACGGCACTCAAATTTCGAGTGCTGGGATGTACTACTACTCGTAAGTATTAAAAATAACAAAAAAATTCGTCACAAACCCTGTAATTCTGTAATTCGACTATATTAGAGTCCTTAGCCCATAGGTCAAGGGTTCCTAAAGCTTCGAAAATTAGGTCCTTTAAGCATCGATATATACTTATAGTTAGTCAGAAACAGTGGAATTTTATCACTTTTCGCAATATTCTCTAACTTCTCTAAATATACGGCCTCAATAAACAAATGGTCCTTAAATAATGAATCAATAGGTTTGCCAAAACAATAAATTGCACGAAAAATGTAGTTCTGTCACACATGGTCCCACCACCAACAACCCTATCGCCCCATATTGTCAATGCAACACCACAACGACATCCATGTTGAATTGTAAAAAGCTTCGGTCTGTCCGCACTTACGCATATTCCAAATACTTTGTACAACAACTGAAAAATTTTTTAAATACTTTTGATATTTCCATTGTTAATAACACTTTGGTGGAAAAGCCCATACTCGGACATGTATCCATTTTTAGTGTGTCCCCATTCGGTGATGACAAAAAACCCGAGTATACTCGTACGTATTGATTATGCTAGTGGCATCAAAATGTATAATTTACTTAACTGATTTATTTATATTGTGAGCTAATTTTCGAAAGAATTACAACAAAACAGTTACGGAGTTTTGCAGACACACACGTGTGTTCTTCGGACAGATACAACAGGACACGCGCGCGCCTCTGTGTGTGAGTGAGTGTAAGTGGATGTGTGTTTTACAAATCCAAACATGTGTGTATACGTATGTGGAGGCTATCATTACGCAATTAGTCTCATTAAATAAATTGCACAATTACATACACATGCAAGTTCTCTCAGTATCTCTCCCTCTCTTAAAGCTAATGGGGAAATCAAACCCTACACACTTACACGCTCTCATGCAGACCAATCATAATAATAGTGATGAGGATGAAGCCGCTGCTGATGATGATGACAACGATAATAGTTAAATGATGCTGACAAACACTAACACACGCACGCACACAGTGATCGTGTTTATGGTTGCTGCTCGCTGCAGTGGTCGGTTGCAGTTGGCTCATCGCTGCTGCTGCTGCTGCTGCTACTGTTGTTGTTGGTTGGTGCAAGCACTCGTAATAGCAGTTACGAGTTAAGCATATGTTTAAACCATATTTAAACGTGATGCCCAAGGTTTAGCCGTACGAACACTCACTCTAAAGCAGCGCACTCACGCATGGATTAAGTGAATCAGTTGGACAAAACCGACCAAATACACGCGACATTACACGCAGTCAACATAAATAGTTTGGCGTAAACCTACAATGCCGGCCATTGTGACAAAAAGCCGCAAATTTACATGTACGCCAACACACAGACACACGCTCGTACATGGGAGTAGATACGACTTACGTTGGTTGTTTCATGTTGCCGCCATTCACGTTTTGCTGTACTGTCCTACTGGCCGGATTTAAAGGAAGGATTTAAATAATTCGGCTCCTTTTGCGGCAAACACACGTGGTATAATGGAAGCATTCATCTATTTTATTGGTCACTTAACACAATTGATTATCCGCCACTACGGAGTGCTGCATTTTAAACCGTGGAAATGACTTAACATTTCCTTTGTCGCATAACTAAAGGTAGCACAATTTCCGAGTAAATAAAATAAACTGTTTCCCCCGCTTCACATATGCATAAATGAATTAAAGTACGTTAACACTATGCAACAAATTGATAATTTAAAGTTGAGATTCTCTCAAAGTTGATCATAAAAATAAAAATTTTCCTTTTTGCAGTAGTTTTAAGTCAAAGTCGGTATTGGGTGGAGGCGAAGCGCCGTTTCTGCGCAAAGCGTGGTTTTAGTTTTTTGATAAATTATTAGCTAATACCTTTTTAAATTGCAATAACTTTGGATAGGGTTAAAATATTGCGATGCGTAAAAATCAGTTTGAAAGGGATCAACCATTTTTTTTTTAAAAAAATTTATATGTTTTTTTGCAAAAATGTAAAAAAAAATTATTGATAATTTAAATTTAATTTTTATAAATGTAAATATTGCTCCTTGGATTCTACGAGTATTACAAAAAATAAGGGTGGGAAATTACTCTTTTGATCTGAAATAAGAAATTCTCTAGAAGTAGCTGATATTTGAACATTTTTTTCTGATATGGCCTTTCACATAAGGCTTTATAGATCTTGTCCCTTAAATGGAAATATGAACACAAAATGTATGTCGCACTGTGTACTTGGTAGAATCGGTAAGCAGTCCGAACAAGGACATACAGACAACGTGTACTATGTGTTTCACTGAATTAAAGGTGGAAGAAAGGTTAATTACGAATAAATAACTTTCCCAACATAAGGTTCTGGGGGCAAATAATTGCAAACTCCTCGAATTTTACGGTTAAATGGATCAATGGAATCATGTAATTAATAAACGAGTTTATATTTAACGCTGTGTTAAGCAACGGTTTGGTGTGGTAATCTGTTAAAGAAAGTGTGCACTGTGTTTTCAGTACTAGTTTTTGATTAATTTTTACAAATATTTTGCAAATTACCCCTTTACTAATAGAACATTTTACAAGAGTCCTGTTTAGTAAGTTCGGTCGGGTCGAAGCTTTCATACTCTTCAATTGAATGGCGTTCAAATGTGGCATTGTAAGTAGGAGTATTAAAAGAAATGGTTTATGGTGGTGCGTTCATGTTTAACGACGATAAAATACATACTTTACAATCATAATAGGATCACGATTACATGTTTAAACGGATCACGTTTAAGTATCTTTTGACTCTACAAACGGAATAATAAACTTCTTATCGATTAGCTACGGCGATTTAAATAGTATAAACTCACATATAGAGACAATTTAATTTACAATATTATTCGCGGTGATATATATTACAGACAATTGAAGTTGATCATTTCTGTGGGTGGGAGGGGCTGGCACACTTTTGCCAGCCTTCGTCAAGTTACACAAAGGAGAAATAAATTGTCTTGATTATATAGCGTTATATAGAAACACTGAATTATAGTGCATGTGTGAACTCAAGAATTTTATTTCCTTACGAATTTTAGTATGGCATTAATTTTACAACTTGGCTGAAATCTAGGCCTAGATAATAAAAAAATACTGTAAATGCCATATACTGGAACGCAAACCATTGTGCTTCGCGACGGCCAAACTAACAAATTGTATACTTGTAATTTCAATAATTGCGATTAATTAATTTCCGATAATACTTCATTTGAAATTACTATGTAGTATACTAGGTAGTTTTAAACCAACACCTCTTCTATTTGTATCACAAACAATAGTTTATTAATTGTGTCGCAGCAAAATCTTATATTCAGTTGTTAATGGAGGCGTATTTTTGACGAGTTCTAATAATCGACGCCCTTTTGCATTGAAATTAAAGCCAAGTTATCTTTTAAATAACTGAACTACTTGCCACATAAATTCGAAATAGCTTTAAGAAGTATAAATTATCAATCGTACCACCCGATGCAACCAGCCAGTTCCATGCGAACTTTTGTATTTGAAGCAACCCACGACATTGAATTGCTCTATTGCTTCTTTTGTCTGGCAAATGTTTGTTTTATGTTCGGTCTCTTTTGTCGATATACTGTAAATTAAATACCTTTTCGCATGAACTTTTGAACTTTTTTGTGTTGTTTGTGCCGGGTAAAAAGGCAAACAAATACAAATGAACAGATCCCTAGCGATACAAGCACCTCACACCCCCACACCGATATACTCGTATGTTTGTGTATTATTGAGGGTGGTAGATTGTGCGTGTGTATTTGTGTGTAAGTTTTCTGTCTGTCTGTGTGCTTTGCAAAAGTATTGGTGTTAAAAAATAGTTTACAAAGTATTTAATTGATTTCGCTTTGTGTATATTTTCGACGAGTACTTGTCGTTCTACTACCACGCTCAAGCTTAAACATTTCGATATTTGCTCTGTTCGGTACAAACTGAAATGAAATTTTTGGCATGACTTTAAGGATATTTCTCTTTCTCATCCTTCTTCGGCTTGTGCTTCGTTTCTTCGGCACCCCTTTATCAGGGCTTTGCATTGTGAAAGAGAATGAAACAAAGTATTTTGAATGTATAAAAAATGTAATTAATTTTGCTTAAATATCAGAAATGTATTGAACAGAGTTTGGCAAAACATGACATTGAAGGAAAATGCCAACGGGGTGAAAGCAGGTGTAGAACACAGGCAACAAAAGAACGATATGTGCGTATGTGTAACTTACATTTCCTCGGTATTCTGGGAATTGTATAAATATTCAGTTGGCCTTGTCCAAGATACACATTCCGGTAATGCTTTGCTAATGTCTTACGCGTGGGTGTATTACGAAGTATTCAGTAGCTACGCGATACCAACACGCATCGAAGCAACTACAAGGTACTCATGTTTCCTCGAATATACACTAGGAATTCCTACAAAAATTTACTTAATATTAGGACAGAAAAAGATGTAAATATCTGCAGAGTTACATAAATGTAGCTAGAGAAACTGCAGCAATTTTTGATGGCAAATGAACTGAGAAATATTTGTAGTTTCATAAAAATCCTAAAAACTAGCCAAGCGCTAAAGGTTATGACTTCGGCACCGGAATCTTTTAGACTTTTTACAGAGCAGACAATCTAAATCGATTTAATCGGTGCAAATCCATTTAGGTTGTCTCTCATAACAACCGGAAATATTAGAGTAGTGGGTCAATACTTAATTAACCATCAACTATCCAAAACGTGCCGGAAAACACTTGAGAAAATCAAAAAACCTGAGACGTGTTGACCAGGGCAATGATTACTCAATGTTTTAATTGATAAAAATGCTATCTGTATACTGAGTTACACGAAGGAAAAAAACTTGAACATTTGTCCGTAAAGTATTTAAATCAAATATAATCAAAATTAATTGCATTCAAATTGTTTCCAAATTTTTTTGCTAATATTTGGTATTATATTATTTTTTCAAGCCGACTTTTAAGGACCTCAATATCAATGAAAAAAAAAATTGAGTTTTTTACATTCGACTTGAAGTTGGGTTTTTTCCGAATCTTCTGGACTACATTTTTTTGAAACAGGCTATATAAAATTAAGGGACAATAACCTAAACTCAATTTGAAGAACATCGTTTATGTGCATTCATCATCAATTTTGTTTTATTTAAAAAACAATTAAAACGTTACCAAAAAAAGATAGGAGTACAGATGGTTGATCCGATTAAGGTACGATACATGACTGTAGTACACTAGCCCTGTCATATTTTCCAAAAAAAAGATGGGAATTACCAATACAGGCGACATTTGGTTTCTGCAATACGGTCCACAGAGCACGGACTTACACAGAGCGCGATACAATGGCTTTATTGAGAAGCCATTATGATTAGAACATAATATTTTCTTTTGGAACAGTTAACCGGCCACCTAGATCGCCTAAGGTCGCTGGATCTTTTTCTTTGAGTTATTGCGAAGCTGCGATTCGGAATCCATAATTAGTCAAGTAATTTTCAATTACTAATGGCAATGCGGTAAAGGGTTATCGAAAGTTGGGCCCTCTGTAACAAGGTCCAACATTTAAATACAACTAACATTAGGAAGTGGACAAAGCGTTAAGTTCGGCAAGGCAAAACTTATATACTTCTATGGTTTCCATTCTAATGTTGGCTTCGAAAGGAAATTTTCTCACTTGTTTTCTTATTAAAATGATCTATTCCCCATCTCCAAGGGTCCATGGCTCAATACTTAATATTTAGAAAAGTAGTAAATTTTAGTACCCATGAAAGCAGTATTTAAGAGTCGGGTTTTTCGGCACAATGAGTATGGGGTTTTTTGAGCCCTCTCGTTCAATAGTTTGTCAAGTTTATATAGTAAGGGAATTTCTGTGTCGTCTACGAAACTTTTGATCCTGCTCCAACACATTCCCCAAATGTGCTCATTGTTTGTCACACTGGCCGACTGGTGTTGTAGTCTCGATGCCCTTTGCGCACATGTTTGTTACCACTCTTTTAATGCATTTAGAGGTGAGTGGCTAGTAAAGACGCCCATCGTTTTGCCTAATTCAGTTTTCTAAAGAGCTGTAGCTTTTTTTGTTATTTTCCTCAAAGAGTTTTGCTAATTGTGCAGCCCACTGTAACGTCCAATAGCGATTTGCGCGCGACCGGCAAGAAAGATTTGATTTCGGATGCTTAAAAAAGAACTGCGTTGTTCATGACATCTGTCTGTATAGGAGGTCATCTTGAAAAGCATTTCACATTGTGGACAGGTGTGTTGGCCGGCTAGATCGAGTGATATCACACCTTTAGACATTTTTCTTTGGGTTCACGTAAAGTCCAAAGTCTATGCTGACAAATCAACTACGTAGTTGCGGCCAACATTTGAAGAAAATTAATTTCAAAATTAAATGCCATAAAATGTCCTTTCAAATTACCAATAAAAATTCTACACTTAATTTCAATTTTTATATTTTTTGTTCTGAAAAATACCTCTAGATGGATCACCTTATACTTTGTACACTCTAAAAGTGTTCGTGGCTTGACTGTCGTTGGGAATAATGCCTTGATCGTAGCTTGACTGTCTGTCTATACATGTCGTATTTTTTATCTGAGATGAACCACATTACGCATTTTGTGTACGCTTGAAATACCGTATTATGGTACGGTAGTTGGAAATATTTTCCGATGCAGAGATTCCCTATATATAACCGAGCTCAGGTTTTGTTGGTCAATTTCGAGCCGTTGGTGTCCCAGTGACCAGGACTATCCGCTTAGGATTTCTGGTTGGGGTAGGAAACGAGACCTTTTCAGAATTCGGTCTGTTACTCGGTTTAGTAGTGCGAACCCTTTAATGTTTTTAGGATGTTTTGGTCTCGGAATAATCGGTCCCCGCGATCCAACAGCCAACTATTTTTCAGCTGTGATGGTAACCACGTGTCTGATATAAATATTAATCGGGTTAATTTTTAGCATTACATTGTCCTTGTATAAGTTTAGCAGTTTATGTTGCACATGGAAATCCACCATTCTACTCGTATTGCCTTGTATGATTACATATCTGAATTCTAGACAAAAATTAAATGTCTTTGAGAAGCATTTGCCTACAGTTGAACGATAACCATTTGGGGACCCAAATTAAGGATCCCAAATCACGGCATTCCAATAAAGTAGGTGCATACAAAATCAGTAAGATAATTTTATTGCTTCTGAGAACCAATTTGTCCATATTCAAATAGAGCTATCTTTCGGCGCCCTACGAACTATAAATCCATGGATCACGGCAAATCCTAAAGTTAATGTCATATTTACTTTTGTTATATGAGTTGTTCTTATTCTTGAGTCCTTGACAAGTCTATGGTATAGGGCACGTTTTACATTTTTTTTATTTTTCCCAAGACCAAAGAATCATTGGGCAAAGCCTCAAAGCCTTTTAATAGTCTTAGCTAAATGTAAAAATAAAACTCGTATTCACATTCCTTAGGAAGTTTATATTTTTGAGTGCCGATATGTTTACTAAATAGGCCAAATAACATCTGTGGAAGAATTCTGAAAAACCTTAAAAAATAATGCATATTAAGATTAGTAAGGAAATGTTTATATATCCATGTTTGAAAAGACCAGTTTTTATCGCACTACTCAAAGCTAACCACGGATCGAGACTTTAAACATGTAAAAGCAGAAATTTTATGTTATAGTCGTGACGAAATTTCATTGTTTTAAATGGCTTTACGAAAATAATTGTAGGTGGTCAATCTGTTAAATATACGTGCGTCATTGTTGAATTTGTGAGAAAATGTCACAGTTTCTTGATACCCATAGGACCCAGAACATAAGGGTTCAAATTTGTTCCGTAAATACCACATATTGTTATTTTATGTAATTTTAAAGATTTCCACAGCCTTTTCGTTTTAAATATTGCATTTAAAATTCTATATTAATCATCCTCTAAGTATAAGTACTTAGTAGGGACATAAATACTGTTACAACATTTAACACACACATTTCAATAGTAGAACTGAACATACCCCGTTAATGTCATATGACTTTTGAAAGCTAACCTCCAGCCACTAGGGATTAGCCGCATGTTCGTCTGCCGATGCATGAAACTCTTTGAGGAGACTGGAGATGTAAAAGACCGCCACCGGTCGGGCCGCCCACGCTCTGTTCGAACACCTGTTGGTCCATATTTTAACATAGCCTTCGTACTTCGTACTTATATTTTCACCGATGAAAAAATTTTTACTGCTCAGAAAAAATTTAACAAGCAAAATGATAGAGTGTATGCACGGTCATCTAAGGAAGCATCTGAGCTGATCCCAAGGGTGGAAAGGGGTCAACACCCAGCTTTAGTCATGGTTTGGTGGGATGTCTCTTACGACTGCATTTATGCGAACAAGGAGTCAAAACATCGGCCAAAGTTTACCAAGAAACCGTTTTGAAAGCTGTTGTGAAGCCTCCTACCAATTCCCTGTTCCAAAACCAGCCATGGACTTTCCAGCGGAATCTGCGCCGGTCCATACGGCTAAAACGTCCTAGGCCTAGCTTCTAAACAATTTGCCAGCGTTCATTTCCTCTGAAGAATGGCCCTCAGGCAGTCCAGATACAAATTGTGGACGGTTTTAGAGGACAAGGTTTGTCACAAAACATACCCCAACATTGGATCTCTTAAGACTTCTTTCGTTCGAGCTGTGGCCAATTTTTCAATGGCCGAGGTTCGTGCAGCTATTGACGATTGGCCAGTGCGACTTAAGGCGTGTGTAAAAGCAAAAGGCGAACATTTCGAATAAGTAGATTCCTTTTGAATTTTTTGGTCCAAAAACATTCAGTACTTTTTATTTTTCAGCATAAAACGTGTATAACAGTATTTACGTTCCTACTAAGTATATTCATGACCAGGCAAAGAATTAGAGATGATATATCCATTAATATGCATGTAGAAGTAAACTACAAGTCAAAATATTGAAGCTCCGCAGCAACTGTTATTAGAAAATGGCCAGATCACTTAGAAGACATATGTTTAATCACACAAGTACTAGATCTCTAGGAATTTCCAAAATCTAAATATCACATACCTAATTTAAGTGCGGTTTCCGCTTATTAACCATCAGTATTGACCACCATAGTTTTGCAATTTTCACACTATTTCACGTTTTGCTAAGGTATATTATATCAAAATATGTCAAAGGTCAGTGATCACGCAACTGCAAACTCAGAAAGAGAATATCTTACGAATTATTTAAAATATGAGAAAGATATTTGGTACATACAACCAGAGCACACCCTAGTGAAGAAGTGTGCAGTGCCACGTATCTTTGATGTAAGTGTTCAAAGTGAACAAGTGTGTAGGGGTATATTGGATTCCTAATGCATTTTCAAATGCAGCGGGAAAACGAGTCGAATTGTGTCTTTTATTGTCTGCTGGCAATACAATTCTATTTTCGCTCGCACAATGTAATAAAACGTAAAATTCAACGAAAGATCGATGAAATGCACGCACAGAGTGATAACAGCCTGCGATACGTGAATTGATTTCTGCCTTAGAAATTGACTAGCGTGGTTCGCCTGATAAGAATTTTTGTATATATAGTCCTAAGCGAACCCATTTCAAATTAGAATGAAATCATTACTCAACTGTTCTGAAGCCAATCTGGATGTACGGTATACAATTGTGGGGAACACCTAGCAAACGTAGAAACACTACAAAGACTTCAATCGAAAACATTGAGGTTTACCACAGATGCTCCTTGGTTTGTTAAGAATAATATAATTTTTTAACATAGAAAAAAACTTCATTCCGCAGTGCTACTTTTAGAAGTTACAAAAATCAGCTCTGTGATAATGCCTTCTACTTTGATTGGAAACCATATTAAATAAATTAAATAAAGAGAAATAATTATGTCAATAAACCAATTGAAAATTAGTGCTGTGAAATGTATCCTATTTATAAACGTGCTTGCTTCCAGATTCATTTGTTAAATTTTACATGGAGGCTCACTTACTTATGCAGACTACCCACGTTGATTTTCAATATGTGCAGAAAGTGTCTTAGACTATCGTAAATATTTACGAGCATATGAATAACAATACGTTCGCAAGGATCTCCGAATCCATTTGCATTATTTGACTTATTAATTTAATTCCATTGTAAGTAATACCACATTCCGGGTGCCTCAAGATGTTCAATTCTTGCAAGGGTCGCCACAAGGAGGCGAAGGTGTTGATTACTATGCTAAAACTAATAGCAGCAGCCACAAAAACAGCAGCAGCAGTAGTAAATGTAGCAATAAAAAAATCCTATTAGTTATGATTTATGATTCACTTTCGTATTTCTTCTTTTGTTTATTTCATCATTTTGCTTTGGTGGCAAGGAGACGTTTTGGGGTAACTGTAGCGAGTCATTCATTTATCGTCAGAATACAAGTACACGTATTATTGGCTTCTATACCTTTATTGAAAATGTGACTTGGCAAATTTTCAGAGAACAACAACTAGGGCAACCACAAACGAAAGAAGCCGGAAGGAAAGCACAAGAAAAGTGATGGGACTGAAAGAAAAATGAAACCAATTTATCTCAAGTCATTTTTGAAATAAAGATGCAAGCTTACACCAGTTGGAAAAACGAAAGTAATTTGCGTGAAGTATTAACATATTACCTCTTATCTAGTGCAATTTTGAAAGATAATTTGCGTCTTAACTTACACCTTACTCCACTGGGATGGGTACAGGTGAACAAAATTTGGTAGTCATGGTAACGGTTTAGGATGTCCCGGCATGAAATAGGTTATATCACATTTAAAGAGAAAGCTGCATAAAAGTGAAACATATCATAACTTAAAAACTGAAATTGCTCTGCAGACAAGCTTGAAGTTCTTAATAAAACCTATTTTTGGCAAATAATTTGAGAAAGGAATGGAATGAAGCAAATTTAAAATATTCCTATAATCGGTTAAAATAACTGTTTTTCAGCAATTATGTTTTTTAAAGAAAATTCTTTTATAGGGGAAAATCTTTTAAAATGAACGCGAGAGATGGAGATGAAAATATTTTCTAAACCGATAGTCCATCTTATGATTTAACTGTGTTCGTTTCTATTTTGAAAGCGACAGCTGTGGAATGAAATGAATACCTTTTAGTTGAATCAACCGCATATTCAAAACGCAAGGTTGTCCGATGGTTCGTAAGCCTGACATACTGATTAACTACACTTACGTTTCCCGTTGTTGCAAGAGGATGACAGGATGCGCTGCTGCCAACGTAGCTGTATAGTCATATGAATAAAATCGTGTTAAATATTTTTTGGAATTTTTAAAAAGAAACTTGGAAAAATTGTAATCTGGTAGATAATTTAGCGTGGGATGCAGGACGTCAGTTGGAGTACAACAAAAGTTTTAATTGGGGCTTTTTTGTTTACTCATCTAGCTATTTAGATCAATTTTTTACAGGGTGGCTTATGAAAGCCGCTACAGGAAAAAATTTTATAATTTTTAATGAATCTGGTTAATTTGTTTTTATTTTGCAGATTGATTTTTGGATTTAACAAAAATAAATAACAGAGACACTAAACCAAGAATTTGGATTGTCCGCCGATATCACGCACTGGAGTCCATAGTTTCGTTTCAAAGAGAGTATAACCTCACGTTTGGCGTCAATCCTTCGAGCAGATGGACCATAATGAGACTTGTTAACAATTATGCCGAGCATGGAACAGTGAAAAGAAGACCTTACCATCGACACCCTTTAGTTCGGATGGAGGAAACAATCGATACTGCCATACAAAAAATTCCACGAGTTTTGACAAGAAGCTTAACTGCTCAAATGGGTATAATCAGGTAGTCATTGCACAAAGATTTTGACTTTTGCCCATACACAATTTAAATGGCCAAAAAACGCAGTAGACTTCGCTTGGAAGATGCTTCAAATAGTGGAAGAGGACGAAACATGTTGAACTGTCCTTTTATGTTTTGCAAAATTATCGAATATAGAGTGCATCCAACCCACAAATACTTCATGAGACGGAATTGCATCCACTTCGTGTCACAGTGTTTTGTGCAGTTTCATCTCGCTGCATTGTCGGGCTCAACTTCTTCGAAGAAAAAGGTTACTCCGTTACGGTTACTAGAGACCGTCCCGACCGTATCCAGCATTTCGTCGAATGAGAACTTCTTTCAACTCTGTGTGGTTTCAGCAAGATGGTGCAACTTTTAATTCCATTTTTTTTAAAACTTATTAAGCTATATTTAATAACACTGAATGAGCTTTAACATGAATAAAAAAAAATAATACACTGAAGAAAAAGCTATTTGAGTTTCGTAATATAGCAATATTCGTCAGCCACCCTGTAGTTGTTTGTCATGTGGGGAAGAAAAAGTAAATCAGCGAAGTTAAAGCAGACACATCATTGTCTGGTAGACGCACGTTTCGTCATTGTCTGGTAGACGAAGCTTTCGTCGTTGATGTGGAACGGTTCTTCGGTGCCATATATATATGCTGCCTAAAAGGTCACCACAAATTTAACCTGATCTAAATAGCTTTTGGAGCAAATAAATTTTTGAAATAGTCCAAGAGTATTTGGAATTAGGTAAAAATATTTTAACAATATTTAAGAGCTGAAAGAAAATGAAGATATTTTTAACGGTCGTGTTCAAGCAAAGTAGTTGTAAAACAATTTCTACGAAAGGAAGACGTAAAATGTACTTACTTGGCAGTTGTGAAAGTAATTTCGATATATTAAATTACGACATTAAGATGAGAACCTTTGTAAAACGAATTTTACGACTATTTTTTTTTTAAATTGCCACGGCAATATCAAAGCAGCCAAAGTAAAAAATGAAATTTATTCCTAGGAAAGTCTTTAATCTATTATATTTGTGTAATAAATCACTGCTGTATTTCATTCTTATATTCAGGTTTTTTAATTTGGGTATGGTTTTTAGAACAAAGTTATTGCTACTAATCATATGTAATAATACGAGCTATTTTTATTTCGGGTTCTGATAATACTAGAGTTGCCAGATGCAAACTGAAACTTCCATTGACAGTTTTGAGCATAACTTCTCTCAGAACGTTTTGTCAGTTGAGGGCGAATTGTTTTGTTTACAGTGTGTTGAAAAATGCATATCAGTCAAAGTATGGCATTATACCGTGAACATTTTCGTGCGATAATTTTTTTTGATTTTCGGCGTTAGTTATCGATAGAGTGTTTAAATCAAATTGTTTTGACTTTTGGCGATGAAGCACCATCAAAAACCACTGTTAATCGCTGGTACCAAGAGTTCAGTCTCGGACGCCCTTCGCTCCAGGATGAATTTCGTGAAGGACGTCCAACTTCGGTCACTTTGCCTGGAACCATCGATGATTTGCGTGAACTGATCAAGCAAGACAGACATGTGCCATACCGTGAGATTAAGCATCCTTGGACATTAGTATGACTAGCATCAATAAGATATTGCATGTTCATTTGGCCGTGAAAAAAAATTGTTCTCGTTGGATCCCACATAATTTGATGAATGCTCAAAAAAAGGCTCGTATGGATGAGTGCAAAGAGTGATGAATCATGGATCTATGCATATGAACTTTCAAGACGAAGTACATCTTAGCAAATGATGGCGTTTTTTTGGTATAACCGTCCATGTTGCCACAGTGCATTTAGTGGACCGTAGGACGGTCAATTCTGCGTGGTTTACAATCATCTGTTTGCCAACATTGTTCGAAGAAATGAGGAAAGATAATATACTATTTGACCCTTCATGATGTCCCTGATTTGGCATCTAATTTCTTCTTCTTATTTCCTAGCATCAAGAAAAAAATGCGTGGTCAACGTTTTGCATCGCCCGAAGCAGGTGTTGACTCGTTCGAAAATCATGTTTAGAAGGTGTCTCATTCGGAGTGGAAAAGGGTCTTTGAAAATTAGTTTGTGCGCATACAAAAGTGTATTAATCTTAAAGGAGACCATTTTTAAAAACAATTAAACCATTTCCAATGATAAATTCTTGCGTTTTTATTGCCGATCCAGAAATATAAATAGCAACCCTTGTAGTAATTTTTATATGTAAACACAATTTTTTCAAAACAAACTAACAAAAATATTTTTTAACAAAAGAAAAACTTACTTTTTTCAACTATTTAATAAATCAATCCTATTATTTAGAATTTAATGTATTTTAAAATAATTTACATAATAAATATCTCTATTGTTGAATAATACATTGATCTAATCCTTATAAATATCCTTATAAACCATGGTTACAGGAATCATAACATTGTTGCGTGTTAGTCATACTATGTTTGTAAGAATCATACTATGAATGTTTGTGAAACATTCTATAATTGCGAGGATCATAATATGGTTGTGGGGATATTAGTATAGTTGTGTGTGAATAATAATTTTGTTGTGAGGACCTTGAAATAGGTGTGGGGATCATAGTATGGTTGTATGTGAATCATACTTTCATTTTGAGAGACATAATTGCAGTGCCACAACCATATACCCAACAATAGTATGATGCTCTACTGATCGTTTATATATTGAGACGATGTTGAAAAAATATCAGTACTTCCAGAAACTCAGCAACACTAAGCTCATATTCAACTATAAATGGAAAATGCTATAAATGGAGATAATTTGTACACCCCAATACTTACATCATTTCATTTTTGAATACCATATTTGACTAATAAAAATTAAAATATTTTTTACAGGATCAAAAACTGAATTGATTTTGACCAATGGGTCAAAAATTCAGCTTAACATAATGACGTACGAGTATTTACTTATATAAGTATATATCAAGATAGAGAAAATGGAATAAATAATTAGACGGGGATAATTAAGTTTAGAATTTGATTTACTTTCAGTGAAACTCAATAAATTTCTTCTCTAATTACTTCTAGGAGGAGGTTGATATCACAGAAAAGGTTCACCCTAGATCCAAATTGTAATTTGGCAATCTTCTAGGTAAGATTTTAAAATGATGTTCTCACAAAGTGAAGTATAGTAGTAGCTTATTTCACCAGCCACACGTCGTCTAATAAATCTTAGTAGAGCGGGCCCAATTTGTTTCTGTTTTTAAACCGATGAACTTAAAATTACAAATCTCAAAACTTAAGAACTAATTTGAATTCAATGTTGTGTACCCTGTAGTCCATAATTATTATTAGTCCCTATAAAAGTTTCCTCTCAATTTGAGATCCTTCTGCCCTAGAAAACTCAAGTTACGAGTATATCAGATTGTGCTTAAATATATCACACTGTATTAATTGTGACCTTAAACCAAACCTAGTAAAAAAAGACCATATAACCATATCCGACCTTGCTTTAAGTAAGCACACTGCGTTGTTAGTGGTCTATTACCACTCCTGGTAAAATTGAACTATATCGAACGGCATTTAAATATAGCCCCCATAAAATATCCTGACAATCTGTAGTACGTGGAACAACATGTGTCATCCGACCATGCTCAAATTTAGTATTATCCGGTAGATGCCACTTAAACCAAACCCTACCGAAGCTCAACCTGTTGGTTCATATTTTAATATAGCCTACGTACTTCGTGCTTATATTTTTGATATTGTGATGCTCTACGAGCTTGTTGTGTGCGAGCTATAAATAAGTAGAACTGATGCAATTGGCCCATAAGGTTTAGGTTAGTAACACATTTAGACCGACCTTGATCTAGTTACGGACAGAGACGCGAGGTCTTTAGAATAGCATAGTATTGTAAGGTATCACGTTGTTGCCCTCACCAATTTTTCCGCTGATATACTTTCCTTCAAATACGTTTCTTTTATAGATTAGAGATACATATTATCTTTACATAAAATAGGTAACAAAAAGTTCAGTCGGATGATCCAACTTACATATAGCTTCACCAGATACCAGAATAGGGCGTTTCATCCACTATTTTCATACGCGCAGATAAATCCATTATAACAGTATGGAGTTCGCGATTAAGGAGATTTTCATGCCCTAGGAGACAAGTTATGAAGTTCTAACATGTAATGAAATAGAGTCATTTGTGTGGATAGTACCAAAAGGGGCGTGGCTATCGAACGAAATAGTTCTTATGCTCTCTGTCCGGGACCTATTGTATATGACTGGCTCCGAACGGCTTTTGCATTTTATAGAGACGTTTTAATATGGCTAAGATAAAAATCCATACTCGAAAAGTTACCGACATTCAAAAGGTGTAAACCTGGCGCTAAAAAATTGTTAGATGTTCTTTCCCGGATCTGAACCTGGGTCTTACTATATGATTGTCGTACATACTTACCATATAATATAAATTTAGTTCTGGACTATTTATACCGTCAAAATATTTCGCCAACTGTCGCCGAATATTTCACGTTCTGAGAAGTTTTGAATACTTTCGTTTTAAATCTTATCGTTTATGTGCTTTGTTAAATCTTTCCATAAATTTTTTAACCCTTCTTAGTGGATGTATCTCATATTTATGCAAATAAGTATGTAGTACATATAAATGTATGTACCAGTTTGTCTCTATGTGTATGGATACACTGATAAGCTTACACGTACGTATGCAGTGAAAACAAAAATCGAAACTGATTATAATCATAGTCATTTACATAATTACAATCCTCTCATAAAATCGCTTTAATAGGATTATGTACCAATATTAATTAAACACTGATTATATTGTCAATATTAACAATTAAATTAATAGGAAAAATGCATAGTTTTTTCTTTCACTGCCGGACACAAAGGACACCACACACACATATAAAATATTTGTATGTATTACATGTGTATGCAAATATCGAAAGCGTATATAACTTATAAATAATGAATATAACGAGGCAATAATGCCCTTTTAAGTGATACTCGTAATGACTTAAACCGCCAATGGATGGACAACTTATGATGAAGTCGCAGCGAGCATATCCCCGCCATGGCTCATTATGCATGTAATTTATGAGTTTACATGAGAATGCGAAACAAAATTAAAGTCTAAAGGTAGGCAAGTGTGCGACAAAGAATATTCATTATGCTATAGTCTATAGGACGTATGTCCTGTGGACTGATCGGTACCTTATAGTTCAAAGATCTTTAAAAATTACTTATACTTATTATCTTTGAGTTGCTATTTTATATTTAGTCTTTCAATGCTAATGTCATTGAAAATTATTGCTCAGAGTCAGTATTTTTGTATATTTATTTATCTATTTTTAACTAATTATTATGTGTCCTAATGACCTTCCTAAATATTTACCCTTCCAGAATTGGCTTCTCGGTTTCGAATAACCCCCATATCAAGGTCCTAACCGTTAGTTGAACTTATTAAATATTACATGCGTTTCTCACTACATTTCGCAGAGGGCTTTCAATGCAAGAAATACCCGACTGTTGGAAATTGGGTAATATTTTTCTATGTTTTCTATATGGACACAATTTCCCAAAATGGTCAAAATTTATGGGCCGAGGCCTATCTCTGCTGATCTGTTAATCACAGTATCCGGATGCAATGTAACTCCACACTATATAATGTAGCATATCATATTTTTCAAATGTTGTCAAGTCCACACTTAAATTTTGTCTGTAATAAATACGTTAATGATTTTACCGGTCTCAGCTGGCTTTTTGCCGAAGTTTGCAAGGCGACTTGGACCTATGGCCGTGCCAATGCTGGAGACACCTCTCATAAACTTATTTCAAAAATTAAAACATTTTATACCGACCAAAAGGGCGTAAATACAGACTATCTTTCAACACACTTTTGAACTGTTGACATTTTTAATTTGGGCGTTGACTTTTGCAGTAAAAAAGTCAGCGGCAAAAACGGGTGAATGAAAACTTATTCGAAAACACAGTGAACATGACCATTTCCGTATATAATGGCTTTTATCATATATAAAGGCTTTTAAGAATACACAAAATAGTTATTCAGTCGTTAACTGCTATCTGAAGGCTTTTATACATTTTCGGCATTAACAGAAAACTGATTTATCTTTGCTTGTCATTCAAATATGATCCAAATGCCGAATATTCTCCTGACACATTTACTCAATATAGAGTTACATAATCCGTAATTCAAGCTCAAAAGTATGATCAAATTGTTACTTGTTTGTAGTGCAGCTAACCTTTCCTCTACCTTAGCAATCTAGCTGGTATGATATCTTTTACTACAAATTGTCACTATAATTATTATGTTCTTAGTGTGGCGATGCATCCTTCACATTTCAGATAATAAAGCAAAAAAGGGATACAACTTTATTTGAGAAAACACACTGATGTATGCCGTAATTTAAACGTGTCCGTTACTAGGATGCTCTTAATTGAAACCTATTGCTAACCTAAATTAAAATATAAACCTTAACTGAAAAGCTGCCCAGTATTCGTTCTTTGTGGCAAGCTTAAAGTCCCTTTTAAACAAGTCATATTTTCCAACTAACCTCATTGTAAAACCACTACCACTACGTACTGCCAAACGACGGGCAGCAATAAACGTGTGTAGTACAGGCCATCATTATTAACCCAACTCACCAAACAACGGCCAAAGTAACACCAATAGAAAAACAGCAACAACAACAACAGCAGCAACAAACAGGCAGATCCTAGAGCAACACTGCCGCCACCTCAGAAAGTAGCCTTGACTAGTTGGGCCAGTCACATGGAAAGCAAAGTGAACTAATATCAACAGGCTCTTTTTGTCCACGGCTCCGGCTCGGCAATGGTTGCACATAAATTTCTTTCTGAAGAGGGTATTGTTCGAAAATGACCACATCCGCATGGGGACACTGGCTAGGACAACAGCACACAAATAAGCAGGCGGCGGCGGCATTGGTTGCTGTACAGGCCAAACATTAGTATTTACATTGTAACTGGTGTTGTAGAGAGGACTTACCACCACACTCAGTCGGGCTCACGCTCGCACTCACACAATTACACCAAAGTCTGCACGGTGACACACATATGGAACGTGTTGGAGTCGCGTGCTAGTACTGGAAGGATAATGCACTTGTTTCGGATAAATAAATTCACTTAAACACAACTCATACGTATGCATGCGTGTATGTACTTACGTGTGGATGCGTGTGTGCACGTATGCACTTCCTACCCACACACACACATGCCCATGGTCACATATCCAGTCGCACAACTAGACCATAACTCTTTTTGGCTCAAATTTTTTCCAATCATTTTGGTTGGATTTAAATGTATGGGTTTCTATATGCAAGGGTACAACGGCCGTAATGACAGTGGTTGCGAAAGGGCATTCCGAGCAAAGGGATTTGCATTTTGTGCATACGGTATGATGAAAGGTTTGATCATATTGCAGTATACTCAACTGATCAAATTCGGTTAAATTATTTCAGACATAAACAATGGTTGCATCAACTGAAACTTATGTTGAAGAAATAAATGTGGAAAATAAAGTTGGTGTCGAAATAGTTTCGGAAAATAATAACTTTTTGTTATCCCGATATCATATATGTGACGCGCAAAATAGAAAGGGACCTAAGGTTAAAAACAGTTTTGTTCAGGAGAGCCATTTTAAAGATTAGGTCCCTTTCTATTTGCGCTTAGAATCGTAGACTTCACTTTTATAAAACGCGCATATCTCTGGAAGGGAACACTTTTGGGCCATGGGATCGGTCTCATTCGATGCGCAGATGTTGTCCACATCAAAAAAAGAAAAAAAAAAATGATTTTTCTACCCTTAGGTCTATGCGCTATCACATATTAAATTATCCCTTTAAATGGTTTGTTACACATCATGTAAAAAATTAACTACAGGTTTGTTTCAAAATATTAAACTTGTTGCGCAGCTTATTTAAAGGAGCTATACGAATAAAAAAAAACAATATGACCCAACATTAACATATTTGGGCACCGACGGTCCACGAATCTAACTTCTTCTTATATCTAAATTCTTATGGGTGAAACAATGAAACCATCCGGCCAGATTAGAATACCTCTCAGATAGACCTATTTGTACTCTATGTCTAGATGGTGGCATATAGACAATTTCTAGCGGGTGATCAGAAGACCGTTGATTTTTCTTGATTTTGAACTGGATTCGCTTCATTTAGAACATTTTTTTAAAATGCAGCTTTCCCCAGAGTATAGTTTAGAACAACAAATTCCTATCTTAAATCCGCAATATTAACTTTTTTCTAACAGGGTCGCTCTTATGCAAAAATCACTTTTTTTGGAATTCAGCAAGGTCCCCTATTGTCCTTTTATTTATAATTGATATATCCATTGTTGTTTTTAAAGTTTTATTCAGAGTTCTTGCTTTATGCTGATGACATTAAGTTGTTTTCAAAAGTATGCAGTAAAACGAAAGGAAATAATGTCTGTCAGGTCAGACCAACTGTATGGTTCAGACCGACTGCATGATTCGATTTACTGATGACCGTTGTTCATATAATGGTTTAATCAAAAAACCGCTTTTAAAAGAGGCATGAGAGTATGTAACAAAATCTGTGGACCAGTTATGGCAACGGAGAATATAGAAATAAATCATTACGTCCTGATGTAATCTTTGCAGTTGCTCAATTTTCAGCTACAAAAGTTAGACGTAGTAAATAGGAGGTACCATATGCAAGATTCAAGTTCTTTCAGACCGTTATAAATAGACTAAAATACCAACAACCTAAGTAGAAAAGTTCGTGTCCGATTATATATTAATTTCAACGACTGAATCATATTCTCCGCTTATACCACCAAATCGTTTCATTTACCTCGGATACTGATGGTGTCGAAGAAAATTCGAGCTGCGATATTTGTTCATTATGTCCACTGTCAGGCAGTAGTGGCTGGTGGCTTGTCTGGATGGCTTAATGCAGGAAGTAGGCCGATACACAATGAGTTCTAAACTTCACTCTCATATGTGTATGTGTGCCACCATCAGTATCTACAACTTTCGAGTGTGCGTGTATGTGTGTCTGCAGGAATGGTGTTGCATGAATGAATCAATTGGAAGTTGGTTTAGGGTCCATTTTGAATGAAGCCAAAAAATTGTAGCATGTTTAACATGCCACTACTCGATATGACGGGATGTATGGTGAGTGGGTATAGATTTTACAACAACAACAAAAAAGGCCCAACAAATTGTCTGTATTGTGACATCCGTCCGTTGCTGTTTGTATTTTGTGTTTTTGTTTTTGGAACTGTTGCTGGCCGCTTTCATTGCTGATGAAGTTGTTGCTATTCCGGTCGATGTTGCTATTGCTGGCAAAGCGGTCAGTCGGATGCGCCTAATTTAGAGACTTATGAGTACTTCCTTCTTTTTTGTTTTTTGTTTGTTTTATTTTGAGGGTCCGTTCAACTTTTTCACAAAAGATTTTTTCCCCAACTTTTCCAATGCCTGAGAGTGAGCATGTGTGAGTGTGTTTGTGTTGAGGCCATGATAAAGTTTAAAAATACTTTTGTATGTGTGTGGACTTGTGTTGTACCACAAAAGCACTTAGCATTTGGCAATTATTTATGAATTTTCATTTTCATATCTGCGCCTGTTTGTTGCTGCCATTGCCATTGTGTCCGCAACCGAAATTCAAATATTTTTACACACGACTACGGCATCAGCCACAGCAGCAACTTCACATGTATATACAGACGTATGTGCTTATATCTATGTGTCTGTACTTTACATATGTGAAAAAGGTTTATATATGACTGGGATTAAAATTTAATAATTTTTGTACAAAAACCTTAAAAAATAATTTCCTTTTGTAGCTTCGTTTTATACGTTGGAAAATTATTTTATGCAAGTCCCACTCCACAGCTTTATTGGGTGTGTTTACGTTTATTTTTGGTTTGTAACTCATGGAGTTGAGTGTCCAAAGAAATAAATGTTCCTGTTGTTTAATTAGCGTATTCTTTAGAGAATACTTAGTGTCTAAAGGTTCAAGTTATCTTTTTAGAGACCTATGCAATTAATTTTGTGCTCACTGAAATGTTTTACCATTGCGTTAGGCTCGGATATAGTGTATACCTTTATTGACTAGAAAGTTCGACTTTGTCTTGAACTTTAATTTCCTAAAACTCTGCAAGGAAGTATTTCTGGCCCCCTATTTTCATTTATTTTATAACTGACATAATCCTTGTTTTTATCAAACTTTTAGTCAGAGTTCTTGCTTTATGCTAAAGACATTAAGTATTTGTAGTTTTCTAGATGACCTTTAGTGAATGATGATGGGCGTATTGACATTAACTAATTAATTGACAACTTCTCAAGTGATATCTAATTGTACGCTTGTTTGAGAATACTGAAGGTTTTATACTCGGATAATGTAGGAAAAATGGCATTTCTTTTCATTCTCAGCACCCAGTTTCTAGTTTCCACTTTTACGGTCACTCTACAGCTTCCAGTTTCAATGACTTCAGCTTTGGAGGATTCCATGGTTTTAGTCCACAGACGCATATGTATGTCTTAGCGTCTGTTTGTTTACCGCTGTTATTGTTGCCTTACATACAGACCAGCCGCCCTCCGCGTCGACTGAAAGTATCAGCCGCACCAGTGATTTATGATTTTGTTGGTTATTTGGCCTCCAGAATGCAGTTGTTGGTCTGCTGCTGTGGACGTCCTATCTGCACATTCTCTATTCCCACATTCTGGCGTATCTGCGAGGATGACTTCTTTATTTAAACTCTTACATCGACGGGTGTATGTATGTATGTGGGTGTGGAATTCTTTACTTTTTTTGTTGCTGTATTTTAATTAAACAAATTTGAAAATTTAAAAAAAGAACAGAACAGTACAATATTTTAGGATATCGTGGATGTTGAAAACTAGCATGTAATTGATATTGTTAGTCACTTGCGTGGATTCTGGATTAGACCGAGTAATGAATTTTTGGAATATTACTAAGGACACAGTTGATATTTTGTTTGGGCTGCAAAAATTAAATTATTTTGTAATGTAAAACATGATTTTTAATCAATTGTCTACTTTTTTACGAAAAGAAGACAACTTTAGACAAAAATCTTAATAGAATTTATTATTGTTAGTGTAAAGTATAACGTTCAATGAAAAAGAGGTAATTGTTCAGTGTTCAAAACTAAAAGAACGCGGAGTAGCTTTTTGGCAAGCAAAATGCCAGTTTTCCAGTCACTTTGTCTTCTAACGCCTAAACAGTTTTGGAAGTATTACATAGCGCGAACTACTCAGAATGTCATGATATAGATATTGTCAATAAATTAATTTTTGTACCCTATGGCAGATTTTGTATACCTTCACATGTAAGGTATCGTATCCTACCCGATATCGCAAGGACATGCTTATTAAACATATTGGTTTTGAAAAAAAATTAATTAACCGACCAAATTAGGTCTTAGGGTTCGAGCATAACTCCAGTTAAATCTTAAAAATGGATTCACTTTAGCTTTCACAATGAAATTCTTTTTAGTTTTAGTAGCCAAATGTTTTCATAATATATAAGTATCTGGACCCAATAGCTTTATGCGTGTACGGGATTATTCAACCACTATTCACAAAATGAAAAACGAAGTGATTGAAGAAAATATAATAAATTATTCAGATATCATTTTATTTTAGTGTTATCTTTGTATTCTTGAAAAAAATATATTGCTTTTTATTACCGCTAGATGTTTGAGGGGGGGGGGGGGTCAATTAATTGGTTCCTAGACCCTATTGAGTGCCGGGACTAAAATAAACCACATCTCTAAAAAAAAAAACAAAAAATTTGCACTGCTTTTATAAACCTATGTGTCCACGTATCAAAAGACCATTTTTCTGGATCATAGAGCCAACCAAACAATAAATATATTCTACGAGTCAGAAAACATAACAGGGATTATTTTAATTACTTCAATGGGGCCCTATTACCAACACTTAACATATTTTAAATTCAACAATTTACTGTTTTAAAAACTTTAGTAGAGGCAAACAATTGTTCGCTAAAGCCTTTGAAGTACCGTAAAATATTGAAAGTCTCATGTAATTTTTTTTGTGAAATAATGGAGTTATCGATGTTACTTTTATTTTGCATTATTTAAAGATAACCACCGTATGACTTTTTTTTTATAAAATTGAAATTTGTAAAAACCATTTGTTGAACAACTGCAACATATCTGATAACCTGGATGACGCTAGCTATTTTCGTTTAATTTCTCATGTTTTCAAACATACTGATTGATTGGATCGTTTTTTAAAGTCATTTTTTTCATAGAAATTAAACGACCATCCTCTCCGACATCGTGGACAACGATTTTGTGCAAAGTATAATCTCTTATTTTCACTTAAATTATGTATCGACCTTATTTTTAATTTAATTGTGTTGTTCTTCTAGTTATAACTATTTGTCAGGCTTTTATGGCTATAAAATGTAAATAAAATATTAGGCTTCCTATCCGACGATTCGTTGATATTTTTTAACTTCTTTATGGATAAGTTTTATTAGAATCTGACAACGATATAATTTTTTTTTATCTTAACTGCTAACGTTCATTTTCATGTCGAAGGATATGTTCACAATCAAAACTGTCGCTGCCAATTCAGAGCAACATTTTGTTTCAGATTTCAATATGTTGATATCATTGGCCCAAACATCATTGAACATGCTACTGGAAATAATCTTTCGGTTAATGGTAACAGCAACATGATAAACTATTTTTGTGAATGAAGATTGAAAATTTGGACGTAGACGATCTTTTTGGCGAAATGGCAATCATGCAGGACCGATGTTATGCAAAAAATCCATTCTGGTCCTTAAGATAAATCCCGAGTAAGCTAATGCTGTAAATAAGATAGAAACTGTCACCGAAGTTGTATTGCCACAATCTGCTTACATAAATAACCCAGTTTCTATGCAGATTAAACAAGTGAGAAAAATTGGCCTCAATTGCAAATAAATTTTGTTATATATGGTGATTTATTCACGACTGGGCTTGGCTCAGGTAATTTTGGAAAGGTAAGAGGAAGGGCTTTCTTTTCCATTTTCATCAAATGAACCAACGAACACGCTGGTGAAATTTGTACAGTCGTGAATGAATTACCCTGTATGCCAAAAACTGATTTTTTATTTGTATGCGAATAAGAAATATGATCAGTTCGCAAATACAGAACTTGTTCACGTTTGGACCAAACACGGAAATTCTCATCTCCTGTCTGTCGCATAGATCGAATCTTATTTAAATTTCGTCCCTAACGTTACGATCGAACATAGGTAAATTGTTATTATTATTCATGTTTTAATGTCTACGCCACCGATTTATTGACTACAAGCAACATTTTAAGTCTGATTTTACTTAATTTAAGCGTGATGTGCGACCTATAAAACTAGTGAAATGGTACTATAATGGTATGTTTTATATACCCCACATTAAAAAGACCCAACATGATTTAAGTCCCTTTCGTTACATTTTAAATCATTACAACATTCCATTAAGGATTAACAGGTAACTTCTCTCAAATCAGTGAGCCCTCTACGCTATCAGTTTTATACTTACAGACCGGAACCTACTGCTTAACGCCAGCTTCGAACAGCTATTGCATCTTATTGAGAAGTTTTTACATAGCTTAGAGATAAATCTCTTACTCGTAATGTCGCTGACGTTGTCAAAATTGAATCAGGGCTAATTGGCATGACTAACGTGCCCATCACAACATTTTAAATCAGAGCATCGCGGTGTGAAATATCTGATAGTCGGGTTTGTTTTTAACTCAGTTCTTATTTGTGTTAAATTACACTAGATTATAGTCATTTTGGTTCAGAGTACTATATAATTTTCTATAGATTTTGGCCTTCTTAATACGAAAATGAATTTAAAAATATGTTCCTCTGATTAGTTTTCAAGATAAAGTTTTTGGAAATTGTTTACGATATTTTTATGAGAAGTCTCAGGTTTTTTACACCATAACTCTCACCAAATTTCAACAAACCAAAGCTTGTTTGCTCGAGAAAGACTAACACTTATGCAAAATTTATTTATATATTTTATATTATTGTTTATTTATTATTATTTTTTAATTTAAAATAGTGATTTTTGAACAAAAAATTTAATTTTTTTAAATTTTAAATGCCTCTAACGCTACACTATTGAACTGATTTTAAAACCCGTTTAAAGAGTTTTAAAAAAAAAATCCTTTCATTTAAGACCAATTTTATTCAAATCCATTTAGAAGTTATGGACCAAAAAGCTGAGAAATCTCATAAAAAATTGTAAAAAAAATTCAAGAAATTTTATCTTGAAAACTTAACAGAGGAAAATTTTTTTAAAATAATTTTCGTGTTTAGGAGGCCCATCCAATTTGTAAACTAGTTTTATTTATGGGTCGGCCTCTTTCAGAAACTTGTCCTTTCCAGTTAAATGCAAAATTATTATTTTGTAAAACTTATTCACTTCGGCAGAAAGAGCTCTTTACAAACCAAACTCAAACACACATGAACATTCATAGCCTCTGGCTATCTTGGAAGTCTCCATATCTTCCAATTAACCTCTGATGCTTAAATAGATTTCAATTTCAAAAATTGAAATTAAATATGATCTCTTTGTAATTGAATACTAAATAAAAACGCAAATTACAATCGTATACAATTGGGCCCTTAAGATATGGACACAGGCAGATATCACCAAGAATATGGGCAGAGAAGACATATTCCAATTAATTTGCCATATTGACCGAGCATCTCATACGCGTGTATGTGTTTGCAGAGCAAACAGATTTAATGTCTATGATCTAAGTGTGAATTGTAAATCAAAGATGTTCATGCCATTCGATTGAAAACGACATTTCAATTGCACATAATCATATCCACTTACCGGGACAAATTAATATAATTTTGAAAATTTAATAAGGCCATCTGCAGTAAGCGGCTTTCATTTGCCTCCCCCAAACCAAATGGTCGATTATGCTTTAAATATCACATATACTCAGAAGAAAATTGCATTATCCGGATTGTCTGCAGGTACTTCATGTGTTACCTGCACTTATTATTCTACTGCTCTGGCTTTAGATGGCTTTAATATCGTTTTGGCAGAGCAAAAGGTATACGAATACAGTAAAGAGTCTAACTTTTGTCACATAAATCTTCTCTGAAAGACTTGATAATCTTTTTCCTTTCGTAGAATGTGCACTTCTTTCGAATGCAACATTCATATTGCAAAGATGTTCTTATGCGAGCATTCCCTACCCTACTTGGCAATGTAGTTCATAGCCATTTTACTGACGGACTTGTCATAACCATGCACTAGCGTTGAGGATAGAGATTTGATATATGTCATATGGATATGATTATGGCCATTGCATTTATTAGGGAATATACTTGAAAGTGTACATGACAAAGAGCTTTTGAATTACGCTTGTTTCTGCGCCCATGTTGTTTAAGGCTTCCTTTGCAAAGAAAAACTATTGCGAGAAAATTAGCCTGAATATGAATCATTTATTCATATGTTGTGGTCAATTAATATTCTGTTAGGATACAAGTAATATTGAAGCTGCGGATTGTCTACTGATGGCATTTACTGTTGTTCTCATTTCTGACTTAATTTTGAATAACTCCCGGATTCTAAATTTTATTATCTTTTTGGATGCGGATTTTAGTACACTATAAGAGAGTAATTGTAAAAATATAACATTGATGAAGAATCAAAAAAATCACTTGTCAATCAAAAAAATTAATGCAGCTCAAAGTAATTTTTGTAACGAAAATTCGAAATTTCCGTAGAATTTGTCCTTTATCTTCAACAATTGTAATCCGAAATAAAAGCGCTGCATAGCGTTGAAAATTTAAAATTTCCGAAAACCGATTCACAAGTGAAGCAGTTATGGTATTAAAAAAACGTTAATAACGGTTTATGTAAATATCTCCTAAACTAGAGTAAATCTGGCAAACCGGAGGTCAGATTCGTTATCAAAAGCTCAAAATCAACTAAAATTGAATATTAAACCTTCTGCTGCAGATTCTTTTTCAAATTTTGTTGTTGTTTTAACTTTAGGCCCACATTTGTATTTTTGCGGAAGTTTTTATGTTCTATCTTTAAAGATGTTTAAAAGATGTTTGTAAAATTAATAGAATATTTGTTTGTTTGAATGAAATTTCATTATTGATTATGTCCATGATTTATAGGGGGCGGTTCTTAGACAGTGTATTCGAGCTTGAAATTAAAAATGTGCATATAAACATAAGGCGACCAATACCACCATACGTCAATGGCAAAGATTCAGTCGAATCGAAACAATTGTCTAACTTTGATTGGATTTTTGAGCACCCAGGGCCCTTCGTTGCTCTGTACCCATTTATGGGACTATGCGTTCTTATCCAAGTTATTTTAAAAATATTACAATATTGCAATCGTGGAAATGTTAAAGGGGACAAATCCGATGTGAACATCTTTAATGTCAACCGATCTAGTACTATAAGAAATACTTATACATCAAGAAAAGTTTCAACCGTTAATAATGGGGGTTTCAATTTATTATAGAAATATTAGTGTAAACTATTTGACAAGAATTCTACTAAACTTAAAATAAAGTATTATTTGGTTTTGTCTGGTTAAAACTTAATCTATCTGCACCCGTAATGAAAAATTATTACTTTGGGGAAAACTATTAGTGTTTAAAGTCAAACACGTTTTATATTGTGTGTTGGGTTATGTTGGCAAGGTGTTGCACTTTCGAGTGCAATAAGGGAACATACGAATAATATTCTTATACCTGCTTCTAATCTCACAGGAAAGGGATGATTGCACATTGCGATAAGGATCTACGAAAAACCTGCGGCCCACTCACAAACAAATATAATTATACACTTAAATGGTTAAATGTTTTATTGAAGATTTCTTTACGATGAGTTAAGTAAGAAATTATTGTAGATGTAAGAAATTAGTATGAAATTAATACTCACCAGGAGAAGACCTTACAACTATTCTCCAAAATAATGCATAATCATATCATTTATTTATACAAATATTGATAAGCAAGACTGGATATGTATGAAGTCTTAAATGCCTGTTTTTTTGGTTTTTAGTTCTATGTTTGGAAAAAAGACCACCATTGACTTCTCTGCAAAAATTCGACATGTGGGTATAACTACCCGGAAATCGGGCATATCTTGTCAATTTATCCGGCGTAAAAATTGCAATGACACTATAATATAATATTGATTTGCACAACCCGAGAAATGACTTTTCACCAGCAGTAAGCAGCTAACATTGTTTTAGTTTAATATCATGATGTGCTTTTTGAGGTCGCACTCATCAGCCCAAGGGACTTAAAGACCACCTCAAAGGTATATTCGATTCAGTCTGGCAGAATTCGACGACGGATTGTCGATTTTGACTTTTTCATGTTCCATTGGCTTCAAAGTAAGGACTCCATTAATGTGAAACAAAAGAATATTTTTTTTATTCTTTCTAGACATTAAATTTCGGACATGACAGTATGCAGTTATGCGATCTGAGCCCTCCTAATCTGTTCACTTAGATCTAGAGCTCTTGTTTTAAAGTCATATTAATGTTTTTCATCTTCATAAAAATCAGCAGATCGTCGGTGGCTGCTTTTTATGCAAATTGATCGGTACCAGCTAGAGAAAATTTGAAAACCCTTTACAACATATCTCCCTCTAGCCAAACATATAAGGTGACTCTTGTTCGAATTCGTATGTCAAATGCAACCTTTGTCAAATGCAACTTTTTTAAAATACAACGCATATTGTACCTTCTCCAAGTTCAGAAACGTACATACATATGCACTATCATTGTATACTTGTATGCTTTTTCTTTCATTCTGTCTCACATGTAGAGTATCAGGCTGCTATTTATGTGACATTAATCACAGTTGTACGTACAAACGACGAAAGGAAAAATTTATAAACTTATCCAGTTATAAATAAAGTCGTACATGTCAACTGAACACATAAATTCAGGGGCGAATTCACCGGGAAAGGTGCACAACGCCATGCGCGTGCATTTAAATCCGTTTTAAATTAAACGAGCACCTAATTTTAGTTTTCAAATTTATCTCATATTCAAGCTAAATGAATTTCCTTTTTCTGACATCCTCAATTAATGCAGGAACTCCTTTGAGTCATCCGGAATTTTGGCATTAGCATCAGCGACGGTTACGTTATCAATGTTGTCACTGAATCGATAAACACTCTACAGGGCTCATATACTACGTTTACACGATATCAAAAATCTCTATATTATTGCTATTTAATTTGTAGATGAAAATCTTCTCGCGGAATGATGCTTTCAAGGATTTCGATATTATACCAACATTTTTTAATCACGGCCTCTGTTGAATATTATGAAGTCTTTGACCCGTACCCATTAGCTACGGTGCACTGCAGACGGCTACTAGCCAAACTCTGTTCAAAACCGAAACAAGCAATCGTAAATGGCGCCAGATAGATCCTGCCCTTAGGCATTACCTATCCACTAGCAACATTACCAGAATGGCCTTAGAATGGAACCCCTAGTACCCATAGTTAACACCAATCTTTTTTAGGACCATTTTGAAACTGTCCACATTGACTAAAAACATAAAGTGATTAACCTCGCAAATTCAAGGACATGGGAAATTGGTTAGATGAACGAAATATCTAGTATAAACGTAGTATCAAATACACGCAAATTAAAATGATGCCAAGTTTGTATGTGTAATGTGTGCCTAATTGACTTGTGGTTTCTCGCTGCTTAGTTCTCACGCACACATACACCCACACAAACACACACTTGAATGCTCGCACTCACACACTCCACTTAATGTCAACGCGGTGTTACGGTAATGAATGACGTTACTTATACGTCATTGATTTCTTGAGAATAATTGCTGACTTTTCCAAGTGTGTACGTGTGACGCCAAGTGTGCGGATGTGAAAGCCACAAAATCAGAAAAACTCAATTATATATTTCACACCTCTCCATTGAAAATAAATGATCGATGAATAACAATGAATGGGCGAGAGGAACGCGGACCAAATTGATGATTGATGCTGATGTGACTAAAGCAAGTTAAATGATGCCAATGACAAATGTTTGAAATTGCACTTAACGTGCTAAATATACGCATCATTTTCAAGGCAACCAAAATGAAAATTGTGCTCCTAAGTTCGCCTTTTAGATTCTTTACACCTCTTCCTGTTTTTGCATGGCTCTTGCGTTCCAAAATATATCATGTAAAAAAGACACGCCGTAATGGATAATTAAATTGGTTCAACAATCGCAAAAAGTCTACAAAAACTAATACATAATTCGGAGAAATAAAAATATATTTTGCTGTTCGGTATACCACGGACACTAAATTTCATTTAATAATTTAAATTGATTAAGAACAAAACGTAAATCAACTGAACATATTTTTAGAACCTTGCACAACTTATACATAAAAAACCTAATAAAAAGCTTATAAACTTTATATTTATTGCAGCTATATCTAAACCTGAACCGGATTTCTTTAATTTTAGTGACGACTTTCCTCGGTCGAAAAAACTAACGCTTGGTTTTTTTTATCATTATGATTGGGTGTAGTATGTTACTCGCAGTAAGTTTTATCAAGTTTGGATGCAAGATTTTTCTGGCTGAAACATTGTACACTCCCTATAGAATATTACACACTTACGCTGAATGTCGGCGTGGCCTCAAAAGTGGTATTGTCCCCAATTCCTTCTCCCATATTCATTGGTAACTTCTTACGAAAATACTCTTAAAACATCTTATTACTCTTAACAATTGTTGTAAATGAAATGAAAAAGTATTTTGCAAAAGTTGCAGTTCTCCACTAACAAGATATTTCGTTCTAATATCACCATAAGCTTTTGAAAATGAAAACAAATAATCAAACACTTCACAAAGTAAACAATTCAAGAAATAAAGTAATTTCTGCAACGACGACAACTTGACAACGCACAGTATTACGAAACATAAGAAAAATATGAAAATCTATCAAATATTTTAAGACCGATCTCTTAATGAGGTTAAATTCGGCCGACTGCAAACCTACGGAGACTAACCAGTTGTTATGGTAATTTTTTATGTAATAAAAATATTTTTTTATGTAATAAAAATATTTTTTTATGTAATAAATATAGTTACAAGAGCTACGTTTATATTAGTCTCAATTATCCACTGGAGTTGACATCCGGCTGTTAAAAATTGTGTTGTATTAACTAATTTTTTTTATAAATATGTTCTAAGCAGCTTATTATATTTGTTAAAATAACCCACGTATTAGTTTTTAAAATTTTTAATTTGTTAATATCGAAAAAAAGAAAACAGTACATGTAGTCTCAGTCCCGTGGCGTGTCCAAAACCGACGCAGCAAAATAAACCGTACTTATTATGTATGTAAATATTAAAAATCTGTAATTGCATTCAAATGAATTTATGCACTATCACTTCAAGTCACATATACTCTTTTTTTGATTTAATTAAATTAATTTTAAGAAATTATAAAAATCATTGACTTTTGTCCGGAACATTTTCTCTCAGTCCCGTGCCTGGTGTGGTTTTCTGCTTAAAAAAAAGGTAACGGCCGTTACGTTCAATTTGTAGTGTTTCTCTCGCGCTGAAGTATTGTTCTCTTCGAAGGTTCTCGAAGAAACTCTACTTCTATTTTAGTTTGCGAATTATTTTCGTCGGAGTGGTCGCTGTCAGTGTTTGTTCCGTAAAGTTATAAGTCCCGTGGAAAGTGTTATTTTTCTTTTGAATAAATTAAATTATTATTAACATACCAGTAAGCTACCGTAGTTCTTACAGCATTTAGGTTTGCTATTAATTTACAACTATATATGTATTTTTGATAGTTTTAAGAGGAAAATACGTAATTTTTATCAGCCCCGTGGCTTCAGTCCCGTGGTTACGTTATTAGCCACGGGACTGAATGAGAACCACGGGACTGATATTTTCATACAAAAAGTATACTGTGCATATAGAAATATTATTTAAGGTATAATATAATTATTATATAATATATATTCTACCATATTTATATAACTTTTAGTTTTATTATGTAAAGGTAGTGCATCTATAACGTACTATTTCCTTCCCGTGCTTAAACTTTCAGTCAAGTGCTATGCTTTTCTCAGACCCGTGCTAATTAGATCAGTCCCGTGGAAAATAAAACTCTTAAAAACAGCTAAAATTCAATGAACCTTCACCAATAACATCTACGTGATTAATATATTAAATCCCAATATTTTTTTTGGTTTTTATTTGTTTATAAAGACTGTCCCCTTTTTCGCAAAGAAAAGGAGTCATTTCAGATTATTCACCCATATACATATCAGAGGGAGACTCTATAAGTATAGAGCATATATTAGGGTGGGTCGATGTAGCAATTTATATTGTGTTTTGATTTTTCGATTGCTTTTGCCATGAGTCAAATAAATTTCCACTACGACATATCAAAAATATCATTTCAATTTTTTGACTTTTTCTCAATTTTTTTAACGTTTTTTAGTGGTTAATAAAACAAAATTATGTTATTTAATTAAATGTGACCTTGAAAACATACAAATATTAATAGCCACATGCAATACATGATAACATATGAGCGCGTGAGAATAGAAATACGCTATAAAACGAAAGGGGACTGGTCCCTGCAATTTTGAATTTAAGGTATGGTCATTAGGCTAATAAATTAAAATACTTAGTTACGAGTCCGAGATTTGCCTAATGTTGGGACTGAGACTCGTGATCACAGGGTGCTCGAAAAACGTTCATTATATCCAAAAATATTAATAGATTCTACCAAACTTTCGTTAAACTGTAAATTACCTAAAAGTTTTAGACCATCCATCAATGTTCGTGTGTCTGGTGAAAGTACTAAAGCGATAAAACTACCATAATGTGAATTAAAGTATAAGTTTTGAGTGTTTGTCCAATAAATTTCCAATATTTTGTGCGTAAAAGTCTTATATATTGTTAGAAATTTTATTGTAAGAAACTTCGTAAATTTCAGTATATCGATCGGCTCACAATGAATATCTGAATCCATTAAACGGTACAGGTAGCAAATATAAATCGATCTCGATAGAACTTTTCGGGTTTAGGCCAAGGATGTACCCAATGGAAATTCGGATATATGGGTGCTTATTTAAATTTAAGTCAAACATCCTTTCCGGTTACAAAACTGAAAGCTATATAAGTCGTTTTACAAATCAATTTTCGCATGGAACGACATGAACGAAGAATTGCTAGCTTTTGTGGAACAACTTATCATAGGTACACATTTTAGACTAAGGCTCACGCAAAGGTTCTTCCCGATTTGACAAATTCCACCTGATTTGACAAAATGATTACCTGGAATGGTATGAGCGACCAATAACTACCCTTGGTAAGATTAGACCCCCTGCAAATGTCTCTGAAGATTTGAGGTCCAGCCACAGTGGTCTTTAGCCAGGTCAAGAAAAATTTGAACTATCCATCCATGTTATCATAAATTCTCCATAAAATTTTCATTATTTATTTATTCGGATTCTCAGTAAGTATAACTGTAGCTAATAACTTTTTTCAATGTTTATGATGGATCGCAAATAAACGACACCAATTCACTTCCTGTGAAGTTTGCCATGATTCCCCTGATTCTCTAAAGTAAAACATTAAACGAATTTATTGACATGGTAATTTCACCTTCACTGAAGACCTACTTCGAAGCAAATAGCTAGCATATGTAATTTTCTGGGAACCTTTTAATTTTGTGTCATCTAACTTTATTTTGTACTAGATGTGTTTGAATCTCATCTACTGTTGAAGATCAAATAGAGGGGATATGATCCAATTCGCTTTCTCCATGATATGAGGTAATTAATAAAAGATCTATCCGGTTGTAGACTTACCAGGCCACACTGTGGTAGTGTATTGAAGTGGTTGGGTGTTTATTATGCTCAGAAGGTCCTTGTAAGCAATTTGTACCAAAATTGCATGCATGCTCTTAACCAAACCACACATCCATCCATAAATAGCTTAACCGGTAGACAGTTGGCACATTTAGCCTTGATATTGGTCTTTAAAGGCTCTCTTTAGACTATACTGAATTGCCTTCATTCGTCGATAGGATATTAAACTGGTAGATATTGAATTATTAAACCCACCGTATTTGCTTAAATATTGCTTAGATTCTCAATCTAATAATAAAGTTTTTAAGAGAAATTTTGAGATTTTGTTCAATTTCCGAAGGACTCAATCTTTCCAAACTCTATTCTATTTATTGTTTAATAAATAGAATAGAGTTTCGAATTAATATTGTGTTGTTTTTGATCACTGTGCTATATTTTTATGTAGATGTAAAAATTCCGTTTTTCGCTATGACAACGAATAGCGGATTTTAATGAGAAATCTGTATTAACATTTGGTAAAACAAATATCAGTAGGAGAGCGTACTTGTGACACACACACACACACACACTCTGGGTGACATCTAATATACGTTTTATGAAGTTTTGCAGATTTGAATACAAGCTATAAACAAACACCCTCAACAGGACCCATTGTCGTTGTTTCCAGCAAACAATTCGGTGTAATTAAAAAATCATGTTCTTTTTGCTGACCACGAACAGTTCATGTGGTGACTTTAAATGGATATGAAATTATTGACGAAAACATGAATTCACAATACATCGCCAACAGAAATGCAAAAGGGCGAAACAGAAAAACACCAATATTGGGTTTTTGATTGGTAATTAAAGACTACTGACTTTATGGTTTCACTACATCTCACTGCGATCCAGCGATCAAAGGAACAGATTCTTTTACCGAAACTCAAAAAGACGTATGAACTGTAGTAGTTTCAATTAGTCTAATAAATTTTTATCCAGAAAATTAATAGGAAGTGTTGATAAAACCTTTGCATTTAGTGTAAACGTATAATATAGACAACATATTTTAGGTCTTTGAGCTACATTATCAGTTAGTTTCAATGGGTTTTTTTCATATACAGTAGTGCAGGGGGTTCAATGTTAAAAAAATGTCAACAGATTTCTTACACAAGACATTTGTTTTACTGTACAGGGGAAATTATAGTAGGCCCCAATCGACATTAGCTTTTTTTCTGTCATTTGCGATGTCTTCCTACACGCAGAGAAAAGATATGGTTACTACATGGTCACCGCAACAATAATATGTTCTCTTAAATAAAAGCATTGTCATCGCAACCATAGTATTCTTTTCTGTATTTTATTTTGACAACAGTATGATTGCGGCAATGCTAATATTGTTGAGATGTAACAATACTATTTTTGCAAATTTTAGAAATGAAAATATGGTTGTAGCAACCATGTAAATATTGTTGGTGCGACAAAAGTATTGTTGTTAATAAATAACGTTAACAAAAATATGATTACAGCAATCATACACTATGGTTGAGACTATGAACAAAGTATAACAGGTTTTAAAGACTATGTGTGAGTGGTTTTTGTTGGTTTACCAAAAAAAACATACACACACACGATGCAGAGCATGGTTGTTGTCCATTATAAAAAAACAACAACAATCGGAAGGTAGTTCGAGGGATTTTTAATGTGTTTACTTTGTTCGGTGAAATACTCTACTACCGACTGGCTATTTAAAACCTGCCTGCACTTAAGTATATAACCATTGATAATGTTTAATTCACATTCGTTACTTGAGGTCTACGAATGGTGAAGAAGCATTCACCCCTGCTGGCAACTAAAAGTATTTTCGACTGCCGTTGGAATATATATTATTGTTTCTTGAATGAAATGTTCAATAAAAACATGGCCTCGAATTCTGGGTATGAACTAATAGTAATGCAATTTAAATTAGCTTACTTGATAAAAATCTGTATTTTTAAATAATAACATAACCCAATCCTAATTTATAATTCTGGGGAACTTAGTATGGTTGAGTGTAAATCATACACCTGTTAGGCGTCTTAGGCATAATAAATGTTTGTATGTCCCTCTTTATATTACTAATTACTAATAATTACTAAAGCCTCTTGTGAGAGCTTATAGAGAATTTAATAGAATTGCCTTAAATTATTATTTAGTTTTCTCATTTGCACTGAATAAATTTAATGATATTTTAGATATAACACATTTTTAGAAGGCTCGGTCGGTAAGGATTGTAATACATAGACTTAAATAAATACATACAGAGATGCTCGCGTTTTTTATTTTAATCTATTTGATACATTCTCTTCTATTTTTCCTCTATCTGACGTCATAAAAGCCAGATAACAAAACCACTTTACAAAACGAATTTCGGCGTTTTCCAAATTATTTTTCCAGGATTAGTTCTAGTGTTCTCCAAATAAGTCATTTAGTTTCTCAACACACACTTTCTATTTTTGCTTAAAATGCGCTTAGAAATAGCCTTTATATAAATAATTATGGAAATTGTAATTTTCCCTGGATGCACTGAAAAATGAATTGAATCGCCAGGCATGTCCAGTAGTTAGTTATTCCCAGCGACCTTGAACAATGTTAGTAATATTCGCTTAGACTATATGCTATGATATGTTGAATATCAATGAATCTCTTTCGATATCGTTGCCTTTACAAACATTTTGTTCTCAGTTGTTTCGTTGTGCAGCGCATACATAAATTAAAATGTCATTAATCATTCGCAAGTTTTTTTTTCTCCCCCGTTTAACAAACACATTTAAATTTATGAACTTCCGCAAATTCTGACTTTGATTAAATACATCTGACAGTTTTAATTACCGTTGTTGAAAACTGATTTATTATGAAATTAATTACAGACAACGATTTTAATGCTCAACGAGACAGAAGAAAAAAAACCTCATCGGTTAGTATCACAAGATATTGATGTGATAATAGTGAATCATAATGAAATTAAATGGTATTTTAAGTGCTTCCGTGTGTAAAAATCAGCCTTATAGAGAGACAACAAAGGGAAAGTGTTGAAAAAAAGATTTCAAATTCATAATCACTTTAATTTTTAAATTTCCTCTGGTAATATTTGTGTTGTTCTTGGCCAAAATAAGGAGGTTATGATGGTTTACAGATAAAAACCGTCAAGTTTTTAGGTGTTTTAAAGATCCTATAGTGTCGTCCATGTTTACTCAAGTAAGAATCGCTTGTAATTTATTTAAGGAATATTTTTGTTTCAAGAAAACCGTGCTTTGTCAAAGATCTATAGACTTAACAGCTATTGGTAGTTTTTTCCGGTTTTAATGAACTGTTTTCATGTTTACTCTAACGGTCCATTTAACAGAAGGACCTGCAGACAAATATCTAACTTAGATCGGATAGTTTCTTATCGACACGACCACTCAATTCAAAATAATTTTCACAAGAGGACAATGCTGATATATCCTTCATTATAAAGGGCGAATTATTCACGACAGGACAAATAGGACTATTTTTTAAAAGAAAAAAAAAAAACACAAGTGATCTGCTACCTAGATAAGAAAATTGAGGTTATGTGCACGTTCTTATTTTTTTCCAATTTTTTGAATACTTTTTTTAATGATTCTGTAAGGTCTCTTACAGACAACAAGCCCAAAAACAAAAAAATCCAACCACTGGTTCAGAACTCAGCAATTTTACCCTTGTACCCTCCAACAATACGAACGTTTTTGCAAGGGTGAGTGGCACGGCCCACTTTTCCTCCTGGGTGTGTTTTTTTTTTCTATCGTTCTAATATACACACTGCTTTCATACTACTGGTCTTAGTTCAGGAGAAATCGCCTTTTACAGCACATAGCTGAAACGCAACTAATTTAATGTAATCTATAATAATTGGATATTTATTAATTTTATTCTGTTCAATTTTGGTCATTATAGCGATTGGCTCATGCCACCGCCCGTACTTACTTTAATTTTTATCTCTTGACCGATCTTGCCAACCTTTTTGAATTTCAAATGACACAAATTGTATTTGAAAATATTCCATTTGAAATTCAGAAAATTGCATTTGGAAACAGAACTATTCTATTTAAAATTCACAATTTTCTTTTTTGCTTTTTATAGAATATTCCAAAATTCAAACGATACTCGTATAATCTAAAATTCAAATCGAATATTTTTCACTCAAATTGGTTTTTTCCGTTTTAGATTATGTTTTTTAAATTTCAATTGAACATTTTGTACTTCAAATATTTTAATTGATGTCATCTGAGATTCAATTGAAGTTTCTAAATCTCAAATGGAATATTTTTTTTAAACACTGCCCCATAAGTATGATTTTCTGAGCATGTTTTTCCCAATAATAATAATTATACGATACGTTGTCCTTTTATAAAACAAATTTCAAGTATTTGTCAAAACTACATAGAATTGAATTTAATTGATTTACGTTTTAACGGATAAAAAAGAACTACACGCCAAATATGCCTGCAACAATTTTTGGTCTTTTAAATAGCCCCCGTTTTTGTACTTTGGTTTATAGACAATAATTTAAATTTTCAATTCAGGAAATATTTTCGATACATACACAGTATTTGTTTCTAGTCTGGGATTACTAGAAACAAATACTGTGATATGATTCCAAAATAAATTCTCCCACCCTGTTTTAGAAATGATTTCTATATTCTGTTTAGAAAGGACTCGCGTACGTTTTCGACTAAGTCCAACGAATTACAGGGCAAGGCGTGTTTGATTCCATCCATGAGTTCACTCTCCACCTTTTACTCATCATTTGAAGGCTCTGGCTGTATGCAAAGCACAATTTTTAGCTAGCTCATTTTTTACATAATTTCAATTCTGGTAGTCAAAAATATTTCTATTCAGCTCAGCTCTGACCGAAGACGCAATTATATTTCTGAACTTGTAATGTGTCATAAAAAGAGATTGCTCTCCGTACTAAAACGCCATCTGCTCCATCACTTCAATAGTTGCTCCATTTCCCGAAGAACGCGGATGTAGTAGTTATATCCAATGGTGCTATCCAAAACCTAATTTTACTCTCTAAAAAATATAACTCGATACTTTCTTGATTGGCTTTGTACTTGATAGAGTATTCCATGGTTAATCTCATTTTCAAGAGAGGCGCTATTCAAATGAACCAGAAATTAAAAAAAAATTAAAACATGTTAAAAACTAAGAAGGATATAAACATAACTGGAATAGTTTTGAAACTTTTATTTAATGAATTATAGTAAGAATCTGGGGTGGGGGCGCTAAGTATGTGAGCGGCAAGATATGAAATAATGAATGAATTTTATTTTCAAATGGAATCTTTTAATTTTGAAATATAATAATCTGACTTTCAGATGCAATTTTCAGAATTCCAAATGACATAGTTTGCTGCCTAATATGGTGTCGAGAATAGTATGTAACTTTGAAACTAAACAAAGTAAAGGAACTGGCTCGGAATTTATTGGTTGGGCTAGGGACAGCATGAATACAATTTCAGTAAGTAAGGATTTTCTTATATTTAGCACAAATAAAAAGCAAGGTGTCAAAATTGCTCTTTATAAGACTGCTTAGAATTTAATAACTCTATAATGTTAAATTAAATTCCACATTAAAGGAACGTAAAAAACAATATTATTTTGGCACCTTTCAACCTTTTTAAAACAAAACTTGTCTTATATTTTGCCCTACTTATGTTGTCATCATAAAATGTGTCGTCACTACTTCTCAAGTGTGCAGTTGAATTTATTCCTCCATGAACCTGCTATCCGATCTGGGTAAAAAACTGCATGAAAAAACATTTTGTCCTTAAATACATATAAAAAGAAACATTTTCTTATATTTCAAAGGATATGCGCTTATAAAAGTATGTATCTATTAATCATCTTTGTTTGTCTTCGGGCGTAACTTTGCTTTCTCGTTCCTCGGAAAAAGTAGCGCTATAACTATAAAAACATGTCACGTAATTTGTATAATGTCCGCAGACATGATATAATTAGTTTTGATTACACACAAATGGAACAAAAGATAAAAAAGGAGACCCATAATCAGTGAAAGCAATTCCGGTAATGAATTTTAAACAATCTTATACACACACGCACACAGCCACATGCCCGTCACACATACACACAGAAGTATGTATTTCAATCCTAGATTTTCTAGAATAGAAAGTGCGAGCTGAATGCTTTAAAGATATCGCAAAAAACAACGATTCGCTAAAATCCCCCAAGAGCCGCTGGAGTTTGTATCATTCTTAAACTGAAATTATCAGTTGAATTATAAAGCGACCGAATCTGACGTTTATTTGCCAGCGCATGGAAAAAGCGAACAACTACAAAAAATAACAATAAATTTTATATAAAATTGTTACACATTCAGATTGTACCCGTGATGCTTATAAAAATTAAATTCATTACACTTCCCTTCGCTTCTGGGAGAACATGTGACATCGAATAAAAATGGTTAAGGGTAAATGCCTGCACGTACAAACGAGGGGAGGAATGGGAGGATGGTGCAGTTTAAAGAAGCCAATATTAATGGAAATGCACCAAAACATTGACAAAATGTGAGGGGATAAAAGCCAACCGAATGTTGGTTTTTCCACGTTCTAACAATGTTTTCCAACATTTAACCGAATATTACCTAAAACAATATTATCCAATTTGAAAACAAATAGTCGAAATTCTAATATATTTACAAAAATGATTTCAGTCTAACTTGTATACGATTTATTGGATTACTAAATGTGTTTCGTTTTTAACTAAGATTGTGTAATGACTGGAACCGGTAAATTATTATAGGGATTATACTCTGATATTGGAATATAAACTAAAGAGGGTTTGGCTATTAAATAAAAATTTTCTCTTGTCAACACCAAATATTGGTGCCAAACTTACATCTTCTTCAAAGTTGGTTGGTCGCAATAACCCCCAGTTTTGTCAACTAGTAGTTTTACTTAATTCCCCCGGTTAATCTGATTTATTGGCTGCTAGAAACGTACTATTATCGTAGCTACCATATTATGGTGATTCAAACCATGTTCCAATACCATGAGCAGTTGGTGGTTGTAACATAAAGTGTGTTCATCCAATCGAATTTTTTAGTTTGGACCGATTTCCATTTATTGTTTTCTCTGCGTGCGGGTACAAAGTAGGGCACCACGGGGTTTGTACTAGGACATCTGCCGACCTAAGATTTAGATCTTCACCTTCATTATTTTCCTATGTTTTATATATACTGATTATTTTTTTTCAACACTGTGGCGCAAAACTGCCGTTGTCATATAAATGTTTAATAACCTTTTAAATTTATTTATATTTTTTATTTTTACAATTATTTTGATGCAGCGTGCTTATCGTCGCTTTTTTATTGTGCGTACTGGACCTTCAGAACCCACAATAAACCACTAAGTTGACATCTTCCATGTACCGGAAAAACACGTACGGTCCATGCGGACGAAAATATCCAACGTGTGGTGGATAGTATGCAGGACAGTCCAGAAACAACAACAAGAAGACGTTCGGCACCACTTGGGCTATCGCGGAAATAGCTCGAATGTGCGCAGCCGAAAATGGCCACCACTTGCGGGATATAATTTTTCATACTTAAGTCAAAAATATTCCGCATAAATATACTATATAACAAAAAGTAATAAAAATAATTAACCAATAAATAAAAAAGTTATTAAACATTCAAACCACAACGGTTGTTTCGCGCCATCCTGTAGCATCATTTCTCATCGAGAAGAAAATATTAATCAGGGACACCATAAGTACATATATATTCTGAATCGGCGTAAAAATCTAAGACGATGTAGCCATGTCTGTCTGTGGAAAGCCAACTTCATAACGCAACATTGAAGCTAGGCTGCTTAAATTTACCATTTTGGTGTATATAATTATGCCTTGTTGCTAAAATGAAGTGATCTAGCTCTGTCAGGGACTGATTGAACCCCTGTTTACCGCATGTTCTGACGTCAGAGCAATTGAAGCGGCGACAGATATTCGACATTGGTACCATTTGTAAGATATTTCTTAAGGTAGAGGCCTGAGAATGGCCTCCACCCAAAGGTTAATCCAGATTTCAGAAAATGTGGTTCTAGAATCCAAAATTACAGCCGAACTGTACAATATTGGTCCATATTTTTATAGAGTTTCCATATAGAGATACTTCCCCATTTCGATCTTGCTCAAAGTTAATACAGCATTTTGTACGAGGTCTGCACCTGACCCTTATAAAATTTGATCATACCAAGAAAAAAAATGCAAAATAAAAGTAAATTTTTAGCTGAGTTGTACTTAAATTCATAGAATCGAAAAAATGAATCAACTTAAAGTTTTTCATAAATAGTTTATCAAAATGGAATATCCTTTTTTTAAATTTCTTATTTAAAATTTATTGCTTAACGCACTTGGGTGAAATTTTTATACTTCGCAGAATACGTATCTTGCTAGTGGAATAGGGAGATGTTTGTGTAATTTTATTCCATTTCAAACTTTATTACGATTAGCCAGAAAATATATGCTAGTTAATTTGTATTGTGTTGAGAATGTTCTGTGAAAAACTTTGCTGTTTGCTGATCATAACTCCTCAATACCATTATTGTATAGGGTGATCCATCTAGAGGTTTTTTTCAGAACAAAATAAATATTAAAATTCAAATCAAGGACATTTTATGGCATTTATTTTTTGAAAATAATTACCTTAATTAATATGAGAATATAATTTTATATGTGGCGTGCTTTATCACACTATTTTTGGTCTTCTTTTAAAATTAATATGTACATTTTTTTAATCAAAATTGACAATCACTTTTTCTGTCTAATAGCCCATTTTTTCGAATAGCCCCCAGTTCAGGTCTTGCCGTCACAGAAAAACCGGCTGTGATAAAATTACAGATAATGTACTATAAACGACTTATAGCCATTCCTATATATTCCTTGCGATCTTAAAATCACATAATGAGGCGGATCTTGGCCAAACTCCAGACAGAGACGGTAGACAGAGAAGGTAAATTAAAGTTTTTTTTTTGTTTTGATGTATATTTTTCCAAAAAAAATCTTAATCTTAATATATTATTAAATCAGTGCCGTTTCACATATCGGTATTTTTATTCGATGTCTTCCTTAGGAGAACTATATGAACTATAGTTTAGATATTTTTCTAGTTTTTAAATTTATATAGATTTTCGGGCAATGTCACGAGTTGTACTTTGTGAAAATATTTTCTTAGCCTCCTCTCTATTTCCGATCCGACCCTCGTACTCATGTGTGACACGACGTATAAAAAAAGAATATTCAAGCCGTGAAAAAAAAACACTCTCACACATTGACTTTTTTTGCTATAAATGTTAAAAAACGTGACTTTATAAACCAAAACCCGACCAGAGAGACGGATAAAAATATATTTTTAACACATAGAAACCCATGAAAATTGCTACGATTGCTTTTTTTGCGGCATTTATGTGCTCGTAGGCCTTTCCAAAAGACAGGTCGCGTGTCATGCCATCACACATACACAATCATATAGAGTGCTTCCAGTTTTACCCGGGGCACATAGTAAAAAGCGCCTTTGTGGCAGATTTTTTGAAACTAGTGGAGCACTTACGCCAAGGCATTGTCCGTGTGTCGTGGAAGATGAACATAAATTGTGTGTGCCTGTAAGACTCCGACTGAGGGATGTTACATTTTGTTAAGTTTTAGCGCCGTGGGTTGTACGGGGATGTCGCTTATAAAGGCGACAAAGTTAAAATATAAACATAAATTGTGATTAAAAATGAATTTTGTTAAATAAAGGAAAACAGGTAAAATCTAGAGTTAAAAAATTGAGCAAACGAGAAATTGCTCTAAACGTAATGCTGTAATACCCACTGACCGGACTTTTGTCCGCTTTTCCCTTATTCTAAACCTAATTGAGAAATTCACGGATACACTATCTGATTCCATTAATTAATGGTTTACTTGGATAGGAATCAATTTCGCGCAATCTGGCAAGTTTTGGATTGAAAAATCCGAGTTAATGTGCGCCTCTAGGAATTGAACGTCAGATCTTATCCAGCCTACTCTAAAAGACAACGGCTGTCTTTAGCAATCCTTTCCCAGAATCTGTCGACTTCATTACCCCAAATATTTAATATTCGAATAGAAAGAACGACGATGTATTGATCAAAAACTAAGCGATACACTTGAAAGCAACCTAAGGACTAAGGATCCAATCAATAATGATCAAACTAGAACTACAACCATAATCTTTTATTTAATATCTATATTATAATTTTAATTGAAAGCCCACGGAGAAAATATGTGTGTCTAAAAAACTTTTGATTTGTTAATCCCTCATGTACGGAATTTGACAACCTTTTTATTTAGGTTAAGGGCAACTCTCTGATAAATTTTAATTTTATTTTGAAAGATTCAATTACTTCCCATACTAATAAGATCGGGCTTGTTGTTGTTCGCATATGGGGGAGGATAACGAAAGTACGCGAAGATAAATTTTAAATTGAATTTGGACGACATTCAAGGCAAGACAGGTTTCAGCTTTTCGGGCAATGTCCATAAACCATGACCGATGCGTGATGTCATTCGTTTTCGCCTCAATGAAAACACCCCATTTTGCCACTTATTCTCGCAATGGAGGTCACCGAGCTGAGCCACATTCTTCATGAATTGAAATGTAAAATGTGCTTTATTATTAAAAAGTACAACTGTGCAAGAGTGCAAAAACAACAGCATAAATAACAAAAATTGAAAATTTTTCATAGTGCAAGAACAGAAGAGCCAACCGTGAGTTTTTTTTTGTTTTGCAGCAACATTGTGAACATTTTGCAAAGAATGTGTGTTTTTGTCTTTTTCTGGGCTGCCTGCCGTGTTATGTTGGCTTTTTTCACGTTCCCTGTACGTCTAATTAACCTCATTTTTTAATGGCCTCTTTTGAGTCTACCGGCAATTTTCAACATTTTTCTAGTATTTCTCGGTTTTTGTTGTAATTTCATGTTATGTTTAGTTTCTATTTTGCTTCGAGCTTGTTTTTTTATACATATTTAGCAAAGCCAAACAGAATCACTGACCGAGATTTGTGCACTCAAGTTCAATTTGGCTTTAACGTTCCTGCGAATGTGCGAAAGCGAACACAGCTCATGTTGTTCTGCCGGCACAAATGTGAACGAAAATCGGCGAAATCGTATGATTTCAGAGGGAGGGGAATTGGGTCCCTTGGTGGAAGTTATGTACACATGAAATAAAAAAAACAGCATTTCATTACATCATCATTGTCATCAGTATAATGGCTTGACAGATGAAAGAGGACCCTATAAAGCGGGAACATTTAAGAAACACATTTCGAAGAAATCCGGAATATAATGAAATTTTAGAAATTGTGAAACGAGTGGAATAAGAGATTTGGCATGCACCATTTTCCCCATAATAAGCTGAACTAGATGTTTGTATGCATTAGTGTTGTTGAAATTAAAGTGCGTATAAATCAAAATATAAGTAATGGTTAAATTAAATAGTTATAAAATACCAGAAGTTGAAAAGGATAAAATATAACGTATGTTCAAATTCCAATATGAACATTTAAAAGTTTTTCAGCAAAGTTGGTGATAAGTCAAATGAGTGAAAAAATCATCTTTAAATCACCTAAAAAGCCTCTGTATAGAATTTATATACCTTGCAAGGCCAGCATTGACCAGTAGGTCTCGTTCAGTAAAATAATAACATCGCCAACAGTGTAAAAATTCTTCATGCACGACAATAAATAGTTTCATTATTTCAAATCATTTCACTATCAAAAAATTAAATTCTACAAAATTCGACTGGCGATACCATGAAAACCAAGCTTTCTAATCCCAAGGGCCATCATTCGTTCCGAAATGCTTTATAAAAAAGGAAGCGCCCCTCTCTATTTCTATTTTAAAATTGAAAACAAAAAAGCAACATACGCAACTCAAGTGTTTACGAGTGTTTTGAAATTTGTTTATAATTTTCCCTTTGTTGCAGTTCGGTGGAACAACAACAAGAGTTAATAACTTTTACTAGGAACACATGTACCTCATTCACTCTAATGTTATCCAAATTATGTTCTTTGTCTGGATATGTGTGTGCGTGCATGTGGGTTTATGTGCTGGATGTGGGCTTTGTGTGAGTGTGTGTGAACGTAAGTGAGTTTTGATAGTTTCAAATAAAATTTTAGTACCGGAGCGATTTTTCCCGCAAATAAATTTACACAATTTTTTTTATTTGCATCAATAAAAACTCATTGTTTATGGCACTAAAATTGAAAATTCTATATTTTTTACGAGTCCCATTGTTGTGCGGTGTTGTATTGTGTGCTTTCGGGTGTATTTGTTTAGTTTAAATGTTTTTATTGTTGCTATTACTATTGCTGTTACTGTTGTTGTTGTTAATATTATTGTTATTTATCCCGAACACAAAATTTAATGAAGTTGTGGCATCTACCAAATCCCTGTCCATATGACAGCATGTGTAGTACACGATATTTTCGGAATTATAACTTTATTTTGTGTGTTGTATCAGAGCTGCTCATACCACAGCGACAGCTGTGCCACACCACGTCGTGCCCCGCCGCCCCTTGTTTTAATAGAAATGCAAATAAGTATTAAAAATTTACTCATATATTCGAACAATAAACAAAGGGCCATAAACTTAACAAATCACAAGCATGGTTTACCCCCAACAAAAGCTACAGCAAAAGGCAGCGCGCCACTAACCTCTCCGTGGCGTATACTTTATGTAAATTGTTGGTCTACTTAATTGTTCACACGCCCCATTTTATAGAGAAAACTGTACGTTCAGAAGTTAAAGGAGAATACCAAGATTTCAAAAAAGACATGTCTTAAGTACTTGGTTTTCAACTGAAAATTGATTTTTTGTGTAAATATCGCATGTACTCCATCACCAGGTAAACCTTATTATAAATATGTAAGACACATTGAGATGATTTTTTATACGCACCACCGTTAGATGGAGGTTATACTAAATTTCTTATTTAAAAGACATTGAAAAATTGTATTAAATTTTAAGACGATCTAGCATTTCGTCGACCTGGGAGTCTTTTTAAAGCACTACAGCGTTTGAACGAAATGAGCTAGAATCAATAAACTTTATACGAACATGGCTTATAGCTGACTTAATAGAACTCGATAAAACGTAAAGTTTGTTAAATATTTCCATATATGAGACTTAGACAAGCACAATGATTGCTTTTAGTCATAAACTGTTTGTAACTGTCGAAGGTGGGCAAAAAGTCTTCCTATAGAGTCTAAAGATATTCCAAACAAAGTTTACAAATTATTAACTTATAATAGTTATTTAAGGATGAACCATTTTTTAAATGGCGACTGTTAATTAAGTCAAACCCAAACAATCATATAGAAGTATGGTTCCTGTTTCGGCCATTGACCAGCATTGTGGCCCAAAAAAACGACCTCTATGGTCAAAAGAAACGTTTTTCAATTAACATGGACTCAAAAGTCAATCAATTTATTTCCAAAATATAATTTAAATTCAGTCTCGAACGTAAGGATCAAAGTTGCCTTAGCCCATATGGCCAAAACGATAAACAATTTAAAATGGATTTAATTGAAGATTGAGCTATGATAGGTTTCAGCCAAAAGGAGCGGCTACAAGTGAATATAGACAGTTACTGAATATGAAGAAAGTTTTGTTACATATACACGCAGAGAAAATATATGGTTACACTATGGTCACCGCAACAATAATATGTTCTCTCCAATAAAAGTATGTTCGTCGCAACCATAGTATTGTTTTTTGAATTTAATTTTGACAATAGTATGATTGCGACAATATTGCTATTGTTAAAATGTAACAATAGTATTATTGCCAAACTTAGAAATGAAAATATGGTTGTAGCAACCATATAAACATGGTTGGTGCAACAAAAGTATTGTTGTTTAAATTTTACGTTACCAAAAATATGATTACGGCAATCATACAGTATGGTTGTGACTATGAACATAACAAAACAGGTTTTGTAGAGCATACATGTTTGTGTGTGCGTATGTTTTTTTGATATACAAAAAAAACACATACACACGATACAGTGAATGGTTGCTGTCCCTTAAAACAAAACAACAACAATCGAAAGTTAGTTCGAGGGATTTTTATTGTGTTTACTTTGTTCGGTGAAGTACTCTAATAACGACTGGTTCTCGTTTATTTAAAATCTGCCTGCACTTAAGTATATAGCCATTGATCATGGTTTAATCACATTCGTTACTTAGTGTCTACGGATGGTGAAGTAGCATAGCATTCACCCCTGCTGGCAAACTAAAGGTATTTTTGACCATTGGAATATATATTTTTGTTTCTTGAATGAAATGTTTAATAAAAACATGGCTTCACTTCTGGCTATGAACTAATAGTAATGCAATTTAATTTAATAAAAACAATTTAATAAAAACCTCTATTTTTGAATAACAACAATAACCAATCATAATAAATAATTTTGGGGATCATAGTATGGTTGAGTGTTAATCATACTATGGTTGTGGGGATCATAGTATGGTTGCGTGTGAATCATACTATGGCTGTGAGGATCATACTATGGTTGTATGAGAAACATACTATGGTTGTGAGGATCATACTATGGTTGTGGGGATCATAGTATGGTTATGTGTGATTCATACTATGGTTGTGGGGATCATAGTATGGTTATGTGTGAATCATACTATTGTTGTGAGGATCATAATATTGTTGTGTCACAACCATATACCCAACAATAGTATGATCCTCTTCGAATATTGTCACCCCAACCATACTTTTTTTCTGCGTGTACCCTACGGACCTATATATTCGACTTTTTTTTAAAACGAACGATTATAGCAAATATAAATATAATTGTTATTTCTGCATTTCAATGATGAATCCATGGCGCAAAGTAAATTAGCTTCGGCCTATCTGTATATTTCAAAATTGCTGTCGAATAGTGCGCCAGATATATAGTGTGACAGAAAAGAATTGAGGTAAAGCAACAACTGAGATGGATATATGCTTAGTCCATAACCTGCCTCTTTAGAAGCCACATATTAAATCCTATCTTGCTCAAGTGTTGCAAAAAAAAACAACCACGGTAACCATGGACTATATCAATACTTGTTCTTATAGAGCCTACATTAAAGGTTACTCCTGGCATTGTCGCTCTCAAATACTTGTTTAAGTCTGTTCCTTACAAAATTCAGCACATTATGTTGTAATTAAAATTTAATCATCCACAGTTAAGCTAGTAAAATTTTGCAGGTGGATTAGTATGCATACAAGTATTTAGAAACCAACGACTTGCTGAGTGATCGACAGTATGGCTTCCGTAGAAACCGCTCTACGGGAGACCTGTTGGCGTTCTTGTCGGAGCGTTGGAGTCGGTCTATCCACCAGTTTGGTGAGAGTAAGGTCGTGGCTCTAGATATCTCCAAGGCCTTTGATAGAGTCTGGCACGGTGCACTCATATCAAAGCTGATCGCTTTTGGTGTCGGTAATACGTTTGCTCGATTTATATCGAGCTTTCTTAGAGATCGCACTATTAGAGTTGTTGTAGATGGGTTCTCATCCAACACACATAGGCTGACCGCAGGTGTACCACAGGGCTCTGTCCTCTCTCCCTCTTTGTTTCTTATTTTCATTGACGATCTATTGGGTCAGACCGTGAATCCAATCTACTCTTTCGCAGATGATAGTAACCTCTGTCATTCATATTCATTCGACCGTAGGCCGAGCCTTCAAGATATTGAAGACAAAAGGCGAATTATGGATGAGACACTTGGCCGTGATCTACTGGCCATTTCCGAATGGGGTCGAGTGAATAGAGTAGATTTTAATGCACGTAAGACACAGTGCTGCTTGTTGTCTCACAAGCGATTCGCTGACCCAACAATATCATCAATCTCTCTCGATGGTACGGATATTGAACAATCAGAAGCTCTCGATGTTCTGGGCATGAAAATACAATGTGACGCTCGTTGGGCGAGACATGTATTCGAAGTGTCGAAAGAAGCACTCAAGTGCATAGGCTTTTTAAAGCGGTGCAAGAAATATTTCACTCCTTCTGATCTTTTCAATATCTATACAACTTACATCAGGCCAAAGATGGAATACAACTCCCATATATGGGCAGGTGCTCCAAAATCATCCTTGGAGCTACTTGACCGTGTTCAAAGGAGAGCGATGGTGCTGATAGGTGACAGTAGGGTATCCAACTCTATTGTTTCCCTTGAGCATCGTCGGAATGTGGGTTGCGTGACGCTGTTCTATCGTTACTTTCATGGTGTGTGTTCATCAGACATCCGTCGCCTTATTCCTGACGTGAGGATGTTCGGCAGGGATACGCGACTTTCTAGGAATTCACACCCGTTTGTTATCGATTGGCCAGTTGACCGCACTATACACTACAGATCAAATTCGTTTTTCGCTCGTACAGTCCGTATGTGGAATCGACTTCCGGCAAATATATTTCCCACTAATTGCGACATCCAGAAGTTCAAGGCAAGCGTCAACAAACATTACTCCCTCTTTCCCCCCTCCGATCCATTAATTTCCACTCGCCAACGCAATGCACCGCATATATAGGGGGCATCCCCTGAGTGTTGGTTATTTAAAAAAAAAAAAAAAAAAAAAGTGCTCCTTCCGATTTGAAAGTTTACAGCTTTAGAAGCCACGTATTAAATTTATTTAATTTCGTACAGACACGTCTTCTATGCTTCAGATCGGTGGAGTTACATGTTAAAACTACATATATTTACGTATTAATAACCATGCGTATAACTATAGTGGAAATCTGTTTTACCAATTGTTAAAAAAAGCGATATCCTTAAGCCGATTAAACATGTAAGTATTCATAATATTCTATATTACACTATTTTTAAACATTCTATCCAAGTGGTTTAACAGTTTTCTGGGTATTCCACACGTCCTGGCAAGCTTCTCTTAAGCAAAATTCAAAATGTCTCTCACATGACTATAATGAGCCGCTCAAAAGAACCACTGTTCCACGCAGAAATTCAACATTTTTGCTCTAAAAACAGAAATAGAAATTTTATATTTATTTATCTGCACACATACACACCGCACACATACCCCTACATATGAGTCATTCCATGCCAAACGGTACGCATTTTTTACATCACAAGCTTGGATTGCTTAACTAGTTTGTGTATGCATTCTTCTCTTAAAAATATTATATACGTGTTTCAAGAAAAAAAATTTAAAATTTTTTTTTAAATGTTATGACCAATTGAACTTTGGTGAAATGAAGATTTTATCAAAGAGGTGTGTTCATTCAGTCGCATGTAACTCCGGAAATACTTGACCGATTTTACTCTGCTATACCTTGTTTTGAAGGTAATTTTAAGCACTTCTAAAATAACGAAACGGTATGGCATAACGCCATAGAATTTTTTAAGTTTGTATCATTTTAATCTTTTTATTTCGATTTTGAAAATGATTACATCTTTTTTTATTTTTGAAATTTTGCAGGCGTATTCTTACAGGTCTGTTTTACCGACTGTGTAAGTTTTAAAGTGGTGAAATAATGCGTTCTATTTTTAAAAATTTTTTTTTACCTTATACCTTTTTCACTTCCATGAATATAGAAAATATAATATAGAAAAAAAAATACTTTTTAATAGTTTATTGACACAAGATATAACAACAACAAAAAAACAAAGAAAAAAAGAAATAAAAACATGATACAATAGCCGTGCACGTATTCCAGGAGGGGCTTGTAAATTTTTTAAAGAAAACCTTAGGACCTGTAAGTAAAATATTTTACTTTTCTGATGGCGCAAGCGCACAATACAAAAACAAGAAAAACTTTTTAAATCTGACGTTCCACGTAGAAGATTTTGGAATACCAGCGGAATGGCATTTTTTTGCAACGTCTCATGGCAAATGGCCCTGCGATGGTCTGGGAGGAACAGTCAAAAGACTAGCAGCACGTGCAAGCTTGTCCAGCCTCATAAATCCCATTAATAGTGCCGTCAAATTTTATGATTGGGTGAATAAAAACGTGAAGAATATTCATACAGAATTCTTCAATAACTATCAATATCAAGATAGGGCGAAACACCTGAAGGAGCGTTTTGAAAAAGCGAAAACAATTTCTGGAACTCTTGGCTACCATGCATTCATTCCACAACCCGATAAAATAATGAAAGTCCAGACAACATCATCTTCTGAGCAGTACTGTATGAAGATGGTATACAAGGCATAACATTTATTTCATTACTCATTTTTTTATTTCTTTTTTTCTTTGTTTTTTTGTTGTTGTTATATCTTGTGTCAATAAACTATTAAAAAGTATTTTTTTTTCTATATTATATTTTCTATATTCATGGAAGTGAAAAAGGTATAAGGTAAAAAAAAAATTTTAAAAATAGAACGCATTATTTCACCACTTTAAAACTTACACAGTCGGTAAAACAGACCTGTAAGAATACGCCTGCAAAATTTCAAAAATAAAAAAAGATGTAATCATTTTCAAAATCGAAATAAAAGGATTAAAATGATACAAACTTAAAAAATTCTATGGCGTTATGCCATACCGTTTCGTTATTTTAGAAGTGCTTAAAATTACCTTCAAAACAAGGTATAGCAGAGTAAAATCGGTCAAGTATTTCCGAAATTACATGCGACTGAATGAACACACCTCTTTGATAAAATCTCCATTTTACCAAAGTTCAATTGGTCATAACTTTTGAAAAAAAAATTATATTTTTTTTTTCTAATCGCGGATTAAATAGAATTGCTAGAGGACCAAATCTGCAAATTTTCATAAAAATCGGAATCATTGCGTTAAATTTTTGCCCAAAATCGTACCGTTTGGCATGGAATGACTCATATATGTTTTATTTACATCTACTAGTACACATGTATGAAGCCGGTGTGTACACACCTTTTTCCAGCTGCTCTGCCATAAGATTATGACGGTATGTCAGATTCTTATGGAATCGCCGGGTTGTACGCTGCTGTCGTGCGTTGTTACTGTCGCTGTTCGTAAGTTAACCTTTGATATGCAGCAAATGGCAGACGTAAAGACAGGAGAAGGAATCAGCATAATGTTTATAACCTTTTAACCACTGAAACCACCGACAAATTCACTCACACACACATACGCATCGCCTACATAGGGCACAACAATGTGAGCGATGCGTATGTGTGCCGGTGTGTGTAGTAAAAATGCTCTTTCAAGTTTATAATAAAAATGCAAAATAGCATAAAGCACACACACACAGGGAAACAAAAATTTAAATGCAAACTAACAAATAATAGAAGCGACGAGCATGTGGCAGCAAAAACCTTGCGATGCTTTGCCTTGTTCGAAGGAACACTTTTCCACACAACATTTGCTCTCATGCGGCGGGTGGATAGAGACTCGAATCCTTTCAAACACACATCACAGACAATCTCTGTGCCTGCGTGTGTGTGTGGAAGGACTCGAGTGCCTGTGGAAAAGTGTGCATCGTCATGTGTGTGGGAGATTGTTTGTTGTTGTTGTGTGTGTTTAACATGCTTTTAAACATAAGTTTATAGCTGTTCACATATGACCGCAAAACATTGATGATGTTCCGCATATCTACACGAGTTGCAAGTCAAATATTTTATGTTCATTTTGCCCGAGAAAGCGAAGTTAAAGCGAAAAGTGAGTAAAAGCCATAAGTAAACAATGAAAGATGGACAGGAAGACATTTTTCCATGAATTATGGTATGCTTACAACAAACTTTAAAATAGGTTTAAATTTAACTGTTCTTATATGCAGCAGAAATCACTGAAGGTGCATTGTTGTATATTCTCTGCACGGGGCTGGAGAATACCTTAAGTTTTGGCAATTGTTGGAAAGGAATGTAACATATATTTGTTCGGGTCCGCTTGGCTTGTATATAAAAACCAAAATACTCATTTACAACATGTACATTCGCCCTTTTAAAACATATGGTTGTCAAGTTTGGTTTCCTATGAGCGCTAAAACTAATCTAAAAAAGCTACAAATAATTCAGCATTAGAAATTGAAAATAAAAAACAATCTATGCTTTAGATATTATACGGATCTGCGGATTATAATCATAACTTAGGATTTTCTAGATTGAACGCAAACATTTGAAAATAAAAGTAGATTGTCACGTTATAAATCAATAAGAAATTTATGCAGTTGAAAATAGTTTATAACTTTGAAAAAGAAGAGTATTATATTAACTAATTTGAAGTAGTTATACCATTTAAAGGTGTTTCCTATCTTTTCACCTTGAATTGTGTTAAACAACTTTAGTTAACATTTTTAAAATGTTATTTAATTAAAATGTAAAAACTCAAAACTTGAGTATTTAATTTAAACATTGTACGATGATAGTATTAATAAAAAAGAGAACATCATTTACCAAAAAAGGAAATTAATTTTTATATATATTACGATATTATTTTTGTATAATTTTACTTTCTATTTAATAGAGTTCTGGCGAAAAGCTAATTCAAATATCTTCCTCTATGGATCTGTAAAAAATAATAATTGAAAATTCTATTTTAATCTTGATTTGACTACAAAATTATTTTATTTGAAAGACATTGTTTAATTAATCCTTAAGTGTGATAAAATTTAGATTATGTTTAGCTTGTTTGTGTATTATTTCAACTTAACAAATTGAACAGGACTTATTTCCGGCTCTGAGGTTCCATGGCTCAAACCAACATTACGTTGTACCGATGGATTATGACAACAATCTGTTCTCTGTGTATTTGGCTGCCTCGGTTGGCTTTATCCACTCAACCCAATGTTCCAAGAGAAAACATCGGTTCTCCACGGTGCCCCATATAAAAGTCTTTAGCGGTCAAATAGCAACTCGCTGGTGGTAAATGAATAACGCCGAGAAGGCTGATGATTACACGATTTCCAAAACTAGCGCCCAAAAATGTCATGGCTTGCCATCCTTCTGAAACCAAAAACCGTCCTAGTGTATGTTTTCCACATACGTCACAAAAAAGTGGTTCCTTAATCTTCTCACTTTTAAACGAAATGGCATTTTGATCAGCATTTTCACAGAAAAATAGCTACGGCATGTAGCTCAAAAGTCATCACGAAACTAGCATATGCTGAGTATGTATTGGTTTTTCGACGATCACTCTGATCCCTATTTATGGTTCCAATTGTAGGAGCCGAGCTAAAGTTTTGGAGATTAATGACGAGTCGATCCTCTAGGACTATCAGTTACAGCAGTCACATTTTCATCAGAACTCACCGCATGAGGGGGGAAACCTTTAGTGTTTTCCACATACATGGTTCTTAGCACTCAAACTTGGCGTGAATAAACCCTTTTTTAAATAAATGCATGTTCTGGGCTCTATTTCCCAGAATTGAGTAATTGTTCAAGCAAAGAAGGATTCATTTTATTATTGGAGATATGATACTGACTTAAGTAAAACTCCCAAAAATTACTGATGTATATTGAATCCCCTGTAGGCGACAAGTTGTGTCACCTAATTTCCCTTAGTTGACTCCAAAAGCTACCCCGCAAGATTATAAAACTGTAGGTTAATAACTGTTGGTCCACTATAAACAGATGTAGAAGCAGTATTATCAAACTTATTTATTCATGAAATTACTCTCGAAATTAATGGACGTGACGTATGTAATCCTTAAAATACTGTCTTCTAATAAAACATATTTTATGGAGTTTACATTTTATTTTAAAGTTAAATTTTTTTTATAAATAAAAAAAATATTTCTTTAATTCTTTTTTCAGCTTAAACATTATCAGCGTTTTGTTGCAATTCCTTTTACGGTTATTTGCTTGTTCTTTGGAAACTTTTAAGCATTTGTCTTAATTAACTGCTACAGCTCTCTCCAAATTGTCCTCATATGTACCGGAGGACATTGTGTATTACGGCAACTGCTACTCGTGCAAAGAAATTAGGAAAAATTTTAGTACTTGCCAACACATGAGCTATATTGGGACAAGCATATCCTGCCCGCATGCCACCACCACTAGATAGGATTTGAACACCGTACTCATGGACACACACACACTGAGAAACTTTTTACTTTTGCCGTGCCGGACAATCATTTATTGCCGTTTCCTGAGTGCTAACTGCTTAGCGACGGAGAAGAGGACACTGGCTGAAGCTCCATGGTCATGCTGCACTTGACCAATTTCCATTGGTGGCAGCCGTTCATGGAGCAGCACAGTCTGAGCACTTCTGGTGACATCAACACCGAACACAGTCGGACAGCTGTGGTATCAGTGGTCGCTACCGTTGTCTCTGCCTCCCAGAGTGAGCATGCCATGGTGGCTGGGCGTGTTTTCGTCCTTGCTCCTGTTTCTCGTGTTGCTCTGGAGCAGTGTGTTCCAAGGTATTAAGCGTTATTAGGAGTAGTTTTAGCAATTTATATAAACTGCTAAAACTTCTCAACTCCAAAGTGTGCTTGTATATGGAGCACAACGCCGTCATAACGAAGACGGCAATGCGAGTGCGAGTGAGTGGACGGCGATAAGATGAAATACAGAAATGCAGTTTATGGCCCTGAATGAGTTTATCATTTTATGGATTGCGTGGAAGCCACAGCGGATACCACAAACAGTAATTGTTCTTTAATGAATGGCCGAAGTTAACTGTGTATAACTCCTTTGTGGCATCTCCGGCATGAAAGGCAGTAAAACTCCCAGAATGCTCATTGGGGTTACACTTGCATATAAGTGCATGTCGCGTCACTTGTCGCACGTCACATGAGGCACATCCACCCCAGTTTTATTATCAAGGGATTAATGTTCAAACTGTTTCTTTGATGGTACTTACAAATTAGAAAAATCCTCTTATTTAATATAATTAAGATTTAAATCGAAAAGAGTTATTCACAAAAATTTCGAACAATGTAGGTGGCAAAATGTCTGATTGTCAGTGTTGCAATAAAGGTATTGCTGAAGATACAGAGCTTTCTATTTATAGACCTGCATATGTAAATCCCAATTTTTTGCAACCTCAGCTAGGCGAAATTCGTCGAAAGTTTATGTGTTGGGCTTGGAGCAGTACAAAAAGAATTTAAATTTTGGGGAAATACTCATTTAAAGACATAAAGTATATTTTTGGCTGGATATAGCGTTTATAAAAACAGAATTATTAGAGCAAATAAGCCAAGGTAGTTGGTAGGAAAAGACTTTATTAAGTTCGGATACATTAAAAGTTCTTTTTAATGTCCGATTTATAAAGTTCATATCAAAGCGTTTTAACGCATGCCATCTGGCGTTCGAGTATAAGAAGTAACAAAAGTAGTATGCATGAGATAACTGTTTTTGAATAGGGACGCTACGTTAGCGTAGTGAGCGAAAATGCTGTGGTTAAATGCACAAGCATTCTTGCTCATATCCTGGTAGGAAAATCTACAATTTTATGAGGGATGTTGCGCACCCTGTAAGTGCTGGCGTTCGCATAAGTACGATTTAAGATCCTAAGCCATTCAAAAGCTTCTGTTTTAAATGTATAAGTCATTCAATGCCAGCTTCATATGATAGGCCCTAGTCGGCCTTATTAAAATTGTATAGTGCACAACTTACTGATCTAAAATAATTTTTCCATCTTTTGGCCACAGAGAATGCCGAGCAAAGCAATTTTGCAATGGTACAATTCGCAAACATTAAACAAAAATTTAAAATGACATTAACGAAGTATGTTAACTAAACAAAAAACATTCTGTAAGTTCGTGTTTTAGTTGTTCTATAATCATTATTGTTCCGACATTGTACCATCCACCACAGTGGTACGTAAAGTAAATAAAATGAATGAAGAACTTATTTAAGTGCGACTTTTGCGCAGAAATCTTTTTAATGGGGGCTATGAGAAAACATTGTCCGATAGGATCCCATTTCACCGCGGATGGTTATAGGTCACACGTCCTGTACTTCAGAGTGCCATTGTATGGCGGCATACATTTTTAAGGTTAATTTTAACTAGGGTTGGCTTAAGATCTTTTCAAACACATCATTATATATTCGAGTAAGATTAGATATTAAGTTTATTTAGAGGCAATACCTTTAACCGTGAGGTGCTTTTGTAAGGAGGCTATTCAAAAACATTTGCCGTCAAAGCCCAGTTTAACCTTTACTACGTTTTGTAAAAAACAAAGAACCATCCGAAAACAAAACCGGGTTTAGTTTGTGGCTGGAGTGATAAAATCAAAAAAACAGCTGGAATTTTACCACAGATTGTAGCTTATAACATTCAAGAAATGCAGTTTCTGATTTCAGAAAGGGTCTTTGTGTGTAAATTTAAACATAGAGGTTAAATTTTCGAAGGTAGTCTTTACTGTTGTGCTAAGTTTTGTCCATATCGGTATAGATAGGATTACGGAGGGGCATTGCTCAATGTAATCAGATAGTGATTTTTAGTCGATCGTGGGTGAATCTTCTAAACATCAGAATTAAAACTTAATATCAGAATAAACTGCAATATAATGTGATGTAAGATAAAATATGTGATGTAAGATAAAATATGACTGATCGCTGAAATTTAAAAAAGAGGAACTCTTTGAATGTAAAAGTGTGATAATACAGAAGTGGAAGGTCTATAGTCGCGTTTAAAGATTGAATTTCACCTACTTTGATATTGGCGCGTAGCCTTCAATGTGTTTTAACAAGATTTCGCAAATAAGCTCAAGCGCTGGAGCAACCCTGATGACGTTGCCTCAATGAATTGTTTTGTTCTCGTTCAGCACCAATACTATTTTTACGACTTCGAAGGTAGAAGCCAATGAAAGTGCAGTTATCCCCATGATGCCTAAATCATCTGTGTATGCTAGGAGCATGTCCTTATATGCTGTTATTGTGCTCCCTTTATGTAACTCCATGTCGTTTACTATTATTATCTTGCCTAAGGCAAGATTAATTAATCGATTAATTTGGCGCAATATAAATATCTGGGCAATTGTGGATAATCGTGGTCTAAAGCCACACTATTACTGGACAATGAACTGTTCACGTGAGGCAACATTCGTGAGCAAGTTGTAGATTCCAAACATTCGGGCATGCTTTTTTAACCAAATTGTGCAAATGAGTTGGTGCATGGTCTTCAGCAAGACATCCTCTCCAGCCCTAAAATATATCACACAACCTTTTTGATTTTAATGAGTTCGATTGTCATCTAGGCTGAGTTACGGGCATTATACGACGTTATCAGTGATTGTTTTTGGGTCGTCTTCATGTAGGGACATAAGTACTGTTACAACATTGAACACGCCCATTTCAATAGTAGTACTGAACATACCTCGTTAATGTCATATGACTTTTGAAAGCTAACCTCAAGCTTTATGGCTGTACATAAAGCTTGATTTATTGAACACCTGCTTTTCTTTTATTGAAATTATTTTGGATATGCAAGCGAAGGAACAGGTTTTGAAAAATTTAAATTTCAAAACCCACTATTACTTACATTGCTTACACGTGATAGTCTTTGCAGCAACTTTTGTAGTCCAAATATGCTACGAGTACTCGCCAGTAAAATGGTATCATTTGCTTATCTTATGTTATTAATTAACACTCTGTTTATTTATGTGCCTATGTGTTCTCCTTTAACAGTATCCCGTAATATATTTTCCGTATAAATGATAAATAATAATAGAGGAAATATACGTCCTCTCGTACACCTTTTGAAATTAACATTTCGTTTGTTAATTAGCCATCAACATTAATCTGCACAATTGGATTCCAGAAGAGATTTTTAATGCACCGTATGGTTTTCTCTTCTATTACAAGGATTTTAATATTTCTATTAATTGATCGTGTTTCACAACATAAAATGTCTTTTCATAGTCCATAAAGTATAACAATACATCCCTTTGTACATGGCGATAGTTTAAAATAAGAACGTAAATACTGAACAATGCTTCTCGAGTTTCTTAGCCTTCCTTGAATCCAGATTATGCTACTTTCATAGCTTTCTCACATGTATTGTTTTCAGAAATCATTTTCGTATATGGTTCACTGAGATATTCGCTGCATTTCTTAGTACTATTTTCCCTGGGAATATCGATAAAAGTTGAAAAAAGGCCAATCTACGAAATAATAGACTGTATATGTAATGAATCAGTTGTACTAAGCATTAAATATTGTCTTGCTCTATTGGTTTTATTTCATATTATCTCGACCCGTTGCATTTTTGTCCTTATCAAGTTGATTATAACTCGTGATCCATTTTGAGGCTCCCTGCAAAAAAACACAGAAAATTCATATGGAATGGGGAATGTCTATCAAATGTTGGCCGCGGCTACGTCTCAGATGGTTCATTCGTTGAGTCCAATTTTCGATGACTGGTTCGAGCATTTCGACTGGTAATTGGCGAATAACACGCGTGATGTTTTGCTCCAAGGGCTGCATCGAAGCGCGTTTGTCCGCATAAACTTTAGACTTTACATATTCCCACAGGAAGAAGTCTAACGGTGTCACACGATCTTGGTGGCCAATCGACCCGCCCAAAACGTGAAATTATCTGCTCACCGAAGTGTTCTCTCAATAAATCCCTTGATTGATGCGATGTGTGGGAAGTGGCGCCGTCTTGTTGAAGCCAATAAATCCCTTGATTGATGCAATGTGTGAGAAGTGGCGCCGTCTTGTTGAAGCCAAATGTCGCCGAGATCACGAGCTTCAATTTCATGCATTAAACAGTCGGTTATTATGGCACGATAACGGTCACCAATGACGGTTACGTTCTCATCGACATCATTTTAGAAGAAATATTGACCGATGATTCCACAGGCCCACAAACCACACCAAACCGTTGTTTTTTTCTGGATGAAATGGCAGCTCTTAAACCTCTTCTGGTTACTATTCGTCCCAAATGCGGCAATTTTGCAGTTTTGAGCCAGAAATGGGCCTCATTGCTGAACAAAATTTGGCTCAAAAATGTTGGATCTTTTTGGAACCTTTCAAGAGCCCACAGCGCGAAGCGATGTCGCTTGGGAACGTCGAAGTAAGAAAACAGAAAAACTTTTTAGCATAACTTTGTACCTCTAACGTAAATCACATACTAAAGGGCAATCAATGAAGTAGTACCACATCAATCAAAATTTATTAAAAGTAAACTTTATTTATTGCAAATATTTTTATTTATTTCACATTTAAAATTTCATATCCATGAAGCGATAAAAAATTCAGAATCTTGTTAAAACTTGTTTCAAACGAAAGCAACTTCTACCTCTCCGCTGACGAAACTTGTGCGTTTTCTATTCGATCATAAAGTAAAGTTTGCCCCCAACTAAACTTTAAACGAAATGTTTTGTTACCCCCAAATTGAAAACTTTTCTTTCTTTCGCAAATTCAACATACCTTTGCTGCTGCTCAAGAATCTATAAATTCCTGTTAAAGTTTTTATTGTTGTGTCCCATTCCATAGCATTCTAGGAAACGTTTATGTTGTCACCAGTGTACTTTTCCACTAGCTATTAATTTGTTCAACTTCAGCCGAGGAGAAGGAATGCGAAGGCGAGGGAGGTGGTGGCGGAAAAACAATCACTTTTGCCCGGATCCTAAGAAACTGTTAAACTGTTGATGATTAAATTTAAGTTTTATACTTTCTTCAGTACTCCGACGGTTGCTGCTATTTCGGCTGCGACAAGTGATTGCAGTGTAAGCAGCTTAAGTTGTCTTCAATTCCGCAAATTCGTTCGTTCGTTGATACAAATTTAGGGATTTCCCACAGTCCTTAGACCTTAAAGAGCATTAGTACGATAGTATCACGAGGACGTTGCCTCTGACGGGAAACAAAGGCAATCTCCAAATTATGCGGACGTTATTTAAATGTGTGTGATTCCAACTTGTTCGAATCGGTCGCATGTACCTACGTATGTATGTGTTCTATGTAATAGTAAGATTTTGTATGTGTATGTGGGTCCGGGTGAGCGTGTGTCTGTGCGGGCGAATGCTGGTTATGTTCGAAAAGTATTTTATGCTTTGGCGTATTGTGGGTTAAATGTCATTCTTGTTATCATATGATTACAACAATTGTGGCAAATTGTTTTTACAAATAGGCAAAATGTTGTTCAAAACATTTGCGGCTGCTTTCAGTCTGGTTTCTGTCCCTGTCCTTTCTCCCTGTTTTTGTTTTGTTTGGTTATTTTTGTTTTTTTTTTGTTTTGCTTTTCTTGCAAATGACATGAAAATGGAAAAACTCTGGCAACTGTTAGGGTTTGACAGTTGGCCGCTGACGTCTAAAATGGAATTTAAGCAACAATTTCTACATAGTTTTTTTTTAACAACGTGAATTGAATTTAATATGGATTTAATTTGTGTATATTAATAGAAAACAAAAAGTTGCAATATTTTCGAACATGTTTGAATAAATTGAATGTTCTGGAATACGTGCATGTCTAATTATGTGCATATTGCAATAATAATTGACACAAACTGATATGGAAATTGAATGGAACGCTTCATTCACTTAAAGCTGATGTTGACAATCACCTTACATAGAGGTAGTAGTAACCCCTAGGTAATCGCTCAGTTCTGAACTGGACACCACGTGGACAAAAAATAGACTCATAGACTACTTAAATTGTTTACACAATTCAAGACAATACCCTAAGAGTGCGGACTCCTAGCAGCGAAGATTGAGAGTCCAAGAGCGTTATAGAAGCTAACGACATATCATTCTTACATGCGGCTTAAAAATGGAGACTGACACGGTATACTTCAAATTCTTGTATCTTAGAATAACCACTATATTCTAAAATGACTGTACGGTCTTCCGAGGTAAAAATTGACGTTATTGACATTGTTATAGAGCAGAATTTGGGAGAGGACCTACTTCCAGCTTAACTCAAACTCTATGTCGAAAGACCTTTAACTCAAATACCATATAATCGCGCTATGTCGAGGACTGCTTACCCTCCTAAACCCAACTTCATACGCTCTCCTGGATACAATAGCAAATTAACTTACCAGGTACCGAATTATCGGGGAAGTGTAGGGCTGAGTACCAGACGCAAGAAATAGCATGGAGCAGAAACTAATCAGTCCCGTTGGTCGGTCATTGATATGACACGCATCAGTACAATTTCAGTAATCATCACCGGAAACAGTTTAATGACAAAATGGCCACACTCGAATGACTTCCATGTGAAGACTTCTGTGAAAACTGCTGAAATAAAGAAGAGGACCACAAAAAGGGAAATTACAATCAAATAAATAAACAAGGACCACTTCTACTGTCGGATAGACCCAAATATATAATATTTTCATACCGAAGACTAGCCTTCTATGTACGGAATTTGATCAAGATGAGAGTTAAGCTGTGGGTTCTAGAGCGGCTGATAATTAAATTGAAAGGGGTCCACACAATGGTCTTAAACATGGCCCGATTATGTCTAATTTGATCAAGGTTTGCTGATTCGTCCCTAATAGTTTTCTAGAAGAGATGGAAAATTAGAATCAAGCTTTTGTGTTATATCAAATTCAATAGCTTTCCGTAAGGTATTGAATTTAGTTAAAAACAAAAATTTTCTAAATCGCCAAAGTTGAAAAGAAATCGCCATGAAACTGGTTCTTATAAGAAGGTGGTCATTAATGTGCATCGCTTATTCGTAATGAACAAAAACTGTCAACTGCTATAATCCTTTAAAATATTTAAACAAATTATTAAGACATTTGCTAATTTGGAAGTTAGTTAGGAACACGATAGTTGGGTTTTTTTAAAGATTGGTTAGCGAAACGCAATACTTAGTTATCAAAAAAATGGTTTAAATACTTATATATAATTAGCCGCATTCCGAAAACATGCTTTTTGAGAAATAAATAGAAGTCATATAACCGGTATAATTTACTGAGAAACTGAATCTTACAGAAGTAATAATACTAACTGATTTGAATGTTTAACAACTTTTTAAATTTATTTATTTTTTTATTTTAGAATTTTGTGAAGCAAACTTGGGGAATTAGAAATGGAGTACTACACAACAAAACAGCAATTTAGAATTTTATTTTAAAAATCAAAGTCAATTGTTTTGAAGCAGCGTGCTTACGTACGTCGCTTTTTTCAATATGCGTACTGGACCTTCAGAACCAACAATAAACCGCTTGCTTGGAATTTTTCGACAACATGGTGCAGTAAGACACCTTTCATGTTCCGGAAGACCACGTACGGTCCATGAAAATATCCAACATATTGTGGATAGAGTGCAGAACAGTACAGAAACATCAACAAGAAGACTTTTGGCACAACTGGGGCTATCGCGGAAAGAGCACGAATGTGCGCAGGCGAAAATGCCCACCACTTGCGGGATATAATTTTTCATACTTAAGTCAAAAATATTCCGCATTAATATACTATACGAGTATAACAAAAATTTATATGAATAATTAACTAATAAATAAAAACAATTAATAATTATCTAGATAATAAAAATGTTAAACATTCAAACCACAACTGTTATTTTGCGCCAACCTGTGCAAATCTAATGTGGAAGATTTTATTTGTTTAATTTGAACCGGTATTATTCAAAGTAGTACTTAATCAGTTCCATTATATTTCCAAGTTATTATAGTAGCCTGAAATACATTATGTAAAACCTTTATTTTATCGCTAGCCTTTCGGACTATTGTAATGGACGATACAGTGATTATAAAATATGTACTTTTCTGAAATAAGTGTATTGCCTTATTAGCATATAAACTGCATACAAAATAAGTATTATGTTACTACGTCAATAGTTTATAAGTACGATGATTAATTTTTATTAGTTTGTCGGCTGAACCACTCCATTTTGAAATCATCAGCCTAGATTTTTTTGATGTGGAAAACATCTGAGCATCGAATGAGACCGATCCCATGCCCCAAAATTGTTCCCTCCCAGAGATATGTGCGTTTTATGAAAGTGGTGGTACACCAAAGATACACGTATTTAAATCTTTAAAATGGCTCTCCTGAACAAAACTGGTTTTTACCCTTAGGTCCCTTTCTATTTTGCGCGTCACATATAGTGCAAAAACTTCAAGACGATTAGACCTAATTATTGTTGGACACTCTTAAAAAAAGTATGTCATTCAAAAATGTGCTTACAATTCTTTTCGTAATGTGCAAATGGTTTATTATTTGTGATCTTTTGAAGTTTTCGACGGATGGCGCCACGCCGCTCTGTAAAATCGTATACCTATTAAGCAATTTCCTCATTGATGGTAACATATTGTGTACGCTCTGTTGGTTATAATTGTCACTTGAGCACTTTAAAATTAGTTACGCGATACCGCCCACATTTTCATACTATGATTACTTGAAGAAGATCTGCCTATAATTATGGGATTTAAGCCGCTTTTAAAAAATGGAAATGACACCGCCCACTTTTTGCATTTCTTATTTCTTTACATATTAGTGGCAATATTTCCAGCCCTATTTTTCAAACTAAAATACTTTCTTAGTTCTGTTAGTTTAAAGTTTTTAAATGTGGGGCCAATGGTACGCCCCTTTTTAAAATAGTATACATATAAGTATACTATAGTAATTAAAGAACATACAGTATAATGTAAATCTCAAGATAATATGGCTATTACATTGCTTTTGAAAAAGTACACCGTGACACCGCCAACTTCAGATATCACTTATTTTGATTTAAGGTTATTATTTTATCGACCATTTACTCGCCAACGAGCCAAGCATCAGCCAAAAATAGTAATTTTGATTCAATCAGAATAATACTAATATGCAAGGTTTCTATTTCCTTTCGTTTAAGATGCTACAAGCATTAGCTGTAGGTTATTCTACCACATACATACCCAAATGTAATGTATCGCATAGTAATAAATCTAGCAACTGAAATCTAGAATCTCTCAAATACGATATCGTCCCCTAGTGCTAGAACTAACATATATTCCTAGCGATGAAAAATGTTGCATAAAAAACCTTAATTTATCGTCCACAGATTGGCTGTAGCATATGGCAAGGGAAAAACGTGTACGACTGTTGAGTTAATTCACTCTCATTAACCTTACCTTGTTGAGAAGGGACTCTAAAAAAAGGTCTTAAGAAGACATTGAACAAATATTGGCAGAAACCAGATATCAGTTTAACCTGGGCATCAATTTGTTTTTTTTTGTATTTATAAAATTTCTAAACCGATAGAGCATTTTTATGCTTAATTGCGTAACACCTGCTGAAAACATTCGATGGATTTTTACATATTTGTAAAGATAAAAATATCGTCGTCGTTTAATGGGCATGTGTTTATCATATCGTCCCCAATTTTGCTGTAATCAACAAGTTGATCTTTTAACCACTGATGAACATTGTTGAATCACACATTTGAACTCTCAGCAAATCTTCATCTTCATTTGTAAAACCCACAAAAGAAGCAAAAAATTGTCTCTAATTCAGTTGTCATCAGCAGTCGGTGTTAATACTATAATACGCTGTACACGCCACAACCGCCTTCTCTGTTGCCACCACAAAGAGACTTTGCAAGGACATCAGCTTCCAGTGGCTGTCTGGCATTCAGACCAAAGCGGTCGTACAGTACATCCAACGGAGCGACTAATTAAAGCACTCCTGCAGTGCCAACTCATGTCGAGCCATAATAAATAATCAGACACCCACACAGACGCAAGTTCTCTCTCTCTCTCTCTCTCTCTCTCTCTCTCTCTGTCACTCAGGCGCTCGCATGCAAACAAATACAGAAGCTGGCACAAGCGCCTAATTTCGCCTTTAATCAAAAGTGATTTACGAAATATACAAAGGCCACAAGAAGTTTATTAAAAACGAAAAGACAAAGAAATGTCAAGAGAACCAAAAAAACACAACAACTTGTAAATGAAACGAAAAATAATCGCAAGAGTTCAGCGTAGTTCAATTCAACCGGAGTTGAGAACTGCTTAAATCAGGAGATAGTGTTGCTGGTTGCCGGTAAGAGTTATTAAAATATCATTAATCATTGAAGTGCGAGCAAATAAATGATTTATGGACAAAGTTAAAAGTTGTGATTATTGCCTCATTTCCGGTCGTTCGTGTTAATTACCGAGATGACATTACGCAGATAAGACACACCATAAACAAGTGTCGCTTTATTTGTGTGCATTTAAATACCAACACAAAACGACAATAACCCCATAACTTGTGGGTAAATATATATGAATGTGTGTGTGTGTGAATTGCATATACTTATACACTCAAGAAAAAATCTATCAGTTTGCGAGTGAAAGTGTTGCTGGCAAAAGCTGATTAATTGTCAGTGATCGTCCCGAAAAAAAAATCAACAACACAGCCACTCAAAAAGGGAATAAAATTGGCGAGTCAGATATTAATACTTATATATAAGTATAATATCTTAAATTCAAAATATGGCAAGTTTAATACGTACGAGTATATAGAAAAAATACTTCTCCTTCTCATTAATTATGACGTAGAATAAAAATTAGCGTATATAAAAATGGTAAAGGAGCCGGAAGAAGAACATATTTTCGTAGTTTCTGGATACACATACTCGTACGTATGTCTCCCAACATGGCGGTATAGATTTTGTGCATCAGACCAGACCCTATGACAACAACTATTTGTAAGTTTATTGCGTATTTGCCTATTAATTCCAATCAAATCTAATTTAAAGTTTATTCTTTACATTTATTAGTGCAAATGTAAAAAAATCGAAGATCTTCTGCCCGATTTAATTCTTATTAAACCGATCTACAAATTGTAGTGGCGCTTGGAGATACTTTCTGTTGTATCTCGCTCTGTTGTTCGTTTGTATGTTTATATTTATGTACGAAACGTTGTTTCAGTTCCTTTATTTCTTGACTGAGGGACTTAAGCTTAGTTAAGAACCATTGCATAATTTCGGGCTCCAAACTAAATCCGAGAATGTGTCTAAACTGGTAGCCTAGTGGAAGTGTTCGTGCTTACTACCCGGAGGTCCGAGGTTCAACTCCTACACCAGGCATCTACGATTTTTTTTCTTATTTTTTTCCTTTTATGTCTGCTACATTTGCCGTTTGTTGGAGAAAAACAGCGTAAGTTGGTTAAATACCTACTGTGAGGGATTGCATTTGAATTCGACACTTTCATTCCCTGCTTTCCTACTTTTCCTTTTTCCTATCGAAGAGGTGAATATTAGTGTAGTAGTTGTGTTGCATAGGTGGTAGTTGGATATGGCGGTTGCGTGCAATTGTTTTAGGATGTGTTGGTGTATCTCAGCAGAAGACATATTTGCCTGGAAGCATGAATGTGTATTTGACACTAGTCTAGCAAAACGGTATGCATTTCGGAATCAACCGAGGTTTAAAAAGGGGTAAGAGGGAAGCCATTTTTGCAGTTCTGTTCCAGCATTTTCTTTGTGCACACTTATCTTATTATATCTTCTATTTTGCTGATAAGCCTGTAAAGGTTATAATTTTTTTTGTGAGGCTCAGTCAAGTTCCTGTAAGTACTTATGAACATTGCTTTTAACTTCTATGCCTTCCTTCGTCCTGAATTTTCAGAGTTCTTGTGTTCTCAAGCTAATTTTATTTGCTGAGATAACATAGGAAATTCAGGTGGACGTCAGGTGGAAGTCATAAGGTGTGCATGATTTATTGGGTATTTCAGTTTATTTCCCTTGCAGTGCTGGTTTGTTTTTTTTGTGTGCATCCTGTGATCTCCCGAAAGCTTATTTTAAGAGTAGATATTCACTGGGCTGGAGCAGTGCAATTGGAGGCATTCATTCTCTCTTAGGTTGGTGCCAATGTAAAAAGGTAATAGAATGCGTTAAATTCTCTTTTGTTTGCCCAAGTTAACGGTGCACCTGTTTTTTCTCAGCTTTGGCACCAAGTGTTCCCGATCGTTTGTCCCCGCTTCCTCACCTCTATAACCAACGAGCTAGTATACTGCCCCTAAAAGAAGATAAAAATAATCTGTCTGCCAGCAGTCTGATTTTAGCTCGGGTTTAAAGTGTTCGTACGGGAAGAAAAGGTAAAAGTGGTGATAGTCTGGAAGTGATTCTGTGTTTTATTTTTTTGCTACTTCTGTGAGAAGTCCAAAGGTCGCTTACACAATTTTTTTTGTACATTAAAAACATCATTTGCCTCATAAAACTTATGCCAAGTCGTGAAGTATACAATACATAGTGCTTCGAAATTTGATATTTAAAGTAATAAGAAAACCAGTGGTATTTAGATTTATTTAAATTTGTCACTTTTTTTTTATTTTAATTCTTTTCGTGTTGTAAAGAGTGAAACCCGCGGAAATCGTGTTAGTTTCTGCCAACGTCAACGTTCTCGGAAAAAAAAGCAAAATTCAAAATTTCTAGCAAAATTCAAAATTATAAGAGAAAAAAAAGAAACAAATAGTACCGAGTTAAGTTAATGTTTTGTGTGCAGTGTCGAGCATCAGGGCAAAAGTAATAACGTTGGGATAACCTTTATTTAATAATTATCATCTCTCCGGATTATCTGCGTGGAAGGCCTTTCATCGTGGGATCCTAAGTCAAGTAAGTGCGTCAACATTTTATCTATTGTTTTTATTAACTACTGGTAGAGACGTTTGTACTTTAGGAACAACTAGAACAGTCGTTGTCTCTTGGAGTACACTTGTCCCTGAAACCCCAAATGTGATTGGTTCTCTTGGAATTCGTAATTTTTCTGGGCTAAATTAGTCACAGGAATGACGAGTTTCGGGAGGGGGATCAGAAATCATTTGTTTGTTTTTGCCATATAACTTGATGTTCGACCATATTAATTTAACGCTAAAGCACCCTACGTCGACGTAAGTTAGAAACCTTTTTGTTTCTTTGCCTCGGTTACGCGTACATGCATATCTACACAATAAGAAAAAAAGGAAAAAAACATAAGAATAAGAGCGAGTTGATCTCACATTACTGCGAATGCTAATATGATTAAAGCCAATAATATTTTCTTCACGTTGGTTTCACTCTAGATATTGTTTCATTCTCTTTATAAATGATTAAATGTTTTTTAGTATAATTTTTTTTTATTTAAAAAAATTTGATTTTTTTTCTAATTATTTCCATACAATTTATTTAATTATTACTTCTTATATATACGAGTATATCACTGTTTGGTCTAAATGAAATTAATAGACTTTAAATGATAATTTTCTGAACAAAGCCTAATCTACGTGAATATTATCATGTGTCTAAATAAAATGTTAGCTAATGCTGAAATGAACTAAACATCTTCTATGTTTGATTTCTTGTAACCGGAAGTAGAGTTAGGGGAACGTTAAGTGGGTCTACCAACAGAATCTTTAGTGGTCTATGAGTAGACAGGATGGGCGGGCTAGTGTGTGCATTACACCTTGCACAACAACAATTCTTTTTTTTGCGGATTTGCATTTCAATCTTTCTATTTTCCCCTCGAAGCACGCTAATATACATAAATTTTAACTGTAGCAGCATCACAAGGCTGGAAGACGGCAAGATCCTACCCCACCGACGAGCAATAAGGCCGGACAATCTGCGTGCTTTCGCTGTCCTTTCCATCCCTCATGACTGATTCCATGATATAAATAGGAATTTGATTTCTTGAAAGAAACCTATCGTTATATGCTACAAAATATAAGATATATATCTGGTAAAAAAAGAAGACTTGACCTGTTTTCGTTTGGACTGATTCGAACTGACAGACGAGCGCGCGGATAAACGCACATGACTAAATGGTCTTACAATAAAAAGATGTGTTATTTTTACAAACAAAATGAACAACTTTTAAACGAGTACATACAGTCCATCCTATAAAAAATGATGTTTTTTAGACGTGTGGTTTTCAATCTGGCCACACTTTTTTCGAAGTTGGTCTTCTCGACAGCTCTCACTTGATTTATGATCAGTTTGGTTTGCCATTTCTTAACGAATACAGTAACTCCACAACAACGTTTTCATATCGTGGTTAATGGCCGCAAAACGAGATGACCACCGCTCCAGATTTTTACAAGAAAATGTTGTTCAGCGATGAAGCTCACTTTTGGTTGAACGAGTACGTTGATAACCAAAATTATCGCAACTGGAGTTATGAAAATCCTCAAGCCATTATTGAGACGTAATATTTCTTCAAAAATGAAGCCGGCTGTAGAGCTATAAATAATGACTTTTTCATGCCGGAGTTAGAGGATGTTGATGTAGACGACCTTTGGTTTCAAAAAGACGGCGCTGGCTCTATATGCCATACAGCCAATGAAATAACTAAATTGTTGATGCACGCAGAAAAAAAGTATGGTTGGGGTAACAATTTTCGAAGAGCATCAACTTTTGTTGGTTATATGGTTGTGGCACAACAATATTATGATCATCATAACAATAGTATGGTGCACACACAACCATACTATGATCCCCATAACAATATTATGGTCCTCACAACAATAGAATTATTCACACACAATCATACTGTGATCCCTACAACCATAATTTTATTCACATTCAACCATACTATGATCCCCACAACCATATTATGGACCTATTTACCATAGTATGTTTAACGTACAACCATAGTATGATCCTCACAACCATAGTATGACTTACACACAATCATACTATGATCCCCAACATTTTTTGTAAAGATTGGGTAAAGTTGTTTTTTAACAATAGAGAATTTTATTAAGTAAGTTTTGTAGTAATAGGAGTGATTTATTGAACAGTAAAAAAATTATTTATTTAAAATATTTCAGTTATACTAATTCGTAGTTTGTTTGGAAAACATTTATCTATTTTTACTATTATTGCCTAAGATTTGTAAAAATAACATTGTCAAATTAAAAAAAGTACAACATTACCAGTATAAATGCCGTTATCATGTTATTGTTAACATAAAAGCCATGGAAACAATAATTTTGTTCCACCAACCATATTTATATTGTTGCTACAACCATATTTTCATTTTTAAATATAAATATAATACTATTGTCAAATTAAAATTCAAAAAACAATACTATGGTTGCTACGACCATACTTTTATTGCAGAGAACATACTATTGTTGCCGCAACCATATAGAACCATATCTTTTCTCTGCGTGTGGAAACTTTAGGTAAGCGCGTTATCTGACGCCTTAGGCCTGTGGCGTGGCCTTCGATGCCTTGGAGGATCGTGCGATTTAACACCGCTGGACTATTTTTTGAGGGGTTTTGTGAAGTCGCTTTTCCACGCTAATAAGCTCGACAGGATTCGGCGCGTTATTGCTGACATACTGCCCCAAATGCTGCAAAAAGATGAAAAGTGGAAAATTGGGCCTACCGGCTGGACTTTATTCGAGCCAGTCACTTACCCGAAATCCCTTTTAAAACATAATGGGAAACCCTTATCTTCATAATAAAGCTAAATTCTTTGCATAAAATTACATGCTTTTTATTATCAAAATAAATTCCCAGATTCGAATAGCGTTGGCTATGTGTTTTATGTTCCTTAAATCTCTATTTTATATAAAAGACTCTTTGAATGAGGACCCATCTTTAAAAAGAAAATGTTTAAAGTTTAGACACGTTACACCAGCATCCGCGACTCTGTCTGGAGCTTGAGCAAAGTTCGACTAACTATGTTTCTTCTAGATGGGGAATGACATATATCGTAGGGCTCTATAATACACGGACCAGAGCTGACCCAATTTCAGCAGCAATAATTAAAGGTCACACATAATGCTTAATTTAAGCTAGATTTGAATTACATTGTGGGCTGAAATTAGGAGGGACCTTTTGTGTGGGGGCTATTCAAAAATATGGACCGATATAGTCCAGTTATAACATAACTAAATATTGGTCGCTCATTAGGAATTGTGACAAATTTTAGTGTGATCGGGTAAAATTTGTGGCTTCTATAGCTACAGGACCTCTGTAGTGATATCGTTCGTAAATGATGAATGACTGATAAAAAATCAAATTTGGCGATCTTAGTGGCAGCAAAACCTAAAATATATTATTTTTCCTGTGGCTTTTATAAGCACCGGTACGAGCGTACATACAAAGGCAGATTAAAATTAGATAGTGGTTCTAAATATATTATTATACTCGTACTATACTATACGTAGGGTTTATAAGGTGATACAAAAATCAGCAGTCAGTCATAAGACCCTGTCTCCCAGAGCGGTGCTAAGTTAAAAACCATATATGTGTAGTTTTCCGGTAGTTACGTCTACCACTTGCAAAAAAGGCAATATCAGGCAAATAAAACCGGAATGGTTTATCCAGGAACATCAATGAATGATTTCCGGTTTACCCGTTTGTTGGCCCACGGTTGCGTGCATACGAGTATGTCTGCAAACATTTAAATAAATGTATTTATTTAGAAAAGAAAGAAATCTGGTGAAAATATTAAACCGGAAATTAAGCAAGCGAATATCTGCACACTCCCATACATACGTACGTGTGAATGTGGACATGCTCACGCACATGCTTACAGATAAATAAACAAGTATTTTTCAGAGAAAGCTTCGCTCGAGAAATGAACGAAAACAATTTCGGTTTAAAAGCTTTGCCAACAAATATTTATTTACATTTGTTTCGCATTGTAAAACAGCCCAGAGGCCTATGGCGAAATGTGTCTTGTGTCGAGATGTTTTTCCGCCCTTGCTTCGACTTGTTCCTTCACAATATAAATACATAAATAACCATATGGGGCTAAATTTGCGTGTTCTTACATGTGCATGTGTATGTGTGATTTTGTAGTGGGTATTTGCTTATTAAGAAGCTTCAAGCAAACCCCAAAGTGTTTCAGAGTATCACAGGGATTTACAGACTCCTTCGCATACATACACACATACGTTGCGAGTGGAGTTGAGAGATAAAGACGAGCGGCATCCCTGCATTCATTTCATGGAAACAGTTTGATAACAGCGACTCCAACTCCAACAGCACACCAACTATGGCAACAACATAAAATAGCAAAATAAACAGCATAAAATATCTAAATATTTATTCATAAAAAGGGTTATACATCAGCAGCAGCAACAACATCAGCATCAGCATGTATCAAGGATGGCGAGTTTCCGACATTTGCTACACTCCGGAAATATGCTTGTGTTCCTTTACAAGGCACTCCCTACCGTCTAACAGGATATTATGAGTTGATGCAACTGATAGCAACATTTAAAGATAAATTATATTGGGTGGATACGAACGAATGTGTGTGTGTGTATGTATGTCTGGCTGAAGGAAGGCTTTTGTAATTGATTTATCTTCATAAAATTCGAATAAAAGTGAAACAAAGATTTACGATTTGATATCTGCTAAGCTAACGTCAAAAGCAGACTATTTTTGTTACCTCGCATTTCTTGCTGAGGCATTTAAATAAACCGTGTGTATACCTTTTTGAATATTCCACAAAAATGACTACCAGGAACAAGAATGAAAATATTTTTTTATTTTCCTCACAGGTTTCAAATAATTTTAAAGTCTACGGCCCTAAATACAAATATTCTGTTGAGTCCCTGTCAGGTGTTCCAGTTGATATAAATTTTCACTCGTTGACAAATAGTTTCCAAGAAAGTTATATCAAGAATATTGACTTATTCCTTCTCAAAGATGATCATTGCAGTTTCGGTCTTGTCTTTCCTACCTTTCCTACCTCAGGGAGGATCATTGCAGTTTGGTATTGTCCTTCCAAAATCCTTCGTGGTTGATGTAAGCTAACTCCATTCTAACTGGACAAATGTCAGCGTTGAAGCTAAAAATTTACTAACTTATCTATGGTCATGTCAGGATTTTATTAAATCAGCTCACATTATCGTCAATACATATCACCTTCGTTTTCACATTTCAGTTTAAATATTTTATAAAGAAATTTTCATGCAATCACAAATAAAAAACAAGAAGGAGTTTCAATAAAAAAACAAGTAAAGAAAAAGGCGGTAAGATTTTGTTTAGTCTGCTCTCAGCAAAAGAGTTTAAATACCCGCCTCCAAATTGTCATTCCATTTTTAACATTTCGAAATATTGGTCGGAGACTTTTTAAAGAATATTATTTTTGATAATCATTTAATTTTAAGCAGTTGATGCTATGTCCTGTTCTCTGTGTTGTACCATGACGAGTTGTGGCCATAAGCTATTTTTGATGTAAAATATGCGAAATTGGGCCAAACGGAAACTATTTTATCTTTAAGGGACGAAAATATCTCTGCATGTTTGAGTATTTTGTCATCAATACATTTATTAATAGTGAACTGTTTACGACTTTACTTGATACGAGAGCTGCTATATTTATTTCTGGCCTAATAATGAAAATGCAAATATTTATAATCTAAAATGGTTTTATTTGTTTTTCGTAGTATTCATCAACATGATTTATACACTTTTCCAATTTTCGAAGCACTTTTTCCACTACGATTGAGACACCTCCTAAAAATGGTTTTGGAACGCTTCAACAGCATCTTCTGGCGACAAAAATCGTTGACCACGAATTTCTCCGAAGACTTTAGGAAAACAAATTGTAGTGTACCACTCAGAATTGACCATCCAACTTTGCTTAAGGGGACCAGTCTTGCCGAAGAAGCAGACGACATCGTTGCCTTTATACCTACGTAACGGCAAAAAACTATCTTGTGTGGTTTTGTGCCGGAAGTGTGATTGGGCCGTATATTTTTATGAAAACAACATTCATGTTGCCGCCAATGGAGAGTGCTACGTGTCATGTTAGAAAATTATTTATGGTCAGAATTGGATGAGTGCATATCGCCGATATGTGGTTTCAACAAGACGGTGCTACTAGCCATATAACATGCGTTACAACCGATTTAATAAAAGGGATATTCGGTGAAAGTGTTATCTTGACAATTGGTCCGGCCGAATGGCCACCTCGTTCATGCGATTTAAATCCATTGGTTATCTTTTTATGTGGCGACATGAAGTCATTGGTCTATACCAACAATCCAACAACTTTAGAAGAGTTCAGAGATAACATCCAATGCGAAATTACCAACGTTCCGGTCGAAATGTGTGCAAGAATGGTGGAAAATTGGGTCCAAAGAATAGATTGCTGAACACGGGCTGGTGGTGGTCATATGACCGAAATCAAACTTCATTCCTCAAATGTCACATTTGCACTACACCTGAATAAATTTTAACTTTATATCTTTGATATTCTGTTTTTTAATATATAATTGTTATGTCCTTCATGGAAAACCCTGTATATTAAAAACATTTAACTAAGAAAACCACATTATAAACTCACTTAATCAAACTAACTCCACCAACTTCTGTTGGCCTTGGCCTGCGCAACTATTTAGTTATAAGCAGTTCGGTATTGGGTAGCTTCTTACAGCAAGGATCCTTGCATTCTCCTTCACTTGGTCCCTTCAGCGTATTTTTGGTATACCCTTTCAGGTGTTATCATCTAACGCCTCTCTAGCTCATACGTTTGTTCCCATTTAAGAGCCATGTTCAAGTCACCGCAATATGAAATGTATGAAAATCTAAAATCTTGACCAATTCTTCACTAAAGCATAAGCTTCATTTACATCGTAAATACCGCTCAAATTTACATGAAACCATTTGTTAAAATGGTTGCTATGATGACAATCTTCATTATATTCTGACAAATTAAAGGTAAGGGCTTAACTTGAAAAAGTTTAAACTCGTCGGTGATATACAAAAAAAATGACTTGATGCAGGGTATCTGCTATCTTTCGTTACAACCGATCGAATGTCTCTCTTTCTCGAATGTGTAACAATTGTTTTCTAAATCATTTCTTACACCCACATGCAAAATACACGAGTGCAAAATAAACATGACTTACCCTCCGTAGGACGCTGTGGTAAAATGGTTCTCTTCTTTTATTTCTCAAAATCCTCCGGAGAACAATAGCCCGCACACATGGAGAATGAGACAATAGCCTTAGTGTGTGAGTATGTTAGTATTGCTAATGCGATAGTATGTGTAAGTAGTTATCTGTCAGGGGCATGTATTTATGTGACACTAAACAAATGCACAAATAAGAGAAACAAACCTACACACACAGACACTCACATACACCCAGCCACATGTAATAAAATGAAACTAAATGACAATAGGAAACATTAAAAGTCCATATCAGAATTTCTTTAAAGATTTTCATATGCCGCATTGTTTTTATGGAAATATTTAAAAATGCATTTGGAATGAAATTATTTTTAAATAAATCACCACAAAAGTTTGTTTCTGTTGCCGCACACTCGAATCTCTAACAAATCTATTTGGAAGTGATTTTGGTTAATTAAAGCACATTTATATCAGCATATCCCTTTGTCATGCGGCCTATTTAATTCTTTTTTTTTAAATGACATTTAGTAGTATCCTTGTTTGTTGAGATTGAAATATGGCTCGAGGACAACTCGTCACTCATGCCTATACCATATGGAGTACCAATTTTGACATGTAGAGTCCTTTGGACTTTTCTTTAGGTAGTGAAATGACAGTTTCACACTGCAAAAAACTCTAATTAAAGATTCGAAGACAACTATTTCAGTGGTTAGTTTTGGCTTCTAAATAAAGTTTCTCTAGGTAATTTACGAAGAGACTCTCTTCGCCCATTGTTTCCTATGAAATAATGTTGGCTCATTAATTTCTAAAGCATGTGCTTTTAAAATATTACGAATTCCAACATTATAAATGTAACGCCATACACAGGTAGTATTCCAGGACAGAGGACCCCACGCCAGCATTGGTTTTATGGAATTTTTGAAGATCAAAGATCATAAAATGAAGTTAGTCTTCACAGGATCTAAGACATTGAATCCTGTCTCCACACCCGACAATCGTATGCAGAGTAGTCTTCCAACAATAGAAACTTTCAAAAATGGCTACTACATAAATATCTTGAAAGGCAAGACTTGCAGGAACCCAGTCAAATAGTAAAAGAATGTATTAAGATCATATTAGTTAGAAGAACATGTGCGTTTTGGAACCTACTCGATAAAAAAAATAATCAGATCTATCAACTTGACTTCCCAAAGGAGGTCGGAAAAGCTGCCTGGCACAGATACTAAATGTCGTAAATGCTTTTAGTGTCAATATATAATTTGATAGTCAGGCAGCAGCAGATCTCCTCTATCTATACTTTTGATTGTAAAAACAGCTCATGACTGTGGCAGACCTTTTAACCCTAAGGCCAAGCATTTCCATATCCACATAGTTTAGGTGCCAGGACAAATGATAATTCCAGGGAACGAAAGGACAGACGAGAGTATGATATATCTTAATTCTTTCCACTTAACCTAAAATATGTAGAAAATTAATATTAGAAATACTCAGAAAAGCAAGCGAAAGATTGACCTGGCCCAGGAAATACCGGATCATCACATACTGCGAAAAATTCGTTTTGCTATCAGTTCAGACTTCAAAGATGTTGGACGAGAACACTTTCTGTTCCAATAACCAAAATTTAAAAATCTTGATAGAAATTTAATTTGAAATGGTATCAGATGAGAAAACTATTAGGTTGTACTAATGAAATGAAGTGAACATATTTTTGGTTGCCGAAGCACCTGTTGTTGCATACTAATTGATAATAATGACAAATAATTTCGTTCTAATTACCATCTACGTTTTGTTTTCCTCACATGACAATCAGAAACAAACCACTGAAAATATGCATTTTCTTCAATGTTATTTTTTTTAAGGTCCGATAAAAAAATATTTGGCGGAGAGGCAAATGAAATATTTTTTCAAAATCTTAAAATAACTCGTAAATATAGATCAAATATTAAAATTGAGCGTTACTGAAATCTTCATTACATTAAAAAATTATTTTATTATAATGTCTTGCCTCCAGAGGTTCGATGTACGAAAAATGCAGAAATCTACATTATTATTAGCCGATATTAGCATATTAGTAGCCGATATCACAGGCACAGCTTGAAAGACAACCATTCAGCTTAGTCTGGTAACAAGGAAAAGGACGATATCGCCGAAACCTCATATGCACTTGCCGGTTCTATATCCAAGAATTTTTCAGAGCAACAAATAAATTTCTAATTAATAAGGCATATGACACCCTTACCTGAAGAGGACTTAATAGTTTCTACAAACAGGGTGGGCCAAAAGTTACCATGGGGATTACAAATTTAATAACTTTTTGTTTTTATATTCTTTATATTTTTTTCTTCAGATTATATAAATAACACTTGGGGAACAAATAATGGAGAGATTCACAACTTAACAAAGAACCAGAATAATAGAATTTTACAACTTAGTCAGCGATCAATTATTTTAACGCAAACGCATGAGTGATGAAGCTCATTTTCATTTGAATGGCTTTATTAATAAGCAGAACTATAGGTTCTGGGGTTCTGCAAATCCAAAAGCCATTCATCGACGCCAATTGCACCCTATTACAGTATGGTGCGAAATCACATCTACAAATATCATTGGGGCTTACTTCTTCGAGAATGAAGATGGAAGTGCTGTAATCGTAAATGGTGAGCGGTATTGGTTTATGATAGAACAATTTGTACGTCCTGCTCTAGAAAACAGACCTGAGATGTGGTTTCAGCAGAATAGAGCCACAGTCCACACTACCCGAGACACAATGACACTTTTAAATCAAATTTGTGGAGAGCGAATAATTTCCAGAACTTCGGAAATTATTTGGACAGCGCGATCGCCAGATTTGTCAACACCCGGCTATTTTCTTTGGGTATATTTGAAGGATAGAGTATATGTGAACAAGCCCGAGACAATTCAGCAACTCAAGGCCAACATTGTTGCAGAAATTTTAACGCTACAGCCACAAATTTTGAAAGATGTTATGGAAAATTCTCTAGAAGAAGCTGAAAAGGTGGTAATTTAAGTGACATTATTTTTCATACTTAAAGTAAAATAATTTCCATTTTGTGTTTAAAATAAACTTAAAAAAAATTGATAAACGAAAAAGTTATTAAAGTTTTAACCCCATGGTCATTTTTGGCCCACCCTGTAGGAGTTGGAACACAGTAGCCCGTAGTATTACAACGATCCTCAAGGTACTATGTACATCAAACAATTGACTGCCACTTCAAACTTATTAATGCAGCTTAGCTACAGGCCAATAATTCAAATGCTTCACCACAATCCTTAAAAATCCATGCAACAACCGTCAAAGAAAAATGGTTGGCGGACAAAAAGAGTGTAAGTTAAGATCAAATAAACTAAGAAAGCTTTTGTGATTTATGTACTTTTTAAAAGACGTTCAGAAGGAATGGTGATTAAAGACAATTTATACTTTAATTCGCAGTATTCTCTAATATCTAAACTAAGACAAGTTTCACTCAAGAACCTCTACCATAACCACTGCTTGGTGTAGAGTGCCTTTACAAAATCTGTTCATTTCAATCTGCAAACACTTTGCTAATTATTTATAAATCATAAACTAATTATGTAATATGCTGCTCACACCAAGAAAAAATCACATGTTGTTCTGATTCTAAATAAATATTTTAATTACTGTTCATAATTATGTCATTACAAACACACTTGCACTTGGCCGGAAACACATGCTACACACCAAAAAAAAAAGATCACAAAACAATTATTTTTAATATTTTTTCCAGTAATTAAGCAAAGCGAATTGTTTGAGTTGTAAATTGGGCATTGCTGTTTAATTCAATTGATTCAAAACAACAAATTAAAGGTAAATAAAGTAAAACAAACTCGGCGAACTTTGTTAACGAAACGAAAAAAAATCAATGGCACCAACAGTTAAAGGGCTAATTTATAACAAACATTTCGAATGTGCAGGTAACAATACAAAATTATTAGTAAATATTTTAAAAAAACTAATTAAATTAATTTTAGGCAAAAAAAGGCAATCGATACAAAAGTTGTGTGTATACTTATACATATATCAAAACAATTTAAAATGCGTATGGTTAAATATTTATAATATTTATCCCACAATTTATTTTAACCAATCGAATAGTAGTTCTGACACCTTGTCAAAAATGCCTTGAACTAACCATCAATGGTCCTTGATAATGGTAGGTTTCACTTATGAAAATATAACAAACTTCAATTTTTACATTCTCAACTTTAAATTCACAATTACATCCTCATAAAGTTTTTTCATCAAAGCTATAATATTTGCATTTTAAAGTCTATTTTTAAATAAGAGTGATTGCACCTCAAACAATAGATGCAAAATAATAAAAGTTAAGAAATTAAATTAATTTAACTGTCTGGGCTTGAAGAGCATATCGATGTTCATTACTGTGATGACATTGATTTATGGGCAACATTTTTAAAATAATTTGAACAGTTCCATTGAACCAGTTTCAGCGGAAATGTTATAAGAGAGACGAAAAATTCCCAGAACTCTAATTCAATTTATTTTTAAAGCGCAATAGAATGGCTCTCCTTCTCTAAAAACTATAAAGGTATATCACATACAAAATGTAACAGTGAAAAACTAGATTGAGTTCGACCAGGCTACATCCAATAATGTGTATTCCCAGTACATTTCAGCCTGATATTAGTTCATGCACAAGAATTTTAAGTACATAGAATTTGATTCCATGGCACGACCGAATATATTTGCCAAGCGAATAATTGTTGTGGAAATTATTCTATTCTGTAAGAATAACCGATTGTTAGCACTGGTTAAAGTTCAGTAATCCGACAGTTATAAAAATGTGGGTTACCCAGATTTGACGAAGTCCTTTCAAAAAAAAAACGTTAGCACTGAAACCAAGATGCAACTGTCCAACTTCACAGACATTTTCCAGCCGTCTTCGCATTAAAATATAGATATTTTAATTGACCTAATGTCTTCGAGTTCCGCCCACTAATTTTCTTGTTTTCATAATTTTGAGTTTAATTTAAAAAGTACAAATATGCTGCTATTATTAATTATAATTATTATAATTATAATTAATAATAGCAGCTATTATTAATTATAATTAATAATAGCAGCTATTATTAATTATAATTAATAATAGCAGCTATTATTAATTATAATTAGTAATAGCAGCCAATGCAGCATTATTGGAGACCTTGAACTATTTTTGAAAACTATTATTTGCTGCTACAGCCTGACAAATAAAATAATTAGCTCCTTCGTTAAATTTTAAAGAAATTCGAAATATTGAAAGTTATTTTACAGTCAAATCAAGATAATAATTAAATTGCCCAATTTCAGGACATTCTCGTTCGAAGAAGGATACTGCAATTGCCTTTTCGACGATACTCCTATATTATTCATTCCATTCAATAGGTTAACCATTGAGAAATGATTACCCTGAAGTTCTAACCTTATTAAAGAATAGTCGTACTAATTTTCAGCAATATCGCATGAACAGTGTTTAAAATAGTAGAAAATCACAAAAAGTGGAATATACAATAATGCGGCGTGTCAACCGATTTTTTCGTACTCGTGTATATAACTGTAAAGCTAGAAATACACAGTACACGGTTTATACGAACTTAATTCCACAGGTGACAAGTAGTATGGGTTCTTACCACTGCCGGGACAGGGTTATTTGTGGGCAAGGTACCAGAACGGCGCTGTTATGCATCCAATATTTTACCACGTAGTTTGCATAATAGTTTTATTCCTAAGTACTGTTTTAAAAAAAAATAAGCAAATCGCAATAGGCACCAGAAGGGCTCAAAAAATTAACCATTCTGAATCGCATAAGAAGTTTTAGAACATTTTTACGACATGATTAATTTGAAAAGGCTTGGCTACTTTCGAAGTATATTCTGTTAAGCAGACAAACTTGTCTGAAATGGCCTAACAATCATAAAATATAATTGTTATAAAACAGAAAAAGTACTGAAAAATTATTTAACTTAATGCTTTACACTTTTTATAAATTTGTTCACCCAGCATGGTTTACCGACGTACAGTGGCGGCCGTAGAGCAAACGAAGTTTCAAAAATCAAAATGTGCCTTTACGCAATTTTGAATAAACCAATCTTTTTTGAAATTTTTCGACGGTTTCAAAAACACCTAAAAATATCAGATTTTAAAAATATCACCATTTTAATTTTTGAAATTTGATCTAATTTTAGGTGTAATATCACAAAAACTAGTTACCGAATCGTCTTTTTTGTTTGTATTGATTGATGTATTCATTAAATTTTAACAATGAAAAGAAATGTAATGTTTGCTTTGTGTTTCTCCAGGTAAATCACTATTGAAAACTATCCAATTTTTTCAATATTTTTCAACTGTTACAGAAAATAAAAAAATAAATATTTTTATATAGTTGCCATGTTTTTAAAATATGTTCTTTAAATATTCCTTTACATAATTTAAAACGCTTTATTTGCTTCTTGGCGTCACTTTGGTTTTTGGAGGTAAACAAGTAATGAAGACATGGTTCCAGGAATTGTATGGCTTGTATCCCTTGTAATTATTGTTATGTTATTGCTATGTTATTTATTATTTTTTAAAGTACATAATTTATGTTTTATTCTATAATATTTTGACTGACAATTAGTTTGATCTAATAGGTTAAGATTGCATGCTAAGTCGATTGCTTACCTGAGAGCTTCTGCCAAAGTCGGCTCCCCATAATCTCTTACAGGCACTGGATGCACAAAAAAGTAGTCTTTAACCTCACAGCAATTTAAGATTATTTGCCCTGTTTAAAAAGTCAACCACATCAAAGTGGAAGCTGCTTTAGATGAAGTAGCTTACACTGAAATATTGGATAAGCAAAGGATACAAAAATAATCCTAATTTATACAAATATTAAGGCCAGATGTAGTATACGAACACCGGCTTTGTGGAGCATGAATTTTTTTTAGCTAAATTCCAGTATTTGCCATATGAAGAAATTTATGAAGAAGAACAGTAGTTACGTACCAAATTGTATAAAAAAAAATTGCAGAACACGTTCAAAGCATCAAGGTTGAGGTAAAATAAGCAGCTTTTTAACATGTTGGCAACATCTTCCGATTCCAATCCGAATAATTATAGTTTAGAAATGATTAGTCTTTAAGATAAACCATCTCTTACAAATTGTGAATAATATTTTACAGAAAATTGATCAAATTTATTTACAAAAAAAAATATGTTTTTTTTTTTAATTTATTGGGTAATAATTATTTAATATAGGGTGGTTAAATTTTAAAGGTCGATGTTGATTTGTCGCGCAAAAGAGCCATTGTTTCGTTAGCTGTGTGGCAAGTGGCACCGTCCTGTTGAAACCACATATCGTCCACGTCCTTATCTTCTGCTTATTGACGAATACACTGAGGTGAAAATGTGCCTCATCACTGAAGATGATTTTCTTTGAAAATTGATTTTCATTAAAAGCCTGTATAACTTTAACGCGAACATCGGTTGATGTTCGCATATCGTTGAAAGTTGAAACCACATGTCGTCCACATCCGTATCTACCAATTCGGGCCAAACAAGTTTACGAGAGTGAACACTATATCATATGTCATTTAAACTATTCAATTATGTTATTCGGTACAAAAAATATGATTTTTGCATCGCCACTCAAATTGCGCCACTGAGCGACGTCAGCATTGAAGTTAGTAAAATCTTTCCCTATACGAACATCAACTAAGACACATCTGCACAACCCATTCTTTTAATGGCGCTTAAACTGGCATTGCTTCAACTCAAGAGCGTAGAACTCGAATCATATCGAGCCTAAAGATCTGCATAGGTTATGAATAGCCACATAAAAAAGTTTTACATGGACTAAAGGCAAAAATCAGTCCTATCTGTTGGAGACTTACGAACAAACCAAGTAGCTTAAGTATATTGTTTGAGGATATTACGGTGTTTCTCTTCTACATTTGACTGGCGCAAGTGCATACATTATAGACAGAAAACATTAGACGTCGCTTTGTGATAAGTAAGGTTAAGTTTCCCGCTTTCCCGGATGCCGCAAATTTGTAAAAACCCTTCTTAAAAAATTCATAGTAGAAGTGTATAAGTGAATTTTATATGTGACGCGCACAATAGAAAGAGACCCAAGGGTAAAAACCAGTTTTATTCAGGAGAGCCATTTTAAAGATTTAAATACGTGTATCTTTGGTGTAGAATCGTCGACTTAACTTTCATAAAACGCGCATAGCTCTGGGAGGGAACACTTTTGGGGCATGGGATCGGTCTCATTCGATGCTCACACGCAGAGAAAAGATATGGTTACACTATGGTCACCGCAACAATAATATTTTCTCTACAATAAAAGCATGTTCGCCGCAACCATAGTATTGTTTTTTGAATTTAATTTTGACAATAGTATGATTGCGACAATATTGCTATTGTTGAAATGTAACAATAGTATTATTGCCAAATTTAGAAATAAAAATATGGTTGTAGCAACCATATAAACATGGTTGGTGCAACAAAAGTATTGTTATTTAAAATTTACTTTAACAATAAATATGATTACGGCAATCATACAGTATGGTTGCGACTATGGACATAACAAAACAGGTTTTATAGAGCATACATGTACTCGTATGTGAGTGCTTATGTTTTTTTTGATTTACAAAAAAACACATACACACCATACAGTGAATGGTTGCTGTCCATTAAAAAAAACAACACAATCGGAACGTAGTTCGAGGGATTTTTATTGTGTTTACTTTGTTCGGTGAAAAACATAATACCGGCTGGTTCTCGTTTATTTAAAATCTGCCTGCACTTAAGTATATAGCCATTGATCATGGTTTAATCACATTCGTTACTTGGTGTCTACGGATGGTGAATTAGCATTCACCCCTGCTGGCAACTAAAAGTATTTTTGGCCGTTGGAATATATATTTTTGTTTAATAAAAACATGGCCTCAAATCTGGCAATGAACTAATAGTAATGCAATTTAAAATAACATACTTAATAAAAACCTCTATTTTTGAATAACAACAATTACCAATCCTAATAAATAATTTTGGGGATCATAGTATGGTTGAGTGTGAATCATACTATGGTTGTGGGGATCATAGTATGGTTGTGTGTGAATCATAATATGGTTGTGAGCATCATACTAAGGTTGTATGAGAAACATACTATAGTTGTGAGGATCATAATATGGCTGTGGAGATAATACTATGGTTGAGTGTGAATCATACTATGGTTGTGTGGATCATAGTATGGTTATGTGTGAATCATACTATTGTTGTGAGGATCATAGTATGGTTGTATTGGAATCATACTATTGTTGTGAGGATCATAATATTGTTGTACCACAAATATATACCCAACAATAGTATTATCCTCTTCAAATATTGTCACCACAACCATACTTTTTTTCTGCGTGCAGATGTTGTCCACATCAAAAAAAAAGAAGAAAAAAAAATGAAAATTGATTTTTTTACCCTTAGGTCCCTTTCACTATGCGATGTCACATATAGGAATTCCAAAAAGTAATAATCGAAATATATTTAAGGGTGTGACACTTAATAAAATAAATACTTTAAATAATGATATTATTTAATTAACATTTTTAAAATTTAATGATATCTTGATAAACCCAAGGTAATGGAATTACCATTAGTGAAATAAAAACAACAGATAGGTACAAAGTATTTATATGCTAGGATCAATCTAACAAACTTTTTTGTGATCGAACTTGGTGTTACAAATACTCGTAAGCATTTAACTCTGTATTTTTGTTAAGCAGGTGCAATTTAGCTGAAATATTTCTTGTGTTTGAAAACGGTTAATTGTTTGATATTTAAAACTGGCATTCAGCCAATTTCCAGGGACTAATTGATAAAATTATATTATTTAATTTGTCAAAATCGCATACAGTTCCTGAGAGACTACCGTCAAACTAAACAAAAATTAACGAAGATTATAAGAATTAATAGTTTTTGGTTTCAAAGTTCAAAAAAACAAATTTCTTCTTGAAATCATTGAGCTTTTAAAGCCGAAAATGTGGGTTTGTCGATAACGTCAGTAGCATAAGAAATGGGTACCTCTAAATGAGCAGAAATATGTGATATATGATATGTGCTAAAGAGATTAAAATGTATATGGTTCAACAATTTCCGAAGAAGTTTATGGTGCTCAGCTGTGTAATTTTAATTCCTTTGTTTAAAAGACGTGTGTTTGCTAACTATATGGATAGTATATTTCATTTTTTCTAGTAAATATAATTTCAACATTAAGCAAATTAACATTTTTTCCCCGACCGTGATCCCGGGGCCCTGTACATTTTAAATCGTTTCCGCTCTCCCGGAAAACGAAAAAGCTTCGGACCAAAATACTCTAATAATAAGAAACTCCAACCAAAAAACGAAAAAGCTCTAGTAACAAGAAACTCCAACCAATAAGGTTAACCTTAAAATAATCTGCACCCTTGTTTAAAGCGTTTAAAAATGTAATGATAACTATTGCAAGGATCGAAAAATTGTTTACTCGTGGAAAGGTTGTAGAATATAATTCGTAACATGTAAGCTGGAAATGGGGGACCTGATGCTTCTTTGACTTTTAAAGTGGGAAATTGCCGACATTCCTATACAATGTACTTGCGAAGCACTTAGTGCCGGTGGTATAAGAAAAAACACTGGATTTTAACAATTGTCAAAAGTTTCTAAAAGCACGATCTGCTAGTAGTAATTTCTCTTAATGACCCCTTGTTCGTTAACTAAATGAAACAAAAAGAAATCACGCATAACAAATGTGATTTCCCGGCCTGTTGTGAGCGTTGTTGCATTTGACCTCGGGTATAGCGCTTTATGTTCCGTTTTTCCTACATTTCCCTAGCACTCGGACAGTCGGGGTATATTTTTGGTAACATTTAAGACGCTTTGTCAGTGTTTAGTTGTCGGACAGTTGGCCTGTACCTGCAATACCTACAGTTTTCCTTTAATATCTTTCTGTCAGGGATTTTCATATGTCTTTTCGTACGCAGTTTTCTTAACGTCATAGTTAGCGTCAGATGTTATTCGATGACAGTGACAAGATGTATTTGAATTTATGAATGTAATACTCATTGTAGTAAAACAGCTATTTGAGGCATCTTGACTTTCAAACTATACAGTGGGTATAAGGGTTGCTTAACATTTTTCGAAGAAGTGTCGAGCCCTATAAGTTCGACAAAATTTATTAAAGATGAAGAAATATTTTCCTAAATTGTAAGTGCTCCCTATGGTGCGATGGGTGTTCTGTGTCCGCTTTTTTGGGAAAATTTACAATGCAACCCTAATTGTTTCCCTTTCTTTCAAACTCAACGCATGTTATGTATGAGCCTTTCCTTGTTCTATCTTTTTCTACTTTTACATTTTTATTATAACACAAGCACAAAACTTTAATTTGAAAACAGTAATTCTGTTGTGGCTGGCTTATTGAAAATATTGTTCGCATGAATGGAAGCTTTTAGCATTGGTAATTCCCGATGTATCTATTCCTTTTCCGGGTTCATTCATTCTTTTCTGTATTTATTTATAAATATTTTTTAACTTTTTCTTGTCATATTCTGAACAAACTTTGCGCCGAAAAAAGTTATTTTCCAAATACATTACATTGTGTTATCAGGCATCTATTTTTCAATATCAAATATCTCATTAAATTTCATAACACATACATTTTTTTGCCCTTTAAACACATTCTCCACATATATTCTTTACATGGAATGTCACGTTTTAGTTTCAAAATTACATCGGTCCATACATCAAGGATAGAAAATAAAAAGAATTTTTATTCTGTCAGAAAAAGGAGGAGAAAACTTTACCGCCAAAGTTTCAAAAGTCACTGCGAGTACTCACTTGTATCCCGGCAAAAGAGGTGTCTGTGGACGTTCGGTAATAATCGTAAGTACGGCTGTGTAAGTGTCTGTGTGCTTCAGTGGAAGAAATATAAAAATCAAAATTGCTTCCTTAGCACGTGATATATTTTAAAACTTTCCCGATAAACTTATTCGAAATGGAGAATTTGAGGATTGAGGAGGCAAAGCAAATACGAGAAAGTTTAATGGAGTCAATTTAGGCAAACACATGATTTTGTTAAAAGATCACTTTAAAGATTTATTTCGCAGGATATTGCAAAGGAAATTGCAAAATGTTGACTATTGATGTACTAGGCTGTGGCTGAAAAACATATTGACCTAATCGATTTAGTTATGTCTAATAAATATCATTCTTATTTAAAACCCATTGCTGATCTTGGACTACCATCAATAATATAAAAGGAGGCCATACTAAGAAGTGGAATAAAGTCACAAGTTTAGATCCACAGGTTATTCCAAATTCCGAATACCAACAATTTTTACACAATATTTTCATAGGATGGATGTTCGTCTACTAAAAATTTTATGCACGATAATCACAGTTCGTGAAAAAAGAAAGGAACAAATTTAACAAAACTATATTCGCCAAAAAAAATGCACACTAAACAGATTAATCTTAAAAACATATAAAACTACGAGATCTCTGTTTTCTAAATCTGGCCTGAAATTAAAGATTGATTGTTGATTAGACAAGTTACATGCTTATAAGTGCAGGATAGGCAAAATAGATTTTGAACTGGATTTTCAGATTTTGGGTGAGTTTGGTAGCCTTAACAAGCCGATTCTCGACAAGATCTACAAGAAAACTAATATCAATTACCACAAATTTTGTACTATCGCACCGTGTAATCAATCTTGGACATTTTTTTGATTTAGCCTCCAAAGAATCAACGAGTTTCTAGAATCACATATTCAACCCAGCCCGACCTCCAAGTTTTGTTTACTTATTTTATTATATCGTAAATAAAAAAGTTGATATCATCAAATGCATCTGTTGTTTATGTCAACCACCTTTAAACTTGTACTTGTCTTATTGTTTTAATTTTTAAATGAAGTTTCGAAACCGAATCTAGGTTTCTAAATTATTTCTCCATAATTTATGCTAAACAACAATATGTTTATGTCCTATTTGTGTTATTTATTCCAAAACATTTTATCTGTTTACTTTAATTGCTTTGTCTGGGAACTTTTATGTAGCCTCGTTTATGTCTGTCTGTCTGTCTGTCCATGTCGAAATTGAAAATTAAGTTCTTTTTTTATAATCGCCCCAAATGTTTCGTTATCACTGGCTTTTTTCTGCTGTCCTCTGTCTGTTGTTGGCATGTTCTGAGTTCACACTTTTCCACATTAATGCTTAATACGTTCATTGCTCCTGTCGTTTGAACCTGCTCGTCTGTGTTTTCAGTAAGTGTGTGTGGGTGTGGGGAAAGAGTGTTCGAATGCCTCGAAGGATACGACAGTGACAGAAAAACTACGCAAGGTTATTTACCAAAAGTAGTCCCTGAAGATTTCTACAAAACTTTTTCCAGGAATTTATGTTTAAAGTCTTTTTCTTTTTGTTTAAACGAAAATAAAAATGAAAATAAAAATCAGTAGAAGTTTTAAGTTTTTTTTGTGTTCTTAAATCGTGCATAGTCATAAAGGTACTCTTGTTGAAATTGATAATTAATTGTTATTTTGGACGAGGGTCTTGTTAACAGATTCTGGCATGTGGACGAAAAGGTCAAGTGGGTCTAGGGATAATGAAATTTCATATAAATTGAGCAGATAAAGTTGTATAGAAACCTATGACTGTGGCAAATACAATCTAGGATACGTATACATGCATTCCAAGATGTATGTAATCCTTTTATCCGGTGACGTGATGCCTCACATCGTAAAAAGGCTTTGCAACGAAAGCCAATAAACTTATTTGATTTTAGTAATAAAAGAAAGAATTTCTTAATCAAAGATACAAACTAGATATAAGAGAGGAAGGCTAACTACTTCTCTGCATATTGAATTTCTGACAACGTTAATTACTAAGTGTGAAAAGTCCTTTAAACTAAGTGTATAAGTACACTAAGTCTGTGAAGGAGAGAATACACAATATTATTCAAAGAAATGTTTGACCGTCTGCAACGCTATCGATTAAGTCACAATGGGTGACTTTAGAAAGCGTTTTTGTCGGAGCCATATTTTTAAAATTATTTAGCAATATAAAGAAGAAGCATATTTCCTTGAGATACTTTTATACAAACGCATTATTTTGCAAATTTTAGGTATTGTAATCTACATATAAAAATACCCTTCTGCTATCAGTTATACATATAAGACTTGACTATCATTCTTTTAAACCCGAAAATATTTTATCCAAGTGTATCAGTAGTTTAAACTTCTAGCAAAAATAAGTGTGGTGTGGCACGGCTTTAAAGTCGGATTTTTTGTATAAGAAAAAAAGTAGAACGCTCGCCAAAATCAATTTTTTTTTCAATTTGGATGTCATTTGATTTATTGGAAATGCTAGTTACTTCTTTCTAGAGAACAACTCTTTTTTTAGTTTCTCTTTAAGTTTAAGAGTTAAATTTTTTTCTATTTTATTCGCGTGGGCCACTGTAGTGATATGGAACAACGACTTTAATGCCATTTAACCTAGGTTCAATCCCGGATAAAAACATCAAACAGTTCTAGTTAGAGATTTATCTCCAAGCCATGTAAAAACTTCTCTATTAAATGCATTAGTCGTTCGGAGCCGGCGTTAAGCAGTAGTCAATAAGTATAAGAATAGAATACAGCTCTCTGAGAGAAGTTTCCCATGGTTGTGCGACTTCAGTAACAAAGTAAGTATTTGCTTATCAAATTACAAATGTAGGAAAAAAAATAAAAAAAAACAAAATATATCTTCGATTACTATAATAATTCAATCGTATTGTGCACTCAAAAAGCATACATTTTTATTAAAAAAAAATAACTGTATCTATCTACATTTCCGTACTGTCAATTACCCTGAACGTACCGAATCGAGGATGGTTGAAAACAGAACCAGTCACAGAGCTGGTTCGGTATGGGTATAATGGTATAAATTATACCCATATCAAGAGGTCCAATTCGCGGTATAACTTCCACTTTGATCGGATTTAGTTTAGAAATCTATTCAAATTTGTATGCCAGTTTACATTCAGATCAAATTTTGTATATAATCAGACTAATTGTTAAATTGAATTGATGTGATGGGATAGATAGGATGGGTTATGTGATGGGTATTCTATGATGGATACAATGACTCGTTCGGTACCTGTCATTTCTGATAAGTCCTGTGATGTGACATGGTATCTTCTGAGTGGTGTCAATTGACTCCCTTCAATGACAAAGCCATGTATAAGTAAGCGAATCTTTGCAAATAGTTGGGTTGGTAGTGAGTTCGGTCCCCATCCATGAGAGACCTATCTCGGGACTGGTTCTATACAGGTCCAATTTCCTGTAGGAATATTACAAATACTTTCTTCAACCATTGTGGCACGTCCCTCATGGTTCGTTCAAATAGCTTGTTAGTCCATTTTGTACTCTAAAAATCCTTCTGAATTTGACACTATAATACATATTGGCTATATTCTCTCGTCAGTGAAAAGTTGATTTGTAAACTTTGTATATATATATGCATATACTCGTACTCTGAAAAAAACAATGTAGATGCTATAATAACGCGGAAATTACAAATCAGTGAGTCGGTCAGCTCTGCGACTGTACAAGTCCGCATTAACGACAGTAATTCAGTAAACTTGAGAGCAGATTGATGATAAACTTTTTGCTGACTATTGTTCGCGGTATTAACAGGTTGTATAGTTCCATAAATCCTTATCACATTCCATCAATTTAAAATATATGGCAATAAGTGGAGCCTACACGCAGAGAAAAGATATGGTTACACTATGGTCACCGCAACAATAATATGTTCTCTCCAATAAAAGCATGTTCGTCGCAACCATAGTATTGTTTTTTGAATTTCATTTTGACAATAGTATGATTGCGACAATATTGCTATTGTTGAAATGTAACAATAGTATTATTGCCAAATTTAGAAATGAAAATATGGTTGTAGCAACCATATATACATGGTTGGTGCAACAAAAGTATTGTTGTTTAAAATTTACGTTAACAAAAATATGATTACGGAAATCATACAGTATGGTTGTGACTATGAACATAACAAAACAGGTTTTGTAGAGCACACATGTATGTGCGTGCGTATGTTTTTTTGATATACAAAAAAAAAACACATACACACGATACAGTGAATGGTTGCTGTCCATTAAAAAAGACAACAACAATCGGAAGGTAGTTCGAGGGATTTTTATTGTGTTTAGTTTGTTCGGTGAAATACTCTAATAACGACTGGTTCTCGTTTATTTAAAATCTGCCTGCACTTAAGTATATAGCCATTGATCATTGTTTAATCACATTCGTTACTTGGTGTCTACGGATGGTGAAGTAGCATTCACCCCTGCTGGCAACTTAAAGTATTTTTGACCGTTGGAATATATATTTTTGTTTCTTGAATGAAATGTTTAGTAAAAACATGGCTTCAATTCTGGCTATGAACTTATAGTAATGCAATTTAATTTAATAAAAACAATTTAATAAAAACCTCTATTTTTGAATAACAACAATAACCAATCCTAATAAATAATTTTGGGGATCATAGTATGGTTGAATGTGAATCATACTATGGTTGTGGGGATCATAGTATGGTTGCGTGTGAATCATACTATGGTTGTGAGGATCATACTATGGTTGTATGAGAAACATACTATGGTTGTGAGGATCATACTATGGTTGTGGGGATCATAGTATGGTTATGTGTGAATCATACTATGGTTGTGGGGATGATAGTATGGTTATGTGTGAATCATACTATTGTTGTGAGGATCATAATATTGTTGTGTCACAACCATATACCCAACAATAGTATGATCCTCTTCGAAAATTGTCACCCCAACCATACTTTTTTTCTGCGTGTAATGACCTTCAAGTAAAGCTTGATATTAAGACGCCAAAGCGCCATACGATAGTATTTTCATATGATCAAAACTTTAATTTCAAACCATTTTCTAGTAATAATAACGACAGTATCGTGAAACATCATTGGATAAAAATATAATTATTAAAGATTTGGATGTGAAGTTGTTCATATTTTTTATCTTTCAATTTTCATATCATCAACCAATTGCAATAAGTATCAAGTAAAAATAAAAGTATTTTAAACTACATATGCATTACCCGACGCCTATGAATATGGGTACAAAGAACCACAGGGCCATATTGATGCTCAAATGAAATGGCGTTTCACAAGTAATCAAAAATGTACTCTTTAAAAAATTGGGCCAATGATTAAAACATCACCCCATTATTTTCATATTTGCATTATTTTGGAACCCAGACCTTTGTGACTATAATTTGGAAATCCGGCTCCAAAAACTTAAATATTGATTCATATTTAGAATTGTAAGATTTATTTTGAGTAACTTCATTGACAGCTGTGTTAGCTGAAGCAAACAGACACTTATATGAATGAGTAACCGATTTTAGAAACCGACTCTTCATAAACATGATTGTATGACTTATTGCTTTTTTATATTTTATAAAATTTGAAGCTTGAACCAAAGCTTCAAAATAGGGACCATTTCAAATAATGCTTAGCTGCAAAGGCTACTATAAAAACTTTTAGAGTGACATGCCATCCAGGGCTACGCATTCCGAAGACTGATAACACCACATCATAGAATAAGGAAACCGTTGGGAAGACCACGAAGGATCCTTTGGGGCGAACCGGACGATTACAGGACTAGAGCGTGCTGAACTTTAACCAAATAGTATTACTAAGATCATGGATGTCCTTAGAGGTTATACACACACATACAGGCAATATTCATGCATATGTTGGGAAAAGTTGATAACAGCGCCTGTACGTTGGAGCACTATCATTTCCACTGGCGTTTGCAGTCATTACCACACTTGACTTAGATTTAGTACATAGAATAGAACACTCCTAAGGAATATGTTAAAAGCGCTTAAAAGGTCTGCTATTAAAACTCTTACGGTTCGAAATGATGAGATCATAGTTGCGAACGAGTATCTCAAAATCAGATGAGATTCCATCGACTTAAAGTTTTAAACTCTTGACACTTATTACCGTTTTGTATTTTTTATGAATTAAAAAAAAACTTTAATTATATGGGCAAAAAATATTTTTTTTCTTCGTACATTTATTTATTACTGCGAAACTGTTGCTTATGTAGCGAAACGTTGTATAAACAGCTTAAAGGAATTGTAATTTTATATATTTTTAAATTTGTTTCAGCTTATTCGGACGAGTGGTTCTCGAGCTATGACAAACAAAAGAGCCTAAAACGTGACAAATTCCCCTATACGATACTTACCAACTTCAAATTTATTAATAAATTATTATTTTATGTACCTTGACCAAACGAATGATGCAGAAGTTCTTCTTTTTGGTGCTACTTTTACAAACAATTATCATGTGTTGTACTGTGTAATCTATCACTTTATTTTTTTATACAAATTGTCAATGGTGGCGTATGATTATTATGTTCATTACTATAAGTATTGCACATACGCCATCATGTTTATTGTACATTTTACTGCAAGCAGCCAGAAGTGCATTTCGACTTCTCCTTTCATATCTTTAAAACAAAATTCTCCATATTCGGCACAAGGCTTTTTAAAGAGAAACAAACTCACACAAAAAGATTTGTGATATATTTGCACTTTTTACTGTTCAATGGGAGGCTGTAGTCCTTTGAATACATCTGTTCATACCTTACTGCGCCTTTATTGTTCCCAGAAGTTTATGGTGTTTATGTTCCTCAATGGTATTTACTTGGGTTGCCACTCTCTCGACAATTTTGCCCAAGGCAAGAAAATAAGCTTCAGCATTGTTGCATATGCAGCAACAGCAAATCAACCCCGAGAACCTGCCAGACAAACAATCAGACTGGGACAGGGGCTGGGTCTGGGTTTGGAAGTTTGACATGCACACATTGTCACTGTCACAGTAAATGTTGTTGGTGCTGTTGTTTGTTGTTCTCGAGTGACGTTCGTGTCCCTACAAGGAAAACGGAAAATAAATTGAAATACAAAACAAAAGCAAGAAAAAAATGAAACACATTGATAGTCTTTTATTAGGTGTAAGTTGTTCATTCAACCACGTATCAAAAGAACTTTACTACAGACAGTATGCCGCCAGTTTATTAGAACCGCTAGATAAGTGGGTTAACTATTCACGCACTTAAATTGGCTTTATCACCCGCTGCTGTCGTGTCTGCGATATTAACCTTAAACGTTTTGGTGAACACCGGAAAAGAAGGTTCCTGTCGTTTCCAATTTAATCTTTGTACGGGTTGTTTTCTCTATATATCGGAATCTGTGATTTACAGGGTGGGCGATTTGACATTTTAAATTTAAATCGGCTGCAGAAAAAGGTACTAATATTTTTGTAAAATTTCTGGTTTTATTGAAAGAGTTGAACTTTGTCGTTAAAAATGGAACACCAACCGATTCGTTTTCGCTTCGCCCAATGGGCTGAAGATTGTTTCGAGGCTATAACGTGGGCTCGTTGTTTAAAAGAAGGTGATTAGTCCGTAACAAAAACATATCATAACATTACTAAATATTATCGAACATTTGAGTCCAGTTAGTATCTGCAATCAATTTTTATAACGTCAAATTACATTCATTAAATTCGAAACCCTTCGGCAATATTTAATTTCAGAAAACATAGAAAACTTATTTGAGATCTAATGGCACATGATGCATTTCAGACTTCGGAGGATTCAGACACTCATTTGTTACATATTTTAAATCACGAAGAATTTTGCCGAGCACGAGACGCTGCTGTAGCTGCTGCCATGCAAAAAAATCCAAGAGTTTCGGCAGGAAGCTTATCTGCTCAAATTGGTATAAGCAGACAGCCATTGCAGTCAATTATGCAGAAAGATTTGGACTTATTCCCATCTAAACGAAGCAGCCTTCCCGATTCGCTTGGAATTTTGCCAGAAGAAGCTTCAAATCGTGTAAGAGGATGGAAACATGTTGAACTGTCTTTTCATGTCTGACGAGACACATTTCGATTTAAACGGCAATATAAACCAACAAAATTATCGAATATGGAGTGCCTCCAATCCACAGATACTCCATGAGACAGAATTGCATCCACTTGATATCTTTCTTCGAAGAAAACGGCCATGTTGAGAGAGTTTTTCTATCAAGAATTACGCCGAATGAGGATTTCTTTCTCTGTGTGGTTTCAGCAAGATGGTACAACTCCTCACATAGCCCGGCCCGTTGGCCCTCCTGGGCACCTGACCGTACTGCACCTGACTTTTTCTTGTGGGGTTGTTGCAAACAGGAAGTCTACAAAGCAAAACCAACAAATTAGAATGAACTTAACCAATCTATTCGAGAAACAATTGTGACAGGTATAGCTCAACTCTCCAAGCCAAAATGAACAACTTTTTGGAAAGATGCCGCACATCTTTTTGGTAAGATGCCGCACATCAACGCAGGGAGTATTTTAATTCTATTTTTTAATACTAATTTAGCTATATTTAATAAAATTGAGCCCATGAGAGCTCGCATTGTCATGGTGCACAATGATTCGCAAACAAATTGTTTTGTACCACTCAGAATTGACCGTTCTACGTTCCTTAAGCGGGACATGTAATGTACACGAACGATATTGTTTCATGATGCATATTTTATGAAAGTTCTAGGCATCTTGGAACTTGATTAGAGGTAGGACTGTGGGAGCCATTTCAATGCTAGCAACAGTCCGTTGGGGGGTTCATATCCTTCTTCTGCCAAGCCATGTTTCCACCACACAAATTATTGTAGACTCTGTAAAATATTTTGATAACTAGATTAAGAAAACTGATTTTAACAAAATAAATAAAAAAAAATAAATAAATAAAAAAAAAATACTAAACTAAATAATGGACCAACTAAAGAAAAAAGGAAAAATACCCCAAGTAATAAAACACTAAAAATTGATTGTGAAATTTACTAGCATTAGTCAAATAACCCACACCTACCTATGTTCTAATAGGTTTTGTACATAACTTTTATAGAAGCCCTATCGTTATTTCACTCCATTATAGCAATTACCTCATTTCATTCAAGAAAACGTCTAAAAGTTATTTAGAGCGTCATAGTGATTAACACTATGTTAACTCAAATCATGATAAAAATCCATTTTACTATAATTTCGTATATTCTTATTTTTATGGCACTTTAAGTATATTAAAAAAAAAATGTGAAGTTCAAGGGATTATCTATGTGAATTACATGTTTGAAACTTTATGTTTCTAACATGTTCCGTTTTTAATTGACTTTACAATGAATAGAACTTAAACAACAATTCTTAACTCAAATAACCAGTTCTACCACATGTTGTAGAAAATGTACAGATACATAAATAATTTACTAATTTCACTACATTCCAAACGCATAAAAAACCATTAAATTGTTACATCCCCTCAATGGGTTAATATCTTTTGCTTTGTTGGAATGAATATCAAAATAAAAGTCGAAAAGTAACAACAACAAAAAGAAATATGAAAACTACGGTTAAAGCAAAAAAGGGATACCAAAAATGTAAGAGAGAGCACACGCGAGAATAACTAATATAATTACGGCAGAGCGCCAATGCGAACTCTTAAATCCACACTCATCTGCTGGGTGAGCTAGCGATAAAATGTTGTCCAATATGATCGCTGCGACATCTCTGATATCCCTTAGCAAATTGACACTAATGCAAGAGAAAGTAATGCTATACTCGTATGTCTGTATAAGTTGTGTATGACTTAGGCTTACCACTGTTCTCCGGTCATGTTGAAGGCCTTCCGCACGAACTGGATTCTTGTTGGTGGATTATTGTTGTAAAGAGATTTTGTAAAAACTCTTGCACTAATGACATTATAAAGAGATTAAGAGTATTTTGAGTTCTTTTCAATTTTGCTGTTACATATTATACATTGACACTTACTGAAATTATGAAGAGCGTAAGTTATTAAAACATGTTTTTTTTTGTTCTTTCCTGCATGATATTTCGTTTTTTCTAGGTCAAGGTTAAAGGCACTTAATGGGGATGGATACCCAAATCTTTTTGTAATGCAAATTTAATTTAATGTATACTTATAATATATTGAAGCAAAGTTTTTTATAAATATTATTTAATACCTTATTGCCATAATTAAGAAATCTGGCTGCTTCTTTTTTTGAGTTATCCGCACATATCCTTAAAAATAGTGATAACTGGTGACAGATATGTTTTTCCAGGCATTACATCGCTGTTGTACGTTTGGATTGTACAGGGTTAGCAACTCTGCAATGCCAGGAAAAGATCAGTTTCTTTTGTGGTCTGTTGGTTATTCCTTGTGCCACCATAGCCCGATTACCTTGAGTAACTCAGCAACGTTACAGGGAATAGTTGGTGGAAAATTTATGTCGGAACCCAGATGTTCTAGGAGTATAAAGCGATGTATTTAAATGACCAATATATATGGAATCGTTCCGTCAAACTTGTGGGTCCCGCAAATGATCAGTAGGCTTTGCCTTTACATAGTATTTGGTTTTGCCTGTAATACGAGCTCTCGGAATACTGGCCAATCTTCCCCTTTAGATTTACATTCAAATATTGTTTAAATTTATATAGAATTATTTTATGGTGTAGTACCAACTTTTAAGTTTTAACTTTTAATTGTGGTTTAATTGCCGATATATTATTAACCAGTCACTTCAAAGGTTAGCGAAAGAAGGAAGTTGTTTAATTGAGTCGCTGTTGGTTAGGGCACATGTTCGAGTTAAGAAGAGATAATTAGAAAAAAAAGTCATATAATAACGTCAAATCTGCGAGAACGATAACGTTGCCAACGATGGATTAGGAAAGTTTTTGTGCAACGTAAAAAATACATCGTATTAACTTTGTCATTGTGTCATTATTCATAAATGTTCGACACATGTTCTTTTAAGAATAATATGCTGGGATATTATTACATTTTTCTTTTTTCCCTATTTTTGTTTTGTTTAAACTTGTTTGTGCAAACATTTGTTCGTACATTCGAACAGATATACAGCACTGCTGTAAAGCTGTACTGTATATTCACGATTCACCTAAGTGATCAAAACAGAAAACATGATGACATACTTTGATCATTTCTTTGCCTCTCTATTAAGTTAGTGATAAACCAAGTCGTTGCCGGACTAACTAAATAAAATGCACGTAGTCTTCACGGTGAGTTTTTATGGAAGAAATTCTCATTGATAATTTATTCCTTTGTAATTTGCAGAGGTGTGAAAAGAAAATAAACTATTATTTTTCCCCTGGACTAAGTTGGTGAATGGTTTATGCATCTCATTGGAGTGAGGACTAAGTGGTGCTAAATGGTCAACGTTTGAACCAGAATAATGTGTTAGGTTACTTCAAAAACTATGAAGACAACAAAATAAAATTTGTATGTCGTAGTTTAAACTGTGGTATTAGAAAAAGTGAAAAACGACCACCACAAACAGTCGCCACATGACCAGTTTTGTCGAAGAAACTGGCGACCATTTGCTTCGAAGTGCTTCCTCCAGAACAACTTTCGTTGGAATTGGCCCGTCTTCGAAGACCCACACGGTCTATTGCTTTTTTGTTTCGGGCTCATACGCATAGATCCATGATTCGTCACCTTTCGTGATCTTATAAAAGTCTTCTGAAGCACCGCGATCGTATTTTTTCAAAATTTCTTTGCACCAATCGACACGAGCCTTTCAATGAGCGATTGTCCAATTGTGCGGGATCCAACGATAACAAACCTTTTTTACGGCCAGGTGTTTTTGGACGACCTTCACGACCTTCGTCTTTGAGCGAGCGTCGGCCACGATTGAATTCATTAAACCAGTTTTTCACAGTCCTAGAGGATGGTGCTTCATTGCCATTTAAAGATTTAAGTTCATCGATGCACTCTAGTCGTAATAATCCACGTCGAAAGTTGTGAAAATGGTCGCACGAAAATATTCATGAGTTAATTCCATTTTGTTGCCAAATTGATTTTTTCAAGTCACGTTCTGAGTACGTTTATGCTAAAAAATGTCAAACTTTTCATTTGAAATGTCAGTTGGCGCCAGGCAACACTTAGTGTTGCCTATGCCAGAAATATATATGCCAATTCTCGTATGATCGTTTTTCCACTTTGGATTTACATCCGTTTTTCAGCTGAATTTGCCTCAATTTGATTTGGCGTTGCTCTCTGTTTCAGCTTGTTATAATTGCTTTTGCTTTCTATTGTGTGTAAACGACTTGATACAATTATGCATTGCAAATAAGCTGATCGTGCTCAACAAAATGTGTGCACACAAAACTTTTCATTTTAATTAATCCATTTAAATTCATTTAATTGATCAACATTTTTATCACCTAACAATATGTTTAATGTTTAATGATGTATACGCCTGCACTAATGACTTTTGCCCGGCCTGTGGTTTATCAATATGTTCTATGGTTGCCCTTCACTCTACATGAGCACCTTCGAACGAATAATCTCGTCGTAGGTAGATTGGCATGAGTGTGTACTTCATTTGTAGTTCCACACAAAAGGATATCATTGCAAAAGTTGTAGATACGAGTACAGACACATTCGAGTATTGTTTATTTTCATATATTATTTCAAAATATTTTTTTATTCTTTCCTTTAACTCAACATTGGGTGAGTATGGGACGATGCCTGCTATGCACCAGTATATGTGGTTCTATACATTCATATTGAAAAAGTTTATGTTACGAGTTTGAAGTATCATCAATGGAACTATTGTTTTTTTCTGAACATAAGTAAACTTGATGTATTTACTCTACAAATCTACCGAACAAAAAAGTATGTTGGATATTTGTGCACAATTTTATTTAAATCCATTAAATCCGTTCATAGTTGCAAATACCTCAGAGGAACTTATGAGTTTGTATTTGAATGGAAAATTAAATTTTAAGCCCAAAAAATAAATACGAAAAAAATATATGTTTGGATGGTAACGACAATGAGAAACCATACATAACGAATTTTTGATCGAAATCAAGGGAATCAGACGGAATCGAACGGAACAATGCCACAACATGTTAATCGTAAATTATAAAATATCAAAACTCAAGTCTAAGTTGGTTTATTCTTTAAAATGGGGTGGACAGCAAATTGTCTCATCTGCTGTTTTTCGTATTTTTAATGCCTACGTTACAATCCTCTGACATTACTGTACAAACTTATGACGCTTTCTAGTACAAACAGTGTAGCATTCAAAGATTATGTATAAATGTCAGATTAGGATTAAAAATATTTTAGTATTTGGTTATGATATGTTGCAACAACTTCTTTGCATAGCATCATATGTGTCAGATTATAATTTCTTTCTATACGCCTCACAATGTTTAAATACATATGCGGATGAACTGGGCAGAGAAATCGCCCAGATTTAAGACTGAGTGACCTATCTAAAATTAAGGATAGACAAGACATCACAAATCCTGCAATAGCATTTACGCATTTTATTGTAAGAGTATGAATATTTAGAGCCTTATTATTCTTTGGTCAGGTGTATTAAAAATTTTGGCGCACCAGCATCGCAAGGAGTTGTTCAACAATTCGGTATAATTTTTTATGTTTCGGTCGAATGTAGAGCGGCACTAGAATCTCTATTGTTGGCCACCAGCTATCTAACATAGTAAGCTTGTTAACGTAGACTAAGGGTTAAAGTAGACTCAAAAAAAACGATTTTTTTTGGGTACTTGGCCATCGCATTTAGCTAAGTCAGGCTCTGTCCCAAATTCGTTTATTTTATAATTTCCAAAGAAATGTGGTACGCGTATGGCTAAATGCCACAAACCGTATAAAATAGTCTATATCTTGAAAGCAATAATAATTGACCAAACACTGCAAAACCGGCAATTCAGCCGATATGTCGTATATGGCAAATATCACTGAATATTTTGCTAGCTGAATAGCATTGACATATTTGATAGTTTATTTGCTCACACCACATAATTACCAGGATTTTCTTTAGTAAAGAATTTTGAGCTACACAGATTCCTACATTGGTAGGGTTCTTTAGGGCAGCAGTCGTGGCCTACAGTAGATTTTTTTATAAAAACCGAAGCAACACAGAACTGATATTTTTCTTGTTTATTTTTGAACAACTAAATTTGTCACGTAATTTTGTGGTCTTTCCAGTGGTTAAGTTAAACCTATGTATGTATATTCCAGTATATTTTTATACCTCGTACCAAACTGTGGTACAAGCTATTATTAAGTAGTCGATTTCTAGTTAATTCTTTTAAAGTAAGGGCCAAGTCCGGAAAAACAAGTATTTTTTATTATAAATGGTACAAAAATGTTCAGGAACATTTGTTGAAAATTCTGTAGGTGAAAGAATACTGCGCGACTATTTGTATGATCTCACTAAAAAGCAATATGAAAGAATGAAGTTATAGGAAAAACTTGGTAACAAAAATTTGAATCACATGAACCTTCTGGAACCTATTACACAAATGACCCTGCTTCAGAACTTGCTTCAGAAAAACCCACATAACTTCTTGTAATATTTTTATGACGGCTTTGTACTTGCATACTAAATAAATGGCTAACACGCCCATTCTGGTAACTTCCATTCAAATGCACCATTCAGCCCATTTTTGGTATTCTTGTAATATCCTGTAAGCTTCTCATACAAAATCAATTCTTAAGAACAAAGTTATTAGGTTTACTTGGTACCTTCCACACAAATGATGCAGATTGGAACCATGATTAGCTGTCTACTACCGCGCACAGAAAAAATATCAGTTAGAAATCGGCCCGAACTGCAAAAATTCGGTTGGGTAAACGAATTTATGTTGCAATTACCAACATTCCGCAGTACTGATGGTAACACACTTTGAGTATGGTTTCTACAAACATATCATGGTTTTTTCAGCAGTTATACAAACCAAATTCAGTTTAAATATTGGTTGCCACAAATGGCGGCTATGTCAAAAAAACAACTTAGACATGTTACTTTAGAACCAATAATTAGTGGTGACAATAGATTAGTTCTTTGTAGTGACCAAACCCTGTTCAGTTGGCTGTTGTAACATCGGTGTTAGTCACAACGAAAACTTTCTTTACGACGAAACCATGTTTCGAAATACCCAAAAAATTTACAAAAAAAAGGTCAAATAGTTAAAGTTTCGTGGGTTAGACGGTTAATGCTTCCCAAAAATACTGCCATTTAAATAAACGAACTATAAAAAAACATATAATGAAAAAAAATATTTTCCAAAATTTAGAAACAAGCTTAACTATATTTTACCTGTATTGCAAAGACTTGATTAGAATTTTCGGCTACTATATAAAATAACAACCAATTTTCGTGTTTTTTCCTAGTTATAGCCACCCAAAGCTTGACAGTAAATATTCTTATATAACTTAATTAATTCTTTTCCGATTCGGGCATCACTGCAATGCTTATCAGAACATCTATCCAAAGACGTATTTATTTTACTAATCAATTGACCTATTTGCAAGGTGGTGAAATATTACATTTTATCAAAAATACTTGTAACCAACAATCTATAATAGCAACCAATACATGTACATATTCAGTTCTAATATTTATCTTAGGCTGTAAAGATTGCCGATAATTGTTTGATTCAGCCGAGAGTCAGTTCACTCTACTGAAATTAGCTGTCTTCCTAGTCAACATTCGGTTGTAACGATGGATAGTACGATATATGGATAGTACGTGCATTAGATGCTCATAAGAAAATGTTGGAAATTTGGAAAAGTTGGAACGTCCCATTCTGTTACATTCCTTACAAACACATTTTGCGTGTTTTCAATAAAATCGGTATGCTCCAGACATAAGACGTCAGGACGACGGTAAAATTAAAATCCAAATATGAGTGAGAGTATATGTAAGATCTGGCGACTTGTTTTTACTCATATCGCTAACAAATGTTTACCGGATTTTACACATATCATCCAATAAATATCCTAAAATGGTACCACAAATATGTCCTTAGCAGCTTAATGATGAAAAGACAATTGCAGCACCGCCTTAATCAAGTCGCATTAGGATTATTTCCTACAACTGAAAGGCAGATTTGACGCGAGACTATTCACAAGTCACCCAGTATAAGAATTTCATGGGATTTATCATTGTGTATAATTCAAAGTAGGATAGTTCAGAAACTTAAATTTAATTTCAGATTAAAATAATTGTTAAACACGGTTCAACCATGGAAGTTTGTCATATCGGCGACAAATCCTGCTTAAAAGTTGTATCTCTCTATAAATGAATTATTAGACAATCAGTTTAGAAATTGTTACTGATTTGAGAAAGTTCCCCAAATGGTTCTTAACAGGACATCGTACGTAAAGCAAACAATTTTTTTCGACATAAAAATTAGAAAAATTTGCCTTAAAAAGTATTAAATTGGTGGTGTAAAGTATTAAATTGGTATGATAGTGGGTGCATTACTGCTTAAATTTGGTTTAAGTTTTGCTTAAGAACCTCTCAAGTTTTGCAACTGCTTTTTAACTTTAAAAACGCTTGCAAAGCGTATTTTAAAATACTCTATAACAAAACTATTTCCAAGATAAAAAATAAGCCTACTTTAAAGAACTTATATTATTTAATTTAAAATTAATGATTACCCATGAGTACCGATAACAATATAAATTGTATTTACCCAAAGCTTTCTTTTGACTTTTGCCACCAACATGGAATGTATTTTCGTTTTGTCGTTCCGTTTGCAGAAATTCGAAAAATATCTCGTTAATGGGGAAAAACTCATAAAGCAAATATTGCCATTTCTAGTCTTGTGCGTGCAAATGTGGTAAATTATCTTAGAGTTTTGCAGACATACGTATTAAATGGACTGGAATAAATAGTAATGTTGTTAAGTTGGCAAGCAGTGACATTTAAGATGGGCCAGTGATGACGTAATGTACGAGTAATGGTAATATCACTGTAACCCATTATCTTGTCTTTTAGAAAAACAAAGAAAGTTTAGGGAAAAAAATCCTGTTGGGCCACAAACAAAACTCTAATAATATATAAAGATTTCAAAAAAAATTTAACATGCCGCTTTAAAAAATTTAGAAAAAGAAAAAATAAACACAATTGAGTATTTATTGGATATAAACGGTTTCTTACATAGTTTACTTATAAAATCCCATATTTCTGTGTAATCTACATAACATAGGGTGATTAAGTTTCGACGCAGTTGATCTAAACTCAGTTTTTACTTGTTGTAGCACAATTTGCCTTTAAAAGAAATATTTAAGCAATAAAAATCCGAAATACGCAATAAAATAATGTCAAATGCCGAGGAGAGCAAATATAATCTCCTCCAGCTTAAAAGTGAGCCAAATATATAAAACAAAACAATACATGACGTCATTCGACTCACAATTCAAAAATGGCATACAAACGTCACACGCAATGGGGGAAAAAGGAATTTGCTTATTAAATCTTTATTTAAAACAGAAAATATATGTAAAAGCTATTTTTTTCAACAATAAGGGGGAAAACTATTTTCCTCGAATTATTAAACGAATTATACATTAAATACAGGGTGTCCACCGGGAAGGCATAATATTTTATTTTGCAATCATTTTGGTAAACATTAGTCTTAATAGTTCATATTTGGCATTCGTGAAGTAGAGACGATAAACCAACGTGTTTTATTCGTTAAAACTATTTATCAAAATCAATCATCGAATACTGTGACGATGAGAATGTTACGTGAAATTTTTGGAAGAAACACCGAGCCAATAAAACGCACTATTTATCATGTAGTGAATTATTTTGAAGAAAGAGGTTCTGTAGCATATAGGCCCAGAAATAGACCACAACGTACTGCAAGATCGGCTGAAAACAGAACTGCTGCTCAAGAAATTGTTCCAAACAATCCATCAACCTCAATTCGACGCCATGCTCAGGAGCTTGGTCTTCAAAGAACAACTGTTGCCACAATTTTGCACAAGGATTTGAATTTGTTTCCATTTTAGATTCAGTTGACACAAGAGCTTCTTCCACAAGACCATTTACGCTGCCATTCCTATGGCTAAAGGATGTTACAGCTGGCAAATGAAAACCCCGATTTTTATGAAAAAATCATAATGAGTGACGAGGCACATTTCCATTTGAATGGATATGTGAATAAACGGAATAGTCGGATCTAGGGTACGGAAAACCCTCAAATTATTCATCAGTCATATTTGCATCCATTTAAAGTGACAGTCCGGTGTTCGATTTGGTCAGGAGGAATCATTGGACCTTACTTCTATAAAAATGAAAACGTCGTAACGGTTCCTGTCAATGGGGAGCGATATTGTGATGTGATTGAAAACTTTTTAACGCCAGAACTGCATGCCTTGGGCTTGATTAACATGTGGTATCAACAAGACGGTGCCACATCGCATACAGCCAGAGTTACAATATAATTACTGAGAGACCTCTTGCCACAACATACATTTTACCCGTTAAAGATATAGCCAGACTTGAATCTAGAGTCAGATAGTAAGGGTAGCTTTTCCAGCTGCAATTTTCAAAAGTTTATTAATGAGGTCGTCATCATAGCTTCGATATGCCGACTGTTTGTCGCACCATGTAAATGTTTCAGGTTGCCACTAACCCTAAAGAGATCGGTTCGAAGTGATAAAACATAGTCGCCAAGGCATCATCAAAATTGGTCACCTGCAAAGAAACAAGCCGTTGTACGTATCGGTTTTAATTTACAAAATCCACATAAACCATCGTATGCTGCTGTAAACCGAAAAAATTTGAAAAACCTCCAATATTGTTTTTTGAAAGAAAAACTACTCCACAAGTTAATAAGATCGAGTTTGTTGTTCTTTGTCATAGAGGGAAGAAAGCGTAATTCAGCGAAGTGAAGCCAATATTGGCTCCTATGACGTTAAATAGTCCAAAAAGTATTAGGAAGACTAAGGTACTTATGCTCTCAGTGGACGCTCTATCACTTCCACATGAGATTGTGCTCTCAGATTTCAAGAAAATACATTAGGATGACTTTCAGGGCCTCATATATTTGGATTAACTGCACTAACCTTATACAAATAAAAACATCAAACTGTATCTATGTGGAATACCTGCGGAATTGATTAGCTAATTTTCATTTAAATGCGCATTTATATACATTTTCGCTTATTCCTTTCACGTTAACTTAAATATTCTCCTCATGTACTCACAAATTCGATTTGTCCAGTTGTTTGTAACATCCCGAAAAAGGTTAATTGACCGATTACAAGTTTACCGAGAGACGAAGAGTTATCTTCTTATTAAATCATATTTAGCAAATTTCGAATCGTGGCAGTATTTTGCTAAAAGTAGGACAGACCTTAATTCATCTTGATACGGCCCCATACCTTTCTTTTTAAATCATACTTAGCAAAATTCAAATCGTGGCAGTATTTTGCTAAAAGTAGGAAAGACCTTTATTCATCTTGATACTGCCCCATACCTTTGAGTCTCTACATTTTGTGTTTAAGCAACTAAACACAGGCATATTACCACAGGTTTCTAAGCAGCTTTTTTTACAAACTACTATAATATAGCAGATTTTCAATATTATTGAAAATCTACGAGATCGGCTCATGTTTTGATATGGCCTCTATTGAATGGAAATTCGTTCAGTACTTCAACCATCCTCAGACCGGATAATTGATTCACATTCTAATAGTATTTGATGTATAACATTGCACAGCAAATGGAATAGAAATAGAGCCTAATTCATGTGTAGTCGGTTTCGCCCGACTTAAGATATTTCTTACTCGTTCATATTTTTGTTGAATAATTGCAGACTCCAATGTTAAATATTTGAAAAATGCACTGGTACGCCGATAGTCTTTATGGGATGTCTTCGGCATACATTTGGCTGTTTATGATAGGCAAACACAAATATCAGAATTTCCCCAAAACCCCACTAAGAAACAAGGGGAATCTTCTCTCAAATCAGTAAGATATGCACGAAATATTTTTTATAAATTCTGACCGGAACCTTCCCTTAAACACCGGCATTAAGATCATATAAAGAAGTTTTTACAAGGCTATACGATTAAACTCTTACGTATAATATCGCTGTTATTTACGAGGTACAAGACCCGGTGCTACTGATTGCTAAACGTTCTTACCAGTAATTAATTGAACCTGGGCTCACATGTAAAATAGTCGTATACCTCAACAAAAATTTATTGTTTAACTTCGATGTTTTTCGGATCCATACGTTATTTTATCGCTGGTCTATTACGTTGTAATTTTAATTGAGTCTTCATAAAAATGTCAACTTAATAAAAAACACATTATAACGAAAAAACTAATTACATTTACTCATGATTCATATGCTCCGCTTCGCGGTTTCAACATATTTAATGGTCTATGAAGGATGAGATCAGCTCGATTTAATGCGCACCCTTGAAAACATCAAAAGAATCCTTGAAACATGCCATAAATTCAATGGCAACAAAATTGAAATTTTAAAACACACACCCCTACCCGTGTACTCCTTTATATGGTCGTGGGATGGGCGTCAATTTGCTCCTTTAAGTCTGATTTTGGCCTGCGTTTGAAATGTATAAAAAAGCCATAACTATGTGGCCTATTCATTTGCGTAAGTAAGTGCGTATTCATATGCATTCGCATAAGGGCAAATACATAGCCACGCTCGTCCAGAAATACACGCATACAGGAATACTTACTTTGTTTTTGCGTACGTAAGCGTGCATGTACTGCAGGAATCGAAAAAAAGTGTGTACTTCTCCGTAAGTGTTGAATGACTCCTTAAAATGTTATTGTAACTCCACAGCGAGATAAAATTGTGGAAATAAGGGAAATCTTTACTTATTTCCCTCAATCATTCAAATTACTAAACCATCCACTATTAAATTTTTGATCTATGCATGATATAATTCTAATCCTTAAAAAAAAAGCAACTGTACATTGATACCATTACAATAACTGACAGTTTATAGCAGGACATAATGAGTCGGGTTTATAAGTCGCGATTGCCAAACTCACGAGAAAGACTTAAATCAAAATCGTCTATACCATCGGTTAATCTATCACGCTGCTCGTATATGACACTGAATCTTAGAGTCCTGCACCTAAAGTCATAAAACCATTTAGATATTTGTTAATAGCTGTCGTCACAATATCCTTTTGATTGTTTGATCCGAAATAAAAAGAAACTTAGACATATGACATACACGTTCTAAAGTCCCAAACAGACCACACAATGCTTAAACCATCCAACAACTCTAGCTGCCCGGGACCTTCAGTTTTACGTCGTAATACAACTAAGAGAGAAGCTTTAACATGGATTAGAGATATATACTTTACTCGTAAATCCGACGATGTTTATGAGATGGAATACCAGCCTCTAAAAAATGTCTAATGATCATGCCCAGATTTAACTTACTTGAATTGTGATCGTGAAGACTAACCATCACACCAAGGCAGTCCAATAATATTAAATGACTGGCATCTGTGGAGACAGCATTATTAGGTTCTAAATCGGAGTTCAAGGCACACGATCATCTGCGGCGTGAAATGGCCAACGAGTTTGCTCTAAAAAATGTATGCTTGGACGAGGTGAATTTTCATAGCAACGCATATGAGTAATACTATTGCATCGATTAAAGCGCACAAGATCGTCGAGAAGTCATTGCATTCCTCACAATCGATCTTTGCGCTTCAAATTGTGAATCGTTGTATCAGCCGACTTTGATATGCCAGCTGGCTTCGATTTGAAGCCGCTATAAAATATCACAAGGGAACAAGGTATTTTCTTTTTAAGAACTAAATATCATTTTTAAGGTAATTTGGAACACTGAATCCAAATCTGCTCTTGGTTTTTTTTATCAGCTCGACTTTTTGCGATATACCGTTATATCCAAAATAAAGGCACTTTCACTACAAATATTTAAATAACTTGAAAACCGTTCACCATATTCAGTTGAAAAAAAATTCAGACTCGTCAACAAAATTATCTTTAATTCGTCCCTACATTGTTTTTAATTTGGCCCAGTAGTTTCAGATATATCGTTGAAGTTTTGGAAAAAAAACTACAATTTAACAAAAAAAAATGTCTTATACAAATTCATTAAAAAAATAATGCGACAAAAATCGCAGTGTTGGTCTAAAAGCATGTATTTTTATATATTTTGAAACAAATGCGGTTTATTTCCTTGAAATCGGAGAACAACTTTTAATTTTGTCAACAATTTACCGAGAAAACTGAATAGACAAAAATCGAGATTTCCATATGAATATGTGTGTGTGTTTGTTGCTGTTATTTATAGGTATGAGGGCTGCTATATATTTCTGGCCTAAAAATTAAAAAACCAATATTTTTCATCAAAAATGGTTTTATTGTTATTTAAAGTATTCTCCAGCATGATTTAGACACTTTTGCATGCGCTCAAACCAATTGTTGAAGCGCTTTTTCCACTCCTATTGAGACACCTCCAAAAAATGGCTTTTGAACGCTTCAGCAGCATTTTCTGGTGAAAAAAACCTTGGCCACGAATTTTTTTCTTGATGTACGCAAATAAAAATAAGTAATTGGGTGCCATGTCAGGGCTGTACGGCGGAACCATGAATTCGAAGTTTTGTCCAGTCAAAAAGGCGCTGGTTTAAGCCGATGTGTGAGAGCTCGCATTGTCATGGGGCACAATAATGTTTCTTCCCTTGTTCGTTTTTCAAATTTCTCTGAAGACTTTATGCAAACAAATTATGGTATACCACTAAAAATTGACCGTCATACGTTGCTTAAGCGGAACAGTCGCCACATGATTAGTTTTGCCGAGGAAACAGGCGACCATTTGCTTCAAAGTGCTTATTCTACGAACAACTTTTGTTGGATTTGACTCTTCCTCGAAGACCCACGTGGTCGATTGCTGTTTTGTTTCAGGCTTATACGCATAAAACCATGATTCGTGACCTGTGATGATCTTATAAACGTCTTTTTCAAAATTTTTTTGCTCCAATCGACACGAGACTTTTTTTGAGCGATTGTCAAATTATGCGGGATCCAACGAGAACAAACCTTTTATACAGTCTAGTGTTCATGCAATATCGAATGTATGCTGGTGGAAGAAATGCTTATGGATGCCTCTATCTCACGGTATGTCACATGACGATCTTGCATTTTGGTGTAAATCGAAAAAAATATAGCGGTGAGTATCAAACAAGACCCAGCAATGCCAATTCGGCAGCGATTAACACTTTTGGCATTGTCCGATGTTAAGCTATAAATGAATAAGCATGGCCTAAATAACGCCGTTAGTTCTATAATTTGCGTTGTATAGGGTGAAGCGCGAAATTTGCTTTTTTGCACTGCAAGCTATGGCGGCACTGTTGGTCGATGAAAGTGGAGAGTGCGCGTGGCTTATAGTGGCTGACGGGAGATTTGTATTCGTCTGCCTTTCAGTTGCCATCGTATAGTGGATACGTGAGGAGAGATCATTTTGTTTCGCATTTTGTTTCGATATTGTTCATGCAATATCGAATGTATGCTGGTGGAAGAAATGCCCAATCACACGGTATGTCACTTGACGATCTTGCATTATCAGTTTACGCACGGCATCAATGTTCTCTGGCACAACGGCCGTTTTTGGACGACCTTCGTCTTTGAGCGAGCGTCAGTCACGATTGAATTCATTAAACCAGTTTTCACAGTGCTACAGTATGGTGCTTCATCGCCATACAAAGATTTAAGTTCATTGATGCACACTTGTCGTGATAATCCACGTCGAAAGTTGTGAAAAATTATCTCACGAAAATGTTCACGAGTTAATTCCATTTTTTTCCCAAATTGATTTTTTCAAGTCACTGGAAACAGCACAAATAATGGTCGAACGTAAAAACGTTCTGAGTACGTTTATGCTAAAAAATGTCAAACTTTTCAATGGATATGTCAGATGGCGCCAGACAACACTTAATGTTGCCTAGGCCAGAAATTTATATAGCAACCGGTACCCAGTCTTTTTTTTTTGTGATATTAACAAATTTGATATATTTCAAAGATAACAACTACACCTTTAAAAAACACTATTTTTGAAAGCGGCTTATGAAAAGAAAATTTTTGATTTTTTGAACTTTACATTTTTGGAAAAAAAAGTCGAAAAGACGATTAGTACCTGTAACTTAAAAATTCGAGGTGATGGAGAAAAATGGAGATTTGATCTTCAATCAGCGACCTAAAATTAGTAAGAAACTGCTACAGAATTCCAAACAACAAAAAAGTTCCATTTTGTTCCCTGTGAAATCTATGAACAATTTAATTTCAGCCCTTTAAATTCAACAAGGCATTTGTCACAGACAGCTACAAACCGTCACCAATTTCTTGGATAAGGGGTTGACGCGATACTGCTAAGACAACTAAGGAATCCATATGACGAAGAAAAAGTATGTTTGATTATTTTGTTTTTAATATTTTCAAAAAAACTGGATTTGGACCAGTTTTTTGTATGTTATAAATAGATTCGCGTTGTTGAATTCTAAACCCACATTAGCTATACAAGTAGAGGTGAGCAACTACAATTATGTGCCTACTACATATCTATTACGGTCAAGTTTTAACGTTAAGTATTTACTATGTTTATATAAGTATAGAGCTTCTCACCGAACGCTCATGTCCATAATACAGTTTCCATCATTTGAAGGTAATTATTTTCAAAAAATAAATGCCCTAAAATGTGCTTTCAAATTACCAATAAAGATTCCACACTTGATTTGAATTTTTTTTATTTTTTTTTTTGTTCTGAAAAAAATACTTCTAGATGGATCACCCTATATTATTATGGACTGCCCTTGCTAAATGTGTTTGGAGTTTATTCTGAGAATAGATTTCCACATAGTTGTGGCCTGCTAGCATAGCTTGTATCTATAGTGTTTCCGCAATGCCGGCAATAGTTTTAAATCAGAGCCGCCTATGGTCAGATGGTAAGCTATCATATGTTCTATTCTAAACATTTTGTTTGCTGATATTTGTATATACCACACTCTCTGGTGTTGTTTTTTTGACTCAAATGTAAATTAATTATACACTTCCTTTAGATTACAAATATGTGCATCAATAACAGCTTAAAAAAGGTGGCGGTTTTTGTTAAACAGACTTAACTTAAAAAGCGCAAATCGCAATAGTAAACAACAATTTTAAAAGTTGTAAAAGTTATTTTTTGTAGACTTTTTAGTACACTTAGCCTGGATATCTGAAGAGTATTAGCATCTATCCAGGCTAAATTTCAAAATTCCAACATCAAATAAATGCTCTAAATTTATTCTTAGTTCATAAATTTAACAATGATAAGCAGCCTTAACATAAAAAGCGCAAATCGCAATAGTAAACAACAATTTTAAAAGTTGTAAAAGTTATTTTTTGTAGACTTTTTAGTACACTTAGCCTGGATATCTGAAGAGTATTAGCATCTATCCAGGCTAAATTTTAAAATGACTACATCAAAAAATGCTCTAAATTTATTCTTAGTTCATAAATTTAGCAATGACGGTGTCACACCGACGGTGTCTTATAAACTATATAATGACCAAAATTATAAGCAGTTCTTAAAAGTTACTTAGTAACGAATCTCATAGAGAATACACCGATAATTTTTTACAGAGGGACGTCGATCAGACCACATCCGCAAATATTAAACAGCGAGAGCTCATAAAGTATTTTTGTTAGGTACAGTTTAAAGAGTTTTAACGACCACAACAATATGAAAATTTGAACTATAAAAAACTGAAGATTACTAATTCGAATAAACCAACTGATACTTGTATTAGAACAAGTAAAAACGTCGGTAAGTAAAAACAATCCGAGCTTCAGATACCTTCCGTACGGTACTAAAGCACACAAGAAATGGTTCGTTTTTTGGGCCCTCTTGATCCATAGTCCATCCCTTATCTGATTTTAAAACGACTCTCATTTTGAATTCGTTGGAAAGTTAACCTTAAATTTGACTACACTAATGTCCATTTTGACTACAATTAGTTCGTTTTGACCATGCCGAACGTTTTTGCCACATGAGCCAACATATTCAGCAACTATTTACTTTTTTGAGATATTTAGAGCTTCCCAACTAAAAGTACACATTTTAACCATTGGCCGAAACCTAAAAGGAAACTTTTTCCCCCTTATCCGATTTCACCCATTTACAATTCCAAATAGCTTAAAAGCATAAGCCCTAACCTTGCAGCAGTTTAGTATCCTAGGTTGATTCGTTTGACCGCTTTTGTGATTTCAACAAACTGACTGACAAGGCTAGACCGTCTTAGCATTTAACACAATCCTACCTCTGGTATATAGATAAATTAGCTGAATTACTGTGTGCAGGAAAATCTCCAAATCGTATAGTAATACTACTTCAGTAAGATTCAATCACAACTTATACCGAATATGTTACTTTTATTTATCTCTCTGAAATAATTTCCAATATACATGATCCATATTGGCATTTGACTTGACTTAACTATTGCGGTTTTCTATCCAGTCTTATGTTTCAAGTCTTTAAGTTTAAAAATAAATTTAATGTATATTTACCCAGTGTAGTCACATTTTGTAGTAGCTTTGTAGTGATGGAATTAGCCAAACTAGCTTAAACCTCTTGGAACATTGATCTAAGAACTCAGAATATGCTTCTGATATTTTTAATCGTACAATTCTAATTATATTCCTCTATCAGTGCTAAAAGCCTCTGATTACAAACTTATTTTTGCTGCTGACAGTAGGACCCGCCATACAGAAACACTGTTGGAGAGATTAAATGTGTACTTTTTAAATGTAATCTTACATAAGACTCAAACAAACAGAGTTCACAAACAACAGCGATGACGAGGATGTTGACGCTGGCGATGTTGATGCCGATGACGATGGCAAACACTAGAGTAACCCCAAGATCCAAGGACCGCATACATCTCGACAACCCCAACAGCATGCGTTGGCTAAGGTTGGCTAAAGTGTTAAGCCTTCCTGCCAACTTACTCGAGCTGTGCAGCTGAGAGCGGCGAGAAAAGTACGAACAAGAGTAACAATTCAAACAGCACAGCCGGCAACAAAATGTGTACATATGTACATATAAATATATACACATATATATACATATTTATATATATTTGCTTTTTTTAAATATATATGTAAAGTTTATATACAATCACTGAGGCGTTGCACCCATTCCAAAGTGAAGAGACCAAGTTCAAACCTGACAAGGTACGAGACCACTTTGTGTGCGAATGCGTAAGTGCGGAGAAAAAAAAAGAGTTTGAAATTTGTTGAAGCATACATTTTCCTGACTGTTGGCCTGTCTGCATACCCGCGCGTCTGCCTATACGTCCGTGGCACCGTCCATCTGCTGACTGCCGTTTGTTGCCTGTTGTGCACTTTCAACAGCTCAGACTTTGCTGACACCGTCACATGCCATCCGGACTGTGAAAGTCATTTGCTGCGAACGAGTTTGTACTTTTTTCAACGTCAAACTTTTAGTGATGGTATGGTAAGCGTATGTATGCCTCGCAGTCTCCGTATGTGTGTGTGTATGTGTGTGTGTCTGCGTAAAATGTCTAAGTATCACAGGACGTTTTTCCAACATCCTCGTCGGATTTTAATATTATGTTTGCTTTTGCTTATAATAAAGCTAATCAAAAGCCACTTTGTTTTCAACAAAGAAGAAAAAAATTGCGATAATGCAAAATTACAGTGTGGATCAAAACGAAGCGACAAGCAAATGTTTTTGTCTTTATTGTTGGCGAATAGGATCTGTTTGATGTTTTCATTATAACTACAAGGGCAAGGTATCGTATTGATATTCTGTATTATCAAAGCAAGTAAAAATGTCGTTGCAGCTGACATTAATTTTGCACCATCCTGTACTTTAAGGTAGGCTAGATGCTCTTATCTGCTAGCGCGGGAGACCAGGATCACCTGAGATGTCCTTCAGGGAGTTTCACGTTAATGATTGGATATGCTTTTAACCAGGTATTTTTACCCATAGAATAGTAAAGGTGTAAGGTGGTTCACGCAGCACTTCCCTCTATTAGTAACCGCAAGGTACACCTGAATAGGCGCAGGTGGTAGCATTATAGCTTACCACAGTGCTGTGGAGCCCTTGGCTGAAACCAATACGGTCAAAATCATAATGTATAAAGTATAAGGTACTCCTTTTCCAATTGAACTGTAGGAAATACAAATTTATTTTAGAATATACAGCAATCCAAACTACACCATTGCAATTATTTAGTTATAAGATACGCCTGCAATAGCTAACATTGGGAAAATAAAATTACTGTAATATTTTTAGTTTGACGGAAGATTATATGTAACTTAATTTAATTTAATAATGTTTAATTATTTCATTATTACTAAATGTTGCTCCTTACTGCCATATGTGGTTGCCAGAATTAATAAAATTCTTTTCCCTGAAGAAGCAGGAAAAATGCCAACGAAACGTCGGATTGAAAGTATAAAATAATAATCTTTTATTTGCATTGAAGTTGAATGCTCATTTAGAAAATCCTAAGAACAACCAAAAAAGGTAAACAAAGAGGTGAATAAAAAATCAAAATAATAAAAAGCTTAAAATTAAGAAACGTAAATAGAAATCGGTTAAATTAAATTTGAGAAACGCAAACAGAAATTAATTAAACACAAATTGAAATTCAGAAACAAAAATAAAAAATAAGGAAATAAAAAATTATTTTTGAGAAAATAAACATAAGTGATGTTTAAGGTTAATCCTCGATAACTAAGACAGGATAAAAAAACAGAAATATATAATGCGGCCCTCACACGTTACAACTTTTCGTTCAACTTGACTAAGTTGATTAGCAAGCTGTAACGTGTGAGGGCTAGTTGGTCGTTGGTAGGTCGTCGGTTGGTTGAAAAATCAAAAAAAAAATGATTTCTGTTCAAGTTGGCCAACCTGGTTGGGCATGTTGTTCAACTTTATTGCTTTTTCTCCCTCATTTTTGTTTTGACGTTGATCAAACAACAGCAATTGTGAGCGGAAACAACTAAACAAAAGTGAGTGAGAGTGAGGATGATATACCAATGTGCGATTTTATCGAGGTATATAAAAGTATGCCATAGTTGTGGAGCTGTAAAAGCGAAAAATATAAAAATAAAAATATAAGAAAGAAATCGTACGAAAAATTAGTAATGGTATATAAATAAGTTAAAAGTGATGCCAATGTAGAAGACGTAAAAAAGAAAAATTTCGAACATGCGTACATGTTACCGACGCGAGCTGAAAAAACATATTCAAAGCCAAAAATCTGGAGCAGGTCCAGATGATATTTATGCCCCAAGTCTATGGTACTTCGAAGAATTCAGTTTTTACGGGACTTGGAAATGCCAGTGCCCGAGTGCTCGAATTTAAGTTGATGATTCAAAATTTATTCTTTGAGAGAAGTTGAATAAGAAGTTGGTCGAAAAATTGTTACGTGTGAGGAGAACGGCCAACTTACTACTTCGTCTAAGTTGAACAAAAAGTTGTAACGTGTGAGGGCCGCATAAGCCATTTATTAACAAATAGTGCAAATTTGTTCATTTCTGTAAAAAAAAACTCAAGCTGCACTCTCGTAAAAAAAACAGAAGTATAGTTTGTTGTAGCCGATTAAGTAAGCCTGAAAAAATAAAAAATGACATCTATGATGTTACTATGAGGCCCACAGCAAACAAAAACGAGCAAATAAAAACACCATTTAGTACAGCCAGGCCGAATCGTATATATCCATCACATATTAACTATTCAAATTGCAAAAATAAAATTTTGATGTGATCTGGAAGGCCATGAATCCACAAAATATGTATAAATAATAATTCCATATTTGAATTCGTTATGAAAATTGCTTTAATTTGTGAACTCCTATGCCCATATTTACAAGAATCCCACCTTTGGATCTGTAGTCAATATGTCCATGCTTACTATTTTGGCCGTACTGACCATTTTTGATCTCTAAATCATTAATATAAAAAGATATTTGAGTTTGTCCTGAGATTTGCTTTAATTTGAGTAGCCATATGTACATATCATACAGATCATGCTAATCTTTACCAGACAAAACCATTAGCCATTATCAAAAACAAATTATATTTTATAAACAATGTTTTGCCAGATGTCCATTTATATTTGTAGACGTTTCTAGGTACCACTAGGATATTTTCAGGAGTACTGTAGCCGAATTTTTCCTTTTTACAAAAATTATTTGCGTCCCAACTAGAAGTCTCCATTTAAGGAATTTTTTGTCCCAACAAATTATGTTACATCGAGTATGACTTTATGAAATTATCGTGCAAAATTTTAAGTTCATAGAAATTTTCATAAAAAATGGATCATCAAAATTATAAATTGTTCACTTAGGTATCGCTGATAACAAAGTTTGTAAAGTTGAAGCACTAAACGTTCTAAAATAAATAATAAAAAAATATAAAAAATATTGCAAGTGTCAATTGGCATATCCGACTGACGTATACCTTCGTCCAAATGAAACTTATCTTGCAGAAAGTGCAGTGGCTAGTTCTAAAATGTTTAGTTTCATTTAAACTACCATTGCCAGAACCGTACTGATCGTAGTTCAATCTCATGAAGGGTTATTGGGGTGGCAGTAATGGAGTTTTTTTTATGAGCGACAACAAACATCAAGTAATCTTGTTGTCGAGTACAAATTGCATCGAAATTTATACATCAGGTTAAAAGTATAGCTTTTGAATAAACGCTCAGAAATTACGTGGTTATGGCTACAACTTTTCGTCTGTAAGTGTTCTTCATCGATTTATATCCTACTATGAGGCGGAATTTTGAGTTTAAGCTGAAAATGTTCTGTTAAAACTTTCAACATATTATATTTAAATATATCTCCCTTACAAAGAGACCTCTCGATTTATAAACGACCATTAATGTCGCAATTAATAACTGTCTCTACAGATTTGAGGCCCTGTCATACCTATGAGAGTTATGTGAGCTATAAGATTAATCCGGGTAGAAGTCAACCATATCTGCCCATGGTTTTATTTAGGCCCCTTACATAGGTCGTTTCAGACTTTTGGTAAATTCCGTACGGAAGGGAGGCGTTTAATGCATACTCGTACTCGTCCCACAGTGGTGCAGGGTATCAAACATGGACGTTGTCTAAAAGGTGGCTTCAAATTACCATTGCTACTACCAATTTCATTCAGACTATGAGTTTTTTTAACGCATCATGACTATGTTGGCATTCTCAAAAACAAACAAAAAACTATTAGATATGTTAGAAGAAAAACTTAAAGCCATTCGTACATCTTTTTATGGATTTACACAAATCTGATGTAGTTTTTTTTGTTATAAACTATTAAATTGTTATTGTCCGCAGGCTTTTTCTTAAAATTTTAATTTCATTATTTAGTGGAGAAAGCAGTTATAGCCTCAAAATGTTATCGCCAGTAGTTAAATTTTTCTCAAGTCTTTTTTTTTAATAAACATATAAAATATTTACTGTTCACATGTTCGCACTCAATTTCAGACAAGAGTGTACACGAGGCAAGTGATTACGATTCCGTCTAAATGTTGGATTTATGCAAATTCCTTTGGAAAAAGTTCAAAACTTTTCACATGTCTAAGTAGGCATGGAAGTTTGTTACTAACGTCGTATCTTTTTTTGTGCATGTTTGTTCTTGATCAAGAGTTGCTAAGTTGAGTTTTGGCGAAATTTACAAAATAAATTACCTTGAGTTGTTGAAAATCATGAATTAGGTGACATTTCAGCATTCCACTGTGTTTCGCGTTCCGTTCGGTGTTATGCGATGTGGTTGGGCTAATATAAAGGTTTATTATAATGTATCGGTCTTAAGCTGCCATTATCATATCGCCCCGTAATGGAGTGCAAAGTACATTTACTGTAAGTAAATCCTTCTACTTTCCATTACTTTGGCCACTGTTGGTATTAATCATTTAAGTACTTTCTACCCGTTGGCCGTTTAAGGCATGCGAGTGAATGTTTGTGTGCTTGAGTAAATTGTATACGCTAAGCCTTTGGTACTTTGGGCTATTAATATGTATTAAATTACAGTTATCGAAATGTTACCAAACACGTATTAGTTCGCACATGATTAATTTTGCAGGTGATTTGGTGAGGTTCGTGCCGATGGTCATGCTTTTATTCCGGCGCGGTGTGGACATGACGTTCCGTTCTCTTTCGCAACTGTCCCTGAATTTGTTTGTCATTTGCTGTCCATTAGTCTTTTTGTTATTTATAAGCCTTGGCTTATATGAAGCTAATAATCGGTTTATCTTCCAGAGAATAAAACTACTACGCAACCACTTTGCTGTGACTGTGGAGCTGGCGTTGTGTGCCAACATGACGTATGCGTATTTTTGTGTTGACATCACTCATACGCCATGAGGGCTTGAACTGTATGAATGTTTAGGCATTAATCTTCTTTTTATCACAAAGCAGCCAATCGAAGGTAACAACAATACATTTATTTGTTTTGTTCGAGTGGACTTACGAGTATTTCTATTATGTCGAATAAATTTTGTATAGATTTAAAAGAAACAGAAATGAAGATAAACGATACAGCCAGCAGAGTAACTGTGAATGACAGGTTTTGAACTACAGCGGGAAGAATGGACACAAAGCAAGTTGTTTACGTCAGTATATCGCACTTGTTTAAATTCACTTTGTGTAAAATACTCACTGTATCATTAAAATTGTCATCTCGAACTATACAAAATTTATGGAGTTCGACAGTATTTTTATTACTGTACTGAGTAATTCGTTTACACCATTTAAAATTTTAAGTAAAAAATATACATTGAAATTGAAAAAGTAAAATTGAGATTAAGAAAATATTGAGAAAGGCAAATTAAAACGAAGAAAATACAAATTGAAATTGTGAAAGGCAAGAAATTGAGAAAATACAAATTAAAATTGAGAAAATATAAATGAAACTATGAAAACGCTAATTGAGTTTGGGAAAATACATATTAAAATTGAGCAAATAAATTGAGAAAATACAAATTGAAAATGGGAAACAAAAATTAAAAGTGATAAACGTTAATTTATGTTAATATAATAATACAATAACACAATGTGACTTCATTGAAATTGAAAAACTAAAATTGAGATTAAGAAAACACAAATTGAAATTGAGAAGAGCTAATTGAAATTGAGAAAATACAAATTGAAAAAGACAAGAAATTGAGAAATACAAATTGAGAAGTTATCAGTTGAAATAAAGATAACACAAATCGAAATTGAAAAATGCAAATTAAAGCTGAGCGAATACAAATTAAAATTGAGAAAATACAAATTGAAATTGTGAAAGGCAAGAAATTGAGAAAATACAAATTAAAATTGAGAAAATATAAATGAACGCTAATTGAGTTTGGGAAAACACGTATTAAAATTGAGCAAATAAATTGAGAAAAAACTAATTGAAAATGGGAAACAAAAATTAAAAGTGATAAACGTTAATTTATATATAATAATACAATAACACAATGTGACTTCATTGAAATTGAAAAACTAAAATTGAGATTAAGAAAATACAAATTGAAATTGAGAAGAGCTAATTGAAATTGAGAAAATACAAATTGAAAAAGACAAGAAAATGAGAAATACAAATTGAGAAGTTATCAGTTGAAATAAAGATAACACAAATCGAAATTGAAAAATGCAAATTAAAGCTGAGCGAATACAAATTAAAATTGAGAAAATACAAATTGAAATTGGGATACGAAAAATTGATGAAGGGGAATTTATGTTAATAATGCATTGACGACACCGAACAGCGGATTGTCTTAAAACTTAAAGTGCAATGCACATATCAGCGACATTGAGTTGCATACGGAATCCCTACGAAACTGCAGACAACCCAACTTCTTATCAGCTGAGACGCAAGGACGACAATTTTTCTTTTTGTTTTGCATTTTGTAACAAAGAATTCATTAATTTTACCGCGTCGTTTAGAATCTATATAAAGGGTGTTTCAAACATAATCTACGAGTTTCATTGAGAGTCACACCTTAACGTCAAGCTATTTGCCCAACTTAATTTCACATTTCTACACAATTGATCCGAGCGTTTATATTGTGTGAGCCTTTTACGGAAATGGGCACTCAAATAAAAATGTATTCCGTAGACTTTGTGATTTTTTTGGTCAGCATAATCGACCAAATGTGTCCACAACTGAGAGAATTATGCTTAAATTTTTACAAACCGGGTCTGTAGGAAATGTGAACAACACAATATTGTTCCAAGGTATTGGGACGGTTGATATACTCCACCGACTTCAGGTAAACCCAAAGCAAAAAAACACATGGTGCTAAGTCTGGTAAGCCTGCCGGTCAACTCATCATCATCACCCCTTACAGAGATAAGCCTTCCAGGAAACATTTTCCTCAAACAATTCATGGTAACCCTCGCTGTGTGCGCAGTAGCACCATCCTGTTGGAACCATGTATCCTCTAATTGCATTGCCTCAAAAGCCGGCAGATCTGACAATACAGTATCATAGTCAAAAACCAGCCAATGATGTCTACTCGTGATATGGCGCACCACACATTGAGGCGGTCCGAGTGCAGAGGTCTCTGGTAAAGTTTTCTGGGGTTTGTCTCACCCCAGTAACGCATATTTTCTGTGTCTACACACCCACTAAGGTGAGAATGTGCCTCATCAGAAAAGCACGCTACAGTGCAATAATCGAGTGCGCATTTAAAAATATGCTTCCACACAAAATGACCTCTCCTCACGAGTCCAATGCATGATGGCAACTGAAAAGGCAGACGCATACAAATCTCCCGTCAGCCACTATAAGCCACGTACGCTCTTCACTCTCTTCGATCAACAGTGCCGCCACAGCCTGCAGTGAAAAAAACCAAATTTCCGCGCTCCATCCAGTATTATCCTTTAGGAAGCGATTTTAAACAGTAGGTCGTGGTCAACTCCGATTTCGACAGAACTTTAATTGTAGGTTTAGCAAAGTAAGTTCGTAAAAATGAACAGAGAGTCGACTTTGGAGACTTTACGCCACGCGCATTTTGGGAAAATGACAGTTGCATCTCCATTATAAAGATTACACTGATTTTCGTCAAGGCCACTAATTTTCTCCTCGCCTTTGTCACTTATATTTTTATTTGATCGGCCCCAATAAAGTTTTCGTATAAGGTTACCATCCGCTAAGTTAGTGGCGCTAAGTGTCAGTGGCGCTATTATATAGGGTGTTTTTATTGAGGTATAGAACTTCGAATTGAAATAAAACACAAGAAAATCGTTTTAATATCCATCAATTTGGCTTTATTGGAAGGATAATTTTATGCCATTAATGTTTAAATATGATTTCGGGCATGTGGCCGCCACGGCTGGCTCGAATAAAGCCAATTCTACAGGTCCAATTTTCAACCACTTTTTCGAGCATATGGGGCCGTATGTTGGCAATAACGCCACGAATGTTGGCTTCCAAGTCCCCTAACGTGTTTCTGGTTTGTTGGCGTAGACGAGCGACTTCACATATCCCCAAAGAAAATAATCCAATAGTCCATGTTAACCGATCCATGGTTAACCGAATTAATTGCTCTGATGGACGATTATGTCGACCATAAAAAGGACGGAGCTTGCGGTGAACTTCGCGAACTGAACCATTACTTTCGAAATAAATTTGGACGATTTGCAAGCGTTGTTCATTTGTCAACCTATTCATGATGAAATGGCAAACCAAACTAAATATTAATCACTTGACAGCTGACAAAATGGCCGCCAGTTAAAAAAGTGATGCCAACTTAAAGTTCTATACCCCAATAAAAAACACCCCTTATAACAATATTTGACCGATTGTCATTTGTATTTGATTATTTTCTGATTATTCTAAAACTGTCAAACGTTGTTTTTCAAAATACGTCCAGTTAATTACTACATCCTCCACTATCATGATCCTGAAGCGGTCTAAATTACTTTGAACAAATTTGTCAACCGAATTCCTTTTGCCACATTTCCACAGTTTACCGCCATAACCTTTCATTAACAATACCCGAGTGTATTTAACGTGAAAGTTGTTGCAGTTGCTCATGCTGCTCTTGTCCGAGTGTTTTCTGTTTTTTTTCAGTTTAGGTTCACAGAGCAACTTTAATGACAATAGCTCATTAAGTGGTGTATGTTTAAAGTTTTTAATTGAATTAGGTTTGTATGACTATCAGCGTGCGTACGTGTGTGTGCAGAGGGGAGTGCAGTAGACAAGAGAGAAAAGAAAAGTTAAACACCGGAACAACTTTTTCATCCAAGTGGTGTGTCCGTTGTCCGTTGATACCCACTGAACACAAAAGTGTAAGTCCAGCAAAGACCAACCGTATAAACAGTAACAGCAAATTAGTGATGAATAGGAAAAAAGAAAGCAAACAAAAAATAATAAAATTCTATCAATAAAAAGTGAAAAAAGTTCGAAAAACTTTAGGAACGGTATTGATTGCGTTGTAGTTATCGGAAAAAAACGTTTAGAGAAGCAGATATAATCAGATCTTAGATATAGCAGATTGGGCAGTGAGTAGATTCAACGTCGCTCTCTTGCTATCTTGAACCAAACTCAATTTTCAACTATTTTAAGTTAGCAGAGTCTTTAACCTGCTCTTTCGGAATTTGAAATCAGATTTTTCGTATTTCACATAAGTCACGATTTGAGGTAATTTTTGATACCTTTCCATAAATATTGCGCTTGGATCAAAATCAAATACGATCCGTAAAAATAAACAAGGTAAACAAGGTATTGCTAGTAATGGGAATAAATGTTTTTGTCAATAAAACACCTAGGCGCTTATCTTTAAAGATTTAATTGAGCTATATTGCATACCTCTAGTTATAACGGTGGTTTTTAAGATGGCATGTCAAAAAAGGACCGATATGATCGAGTTTCTGTATAGTTAGTTAAAATAAGATCGATACGTGTCATGCGAAATATTATCAAGAGCAGATTAAGTTCGTGGCTGTTAGACCGCCACGTTCGCAAATTATTCAGTAATTTGTATTGCTGTTTGAAAACATGGACCGATAATATCCAATTTCATCGGGGCAGATAACTAATATCTCTTTGTGCTTATTTGAAACTTAATCGGATCTAGATCTTCTCAATGTAAAGAATCAATACATGAACCTTAATTGACTAATTTTAATAGTCTCTCTTAACGACCTACAGAATTTTAAAGCTTTCGTAGAAATCGGTTCAAATTTGCAATGTGCACTTTTGCTACAACGAAAGATGGACATTCTGATGTAACGAGTCGAATAATGATAGGTAATATAAAGCTAAGGTTTAGCTTCCTTCTTTAGTTATTGCAAATATCAGCACTGTGTTATAGAAACTTCCTCGCCAGTGTCGTGTTTGATGTCAATATCGAAATATCAAGAAAGATAATTTTTGAATGGTTATACTCTCTATGTTGATAGTCACTTTACGACGAAAACGGTCAAACGCATAACCTGAAACTTGGCATGATAATGGCTCACGGTCATAAACTACTTGCGATTGTAAATTGACGAAATCGGCCTAGGGGGAAAAGGTTTCTCTTTAAGAGATTAAACTGCCTTGGTAAAAAGTATACTTTTTTGAGCAATTGCTTAATAAATCATAATTCTTTGTGGACGGCCAATAGTAAAAATGAGTACTGTTAGTTGAGAAGCAGTTAATATCTAAAAAAAAAGGGCATAGTTACTGCACTTTTTGGCTCAAGTGGTCCAAAAGACGTTCATCATGTTTAGAACTGGCGATTAAACCTCAATATCGGTACTCAAACTCAAATGAAAGCAAATTTGGCTACCGATCCAAATCCAGAGTAATTTTGAAGAATTTTAATAAGATAGGGAAGGACACATGGGACGTAAGGGTCAAAAATCGGACCATATTTAATGCGCTTTTGAAGCGTAGGAACATTGTAGGGTATATGTGACGCGCAAATTGGAAGGGACCTAAGGGTAAAACCAGTTTTGTTCAGGAGAGCCATTTTAAAGATTTAAATATGTGTATCTTTGGTGTACCATCACTTTCATAAAACGCGCATATCTCTGAGAGGGAACACTTTTGGAGCATGGGATGGGTCTCATTCGATGCTCAGATGTTGTCCACATCAAAAGAAAGTGAAAATTGATTTTTTTTTACCCTGAGGTCCCTTTCTTTATTCATTGTCACATATAGGGTTCGGCCAGTCTTAAAGACGATTTTTCTTGTTTTTTTTTTTAAATGCATGCAGAACCCATGACGTTTTCGAAAAGTGAGTGGCAAGCTTTACTTGTATGTAAATTGGTTAAAAAACATTATTACATTTGCATACTTTAATACGTTTGTTAAAAGTGATACTTTGGATGACAATTTCATCAAAGAACGCAACTTCGTGGCATAACCAGTAAGCAACAAGGACAGTTTTTATTTCATTAGCAAGCATGAGTAGATAAATTATACCGAAATGCTGTTCTGACTTCTTCCAAGTCCCAATAGTGCAACACCAAGGACTGTAAATGTATATTTAAGACAGCCCAAAGGTACATGAACCACAGGTGAATCCTAAAGGGATCCATATCCATGGACATTTTGATCCACCTAGTGCAAAGGGGCAAAAGCGAAACTAAATTTTGGATACGGGCCAAAATGCATTTGCCGATATCTATAAAATCGGTTTTATATTAACTCTGTTTTTTTCTAAAACCTCTTGAAATTTAACATAAAAAAACAACACGAAACATCAATTGAAAAATTCAGAAAATTCCATCGCTCCCTTTGGACAAAAATGTATACCCAATTTAAATTGCGCTTTTCTTCAATATCGTAGCAGATAGTGACGTTTGGATCAAAGTAGCATGAAAACGTTGGGACATGGTGGTTCGCGCGATGTATGACATAAAGTTACTGACAGCCTCAACTTGAAGACCGCAGTGGGATCCTGACAGACTGCATCAATGTCATAAATGTGGAAACTACTTCGTCACAGCAAAGGCAAAGGTTAAGAGTTTGATCAGATTTACTACATTTTAAGATGATTCACAGAGCTCTGAAGTTAACATCCGTAATGTGCAATTATATCACAACTGTTCAGATAAAGAGACTAACTCTAAATGTTTTTGTAATCAAAACAGTTTCTTGCATCTATTGAATATTTGCTTATTTTGAGTTAATACACTTATGTTGAAGAAATTACATACTTAAACAACGATTAAATTTTGTTCTTGCTCATGAACATATTTGTAGGAACTATATCATAATCTGAACCGATTTTCTTTAATATTTATATTGTCCTTCCTTGGTCGTAAAAACATATTTTCATTCGATTCTACGTTCTTAACCCTAGAAGCCACATAAGAGATCAAGTCTTGATGAAATTTGGCTCAAAAAGGTTCCTTGTGCCAAGAAAATCGACTAAAATAAAGATATAGCTCCCAAAAAAAATTATCTCTCAAATTCCAATATGACATTAGTGTTAAAATCTGGGTTAATTCTGGGAAGCCCAAGAACCTATTTTCTGTTTGCTTTTCTAAAGTGCGGTGTACGAGTATAATATAGTCGGCCACGCCAAAATTTAGAATGGTTTGTCTTAACTTAGTTTAGTTAATAGTTCAGTAACTTAACATCGCTGCTACCTTTCAATGTTTTTGCACAAAAGTGTAAGTTTCATCCCTCCGTTCCATACATGACATGACATACAAATGGATACTCTCAAGTAATCATTACATCTAACTTGAGGTATTGAATGAAATTATTATTATACAATACCTCAAGTTACTCATACTTGTAACTGTTTTTAAACGATAACAAATTGTTGGCAACACCTCTCAACGAAATGAAAGAAAATACATCGAGGTATACGCCCACAGCATATAACCATAGCGTGGTTAACAGACATCGCGATATACTCGTTGAATCACTTTAAAAGGCAGTTCAATCAAACAAGACAACGAAAAACTTTACAATTTTCAACAGTTTACCAGCAAAATGGCTATGGTCACATAACATGACAACTGCCTTTGCACTACAGACAAACGTTTGCCATTTCACTTCAGCCTTTTCGCAATAGTTTGTTGCAAACAGCAATAAAATTTATTTACCACGACTATTATCGTTATATAAACTCGTACATATAAATATATATTTTTAAATGAATCAACAGTTTATTGCAGGATATGAATTAAACATGTTGGTTTTCGAAAGGAAAACTTCGGCCAAACAATGACAACGCCAACAGTGGCAAAGTGGTGTTGAAGCGTATACGACAGTATGATTTTTGTGCGTATTTTATTTGTTCCGGACCGGAACAGCACCAGAACAAAGGAGATCAAAACGCCAAACAAAAAAGAAATGCCGAAAAGAACTGTATTAAACCGAACAGCAAGCAAGCAAGGAAGTGGCAATAAAAAAAGGCTCACGTTCGTTTCAACAACAATTCATAGAAATTTGTCAGCAATTGAATTTACGCCAAATTATGTTGGCCAAAAACTACAAGTGATGCCAAATATTCAGTCAGCCGTGACAACGGAGTTTCACACATACACAAGCACACCAACACTCACACATACATATATGTTATATAGATATCAACATCAACAACAATGTACCACATTCGACATAAAACACTGATATTTCGATATCAGATACAGGGTGTCACACACTCGCACAAAGATAGAAGGGTTACAGTGATACCGCCATCCTTCGGAACATCACAATGTAAATTTGTCTATGAATAAATGTCCCCTTGGTATTGTTGTTGTGGTGGTGTTATATGCCCAATACAATGCAATAATGTATACATTGTCATATCGAACGGAGCCTTGCATTATCATACATTCATATTTATGGACTACGGCACACACACACACACACTGACACTGATACACTCATACCAACAAAGTATGCATTGATCCGAACGTTTTAAGGACAATTGTTCAGTAGAAAGAAGAATTCTTTTGGCATTTTGCCGAAATGCAATCAGAATCCAAATGAAATCATGTTAAACTAAACCAATTTCGTGTAGAGGAAATGCGTGTCCATTTGTGAAATTTTACAAATGTGCTGAAAAATGATATTCTCTTTGCTGGCATAGCACATTTTAAGAGTGAAAGAATTTCCAAATGTTACATTGAACGAAATGGTAACTTAGTTTGAGACAGGTTAAATGGTTTCGTGTAAAACATATTTCTTTTTCTGGGGGTTTTTCTTAAATTCTTGTCCCTATTGTGTTTAATGCATCTGGCAATACTTCAATGGGTTCATTCTCTTCAAATCCTAGGCAATCAAGTCACCTATTTTCCATATTATTACAGAATCTAGAAAAGATTGTTAAGTGGTTGGTTACCCTACTACTTGTTACTTAATTAGTTTTGGCTAACGTTGTAAAGGCCCCAGACAATGCATCTTCTATTGAAACGTTCTGCACCATTTGACCGACATGCCTTTTGAGGCAGAATTAGCATACGTTTTTAGAAGAATGTCAATCTACGAGTAAAACATTACCAGAACTTTATGACCACCAGAGCTTCACAACGGAATGAAGAATCACACAGTGGAAAATTCTTTTGTTCTACGCTGTCATAGTTCATTAAAAGAAGGATTTGTTCTTTGACTGTTTTATTAAGCCTTTGCATTTTTATACTTTCCATCATCGGATGAGTGTTTATTTATTCACCTTGTCATTTCGTTTGCAACGCCTCGAAATGCGGGTCAAAGACCCCAATAATTAGAGGAAAACCAGCTCGCGATAGCGACACTAGGTGGTTGAAATTAAGTAGAGATACGTATGTGTTAATGAACTTAAGCGAGTGGTATGGAAAATCGGCTAGATCGGTCAAGAGATAAAATTTTTATCCTCATAAGGACTGGACCAACCTCTAAAAAATCCCCAATACTTGTATTATATAGGGTGATCAAGCTAACGGTATTTTTTCAATAGGTTTTTTTCACAGATCACGTGTGAGTTTTGTTAAACTTTATTATTTTCTGTTCTGTATGCCCTATCATCAAAGAAAGACTTACACCGCGAAAACTGGTGAAATCGTCGGTCCATATTTTTTTAAATTTATAAATATTATTTCACAGTTCTCCATCGCTCCTATATTTTTTAGTTTTCAGAGCAAATAGGAGTTAGCTAATGTTGATTCAGATTCGGAACTAGAAATTGTGGAAAGGGGCGATTCCAATTGAAACTTTACCTCTGATAACTGCATTACTGAGGAGGAAGAATTTTGAAAACATCCGTTGTTTTCTTCCATAGCTGTCGGCACACTCTTTACATGACTTAAATTTCTTCTAGAGGGTTTCCATCACGAGATATGTTGACTTCATTTCCCATCCTCTCCACGACTTTGTATTCTGTGGCGTCGAACGTCGGTGCTAAATAATGACATAAAATAACATTCCGTAACAACACTTTGTCCCACTTCTATATTCGATTCCTTCGGCCATATTTTCTTATCTCCGTTTCCTTTCTGTCTGACTGTTAATCATGCATAGATCCCTTGCTGCCGAATCTAGCATGTCCTTCGTAATATCCTGGATGTCAAGAATCTTATCACGAATGGCGCAGTCAAACATCGATTTGCTCGGTGAAGAACCTGCTGTATCAGGTGGTGTCATGTTTTACATCAAAATAAGGTTCTGGACTTCAGCTTTCAAAATGGTAAATTTTTAGGCGTTTTACGACTTTACTTCTCTATTTCTCTGTCGACTAAAGGCCACACTATTAGCGTAATTCTTACCAAGCTGGCACTAAAAACTCCTTGGAACTTCCCGTGGCAATTCCGCAGATGCTCATGGATGAGGGGACGGTGTGTGTTACGATATGAAAAATAGTTTGTTCGCAGCCTTCATCAAAGGGTTTTGTATTATCGATAAATCGAATGTTTCTGGAATTAACTCGGAAACATTTTCGTGCGATCAATTTTCACAACTCTCGACGTGGATTATCACGACAAGAGTACATCGATGAACTTAAATCTTTGTATGGCGATGAAGCACCATTCTATAGCACTGTGAAAAACTTATTTAATCAATTCAATCGTGGCCGACGCTCGCTCAAAGACGAAGGTCGTAATGGTTGTCCAAAAACGGCCGTTGTGCTAGAGAACATTGATGCCGAGCGTGAACTGATAACGCAAGACAGTCATGTGACATACCGTGAGATAGAGGCATCCTTGGGCATTTCTTCCACCAGCATACATTCGATATTGCATGAACACCTAGACGTAAAAAAGGTTTGTTCTCGTTGGATCCCGCACAATTTGACAATCGCTCAAAAAAGGCTCGTGTCGATTGGTGCAAAAAAATTTTGAAAAAATACGGTGCTTCTATAGACGTTTATAAGATCGTCACAGGTGACGAATCATGGATCTATGCGTATGAGCTCGAAACAAAACAGCAATCGACCATGTGGGTCTTCGAAGAAAAGCCAACTCCAACGAAAGTTGTTCGTGGAAGAAGCACTTCGAAGCAAATGGTCGCCTGTTTCTTCGGCAAAACTGGTCATGTGTCGACTGTTCAGCTTGAGCAACGTAGGACGGTCAATTCTGAGTAGTACACCACAGCTTGTTTCCTGAAGTCTTCGGAGTAATTCGAAAAACGAACAAGGGAAGACGAAACATTGTGCACCATGACAATGCGATCTCTCACACATCGGCTCTAGCCAGCGCCGTTTTGACCGGCCAAAACATCGAATTGATGGGTCATCCGCCGTACAGCTCTGACTAGGCACCCAATGACTTATTTTTTCCCGCACATCAAGAAAAAAATGCGTGGTCAACGATTTTCGTCGCCAGAAGAAGATGAGAAGATGATGTTTTGGAGGTGTCTCAATCGGAGTGTAAAAAGTGCTTCGACAATTGGGTTGAGCGCATGCAAAAGAGTATAAATCATGCTGGAGAATACTTTGAAAAACAATAAAATAATTTTTGATGATAAATGTTAGCAGTCTCAGAAGCCATCTTTCAATTCTTGCAGCAGGTCTTAAGGTTGGCTTGAAGAAAGCTTCCAGGGGTTTGTGATCAGTGACAAGCTCAAATTTTAAACCAACCACACAGTAGTAAAATCTTTCGACGACCCACACTAGACTCTTGCTCGCTTAATATATAACTCGAGGGTTATTACTGGGTTCAAGCCTTTGGTATTAAATGCGTTCTACTTTGAATGTTAAAATACGCAAGTTCTGGTATATTCGACAAATTCCTTTCAGCTTATCGAATGTCACTTGTTGTTATTGGGTCAAGGTAAATAATCCGTATAAGCATTCATGATCAAATAATAGCAATGGCATATCCGATTTAATTAACGAAAATAATTTATTGTGCAATTTCAAAATGTTTCAACTATATTTTTTTTTGCTGAACTTCTATCCAAGAATCACATCTCCGAATTACCCTTTATTCAACCAAAAAAGAAAACTATGAAAACATTAAGTATACTATTACTTAAACTATAAACTTTTTTGTATTTGAAAGTAATATTAACCCCTTTACTTTGGCGTTTGTTTTCTTCTTCTTTGAAAACAATTTTTAATAAATATTCCCATAATCTTCTTATTTCCCATTGCTGCGTTGTTTTTGTGTATCCCATAGCAAAAGTTTCATATCGTCCCTCCCGTCGCATTGGTCCTTGGTGCAACTCTCCACCCATTCATCATTTCGGTAAATTATTATCTCAAATATAATGGTAATAAGTGGCTTGTTTTGTCCAACTAACGCAGAGTTCACAGATACCAGGCCGTTAACATGCAGAATCACACTAAGTCTTATTTGGCCATTATAAAGAGGTCATAGCAGTGTTTTGAGTTCGGACAACATGGACTTAATGCACCTTATCTTGTGAGTGGAAGCAAGTATTTATAGAAATGGTGGCAAAGTGATTATTCCTCGAAACGTGCCAGCATTTTTTTATTTTTTTTCCTTTACTTCTCAAAGTTATTTTGCATAAGTTCATTTCTTTAAGTAAAAGGGTTCTTGTTCTTTATTTGCCTCAACATGATATTATTACAAACATGAAATTCGTGGGAGCATTGGTTGCCAATCATGGCATGTTGGAGCAGAGTTTGGCAATTTTTAATTTTGTAAGAAATTTTAATTGAAATATTTGCAATAGCATCTTGTGCAAAACAATCGATAAAGTAATAATAAAGTACTGCAAGGGTAGGTTTTAATAATGTGCTGATCCACGCTGGTCATAGCTAAGGTCGTCTACATCGAAGGTGTTGGATGTACTTATATAAAGAAAGTCTATGTTGGGTGTATAGCAGCATCGAAATTCTAAAACGAGTCTCGTAGTTCCTTGATGATGATTTCATTGACATTCCACGGTATTCCTAAGATATGTATTATCTGAGGCAATTTGCATAGACAGATTGTCTTAATAAACAATCAGTGTGGTTTCATGGACATGCTATATAACTTTGTAAGAAAGTACTAAATGTGTTTCCTTCCAGCTTCGCAATGATGGCCTTGTGTTAGAGCATTTTCCATAACATCTTTCAGCATGTGTGGCTGTAGCGCTCGAATGTCTGTATCAATGTTGCCCTTGAATTGAAGGATTGTCTCAAGCTTGTTCATATATACTCGTTCCTTCAAATACCACCAAAGAAAATATCCTGGTGCTGACAAATCTGGCGATAGCACTGGCCAAATAATTTCCGAATTTCTGAAAATTATTTGCTCTCCGAAAATGTATCTTAAAAGTGTCATTGGGTATCGGGCAGTGTGGGTCTGTTTCCAAGAGCAGGACGTAAAAAATTGTCTATCATAAACCGAAACCGATCTCTATTTACGGTTAAAGCACTTCCATCTTCATTCTCGAAGAAATAAGACCCAATGATATTTGCAGATGTAATCCCACACCATACTGTAAACCTAAAGGGGTGCAATTGACGTTGATGAATAACTCTTAGATTTTCAAAACCACAAAACGAGTATCACTCATACGTTTGCGGCAAAATAATTAATCGCCAATTTAAATAATACAATTCTATTATACTGGTTGACAACGCAATTTAAAGAATTGCAAAATATTGGACACATATAAATAAAAGTAATTTAATTTATGGGCCGAATAACACTCTATCCACTATACAATTCATTGTATTTCAAAAACATGTCTAAAATTTGTGGTAATGTATATGGACCCTATGGAACCCAAAAATGCCATGTGTTAAACACGAAACAAAATAGGGCCGTGTTCTATTGGCAACTCGCTTAGAGAATAAAAAAAGAATAAAAAATACCATTGTACAAAAGTTCACATGATTTTGTTTGCAGAAAACTATAGACAATTTGCATTTGCAAACCGCTTTGTTTAAAACAATTTAAAATTTCTGACTTAAATAGTTTTTATTCTGGCTCTGACAGACTGTTCAGCTGTTTCTTAACCCGCTTAGGGGTTTCTTCAGAAGCCCAGCGATCAAAAATCAATATAATAAGGTCTCCGATTACTATCTCGTGGTGCTGCAAACGGAATGACAAATTTTATATACCTGCATTATTCAAAAAGCGATCTCCCGTAAATATGAACATATGTGTACATAAAGCACATTTCGCCCTGAATCCAAATATGTCGTTATCTTGCAGATTCGGCTGAGATGGGGATCGAACCCAGAAGCGGACAAAAGTAAACGTGAAGAAAAAAAGTGTGCCTGGAAACCGTGGAGCCTAAAGACGTGTAGGTAAAAACAATTGACCATAATGTGATAATTCTTATTTTCTTTTTTTGCGAATTATTCAAAATTTGTTATTGCGAATGCGAATGTGAATGTTCAATACAATGCGTTATCACCAAACAAAATATCAACGTTATACATCTGTCGCACATTCGCCCTACAGTGTAACAATACGATTAATTTAGATTTTGTGTAAATAATTTGCGGCAATGAATCAATACCACAATGAACTTAAAAAATTAAACTTGTAATCCCGACAATTAAAAGCAAATAATTTTGTTGAATTTCTCGTACCTACTTGAGTTGAAGTGCTACAAATGTCAACAGTAACTGATCGCCCGAGACTGTAATTAAATTGCTTCCAAACACTCCCGAATGGTTTTCTCATTTTCACTTTTTTCGTTGTTGTTCGTGTTGCTTTGTTTGGCCTGGTTTTGTGCGAAACGAAAGGAGCGGAAAGTAAGAATCCTTTACTACAACATTGGAGCCATGTTGGTGTTTATTTGCTTTTGTCATTATCTTTAATTTCCCTTGTATGTTTTGTTTTGTTCTGCTGTTCTGCCCAAGCAGCAGTGCGAAGTCCGAACTTAACTTTTTAGGTCTGTCTGCAGCATTAAAATGTTGTTTGGTTTTAACACTGGAAAACTTGAAGTGTTGTGCTGTTGTTGTTGTCATTCCTCTTGCCCTGGTTTGAGAGGACATTTTAAAATGTTTGAGTGTGCGTGTGTGTGCGAGAGTGTATTTGCTTGCTCAAGAGTCTCTTCGCCGTCGGACAGCATTAGTGTGAGTGCGAGCGTGTATGTGTGTGGTCAGTGAATTAACGGTTGCAAAGTACTTGTGAAGCACTGTGCGAGGGTAGTCTATGAAGGCAAGATATAATTTGCCATCCAAATTTCTGTAAAACACCACCTTTATTGTTGTTGTTTGATTTTATTCCAGCAGTATTAATTTGTTTTTCCATTGCTCTTTTTCTATGCTGACAACCTCGCTTAATATTCCCAATTTATCACACGGCCTTGGTTCAGTTGTTGTTATTGCGACGCTTAAATTATATGTGGCTGCTCCAGACTTGTAGGTGATAAATAGCATGGTAGGGCAGCAAGGGGCGGAAGGAGGACTACCCCTTTAGTTAAATGTAATTTTCATCTAATGTTATGCTTCTGCTCGAGCCGCTGGTGCTGTTGATGTTACTCTTGTTTTGAGAGAAAAGTCCTTTAGAGTCCGAACTTAAGTGAAATAACTTTTAAGTGGTTTTATTTATTTTTTTTGCGTTGATTTTTAGTCTCCTTCTGTTTCAGTTGCTGCTTTCATTATAATAATGCCATGTTCCCAAAAAGTGCTTCAACATATAAGGCCATCCATGTAATAAAGTCGTTAATGAAATTTGAACTATAAAGTTAATGGCAATAACGGCAGACATTGTGCAAAAGCATAAATAATTATGTGTGCTATGTAAAATCATAGATAAACACACACATACACATCAGTGAGGTGCTGCCTCTTAGAGTAAATAATTTTCTTTAATACCATATAAGAATTGAGTATGAAAACTGGAATAGCATTTGTTATTCAGAACATAAAAATATATTTGATGATCCGCAAAGTATCGCAACGTAGGATGAGCGGTCACCACTTTATATTAATCCCAACATTCCCTCAGGGCTGTGGAGTTGAAGTTTTGGAGTCAGAATTTTGAAGTCGAAGATTTGGAAACGGAGACTTCTGCTCTGCCCAGAGTCGGAGTCAGAGCAGAAAAAATTTGCTTGATAAAGGATGACGTTTTATCAAACGAAAAAATTAAATTTGCAGATTTTTTTTAGAAAAAAGTAAAGTTGATAATTTTTTTTTTATTCCAAGGTTTGGTGAAATTGAAATTCTGTGCGAACAGACTCACTTAATCCCACCAGTGAATTCCTATACCTCTAAAAATAGCAAAACTTAACAAATTAACTCGGTTTAAAGTGGTTTATCGTAACTTAAACTTAAAAACAGAACATAATCAAAAATATTTAATCCCGAAAAGTATTTTCTTTTCCGTAGACCATTTGAAGCTCTGTAGATCATAAGATAGCCAATACCGATATCTGCAAGGTCTGCACAAGTATACAGGCAAATGTTTGCCTGTATATTTGCAACAAAATTGCTTAAGGCGTATTTTTCGTAAGTCGTCTGTCTTAAGAGATATAGCTCATCAAAGCTTGCAACTAGTTTTACTCCATTTTTAGAGCTAAAAGTCGTGACGGACTGGCCGGTTTCCATCCGTTTGAAAAAATGTTTGCACGGATACTATTTGTGATGCCCAATATACAAGAAATAGAGCGGGGAGCGGAAATAATAACACTTTTCGATTTTTCTATGTATTTTATGAGCGCTCTATTAGGCAGTCTCCACTTGATTGTTATGTATTGAATGACCAGTGTTAAGTCGACATACGTCCTAGTACTAGCAGTTAGACTAGTACCATGCATTTCAGCCCTGTTAGTTTATGGTCACCAACACCAGGTATATGAGACATTGTGCTATGGATTACCCTGTCACAATTATGGAGAATTATGCAAGCTCTTTAAATCTTACTGAGGTGATTCAGTCATATTGTTTGAATATGCAGAGACAGCAAATTTAATATTAAAATGAGTGCGCATTCTAGCCCTTCATTGTAACATATCTGAAATCTTTCTTATATTATGTGGATTTCAGAAAGCCTTCCGCAAAATAATAACCAAATTTGACATTACTTCAAGAGAATACAACCTGTGACTAATGCTCCATTGATTCATTCTCTTTTGCCCGCCTCGTTTAAAAGCCGAGCCACACTGAATCGAAAGTTTGATGGTTTATTAAATTGGCCATTTAAGACGAATCCATGAAAAATTGGTTTATGCGTAGTGCTTGAATAACAGCCACAAGCGTCCAATCTTAAACTATAAGTACATGCAGAGAAAAGATATGGTTAATATATGGCCACCGCAACAATAATATGTTCCCTACAATAAAACCATGTTCGTCGCAACCATAGTATTGTTTTTTGAATTTTATTTTGACAACGGTATGATTGCGGTAATATTAATATTGTTGAAATGTAACAATAGTATTATTGTCAAATTTAGAAATGAAAACATGGTTGTAGAAACCGTATAAACATGGTTGGCGTTACAAAAGTATTGTTTTTTTAAAATTACGTTAACAATAATATGATTACGGCAATCATACCGTATGGTTGCGACAATGAACATAACACAACAGGTTTTATAGAGCATACATGCATGTGTATGCTTATGTTTTTTTATATACCAAACAAACACAAAAAGTACACACGATACAGTGTCCATTATAAGAAACAACAACAATCGGAAGGTAGTTCGAGGAATTTTTATTGTGTTTACAATGTTCGGTGAAATACTGTACTTCCTACTGGTTCTCGTTTATTTAAAATCTGCCTGCACTTAAGTATTTAGCCATTGATCATGGTTTAATCACGTTCGTTACTTGAGGTCGACGGATGGTGAAGTAGCATTCAATCCTGCTGGCAACTAAAAGTATTTTTGACTGCCGTTGCAAAAGATATTTTTGTTTTTTGAATGAAATGTTCAATAAAAACATGGCCTCAAATCTGGCTATGAACTAAGTGTAATGAGATTAATAATAACTTGCTTGATAAAAATCTCTATTTTTGAATAACAACCCAATCTTATATGGTATGGTTGAGTGAATCATACTATGGTTGTAGGGATAATAGTATGGTTGTGGGGATCATAGTATGGTTGAGTGCGAATCATATTATGGATCATACTATGATTGTATGAGAAACATACTATGGTTGTGAGGATCATATGTATGGTTGAGTGTGAATCATATTATTGTTGTGAGGATCATAGTATGGTTGAGTGTGAATCATAGTATGGTTTAGTGTGAATCATACTATGGTTGTGGGGATCATAGTATGTTTATGTGTGAATCATACTATTGTTATGATGATCATAATATTGTTGTGCCACAACCATATACACAACAATTGTATGATCCTCTTCGAATATTGTCACCCCAACCATACTTTTTTTCTGCGTGTATAAGTATAATTACTTAACTGATCTTAATATATTGTTCCAGAATTTTAACCAGAAATATTGCTTTTTACAGCAATGTTGTGCTGTGTTAGATATTATGCTCAATATTTTTCTTTCTACAGACGCAGTTGACTATTGCTCTTACCTGAGAGCAACAACCATTCCAAATTTTAGATGGACTATTAATAAGTTTTATTACTCTGCAATTAATAAGTTTTATTACTCTGCACCATAGGATGGAGTGTATAAGATTGTCATTCCGTTTGCTTATATGCTTACGTATCTGCGAATCGCCTTACTAGACATTTATAACTTTTTTGTGAATAGTTTTAAAATAGACAGAATCGGGAAAAAGGGTTAAATTGCAATTTAGAGCAACCAACGAAAAGTCCTGACTAATGGCCTTTGACCCAGAGGTCTAAGGTTACAAGTATAAATAGATCTCGTCGGAACTAAGCATCGGTTCAATTATAGTTAATTCAAATACAAATAGTTTATCGAAATGTCAGGTTATATTAAATAAGTTGACTTCACTCGGCTTCCATGAGTAAGATCCATTGTGAAGCCCTTACAAAAATGCGTCCTTTATATTGCAACTGTATCAAAAGATGTGGCTCATAACACACAATGAAAAATTTTAGCGTAATCAGATTTATTTTATGACTTTCATAGTGGCTGAACCTCAACTTGGGAGGTACCTTTGTGTTCGGGCTTTTAAACATGACCCAATTGAACCGTTGGTTGCGTTGAACTCATTTTTCAAAAATTCGGTCAGATTCGGATGTAATTTGTGGCTTTCAGATCGGTAGGGCTTGAAATTGGAAGGAAAGTCTATTCTGAAAAATAGAAATTTGAAAAAACCTTCACATGATATCCAAACATGGAACTCTTACAATAGGGTTCTTTCTTGGCAAAAAAACCTCCTGATCACTGTACCAAGTTTGATCGAATTCGGTGCCTAATTGAAGTCTGTAATTTGATTACAACGGTAAATGGACAGACGGGTGGGCGTTCATCGCTTATTGGAATCAGATATGAATTCTGGATTTGCCGGCTTAGCAATAAGTTATTATACTCATCATAACATATTTTTATTTCATACGTACTTCCCCTTACGTATTATTTTGACTCAATCTGGGAACCAACATTGCTGGAAAAAAAATCTGGCTGAATTGCAATATCTTCTATTTGTATTTTAGTACTTGTTTTTATATATACAACAATTTATGAAAATAAAGTGTTATTTATTAAGAGGTTCATTTTACTGTTCTTATCGTAAGTATTGTTTACCACATCATTTTGAGAAAAAACCGAAAAAGTTTCTTCATTAGGATCCGCAAATGATAATTAATATACGCCCTGTTGTTCAGTGACTTGAAAATTTTTGGCTTAATTACTCAGCCTTTACTTATATATAAATGCACCCCTAGTCACAATCCTCACAGACAAACACTTACACACTCGTTTCCGCAATCCATTTGAATTGCTTCCTTAAATTAACAGATACTTATATCCTTCTCCGTTTCTCCTTCTTCGGCTGTAAATATTTTTAAATTCCATTCAAGCAACCCTTCAGTTCAGTACTATTTGAGGTCTCCTCGAAAAATTCTACAAATTCTATTGAAAATGACGTAAATCATGCGAAATGCGGCACGAAAGAGTGCTTGCCAAAATCTACACACACTCGCAAATGTAGATCCTTGCGATGTGTTACACTCCTGCCGAAACAGGACACGGTATTTGTTCATTTGTGCGATTATTTCATCTGTGCGTTGTGAGCGTTTCGCACACCCATTCATTCATGAGTTATTCATGAATAAAACATAATATTTCTTTTAATGCTCGAATGTAAGTGACACCGCTAAATAGCGAAAACTTTCTATTTTCTTCTGTTTAGCTTTTCTTAAAAAGTTTATGGTTTTTATGGCCTTCTCGTATGCAACAACAATGCTCAGGCCAAAATAAAAAATAGAAAATACAGCTCAAGATAATCCGACACTTGTGCCACGCTCACATACCAAACAGAGGCAAGATTGAAATTGGAATACCCCGGCGAGTATTTGCAGGCACTAAATGGCGCTACACTTTAAGCATAGAATGAAATAAGTCATGGTAAAATAGAGTAGATGGAAAATATTAAAAATGTGGAAATTCTAAAAATACCGGTTAAAAAAAAATATTTATTTGTAAAGAAAGAACAAAAGGGGGAATATCTGTATACGAGTAACTCACTACAAGTCTTGTCGGTTCAAAAACAATATGACCACTGCAACTTCACAATATATATACCCGTATATTATTTTTTATTTGGACCCATTTTCTTATGAAAAGGTAGTGTTATTACTAGGCAAAATTTGCTTCGTACATATACGAGTAGATCGTTAGGTGAGTAGAGACCTAGAGACGCACAAAGTGCGTCTACCAGGCAGTGAAGTGTTTTTTGCTTTAACTTCTCTGACTTACATTTGCTGTCCCATATGACACACAACAACAAACCTGAGGTAGATCATGAAAAACAAAATCCCATTCATAGTGCTAAAAGAAAAAATATCCCACTTTAGAAGTCAATTCTAAAAAATCAAGTCCCCAAATCAAGAGGTCTAACACCTGCTTAAAGAGGGTTATTTTATTTTTTTTTTCGAAGTGTGCAGAGACCACTGGTTCTACTGTCTTTAAATGTTGTAAGAAAATGTTCTTGTTTCTGGATACCCATATGTCCCCGAATATTAGCGGATGGGACCGGAGCTTAATGAGCTCATCCAGTAATGGGACATTAAATACGCCTAAACCTACGACTTCAAAGAAAAGCTAATTTCAAAGTCAACTTAAATTAAAAAAAAATAGTTTCAGACGCTCAACAGGGAGCATTTTGCCCGACTTGAAGTATTTTCAATAGCAACCAATCGTCGACTATAAAACTAAAATCTAACAAGTTACACAGTTAGTTGGTTTAGGCGGCCGCTCCAAGAAGCATCAACTAGTGTTTGAGTAGTGCCACAGCACTAAGTAAATCAATCGTCTATTGTCCTTGTTTATATTTCAAAACCACCAGAAATCTAGATCGCTGGCTATTGTGATGTCGGTAAGTCAATGCAGGAAATTTACCGTCCCTCCTGAGTGTTGCCAGCGTGATCTTTAATCGGCCAGTGACCCATCAGAACTCCTACCATTCTTGAAATATCCTACATACAGTGGCTGGTAAGAGTATTTGTCTTTCTATTTTCGTAGCCGAACAGGTTTTCTAAGACATACAGCACGATTATATATCAATTCACCATGAGACTGAAATCCCAAGAAAAAAATAGTATTTTGGCTAAGCCACGATAACTAAGGCTAGAAAGCAAACCCTCAATACTTAAGTTATTTGTCAACAAATGGTGCCACTTCTGTTCGTGTCGAATGAAATGTACCAGAATATATTGGGAAAAGTAATGGTTACCAAATTAATGGCCACTATGGTGACGATGATCAAATCTCTACTAGTTTTGACACCAAACCAATAACCAATTTCGTAGTAAAATATTTATAATATACTGAGGTCCAATATGTAGGACTCATACCCTTAGGGTTTACAACTAAGCCAGTACACTGCTTGTTGTCCGTTCTTGTTAGATGCAATCCTTGTTTGTAGTCACAGCAAAATTTGTTTTTAATCGAGTACTTCATGCGTCCGAGGACGGAAGTTATCTTTTATAAAAAACAACAATAATCAGAAGGCAGTGCGAGGGATTTTTATTGTTTACTTTGTTCGGTGGAATAGTTTTCTTCCGACTGGTTCTCGTTTATTTAGAATCTGCCTGCACCGCAACTACGCCTCAGGGTTTCCATTCTGAGGGTCCAATTTTAGATGACTCTTTCGAGCGGTATGGCTTTTATGACACGTTTAATGTTGGCTTCTAAAACCTGAATCGTGGCTTGTTTGTCAGCATAGACTTTGGGCTTTATGTAACCCCAAAGATATCACTCGAACTAGGCGGCCAACTCACATGTCCAAAACGCGAAATTAGCTGCTTTTCGAAATGACCTCTTAACAAATCCATTGTTTAAGCAGCTATATGGAAAGTGGCACCGCCCTGTTGAAATATCGTTAAGATTACTGGCTCCAACTTCAGGTAGCAAATAGTCGGATAGCACGACGCGAAACCGAAAATATGCAACGATAATTCCACCAGCTTATAATCCGCACCAAACCCTGGTTTTCTCTGGGTATAATGGCATCTCCTGAAACTCTTCTTGTTGCTCTTCAACCCAAATGCGGCAATTTTGTTCATTGACTTTGACGTAGAGCCAGTAATAGGCCTCATTAGTAAAAAAAAATTTGGTCGAAAACAGTGGATCTTCCCGTTTCTCATCGAAAGCTCATTTCCTTAATACAGTTGCCAACATTTGAAGGTAATTATTTTCAAAAAATGCCATAAAATTTGCTTTCAAATTACCAATAAAGATTCCACACTTGATTTGAATGTTTATATTTTTTTGTTCTGAAAAAATACCTCTAGATCGATCACCCATTACATTAGTTTTATAACAAATATTTGTTTGTACCAATGAATGTTTTAGCTAGGCATCTTTATGTGTAGCGATCGACACGGAATCAGAGTGCAGGCCGCAATTGTTGTCCGATCTTCATAAAATCCGATCTTTTGAAATTGAAAAAAAACGATTCAGATTTATATAGCACCAAAGGTTGCCAGATCAGATAAAATTAATACTGACACTGAATTCATTCATGAACCGCTTACCAACCATTAAAAGCAGATGCATGTCCAACACCAAGTCTTTTGGCAATGTTCTCTTTCTTTTCTCTTTTGTCTGCGCAACATGTGGTATACATGTTCCTTTTCCCGAACGCATTACAAGTGCTGGGGGTTTTGTCAACAAGAACCGGCCGTTTTTCATTATCTTAGGTTCGGACCACTTGCCCATAAACGAATGCCTTTAATTCAGCAAAACAATTGTCATATTCAATTTGAAAATCATTAAATTGTTGTTAAGTACCCTAATGTCCTCTATTGAAGGGAATCGATTTTTTGGGTTTCATGATCTGAAAATTTAGACACGGCTATCTAGATTAGTGAAAATTTTTTTCGTCGCCTTAAAAACCATAGAGGTTGTGTTATATTCGGACTCGTGACGAAATGTTACTGTTGTTTTATACCCCTCAGTCCGTATTTAAACACGGTCGAATTAGACTGCAGCAGGGCTTATATGGGTTTAGTTATTTAATGTTTTTGCGAAAATGTTACTGCTTGTAAAAATTCCAAAAGTATACAAAACATATATGAGGTTTGCCATTGTGTTTTTTATTTCTAAATTGTAAAAAATAAGCTAGGAATATTTGTATCCCTGGGACAGATACCTTACGGCCCTAGTTCTGAATATTATCAGCAGTTTCTAGAAATCCACAGGCTAATCCGACACCGTTTAGTTCGAATACCATCACCAGATAATCACCACTGCCAGCTGTAGCACGCGCTACGCCCGCGGATCTTGGGCGAAGAAAACTACGCTCACACATGCATAAACACACAAATACACAAACATAAGTAGCAAAATTCTACTATTGTAAGAACATCTGTATGTGTGGGAGCGTTTGTCAGACTATGTTTATGTATGTAAAGAATTAATGCTAAGACATAAACGCAAACACTCCAAAAATCCTACACATGAGTCAGATTCAGGCATTTTGGCCCACTACAACAACCCACAAGAACAACAAAAACATCGGAAGCTGCATAAATTTTTGCTAAAATATTTCTTCTGCTACTTCTGGTTTTTTTCTTCGTTTTTGCTTATTTTCTCTTAAGAAAAATTTGTATTTTTCTTAGACGCAAAAAAAATTGTATACATTTCCACCACTCCAGAATGAGTGAGAGGGTCCTCACGTAAATACGTTCGTATGAGTGTGGCTTGTTAGTGTGTGGAGTCCGGACGAGTGTGCGGGTGGGGTGTGTGGTGTAAACACATTTCGAAGGATTTACACGGACTGTGTGTGGGTGTGTATGTGACGCTCCCTCCCTCTGTGCTGTGCCATTGTTTATGGCTGCTTAGAAAAGACATCAGCATTTGTAACAGAGTAACGGTATTAAATTGGGCCATAAAATAATTGCACTTTCTTGACTGTTGTTGGTGTTGTTGTCGTAGTTGCTGCTGTTTTTGTGGTGAATGTGGCGAAGCGTGTGTGCAAGTGGTTGGCGTTTAGTGTAGTTGTCACCGCTGCTGCTGTAACTGGTTTGTAGGCATATTTCAACACCTCTTGTAATTTATTCAACAGCAGGCAGTGGGTGATACAAAATAGGATTAAAAACAAAACTTGAGGTGGCAAAAGAGGATTAAGAAATTCAAGAAGAAACGAGAAAAGAAAGTTTATTTTTTTAATCAGTGATCTCAGGAAAAATTATCTTATATTCATTTCTCTACTTATTACAAGAAAAGGTTTCTGTTACTTTTCTTAAAAATGTCGTTCTTAAAAATGCGAAGGTACATACATCAGCAAGATAAGTCAGTTTTGCAATGACTGATTGTTTTCACCTATGATCTGTTTTATTGTTTTCTCCTGTTGGCACAAACGTAATAATACGTAAAGGAACCAACACGTTAATTTAAAATTATTAAATGCAGTTTGATTTTATACGACTTATGCAATTTTTAACAGTTATTTTTGCTCTTCATTAAGGAGTTACTATCCAAATTCTTTTTAAAAATCTGACAACACCAATTATTCTTTAATTTTTTATTTTATAACTCCACAACTATTATTTTTCAATTTTATTTCTCTTACTGTAACAGATATTGATAAGTACATTTGAGGTACTTGAGGTACTCGCTAAGGAGTTATTTTGTTTAATTTTGTTATTCCTGAAAATGTTCTGCAGAGAGGAACCACATATCGAATAAAGAAAAATATAACAAAAAAATAAGAACCGTGGTTCGATAAATTTTATTATTTAGTAAAATTTAGAATAAAGACCGAATTCAAAAATTAAAAATTACTGCTGTATTGATAAGCCTTTTTTCTAAAATACGGCAAAATAAGTCAGTCAGTGACTTTTATTTACAAAAGTCCTGCACAAAAAGCAGCAGATACTTTTATTTAAAAAAGTCATATAGGTAAGAGTATATATATATATATATATATATATATATATATATATATATATATATATATATATATATATATATATATATATATATATATATATATATATATATATATATATATATATATATATATATATATATATATATATATATATATATATATATATATATATATATATATATATATATATATATATATATATAAAATTTGGTACGGACACAAATTGTAATGCATTATACCATGCATTTACAGGGTGGGCTATTAAAAATTTTCAATTTGAACCGGCTGTTAAACAAATTACTGTTAATTTTTTAAATTTTTGGATTTATTGGAAACGTTGAACTTTGCCATTCAATAATGGAACACAATATCATACATATGACTACCACAACTGGCTCGGCAGTACCTCATCCGCTAAACCCAAGCTTTCACTACATTTTCAATTCTTTCGTACCGAATCTCTTCAATAGGAACTTCGATTTCGTGTTTTAACGCTTCAATTGTCTCTGGATGCTTTGCGTAACATTTATTCTTAATGGCTTCCCACAGAAAATGATCCAAAAAGCTAAAATTACAGCTCCGAGGAGGCCAATTGCAATTTCGGCTGATTATTTTATTTCCAAAAACAGTGCGTATAAAATCGGAAATGTCCTTAACATGTTGGCTAAAGAAAAACATGCGTCGATAGGCTAGAATTTTACCTAAGCTAATTATTGCTGGCTCATAATGATTTACGTTATTTATGGCTTCTAGAGGTACATTATTTTAGATCAACCATAGTAGTGGCTTATGATCGATGAGAGCAAGGTCGGAAGTAAAATAATACTTCTGGAGTAGCTGGATTCCAAAACTGGAGGGACCTTTGTATCATCACAATCAATTATAATATCTGGTTTTGAAATCGGAAAAGTCGCTTTCATTACGTATGAACAAATTTCAATAGGCTTCGTCTTCGCGAAACCTAAATAATGTGCAAATTTTCATCGAAATCTGTTATTTGCGAAATTTTCTTTTATTTTCACGAAAGATAGACAGATGGACGTCGCTCAATGGGATCGGTTAGTAATTCTGAATCGATAGTAGTAGTAAACATGGTGCCTATCACCTTTCCTTATTTAATACAACAGTGGGATAGCACCCCCTGGAATTAACCCCCTCATTTGGTCTGACCGTATTGAACGTAAAGATGCCGAACAGCCAATTAGCAGTATACAAACATGAATGTGGTTGCATGTATCATAAAAAGGCAATTGAAAAATTGAAGGAATCCTTCTAGCTAGAAGGCGTCACCAGTCCCAATACTTCAAAAACGTCTACTTTATCTAAATCTTTACTTGTTCAGAGATATTCGAAGATTTCCCTTTTTTCCGAAGTTTTTAATCGTGCATACACCATGTGTCTGGAGTTTACCAAGTTCAATTAACAGTATTCAAAGTTTATTTAAGTTATTGGAGATGTCCAAATTGCATATCATCATTACATCCTTTAAATTTCAATTTCCAGTATTCCAAGCCTTTCGTTTTCGATTTCCGTTTAGCCTTCTATCTCGTTTCCCCCTGTTCATGTATTTGTTATTGCCTATGTTGGATGGACTGTGCCTGGGCATATGTTTGATTTGAAACAAGAGTTCCTTGTTGCTGTACTCTGTCGAAATTTGTTTAGTTCATCGGAGCATGCATATGTGTGTCTGTGAGAGGGTGTGTGTTTTTGTGTAAGTTTCACAGAAAACTTTGAATTGCTTTTATGTGGTTAACAAGCAAATTGTCCTACAAGATTAATTTCGGGGACCCAAACCCCACAATGAAAAACACATAACCATACAATTTATAGACCGAAAACTGGCACACAAACAACCACTATCAACACACTCACACACACACACATACGCTCATAAAAACCAAGCAGCTCAAACCCGTTGTCGGATCATAGACATTTCAACACATACAAATGAATTCATTATATGAACGTCGGATTCATCCGAATTCCTCACTCCTCACTAAGGCGGCAGTCAGTCAGTCACTCACTCATTTATTCTGACCCCGCAAATGCGGACGGGCGAACTAAATGGGAGGTCGTCCTGTTCAGAGGTGGAGGATTACATTTGGGCCATCCCTATTTTTAAATCTATGCTAAACTTTTTGGATACTTGTGTTTGAATAATCAATGCGGTAATACTATTATAGCAGAGAACTCAATTTAATACCCACCGACCAATCGACCAACCGACCGTCCGACCAATGGAACCATACAAACAAACAAACAAGCCCATCTACACACCATCCCATCATCAGCAACCAAAAACACTAGCCTGTCCCGCACAAATCCATTCTATAAACTAATGGAATGCTATTGTTGGCATTCCTGGTGTTGTTGATATCCTTCACTCATTCTCTCACTACAGATGCTTCAGCTCCTGCTGCTGCGGCAGCTTGTGATGATGATGGTGAAGCTGATGATTGAAGAGGAGGCTAGAAGTAGTTTTTCCGCAATTTAAATAATTCTTTTTTTCTCTCTCTTTTTCGTTTCAACTATAAAAGAATTCATTAAGCCGTCCCGAAATGTTAGAAGAGGTTATTTTGAGGGGACTTAGGTTTCGGCGTGGCGGAGATTTTCGTATTTAAATTGTTTGAACTTGAAATGAAATCAATAAAAAATGGTTAACAAAGTATTCACTTCCATCGTAAAGAACTTAATTAAACATTGATTCATTTTGTTGAAAACATGTTGCTAAACCCAAACTTCGGGGCGAAGTGGATTTATATAACAGGATAATAATAAAATGAAATTCTTGTGTAATTTTAAATAAATAAAAATAAAATATCCACAGTGGCTTCTGTGGCTTAGTTGTAATGCTGTACTTTGATAAATATTATTTTAAACACATTCCTGCCTTATGGGTAAGTGTTGATACATAAATTATTTTAGCGTGGGCCAGGTGAGCGATATCGCGGTCATTTTTGTATAGAAAAGATTTCATTAAAATTGTACGAGCCAATCTCTGGGCAGGCAGTAACGGGTTAATATGATTTAATTTTAATTTTTTCAAGACAATTGATAATTTAATCGTTTCTCAGTTGCTTAAACCTTATAAGTCATGATCGAACAATAAATTAGAATGGATTTTTGTCCGTCAAATCAATTGCCCATTTGAATCATCAATCAGCTGAAAATCAAATGAACTGGGTCGGTAACTTCACAGTACAAGTGTGTCTTTGTAAAGGTCGCATGGCCGAAAACAGTACTGCTGCAGAAAAAAAAATGTTGGCGAGTAGAGCGAAGCAATTGAACATACAGCATCTTACAAGCGATTTTTTTAAATGAGCTTTTTTAACACTTCTACGTCATTCAATTGATATAGGAACTGCAGTCTAGAGACGAATTTTATTATCGCATTGCACCAAGTGTAAGGTCGCACATAGAGTTGATGCCGATTTTTAAAATATTAAAAACAGCATTACAACACAATTGCCTGAAAATTCACATGCCACGCTTACAAGGTTCAATTGACTCAAGGGCTGAAGCCTTCTGAGCATTTCAAGCGTCACCAATACACTAAATGGTTGGTTGAACTGACAGAAGTGAATTGCGATATTCTAAAGAAAGTCCCATTTATACGAGACAACTTTACTTGCGTCAATTTTTATGGTACCATTGAACTTGCTTCTTGTATTTACACAAGGCAATTCATTTAAGGCAATTTTTGCTTTCATTATTGCCTGTTCTGATATTTTGTGATTTAGTCGTTGCTTTGTGTGTGACAAATTCCTAAATTAATATGCAGCCAACTTCACACTACATGTTATATTTTCCATTTTCATTTCCTTTATTACTCTCCAGCAAACTGAGAGTAAAGTTACCTCATGTAAATGGGGACCAAGGCACCTTCAGCGACGAGGCACACTTTGATCTCAGTGGATTCGCTAAAAATCAGAATTGCATCTTCTTCGAAAATTAGGTCGCCCAACCCCTGAGATTATAGCTCTCTGTTAGCTTCATACTAAATTGGATTTTGCTCACATTTCGAATGATACGTAGATGACCAGTGAGCAGACCTCAACTAAGGTGAAATTAAACCATATTCGTGCATGTGTTTCTGTAGTCAGAATGCAAATAACCCTGCACATTAAAACTGCTGCTTAACAAGCCACAGTTTAAATACTATAGCGCTTAAATTTATCAAGGTACCATATAAAAATTAATAACCAAACCTGGTGAAATTGACCATCCAATTTAAGGACCTTCCTTTTTACAAGCCACATATTGATTTCCATATTGGTCAAGTAATGCATAGTACACGATGTCCAACAACCAACATTGGTGAAATAGAACGACAGCACTTATTTAAAATATCTTTTTTATAATCAACACCGCATAAGGAGTGTTATAAATATGTTATAAATATTATAAATTTGTAACATCTCGAAATACTTATCTGCGACCCTAAAAAGAATAAACAATCCATGAAAATTAAACTACAGGTATTAAAGCTGTGCTGCCGACATTTTCCACAAATATATATGTAGCTCATAAATATAGGTCTAGAGGTCAAAAAACCCGCAAGGTCTGTTTCAACCTCTGGAAAATCACTATATTTTTTAGTTTTTTCTTAGTAAGGTTTCTTTCTTGTATATCGCCACTATCTACTTCGATCGTTAGAAATGTTCACGTTCCGCCAGGGAATATTTGTAGTGTAACATCATGATTGGGCAATTGGGTTTATACTGAAATAAAATAAAACAGACCCTGGTGGACAATAGGGCGTAACCACGCTCACATTCAAAAATTACCTAAATTACCAATAAGTTAAACCGATTATAATAAGTTTTCTTCGAAATAAAACTAATTACTATCAATTTATCATACACAATATGAAAACATAGAGCAAAATGGAGTGGATCCGTTCTTTCAACTTTAGAATAATAAAATTCATATCACTTGAACTATTTCCGGTATGATGATATAAGTAGGTATATAGTATGATGTTGGCATAAAAAACCTCACCCCTTGTAAGAAATGTATCGGAATCAATGATTGAGGGTATGTTATATATAGTTGGAAATACTTTGTCTCTCATATGATGGAGTGCATATACTTATATACACGCGAAAACAATGATTTTCCCTCCCTAAACTTTAAACGTCATTAATTTTACTATTTCGCTGAATTAAAGGCCTTGACTCATGAGCTTTAAAGACTCAAAATGGTTCATAGCCAACCACAAGTTTGACCCTATCAAATATTTTAATACGATTGAATCTAAGCTCCCGCTAAATGTACAACTCAGCAATTATTATCTCATTGGTCCCCTTTCCCTCTGCAACACCACAGTATGTTAAATAGTACCAAAAACATCCACACGACCACGTTGTAATGTGTAATGGGTATGTGTGTGTGTAGATCGCTCGATATAGTTTTCAATTAACAGGTAATTTTGGCATTTGTTTCTTTTTGCGTTGGACATTATTTTGTTATTCCCTTTTTGTACACAGAATAACATCCATAACCAGGCACCGAAGGACAGACGGTGCTTATGCTGTCATTCGTTTGTCGATCTGTGAATGCTTTCTGTGTTAATTGACAAGATATTGCCAAAGGATATTTGAGCAAATAAAAGCCAAGCATAGGAGCATATCCATCGCCCCCTACACCCACAAACGCCGGCACGAACCAGTCAATCACTCACACTCGTTCATTCGCATGTTACAACCAGAGACAAATCCACATCGTGTGTCGATATTAGAGTATCAAAAAATAATATCAATTGCAAAAAAACAAACACACACACGTACACGGAGACACACACACACACACACACTCATACGCATACGCATATACAACAGCAGAAGGGAGAGAGAGTGAATTGTGGAAAAATTTCATTGTCAGCAAACTGATTATCTGGCATCAGCACTTAGACATCTCAATATCTCCATAACTTTCCTCTGACACATACATTTACGTACATTTACACTCACACACATGCACCTACACACAATCAAGCACGATTCTGATGGCCAACAATCGAATGGGATGGATGAAACATCAGATAGAGCTTAAATATCAGAATCAAAAGTAATAGTATCCGTGTTTGGGTGTGCGTGTGTACGTATGTGTGTGCCAAAAACAATACCATCATCACGAGAGGCAAAGTAGGAGACAGAGAAATGCGAATGAGAGACCGAATAAGAAGAAGAAGAAGCAAAACACATCTGAAATTGCAATATAATTGTATGTGTTCGTTCGTACGTTCGTTTGGTTGGTCGGTCGTTGGTCGGTATCAATTTGAATTCGAGTTTATTTCATTTCGATTGACAATCATTCCGTTTGCTTCAGTTCTCATTTATAACATGACATTAGCACAAAAACGTCAATTGTCTGGGTGGGGATATCGGCGTGCGTATGCGAGAGCTACCATGTCTGTCGGCGTCTCAGAGGATGATGACAACATTGGAAATTATTATCTCAGTAGCATTCCAATAACAGCACAAACCGCAATGAAAGCTAATATTCCTTCATTCAACTCATGCCACTGTTCGTTCCTTCGCTCGTTCGTTTACCCCCGGCTCAAGTCATATGGTCCTATGCCTCTGTTACCTGTTATGATATTTCCAAAAGTTATTATCCATCCAATTTTGGTTGAAACTTGCACACAAACACACACACACAGTTGATGTGAGTGAAAATTGGTAATACTGTTGAGTCAGCATTAATAGATGGCCTAAAGCACTCCAGTTTATTTATGGCAGCCACAGAGATTTCGGCAAAGGTATTACTTTGCTTGTAGCTTGACTCTGGCCATAGATCCTATCAATTTCTTATTGGTAAATTGTTGTTTATTTAGTCTATTAACTATTGGGACGCACAAGCACTGGCAGAGTCCCGATTCAATTCAAATATGCCGTGATGACTTGTGAAATGTTAATATTGAAATAGCAAACAAACAAACACATTAAGAAGCGCTACTTCACCTCTCCTCTCGCAAGTGTAATGCTTGAAATCTTAATTTATTGGAAAGCCAAAAGTAACAAATATTTGTATAAGCCATCAGCAAATAAAGTAGATACGAGTATATTCATATATTAAAATCCCCCACACATATTAATTTCAATCTGAATAAAATTTCAGCCAGAATTGTAACCTCAAGGTAGCAAGTGATTGAAATAAGTTCCAACGTTTTGGGAACTTTACATAATGCTTAAAATTCTACAGCAAAGTTAATCCTCGAGTTACCAAGTTATTGAATCCCTTCTAGATTTTGTCTCGTCAATATCTCAATTAAATCTATCTGGATCTCCCCTGGCGCTGGTTGGTACATGGGCTCAACAGCAATATTAGTGGTGTATTTTGTTGATAACTAGGATTGGCTTTTATTTACAGTCAATTCAATATCTAATTTAAGCCACATAGAATGTTGAGCTCCAACGAGAACAACAATATAAAAATATCTTAAATTATGTCAAAATTGGTAACATTTACTTAAAGATTTTTAAATATTTAATATTTTAATGTAAGGAATTGATAATAAACATATTTGTACAAAATGGAAAATCATAGATGTGGTAACGCCTTAGTCTTCTGGTTTCCGTTGTATCATCCAGCAATGCAATATCCAACAGGTCAATGGTCATATCCAGGTGATTATCATCAATTGAATTTATCTATTTCTTCTTTAACTAATTGGGGGAAATATGGTTAATGGGGCAAGGGCTATATAGAAATTCTAAAACATGTGCATCTTCACTATTATAGCTGAATATGTGTGGCCGAAATATATTCTGCAGATGAACATCAAATGATTTTGCTTTGCTTTTATCAGTTATCCTCCTGAATTTTTAATACACACAGAGAAAAAACTAGTTGGAAGTCAGTTGGAACTAGAAAAACTCCGTTGGCAAAGAACCTGTTCTCTGTAGGTAGGAATATTTCTTTTCGTTGATCGTTTTAAGTACTTAATAGCTCTCCATAAGCAAAGCTCATCATTACATGACACGAGTACATCAAGACCTTTTTAAAAAAAGGTGGTTGTTTTTCTCTTGAAAAAGCTTTGTTTGAAGTTCTTTGGTGGCTTTGTTAAACATTCGTTTGTCGTTTGGATTTCTGGTAGTTTGCCTCAGTCGTCTTTTATTTCTTATCATCTCTGCAAATTTGAAATTAACAATATTTTGGTGCCTTTCTTTATTGTCAGCAATAGGCGTTGATAAGAACCCAGCTTCATGGATTAAGTTGTGAAGAGATTCAACAATATCTTCTTGTACAGCGGCAGATTATATAGGTACTAAAACGGCAGATTATATAGGTACAGCGGCAGATTATATAGGTACCTAAAACGTTGAGGTTGAGATTTTGTTCAATCGAATGAGAAAAAGATTTTAGGTCAGTATTGGAACATTAACTTTATAGTTCTTTTAATATCTGTGAAGAAAAGTATTAAAATTTATTAGTATTGAGATGTGATATGAACTGAGTTCAACACCATCAGATATTTAAAAAAATTGACGAGATATACCGTTCAAATTTGCAAAGTCCAGCACGTCAGGAATTCTTCTGAGATCTGTTGGTCATTATACAGTTTTACCAGTTGATAGTACAGATTAATTGATATGGATATACTTGTACATTTGTTCAGCTCTTTATTTATCCTTAAACCCCACCAATAATGCTTGGCATTGAAATCAGCTTCCGAATTCGAGAACCCTAGAAGAATCGGGTGCATTTTAAAAATAGCGGAATTCTTACTTCAGCTGAGACTTCAATTTTTCTAGAAGATTTTACAACGATATCTGGCACACGATGAAGGCCTTTTCGTCGGGGTGATTCAATATTATAAGATCGAAGCCTTTAAGTCTAAACTATGTTTTTTGGAAAGCCGATCAGCATTTCATATTGCAATTTTAAATCAAATTTCCATAACTTTGTAAGTAGAACTGACCTCACTCTTAAAAGTGTGTTAGTAAGATCAATTTGTTTTTGCAAATGTATTTTTTTATTAAATGAAGTAAATTCTGTTAATTTTAAAGCATCGTAATATAAAAACTTTCTGTTTTGATTTGTGTACTGGAATGTTCAGTTTCTAAAATTTTAAAACTTCCCCATCATCATGTAAAAGCTTGTATATCTTTGGCGGTTACGGCTATTTTGAAGCTTTCTTTAATTTTTTTTATTAAACGGCACAACCCCTATAACTAGCAAGCAGCTTGGTTTTGAAAACTGTTAATGCAATACACTTCTGTAAAATGGTCTAATCCACATTTAACATAGTTAACAGATTTTTAGCAAAAACTTTTAGTGTGTTTAAACTCCTGACAACGATAACGCTGAACGAGGTAATCAGATTTTCTTGGCGGCTTCACCCTAACTATAGCATTGTTTATATGCCTAAGGTCGTAAATTTGTTTATCAGTTTAGGTTACCTCCAACCGAAGACGCATTAATCTGTCCATTTGTCTGTCCAAGAAGAAATAATAACAGATTGAACAAATTATTTTGTTTCTATTCGTATTTTTTGTAATTGCTAAATGTGTTATCGTCTTAATCCTAGATTTAATTGTTTCTGTAACCAATTAATTATTATAGGGATTATATTCTGATGTAGGAATAACAATAGTATTTCGAAACTGCAAACTAAACAGGGTTTAGTTACTACAAAGAAATTTTTGGTTGCCACCATCATTTATTGGTACCATATTAACATGTACTTCCAACCAAAACTTTTCCTCAATTAGGTTGGTAAAGACGATTTATTGGCTGTGCGACCCGTTATATTATCGTAGCTACCTACTTTTGATATTTCGAACCATGTAACCACCAGTACCATGGTATGTGGGTGATTGCAATATAAAGTGTGTTTTTCCAACCGAATTTAGCTCGGAACTGAGTTTTTTCTGCGAGTACTTGTATTATTAAAATCTCATAAAGCGCAGTTCGCGTGGGAGGTACTACAAAATCAAAGCACAATTCTTACGACTTGGCCAGTTTTTATTCTAGTTCAAGACTTTTTTGTTGTGTCCTTTTCAAAATGAAGGTAAAACGAAATTGGTGAATTGTATTTGCTACGATTGCCAGACAGACTGTGCAGCTGTTTCTAAACCCGCCATGGTTTTTCTTCAGCAGTCTTTGGCAACGGTTACTTCGGCAACAAATCAAATGACTTATACGGGAGACTCATTTTTAATAATGAGAATTACCCTTTGCGTATAGTCTCCGAACAGTGCGTGGAGCAACCTTCAATGCGTAATATCATTTCCACCAATTCCGTTTCGTATTGGTCTACCTTGAAACCCGCAAATGCAAAAAGCACAAAGTGTGCATGGTTTTGTGCGTACATATACTCATACTTATCATGCGTTGCACATTAGGGCGTATCAATCTTTTTTAATAGTTCGGTCTTTATCATTATTATGATTTGAACCGTTTTTATTGTGGTTCGATACAAAAAACTAGAAATTCTAACATTCTGAAAAAAGTTGTCTGGGTTTCTATCAACACTCGGGTAGTTTCTAAGAATTAATTATTCACCAAATCATGTCGTTGATATTTTATTTGCTTATTACTAATTTTCAGCAGAATCGCGAACATTATATAAAAATTGTTATTCGAATATCAAAAAGGGTAAAAATGCGACATTTGTACAGGAGGAACCTAAATGGGCGTGCCTACCATTCTTTTCGTACGCGCGTATTAAAACCATCAAAAACAATAGTATGCAATTTACAACTTTGGGTTAATTTTTGCCACTGTTCAAATAAATTCTTTTCTATTGATTTTTGGTCAGATCTTGTGTGATAATATTAGAAGAATACCGAAATCGGGCTAAAACGTATATGTAAGAGGTGTGTCAATGTGATAAGTCTTCAATCCAAATCCATAGGCAGTTTTTTCAGATTATGACAAGCTAATACGATTAACGTGGGACTTACATGCCTCAAATAAATTTAAAAGTATTGAAAGCTTTATCTCTTCCTTTTTCCCTAGTACTGTAAGAGATTTAAAATCCAATATTTCTACGATATTCTTTCTAATTGATGCACTCTTCATAGCAAGGTGAACAATATATATTCACTATAGCTTTTTTTTTCAAACTGCGTTAAATCCCCAAAATGCGAATAACTTGAATATCACTCTGAAATAAATGAAATAAATACATTAAAATAATCAAAATTTAAAGTGCCTCTTAAACGCTTTATCGCATACCTTGCATGCCATTTTAAATGTCAGAGTAAAGAGCCGAATGTATTGAATTCGATTGCATTCCAAAATAACGCGATATTTAAATAAATACTTTGCTAATTAATTTGCGTTTCCTGCGTTTGCAATTGATAAATACGCAGTGGAGTTCATTCTCCGAATAAACAACAAACGCCATTTTGTTGTCAAAGTTATTGTTGCTGTGTTTGGCATCGATTATCTAAATTGATAATCTCTCCAATTTTGGTTAAAATAAAATGTTAATTTTGGTCTAAAATATCTAAAATATCCTTGCATTTGAAACACTACCCAACAAACCAAAACCATTTAGAAATAACTTGTAACAAACTTACTATCATAAGCCTTAAGCTTAGAAAACGTTAGTGAAAACTATAGTAATACGCTTGGTAACAATTATATAATAAACAAAATTGAACCCTGTTATAAGCTTGCTAGTCTATAATATACAATAAGCTTAGAAATGTAAGCTTTGAACAAGCTTAGAAATATAAGCTTTAAACAGGCTTGGAAATGTCAGCTTTGTAAGACATTTTTTTATAGTTCTATATATTTTATTTTACTTTTACAAACTTTATTTCTTCACTTTTTTACTTCTCTTTAATTTATTCACTTTTTCACTTTTTTACGTCTCTTTAATTTTCACTTTTTTGTTACTCCAACTTTAGAATTCAACATGAACAAAACAACTGAGAACTTTAACAAAGAAAACAAAATGCACGTGTACAAATAACGACACATCATATACGTCGCAGCGACTTTGGGTTTTTTTGTTTCTTGTGTGAAGCAAGCAGCGTATAGTTGACGACTTTGTGTTTATTTTTCTTTGTTACGAAATCTATGGGTTCAAATGATGTATGTTTAAGAAAAGTTGTAGAAATTTGTTAGTAGTAAGTGTATTCTCCAATTTAGTTATATTACGCTTAGGGACTGGTTTGTTGGGTATTCATGTACATTTATGCTTGTACGAGTGTGTATGTGTGCTCTAGTGTATTCCATGTGCGTTGGTGTGTATGTGAATCTCCGCATGGCTGCGGCATTCACATGCATGTGTGTGAGTGTATTTCGGAGCAGCGCATTTAAGTTAAATTGTGATGTTGGAACAACTGACGCTGAGCATACTAATTTCACAATCCCATCAAATACAACACATTCACACAGACTTAACAACCAAAGAGGACAGCCATTCACACATACACACATACGGCATACGCCGGAGCTTGTATTAGTTTGTGTGACTTCATTCTTTGGTGTTCTTCGCACACACACACTTGCTCGGATATGCTGGTAAATCTGCAAGAAATGTTTATGTATGCACTCGCGCTCTATTTTTAGGATTCCAAACAGATTCAGTAAATATTATATTTTGGTAAATTTGCTTAAAACATACACTCTCTCACACACACACACACATTCACATACAGTCAGTCTCACATCTGAATGTTCAAAAGTTCATTCATTCGTCCCCACATATACTCAGAGGAGCCACGAACAGAAAGAGGACTGTTGGAAAACAGAGACATACACATACAAACACACACACACACCATCGAACATTCTCAAATTGAAAGCATTTTTGTTAAATGTTCGAATGGCAGAAGAACAAAAATGAAAATTAAAACAAAAGAAATTTTCATTTCGGGGGTTCATTGAGACAGAGCATTGATCGATTCGATGGGTTGTTGGTTTCCAGACAGGACGGAAGGAAATCCATTCATTTATTTTATTTTTAAGTTATTTTAAAAGTAAATGGCGAATGGAACATGAATTTAATCCTTCAAACGCTCAAGGAAAATACCACAAAAAATCACGGGAACACTCATTAACGGTGGATTTTCTGCAATCTTCTTCCGGAGTCTTCTACGGAGTAAGTACGCCTTTCATTTATATAACTAATATGTTGCTATTGCAAAATACCTTATGTTAATATCGGTTGTTAATTTCAAACACAATATATAGAAATTATGATAGAGTGTATATCAAAGTAGCCATTTCGTGCGCAACACCTACAAATATTTATGGAATATTCTCTTAAGCATTCGTAGGACTGATCGTTATTATGATTTGAACTTTAGCAGTCGTTAGCGTGGTAAAATTCTAGGACGACCTCGTGCCATGTCCTTCCATCCGTGTATCTGTTAAACGCACAATAAGCTGTTTGGGATTGTAAATGGGCAAAATTGGTCCAGGGGGAAAAAGTTGCCTTTCAAGGGACGGACGCTGAAAGGATCCAAAAACCAGACCATTTTTTGCAAATACGGTGGGTATTACCTCAAGGTATATCCTCTAAATATGCAATGTATTATGTTGATTACGCAAAGATTGGTTAGGTCGAGAAAGAAGGAGGAAATAACGTTTGCACATATTCAATTTGAATCGGACATTGTATATGAAAAGAATCGCCTCTGTGGGGAGACCGCATTCGTAGAGTATGGCTGATGAACAAGTGCCCAAAAAAGTGTCATACGATCAGTAAGCACGCAATCAAAAGTAAGTCAGAGGATATAGTGATACATATTCCGCCGATGTTCAGGAAAACTTAAAAATTGGCTACCAAACTTCCCCCGTCATGGGCGTATCTGCTCAGCTTTGGAAGTTTAAAGGATAATGTCAGAATTGGACACACCCTCCTTCTTTGAGTGAGTCTATACTATATTTTTGGGTACGCTCATTGGACATCTTTAATGTTGAAAGTAATTAATTAAAAAATCTAAAACGTATTGTAACGGAAAGCGTTTTTTCTTTAACGGGCATTTTGTTCACATCTGCAACTTTAAAGGAAGTCACAGGATCGCAGCGGTTAACTACTCGAAGCTCTTCGTGATATGTTAGGGTATCCCGACTTTTTCTTTACAGTTTCATTCTCTGACCACAGAAAGTCGCTGAACTTGTGGACACTTAAAAATTGTGTTCCATAACAGCAGCTTGGCAACCTATCGAAGTTGTCTGCATTCTTCCGATAGCAATTCCTGCATCAATACAAATCCAAGCATACCATAAAATGGGTTGTCTATCTGGCAATGGCCAAATGAGTCGATCGGTGCCAAATAAACTTATTCGATACTTTAAAAAAATATTTGGTTGGTTATTGATTTAATGTCCCAATAGAGTAGACAATAAAAATATTTTAAAAACTCACTTTTGCCCAATTAAAACAGAAAATTTTTCATAGAAATTTGATAGTCATAGGTTTCATTCTGTTAAAAATTAATACCGATCGATTTACTTGGACAAAAAAAACTTATATCTATGTGGGACTAAACTTGTCTAAATATTTTAAAATAAAAGTGTTCATTAGAGTGAATAGTTTGTGCAATATTTATATTTTTCAGCAAACTCTAAAATTCGTTATTTTTCCATTTTTTTCTCTGATAAAAATCAGACACGCTGAAATGCTTTTGGAAATATAAATAAAAATCTTTATTTCTAGTTAAATTTCAAAAAAGGAAGAACAACAAAATATTCGTTATAAAAACCCCCTTCAAATCCAATGCATTTAAGTTTGTGCCCCACCAAGAGATGAAACCAAAATCAAAATTTGCATTGCCTCGAGTGGTTATAGATCTTTTGGAAGAACCGGTGATTTGTTAAACAGATAATAGGGTTAATAAAATTATTTTGAACAGGGCGCTGAAAACGATATAATTTATGGGGGGCTTGGATTGATTATTTCTTTAAAAGTACTTACAATTTAAAAAAAAATAATATTATTGCCCGAAAAAATGCATTTTAAGCAACTATTATGGCTTAAAAGCATAATAAGTTGATTTATTGGGTCCAAATTAATTTTAATATTGAGTTTATTGAGTGTTTTCCTTAGTCCAAATCAATACTTAAACATTTTGGAGAAATAATACGAAATAATAAAAGGGTGTTTTTTAGACGTGTTGTTTTCAATCTAGCCACACTTTTTTCATAGTTGGTCTTTTTGACAGCTGTCACTTGATTAATACTCAATTTGCTTTGTCGTTTTATAACAAAAAGATTTACTCCGGAACAACGTTTAAAAATCCTGGTGAATGGGCACAAAACAAGATGGCCTGATTTTTACAAGAAAATTTTGTTTGGTTAAATCATTACGTTAATAACCAAAATTGTCACAATTGGAGCAATGAAAATCCAAAAGCCATTATTGAGATGCCATTACATCCTCAAAAATTCACTGTTTGGTGTGCTCTATGGGCAGAGGAAATCATTGGTCCATATTTCTTCAAAAATTAACCGACTATAATGTTACAGTCAATGATGAACGTTACAGAGACATTGTGAATAATTTTTTTGTTCCTGAATTGGAGGATGCTAATGTGGATGACCTTTGATTCCAAGAAGACGGCGCTACATGCCATACAACCAACGAAAGAATCAATTTATTCAAGGAAACTTTTGGTGAGCGCACCATCTCGCATCGTGGGCCTTGTAGGGTGACCTCCAAGATCGTGCGATTAAACACCGCTGGACTATTTTTAGTGGGGTTATGTAAAGTCGCTTATATACGCAGGTAAGCCCGACATGTTCAAATAGTATTAACGATATTACAAGAATACCAAAAGTGGGCGTAATGGTACATTTGTGTGGAAAGTTCCAGAAGGGGTGTGACAATATGGCCCATTTTCAATCCCATAGATAGTTCTGGAAAATCTTATGAGACGCGACATTTTAAGAGTTATCATGCGAATCAGCTGCACAAACGGAGATAGCTCATATGACATAAAACGTCATGAAAATGATTTGATCAAAAAACAATTGTTTCGATGCGTTACACTTTTCCATACCAAATGATATATAAGCTTTTAACCAATAGGGAGAGCGTATACAACGATTTATTGACAAGCAATATTGGAGGAGGGTGTTGGCGTGGTGCGGTCAGAACATTGTTCTACATGTTATATCTGCCAATATGTCACAAAATTGATTTAGGGCAGACAAACGCTTTGCTACCCGAAAAACGAAACAATAAGGTAATATTTTGATATATCTTAACTCCTTCTGAACAAAATATTTGTAAATGATAATAACGTCTAGTTGTCGGCCTATTCACCTATTGCTTGCTTAGCCACCACGTATATTAGATTCACCATAGCCCTAAGTGGCCTTACGATTTGTCGGCAAATTCTTCACTTCCATAACCCGCTTGTCCAAGTAAAATTTTCATTTAACTTATAATTTAATAACAATTTAGATCCAGAGAAATTCTTCTCTCTCTCTTTCTCCGCCTCTAACTTTATCACTATTTTTCCATTTGTATTCAATTTCCTGAAGGTAACCTCCAAGAGCTAAATACGTATGCAAAAGTGTGCGAACAACAAACTTTTCCAAAAAGTTTAATTGCCTTAACGCCAATTTGGGAAATTCAACATTAACTACTTGTGCTTCGGTTTTTCTTTATGCTGTCCCCCTTTCACCAAACACACGGCAAAAGCGGGGGGCGGTACAAGAAATAACGAAAATTGTTTATTTCTTAAGCCAGCAAAAAAAACAACTGCACAAAATTGGTAACATCAACAGACACACTCACAATTCAGCAAAATCGGAATAAATGGCGAATTGAGGCAAACAGTCGAACGGACGGACGCGCGGACAGACAGAGAAATATGCAAAACTTTTTCCAATCCTTGCACCAACAGACCTAGGGCTTGTTTTGGGAAACTGCCACAAATGCCAGCTATGAATACACATTTTATAGCTCTGAGAAAATATGGTTCACTGATCTCGGGGACACCGTCCAGGAGGAGGGACATGAAAGTGTATACTTGTAGCGACAAACGATGAATGAGAAGAACTTTAACAACACGGCGAATAAAAACTGTTAGCAATATGTTTACATGCAAACATTTTTATGTATGCACTTATATGCTTGTATTTGGGCAAACATTCTACCCAAACATATTATATGTTTGGGACAACATTTCACCATAATGAAATATCATATGTTTTTGAATCACTTGAATTATGAGTAAAGTAGAATTGAAAGCAAAACGCATTTCGAATCGAATTTGAGTTAAATTTTAAAAATTAATTGAAAAAAATCGATTTTTTAAAAAGTAATTGTTCAGTTGTTAAACATGGGACTAATGCCCTTAATTTCAACAAGTGTTTGGGTGTTTATGTCTGCTTTGATTTCTGCAAACATATTAATATTTGTGTGAGAACAAATATATGTTAGCACACAAGTATATAAATGCTTGGAAACAATTATGCAAACACCTTAATAGTTGGGTGCGAACATATATATGTTTGCAGACAAGAATATGAATGTTTGGGTATCTGCTACAATTATAATATCGTTTAATGTGACCCAAATATTTGTATGTTTTTAACATACTGCAAACATTTGTATGGATCCTGCATATTAGGTTTGGATGCAAACATTTTTTTCTCTCCGTGCAGAGAAAAATAAAAATAAACTTTATACCAAGAATTGCAAAGAAAGAAATCAATTAAATGCTAGTTCCCCCCCCCCCTCCTTTACAGCTCCAACACTTGCAATATTCACAGAAATCCAAAAACTCCTCCTTTCTCGGCCTCATATACTCCATTTTTGCATATACAAACAATTAAATATGAGTTATATACTCTTTTATAAGTTAAGACGTTGTAAGTAACGCTGGGCAACGCAACAAAAAAACAAACTTAGACAGTTTCACACACAAACACTCTCGCATACACATGGAGAAAAAGACTAATAATAAATGTCGAAAATAATTAAAATTTGGCAAAAGTTTTCGCAAAATGTTGGCAGTGAAAATGTGGATGATTTTCTTATTTTCTCTCGCCCCTTTTTCTGTTCATTTGCATAAATTTCGCTCTTATTGCAAAAGGAAAGCACAACAATAATTTATATGTGATAAATATGACAAAGTTCATTTTTGTTTGTGCAAAAAGGAATCCCCTATATTTGGAAGAGGAAAAAACATTTTTTGGCGGATTCTCCTGGGGTTCGCATGAATAGTAAAATAGTATTTCCGAATATTCCAAGCGCAAATAAAGGCATGAGAATATAAACAGAACATTTTGCAAAAGACAAGAATTGCGTTTTTCCTTATGATAATTTCACTGATTTCGAATAAGTTAAATTAACTTAATTGTTTCTTTTTAGTTGTTAACATGCTGGTATCACCAGAAATATGCCTCGGAGGAAATATAACAACGGTGCTAAGGACCATAATTTATGCATGCAAGAGACCATTTTCTGATGGGAGAGTCAAAGTATTATTTACGCTTTTTAAATGTCATTAATATTAATATTCACGTATGCACGAAGAAAAAAAGTATGGTTGGGATAACAATGTTCGAAGAGCAATCATAATATTGTTGGGTATATGCCTGTGGCACATCAATATTTTGATTCTCCAACAACAGTATGATTCACATACAACCAAACTATGATCCCCATATTATGATCCTCACAACCATTATATGTTTCATATAAAACCATAGTATGATTCATACGCAACTATGTTATGATACCTACAACCATAGTAGGATTATGTTGTCAAGAATTTGTTTGAACAATTTTAATTTACATAATTATATAAAAACCACTATTGTAACTTTAGTTTCCTAACAATAATATTGTTCTAAAACACATATTCAAATTAAGCAAAATTACAATCATAAAGTATGATTGCGTATTCATATAACCTAAAATACAATACTTTTATCGCACAAACCATATTTATATTCTTGCTACAACCATATTTTCTTTTTTTTAAATTTGGCAACAGTACAATTGTGACATTTCAACAGTATTATTATTGAGGCAATCATAGTATTGTCAAAATTTAATTTAAAAAACAATACTATGGTTGCGACGACAATACTTTTATTGCAGATAACATATTATTGTTGCCGTGACCATATACTTATAGTAACCAAAAACCAAATCTTTTAAAAGAAATAAAAGTTACACTTTGGGGGACTAAACAAAATCCTGATAAATTTTTTAATTTTTTGATACTTTAGTTTTGCTTAATTAAATTTTAAATATTAAATTTTCTTTTGCCTTCACATAAATGGTCATTGGGCCCTATGGTCCTATGGTCCTAGGAACCAAAAACCGTTCACTAATGTTCGGCGACATATGGGTACCCAGAAAAGATTAACTCTTCTCACAAATCAAAATATGTACCTAAATTTAAGATTTGGATAAATTTTAAATTCGGACCATAAAGAAAGGTCCCTAGACCCAAAAACTGGTCTACTTGAACTATAGGTATTAAACAACTATGGGTATTAAACAACATTTAAATTTTGTCACAAATCAGAATATCACATTATTTTACAATTAGAAGTAAGGACACTAGGGCGATGAAAAAATGGTCCCTTCGAATATGGACATATGATTTCTCAGAAACAGTAATTTTAAACAGTGGATTTTAATATGAGATTATTTTTATTATTTCTCTTAATTTGGGCCCCTTACCACTGGACGTTGTCTTTGAACCCTGGACCATCTCCTATTGCTCAGGGAGATATAATTGTCTAACAAATGTACCTTTATCTAAAATCTGTGGTAATTTACAACTCAGTGAAATCTTTTAAAACTGTAGATAGGTAACGAAAAACCTTAAAATTTCATCACGGATCCAAAATCATATTAATTTAATGATTCGATTTTAAGTCCTTGACTTTGGTATAAGGTTCCTTTGGGCGTTTTCCAGGTCTATGTGCTTTGCGACCCAAAGATCACCCCTTAATGCTCGGAAACATATGGGTATCCAGAAACAGTAACATTTTCCCACAAATGTACCCAGATTTAAGATTAGCGGCAATTTTGAGCTGGAACTATAGGCGTTCATAAATCAGAGTCTTACAACTAAGGACATATGGGTATAAAGAAGAACAATAATTTACGTCACGACGAAGATATGAATTTTCTATGATTCTTTGTCTATGATTTGAAACCTTGTCTTTTAGTTCAAAGGCCAATAGAGTCCAAAAACATCGAAGGAAAATTGGAATTTCCCCTTGAAAGCCCCTTTAAAATTTTTCTTTATAACTAATAAAAAACCTGAAGTCAGGCGTGGCCAATTTCACACTGCTTTCAAACCGAAAATAAGTTTATGGACCCTTTTTACACAGATTTTGTAATTTTTTTAAATGTTATATATCCTAGTTCGAAAATGTCAATGAACCGATCCAATTCTTCAATTTCAACAGCGGCCGTCCTTTGCACGTGGAACTTACTTGTGCCAATGTTAATCAGGATTAGTTTCAATATGTGGCTACTAAAGCACTCCAATTCTATATTGCATTCATTTAGAATATAATTTCACAGTATCTAAGTCGATGCATTGCATAGGTCGCTCTTTTCTCGAGCAGGGAGTGTTTTTTTAATGCCAAACCAGAATTTTTTTATTTTTACCTCTTAAGCTCTCTGGCCCATTTTTAGCACCATCCATTAACATGTGACTCTTTCTGCTAACAAGCTTCAATATCGTCTTGATTTGTACAACGATCAAAAACATATATACTTTAAAAGGTCTCCGAATAACAGTTCTAGGTGTTGCATAACATTCGAAGCAAGAGATTCTGCCAAGCACGATGATGGCCGATGGATGGTTAGAATCGTAATTGAACGAAATCGAAGTATTTACTTAAACATTTTTATGTGTATAAGCACGGGTGCTGACGGGTGCGCTTAATATTTCAAAAGAGTCATGGTTGCTGGACTTTTCAGGTCTTGTATAGCCCATGGCCTCATGGTCCTAAAAACTCTTACTAATGAACATCTAATTTCCCAAAAATCTCCTTAACATTTTTTTGGGCCCAAAAAGCTTCTAAGGATGTATGGGTATGGAACATATTTATAATGAAATTTGAAAACGAGTCCATTTACTAAATGTATATTTATTTTGAAATATGTATTCATTTTGAAGATCTGGCTGAGATTGTGGTAGGGCGCATAGACTCAAAAGATGCAAAGAAAAAGTTTTAAGTTAAGCGATGTGACTTCTGACAAATATGGACATCTGTTTACTCAAAATCATACCGATATCACTACAATCTCGATTGATTATATGTATATGTGACAGCGTATAGAGAAAGGGACCTAAGGGTAAAAAAATCAATCTTTATGTTTTTTTGATGTGGACAACATCTGAGCATGCCCCAAAAGTGTTCCCTTCCGGAGATATGCGCGTTTTATGAAAGCGAAGTCGACGATTCTAAGCGCAAATAGAAAGGGATCTAATCTTAAAAATGACTCTCCTGAACAAAACTTTTCATCAACAATTCACTTTTTTTATGTAGACAACATCTGAGCATCGAATAAGACCGATCCCATGCCCCAAAAATGTTCCCTCCCAGAGATATGCGCGTTTTATGAAAGTGAAGTCGACGATTCTAAGCGCAAATAGAAAGGGACCTTATCTTTAAATTGGCTCTCCTGAACAAAACTGGTTTTTAACCTTAGGTCCCTTTCTATTTTGCGCGTCACATATATTTCCGTTACTTGGATGAGATTAATACCTAGATTAATTTCCTGAGGTTCCCGAGGGCACGCACGATTTGAACTGACCAACTTAATGACAACATACCAGCTAAAACTCATCCCAGACAAACCTAACACTCAAAATCGCTTGCTTGATTTAAGAACCATCATTGAAAAGCCACTCATGAAACGCATAAAGTCCATAGATTTTTATCACTAAAACAACATTTATTTTCAATTATTTCACAAAATTGAAAACACTTTTCAATTCTAATATCGCATACGAACCTGGTCCGCATCTCGAAGAAGGTTTTTCGTTTTTTAGATGCTTTTTTTCTTAAGTATTTGTCTTAAACTTGGTTTATTTGAAATTGTACACCACACAACAGATGTGTTTATTTGTACACCCAACCCACACATACTCAGTAGTATACATGTGTGTGTGTGTAAATGTACACACTCTATGGGTATTTGCAGACACACACTAACACACGCGCGTATAGATTGAGATCTGCAGTAAAAGTGTTGAATAAGTATGTTTTCGATATGAAAATATTTACTTAAGCAAATTGCATAGAAATCACTTTTAAATACAGACAAACTGGCACACATACGCGAGACATACCTACACACATGCATGTGCCTGGAGACGGATACTCATATGAATGAATATGCAGTACATGTAAGTATACAAGTATTGAGGGGAAATTAGGGATACTTAGCACAGCAAAACTATTAGGCTAAGGGTTATGCTGACCAAGACCTACAGTTTCAAGCCCACAGTTTCAAGATAAAATATCTTACCCATATCGTGGAAAAACCATCGATAGAAAATGTTTTCAGTTTTTGAACCTAGGTTACTTATGATATAGTCGAGCATACTTAATATCTCAGCTCGTCTGCCAATGGGTAAACAGGACAAAATAATATGGGGATAACTATTTCGTTTAAAGTTCTCCCCTAGTCAGACAGAATCATCTAATAAAAAACGCTAAAGGTATCAGCGGCTGACTATATTATACCCTATATGGACACTGAAAATAGACACCCCTGGATTTAAGATTTTAATACTAATGTCATATTAAAATTTGTAAGAAAATTTAATTGTTTTTGCCAAAATCAGTTGAATGTATACTCATATGTTGGTGTATATCTTAATCTGAACCGATTTTCTCCAATTTCAGCAGTGTCCGTCCTTGACACAAGGAGCCTACTTTTGCCGAGTTTTATCAACATGAGCTGTAATGCGTGGATTCAAGAGCTAAAATCATAAAAGGGGGTGAATATATGTTTGGGAGCTATACTCTTATTACTAAGTGAACTTCTGCAAAACTTTATGAAAATTAGAAAACCATTGCGACCTGTAATTTAAATACAAGTTTTAGATGAACAGACGTACGGACGGAAAGGTTAAGTTGAAATTGACGCCTGCCAGTTGTAATTACCACTGTCCACTAGGGGCCGCCAGCATCTGTGAATGATTTTGACGCCAAATCTTTGGGTCCAGGAATCCGCACTTAAATTTAATTTGTCGCCATATCGTCTGTGAATATGTTTATTTGCCCAATGGTGTACATAAGGGTTGGCGGATTTGTGTGTCCAAAAAGTGCTCTCAGTCCAGACAGATAAGCTATGATTGGTTGACAGTGGTCAGAAGGAAGACTATTCTGTTTTCAGGTTCGAGAGAATATATCAAAACCAAGGTTATGGCTAATGACCAATGGGCTGGTAGGTTACTCCGACCACAGTAGTTTTTGATGTACTTGTGACAATATATTTTATTTTTACTATTGCTGTTGCTTTTTGAGAATTACCCTAACCCGTTATTATCAAAACAGGCGCTTCTGCTAAGAACTCAATGCAGCTCTTCTTGCTATATTGCGTTTGCTGCCGAGTTGCGTTGTGGCAGCCTTTTCTTCTTTGCCATATTATCAGTTTCTGGTTCTCACTGAAAATTATAACTCTGTTTTAAATTGTACTACACTCACAAATAACACATACGCGCTTGTAAACGTGGAGGTACTAAAACTCTCCACCAATCATCCCACTTCTTCAATTTTTAATAGAATTGAAAGCTTCAACCAAGTAGCTGAATTGGTGGTGAAACAAGTTAACGACCGCAGCGTCTCCCCATCTTCTCATGTGCAGTTACATGAATGAAATCTTCATCGTCATCTAGGGAAGAATATGTGGGGGAAATAGAAATCAAATACCCCAAAACTAAAATATATACTTATGGCTTTGAAGAAAAAAAAGATTCCTTTCCAATATTGATTTATTTACTTTATGCTGAGATGAGTCCTCAAGAGCGGGAGGGACGATATTAATTGCTCTCTATCGATAAATGAGTATGGATCCTGTAGTTATGCGACGTAGCAACAAAAATTATATTCGATTGAAACTATTCATTTATGTTCACAGCTTTAATGTGAAATAAAAAATATATATCTATATATACTACAAATAAAGCCATAACAGATTGAACTAGTTAGTTTACTATAAGAATTAAGAAAACTCTATATAAAAATGATATGACAAAATAACTAACGCAATCACAAACCTACACACTGATAGGAAAATTAGAAGCATAAAAAAGTTATTGGACTTAAAATGACAGCATACATATAGAATAATATCGTATAGATACTGTAGTAACAGATACATATGAGACGTTGATGAAGAAAATCCCCGATTGTGCATGTTTCAGTTTGTGAAGCGGTGGAACTTTTTCTCAAATAACCTTAAGGGCGAAATATTTTCTACAGTCGCGCCATACTGGTGAAAAGTGATCATTGAAAAGAAGCGCTATTAAAATATATTATTGTTCGTGATCAAAAGGATTACACGGTGAAAAGTATTTTAAAAATTTTGAATGAAATTATTACATTTATTGAATTTCGCCAGTTTTAAACACCGACAAGAACGTCTCACATTTTTTATCGACGAGCTTTCCATCTTGTAAATGCCAAGGACACATAAATCCCTAAGCCTCGTAAAAGCTTTTTCAATAGATTCATTTGCCTTAAACGGTAGGTCTCGGCCTACTGTTAGGTCTCGGCCAGAGTCGTGGAAGTTCCAGTTACGATTAAGTGTGTATATGAATTATATGGAGTATTGTTCCATTCCGTTTACAATACCTGGTAATTCCGTTTAAAATACCTCGAATTTTAATCGAAAACTTTGTATAGTATATATCTCGTAGTTCCTGGCAGAAGGACTATGTGTAAATTTTGATTTTTTTATTGTCGCTTTTAGTAGTACATGTACCCACCAAATCGTTTTTCGATATCTTTATTTGTTCAGGATTTAGAAAAAGGCCTAATGGCATTGCTTTATGGAACTATCATAAAATTATTGTAAAAGACCTATGTGGTTTTCTTCACATAGGCCTACTCAATTTCCAAATCAATAATTCTATTTAGCATTTTGTATACAGGGTGGGCCAGAAGTTACCATGGTGTTAACAACTTTAATAGCATTTTCGTTTATTATTTCTTTTTTTCTCACATTATTGATTACACTAAGTATGAAAAGTAATGTAACAGGTCTGTTTTCAAGAGCAGGACATACAAAATGTTCTATCATAAACCAATACCGCTCTCCATTTACGGTTTCATCTTTATTCTCGAAGAAGTAAGGCCCAATGATTTTTTGCATACCCATATAAATGACAGAAAGGAAAGTCATATTTAGTCTAGAGTTGTAGCGGTTGGACCGAATCTTATTTACGCTCTACCATGGATTATGCGCAAAGCAAGTCTCATAATAATTTGGCGTCTTTAACTAATTCATGGGCAAATATGGTCCAGATCCTTAACAGTAAATTGCCATTTAATAGAACTACTTTGTACCAAATTTTGTCCAGATCAGACAATAAATGTGGCTTCCAGAGCGTCAGGACCTAAAATCGGAAGCGACTTTTGTATACTCGTAAGCGTTGTATAATATCACGGACCGATATGGTATAAATTATAAATAGTTAATTTCTATATAAATATAAATAGTTAATTTCTTTCCATGAAACAGCTTTGTGTCAAATTCCGTCGAGATCAAACCATAAATTCAGTTTCTAGAGCGCCGTTACCAGAAGTCAGGAAGGTACTTTATATAGGATTATATCAAAACGTTTTTCGCTTTGTCCCATATTAACAGTTTTATACCTGTTTTTTGTAGCCTAGGTCAATCCCAAAAAGTGTTATTGTTAGAACCTTTTTCCTCTGAATGGTTTTGGTCCATGACAAATCCTAAACAGCATGCAGCAACAATACATTTCTCTGCAAAGTTTGGACTTTCTAGGTTTATTATTGTGACCGCTATCGAGCTTTTAACAAACACACTGATAGACGGGCGGTCAGAAATAGCTAGAGCGTCTTACAATTGTTACCAAAAACAAAAATACTTTACTTCGCCGCAACTACGCCTCAGGGTGTCCATTCTGAGGGTCCAATTTTGTATGACTCGTTTGAGCATTTCGACCGGTATGGCATTAATGACACGCGTAATGTTGGCTTCCAAAACCTGAATCGTAGCTGGTTTGTCAGCATAGACTTTAAACTTTACGTTAACCCAAAAAAAAGGGTGTGATATCCCACGATCTAGGCGGCCAACTCACCTGTCCAAAACGTGAAATTAGCTGCTTTTCGAAATGACCTCTCATTAGATCCATTGTTTGAGCAGCTGCATGGCAAGTGGCATCGTCCTGTTGAAACCAAGTGTCGTCAAGACTACGGGCTTCAATTTTTGGTAGCATAAAAATCGATATCATGGCGCGATAGCGAGCACCATTCACGGTCATGCTCCGGTCATTATCATTTCTGAAGAAATATGCTTATAAACCGCACCAAACCGTGGTTTTCTATGGGTATAATGACACCTCTTGAACATCTTGTTGTTGCTCTTCAGCCCAAATGTGGCAATTTTGTTTGTTGACTTTGCCGTTGAGCCAGAAATGAGCCTCATCACTGAACAAAATTTTGGTCGAAAACAGCTCATTTCCATAATACAGTTGCCAACATTTGAAGGTAATTATTTTCATGACTTGAGCAGTTTTTTATTCTGGTTCGAGACCTTTATGTTGTTTCTTTTTCAGAATCAATGTAAAAAGAAGAAATTGGTGAAATGTATTTGCTACTGTTGTCAGGCAGACTGTACAGCTGTTTCTAAACCCGCCAAGGTTTTTCTTCAGCAGTCTTTGGCACCGATTACTTCGGCCACAAATCAAATGACTTATACGGAAGACTCATTTTTATTAATGAGAATTACCCTTTTTTCATTTCCACCGATTCCGTTTTGCATGGGTCTTCTATGAAAACCACAAATCCAAAAAGCACAACCAACGAAGACCCATGCGAAACGGAATTGGTGGAAATGATAATGCGCGTTGAAGATTGCTCTACGCACAGTCTGCCTTGCTACCTTAGCAAATACATTTCACCAATTTCTTCTTTTTACGTTGATTCCGAAAAAGAAAAAACATAAAGGTCTCAAACCAGAATAAAAAACTGCACAAGTCATAATAATGATAAAAGACCGAATAAATAACAAAAAAAGAAAAAAAGGTAATTATTTTCAAAAATTAAATGTCCTTTTAAATTACCAATAAGACTCCACACTTGATTTGAATTTTTATATTTTTTTTGTTCATAAAAAATACCTCTAGATTGTTCACCCATTATATATAAGTGTGTCATTCAAAATAGCGCCTTGTACTCAATTATTTTTTAAAGTAAAAACGTGACAAATTTATATACGAATCGACTGCAATTACAAATTTTCGGGAATTCCACGAAATGAATAAATGCAACAGTTTTTTTTGGCTCTCCTCTAAAGTATCGGAAAACACATAGGCCTTCTGCTGGGAACACCGACGATTTATGTTATTGCTCGCCGTTAAATGTTAAGGCGATCTAGCCAAGTCCCTTTTTCCGAGCACTATTGCAGTTAAATGTATTAAACAAGGATCCTGTACTATTGTACGATGGTGACTTGTACAATGATGTTTATGACATATAAGAGGACAGAAGAAAAAAGTTCATCTTAAAGGGGATGGAAAAAAGTACACTGTTTCAAATATTTGCTTTACGATAAAGGGTATATAAGATTCGACCTGACCGATCGTAACCACGCTTTTGTTAATTAATAGAATGAAAATGGATGTATTTTTACATGGTCTTTACATTCGATTATTTTAACGCCATTATATTGTTGTTGTAGCAGCTGATACATTTATTGTTAATTGTTCTGCTTCCACATCCACAGGGATTTCATGAGAAGTGTCAGTTTGGCAGTTGAATAGGTGCAGCGTGTCACGCGGATCTGATTCGCATGCAGAGCAGGTATTCTGTGGTGTGCCCTCAATGCGGGACTAATAGAACTTGGGCCGCCGCCCCATCCTGATCTTAGTTGTGCCAAGACCTGTGTTTGAATAGTGGAATAGTGGGCTCAAACGATGGCATTCACACTGTATAGGTTTAAAGCATCGGCATATGTATCTGTGTGAGTACTACTTAATCCAGTCCAATAGGCTCTCACTTACACATTTGGACCTCTGTAGTGTGACGGGTGCGGACGACCTAAAACGACTATCGTATGTGACTCCAAGACTCTAAGGGTAGTTAAAGATCGGACTGCTTACGCCTGCACATTCAATAGTAGCCACATTTTTGCTTTTCATATGGCAAACTGTTTGGCTAAGTTGGCATAATCTGCAAACGTTTGGATGCCCTTAAACTACTTTGAAAGTGAAATTATGAAAATGACCACTTTGTTGTGGATATTTGACCAAAAACTGCAAGAAAATTTTAACATAGAGCGAGGCACACGCTGTGAAATTGTAAACTATCACATTTTATTTAATATTAAAGTACGAGTATATTGATATAATCAGCTACTGTAATTTTAATATGTTTTTAAAGACATGCTAATCTTTAACTTTGTACAAGCTAAGAAGAATTCTTCGTCAATAGTCTATTCCTTCTTGCAGCTGAAACATGTTTTTGTACAGGGTGCGGCAAAAGTCACGAAGGGGTTTAAAACAAGCATAACTTATTTAATTTTTAATTAAAATTTATTTTTCTTACAAAATAATGAAATATAATATCTGCAGATTTTTTTAATTAATGTGTGAAAGATGACGTCACGTAAGTCAGCCGCGCAAAGTTAAGCTCTTTCAAGAGCATTTTCCATGACACGAATCAGAGTAGCTGGCTGCAACGCTCTTATTTCGGGCCGAATATTCTCTTTTAGCTGTTCCAGGGTTCTAGGTTTATTGATATACACCGTCTCTTTTAAATATCCCCAAAGGAAATAATCAGGTGCTGTTAAATCCACCGAACGGGCAGGCCAATTGAATGCTGAATTTTTGGAAATTAAACGTTCGCCAAAAATCTCCCTTAGTAGGTGCATAATGGTTCGATCAGTGGCCCCATCTTGTTGGCACCACATCTCTGGATTGCCAGAAAGAGCTGGCCTTAAAACATTTTGGAGCATATCTCGGTATCGGTCGTCATTTACAGTTACAGCATTGCCATTGTTATCCTCGAAAGAGAATGGTCCAATATTTCCTTGGGACGTAATTGTGCACTATACTGTACATTTAATTGGATGTAATTGTAATTGAAGCACCCTTGGCTTCTCAGTACCCCATTTTCTGCAGTTTTGCTTGTTTACAAAACCCTTTAAATGTAAATGGGCTTCATCGCTCATTATCGAATGCATTTATTATGTTCTCTGGCCAATTCTTAGAAGCGAAGTGCAAAAACTATTCGTTCTTGGGGATTTCTGGCTCTAAGGGTTGCACTAACTTCACCTTGTATTCTGCGTTAAGAACTATCAGACATTTGCAGCTGAGCAGAGCGCCTTCTAGTTGATGTTTCAGGATTCTCCTTAGTACTCTCCTGAACGCGTAAAATATTTCCTACATTAATTACAGAACGTGGTCTTTCGCTTCATGGAAGATCCCTCACTGAGCCTTGTTCCTTTATCCGGAGGGTGAATTCCGCACATTAAAACGACGACGATAGGCTCGTTGAATTAAAATTTTTAATAAATGGAGTTCAAATAAAATTCTATGATTTTGGCTCGTTGGATAACGTTGTAACTTTCCATGATTAATCTCCCAGATTTATTTTACAAGTCCTAAAAAGGAAATAGGGAAACCAATTACGCGACTTTTTCCGCACCCTGTATTTGGCAATTTGCGGGAATTTTCAATGCCAAGTCTGGGTTCGGTTAAGGATTATTTAGCAAGCCGGCCCAACTATCACTCATGCAACACAGGTTTAAAGCTAAAAAAAAAGAACAACTGACCACGTTTAGCCTAAAGATAAACTTCTAAGCCATGTCAAACTTTTTCAAAGCATAAGGCTTCACCAATAGAACCTGTTCAGTTGCTATAACAATTAAAATATGCATAGCTCACTGATTTAAAAGAAGCTTACTAAATCAAATACTGGCCAAAAGAAACTAAAGACTAAAAAGTATTATTGATTAAAGGCAATATATTATTGCTAATAAGGGTGCTAGTATTCGTATAAAGCGTTCGCATTGAGCTCCACTGTCTTGGAATATTGCCCTTTAAATCCCTTCAATTATGTACGAAGACAACTTTTCCTTCAATGCTACCACTTTTATGTCATCGGATTAAACAGATCACCCTAATATGCATAGCATAAAAGACGGCGCCTAATTCCTGCAAAATTGCCCATATAAACTCTTCCAATAAATTGGGAAGTCCAGCAAAGTCATAACAAAGCAAAATTCTCGTATAGATGTCATAATATTTTAATTAAAAATTTTGTGATTTTACAAAATTTATGAAAATGTTTTCGTTTTATTATTGGCCAAGTCACATGTATCGCACAGCGACAGCATTCGAATCAACTCCTTTATCATTTTCCACTTGAATGGCATTTCATTTCGATATTTATGTCGTCGATTTATGATTGTGTGCTCGCTACACACCGACTTGCCTGCATAAATACTTCGACTTGAAGTTCTTCGATTTTGGCTTTGTGTAGGACACAAGACTTCATAAAGAAGTTCGCCACTTCCATGAGGTCCTTGTTCTTTTTTGTCTCCTATACCACAGGACACACACATACACAGTTTGTGTATGCCTGTGTGTGCGTGTGTGTAGCCAACGGAGTTTACCAAACAATAAATTCAACAATTTCACAATTCATTAAATTTGATTAAGAAAATTTTGCCAATAAAGTTTTTTCTGCTCTTTTTCTCGTTCCCGCCGTCGCTGTTAGACCATGCTCAAGAAAAGTCCTGTTTTTGTTTGGACTGAGAGTAAATCGTTGTGCTTAAATAGCAAACAACACAACTAAACCGAAAGGAAAATGAACAAAAACATATTTAGTGATTTACATGATAAAGACGTGGCGCTTGGGCGGAGGAGAGGGCAGAGTAAACTGTGGTGGAGACTACGTACAATAATAAATGTTATTTTTACAAAAATTATTGCAAAAACTTTATTCAAAATTTAGGGGTTTGTTTATTAAAAAAAGGAAAAGATTATTTTCATACACTTACTTAGCAATAAGAAATTTAAAAGTCTTGGCTGTTAATCACCTTCGATCTGTACTGGTTTCAAATATCTTTGATTTTGTCTTAAAATCTTACAGTCTATTTGAAAGTATATGATGTTCTTAAGCTGAACATCAAACACACATTCGACCACACTAAGATCGGTCAGGATATCTTACCTTAGCGATTTGTCAATGTTCATGATATAAGCTAAGCCCATTTAGCGTGGCCAGTGCAGAAGTACTTAGTCAGTTTCATAAACAATTTAACTAAGTTCCCCTTTTCATGAGCTTATATATATACTTATATGAGCTTATATATACTTATATATAAAATAAAATTTCGTTAAAAATTATTTTTGATCAATACCTGCACACTATCGGGAAGTTTTAGCCCTATGGGCCGGCGCAGAAACCTGCTGGAAAGTCCAAGGCTGGTTTTGGAACAGGGAATTAAGAGGCTTCACAACAGCTACCAAAACGGTTTCTTGGTAAACTTTGGCAGATGTTTTGACTCCTTGTTCGCAGAAGTGCAGGTCAGTGACCCCATCGTAAGAGACATCCCACCAAACCATGACTGAAGCTGGGTGATGACTCTTGGGATCTGTCAGATGCTTCTTTAGATGACTCTATCATTTTGCTTATTAAATTTTTCCTGAACGGTAAACATTTTTTCATCGGTGAACAAAATTTTTCTGTGCAAGTTATCAGTGTGCTTTACGAAAAAACGTTTGCATTTTTCAATCCAATTTTTTTTAAAGCTGCAGTCAATAAATGTCTCGTACGTCATTTAAAAACCCCAAGTCCCAAGTCTTTTTTAATGATTCGACTCATGGACTTTTGCGTGATATTCATCTCACGGGCCATGATTTTCTGTTTGCGGAGCGGATTTCTGTGAATTCTCGATTTAACGGCTTTGATGACATGCGGTGTTCGAACAGGGCGTGGGCGGTCTCTTACTTCTCCTGTCTCCTCAAACAGTTTTATGCATTGGAAGACGATCATGCGGCTAATCCCTAGTGACCGGAGCATTTTAAAAATATCGCTTTTTTCATTTCACACTTGCTATTACAGCGATACGGTTCTCATTACAGCGATACGGATCTCATTATCAGACTACTCCATGATAAAAGTTGTAACAATTTTAAAATCCCGTTACAGAATAAAGCTTTTGAGGTTAGCTTTCAAAACGCATATGACATTAACGGGGTATGTTCAGTTCTACTATTGAAATGGGTGTGTTCAATGTTGTAACAGTATTTATGTCCCTACTAAGTATATAAAATAAAATTTCATTGAAATTTTATTTTTGATCAATACCTGCACAATATCGTAGAAACTTTTATGATTTAACTCGGAAATTACATCCCAGCAAACCAAGCGTTCAGAATTCTGTACGACAATCGGCAGAATGTTCAAATTTCGGATCAGAATTCTTACCGAGTTTGTAACGAAAAACATATGAAAGGGTTTACACAAATTCTGAACTACTTCTCTGAAAAAAAATCCTCAGACAAACCGAACAGAATTCGTAACAATTTCGGTAAGAATTCTGGATAGAGTTCAGATATTGTTCAGAATTGTCTGATATCAGACATTGTCGGCAAATTTGGTTTACTAGGATGTCTATTTAAGCATTTAATGTTTTTCACTTGATCGAAAGAAGGAGCTGGCGTAGGCGGCAGTTTAAAAAAGCACATAACAATTATTATTATAACCATGTCTGCGTATAAGATAACAGCAAACTTCTTACACCATTTGGAGGGAGAACACTAAGTAGTAAGACATTTTAGATCCATTTACCTCTCTAAACCAGTTATCATGCATCTTAAAACAGGCATAATGAGAAAAAGGATCACATACTTCCGGCATATGCAAGCGATACAGACGTTGTCGGGAGGAACGAGATGTAAGTTGGGAGAGCGCGAAATCGAGGCAGACAAACCCGGTTTGCTTAAATTTGCGCACAAATCTCACAATTGTGAACACCTTTAGTCGATTTTGCTGACCAAAGAAATCACAAAGTGAACATTTTGATTTGTACGCCCATTTTCGCAAAAGGCTACAATAACAATCTCCAAAAGTCTCTTCTTGAGTAAATTTGTCAAACACTGAAGCATAGAAAAGTCAAAGTTAGTTAATCAAAAAACTTATCGTTATGGTATGACTCACAATTGACATTGTGTATTTTGTTTGGACCACCCATTATATACATTCATCATTTATTCAACATTCCATTAACAAACGGAAAACTTCTCTCGAAGCAGTGGGGTTTTATGCTTTGAGTGACGGACGAACGCCGTCTCCGAAGAGCTAATGCTTTCTATAGAAAAGATACGAGGACATGTCAATAATTCCGTGACTTTTCGTATAAAACTCAGTTTTTAATGCAAAAAACAATTATTTTTCAACATAATCTCCTTAAAGCTCAAGACACTTAGTCCAACGTTGCTCTAATTTGTGTATCCCTTCCAAAAAATAGGATTTTTCGAGGTCCATAAAATAAAATCGTTGGGCCTGAATCTCTTTCTACAAAGCCATTTCTTTAGGTTTGGAAATAGGAAATAGTCGCTGGGCGCTAAATCCGAAGAATATGGCGGAAGAGGTACCAATTCGCCATGGAGACTGTACACGTGTGCACTTATGCATTATCTTGATGATTTTTTTGGCCATATGGGGTCGTTTTATTTCTTAAACTCTCGTTATATCGGCCCAATAAAATGGCATAATATTCGCCGTTTATTATTTTTCCCTTTTGAAGGTAATCGATACCGATTATCCCGCGTGCATCCCAAAAAACTGTTGTCATCACCAAAGTCATCTTGGCCTTCTTCGGAACCGGTTCACCCGGAGAAAACTTCTTGGTCGTCGTAGTGTTATAATGGATCCATGTTTCATCCATAGTTAAAAAACGTCGCAAAAACTTATTCGATTTGCGGTTAAGCAACTCCTAACAATCCTTTGAAGTTGTCACACGATTGAGTTTTTATTCAATTGAAAGAAAATGCGGCACCCATCATGCAGACAGCTTTCTTAAACCCAACTGATCATGTAAAATTGAAACAACTCTGCCATATGAAGTAAGTATGGCATCAACAATCCCACGCACTTTTACTCTTCAATCTGTCAACACTTTCTCATGGATTTTTTCGACATTATCTGGCGTCTTGACCTCAATTGGCCGTCCAGAACGTTCAGCGTCATTTGAACTTGTGCGACCACAATGAAAGTGAGTAAACCACTTTTTAACCATCGAAATCTATGGTGCAGAGTCCCATAGTATTTATTAAGCTTTTTCTTGATTTTATTGAAGTTTTTTTCAGTAAAAAAGAATGTTTAATGACCACTCGAAATTCACTTTTTTCCCAATTTTAACAAAATCCACGAGGTTTTTTGTTTTGAACAGCTTTTAAACACAAACTAAATGACGGAACTCTCTAAAAGTTTGACAATAGCCCATTTATAGATGGTATTGATGGCAACAGTCTTGCATTTCATATAACTATTATGGAATTTGGAAAAGTCACGGAATTATTAATATGCCCTCGTATAGCATGGCTTAGTAAAAAAAATATTTTACTCGTGAAGATGGCGGCAAATATAAGGTGGAAAACCTGCGTCTGAAAATGTTAGATGTGGATTACCTTGATTTGAAGCTTGGGCGAAAGTCGTGCACGCTAGTTTTCGCACCACGGCGGTCCACAATCAAATATATACATTTTTAAATTCTAAAGATCCGTCTTGCCGTTTTTAAGTTGGTAGAAACATTTCTTAGTTCAATTTAAATTAAATTTTTTCCCATATTGAACTACTCAGATGTGTATTCAAACCTTTTTGAATATTATTGACATTCCTACAACACTTTACATGCTTTAAATATTTTGGCAAGTTTATTTCCCTTTTAAACCGGTTGGGAATTGCTTCTTTATCGAACCCAATAGTTTCTTTTTTTAAACGCAATTGCTCAAATTCTGCTTGATTAAACCGGTGGCATTCACGGTGGTAATTTCGACTGCCTTGCCACAATTTTTCACCATTAAGGGTACACACGATTCGACCCCAGTGGAATAATATGACTCTTTACTTTCATGTGCCCACCGCTGCCTGTGTGGTGCCCCCTCCAGTATGTCTGCTCAACTTGTGTTTGCTTTCCCAACCAAAAATCAAGAAAATTCCCTGCAATATGTACAACCAACGTTTTATGTAAGTGAATCTGTGGCTGTATGAGTGTGTGTGCGTTTGTTATTGAAATACCATAACAAATGACATTGATTGTGTCACATCCCAATTCTTTCCATTTCTTTTTTTTTCTGTCGTCTTCTTCGACTTCTTTTCTCTGGAGATTGTCACATTGTTCGACTTCAGGAGTTTCGTTTTTTGCCACCACGGAGAGTGAACTGAAAAATAAATTCAATAAATTATTTGTTTGTATTGTTCGTTTATGTCTTTATGGATTTGAATTTTCTTAAAAACTGCAATAGTAAAAAAATGTGAGCTTAAAAATTAAATTTCTGCTAATAAAATATTATTTTTGAAAGAACAAAAATATAATTCATTTCATCTTCAAAAAAATCCAATACGAGTAGACAACTACCAATACACTTTTATACCAAAGGTGGCCTATAGTCGCTCTCATGCAATTTATTTATTACTTTCAATCTAATGGACTTAGCCCTTACAGATTAATTCTTACAACTACATAATATGTTATATGTTATATTAGAATTAATTACATATTATGTTCCTTATTCTAATATAAAATATTGGAAAAGTGCTTCATTGAATAAAATCATGCGATCAGACCAAACGAGTGTTTTTTTGACTGCCCTGAGGATATTCCTCAACGGGTTGAGGAGCAAAATGAAATAGTAAATATGTTTTTTATTAAAGTTGAACCTCTTATGCGGCTTCTAAAGCGATTGAAACTTAAATCGAAGCTTATCTCATCGAACGTCATGCCACCCTGGTTTCCTTTCGGATACCAACAAAACTGCCTTAACAAACTTAAAATTGCAAAATATCGTTGAATGTGAGCACGGATTTCAATGTTGAAATCTTTTTAAAATAATTTTGTCATCCCTCGAGAGTATTATACAATCAATTGAAATAAATTTAATCATTACCTTATGAAATTCAATACATTTAACTCATGTTCCAGAACACTGTTCACCTTTTTTGGCGGAATATAACCTTTTGTCAATCACCGCTCACTCATCCCGATATGTTGGCCTCCCTCCTATTCTGACACCACCTTAGATCGCACGTTTTGCCCCTTTCAAGCGTTTGAGTTATTTGTAATACAAACCCATCGCAAAAAGACAATTCTTCTCCGCCGTGTGCAATTTTAGGAAGCTTATCACAATGACTTACAAACATAATCCGCTTTACTTTTCTTCACATCGTCGTCTTAGGTTTCTTTTATTTTTTCCCCCTATTTTTAATTTCCACAACAGAAAATTTCGAATTTAATTAACATTTATTGGCTTTTTTAAGATTACAGAAATAGAAGAAGCATCGTCACCGCCAGCAGCATCACCGTGACCGCCGCCACAGCCACGGGACCGAGCTCGCAAAAATGGCAACAGCGAAAGCATTAGCAACGGTAAGCGCGAGAGGGGTGATGATGTGTTACGTCCTTTGATAGAATGAAAATTTATTGCTCCGAAAGGTACACAAGTGCAAATGAGAGTCCTGAAAGGAGTTTGGGATTTAATGGCAAAGAATAACAGCAACAACAAGAACGTCAACAGCTCCAGCACCGGCGAATGGAATACAAAATGATAATAAGAAATTATTTGAAATTACATTTGCCGTTAATTGCCTTTATTGGAAAATACGTTAAAACTAGAATAAAATTTTACGAGTTCTTAAATTATAAATAATATTTAAGAGACTAAGTGACTACTCGAGACGGAATTTATTTTAATTGCAATTAAGTGAAATTACTCGCTTGTGATACAGAAAAAACTTTTGCATAATTCATTTAATTTGAAAAAAGCAGAATGGAATTAAAAAAGTCAAGGCTCCACTCGGGTTAGATGACCTCTTAATTAGACAGCAGTTGTTTTGAGTATTTTTTATTTTGTGATAATTAGTCATAGTCATGGTAAATGCCCACGCCCATTTTAAGTTATAAAATATATATTCAATGCATAAGCAATTTCAAAAATGTTCAAAATACGCCATATATGGATGTGGGAGCTCAATATAATGGTTGTAACCCACAGATATCAAATCATTGAAGAGTATTTTGGTAATACGGCTGCTATATAAATTTCTGGCCTAATAATGAAAATGCGAACATTTATCAACAAAAATTATTCTATTGTTTTTCAAAGTAGTCTCCAGCATGATTTATACACTTTTGCATGCGCTCTAACCAATTGTCGAAACACTTTTTCCACTCCGATTGAGACACCCCCAAAACAGCAGATACCCTTCAACGGCATCTTCTGGCGACGAAAATCGTTGACCACACATTTTTTTCTTGAGGTACGGGAATAAAAAGAAGTCTTTGGTGCCAGGTCAGGGCTGTACGGCGGATGGCTCATCAATTCGACGTTTTGGTTTGAGCCGAAAAGGTGCTGGTTTGAGCCGATGTGTGAGAGCTCGCATTCTCATAGTGCACAATGATTCGTCTTCTCTTGTTCGTTTTTCGAATTTCTCCGAAGACTTGAGGCAAACAAACTGTGGTGCATCACTCAGAACTGACCATCCTACGTTGCTTAAGCGGAACAGTCGCCACATTACCAGTTTTGCCGAAGGAACAGGTGACCATTTGCTTCGAAGTGCTTCTTCCACGAACAACTTTCGATGGATTTGGCTCGTCTTTGAAGACACACAAGGTCGATTGCTGTTTTGTTTCGGGCTCATACGTATAGATCCATGATTCGTCACCTGTGACGATCTTATAAACGTCTTTTGAAGCACCGCGATCGTATTTTTTAAAAATTTCTTTGCAGCAATCGACACCAGCCTTATTTTGAGCGAAATTCCAAATTGTGGATCCAACGAGAACAAACCTTTTTTACGGTCAGGTGTTCATTCAATATCAAATGTATGCTGGTGACGATCTTGCATTATCAGTTCACGCACGGCATAGTGGAGCGGTAGCTTGCTTTGTAGTATTGCATTTCCATCTTAAGAAAATTAATGCGGGAGTTTAGCGTAACTCCCCCGATTAGATGGACCACTATGAGGCTGGTAAACATGTTTGCAGAATCTGGAAGCCTAAAATATTGTTTCGAACTCGTGGAGTAAAAAGGGTTCTTGCGAATCTCGATGTTTGTAATTTCCAGGGCCCGAATGGTATCTCCGCACTTGTCCTATGTAAGTGCTCTTCAACCCTAGCCCGTCCATTATGCAACATTTTCAACCTTTTTATATCGTGCGGGAGTCTTCCCAGCGTCTTGGAAGGTTGCGAACGTTTAGCTGATAAAAACGGTGAAGCCAATAATTCTGCGAAGTATCGGTCCATCGCGATACGCATCGCGAGCATGGTTACCCACCATCTTGAGAGGTATTTGGAGTTCAACGATCTGCTTAGGGATCGACAGTATGGCTCCCGTAGAAATCGCTCTACAGGATACCTGTTGGCGTTCTTGTCGGAGCGTTGGAGTCAGTCTATCCACCAATTCGGGGAGAGTAAGGTCGTGGCTATAGATATCTTAAAGGCCTTTGATTAAGTCTAGCACAGATCGCGTTTGGTGTCGGTAATTCATTCCTAGGTTTATCTCGAGCTTTCTTAGAGATCGCACTATACCCAAGTTGTTGTAGATGGGTTCTCATCCAAAAAGCTAGTCTGACCGCAGGTGTACCTCTGTCCTTTTTCCCTCTATTTTTCTTATTTTCATTGACGATCTTTTGGATTAGACCGTGAATGCAATATACTCTTTCGCGGATGACTGCAACCTCTGTCATTCGTATTCATTCGACCATAGACCGAGTCTTCAAGAAATTGAAGACAAATGGCGAATAATTGGGGTCGAGTGAATAGAGTAGATTTAAATGCGCGTAAGACTAAGTGCTGCTTGTTGACTCACAAGTGATTCATTAACCCAACAATGTCGTCATTATCTATCGCTGTTATGGATATCGAACAAACGGACGCTGTGGGCATAAAAATACAATGTAACGCTCGTTGGTCGAGACATGTATTCGAAGTGCCGAAAGATACAATCAAGCGCATAGGCTTCTAAAGCGGACAAAGAAAAAGTTCACTTCTTCTGATTTTTTCGATATCTATACAACCTACATCAGGCAAAAGATGGAATACAACTCCCATATATGGACAGGTGCTCCAAAATCAACATTGGACCAACTTTATCATGTTCAGAGGACCGCGATTTACTGATTTTGACATCCAACTCTATTGTCTCCTTCAAGCATAATCGGAATATGGATTGTGTGTCGCTGTTCTATCGCTACTTACATGGTGTGTGTTTTTCAGACGTTCCTGATATATATCCCGACGTGAGGCTGTTCGGCAGGAATACACGACTTTTTAGAAATTCACACCCATTTGTTATCGATTGGCCGTTTGACTGCACTGTGTACTACAGATCGAATTCGTTTTTCGCCCGTACTGTCCGTATGTAGAATCGACTTTCGGCGAATGTATTTCGAACTTATTACGACATCGCGAAATTCAAAAAAAATGTCGATAAAAATTACTCTCTCTTTCCCCGCTACGCTTCCTTGCTTTCCATCCACCTACGCAATGCATTGCATGTTCAGGGGTAAACCACTGAGTGTTAGTTACTTGAAAAAAATATATTACTTCCGATCTTACTTACACTCTGAACTGAGGTAAGAAAACTTCTTATACTTACTCACTGGGACCTTTCATTTAACGCCAGCTTCGAATGTCTAATTCATTTTATTGATACGTTTTTGTATGGCTTAGAGTCAAATCTTCTACTCGTAAAGTCGACGGTGTTTACGAGATGGCAACCCGCTGCCGAAAATTTCTTTGCAGATGTTTTTACTCGGAGTTGAACCTAGGTTTACTGGCAAAATAGTCGTGCACACTTCCGCCAAACCACGGCAGACATTTTGTTACATGTTAATTAACTGTTGTCAAATACCGCTCTACAATGTAAACAGCGCCCTCCAGCATTAATGATATGTACTTAGAAATATTCCCGTCCTTCCAATGTGGTTCATAGGCCATCTCTTATGATCGTCCTTAGTCACCAACATATAGCAGCGGTAATACATCGCCAAAAACAACTTTTAAAATAAGAGCCTCTTAACTGAGCATAGTGTAGAACATCCAGCACTTTACAAAGTTCAACACTTTCACAAGGTTTGTCACTTTCACTAGGGAAAGTTTCAAATCAGAATCCAACTATTTTTACGAATAATCATAAATCAGATTGAAGGAGATAAGGTGTCGCGCCTCCTTAAGCGCTACCCACTCTAGTGTAACTTCGTTTGTATGTTTGTAGGGCTGTAGCCAAATTTCGCCAATCTTTTCCGGCCACATTTAAATGAAAACAATCTCATACATTCTTTTTATCCCATAAATTTCATCGAGTGAATAAAAACCCATAGCATACACATCACATAACGAGTAAAATCGATTTACGACTACAACATTATTATCATTGTAAAACTATCTTCTTTGCCGCACACCACACACACGAAGAGGCAGTAGGAGAGGTGAAAAGGACAAAAGGAGAAATCCTTTGAAAAAAGAAAGAACAGGAAAAGCTCTTAGAGAAACTGATTTATTATTGTTATATCACCTTAGTATGTGTTTGCAATACTTCAACACTTTATTACGAGTACCTGCTATCAAACCCAGCGAACCAACTAAAACTACGTTCAACTATGCCGTGCAACATTTGGTGATACGAACGAACCAACCTGCCACACTCAGCGGCACGCTCTCACCCAGCAGAGACAGACAGAAAGTTTTTACATTTACGTGAATTCATTTCGATTACGGTGAATAGCAACATGAACATCAAGTAGCAAGCGGACCAAATGAAAAAAAGAGAATTTTTCAATTCATTTTCATTTCCCCCTTCCGATTTTCACACCACAACAACCGGAAAAGTAAGCGCGCACAAAAACTGTGTTTGGTGTTGTAAGCAGATCACCCTCTCAGTTCTGTAGAAATTGTGATAGTTTTTGGGTGAATGATGCTTCAACGAAACGGAACAAAAAAGGAAAAGTATTTTGTATTCCATTTCACTCCAGTGGTGAATGCTTGAGTAAACAGTCCGAAAATTATTGCAAAAGTTGTGCGAAATTATAGGGGAATGGGTGAGTAATGGCGACAGGATGGCATGGACCGACCATCTGAGGGAGCAAGGTCACATTCAGCATGCTACTGGACATGGTGTTAAAGATATCCTATGATGTTAAGCAAATATAATTTTCAATCTTACTTAGGATGGGCAGTATATTTGTAAACAGTGAAGTACTGATTTGATAATCTATAAAGTATTTCGGGTCGTCGTACAATTGGAAAATTTGGTCATATCCGCCCATCTGCAGAATGTAAAAAATGACCGCCGTTGTCCACCCCAGGATCGTGGACATGTACTTTTAGGCGAAGGAAGAGCGATTTTTTACAGATGTTTTTAAAATGAAGGCGGTCACAAGAGCAGGTGTGTGCACCGAAAGTCATGTCTTAAAATATATTTTAGACCGCCGGATTTAAAAGGTTCATGTATCATAACCGAAACGGGAAATAATAACCATTTTTGTGCTTTAAAAATCTTACAAGCTATAAGCTAGCGTCCACTATGGTTATTAGATGTAGGCCTTAATTAAGCTTACTTACTGGGGACTTAAACGCGCAATTGAAAGAGCTTTACTAGGATAACTCATGACTTAGAGAAGGCACATTGACCTTCTTCTGACACATAAGGAAAAAATTTTAAAACGAATAAAATAAATTTAAAACAGAACTGTAAAGCTGACTATCTTCCAAAAACCAAGAACAAATATATAAATAAAACTTAAAATGATGAGCTTAAACTTGTAATATGGATTTTAAGGGGCGCTGTTTAATAAGGGCGAGGACCTCCAGAAGGGATTACAGATTTCTCGACTCCAGACTGTCGGATGAAATAGGATCAGGATAAACAATAAATGTTTTTGTTGACAGTTTCAAGATTTTGCGGATATATTCCTAAAGGAATTGGAGAACATCGCTAAGATAACACTGCAAGATACAGTCCTTTTAAATAGAAGCAGGCGTAACGGATACTTTCCCCCTTTTCCTCCTTTTTTCACGTTTAATTAGGGCGAGGGCCTGAAGAAGAAACTTCAAATTTCCAGAATCCGTTGTCTTTGTCTCCTTTTAAATCTACAACGCCAATACTTTGCAGAGAATTGAAGGACATCGCTAGATTACACGTCATGATACAATCTTGTTTACTAGAGCCGTATGATGCCTTATATTTTTTTCTCTTTTCCTCCTTCTTTTCTCCATTTGTTTTGGGTTCCATTTGTATGGTTGCATGGTCCATTTGGATTGGTTGTTTGTCCCTCGCTATAAACTTCAGCAAATTTGATCGAAACTTAAACAGGTGTTTTAGAGCGGTTGTTTATTAAATCATGCACGCAGAAAAAAAGTATGGTTGTGGTGACAATATTCGAAGAGGATAATACTATTGTTGGGTATATGGTTGTGCTACAACAATATTATGATCCTCACAACAATAGTATGATTCAAATACAACCATACTATGCTCCTCGCAACAATAATATGATTCACACATAGCCATAATATGATCCCCACAACCATAGTATGATTCACACTCATCCATACTATGATCTCCACAACCATAGTATGATCCTCACAACCATTGTATGTTTCATATACAACCATAGTATGATCCTCACAACCATAGTATGACTCACACGCAACCATGTTATGATCCCTACAACCATAGTATGATCACACACAATTATACTATGATCCGCAATATAATTTATTAGAATTTGTTTAAGGTGTCGACAATAGATTTGATCCCAAATATTATTTATTATAATTGGTTTAAGTTGTCAAAAATAGATTTGAATTATGAAAATTATCTAAAAATACATTAAATTCAAAATAACAGAAGTGATTTATTTCACAGTAGAAAAAATAAGTTTAAATAAACGTAAGCGGTTTTATTAAAAATATTTCAGTTAAACAAAGCCAAAGCAGCTTGTTTAAAAAATTAAAATTTCGATAAAAAAAAGTACTATTATTGCATTAGATCCGTACCAATAACATTTGTTCTTTAAAGCATATTTAAATGAAGAAAAATTACATTCATACAGTATGATTGCCGTAATCAAATTATTGTTAACATAAAACGCAAAACACTATACTTTTGTCGCACCAACCATATTTATATTGTTGCTATAACCATATTTTCATTTTTAAATTTGGCAATAATACTATTGTTACATTTCAACAATATTAATATTGCAGCAATTATACTATTGTCAAAAATAAATTCAGTTAACAATGCTATGGTTGCGACGAACATACTTTTATTGCGGAGAACATATTATTATTGCCGTGACCATGTAGTAACCATGTTTTTTCTCTGCGTGTGGAGGGCCCATTGTAGTAGGGCTATATAAATAGCATCCGTCCTTGATCCAAAAATCTTTTTTGGGCCAATTTCATACAAAATCGTAAGCAAATACTCGTATGTCGATTTTCTTAAACTTCATCAGCGTCCGACTTGAAACTGACTTCTGCCGAATTTCATGAAGTTCGTGCAGTTTGTAGTTCCACGAGTGGAGCTGCACGCAGAGAAAAAATATGGGTAGTATATGGTCACGGCAATAATAATATGTTCTCCGCAATAAAAGTATGCTCGTCGCAACCATAGTATTGTTTTCTGAATTTAGTTTGGCAATAGTATGATTGCCGCACTATAAATATTGTTAAATTATAACAATTGTATTATTGCTAAATTTAGAAATGAAAATATGGTTATATCAACCATATAAACATGGTTGGTGCAACAAAAGTATTGTTGTTAAAAATTTACGCTAACAGTAATATGATTACGGTAATCATACCGTATGGTTGCGTCTTTTAACATAACAAAACAGGTTTTATAGAGCATACATGCATGAGTGTGTATTTTGGTAGTGCATGGTTATTGTCCATTTTAAAAAACAACAGCAATCGGAAGGTAGTTCGAGGGATTTCTATTGTGTTTACTTTGTTCGGTGAAATACTCTACTGCCGACTGGTTCTCGCTTATTTAAAATCTGATTGCACTTAAATATATAGCCATTGATTATGGTTTAATCACATTCGTTACTTAGTGTCTACGGATGGTTGAAGTAGCATTCGCCCCTGCTGGCAACTAAAAGTATTTTCGACTGCCGTTGGAATATATATTTTTGTTTTTTGAATGAAATGTTCAATAAAAACATGTCCTCAAATCTGGCTCTAAACTAATTGTATGGTAATTTTAAATAACTTGCTTGATAAAAATCTCTACAACAATACTTAACCCTAATAAAAAATGTTGGATATCATAGTATGGTTGAGTGAATTATACTATAAGTGTAGGGATAATAGCATGGTTGCGTGTGAATCATATTATGGTTGTACAAGAAAAATAAAATGGTTGTGAGGATCATAATATGGTTTTAGGATCACAGTATGGTTGTGTGTGAATAATACTATTGGTATGAGGATCATAATATTTTTGTGCCACAATCATATACCCAATAATAGTATGATCCTCTTCGAATATTGACGCCCCAACCATACTTTTTTTCTGCGTACAAATAGATCTTTTTGGGCGTGCTTATTTGCTCATGTTTAACTTTATCCGGAGTGATGAACTAATTTCACAAATTCAAATCAACATATCGGGATTCTTAAACTAGAGATATTGCTATAAAATGTGGATAGAATTAGTTGAGCCGTGCCGAAGACAACACTTAGTACACGCAGAGAAAAAACATGGTAACTATATTGTCACGGCAAAAATAATATGTTCTCCGCAATAAAAGTATGTTCGTCTCAACCAGAGCATTGTTTACTGAATTTAATTTTGACAATAGTATGATTGCCGCAATATTAATATTGTTGAAATGTAACAATAGTATTATTGCCAAATTTAAAAATGAAAATATAGTTATAGCAACAATATAAATATGGTTGGTGCGACAAAAGTATTGTTATTTGCGTTTTATGTTAACGATAATATGATTACGGCAATCATACTGTATGATTGTAATTTTTCTTCATTTTGCTTTTTAGAACAATGTTATTGTTCTGGATCTAATGCAATAAAGGTACTTTATATATGGAAATTAAAATTTTTAAACAAGCTGCTTTGGCTTTGTTTAACTGAAATATTTGTAATAAAAACGCTTACGTTTTTTTAAACTTAATTTTTCAACTATGAAATAAATCACTCGTATTATTTTGAATTTAATGTTTTTTTACATAATTTTTAAAACTCAAATCTATAAGTATTGTTGACAGCTCAATTCAATTCTAACAAATAATATTGGGGATCATAGAATAATTGTGTGTGATAATGCTATGGTTGTAGGATCATAACATGGTTGAGCGTGAATCATATTATGGTTGTGAGGATCATACTATGGTTGTATGTGAAACATAAAATGGTTGTAGATATCATAGTATGGTTGAGTGTAAATCATACTATGGTTGTGGGGATCATAGAATGGTTATGTCTGAAACATACTATTGTTGTGAGGATCATAGTATGGTTGTATTTACATCATACTATTGTTGTGAGGATCATAATATTGTTGTAACACAACCATATACCCAACAATAGTATTATCCTCTTCGAATAATGTCACCACAACCATACTTTTTTTCTGCGTGTAGGGACATAATACTGTTACACACGTTTTATACTGTAAACTAAAAAGTACTGAATGTTTTTGGACCAAATATTTTTTAATATATTTATTGATGTATATTGTATCCAAAAAGAATCTACTTATTCGAAATGTCCTCCCTTTGCCTTTACACACGCCTAAAGTCACAGTGGCCAATCGTCAATAGCTGCACGAACCTCGTCCATTGCAAAATTGGCCACAGCTCGAACCAAAGCATTCTTAGAGGTCCAATGTTGGGGTATCTTTTGTGGCAAACCTTGTCCTCTAAAACCGTTAACAATTTGTAATCCAATGGGTTCAAATCTGGACTGCCTGAGGGCCATTCTTCAGAGGAAATGAACGCTGACAAATTGTTTCGAAGCCAGGCCTAGGACGTTTTAGCCTTATTGGCCGGTCCAGAATCCTGCTGGAAAGTCCATGGCTGGTTTTGGAACAGGGAATTAAGAGGCTTCACAACAGCTACCAAAACGGTTTCTTGGTGAACTTTGGCAGATGTTTTGACTCCTTGTTCGCAGAAGTGCAGGTCAGTGACCCCATCGTAAGAGACACTCCACCAAACCATGACTGAAGCAGGGTGATGGCCCTTTTTCACCCTTGGGATCAGTTCAGATGCTTCCTTAAATGATCGCGCATACACTCTATCATTTTTAAATTTTTCCTGAACGGTAAAAATTTTTTCATCAGTGAGCAACATTTTTCTGTGCAAGTTATCAGCGTGCTTCTTCAAAAGCCGTTTGCATTTTTCAATCCTATTTTTTTTAAAGCTGCAGTCAATAAATGTCCCGTACGTCGTTTTAAAGACCCAAGTCTTGTTTAATGATACGATATTTGGAATTGCGAAACAGTTCGAGGATTTTGCCAATGCTACTGTCATAACAGGAAAAAATCTAGAAATTCATCTTCAACTTCCGCAGGACGAAAAGTAAAAAATAGAGTAATTTTTCAATAGTTCCTTCAAAACTGTAATATAAAGGCAGATCTAAGCGTCAGATTTAATAATAAAATTGGTGGAGTGTCCTGGCACGTTCTAATATATTTTTGGGCCAATTGTGTTTAAAAATAAAAACTGTTCGTTCCTTGGTTTATTTTTAGAAATAGGAATTCTTTAAAAGTTGTATTTAAAAGTGGAGATTTTTCCCTCGTATCGTAGCGAACAAAGTTCGGATATTTCGATATTGTCGTAACATATCGTGTCGTAACATTAAGAGTAGCATTACGAGTATCTCCCTCATCATCCTCAATGTATGACAACAAAAAATTACTAACAAACAATTTCTGATGGCAAGATTTCCTCATCTGAGTTGACGACGGTTTGGCACAAAATCCAGATATCCATCCAACATATACAGGGTGGAGCGCTGTAATTTGCTTATTTGGGAATGAATTAAAAAAATGTGAACCTTAGAAGAATTTATTTATTTAATATTTTTTATTTTATATTTTTAAATGAAATTTTTAAATTACATGGTTTTAACTAGTGTATCTGGCAAATGTCGACCTTCGCTATCCACACACTGCCGCTTACGTTTTCAGAAGTTTTCATGAACTCTTGCCAGCATGTCGATAGGTATTTTGCCAATTTCAGCCTCAATATTGCTAATTAGGTCTTCCAAGGTGTTTGGACGGCTAATATATATATTTCTGACATTTCCTTTGGAAAGCTTGACATTTTTTAGCATAAACGTTTGGGTTGTTTACAATGACTTGAAAAAAATTAATTTGGCAAGAAATGGAATAAACTCGTGAACATTTTCGTACGATCATTTTTCACAACTTTCGAAGTGGATTATCACGACTAAGGTGCATCGATGAACTTGTATGGCATTGAAGCACCATCCTATAGCACTGTGAAAAACTAGTTAAGTGAATGCAATCGTGGTCGACGCTAGCTCAAAGACGAAGGTCGTCCAAAAGCCGCCGTTGTGCCAGAGAACACTGATGCCGTTCGTAAACTGATAATGCAAGATCGTCATGTGACATACCGTGTGATTGGGCATTTCTTCCACCAGCATACATTCGATATTGCATGAACACCTGGCCGTAAAAAAGGTTTGTTCTCGTTGGATCCCGCACAATTTGACAATCGCTCAAAAAAGGCTCGTGGCGATTGGTGCAAAGAAATTTTGAATAAATACGATCGCGGTGCTTCATCACTTGTGACGAATCATGGATCTATGCGAAACAAAATGACCTCTCCTCACGTATCCACTACACGATGGCAACTGAAAGGCAGACGAATACAAATCTCCCGTCAGCCACTATAAGCCACGGACACTCTCCACTTTCATCGACCAACAGTGCCGCCACAGTTTGCAGTGCAAAAAAGCAAATTGCGCGCTTCACCCTATACAACCCAAATTATAGAACTAGCGGCGTTATTTAGGCCATGCTAATTCATTTATAGCTTAACATCTGACAATGCCAAAAGTGTTTATCGCTGCCGAATTGGCATTGCTGGGTCTTGTTTGATACTCACCGCTATATTTTCTTCGATTTACACCAAACTCTGTCTGGTTGGCTGTATAAAAAAGACGTTGCATATATTCAAACTTTTCCACAATCGGACTAAAAGTCTTAACTTATTTGTAACTTCATTGTGGACTGGCTGAATATTTTGATAGACAAATGCTATTAGTATTTTTGGTTCTTAGAGTACACGGGAAAGAGCATCTAAAAAGTTTTTCAGCAGCTTGTTTACACCTCATTATTGCCGGCAACTTTACGAGTAAGAAAGTGCTCGCTTGGCCGTATTAGAGCTTCTCTATAAAAATGCATTAGTCACTCAAAGACGGCAGTAGACGGCAGGTCATTGAGTATTAGAATTATGCAGTGCACAGCTCACTGATTTAAGAGATGTTGACAGTTTGTCTCTGAATGCAACATTGAGGGAATTAGGTAGGTAATTAAATAAAACAATTGAAAAAACCATTGTAACCATCATTTATATTGGTTATGATCCAATTTATTTGTTTTCCACAGTGTTACGTCCCCAGCTAGAATGTTTTAATCTTAATTCTTAAGAAAATCGGCACATTAAATTCGGCTTCTTAAATGTGCTAAAGGAAAACTCAGGTAAGATAACTATAACTGTGGATGTATGTAGATTCATTTCGATTGATTACCACCACCGTAACACCCACCACCAAGAATCAAATAAAATGTATACAAACAATTCAATTTTTTATATATTTTCTATAATCAATTTGTTAAGGCGTAATTGTTTTATACAAAAACATTCATCATACGCTTGTAACAAAATATGCGATTTTTTGCAGCGTATTTTGTCGCATGACACCTCCCTTGAAGAGGAATAAAATTGACACTTTTAATGAATTAATAAAAATATAAAATACATTTACACACACACACAAGCGCACACCGACAATTTTACCCGCAAACACTCAAAAATGCATGTAAAAATATAAAACATAAAAACAGGCGAAATAAAATCGTTTATTGCAACAAAATTGTACACACACACATACTATCACTTCGTATTCACGTTGAAAGAGACAAACACCATCAACTCACACATGCAGCCGTACTGGTATACACACACACATACATACACACAAATACATGCATTATTAACAATCAAAAAGAAAAACAGACATACCAGCAATCCTTCTCATCCCTACACATGCACACGCCCATAAATACGTGCACGAGGGTGTGCATGATCGCTCATATACGTCCACAAAACCGCGAACTGACATTGAATTGTTCAATAAATGATTTCGTTACTTGTCACTGACATTTCAATATTATACCACAGTTAATGGGAAGGGGTAGGGATCGATCCTATGTACAGTGGGGAAGTAGGGTTGGTGGTTGATGGGTCGGTCTAACGCAAGATATGCTACCAAACTGAGTAGGAAATTCATTTTAAAGAGAGGATATCTAAAAAAAATTGTTGTTTGACAATTGACAGCTGACAGTGACAATGGATTCCATCGAACGAGGACTGCATGAATGTTTCGTTTTCCTTTTTGTATGTGTGTGTGTGTGTGTGAAGGTATACTTTTTCAGAAAGTGGGTTTTTAATTATTTCTGTTATTTCCATTTGTGGTGCAGGCAAAGAAATGTTTAATAATTCTGTTCTGTTTTTTTTTCATCGTTACAGCGAAGTTGTAAATAATGTATTCGCTTTAAATTGTATCAAGAAACGATACAATTTTATTCCGAATTAAATTCCATTTGCATCATTACACAAGTAAAGGATGAAGTTGAAAAATAATGAATCAGCCGTACGCGACCAAATCGAGATCAAACGTTTTGGAGATCAAATCGTTTTGGAGATTGTTATTGTTCGATGTAGTCCAAATGTGATGAAAACAATTCAGCAACAATTTAGGTAAAATGGCTGAAGTAGCGCATGGCGGATAATCAATTCAGAAATATTTTTATAAAAAGGACTGTAGTGTCTTAAAGAGCGAAGTGGAGAAGATAACTTTATAAACGATAAAAACATAGGACAACATCCCTTCTAGAACTAAGAGACTTTCATGAAATAAGCAAACAATCCTATCATATATAATATAACAGAAAAATTTAATTAATTGAAAGAAAATTTAAAAAAAAAAGTTTTAAACGCGAAGTACTCGTATATGAATCGCAGCATTATGAACCCAACTCAAAAATACATACGTACTACAATTTAAAGAAAGCTAATGATAATAAATAAAACTTTATGAAGCTTGAGATACATTACCCGTAGAGCGGGAAGGGATAATTCTAGATCGCACATGCTACCTTTGGGCAAGATCATATTCAAAATGAGTCAAACAATACGAACACAGATATACCGATTTGTACCTAGTTTAGGTTATGTAAAAGAGGTTCCTGCAATCTATCATATGTGTAAAATTGTACGAAAACATTTTATATTTTTTTAAAAATTTATTGAATGATTGGATCACCCTACTAGAAAAGAGGGTAAAAATAACAAGTCTAACGCATCATAAAAAACATTTTAGACCCTTCATATGTTTTGACAAATCCGCTTTATGACTTTTTAAGTCATACTTTCTTTTCCAAACATTTACTAGTAAAAAAGCTAAAGTCAGACGTGGCCGACTTCATTATACCCTGTACTTCAGAAAAGCCATCTGACAGTCCTTTCGATGGGTTCAGAATTTAACCACATTTTAAAAGTAATGTAATATATGAAGTTCGGAGATTATTAATGTATTTTTAATAAAATCGATTGAACATATGCGTATGTATACTTCAATAGCGTTCAACCTTGGCAAAAGGAATTTAATTGCAAATTTCATTAAGATTGGATGTTATGTATGGTTTATAGAGCTCAAGACATAACTACGGGTAAACCTATATGTAATAGAGCTCTTTTCAAATCTTACATGATTTTCTTTATTTTTTAAAACTCCCTTTCTTGGTCATCATCGAGATCGAACGTAATATTTGGAGCTTTGAGCCAAAGATATGAGATCAGATGAACACATGTGTGTGGAAGCCATACAAAATTTCGAACTGATTTGCTTTAATTTCAAAAGTCCTGCCTTGGTCCAAAGAAAAAGATGCACGGATTGACGGACTGTCAGGCATCGTTAAATGTAATCAGCAAGTTGATCGGTATACTTAAACAAGGGTCTAGCTCAAATATTTTTTTATTATTATTTTTGTAGGTACAAACTTTTGCCTTAGAACTAACTTATAATGCACTAACTTATAATGCAAAATTATGCAGGGTATAAAAAGCAAAGACATATCTAAGTTTGATATATTTCGAATTCTATATGCGTCTGTCTGAAAACCACACTCTGAAGCTTAAACCGTTAGCTGTTCCCCTCAAATACCTTCGAAAAATCTGATTAATGGTCAAAACAACAACACCCTTGGTAAATTTTAAAGGCAATTTTAAACAATAAAATGACCCCTTGGATCCCAAAAAATATATTGTTATAGTTCTTACAGGGGACTAATTTTAATGAATAAAATTAAGCATCTATGATTTTGTTTAAGATTTAGTTGCAACAAAGAAAGGACCATAGACGTGATAATTCTTTCATTTCCATTGAAGAAGGGTTTTTAAGATTTGCCAAACTTAACGTCGTTCTCATTTGATTGAATATAGTTTGTTACAGGGTGGAGCACATTATTTTACTTTATTACACTGCAAGCGATGGCGGTACTGTTGGTCAAAGAGAGTGGAGAATATGCGTGGCTTATAGTGGCTGACGGGAGATTCGCAGATTCGTCTACCTTTTAGTAGCCATCATGCATTGGGCACGTGAGGAAATGTCATTATGTGTTGAAGCGCACTTTTCAAATGCAAACGCGACCAATGCTGTGCAGCATGCTTTTCGTTTACGATTCGCTGTTCCCCCACCCAGACGTGTTCCTGGACAGCATTCAATTGTAAATTTGGTAACTTTATTGAGAACAGCAGGAAATGTGTCATGTGTACGAAGGGGCGGGGAGAAGAATTGCAACACCACAAAACATGGAGAGAGTTAGAGTAGCAGTACTACAAATGCTCTGCTCGGAAGCAATCACTTGCTCTTGACATTTTCTGACTTTTTTCAGCCGGCTTTTGAGGCAATGCAATAGAGGATACACACTCAGCGAGGGTTACCATGAATTCTTTGAGGCAAATGTTTCCTGGACGGCTTATCTCTTTAAGTGAACTGATGTGAACTGGCCGGCACGCGTACCAGACTGAGGCCCATGCGATTTTTTCCTTTGGGGTTACCTAAAGTCGAAGGTGTATATCAACCATCCCAACACCTCGGAAGACCTAATTAACAATATTAAGGCCAAAGTTGGCAGAATACCAGTCGACAAGCTTGTTAGAGTTCATGAAAACTTCAGAAAACGTATGCAGCAGTGTGTGGATAGCGATGGTCGATATGTGCCAGATACACTATTTTAACCCATGTAATTAAAAATTACCTTACTGTTAAATATACTTGTAATTAAAATAAAGAATAAATTTTTCAGGGTTCATAATTTTTTATTTCATTCCGAAATAAGCAAATTACCGCGCTCCACCCTGTTCGTGGTTGTATTCCTGTTAAACTTCTACACATATTGAGTCTTGATTTTGATTATTTTTTTACAGCAGCAGGTCCCAACCCACTCACCACATAATTTATGTCACAATTTTGTATACAATACAACACTGGGATGAACTTAGAATACACATTCCTTGTGCTGTAGAGTGCACACAAAATGTAATAAATTAAATTTCAACGGAAAAAAAGAATTGTATAATAAAATTATGTCTTAATACAATTTCACATTACATCTGCGAAATATGAGAGGGAGCGCAAGACAGACGGTCAGAAGGAAACATATGGTATCTGCTCCACTCGACACAGACACTTCAGCTCTGGCAGGGTTTTTACAGAATCCTTGAATCTCCGGCTACTTCCTTGTGTGCATCCCAACATTATTTTTTCGTTCATTCGCTCAGTGGTTCGTTCATGCATTCTCACTCTTTATGTTCATCAGTGCTTAATTTGCATACGTTATGTTATTATGTATTGTTCATGTTCATGTCCATGTGTATGTAAGCATGTATGCAAATATTTATATCTGTAGTGGTTGGTCTGTATTGGGGAGTTCTTTGTGTGGCAAAAATACTTTTGCACATACACTCTGACAAATGGTCCTGTGGATTTAAATATACGACTGTGTGTTTGTGTGTGTGTGTGAGTATAATACAGTATCGTTATTGTATCGAGATTATTGAATAATTCTGGATAATGGTTACATTCGAACACATTCTCAATGTCGGTGTTTATGAACGCCGCTTACCGCTTATATTTGCGTATACGAACGAAAAAGTGTTTATTATTTTATGGATTTAATTTGTTTTATTTTTTTAATGATCCGCAATCGTCGTTTGTGGTCACAAGTTCCCATTGCGGCTATACAATTTGCAGTAACAAATATTTAAACTAATACCGAGGCTTTCATCGACTCTGGGCCGATAGAAAAATACTTCTCCTTTAAATTAAAAGCAATTAAAATGTTGCAACCAAATTCGGAGAATCTTCCCGTGCTTCTAAAAACTTTGGTAATCTGTGTTCAAAGTGAACATGTTTTATTGGCCGTGTTCTTTTGACAACTCGCTTAGGAGGCCGATAATGGGATAACTTCACACTACCGTACAAAAATATAAAAATGATTTTGTTCAAAACTAAAGACAAAAACCCGTTTATTTTAAATATTTAAAATTTTTGGGCAGAAAGTTATTCAAGAATAACCTTTAGCGAGTTTAAGCGAGCTCGGTTATTGCTCGCTTATAGTATTTCTCGAATAACTTTTTTGTACAAATTAAAAATTTTCAAATCAAACGGTTTACACGCATAAAGCCGGTCAGTTCTTGTTGATCAAGAAATTTCAAAAAGTGTTTGTAAAGTCATCGCCTTAGCGACCATTTACTCGTTTAATAAGCGAGTACCACTAGAACACGTATACTGTGTGTTTGGTTATGTTGGCATATGAAGGCACAAAGATGAAGGCACAATCCGCTGAGCGCACCATCTTAGAAATGCACAGGGTGATAATGGCCTGTAATAAGCGCCCACACAAACAAACCATTGATCTCTCCCAGTAAACCAAATTTGCCGACAATGTCTGATATCAGACAATTATGAACAATATCTGAACTCTATCGAGAATTCTTACCGAAATCGTTACTCATTCTGTTCGATTTGTCTGAGATTTTTTTTTTCAGAGAAGTAGTTCAGAATTTTTGTCAACCCTCTCATATGTTTTTCGTTACGAACTCGGTAAGAAATCGGAATATTTTGCCGATTGTCGTACAGAATTCTGACCGAATTCTGAAGGTTTTGTTTGCTGGGCTGCCTTAGAAAGTATAAGACCAATGTTGTTCACCTATTAAGAATATTTTATATATAATCCAAAGCGAATACTTCTAACATTAGTATGAAATATTTACTCACTAGTAGAACCCTTACAAATCCTCTCCCAACTCGAGTCAGAATAAATCTACTCAACTACTTATCTTTTGAAAAGAATTGAGATTCCTTTTGCAATCTGTACGTAACCACATTACATATAAGTATAGACTTTCAAAAGTTTAAAGAGTGTTTCCGCCAAAGATATTTACTATATTTGATCAGTACCGATTTAATCCATATTAAGTAATGTTCACAAAGTCCTATAAATGTGGAACTACTAACATTTATGTATCTGATACATAGAATATATTAAAAAAATTTAATCAAAACCATAAATTTTTAACCATACAAGAAAATATGGTCAAATCGGTGATAGACACCATCCTCTGGAGTTGAAGATTAATTGGGCTGGAGCTACCATACGGCCGATAGCCTTTGATGTTAACGCCCTTTAACTTAGTTTATTATAATTTTAATTGTAATTAATATGTAAATAAATAAAAAATCTTTTAAGTTCTAATCATATTTAATATTAAAAATTTAATTTTTAGTGAACATTACACTGAAATAAATTTAAGTTGCTAAAAAATGTGTTTTAAATTTTAAGTCTCGCTTCCGCCATTCGCAGGACCTCAACCATCCACTTGTCACAAACAATTGCCTATTTATTTACACAGCACTTGGCTTACGCTTTCCAAACGTTTATGCACCGTAGCGCAAGCACACACGCATACACATGTACAGGCATATACATACACATGTGTGCATGTGTACACATACTTCTGTACAATACACTAAATGACAGCGTATGTGCATCTACCAAATGTCAATGTGCCCCCACGAAATCCACCCTTTCGCATTTCCACTGTTGTCTGATATTTATTCTGGGAAAATGGTCGATTTCAGCGATTCTGATAATAAAATTTTCCATATTTTCACACCATTTTCAATATCATAGAAAAAGCCCCCAGAATCACTCTACAGGAGAATTTACTTCCATCCCTCTCCGTTACTTTAATGAAGTTCAAAGTGCCGTCCGTGGTCATATTTGAAATTGTTGCACGAAACTGTGTCTATGACAGAGAAGTATCCGGGCCGGTTTTTTTATAATTAACGGCGGTAAATATCAGCGTGTTTTGTAAAGAAGTAAAAAAATTAAAAATCTGCAAATTTGAAAAAAAGTGATAAATATTACAGAAATTCAAAAAATGCGCAAGACAATTTATCGGAATAAATTGTATTTAGCTGATACGTGTTCTTCCATCTCATTTCAATTGCAAATATTAATTTTTAACAGAAGGAAAACGGTTAGGATAGGCGTCATTTAACGACACTGGGTAGAAACAGATAATCTGAATATATGATCTTTGTTAGGAGTATTTGATTTAAAACTGTTTTAAACTGGAAGACCCCACGACTGCAGCAAGCTTGAGCCGAAATACTTTGGAAGTCGCTCTGAAAAATACCATAATTTATTTCACCGGGGAAACATTTACAATTGTCTTGACTCCACTCGTATATAAAATCTACAAAAGATGGTTACATATTTGTCTAATGCCTTCTTATTTGACAGTTTGTTTCCACTAGATGGACATGTCGCCTAACTACCTTCACCTCCGATGAATGATCTGCCTGTCAGACATCAGGGATCGACACTATCACACAGCCTTGCTTTGTGCTCGTGCGGTTGAACTGTAGCTCTCTGTCTTAAATGTGCCCACTAAGAAACCCTACAAGAGATCTTATTTATATGCTAGAATATAGATTAAATATTTCGTTCAGTGTTACGCCAAATATCATACGGAATGTCGCATTCCTCATCAAAGAAATGCTCAAAGGCGACTGAGTGCATTCGGCTTTTTTTGTTCAATCAGTGAGCACATGTAGGTGAGAGAGAACCGTTGTTTTACCAACACTTTACATGCGTAAGGGAGTTCAAGGGGGAAAGAGGGAGTAATGTTTATTGACATTTGACTTGATTCTCTGGATGTCGTAATTGGTGGGAAATACATTCGGCGGAAGTCGATTCCACATACGGACAGTACGGGCGAAAAACGAATTTAATCTGTAGAGTATGGTGCGGTCCACCAGCCAATCGATAACAAATAGGTGTAAATTCCTGGTCGTGTATCCCTGCCGAACATCCTCATGCCAGTAATAAGACGACGAATGTCTGAAGAACACACACCATGCAAGTAACGATAGAATAGCTACACACAACCCACATTCCGACGATGCTCCAGGGAGGCAATAAAGTTGGATACCCTACTGTCACCTTTCAATAGCATCGCCCCCACAAGATGGTGGTTGACCATGCTCTCCATTACCTTGGAGAGCGCAGAGCAAATTGCGATGGGCCGATAATTCGCAGGATTATTAGCTTCGCCCTTTTTAGGGATCGGCTGGACGTCCGCAAACTTGCAAACCGTTGCACGCAGAAAAAAGATATGGTTACTACATGGTCACGGCAACAATAGTATGTTCTCTGCAATAAAAGTATGGTCGTCGCACCATAGTATTGTTTTTTGAGTTTCATTTTGACAATAGTATGATTGCGACAACATTATTATTGATGAGATGTAACAATAGTATTATTGCCAAATTTAAATATGAAAACTTGGTTGTAGCAACAATATAAATATGGTTGGTGGGAAAAAAGTATTGTTTTCATGAGTTTTACGTTAACAATAATATATTTAAAGCAATCATACCGGCAAAATGGTATTTTTTTATTTTGACAATGGTATTTTTACGAATCTTACGCAATAATAGTACTTTTTACACGTAAATTAATTTTTTCCAAAACAAACTACGGATTAGTATAACTGAAATATTTTTAATAAATGATTTTTTTTTTACCATACTATTGTTGTGATGATCATAATATTGTTGTGCCACAACCATATAACCAACAATATTATGATGCTCTTCGAATATTGTACCACAACCATACTTTTTTTCTGCGTGTGGGAAGACTTCTGCACGATAAGCAAGGTTGAAAAGGTTGCGTAATGGACTGGCTAACGTAGAAGAGCACTAACATAGGACAAGTGCCTTAGCACTCTAGCACACGAAGTTCTTGCCTGTTTATGCAGCAGTTCAGTATTTTCGTGTTTGTTTCAACGCCAATTTCTGCATGTCTGATTAAACCATTTTATTGGCTGGTTTAACCGATATAATTTTAGTTGGAATAAACGTCTTCATTCCAAGTAAAATTATATTTTCGATCGAGAAATCAAAGCTTCCAATTAATATGCTGGAAAAATTCGTTGAGCCCAGCCCAACGAGCATTTTCGTATTTAAAAACTATCCGCTTTGGGGCTGGTATTAAAGCTACACGAAGAGCGGAATACGAAAAAGATGCTTAAACAATACAGTGTTCGGAATTGTCAAGAGGATCAAGGACATTAACTTCGTACTTTTCAGGTTTTGAAGTTAAGAAAAATTCAAGCATATTGTGTTGGTGTTCTTCGACACACGGAATATGTGTCGGTTCTTTATAAAAACATGATCTAGAATAATAGTCATTGGTTTCATCCTGTTAAAATTTTACTGGGTATACGAGTACTAATCATTTCCCAACGACTCAGTATGTCTAAATGTCAAAACGCTTTCTAAAATATCTGCCATAGTTCAGTTTAAACAAAAACTTACCAAAACCGCGCCGCCGCAGCAACAACTAGTCGGCTTCGAAGTTTTAACCTACCGCCAGCTATTTTTAGCAACAGGAATTGTCATCCACGCCGCTGCCAATGCTTTGCATTTCATTATGTCGTCACGTTAAATATTTACACAAAAAAGGTGGGCAGAAAAGACTGGGTGGTATTTTGGCGCTAAGAGTCAAAATGTTTATTTAACAAAAACGAAAAATCACATGGAAATTTATTTAGCGGTTGCCTAAACCAGACGACAGTTGCTGTGTTTCCACCGCACACCCCGACAAGCGTGTGCTGGCAAATTGAAAATTTTCAATATTTAGTAAAAGGCCTAAAGCTAACAGCGAAAGTGGCGCTCGTTGCCATAATAATGACGCAGATAATTTGGAGTTTTAAAATTGAATTGTTTTTAAGTACCCGGCCTCTATACATAAATACATTATTCATTATTTATTGATTTTTTTGGCGTGTAATGCATGAATGTGACAGTATGTGCGGAAACGAACACGAATTCAAATGAATTCTTGAATAATTAAAACAATATTGTCAGGCAGAAACTTTGTCCTCAGGTGGAAAAATGAAACCAATGATTGCTTTAATTAAACTAAATTGTTTATCACAATTAAGTATGAAACTTGTGGCTACCCTAGGGTTCCATGGTGCTGCTTAAAAACTTACCGAACAAGAAAACAGCACTCAATTAGGAACAATCGAATGCGTTTGCCACTCAAAAGAACAAAAAAGAAATTCAAACTCTCCAAATCAATTAACAAAATATACATTTCAGTCCACCTGTACCTGCTTTGTTGTAAACGACCGCCTCTTTCTCATAAACACTCATCGTCACTTGACACACTGTTGCGCTGGTTGGAGTCGTTCCATTCATGTCCTCCATGCGACTTCTCTGATATCCACTTCACACTGGCCAAACAGAATTTAACGCTCAGCACCCAAAGACAATTAATCAGAATTTAATCATTGCCCTGGCCCAAAACGTCAGCCATGTCAGCAGGAAGAAGGGCGGGAGTCGAGATTACAAAAACATTTCGATGACCATTAATAACCGTCATTATCAACGGCCGGCAACAACGTGTTGTTATTGTTGCTATTACTTATTATTGTTTTATCTTTTTGTTGCTTACTCGGCACAATACGCACGCAAGAGCGGTCCATTATGATTAATAATAAAAATGTGAACGTGAACATGAACTTCATATTAAAGTAAAAATGAAAGCGAAAATGAATCATAAAAAGTCGATATGGAAGAAGTGGACATCACAATTGGACAATGAACATGATACGCGTACTGATTTTCAAATTATCCGATGCCACACCTGCCTCCGAATTATATTCATTGGCAGGTATTGCGTTAAGACTTAATTGATTTGTTAAGATGCTTTATCTACGAACTGAACAAGAGAATACTTAAAAAGGATTGTAGTGAAAAAAGCTTAATTCGGTATATACTTATATTATCGAAATTTGTATGCGTATATACTCTTCTTAAATCACGAGACGACCTTTGCCTTGGTGAAAAATTTCATCTAAGGTCTTCGTATAGTACGAAAAGTATCGATAATGCACTCTACTAAGTATTACAAGGAAAAGTATGGTTAGCCCATCAGTAGCGATATCAGAAGTTTCGGTGTTGAAAATGTTAAGTATATGGGACAAGTTAAACAACATGTTTGAAGTCTAAAAGTATGACAAGATTTACCAACAGATTTGAACTGATATGCCTTATTTCTGAAGGAACTTGTACTGGATCTATAAACAAAAGCCATTTATAAGGTATGTTATAGAAAGGCCCTACATATTTTTACGCTGCGTTATTGACGCATAGTGCATTTGTGCGTATAAGCGATAATTTAGTGCTTTAGGTCTCTGGAGCGTATGAGTTATTGGAGTCCAAAAAAGTGCTCAAATTAAGTTGAACGGGCAGATGCTTATACTTAGAAATTACATCACGGATTTTGTACCGGTTATGTTGAAGCATAACCGGTACACCTTCTAATCGTCAGTCTTGAAATCGTTCGAATGTCTTATCAAAGACCTAACATGGTCTACCACAATCATCGCAAATTAAATTAATTACACTCGATTGGTTCATTACTTTGACCAATGTTCTAGTCATATACGTGTTATGGCCTTTTAATTCTCAAAGTTGAAAGGGCGGCGCCAAGCCCTACAGTTTACTTGCGCCCTGCACCACTCTGCGGAACAGGGTATAAAAAGATAGTGTCATGGCAAATGATTGTAACTTTTAAAAGTATTTGAGCAAGACCCACCCTTCAGTCTACTCGCACCAATCGAAAAAAATTGGCAGCTGACCTCAACTAATGATGTCTACCTGTCCGTCCGCAGCTTAAATCAAACTAGCAATTGTTTTCCAAGCTAAATGAAATTTGGCAGAAATAACTATGTGGACCAAGAAGGGACACTATTCAAGATGTGCAGATTTAGATATAGCATTCACATATATGTTTATCGTTTTTTTGTTTTTAGCTCTAGAAACGTCATATTACATCTAATCTTGACCAAATTCGACATAAGTAAGGTTTTTGGACAAAGGGTGGAAATATTTTTCCTCTATTCGTACGTCATTCCGCCCATATAAAGTCTGCTTCTTCTTAAACTCTTCAGGAAATTCGGCAGAAATATATATTTTTTGACCAACGACGGGTGCTATCGAAATTGAAAAGACTGGTTTAGATTTAGATGCAATTCCTAAACGTACTCGTATGTTCATCCGATTTTATGTTTTAAAAAAAACGGAAATTTTCACACAAATTTAAATTTGACGTTATTTTTGTGGGTCGCCGTTGTGGGGGAAGTATGCATGACTGTCAAGCCAGTACACTAGGTTCATCCCCTGGAAGGAACATCTAATAATCGTCCACCTCGTAAATGCCGACGACTTTGCGAGTAAGATATTTTTCACTAAGGCATGTTAACACTTCTCTATAAAATGCATAAGCTGTTCGGATCTGACGGTAAAAAGTTGTTCCCGGTCAGTGGGTATGAGAATTAAATCGTGCAAATCTCATCGTCTTGCTCCTCAATGGGATGCTGTGGGACTTAAGTAAATAAGTGCTTAGTAGGGACATAAATACTGTTACAACATTCAATGCACCCATTTTAATAGTAGAACTAAAGATACCCCGTTAATGTCATATAGGTTTTGAAGCTAACCTCAATAGCGTTAGTCTGTAAAGGGATTTGAAAATTGTTTCAACTTTTATCATGGAGTGGTCAGATAGTTAGAACCGTATCGCTGTAATAGCGCTTTTCAAGTGTGAAATGAAAAAAGCGATATTTTCAAAACGCTCCGGCCACTAGGTCTTAGCCTGTTTGAGGAGACTGGAGATGTAAAAGACCGCCACTGGTCGGGCCACCGCATGTCATCAAAGCTGTTAAATCAAGAATTCACAGAAATCCGCTCCGCAAACAGAAAATCATGGCCCGTGAGATGAATATCACGCAAAAGTCCATGAGTCGAATCATTAAAAAAGACTTGGGACTTGGGGCTTCCAAACGAAGTACCGGACATTTATTAACTGCAGCTTTAAAGAAAAAAGTACGATTGAAAAATGCGAAAAAAAAATGCGATCCCACCTACCCCATTTTTCGGCCCATGTTTTTTTTTCCAAACCCCACAAAATAAGGGGGTGAGCCGTTTCAAAATCGAAAACTCGTGCACTATCCCACCCCTAATGTAGCATTGCCAAGAATTGTAATCTGAAACAATATGGCAGATCAACAGACATATGATAAATTGTCTAAGGATGCTACAGATGCTGATAATTCTTTAAAAGCACACATTCTGTGCCCTTGAATAACTGTTTGAAATATGGATTAATATCAATATTACCCCAGCGTGGTCCAATAATAAAAAACTTAATTCTGCTTCGCCTCTCTTCGCGACAGATATACAAACAGCAGCAAAACTATGTTACAATAGGATTTGTACCGATTGGTCAATGACAATAAAAGGGCCAGTAGGAAAACTCAAATCTTGCCACTTTTACAAAAATGAGGAAAAAAATGAACAGCATGTGTCTTCAGATATAGAGGTTATTGAGAAGCTATTCCCTTGCACCATGGTATCTCTGATGTGTGGCTCAAGGCTAGTTTTCAACAGAACTAGAATCTGAATAAATCAAAGATGTCACAATGGACCTAAAGCTTAATATAATTGGTCTCATTTAGCTGACTTGCTGAATATTAATTTCACTCAATATACATGCAGCTTTTTTATGCAAATTTGACGATCCGTGCCACTACAAAGCGTAATTAAAACACTGTGTTGGGCCTTGCTTTCGTTTTATTGGATTTTTTTAGTGAACTACAATTCCACAGAAATTATTTACATAATTGCTCGCTTGCTTATTTGGCTTTTATTAAGCTCATCGTTTGGATTGCTTTGTTTCAAAGGGAACTCTTTTTGCAAGCTAGTTCAAAGCAGTTTTGAACTCCTCTGCAATTCAGGTGATACTAATTCTAGGAAACCCGAAAGGCATTTGTTTGAATCTGGTCATCCGCTAGTGGACACGTGGGCTCCAAGCCTTCAGTAAAACTGCTCTAACCCTTTTAAATCGTTCTGCGTATTGGGGTTGATTTTGGTGCATGTCGACATCTTTTTGTACTTACAATTAGTCCAATTAGTTCGTAACTTTGTAAATGTAATGATTTATTTCGACTTCGATTGATGGAACCTCATTTCTTTTTTGTGGTATGTCAACGATATAGGCACTGTCATCATTATCTAGATCAGTGAGACTTTGAAAACTAGTATAAATGTGTGCCAGTCCAGCTTTTGCAAGTCATTATTGTCAAATAATTATTTAACGCAAAATAATAACAACCATAACTTACCACTACATTCAACGGGTAAATTCAATTAAATTTCGGTAATAGATTAGATTTTGGGCTTTGGTCTCTTAAGCCCAGACTGTGAGTTGCCCTATTTTTGAAGAACTGCATAGTTTAGCATGTTCTTTAAATAAATAAAAAATAAATTAACTTCTTTCAATAGTTGAAATCAACTTTATCTTTGATTAGAGTAAAAGACTAACTGTGGCTCTGTAGTGCTAACCAGTCGTAGTAACCGCCTAATCAATGTCATACTCACCCCTATCCAGCTGACAACATCGGCTTTAACAAAACCATATATCTTGTAAAGTTGACGTAATTTAATGGCTCTATGAATGATTAGTGGATTCTTAGTGTATCCAAATGACCAGTTATTTTGGAATATGACCAGTTGAAAAGAATATGGAAAACTGAAGTCGGTTTTATATCAACTGGTGTACTATTCACTTCTTTCAAATTCTTTAATTAAACCAAGAGTTCTATACATTCGCCTTTTTAATTCTAGACTCAATCCTGACTTAATTAAAGCTACGTCTCTGTGCTGTTGGTTATTTATTCTTGCAATTTTGTCCAAAAACAGGACATCAGTACGTTCTGTTACTTCTCTTTATTCTGGCCACTCGAGCGTATGATTAATTTTAAGTGTCACACACACACAAAATGTCGCTCATACGCCCCATAAACACTTTGCACTTCACTTTTACCTTTCGCCTGCCTTTATCCGAAATCCTATGCTCCTGGAACACTTACTTCCACAGGCACATCCTTAAAGCTATGTGCGTGTGTGTGCGCGAGAGAGCATACTGGTATGTTCGAGTGTGTGTGTATTCAAACAATAAAACGGAGAATTGTACCTAATTTCTAATTCTTGTGTATCAATTAGTAAAACAAATACTTTCGACGACAATCGTCATCTCGACAATGACAACGACAGCGACAGTGACAACGGCTACGGTGGCAATGGCAACAGCAACGGCTACGACAGCAACAACGTCGACGACAATTACGTCAATGAGACGGAGACAAAATGAGCCATTGCAATAAAAAGGACGAGCAGATTGCCAACAATGAGTGGAGTGCAACAAAAGAAATTGATAAAAGCAAATAATGGCAACATTTGCAGCAGCAACATTGGTGCTCCTACAGCCACAACAACAGCAAGAACAATGGCGCTGACAATAACAACTACAACGGTAATCGTTAGCGAGGACAATGCAATGTGAAACCGCAAAAGCAAAAGCGAATAAAGCAAGCGAAGTTGAACATCAAATGCATTTTGACAAACAATGACGGCATCTGAAACAAAAAGAAAGCCAAATCAAATAAAACGAAATGCCACTAAAAGGGACTCTTTAGAGCAATAAAAAGTGAAACAATGGCAAATAAACAAAATACGTAGTGGTCTTCGGTCTTCGTTTGCCGTCTACACTTCCGCTCTGCTCTGAGATTTGTCTCAAGACTTATAAATGTCAAGAGTTCGCGTATATGAAATCGAATGAAAGTTGTAGCGGAACTGAAATGGGATTAGCTAACAGATGCATTCTAGCTAGAAAAAAATCTCGTTTTGAATTTGAAAAATAAATTATAATATATCGAAAGTAGGATGCCAAGAAAATTTCAAAATCGTCAGCTCTTTAGACAGTTTTATTAAATCCGAAGACATGAAAATGTGCGTCCATTTTTAGGCATCCTAGTTTTTCGTAAATGATTTTTATAGAATAGTCCCACGTTTATGTGGTATTTCATAAAATAATTAGGTAATGTTCGATTTGGATATCATAGAGGTGAAATTTCTCAAATCAATTAAGTTTTAACAATGCGTTTATTTTAATTACTACTGGCCTTTCTCGCTATGCAGTTTTGTTAAGCAGTTTTTTTTTTGACTGAAATGTAAGTAAAAATTAGACAACTGTAAGATTTTCAATGCAGGGGATATCATTAGCCCCACTATTAAAATGCTATTGTTACCAGCACAAATGAAGGTTTCCTCGACAGCACTGTATTATTTATAATTTATACAGAGTAAACCCGCTCATGAAAATATCAGATGTTCTTACCCAGATTTGAACCTGGGCTTAATTGTATGATAGCCGCACATCAGTACAATTTACTGAGCTCAGAGGCTTCACAAATACTTAGTAGGGACATAAATACTGTTGCGCACGTTTTATGCTGTAAAATAAAAAGTTCTGAATGTTTTTGGACCAATTTTTTAATATATTTATTGATTTATATTGTAACCAAAAAGAATCTACTTATTCGAAATGTCCGCCTTTTGCCTTTACACACGCCTTAAGTCGCACTGGCCAATTGTCAATAGCTGCACGAACTTCGTCCATTGGAAAATTGTCCACAGCTCGAACCAAAGCAGTCTTAAGAGATCCAATGTTGGGGTATCTTTTGTGACAAACCTTATCCTCTAAAACCGTCCAAAATTTGTAACCCAAAGGGTTCAAATCTGGACTGCCTGAGGGTCATTCTTCAGAAGAAATGAACGCTGGCAAATTGTTTCGAAGCCAGGTCTGGGACGTTTTAGCCTTATGGGCAGCGCAGAATCCTGCTGGAAATTCATGGCTGGTTTTGGATCAGGGAATTGTTAAGAGGCTTTACAACAGCTTCCAAAACGGTTTCTTGGTAAACTTTGGCCGATGTTTTGACTCCTTGTTCGCAGAAATGCAGTTCAGTGACTCCATCGTAAGAGACATCCCACCAAACCATGACTGAAGCTGGGAGATGACCCTTCTCCGCCCTTGGGATCATTTCAGATGCTTCCTTATATGACCGCGCATACACTCTATCATTTTGCTTGTTAAAATTTTCCTGAACGGTAAAAATTTTTTCATCGGTGAACAAAATTTTTCTGTGCAAGTTATAAGCGTGCTTCACCAAAAGACGTTTGCATTTTTCAATCCAATTTTTTTTAAAGATGCAGTCAATAAATGTTTGGTACGTCGTTTGAAAGTCCCAAGTCTTTTCTAATGATTCGAATCATGGACTTTTGCGTGCTATTCATCTCACGGGCCATGATTTTCTGTTTTCGGATCGGATTTCTGTGAATTCTTGATTTGATGACATGCGGTGTTCGAACAGAGCGTAGGCGGCCCGACCGGTGGCGGTCTTTTACATCTCCAGTCTCCTCAAACAGTTTTATGCATCGGTAGACGAACATGCGGCTAATCCCTAGTGGCCGGAGTGTTTTGATAATATCGTTTTTTTTTCATTTCATACTTGAAAAGCGCTATTACAGCGATACGGTTCTCATTATCTGACCACTCCGTGATGAAAGTTGAAACAATTTTAAAATCCCGTTACATACTAACGCTATTGAGGTTAGCTTTCAAAACCCATATGACATTAACGGGGTATGTTCAGTATGTCCCTACTAAGTATATTCGATATTTTTCTTTTTTAGGTCTGTAGAGCTGCACTATTTGTAGTACTCGTAGTAAAACAAGTTAAAAAGTTCCAGCGACTTTATTGGCCACTTTTACATTGCCGGATATTTAAAAGCTGAATGCAGATATATTTGGCTCCTTGATCATTGATTCTCCTTTGGGTTACCAAAGAGAAAACTAACCTACACCGGCTGGTGTGTAAAGAAAATCGTTTATTTAGAGTCACTTTAGATATCCTCAAGAGCCCGTAAAGTATCATAAGTCTTGTTTAAAGCAAGAGAATTTACAGTAGTTACATAATTAATTGTTCTCAACCTGAAAGGGTCTTTAGATGCTATTAGTTTTGAATCCTAGGCGTTTCGAACTTAAGCGCGCGATATCCAGTGGTTTATACCAAGCCTCGTTAGGGCTCCTTCTGTGCGCGTCCCCGAACTCGTCGTCGAAGATCTACGTTGTCGCAGCTAGCGCAATCGTTGAAGTCTGATGTCCCATCTACCGTCGCACAGTGGGGTATTTGACTACCATAACGGCGCTAAATTGAAAAATGAAAACAGATATTTCCGATTATATATTGGTACTCAATAATTGTATACAAAATTATAAATCATTAATTGGTAAAATGGATAAAATATGTTGTTTGCTTCTTCTTCTGTATTTCTTTAAAAGTGGACATTTTTTTCGATTTGTTTAAACTCTCCCAGAAAGTGATATTTCAGTTGTTTCAAGTGACAATTTTTTCTATTCAACCATTCGAAAACCATATTATTGCTATGGAACCTTCAACTTCAGGTATTTTAAAACAAATATACATATCGGTTGTTAGCGAATATGTAGTATAAGTATTTTTAATTAATTGTAGAAAAATGGTCTTAATTTAAGGCATTATTAGTATATTTGTAGATTTTTAAAAGGGTACCGGGCAAAACCCCCCAAAAAAATTGTAGATATATTATAGGATGTGTGTACTTATATAATTAAGAAAAACATTTTGCGCGTTTTTGCGCCAATTCTTGTATTTACTGATTTTCTAAAAATATTCAAATGTAAAAATTTAGAAAATTAACAGTGACTCTATTTATTGAGTTTACATTTAAATCGTTGTTGTATATAATGTTATTGTTATCTATATTTGTAACTAACAGTGCATTACCATGCACCCTAAATCAATTGTTTTTTATTTCATATTAACAATAAAATGATCACCATAACTATTTTAAAGATTTTTTGTCGACTATAATTTCGTGTCAATATTCGGTGATATTTTTAACTCTACCATTATAGATGTATAAGGTGTTATCACTTCGGTGTGTCTGGTTTTGATTTATTATTTTAAAGCACAGAGCAAAAGTGACAATTAAAACGTAATGTTCCAAAAGGAATAAATAAAGATTTAACCCCGTTTTCTTTTAACAGCAACATTGATAAGTTTACGAATACCATTGAATGAAGCAAAAAATTTTCAAAATTATAAAATAATTTGCTTTGTAGTTCTTTAATAATAATAACAAATTATTTTTAAAACTATAGCTTTAATTACATTTGTTCATAACTTATAGAAAGGTATTACATAACACAATATTAGCAACTTTATTCTCATGCTAGTTCGAAATTAAAATTAAGTTACGGCCAACATATAATAATTTTTTGTTTAAATATCTGTAAGGCTTTATAGAGCCTGCCAAATGTTTGGGGATTGTATAGTATGTTACAGCGCCCATATTATATATCATATCGGTATCTGAGGGGTTTGCATTTACAAAGTTATATTAATACAGCCCTATGTCGGTTGAAAATATTTTTTCTGCTGTCGGTTTTTAATTTTTTTTCTCATTTCTCGGCCGATTTTAGTGCAACTAATTACACTGTGCGACAGCCACAATCGGTTTGGGATGAAACCACCGGGGAAAGTTATATCGGTCAAAAAAAGGTCATACGTGTCCCAGCGTTTCGTTGGGTCTCATCTAGGAATCGAGATATATTGATTTGAAGTTAGTAAGTATCGTATAGGGGAATTTGTCACGTTTTTGGCTCTTTTGTTTGACATAACTTGAGAACCACTCGTCCGATTTAGCTGAAATAAATTTTAAAAAACCAAGAATTACAATTCCCTTAATCTGTTCAGATATTATTTTCCTTTACAAGTAATAGTTTCCAAGTTAAAAATAAGCGCATGAAAAAAAAATTTTAATTTTTAGGCAAAAATAATTTTTTTTTTCATACATTTATTTATAATTGCGAAACTGTTGCTTAAGTAGGAAAACGGTTTAAGAACAGATTAGAGGAATTGTAATTCTTAATTTTTCTAAATTTGTTTCAGCTAAATCGGACGAGTGGTTCTCGAGTTATGTCAAACAAAAGAGCCTAAAACGTGACAAATTCCCCTATACGATACTTACTAACTTCAAATCGATATATCTCGATTCCTAGATGAGACCCAGCGAAACGCTGGAACACGTATGACTTTTTTTTTACCAATATAACTTTCCCCGGTGGTTTCATTCCAAACCGATCACTGACCCTTACCATTTGTCGCAGAGTGTTATAAACGATGGACCTCTTTGAGGGCTATCATATTGCTATTTTAAGGTTCCGCATGTGATATACACATCGGAAGTTATAGCACAATATCGGATGTAAATATATATTTTTGAAATACTAAAATCCATATTTTCGCCAGTTGATTACCGAATTTAATGAAAGTTAGGGGTATCAAATTGATCTCTGAAGGCTCCACGTGGGATATACACGGGAGTTATAGCCCAATATCTGCCGTAAATGTATTTTTTCGACGTAATATCGCCGATGGTTAGGCCATTTAATTGAGTGCAATTAAATTAAGTGCAAAAGACGCAATTTGTTGAAAGCTATAATTCTTGTATTTGAAGGTGCCACGTGGAATGCATACATGGGAAGTTATAGCCCAATATACGTTAAAAAATTATATATTCTTGGCATATCTTTCCCGATGTTTCGGCCATATCTAAAATCAACTGGAATCGCCTAATAATCTCATAAAAAGTAAATTTAAATAAAGATTACATCTCCGGAAAGCTTCCTTTAATTAATCTCTATTTTGGGGGTACAACACCCCACTGTGCGTCGATTTTTGCCATCTTATAAAATTGTATTTCCTTATTAGTAGGAATGGTTGCTTATCGAATAAACTAACAATATGTTTCATACGAGTATTTGTTCATTTTTTTGTCGACTTTTTAAAAGAAGCCTTGAACTTTAAATACATGAATGAATCATGGTTTTAAGCTAAAAATTCGAATTTGCTCATAAGATAAATGATCACAGTATATACAATGCTGGTCATCAGGTTGGCACACCTCCTCGCGAAAGTTGTTATGGCTGCAAACTTTAAGCACTAATTTTTTAAAATTGAATTAAATTATTTTTGTTTATGGCCGATTCTATTCTGAGTTAAATAAAGAAATAATATTTAATATGTTTTTTGAAAAATAACACAAAAAATAACATTTCAACTTTGATCATCAGCTTATTTTATTTTCATCTGCTCATTTTTGTGAAGCTTGTTTCTAAACTTATACATTAAGAAATTAAAACACTTTTTAACAAAATTTAAAATTGTGCTGTTCCTTGTTAAAAATGACCTAATATATTCGACTACGGAGCTACTCGTACAATTTTCCAACATAATTTAGGGAAATGGCTGATCAAGCATCATTGATGCTTTTAATTAGATCCTCTTTGTTAGAGTATTGTTTCCCAGACTCATAAACTTTACGAACACTTTTTCATTATATTGATGTCGGGTAAATGAAAAATAATAGAAGATAGCCAAACCTAGATAAAGGAATCTTTCCATCACATGCTCGTCTACCAGGCGGTGATTTGTTTGCTTTAACTTCGCTGACTTACTTTTCCTTCCCTCTATGACAAACAACAACAAACCTGATCTAATTAGCTTGTGGAGTAATTCCTCTTTCAAAAAAAAAATAGCTTTATGATACCAACAACAACAAGAGCAGTTACATTCAGCCGAAGGGGTGTACTTACCTGATAACGCTTAGTGTACTAGGTTTTAAGAAGTTGATTTTAATTTAACATTAAAACAAAATTACCAAAACATCAAGCCTTAAGTTACAGCACACTGATTACGTATATTCAATAAAAATGACTCATATCATACCAACAAAACAATCAAACGCTTAGACAGCTAGCGTCGTAAAAGCTACGTACAGACCAACCAATTCGAATTAACGTAAGTAAAAGGTTTAAAATTTGTTTTTACTTAGTGGCCATATCAGCCAAAGAAAAAGTGTAATGATTGATTATACTTAAACGAAGCAAATAATGCTGCCCATAACACAACGCTGTAAAGCGCAGCAAAAAAAAATACATGGGAAGCTTAAAGCGAGAAGATTTGGTATGCAGAAGAAGAAAAATACCCGAAAAATTCGAACTTCAGGCGCAAATCATATGAGGGCATATTAATAAATCCTTGACTTTTCGAAATAAAATCAGTTTTTCTTTTTGCAAAAATATATTTTTCAACATAATGTCCAAGGTTGTCTGTTTTGAACCGTTGTTAAACACAAACTAAATGACGGAACTCTCTCAAATTTGACAGTCGTCTATTTACAGATAGTACTTGATAGGAGCAGTTTGCATTTCATATAACTACGAGGGATGTTGGAAAAGTCACGGAGTTATTGATATGTCCTTGTAGTATAAAATCCTGCTGAAATAAAAAACCAAATCGACGAAAAATGTTTGAAGTATACGCATATAACATGTTTATGTTAATCTCGTTTGTTTTATTTCGGGCTTTTGCGTTAACACTTTGAACAGCGATTAACCAGCTCAACACCTCTTTCATCTACATTTTAACAGAAAAAACGTTTAAACAAAGAGGAATTCTCTTAAACCTATTGATGGCTAAAGATGCACAGTACAAATACAACCAAGTAATAAAACTATATAAGTATAACGTAGAATGCTTATTACCCAAACAGGGAAAAGTCAAGGCCTTTACTTGGTAGGGACATAAACACTGTTACACACGTTTTACGCTGTAAAATAAAAAGTACTGAATGTTTCTGAATCCAAATATTTTTTTAATATATTTACTGATGTATATTGTATCCAAACAGAATCTTCTTATTCGGTATGTCCGTCTTTTGCCTTTACACACGCCTTAAGTCGCACTGGCCAATCGTCAATAGCTGCACGAACCTCGTCCATTGGAAAATTGGCCACAGCTCGAACCAAAGCAGTCTTAAGAGATCTAATGTTGGGGTATCTTTTGTGACAAACCTTGTCCTCTAAAACCGTCCACAATTTGTAATCCAATGGGTTCAAATCTTGACTGCCAGGCCTGGGACGTTTTAGCCTTATGGGCCGGCACAGAATCCTGCTGGAAAGTCCATGGCTGGTTTTGGAACAGGGAATTATCAAGAGGCTTCACAACAGCTTCCAAAACGGTTTCTTGGTAAACGTTGGCCAATGTTTTGACTCCTTGTTCGCAGAAATGCAGGTTAGTGACCCCATCGTAAGAGACACCCCACCAAACCATGACTGAAGCTGGGTGATGACCCTTTTCCACCCTTGAGATCACTTTAGATGCCTCCTTAGATGACCGCGCATACACTCTATGATTTTGCTTGTTAAATTTTTCCTGAACGGTAAAATGTTTTTCATCAGTGAACAAAATTTTTCTGTGCAAGTTTTCAGCGTGCTTCACCAAAAGACGTTTGCATTTTTCAGTCCTATTTTTTTTAAAGCTGCAGTCAATAAATGTCCAGTACGTCGTTTGAAAGCCCCAAGTCCCAAGTCTTTTTTAATGATTCGACTCATGGACTTTTGCGTGATATTCATCTCACGGGCCATGATTTTCTGTTTTCGGAGCGAATTCCTGATTAAACGGCTTTGATGACATGCGGTGTTCGAACAAAACGTGGGCGGCCCGACCAGTGGCGGTTTTTTACTTCTCCAGTCTCCTCAAACAGTTTTATGCAGCTAATTCTTAGTGGCCGGAGCATTTTGAAAATATCACTTTTTTGCAATTCACACTTGAAAAGCGATATTACAGCTACTATTAAAATGGGTGTGTTCAATGTTGTAACAGTATTTATGTCCCTACTAAGTACATAGCTCTTTAAAAATAAAATGAGTTACTCACTCAAAATCTACAGTCCCTCTTCCAACTATTTGATAACACTCTGCGACAAATGGTAAGGGTCAGTGATCGATTTGGAATGAAACCACCGGGGAAAGTTATATTGGTAAAAAAAAAGTCATACGTGTTCCAGCGTTTCGCTGGGTCTCATCTAGGAATCGAGATATATCGATTTGAAGTTAGTAAGTATCGTATAGGGGAATTTGTCACGTTTTAGGCTCTTTTGTTTGACATAACTCGAGAACCACTCGTCCGATTTAGCTGAAACAAATTTCGAAAAATTAAGAATTACAATTCCTCTAATCTGTTCTTAAACCGTTTTCCTACTTAAGCAACAGTTTCGCAATTATAAATAAATGTATGAAAAAAAAAATTATTTTTTCCTAAAAATTAAAAATTTTTTTTCGTGCGCTTATTTTTAACTTGGAAACTATTACTTGTAAAGGAAAATAATATATGAACAGATTAAGGGAATTGTAATTCTTGGTTTTTTAAAATTTATTTCAGCTAAATCGGACGAGTGGTTCTCAAGTTATGTCAAACAAAAGAGCCAAAAACGTGACAAATTCCCCTATACGATACTTACTAACTTCAAATCGATATATCTCGATTCCTAGATGAGACCCAACGAAACGCTGGGACACGTATGACCTTTTTTTGACCGATATAACTTTCCTCGGTGGTTTCATCCCAAACCGATTGTGGCTGTCGCACAGTGTAATAGCTGAGTCATTTTGTAGATACTAACCTAAAACATACTCCTCCTAAACGATAATGATATGGTAATCTTAAGGAGAACTTTAAGGTCGGTAGAAGCTGTCTTGACTAAGACTGAAAGCAATTCGGAGAATTTGACAAAAAACTATGTCGAGCAAACATCTACGAAGCAGACCTTATACAATGTAGATGATTTAAAAATAAAAGTATTCTGCGAATCATATTAGCAGGCCGGTGTTACTTCAAATAAATAACAGACTAAAATCATAATATCCATTCTTGGGAATTAGGGATTTTTCCAATATCTTCTGCAATGACTTTCTCGACAGACAGTCAAAAACCTACCTTTTTAACATCCTCATATAACGGGTGTTACAATAGCTTTATAACAATTTCGTATCTTTGTCCACGCACCCTCAAATATTTTAATGATCTTTCAGTGTCAAAACGCTAGTCGAAGTCAATATTTTTATCATGGTAAAGTTCACTTACGAGCAACGTTAAAAAATCATTAAATGTTACTACCGAAGTTCTGAGTCGTTCATCGCATTTTTTATAGCGCTTCCTCCAATTTTCGGCCGTAATAATCATCCTACCCTTCATGAGGAGCGATGAAGCTCATTACTGGCTGATTGGTTTTGTCAATAAACAAAATATGCATTATTGGACAGCAACAAACCCACATATGCTTCAAGAGACACACTTGCATTCGCAAATAAATGCGGTGTGGTGTGGTTTTCATGCCGGAGGTGTGATTGGGCCGTATTTTTTCGTCGATGAAAACAACCGTCGTGTTATCGTCAATTGAGAGCACTATCGTGCCATGTTAGAAAACTGTTATTGGCCAGAATTAGATAAACTTGACGTGGCCGATATGTGGTTTAAACAAAACGGTGCCACTAGCCACACAGCACTCAATGTGACGCATCCAGTTTAAACGGCTCATTTCCTCCACCAGGATATCGAAGCAAATCCCTCATAGATAAAAAAGACTTCAAAATAAAATATATTGTTGTTACAACAACAACAAAGCAGCACGCGTTACAATCGATTTACTGAAAGGAAAATTCGGTGAACGTGTTATCTCGAGAAATGACCGGGTCGAATGGCCACCTCATTCATTTATGGGGCCACATCACGTCAAGTCATTTGTCTATGCCAACAAGCCAACACCTTTAGACGAGCTCAGAGATAACATCCAACGCAAAATTGCCAACGTTCCGGTCGAAATGTGTGTAAGTGTGTGGCTCGTGGTGGTCATATGACCGAAATCGGACGACATTCTTAAATGTAAAATTTCCACTACACCTGCAATTAATTTGAACTCTGTATCTAAAATATTCTGTATTTTATTTATACATAAAATTGTTATGTCCTTCATGGAAAACACTGTACCTTACTAGCTAAGCAGTTCGAGGAGTATTCGGCGACCTAGAGACAAGGTTGAGGTCTCTTAATTGCTCCGAAAGACAATGGAATAACTAGACGGATCGACATGGATACGTTTGTCCAGAATTGTCGGTATTTTTTACAAACGGAAACCTAATATGTAAACACTTTTCTTTACTTTATTTATTTTTATTATTATTTATTTTTTGTTTATCTCTATTGGTTTTTTCATCCCGTGGTACATGCTAAAAAACAATCAAAACTTTTAATAAATTTTGGAACATTTATTATTATGTCATGATGAAAATTCACATCATCGCAAATCTTTATTCATTATACTCGTATAAGACTGTCAGACGTGACCCCTCATATTGAGCGCACGTTTCTTGCAGACATACTTGCCTGTCCCACATTCATTCGAATGAACTTTTAACTTTTAATATTTGCCATTTTGGATGTAAATAAATTTTGATTTACCTCGGAAATCCTTTTCCAGCACTCGTCCATTCTCACTCCCGTAAAGTAGAGTGGCTCTGTTGTAAATCTTTTGTATATACATTATTGTTATTATCGTGCAGGTAAGCTGGGCCGAGTTGAGTCGTGAGCATACTTTAAATTCTTATTAAAAATGATTACAAAACTTTTTGGAAGGTTAAGAGCCCAATGGAACGCAATCTTGTGCCACCCATACGATGTCGGCGTCTGTTTGTGATGCTGCGTGTCTAAATGGCTTTGCTACTAATGTGGTTTTCATTAACCTTTAAGTAACTTTTAATTTAAGCGGCATAAGAAAAACGTTAAAACTTATTTAATTAAATACACCAAACCGAAAACTCTTTACAATCAAGTACAACGAACAGTTACAACATCAGCCACCAGCGAAACAGCCCAGCAGCCCAACAGCAGCAGAACACCAGCACACCAGGCCAGTAGCTGACAATGCCGGAGAACAAAACCAACACACAACAGCACTGAACAGAGAGCTAAACTGAACAGAACGCTCCAGAACACGGGGTCTAATTGAAAACATGCAGAGACAAAGTCGCAGGCAACGTAAAAGTCATCATAAAATTACAGAAAATGATATAATAAAGTATTGTTATTACTCTGGTCGTCGACGATGTCGTTGTAGTCGTCGTCGCCGTAGTCATATTCTCATGCTCATCTTCATCATAATCATCGTCATGCTGCCTGGGCTTCCCACGCCCCCCCCCCCCCCCCTTTGTGCTGTTCCACAGATCTGTGGATACGAAACACACGCACCAGACCAGCCAGACCCGGACTCCTGCTGCCGTTTCTTTGTCATATAATAAGTAATGACAAATACTTATACAACAACAACAACGATGACAAAAATAAGAATAAAAATAAAAACAATTGTCAACCCTTGCAGGTGGGGAATGTCACCCAATGGCAGGAGTTGTGTGTTCAAAGAAAAGTTTAGATAAGACATAACCGAAAAGTAAACGAAACGAATGGTTAAGTGTGACGGCCCTTTAAGCCACGCCCACAGAAAAGTAACCACAATGACAACGAAGGGAGGACTTAACCCTCGGACCCCCAATTACTGAAGACCCCCGAAAGAAGTTAAAAAGCCGCGTTATGCTACTGAAATGTCCGAAGCCGTAAGTGTAAAAGGAACCATATAGAATGTAATATGGACAGAACAAGGTGGACTCAAAAGAAATATTGACTAAAAAATCAGATTCCATGGCAGGAAGCTGGAATTTAGATGTGGATTTTTTTTTTTTAAATTTTGTCTTTAGATTTATTCCACGCTTCAACGGAAGGTAAATGTGTTTATGCCATGGGAATCCTTCTGGATGATGGCAGATGCTTGGGTATATTTGGAAATGCTTAACTAGTGGCTGATGTTACGACAAATACGTTGATCTTTCTTCTGACGGCCGATAGAGGCCTGGTTTTTGGTGGCATTTAAGAATTATATAGTGCACAGCTCGATGGTTGGTGAGAAGATTCCTCATGTTCCATTGTAAAATTATATTTGCTCAAACTTTTAATTGTTGAACACAAATATCTTTTGTGTTCATAAAAACCCTGTTTAAAAATTCTCGAATAATGAAAAAAGCTTGTTAGTGAAATTCCTAAAGCTATGGAGCCAGCCAAGCCAAAAGCAACCGCGGTACACCACCTCCCCGGTGAATATTGTCAGCGGTCGGAAATCTCATTAAAGTGATTAAACACAATGAAGTCATCGGCAATCAGCTTTCTCGAACTACTAGGGGTGACGTCAACAATATTAATTAAGAGCGCCTACAGGAGGCGTAAGACCCATGACAATCAGTTTGTTTAAGGGTAATTTAATGCTAAAGTAGACGCGATCCACTGTCGATAATTTCAACCTCCAAAAAAACCTCCGAAAACGGTAAAAGGCAGCATTCCGATTTCAACACATCATCCACATCCACAAGGCTGCTAAGTTGTCCCAAGAACGTTAATTTAATCATTTAGTGATATACAGAAGGCGAAGACAACAAATGCTGCCCATAAAGCAGCTCTGAAGAATGTAGGAAGAAAATAAAGATAAGGACAGTTGGAACAGAGGATACGCGCCAATTCCAGCCAATAAACCGAGAAATTGGATTGCGTAAGTTTTAGGAGATTGAGATATCCAGGATTGAAAATGATGCGAGAAAATTCGTTCTTAAAGTCAAATACCAGACTAAGGACCCACCTAATGGTATCAATTTCTGTAAATATAGAACGGAGAACACTTTTGCAAAATATTCATATTTAAAGATTCCAAAGAATAAGGCATACCCGAGCTTAACTAGACTACAGGGAGTGTCCACATGTTTTATTTTATCTGGAATGTTTGTTTAACAGTGCTCCGTTCAAACTCTTTTTCCAAACACGCATACAAATCCATATTGAAAATATGTAGGAGTACAAATCTTAAACGATTTTCATGCTTAAGATAACAAGTTTTTAAGGTTCGATATGATCGTTTATGTGGAAGGTACCGGAAGGGTATGGAATCCAATTTTTGCCACATTATTTATGTAACAAATCTATTCGTAAGTAACGGTGGTAAGGGGGTACGAACAGTATTAAATTTATTAAGTTTACACAAATACCAAAAGTGGGCGAAATAAAACATTTGTGCGAGAGGTACCAGAAGGGATGTGGCAATATAGACCAGTTTTATTCCTGTGATGAGTATTAGAAAAATATTACGAAATCAGAATTTTAAACAGGCATGCACACGGACATGGATCGAATGACTTAAACAGTCACGAAAGGAATTGATAAAAAAAAATATATTTTCTTTTATGTTTTTTTGGAGCGGTACATTTTTAGCTAAACCAAATGATACGTATCCCCTTTTACTCTGTGGGTAAAACAATAATACAATACCAATAAAACAAGTTCATATAATGGAAATGGAGTAACTTTTTAATTCGATTTTGTTGAAAATTCTTTTGTAACCACATATCGTTGAAAAATTACTTATGCTGAATTTCAGTTTTCGAAGATCACTCCTTCTAGTTTTGGCTGCTCGTTATATGAAATCACGATACTCCGTACTGCTGATTGACGTAAAATCTGAAAATTAAATATGAAAGCACCTCATCCATGCAATCGATATTGTCCAACTTTACCAATGCTAAATATTGGTCAATAAAGAAATGCGAAAAGATTCTGTGCTAAATTTAAGCATGTTTAGACATAACTTGTTGCAGTAGGACTGCAAATCGGGAAATTTTACCAGAATTGTTTTTTTGTCGCTAAAACGTTCAATACTATATTTAATGAGTTTCAGATACATTGCCCCTAGAGCTGAGGGATTTGAAATCGGAAAAACAAGTAAAAGTTCGGCCATGTCGAACATTATAAAGCATTCGCCGCTACAATGCGCCAATAAAACACAAAGCCCAAACTTCAAAATTGTTCTATATTGATTCTTAGCAAAACTTGCTTTAATTTAAGTACACATATGTCGATATGAACTGTTGATCTTCTATTTTGACCATGCAGGACATTGATTGGGCCACATGAGGGAAAAAGTTCAGCAACAATGCCGTTTTTGAGGTATTTATTTCGTGCCAACTAACAGTACTCGTTTTAACCATTGCAAATATTTAAAAAGAAATGCATTTTCTTAAATACCTTTAGTCTTTTAAGGGAAACAGGGCTTATGGCCGTAAGTCATCATCATGCTAAATTTTATAGGTTAATTGGTTTGTCGCTGTCGTGCTTTCAACACGCACACATTCAAACGGACACACGGACGGACGACAAACATAGACGTCTAATTATATAAGTAGATCGTTTAAGAATTTTACGCTGATCAATAATATATATACTTTATAGGATGTTCGATCAATTTTTCGTGGTGTTGCAAACGTAATGACACATTTAGTATACCATCGACCGAAGGAACAGATATGAATTAAGTTTAACAAGATTTATCTCAAAACAAAGGGATTTTTTTTTAAATTGCTTAACATCTGCAATGTTTACTTTGAGAGATGAACTGACTAACGTGCATGTGCCAGTGAAATCAGATAGTGATTCTCCATCATTCGATATACAAACTAGGGGTATATCTTCTTTCCTGGTTAGTTATCCAAACTTCTGTTGTATCGATTTCTTGTATTGTAACCAACCTTTTCAGTAAGATTGCCTTAATTATATAATATAAATAAGATATATTATATATTATTATATTATATATATTATTTCACAAATTCAAAAATTTGGCGGACTAGGTAAGGGACGTTCTAGAAGGAAACCTTCTACAAGTATTATTCCGGAAGCATAAAGAAATATAGAGGAACATGGCTAAAGTGAGTTTGGAAATCTTTGAAATATAATTAAGTTCGGAAACTTTGTGTCCGAACTAAATGGTATAAACTGCTCTACCGTTTATGGCCCGCCTTGAATGAACTATGGATCTTATGTCCTAATTCTACGAAAAACTTAATAGAACGCGGAGAACAGATCTATAGAAATGCTTTTGCCAACATTATGACATAATACCGGTGTAGATTTAAAATATTCCATACCATAGCCATAGAACGAAAACTTTACTGCGCTCAAGTACGAATCAAATATTGGACTCTGTACATATTTGATCATAGGGTAACTTGTGTTCTACTAAGATGCCAGCTGTTTTACAAACATTCCCCTCAAATATTCATAAAACAAACAGACCTGCCCATGTAAATGGATTTGTTTGCACTGAAAATCAGTGCATACCCCTGGGAGAGCCTTCCCATGACCACAGGAGTAGTGGCAACGGCAGCAACAGGATTTTACTCTCCTGTAAACAATCATGCAAAAGAGGTTAACAGTAAAAAAGCCAGTTGTGAGTTTGAAATAACAACAACAATAGTCATATTGTTAAATGTTCAGGAGGAATATAATAAAACAACAGCAGCAACAACAACACCACCGCCGCCACACAAAAACAGCACAAGAAAAATTATAATAGTCATCATCATCATCAGCAGCAGTAGCAGCATCAGCTCCTCTGACAACAACAATCACGTGGATGCCGACAATGGCCACAGTGAGCCAAAGGCATTTTATGGTCGGTTTTGTTTCATTGTTTTCGATGCTGCCGTTGCTGTTGCTGTCTTTTCCTCTCCACACAACAACGAAAGGGTGTTGACAACAATAACTTAAAATACTAAAATAATAATTATATTTTTGAATGGGAACCGAGTCGTCGAATGAACGCCGGGCTACAACCGAGTAAATGGCAAAATCCTACTCCTAAAACAGCAACCAAAAGGACTTCGGCAGGGGTGATTGGTTTGCGGGGCAGTCGGTTGTTCAAGTCGAAATTGAAATCGGCATGAGTGCTAACTAGGTGGAACCAAGACAATGTCCAGAATAGTTATGGTAATTAAATAAAGTTTGTTGTTTCAATTTAAGAAGTTTTCCGACAGACATAATAAACTTTGGCGTGGATGAATTTCCAGTTGACTAAAATTGAGTTAAAACTTTAAACAAAAATTGATTTTCATTTTAATGCTGCGATGGAAATTAGTTTAGATTAATTAAATGCTTTAGGTATGCGAGTAAGGAGACAATTTCCATATTCTTCTTCTCTTATAAAACATAAAGCATTAATCGCGAAAAGCATACGAGATCTGAAAATAAAGTGAATTAATTCATTGTATTGGCTTTAATTGTTTTTTTTTTTATTTTTTGAACTTTATTTATGTGAAATAATAGAAATAAAAATCAATCAAAAAAAAGTATAATTATTTTAAGTAGGCCAGACACATTTTCACATCGAGTCGATTTTAGCACCAGGGTTTCACAAAAAAAAATCACAAAAGTTTAGTTCTGAGGTAACTACTCGCAGAGAAAAGATAAGGTTACTATATGGTTACCGCAACAATAATATGTTCTCTACATGTTTGTCACAATCATAGTATTGTTTTTTGAATTTTATTTTGACAACAGTATGATTGTGGCAATATTAATATTGTTCAAATGTAACAATAGAATTAGTGCCAAATTTAGAAATGCAAATATGGTTGTAGCAACCATATAAACATGGCTGGTGCAACAAAACTATTGTTGTTTAAAATGTACATTAACAATAATATGATTATGGCGACTATGAACATAACAAAACTGGTTTTATAGAGCATACATGTATCTGTGTACGTATGTTTATTTTATATACCGAAAAAACACATACACACCAGGGATGGAATTTACAAAAAATTTAATTGTACCAAAATGGCCACATAATTGTACCGAATCTAACGTGATTGTATTAGTCTTTTCGTTCGGTAGACTAAATACCGTTGAAAATTAAACTACACTATAAATTACAAGGGACCGATATTCATTGCTTATTGTTTCTTAGTTAGTCCCAAAAGGTATACACTGTGTTTAAATGTTAAGCTCGGACAGATTACTTGGAACTACTATTAGAAACACTGTCCTCAGGAGCCTCCCATATCCGGATTGGTCAGTACCAACATCTGATGAAACTTAATTGTAACCTTGAACATATTTGATATAATATGCTCTTTCGGAACACTACTCGTAAAGGGAAACATTTAAGGTAACTACCTTAAACCTTGAATCGATCTATCGAAATTTGAGGATATACCCTTAAATTAAACTTATCTTATCAAACGATTTTTTTTGTTGAGAAATTTAGAGCTGCTACTTCAACTTGGGCAGCCGATAACTGAGATTTTTCTATTCCGACAATTCCAAGAAGCTTTAGCACCCTCCCTTGCAACCACTGGAAAAACTTCATAGACAGAGTTTAAAATTTCTTTGGCTTAATCTTACATTAAAAATAGGTAGATTGAATCCTGTCGGAACGTTTTGCCATTGATTTTTTTTCTCATATCCTCTGTATTTATTAGCACGATTTTCACACAAGTAAATTCAGGTTTAGACCAGCAAATCAAGTGCATCATCCGTTTCGTTTTTGTCCAGTCTGACTGATACCTATATCTTTAACGAAACAGATACTAAGAGATGTACCCTCGGAGTTATAAAGTATATTGGCCCATGGTCGAACCCTAAAAATGTCTCTTTCTAATCCAACTCCTTTCCGTTGTCTTAAGACAATTTAGCCATTTTGAACTGGAATAATACCATTCGCATCAGCAGGACAAATTAGCGCATCCGCCCTTGAGAGATAATTCCTAGATACCTAGGAATAAGTACAATATGCCTATTTGGAATCTGGTGTGGACTAAGATTGTGTGCCTTTAAAACGATCATTATCAACAAAAAATCGATTTTATTATTAAAGTGGTATGCTTGTACATGGTACTTATAAGATCCCTGATCAGTTGTCTTAGAAGTTATAAAACGAGTGGAAAAATGTTGTCGTTAAATGTCTGCAAATTGTTAAACAAACTTTAATAACTTAATGTAAAGAAAAAAAATCCTATTCCTCAATAATATATTAAATTATTTAAACATACTGAAAGTTTATCATTGGCCGGAATAGTGCTCCTGATTTTGACTCCAGCTCCGACTCCGGCCTTATTTCCGACTCCACAGCCCTGTCAGAAAAACATGGACCGCAGAGTTTAGTTTTGATTCGTTTCGGAACTGAGTCTACCTGATAGATTGACATCAATAAATTTTAGTTCTATACAAATTTTGATTAAACATATGTTCTGATGAATAGCAGTAAATAGTACCAAAACTGCATTGCGAGTACCATGGTACCAAGGAGCCTTGAATTGTACCACAAATGGTAAATTTTACCATTTTTACCATCAATAAACACACGTACAGTGCATGGTTGCATTATAAAAAACTACAAGTATCGGAAGTTAGTTCGAGGGATTTCTATTGTGTTACTTTGTTCGGTGAAATACTCCTCTGCCGACTGGTTCTCGTTTATTTAAAATGTGACTGCGCTTAAGTATTCGAGTATATCCATTGATCATGGTTTAATCACATTCGTTACTTGGGGTCTACGGATGGTGAAGTAGCATTCACCCCTGCTGGCAACTTAAAGTATTTTCGTCTGCCATTGGAATATAGATATATTTTTGTTTCTTAAATGAAATGTTCAATAAGAACATGGCCTCAAATCTGGCTATGAACTAATTGTAATGCAATTTTAAATAACTTGCTTGATAAAAATCTCTATTTATAAATAACAACATTACACAATCCTAATAAATAATTTTGGGGATCATAGTATGGTTGTGAGAATCACACTATGGTTGTAGGAATACTAGCATGGTTGTGTATGGTTGTGGGTATCATAAATGGTTGTGTGTGAATAATACTATTGTTGTGATGATCATAGTATGGTTGTGGAGATCATAGTACGGTTGAGTGTGAATCATACTATGGTTGTGAGGATCATATCATGGTAGTATGAGAAAAATACTATAGTTGTGAGGATCGTAATATTGTTTTTGAGATCAAAGGATGGTTGAGTGTGACTCATAATATGGTTGTGGGTATCATAGTATGGTTGTGTATAAACAATACTGTTGTTGTGAAGATCAAAGTATGGTTGTGGAGATCATAGAATGGTTGCGTGTGAATCATACTATGGCTGTGAGGATCATAATATTGTTGTATGATAAAAATAATATGGTTGGGAGGATCATAGTATGGTTGTGGAGATAATAGTTTGGTTGACTGTGAATCATACCATGGTTATGGGGATCATAGTATAGTTATGTGCTAATAGTACTATTGTTGTGTGGATCTTAATATTGTTGTGCCACAACCATATACCCAACAATAGATCCTCTTCGAATATTGCCACCCCAACCATACTCTTTTTCTGCGTGTAGCATAGACATGTGGTTGTGGTCGTTAGAAAATTCCTCAAAAACAATGGAATTTTCTGACGAATCTAAATATGGCATTAAACCTTTTGGCTAAAGTGTAGGTCTTGGCGAAAGGGCATAGCATGACATGACACTGAAGAATGTCAGATATTCTGAGAATGGTTGATAATTTTGATAATAGAACGAACTATCGTTCGCAATATGGTAGCCTATAAAAACATAGTATGTTATTAACAAGTTCCTTTCATTCATCAGTAAAAACACTTCCGCTAAGGCTTTCGTCCGCTTTACGCTATAATTATTATGCAGTTTCAGTAGAATTAACTAGTGAGTACCTTTGTGTGGGGGCCAACAATTTTATTTGGCCCAAAACTGGACAACACGCAGAAAAAAGTATGGTTGGGGTGACAATATTCGAAGAGGATCATACTATTGTAGGTTTGGGGATTATACTATTGTTGGGAAGCACAACAACATTATGCTCCTCACAAGAATAGTATAATTCAAATACAACCATACTATGATTCTCACAACCATTATATGATCCTCACAACAATAGTGTGATTCACACATAACCATACAATGATCCCCACAACTGTAGTATGATTCACACTTAACCATACTATGATATCCACTACAATTTAATGATCCTCACAACCATAGTATGTTTCACACACAACCATAGTATGATCCTCACAACTATAGTATGACTCACACGCAAACATGCTATGAACCCTACAACCATGGTATGATTCCCTTAACCATACCATGATCACCAAAATTATTTGTTAGAATTGCGTTTAGTTGTCAACAATTGAATTGATTTATAAAATTATTTAAAAATACAATAAATTCAAAATAATAGGAGTGATTTATTTAACAGTAGAAAAAATCAGTTTACAATAACGCAAGCGTTTTTATAAAAAATATTTCAGTTAAACAAATCCAAAGCAGTTTGTTTGAAAAATTTTAATTTCCATATAAAAAGTACTTCTATTGCATTAGATCCGAACAAAAACATTGTTCTAAAAAGCATATTCAAATGAAGAACAATTACCACAATCAGTCAGTATGATTGTTGTAATCATAAAACTCAAAAAACAATACTTTTGTCGCACCAACCATATTTATATTGTTGCTACATCCATATTTTTATTTTTAAATTTTGCAATAATAATAATGTTACGTTTCAACAATATTAATATTCCGGCAATCATACTATTGTCAAAATTAAATTCAGTAAACAATATTATGGTTGCGACGAACATACTTTTATTGCGGAAAACATATTATTATTGCCGTGATCATATAGTAACCATATTTTTTCTCTGCGTGAATGTACCAAGTGTGGTTGGTCTAAATGGATTCATAATTGTGACCTCAACATTTATTAAAACGATAACCGGTCGCTAGGTAGAATCAGACATTGATAGTGATCTATCTTTCACCTTTCCTTTTAGCCGTAACAAACATTAGCACAAAATCATAAAACCCTGAGGAACTGTATGATATAAAAACAGTTCATTAACAGAAAATAAATTAAAAACAAATACAAATATTTTCAAATACTTAGTTAGGTTATTTACAAACTGTGTTGTCAATCGTTAACTCCAGTTTTGATAAGAGTTGAAAGTAATTTAAAATAGTTTCCCATTAATGTTTGCACATCACGCACACCTCTGCTCAGTAGGATCAATTTTGGTATTATCTGAACATATTACTCTGTTCTAAGAAAAAATCTATAAATTTCAAACTTTAAATTGCAAATAAAAAATTGATACGATAAACATATGACAAATCAATTACATGTTTCGTAAATAAGTAAAATTAATTATCAATGTTAATATTTGAATAAAAACTACAACAAAAATAAGGCTGAGATCGTTTGCATTATGCTTTTGTGGTTTTTTAATGGGCGACTAACATGCACAGCATCGTATGTATGTATGTATGGAATTAGGTGTATATGTAGTTAGAGGGTTTTTAATAGTGTTAACTCCGTTTGGTGGAAAAGTCTACAGACGGCAGTTCTCGTTAAATCTAAATCTGTCTGCCTGCACTTGTGTATACTTGTATAGCCGGTGAATGCTGTATCAACACATTACTTGCTTGGGGTCTTATGATAGTGAAATGACGCTTACCAAAACTCCAGTCACTCTACTAGGTTTTTTTAAATATGTGAAATTTTTCATTGCCGCTTAACGAATTTATTTTTATTTATTTGATATTTTTTTTATTTATTTGATATTGTTCATCGCCTCATAATGAACAAATTTTTAAAAAACGGCATGAACATTCTTTGGGCGTTTTGGTTTTGATGCTATTATTTTGGAAAAAGTATATTTCTTCACAAGCTTTGTTTGTTGTTGTTAGTCAGGGGAAAGGAAAAGTAAGTCAGCGAAGTTAAAGCAAACATACGTATCACCGTCTGGTAAGCGCACGTTTCGCCGTTGATGTGGGCGGCTTATCAATACCATTATGTGTGCCGCCGACATGGCCTCTACTCATTTAACGATATATATATATATATATATATATATATATATATATATATATATATATATATATATATATATATATATATATATATATATATATATATATATATATATATATATATATATATATATATATATATATATATATATATATATATATATATATATATATATATATATATATATATATATATATATATATATATGTATACGAAGCATGCTTTGATTTTGCATATGCGAAGTACTATTGTCGAAGTGTGAGGACACAAGCGACTTACTGAAACAATTCCTACCATAATGACAGACTATATGACTAAAGTTTTTTCAGTTCGAGAACATTTTCTTTCGTTCATACACACACGTATGTCGATGATTTAAACGTTTTTATTATAGCAAAATTTTGTTATTGACACGGCAATGAAGGCGGGCTTTCCCTTGTTACATTCTTTATGTTTCAAGTGAAATATTTTTTCACTTGATTTCTAATTAATTTTATGTTTGAATTTCGTTTTTGTAATACACAATTTGCAGTGAAATATTATATTTCAAATCTGGTAAATCCATACGTTTTATGAATACATATTAAATTCTGCTTAAATCAAATTATTCCGAGAAAAGACAGAATATATATATTTATTTCCGTCCATGCGATGTGAAACAAAAGGCCTTAAAAACCAGAACGCAGTTTAATTACTTTTTTCTATTTAAGGAATCTGCGTTATTTTTTTTTTATTCTTCAGATTAAATTTAACAGAAAATTGATAAATGGAACACCAAAACAAGAATTTGGATTGTACGCCGCTATCACGTACTGAAGTCCATTTTTTTCGATTTAAAGAGAGTATAGCCGCACGTTCGGTGGCAATCCTCCTAGCAAATGGACCATAATGAGACTTATTACCAATGTTACCGTACATGGAGCAGTCAGTCATGAATGAAGGGTTTTTCAATTCGGACGGACGAAACAATCGCTGCTGCTGCTATACAAAACAATCCAAGAGTTTCAACAAGAAGCTTATCTTCTCAAATGGGTGTGCAGTTTCATCACGCTGCACTGTCGGGCCATACTTCTTTGAAGAAAACGGTCACACCATTACGGTTACTGGAGACCGCCACTTGAGCATGTTAAGAGGGTTTTTCTATCTAGAATTACGGTGGCCGTTCGGAAAGTTCTTAGCCTATCAATGAAAGAGAATAGTTAGTTTTTCAAAAATATTTTTATTTTTCAATATAATCTCCTCAAACTTCAATACACTTAGTCCAACGCTTATCTAGCAATTCTATCCCTTGATTAAAATAGTTTTCCTCAAGGTCTTCAAAATAGTGGTTTACAACTGTAATTGCATCTTCATTTGAGGTAAAACGCTTGCCAGCAAGGATTTTTTTGATTTGGGAACAGGTAAAAGTCACTGGGAGCTAAATCAGGAGAATAAGGTGGGTGGTCAAGCAACTCGTACTTTAATTCGTTGATTTTAGCCATATTTTTTTGTGTTGTAAGCCAGGACGTTTTTCTCGAATTTGTACATTTAATTGATCTAAAAGGTTGCAATAGTAATCTGAATTTATTGTTTTACCCTTTTGCAGATAGTCAATCAATAAAATACCTTTGAAGTCCCAAAAAACCGTTGCCATAACCTTACCAGCCAGCACTTCCTCCAGCTTCAGTCCATTGTTTGGATTGTTCTTTTGTCTCTGGAGTATAGTGGTGGATCCATGTTTCATCAACAGTTATGAAACGACGCTTAAAATCGATTTTATTTCGCTGAAAACGATCCAAACAAGCTTGAGAAATGTTTATTTTTATGCGTTTTTGGTCGACTGTCAACAAGTCCGGCACCCATCTTGCAGAAAGCTTTTTCATCTGTAGTTCTTCATGCAAAATTAAATGGACTCGATTATTTGAGATGCCCATGTTATTAGCTATTTCACGCACTCTTATTCGTCGATCATTTAATGCCATATCATGTATTTTGGCTACAATTTCTGTTGTTGTTTTTGGACGTCCACTACGTGGTTCATCTTCAATGGTTGTACGACCACGTTTAAATTCAGCAACCCAATTTTTTACTGCTGCATATGAAGGAGCACTTTCACCTAACACATTCACCATATCATTATGAATTTCTTGTCCTGATAAACCTTTTTTATGTAAATATTTAATGATACCTTGCATTTCTAATTTTTCCATTGTAAAAATATCGCGGATGCGTCTTTTGTGAGCACCTGTTTCTTTATGAAGGAGTTGCCAGATCGAAACAAACTTTAACATGTGTTCATAGCAGAGATGGAAGTTTCCAAAACACTTAATTTTTTTCTGTTTATACCGCGCTTATGCTAGGCTAAGAAGTTTCTTGATTTCTTGGTTATTGCAAGCAGGAAGTCTACAAAGCAAAACCCACAAATTTGAATGAACTAAAGCAATACATTCAAGAAACAATTGCGGCTTTACCTTCCTCAACTTTCCAAGCAGTAATGAACAACTTTTTGGTAAAATGCCGCACTTGCATCAACAAACTAATTAAGATTTATTTAATAAAATTGACGTGCATAAAAGAAAAATGAATTCCATACACTGAAAAAATGTTATCTGAGTGTCATATTGTAGCAATATTCATCAGCCACCCTTTAGTTCTAAGGTAAATTACCAACTGTGTCAAATTTATTTATTTATTTATTTATTTAAGTCTATGGAAGTACAAATTCCTTACAGACTATTTCTTACATCTAAAAGTAAATTAAATCTAAGTTATTAATAAAATTACATAACGAATCAAACAAATCAATGTTCTGATTGGAGATACTATTAAACTCTTTCATTGCTCTAGTTATAGGTTCATTAAGAGAATAATTCGTCCTATGAACAGGTAAACAAAACAAGTTAAAGCGACGCAAAGTTCTGGTAGGAAAGCAAAAATCGACTAGTGCCAACAAACACGATGAATCTATCGAGCCCGAAACCAATTTATGAAGAAAAACTTGAGATAATAAGGTTCTTCTGTTGTCCAGCGTTTTCAAATGAATTAACCTACATTTGTCTACATATAAAGGCTGAGGTTGAGCAAAATTAGTTGAGCGAAGAGCAAACGATATAAATCTCTTTTGTATTTTTTCAAGTCTACAAATGTGAATTGAATAAAAGGGATTCCAGATTAAGGACGCATATTCTAATTTAGCTCTAACTAAAGACGTATAAACTACCATTACTGTGTATGGATCCACAAAATCTCTACAATTCCTTTTAATAAAAGCTAACAGTGAGTATGCTTTAGGTACAATAGAATTTATGTGATTTACGAATGTAAACTTCGAATCAAATATTACCCCTAAATCAACAATTTCATCAGCATTAACTAGTTTATGATCATTAAGCATATAGTCATATAAAACCGGATTTCTGCATTTAAAATATGAAACCTTGAAACATTTCTTAACATTAATTTCAAGAAAATTCTCCGAACACCATTTAGCAATACTCTGTACATCATTTTGCAAACGAAATACATCTGCTATGGATTGAATGCACAAAAATAATTTTAAATCATCGGCATAGAGCAAAATTCTTGAACACTTTATACAAGATGAAATATCATTAATAAAAAGAATAAAGAGCAACGGGCCTAGAATACTTCCTTGAGGAACACCAGAAGACGCAATATAAGCGTATGAGTTCACATGCTCCACAGATACAAAACTGATTCTATTAGATAAATATGTAGTTAACCATTTCAGAAAAATTCCGTGAAAACCAATTAACCTCAACTTATGGATAAGTATTGAATGAGAAACTTTATCAAATGCCTTAGATAAATCTGTGTAAATAGTATCTACTTGACAACCTTGTTCAAAACTAGAAATGCAATATTGTGAAAAAACCGCTAGATTTGTAACAGTAGAGCGACCTCTAATAAAACCATGCTGAAATGGTGATAAGATTGGTTTAACAGCAAAATACATCTTATCAAATATAATATATTCAAAAACTTTAGCAATATTACACAGTTTTGAAATGGGTCAGTAATTCGAAACGATATCTTTTGATCCAGATTTATAAACAGGCGTAACTGCTGCAATCTTCCATTTATCAATAAAAACTCCCTGTTTAATCGAACTATTAAACAAAAAGAGCAAAGGAAGAGCTAATGATAAAGCAAATGTTTTAATGAAAAACCCACAAAGGCCGTCAGAATCAATCCTAATGGTCGATTTTAGTCTACTTATACCATGCAAAACATCAACTTCCGATAACTCTAACATACCAAAACTAAGAGAAGAATTAGAAAAATGCATACGACTATTTAAGCTAACACCCGGCTCAAAACTAGAACTGAAGAAATCAGCAAATAGATTTACAGTTTCAGAAGTACAGTTTGAAGTTCGATCATTAAAAAACATCCTTGAAGGATATTCAGAGCTAGTTCTTTTAGAATTTACATACTGCCAAAACAGCTTTGGATTACTTTTGATATTAGTTTCAAAATTAAGAATATATTGTTTGTATAAAAACTTATTCAAAAAATTAAACTCACGCAAGGTACGCTCATAACATGCCTTATAATTTAAACAACCAGTGACTTTATAGAGTTTGTATTGCTTATTTCTCTGGTTTTTTAATTTTTTTAAACCTTTAGTGTACCACGGCAATTTATAGATTCGAGGCTTTAAAGTTGGCACATTATTTGAAATAATATAATTAATCCGTAGCAAGAACTTATCATAACAATCCGTAACATTTTTGTTATCGAAAATTTGAGTCCAGTTAGTATCTGCAATCAATTCATTTATAAGTTCAAAATTACATCTCTTAAAATCGAAACCACTTCGGGAATTTATCATTTCAGAATACATATAAAATTCAATAGAGATTTCTAATGGCACGTGATGCATGTCAGCCTTCGAAAAAGGAGTCAGACACTCATTTACTACATACTTTAAATCACGACTTATAAATACTAAGTCTAAGATTTTTGATAAACGGTTATAAAACCGATTAACCTGTTCTAAGTTTAAACAAAAAAATCCATCAACAACATTAATTTCAAAAGATTGATTTACATTAGAAGGAATAAGAGATTCCGAATTAGGCGAACAGGACCAAGCCAATTTGCTAAGATTGAAATCTCCTAACACGATAAGCTCTGAATTTAAATTTGAAGAAGCTAAATCTATGATATTTTGCATATGAGCATCATAAACACTATCACTACTATTAGGTGGTATGTATGATACAGCTAAAAGTAAATTACCATATAAACCTTTTATAGATATACATAATTGATCAAGCAACGTATCCATATCAGACAGCACACAAAGCGAAGAAATAAGAGTTTTCTTTACTGCGACCAAAACACCACCACCTTTTGCACAATTACTCCTTAAGTAGTCACGATCCTTACGATAAGTCCGGAATAAAGAAGCATTAAATAACTCCTCATCTGCAAAATCCGCGTTTAGCCATGTTTCAACTAAAACGATAACATCAAAATCCGCATGAACTGAAGCATCATAGACTTTATTTATTTTAGTTCTCATTCCGCCCATATTTTGAAAATAAATATTTAACTTTTGGAACTCATTAACTCCATTGATTACGATTTTTTCTCGATAGCATGTTGTTTCGGAAAAAAATCAAAAGGCCTTACTCGTACATCCGAAGGCCACAAAGACGGTTTAAAAATATCATTATAAAAACCTGCGGATATACCGAGTTTGAAAGAAATTCTCTTCATGGCATTTAAGTCAGCATCCTTTTTCACTAATTTATAGCACTCCAAATTAGATTTATGAACATTTATGTGTTTCTCAACATAGTTCAAAATTTGTTCCTCAGTAACAGTAGGCTTAAAAGACGAAAGATGAACCCACTTTCTGTTAACAACAACTTCCAATTCGTTGTTGTTATTGTCTCCAAAAACGACACGTTTACGTTTCTTTTTTCCTTTGACATTAACCCACGGCACATTGTTAACTGGGATATAACCGTCGGGTTGAAACTCCTCATTAGCAGCAGCAGTCAAATTCGCAGAGGCGTTAGCAGCGTTAACAGCAGTACCATTCATACGAGCATCATTAGGCAATACATTAGAAGGAGACAACTCACTCACTTCACACACAGCAGTAACAACAGAGGCGTTAGCAGCGTTAACAGCAGTAACATTCAAAAGAGCATCATTAGACAAAACATTAGAAGGAGACAACGCACTCACTTCACGCACAGCAGTAGCAACAAAATCATTTGACTGACCAAAACGATTTTCAGCATCTTTAACAGCAGCATTAGAATGATCGATACAGTTACCATCAGAGAGAGTGACAGCATTAAAACCAGAAAAATGAGAAGTAGAAGCCGATGGTAAACGACACTTGGATTGATGAACATTAGACGATGAGCTGGCATCCAACGGAGTTCTTTTTTGTTGTAAAAAACTCTCTGCACTTTTTCCATTACACGCAAATATAAGAAATTGATTTTTTAGCTCTCTGACTTCACTTGATAAAGCCGAGACTGAGGCAACCAAATCTTTAGAAACATTGACACAATCATTGCAATTGTAAACAATGTTTCTCGATGACTTCAACAGCTTGTATTCATTTTCAGTTTCAATACCAGCACACATTTTATGAAAACTTAAACAACAAATTTTACATATTATGTTAATATTGCTGGATATAATTTTAAAGCACTTAGAGCAAACAGACTTCAGATGCGAAGCCATAACAGTACGACTTGTCCAACCGAGAGTCAGAACTGAACTGTAGCCGATAACGGTTTCGACGCCCCCAAGAAAATGTCCAATCAATGGTGATATATATTCCAGCTGTATCCCATCATTGTGTATCGTATTATCGGTCACTACCCACTTAAGCTACTAATCCCGTATTATTAAAGCAGGAGAGTGGTTATCAACTCAAGCTATTTTATAAATAGAACACCATTATGTTGTGGTATAAACATACTCGTATGTCTTTGTATGTTGTGTTCGACGGCCGAAACTTTTTTTATGGTTTTATTGTAATTGGTGATAATATTTACAAAACCACAAGTGTCTCTCTCCCTTAAGACAATATATATAGTAATTTTAGGGCGTGACGATTTTATTGTTTTCTCTAAAGTTCATTGAAACGAAGACATAATAAATCCACTGTAATGACTCTTTCATTAACTTTCATTATCGCTAATATTTGTTTGTCCAACAAAGATTTATTTGCGAATCCCACTCCAGTGAAAGGAAAACCAACACTGCCACATCACCGCAAACAGCGGTGGAATGTAAACAGCTATCACTGTCAGTGGAGAGTGTTTTATTAGGTTCACATGATGTTCGACTCGAAACAACAAATCAATATCAGTACACTCACACACACATGGACATACTTACGTGCATGCACTCACTCACTCAAGCACACACACAAACACCCACACTCACATCTGTAATGATGTTCAAACTATTATGTTGTCATATCGATTTGTCATATTACAACACATCGACACGACTCCAACAACAGCAACTGCAACAATGGAGAGAAGTGCCCTCTTATATTTAGATCACATACACTAAAGTAAAGTGAGCCAAGTACAGCACTTACCAACACTAATACTAATACACCATTACACAACTTCAGCAAGTCCCCGATACACTTGCATACATCTAAGCCTTCCTACACACACACATGTGTTTGTGTGTGTGTTATTAAAGTATTTGTTGTTACATATTGAGTGCGAGATTGCCATGGCTACAAATACACTCCATATCCTCAGCCGACGAACGGGAGAACGTAAGAACAGCTCAACTGTTTATGCTGCTCATACGGAGACAAAGGAAGAGTGTATCTGTACATCGCCGTATCGCCAGCGTATCTCGGTATACACAGGAACGTCGGTACGTCTGTCTAACTGTCTGTCTGCACGTTTACTTACATCGAGTAAGCAATACAGCGTCCCCCATGGCGCCATTAGTCTAAGAAGTTGAGCTTATAAAGAAACTCTGAGCGGGAGGGACGCTAGAGCAGTCTATGAAGTGCATGATATCCATTGACATTTCAGGGTATGAGTTTGTGTGTGTGTGTATGTTTGTTTACACTACGAGTCGAGTGAATAGATGGCGGGGTTTCATTCGGTTTGGGTTGTATCTTGTTTATCATCAATCTCGAGCGTGCTGTTGTATTTCTTTCATTCGTTCTTTTATAATGATTGGACAATTGAATTATGAATGAAGAAATATTTATTTGTATTTCGCTGTTTGTGTAACTGTAGATGGGTGAGTGTGTGCGTGCGTGTATATGTGAGCGAAGCTCCCCATGCGCTTCTCATTTTTCATTGTTGCTACAAAAAAAAACGGTTGCCATTGAAACGAAAGTGGGATTCTCAGGAGGAGACTGAGATAATCTCGGATATGCGAAAGGTTAAAAGTGATATGGGTAGCCATGGCCACGAGTCTTAAAATCACTTAATGTGCATTTCCATTCGCATCAAAAGCGATAGAGAATATACGCAAAGTATTTTCTAAAGTGTGTATTTAAAAAAACATTTCGAGTTAATTTTATAACGTATAAAGTATTTAATTTTATAACGTAATTTTTGTATGTATAAAAGAAATATCTTTAAAGCCAATTAAATTAGTATACCACACCCACCCAAAATTGAGGATTGATACATGAAAGACACTCAAAAACTTCATTTAATCTGGTAAGAACCATCACCGCCGCCATTACATTACGAGTATAAACGACTTTAAAAAAAGGATCTGAATTTTAAAGATATGCGCCCATACCAAATAGTAACCTAAACTTCAAAATGTATCTGTATTTGGCTTTTTTACTACTAACACTAGGTCACAAATAACAAAATTTTCTCTGTTATTTGTTTCTAGCATACTTTTTCCCATTGATTTTGACCTACTAAACACGAAAATGAGTTTTAAAAAATTTTCTGTGTATTGGTTTTCGAGATACAAATTTTTGAACTTTTTTTTTTAAATTTTTGGAGGTACACTTACAACTTTGAGCATATCTTTCGTCTTCTTTGACCTATTTGATCCTACTACTACTCAAATTAAAGAAAATTGAGCCGTCTACAACTCATTCTCAAAAAATTTTCAAATCGGGTAAGTAGTTTTGATGTTGGCGGCATAAAAAGGTTAAAAAACGGCGTTTTTTTAGTAAAAATGTGGCAGAAAAAACCATATAAAAATTCATATAAAATATAAAACACGATGCTAACAGCAATTTTTGGTAAAAGACCGACGATACGAATCGCTTAGGATTGCCGTTTCTACACGCGCCGTGTAACGAATTTTGTTTTCTCTGTGTAAGCTGTGCAAATAATGAAAATCAAAATATCGTGAAATAGCGGAATTTCGGTCTTTTACCAAAAAAATTATAAGTCCGCCATTTGTTGTCAGATTTTGTTAAGTAAGGGCTTATTTTCTTTGTAAAAATGCCAGCTATACGTAAAAAAACCAAAATTGCTGTTAGCATCGTGTTTTATATTTTATATGAATTTTTATATGGTTTTTTCTGCCACATTTTTACTAAAAAAACGCCGTTTTTTAACCTTTTTAAGCCGCCAACATCAAAACTACTTACCCGATTTGAAAATTTTCTGAGAATGAGTTGTAGACGGCTCAATTTTCTTTAATTTGAATAGTAGTAGAATCAAATAGGTCAAAGAAGACGAAAGATATGCTCAGAATTGTAAGTGTACCTTCAAAAATTTAAAAAAAAAAGAGTTCAAAAATTTGTATCTCGAAAACCAATCGACAGAAAAATTTTTAAAACTCATTTTCGTGTTTAGTAGGTCAAAATCAATGAGAAAAATTATGCTAGAACCAAATAACAAAACGACTGTTGGCTAGTGTAATCGGTCGTTCTGGCCATGCAGCCCCTTTTTGTTGGGCCACATTAGCTAAAACGTATACTTTTTTCTGAGGTCCCTGCAATCCCTTATAGGAAAAATTTATTTCCCCAGGGCCGATACAACCCATTTACAAGACCAATCAGTTTAATTCTAATTGAAACTTTTACACTGGACTGAATTGTTCCACAGATAAAGTAGATAATATCTACTTTATCTGTGGAACAATTCAGATCAAATCAGAACACCGCAGTCTATATATTATATAGACTGCGGTGTTCTGATTTGATCTATATCTTAGAATCATTAGTTTATGGGTAAATAATTAAAGCTTTCCCAAGGTAACATATACACATATTAAGTAGATGCACGCCCTTGACGAGTACCAATAATGCCACAAAACAAAGCTTTAAACCCTAAATCAGAAGGCACACGGAGGCTTTATGAAATCACAGAACAATTAGATTGTACTGTATTTGTCCTGAGCACACTATCTAATAAATTTTATTTCTATTTTCTGCTCATATGTCGGTTCGGTTGCATGTTGGTTGCAAGTTTGTATTAGACTTTATTCTATCTACGAACGACGTCAACCACTTTCAATAACAATCGTTCTTAAAGAGAACTTGAATAAAGTGATCGCAAATATTATCACTCTGGAATAATATTTGCGATCAGCACTTTAGTTTGTGGAAAAGATAAACAGATGTCTACAACTGGATAAAGTGATACTGTGTCAATTCATATAAATATACTGAGCTTCAAGGTCCTTGAAAGTCCTTGATATGACTGATGATTTTTTAAGAATTAAATTAGGGTATGATGATATAATATGGACTGGACCAGCGCCAAGATGAAAGAAAGACGAGAATCCGTCATAACCAAAAGAACGATGAAATCATTAAAATAAAACAAAGGATCATGTCTGCAAATAGGTACTATTTTGGGCCCGGTAAATAGCTTAAGATCGTAGCCCTTTCTCAAGCTATGTCAGCTGAGCGTACATGCGTCGGAAGCTGTATAAGATGTATCCTGACATGAATTTAGTCACCCCATCACCATAACAGTTATTGCACTGTTATGGGCGTGTCGGTAGAATGGAAACAAACGCGAAAAGTGCAGGCAGGGAGGACCGAGACTCCGCTGGAGAGACCAAGTTGATAATGATGAGAATATCCTTAGTATTGGAAACTGGACACACCCAAGACCAAAGTGCTTATAAATCATTTATAGAGGAAGCCATGACCAACAAGAGGTTGTGGTGTTAGCTCAAAAAAGGTTAAGAAGCTAGTTTAAGTATAACAACTTTGTGGCGAAACCTGTAATTCCAAAATGGAAAGGAGATACCAGCATGTTTGTTATACTGATTGATTCATAGTCTGTGAGTGCCCGTCGTTTTATTCGTCCATCCGTCTGCGGTTGCAATCAAAGTGATGGCCAAGCATGCTCAAATTTCCCTATTGAAATGGGCCAAACTGAAAATGAATAGGTTGTTAAAATTTATCAAAATGCATTCTAGGAGATCTATAAGCAAAAAGGAATTGAGGTTTTGCCGCTCTACAAGCCGTATTTACAATTAAACTAGCTCAAATTTGGTATAGTAACATGAAAATATGGTTGTAGCTACAATATAAATATTGCTATTGCGCCGAAAATATTGTTATTTGGGTTTTATATTGAAAACTATACTATTGCAGCAATCATACACTATGATTGTTATTATAATTAATTTGGTTGTTAGAACAATTTTCTTGTAATGAATCTTACTGTCATAACAAAAGCACGTTAAGCGTGCAAAATTAGTATGTTTATAACAATCATTAAATGGTGACGATGGACATCCTATACCAACCTAATATTTTCAATCAGACTTATTATTGTTTCTATTTTGTCTCAACTCGTCGTCGAGCCCAACAACTGCACCGCACACGCTCGTCCTTGATGAACATTAAAGCCTTTTGACCATTCCAAACGGAATCGATGTGGCGTGCATGGTCACATGATCCATTACTATTGTTTGGTGAATGTAAACATAATGTTGTGGCGTGATCATTATTTGCTATGCTTTTGAGAAGTGATGAGGCACGATCATCAAATTACTGATGTGGCGTGGCATTCTAAGCTTGGGTAAAAGTGAGTGTTAACATGTATATTGAATTTAAGTACAGTAAGATAGTTTGTAGTAAATAAAATGAGTTCGTTCGAAACCATTGAAGTGTATGGTTGTCTGATCTCCGATCCGTTTCCATATGTAGAGTGCAAAGAAATCGGGGTGTTAGTTAATACTAAAAATGTCATTCTATGTGCACCATTTCGAAATACTGGTCAGAGATCCCATAAAGTTTAGACATTCTGAATAGTCGAAATATTGTTCTAGACATGTCAGTCTGTGTATGGAGAGAAAACTACGGGTCGCAGTGTTGAAGCTATGGAATTTTGCAGAAACATGTGATGATGAGCCAGAAAGGATGGTATTGAAAATGGGTCAGATCGGCCAAGGGGTAAACATTTTGCCCTCACAGGGACTGGGCCAACCTCTTGAATAATCGACAATTACGAAATTAAAAACAACAATTTCTCATGTACTATTAGAGATATGACAATGGTGATAATGATACATGTGATGTTGGTATGGATCGAAACACATCCTGGAGTTAAAGTAGGCTCAAACATTTAAAAATCCCATTTATGGCTAAGTGTATGAAACGATCGTTATAAAATGTTAAAAGAATGAAAACGGTTACTTGGAAATTAATAAAGACTATCCTATGGATAAATTTGACAAGGGGCGTATCACCATACACACAACCCTTAAATTTAAAAGACAATATTTTATTAATATATTTGGAACATGTAATGTTGGTGTGCAAACAAAAAAAATGTTATATTGGAACGTAATCCATGATAAAGGACATATAAGCTTTTGAAATGCCGATTTTAATCTGTCTACTTGTTTAATTTTCATTTAATGTGCAAGACTTTTTAACTTATTCATTCTAACACTTGTTCAATAAAAAGTTTTTAAATCAAACATTTCAAATGTTCAGCAGAAGTTATCTAAAGTCTGAAGAGGGTGATGCCATCTTTTTACAAAAGGTAAAAGAAAGAACATTGTTAAATTTAAAGTAGTTGGTTGTCTGCGGGACAGTTATGCCAGTAAGTATGACAGTGGTAGAAGCCACAAGCATTTTGAACCTAAAACATGCTTTTTAAATCAGAGATTTTCTTAGATCCTTAATTTGAGTTGTTTAGTATACAAATTATTTTTTAATTATTAGAATCAAGACCGCTAATCGCGACTAAAAACAATATCATTCTTGCCCTCACATTAGTAAAAATTTACCCGATTTCTTTGATTTTAAAAGCGAAAATTGTATTAAAGTAACAGAAAAAACGTTTAAAAAACAATTATTCACACCATTTATCACAAGACAATTATTCTGCCGTGAAAACGAAACAAACGCTGCCTTAAAATGTACTTTTATATGTGACGCGCAAAACAGAAAGGAACCTAAGGGTAAAAACCAGTTTTGTTCAGGAGAGCCATTTTAAAGATTTAAATACGTGTATCTTTGGTGTACCACCACTTTCATAAAACGCGCATATCTCTGGGAGGGAACACTTTTGGGGCATGGGATCGGTCTCATTCGATGCTCAGATGTTGTCCACATCAAAAAAAAAACAACAACAAAAAGTGAAAATTGATACCCCTTAGGTCCCTTTCTCTATGCGCTTTCACATATACTTATACAACATAATCTGAGTCATCCTCTTTGTGTTTAATTGATGCACCCTTTATACGATGGAATTCTCAGCTATTACAAAAATGTATTTTAATATTTCAGTATGAAAATCATTTGTGCTATAAATAGTTTGCGGTTGAATTTTTAAATTAAATTTTCATTATGCAAAATATTAATATCCGTTTCCCAGTTTTCAAAAAGAAGCCATAACTGATTATGATACGGTAACAGCAAAAAAAAATCCCGTCGCAGTCACAGACACAACAAAAACAGACTGTTTCGCATATTGACTTATAAATTATTAAACCGCAAATCTCCTGCAAAAGGGAAACTCAACACAAAACAAAGGTACGAAAGTAACTTAATTAAATTAAGATAATTGAGGTTTCTGCCATAACACAACAACAACATCCGGCTCCCAAAACAACAATAATCCAAAACTTCCGGTGCGGCTAACAAGGCCATGGAAACAACCCACACACCCACCTACCCATAAACAGACCGACTCACACAACGTCCATAGACACTGTCGCTTTGGCGCCAGCCCTAATCCCACCTTTTCGTAAGTGAAATGAAAGAAAATCTCAAACCTTTTACTTCCGTTCTTTTCTTTTTTTGTTTCTTACTTTAATAATAAACACGTGTTTTTTATGTTGTCGTTGTTATTGTTGGCGTCGCTTTTGTGATGGATAATAACAACAATATCCAAAAAGAATAATTCCATTTTTTATTTCTCAATGAATTTAATTTACAGTGCGCCCTTGCGCTTGATGGGTTGTTTCCGTTGGCCGCTTGAACGTTCGGCCCCCTTCAGAGCGCCTCTCGTTTGCACCGTTTTGACAGTTGTCTTTCGGACTGTTTCTATTAAGAGTTTCTTTCTGTGTGTTATCAACCATAAAGTAACACCAATAAAAACGAAAGACGTGTTTGGCATTGCAAACAGTTCAGAACGTACGCAGCATTTGAAGCAAGCTAGGCTATGGATACATATCCTCGCCAGTCTTATGGCCTGACATCGAGTTAACAGGGCCAATTGATTTTCTTGCCTTTGTTGTTGCTGTCGTTGAAGTTGTTGTTATTGTTGCTGTGGCGATGAGTCCGTAACTGAAACGAGCATATTTTAGAAAAGTACGTCGGACAGCGAAAGAAAGCAAAGTATCGCTTGATGATTTCCGTTTAGCATTACATTCGTAATAAATCGACGCTGCTGGCTAATCCATATGAAACGGGCGGGCAGTAAATAAAGAAAATGTGTTAGCAAAGGTCTACACAAAGAAGAGAACTTGAAGGACGAACGGCGACAGGACAACCTCTCCTTGAAAACGTTGCAAAGCGACTGAATTGTGTACAGAGGAAACGATTAACAAGGACCACGTTTCAATTCCATTGTGTTTACCACGCAAAAATATGCAGAGAGCCAGAGAAATAAAGAGAGCCTAAACCACATAGCGTTACATTTGCTCATGGAACACCATGGCCAGGATATGTAGAGATAGAGAGAGAGAGAACAAAAGAGTAGCCGTGTTTCTCATTGCAATGATGAAAACATATGTTTTCATCATTTAAGCCATTTCTGCGTTGTTTTGTGCATTTTAAATCCCACCAACTTTATCTTGCTGTTCGTAGCTTTTTTTGTGTTGTTTTTCTTTGCACTGATAACTTTAAACTTTTGCGAATTTATGCATGTTCACTCTTGGTACACAGTACTTAATAATCCCACAATGACTACAGCATTTTCGGGTGTCTGTGCCGAAGACGTTTGCTGGAGCAAATGCCCAGCACTGGTCATAATGGAATGGTAAGTACACTTTTCACAAAAGACAAGTGATTTTCAAAAAATATTTATTTTCGAAAGTTTATCTTAAATAGAATAAGAATGACAGCAGCACTTCCTGGTTTTTGGAAAGACATTCGCCAAGCCTGTATTGGCTTGTCAATCATGGATAGGTCCGTGCAGTGTATGTACGAGTATCAGTAAGCTCACTGAAATCCAATGACAGCCTAAAGCCGTTGGACTTTAAATGTCTCCTATTAAAGCATAGAATGGGAACTAAATAAACGAGTTTATAACTATTACAATAGCAACGACACAAGGGATTTTGTCAAATCGAAAGTCAGTTATCAAGCAATGAACAATGTTCTTCACGCCTGATAATCTCTGAAAGGCTATAGTATCCACACGTAGAGAAAACACATGGTTACTACATGGTCACGGCAATAAAAGTATGTTCTCCTCAATAAAAGTATGTCCGTCGTTAAGTATGTCATTGTTAACTGAATTTAGTTTTGACAAAAGTATAATTGCTGCAACATTAATATTGTAGAAATGTAACAATAGTATTATTGACAAATTTAAAAGTAAAAATATGGTTATAGCAACAATATGAATATGATTACGGCAATCACACTGTATGATTGTAATTTTTCTTCATTTAAATATGCTTTTAAGAACAAAATGTTATTGGTACGGATCTATTGCAATAATAGTATTTTTTATCGAAATTAAAATTTTTTAAACAAGCTGCTTTGGCTTTGTTTAACTGAAAATTTTTAATAAAAACGCTTACGTTTATTTAAACTTATTTTTTCTACTGTGAAATAAATCACTCCTATTATTTTGAATTTAATGTTTTTTTTCGAATAATTTTCATAATTCAAATCTATTGTCGACAACTTAAACAAATTCTAATAAATAATATTATATCATAGTATAGTTGTGTGTGATCATACTATGGTTGTAGGGATCATAACATGGTTGCGTGTGAATCATACTATGGTTGTGAGGATCATAATATGGTTGTATGTGAAACATACTATGGTTGTTAGGATCATACTATGGTTGTGGAGATGATAGTATGGTTGAGTGTGAGTCATACTATGGTTGTGGGGATCATAGTATGGTTAAGTGTGAATCATACTATTGTTGTGAGGATCATAGTATGGTTGTATTTGAATCATACTATTGTTGTGTGGATCATAATAGTGTTGTACCACAACCATATACCCAACAATAGTATTATCCTCTTCGAATATTGTCACCACAACCATACTTTTTTTCTGCGTGCACACACAAGAGTTGTTATACGAGGGTTGCTATATTACCCATCACCACACGGAGTACTCGTACAATGACTTAGTTCTGATTTTTGTAACAATTCAAAGGAAAGGAGATCTTATTCCACTAAGCGATGACCTTCTATTTGTCTATTTCTGTTTTTGTAACATTAATATGATGGAAGTTTAAAGGTAATCACTAGGAGGTCACTGAAGGTCTATTATTCGCTTATGTGGTACAGCAGGCTCTATTGGAGGTTACGAATGTAAGATCGACGAAGAAGCGGCAGCCAACTCTTTTTAATATATATAATGTTATATCTCCAACAATCCTTCTGAAGTCAGCCATTGGTAGCAGCTTTAAATGAAGATGTCCGTTATTTTAGCTCTGGCAAAGCCTTCAGATTGTTGCTTTGGTCCTTTAATTTAAAGTCCCATACAGCTGCTTGACATGATCAATCCATCACACATTCATATTTGTCGCTGTTGCTATACAGTTCGCTTAAAAGTAAAATTTTAGCAGGTTATCATAACACAACAGCACTGCCTCATCTATGTTTTTTCATGTCAAGAGTTTTTCCAGGGAGCTACATATTTCCGCTCTCGTTATAATTTTGTCCATGTCCTTGCACTCTTTCACCATCTCGCTGATGCGCTCCTTGACCTACACATCTCCTCCGAGAAAGGTTTCTGTTTTTGCGTTAAATCCTTAAGCAGCTATACCATTTATCGACTTCAGTTCCTAAATCAGGTCGTCTTCTTGTGTTCTTTGGACTTTACTAGCCTTTTTTTCCAGGGTTTTTGTTACTACGGTCTGTTCTCACCTTTCGGAGGAATCTTCGTATATAAATTCTGCCTTGGTAGACATGACCAACGTACGAGTATTTGGTTTAAGTTTCCTTAATCTCTTTTGTCTACTTATTTTTACGGTCTTCTATTGGTTGTACGAATTGGTTTCGGATTTCGGTTTTCTCGTCTTTACCGATCGCTGTTTGGCCCGCTTCTTTAACCCATCATCGACTGTTTTACCTTGCTGATTTGACTCTCTTTTATTTGGCCATATTGGCGATGCGTTGAGCTATCCACGCTCTTGTAAGTGTCGCCCTATTTGGATTCTCTCCTTTCCCCGAGATCTCTAAAGTGTGGTGAACAATGTGTCTGACTTTAACATAGTCCGAAAGATCTACAATCATTCCGCCAAATCTTGTCAGACCATCTTCCTTGCGACAGCCGTCGCTTTCAAACTACAATACCCATTGAATACCAGAACCACATACGTCTGCCCAGGTAACGTCTTCTCCTCTGGTGAATTTAGTTTTCCAAGAGCTACATTCACGCTGTTACTAGACACTGCCGCTGAGTGAAACTTGCTTGGTGACTGAGATGATATACAGACACTTTCTTGTAACACTGGACCACTTTCTCTCGAGTTTATGATGGTCATACCTGATCTGCCTGTATGGAGATATCTTGTCCCTGAGATAGTGGTTGGGATGACTGCTACGAAGACACCCAAGCAGATACAGGCGAGAGATAACAAGCAATTTTGCAAAAATGTTTGCATGGTAAGGACCATCGTCTCCTCATGTAGATGGTTCTCAGATGACATAAGGAACTACCCTGTTCATATACTCCGGGTGGCATTCTGCCAGGTCTTCTGCCACCGGCACTTCATAGTTGCCCACAGACCGACATATCGCTATTGAAGAAGTTAAAAAGGTGTCCTATTCAGCTCCCCACGTACTGCTGGCGAGTTGGAAGATAAAACTGCTGAGAAATAAAAGACTTGTTTTTGACAACCACACCTTCTTTCGATTTTCCTTCAGTACGCTGCGTTTAATTCGAATGTTAAAGTCGGTAATTGCCGACTTTAACTATCCTTTAAAATCAGCACCTTTGGCAATAGCTTGAATAAGGTCGGTCTGGTGGTCGCTTGTTACGCTTCAATTGAAATTTGCTAAGAATCCGATTCTAAAATCAGGTAGCAAATTAGTGTAAAAACGGACGTATATGTTTAGCTTCATCACCATGAATTAATGGGCGTGATTTTGTGTAATTCGTGACTTCTGCTGCTGGTGGACCACAAATTTGGAGGAAGGATGTTTTATGTGGAAGCTATTCACATTTCACCAGAGAATGTTGGACACTCGTACTGTGCGAATTATGCCGAAATCGGAAGTAATATCTGACTAGAGCTGCAGGTGCTTAAATCGGTAAAACCTATGTTAAAAATTTAAAACACGGATCAATTTCAGTATGATTCGATCTTGGCCCATTGCCAATTGGTTAATAATTGTCAACTGTACTTTGGTTGGAATGTGGGTGGACAGACGGACGGAAGGAATTAGTTCATAAAATCATATAGAACCGAAGATTGTCTTAGTGAAATCTTTAAAATAAATCCATATTTGAATTCGTAGAGCAATTTGCGGAATACGTAGGGACCTCTGGCGCTCATAGTTCCAAAAACCTTTCCCATGTTGTATGTATAAAGTGTGTATATACTTGCGATGAGTATAGACACAATTAAAAGTTTCATGGCAAATGTTTGTAACTACCAAAAGTTTTTGAGTTTACCCACCTTAAGGTGAACTGTTCCACTCAGAATCAACAGCTGATTCCATTGAACGATGAATGTATGTCGTTAGGGCGGGTCGATTTAAAATCGCCCAAGTGACAAGGAAATTTTTAGGATCAAAATAGGAAGCTTTCTCCAAGGAACCATACCTTTAAAATGAATTCCGATATCCCGACTTTTGACCCGTAGGGTTAAATTTTTAAAATTCCCACTTTGATCCATTTAGAGTACCCCAATCGTGTATGACCGGACCCCACCAACTTCGGAGGGCCGACCCAACCATGCCAGTGGCACACCCCCTGGGACTCCGCTGGGGGGTTCCCCATACAAAAATTACCATTTTTAGCACTTTACATGAAAAAATCAACGAAATAACTGTTTTTTGTTTTGGAGTATATTTTTCTGTAAATGAAAAAATGAATTTTACTTAGTAATAGAAAAAAAATATAAAAAAATTATTATTTGAAGTCTTTTTTGCTTTCAAGTACGTGTCAAAAATCGGGACATCAGTGTTCGTTTTAGAGGTATGGTTCCTCGGGCAAAGTTTCTTATTTGATCCCTAGAATTCCATTATCCTCGTTACTTGAGCGATTTTTTGCCTCCCTACAAATCGACCGGCCCTAATGTCCGTCCACCCGCCCATCTGCATCATCTAAGGAAGCATCTAAACTAATGCCAAGGGTGGAAAAGGGTCATCACCCAGCTTCAGTCATGGTTTGGTGGGATGTCTCTTACGATGGGGTCACTGACCTGCATTTCTGCGAACAAGGAGTCAAAGCATCGGTCAAAGTTTACCAAGAAACCGTTTTGGAAGCTGTTGTGAAGCCTCTTAACAATTCCCTGTTCCAAAACCAGCCATGGACTTTCCAGCAGGATTCTGCGCCGGCCCATAAGGCTAAAACGTCACAGGCCTGGCTTCGAAACAATTTGCCAGCGTTCATTTCCTCTGAAGAATGGCCCTCAGGCTGTCCAGATTTGAACCCATTGGATTACACATTGTGGACGGTTTTAGAGGACAAGGTTTGTCACAAAAGATACCCCAACATTGGATCTCTTCAGACTGCTTTGGTTCGAGCTGTGGCCAATTTTGCAATGGACGAGGTTCGTGCAGCTATTGACGAATGGCCAGTGCGACTTAAGGCGTGTGTAAAGGCAAAAGGCCGACATTTCGAAGAAGTAGATTTTTTTTGGATACAATATACATCAATAAATATATTATAATAAATTATTCAGACTTTTTATTTTACAGCATAAAACGTATGTAACAGTATTTATGTCCCTACTAAGTACATCCAATATTGGTAAAGTTTTGGCAGTACTACTTATCAGTTACCGATAACAAACAAATCAGTCATATTGATCATCATTTTGAGCCCCAGTATAAAAATGTATTGCAATTGTATTATTGCTTATACTCGTATACAATAAACAAGCAACCAGTGTTGGTATTGAATAACAAAAAAAATCGTCAAAAGCAAAAATTATTTTTGCAACTTGGCTGAATTTTGTACGGAATTATGGCGGAAAATTCGGAAAAAACAATTAAGTTAGAAAATAAAGAAGACATTTGTGTTGTACATCAGATGACTTTATTTGGGCTAAGTTCAAATCTTTCTTGATCATTGGACAACCGAAGAGCGTGTTTGCCTACACTTAACTACTTCCTTCAACATTCTATTGAGAAACAAGCGCAAAACTTATATGAAACCAGTGAAATGTAAAGGGTATAATTCGTATACTAACTGACAGCGACATTTAGTCTAATTGACATTATAAAGATTATCCAAGATTATCTAGATTAGCTTCTCACTTACTTATATATAATCCCAGCATTTACATAATGAAAAAGCGCCGGTGAAAGTTTAAATATTCCTTCCCTGTGTTTGTTATCTTAGCTACTTGTCAGATAGTCGCACAAAGTTCCCATTATAACAAGGCGTCCCAAATGTTCATAAGGATTTAAATAAAAGCAATGACCGGTCTCCCGTTTTGTCTATTCCGGCCTATTTTAACCCTAATATCTGCCTTGCTACTACTTTAAGCTGGACTTATTTGATTGAACCAAGACCAACTGCTTGCCTTATTCCTTGGTTCCCTCACAAATGACAATTCAAATCCCTTATAAATGTTACCCACCTTTTATGTTGCAATTGATATTTAAATCTCGATTCATTCAATGCAATCAGCATTTGTTACTTAATGTCTGATTTTCTACCAACAGCCGTCTCATTGTTGTTGCTGATACAACCTCTGTCAAATCAAGATCATTCACAGATTATATAAATTCCTTAACCGCCCATAAAACAGTGAAAGCTGCACTAAAACTCAGCTGTTGGGTTTTCTTCCTGTCTTAAGCACAAGAACGATTACAGCAACAACTGATGGCGAAGGCAGCAATTGCAGCATAACAACGAAATAAAGCAGCAGCAGCAGCATACGAACAGCCAACAGCCACAACAGTTTTATCGTCATCACTTTATGCAGCAAATCACAATGTTACAATTGCAACAACAGCGTCTGTAGCACTCCTCGTAAAAGACATCACACACACACATATACACAAACATTGTGATACACACACACTGGAACACGTAGGAACACACAGGAAACGGTGCACAGACGAGACATCCGCCCTTGTTGCTACACGGGTAAACCCCAAAAACCACACGTTAAAAGCTTAATCAGAAAGCAGCAACGGCACCAGCGGAAAGCGAATATTGGCGATGGCGGCGTCGGTGGTGGTATTGGTGACGGTGGCAATAGTGGTGGTGAACACAAAAACTGTTAAAACAACATATAACAGCTTAAAAACTAAACTCAAAACTGGCATCACGGACTTCAAAAGCAACGATTGCTGCGAGTACGACATCCTCGTCAGCAGCATTACATCGTCACCGTCATCACTTGTCTTTGAGCGAAAAATAAAAAGAACATTTTGTAAAACTATGAATGAACAGCATATTCTCCGAGCGCTGAAGGGGTGGCCGGAGGGCGGGGGCTGCGATGATGTTCAGGTGAGACTTGACAAGGTTTGTTAACAGTAATAAAGTCATAACAGTTCCTGAACGAGTTGGTCAACACTAGACCTCCTGCATATAAACATTCTAAATACTTTATTGTTTTCACTATGCCATTCATTCATTCATTCGGTAGGTAGGTCGGTAGTTCGCCCATTCATTCGTTCACTGCCACAACAAATGCAACAGCAACAACAACTGTAACTACAGTGACATAGACTCCATGGAACTAGGACTACCACAGGCACAGACTGCAAGGGGGGCAAGCACGAACGGAATGTTATACAGCCACTAATTTATACAGCTAAACTGCATAGCTCTTCCCCGGTTATTTTTTTTTTTCTTCTGAAATTTTTTGCATTATGGCATGTCCGCTCCACTGTTTTTGCCCGTGCCACCATGTTAAGCTTGTAATTTTTATATAAGAGCGAGCAAAATAGTGGAAATCCAACCACGGCTTTTTCTACCTCAATTAAAAGTTGTCCTTCATCTGCAAAAACCTGTGGCTATAGCCCAGTGAAACTTCTGGGCAATGGTTCATTCAAATAAATTAAGCTTAGTGTAACAGGACAACAAGTTTTGAATAAAGGAGTTTTCTATCTACTGGTTTGTTCTTCGAAAACTCCGAAAGCGGAACTCCAATAGTGCAAAATATTCCCTCCTTACATAAAAGACTTATTTTAGATGGAACATTTCCCCAAAATCTGTTCGAAAGAGGCAACATTCTCCTCTCACTTGTCCAACAGTCAGAGGATGTCCTCTTTATACATACCGTACCTTGTCAGTATTTCGGGAAGATAAGTTAGTGGGAGGAGAAAAGGGGCGGTAATGTGTATCGACATGGCATTGAATTTATTCTTATTGTTGATAAGGTAAATCTCAGCCACGTTCATGGGATACTGCGATCAGTAGGATGATTTCAAACAAACGATAATACGTTCTAGGTACAGAAAACAAAAAACTAGTAATTGGTTCCTAAAAAAATCAATTCTGCAAAACCATACCATAAATATGGAATCAGTTTTTGATTTCCTTTTTTTGTCATTAATAATTAATACGGTGCTACGAAGGCTGCTATAAATATTTCCGGCCTAATAATGAAAATGCGAATATTTATCATCAAAAATGGTTTTATTGGTTTTTAAAGTATTCTCCAGCATAATTTTTACACTTTTGCATGCGCTCAAACCAACTGTCGAAGCACTTTTTCCACTCCGATTGAGACACCTCCAAAACAAGGTTTTTGAATGGTGCAACAGCATCATCTGGCGACAAAAATCGTTGACCAAGCATTTTATTCTTGATGTGCGGGAATAAAAAGTAGTTTTTGGGTGGCAGTCAGGACTGTACGGCGGATGACCCATCAATTAGAAGTTTTGGCCGGTCCATAAGGCGCTGGTTTAAGCCGATATGTGAGAGATCGCCATGTCATGGTTCACAATGATTCGTCTTCCCTTGTGCGTTTTTCGAATTTCTCCGAAGACTTCAGGCATTAAATTGAGGTGTACCACTCAGAATTGATCTCCTACGTTGCTCAAGCTGAACAGTCGACACATCACCAGTTCTGCCGATGAAACAGGCGACCATTTGCTTCGAAGTGCTTCTTCCACGAACAACTTTCGTTGGATTTGGCTCGTCTTTGAAGACGCACACGGTCGATTGCTGTTTTGTTTCGGGCTCATACGCATAGATCCATGATTCGTCACCTGTCACAAACTTACTAAAGTAGCGATCGTATTTCTTAAAAATTTCTTTGCACCAATCGACACGAGGCTTTTTTTACGCGATTGTCAAATTGTGCGGGATCCAACGAGAACAAACCATTTTTACGTCAAGGTGTTCATGCAATATCGAATGTATGCTGGTGGAAGAAATGCCCAAGGATGCCTCTATCTCACTGTATGTCACATGACGATCTAGCATTATCAGTTCACGCACGGCATCAATGTTCTCTAGTACAACGGCCGTTTTTGGACGACCTTCACGACTATCGTCTTTGAGCGAGCGTCGGCCACGATTGAATTCATTAAACCAGTTTTTCACAGTGATTTAGGATGGTGCTTCATCGCCACACATAGAAAACTTCATGGCGCGAAAATTTAGAATATCAAAAAACAATACTTCCCGTTATTCGGTCTCACTTTTTTGGGCTTGGGGTGTCAACTGCTAATGAAGCGCTTTAAAAAAAGGTGTAACTAGTTGTTCAAGAAATTATTCAGTTTGAACAGATTTCAAGAATTTAGAAAAGTGAGAAGAAAATGTTTTTGTTATTTACTGTGGTTTCACAAATTTATTTATTATTTCACAGCTAGAATAAAGGTTATAATATTAGATATTAAGGATACTTATGATGTTTCCTGCTTGACAGTCCAAAAAAGAGAGATCGAATAAAGTTTGAATTTAAGCAAGCAAACCGAAGTTTAGCTTAAAATTGTGCAAATAAATAATGTACATAGTTTAATACATTTATACATAAGTTCGCTTCGGCTGCAAGTAATCTAACATGTCCGATGTCACTGACCACCTAAACGACAAACATCAGCATCGATCAAACATGACTTATATGTGCAGGTGGTCAAACGTACGCATTTTCGAACGATTGTGCGTTGTAAACTTACAGTACTCGGACTTATATTAAACGCACTTAATTTTTTCAATATGAAAGACTTAAAATTATAATAATTATGTGAATAATTTAGTTGAGCAAAGATGTTGTTGACGACTTAGATATTTTCGCCAACACTAGTTTTACAGCTTTCGACCGATTTTGATACATAAACTATTGTTTTACTTACAAAAAAATGACTTGGAAAACATTTTCATAAATATAACTTTAATAGAAACATCTTTAAAGAAAATTCAACAAATTTAAAAAAAAAATCAAATATTTTTAAAAAAAATCAATACCAGGGTTCGATTTACATGCAATGAAATACCTAGGACTAACAAATTTAATTCTTCTTCTTTCTAAAACCATTTAAAAAAAGGAAATCGACTAAAATAACTCCAAGCACAGGTACAGTATTTTCAGAATAAATAAATATTATTATGGTGTTTTTGAAATTGTTAGTGCTGATTTGTGATGCGCTCGATATGCATTAGGTCTCTATTTAAGAGTATTTTAAACGGCAATGTTTGTTGCACGTTACTTTCTGCCATGGTCCCATTAGTCCTTAAGGCATTCGGTAGCAAAATAAAGTCAGTGTATGTAGACCAAATTGAGTTCGCCTTAAATCCATAAAAGCCAGATAGTGACAAAGAAAGTTTACTGCATACAAAAAATTCGTTGCCAACTGAATGAGGTTACATGCACCTCAAGTATTTTATCAGTACAACCGAATGTGAGTTGGAGCCCAGAAATGTTCGGAGTATACGAAGAATCCCAACCTCCAGAAAAGAATTTTTGGATCTAACAATCCACTTGCCGCATTTGTGCGATGACAAAAATTAAAATTTTCCTCAAAAAAAAAATGGTTGCACTTGAAGTACTTTACAAGGGTCTATATACTATATTTCTAGCCGAGGCAACACTTAGTGTAACCTGGCGCTATCTGACATTTCCATTGGAAAGTTTGACGTGTTTTAGCATAAACGTACTCAGAACGTTTGACGTACGACCATAATTTGTGTTGTTTACAGTGACTTGAAAAAGCAATTTGGGAAAAAATGGAATTATCTCGTGAACATTTTCGTGCGATAATTTTCCACAACTTTCGACGTGCATTATCACGACAAGATTGCATCGATGAACTTAAATCTTTGTATGGCGGTGAAGCACCATCCTATAGCACTCTGAAAAACTGTTTTTTAATGAATTCAATCGTGACCGACGCTCGCTCAAAGACGAAGGTCGTCCAAAAACGGCAGTTGTGCCAGAGAACATTGATGTCGTGCGTGAACTGATAATGCAAGATCGTCATGTGACATACCGTGAGATAGAGGCATCCTTAGACATTTCTACCACCCGCATACATTTGATATTGCATAAACAACTGTCCGTAAAAAGGTTTGTTCTCTTTGGATCCCGCACAATTTGACAATCACTCAAAAAACGGCACGTATCGATTGGTGCAAAGAAATTTTGAAAAAATACAATCGGGGTGCTTAAAAATACGTTTATAAGATCGTCACAGGTGACGAATCATGTGTCAATGCGTGTGAGCCCAAAACAAACCAGCAATCGACCGTGAGGGTCTTCGAAGACGATTCAAATCCAACGAAAGTTGATCGTAGAAGAAGCACTTCGAAGCAAATGGTCGCCTGTTTCTTCGGCAAAACTGGTCATCTGAAGTCTTCGGAGATATTCGAAAAACGAACAAGAGAAGGCGAATCATTGTGCACTATGACAATGCGACATCTCACACATCGGCTCAAACCAGCGCCTTTTTGACCGGCCAAAACGTCGAATTGGTGGTCATCCGCCGAACAGCCCTAACTTGGCACCCAATGAATTTTTTATTCCCGCACATCAAGAAAAAAATGCGAGGTCAACGATTTTCGTCGCCAGAAGTTGCTGTTGAAACGTTCAAAAGCCATGTTTTGGAGGTGTCTCAATCGGAGTGGAAAAAGTGCTTCGACAATTGGTTTGAGCGCAAGCAAAAGTGTATAAATCATGCTGGAGAATACTTTAAAAAACAATAAAACCATTTTTGATAAATAATCGCATTTTCATTATTAGGCCAGAAATATATATAGCAGCCCTCGTATAATATAGGAAGGGTCACATGTCGTGGAAAAAGTGAAAACTATGATAGAAGACATTATTTTATTATTTTAAACCCAAAAAAAAAAAATAATGGTACACAATCCGTTTACGATTATGATGAAATTTTAGTTATCATCACCAATAACTGGTTATAACAACAATATGTTTGCAAAACCTTTGGTTAACACAACCACAATAGCTTTTTTGCTGTTCATTTGTATGACCCATCAATTAGTTGTGTGTTCCTATACAATACGATGATCACAGTTATCATCTCGTAGTTTATCGAACCGAATACCCATTACGATTATAAACAAATTCCTTATTTGGAAAGGAATTTTATTAGTTCCAACCGGTTTTCAAGTAGCTTTATTACTGTGTGTTTCAAACTCAGGATGTAGTAAGAGAAGGAATGTTTGCATTTATAACACAAACTTGAAACCCGGTCTGTCTGTCTCTCCGCCCGTCCATATTAAGATGTAATCAATCTACAGGTCGCAATTGCTGTCCGATTTTTATGAAATTTTGTATAAGTAAGTTTTTTGGACCTAGAACGGACTCTAGTGAAATCGAAAAAAATCGGTTCAGATTTAGATATAGCTCCCACATATACATTTATCCGATTTTCTGTTCTTCTCTTTTTAGCTTTTAAAACCACATCTTAAATCCAATCTTGATGAAATTTGGCATTTCAGTTTTTTGGACCATGAAAGAATGTTGTTAAAATTAAGGAAAATCGGTTTTAGATTCAGATATAGCTCCTATAGATGAAATTTGGCTTACGTTTGTTTTTTGGACCATTTAAGGGCTTTATTAAAATTGAAGAAAATCGATTGAGATTTGGATATAGCTTCCACACAAATGTTTTATTGTTTTTATGTTTTTAGCTCTAGAAGCCAAATGTTACTTCTAAGAGTGTGCACAGAGAACACATTTGTTGCCACAGCCGAATATTTTGCCAACCGAATGTTGGGGGTACACGGCAATTTTCAGTGGTGGGAAGTGACAGTAGCGGCTGAAAAGACAAAGTATCGGTAACCCTAACTAGAAACCAATTGTTACTACTAAGCGTACATACAGAGAAGAGATTTGTTGCCACGACCGAATATTTTGTCAACCGAATGTTGGGGCATACAAGGCAATTTTTAATAGTAGGAAGTGACAATAGCGGTTGAAAAGTCAAAAAATGAGGCAACTTAATTTAAATAGCACAGCTTTTTGATTGCAACTCCGAAGCAGATGCTTATATTGTGGGTTATCAGACTTTCATATAAATTCCCGATGACATAAGTCCTTCTTTTTCTAAAGCTCACACACATAGGTACCTTCCGATTTAAACCCTATCAATCTAGAAGCAAAAAACAAATCCAATAGGACTCAAATTTCGCCTGGCATGTAACGAACTACTACAAACCAGTACTGATAAAATGGAGCCATATTCGTCAAATTGATTATAGTACCCATTGAAAAGGTTATTCCCGCTTTGAAACGCTGTAGCTCTGCAAGCCAAAGTTTAACATTGGACCTCGGAAGATATATTCATCCCCAGTAAATTGAGGCCATATATGGGCATGTTTTTTATGCAACACCACCCGGTGTGAGAAATTACGTTAGCATTTCGACTTGATTAATTGTCTCCGTAAATTCTAATTCCTAAACGTTAGAAGAAAAATTTCCCTTCCATCAATGTTTAAACTTAAGGGTCCCGAAAGACGGGTAAAACCAAAGCCATTCTGGGTAAACATAATTAATCACAATCATAATAAACGCTCTTGTAGACGGGGAAAAAATATTTAAAAATATGTTTGCATGCTAAATAAAAAGTTTTAATATTTGAGAACTTTGCCGCAAACATATAAATGCTTGTGAACATTGCTACAAAAACACTAATGTTTTCTGTATATGTTAGAGAGATCGTTCATTCCCTCAGTGTATAATGGTCTGGTTCACCGTTGAAATTATCTTGCCCCAAAAAAGAGTTTGAACAATTCACAAACGCCCCTTCAAAAAACAGACCTTCACTTCACGCCCTAGATTTCTCAAGAATGTCCTCTAGGTTTGCTGGTCACAAATGGCACGGGTTATAAAACAAAAGTGTTCGTTCGCCGGTTTCGGCCCGCTAGCCACCATTTCTCCTCATCTGTCCAATTGGTTGAAAGCAATATGGCCATGCTTAATATTTCATGCTTTATGAACCATAGAACATGGCTTAAACAACTCATAGCGGCGGCATCGGTGACGGCGGGAGAGGAGCCGACAAAGCAAGCAAAGCACAAAAAATCCGAAACACACGAATATAATTTTTTGTGCTGACTCCACAAAACGAACATCAGCACGGCGTGAAACGGTAGTGGAATTGCAAAAAAAAAAAACGCCCAGTAGAAGGGAATCCCACAAACCCACTTACACTGGCGCACACACACTGCCCAAAAAATAACTTTTTCAGCATTTTGCCGTGAACAAGGCAAGGCAAGGTGACTCCGCCAAAACACAACAACCAAATCGCTGGTACTGTAAATATTCTCCAAACAAGGGATTTTGTTGTTTCGCTGTTGTTATTGCTGCTGCTCTCGTAGCCGTTGTTGCCGCTGTTGTTTAGTTGTTGCACCATCAATGTTCACCTGGGCGCAAGTAAACAAGCATGAGCACGAGTGCGAGTACTTGTTGTACACATGAAATCACACAAGTGCCCCGTGAATCGTGAATATTATTATGCCGCTCAAACCCACACAGACACCTACACTCTCTCTCTCATACACACACACACCAACTCACGGGAGCTATGCTAAGGAAACTTTTCACCACCGCGAATGAACACGGATACTGTCCATGCAGCAGTCGTTATTGTACTTAGCATCCGCCACTACTCGAACAAGGACCACTCCTACGGACCCAATGATGTTGCCAGTTTGGCAACCATTCCATAAGTGTGCTCGAAAATTGTCTTTGCTTTTTGCTGGCAAACAGACATCCGCAGAAGGATGTCTAGTTTCTGTTAGAATTTAAGTAGGCCGCTACAGAGAGCCAATTTGCATTTGTTTGTAAGTAGCTAAACTATTTAAGTCGAAGCCCTCTTTGAATGGTCTGAGATACTTCAGTACATGTCGTACTTTATCGTCCACATATTCAGCTGTGCCTTTCATATATTCGATTTCAACGTATCTTCAGTACAGTATTAGCTTTCAGAAAGAACAAGTAAAAAGGGGCGGGCCGATATTAGATACCTTATATCACTTTGATATTCAGAAAATTGCTAGACTTTTTTATAGTTAGAGTAAATCCCGATTTGAGAGACGTTCCCCTTGTTCAATAATGGGGATTTAGAAGAAATCAAATATGAACGTTTGGATTTAATGTGTAACATAAAGTGCAGGAGGGAAACATTTTGTGGCGGCTACGTAAAATAAGACCGATATTTTCCAGTTTCACCCTTATATATAATGGACTATGCTTTATTAAAGCAAGATGGAATTCAAAATGTGACCTGTAGAGCGGCAGAATCAAAAATTGGATCAATATGTTCGATCTTAAGTAGCGTTGGTCATGGCGGAGCTCATAGCGCATTACTCGTATACTAAAATTGAAGCAAGTTAGCATCGACAGCGAACTTAGTATGGGCGCTATATATAATACAGTAAAACTTCAACATGGGTATAGATCACTTTTAATGCTGTGTACTAAATTTGAGTAAGATTGAATTTAAAATGTAGCTTTTAGAGCGGCAAAAGGTGTGGCCTTATTTTGTTAAAGTTGGGTTATAAGTCTTTTATAATATAGGCCAGGTTCTATTACGGGTAAAAACATTTAACAATTTATCTGCGATAAAAATTTCCAGAAATGGTTCTCTAAATCATGTAAAAGCGCCACTCTAACATGCGACTAAAAACAGTGTGAAGTAGTAGGACCTGATCAGTACACACAGAAAAAAAGTATGGTTGGGGTGACAATATTTGAAGAGGATCATACTATAGTTGGATATATGGTTGTGGCACAACAATGCTATGATCCTAACAACAATAGTATGATTCACACATAACAATACTTTGATCCCCACAACCATAGTATGATTCACACTCAACCATAATATGATTCACACATAACCATACTATGATCTCCACAACCATACTATGATCCTCACAACCATTCTAATACAACCATAGTATGATCCTCACAACCATAATATAATTCGCACTCAACCATACTATGATCCCCACAACCATAGTATGATTCACACTCAACCATACTGCTATCCCAACAACCATAGTATGATTCACTCAACCATACTATGATACCCAAAATTATATATTAGGATTGGGTTCTTATTCAAAAATAGAGATTTAGTTCATAGCCAAATTTGAGGCCATGGTTTTATTGAACATTTCATTCAAAAAACAAAAATATATTTTGCAACAGCAGTCAAAAATATTTTTAGTTGCCAGCTGGGTGAATGCTACTTCACCATCCGAAGACCCCCAAAAACGAATGTGATTAAACCATGATCAATGGCTATATACTGACGTAAGTGCAGGCAGATTTTAAATAAACGAGAACCAGCTTGAAGTACAGTATTCCACCGAACAAAGTAAACACTTTATTGTGTCGAACTACTTTCCGATTGTTGTTGTTTTTTATAATGGACAACAACCACGCACTGTATCGTGTGTATGTGTTTGTTTGGTATATCAAAAAAAACATACGCATACACATGCATTTTTCTCTATAAAACCTGTTTTGTTCATAGTCGCAACCATTCGGTATGATTGCCGTAATCATATTATTGTTAACGTAAATTTAAACACCAACCATGTTTATATGGTTGCTACAGCCATATTTTCTTTTCTTAATTAAACAATAATACTGTGGTTACATTTCAACAATATTAATATTGCCGCAATCATACCGTTGTCAAAATAATATTCAAAAAACAATACTATGGTTGCGACGAACATGGTTTTATTGTAGAGAACATATTATTGTTGCGGTGACCATATAGTAACCATATCTCTTCTCTGCGTGTAAGTATAAGAACATGAATTAAATAGTGTTCTTCCGCTGGATTGAGAAAATTTGTTCGCATGTTCCTTAATGGAATTTTGGGGAAATTTAGTTAGTAGTTTAATGTTGCATACTACATTTGAGGAAGGTCAGATTTCCAATTGCCGCTTTATGAAAATAAAAACTTAGAAAGTACAATTTAAGCTGGCTTGGTTATAAGTATTTGTTTAACAAACTACTATATTAAATTTCAGCATGAGGGGTTGTAAAATATACGACTTTTAAGCTCAATAAGTTTTAATATGCACCTTCTGGGGCTTTACGGACTTAAATGGGAAAGGACATATATATGAAAGACTCGATATGACATATGTTAAGGCGTAGAACGACACGAGATGTACAAAATAGAGTTAGAGAAGTACAAGAAACACCTTACGGTAATATATTATCACAACTCATGTGCGTTGAAGTTATGAGCAAAACACTGGCGTCGGTCTGTTCCCGATAAACCTTTTCATTGAACTTGGCGTTTAATTAAATTCACGTAGAAAAAAAGTATGATTGGGATAACAATATTCGAAGAGATTCATACTATTGTTGTGTATGCGGTTGTAGTACAACCATACTATAATCCCCACATAGTATGATGCACACTCGATAATACCACAACCATAGTAGGTTTCACATAAAACCATAGTATGATCCTTACAACCATAGTATGATTCACACGCAACCATGTTATGACCCCTACAACCATAGTATTATCACACAAATGATACTATAATCCCCAATATTATTTATTAGAATTGGGTTAATGTGTCAACAGCAGATTTGAATTATGAAAATTATTTAAAAATACATTAAATTCATAATAATAGGAGTGATTTATATAACATCAGAAAAAATCAATGGAAAAAGCGTAGGCTTTGCCAAAGCAGTTTGTTTGAAAAATTGTAATTTCCTATTATAGCATTAGATCCGTATAATGAAGAAAACTAGAATCATGCAGTATGATTTCCATTATCATATTATTGTTAACATAAAACATAAAAAGCAATACTTTGGTTAAAAAAATAATTAAAGCAACCATTTTGAGGGTATACTTTAATAATGCCAATTAACACTTACGGTGAACATTGCAAAGTTCGTATCATATGGGTAAATGGTCTTCAAGGCCCTAAGGGCCAGGGAATTGCATACAACACACCACACTATGAAATAGGGAAAATCACGAATATTCTGTGGGACGACCTATACGAGGACTGGACTAAAGCTATGAAAAAAACTACCTTAAGAAAAACTGTATCTTTACAGAATCTGAATCGTGTCAACAAAAAGTTCCATAAAGACTGAAGCGATCGTCAAATCGGTTTATTTATGTAAGTATAAACCGATTTGACGATCGGAACTGGTATCTATGAATGTTTGGTCTCTTAGGCGTTGCTTCAGTCTTTGTGGAACTATTTGTTGACACGATCAAGATTCTGTAAACATTTTTAGAATAACTCTTATACTTGAGGTTAAATCTAGAATTTTACTTGTGAGAAAGTCCCAATTTGTTCCATAATGGGATGTTGAGGAAAGCAAGCCAGAGTAGAGTAGTATGCGAACACCTAAAGATTGCACATCCTCCCAGCCATGCCTCATATTGCAAATAGTACCCTTAAAAGAATACTGCACGTAACAGGCGTAATTTTGCAGTGTCTTGTGGAATGATGAGTTGCTGATATAACGTATGCCAACCGAAGCAACGCTTGTATTTTGTCCTAAAATTTAGAAATAATCTTCAATATCCGCTTAAATGTGATGTACCCAACAAAACTTTGTATTCTCCCGATGAATACTCAGACATGCCTTCTTCAGCATTTGTATCACTATTCAGCTAACAACAACTTTGGGAATTCAGCAAAAAAAAAAAAAACAACAACCTACAAGAACGAAATAAGAAATTCAAAATTCAAGCAATGGTGGAGAGAGGGGGTTTTGACAAATTGCTCTGTGTAGTGTCTTCAGGTGCGTAAAGCCAAGCGCACCGACGTAGGTGTGTGTGTGTATGTGTGTGCATAATAAAGTACGTGTGTAATACATACATCATAGTACATATCAGCAAAATCGGCAACAACAACAGGAGAGAACATCAACTGCTACTGTACGAGAGAAATGTAATCGTCGCCGACACCCGGCGTCGATGATGATGATATTGTACATGTAAAACAATAACAACATTTGAACACGAACATTGCCGACGAAGAAGACATCAGCCGTAGTCGTTATTTAATAAAATTTGAAATACAACTTGCGAATCTCGAGTCTTGAGAGGCTCTTAAATGCGTGCAACATATGCGGGTGTGTGTGTGGCTGTAATTTTCTCTCGAATGTTTAACTCCGTTTGTTATTGTTGCTGTGTCGGCTGCTGTTGTTGCTGTTGTTGTTTGAACATAATGTGTTCTTAGTGTTGTTTTTTTTCTGGTTGCTGATGTTTTGTTATGGCTGTGGCTGCGGATGCGAATGCATGTGTGTGTGTGTGGGACTATGTCTATGCTTGCATATGTACATACATACCTGAGTGTATGTGTGTGCGTTTTATATCTATACTTAAATGGTATTTAATGTTAATTTATGTGATTGCTTGTGATAAACGTGACTTTATGACTTTCGATCATAAACGTTGCCAACTTTATATAAATGTGTGTGCTAGTGTGTGTTTGTATGTGTGTCTGTGCATACCCAGCTCAAAGGGAAGGGTCCAGCCAGGCCTTCTAGGAGCCCTTCTAACGATGATCAGAGGCATGCCTGCTGCATTCTACTCTCATGTTAAATTAATACATGGTAAGATTGCAAAGCAAGGCCTTCCGAGCTCCCTTCTGGTTGCTACTTCGATATGCTATGTACTGGCCAACCAAACCAAACTATGCGTTAACGTCAAATAGTTTATATTGTCCTTGTCCATCACCGTGCGAACACCATCCGTGCAAGCTTCACTTAACATGCAGTCAAGCTTGCCATTCACAAGAATGGAGCCAGGAATGTTATTGGATCTCTCTGACTGAAAATATATAGACCATCTTGCATTATTCCTCAAAGAATGCACCAACGAATGAGTAGCGGATTTACTACAACCCTTTTACCTGTCCGTCATATAGAAGTGGCATTAGCATATGTGTTGTTTTTGTTTGCAAAGATGATCTTTTAAAATGCCAAATATTGGAAGGCATAAACAAATGTGTATTGGATTTAAAAAGAGGCCTTCTAAAAGGTCTTCTTATGGGAAGGCCTTCCTTGTTTTACTGCTGGGTAAGCATGCGTGAATATTTTTTGTAATATTTGAAAGTGAACGTTTGTTGCAACATATTAATGGTATATTAAACAGGCTTTTTTTCTCTGTTCAGCATCGGTATATATGAATATGTACACGCATACACACATATGGCAACTACGCGACACTTTTTTTATGATTTTATCGACTTTTTGTACGATACAAAAAGAAAACACACTACATATTAAAACAAAGCGGCAATTATGTTTTCTCTACGCACCGACATCAATGAGCGCTACAGAGTTGGTACCAAGACACACAAATAATATATCAAGACATACTAAATGGATAACTGGTTATTGTATTGATCATTACTTCACAGCAAAGTGTCCAATTGAGCCAATTCGTCAAATGAATGCCATATTCATATTCAAAGAGGAATATCATTGCTTTTAAGCTTCCACATGTCCACCGTTAAAAGGGTCCAATTTCTGGGTAGATCTAAACCCTAAATTTAGATAAATCTTAAAAGATTCTGCAAATTTAGAATAGTGAGGAAATAAACTAAGTCTAAGTACCTATATGCCCTTTTCAAAAGACCAGAATTATGGGTCAAGGCCTCAAAGTCAGTCCAATTACAGTATAAATGTTGGTTTTGCAATCGTGATATAATTTATTGTTTCCTAGTACCCATATGTCCCAAGCAGACTGATATTTTGGCCTTCTAGGAACCCTGGAACCATATGAACATATCGCGAATCTGTCCGTTTTTAGGAGTATGATATATATTTGTTTATGTGGGCAAATGTCATTGTCTTAGGCAACCAGGGGCCTAATCACCGCATCGATATCGTGCACATTTATGTCGAAACCGATATGATTTGGATCACGACACTCATCATCGAGATGCAACTATCCGAAGACGCTTTCGGTAGTACAATAGTGATCAAAAAAATCATTCTATATTCTCTCCAGATTCTTCTGGCAAAAATTGTATCACGTTGGGGCACAATTTAGTTTGTATTTCATATGTGATTTTTTTTACTACATTGAATATTGAACTTTGCGCTAATATCAGCGGGATATCGTTTTCAACATTGTGGTGAACATAAAGGATCCATTCTTAAATTATGAAGTCCTTCGTTATTTTAATTTTTTTGCAATATCTTAAAATATTACCAGATCTCAATTTTTTTTTTTGTTTTCTTCGCATATGTTGCAGTGCTGTAAACGTAGTAGTTTTCGATGAAAAGTACTATCGAATGCTTTAATAGAAACTTTTGATCGAATGGAAACCTTTACATACTCGACGTTGCACTCGTTAACTAATGTTTTTGGGGGCCGGTTTTTGGGCTCCAAGCCCCACCGGACCTGGGAAACAGCATTGCAAGCCATTATGCAGGCCACCGTTGACGCCTTAGAGCCATATTTATTGAAAAAAGTATTCAAAAATTTAACTGATCAAAAAAGCCGCGGAAATATGCTGGAATTCATATTAAAAAAATTAATGCCATGAAATTATCCACCAGAATGTAATAAAAACAACTTGCATTACCACAATATATTTTTGTCTTGAATTATCATTTTATTTTTCAAGCTCTTACAAATACACCCTAATGTTATGGTCAAACGCTTTCGTCTGGCTAGAACGTTTCAATTCGACCGACATGTTCAATCCAGCGCAATATTTGCATTTTGATTAACTTAACCACATTCAGGCACAGGATCTCACAAAATCTACATACTTCCAACGACAACGTCACGATTAAGTAATTCAAAGGATGGCCGAACTGTTAGTGGTGTATACTTTTAAATTTTATCTACCAGCAATGAGTTTACGCTGGTCTTCTTTTATCAATCTGAAAATACTATTGAAATTTCAGGCCCTAGATATTTTCGTTTGCAGAAAACTAGTCTACTTACGGCAAAATTCCTGTACATTTTTACATTAAAACTTCTCTTAGAAATAGCGCATCAGGCAATCAAATATTGCCAAGCCCAAAATACACCCATAACACCGAACATCACGTGGTAGGAACGTTTAAAAAAACAATAATTCCACGTTCGCTACGCGGTTGAGTGTAAGAGTGAGAGAGTGAGTATGTAACAAGTCAAGTGTTATGAGCAATGGCGCAGAGGATTTTAAGTGTCAAAGCCGCAGGCTTATGACACATACACCCTCACACATTCACGCTCTGACTTTTTTTCTGTTCGCAACTTCAGGACATGTACTACTCCAATGTCATGTTATAAATTTGGTTAAATTGATGGTTTTCACACACACACACATGCAAAAAAGCCGAAGCAGCACAAGATGATGGGAAACGCAAAAGTTATTTAATACAGCCTCCCCCTGAAAAAAGCACAAGAAAACTTGCAATAAAATATAAAGTTGATCACACTTAAAGTAATAATGATGCAACAATAACAACAACGACAGCAGCAGCAGCAAACTTTATCGTTTTAGCATAAAAAACTAACAACTAAAACGGCAGCAAGTGTGTCATTATATCACCATAAATAAACGAATACAGTGCGCGGCCAAGGAGTGTCCGTGCCCATCGAACAGCCGGCAATTGTTGTATTCCTCATCGCCTCCATAATAATTTCAACAAACGATATTTTGTGACACACCCACATCCATGCATAATCATACAACGAACGAATAATATTCGTTTCACAATACACCCTGTTGTGATTAAGACCTGAACAGCTCCTGAAGTGCACCCAATCCTTGCAACGATTACTCCTTAAAGACGTAGCACGATGGTGTATATGGTGTGGCTAAAGGTACGAGCAGATCCATGGGCTGGACTTTTGGTTGATCCCGGCTAGGACCAGTCATATTCGGAGCAGGTATTCCGTAAAGAACTGATCCCACGACGAAAAAATGGACAAACAAAAAGATAAGGTAACTACCCCTGGTTTCGGGACAATCAAGTGTATAGAACCAGATGCCTTGGGATTTTAAGTACTCATATTCCTCTATAAAATGGATCTCAGCACTCATAATTCGAGTGTCATTTTTTATAAATTTATGTGCGTCACATAATCGTAACCAGGAACAAAAGAAACCCACAAAGTAAATTATTTTCAGGAGTTTATCATTTAAAAGTAATACTACCTGGTGTGTCAGGATCACCGTTTTGTTAAAGGTATGGTATATGCCCTTTCAAATTACCAATAAAGATTCCACACTTGATTTGAATTTTTATATCTTCTTTTGTTCTGAAAAAATACCTCTAGATGGATCAGCCTATTTTTGCATGAGCTTTATAAATTGTGTCCCAAATTATGTCTCTACTCGGTTTTTCTGGTCTGACATTACCATGGTCGTCTAACGCCTTTTTGGTTGGAGTCTTTCTTTTTATTTGATCGACATGAGCAACACAGCGAAATTGTTGAAGTTCCCTTAACTACTGTTATGTCGGGATACAGCTTAAAGAACGTTTAACGCATGTACACACCGCCTACACAGATGAGACCGGAAAGATCTACGATGGATTTGTTTTTAAAATCCCCAATACAGTAGCGTACTCTTTTGTGAGCGACCACAAAAGCGGAGAAGGCTCTGTTCTTAATCTGTTAACTCAAAACACCCAAAAAAAAGCACCCATTTTTATCTTCCCTTGGTTTATATCTGATCCGAAGGGAACAAGTTTCTCTACTACCTCGACATTGCAACTGCCAGCCGAAACAATCTCGCCTTTTTTCGCTGTTGCCAGCATAATTTAGATATTGTCCTTATACTTATAAATCATCACATGGCTATTATTCAGTGTATAAAACAGCCCCAGTTATATCACGCTCTGTTTTCCTGATAATGCCTATGTCGACTGCATGTGCGAGATCGATTTGGTTCATCATCCAGGATTTTTATACTCTCCACCATATGATGGGAGTAGATTGGTCGGCATACAATTCGTAAAGCCATCTCAGTCTGTTGATCCAGTCCAAACGAAAAGAACTATTATTCGCGATCGGTTCGTTTTAAAAATTTACCCCTTTGAGGGACTAAAAAAAGTCCAGACCAAATATTTAATTTTTTAACATTTCTGCTATGTCATTAAATCAAATCTTTCCCTTTGAGGATTAATAAAACCCCCATTTAAATATTTCATTTTTAACATATCTGCAATGTCAAATAATTACACAACTTTTAAATCAGCTTCTTTGGAAGCTTATAGCCGGCTTATATGTTTTAATTTCCACTTTTGTTCGGAAACACAGTTGTATCCAAACTAGGTTAAATCTTCTCAAAATTTCAAATATGTACCCATATTTAAAATTTGGACCAATTAAAGATTCGGGCCATATATACCCTAGTAGCACACAATTCGGCTTCCTTGATCTATGGAAATATACAATAAAAGTTCGCCACGAATCAGGATGTCACATTTATTTTACGATACAAAGACCCATGGGGGTGAGGTCCCTAGGGTGCTGATTTATCTGTCCTTTCGAACATAAAATTGTCGATAAGTACACAGAAACAGTAAAATTTTCTGACGAAATTCACGAATGTAAACAGGACTACGTTTCATAGGGCTCCAAACATGTTGCTCTGCCAAATATGGATCCACCACCAACAAACATATCTCTTAATACTGTCAATGCCATACTACAACTCAATCCGTGTTGGAGAGTATAAAAGCTTCGTCCCGTCCGTACTTATGTTTTTATGAAGAAGTTGACGAAGTTTCACCTTAAGATGTCTCCCTGTCTCGGGTTCGGAGAAGTATTTTTCAATTTAAACTGAGGGTTTGGTATTACCCAGTATCATTCTACAAACGAGTACAAGATTTTATGGGGTCTCAGACTCAGACATGTTTTCAAATAATAGTGCCAAATGTAGTTTTGTAGTCGATGAAGAGTTGGTATAAATCGAATTGCTGATCGGGTGGGATTTCCAGGATTAAACACAGAGTTAAGATTTTTTTATTATATATAAGTAATGATTTGCAATCTATCGTTAGATAATAAGCAAATCAGATACAAACTCACGTACAACATTAATGCTATATAGCATTTTACTTCAGTAGGTAGAATCTCTAATAAAATTACTTATATAGTAGGAGGGCGTCATTAAGTTTTTACTCATCATCTTAATGGAAGTTCTAGTACGTGAAGTCTCTTAAAACGCCTAGTTTTATTACTGTCGTACATTAGACAAATCGCCAGCAATTTCGGATGGTGGCTCAATCGTAATAGATATTTTCCGGAAAAATGTGTTATTTCATCTATGACGTGTGCAGTTTGAAGGTCTGAGTGGATAATGTCATTTCGGACATACCATGAGAGTTTAGGATCAGCCTTAAGCTTTCGAATTTAAATCGTTGAAAAATGTTAACATTGGAAGCGCTTGTCGTACTCTGAAAGTGAATGCTATATACCCAAATTGGTTGGGGTTGATTTGTATATTACTAGCTTATTCTCCACACTTAATTGGGATTTTGTCCCATAGTTTTTTATACTTCATATCGAGTTACTTTATCTTTGTTTTTATGTGGGATTTCTAGTTTAATCTGCGATCCAAGTGGAGTCCAAGATGTTTTACTAATTCGTCATGAGGTATTTACTCGCCGTTTATAGTTACGCTGGGCAGTTTCCCTTATTGTTAGTGAACGTTTTATTCTTAGATTTATTAGAGTTGACTTTAATATTCCATTTTGTTATCCAATTTTGCATTAGATTAAGTTGAGTTTGTATTAGTGGCGATGACTGACTCGGTGAAGAACTCGCTGCCATGATTGCTGTTTCGATGCGTATGTGGCCACTAAAACGTTTTCTGTGACTGGTAAATCTGACGTAAAAATGGAAAACCAAATTGGACCAAGCACACTGCCCTGAGGTGCTCCAGCGGAAATGCTGCGTATGCTAGAATACTCGTTATTGTGTTTTGGAAAGAACAATCTATCCGATAAGTACGATTTTAACAGTACAAAAACCAGTGTGGCAGGAATTTCTTAAACTAAAATAAAAGCGCTGTGTGTCAGACCGAGTCGAACGCTTGCTGTTCGTCTAAAAACACGGCCGAACCATATTTTTTATTCTCTAAGCTCTCAGTACTGTGCTAAGAGGTAAACGATTGTTGACTTATTCGGCCTGAAGCCACAATAATACGAGTTTAGGCTACAATCCTCCACACAGTATAATTGACAGTATTTTATACTCGAGGGAAAGAAGAATTATTCCGCGGTAATTGGTGCAAAGGGTCTTATCTTCCGTTTTGTGAATTGGACATAGTACGCTGAGGTTCAGCTAATCGAGAATGCGTCTGCTCTTCCAGTAAAATATTCAGTCATAAATAAATTAGAAAAATGCTTATTCTAGATCTTCACCAGACTCGATGCATCAGGTACCAGACTCCTATTAGCATCTCTACACTAACTATGCTAGTATACGAGTTTTTTATCTGCTAAAAATGTAAAGGCGTCATTTTTATTGCCGTACAATTTGATTGGCGTCTTCCCTTTTGTCTGTTCTTTCCTTTTCTTTACTCCCGATAGAACTTCCATACTTCTCGCGTCGCTATAGGCGCTAGTGTTACCCTGTAAGCTTTGTTTTTTGCTTCTGTTACGGCCCTACACTCCTCATAGCACCATTGATTCCTCTCTTGCAGCTTTCTGTAACCAATTTCAGAGGCCACTAAGCATATGTGTTGCCACTGAGGGTTTATACGTACCATCGAAATAAAGGGGTTTTGCAATGATCAGCTAAAATAACTTCATGGTGTAGACTCCCGCTGTCAGTCGTGAATACAACATTCTAGTTGGCCTAGTATGTACCTTAAGGGAGGAAGTGGCCCGGATCGATATTCGGATGTTCGTACGTCAAATACGCAAGATGCATAGCGACCATCACAGCATGATTGAATTGATTACCAATCAGGTGGTAGTCATGTAGACTTATGGATATCGCGATGCATGAAGCTGGGGCTGTGTATTAACATTTGTCTTGAAGCAGCAACATCAATCAGTCATTGTCGGAGGTGTTAACATGTAGGTGCTCTACAAGTCCCCTACCAAGTTTGGTATTAAAATATATGAGAACGACGTTAATGTTATGGTTGCAGCCGCTCATAAAATGTGTCTGGAATCACTTCGTCCTTATCTTATGTCGACGGATGTGTCTGTTAGGCGAATATCTAAGAAATGTCCTTTAATTTGTGGCGTTCGTCTATTGGGATGAAATCGCCAAATAGTTTGCAAAAAATAAAGCTTTTGGCTTTGTTGAGTGGAAATAAATACCTGGGACCCAATCAAATATGATATCATCCCACAGTTTTGCCGTTCTTGCTACTTATAATTGTTAACTAATTTTGCTTAAGGCGTTAAGGTTTCTGAGCCAAAAGCAACTGCTATTGATTAAACATAAAGATATTCACTGCGGCCTTATAAAGTCCTTAATATTTAATTTACGAGCCCAGTTTTTTTGCACAGCACTGTACAACGTTTTGTACTTGAAGTTACATCCATATGTCTGGGCGTTCTCATGTTTTCGGTGTGTGTGTTTGTGTGCGTCGGTATTTATGGGTGTATGAGTTTCGAATAAGGCTTATAAATGTTCTTAAATAAATACTATTAAAAAATGTTATATGACTTGTTTATTACCCGTATTGTACGAGGAGTATATATTCCACTATGCAAAGGTATGTAGGCATGTCACTGTATATGTACGTACATATGTACATATGTATGTGTATTTAAATCTGAACATATTATTTTTGTTATTTTGTTGTTGTTGTTTGTGTCGTTGCACAACAGCAGCATAAGATATATTTTTAATTAAACATATTTTATGGCACTGTATGAATGAAATTAAGGAGACAGCTAAAAGATTTTTTATGATAACGATCAGAAATGTTTATTTTAATTATTGTTTAAGCCTTTTTTAATGTTCGTTGACATTTTGTTAAACTTTATTTCATTTAAAAAGAACCTTTTTATAAAGTTTTTAAAAGGGTTGAGAAGGAAGACTTTGTAGTTTCTTGTTTCGCATTTCAAATCCTACAACCAAGGGAAGATTAAGATGAATGTCGGAATGGGGCACCTTGTGTAGCTGATGCCTTTCTCCACATGAAGACGAAGAGTAATCGGCAAAATAACCGACAAACTCTAATGACAAGGCTGACAAACATGTTTACTATTAAACAACCTTTGGAGAACCAACCAATGGAATATTTCAATTATATAAATTAACTAATAATTAACTACTCGTATGTGCTTCAAACAGAACCAATTTTGGATTATTATTGTAAACAAATTTTGGATTATTTCTATTGCGTTTTGTTAAAATGGGTATCGATTCAAGACTAAGTTTGTAAAGCTTTGCAGTATCAATTATGTGAAACCATTAACACCTAACAAATAATGTTTATTAAAAATAAACTGCTAAAGTAATTGCAGTTTAAATAACAGGGTTTCAAATATTAACAATTAATTTTTACTTAAATCAAAACATAAATGCTTTTTAGAACTAACTATCAAGTCTTTGAAGTATTTCTTGATGATAGTTGCAGAAAAGCCGGTTGCGCAAATAAGTGAGTTGCGAGAATCAGGCGATGCATTAATCGAGCGCGTACTATATTTTGAATAAAATGAGCTTTATTTTATTCAAATCGGTGCACAACTTCTGATTTTGTTCACAATTTACTGAAAAAACGTAATTGATAAAAATCGAGATTTACATACAAACATTCAATTTTTGTATACGTGTATGTGTGTGTGCTGCTGCATAAGAATTCAACTTAAAATTGCGAGCTGTTGGAGAAGAATGAAGATTAGATTTTAAACCAGCGACCTCATATCAGTAAAAGAATAGCTACAAAGTTCCAGTCAACACAAAAAAAATCAAATTTTGTTCCCTTGTGCTATCTATGCAGTTCAGTGGTGCGTATGATCTACACACAATTCCAAATATGAATATGTATACGTCCCGGTGTACTTTTAGAGACTGCATATGTGACAGCGCATAGAGAAAGGGACCTAAGGGTAAAAAAATCAATTTTCATTTTTTCTTTTTTTTGATGTGGACTACATCTGAGCATTGAATGAGACCGATCCCATTCCCCAAAAGGGTTCCCTCCCAGAGATATGCGCGTTTTATGAAAGTGAAGTCGACGATTCTAAGCACAAATAGAAAGGGACCTAATCTTTAAAATGGCTCTCCTGCACAAAACTGGTTTTTAACCTTATGTCCTTTTCTATTTTGCGCGTCACATATTATGTGACCCGGCTTATGAAAAGGTGGCTTATGACTCAAAAAAGAAATTGCGAGAAACAACTGTTAAAGATAAACAATGCATTTCTTGAGTTTCTTAGTAGTTGTTATTTTGCAGTATGAATAGTCATACCCAAAAGGCAACCAAAAAAAGGCAAAAGAGCATAAATGAGATAAGTTCGTGTGTGTATATAAAGAGCGATGTTTTTTTCAATGCAAACCACAAAACAGTTTCTGACCGAAAAAAAATCGTGTGAGTGCTCAGATTTAAAAGCAATGCTGAACGAGTAGGACGTGTGTCGCTTGTAAATGGGGACTTTCTAGTTTTCACCACGTGAAAGAGCGTCTCAAAAACTATCGAAACCAAAAAAAAAAGTGGAAAATTTTTTTTGAGTCATAAGCCACCTTATCATAGGCCGGTTCACATTTATTAAAAAGTAAACTTTAAAATACGAGGAATACTAAATGACCAGGAACACTTAAGGCCCGGGCACAGTGAAACTTTTTTAAGCAGCATTTTTCTTAACTTTCGGTAGTCCGAAAACCATTAAAACTCAAATTAAAAATTAATGACATTACATTGTCGCCATTTAAAGCCCTGCGGACACTTTTCAAAGCTTCAGTGTGGCTGACCCTTGACGCTTTTACCTTAATGCTGCGTTTTTCCTTACTTCCGGTAGGCTGAATTCCAAAAAAGATTCTGTGAGCCCGAACCTTTAGTTTTGAATCTTGTTCTCAGTAATCCGCCAAATTCGTAAGTGTCAGTAGCCACTCTAGGACACTCTAGTGAAGCTTCGCAAAGTAAAATAAAATATCGAATTAAATATAAATATCATATTAATTTAAATACTGCAGGATATTTAATTAATGAAATCACAAACGAATGATATTTTTAAACTTAATTTTAAATAATTTACAATTTGTTTCACTTCTCTCGTTAATTATGATCCTAAAAACTTTGAGAGCCCTTTGGCCCATACTGAACAAGCGTTCGTCACTTAATAAAATTAATAAAAATCGAATATACAAAAGCGTCATAAGACCCACATTGACATACGCCTGTCCAATTTGGAGTAAAGCTGCAAAAACTCATCGGAAAAAACTACAGATAATCCAGAACAAATGCCTTAAAACTATAAACAAGAAGCAGTGGTACTCCACACAACTTCTACATAACGAAACCGGTTATGACCTAATAGATCACTTCATATTAAAACTGAACAAAAAATATTTTGAAAACAATGAGAATTCTCCTTATAAACTGATAAGGGAATGTAGAGAGTCGGCTTAAGTGCAGCTTCAAATATAAATTACCAAATAGAAAATGATATGTCTGTAATGTTTTATTACTTTAGATAATACAAATGCGTACATATATATTTTCCTACGATATTTGAAACCCCTCTTTTAGTCATATAAAGGTTTTCCTTTTTTCCCTTTACATAATATTAACGAATTAGCTATAGTCAATATCTGTGATAATAAGTCTTATTCGTTGTAATATCTATAGATAAAATCTCGAAATTTTAGTAATATACAAATGTTAAAAATAACTTTAATAAAGATGTTGTTTTAGATGAAAAAAATGATCGATAATTATGATATTATTACAACTAAAAATATACATTCTTTGCGTACTATTGTAAAACCGAAATGGGACAGTCGCTTTATTGGGTTCCTAGAATTTCCGCGGAATGTTACCAAATAGCTGGCTTTATAAAGACTCTGGAACAAGAACACCTCGAAATGATGTTGTTAAGAGCAAATTTTCATTCAAGAGGTTAATATCTAAGCCACGTGGAAGATTCTCTATTAACGGCACATTCCGTTAGTAGCCGGCTCTAAATAGTACGCCCCGGTCAGTAAGTCCCAAAAGTATATCATGAACAAGTTTATAGTAATTTATAGTAATCTCATAATGTAGATTTACTACCGAAATCTGTTATAACGATTTCGCTTGAAACTTCTTTCCAGTTACTATGACCACTTCTCAAAGTCCGGAATAACAGCTGATACATTCATTTATAAATTGCGATATTAATAGGGAAAGTTTTATGTTGTTTACAGATTACAATAAACTGCAGAAATTAAATTTTAAATCTGTTTTTGAAAGAATTAGACATAGTCCAGTAGGTGCAACCCTAGATAAGCTCGGCAATATTGGTCCGTTAGTTAGAACCTTTATAAATGTACTTTTGATAAAAATTGTTGCAGCTCCACATTTAAAGCGTTGTACGATTTAGTTAGTGTAGTTCATTTAAGTATACGAGTATGTTTTTAAAACGCTCCCATGAGTTCTGTCTCTCACACTTTAGAAGTCTTGACCGAAAAAAATTTCCCAGCAGCGACTTATGTTAAATCCTACCAAAGTTTTACCATATTAGTCCATTTGCTGGAGGTCCGGCAGCTTTACAGGTCACATTTTAAATGTCTATGATTTTATATAGACCCCATGTAGTTGGACCTTGCTCGAATTCTGGACAGCGGAACGAAGTCTTCTGAATAGCAGAGTTGTGTAGGGTGCCACATAATCATTGCTGCCCCACATTATTCTATCTTAATTTATTTTGTTAATCTGATTTCAGCAACGAAAGATATATGTTTTATATTTTTAAAACAATATAAAAAAACAATAAATTTTATAATAATGACTTTAAACGAAAATCAGCTATAGCGACAAAATTTTGTCAGACCCTTGAATGTCGTTATACACGATGTGCACAAAGTACACATGGAATGGTCTGAAGGGATTGTGTAGCATTGCAGATTAACAAGATTCCGTTGATCTAGCTAGACTTTGTCATTTCATCGAAACCTCAGTTGGTCCCTTCAACGTGCGACTTACCGGCCTAAAATCATTTTCCTGCGGTCAAAAGTCTATAATTTTTCATTAAGCCAACTTTGAGCTTCTTTTGGGTTCTGAGTTCTGCTATTTTAAAGGTTTTGAAAATTGAAAAACAGTAATTCACCTTTAAAACTTTATCGAACGGTATCTCGTACATTTTAAGATCTGTTACGAGTACCCTTAAAGTTTTTCATATTCTTAAGTTAGAGTCCACTTTTTGATTTGAGGATGGTCCAACTGAAACGCACGATGTTAATTGTAAATAAAACAAAAAGTTTTCAGAAATTTAACATAATATTTTTCATTATATTAAAAGAATCTACGACAATTATTTGTGTGATAAAATATAAGCCAAATGCTTGCCACGGCTTCGTTGGCATATCTCTATCCAATGGTTTATATTTTCAATAACTCTATTACATAATGGGGGTTCAATCGTTAATGTGCTGAATTATATCATCCCTGTTTTTTTGTTTTTTACGTACACTTTTTCTTTTAAATATCCCCAATGCAAGAAACCAACCAACGTCGCCACGACGTGAGATTACACGGCAATTGAATTTCTCGCGCAAAATAGCCATTGTTTCGTTGGCTGTGTGAAAAGTGGCATTATTCTGTTAAAACCATATTCTGGTCCATATTTCTGGTCTCAAGAAGTCAGTTTTCATCTGGCGATAGCGAACACCATTCCCGAGTCGAGGTTGACGGCTCTTTTGTCATACTATGGCGTACAACAAAAATGTATTCCATAAAACGAACTAGACGAGCATGCATAGGTGTTTTCAAATTTCCTACAGAATTGGTTTGCTCAAATTTGCCATAATTCTCTCGGTTGTGAACACATTTTGTCGATTATGCTGGCCAAAAAAACGAAATGGTTTTTAATTGAACGTCCATTTTTTTGAAAAGGTTTCAACAATCTTAACGAACTGCTCAATATTGTACCTCGCCATGGATTAATTTGTCGAACACGGGAACAATGAAATGTCAAGTTAAGTTGTGCAAAAAACTTGACTTTAAAGTGTGACTTGCAATTAGCATCGTGCATTATTGTAGGACCACCCTTTATCAAATACGGGTATAGTTCAGTTGTAGTAGCTATTTTAAAAGTATCGATTTTGAAAAATAAATATAACTTTGAGCCAACGTAGCTTTTTCGCTTTAAAAACCATTTAAGGATGCACTATTAATTTGAAAAGGTGCAAGGATGCCCCATTTTTTGGATAACCTTTGCCTGGCAGAAGCTGCCTAACTGGAAAATAGAGTACATTTAGTGCAAAAAATTCACGTGTTTTAGTTCTTAAACACGAATTTCTCATATTTTTCAGATCACCTTTGAACATAGCTGAAAATATGAGGAAATTTCTTTTCCACAGGAAATGGATATGCTGCCTTTAAAATTGGGTAACAAATCTAAAGCAAAAGGTATAAGAGTCATTCCATGCCAAACGGTACGCATTTTTTACATCACAAGCTTGGATTGCTTAACTAGTTTGTGTATGCATTCTTCTCTTAAAAATATTATATACGTGTTTCAAGAAAAAAAATTTAAAATTTTTTTTTAAATGTTATGACCAATTGAACTTTGGTGAAATGAAGATTTTATCAAAGAGGTGTGTTCATTCAGTCGCATGTAACTCCGGAAATACTTGACCGATTTTACTCTGCTATACCTTGTTTTGAAGGTAATTTTAAGCACTTCTATAACGAAACGGTATGGCATAACGCCATAGAATTTTTTAAGTTTGTATCATTTTAATCCTTTTATTTCGATTTTGAAAATGATTACATCTTTTTTTATTTTTGAAATTTTGCAGGCGTATTCTTACAGGTCTGTTTTACCGACTGTGTAAGTTTTAAAGTGGTGAAATAACGCGTTCTATTTTTAAAAATTTTTTTTTACCTTATACCTTTTTCACTTCCATGAATATAGAAAATATAATAAAGAAAAAAAAATACTTTTTAATAGTTTATTGACACAAGATATAACAACAACAAAAAAACAAAGAAAAAAAGAAATAAAAACATGATACAATAGCCGTCCACGTATTCCAGGAGGGGCTTGTAAATTTTTTAAAGAAAACCTTAGGACCTGTAAGTAAAATATTTTACTTTTCAGATGGCGCAAGCGCACAATACAAAAACAAGAAAAACTTTTAAAATCTGACGTTCCACGTAGAAGATTTTGGAATACCAGCGGAATGGCATTTTTTTGCAACGTCTCATGGCAAATGGCCCTGCGATGGTCTGGGAGGAACAGTCAAAAGACTAGCAGCACGTGCAAGCTTGTCCAGCCTCATAAATCCCATTAATAGTGCCGTCAAATTTTATGATTGGGTGAATAAAAACGTGAAGAATATTCATACAGAATTCTTCAATAACTATCAATATCAAGATAGGGCGAAACACCTGAAGGAGCGTTTTGAAAAAGCGAAAACAATTTCTGGAACTCTTGGCTACCATGCATTCATTCCACAACCCGATAAAATAATGAAAGTCCAGACAACATCATCTTCTGAGCAGTACTGTATGAAGATGGTATACAAGGCATAACATTTATTTCATTACTCATTTTTTTATTTCTTTGTTTTTTTGTTGTTGTTATATCTTGTGTCAATAAACTATTAAAAAGTATTTTTTTTTCTATATTATATTTTCTATATTCATGGAAGTGAAAACGGTATAAGGTAAAAAAAAATTTTTAAAAATAGAACGCATTATTTCACCACTTTAAAACTTACACAGTCGGTAAAACAGACCTGTAAGAATACGCCTGCAAAATTTCAAAAATAAAAAAAGATGTAATCATTTTCAAAATCGAAATAAAAGGATTAAAATGATACAAACTTAAAAAATTCTATGGCGTTATGCCATACCGTTTCGTTATTTTAGAAGTGCTTAAAATTACCTTCAAAATAAGGTATAGCAGAGTAAAATCGGTCAAGTATTTCCGGAGTTACATGCGACTGAATGAACACACCTCCTTGATAAAATCTCCATTTTACCAAAGTTCAATTGGTCATAACTTTTGAAAAAAAAACTATATTTTTTTTTTCTAATCGCGGATTAAATAGAATTGCTAGAGGACCAAATCTGCAAATTTTCATAAAAATCGGAATCATTGCGTTACATTTTTGCCCAAAATCGTACCGTTTGGCATGGAATGACTCATAAACAAATCCATTAGCATGAATTTTTTTTTGTATAACATTTGGAAATGCTATAAATAAATGTACTTAGGGTACATGAACCCAACTTGCCCCATTTCGAGATGTGTATTTGTAGACCAGCAAAAGCCAACATTCAAAACACAACGATTTTTTAAACCAACAAATATTGCCATCAATTATGAAACAAAAATTATTTTTAAAGTTTACGAAATCCTCAATCTTCTTGTGGTGCATAAATAAAATCCATGCCGGAATGTTGGCAGAATTTATTTGCAATACTCCAATGGCAATGACTGGTACCTGCACACCGTCGTGTGCAGGTCCTTGTGCAGGTGCTGGAAGGTCCCAGGTCTGGTTTCGGTCCATGACAAATGTATTTAAAAACATTTCAACAAGTATCTCTGATAAAACGCAAGAGATACATCATCAGTACACAAAACTCAAATGGATGGGCGGGCAACAGACAAACAAAACAAAAACAACGAAAGCAAGAAGCCCGAGTAAAAATATGAGCAACTTTTAATGAATTTTTCACAAAACGGTAAAGGAAAGAGCTGAGTTCAGTTGAAGTGAGGTGAGGCGAGGCGAGGTGAGATGAAGGAAACGATACATACGAACGTGTATTTACATACGAGACCTGGAACTCAAGCATTACTGCACAAATCTGGTGACCATTTAAGATCCACCTGTAACAGTTCAGGCAGACAGACAGGCCGAGGACGACACCCAGGGACACCATCATGCATGACAACATGCACGAGAAACGGATGCCTGAATGAACGAATGCATGGATGAACGGGCGGGCAGAAAGTACACATTCTGAGTTGCCCTTTTTTTCGAATCACATGCTCTCGTCACACAGCTACGAAGGAAACGCTTTGATGTACTGCTTTAAACCAAATGAAAGATGAATTACGACCATATCACAGGTAAATAGTAAACGGCAAAAAGTAAAAAGACATGCATATTGTGTAAATGTTTTCCATGTTAATAAGGCTGGCAGCCGGTGCAGAGATCTTATCTGCATCTCTTGATGCACGACCGAGGAGGAATTAAAATGTCCTGAAAGGATGTTATACGGTGGAAACAGTTTTTAAAAGGAAATTTCTTCATGCGGTTCTTGATGAACTTTAAGAAATTACGCGCCATATTCATTACTTTCGGTCAATTGATGTGGCCGAAAGTTAAAGAGTTCATTTATTCATGTGAATTTTTAAAAGGAGTAGAAGAAATTCCTGGATATGATTTTAAAAACTATAAATTATTGCTAAATATTTAGCAGGCTTTTGATTGTTCGTACAAAAATCTAATGAATTTAAGCTTTATGCTTTAATTCCTTCCTAGTTAGCAACATTTTTCTAGGTTAGCAAAAGTAAAAAGTTCGCAGGCGAACTAAACTTAGTGAAAGTGCAAAATGGCAAACGGACTATTGGCATTTTGTCCGCTGAAAGAGCAAAAACGTTGATGACGACAGCGCAGCACAGAGAAGTTCGCTTCAGTTCGCATTAGACGAAATAAACGAACGACAAAAAAATGTGTACTTTGAGTTAACATTTTAATTTAATGCCAGCATAAATTGTTAAAGTTATACTCTTGCAAGTGGAGCACACACACACAAATGTACATATATGTACTTTAGGACTTTGTGGCACATATAAGCAGGACACACAGCCACACGCACACTTGATTACCCTGCAAACATTTTCCAACCATTTGGAGTACCTTTCAGTTTCGCAAATTCGATGAAAATTACCTTACCCGATATTAATTTGTCTCCTTATTAGTGTCCTGCTTATTCAAGATATGTACCCAGCTAAAGATAAATGCCTCGTGTAACTATTTAGCCATACAATGAGAACAGAGTTTTTGCTAGAGGGCTGCTATATACTTAGTAGGGACATAAATACTGCTACACACGTTTTATGCTGTAAAATAAAAAGTACTGAATGGACCAAATATTTTTTAATATATTTATTGGAGTATATTGTATCCAAAAAGTTACTACTTATTCGAAATGTCCGCCTTTTGCCATTACAAACGCCTTTAGTCGCACTGGCCAATCGTCATTAGAATATTGGCCACAGCTCGAACCAAAGCAGTCTTAAGAGATCCAATGTTGGGGTATCTTTTGTGACAAACCTTGTCCTCTAAAACCGTCCACAATTTGTAATTTAATGGGCTCAAATCTGGACTGCCTGAGGGTCATTCTTCAAAGGAAATGAACGCTGGCAAATTGTTTCGAAGCGAGGCCTTATGGTCCGGCGCAGAAACCTGCTGAAAAGTCCATGGCTGGTTTTGAAACAGGGAATTGTTAAGAGGCTTCACAACAGCTTCCAAAACGGTTTCTTGGTAAACTTTGGCCGATGTTTTGACTCCTTGTTCGCAGAAGTGCAGGTCAGTGACCCCATCGTAAGAGACACCCCACCAAACCATGACTGAAGCTGGGTGATGACACTTTTCCACGCTTGGAATCAGTTCAGATGCTGCCTTAGATGACCGCGCATACACTCTATCATTTAGCTTGTTAAATTTTTCCTTAACGATAAAAATTATTTCATCGGTGAACAAAATTTTTCTGTGCAAGCTATCAGCGTGATTCACCAAAAGATGTTTGCATTTTTCAATCCTATTTTTTTTTTAAAGCTGCAGTCAATAAATGTCCGGTACGTCGTTGGAAAGCCCCAAGTATTTTTTAATGATTAGACTTAAGGACTTTTGCGTGATATTTTCTGTTTTCGGAGCGGATTTCTGTGAATTCTTGATTTAACGGCTTTGATGACATGCGGTGTTCGAACAGGGCGTAGGTGGTCCGACCGGTGGCTGTATTTTACATCTCCAGCCTAAAAGGGCTTAGCATTTTTTTCTGAGTAATGTTTAAACTGCAATTCTATAAAAAATCACTTTCGATTCTAAAATTTAACCAGTTTTAAAAAACGTATACAAATTTTTAATCAGAAATGTCGAGTTTTTCAAAACACCGTCTCCACTAATTTAAAATAAACTTTTTCGACACTTTCAAAACTCTGAAACGATCACTTCATTAATCACAATGTATCTGACAAGAAATTCTATTTTAATTTCTCTTTTGCTTCATCATTTAAGGAACTGTAACTGGCAATCGTCCAAAGGCATGTTTAAGAGGTGACAATACAATATAAGCGCATTTCGTTGTTTTAAAATGGTCTACTATTGTCATATGGCGACTAAATGTCGTTGACGATGAAAACAATGCTAGCAGGGTGCTTGCCCGTACCATGCAAATATTTTTGACCGCGGATGAATCATTTGCGAAACATATTGACGATGAATTGTCGCAGCGATCATCATTCTCGAATAATACTCGAGTCCCCTTTCGTGTGAGGCTATTAGGTGCAAAAAGAATCATAAGCAAATCGTCAAGAAATAATTCCTATTATTCATATATGCGATTCTATGGCAATTCGTCCGAAAGAATAACATGCGATTAATTTAGACTATTCGCTTTGCACCGGACAACCACGCAACAATGGGGATTTGTGCATTATTTGCCAACGATGATCATTGCGGTTAAATAAACTTCCTTGTAAAAGGAAACATCCACGGGTCAGTGTTTACTAGAAGGATCATATTGTAAAGGTTAAAGAAACGTTGGTTTTATTTTTTAAAAAACGTTAAGAATTAATATAAAAAAACGAGACTTTAAACGTTTGCCTTAATACCTGTTAAGAGGACTTTAAATTGTAATAAGTAGTCCAGCCATGATGCACGACATTTCTTAATTTTAGTGTTTGACAAATTCAATCATGGAGGGGTATACAATTGAGCAGCGTGTTAAGATTTTTGAGGCCTTTTTACGAAAATGGGTGTTCTAATCATAAACATTTTGTGCACTTCGTGAATTTTGGTTAGCATAATCAACCAAATGTGTCCACAATCGGAGGAATTGTGCAAATTTAAGCAAAATGTAGGTCTGTGGGAAAGTGAAAACACCTATACATGCACTATCAGTTCGTTTTACGGAAAACACTGTTGGTCTTCGCTATAGTGTGACATAAGAGCCGTCAGCATCGACTTGTGAATGGTGTTCGTTATCGACAGATGATAAAGGACTTCCTGTGACCAGAAATTGAGGATATTGACCTGGACGATATGCGGTTTCAACCGCCAACGAAACAATGGCTATTTCGCGTGAGAAATTCAATGGCCGTGTAATCTCACGTCGTGGCGATGTTGAATGGTCGCATCGATATGTGATTTGACACCGTAAGTCTTCTTCTACGTAGATACAAGGATAATTCAAGAGATTAAAAACTAGATAATTCCGCACATTAACGATTGAACCTGCATTATGCCATTGATAATGTGGGCCATTGGATAGAGGTATGCCATCGAAACCGTGGCGAGCATTTGGCCGATATTTTGTTACACTCATACGAGTAATTGTCATAGGTTATTCTATTATAATGTTTTACTTATAATTTACATCGTGCGAACCACCCTTTATTGTAATAAAAGAGATCCGAATTTGATTGTAAATATCTTGTAAATAATCGAAAAAGTGATGTACTAATTTCGAAGTTTCTCTCCTTATTTGATTTTTCTTATTGTTTGGAAATTTAGGCTTATGAGGTCGCTTAAGCGATAGCTTCACACCATTGAATAAAACCATAAAACGATTTTGCTTACAAAAACTATAGACAATTTTGCATTAGATCCCGTTTGTATTAAATAATTCAAATTTTTGGAAGAAAGTTAATATCCTTTAGCGAGCTCGGGGACTACTCCCTTACAATATTTCTTGAAAAACTTTTTTTTACAAATTACAAATTTGCAAATCAAACAGTTTCTGACGCATTTAAAATATTTTTGCTTTTTTGTTTGTTTGTTTTTTGTTTCTGTTTTATAAAGGGAATAACTTTATAAATGATCGACCGAATTAATCGTGAAAAAGAAAATACTTATTGCAACAACACTTTTAAGTTTCATAACGAATAATTTAGTTCTTATTGATTATTATGTTCGCCCCTTTCGAAACGCGAATTCTTCTGCGACAACGTTTGTCCGGGATGAACCACGAATGCATTGCGAGTTCTTTTACCCAAGCAATGTGGAGCCTTTGATCGCCAGGAAGAATCGCCATTTCTTTACCTCGTGGATTAATCTCCTACAGGTCATCCAATTGTTCGCAGGGTAGAGCAACATCATCATCAGCAGCAACGAGGACGGTAACGGAAACTGCCACATACTAACTGTAATTAAGCATGTTAAAGTATTTGCACATACTTATTAACACACATCATACGCACACACTCGCACATACAGAGCATACGCATACATACAGTTGAACAAACGCATCTTGCACACGTAAAGGGTATTTTTTTAGAGGTAAAGAAAATTAAGTGAACGGAAGAGGCTTTATACGAGCACTGGTGATCCTTTTTTAGGACGGATTTTGTCCAGTCAAGGGACATATTAAGACCCCTTAGAGAAATTGATGGAACCTTTATTAGAGTTCTTTTAATTCTGGGTGTGAATTTTGATTTTTCTCGAATTGATAGATTTTACCAAAACACTTATTACATGTATTTTCTCAGAAATTACTTACAGTTCGAGTGCCTAGGTTTGGAATATCTGTAGAGGAAAGCTTCCCATTTGAATTGAGTTCCAAATCGTTTTGTAATTAAGAAATTCTTAATTTATATTAAAATTTTCATTTGTAATTGAGAGTTTCCCTCTGTAATTGTTAATTTTCATTTTGAACTGAGAATTTCCATTCCAAAAAGAAATTTCATTTTAATTAAAGAATTTTCAATAAAAATTTAGAATTTAGAATATTAGGAGCACTTAATTTTGAATTGGCATTTGTAATTAGCATAACATAAATCACGAACCAGACATTACTAACATCGCTACCCACTTCATATACTACACCGCCAAAAGAACACCCTTTACATGTGAATAAGTGAGTGCAAGAGAGAATTGCTGTAAGTGTGTATGACCATGTACAAGTAAATGTAGCTGTAAAAAATTAAACGAAGTTGAAAGGGCCTTAACACACCGCCTCAGACATGCATGCACATTCAAGTTTATGTGTGTGTATGCGTGTGCATCCATCAGTTAGGTATGTCGACATGTATGTGTGAGTTTGCTCAACTTGTATGTGTTTAATGATTAAGAAACTTTAATTAAAAATGTTAAAATACTCGTACTCCCCACATACCCGTACTCCAGCCCTTGTCATCAATGGTTGCCACGGGATGATATTATGGCCAATGCTAAGCCTCGATTAAAATGGTATGGTCTTATTAACACTCTATACGTATATATTTCCTGTCTCTTTACAGAAACCGTTTAATATGTGTAGAACCGATGACCACTAACAAATCCTATTGTTTCCATCCACTTGTGGAATCAGAATATTTCTGGTAATTAAAGTTACTCCCAGGTTCAAGTTTATCAAACGAAGGCTTTCATTATTCCCTGTCACTCAAGTTGCCAGAATGCGTTGGAACAGCTTGCGCCACTGTTTAAAGCGGCTGTAATCAATTCTAGCTCCCACCGTTTACGATTACATAATACATAAAGTACTTCCCTTGGCATCCCCTAGAAAACAATTTCCCGACTAGCTATGAATGATAAAACGCTCTGTATTTGTACCCTACACCACACTGTGATGCAGAAAATAATGACTTAGTGCTGATGTTTGAGACACCTTTAAGGAATCAAGATAGACGCTATACTAATAATGCGATCGATTCTGTATCACTATCTGATTCCATTGAGCGATGTACGTCCGTCCGTCTGTCCATCTATCGTTGTAATCAAAGTACTGGTGACAATTATGAATCGATTTCGATAAAACTGGGTACATTTTTCAATTTTGGGTCAACTTTTATGATAATTTTTCTCTATTTCAGAACCTACTGCTCTAAAAGCCAAGTATAACATCCGATTTTAACAAACTTTGTACATTTTGTCCATATCGGTCCAAGGTTTCAAACAGCTCCCACACAAAGATCCCTCCCAGTTTGTGGTCCTTCAGCTGCAGAAGCCACGAATTACATCCGATCACGTCCAAATCTTGCATGATTCATTAAGAACGCTTATGAAATAACTACAGTGAAACTGTCCAACATAGGTCTATATATTTTCTTATAGCCTTTTACAAAGATCCTTCCCGATTCCAGAACGTTCTGCTCTTAAAGCCACATATTATACCCGATTCCGATCAAATTTCGTGGCACACATATGTGACAGCGCATAGAGAAAGAGACCTAAGGGTAAAAAAATCAATTTTAATTTTTTGATGTGGACAATTTCTGAACATCGAATGAGATCGATTTAATGCCCCAAAATATTCCCTCCCAGAGATATGCGCGTTTTATAAAAGTGAAGTCGACGATTCTACACCAAAGATACACGTATTTAAAACTTTAAAACGGCTCTCCTGAACAAAACTGTTTTTTACCCTTACATCCCTTTCTATTTTGCGCGTCACATATACATATATAAGTGAAATATAAGCGATTTGGGGCATTTTTTGAATAGCTCCCACAAAAAGGTACCACCTGATTTCAGGCCCCGCAGCTCTAAAGCCAGAAATTGCACCCGTTATGAGCAACAAAAAATTACCTCTAACATATTAAGTCTGAACTTGCGCAAGCTCCAGATAGAGGCGCTTAGTTCTCTATACTTATATTTCATAATAGTGTAGACTTTCTCGTAGTCGCTCGAGGGCGGCTTAAGACTTCCCTTAGTCGTTATGTTTCGGACTTCTTAAGCTAAAGGTTTTTGAATAAGTTATTCTTCTTCTGGAGATTTTTTCACATGAGATTTTCAAGATTTTCCCCACATAAAAAATATAAAGTTTCCAACTACAAGGTTTTCCGTTAGGGACATAACAATTATTTATATTAATAAAACACAGAATATTTAAGATATAGAGCAAAAATGTATTTCAGGTCTAGTGCAAATGTTACATTTTAAGAATGTCCTTCGATTTCGGTCATATGACCAACACGAGCCCGTATACAGCGATCTATTCTTTGGAACGTTGTTAATTTCGCGTTGGATATTGTCTCTGAGCTCGTCTAGAGTTGTTGGCTTGTCGGCATGGATCCATGACTCAATGTGGCCCCATAAAAAGAAACCCAATGGCGTTAAATCGCATTAACGATGTGGTCATTCGGCTGGACCATTTCTCTCGATAACACGTTCATCGAATTTGCCTTTTAGTAAATCGATTGTAATGTATGTGGCTAGTGGCACCGCCTTGTTAAAATCACATATCGGCGATGTCACTCTCATCCAATTCTGGCGCTCTCTATTGACGGTAACATGACGATTGTTTTCATCGACGAAAAATACGGCCCAATCATACCTCAGGCATAAAAACCACACCACACAGTCATTTTTTGCGAATGCAAATGTGCGTCTTGAAGCACATGTGGGTTTGTTGCTGTCCAATAACGCATATTTTGTTTATTGACAAAACCACTCAGCCAGAAAAAATTTAAAAAAAAAACTATTAACAAAAAGTGTAGAAATTTAACAACTTTTTCGTACAAATATGTCGATAGGACCGTCACACACTGTGAGTCAAATAGAAAATATTATTGTAATGCATGTATACTGAAAGCCCTCGTGTGGGCTTCTAAAACGTTTGTATGTGGACTTTATTAAAAATGGTATTGTTTGGCCTAAATTGGATCAAAATTTGTTATTTTGACTTCGTTGGACTCTTTTCCCTTACATACGCCTATGGTATATGTAAATAATACAAAGAGATATGTCCAAGGAGTAAGTCAATATGCCAGTATATCGTCCCGGTGAAAATTAATGCTGGGCTGAGACCTGCAAGGCCATATTTGTAACAGTATCTTGATGTTTTTGCAAGGGCTTTTGAAACGTAAAACAACGCATATATCTTTGAGAAACCCGTTGTTGGTCAGTCAAAAACTATTGGATGACCTTAATACTAGCTCGGCATAATTGTCACTTTAATATCATCAAATGATTAACCCGTAGGCAATAAGCCCAAAACGCGAAAAACTCTTCCAACAATGCAATATCCCAATCATCAAGCAACTAGAACTGTTTCTTTCTTTTCTTTCTTTAAATTCTACTCCTACTTTTCCTGTAACTATAAAACCTCGTAAGCAATTGTAAAATAAATACGTCTCATATGTCTATTAATTAATGTAATACCATTAGAACTAAAAAAGAGCCATTTTTAAAAATGTAAAATGGCATGTAGTGTTCTAGATTGGTTGTATGTTAAATCTCTACCTAATTAGCATTATAATGCTAAATTTTATCAAGTTTGGATTTAATACTTATGTGGCTTCTAGACCTAAGAATATAAAATGTGGAAACTATAAATAAATCTGACCGTCCTCGGAGCAAACAAAAACTTACTTCTGAAGTTTGGTTACAACCTTTTGATGGACAGCAGACAGACGTCATTAGATCGTATCAGCTGGTTACTCACAGTAGATCGGTACACTTCTAGGTAGACCCACCTCAAATATTTTAGGTACTTACAAGCATTTGCCATGAAAGTAATGTATAATGCCCTGTTTCCCAGAGTTGTGCTACTAATCTTTAATTATAGAGTACCATAGTCATCATCACATCACGCAATACAATACTTTTATTTGTATTTTTTTTTCAAGATTCCTTCACTTGGTCAGGTAGTTTTGCAACTGCTCTCGCTTATTGAGGGTCTTTGCTCTGCCGCACTTCATTCATTTGTCACTATGTGAACACGTGCCGTCCGTAATGGGGGAGTCGCAGTCATCGTGTGTGACATAAAAACTTATCATTATATAATTGGTCTCATTAAATAAATTGCAAAAAATATCAACTTTTCCCCCGCCGCTTAAAACGCAGTTGTACTACATCCAGCTTAAGTCAGCCGGTGGGATGTAGACACGAACCTCGGCTGTGTGTGTGTGTGCCCTCCCGTGCATTGCGCCAGTATGGATGATTCAAGAAGGGCACTGTGTATGTCAGTGTGTGCGTGTATGTGTGTGGGTTTTGTCGGTGTAACCCCAAAACAGTAACCGTGCACTTCCCCCAAGTCCTTATGTCATGTTTTAATTTATAAATGTATAAATAAAAACAAAAATGCAGCGTACACTAGCGTGCAGTGTTAAAACTCTTAATAGTTCTTAACCACAAAACCGGGGGTATTAAAAACACAACAGCAGCGCCAACGACAACACCCGTAGCAGCAACAACATCGTCAACATTTACTATATCAACGTCATCTGCGTCGTCATCGTGGCAGGCAGGCTGGCGTGCACCACCGCCGACGTTGCCACAACAACGGCTAAAGCAGCAGCATACCGGGGACGGGCATAAAAGAAATCGCCGTACGGTCATTTAATGTTGAATAATAACATGGCTTAAATCAGGTGGTATTAAGGTCACGCCGAACGAGACGGCATATTTAATATCGCAGGATAATGTGTAATTGAGATGACTCTCCGTGTGTTACGGCGTGGCGATACGAAGGTATCTCTCTGTATGTGTGTGTCTGTGTGTGCATCGTTTATCTACATCATTTTACAGGACAACGGCAAACATTGCTGGCAATGATTGAGAGAGTTACGTAGTCGATTGCCTGCTTATATCCCTTCACAAATCCTTGTGCGAGAGAAATGTAAATTCTTGCCATTCACTGGAAGTGAATAGCAACAGTGTCGAATTATCGGAACATATTGTTGGACTTTGGACAACTTGAAATCCTTTGATGTAGTAATGCAGACTGGTACGATTAAAAGCAGCCCACTTAACAGGCGAGTTCAATGTTTGCGCGATGATTCAGCACAAAGAAAGCAGTAATAATTGTAGTAGTAATTGGCTATAGTCATAATCGTGGTTAAATATATATTTGACAAATATAATATAGATCTAAAGGAAGCAAGAAGGAGGATCATGGGATGCATTCTGTGAATCAGAAGAACATAAATGTTGTATGTTTAAGAATACTGTTGTCGTAAGGGGCAACATCTTCTTCACTTACCAGTGAGCGCCATCTACCAACAGCTATGAGGTATCGTCAAAAAAGTTATATTTTATCAGCTAAAAACCTATTGTATGGAAAAGGCTAAGGTCTTACTGTGTGGCATTTGAAGGCAAAAGCTTTACACTTGCCATAGCAAACTAATGACTATTTTCGGGCTTTTTCAATTGTTGATGGAAAAATTCATTGATTTGTAGAATAAGTTCTTCAATGTGTGAATTTATCGGCTCTTAAATGTAAAACCGTTCATCATGACTATTCACATTTATTTCTTCAGGTCGAATGAAGAACAGTCATCTATGCTTGCAACGAATATACTTTCGATTGCTTTTTGAATAGTTTTAGGTTTCCATTACATGAAAATCTGCCATGACTTGAGCAAAAAAAAAACCCCAATTTTCATTAAATTGATTGACTCTTTACTTAAGAGTGAAGTGTTCATTAACTTGATGTAGTAAATTAAAGTATTATTTGTAAAAAGTTTAACATCAAGTCCGTCCAGTAGCCCTTCTTTCCGTCCGTATGTCCGTCCCTTCATCTTTCGTTGTAATCATAATGAGTACAAGCTTCAAGTTGGAGCCAAGGACGAACCCTAGCCTTCTTACAACAAAAGCCTTATTCACATACAACCATACTATGATCGTCACAACCATACTATGATCCATACAACAATAGTATTATTACACACAACCATACTATGATTCTCACAATCATGGTATGATTCACACTCAACCTTACTATGATCTCCAAAATCATATTATGATCCCTACAACCATAGTATGTTTTACATGCAACCATAGTATGATCCTTACAACCATAATATGATTCTCATGCATCCATGTTATGATCCCTACATCCATAGTATGATCACAAAATTATACTATGATCCCCAATATTATTTATTAGAATTGGATTAAGTTGTCAACAATAGATTTGAATTATGAAAATTATTTAAAAAAACATTAAATTCAAAATAATATGAGTGATTTTTTACAGTAGAAAAAAATCAATTTTAAAAAGCGTTAAAAATATATCCGTTGAACAAAGCCAAAACAGTTTACAATAACTAAAAAGCATTTTCAAATGAAGAAAAATGGCAATCATACAGTATGATTGCCGTAATCATATTATTGTTAACATAATAATGAAAAAACAATACTTTTGGCGCACCAACCATATGTATAATGTTGCTACAACTATATTTTCATTAATTAATTTGGCAATAATACTATTGTTACATTTCAACAATATTAATATTGCAGCAACCATACTATTGTCAAAATTAAATTCAGTAAATAATACTATGGTTGCGACGAACATACTTTTATTGCGAAGAACATATTATTGTTGCCGTGACCATATAGTAACCATGTTTTTTCTCTGCGTGCAAGATATTTTTTGAGCGACCAGTTTTTAAATCTGCTAAAAATATATCATATCGATTCCTTATTTGTACGAGTATAGCCTCCTTGATAAAGGTCCGAACTGAGTAAGGACCCTACAGATCTAGTTATCACAAATAAAACCCAATCTAACATTTTACAAGACACATTATGAGAGACAAATAATAAACTCTGGTGCACCTAGACCGTTAGGTGCACATTTTCGTAAATCCCTAATTTCAGAACATGCAGCTCTAAACTCCACATGTTACATCCGATTTCATCAAAATTTCGCTTAGCGCATTTCCAGCACCCGTCTATGGGGAATAAAGAAATATCTGTCCATGTTTTCCTCCAGACGGGGTATCCCATAGTCGGCCCCCCGACATTAATTTTACCTTGCTCCACTCTGTAGAAAAGGGTATTATAAATTAGTTTTATGGCAAATGTTTGTAATATTTCAGCTAGTCTACTGATCGACTCAGAATCACTAACTGATTCGATTTAGCTATGCCTTTCTGTCAATCCGCCTGTCCATCTTAAGCTTATTATCAACTTGCAGGCACTGTTGTTGTCCGTTCATCATGAAATTTTGCAGAAATAAGTTTTCGGACCACGCAAAGACGCTATAAAAATTGACGAAAACCGGTTCAGATTTAGATACAGCTTGCACATATACGCTCAACCAATTTTCTTGTTTTTATTTCTAGAATCCACATCTTATGTCCAATCTTCATGAAATTTAGCACGAGTAAGTTTTTTGGATCAAGGAAGGACGTTCTTGAAATTACATCTTAGCTCTAAAAGCCGCATATTACATCCAATCTTCATTAAAGTACGTTCCTTGTCCCAAGGACGGACGCTGTTGAAATTGGATAAGATCGGTTCAGTGCAAGGTAAACTACCACATATATGTATGCTCAACCGATTATACAAAAAAACAATGCAGTTTTCTCACATATTTATATGACATTATAAGTAATTGTTACGCAAATCATCCAGAGACAGTTAAAACGTTGAAACAAAAAATCAATGTTGCTATTGAAGAGATTCGATCCGAAACAATTGAAAATGTACTAGAAAAGGTAGTCCATTTTTAAATGACAAACTTCAACCTTTTCAATAAAACCAGAAATTTAAAAAACATATCAGTACTTTTTGTTTGCAGCCGACTCAAATTTAAAATGTTAAATTGCGCACCCTATAATCGGCAATTATGAAAGGTTTTCATATTGTGGTGCCATCTGATAACTAGTGTTTACCAAGCTTTTTTTAATAGTACTAAGTTCCGAATGCGAAAACAATCTGAAAACTAACGACAATATGAGCAAGTGCAAGAAGGGGGCCTTAAGACTTGGAAAGACAACATGGCCGCTTTTACACAGAGGTGGGTAACTTTAGCGACATTCAAATGGAAAAATGTATCGTGCACAGCCCACTGATTTCAGATGAGACCCTGTAAAATCGTTGAGATACACAAAGCTAAACTGGATGACAGCTGTTACAATCTTGCTTTTCTTATATGCGCTCAGGATACAACTCAGGGTTTGTTAATCAAGATTTTGCTGCATCCGGTTTAACATTTACCCTTTCTGTAGTCGAGTAAAAAGCACAGGTAAATACATTTGTTTTATAGCGCTGTTCTAGTTTTTCCAGAAGGAATGCTCTATTCTTTAACTGTTTTTATTCCCTGGAGAATGGAGTTTGTAATAAATTTGTCGTTCTGTTTTTTCTGCCTCGTTAAATTTGTAGACGATCTATCCATGTCTAACCGAATTAAGCAGAGGCTAATGGTCATATCTGTTTGGAAAAAGTTTCCCCTAAGGTGACTCAGAAAAAAGTACTCAAAAAGTAGAATAAATGGTTCAAAAAATGCTTATTGATCAGAACCAGCGATCAATACTCATGGACATGTTGATACTCGCAATAAAGATAAAGCATTTTTTATCCAAATATGAATTTATTTTAGGTTTTTCTGAGATTAAAAAAGGAATCATAGATCGAAGGAGCCCTCAAATATGCCATTTCATAGCAATTTACGACGAAGGTTTTACGAGATTCAGACTGGCTGAAATTAACGACTATTTTAACTGCTTTTAATTTAAAGCTGGAATTCTTGACTTTAATTCTGTGGAATGAAAAACGGAATAGAGCATTAGAAAATCAAAATCTTGTAATAAAATCTTCTCCTGTTGGTAAAAATATTGCTGCGCTGTATAAACTTCACCCAGGAGGTTAAGTGGATACGAAATGTAGGAGTTGAAGTCTAAATTTAAGTTATCAAGAATTCAAACCACACTCTCCACTATCCTGCGTAAACGTAAAATGTCAATACATGTCTAGAATTTTTCCATTGCTTTCGTACTTTTTCCAGGTCGAAGCCGCAATTGATATAAATCCCTCACATTTCCCATCCGTTTTTCAAGGGCTTTCATACATGACTTACACCCCCAAAGATAAATTTACATGAGTTAAAACCAATTGTCTTTCCATTTTCTGTTTCTTTTCCGTCTTTGTTCTCTCGTTCCATTTCGGACAATAGACCTAATAAAATCAAATCACTAGAAACGCTGCTCACTCTCACACACCAAGCACGGCATGGATATGCCTTAAGGCCATAAATAAGCTTCATACATGTTTCTCCATTCGCTTGATGTTGTTGTTGTTGCTGCTGCTGTTGCCGCTATTGTGGTTGTTATCATGATTTACCCCTAAGGACAATATGGTCAATCTATGTGACACAAATTGTAACTAAAAGATGAACACATCACAGATAGCCGACCGAAGAAGCAGCAGCAGCAGCATAAGAAACACCAAGCAACACGTCCTTCCTATGCGCCAGACCCGAGGTGATGTTTGATTCGAGAGAACTTGGACTCACAGAAGAGGAAGAAAACAAACAATGTCCACTCAATATAGCACACTCACACACACACACACACACTAGAGTTGGACTCACATTCGGCCCATTGGGACAATGCACTCGACATTTTTATTATATTTGTCATCAATTTCAAGCCTTTTTTTCTTTCGATTGGTTTGTGTCTTCGAGACGTCTTTGTGTAAATTTGACCACTTATATGTGTGTGTACGAGTATGTGTGTGTGTCTGATTCTATGGTTGTGGTCATAATAGAAGTTAAACGGATGATCACAGATTTCTCATGTTGCATGTTTCGATTCCTTACCGAACAATTGTCACAACAATTAAAACAAACACTTGCCTTTTATTAAATAAAACAATCGCTTTGCGGGGGAGGACAAATTAAATAAATAAAGAGTGATGAAGATTGACTTGGAGTGTCATCTTAAGGTGTCCTCTTAAAGTGGACATATTTGTATTTAAAAAACAAGTGGACAATTCGTTAGTTCGGGAGCTTTTGTGGCAGGATTGGGGTACTTGGTTGTTGGTGTTGGAAAGAGCCATTGACCAATGCAGATTTGTGAAGAAAATGTTTTTTTTTTTGTAGAGGCATTTGGTCTATTGTTAAAGAGGGCCGTAAAGGCCATAAGGAGTCCTTGGATTAGGGCTTTAAATTAAGACAAAGCTTTAAAGCTAATGTACTTATACTTATATATTGGGATTAGTGAGGAAATGCCACTGCTTAAAAGTAATCATGTGTCCATGTTTGAAAGAACCTTATATTCGAATCCCTAACTTTTGGGCCAAGGCCTCAAATAAAGTTAATTAGTAGAATAAATGCTATTTTCGGATTCCTGATGATATGTTTTGTTGTCCTTCCATAGTTGAAGGAGGCCGATTTCCAGGCCCCGGCCTAAGTAAAAATTTGGCTTAATTCTTAAATATAGGTACATACTCGTATTTGGATTTGTAAGAATATTTAATCATTTTTGGACCCATACCTTCCCGAACATTCTTATCCTATTTGGGAATATTAGTACTACAATTTAAATATAAAGGGTATTTTTTCAGACATGGGGTTTTCAAGAAGAAATAAAATGCATATGTGACGAGCAAAATAGAAAGGGACCTAAGGGTAAAAACCAGTTTTGTTCAGAAGTGCCATTTTAAAGATTTAAATACGTGTATCTTTGGTGTAGAATCGTCGACTTCACTTTCATAAAACGCCCATATCTCCGGGAGGGAACACTTTTGGGGCATGGGATCGGTCTCATTCGATGCTTAGATGTTGTCCACATCAAAAAAAAGAAAAAATGAAAAATGATTTTTTTTACCCTTAGGTCCCTTTCCCTATGCGCTGTCACATATAGTTAAATGTTATGGCCAAGAACGTAGCTTTATTATAAAGAAAAGTGTTTGTCATTATGTTTTCAAAGTAATTCCGGGCAAGTGGCCGCCGCGGCTAGCACGAATAAATTCCAGCCGAGAGGCCCGTTGGCTATATGGCATGTAGCACCGTCTTGTTAGAACCAAAGATCGTCCACATTAACATCTTCCAAGTCAGGACGAAAAAATCATTAATCATAGCTCTATAGCGTTCTGCATTGATTGGAACATTATGGTCGGCTTGATTTTTGTAGAAATATGGAACAATGATTCCCTCCGCCCATAGGGCACACCAAACAGTGTCTTTTTGAGGAGGAACCGGCATCTCAACAATGGCTTGTGGATTTTCATAACTCCAAATGTGACAATTTATTAATGTACCCATTCAACCAAAAGAGAGCTTGATTGCTGAAGAAAACTTTCTTGTAAAAATCAGGTTCGGGGGCCATCTCGTTTTGGGCCAATTTACCACGATTTGCAAACGTTGTTCCGGGGTAATTGTATTCATAATAAAATAGCAATCCAACTAAGCATAAATAAAGTGACAGCTAGACCAACTCCGAAAAAAATATGTGCAGATTGAAAACCACACGTCTAAAAAAGCACCCTTTATTTTGTATATTACAAGTATATAGATTCTTCTCTTGGTATTATATCAGTTCATTCATATGACTGTCGGCTCCTCGTGGGCCTAAAATCTACAGGCGATATCGCGATCAATATCATATCAATCATCTTATGCTCTTGTTTCACTAGAAACTTTTGAAGTGTTTTCAAAAGTTTGGCCAAAACAAGACAAAATGAGACGCTTTCCCATACAAATTCAAGTGATGAAAACGTCTCACTTTGACTTGTTTTTGTACGAAAGAGAAACGAAAACGTTTCGCACAGGCGATGCCACCTTAAATAAAGTGTGTCATCTCCAAAATAATCGTTTTTTTATCGTTGGTTTGTCTTCTTAAGGCAGACATTTTTAATCAATCGTCAAACATATTTGGTGAAATAGATATTTTATGAAGTAAAAGTAAAAATGAGCTTGCTAAAAGAAAAAAAAAACTTAATTTAATTTATCCATTTGTTTAAGAAAAATATGTATTTCAGTATTTTAATAGTCCCCTCGTTGTTCTTTGTTTGTAAACAATAGCAAACTGTCAAACGAAAACCAAAGCGAGAATAAAAACTACCACAAATTGTGTGAAAATTGGTTGAGACGTTTTCGAGCGAAAACGAGAATAAATGGCCTAATGAAAATGCAGTATTAGACATTTTTCTTTGTTTTTGTTATATATCGATTTGCTGATTATAGCAAACGATTTTTCTTCTCGAATAATCTAAAACACAGAGTAAAAGTCTTACCATATCAAGCTCTATTACGGCCTATCATAAAATATGGTTGTCAAATATGGCACAACGTTTCTCCTACATATTTGGAGAAACTGGTAGTTTTTGAAAAGATATGTCTAAGAGCCAGTACAAAACCCTACAGCTCATCAAATAGCCAATTTACAAAAAAAGTATCGAACCTGAAACTGTATAATAACAGCTTAAATAAGTTGGAGTGATAATCTTATAATCCATATTATTAAGAAACACATTTTGAACAGCTTTGACTCTGCGGAAAATAATTTGATTCTGGCATCGAATTATGTCAGTGACGAGTGCATATGCAATACCATCGAACCTGGATAAATTGGACCTGCATAACTAGGAGATTTTTGGCGGTCTTGCAAACTACAAACCAAAAAATGAAAAAACAAACTTTTAAGCTGGAGTTTGAACATCTTTAATGGGTCTTGATTTTTTTGAATTTACCTCTATAAGTAGGAATTTTTACTCGTTTACCGCTATGAATGGGATTTCATATGCTGTAACTCCAAAAATACGATTTTTGTCTTTTTTTCTCTTTTGTTTTTACTTTTTACTTAAGGAATTTTTTGCGAAGTTGACAGTTTTGGTCAAACGACTATTTTTTGATCAAAGACTTTTGTTGATTTGGCGTTTATCCTGGGGGATTTTAGGAAAACGCACTTATCTAACTTTTAAAGGTAAGAAAAGTTTGCTCTTTCTTAAACACCGAAAGTCTAAATTTAAGTCAGCATTTTCGATTTTTTGGCTCATATCCGATTGAATGACTCCTTTCAGTTACTGGAACTGTAGCATTAGTGAAACATACCAAGTTCCCGAACCTTCAGAGTAAAATTTCTAGATATAAAAATCCAAATACCACGAAATTTTAGTCAGGGGCCAAAACCGTTATCTTACACTATTAAAGGACTTGAAGTACTCACAGGGAGGGTTTTGACGAAGAAAAAGTAGAAAACATGATGAATGATTTTTACTGGAAAAACATTTGGTTACTTGATTCGCTTAGAGTCAGTAATAATCGAGTTATTTTATTTTTAAAAAAATCCAATAAACAGCCCGATTTTGGTTATAATGAAGTTTTTGTCTTCAGAACGAATAATTTATTACAACAACAAATTGTTGGCAAAACTATTGTTTTTCACAACCACTAGTTGTGGCAACTAAATACTTTTTTTGCGTTTAGTTTGTAAAGCCGATCAATAAGTTGTGAGTACAGTACGATGATCATATTCATGATCTTGTGGTATTTCGAAGCGAATGTTCATTACGATTATAAACATTTGGTGATTGCAACCGAAATACGTCTTTTGCAAGCGAATCATTGTATTTCCAACTAATGGCCAACCAATTTGTTTTGTGACAACAGTATCACTGCGGTTATAGCCTGCCGATTTTTTTTTTTTTGGGTAGCTTTGTCAAACTACTAGCATTTGTTAACAGAGGCAAAAAACTGGTGCCTTGAATGTATTGAAAACAATACAGCAGTGCTTTGAAATAAATATAAGTAATTCAGGCGTATTTAATAAAATAAATGATTTGGAGAATTCTGTATAAAAAATTTAAAAGAAACAAACCAAAATGACAAATTTAGTCTTACAAATATTAAAAGTCAAAAACATTTCGACTATTTTTCCAATTAAAACGTTTTTTTTTTTGATTTTATGTATGAGCAGGTTACTTCAATATACTCGTATGACTTCGTTTACTTTTTATATTTATGAAAGCATATTTTTCTGTTTGTAATCTTTTTAATTAAACAATGAAATTTTAATTTGATGTCAATAAGTAGACTCTAAGAATTTTTCTCATAAAAAATGCCTGCTTTACCTCTTTAATTAGGATAAAAATCAATTTACCTGGAAAAGTGGGAAACTATATTAGTAAGAAACCTCTTTGAGTGGGAATTAATCTATGAGTGGGAATTAATCCCTTGCGATCCCACTTATCCAAATTTGACTGAACATTAATATCAGGTTATGTACTATCAGAAGCATTTCTTTATCCTAATAGCAGAGGATTTATCCAAGACCACGACTGATTTCCTTGTGGTGAGCCAATATAAAAACAATTCTCTCTTTTAGATTAACAAATGACAACAGAAGATTTGACATAAGACTTTATTCCGAAGTTATTATATGAATACCGCACTGTTTTTATCACCTAACTAGCCTTGATTTTATCTTTACGTCCAATTAACGATTACTCGTAAAGTTTTTTATAAAAATGTTTCACAAAATACATATTTACGAGGGCGACCACAAAACTAACTGGCCTGGCATATTTTCTGTTTTACAAGCAACTGTTTTGTTTTGTTTTTTAAAAGCAATCTTTTAAAAGCCATCTGTCAAAATTTCCGAAATATTTAATGATTATTTTCTTTGTTAGAGGTGATTGAAGTAAACAAGTTTTATAATTTTGAAAAATGGAAAATAAAGAGTTTCGTGCGGTATTTAAACACTTGTATATGAAAGGTTATACGCCACAATTAATCAAAGATGAATTGGATTCTGTTCATGGTGATAATGCACTATCATACTCCACCGTGAAATCCTGGGTTCAACAATTTAAAATGGGTCGTTCAAGTACGGAAGATGAACAACGCTCTGGAAGACTGAAAACTGCTACTACTATTGAAAACATTAGAAAAATATTTAATGAAGTGACTAAAGGTAGACGAATAAAGCTCACAGAACTTGCTGATATTGTTAAAATACACGGAAAACAAGTTTGGAGTATTTTACATGTTGAACTCCACATGAAAAAGCTATCCGCAAGATGGGTGCCGCGTTTGTTGACTTTGTCCCAAAAAATCGTCCGTTGGACCAATTCCGAGGAGCTTTTAGCGATTTATCAGCCGATTCATACCTGTTGATGAAACATGGATCCATCACTACATCCCAGAATGCAAAGAACAGTCAAAGCAATGGATAGAAACTGGTAAAAGTGGTCCCAAGAAGGCGAAAACTTTTAAGTCAGCAGGAAAAGTAATGGCCACAGTATTTTGGGATGCAAGGGGTATAATATTTATTAATTATCTTGAGAAAGGAAAAACTATAAATAGTGAATATTATTGTGCATTATTGGATCGGTTGAGTGAAGAAATCAAGATAAAACGACCGCATTTAGAAAAAAAAAGTTATTTTTCATCAAGATAATGCTCCTTCACACACTGCATTTTTAACTCAACAAAAACTGGCCGAATTACGATTTGAAATTGCTCCGCATCCACCATATAGTCCAGATTTAGCTCCTTCTGATTATTTCTTGTTTCCAAATTTAAAAAAAAATTCTCGGTGGCAAAAAATTTTTGTCCAATAGCGAGGTTACTGCTGAAACTGAGGCATATTTTGAAGGTCTTGAAAAATCTTATTTTTCGGATGGAATTAAAAAACTTGAAAAACGTTTGATGAAGTGTACGAGTATTGAGTTGGAATGAGATTATGTTTAAAAATAAATAATAATAATTCCAAAAAACGGTTCTTTTTATATGGGCCAGTTACTTTTGCGGTTGCCCTCGTATGTATCGATGATCAATCTAGAGGTATTTTTTCGCAAAAAAAATACAAAAATTTAAATCAAGTGTGGGATCTTTATTGTTCATTTAAAGGGACATTTTATGCCATTTATTTTTTGAATATTATTTCCTTCAAAGGTTGTGGCCGGAACTACGTTTCAGGGTGTCCATTCTGAGGGTCCAATTTGGATAAAAAAAACAGTGATTTTCGCGGTATAAAACTTTCCATGAGGAAAGGACAAACAATACTGAAAAACAAAAACATAATGTTTTACACAACTCACGCAGAATCTGTAAAAACCCACTACTAAAAAAATACCTCTAGATTGTTCACCCGTTACATATGGAAATAATGTATAGAAAAATAATATTAAATTTTAAATAATGTATAAATGTATAGTTGCAAGACTTGACTATGAAATTGTGTATATAATTTTATAATACCTTCTATTTGTTAATTTATAGTCCAATCATATTAGCTAAAATAAAAATAAACGTCAAAAAAAATAAAATCTTAAGCTATAGCTACAAAACTGAAATGTCTGTTTTCTTCACCTACTATGGGGATTTAAGCAAGCCGTATAGCTTTTTGTAGTCATTTAATTTTTTTTCAATTTTCTTAACTAAGGAAAAGATGTCTCATCTGAATACACTTCAGTCGATTTTCCTCAAGGGATGTATAAAGTTGTATTAATTTTTAGTTAATTTTCAATTAAACTGCCAATTTTTTAACGAATTTTTTCCAATTACAATACTAAAGTAGAATCAAATATAGTTGTTGTACAATGATATGTAATTAATATCACCTTTTGCTGTAGAAAATAAAATTAAAACCAACGTACTTTGAATTATTGTAGCGAATTAAGAAATATTTTCCAAAAACTATTTCGGGATAATGATATTTACCGGTGTGCAAAACAGTCGTCAAATTTCCGGCCACAACCGAAAGCTCAGCAGACTGAAATGTAGTTTTTTTTAATAATTATTCTGATATAAATGTATAATTAAATTCATTAATTTTTATACAGCAGACATACGAGTACACGCACCCGTACGTGAAAAAATACAATGACAAAAGCGTTATACATGGACGGCGCTTGTATGGATTACACGAAAGGGAAAGTGACTACATGTGAGTACATACACATGTAAAGCAAACACACACATGTGTATACACACACATACACACACACACACCGATCTGTTGTGTGTGGTTTTTGCATTCACTTTCTCCACGTCTGAAATGGAAAAGTGATTTATGTTTATTTGTACGATTAATTTATTACATAAATTAATCATAGTTGCGTTGCGTTCTGTATTTGTGCTTTGGTTTCGGGGAAGGATATTATCCGAATGCATCTGATGTATTGACACAATAATTAATGTTTATTATATATGTACACATGTGAGTGTGTGTGAGTTCGCGCGAGTCTGTGTGTGTGCGTGCGAGTACATTCAATAAATGTTAAATGAATTACTTCGATTTGAATCATTTGACACAAGGATCGATAACAAATTGCCAGATATCAGATATGTATGACGTTGTGAAATTTAAAATGTTGATTTTTATAATCTAGAATAATTATGGCAAATGTGGCACTAAATTGCGCTGTCAGTGAAGACAATTTGCCAGAGATTTTTCACAGACTGTTGGTATTCAGATTTTTTTTAGATAAATCATATAACCTATTTGCTATAATTTGACAACAATCCGCTCAAATAACCATTCGCAAACTCTTCCATTAAGGCAAATTGGGCAATAGTTAAAAGGTACGTTCCTCTTAAAGGGCAAAGTTTTTGGACGTTTCAGCTAATGCGGCTCAAAAACGGCCCGTATGATTGAAACAGGCAATGAATATTCAATATGGACCTATCGGTACTTAAATAAAAGGAAATTTGGCTTCGAATAAAAATATTGATTTATTTTAAAGTTTTTGCCGTGTTTAGAGTCGGACGCTTGGGCTGGAGAGGACCAAAAACCGATCCTTATCTTCAAAAGTAAGTAAATATGGACATATCGAATTTAAACCGGACCTCTTTAAATCACACTGAAGGGAATGTAAAGTAAGGCCTGATCGAAATTTACGACGTATTTTATTGCTTCTGTTCAGCTTTATTCACTTGAAATTTCACTGTCTTGCCCAAATCTATTTTCTGTAAAGTTCGATCCATTGTCGTCAATATTCTTGATGGCAAAATACCTTGGAACACATTTGACTTCACATTACTTTGGCTTATGGGACGGGGTTATTCTTGCGTATACGCTCTATTTCATTCAAAAAACTTTTTTTATAAAATGCGAAGTTGGCTTTTATCAGAATTTGCCGTCGAAAAGTACATGAATTTAATCGTACGTTCATCGGATTGATGAAATGTAACCTGTACGTTCCTTCATAGATCTTTGAGGAAAATAAATAAAAATAATATCGTCTTTATTTAAGCTGTTTTCTGCGTCTGAGCCCACTCACTATTGTCCAATTAAAGCAGCTGTGTAATTTATATGATTTCCAGGTGGACTTAAATTCAATACATTTTTCATAGCCAGACTCAGAGAAAAAATTAGTTGGAAATCGCTTGGAACTACAATTATTCGGCTGCAACAGAGGAATTTCGGTTGCAATTACCAAATGTCATAATCGTATTGGATAGTCGGTTCGAAATATCACTCGATGATCTCAATTGTGTAAGCAAACAGTTTTTGCTTCTGACTAAAGTTTTAATTTTATTCGTTGAACAAGTGGGGTATGGGGATTTTTAGATCTAAAATTTCTAACTGAAAAATTATAGAGCAAAACCTGAATGTTAGGTTGTACTGGTGGAATATTCGAGGTACATGTGACCTGAATCATTCGTTTGAGGAAAAATTCGGTTGTGGCAACGAATCGGGTCTCTGTGTGCATATAAGATGTTGTCCTGAGGGTTAACAATAGTCAGTGCGGACTTATACTGTACTTTAACTAAAACATATGGGCCGAATGGGCCCAAAACAAGGCTCTTAAGTCTAAAATAAAGGACCACTGGTGAATGTTGATACTCGTTTTTAAACCTTTTATCGAAGATGACACTAATACATCAAAAAATCGCACAGTTGCTGGACTTTTTAAGTCATGTGACACAAAAGACGTCCCACATGGTCAAGACGATCGGTTAATAGACAAATAATAGGATAAGGGTCAAATGAATGAACCAAATGGCTGAAAACCCCCTTATATTAAAAATAAGGGAACACCGGTGAGTATGGAAGCTCAAATCTAGGAAAATTTCGTTATGATACCCTTCATCGAAAAGTGATCAATTATATTTTTTTGAGGATACACATCAGTTAAAATGGATATTGTTACTTAGGACGCACTTAACACCTCAAAAAGATGCAGTGTTGCTGGGATTTTTTGCTCATGTGGCTCTGAAGACGTCCCGCATGGTCACAACCTGATATTAGTAGTCAATATGTATACATGAATACTCAACTTAAAGCAAATCCAACTATAGAGTATTTCTAAAGTTTTGGCTAAAATTTGGCACAGACGCTTGGGCCGAAAGGGGCCAAATAACGGAGCATTTCTCTGCTCTTAAGTTACGGAGCTAAGCTGGAGGCTATATAAGGATCAGTAATTTTATTGTGCTTCAATAGCCAAGCCACTTGAAGGGTAAAAAAGGATTGGTATGGTCAACGACATTTTTAGTTCTTTCTACATAAATATAGTTTATTACGAGGCCTGCTATATATATTTCTGGCCTAATAATGAAAATGCGAATATTTGTCATCAAAAATGGTTTTATTGTTTTCAAAGTATTCTTCAGCATGATTTATACACTTTTGCATGCGTTCAAACCAACTGTCAAAGCAGTTTTTCCACTCCGGTTGAGACACCTCCAAAACATGGTAATTGAATGCTTCAACAGCATCTTCTGGCGACGAAAATCGTTGACCACACATTTTTTTCTTGTGTGCCAAGTCAGGGCTGTACGGCGGACGACCCATCAATTCGATGTTTTGGCCGGTCAAAAAGGCGCTGGTTTGAGCCGATGTGTGAAAGCTCGCATTGTCATTCGTCTTCTCTTGTTCGTTTTTCGAATTTCTCCGAAGACTTCAGACAAACAAGTTGTGGTGTACCACTCAGAATGGACCGTCCAACGTTGCTCAAGCATAACAGTCGCCACATTACCAGTTTTGCCGAAGTTGCTCAAAGTGCTTCTTTCACGAACAACTTTCGTTGGATTTGGCTCGTTTTCGAAGACCCACTCGGTCGACTGTTGTTTTGTTTCGGGCTCATTCACATAGATCCATGATTTTCCACATGTGACGATCTTATAAACGTCTCTTGAAGCACCGCGATCGTATTTTTTCAAAATTTCTTTGCACTAATCGACACGAGCCTTGTTTTTAAGCGATTGTCAAATTGTGCGGGATCCATGAACCCCTGGCCGTAAATGCCATCCATGAACCCCTGAAGAAATGCCCAAGGATGCGTCTATATCACGGTAGGTCACTTGACGAACTTGCATTATCAGTTCGGACACGGCATCAATGTTCTCGGACACAACGACCGTTTTTGGACGACATTCACGACCTTTGTCTTTGAGCGAGCGTCGGCCACGATTGAATTAATTAAACCAGTTTTTCACAGTGTTTTCACAGTAGGATTGTGCTTCATCGCCATTGAAAGATTCAAGTTCATCGATGCACTCTTGTGATAATCCACGTCGAAAGTTGTGAAAAATTATCGCACGAAAGTGTTCACGAGTTAATTCCATTTTTTGCCAAATTGGTTTTTAAAAGTCACTGAAAACAACACAAATGATGGTCGCACGTCAAAACGTTCTGAGTACGTTTATACTAAAAAAATGTCAAACTTTTCAATGGAAATGTCAGATGGCGCCAGAAATGTCAGATAAGGCCAGAAATATATAGCAACCGTCGTAGAAAGATCAAACCTTCCCATTATATATATGGAACACAACTTTATTCATGTTGCTTCCTTGGCAGACTTCGTACTAGCACAGCCTGTCAACACAAGTCCTTCGGCATTCTTGTTCTTTTCAAGAATAGTTTGCTTATAATTCGCCTAGTATTAGTTCATCTATTGTTCGCAAAACATCAGCCCAGATTATAGTACGATTGCCGAATTTGAGCGAATTTGGGCGTAGGCTGTGTACTCGTATCATAGCGCACCATCCTGCTGTGAGTCAAGATCCTCGTATTGCATGTCTTCAATCTCTGGCAACAACAAATGGTTTATAAGACCTTTATTCCGCTAACCATAAACCGAAATGTAATTTGCAGCAACATTTAAAAAAAAAGTGTGTCAAAAATGCCAAAGCATCAAAAAGCATCATCGTGAAAGAGAGCTTTGTCAGGAATGACATTATTTAATCAAAATAGTTGTCCATTTAGAGCTGAAAGGCCTAAACTGAGAAACGATAACGAAATGGCTAGTCTTGTTACTTCCAAAGCAAAGTAAACAAAAAACTGTCAATGCCAAAACAACATATAATTTAAAAGAAGCCACTAAAGGAAACACCCTTTACATATTACAACTTATAATCAAGAGGCTTCAGTTCTTACGTGAGCTGTATTTCTACGGAGGTATTATGAGCAGCTGTATAAAGGGCAAAAAGAGTCGCTCCACAACACCTAATTGCTTGCACAATTAACACCAAAAACCGCGGTCAACGTTTTTTACAAATCATTTACACATGATTTACTTTCAAGCGAAGGCTTTGATTAAGTTGAAGAGTTGGTCTGTTTTGGATGTTCTACAAACGTATAGGGGTATATAAATGTATAGAGGTATATTTGTTTCCATGCAAACCGACCATTCCCAATGTACAAGTATGTAAACGCGTATGTTTGTATTAGAAAAACGTGTTATTTTTGTAACGCTTTCGTCATCGTTGAAATCGAAAAAAAACATAATCTGATTATAGTAATACAAAAATATTAATTAAAATCTATTTATTATGTCAATATGCTATAAATACTGAATGTGTACGTACATCTGTACGGATAAGTGTATGGATGTATGCTTTGGCGTTGAATACTTTAAGGGACTTTAAGGGAGTAATCATTGTATGCGGATACTTGATGTGTTTGTAGTCGTGGCTTATACCCCGTTTAATTTAACAGTACGTTTTTGTGCTGATGCATTCACAGAATTTTTGCCTGTCTAGCTGGTCTGTATTTATTTTATTTTAAGCATTGGCTGGAGTGTCTGTGATTTTTGGCGTTACGTTATGCCTTAGCGATGCTGCTAAAAATGTTGATCTTTTACGATTTTGATGTAAGTTTCTAGAAATATTTTCAATGATTCTAAGTATCATCAGGATGTCATATAAAATAGAAATGGGGATAAAAAGGGATTTATGAAGACCAAATGGGCGGCACAGTAGGAAGTACTAAAATCAATATTAAATCAACAGAATGGCATGAAAAATAGTAATAAAAAGGGGTAAAAAATCCAAAAGGGGCTAAAAATTAAATTGCGAGAAAAATTATATAAAATGAAGAGGATGACGAGGACCATATAAATGAGGATAAAAAGGGACTTAAATAAAAAGGATGGATTAAACATAGCAATGGTAAAAAAGAGATACAAATGCTCCAAACGGGTGGCAAAGAAAATAGAAATTTTCAACATTAGACAATATAGAAACGAAATTAAAAAAAAATATTCAATAAGAACGATATTTTTAATCAGCAAAATATCATAATAAACATAAGTAATTATGGAGAAACACGATGAAAAGGTATAAGGGATAGGGATATAAGGGTAAAAAATGTGAACAACATCTGAGCATCGAATGAGTCCGATCCCATGTCCCAAAAGTTCTACCTCCCAGAGATATGCGCGTTTTATGAAAGTGAAGTCGACGATTCTACACCAAAGATACACGTATTTAAATCTTTAAAATGGCTCTCCTGAACAAAACTGGTTTTTGCCCTTAGGTCCCTTTATATTTTGCGCGTCACATATGTAATTTGGATCACTGGAAAGGTTTCAAGTTCTTATTTTATGATGCTTCGCCCAATATGTGCGGCGTTATTTCGGAAAATGCTTCTATAGGGTGATCCATATTGAGGTATTTGTTGCAATAGCCATTTCATCATGGAAAGAATTACACCGAAACAACGTCTCAAAATTGTGCAACTGTATAATGGAAATGAGCGTTGGTGAAAAACTGTTTTCGACTACAGTCCAGTGATGAGACACATTTCTGGCTCAACGACAACGTCCATAAACATAATTGCCGCATTTTGGCTGAAGAGTAACCATAAGAGGTGACATTATACGTAGAGACAACCACGGTCTAGTGCGGTTTATGGGCTGGTGGAATAATCGGTCCACATTTTTTCAAAAATGATGATGGTCGGAACGTAACCGTGAATAGAGCTCGCTGTCGCGCCTTGATATCGGACTTTTTGCTTCCTGAAATTGAAGCCCGTAATCTTGACGACATTTGGATTTAACAGGACGGCTCCACTTGCCATACCGCTGCTCAAGCAATGGATCTATTGAGAGGTCATTACAAAGAGCAGCGAATTTAATGTTTTGGACAGGTGAGTTGGCCGCCTAGATCGTGTAATATCATAGCTACGCAAAGTTCAAATTCCATGCTGACAAACCAGGTACGATTCAGGTTTTGGAAACAAATATTACGCGTGTCATTAAAGCCATACCAATGCTCGAACAAGTCATCCGAAATTGGACTACCAGAATGGAATGGAATGGACTACTAACCTGAAGCGTAGTTGCGGCCGACATTTAAAGGAAATTATATTCAAAAAATAAATGGCATAAAATGTTCTTTCGAAAGAACCACAAATATTCCACATTGTATTTTATTTTTTTAATTTTTTTTATTTTAAAAAAATAAAAAAGATTAATCATCCTAGTTGGCTAGCAGCTTGCCGAAAGTGTTCAGCTTGTCAGTGTTGACTAAAGGCTTGCCGCTAGTCGAAAGATTGCGAATTTGTTCTTCACAGCATCGCCTTTAGGTCATTGGGCGCCATCTTGTTGGATGCAAAACTCGTTTATAACGATGTTGTGAAGCTGTGACCAGAGAATGTTAGTCAACATCGCTCTATACTAAAGACCATTAAAGGTTGACTTCTTCCATTTTTCGAATGAAATTAGGTTTCATTAAAACAACATGCCTTAAATAGTAAATAGAAAAACTTTTGTTCCAACAAAAAAAAAAAAAAATGCAAGAACTCTGTAGTTTTATTTTATTTTTCGGTTTAAGATTATTACGAACTTTTCATTGCACTCTAATCAATTCCGACGTATGTTGGCAACAATTGTCGTGGAACAATTTAAACTATCCCTCTTTTTTTTAGCACCTTTTAAAAACGTTAGCCTGTTTTGACCCCTTTTCATCGTGTTTCTCCATAATTACTTCTTATGATATTTTGCTGATTAAAAATATCGTTCTTATTGAATATTTTTTTTAATTTCGTTTCTATATTGTCTAATGTTGAAAATTTCTATTTTCTTTGCCACCCGTTTGGAGCATTTGTATCTCTTTTTTACCATTGCTATGTTTAATCCATCCTTTTTATTTAAGTCCCTTTTTATCCTCATTTATATGGTCCTCGTCATCCATAATCATAGATTGTTCATTTTTAAATCCTATTTGGCTAAAAGGGGCGTGGCTTAGAGTTAAATTTTCCGTAGTTAAGTTAATCGTTCATTAATATTCATAGCCACCCATTTACACTAGCATTGCCTCCAGCATACAGATTTTGATGAACTCTCGTAATGGGTCGTCAGTGTGGGTTGTACTAGCATGGAACGCGGCAACCACTTTTGTCTTTTACGTGCACAAGAATAAAGACAGAAATTACCTTGTTCAAGATTAACTTTTCAAAATTTAGGGTTGTTTTAACAGTTTTGACGCCCCCTTGCCCAATTTTAACAAAACATAGTCTTAAATAATTTGTTAGTCTATGATTTCATTCTGTTTTAATTTTATAACAATCGGTTTTTTATTTTGGTCATAAATCCGATAAATTAAAGGGGCGTGGCGCCGCCCACATTTTCTTACAGCATAATCATGTCTTTAACAGTTCATGAGACACGGTCGTACAGTTCAGGGTTTTATGGGAGGTACCACGCCCCCTTGTCCAAGCACTTCGTAATTTGCCTTACATATTACATAACATAATGCGAAATTTTGTAACTATCGGATATTACAAATAGTGTGATTTTTCAAAAGGCTGACTCAGACCTTGTGTACGGAAATTCTTGACCGATCCGACCTATTTTAAATCCCTATCGTTTTAAGCATCAACACATATTTCTGCAAAATTTAAGCACCTATAATTAATAGTGCGACCTGTAGTTTGCTTCCACAGACAGACATGGAGTACATATACGTAAAGGGGCCTCCGATAAGTATTTTGAGGTGTTGCAATCGGAATCACAAAGTAAATATACCATACATATATCGTATGATAGAGAGTCTAAAAATATTATGCTACACCCAAAAGTAGGCATTTGTACAGAACGAAAAAATATCCTAAGGAAGGATATTCTAAACTCGCACACATCTCACACCATTCTTCCATTTTCATTCTTAAATCTCAATAAAGCCATGCTCATCACATTCGATCCACAAAGTGATGGACAAAAGTTAAATTGAATTGAAGATAAATCAACGACCCCTTCCATGCAGGCCATGCATGCAATGGCTTTGATTAAGCACCGCATATACTTCGCTGTCAGCTAAGTGCAGTCAATCCTTTCAAAAGTGTTTCAAAGTAAATGTGTTCTAACCAGATACGGGTTGCAATAGGTCTTGCTCCCCACCCCTTCTCCGGCTTGCCACATACGAATGTGTGGCTACACATTGACGTGTGCGTGTGTGTGTGTGCGTGTTCATGTGTCGGTAATTCATTAGGTTACACAGCCTATTTCCGGCTCGAAGTTGCTAACAAAGTTGGCAACTCATTTAAAACAAAACAACGAGGGTCATGAGATACATGAGTGGCAAATGTCTGTTAAGCCGAGCGGCGGACAGACGGACAGGCAGACACATACACACTCACTCACGCACACACTTGTGCACATTTGGCCACACGGATGACTTTTTGGTTGTTTAGTCTTCAATGAGGATATGGTCGTTTAACAAACTTTAATCGAGACACACACACATACACTGATAGTAATTGATATTCACACACACACAGCTACAGAAATGTGCTTTAAATGTACACAAAGACTTGAAAGGATGCCTGTTGCTCTAAGGATGTGCCAGATTAGACCGAAATGAAGTTTATGATGAGAACTAAACTGGAGAGTGCACCGAACTGGAGTAACTGGAGTCAGTGTGAGTCTGTGTGTAGGTGATGGCGGAGGGCGTACGAATAAATGATTTATTAACGAATTTAAAGTAATTAAAGCAAAACAGTCAGGAAACTCAAATGCCGCCATCAATCATTTTAAAGTTCGGCACAAACTGCTAGACGCGGAGACTCTCAGCCAGACCGAAGAATGGGTTGAATTGGAACAACGTTTAAATCGATATTTTTGGTGTTCGCTGTGCTGCTGTTGCGTCTGCCAGAGTCACTGCCGTTGGCGTTGTGTAAAACATCGGGTATTTTGTGCTATTAGTAACATATATCTTTTTTCCGGCTGCCTTCATTCGAAATTTATTGTTGTCTACTAATATAATAACTCTTACCTTTAAAATATGTCTCCCCAAAGCTATGAAAATGACTATTTACGACTTGGAATTTGCATGCTGCGAACGAGGAGGGGCATATTCAGGTATGGTTAACAGTTCGTTGAATAACTAACGGGTAGTCGAAACAAAATGTCGTTATAAAAATCCTCCTTAGGTGATCAAGTTCGGCCAAAAGTTACAAATTATTATACCCTATATAATAGAAAAGAGAGTATATTCATTTTGTCATTCCGTTTGCCACAACTCGAAATACTGGTCGGAGACCCTTCTAAATCGTCGTAAAATCCTCGGATGATATAACAATATCCGTCTGTCTGTTTGAGGAAAGCAAACTACAGGTCACACTATTGAAGTTGGCTTAAATTTTGCAGAAAATGCGTTAATGAACGGAAACGGTTGGTTTTATGATGGCCTGATCGGTATGGAGGCAAAAAATATTTCCCTCACACGGACTGCGTCAACCTGTGGAAAATTCAACAACCCTGCAACTAAAAACTCAATACCTCATGAACTATTAGAAATATGACGATGATATTTGGAACATATGATGATGGCACAGATTGAAAAATATCCTAGTGGAAAAGTGGACAATGCCACTCTAAAAAATTGCATTTTTGGCCAAAATAATGAACCGATCGTTATAAAATGTTAACAGAATGAAATCTGTGGCTGAGAAATTTGTGTTGATTATCTAATGTTAAAATTGGACAACGGAGCGTGCCGCCGCCCACACAACCCTGAACTTAAAAACAGACAACATCTTATGAACTGATAGAGATATGACGAAGATATTTGGACCATATGATGTTGGCATGGCTCGAAATACATCTGCTAAGAAAAGAGGTCGAGTATGTAACCTTTAATTAACCGATGGTGTGGAACGAAATAGAGAAGGTGCCGGTGTCACGCCCCCTTGGACAACATTTCCATATTGGACCGTAATCGATGATAGGGTGTGTATATGTGACAGCGCATATAGAAAGGGACCTAAGGGTAAAAAAATCAATTTTCCTTTTTTCCTTTTTTTGATGTGGACAACATTTTAGCATCGAATGAGACCAATCCCATGCCCCAAAACTGTTCCCTCCCAGAGATATGCGCGTTTTATGAAAGTGAAGTCGACGATTCTAAGCGCAAATAGAAAGGGACCTAATCTTTAAAATGGCTCTCCTGAACAAAACTGTTTTTTAACCTTAGGTCCCTTTCTATTTTGCGCGTCACATATAAACTTTGATATGGACAAAATTAATTAGTCCACTTGTTTCGGTATTGCTTCTATTAGGCTCGAATATCACATAAGGTGTAGGTGTGATGTTGTATGTACGAAAAAACCTATTTTTGAGGAGGATAATCTTCTGTTTTAATCGGAGTCTTGTCATAGGCAGTACGATGTTCCCCAACAAGAGTACTCACCTGACCGCATAACAGAAAATCAAATCGACCATATCGCCATCAGCAAAAAAAATATCATGGATCTTACATATCGAGCGACCACCAGCTCTTGATACCTTCTATCAGGCTCAATATCGCGGCGATAATAAATGGTGAGCAAAAGTACAAGCAGATTTTCGACACCATTAGATCCCGCTTCAATAAAGCCACTCATTCCCGAAAGGACAAACCCTAATTAGATTGACGAAAGCCTCAGCCCAAATAGAATACGAGAGACTAGACCGATTGTTAAATAACAGTGCATGATCAAAAACAACAAGGCTATGGGGCAAACAAGTTCCAAATTTGGATGCAGGAAGTGTATTATAAAAACCTCTTCAAAACCTTTAGCCAATTCTCAGAAAAGATGTGTATTTGCGTACGTACAACATTAGGAGGATACCCAATTTGAAGCGATCGGTCTAATTTTTGATGATTCGGTGCAATATTTGCAGCGGTTTTCCGGATATAACATCTAAAATATTAAGCGCGAATTTATCCAATGTTAGTTGGATAAGGATTTGACAGTGTCCCAGGATAATCGAGTGTCAAATCTAATGATTGCAAAAGAAAGAAAGGGGGGAAAGGCAACAGCAAGGGACATTTAAAAGAAATTAAAATGCAAAAGTTAACAAAACGGGTACAATTAACACCTCCTCGCGAATATAGATTACGATGACGAAAGGGCAATAAAGAATTATCATAGAGTCGCACTGTAGCAGTTGGTCCCGCGATATGGTTGCAGTAAGAGAACTTATATACATCAGATACACCATAAACAAAACGAAGGATTAGATTGGCAAATAGGTGCTATTTTAAGCTCATTTAACAGTTTAAAACTAAAGACCTCTCTCCAAAAGTGAAAGTATTCTTTTATAGGGCGCCGAAACCAAAATTCCTCTTTATGGTGCATGCCGAAAAAACCGTGAGCTGCCAAAATAAAATGATTGCGCAACGATATCTCAGAAAGGCAACACGAATTTTGGTATAACCCACTGGATGACAAGCGCACAATTACGAAGCGCATGGATTTACACTCTAATCGTGGCTAAAAACCTTTTAAGGTAGAGAAAAGGCATTTTGCAAGCCGAAAGGCGAAGACTGGTAACAAATAGATCAAAGAAATAGGATGAAAAGAATAGAATGTGATAATACAGGGTGGCCCAAATGAGACCTAGTGATGTTAATCACGTATTACTTTTGTAATAACTGTTTTTTTAAATGATTTATTTTTATATGTTAAATACATTTTATGGAAATTAAACGTGACTATGTGTGAAATATGACATCAGACAAATGACCACCATTTTGCTCGATACAGGCATTGGCTCTTTTTAGCGCCAAGCTGCTGCACAGCTTACAGGTTCTCTGCAGTACGAATATTTCGATGAGCACCTCTTCCTGGACGGTCGGCAACTGAACCCAGTTCCTCAAAACGGCGAACTAAACTTGTAATCATGGAAGATGTGGGTGCTGATCTTAAGTTAAAAAAGGCGATAATTTCACTGCTTCAGAACAATTGATCGTTGAGAAGAATAATACAAATCGATAATTTTAATGCGTTGTTGTGGACTGTAAGTATTCATTTTTAATTTCCAAGTGTTCAGTTATAATCTGCAAAAAGAAAAAATAAATTATTTTAAAAAATAAAAAAGTTATTTGTGTTTCACATCAATCAGCTGGTCTTATTTGGGCCACCCGTTACCTAGTAAAAGTAGATTCCATCGTGGCCTGATTGTAGTTTGCACGACTATCATGCCAGTAAAGCTAGGTTCAACATCTAACACTTTTTCAGCGGTGTGTTGCCGGACACTAATCGAGTAAGAGATTTATCTCTAAACTACATTCGGAGAACAGATTTATTTTGCCAACTGATTGACTGAGGTTGCATGCACCACGAGTATTCCATTAGCCCAACCGAATATCAGTTGCTTCCTTGAAATTTTCAGCAATTGGAACTGGATTTAAAATGTTCATCAGAAGCAAAAAAAACTGTTTTTTTTTAGTGAAATAAATTGGATTACACAATGACTTTAAATGCAGTATTAATTGAATTATTTTATTTTAATAACGCCTATTACAATCAAAAAAAATTACCATTAAACAGCCCGTTTTAGTTGTGACGTAATTTTAGTTATCGTCACCAATAATTGTTTACAACACAAAAATTTTTTTACCAGCTGTGGCAACTTACTACCTTTTCCGCGTTTAATAAGCATAAACGATTAACTAGTTGTAAGTAAACCATCTAGTGGCATGTCGAAACGAATATCTTTTACGACTGTAATAGATATCTGGTTGTAGCAACGGACACTCTTCTTTTTTTATTTGAAACTTTTTTTGTATTTTGAACCGATTCCTAACTTATTTTTTTGTATACAAAAATGTATCTATAAAAATGCTCTAGCCGTTCGGTGTCGGTGTTAAACAGTAGTTCCCGGTCATGAAACATAAGAACTTTAACGTGCGCAGCTCTCCCCTTGTTGCTTAATGGGTTGTTTCGGGAATTAAGTAAATATAAACTGGAGAAAGCACGCCCTAGACCAAAGTGCTTATAAATCATCTATAGAGCAGGCCACACCCAGAGAACAGATTCGACCGAGTTTTGTTGGCAACCGAATGATTGAGGTTGCATGCGCCCTGAGTCTTTTATCAGTAACGTTCAATATGTGCTCTGTAATTTTAAGTCCACATGCCACTTTTGTTTAACAAAAAAATTTTAATTTTCTGTAAAGGCAAAAAACTGTTTAAGTATAGGGTGTTTTTTATTGGGGTATAGAACTTTAAGTTGGCATCACTTTTTTAACTGGCGGCCATTTTGTCAGCTGTCAAGTGATTAATATTTAGTTTGGTTTGCCATTTCATCATGAACAGGTTGACAATAGAACAACGCTTGCAAATCGTGCAAATTTATTTCGAAAGTAATGGTTCAGTTCGCGAAGTTAACCGCAAGCTCCGTCCATTTTATGGTCGACATAATCGTCCTTCAGAGCAATTAATTCGGTTAACCATGGATCGGTTAACATGGACCATTGGATTATTTTCTTTGGGGATATGTGAAGTCGCTCGTCTACGCCAACAAACCAGAAACACGTTAGGGGACTTGAAAGCCAACATTCGTGGCGTTATTGCCAACATACGGCCCCATATGCTCGAAAAAGTGGTTGAAAATTGGACCTGTAGAATTGGCTTTATTCGAGCCAGCCGCGGCGGCCACATGCCCGCAATCATATTTAAACATTAATGGCATAAAATTATCCTTCCAATAAAGCCAAATTGATGGACATTAAACGATTTTCTAGTGTTTTATTTCAATTCGAACTTCTATACCTCAATAAAAAACACCATTTACTTTCAAGCAAAGGGAGGGTCATGTCGAGGAAACAGAGGTAAAGATGATAGAAGATTTTTACCAAATAAATTAGATTAAACGATTTGCTTAAAGAAACAATAATAGAATTATATTCACCGTTGGTTATGACGAATGTTCGATTATAACAACAAAATGTTGGCATAACTATTGCTTGCCACAACCACCAGGTAAGGTAACAAAATACATTTTATCAGTTTTACGAGGGCAACCGGAAAACTAACTGGCCTGGCACATTTTCTGTTTTACTAGCAACTTTTTTTTTGTTTTTTAAAAGCAATCTTTTATAAGACATCTGTCAAAATTTCCGAAATATTTAATGATTATTTTCTTTGTTACAGGTGATTGAAGTAAACAAGTTTTATAATTTTTGAAAAATGGAAAATAAAGAGTTTCGTGCGGTAATTAAACACTTTTATATGAAAGGTTATACGCCACAATTAATCAAAGATGAATTGGATTCTGTTCATGGTGATAATGCACCATCATACTCCACCGTGAAATCCTGGGTTCAACAATTTAAAATGGGTCGTTCAAGTACGGAAGATGAACAACGCTCTGGAAGACCGAAAACCGCTACTACTATTGAAAACATTAGAAAAATATTTAATAAAGTGACTAAAGATAGACAAATAAAGCTCAGAGAACTTGCTGATATTGTAAAAATACGCGAAAAACAAGTTTGGAGTATTTTACATGTTGAACTCCACATGAAAAAGCTATCCGCAAGATGGGTGCCGCGTTTGTTGACTTTGCCCCAAAAAATCGTCCGTTGTACCAATTCCGAGGAGCTTTTAGCGATTTATCAGCGGAATCCAATAGAGTTCTTGCGCCGATTCATAGCTGTTGATGAAACATGGATCCATCACTACATCCCAGAATGCAAAGAACAGTCAAAACAATAGATAGAAGCTGGTAAAAGTGGTCCCAAGAAGGCGAAAACTGTTAAGTCAGCAGGAAAAGTAATGGCCACAGTATTTTGGGATGCAAGGGGTATAATATTTATTGATTATCTTGAGAAAGGAAAAACTATAAATAGTGAATATTACTGTGCATTATTGGATCGGTTGAGTGAAGAAATCAAGATAAAACGACCGCATTTAGAAAAAAAAAAGTTATTTTTCATCAAGATTATGCTCCTTCACACACTGCATTTTTAACTCAACAAAAACTGGCCGAATTACGATTTGAAATTGCTCCGCATCCACCATATAGTCCAGATTTAGCTCCTTCTGATTATTTCTTGTTTCCAAATTTAAAAAAAATTCTCGGTGGCAAAAATTTTTCGTCCAATAGCGAGGTTATTGCTGAATCTGAGGCATATTTTGAAGGTCTTGAAAAATCTTATTTTTCGGATGGGATTAAAAAACTTGAAAAACTTTCGATGAAGTGTATGCAAATGCAAAAAAAAAATAATAATAATTCCAAAAAAACGGTTCTTTTTATGTTAGGCCAGTTACTTTTGCGGTCGCCGTCGTATTGGCATAACCGATTAATTAGTTGTGTCTACAATACGATGATCATACGTACCATCGTCGAATATCCATTATTACGATTACAAACATTAGGTGATTGCAACCGAAATTCTTTTTTTGCAATGGAATTTGAGTAGTTCTAAACGATTTCCAACTATTTTTTTTCTCTGCGCAAGAAGTTGACAAGTCAACTTAAGTTAAAAGTAAGTTTCATGGTAGGATATCGTTTGAAATTGTTTGAAATCCACTACTCAGTATGGAAAAAATGTGATGCATCTTAGTATTATCTCTATAACATTCCTATGGAACTGTTGACCTAGCTGACTATGCTAGTCCCCATTGGCTGGTGTAATGAATTATATGTAGAGATATATCGTATGTCCTGTGGAGTTCGGTTTCTGGCCAGACTACGGGAAAACAATTTAAAATTTATTGCTGTGTTACCAACTCTCAAGTCCAATAACAGCTAGAACAGCAACACCAACAGCAAATTATGTGTGTGAGTGTATGTGTGTCAGTGTAATGGGCAATGTTCAATGATCCTGCTACACTTGGTGTGTCCTTTCATTATAAAAGAATTTCACATTCACACCACCATAACTGGCAGTTGGAGACACATATTGTACACTTTTATACACACACACACATTCGCAGGCACATGTACATCCTTGTGTACGGTTATAATGACGACTCTTCACATGTCTAGTGTGGCGTGCTGCCCCTTGTGGCGGCCTCTGTGTGTGTGCCAGTGTAAAGTTCTGGTCCGGATTGTTCACACTTTGCAACAACGATGACGACGACGTAACTACGGAAGACTTACATTTAAATACGTTTTCATGTTGTGGCTGTGTGTGTATGTATGTGTGTGTGTGTGCGTGTATGTTTGCCAAATCGAGCACAATTTTAATGCAGAAAGACTATGAAATTGACCACACAAATGCAAATGCATTAAAGTTAGCAGCAAATAACATAATAATATATTTAGAATGTTCTCGGACCGAGATAAAACTATTTACCAAAATGAGTCTGTCTCTTTTGCGTCCCGGTGTATTTAGAGATATGTTTGCGAATATTCATTACGTCCGACAGGCATGTACATAAGACTGGGTCACGATCAGGGGCCTCAGAAGTTTGTCTTTCTAAAAAAATAATTTTTGTCTATTTTATGATAATACCTGCATTATTTGAACTCTACTTATATCTTAAACTATTTCTTTTCGAAGTTGAAACAGGGTAATACTAATAATTATATTAGATCTAGAGCATTCTGTTTACACCCCTAATGGAGCGATAGAGTGAATACTTACTAAATTAATAAAAAAAAATATGGATATTATTAATCGTCATAAAATTTAAGGATGATTGAGCCATGTTCGTCTGTGTCTGTTGAAAGCTCGACATCAACCAAACAAAAAAGCAAAGATCCTTATATATTTAACGGCAATAGCCTTTATCCTTTATTGATGAAATTGGACACAGTGTAGCTCAAATAGAAATGTACACTTTCGGTCTAAGTTTTGACATAGCCCTAGCTTAATGGTCGGGCGGCTTGGGAAGGGTCGTACCATTAAAATATGGAAATATGAGTACCAAAAACAATGAATTGTTCTTGCATATGCAAATAGGCAATTGCTGTCTGGTCTTCGTGAAATTTTGCAGAGATAAGTTTTTTGGACCGTAAGTATTTTTTGATGGGCGCTTTTGAATCTCTTTAGATTTAGATATAGCTCCATCACATATGTACATCAGATTTTACGTTTCTTAGCTGTACCTGTCTCATGTTATATCAGATCTTAATGAAATTAGGCACATGATAGTTTTTTGACCAAAACAGGACATAACTGAAATTGAAGAAAATCGGTCCAGATTTAGATAAAGTTCCCACTCACTTCATTCAATTTTATGTTGAAGCTCTAGCTGGACACCGAAAACTAACATAATTTCCTCCGGAATCTAGTTATAATTGATATTAACGTTGTCATTCCTTTTGCGACTCCTCGAAATACTGGTCTCAGACCAGACAAATCTGAATCTTGATGAAATGTTGAATTCAAGCTCGAGTTTATTTATTAATAATAAAAGTCAGACAAGAAAGACAGCAAAGTGTATGTTGTATGTGTAGTAAGCTCGATTCCTGAAGATGATCTTCGACTAAGATCGAAATATCGAAAATAACAAATAAATAAATACAAAGAATACTGACATCGAGCTTGATTTCAACATTTCATCAATATTTACAAAAAAAGGTCGTATAAAAACAACAAATCAAAGATATTCTAAATCCTCAAAAAATTCTTTGATGATCTAACCATATCCTTCCGCGGAAAGCAAACTGCAGGTTGCACTTTTGAAGCTAGGTGGCTGTTTGTTTCTGTTGATGGAATTGAAAATTGGTATTGAAAATGGACCAGATCGGTAAAGAGGAAAAAGTGTTCCTCTACAAAATCAACAACCCTAAACACAATATCTCATGAGATTTTAAAGATACTGCGATGATATTTGGAACATGTTGGATATGTTGGCATGGATCGATACCGAAGGATGAGTGGGCGGTGCTATGACCCCTAAGGAAACCGCTTTTTTGCCAAAATTAATGGATCGATCGTTATGAAATATTGACGAAATAAAATCTATGATAAGCATATTATTATATACGATATTGTGTTAAAATTGGACAATTGGGCGTAGTACCGCCCTTGCAATCCTGAACTTTTAAATGCTGTATCGATATGATGTTTGTTGGCCGATCCAGGGCATCCCGGATGATAGTAGTTAATGTACGATGTATGATATTGTTATGAAAAGAAACATACGCTGATAGAAAAGAAACCGGTGCCACGCCCAATTCAATTAATTTTAATACTGGACCGTATACCATGATGGCCAAACAAAATTGTTCCACTTGTTAATTTCTTTAATTGGTTGCTAGAACCAAGGCTCTATTTGGCTACACCCAATGATCCATCAAGTGGCGCAGGGCATAATACAGTCGGCCCGCTTGACTTTGCCATCGTTTATATATACATATATATTTATTCCCGTCGTTCCAATGTAAACATGAGGCCATAAACTTTCGTTTACTACGTTTTAATGATTTATTATAAGTAAACGATTTTAACATATCGATATTAAATGACAGATCTGTTGGGAATCAGTGCAAGTCTAATGAAACAACTAAAACGACAGTCCAAAATGGCATGTTATAGTCTTCTTTTACTAACCAGATTGATTTTGATAGTGTTACTTACTGCTGAACCCATAGGTGCAGAGGTCAAATTTTAAATCCGATTCTGCTCAAATTAGGCACACTTCATTATTAGTTACCACTTTCAAACTCAAATTTACACATCTTAGTCAAATTTCGACTAGCGTGTTAAAGGCGACTTATAACTACCCTACCTTGGTCATATAGACCTAGCTGTTGATATAGTCTCTCGTTCGCTCCTGCATCTCAGTGAGCCACATTTTAAATGAAATCCTACCTTAATGAGGCACCTTAACCCTATATAATATTTGGTGCGACCTTGTCTAATATACATTCCACTCATACATGTATATGTTCTTATATTTATGTGCATACATTAAACTATGTTGCTGTGAGTACGTATATATGTATGGGTGTGTACAAGAGGGCATAAATAAATTTCCAAACATTATGCCACCTGTATTTGTGGCCTTTGGCTGTGTAGGTGGATGGGGTTGTGTTGGTGTGACATTTGGCAATATTCGTTTCAAGTTATCTGGATTTTATAGTGTAACAGTGGTCTGAACGAAGAGAGTTCTAGTCAGTAGTGCCAGCGCCAATGTTCGGAGCAGCACCTATGGCGATCTTACGGGATGTATGTAGGAAAAAATTGGAACTAGTAACGGGTTTTCCAATAGGGACTTAACAATTTCGTATATTTATGTCAAAGCACCCTCAAACGTTTTGTAATGATCTTTCAGTGTCAAAACATAAATATTCTTCCAGCCCTATTATACAAATTGTTCCTGTCATACCTAAGTGACAGATGTTTTTATGTAAAAATCAATAATGAAGCTTCCAACATTCATCGAATAGAAGCCGGCATCCCACAGGGTAGCGTGCTTGGACCTGTCCTGTATACAATATTCACACATGGTATGCCAACTAGAGATGACATAACTGCTGCAACATATGCAGATGATACAGCATTTTTATGTTCACATCAATTTCCATCTGAAGCATCTAGAATATTGCAATTACAACTGGACAGTCTGCAACTTTGGCTTAAAAAGTGGAATATTTTAGTCAACACTCAAAAATCAAATCATATCACATTTACGCTAAGGAGGGAGAACTGCCCGGCTGTGCTTTTGAATGGCACAACAATTCCAGAGAGTAATGAAGTTAAATACCTTGGACTTTACTTGGATCGACGACTTACATGGAAAGCACACATACTTGCCAAGAGAAAACAGCTTGACATAAAATTTAAACAGATGTACTGGTTACTTGGGCCTAAATCTCAACTGTCACTAGAAAACAAAGTTCTCTTGCTTAAAGTTATATTAAAGCCTATCTGGACATACGGTATAGAGTTATGGGGAACCGCCAGCAGCTCTAATATTGAAATTCTACAAAGATTCCAGTCTAAGGCCTTACGGTCAATAACAAATGCAAATACATTACGAACAACTTATTGCACAAAGACCTCAAAATGCCTTTTGTGAAATGTGAAATCAAAAAGTTTAGTTCAAATTATATAGATAGACTAAGTAATCACACAAACATATTGGCAATCACACTATTAGATGAGACTGACGAAGTAAGAAGACTAAAAAGAAACCATGTTCTAGATCTTCCATTTTTATAATATTTCAATAATAATAATTATATGAATAAGAATAAGTAAATATTATGTAAATTAATATTTTCTTTTTAGTTTAGCACTATTTATGCGCATACATCTGTACATATATACAAATTATATTGTTGCTTCCGATGGGAATCAATAAGTCATGTTATGTTTTAAGTTTATCAAATTTGCTTATTATTGTAAAATAGATTGCAAATAAAATTGGAAAAAAAAAATCGACGCGTCCTCCCGCTGCACTTGAAAATGCATTGGGAATCCAACATACCCCAACACACAATGTAAAACGTGTTCACTTTGAACACTACTGGAAGGCACATTCTGTGAACGGTTATATCGAAGAATGGTGCTGTCGAATGGCCACCCGTTCATGCGATTGAACGCCATTGGATTTCTTGTTATGAGGCTACATCAAGTCATTGGTCTATGCCAACAAGCCAACAACTTTAGACGAGCTCAGAAACTACATCCAACGCGAAATTGCCAACGTTCCGGTCGAAATGTGTGGAAGAGTGGTGAACAATTGGGCCAAAAGAATAGATCGCTATACACGGGCTCGTGGTGGTCATATGACCAAAATCGAACTTCATTCGTAAAATGTAACATTTGCACTACACCTGGAATTAATATATAAAATTGTTATGTCCCTTGAAATCCCTGTATCGGCGGAGGCAATCATGGACGGGTTCTATAAGAAAAAGAAACCGTAAAAGCTCTATTATTTTTATAAAGCCACGATGGATTCTGAATAACTATCTGATGCTATTGAGCGATGTCCGTCCGTCCGTCAATTGTTGTGTTCAAAATACAGATCGCAATTATCAAACGATTTCTACAAAACTTAGTTCATTGTTCAGGTTTGGGCCAACCACGAACCCCATTGAAATTGATCCATATCGGTCAATCTTTTGATATCATAGAAATGTTTTTGCCAATTAACCTACAGCTCAAGAAGTCACATATAACATCCAAATTTTGTGTAAAGTGGTTTTGGACTTACCTCTGTGAAATTGACCATATCGGTCTATGTTTTCAAATAGCTCCACACAGAAGTCCACAAATTAAAGTTAAAGCTTATCCTCAAATTCTGAATGGTACGCCATAAGCGACAAATACAGAAGTCTGGTAAAACTGGACTGCCCCCGGTGAAATTGCGCCATATCGAACTTTGTTTTCAAATAAAAATGGTTTTAGAGAAAAAAACAAGAAAAAAGGCTAAATTGGGACAGGGCTGACTATTAGATACACATCCTTCACAACATTGGCATGCAGAAAACTTATTACTTTTGTGCGGATGCTAGATATGTAAAGTTCTATGAGAAATTTCGTCAGAATCGAATGTAATATTTTGCTTCTAGAGCTGCATGTTCTGAAATCAAAGAATAAGTTTGTATTATGCATCAAACCAAAATGCATATGCCCGACTTGAATACAAAGTTAGATGGACGGGCGGACATCTCTCGATGGAATCAGAAAGTGCTTTTAAATTTATCGGTAAATTAAACATCTATTTTCCCTTTTAGGTGTTACAAACATAAGCCCAAATACCCTGATGTATAACCCTATACTCGTACCACATATCTGCGAGTAACCACGAATAACGCGTATATAAAAATTGAGTTTTCCCTACCTATGCTTTGTGTAAACCACAGTATGCGATCCCATAAATATGCATCGAAGTTTACGCCGACTGCAAGTGTGTTAGGAACCGGTATTTTCTTGCCTGTGTGTGTGACTTCCATGTAAGTGCTGTAGTGTTCGATTGTGTGTTTTTGACACATTAATTATGTTGCGTTAATATAATAAATTGTTGATTAATTCAAGAGGTTACTTACCAAACACAACACCACCAGCAGCATCACTGTCTTGCAACCTTCGACCCCCCGCCCCCTAGACACTTACCACGCATTTCTGCCGTGTCGTTTGCATTAATTTTAGCGATACTTGCACACACGCATTCACTCGCTCACATACGCGCGCACCCAGAACGGAAACGGAAATTCGAAACACTCAAGTTAAAGTGCCACTGGCCGGATATAAATTTTACGATAAAGTGTCACAAACGGCAAAAGTATTTGTAAGTTGTGTATGTGTGTGCACACTTGTCCTTGCAAGTAAGAAGTTCCTATGAGCACGCACACACATAAGGAATATCTTTATGAGAAGGTAAGATTTGTGGTAAGATATTTTCTAAGGAGAGCTGTCCTTTTAAATGGTTCCTTTGAAATACGAAAAAAAAGGAAAAAGGGGACGATTTTGAAAAAAGAAACAAAAAGGTTTTATTGCTGCCTTGTTTACGGATGTCCTACAAATCAGAAATACGTACGAGTAAACAACCATAAAAGGGGTAAATAATGAAATAAATGTTTCGTTAAATAAATAATTAAATATGACCCATGCTCGTGTATGTTAAGGAAGCCCTTTAGATTATCCCAAACTAATAAAAGGGTGATTGATTTTTGTGCTGATGGGATTTTTTTTAAAGAAGCAGTAATGGTTTGCTAATAGACGGAAATATGAAAACATGAGGAAACAAAATCGTACTTTTTATGTTAACTGAAATTTTATAGCAATTTTTTATTAATTGATGTGTGTAGCTGATTTTAAATCTATAAGTAATATCCTCTTAACTCCATTATCTCGCATTTCTAAGTTGCAGCAAAGTTGCAGTATCTCTATTTTTATCATTTCTTAGTTGTGCACCGATTTGAGTGAAATTAAGATCGTTCGTCATATCCATGGATCTATGCGTATGGGCGCAAAACAAAACAGCAACCGACCGAACGAGCCAAATCCAACGAAAGTTGTTCGTGGAAGAAGCATTTCGAAGCAAATAGTCGCCTGTTTCTTCGGCAAAACTGGCCATGTGGCGACTGTTCCGCTTGACCAACGTAGGGCGGTCAATTCTGAGTGGTACACCACAATTTGTTGCTTGAAGTCTTCGGAGTAGTTCGAAAAACAAACAAGAGAAGACGAATCATTGTGCACCATGGCAATGCGAGCTCTCACACATCGGCTCAAACCAGCGCCTTTTTGACTGGCCAAAAGTCAAATTGATGAGTCATCCCTCGTACAGCCCTGACTTGGCACCCAATGACTTCTTTTTTAATTCCCGCACATCGAGACAAAATTGAGTGGTAAACGATTTTCGTCGCCAGAAGATGCTGTTAAAGTGTTCAAAAACCATGTTTTGGAGGTGTCTCAATCGGAGTGGAAACAGTGCTTCGACAATTGGTTTGAGCGCATGCAAATGTGTATAAATCATGCTAGAGAATACTATGAAAAACAAAAAAAACATTTTTGATGATAAATATATTTAGCAGTCGTACTTAGATGTTGCAACTGCTAGCGAAAGCTATGTATCTCGCCTATCTTTTGTCGCAGCGCAGTTGACTCAGACCCAGACTCTTTTTAGGCGACTCTTACTCAATTTTTCTATTGGGATATATCAAATCAAAGTTTTATGTCTACTAACCCATAACCACCCGTGCCTTGAAAAAGAAATTACCGCACTCTCACAAAAATTCAATTGCATCAAAAAAATTTCAATAACAAATTGTATTTTGTGCACGCAGAAAAAAAGTATGGTTGTGGTGACAATATTCGAAGAGGATAATACTATTGTTGGGTATATGGTTGTGGTACAACAATATTATGATCCTCAAAACAATAGTATGATTCAAATACAACCATACTATGATCCTCACAACAATATTATGATTCATATATAACCATACTATGATCTCCACAGCCATAGTATGATCCTCACAACCATAGTATGTTTCATATACAATCATAGTATGATCCTCACAACCATAGTATGATTCACACGCAACCATGTTATGATCCCTACAACCATAGTATGATCACACACAATTATACTATGATCCCCAATATAGTTTATTAGAATTTGTTTAAGTTGTCGACAATAGATTGGAATTATGAAAATTATTCAAAAATACATTAAATTCAAATTAATACGAGTTATTTATTTCACAGTAGAAAAAATAAATTAAAATAAACGTAAGCGTTTTTATTAAAAATATTTCAGTTAAATAAAGCCAAAGCAGCTTGTTTAAAAAATTTTAATTTCGATAAAAAAGTACTATTATTGCATTAGATCCGTACCAATAACATTTAAATGAAAAAAAATTACAATCATACAGTATGGTTGCCGTAATCATATTATTGTTAACATAAAAAGCAAAACACAATACTTTTGTCGCACCAACCATATTTATATTGTTGCTATAACCATATTTTCATTTTTAAATTTGGCAATAATACTATTGTTGCATTTCAACAATATTAATACTGAGGCAATTATACTATTGTCAAAAATAAATTCAGTTAACAATGCTATGGTTGCGACGAACATACTTTTATTGCGGAGAACATATTATTATTGCCGTGACCATGTAGTAACCATGTTTTTTCTCTGCGTGTGTTTTGTTCGAAGAGGGCAAATATTTTCGGACAACTATCATAAGCTTATTAAAGTTCATCTCTCTAAACACGGCTCCTTTGTTCAAAAATAATAACCCATATTCTCTTAGTTTACCATTCAACACAATTCATATTCATACTTAAAATAAATAATTCCAAAGTTCTAAAATCTCTACAACAATCTCTGCAAAATCCCTTCGGAAACCCATTCCGCTCCGTCCGCTCCATGTAACCCGACCGACTAAACCCCAAAACAAACATCACAGCTTCTGTTTGCCGCCGTAATTGTGGCACGGACACTCTCCTGTTGGGCAAATGCAAATAATGTTTAATTCATAACACCTTTTTTCAACTCGCAATAAATGCGAAAAAACAACAACGGATGGAATTGCATTGCAACCGTTTTTAACAGTGGCAGTGGCCGTGGCAATGCTGGATTATTCAGAATTTGTTTGAGAACCTGAAGCGGATGAATTATGATTCGCACATTCCCCCGTACGGTGAACACCTCCACGTCTTCTCGTGGCGGAGGTGCGTTCTGCTGTGATATTGTTGGCACTTGTTTTCATATCATTATTTCTCCTAGAGGTAAAATAAAAAACTACACCTTCTCAGAGCTGCTCCAAATAATTCAAAACAATGCAAATGGTTTAAACGGATAAATACGAGCTGGTATGGGTGGCATAATGCCCCTCAAGGGGACAATTTTCAAGGAATTTGTGAAATTTATTGTGGCAAAATAATGTTTATGTCTCCATTTAATGCATATGGGTTAATTGGTGGAAAGACGAGTGTCCAAAAAACCGGGGTTTTCAGAAAACCGCCATTTTGGGTGTGTTCCGTGTTTAAAAAAACGATTGTCGGATATTTTTAAAAGTAAAAAAGCAGGCACTAACCGACATTGCGGTTTTAGCTTTTTGCCAAGGAATGGAATATATATCAGTCTCTATTTCTAGACTCTAGCATGCAATAAAATCATTAGCTGCGAATGGAGGTTATGTTTTTTGGTCAGCTCGTTAGTTTATTTTGGTCGTTTGCTTTAACACATTCGAGGACCTGAAATCGCGATTAAAGCTGTGTGCAGCCACGAAGATCAATGTCACTTTGCCATTTTGTAAAAACTTGTCTTCTATTAAAATGTAGGTGCAAGAGGTCTCGAGCCGGGTTTTTATATAAAAATATGGTATTAATACTAATATCCAGAAATGATGCGCGGAGGAGCCATTTGAAAACCGATATGTTGCTCAAACATTTTTATTATATCGTAGATCCTTCTATGATTGTGAAAAATATTAATATATTTCTCTGAAAACGTTTCGTTTTATTAGCCATTAACATCGTACGTTTTAGTTGGAACACCCTTTATTATCGGAACGTCTATACGTTACAATGATTTCATATAGTCTATCGATGTCAATGGACCTTACATCTCATTTTTCTGATCAATCGTTATCGTTTTCTGAATCGATGCTTTTCTATTTATTCTTGTAATTAATTATCACAGCGATCAAATTTGAATTCCACTAAATTTTAGTTGTCCCGTGTATTCTCCCACTTTTCAGTTGAAAATTTAGTTTTTTTAGATGTGTGGTTTTAAATCTGGCCACACTTTTTCGGAGTTGCTCTTTTTGACAGCTGTCACTTGATTTATGCTCAGTTTGGTTTGCCATTTCAAAATGAATATCCTTACTCCGGAACAACGTTTGCCAATCGTGGTGAATGGGCCAAAAACGAGATGGCCACCGATCCTGATTTTTACAATAATATTTTGTTCAGCTATTGTTAAGACGCCGGAAAAAATATCACTGTTTGGTGTGCTCTATGAGCAGAGGGAATCATTGCTCCAAATTTCTTTAAAAATTAAGCCTGCTATAATGTTACAGTCAATGGGGAACGCAAAAAAGCCATTATTAAAGCATAAACACAAACCCTTATCTTTCTAATAAAGCTAAATTCTTGGCCATAACATTAAAATGTATGAGTTTGATATCTTCTTGGCAACCAGACATCTGAAAAAACACCCTTCTATGATTATAAAAAATATTAAAATAATTCTCTGGAAACGTTTCCTTTTATTTACATTTAATATCGTGCGTTTTAGTTGGAGCCACCTGGATATATAAACTGGCGACCGTATATGTCTGGTTATGCAACCGAATATACGGATATAAATCTATTTCAACTACTATTATGATATTAACAACTCAAGTAATGTTAGAATACTTAAGTTTTTTTTCTGTTTTAGAAGTTGCTTTTATTTTTACTTTAACAATTTCTGTGCATTATAAACAAAAAAATACATACGATACATCACATACCAGGGCGGCTATATATATTTTTAGCCTGATAATGAATATGCGAATAGTTATCATCAAAATTGGTTTTATTGTTTTCAAAGTATTCTCCAGCCTGATTTATACACTTTTGCATGAGCACAAACTAATTTTCGAAGCACTTTTTCTACTCCGATTGAGACACATCCAAAACATGATTTTTAAACGTTTCAATAGCTGCTTCGGGCGAAGAAAAACGTTGACCACGTATTTTTTCTTGATCGTAGGGAATAAGAAGAAGTCATTGGGTGCCAAGTCAAGGCTGTACGGTGGATGGCCCATCAATTCAACATCTTGAGTGGTCAAATGGCTCATCGTTTCAACTGATGTGTGAGAGCTCGCATTGTCGTGATGCAAAATGGTCCGACTTATCTAATTATCTCTCCTCATCACTTCGAACACGTCCTTCGTTCCACTAAAGGCACTGTGCAAACATGACCGGTTATACCGAAAAAAAAACAATCATTTGCTTCGATGTATTTCTTCCACGAACAACTTTTGTTGGATTTGGAGCATCTTGAAAGACCCATACGGTCGATCGCTGTTTTATTTTGGATTCTTATGCATAGATCCATGATTCGTCACCTGTGACAATGGTATACACTGCCCTTAAGCTACCGCATTTATACTTTTTCAACGTCTCATTGCACCAATCCATACGAGCCTTTTTTCAGCTTTCGTCCAATTGTGGAATCCAACGAGAACAATTTTTTTTCACTAACATGCAATATACTTTTATTATTGATGCTTGTCATACTAATGGCCAAGGATGCCTCAATCTCACGGTATGTCACGGTATGGCCGAAGTTGGACGTCCTTCACGAAATTCATCCTGGAGCGAACGGCGTCCGAGACTGAACTCTTAGTACCAGCGACTAACAGTGGGTTTTGATGGAGCTTCATTGCCAAAAGTCGAAACAAATTGATTGAAACTCTGTTGTCTCGATAACCCACGCCGAAAATCGTAAAAAATCATGGTACGAAAATGTTCACGAGATAATTCCATTTTTTGACTGAGATGAATTTTTCAACACACTGTAAACAAAAAAATTCGCACTCAAATGACAAGACGTTCTGAGTGAAGTTATGTTTAACAATTTCAAAGTTTCCAATGAAAGTTCCAGTTTGCATCTGGGAACACTAGTATTGCCAGGACCCGAAATATAAATAGCAACCCTCGTATACATATAATTGATAGTATTAAAATGCTAAGACGATGTTGAAAGCACTATTCAGTTCAAAGGAAAATAAGCAGAGTCTTTCAACTTATATACGAGTATATCTTATAGTCGGCGGTTGGTTAGTTTTTAAATGTACCGAATCTGGCAAAGGGTAAACATTTTTCCCGTTGAGGGATTATATATCACACAATTTTTTTGAACATTTCACCTATATAAATTAAATACTTAACTTTTAAAAAATCTTTTTTTAAGCGTGGGGGGGGGGCATAGGCGCATTTAACTTCTTTAAAAGCGCGAGGACAATCCACCCCTAATGTTGGGGGACAAATAGGTGTCCAAACGGGAAACGTCTATCAAATCAGTAAGCTGATAATTCTTATACTTACTAAAAGGGATCTACAGCATAAATTCTGCCAATTGGACCGGGTAATATGGGCCCAAAAATCGGCTACATTTAACTTTGGACATATGGGTATTTAAAAATCAAACAATTTCATCATGAATGCGAATAAATATCTACGATTTCACTAAATTGGAGTCTTCACCCAAGATTATAGGCCTTGAAAAATTGTTTTTTATTTTAACTTAAGAGTATTCACTTACTTCTACAATTAATATCACTAAGTGGATGCTTCCGCCTTAAAAAACTGTCATTTGTTTCAATCTTAATGGGTACAGTATATTGCTATGGAGCATATTTGTCTTTGTTCTAATACAACCCCACTGCAAGGGTGCCAGAATCAAATCATATTCCATTATGAATTTCGGGTTAGTTTATTGGACCGGTTATTTATAAACTCTTTCTATTATTTTTCTTCTGTTTGACCTTAAGCTTGCAGAAAAACACTAGAAAGAGTTCAGACATTCAAAAGTCTCTCTCGATGTAAGATACAGCCGTTCTGCGAGACACATTTTAAGTCCTTTCTAGCCGAAATTATATTAAAAATAAATAACATATAAGTACATACGTAAACCTTATAGCTACCATGAAAAGGTCCCTCTCTAGAAGAGACAAATTAAATCCGATCTTGCTAAAATTGCATGAGGGGTGTTACAACCAAATTATTACCAACACTACAATTTTTTAATAAACATACAAAGTCCTTGTAACTAGTCTCATCCTTCAGTCCTTCCAATCCCAGTTTCAACAATGGGTAAGAACCATTAACAATATTTTTTGCGGCGACTTCTGCATTATCCGCTCGGATCCAGTCTTTGGCAGTAGGTCCCGGTCAACGACGATTCAAGAATTGGAAGACTTAGAAGCATTCCTCCCAAATCCGCGTAGTTCTGGAAAGAGTGATCAACAGTTCAACCTTCTGAAGTCACTGCCAGCATTCCAATGGGATTCAAAAGAAAATAAAAAATCTAATGGATGTTGATTTCGTTCGTATATGGGTAAATCCGAGAAAAGCTATACTCAGAACAGAAATGATCAAAGCTACATCAAAGAAAGAAGTCCAACGGTGTAAAATCACATGATCTTGGCGGCTAATTTTCATCGCTACGATGTGAGATAACACGGCCATTTAATTTGTCGCGCAAAAGAGCCATTGTTTCGTTAGCTGTGTGGCAAGTGGCACCGTCCTGTTGAAACCACATATCCACATCCATATTTTCCAATTCGGTCCATAAAAAGTTCGTTATCATCTCACGATAGAGAACACCATTCGCAGTAACTGTCTGACCGGCCTTATTTTGGAAAAAATACGGCCCGATGATGCCGCCAGCCCTTAAATCGCACCAAACAGTCACTCTTTGTGGGTGCATTGTTTTTTCGGCAATCACTCTTGGATTATCATTCGCCCAAATCCGGCTTTCTGCACTACGAGCTGTACGAGCATGTACTGGTGTTTTCACATCTCCTACAGACACGGTTTCCTCAAATTTTTGCACGATTTTTCCGATTGTAAGCACATTTCTACGATTAAATTGACCGAAAAAATCACAAGTGCACGATATGCATTTTGATTTGAACGGCCATATTCATAATAAGCATAAATAAATTTAACGCATTGTTCGCTTGTGTTTAATTTCCATGGTTTAAATTGAATAGGTCTGAAATTGGGAAATATCAAATGAAATGCAGAAAAAAGCTTGCCGTTTAGGTATGGTTCACATTCAACATCAGCCCTTAAAATTTAACCACCCTTTATAATAATACTCGCATGTATAGAATATGTATGTGCTTGTGCAATGGGGAATAGCGCACGAGTTCTAGAATTTCAATCATACAAAACTCTTCGTCGCCTTAATGTTAAAGGCATTTCATCGACTTCATTTTTACGCAACTTTGAATCGGTTGATCCGACTAACATATCGAGCCCTTACCGGGAAAAGTCGGAAGCGCAACTCACTTTTAAGCTTAAATATTAAATATTAGTACTACAAATTTAGAGCGAATTTAATTATATCGGAATCCTTTAGATAATTTAGACAAAAAACAGTCTCCTTCAAAACTTTCTTTTTTGGGCTTAAGTCTTTTTCGAGGTTAATGCTCGATATGCCCCAATCGAAAGGGGCCGTGGCTAGACTTTAATTTTTCCGACGTTAATCTAACATCAATATCCATAGCCACTCATTTTCACTACCATTGAAGCGTATCGACTTCAATGAAATCTAATGAAGAGAAGTTTAAGTGGGAGAAACTATTATGGGGCGTGGCAACCATTTACGTCATATGCGTATACAAACATATTACAGAATGTTTTTTTTCCTGTTCAATAATACTAAATAGAATTCATGCATGGTTAAATGTAATGTGGGTTTAAATATACGCTCTGATAGAGTCATTTTTGAGGGAGCACAACATGGGGCATTGTAATGGCTCCAATTATTCGTCCAGTAGTGGTTATTATAATCGATTTTATAATTACTGTTTTTCAGCAGAATCCCATGACATTGCATAGTACACGGAAGGTACCAAAACGGGGCCTTCCATCTAGAAGTATTTTTTCAAAACTAAAAAATATATAAAAATTCAAATCATGTGTGGAAAATTTATTCGTAATTTGAAAGGGCATCTTATGGCATTTATTTTTTGAATATAATTTCCTACAAATGTTGGCCGCAACTACGCCTTAGGGTTTCCATTCTGAGGGTCCAATTTTGGATGACTCGTTCTAGCATTTCGACCGGCTTTAATGACACGGCTTTAATGACACGCGTAATGTTGGCTTCCAAAACCTGAATCGTAGCTGGTCTGTCAGCATAGACTTTGGACTTTACGTAACCCCAAAGAAAAATGGCGAAAGGTGTGATATCGCTCGATCTAGGCGACCAACTTTCCTGTCCAAAACGTGAAATTAGCTGCTTTTCGAAATGAACTCTCAATAGATTCATTGTTTGAGCAGCTGTATGGCAAATGGCACCGTCCTGTTGAAACCAAGTTTCATCAAGATTACGGGCTTCAATTTCAGGTAGCATAAAAATCGCTATCATGACGGTTACGTTCCGGCCATCATCATTTTTAAGAAAATATGCACCGATGATTCCATCAGCTTATAAACCATACGAAACTGTGGTTTTCTCTGGGTATATTGACACCTTTTGGATCTCTTCTTGTTGCTCTTTAGCCCAAATGCGACAATTTTGTTTATTGACTTAGCCGTTGAGCCAGAAAAGGCCCTCATCATTGAACAAAATTTTGGTCGAAAACAGCGGATCTTCCCGTTTCTCACCGAACGCTCATTTCCATAATACAGTTGCCAACATTTGAAGGAAATTATTAAAAAAAAATGCCATAAAATGTCCTTTCAAATTACCAATAAAGATTCCACACTTGATTTGAATTTTTATATTTTTTGGTTCTGAAAAAATACCTCTCCCTACATCACCCTACATTTCCGAATTCACAATTTAAGAGAATTTCCCGCATTAGGGGACAGGTTATGTGGGTTTTAATCTGCTCTGGAATAGGGTCAAACAAAGGGGGTTTAAGTAAATGAATATTGTTCTTCTATTAACATAAATGAGTAGTAGCAAAAAGTCTAACTGCTGCAACGTAAAGTCCGCACAGAGAAATTTAAGGTTTCAGGTTTAAAGGTTTAAGGACGAACCAAAAGAATATGTAAACCTTGTTAAAAATATTTTAATATCCTTAAAAATTCCTTTTTGGTCTATGTTTTTTTTATAAATATGAGTTGAAGTTCAAAACTCTTCTGGTTTTTTTCTATTCTTTTACAACGTTTTATAACTTAATTACCGCGTTCGTGATCTCCAAAGCGAGTTGCCAAAAGATCACGGCCATTGTCTTTCCTGAAAAAGAGTTAAATACAAAACTGAATGTCATTCCAAAATACTCTTGAAGAAGTGGCGTTGCTAAAGGTTTCAGGAAAATATCGCGTTCAGAACGCCAACAGAACAGGGCGGAGCGCGGTAATTTGCTAAATTAGGAATGAAATAAAAATATAACGAACCTTAGAAAAAATTATTTTGTGTTTTTATTATATTGAACAGCAAAGGAATTTTTAAATTACATGGTTTTCAATAGTGTATCTGGAAAATGTCGCCTTCGCTATCCACTTACTGCTGCATACGTTTTCTGAACTTTTCATGAACTCTAAAAAGCATTTCGACTGGTATTCCGGTAATTTCAGCCTCAATATAGTTAATTAGGTCTTCAAAGGTAGCCCTAAAGGAAAAAATCGTATCGGGCTAAATCTGGTGAACGTGCCGGCCAGCTCAAATCACCGCTTAAAGAATTAAGCCATCCAGGAAACATTTGCCTCAAACAATTGATGGTTACCCTCGCTGTGTGTGCAGTGGCACCATTCTGTTGGAACCATGTATCCTCTTAGTTATTGCATTGCTTCAAGAGCCGGCTGAAAAAATCCTGTATTATAGTCAAGTACCGTTCGGAGTTCACAGTTACGGCAAAACGGTTATCCTGGCAAAAGTAAGGGCCAATGATGCATATTCGTGATATGACGCACCACACAGTGACGCGCTCCGAATGCAGAGGTCTCTGGTGAAGTTCTCTGGGGTTTGTTTCACTCCAGTACCGCATATGTGACGCGCAAAACAGAAAGGGACCTAAGGGTAAAAACGAGTTTTGTTCAGGAGAGACATTTTAAAGATTTAAATACGTGTATCTTTGGTGTACCATCACTTTTATAAAACGCGCATATCTCTGGGAGAGAACACTTTTGGGGCATGGGGCGAAAATTGATTTTTTTTACCCTTTGGTCCCTTTCTATATGCATATTGTTTGTTTACACACCCACTGAGATGAAAACATGAGTCCGCGTGGGGGAACAGGGAATCGTAAACGAAAAGCACGCTGCACTGCAATGGCCGAGTGCGCATTTGAAAAATACGCTTCGTCACAAAATGACCTCTCCTCACGTGTCCAATACATGACGGCAACTGAAAAACAGACGAATACAAAACAAACCCGTTACCCACTATAAGCCACGCACACTCTCCACTCTCTCTCTCTCTCTCTCTCTCTCTCTCTCTCTCTCTCTTCGACCAACTGTGCCGCCACAGCCTGCAGTGCAAAAAAAGCAAAATACAGCGATCCACCCTGTATAAGTAAGCCTTACAACTTTTTAACTTGCAAAAAATGGTTATTATGCGAAGGCTGGATAAGCCTGAATAGCCAAATGGTGATACATAAGTCAATTTTTAACAAAAAGTGCACATTTTGCACATGTATATAGAAAATGTAAAGCAGTAGTTCATTAAAAATATATTTTGTTAGTGTTAGTACTTTGCGATTATATACTTCCCCATAAAGGCTAAAAGGCAATTCGTCTATAACAAACGACTTATCAGTTGCTTTTTTTGCAATCCAGTCTTAGTTGTCGTGGCTTTTATACATAAAATAAATTTAGAAATTCTTGCATTACCTCTATTCATATTTCTCAGGGGTCGTTATAAAATAAATTGCATTAGTTCCTTTTGTGTTAGATGATTTCATTGCAATAGACTCGAATTGTAAAACTAAGTCTTCTACTCTTGTGTAAAAAGAAGAAGAAGAACATAAAAGTATCTTGAGTTGAACGTTACAATGAAAATTGGTTCTTTATTGTTTCCTTTACTTTTGTTGTGGATTTCAAAGATTTCATTTATTGAATATGGTTTTGATAAGAATTTCATTTTGAAAAAATTCCAACTAAATAAATAACAACTTTAAATATCTTTTATTTAAAAATATTGCTAAATACACTTGTCGCAGACTCTTAAACCGCCACACTATCAAATACGATATCACTCTTCATAAATAAGAGCTCAGTAGAAGTACGCCTTTGTACTGTAGGGAGACCGACAAAATCCCCGATTTATGACTCTGGATAGCGACAATATGAGTTGCTCTCCACCAATTCGTTGGGAATCCAGTCCTCATACAGAGGTAAGCGATTCTTCAGCGTTTCAACCTCTCGCAAAATGCGTACCACATTGCCACCGATCAGTTTCTTAATGGCTGCATTGCCCCAGACCCGATCACGAGCCAGTTCGGCCAAGAGGAAAGCATATCCTTTGGGAGCTCCGCTGAGGCCGATGTGATCGACACCGGCCACTTTGCGCACATAGTTTATGGCATTGATGGCCTCACGTACGCCCAACAAGCGCTCGCCACATCGCTCTAGATTGAGCATTATTACACCGCCATTATCGGGCAGTAAACTGTAAGATAAATAGAAATCGAGTTAGCTATATAGACCGCAGAGTAGTACAGAGAGCGACAAACCTTAAAACTCGATCGGGTATAGTTGCTACATTTGTACTATTGCAGAAGGTTGCAGGTGCTGAATTGATCAGTAAGACGGGGGCTTTCGCTGTTCTCAGTGCTGCTATCATGCCGGCTTCCGATAAATGTGAGATTTCCACCAGCATTCCGATTCGATTCATTTCGAACAACATTGTCTGAAATGGAATGGTGATAATTAGATAAAAAAAAACTAGAATTGCACCTAGAATTAGATAAAAACTAGAATTGCTTATTTTTAATGTTTACAGAAAGTCTTGTTGAAGAAAAATATTGTAGTACTGTGTCGTATTTTGAAGTATTTAAAAAATACTTCACCATAGAAAAGAGGAAGAATAAATTTGACATTCCATTTGCAACACCACGAAATACTAGTTGGAGACCCAATTTTCTCAATCGTCGTAAAAATCTAAGACGATCTAGCCTTGTCCGACTGCCTGTCTATGGAAAGTACACTGAATGTCGCACTATTAAAGCATGACCCAGCTGAAGCTCGGCAAAAAACATATGTTGGTAGTCTGAAACGATTTGTATTGAAAATGGACCGTATCAAAAATTTTACCAACACACAAGGACTAAGTCAATCTTTGGAAAAAACCCCATATTTGCATTATTTTTGGGGGCTTTATAAAGCACCACAATCAACTCCAATCGTTATGAAATTTTCAAAATTTGTTTTTTTTGGACCAGGTCATATTTGTAAGCAACACCACGAAATATTGATCGGAGACCTTATAAAGGGTATATTTTATTGATTGTCGTAAAATTCTAACACAATCTATCCATGTCCGTCCATGTGTCGCACGCCGTCATTTTAAGCACCCTAGCGGTCGAACGAATCAACCTATGATCCTGAAATTTTGCCTGATGCTGGCTTATACGCTGTTTGGGATTGTTAATAGGCTAAGTCGTTCCAGAGATAAAAAGGTTCCCTTATAGGGGACAAAAGATACCTTGGTATAAGTACACTTTTTTGGAGTATTTGCTTAAAAATCATAATGTTTTGTGGACAGACAATTGTTCAAATATGTACTTTAAGTTACTTAACCCAAAACAACGTACCGTATGGTTAAAACTGCGAGTAGTAGTCAATATGGGCCCATCGTAAGAGACACCCCACCAAAACATGACTGAAGCTCGGTGATGACCCTTTTCCACCCTTGGGTTCAGTTCAGATGCTTCTTTAGATGATTTTTCCTGAACGGTAAAAATGTTTTCATCGGTGAACAAAATTTTTCTGTGCAAGTTATCAGCGCGCTTCAACAAAAGACGTTTGCATTTTTCAATCCTTTTTTTTATAAAGCTGCAGTCAGTAAATGTCCCGTACGTCGTTTGAAAGTCCCAAGTCTTTTTTATTGGTTTGACACATGGACTTTTGCGTGATATTCATCTCACGGGCCATGATTTTCTGTTTTCGGAGCGGATTTCTGTGAATTCTTGATTTAACGGCTTTGATGACATGCGGTGTTCGAACAGAGCGTGGGCGGCCCGGCCGGTGGTGGTCTTTTACATCTCCAGTCTCCTCAAACAGTTTTATGCATCGGTAGACGAACATCTGGCTAATCTCTAGTGGCCGGAGCGTTTTGAAAATATCGTTTTTTTTCATTTCACACTTGAAAAGCGATACTACAGCGATACGGTTATCATTATCTGACCACTTCATGATGAATGTTGAAACAATTTTAAAATCGCGTTGCAGACTAACGCTATAGAGGTTAGTTTTCAAAACCCATATGACATTAACTGGGTATGTTCAGTTCAACTATTGAAATGGGTGTGTTCAATGTTGTAACAGTGTTTATGACCCTACTAGGTATTATGTGGCATCTATAAGTAGACCTTAAGACATAAAATCGGTTGACCATATGTGGGGGAGCGTATCTTACATAAAAGTCAACAGCCGTTATCCAAAAAATTTACTTTTGCAAATTTCATAAAGATCAGACCACTAGTGCGACCTGTAGTTTTAAAAGAAGTTTAAGAAGACTGCAAACGGACGGATGGAAAGTTATAAAGATAAGGTTTGGTTTATTTGGTCTTACAAAAGTTCTTAAACAAAGATGACTTACAAATGATGGTGCTTAAAAAACTTAAAACTATTACATATTATTTTAATTTTATATAATATTGGTGATTGTGTTTTACAGACAATAAGGAAAATATCCTTATAAGTATACAACAGTGCTTGCTCCCGACACTTATATAATCCTAGTAGAGTTATATCTACTAAAATAAGTCTAACTTTAGAGTTAATGACAGATAACGTAAAATCGAAACAAGAAGATTCTAAGTAGAGCGGAACACAAAAAGTTGGGTCTAGCTTAAATATTTGAGAAATTTACATATTTCATACTTCGGTACTCGTATTATGAATTCTCTCTCCATTTAAATACAAAAAATCGGAAAGCCCGTCAGCAACAAACCGGGTTAACCGATATGTCGGGTTTTAGCTATTTTTAAGAAGCCGACTGTCGGGTTTGGACATAAAAACAGGAATTTCAGTGGTGAAGAGGGTAAAAAGGTTTACAAGCTCTACTGGGTTTATCATACAAGTTAACCTTGGCTCAAATCCAAGTAGGAAACTCTAACATTTTTTAGAGCCGAGGTTCATCCTCGCAAATTCCGGCAACTTTGCTAGTAAGAGACTCGTCTCAAAAGGTTAGCTTACCAATAAACTGTATTAGGGATGTAAATGTGATGTTAAGGGACATAAATTTGTATTCGCATAATACCGAATCGGGCTCAAATAATACATTTTGGCAGAATTGTTTTGGGATCTGATTCCGCTTCTGTAAACACCACAAGTCGAGGTTTAAACTTAACACTCGGCTATGTTTTATATAAGACCTGTCTACACAAAAATATGGGAAATATGAATTACCCCTAATGAGATACCCATACAAACTCCGCTCAATTTGGGAATTTACTTAATGTTGGTTTATTTATTGATATCTATAAGTAAAGGTATATGTATGAAATTCCTTTGAAAACTTTAGGAGAAAGGAAATTTGCGAAAACATTTCAAAATAAGATTTTGGTTAGACTATTTAAAGGCAAAAGGGCAGACCTCTAGAAGGTATCACTTATAATTTATAATTTCACACTTTATTTTTTAAATCTATCTGGCTAGATTTAATATATTTCGTCATTGGGTTAATCTACCCTTATTATTCATAGCCATATATTTTCGATACGATTTCCTGAAGCTTACCGATTTTTATGAAATCTTGCTGTGCATTAGCACAGCATCGTTTGTGTGGGAGGTACACAAAGGCGAGGGACTACTGTTCTAATTTTTTGTCAGCTAGTATACTTTATACTCGCATTTGTATTTACTAGTTTTTATCAGAACCGTTTGAAATTAGTTAGTAATATAAGCGATTACCAAAAGTAAGCAGAATTGCAAATTTGAATGGAAGGTGATAGAATGGGCGAGTCAGCCATTCTTGGGCGAATGCCATGCACTCGGCAACAAATTACGTGGGTTTTAAGCTGCACGAAACAGGTTCACTTTTGTGGGAGGTACCAGAAGAAGCATGGGTGGGAATCCAATAGTTGGCCACCAAATTTACCTTTTAATTGAATTTTAAGTATTGATTTTTTGGTTTGAAAGTGGAAATAGGTTTTAAGACATGACATATTCCCGTAGTAGAGGGGATCTGGGCAATAATTCTAGTTTCATAGGCAGTTTTGGAAAAATATGCAAATTTAAAAACGGTTGGTAATTCTAAATTTTGAGCGACGGACATGACTTAACGCATTGAAAATTCTAAAAAGGGATTTGGTCAAAAATATGTAGGATCTAAAAAGCATTTTTCGATGCGTTACACTTTCCGTCCTTACTAAGTGATGTATACTACACTCTAACCTAGTAGGCTGAGGTATTAAACAGTATATGTGACGCGCAAAATAGAAAGGGACCTAAGATTAAAAAACATTTTTGTTCAGGAGAGCCATTTTAAAGATTAGGTCCCTTTCTATTTGCGCTTAGAATCGTCGACTTCACTTTCATAAAACGCGCATATCTCTGGGAGGGAACACTTTTGGGGCATGGGATCGGTCTCAGTCGATGCTCAGATGTTGTCCACATCAAAAAAAGAAAAAAAAATGAAAATTGATTTTTTTACCCTTAGGTCCCTTTCTCTATGCGCTGTCACATACACTTCTTTATTTTATCGAATTTTAGTCCTAAGATGTCGGAAGTGACTTCGTATGGGGATAATTTTTGTAGATCATTTTATCTCCATGTTTTAAGTGTCCTTCGTCATTTTTTGAGAAAAGTACTCTTTGACGGAGGCTTTAATTAGTTAATTATTTTATAAATATGCAGCCCAGATAATTGCAGTAGGTCACCGAAGACGAAAAATCGATATCTCTAATCTAATGCCGTCCTTTTGGCCCTTTGTGTAAACAAATTTTATATATGATAGTGATCGAGTTTGTTTTACAATGTTCCACTCTAATTCAGCTCTAAATTTGTCATATTGTGAAATTTGTTGTCCTTCTACAGGAAACCATTTGCTGAAACTGGTGTGTAATTTACAGAAAAAGGCTTTTTCATTAATTATACTAGTTTGACTACACCATTTCCCATTGGAATTGAGAAAATGGAGCTTAAATGAAGAGAAAAAAAACTAAATTGTGAAAACTGGAATAGAAATTGACAACGCAAGTTAGAGTTTGAAAAAACCAAATTGAAATGGAGAAAATTTAAATAAAATTCAAAAATTAAAAAAAATTTAATTGTAAGAAAATGTATTAGTATTATTTACAATATTAACCATTATTAGCCAATAAAAAACAAAAAAGTAAATAACAAATTGGTCGTTAACAAATAACACAAAAATACAAAAACACAAACTGAAATTGAAATTGAGAAAAAATAAATTGAAACTGGGAAAATACAAATTATTATTGAGAAAATTTAAATTATTATTGAGGAAATACAAATTGGCATTGAAAAAATACAAATCGAATTTGAGAAAATAATTGTAACGAACAAATTTGATGACAATGTACTATAAACAAATCCAAAATTTACATATTTACAGCAGGTGATAGTAACAGAGCAGTTCAAGACTTAATGAACTTTGACCAATTTGCGTTTCTCAATTTATATTATGTTTATATATTTTCAATTTCAAATTTAATTCTTTAACAACTATAGGTATTTGAATTTTCTCAATTTCTTACTGTGTTTCTTAAATTTCGATTTGAATCTCCTCAATTTGCGTTTCCCAATTTTATAAGTAATTTGCATTTTCTCAATTTCAATTTCGTATTTCTCATTTTCAAATTCGAGTTTCCAAATTTCAATTTATGTTTCTCAATTTTTACTTGTATTTTCACAATTTCAATTTTTATTGCTCAATTTCAGTTTTAATTTTCTGATTTTCAATTTGCGTTTCTCAATTTTGATTTATATTTTTTCAAATTAGAAATGATGGAATACTTCTAATTAAAATCTAAACATTTTTTTTACATTCGTACGAAAACCATGACAGAAAATCGCTTAACCCGTGTTGTAGTTAAGATCAATTTGAAAGGAATTGGTCACTATCAAAATATTTTATACATGGTTACCGCAAGGTGGACAAATAGTAGCCCTGCCATTATGCCCACATAATCTTATTGATATTTAGTTGGTAAAAATACAATTTCCGGAAAACCGTTAGACAAACGATCAATATTAGGACAACATTAAGCGACATACACTTCCCATTTGTCGCTCTGTACTCGTACTTACCTTTCCGAAATCATTTATGGAACTGGTTGCATTCGACTCTATCAAATAGTCCAAATTTTTCGTAGATGCCGCCCATGGTGTTGTACACTCCAAACTTGTGATAGATACAAAGCGAGCGCCTAGCAAATACATGGACCTCAGCACTGCCAGACTTGTGCCCAATGCGTGTCCCCCACCTAGACCCATCAGGACCGCGACTTCACCTCTGATATGTGTCTGTTCCATTTCATCGGCTGACTCGACAATATGCATTGAGTCCGTCACCGATGTCGTTCGTTTTGCTCGATCGATGCCCTCCAAAGCCAACTGCACTGCATCCAGGTACTGAGCTCCGCAAGGTACTGCAATAGGCCAGAGCACAGCTCCCACATATTTCTGCCGCATCTCCTGCATACTTCTGCTGTAGTTCATTTCCCGCGTTGGCGTCCAAGAGCCCTCAATCAGTGGCGCTTCACTCAGCAGTCGTCGTATAAAGGCCAAACGGGCCTCCAGCAACGAGGACTGTCTCAGCTGCAAAGCCAAGGGAATGCCGCCAGCCATGGCGATGCAGGCCAACATTATGCCCAGGACTACAAGTACCCGTTTACTTCTCGATGTTTTGGTGTCTGAGTCTATGGGCGACTCCATGCCCGCTGAGGAACCGCCGCAGGGATCCTTAGTGCTGGTCGTGTACGGCGAAATAACACCATTTGGCATTTTCTCACTGCCAATTTTCGTTATCTCGGGTGGTAGCTCCACGATGTCCGCTATCTCGGTGAAAACAAAGCACTGTTGCTTGCAATGGGGTTGGTGCTGATGGTGGGGATGCATTGCATGCACCTCGATAAAAGCGTGATTTGGCACTGTATTCATTGTGGTTCGTGATGGTGATTCTCGATGCTGGGTGAGGATGCTTCAGTGCTGTCTGTTTTGTTTTTTGGCTGTTCTCGGTTAGAAATGCATTTGATTTTGTGTGGTTTTTCTTGGAGCAAAACCAACAAGTGAACACAAAAGAAAACTCTTCGGAGGTTTATTTTACTTTGTCCTTTTTTCTCCGTTCTTCCTTCAGGTGTACGTGGATTAAAATAAAGCTTTTATTGATTCTGTCGGAATTTCTTTCGTTTTTTTAGTACACAACAAATACCAACACATTTGACAGCTCCTGCGAAAGATTCGGCGCAGTGTGCAAGGGATGTTTAAACTGAAACAGAACATTGACGTTAGTACATGTACATTTAATTTGAATTTAATAAGGTCCTTACATGTTTATTGTGAAATCCCAAGACGATATGCAAGAAATAGTTCTTCAGCTCTCCACAGATGCCCCACAATTTACATCGAAGTTTATTTTAACTTACAATATTCAACCGATGTATATTTTTTGGACGCTTCCATGGGACATATATACCTGCATTCATAAACGATATGCAGGGTGGCCCAAATGTATAACTCTTGTAATAACGGTTTTTTTAAATAATTTATTTTAATATATGTTAAATACATTTTATGGAAATTTAACGTGACTATGTGTGAAATATGACATCAGACAAATGACCACCATTTTGCTCGATACAGGCATTGGCTCTTTTTAGCGCTAAGCTGCTGCACAGCTTTTACGTTCTCTTCAGTACGAATATTTCGATGAGCACCTCTTCCCGGACGGTCGGCAACTGAACCCAGTTCCTCAAAACGGCGAACTAAACTTGTAATCACGGAAGATGTGGGCGCCGATCTTACGTTAAAAAACGGCGATAATTTCGCTGCTTCAGAACAATTGATCGTTGCGAAGAATATTAAAAACCAATAATTTTAATGCGTTGTTGTGGACTGTACGTATTCATTTTTAATTTTCAAGAGCTCATTTATAATCTGCAAAAAGAAAAAATAAATTATGTTAAAAAATAAAGTTATTTTTGTTTCACATCAGCTGGTCTTATCTGACCACCCGTTAGTATGCAGAATATTTCCTAATATCCTATTGTGAAATTAACAGGAAACTCTATCCCTCTCTAGTCCGATAAAACTGACGCTTTTAATTCCCATACTACGTATTTTTAACATCCGAATTTCCGAAAACATTACAAAAAACTTTGGATCACTTGAGCCAACAATGCTAGATGTAACACAAAAGGGCAGCACAGCGATGCATTCACTGCGCAACACTGATGCTTTATTTATGTTTTTTTGCTGCATTTGCGAACATGAGTGCATTTCAATTGGAACATTTAAAGTCGTCAAATTTTAAAAATAATTTGGTTTTGGCTTCTTTAACAATTGTATTGTTATTTATACAAAAATATTTTTTTTGTCGCCCAGACCATAGTCTGCATATTATATCCAAAAATAGGCCTTTATGGAGCAATTCTATCGTAATGTAATATACCAAATTTAGTCGAAATCGGAATTAAAATAGGTACTTATTCATTGTATCATACTTCTTTTTACTGCGAGATATTTGCGCAGTAAATGCTGAATTGATGATTTTAAGAACACATGAGTACTGCAATGATGCCAGACAATGTATTTTCGATCCTTGTTTAGGATGATTTGAATGGATGCTTGCAATCAGGGCTGTGGAGTTTGCCTTAAATCAGACTAAAACGCTAAAACGTCGATTGTAAAAACAAACCATTATTAAAATCTTTTATTTAAAGTCGTTTTTTATCAAACCAACTCAGAACGTGTTATTGCCTGTAAACGAATTTAATTCATGAAATGTAACATTTGCACTACATTTCAAATAAATTTTAACTCTCTATCTGAAATATTCTGGTTTTTTAATATTTAAAATTGTTTTGTTCTTAATGGAAACCCCTGCTTCTTCTTGCAATAATAAAGAAAAACACACTTCATTAACGCTTAAATTCTCGGGGTTTATTTTCCCACATTTGTTTTTACACAATCACTAGAACGCTAGAAGGTTTATTATGTTTGTTGCAAAGAATTTCCACACTGTTATCGATATACAATTTTCCAAACTCACCGCAAAGTAATCGATTTTGAAATTTATTAATCGATTTTCATCTGACATGCTGTTCTTTGCTTTGGATGTAAACAAACCTGACACACGTGCACACAATATACCTTGTTTTATTTTGAACAGGCAAACACAGAAAATAATATCCGTACAAAATGCCAGAAATCGAAGGTTACAAAGGTAAGGATCACACAATTCCAAATCCAGAATGCTGTCTAACACGATCTCCATTTTTAGTCGTCCCTCTAAGAGTGACGCCGGATGCGTCCAAACATTGCCACAGTATCTACATGAAAGAACATTTCATACGGCTAATGGATCCTAATAAACCCAAAGGCCGAACTCTGTTCCTGCTTAATGTACCACCATATGTGACCGAAAAGAGTTTGGAGACGTTCTTCAAACAGATCGGACCGGTCGTTAACGTGACATTTGCCGAAAAGGCGGGACGTGACGAAACCCAAAAGTGGCAAGAAAAAATCACCGAGTTCAGCAACATCGAACCTGCCTTCAAGTTCAAAGTAGCCTACATTGTGTTCAAAACAACCAATAGCGTTGGCAGAGCTCTGGAGGTTAAGAGCATCGAATTGTTTAGCGTCACCACCAAAGAGTCATTAATTGTGAGCGGTATGCAACTGTGGCACACACAGTATCAAGACAAAATGTTGGACGTGGACAAGACGCAAGCCTATATTGATGAGTATATGGCAGCCTACGACGAAAGAGAGAGAGAAGCCGCAGAGGCGGCTAAAAACTCTGAGGCAGATGCTGATGGCTGGGTTACGGTGGGTAAGCAGGGCAACAATTCTGGTTTCGAACAGACAGAATCTACGATTGGTAAACTGGAGGAGAAGATAGAGAAAGGGAAAAAGAAAAAGGAGCTCACCAATTTCTATACTTTCCAAATACGTGAATCGAAGATGAAGAACATTGTGGAGCTTAGGAAGAAATTCGAAGAGGACAAGAAGAAAATTGAAACCCTGAAACAAACAAGAAGGTTTAGACCATTTTAGAGCTTAGGATATTTGTAGTTTTAGATAATGATTATTTTTCTAATAAAAATTTGAATGTTGATATAACAAGGATTATTCCAAAAGGTATCAATTTTATAGAGGTTCTATCCGGTCCTTTTTTTATTCACTTTGTTACTACAAATGGAGGTCGCATATCATTCCGCGACGACCTTAATAAGTTTTTAAATGTATGGCACTGATCGCGGCTGGTGAATTTTGTCGTAATTCGACAAGAAACCGATTGTATCAGGATGATTATTTCTATTTGTTGGCAAATATTCATTTTAGATGCATTTTTACGTGGATACTTTTTCGATACTTGTACTTGTGTGAAAAGGAAATGTAAACGATTTTCGAAAATTTAGTTTGTTTACGACCCCGATACTCAAATGAAACCGCACAATAATTTAACTTCACAAATTACACAATTTTATTGGCCGATATAACAATTTTCATTAAGTTATGGGGCGGAAGTGTTTCTAAACCACACAGTAGCTGAGGGATGTTTCCATAGACACAATTAGCCGAGAGGCCTACCTGTATAGCTTGGGCAAAACGCTCCATACACTTTTGAAAATCAACATCTTGCGATGGATCGATTTTCTCGGCCACCAACCGAGCGACTTGATTCTTTAATGGACCCAAAATCAATGCCAAATGTTGAGCACTTAAAGCTGTTGGAGGGCCATTATTTTCTATTTGAAGAAGAGTTTGTAGCAAAGATAAATGTAGATTACTGTAGGTTGCCCGGTTCGAAACAATGGGAGCCAAAACCGACCATCTAATCAAACCCGCTAAGGGCGTAACTACTGGCATTGCTATAGCTCCCGTAGGCAGTGCCAGTGGTTGTTGCGATGCTAAGCATAGAGAGGGATTTTCGGAAACCCATTCACAGAACACGTCCAGTAAAGCGTCGGGTGGAGGTGTCAAAGTTCCCCTCTGATCATTTAAATACAAGTCAGCCACAGCCGTCATCAGGTTAGCAGCAAAATGAGGAGCCACCAGCGGTAGTTGTTTCAATTGTTCCGATGTCTTACGCGAAAATATTATGAAATCACTAACTAAACTTTGGGCCACCTCCAGGCTAGGTGGCGTAGTGCATCCGACTTGCTGCATCCATGTTCCGGCTGAAGACAATAAGGGAGCAACGGAGCCCGAAACAGAGGTGCTTATCAGCTTACACAGAATTTTTGATCTTTGTGTTGTTAAGTTGGTTCCGAATAACGAAAGGAATACTGCGTTTCTAGTGGATTCCGGACCAGGTTGTGAGAAAAACTCGATCAAGACTAGTATCAATTGAAACTCTTGTATTTTGTTCATATGCATGTACGTCTGAGGGGACTGGCCACGACGTATATCCAAATCCTTGTTACGCTCAAGAAACACAAATTCCGAGATCAGCTGCATAATAAAGTTTTGTTTACCCCGACCAATAATCATGTTTTCTGAAAAAGAAATAAAAGGAAAAGGCTTAATCTTCTGCCTGTTGTTTTGGGATAAGCCATCCTCTTACCTATACGTGGCAGGGCTTCTTTGACACATGCTGGAAAATCTAGCTTCCGCAGGGAATGTTTTATATCGGTACTCATCTTTACTCCAATCGCACTTGGATCCTCGGTATGTAAACAAAAGTGGTTTGTTTTGTTTCTATCAGCTGAGGAAACGCAACAAGGCCGGTTAAAGGTCTCGTTAGTGAACAGTAACGTAAGTCACGAAAAGGTCACCCGTTCTCACTAATCGGAAAGTGTACAAATAGTTACGCAGGAAGTATTGAAACTGTAAGAAAATTTATTAAAACGCAAGTTGAGCGAATATTTTTTTGTGAGAAGGGATGTGGTAGCTAATTCTTAATAAATGAAAGTCGCTGTTAAAAAAAATTAAGTCCTATTAGTGAACCGTAATGCTAGGTAAACACCAAGCAACCATCGAGAGTAACGTGTTGCAGCATTTTTTTTTGTTCACAAAACATTTGGTAACACAGCCACACAGGAAGCAACTTTTGATTTAACATTGTTGTATTGCTGCAAAGGTACCCTCTTGTGATTCTAGCATAATGCTTTAATTTACATGAAGTATCTATATTCATTCGTCGAATGGCTTGGCCTGGACGACTATTTCTATAAATTTAAAGAAAATTTAGATAATTTGGTTGCAAATCTGTTCTAATGATTAGCAAGAGCAGTGATCATTATTGTCAAAAAGTAATCGCAGTAAGATAATTCGTTTGGCAGATAATCCTTTCGTGAGATAAAGAAAACCACCCTTAACAATAGCCCTTGTTCGTTTGGACTTACTTGCTTAGTAAGCTAGTTAGTTTGCAATGCGGTAACCTGGCAACATTAAGTAATGCTGAAAAAAATATGCCAACATTAACCAAAAACTCTTTGCAAAATTTGTTTGCTAACGGAGTAAATCCATAAAATTTCTAGTTTTGCAATCTCAAACGAACTCTTCTAGGGCCGTGAGCTTATTGAACTCTTAAAGTCAGAAATGAATTTAAGTAAATAAATTCGTTTATGGAAAATACATTTTTGTCTTTTTGCTGTGCAGATTCATGTACCAAATTTTGACAGAAGCATGTCTAAATTTTGAAAAAAAAAGGATGCGAGTAGTAATCAACGACGGCCGTGTTCGATTAGCAACTCTCTTAGGTGGTCGCTTACTAGAGAATTTCACATCATTGTACAAGAATATAAAAATGATTTTGTTTACAGAAAACTAAAGTCAATTAGCGTGAAACCCGGTTTGTTTTAATTAACTAAAACTTTTGGGAACAACGTTATTTAAGAACAGCCTTTACCGAGCTCGGCTATTACTCGCATGTAGCTTTTCTTAAATAATTTTATTTTTGCAAATTACAACAAATCGAACGGTTCTGTGTACGTAAAAATTTTAGAATTATGGCGCCATAGCGAACACATACTCGTTGAGTAAGCGAGTACTAATCGAACACGCTAATCCAAAATATAGTGGTAAAAGTAAAGAGCAGGGTACAACAGAGAATGTAGAGTTAAGTAAAAAGCTGATTTACAATTTTCACGCAGTAATTTAAGTTTGAAATTTTTTAAAAACAATTGTTGAAGTTTATAGATTAAAATTGTATATCAAACATTCATAATAATCATCTAAAATTCACAAAAAATTATTTTTGGCATTTCTTTTTCTTTCAAATAACATTAAATGGTTTTGCGCTAGTGGCTATACCTTATTTATTGTATCATGGTATAGGGCTTTTCTAATGCTTAATAATTACAATAAGTTATTAGCCAATATAACATAAATGATACGAACTGACGAAAATTTGGAACCACGCGTCTTCGTGTATCTTACACACATACGGTACTAAAGAGCGTAGATTGAGACCCACTTAACATGTTTCTTAATGAATGAATTTTTTTTTAAATTCAATTCAATTTTATTTCTTGTGATTTAACAATGTTTACATTTGACTTAAGAATTAAAGAGTTTAGGAATTTCATTCCTTTTCTACTTTGTAATTTTAATCTATTTCTTAATATAATATATGCAAATTTATGTTGCTAATAGATAATAGAAGGAAAAATTTCAAAACCTTTTTGAAACAATTTTATTAAAACTACTAAAATCTAAGGTAAAATTATACTGAAACTATTTCATTGACATGTGTGTACTGTGACTGTTGACATCGAAGTTTGAATTTTGCTATAAATTTTAGCATTTTAGCACCCACGAGATCTACGCCAGCTAATGTATGTACGCCTCGAGTTGAGTAATGCCATGGAAGCTTTAATATGAGTTTTAAAAGTTTATTTTGAGCTATCTGCAGTTTTTTAGTGTGACATGCCGCAATCGAAGACCATACTGGTGCACCGTAGAAAATTAGTGGTTGAAATATTGCTTTGAATATTAACATTTTGTTGTGCGCGTTCAGGGCAGAGTTCCTATTTATAAGAGGGTACATCAATCTAGTAACCTTGTTGATTTTATCGATCATGTAAGGTATATGACTTTTAAATTTAAATTTGGGATCCAAGATAACGCCTAAATACTTTACTTTATTTTCCCACGGGACATCATGATTTAAAAACTGAAGTGGTGCTTGCGGCAGAAAACATGGTTTCCTTTTCCTTGTGAAGTAGATTGCTTGTGTCTTTTCGGGATTCACTATTATGTTCCATTTTGTAAAATATTTGTGTAGCTCGGATAAGGCAGATTGAAGATTGGCGATAACGACAGACGAGTGAATGTCGGATGCCACGCCCATTCTAGCACTTTCCACTCAGTCGACGAGGACGAAAGGAAGGAAAATCTAAATTCCATGTATGAGGGAAAGTATATGTACATAGGTCGGATCAACCGACAAAAACTTTTTTACTTGTTATTTGATTTCTTTATTCGATGCACTTTTACCTAAAGTAGTCGAAAATTCAGTGCCCACCAATAAATTTGACTAAAATGTTGCAATGGCGAATCTTTCTGCTAAATCATTGCCAACACAGTTGTCATCTTCTTTTGCAATATTAAAAAAACAAAGACTCTAATTTGTATCTAGAGTAGCCCTGGGGGGGTTAAATATTTGACAATAGAAAGTCACCACGCCGACTTCACAATTTTGATAAGTGCACAAAATTGGATTATTATGCACATGGCCTTATAACCTAGTATTCACCTAAAACGAAATTCTCGCTCCCATAATTAATACATGAAGCATAGAAAACAAAATTTACCACTGGTAAATTCCGCATAGCTATTTTCGTTTGGTGGTAATCAGCCGAAACGAAAAAGTTGCGATATTTGTAACTGTTACAGGGTTTTATCAGAGCAGTATAGACTTTTTTACCATCTGCAAACGAAAACTAATGTTTTGATAGATGTTTTGTCAAGGAATTTTGACATTTGCAAAAAAATAATAAATATTGTAAAGTCATTTTCGAGGGTATTAAAATTAATACGATAAAAATAATTTATTTGAAAATTAATAACGGCTGCTTTTTCTTCAATGGTCTACACTACATTTTTTGTAAAATTGTAAAACTGCTAAGCGAAAAATTTTGTTTTGGGTGAAAACTAGGCTTAATTTAAAAAGAACTCGGTATCGCAGTACCCAATCATTTTACAACACTATCGTATCGAAATACTACCATTTTTGTCAACGGTGTGATAACATTGGAGCAACTTAAAAGTTAGTTAAAATATAAATAAAACAATCGAAAAATCACTTTCCAAACAATGAGTAAAGCAACTGAAAAACTGACAGACTTTACAGGTCTGCATGCTGCTTTCATGGTAAGTACTTTTCTTGTGGAATTCTCCCAAATAAAAATACCCGGCTTGCGGTTTTGTTTGTTGTCATCCAGAAATCCATAAGCGATGCTTTTGAGAAAAACGATGTACAAATTTTAAGAAAATCTTACGATAATTATGCCAACAATTCGGATCATGATAAAAAGTCACCCATGGATCATGCATTCCGTGAGATGCTCATGTTCAAACTCAACAACGATATCGACTCTATAGGGAAGCTGGTCAAATTGTCTGTGGATGCTGTGCGTGCGGAAATCGTGTCAGTCACAATACCCGTAGTCTTGTTGGGCGATATATTCGAGACGGTGACTTTGGATAAATGCGAAAAGATTTTCAATTACGTCGAGGAAATGGTGGAGGTGTGGAAGGAGGAGGTGTTCTTCTCCTCCTGCAAGAACAACATTCTGCGAATGTGCAATGATTTGCTGAGGAGACTGAGTCGAGCTCAGAACACGGTGTTCTGTGGTCGCATCTTGCTGTTCCTCTCCAAATTCTTTCCCTTTTCGGAAAGGTCCGGCTTGAATATTGTTTCCGAGTTTAACTTGGAAAATGTCACTGATTACGGCGTGGATGGCAAAGATCTCGATGACACATTGGAGGATATCGAAGATATTCCCATCAAGATTGATTACAATTTATATTGTAAATTTTGGTCATTGCAAGATTTTTTCCGCAACCCAAATCAGTGCTACAGCAAAGCTTCGTGGAAAATGTTCCAAATGGTGAGGCGACCTGTACACCACTTGCAAGTTAAAGCGAATAAAAACAATTCTCTTTCAGCACGCTAGCACAGTTTTAGAGTCGTTTGCCAGTTTCAAGCTGGAAGATCTACGATCGGCGTCTGCACAACTAGAAGATAACAATTATGACATTAATGACAAAATGGACATGGATCTTAGCTACGCCATCATCGACTTGAAGACCGAAATTGATCAATCTGTACAAAAAGTCGATCATTTCTTCGCCAAGTTTCTTACAAATCCCAAACTGTTGGCTTTGCAATTGTCGGATGCCAACTTCCGAAGAGCCGTACTTGTACAGTTTCTCATACTCTTTCAGTATTTACAGCTGACAGTAAAATTTAAAGCGTAGGTACAATTGATTTTTAATGCTTAGCTAATAAATTTAAAAATGTGTTTCTTGCTGCAGCGACTCAAACACTCTGACACCGGCTCAATCTGAATTCATCAAAGAGACCGAAGCCAAAGTCTATCAGTTACTAGAAGAGACCCCGCCTAATGGTAAACGTTATTCTCGTACCGTGAAACATATGTTGCAGCGCGAAGAAATGTGGAATAAGTGGAAGAACGATGGCTGCAAAGAATTTAAGAAACCTGAAGAATCGGCGTCGGACGATAAGCCACCACCAGCCAAAAAAGAACGTAAAACCCTGGGTGACAGCTTAAGGGATGCTAACAGGCAGGGGAAATTCTTTTTGGGAAAGTAAGTATACCGTTAAAGTCACACATTCACTTAATTCTAGCATTATTACAATCCGTAAGCTTGTGGTGTTCTCTATAAATGGAGGAAATCTACATTTGATAGTATGATATGATTATCAATATTATGCTACGAATCTGATTTACGAGATACTCGATGGAAATTTTTGTTATCACAAACGTGTACCATGTTACATAAAGTGCAAATAGGTCTATTAAATCTCCCGTCATAGAATGGAGTGTATTCTAAAAATGCATTTCCGTTTGCAACACCGCGAGAGACTTTATAATGTATATATGACATTGATCAATATACAATTCTTAGACCACCTAGCCATGTCCGATTGTGTGTCTGTAAAAAGCACGATAGCGGTCAAATGATGATAATATTAGGAGACGCATTTAACACATCCTAGCTTTTGGATGATTTTTGGACTTTTGTGCTCAAGTAGAACAAAAAGGCCTCTAGCCCTAGTGGACATGTTCTAATATATGGACATATGGTGACTCAAAAATAATCACATCTCGTTATTACTCGAAAAATTGTACTTATAAGATGTGCTTGAATTTCAGGCTAGGACACATGGCCGCTGTAGTTTAAACATGCGACCAATTGAAAATGTAGACAAATAGGTTTCCAAATTAAGGCAAATTACACAACAGACCTAAAACTAGGTTCAGTTGAAAAGGTTTTAGGATCCCTATTGTTGTCATCCCTGCAAGAGCAATTCTAGCTTGCCACTCACCAACTCGGCTTCAGGGAAGTGCATAGCACGGCAACGTATTTGCATAATAACTTCTAAAGTTACAACCGGCCTCTCCCAACTGACGTTTCAGTGGTGTCGTACGCCGATGATAGTTCCATCATCCCCTTATGCGTTCACGTTGAAGTCATAAGTGCTAAAATATGCGACTATTTGGCCACCATCGCTAACTTCTTTGGGGTGCTCAATCTTTAGTTGTTCACTACAAAGTCTACTGTATTCCTCTTCACTTGCTGGACTCGGGTTGGCAAAATGGACCTTAACATTGTCGTCGAAGGCAGGCGTATCCTCAGGGTGCACAATCCTAGGATACTTTGGGTAGTCTTTGACAACCTTTTCCATGCCACCTACATCAACCAGAAAGCAAAAGTGAGAAATAAGGTCCCGAAAGCGTAAGCAGGCACCTCCTGGGACAAAGAGAAGGAGAGGTAACACAATTTGTTGCTGACATGACAGTTCCGCTTGTCATGTCACCTGTCAAGTTATTTAAACCATTAGTCATGATAGCATTCGACCTCCACGACCCATCCGTAATTCAGGTGTCAAAGCAAGAACATACAAGACGTTATTCCATCAGATGTCAATCGAGTGTCCATATCTAATGCCCTGGAAACCTAGCTTCAATTGGCGGCCTTCAAAGTCATAAACGACACTGTGCGGCTACTTCCTTGGCGAACCTCTTCAATCCTAGCACAACAGTAAGTCGGCTTAAGTAACGTTCTGGATTGCTAAAGGGAAGGCATTGTTCCCTGCACGCTAAACAGGTGCCCTTCCTGTATACGAAGCCCTCATTAAACTTCGCTCTTAGTCAACTGTCCGTTTAATCCCATCACCCTACGACCCATTGATCATTGGTCGCGTTCAACTGAGATGGAACAATTTCTCCGTTTTCCAGCTTTAACTTGACACACAATTAATTTTTTCTCCATATTCTTGATACATGTTTTGTTACTATTTTTGGAATCAAGGATGGAGTGTATATGAATCTGCCTGCCTTTACTTAAACAAGTTATTAATTTCTTCATTTGTTAAAGTTCTTGAATAGTTTCAAGCGTCCTTACTCCCCTTTACATGCCATAAAGCAGCAATCTATCAAATCAGTTTTAATCTAATTGTATTTTGTCTTTGTCTTTTTTAGTGATGTGCTCACACGCCTCTGGAACCATTCGCCCGATAACTTGCAAGCGTGCAAGAGTGAAGAGCGCAACTTTCTACCTCAAGTCGAAGCATATTTGGAAAGTTCTCGCGATAAAAACGACACATCTTTCGAATGGCGTGCTTTACGCCTTTTGGCACGACAGTCGCCACATTTTTTCACTTTCATCAACTCACCTTCGTATAAAATTTCCGACTACCTGGACGCGGTACGAAAGCGCTTAGTTAAAGAACGCATCGATTCGGCCAAACAAGCGGCAGCCAATTCCAATGGAAACAATTCAGAAAGCACGACCTCACCGGGAGAAATTCAAGAAGCTGAAGCACTACAGGAACAAGAAGTCGAACAAGAGGGCAACGACGAGGGTGTGCTTGAGGGCGAGGAAGAAACAAATGATCTGGAAAAGGCCGAAGAAGACAGCAATGCCCACTCAAAACCGATTACAGCCTCTAGAGAACAGATTGAGGAGTTGGCGCCATTGATTGGCGATGACTGGAAGAAATTGGGCAAAAAATTGGGTTACGCTGCCGATGAACTTCTGTACTTCGAAACAGAACATGCCGAGCGGGACGGTGGTTGTGTCTCGATGTTGGTCAATTGGTTTGCAGATGATGACGACGCCAGCTTAGACAATTTGGCCTACACAATGGAAGGTTTAGAAATCAACACAGCCGCCAAGGCAGTAAAAGCATTAATAGAACGTTTGGCCGCTAAAGCAGCTGCCCAAAGAGATGCAGCCGATGACGATAAAATGGATGCAAATTAAAAATATTTAAAAACGTAATTCTTAGTGTTTCTTTTATTATTAAAAAAAGAGTCCAAAACTAAAAGAAAATAATGGGTTCACAATAATTTATCACATGTACAGGAGTATATAAGAACGCATTCTTTCTTTTTTTTTTCATACATAGTTAGTATTTTAAATTAGTACAAAATAAGTAGTCGACACATAAAAGTTCTGTCGAGAAAAATGATTAGAAAACCAAAGCAAATCTAATGGAAAAGAAATACATATGCGGATTTTTCCAAGAACGTTTACCACACATTTGCTGGGATGGAGAACACGCCGGCATTGACAAGTGTTCGTACATCCTGTGTTGGGTTTCAATACCGCTTCCGCTGCACTGGTGGTTTCGGTTTGTTGTGCTGCATATTGGCGCACTTGGGTATATGGCGAGCAGCAGCAGATTCGTTGAAACGCCGGTTGCAATGCGGACATTGTACGTAATCGGGATTCTCTGATGGCGGCGGTGGAGGCAGATCACTCAATTTTCCTCCTTTTGCCAAGTAGGCTTGAACCTTTTTGGCTTCACGTATGGCATTTATGAATTCCTCGTGTTTCCTGCGCCAATTGCTCTTCTTAGACGAATCGGCCTGTGCAGGAGCTGCCGCCGCTACTGGCGCAGGCTTGGGGGCGGTAGACACTTTGCCTTTTCGCAAGTATTTCTCCGCCTCGGTTCCTTTAACGCGATGTTTGGATGCATCGAATATTTTACGTTTCGTGCTGACCATTTTACGGCAAACTTCCTCGTGCTTCGACAAACGATCTTCGTTAAAGTGGCGGTAGCAATAAGGACAAGACGCCATACCCGGCGGTGGTGTAGTAATGCGGGGTGGTGGTTTGACAGCCTGTAAGATGGTGAGTATGTTAGTTAGGAATTAAAGAGAACTGTAAAGTTTTAAATGAAGTATCTTACCATAACGAATGTGGCTGGTTTTCCCCCAACGGCTTTTGACGTAGTCTGGAATGATAAAGGGGAAAATGGATTAGGAGAGTTTCTCCAAGTAAATATCGATTAGATATTATGTATATAAAATCTGAAATATTTTAGCTGCGGTTCGCAAATGCCGGCGATTTCACGAGTAAGAGATATATCTCTAAGCCTATAAAAGCTTCTCTTTAAAATGCTTTAAAGACCCGTTCAAAGCGACGTTAAACAATGCTCCGATTCTTCCTTGATCTTATCTAGCCTATGTTCACATGAGAATTGAAATCTAGATTATCTCTCAATGCTGGAAATACCCTAGGAACTGTCAAACTGACTAAAGTGTTATCGCCAAATTTAGGAAAACCGACGAAATTTTAATATATAAACCAATGAAATGTGTTGCATTAAATATTCGCTACATTTTTGCATTATAAAAATATTTGAAAAGTCGTTAAACTATTCGTATTTTAAAGTATCTCGATCCCATCTCGTACGCATTAACCCCTTAGAAATAGAACGGATGAACCTCTTTATGAAAATTGACGTTCTTTGGGGAAGAATCATAAAAATGTTCTCATTGTAGTGGCGCTGCGCTGTCTTACAATTTCTTGCAAGTTCATTTCTTAACGGCAAAAAATACTATGGAAATTCCTATAAAATTAAAATACATTTTCTATGCTACTTTTTCCAATACATTTTGTATGGCGCTTGGTTAATTATATCAATGTACTTAGTAGGGACATAAATACTGTTACAACATTGAACACACCCATTTCAAAAGTAGAACTAAACATACCCCGTTATTGTCATATGGGTTTTGAAAACAAACCACAATAGCGTTAGTCTGTAACGGGATTTTAAAATTGTTTCAACTTTCATCACGAAGTGGTCAGATAACGAGAACCGTATCGCTGTAATAGCGCCTTTCAAGTGCGAAATGAAAAAAGCGATATTTTCAAAACGCTCCGGCCACTAGGGATTAGCCGCATGTTTGTCTACCGATGCATAAAACTGTTTGAGGAGACTGGAGATGTAAAAGACCGCCACCGGGCCGCCCACGCTCTGCTCGAACACCGCATGTCATCAAAGCCGTTAAATCAAGAATTCACAGAAATCCGCTCCGAAAACAGAAAATCATGGCCCGTGAGATGAATATCACTCAAAAATCCATGAGTCGAATCATTAAAAAAGACTGGGGACTTGGGGCTTTCAAACGACGTACCGGAAATTTATTGACCGCAGCTTTAAAAAAATAGGATTGAAAAATGCAAACGTCTTTTGGTGAAGCACGCTGATAACTTGCACAGAAAAATTCTGCAAAGCAAAATGATAGAGTGTATGCGCGGTCATCTAAGGAAGCATCTGAACTGATCCTAAGGGTGGAAAAGTTTCATCACCCAGCTTCAGTCATGGTTTGGTGGGGTGTCTCTTACGATGGATAGGGTCACTGACCTGAATTTCTGCGAACAAGGAGTCAAAACATCGGCCAAAGTTTACCAAGAAACCGTTTTGGAAGCTGTTGTGAAGCCTCTTAACAATTCCCTGTTCCAAAACCAGCCATTTCCAGCAGGATTCTGCGCCAGCCCATAAGGCTAAAACGTCCCAGGCCTGGCTTCGAAACAATTTGCCAACGTTCATTCCCTCTTAAGAATAGCCCTCAGGCAGTCCAGATTTAAAGCCATCAATAGATTTCTTTTACAACAACGTGTGTGTTGTAAAAAGAGTTTAGTTGACTATGTCAACTTGTGTGCCGTGCCGTGCATGTACGTATGTTTAGCACGTTTGTTTTATTTCGGTCTGTTGCTTTTACACATTGAACAGGGATTAATCAATGTCACTTTGCCATTTTGTTAAAAAATTGTCTTCTATATAAATATAGAAGCAAGAGGTCTTGAGCCGGTTTAATCCCTGTTCAATGTGTAAAAGCAACAGACCGAAATAAAACAAACGAGCTAAACATACATTCTTATTACTTTTTGACGTCTGAACGGGCCTTTTTAAGAGGAACGTGTATTTCCGTTACAAGTACGTTCCACATCAACTTCCTACCAGATACAACACTGTTTCGTATCCTACTACCTTATATTACAACGACTCAACGTCTAATTGTGAATAAAAAGCGCCATGATCTAAAGTGTAATAAGTCAAGCACAGAATTCGGTAGATATTTTTAATAAATTTCATTCGTACAGCGGCTTTTCTAAGTGTATAGAATTTGTGAGAAAAGAAATTATTTAAGTATTTTCAGCTCGAAATTAGCTTAAAGAAGTTGATGGAGTTTGGAGTAAAGTGTGTGATTTAAATTTGTTTGTGGTTTTACGAACGTGCAAGTCTCATAATGCCAATGGCAGAAACAACACAATTCAGACATTGAAGAGAACATCCCGGAAGGGGTTACGGTTGAAAATTTTCCTTAAAGTAATAGGTAAGTAACAAACTATGTTTACACTTTATAGTTACCTTAACGCCCTTTGTTGTGGCCGTTGATCCCCCGCCTGCCGTTGGCTTTTTCATTGGCGATTTTGTCGTCGATCCATTGGTCGTTGTGGACGTTCGAGATATTGAAGATACCTGACTAGCACTACTTGGGGACCTCGGTTGTGCTGCTGTCCTTGTCGCTGTGGTGCTGGGGGATTTTTTCGTTATCACTGGATTCAGTCGAATGCCGCCATTCGAAGCCGGCGATGCCTTCTTACTGATTGTTATCGTGGAATCCATTACATCTTTGCCGATTCCATTGGTGCCTCTGCTGCTGTTGTTGTTGCCGTCGTAAACAACAGAGCCCAAAATACGTGTATTGTCCAAACTCAACGATGAAAACTCTTTAGGAAAGGTTTCACTTTCTAAATTGTCCATATCTTCCAAATCACTACCAAATAAATTGCCATTCGATGAGAAGGTATTGGGGTTGGATTGGGAATTGCGCATGCTTGACGTTGTCTGTTTGGTGGTAATTACCGATCGCCTGGTAGTGGTGGTGGTGGCGTTCGAACCTCCTGCCAAACGTCGCATTGTGCCAGGCTGTTGTGTTGCTGTCCTGTTAGTTGTCGTTGTGATGGGTTTCAACGGGTGACTGCGATCGATGCCAACGCCTCGACGTTGTTGGAACATTTGACGGACCTGGACGTACAAATCAAAACAACAATTTTAATAAAATTAATAAATTATTCAAAGGTTAAGAATTTCTGAATATCAAACAATTTTATGAAATTTCTTAAGTAAACACAAAAGTCCACATGACACCTACTCTAGATTCAGTTAGCAGTTGGATGTAAACAGGTAGCCAGACTGGCATGCTTTATCTTTGTATGGCCGTCCGCGTCAGTAGGGTAATTTTTTAATATATTAAAGTATTTAATTTAGGAATTATCTCCCGGTCATACATAAATCTGATTTGATATCGGGTTGGATTGCTCATCGCTAAGTACATTTGTAGGGGACTAAAATAAAACATATGGGTCGGCGTGGTGTGATGGCCAGTGAGTGGTACTATCACACAAGTAAGTCCGGGTATGAATACTATAAATAAAATTCATTGACGTGTTACAGCCTTGTAAATGCCGCCTTCTTCACGAGAAAGAGTTAAATCTCTAAGCCAAATAAAAAACTTCTCTATTAGCCGTTTGGAGCCAACAAAAGTAGCTCCTGGTAACAAAGTTTAAATACGAATTATGTCCTGCACACCTCACTGACTTAAAGGACGTTCCGCGTTTGTTCCTTAATCGAATGTTTATGGCATAAATTAAGATTTTGGTTGAAAATCAATCGGAACAATTTGTTTTATGTGTGGGTTGATGCCGCATAACAAACTTTTTAAAAGTTTGACAAAATATGCAACCGTTAGGTCGGGGATATATCAAAACTTGGGCGCATTAACTACTAACTAGAAAAATGCCGGGCGGCACGGCAATGAGAAACACTCCATCATTCCGATATTCGGACCACTCCGCAACTCTGTTGCACAAGATCGGTTTAAAAATTTGATTGGGGCAAATATTTTGCGAATAAAACATAAATCAGTACTGGAGCGGTATGAATCCAAATCAAAAACGTTCATGTAAAGAGGCTTTACTGAAAGATGGATTAATTTGGCCCAGATTAGGTAAGAATGGTTATAAACGCTCAAAACGCAATATGCTACATATTTGCAAAATCAGCTACGTTAAAACATGGAAAGATCTGGTCAAATTTCCACTTAAGTTAGATCGGATTTAAAATGTAGTTTCTAGGGTGGCAGGACTTCTATTCTGGGGGCCCTTGTGTTAGTGCTATTGAAATACATGAACCGATATGGTCTAATTTTTAAGAATTTTCGACAAAATTTATACGAAATTTGGTCAAAATTTAACATGTGTGGTTTCTAGAGGTGCGAGTTCTCAAATTCTAAAAGACCTTTGTATGGACTGAAATAGACTAGTTTTGTCAATGGCCCAATTCTAAACAATATGCAAAGTTTCGTCAACATTGCTTCACAATATCGACCTGTACTTTGATTACAGCGATGGATGAACAGATGGCAGGGCATTGCTCAAAGGAGGCAGATAGTGATTCTGAATTGATCAGTATAATAAACATGATGTACTCGTATATATCCAATGGACAAGAGAGAAGTCTTTTATACCCGCCACTGAATTGGTCATTCCGTTTGCAACATTGATCTGAATAACATTTTAAGACGATCTAGTTATCTCAATCCGACCTTATGTCTGTTGAAAACACGATAGCGGTGAAACGAATAACCTAGGTCACTTTATATTTTAAACAAATCTGAAGTAATTTTGTAACTATATAAGGCCTAAAGGCTTGGTTACTTTTTGAATATCAATAAATGAAATGAAATCAGCCCAGGGAGGAAAAAGTTGTCATTTAAGAGACAGAAGTAACCTCAGGAAAAAGTACATTTTATTGAACGTTTGCCTAACAAATCAAAAGTTTTTGTGGACGGACAGTGGCAAAATTTGCTACGGTTATTTGGTACGAGCTTAATGCCTCAAATATTGCTGCACGTTTCGGATTTTGTGGCCTAAAAAATGTTTCGTGTGGTCAAAACGTAAAACCACTGTTTCACTTCTTCTCAAAGCTTTGCTTCGCTCGACACAAAAGTGTCATTAGGTCCACAATAAGTGCGACATAAGGGGTTTGGACATTATGAATTTGTTTTTGCGACATAAGGTCCATGGCACTACATATCCTATATCCAATGTGAAAACTATCGTTATTTTGGGTCGACTAAAGTAGAGCTTTGAGAACAGGTGAATTCACTAAGTGATCTTCGAAGAGAGTGGAATAACAAAGTTACATCCGTTGAACAATATTATCGGTATCGGAAAAACAAACTTCGAAAATTAAAAGTGTGAAGTATAAATGGGTGATTCTGAGATTATGGGCCAATTTCGACATCATTTTTGGGATTCGATTTTTTGCAGAATTTAATATACTTAGTAGGGACATAAATACTGTTACACACATTTTATGCTGAAAAATAAAAAGTACTGAATGTTTTTGGACCAAATAGTTTTTAATATATTTATTGATGTATATTGTATCCAAAAAGAATCTACTTATTCAAAATGTCCGCCTTTTGCCTTTACACACGCCGTAAGTCGCACTGGCCAATCGTCCATAGCTGCACGAACCTCGTCCATTGGAAAATTGGCCACAGCTCGAACCAAAGCAGTCTTAGGAGATCCAATGTTGGGGTATCTTTTGTGGTTTGTCACAAAAGATACCCCAACATCTCTGTCCTCTAAAACCGTCCACAATTTGTTATCCAATGGGTTCAAATCTGGACTGCCTGAGGGCCATTCTTCAGAGGAAATGAACGCTGGCAAATTGTTTCGAAGCCCGGCCTGGGACGTTTTAGCCTTATGGGCCGGCGCAGAATCCTGCTGGAAAGTCCATGGCTGGTTTTGAAACAGGGAATTGGTAAGAGGTTTCACAACAGCTTCCAAAACGGTTTCTTGGTAAACTTTGGCCGATGTTGTGACCCCATCGTAAGAGACACCCCACCAAACCCTGACTGAAGCTGGGTGATGACCCTTTTCCACCCTTGGGATCAGTTCATATGCTTCCTTAGATGACCGCGCTTACACTCTGTCATTTTGCTTGTTAAATTTTTCCAGAACGGTAAAAATTTTTTCATCCGTGAACAAAATTTTTCTGTGCAAGTTATCAGCGTGCTTCTCCAAAAGACGTTTGCATTTTTCAATCCTATTTTTTTAAAGCTGCAGTCAATAAATGTCCGGTATGTCGTTTGAAAGCCCCTATTCCCAAGTTTTTCTTAATGATTCGACTCATGGACTTTTGCGTGATATTCATCTCACGGGCCATGATTTTCTGCTTTCGGAGCGGATTTCTTTGAATTCTTGATTTAACGGCTTTGATGACATGCGGTGTTCGAGCAGAGCGTGGGCGGCCCGGTGGCGGTCGTTTACATCTCCAGTCTCCTCAAACAGTTTTATGCATCGGTAGACGAACATGCGGCGAATCCCTATCTCAGAATCAATCAAATATAAAGAGTTTGGGCAGTTTATTTAAGAGCGACGAAAACTTCAGGAAATGGCACCGCAAATTTTTGACCTTGTCGTTGGTAAACCCAGAACAAACAGAAGAGACGTTCCTTGAAATCATCGGAATTGCCTTATTATTTTCGTAATATATTTTAAGTAAAATATTTAATGATACTCGGTTCTTAGCAAATCGCAAAAGGTGAAAAGAATAAGCACAGTAAACGGGGAATGTCACAACATCTATGGACATTATGGTATTTTTAAAAGTGGCATAAAGTTCTTGGACACGCTACCTGTAAAGCTGCCTAACTTTCCACAAAGAAGTTATTATTTTTAGTCTATTGCTAGTATCTAGCTAATGTAATACGACAAAATTAAAAAGTTTACATGGATCCTAGCTGGGAACGGCGACTTCTTATTTTAAAGTATTTAAAAAGTAGATGAATATAAATATTATTACCATATGACAAACAACAACAAACCTCATCTTATTAGCATGTAGAGTAACTCACTATTTCAAAAATAATTTCCTATTTTGTGTTAACTCTCATTTAAGGAGCAATACTCACAAGCTAAATAATTAAACATTTTGTAGTTTGTCAAAGGGGGAAGGAAGTACATCCATTGTGAAAAATGTCAATACTTACCTTTCCATTTCCTAGGGCATTTCTCGAAGCCACCGGTGATTCACTGCTACCATCACCTTCAGTTAAAGCCAATCTTTTCTGCTCTCGTTCCTGCAATTGTTTCCTCTGGAATCTCATCTGCAACAAAATGAAAAAGATAAAATAGTAAATTTGTTGCCATCCACGTTCTTTAAAATCGTTCCAAATGAAACATGCATGGAACTGTCAGTTTGTTTTAGTTAATTTCTTTAAACGTTTCACAAAGTCGCTTAATACAAACACCAACGCTAAATCTAGTTTCGTAATTATCCAAAGAACATAAGAATGGGAAGCACTAATTAAAACAGAAATTATGTATGTACTCGTATGTATATGGTGGACATATGTGGCGATCTATTAAAAACTAAAAATTGATTTCCGTTTAATGAAACACTCGTCGTATGTATGTTTTTGACAAAGCAAACCACTCACATCCAATGATGAACTGAAACCCTGCGGTGGCAGCTGACTAAGCGCCTCTATGAGACGTCTACCGGCCCACGATTCGTGTAACTTTATGGGCACAATTTTCTCTCTATAAAATTCATCGTGCTGTGGCTGTTGCGGCGTCTCTTCGTACATTTCGTATTACAACAACACCGAGTATATGTTTTTAATTTGTTTATAATAATTTACAAATATGGCTCTAATTCTAAAGCACAAGTTGTGGTTTGTTTCATTTAATTTAAATAATCAGTTTCGCCGCTCGGAAGTGTCTGTTGCGAGAGTTGTAGCGTTTCGACTTTATGACGTTTTAGGTAAAACTGGTGGTTACTCCGAAATGAAAAACAACAAAAGTGTTCGACAGCCAGACAAAAATAAAAACAGGGGAAGTTTTTGTCTGGTACGGGAGCTCGTGTGTGCCGTGTGTGTAACCTTCCACTTGTGCATGTTGTATGGGTTGATGTGACGCGTCCGATAGAAGGACATGGGCCACAGCAGCAACAATGAAAGTAAACAAAGCTCGGAGGAACGAAAGGTGGACGGCAGGCCGCACAGACAACACAGTACGAATAACTCAAATGTTAATAACCGTTAGTAGATTTTAATGTTAATGGTAGTTTCATGTCGACATACGGACATATAGACATGTTCTTATACACACATACATACGTGGACACATCCATTGACACATACTTCAGTAGAAACGCGGTGTACTCACACATGTGTTTGAGTAAAGTTCATGTGTCCGAGTCTATGACTTTGTGTAGGTTTTTCTTGTTTTTGCCTTTACTAGTGGCTAGTGGCGTACAAATATTAGAATGGGTAGCGGTATACGCAGTAATAAAAGAGACCTGATGCTATAACCTGAGGATAAAAGCACTTTTTATTTTAAGTTCTGCATTGCAAATCGTACAAAATTAAATCTCTCTAGGACCTTTTAGCAAAAATTGTAAGACACATTAGCGTGCTGAGTCGGAAGAGACTTCCAACTACTCAATGTTATTGCATGGTATGTTATTCACGCAGAATACGGCATTAGGAGTTCGTTTTTTAAAAACGCAGCGTCCCAAACGAATACTGTGGACGTTCAACACGTACTGCATGATTTTGAACATGTATGCCGAAAGGATCTCCTTCAAGAATTAGAGAACAAGTCGCTCGTCGCTACAAAGATCGCCTTTTATGTGAAAAAGAGCAAAACTCCATATAAAAGAATATATGGTGTAATTACAGTGATAATAGTATTTTTTCGATATCTGGCACACTTCCCACAATTATAAATTTTTTTTTAAACTACAAGGGCATATCAATAATTCCTTGACTGTTAGAATAAAAATCTGTTTTTTTTTTTTTAAAATATTTTTCCACGTAATCTCCTTTAAGCTCAATACACTTAGTCCAAAGTTTGTAACCCTTCCAAAAAAATAGGATTTGTCGAGGTTCATTTTTCCATTGAGACTGCACACGTGTGAATCCGTGCATTATCTTAAGGAAAAATAATTTTTTTCGGTTTATTTTTTTTAAATCGGTCCAATAAGTTGGCAGAATATTTGCCATTTATTCTTTTTCCCTTCTGATGGTAATCGACGTGGTCTGCTGCTTTGTCTCAGGAGTGTTGCAATGGACCATGTTTCATCCACAGTTGCAAAACGCCGCAGAAACTCATTCAATCCTTTGAAGTTGTCACACGATTACGTTTATGGTCAATTGGCGGCAGCCAACTTGCAGACAGCTTTCTTAAACCCAACTGATCATGTAAAATCGAAACCACACTGTCTACGAAATGCGTATAGCATCAACAATTTCACGCACTTTTGCTCTACGATCGGTCAACACTATCTCATGGATTTTTTTCGACATTTTCGGGTTTATTGACCTCAATTGGCCGTCCAGAACGTTCAGCGCCATTTGGACTTTTGCGACCACAACAAAAGTCAGTAAATCACTTTTTACTATTGAAATCGATGGTGCAGAGTCCCCATTGTATTTATCAAGCTTTTACTTTCAAATTATTTCCTTTTCTTTGGCAAATAATAATGTTTAATGAGCACAAGAAATTCCCTTTTTTCCATTTTTAACAAAATCCAAGAGGTTGTATGTTTTAAACAGCTGTTAAATACAAACTAAATGACGGAACTCTTTCAAAATTTGACAGTAGTCTATTAACAGATGGTACTGGATGGGAGCAGTGTTGCATCTGATATAACTTTGAATTGATATTATAGATATGCCCGGTATTTTAAGTGCAAAATGTAAATTGTATAACTTTAACGTTCTTAAAATTCTTAAGATAAAAATGAGATCGCAAAAGAGATAGAAAAGGAAAGTTATTTTTACCAGTAAAAATTGTTCTGTTTGAAATTGTAAAAAACAGAAAATGAACATTTTTCTGCAATTTAAAATCTCTGTATGTTAAAAAAATTTAAAAAAAAAATATAAAAACATGAAAATATTCATATTTTAATGAATAAAGTACTGATCGTTGCTTTATTCAATAAAAAGCTGTAATAAATTTATTACTGAATAAGTTTTTTTTAAAAAAAAAAATAACGAAAAACACATTTTTTAAGCACTTTTGACATTTTCGTCCTGGTTGATCTTCTGGTGGAAGCCCCATATACGAAACAAAGAAAGTTTATTTTTAAAAATTTAGTTCTGTCGAAATAAGTTATAATATATAAGTTATTAAGCGGGCTTTAGCCAGTTAACAGACCGAAGCATTTCCTCACCAATGGCATATCGGTCTTGTTGTTTCACACGTAGTTTTGCAACTTCTGCTGTGAGCGGTTCGTCTTTTGACACTTACGATTATTTTGCTCTGAGGGCTCAATATATTTTGGCGACTAAAAACTTTATCTACTTTTTTTCTTTCTTTCTTTCTCTGTGTAGATTTGTTTGAAAATTGGCTTGAAAATCTTTTTTAGATTGACCGAAAAGCGTTTTTTTTAGAAATCATATGCATAATTTTGGGAAATGGCTGTATTTTGGAAAACAAACTCTAAAATTATCCAAAATTTAACTGCAGTTTTTCATAAATTTGTACTGTTTGACTGGCTCTCGACCCACTCCAATGTAAATACATCTATACTCGTGTCATTACTTTTGTTGTCTCCAACAGTTTAAATACCCAATGCCTAAACCAAAATATTCCAATTATAATACCGAACTTTGTTTGGCAAATCAGGCTTCTCTATTTGAATGCTTCTAATATTGATCAACTTTGTACAACAAGGACACAGTGAAGGCATTTCGTGAAAAATGTCGAATAGACGAACGTAACTTATTTATAAACTCAAATGAATTTGTTAATTAATAATGACAAATTACATATTCTTATCTGCCAGTAAATGGGGTTTATTTATTATAAGGAATATCTCAACCCAATCAGGTTATAATAATTGACGCGGAGTTGACATTTAAAATTATAAACACTTATTCAAATTAAATTTTAAAACTTTTTTTTTATATGTCAGGATTTATTTGGATCATATAGCATTTTAAATGGACATAATGCCGTCACTATATCGAGAGCTTACAGTGAAAAAAACGTAAGCGTCATTTTTTTCGAAACTCGCTTTAATGTTTAATATCGAAATACAAAAAATTAAATATTTATAAGTATATTTACAAAGATATAGTAAATTCAATTGTATTGGAATCCTCTACTTATAGATGAATTGAAAATCAAGTGTAAAATCTCTTAATAAATAACTTTCCCTAACTATATTTAAACAGCGAATTTAAGAATTTTTTGAAATCCTTCTTTTGACACTAAGTAAGGAAAACACTAGAGAAAGTTCAAAGACTTGCTGCTCTATTTGTGACGTAACATATTGCGCATTTCTCACGAGGGGGATGGCAAGAGAGGCAGGTCTCTGGTCGCAGTCACATACTGGACACTAAACTACTTAGAGCATAAGGTAATTCTTGCAATGCGATCTCTTACCGTCATCTTAATAAAATCCAAATTTGTTTGGAGTTGCAAGGTGTCAATAAGTAATGCAATGTTGAAGACAACGGAGTGGCCAATCACCATCTCTCTTGTTGTACAAAAAGCTATGCCTTTGACTTCTAAGGAGTTATGCAGATTAAAAAACTTGAAAAGTAAATCATTTAAAAAGTTTAAAAGAATAGGTCTAATGGCTGATTATGGTAGATATTCCTTGACGAGAGAAGTTGTACAAAGTTGCAAAAGTTTGGGACAATTTTAAAAAGGACCCTAAATCATTTGTTTATTTAAAACGGCGTACTTCATCTAAGCTTAAGATTTATTGGTGTTGAGTTCTCAGGTGATCAGTTAATTTCATACTATTTTGCTGACTTTGTCAAAATTACGTTCGTGTAACCCTAAAATTTCTTTCCCTTACAGAATTTCTTCAGTAAATCAGATCTATTTTAGATTCTGCACTTATCGAATTTAATTTGCATTGTCTAAAAATCACTATTGCTTCTGGAATTTCTTATGAAAAGGCTGTTTGGAATCCATTGTCTTAACCTTATCTTTATTATATAATTTATCGTTTAAATTGGAGTACTTTCCTGATTTATGGCAAAGGTTTTTTTTTCCACTTTATAAATCTGCTACTCTGTTGGATGTTTCGAACTATAGAGCGATTTCCAAAAATTAATTTATTTGAATTAATTCTAACGAATTTTGTTTTACATAATGTGGCCCCTCTATCAGTGCCAACAACTATTTATTTTGAACATAATTTGATTTAATAATATTTTCATAAACTGGCTTTTCTCCTATCTAAAATGTCATTCTTAAATGTAATTCATTAACGACTTGTCCAAATCTGTTATGTTTCTAATATTTGCAGACGACGTGGAATTATTTTTCTCTTATGCTAGCCTTGCGGACTGTCATATCTAGGACAGATTTAATACCAGATTTAGTGTGAATTTAATTTATGGACTTGAACATAAAAAAGTGTAAGCATAGGTGCGTCTCTATTAGTAGATAGTTGGCTACTAAATTTAAATTATGTGGCTCTGAATTGAATTTCAATTACTGATCTTGGTTTTATGATGGACAGAAAGTTACATTTTAATAACCGTATCGAGTGCTGGCTTTAATTTTATGAATTGCTGCGCATAACTGTTTACTGACTAGTCAGGCCAATTTTAGAATTTGGATCGGTGGTTTAGTATCCCCAATATGATTACTATGTTAACAAAATTGAGTCCGTGCAGATTATTCTGCTTATAAAATTTACATTGCAGAACTGGTTATGAACCACCTTCTTACAAAAGCAGGTTAAATCCAATTAAATTGCCCTTAATGGAGAGTAGGCGAACTGTGATGAATACGATGATGGTAAATAAAACTATCCGTGGGCTTGTGGCTTCTAAATTAGTAATATCAAAAAATGTCTACGTCCCATTTAGATTTTCTAGATACTATCACTGTTTAAACTTAGATTTGCAAAGGTACAATTATGCAGGTGACAAGAACAGAACCGAAACCCTCTGTTAGAAAATAACAATTGCTCGTAGGTGTCTTGACGGGACATTGTAATGATAGAGAGGTGACTAGAAAATGATACTTTCTTAAAGATCTAGAAGGTTTATTGAGTTTAAGTAGATTTAATGAGTTTTAAAAACGCTCTGTCGTGACAGCTTCCCATAGAACTTATAGCGTATTTTTTATAATAGACAAAGGACAAACACAATGTACCCACTCGAGGTTATCAAGTAGATGTTCCCAGTCTAACCTTTTAAGGTTACCCTTTATTACAAGACCTTCTATCCCATTCATCTTATAAAATAAAGTACTATAGAATGTTCCTTATGGTTATAAGTTTTATACTAGTAAAATTTTTATAATTATTCATAATTGTATCATCGATATACAAAAATGGTCCTAACAAGTTGCTGTGAATATCTTAACATATAAATGAATTACCATATTTGTAACAAAAATGTACAGAAGGCTTAAAATTTAAATTTTCTATACAAATTGGTTCTTTTAAGCTATTGTAAGATTTTATACCTCTTTCTTATTAAATTATTCATATATTCTAAACAGAATCGTAGAACTCTGGGAACGAACTCGTATTTTTTAGCTCTTTTTGTTTGCATATTAAAATTGGTTTGTTTGGGGAAGTAATAACCCAATCATTAAAAAAAATTACTAGTTATCGTTGTACTCCTAACCAACATTTCTATGCAACATGTTTCTGCTGACATGAAACCATTTCGCGCCAATTTTGGCACTTGTTCCACATGCGTGAAATGTGAAAGTTTGAATGAACCCGTCGTCCCTATTAACGCGAAAACATGTTAACTGCTTATTGTATGGGAGAATTTCACTTTTCCTGCAATTTCGTTTTGATTGACTGTTGAAAATGACAAAATAATGTTATATGTTGCATAAACTAAGATAAAAATAAATAACACTGTGCTACAATAATTTTAAAAGATTGATTGCTAAAATGAATGCAACCAAGAAAAGAGGGCCGAGTGAATTGATGTAGGCCATCGTCATTTATATGCCATGTACTAAAAGGGCTGGAAGGTAAGGTTTTTGAATTTTGTCCTCATATTGACTGTCAATATTATGGAAATACACACACAAATTCGAGCATATGTTTGGATGCATCATTTGTATGATTCGCATCTCAAGGACTCATGCCAGGCCTGAAGTTTTGCGACACCTATTGTATCTGATAATTCTACTCCGAAGAAAATATAATCAGCACCATTCTACGAGGGTTGCTATTTATATATCGGGTCAAGCAATACAAAAACAATAATTTATCATTGGAAAATAATCCTCGCTCAAACCATTTTTCGAAGCTCTTTTGCCACTCCGATTGGTACACCTCCAGAACATGGTCTTTTAACGCTTTAACAGCTGCTTCGGGCGTCGAAAAAGGATGACCACACAGTTTTTTCTTGTTGTAAGGGAATGAGAAGTCATTGGGTGCCAAATCAATGCTGTACGGCAGATGACTCATCAATTCGACGTCTTGAGTGCTTGAGTAGCCCATTGTTTCAGCTGATGTGTGAGAGCACGCTTTATTCGTGTTTTCCCCCCTTTCGTCGAACATTGTTAGCGAACAGATGGTTCAGAATTGACCGTCTTATGCACGTAGAAAAAAAGTATGGTTGGGATAAGAATATTCGAAGAGGACCATACTTTTGTGGTACAAGAAAGTTATGATCCTCACAACAATAGTATGATTCAAATACAACTACTTAGTAGGGACATAAATACTGTTACAACATTGAACACACCCATTTCAATAGTAGAACTGAACATACCCCATTAAAGTCTTATGGGTTTTGAAAGCTAACCTCAATAGCGTTAGTCTGTAACGGGATTTTAAAATTGTTTCAACTTTCATCATGGAGTGGTCAGATAATGAGAACCGAATCGCTGTAATAGCGCATTTCAAGTGTGAAATGAAAAAAATCGATATTTTCAAAACGCTCCGGCCAATAGGGGTTAGCCGCATGTTCCTCTACCGATGCATAAAACTGTTTGAGGAGACTGGAGATGTAACAGACCTCCACCGGTCGGGCCGCCCACGCTCTGTTCGAACACCGCATGTCATCAAAGCCGTTAAATCAAGAATTCACTGAATTTTTTTACCGTTCAGGAAAAATTTAACAAGCAAAATGATAGAGTGTATGCGCGGTCATCTAATTAAGCATCTGAACTCATCCCAAGGTTGGAAAAGGGTCATCACCCAGCTTCAGTAATGGTTTGGTGGGGTGTCTCTTACGATGGGGTCACTGACCTGCATTTCTGCGAACAAGGAGTCAAAACATCGGCCAAAGTTTACCAAGAAACCGTTGGAAGCTGTTGTCCAGTCCCAGGCCTGGCATCGAAACAAATTGCCATCGTTCATTTCCTCTGAAGATGGGCCTTCGGGCAATCCAGATTTGAACCCATTGGATTACAAATTGTGGACGGTTTTAGAGGACAAGGTTTGTCACAAAAGATACCCCAACATTGGATCTCTTAAGACTGCTTTGGTTCGAGCTATGGCCAATTTTCCAATGGACGAGGTTCGTGCAGCTATTGACGATTGGCCAGTGCGACTTAAGGCGTGTGTAAAGGCAAAAGCGGACATTTCGAATAAGTAGATTCTTTTTAGATACAATATACATCAATAAATATATTAAAAAATATTTGGTCCAAAAACATTCAGTACTTTTTATGTTACAGCATAAAATGTGTGTAACAGCATTTATGTCCCTACTAAGTATACTATGATCATCACAACCATACTCACAACAATAGTATGATTCACACATAACCATACTATGATCCTCACAACCATAGTATGTTTTATATACAACCATACTATAATTCCTACAACCATAGTATGATTCACAAACTAGATCCCCAAAACTAATTATTAGAATTGGGTTGAGGTGCCAACAATAAATTTGAATTATGAAAATTATTTAAAAATACATCAAATTGAAAATAATAGGAGTGATTTATCTGTTTAAAAAAACGTAGGCGTTTTTATCAAAAATATTCCAGTTAAAGAAAGCCAGCGCAGTTTGTTAAACAAGTTTTAATTTCCATATAAAAAATACTATTACTGAATTTGATCAATAACAATAACATTATTCTAAAAAGCATATTCAAATGAAGAAAAATTACAACATATAGCATGTTTGTCGCAATCATATTATTGTTAACATAAAACCCAAAAAAAATACTTTTGTCGCACCAACCACATTTATGTTGTTGCTACAACCACATTTTCAGTTTCAAATTTGGCAATAATATTATTGTTATATTTCAACAATATTAATATTGCGGCTAATCATACTATTGACCTGTAATACCGAAAAAAACATCATTTGCTTCGATGTCTTTTTCCGCGAAGAACTTTTGTTATACATAATTGGTTCGCCTTAAAGGATCCATAAGGTCGATTACTGTTTTACTTCGGACTCGTACGCATAGATCTTTGTCATAAACTGCATTTTATCTAACGCGGTTGGATTTTTTTTTAACATTTTGCTCCAGTCGACACTAGCCTTTTTTTGCCAAATGAAGTTGCAATATTCTATGATGCCTATCTTAATAATGCCCAAGGATGCCTGAATGTCATGATATGTTACATGTCGATATTGCTTTATCTTAAAAACGACCAAGGTGGAAAATATATCCTAAAGCAAACGGAGTCTGAGACAGAACGCTTGGTTCTCAGTGGTTTTTCATCACCAGAAATCGAAACAAGTTGATTAAGACACTCTTGTCAACAAAATCAAAACAATAACCGCTTAAATAGCAACACTTTCGGAGTAAAGCTATGCTAAAATTTTCAACCATACCAATGGAAAATACAATTTGAATCTGGCAACACTGGTACGTTCGGACCCTACGATGAATTTGTATTCAATGTTGCGCAAAATGATTCATTATCCGTAAAAAATATTACGACGTTAAGATATGAAAAAATGATTATTGTGCCAGCCAACGGTACAGACGGCCAAAAATTTAGACCTAAACATACATAGGCCATATTTTTGATGCCAGAATTTGAATTAAGGGTATAATTAGAAAAAAACAGGTGGGCGATTCGTAATCCGAAGCTTTGCAGGATTAACATTACTTAGTTTTCGGGATCCTAAGAACTCTTGTTTCATGGGTTAAGGACTCCAATTTTACCAATTTTACCAATTCTTTAAATTATTTATTATATTCACATTCGCTAGGAAATTTACGTGTTTTGTCTTTTATTAAAGGGGCCTACAATACGGATCCGGACCCTAATTTTATAGAGATTATTTTTTATATTTGGCAAAATATACCAATATAAATATAAAGGCCGATTTTTGACATTTATGGCACAATGTGAAATTTGAAATAGTATTCACATTTGGTTTTACGAGTAGAGTATCGTATTCAGCGATACATGTGATTATTATAATTAGTTAACCCATTTTTTTCAAAATAATTGGTTTTTATATTCAGTGGCCACCCAGGACTTCTAATGACAATCTATTTATTTCGCAAATGGATTTGAAAGAGGTTCGACAGGTGACAGCAAACTAATTAAACACCTCGTATTGACGCCGTATAAGTGGCTTTCATATCGTTTGTAAACAAAATTTTGTTATTTTTGTCATCAATCATTCAATTTGGGCATATTTTCACGCATTTACCCAAACCCTGATCGCTATCGCAGAAGAGACGCATACGCACCTACATTGACACGGACACACTCCAAGCAACATCCTGCCAATAACACACAACGCCGTTACAAGAACTTACATGAGTTCCGTACATGGGTACTCCGCTGTAGTCAGGTTTCCCAAACAAACTTTTGACCCGGTATGAAGGAGGAGGAATCCTTTTTCGTGTATCGCCGTCGTCCGTCGAATTCCACACTCATTGGAATTGAAATTGTGTGCCGTCAAGTGTATGCACTACTGGGCTGCCTTTACAGTGGCCGTAGGATAAAAAGTGATTATTATTATGGCGTTGCTGAAAGTTTTCTTGTTCGTTTTCCGATATTAAGGTCGGGCAGATATTGCTGACAAGGAGCGCTTGTTTGCTTTTGTGCCAGTTGATTTAGCCTCGTGTGTATTCCAATAGTTTATTGTACTCTGTCCTTTGACCTCTTCTGCTGCTGCCGCTGCTCCTTCTCCTTGTTCTTGTTATCAGTCTTTGTTTTCCCTTTCGACTTCCCGTTGCCGGTTGGGTTCCTGTTAAGTTAATGTGATAAACCGACCCAAACCCTCAGACACTCACACGCACAAACAATAACCTTTACTGTTCCCATGGCCTTCAGAAGGCTTATAAATCACACGTACACAATACCGGCGCGCAAACGTTTAGACACGCACACACATGCACGTATTCTTCGCGTATCCTTCTATGGATCAATTTATTTTTTAATGCTTTTCCTTGAGAGCGATAACTTTCTTGGAATTTGTTGTGTGTTTGTGTGTTTCAAAAACTTTTATTTTCAATTTTAGACTTCAAAATCTATTCCGTTTTCAGGCGACGTTGCGCGTCCTCATTGATGTTCGACCTTTAAGCACCGAACCGAGCACCACAAAGAACGAATGAAGTCAAATTAAAAAAAATTAATAAAGCCCAAGAAAAGGACCTTTAGCCTTATTTCACTTTGCCGTGGCTGCCTCGACTGTGGGCTTTGTTTTGTTTACCTGCCAATTTCTGCTTTTGAATTGGTTTCATTGAATAGCTTCGTTGTTGAATCCTTTAATGGCTCGGGATTGCACCGTCGTTGTTGTCATGGTTGTGGTTACAACAATACCCCATGTCGGCCCGGCGTAGTGCGGGGTACTTTTCATTACAACAGCAATAATAAACAACAACATCTGTAACACAGTCGCACACACACTAACTCAGACGCAGTCACAGTGAAACGCAACCGGAAGGTGGTTGCATTTAAGGGGGGAGCATTGAAATAGTTTCCCAAGGTTTCAATTGCGTATTCTTATCTAAAATGAGAGTTTTTTTTAATACAGTATGGTGTGAATTTTTAGTCGCGTTAAAATCCTCACCTCTGCATTATCTTCGACGAGATTTGAGATTGTTAATGCAAACGAAACAATAAGTAATGATTCTGTTAAAAATATCCAGCTATGTTGGAACAGAATTCTGAATATTTCCAGAAAAGTGATATCCCTGTTGAAAGTCGTGTTTTATATTTGAAAAACATGAACAAAAATTATTTGTTTACGTTCAATAATTTTATGCTAATAAAATTTGGACAAAGTTAAATCTTTATTTTCGACATATTCTGGATGTAAGGATAAGGTAAGGTTATCAATCCTTATGAATTTATTTTGGAAAATTGAATTTTTCAATATCTTTAATTAATTATTAAAAAACATTCTAAATGTTTACGTCAAAAACTATGTGCTACATTTATAAAATGTGAGAAGAGTTTCACATTAAGAATTTGTTTACATTCTTTAAATGTATTGAAAAAGTAATTCGCTTTAGGGCTATTTGATCACTTAATGCTATTTCTCGAAAAAGTTTTTTCTCTAAAGATAAACTTAAAAAACAGCGTTTGATTTTTATATCGAAAATGTTTCCAAAATCTAAAATGTTTTAATAAATCACGCCTTAAATTTACATGTGCAGGTATACTTTTATCTTAGGTTACTAAACTAGTATACAAATTTGCATAAAAATTACTCGGTTAGCAAGCGAATTGGCCTTAAGTCGCTAAAGAAACTTTTAAGAGGTACCACAGTTATATTTTGCAACAAAAAGTCAAACATGACACACCCTGCTTTAAAAAACGCATGTGTTTTATTGTTATTTTCACTAAGAAATAATCAAATTAAAAAAAATTTATCCCGAATTCGAGTTGGGTTCATCTGAACGAGATGGGAACGCCAATGAACCCTCTTGTTGTTGTTAACTTCTCCTTGGTGTATAAGTATACAAAAACAAACAATGTTGCCACATTTGTCTCAATTTTGTTACAATAATACTATAAGCGTATAGTAACCGAGCTCGCTAAAGGTTATTTTTAAATAAGTGTCTCTTCCGAAAATCTTAAATATTCAAAACAAACATTTATTGAGGAAAACTGCCAATAGTTTTTTTCTTGTAAATAAAAATTATTTTATCTATTTACTATGGTGCGAAGATATCGCTTAAGCGACCTCTTAATCGAATTGCCACTCAAACACGGCCATTGTCAACAGCACAGGTGTGGTGGGTAGTTTGCACCATTATTATACAAGCGACCCAGTATAACAACAGGATAAAAACATCTGACCTTTTTTAAAAGCGGTTCCTCCTGTAAATATCGTTGACTTGACCTGAAAGAGATTTTTAAGACACGCCAAACATTTATATAAAAGGAATAAGCCGTTCGTATCGTTAGAAAGACTGTAGCAAATACGCATGCTCTCTTTGTTCCCGCTTTAATTTGGGGATATTGATTTTAGGAATTACAACATACCTAATGTTTTCTTTTCTTCTTCATGGGTGCTTAAACTACCAGCATAAGCCAACAAAATTTCGTCACTCCCTTTTAAGCAGGACATAATTTCCAGGGGGATTATGACACCTCAGAATGTGTCACAAGGTCCATACCAAAATACCGCTGACAGTGATTATCTCAGAAGGGACTTATAGGCCGCATGCAGAAAAAAAGTATGGTTGTGGTGACAATATTCGAAGAGGATCATACTATTGTTGGTTATATGGCTGTGCCACAACAATATTATGATCCGCACAACAATAGTATTATTCACACATAACCATACTATGATCCCCACAACCATAGTATGATTCACAATCAACCATACTATGATCTCCACAACCATACTATGATCATCACAACAATAGTATGATTCACACTCAACCATACTATTATCTTCACAACCATATTATCATCCTCACAACCATAGTATGTTTCTCATACAACCATAGTATGATCCTCACAACCATAGTATGATTCGCACGCAACCATACTATGATCCTCACAACCAAAGTATGATTCACACTCAACCATACTATGATGCCCAAAATTACTTATTAGGATTGGGTAATGTTGTTATTCAAAAATAGAGATTTTTATTAAGCAAGTTATTATAAATTGCATTACTATTAGATCATAGCCAATTTTGAGGCCACGTTTTTATTGAACATTTCATTCACGAAACCAAAATATATATTCCAACGGTCAAAAATACTTTTAGTTGCCAGCAGAGGTGAATGCTACTTCACCATCCGTAGACACCAAGTAACGAATGTGATTAAACCATGATCAATAGCTATATTCTTAAGTGCAGGCAGATTTTAAAAAAACGAGAACCAGTCGGTATTAGAGTATTTCACCGAACAAAGTAAACACAATAAAAATCCCTCGAACTACCTTCCGATTGTTATTTTTTTTTAATGGACAGCAACCATTCACTTTATCGTGTGTATGTGTTTTTTTTGTATATCAAAAAAACATACGCACACACATACATGCATTCTCTACAAAACCTGTTTTGTTATGTTCATAGACACAACCATACTGTATGATTGCCGTAATCATATTTTTGTTAACGTAAATTTTAAACAACAATACTTTTGTTGCACTAACCATGTTTATATGGTTGCTACAACCATATTTTCATTTCTAAATTTGGCAACAATACTATTGTTACATTTCAACAATTGCAATATTGTCGCAATCATACTATTGTCAAAATGCTTTTATTGGAGAGAACATATTATTGTTGCGGTGACCATAGTGTAACCATATCTTTTCTCTGCGTGCGTGTCCCTGGATTAAAACTGCCCATAGTTAAAAGTCTCTTAGACTGACCGGAGGCCTGTCAGGTACAAGGTTGTATCATTAAGTACTTGTGGCTGAAAACAGTTGATGATGCTGAGGGATGTTAGCATTTTTGTCAGACTACTACTACTGAATTTCTGGCTGATTCACAGTTAGTTTTTATTTGTACAGTCGAACTTCCCTTTAATGAATCTTGAAGGGACCAGACAATTATTTCAATATAAAGAAACGTCATTATACAGAAATTATATTTTTCCCCACTTTTTATTTAATATAATAAGGCATATTAGATTGGGTTACACTTTTACATTTTTCTTCCTCAACAAAAACTTCTAATGCCAAATATCAATATTACATATTTTTTTTAATTTTTTATTCAAAATAATCAGGTATTTTAGTTTGGATAAAACAGTTCCATTTCTCTTCATCAACAAAACCTTCTAATATATTTAGAGACTTAAATACATTAGTCGGTACGTCATATGCACAAAAGTTTGTAGTACATCAATTGATGAAGAAACGTGCAATGAAGGTATCGTCTTATTGACATCAGCCAATTCTTCACCGGCCGGTTCAAATTTGTCTAACCATCCTGTACTACCTTAAAAATTTTCGTGACCCAATGCATCAGAGAACTCTTTGGCCTTCTGCTTCATTATTGGCCCAGAAATAGGAAGATTTTTACCACGTGCTGTAGTGAGCATTGAGCATTTCTTCGACGCTTCTCAAACTGCAAACTCTATTTTTTGTGATTTATTTCTTCTCTCTATGGTTCTATAAACATATATCAATTTGAATTATTTCCACATTTTACCTGTTAAGAGGGTAACATTTTATAATCTGAAAAATTCCTAGATACTGCGAAAAGTGCAGTGACAAGTGGTAAACGTTTTTGTCTATTTAATCTCACTTAATAAATGCTAAACTTTAAATCGCTAGTCAGTGGGATTGACAACTTGTTCAACTGGAATTTGCTAATCTTTTTGACTTATAAAACACTAATCGACCGCAATTAGCTAAGAATATTTTATAGAAAAGAAGTTTTGAATTGCTCGTAGATTTCAAATGACAATAAGTTGAATTGGAAAATAGTTAGTTTTAGCTAATGAACATAGCTTGTACTGTGATTGATAAATAGTTTATGTGTTAAATAAATTGTTTACTTATTAAAATAATTAAATATATTTAGATTTGTTACTAAAACATAAAAGTTTTATTTACATATAAACCAAGTTAATCTAATTTAAATGGAATAGGGGTTATAAGCGAAAGTTGTCTCTCTGGAACAGTGGTAAGTTCAATGGAATTTATTTGTTGGTGAAAATTGTATCTTAATTTTTTTATATTTTGCAGTTTGTTATTCGCATGATTCAAAAGCTTTATATATGTTTGAAAGCTAATGTGGCCTTTCGATAGGGTAAAAAGTTTCGACTAAAGTGCCCAATGCTGCTCTATCAACTATGCTAAATAGTTTTAATTCGTTTAAATCTGGTAAGAATAATTCAGCCTTATTACGGTTGTCGAAGACGAAAATCGAGAGTCGTTGTCGATTTCGATTATTTTTGGTATTACGTAACTTTTTCGACTCTTGTGATTTTGTAATATATTGAAAAGTAAAAGATGTGCTATACTGTCAAAACAATGTTTACTTTTTACATAATTGTCCGCCAAAGGCAACATTGAAATTTTCTCAAGATAAAATAAAATAAATATAATAAAAAAAATATGTTAAGTTTGGGACATTTTTTTCTTCGGATGAAGACGACGAGGCATACACAGAATGTGATATGAGTGCCTTGCGTAAGGAAATAAGACAGAAGGACATATTTGCAATGCCCATCTTTGTAAACAAATGTGAATATATTCAGAAAACGACGCCTGCTTGTTCATTTTTACGGCGACAACTGACACAAAACAAGTGACGGCGACATAAACTTTATATCAGCGGTCGACATCAGATAAAAGTTTTTTGGTAAAATACCGCAAATTTACCCAATGTTGAAAATAGATAAATAATTTATTTTATACAATTTTGTTATATTTATTTATTGTCGAATATAAAATGTCAAAAAAATGTGTTAAATTTCAAATTAGTTAACGGCGTGTTAGCGGATGAAACCAACGGCTAACAATTGTTGTCAATTGAATGCGGCGACGTCTCTAGTCGTATGGAAAAAATTGATCGACTGTTTTAGCCAACTTTGACAGTCGTTTTCGTCTTCCGTGTTACGAAAATTGTAACAGATTGTGCATTTTCGACAACCGTAGTACCGTTTTCCAAAAAAATCGACATTCGACTACGTCTTCGACAACCGTAATAAGGCTGATTGTTTTTTTTCAATATTCGGTTTATAATTTCATTGTTTTATTTCTCTTTACAGAATGTGCCATCATTTATGTCTACGAGTATTTGCAAGTAATGACTAATTTAAAACGACAACTCGTATCCATCATTTAAGTAGCCGCCTTCATTGGACACTGCAAAATGTTCCCTCCATAATGCCTCCATAATCTCTGACGCTGTATGCGGCACGACTGTTTGCCTAAGGCCCGACAAAAGTTTGAGTAGTGCCGATGTACACGTTTTCTTCAATTTACCAAAAAAAAGTCTAGGCAGGATAGACTTAGATATAATAAAATAGCCCAATGATGGATTTTACGCAAAAGCCCACACAAACTGGTCCCTTTTTGATTTAACATCTCGTGCGCACTATTAGTTTTGCCAATGCGCGATTTAACGCCGCCAGCGAGTGCGAAATCGGACTCGTCAGTCATCAGCTTTGTTCACGCATCTGCTCAAGTACTTTCACTGTACAACGTTAATATTTTGGAGCGTTTCAAGGTGAAGCCAACTATAGCAAAATGCCTATACTACATCAACATGTCTAATTAAGTCTTATCGTTACTAAATGTCAAAGTTAGTTGATGATTACATACACAAGTAGACAAAAGAAAGCTCAAACCTTATTAACATCCGTCAACTTCCCAGGGAACGGGAAACTTGTCACACAATATATTTCTTGTACGCACTGAACGGGCCTTTGCACCTGTTTCTCTTTACCGACTATTTTATATCCTTTTCTTTTAGGTGTTCAGAAAACCCAATAGAAACCAAGTTTTGAATGTGCTTCAAATTTACTCAGATTTTCAAAATTAGGTTTTATTCAAATTTGCGTGAGATTGTTATTGTTTTTGTTCCTTTATGCCCATGTTAAACTAGGTCATAATTTCAAACTAGGGTTTGTCACTAAAATTTAGTCGAACTCCAAAAATATTATTATTTTTGGCGTCGTGTGAACATTTTATGTTTATTTTCCATGTATTTTGGTAGCTATTTTTGGATCCCAGACTATATTAAAAAATTACTATCACAAAATGAGCCACTATGAACCATTCGGTCCAAAATAAACCACAGATCTTCTGATTACTGATTGTGATAAGCTATACCAAATTCTATTAAAATTGGATGCAATACTCATATGTGGCTCCTAGAGTACAAGACGGATCTTAAGTGCTATATCTAAATTGTAACCAATTTTCCTAAAGTCAAGCTGTTGTACAAAAATCGTACATCTACCAAATTTCATAAAGATCGGCCAACAATTGCGAACTGCGGACGGTCAGACAGATATCGTTAAGTCGTATCAACTGATGAGTTGATCGGTATTGAAGGGTTGGTCTTTCTAAAATATTTTTGGTAGTTACGTATTTCTTACGTACAAAATTAAAATTTTCTTTGCTTTTACATTCAGCAGCCAAAAAAGCAAAACCCAAAAACCACGACATCATAAAACCGGGTAAACCGAGACGTCGGGTATGGCTCTTTTTTAACAAAACCAGAATGTAGTTTTTCGGTTTTGAACACTCTAATATGAGCATAAGTGTTCTCAAGTTATGATTAAATTGAGATTGGGCTCATTCTTATTAATGAAACCTTAGTGGTGGATGGTTTTAAAATTTCGATGACTTTAGTTACACTTGTTCGATAAACTTTGCAAGCTTTGTTCTGAGAACAAATGATTATAGCGCTACCAGATTTAACCAATTTTTAACCGCTTAAACGTTTTCGGAAAATGTAAACGTTTTACGAGGGCGACCGCAAAACTAACTGGCCTGGCACATTTTCTGTTTTACTAGCAACTTTTTTGTTTTGTTTTTTAAAAGCAATCTTTTATAAACCATCTGTCAAAATTTCCGAAATATTTAATGATTATTTTCTTTGTTACAGGTGATTGAAGTAAACAAGTTTTATAATTTTGAAAAATGGAAAATAAAGAGTTTCGTGCGGTAATTAAACACTTTTATGTGGAGAATTAATCAAAGATGAATTGGATTCTGTTCATGGTGATAATGCACCATCATACTCCACCGTTAAATCCTGGGTTCAAAAATTTAAAATGGGTCGTTCAAGTACGGAAGATGAACAACGCTCTGGAAGACCGAAAACTGCTACTACTATTGAAAATATTAGAAAAATATTTAATGAAGTGACTAAAGATAGACGAATAAAGCTCATAGAACTTGCTGATATTGTTAAAATACACGAAAAACAAGTTTGGAGTATTTTACATGATGAACTACACATGAAAAAGCTATCCGCAAGAAGGGTGCCGCATTTGTTGACGTTGCCCCAAAAAATCGTCCGTTGGACCAATTCCGAAGAGCTTTTAGCGATCTATCAGCGAAATCCAATAGAGTTCTTGCGCCGATTCATAGCTGTTAATTAAACATGGATCCGTCACTACATCCCAGAATGCAAAGAAAGTCAAAACAATGGATAGAAGCCGGTAAAAGTGGTCCCAAGAAGGCGAAAACTGTTAAGTCAGCAGGAAAAGTAATGGCCACAGTATTTTGGGATGCAAGGGGTATAATATTTATTGATTATCTTGAGAAAGGAAAAACTATAAATAGTGAATATTATTGTGCATTATTGGATCGGATGAGTGAAGAAATCAAGATAAAACCACCGCATTTAGAAAAAAAAACAGTTTTTTTTCATCAAGATAATGCTCCTTCACACACTGCATTTTTAACTCAACAAAAACTGGCCGAATTACGATTTGAAATTGCTCCGCATCCACCATATAGTCCAGATTTAGCTCCTTCTGATTATTTCTTGTTTCCAAATTTAAAAAAAATTTCTCGGTGGCAAAAAATTTTCGTCCAATAGCGAGGTTAGTGCTGAAGCTGAGGCATATTTTGAAGGTCTTGAAAAATCTTATTTTTCTGATGGAATTAAAAAACTTAAAAATCGTTTGATGAATTGTATTGAGTTGGAAGGAGAATATGTTGAAAAATAAATAATAATAATTCCAAAATAACGGTTCTTTTTATGTTAGGCCAGTTACTTTTGCGGTCGCCCTCGTATGAGGGATACAAATTTCTTAAATAAAGCCCTTTATCTAAATCTAAAGATTTAACTGCATTTAGCTTTATTCGATACAAAACAATATTTTTGATCTGTTTGTTCATACTGTGCTACAATCAGCCAGTTTAGACCATTCAACCATTTTTGTACGACCGAGCCATAAGAAGAGCTGCTTTAAAAGCTGTTTGCTGTGAGTATTGACGCTGTTTCGTTGTCTGCTTGTTGTTGGTAACCTGACCGTTTTTGGTCAGGAATTGAGCAATTTACCCTGCCTGCAGCCAATGTTCGTTTGTCTTGTGTAACTGGGTGTGTTCTTGTGGGATGTATTCTTATGGTGTCACCATGGAAAAGGATTCGTTCATTTACGTGGCGGTTTGCATCGAGTTTAGCAATTTAACTGAAAATGCGTTACTAACGTTGCTCGTGGTGCGTTTTTGCAAATATTCCCACAGTTAATGTAATTAAATTTTATAATAGCTGGTCGTTGTTTTTGCCTTAGTTGACAAATGGTTTTATATTAAATATTTTATTTTAGTCTTACGTGGCTTAATGCATTGCAATTATTTACCTTTGGATGAGTCATGTCGAGTCAGTTTGAACAATTGCATATAATAATTCATCATCATCTCATATGGCAATGTTTTCAAATAAAATTGTGGGTATTGCGGATAGAAATGTGATGTTGCTTAATGTAAACATTTATAAATTGTATCTTCCTTAAAACTCAATTACGGAACTCATTGAACTCGTCTATTCAATGTAGGTTCGAAATGGCTAATGATTGGTATAGAAAATCTGTTCTTAATTACAAATCAATTTCTTAATCGTTTCCGGCATATGGGAGTTGCAATGGTATTCACCCAAATATTTACTTTTTTAAGAAAACGACAAATTGTGTCTACTGTCACCTGCTACAAAATTATCCACCCCTTCCAATTCTTTCATTAGAAACTTTTCCACGTTCTTAAAATAATTAAATTTTGGTCAGGCTTTAAGTAGGTACATCGTTATAAAGGGTGGTTAAATTTTAAGAGCCGATGTTGAATTGACGCGCAAAAGAGCCATTGTTTCGTTAGCTGTGTGGCAAGTGGCACCGTCCTGTTGAAACCACATATCGTCAACATCCACATCTTCCAATTTGGGCCATAAAAAGTAACGATAGCGAACAGCAGTCACAGTAACTGTCTGACCGACCTCATTTTGGAAAAAATACGGCCCGATGATGCCGCCAGCCCATAAACCGCACCAAACAGTCACTCTTTGTGGGTGCATAATTTTATCGACAATCACTCTTGGATTATCATTCGCCCAAATGCGGCAACTCTGCTTATTGACGAATCCACTTAGGTGAAATGTGCCTCATCACTGAAGATGATTTTCTTCGAAAATTGATTTTCATGATAAGTCTGAACTTTAACTTTAACGCGTTGCTTGCTAGTGTATCTTTCCATGGTTCAAATTGAGTTAGTCTGACATTAAGAAATATCAAATGTAATGCAAAAAAAACTTGACGTTTAGGTGTGGTTCACATGCAACATCGGCCCTTAAAATTTAGGTCATACACAAATGTTCCTACAAGTTTAATCCGATCATACTTAATTTTAGCATAGTTTTCTTAAGTATACTTATACTCTATGATGAATCTGAATCATATTGGCTCTGCCGCTTTAGAAATCACATATTGGCTCTTGCTCAAATTAACCATAGTGCATTGAACGGGGCCAGTACACGCAGAGAAAAAATATGGTTACAATGTGGTCATCGTAATAATAATATGTTCTTCGCAATAAAAGTTCGTCGCAACCATAGAATAGTTTTTTGAATTTAGATTTGAAAATAGTATGATTTCCGTAATATTAATATTGTTGTAATGAAACAATATCATTGTTGCCAAATGAAAAAATTAAAGTATGGTTGTAGCAACAATATTAATATGGTATGGTTGTTTTTTGGGTTTTATGTTTACAATAATATGATTACAGTAATCATACTGTATGATTGTATTTTTTCCTTATTTAAATATGCTGTTTAGAATAATCTTTTTCTTACGAATCTAATGCAATAACATACTTTTTATATGTAAATTAAAATTTTTTTTGAAGAAACTGCTTTTGCTTTGTTCAACTGAAATATTTTTAATTAAAACGCCTACGGTTTTAGAACTGATTCTTTTAACAGTTGGATAAATCTCTCCTATTATTTTGAATTTAATGTATTTTCAAATAATTCTCATAATTCAAATCTATTGTTGACATCTGAACCCAATTCTAATAAATAATTTTGGGAATCATAGTGTTATTGATCTTACTATGATTGAAGGGATCATAACATTATTGCGAGTGAATCATACTATGGTTGTGGTAGTCATACTATGGTTGTATGAGAAACATATTATAGTTCTGAGGATCATAATATGGTTGTGTGAATCATAGTATGGTTGAGTGTGAATCATACTATGGTTGTGGGGATCATATTATGGTTATGTGTGAATCATACTATTGTTGTGAGGATTATAGTATGGTTGTGAGATCATAGTATGGTTGTATTTGAATCATACCATTGTTGTTAGGATCATAATATTGTTGTACCACAACCATATACCCAACAATAGTATGATGCTCTTCGAATATTGTTAACCCAATCATACTTTTTTTCTACGTGTAAGTGAACATAATTGGACCATATTGGTACATGTCGCCGGATATCTTTTATGTCTATGTTTTCTTACAGTCCCACCCGAATATGTCTTTCGAGTTAAGGTTCTGCCGCTCTAGAAGTCGCAAAAAAAAAATTCGATTGTGCTTAAATTTATTTTAGTGAGTTGTTGGCTCATAACCTAACCTACTGAAGCGCGACATTATTGGTCCATCTTTTAATATAGCCCGCAAACAAATTACCAATTTAGGTCCGATGTAGTTTAAACGAATAATTGTGTTTGTTGCTGTTCAAACATAGGACAACAATTTCGTTTAAATGCAACGTGATTTTGTCCATTTCTTTTGGTAAATTTCAAATAATGTATTGAGCTCATCTCCTGAATGTCTTTACATCGTTCTGTTTTTTTTTTGAAAATCTAAACTATAGTTTTCAACCATACATTTTACAACACTTCTAAGTACAATCGTGTGTGTTGATTTTAGTTAAATAATTTATTTGCTTTACTAATGTAGTCTCAATTTTTCACTTTGTTGACGATCAATGGCATTTGTTTTCAAAGATACGAACAACTGTAACAATACCGACTGTAATATTTCAATTAGCATCAACACGATTTGAGTCACCGCTGTCATCAACTTCTAATAAAACATTGCAAAGAATTAAGAAATAGACTCGATTATTCATGCGGCACTTGTTTAGATACGTAACAGTTATTCAGATACGTAAAACTATGACAAATTCCCATGTATTACGGCGGGCGAGCGTTGAAATCCGCGGTAGATCAAAATCTTGCGTAGTCCAACGGGTTTTCTGTCATTACATGAGTAATGCGATAGACCTATTGGAATAGGATTACTTATTATTTGGGATTTAAAACAAGATAATGTATACGAATTTATAGGTATTGTAGAAAATCGTTTCATATTTTTACAAGCATATCAAACCTCAAAAATGGTGTACATTTTTGGAAAGTCAAAACGTTTTTGATTTTTAAATCCGCATAAAATCAGTAAAAGTGAACAATCTTCAAGAAGTTTAGTGGATAAATATTTGGGTCTGGTTATAGCATCGTAGTATGTGAAACGCAATTGGCATGCGGAAAAAGCTGATAGTGAAACGTAGTACGAGTATAGTGTTTTACATCTTGAATTTAGGCTTAAAATAAAACGTTTTATTCACTTCACATGACAAATTAAAGCCTGTTCAAAACAAGGGCCGTCTTTAATAGACATAGTACATCTATTTTTTGTTACAAATATAAATTAAAATTAAAAGTGAAAACCATACAGTGTAAACAAATTTTTATAGGTTTCTATTACACTTCAGTTGACTGTTCTTCTTATCCTAGTAAACTAGACATCTGTGAAACTTCATGCAGACTAGCCTGTTAAAACTACAGAATTATTATTAATTTATTTTCCTACTGTGCAATTAGGTACGTGATATTAAAGATTTAAAAAATAGTCAACGTATTGTCACGTACTGACATAGCTGCCGCTTAAAAAGACATCAGTTACGTCACTTTGTAATCTAAGCGACCATGCAACAACACTTTGCACACATCAGAAATCTAACAGATTCTTAAACTGGGGCAAAACCAAAAATAACCATGTCTTTTAAATTCAAACAAAAAAACCTGTTAAGTACTTTATCGACTCTTTTGCGCCGCATAGGGAAGCATAAGCTAACATTGTTTAATACATCTGCCGCTGCTGTGCTTTCTGCAGGTCTCAGGCACCATTTCTTACACAGTCGAAAGACAAAGAACTGAAAGGGCAACGATCGTCGATTTATACTTGAATTTCAAAGAAAATATAAACATGATTTTTTTTACAGCGAACTATTAATTAAAGACCATACAATTAAGCCAGTCTAGAGTGATTTAAACAAGACTCAAGCCTTAATAAGTCAATAAAAAGAGTGTTTTGTAGTGGTAGCATTTTAATTTAGATTATCCACATGTTTCAATACTGCATCTAGATCGTTGACCTATTCATACAAGTCTGGCAACAGAACGAACTGTCAAACTGGTGTATAGGACGTCACACAATAATTGTAGGGCGTTAAAAAAAACATGGGCTTTTTTCTCATTTTAATATCACACCGGTCTGGAAATTTTAATATAAACGTCTGCACCATTTATACTGTTCAGGTTTCTATATTTGGAACTGATTTTGTATAGGTTACAACTTGCTTTTATTACTAAACAGATCTAATTTGGAGTTTTTATAACCTCCACCTTACGATGGAATGTATACTTAATTTGTCATTCTATTTTTTATAAAATATTGATTCGAGATGATAAAATATATATACTCGTATATTATGGATCGTCGGAAAATTCTAAGGCGATTCAGCCTCAGCTACTACTAATTCAGAGAACCCTGTGTCACAATGGGGTAGGATGTAAAATGTAGAGAATTTCCACTGTCGGTCTATAAGAAACAATAAAAAAACGGTCTAAAATTGAGACAACATAGGCACAGTCAGAAACCTATCCTAAGTCCTTCTTATTGTATGCAAATATGGGCTCATAATACCCATTTGTATAAGGTATCGTCCTCAGACTTAACCAAACCAATGTAAGGGGTGTTTTTTATTGGGGTATAGAACTTTAAGTTGGCATCACTTTTTTAACTGGCGGCCATTTTGTCAGCTGTCAAGTGATTAATATTTAGTTTGGTTTGCCATTTCATCATGAACAAGTTGACAAAAGAACAACGCTTGCAAATCGTGCAAATTTATTTCGAAAGTAATGGTTCAGTTCGCGAAGTTCACCGCAAGCTCCGTCCATTTTATGGCCGACATAATCGTCCATCAGAGCAATTAATTCGGTTAACCATGGATCGGTTAACATGGACCATTGGATTATTTTCTTTGGGGATATGTGAAGTCGCTCGTCTACGCCAACAAACCAGAAACCAGAAACTTGGAAGCCAACATTCGTGGCGTTATTGCCAACATACGGCCCCATATGCTCGAAAAAGTGGTTGAAAATTGGACCTGTAGAATTGGCTTTATTCGAGCAAGCCGCGGCGGCCACATGCCCGAAATCATATTTAAACATTAATGGCATAAAATTATCCTTCCAATAAAGCCAAATTGATAGACATTAAAACGATTTTCTTGTGTTTTATTTCAATTCGAAGTTCTATACCTCAATAAAAAACACCCTTTACATATTAAGCTTCGTCCAAATTCAGTTTATTTTTGCAACCTTTATTAAAAGAACACAAAGTATTTCTAAGTTGATTGACTTTTAAGCACATGGGGTATTTTCCTTTCAAATGTTGTACTAAAAGTTGGGATAAGGGAAAGGGTCGCTGCGGGATGGTCCAACGTCGTTATTATAATTGTTGTGAACAAAATCAGAGTCCCCTTGATATTTTATTTTGCAATCTTGACAAATGCTCAGTCAGTTTACTTTTAAATTCTTCAAAAGTTGTGCCTATGATGTGGAAGCACTTTTACTTCATTCCAAAAGTGTTACTTTACATGCTACGAATTCATATTAGAACTGAATTCGAGTTGTTTTAACTTTCGAAACTAAATACTTGGTAAAGGCATCGATTTGAAACTAAAAACTATATTTATTTTTATAATTAATCAAGTTAAGTTTAATTTGTGTACCTATTTCTTTATGTTTAGTTCTGTACGCTTTTTTCTATAGTTTAGGTCTTCTCTCCATGTTTTAAAATAAATACATTTAAATACGTCGTTTTAAAATATAAAAATAAAAATTTTTATAGCCAAATGTCTAACATTTGTTTGGTTAACTGGCCGAAATAAAAACTTTTTTTTTATTTCATTCTTATATTTAACGATTAAAAAATATAAATTTCTGTTATTTGAATTATGAACATTTTTTTGAGAACTTGATTTTTATCTGCATCGGGCGATGAAAAACGTTGACCACGCATTTTTTTCTTGATGCTAGGGAATAAGAAGAAGTCATTGGGTACGAAATCAGGGATGTACGGTGGATGGCCCATCAATTCGACATTTTGAGTGGTCAAATAGCTCATCGGTTCAGCTGATGTGTGATGTGTGCTGTGATCTCTTATTACGTATCTTTCCTCATTTCTTCGAACACTGTTGGCAAACAGATGGTTGTATACCACTCGCAATGTGGCAACATGGCCGGTTATACCGAAAAAAAACAACCATTTGCTTCGATGTACTTCTTCAACGAACAACTTTTGTTGGATTTGGCTCGTGTTGAAAGAACCGTACGTTTGATTGCTCTTTTATTTTGAACTCATATGCCTAAGTCCATGATTCGTCGTCACCTTGGACAATGTTATACACTGCCTTTGAGCTACCGCAGTTATACTTTTTCAACATCACTTTGCACCAATACATACGAGCATTTTTTGAGCATTCGTCAAATTATGTGGGATCCAACGAGAACAATTTTTTTCACGGCCAAATGAACATGCAATATCTTATTGATGCTTGTCATACTAATGCCCTAGCATGCCTCATTCTCACGGTATGTCACATGTCGGTCTTGCTTAATCAGTTCACGCACAGCATCGATGGTTTCTGGCAAAGTGACCGAAGTTGAACGTCCTTCACGAAATTCATCCTGGAACGGCGTCCGAGACTGAACTCTTGGTACCAGCGATAAACATGGTGTTTAATGGTGCTTGATCGCCAAAAGTCGAAACAAGTTGATTTAATAAACACTCTTGTCTCGATAACCCACGCCGAAAATCGTAAAAAATCATCGCACGAAAATGTTCAAGGGATAATTCCATTTTTTGACTAGATGAATTTTTCAACACGCTGTAAACAAAACAAGTCGCCCTCAAATGACCAAATGTTCTCAGTAAACCTATGCTAAAAAATGTCTGTTTCCAATGGAGGTTCCAGTTTGCATCTGGGAACACTAGTATTGTCTGGACCCGAAATATAAATAGCAACCCTCGTTAAATACCTAAGTTGAAAATATAAAGCTTTATTTTTCCGGCTACTTAGGGGTTAATGTCACAGAAAAGATGAATGTTTAGTATTGTCTTTTTTCTGATTTCTATGCGTTTTTTTCTAAGACAAAGCTTTTGTAGTGACTAGAACCGATACAATATTATATAGATTATATTATGATGTTGGGATAACAGATTATATGGGCTTTGTTTACTACCATGAACTTATCTCTTGTCACCACCAATTATTGTCACCAAAGTAGCATGCACTTCATTATTGGTTGGTAGGCATAACAATCAGTTGTGGAAGTTGTGGCAACTACTAGATTCCAAATGGAAAAAAGTTTTCATTTTTGGAAAGTTTATTGAGTTATATTTCGTAAATGATTGGTTTTGGTGCATTTTTAATGCAACCACTGGTGAATTTCAATTATTTCTAAATATCTCGAAAACTACAAAAATAACCAAATACGAGTATACAAACAAAGAAATATTTATTTTGCAATCGGCTCGGACTACGAAAATGTTATTGGACGAGAAGACTTTTGGTTGTGGTAATCAAATGTTGCTAATAACATTGAAAATTCTGTTCAAAAACTGTAAGATAATACTTATAGCTATTCGGTTAAACTAATGAAAGAAAGTCAAAATTGTTTGTAATTAGAATCGCCATATAGTAATTTCGTTTGGAATTGTACGTCGGAACCAACAGTTTGTAATGACGACAATTTATTTTGCTTTAATACCCAGAAATATAAAGTATGTATTAAAAAATATTTTAATTAATTTTATTTGTTTATTGTTATCCATTCTTATCGACATATTAAAAATTTAAATAAGTTTTCTGAATGCCAAACTGAACCATAGAAGAGCATATGCTAAAATTGGACATTTTTTATACTCTTCACCTAAGAGTGTTCGGTGTATTAAATTTGTCTTAAAATCGTCCGTGTGTCTGTTGAAAGAACGATAGCAGTCAAACGAATCTACCTAGAATCCTGAAATTTTGCATGATTGTAAAAGGGTCCGAGAGAAAAAAAAATTCCCTTTAAGGGTCTAAAGGTACCTCCATTGAGTATTTGCTTAACAAATCATAATTTTTTGTGCACGGACAATGGTCAACATGGGTACGTTTTGGCTAACGTGGCCTCCAAAAACGGCCCTAATGGTCAGAACGGGCGATCAATGGTCAATGAGGACATATTGATACTAAAGGTAAGCGTGGAACGAAATGCCAAAAAAAACGCACCACTTTTTTTTAGCAGGGGGTGAGAGGGTATATAAGGTTCGGCCTGGCTGATCATATCGTCCATTTACTATGTCTAGATTCCACTAAAATGATATTATATTTAAATGGCCCTAAAGTGTTACATGGAATTTAATTTAGGTTCCCACATTAAATTGTATTAATGGAATACTAAGAGTACCCCGAAGCGCAATCATTCGGTTAAAGAAAAAATCGGTTGTGAAAACGAATCTGTGTCCAATTTTTACATACCCCCAAATTTTCGTAATTTTGAAAATTAGCAGAACCTGCCCAAAGCATAACGTTTTGCTACGCCTTCGCGAGCAATGCCAACAACAGTAACCGGTTGGAACGCGCTCGATGCAAGACAATGTGTTTAATTAATGAAATTGTTTAAGTCAATTAGCATATGCTCAGCTAAAAGAATATATAAATATGTATTTTCACTAATTGTATTCAAACAAACACTTATAAACTCTAAAAACTGTTGCTGCTATTGACGGGTTTTTACATGAACTACTCAAATTGAGTCGAGGCGGCGGCGGAGGTTCTGCTGCTGACGATTTTTTTTAATAAACAAAATGCGCAAACTCACCTGCATTTCAGCCAGCCTTGAGTTGGCAGCGACACCTTGTGACGCCATCGCCAAATATGTGCACACGAACGACGATAAAGGTTTATGACAGCTCAGCAAACGACGGCGGAGTGAAAGACGGCAACTATTGTTGTTGTTTGTTGGAGAGGGGTCGCTAGAAAGAGCGAGAGTGGGCCACAAGTTCTAAGTCTGCTAGTTCCGATGCTTGGCAAATCAGCTGTGTAAGTGCAAACACCTCCGCTGGGAATGAAAGCGCTTGTAACGGTCGTTGCGACTTGTCGTTGGCACTATCTTAGCTGAGACGTCGGACGAACGGTATGACGTGAAGCGAATGACTAATCTTTGCCACGGCGTTTTGGTTTGTAGGTAGCGGTAGTGGTGGCCGCAAAAAACGACAGCAGAAAAAAACTGCCAATGGCAAAGCGTTGTGTGGGTTGCTTCCAGAAACTTAAAAACGCTTACACTTACGCGTTTTTATAAAAATAGCAAACGTGAGCGAGATCGATAAGATCGGATCGGCGTGAATCGCCAAAAAAAAAAGAACAACAACTGCTGTCGCCGATGCGCCGACGTCTATTGTTCTTGTTTCTTTCTTAACGACTTTTTCGAGCCAAATTTAAAATATTTATTGTCTTCGTAAGCTGTTGTTGTGGACAAATCTGTTTGTTTGATGCTTGCAAATTATGACTCACACTCTGCTGCTTCAGGTCTAAGCGCGCGTCTGCCGTTTTTTGTCATGAGTGCCGATGATGGTGGCGATGTGTGGTCTGAGTTGCTTTTTATTTCTCGAATACAAAAAGATGACAACACTCCACACACTTCGTCGACGTCGTCGATCTTATCGATTTGGTCGATGATCACGCCAAGCGCTCAGCGTGTTTAGATAAATTAACTTTTTGATGATGATGATTATGATCGCGATGTTGTTGTCGTTGTTGTGGTTCAGTTCTTACTGAAACCCGGCTGATATTTTTCTTTTCGAAATTTATATAATTTACTTCTGTTGCCTGTTATCTGCCTCTCTCTTCTCTTTTATGACTCTTCTTTGTCTTTGAGTCAGATGTCTTATATCAACTTGTAAAGTTTTGAGGCAATTATTTATTCGTCCCTAGACCGACGGGGACCACTCAATAGTACGGTCTCGGTTTCGCAAATGATTGCTCTTAAAGGGAAAGCTGGATGTGCAAATGGGTGAACAGATGCCTTCCGTTCAAGTGTGTCTGTCTATTCGTAAAGTTTTGTTTTTCCACTTCAGCTATTCTTCTTGTATAGGAACAATGTTTGTCGTTGTTGTTGTGAGTTGTTGCTACTTCGTTTCGTTCTTGTTGGCACCACGGGGGCATTCAATATTTAAAGTTGTGTTTTTTTCAAGTGGGAAACATTTATTTAAAGTCCTAAAAAGGGGAAAAGAGACAATGAACGACATTAATGGACAACTTATTAATTGATTTTAATTGAAGAAATTCCATAAAACAATTTTGAGCTTATTTAAATCGTATCAGAAAGGGTTTGGTTTTTAGGGCGACACTAATATGTGAAATAGAAGGTTTTTTTGAAAGCCCTAAAATTCTCACTAATAAATTTCATTTGTTCAATTTATTTTTTTAAAAAATTAAAAATTAAAATTGAACTAACCCACTTTATAATACCCTACACCGCTATAGTATGCAGAAGAGTGTTTGGCTTATTAAGCCACAGGGCCCGAATCGGAACATTGAAAACAATTTGTGAAAAATTCGAGTAAAATAAGACTTCATTTGGGGCTCCCCGAACGATATGACCGTAAATTGGAAGCGACCTCTGTATATAAAGGGTGGTTAAATCTAAAGGGCCGATGCCGTTTCTTGCCTCCATTCTGAACATTGATGACGTTTGTAATGGTCAAGAGGCTTTAGTAAGCGTGTAAATGCATAACGTTGATCAACGACGATCGTAAGAGGTGTAATTGTTGGGCAAGACGACGAATTGAGGTGGATGGCTCTTCAGCCACACTATGGCTAACAGCAGCAATATTTTCTGCAGTACGAGCTGTACAAGTATGTAATGGTGTTTCTACATCTCCTACAGACCCGGTTTGCTCAAATTTTTGCAAGATTTTTTCGATTGTACGCACATTTGGACGCTTAAATTGACCGAAAAAATCGCGAAGTACACGATATGCATTTTCATAATAAGCCTGAATAACTTTAACGCGTTGATCGCTTGTGTATCTTTTTATGGTTCAAATTGAGTTAATCTGAAATTGAGAAATATCAAATGAAATGCAGAAAATATGCACATTCAACATCGGCCCTTTAAATATAGCCACCCTTTATATAGGCGCTTTAGCAGACATACGTGCGTCGGCCAATTAAAATAGGATTTCTACTTCGCAGTGTTTTGTCCAGATTGTTTTCTTTAGAAATTTCATTGTTTCTTGATTATCCACAAAGGCGGAGTGTCGAGTTTTGGGTCACTAGGTTCTGAAAATTCTGACCCAAAATTGAGACAAATCGTAAGTTAGTGCGTATTCATATTAGTGAGGAAATTCCACTGTTTCTCAGTATCCATATGTCCATGTTCGAAAGCTGGAGATATCTTTGCAACTTCTAAAATGGGCTTACTAACAAATGTGATTATATTCGGTTTATGGGCAATGGAAGTCAAATTGTTTGAAAGTGTTTTAATAAGATTCATTAAAGTCAGCTTAGCGAAAAGTTCAAATTGGATGTCTATTTTGCTTATTAACCGATTTTGATATGTGATATAATATTTGATTTTATCGGACTATTTGGTCAAATTATGATAATGAAAATAAACTAATTTATTTAATTTTTTCCCTCAACGTTTCGTTGGCTTGTTTCCAGCCTCATCAAGAGTGGTGTTTTAATTAAAACCAATTAGTTCCACAATCGTCTCATATTACTTATTTCTATTATAAAACTGGACTTCACGACATAAATGTTAAATAATAAAATAAGTACTCGTATATAATAGTAATCACAGTATAAATTAAAACTTATATCACAGAACTTAACTTGCAGAAGATGTGTTTGGTAGTCGGCAGGCAAGGAAATGATGCAACGCCTTTTTCTACGGGGGTTTCTATTAACAATTTTATATACGAGTATTAATAAAACACAGAATATTTAAGATATAGAGTTCAAATTTATTCCAGGTCTAGTGCAAATGTTACATTTTAAAAATGAAATTAGATTTCGGTCATATTACCAACACAAGCCCGTGTACAACTATCTATTCTTTGGACCCAATTTTTGAACACTCTTGCACTTGTTTTCTCTGAGCTCGTCTAAAGTTGTTGGCTTGTTGGCAGAGACCAATGACTTGATGTGACGCCATTAAAAGAAATCCAATGGCGTTAACTTGTTAAAAACACATATCGGTAATGTCAAGCTCATCCAATTCTGGCCGAAAATAATTTTCTAACATGGCTCGATAACGCTTTCCATTGACGGTAGCATGGCGATTATATAAGTATATGTGAAAGCGCATAGTGAAAGGGACCTAAGGGTAAAAAAAATCAATTTTCACTTTTTTTTTTGATGTGGACAACATCTGAGCAGCGAATGAGACCGATCCCATGCCCCAAAAGTGTTCCCTCCCAGAGATATGCGCGTTTTATGAAAGTGAAGTCGACGATTCTAAGCGCAAATAGAAAGGGACCTAATCTTTAAAATGGCTCTCCTGAACAAAACTGGCTTTTAACCTTAGGTCCCTTTCTATTTTGCGCTTCACATATATAAAATATATAAATACGGCCCAAGTACACCTCCTCTTGAAGCACATGTGGGTTTGTTGCTGTCCAATAAGGCATATTTTGTTTATTAATTAGCTTCATCGCTAAGATGGTGAAAATTGGAATAAGCGCTCTTAAAGTGGCGACCACAGAATTTCGGTAGACATTTTTAATGATTTCCAAACGTGTCTCGTAAGTAAACTTTAAAATGTTTGAGGGTGCGTTGAAATAGATACGAAAACGATAAAGATACGAAATTGTTATATCCCTTTTTGAAAACCCGCTCAACAAACTGTACACTGAAAACAATTTCATTAATTCGATGAATTCGTTTATCAATTTGATGCAATTATACATAATTTTCCATCCGAAAACACTTTTATTCAATATAATGTAATCATCAATATTTCTTCGATTCCATACCTCAACATGACGAACATTGTTCATCATTATAATGAAAATCGTACATCATTATAGTGAAAATCGTTCATCAATTTGAAGAGCATGTACATCGATTTAATGAAAATTTTACATAATCCTTCGTTAACTAAAGTGACGTTTCCAGATAAATTTTCAAAAAAATTGTTTGGCTAGTGATGGCACCGCTTCGAAATCCACACACACTTTGATTAAAAAATGTGTAAATAAAATTAATAATTTTTATAAATGGTGTGATAAAGAAATGCATACAATCAGCGCACAAAATTTCAAGTCGTCTATTGAATTTTCAGTTATTAAACCAATTTTAGTATTGACTACAAAAATATTGTATGCCCTTTATCAAGAATATTAAAACTAAAAAATTTAATGCGATTAAAAATTTTAATAAGTCAGCAAAAACGTTATTTGACTTTTTTTATTTGAAATTGCCAGCTTGTTATTTTTTTCTTGCTTAACCGCGGATATAAAAATGTTTCGTCAGTAAATTTCATTTTCCTTAAATGAAAAGCTCATCAGGCGGGGTGAGCGAAATTTTTAATTGTTGAGATTTATGGCGAGCCGGTTTTTTAGTTAGTCGACGCTTACGAGACAACCACTTTTAACAAGCACATTGCGACATTAATGTTGCTCTTGGCGGATAAACAAATTTGGACCGCGTCATCACCAGTTTGCGAATATCTAGGAAAATTATTCTTTGCCCGAGTGCTCTTCGAAGCTATACTGTCCATAGCACAACCTTTTCAAATTACCTTCCCTTGCGGAAGTCTTAACAGCACATTGAAAGGTTGCAAACGTCCAGCTGATCCCCAAAAAGGGGTGGAACCAAGAGTGCTGCGAATTATCGGTCAATTGCGATTTGTCCAAGGTAATGGGGAGCTTTGTTACCTACCATCTTGTTAGGTGTTAAGAACCGAAGGGCCAAGTTAATAATCGGTGGACCTGATGGCGTTTGGAGTAGTTACATCTACCAGTTCAATTAGAGTAAGTTCGTGGATTCGGATATTTGGAGTCTTGTACGGTGCAGTCATATCAAAGCTGATCGCTTTTAGAGTCGGTTAGACCTTTGCTAGATTTATATTAATCTTTCTTAGAGTTCGCACTATACGAGTTGTTCATCCAGTGAACATAGACTGACCAAAGGTGTACCACAATGTTCTCTCCCTCTCTTTGTCTTATTTTCATTGACGATATGTTGGGTCAGACGGTTCACTCAATCCAGCAAACTCTGTCGTTCATTTTCATTCGAACGTAGACCGAGTCTTCAAGATTTCGAAGAGACATGGTGAACTATAAATGAGGCACTTGGCCGGGATTAAGTGGCCATTTCCGAATGGGATCGAGTGAATAGGGTACATTTTAATGTACGTGAGAGTCATCGCTGCTTGTCTCACAAGCGATTTTCTGACACAACAGAGTCCACACTTATTATTGATGGTTTTGATATTGAACAATCCCTAGGCGAGACAAGGCTTCGAAATGTCGAGTAGAAACACTCAAGTGTTTGACCTCTTCAAGCGGTCCAAGAAATTTACTCTGAACTTTTCATCCCGATCTTTTTAATACAACTTACAAAGATAAACTACGTACAACTCCCATATATGTGCAGGCGTTTCAATATCATTCTTAGATCTACTTGAACGTGTTCTTTCATGGCATTCGTCCTTTTATTCCTGACGTGGGGGTGCTCGTCAGGGATACGGAACCGTATTCGGAACCGTTTGTTATTGATTGGTTGGTTTGCTGCACTATTCAATACAGATAGAGTACGTTTTTCGCCCGTTGAATCCACTTTTACTAGTGACGACATCTAGATTTTCAAGGCAAGAGTCTATAAACATGACCCCTCTTTCCCTTATCGAATCCACTGCATTTCACTCACCAACGCAATGTCATACATAAGGGCATCCTCTGAGTGTTGGTAATAAATATAAAAAGGTGGTCCAAGCGAAGTTTTAAAATAGAATCAATTTGCTATCTGATTAAAATGAAATGTCATTTAGGCTTGGTTGGAATCTTTCCGAGTTCAAGATTGGAACATTAAATTATTTACTCGGTGGGAAACTCAAAAATGAAGAGTTTAAATCCGTTGATGATGTTAATGATGATAATTTCGTATCCTGATAGGTCTTCCCCTAAATAGGGGGTTTTGCAAGTATTAAATATCGCTGTGTTGTTAACTTGCTAAGTTGACTATATCCGGAACCGCCCCTCAAAGTTCGCCTTTGCCCATATGATTAACCCCCTTGGTAAGAAAATTCCTCTCCTTTTTGTTCTTTTAGTATAAGAAAGAGCTTTAATTCCATTGGAAGCTGTAGACTGTTGGTTGGTTAGAAATTATCAACCACAGTCTTTTAATGAATAGATTGCAGTATTTGATTAATGACACTTACTACCACCTATAATAGGTTTATAGTAGGGTAAAGTGCACTATAACTTTTTCAGACTTATAGGAGGCTTATAAGAGGTTTTTAACGCTAATTTATGTTTTTGCATACACTTTTCAGTGATTTTGTCTAATAATGGTTTATTAACCTCTTTTAAGTTTTTTTGCATACGGCCGATAGTCTTTTAATTTATTCATATAAAATATTCTCGCTACAAGTTTGGTTGTTTCAGCAATTACGACAATTATACAGTCATTCCAAATTGGGACAGATTATGAAGCTTAACACTGAATAAATGCATTTGTGAGTGTGTGTGGATGGTTTTATAACGATTACGTAAATCCTTTGACAGTTTTCGATTTTTGGAGGTGAAAACTGAAGCCTATGGGGGCGTCCAGAAATAAAAAATACACATATCCACAGATATGAACACCAGTCGGCAGCGCAGAGTATTTATGAACTTAATTATTTTCCAATTTATATGTAATTGCGCGACAATTGATACGAAACTCAAGTGTGGGCCGACAACTCACCCATTTTTCCTCAACACCGAATGGCAACGACGAGAGCGGAGGAGGAGTGAAGTGAATTCGAAACTAAAAAGCGGCAAAAAACTGACATTGATCCAACCAAAAAAGGTGGAATGGAAACTATAACAACTTTTGTTGCGGTTTCAATGATAGTATCAATATTTTGTTGTTGTTGTTTTTCTTCTTGTTCTCAAAATGCGACATGTTCAGTTTCAATAAAACGTTAAACGGACTGACTGGACTGTTCCGTACACAGAGGAATACAAACGGCAGCACTTACACTTTTACATATGCTTCAATTATCGAACCAGAGAACACCGCGAATTTGTTTCCAACACTTTAAAGGTTGCCTTTAATAAAATAGAAATAAAACATATTTATTTAAATTGAAAACTGACAAAAGATAATTGAAAACTGTTTGATCATAATTTCAATTAATTGACACACATTTCAATATTGGCTGGTTTCTTGCTTCATTTTCTTTTTTATATCGGCAGCAGCCGATAAACCAGACGATAAAACGTTTGTACAAATTTTGGTAAACTTTTGTCCGAAAATGGTGCGAAAACATTAGCGAAATGGAAAAAAACCTTCAAATATTTGTTTATTTGAATTCGAATTATTTGTAGCGATTTTTTTACATTTACGGCATTCCTATAAAGTAAGAAACGTGGTAAACTGTTCCGCCGCTTTATTGAAGGGGGTACAACCGAATTGTTGTGGGTACATGTACTATCCAAGTATTCCATTAATAAAGGCGTTTTTCATTCAAATATTTATTATTGTGCAAATATCAAAGGGCAAAACTAATTATTTTGGCTTTACTCACTCACAGTTCGAAGATAATACGCAAAGGGTTATTCTCATTACTTTGCATGACTACTGTAAGTCATTAGATTTGGCACTAAAGCAATAGTCGCAAAAGACTGTTCAAGATAGCATTGGTAGTTTAAAAACTGCTGTACAGTCTGTCACTACATTTCACCAATTTGTATGTCTTTCATTGTCATTCAGTTTGAAATACCACGAAATATTGATCGGAGAGCCTAGAAAATATATCGTGAAATTCTAGCCATGTTCCTCCATGTGTCTGTTAAAAACAAGGTGGTCAAACGAATCAACCAAGGATCCTGAAATATTGTATGAAGATGGCTCATAATAATAAGCTGTTTGAGATTGTTATTGGACGAAATTGATCCAGGGGAAAAAACGCTTCCTCTTAAGGGACTAAAAGTACCTCGAAAAAGTACACGTTTTTTGTGGACAAACGCATAGTTGCCGGACGTTTCGAGTCATGTGGCAAAAAAACCTCTTGCATGGTCAAAACGGGAGATTAATAGTCAATATGAACATATAAGGGTTTGGCTGAGATAAGGGACGGACGCATGTGCCGAAAGGGACATAAACAGAAATTTGTTCCGCTTTAGTAGAGTAGGGAAGGTTAATAATGACGTTTTAACCTATTTATATTGATTCAGAAAAGAGACAGCAAAGGTCTCGAACCAAAATAAGAACTGTTTAAAGCAATAAAGTTTGGGTACCGAGTTAGTTTGCAACATATATTCTGATACCATCGAACAAATTTGAAAAAAAATATGGCAACAAGGTATCTCTCTGTAAGGATAGTTCTAAGAGGTTTCATCGGTGATTTTGACCAAAGCATGCAAAAATTGTATCACAATTATTAATAAACTATAGTAAATCAATTAATTGCTACAAATGTTTTTGAACTATTAATTTGAGTTTTACTCATCACATCTCGTACTGACGAACCTAATACGATGTTGCCGAAGAGAACTCTTCTTGTTTGATTATTCTTTAGTATTTATAACAAAACACACATTTAGCAGAGTATGGCATTTTTACTTTTTCTTGGAAAAATAAGTGTGGTAACTCTTGCTCGTTTCTTTAGCGACTTGGGGTCAACTTGTTGCCAACCGAGTAACTTCCATACTAATGCTAGTCTCGAACTAATACAACTTTTCTTTGAGAACTTTATGAAAACGAGCACTGATATGGTTAAATATAACCAGGTGTCATCTAAAACTAGTGACCCGTGCGCAATATACGAGGGCGGTTCGGAAACTTCTTAGCCTAGCACAAAAAGCGCGGTATAAACAGAAAAAAGTTAAGTGTTTTGGAAACTTCCATTTCTGCCATGAACACATGTTAAATTTTGTTTCGATCTGGCAACTCCTTCATGTGTTCACAAAAGACGCATCCGCGATTTTTTTACAATGGAAAAATTAGAAATGCGTGGTGTCATTAAATATTTACATAAAAAAGGTTTATCGGGACAATAAATTCATAATGATATGGTGAATGTGTTAGGTGAAAGTGCTCCATCATATGCAACAGTAAAAAATTGGGTTGCTGAATTTAAGCGTGCTCGTACAAGCATTGAAGATGAACCACGTAGTGGACGTCCAAAAACAGCAACAACAACAGAAATTGTAGCCAAAGTGCATGATATGGTATTAAATGATCGACGAATAAAAGTGCGTGAAATAGCTAATATCATGGGCATCTCAAATGATCGAGTCCATTTAATTTTGCATGAAGAACTACAGATGAAAAAGCTTTCTGCAAGATGGGTGCCGCACTTGTTAACAGTCGACCAAAAACGCATAAGAATGAACATTTCTCAAGCTTGTTTGGATCGTTTTCAGCGAAATAAAATGGATTTTAAGCGTCGTTTCATAACTGTTGATAAGACATGGATCCACCACTATACTCCAGAGACAAAAGAACAATCCAAACAATGGACTGAAGCTGGAGGAAGTGCCTCAAAGAAGGCAAAAACAATTCAATCGGCTGGTAAGGTTATGGCAAAGGTTTTTTGGGACTTCAAAGGTATTTTATTGATTGACTATCTGCAAAAGGGTAAAACAATAAATTCAGAGTACTATTGCAACCTTTTAGATCAATTAATTGTACAAATTCGAGAAAAACGTCCTGGCCTACAACACAAAAAAATATGGCTAAAATCAACGAACTTAAGTACGAGTTGCTTGACCACCCACCTTATTCTCCTGATTTAGCTCCCAGTGACTTTTACCTGTTCCCAAATCTAAAAAAATGCCTTGCTGGCAAGCGTTTGCCTCAAATGAAGATGCAATTACAGTTGTAAACAACTACTTTTAAGACCTTGATAAAAACAATATTAATCAAGGGATAGAATTGCTAGATATGCGTTGGACTAAGTGTAGTGAAGTTTCAGGAGATTATATTGAAAAATAAAAATATTTTTGAAAAACTAACTATTCTCTTTCATTGATAGGCTAAGAACTTTCCGAACCGCCCTCGTACATATGTGACAGCGCATAGAGAAAGGGACCTAAGGGTAAAAAAATGAATTATCACCTTTTTTTGATCGAATGAGACTGATCCCATGCCCCAAAAGTATTCCCTCCCAGAGATATGTGCGTTTTATGAAAGTGATGGTACACCAAAGATACACGTATTTAAATCTTTAAAGTGGCTCTCCTGAACAAAACTGGTTTTTACCCTTGTGTCCCTTTCTATTTTGCGCGTCACATATGTCTTATATCCACTAACCGAGCATTCATTTTATAGATAACCTTTAGATGGCTTACAGATTATCCTTTTACTCGTTAAGTTGTCGGCATTAACGAATTTGAACCAAGTAATGGACACTAGCCATCACACCCTATCTCTATAATATTTTATGTCTACAAAATTGTAGACCAAAGCATCTTAGTTTCATAAGACAACGTTTATTGCTTTTTGTTTTTTTGCTGTTAAGTTAGTTTGCATTTTAAGTGACTATGCCTGCATGTTAATTTACTTGTAATCACTTTTTTATTGATTATTTTTGAAGGCCTACTCACATAAATATTTCAAGGATCACATTATTATCAGTTCGCTGGTATTTATAGATTATTTTAAGAGTTTGACATGCGTGTCTCTAATTTACATGGTGCGGCTGCACATCATTAGCGGACACGCAAATTTCCAGTTTTCTTCTAAAAGTTGCTGAGTGTGAGTGACGGCGTGGCTAGTTCTCACCCAGGTTGGCGGGGTGTTTATCTCATGTGTGGATCTTGGCCAGAAAAAAACTAATGATTATGGAAGAACAAAGAAGGGCGTGCTACCGGATAAACAAAATTAAATAAAGGTTTAAATGGGGCAGCACAGAATTGTATACAAAACATGCAAATTTTCGACGCAAATCCTTGTGGGGCCTTGTTGCATCACCAAGTTTACAATATTAGTTTCTATCCTCTTATTTCATCAATAAAACCATTTATTCGAAAGCAATTGTGTGGAAGAAATGAAGTGTGAAACGTGGTTTTTAACCATTCTTGGTTCACAAGAGCTTTTTGACACGTCCAAGATACTTCCAAAATATTTTCCCGATAATAAGTCGAATTGATATGACGATTGGAAACGCGTCCATCGGTGGTCATTTAATTTCCGAAACATTTCATGTATTTTTATTTCGTCCACCACCAAAGCGTTTCGAATAACTTGTTTTCTATGAAAACTTTGAATTAATTGCTTGTGGTAGCTTGTAAACAAAAAACAGCTGTCATTGGTATTAATTGGACATATCTGGCGTTAATGCCATCGTAAAGTTGGTAACACTTTAATCGCCTAACCCTGTAGAACACATTTCAATGAAATTATCTCTTATAAATGCCAAATAAAGTTTTTCGGTCATAATAAAAATTCTGACATCCGTTCTGACATCGTAGTTTGTCATAGGTAGGGATAGTATTCGGGAGTCGTCCGACACAATTGACGAGTCACGTTTACCTAATGACATAAATTATACTATTTAAGGTCTCTATAATCGGAAAGAAGCTGCCCGCCAGTTTCTTATATTGATGTTAAGAGGCAAGAACCCATGGGCCCTAGGCCAGCCAACGAATTCATCTGTTTATACAATTTAAATTCACTTTTAGCTTTAAAAGGAAGAACAAGTACGTCAGCATAGATATAGCGAACAGAACGCGTTTCGCTGCTTTCTCTTTTGTTTAAATTTCGTTTGCTTCTTTTAATAACGAGGACATTTTATATGCTTCATTTATTAATGGCTAGTTCCTATCATAATTTAAACGCATATAGTTTCCAAACACGGGTACTCGTATTAGGATTATTAGACAAGGGTAAATATTTTCGCAAACCCTTGGTTTTTTTTTTGCAAAATTATTTTTCCCAGTCTACGACCCTGGCTGGGGTGTGAGTAGATATTCTAACAACATTCCTGAAGTTCTTTCGTTGTTGTTGCTGTTGGTGTTGTTCGTCGGTTCATAACACTTTTTCAAATATTTTTAGATACTAAAGTTGTTCTTTTCCCCACGCCCCTCTCGTCGTTTGTGGCAAATTCTTTTTCTGTTGTTAAACATTCGGCTTTCTTTGTATTTTGTTTTTCTTTTCTTCTGTTTTTTCGGTTTCGAATGAAGACCACATGCATACGAGCGAGCGTAGAGGAGTATGTGAAGCAGGGCTGCGCCTTCGACGAGTCAATCAAGACGCCAGCAGTAACAGCAAGCAGCAACAACAAGAAACACATGACGAAAAATGTAAAGCGGGTGTGTTGTGCTTTGTTTTCAATTCTTCGTAGCTCGAAATGACGAAGTCCACCAGAGCAAGAACAACAACAATCAAGACTTGTAAGTTTAATGACTTTTAGGGGGAGTTACTCTCCATCCCCGGCTAGTCAGCTGGACGATCCCTGTTTTTTATGGTATTCATTTAGCCGCAAGGATAAGACCTTTAGTCACCAACAACACCCACACCAAAAAGGAAACATTCCATTACGCATTGGTCGGACTAACAAGAAACACGTTGGAGTCTTTTAGTGTTTTCACTAAGCCCGGGGAACACATACCGTTTTTCTTTTCGGAACAGCTGACCACCGTTCTTGACTGCTGACTGACTGGCCACTGGCGAACTGGTGGGTCATTTACGTTTGAGTGTTTGATTTGTTGTTGTTCGAATTACGCTTTTCGACACGCGAGTTATAGACGATTTTGGACTTGTCTAGAGCGCTAGCACGAAAATCAACGGCTGTTTTGTAAGAAGTTTCCACAAAGACTAACGCTGAAGTTTGAAAGCAGTTCGTTTCACACCACAGTCTCTAACCACAACCAGTAAAAACAGCAGCAACACCAACAACATCGGCAACCACACTTAACTACTCGCGCCCAGAACAGAGCAAACGTATCTCACAGTGGCTGTTTTCCATTTCAGTTTAAGCAGCTTTAGAGTGCTGGTGCCCACACACCCGACTGCCAGTAGAGTGTGTCACTCGTTTTGCTAGACAGAGAGAGAGAAATTCACCACACCATCCACTGGCCGTCTATCCATTAGTCTGTCTAGTGTCATAGACTCGTACTCTAGCCCACATTTTTAGGTCTGCGGTAATCCCTTGATATTGTCTCGTATCTCTCCTAGTGGGCTACTAAAGTCGTCTACTTGTACTCTACGACCTACGTCTAAGTCGGCGCTTACTCACTCGCGTACAGCTAGGCAATGTTGTGCTTCTTATTTTTCTTTTCAGCGTTAGCGGTTTGTTTTGCTGCTGACATTCTTCAATTATTTCCGTTGATTTATTTTTGTTGGCATCTTCTGCATGAGCACTTTTGCTTGCTTACTCTCTGCTCTCCGCAGATGGAATATCTTCAGATATTGATAGATATGTAGGGGAAGCATTTGTAATGTGGAACACTGCACAGTGGTTAGAAACAACACTGTTGTTTTTTAATAAGTCTCTAATTTCTCCGTTAGCAATACCCACAGCTTACACAGAAAAAAATATCGATTAATGTGTTGAGTTCGTACATCAATTTGATGAATTCGGAAATCATTTTTCAACCTACAAAACTTTTTTCAATTTGATGCAGAACTTTTAGACAATTATAAGTAGATGAATCTTTTATTTCATACATCAATTTGACGAACAGTTTACATCAATTTAATGAAAGTTTGTGTTTAACAGCTGTTTAAAACATACAACCTCGTGGATTTAGTTAAAAATGGAAAAAGTGAATTTTGAGTATTCATTCAACATTATTTTTTGCGGAAAAAAACAGTCAATCAAATCAAGTAAAAGCTTGATAAATACTATGGGAACTATGCACCATCGATTTCAATGGTAAAAAAGTGTTTTACTGACTTTCGTTGTGGTCGCACAAGTACAAATGACGCTAACCGTTCTGGTCGGCTAATTCAGGCCAAAAGCACTCGAATATGTCGAAAAATTCACGGTATGGTCTTAGCCGATCGAAGAGTAAAAGTTCGTGAGAATGTTGATGTCATACGCATTTCATGTGGCAGTGAGTTTTCGATTTTACATGAACAGTTGGGCTTAAGAAAGCTGTCTGCAAGATGTCTGCCGCGTTTGCTCTCAATTGACCATAAACGTAATCGTGTGACAACTTTAAAGGATTGTTTGGGGTTGTTTAACCGCAATTGCAGTTGAAGTTGCTTAACCGCAGTTTTTTTTAACCGTGGATGAAACATGGATCCATTACAACACCCCGGGGACCAAGCAGCAGTCTAAACAATGGGTTTCTCCGGGTGAACCGGCTCCGAAGAAGGCCAAGATGACCTTGTCGAGCAATAAGGTGATGGCAACAATATTTTTGGATGCAAGCGGTATAATCCACATCGTTTACCTTTAACAGAGGAAAACAAAAAACAGCGAATAATATGCCGTCTTATTGGCATTCTTCTTTTTCATCAAGATAATGCCCAGGTGCACACGTGTGCAGACTCAATGGTAAAATTGCATGAATTGTGTTTGGAATTGGTTGCTCATCAGTCATATTCTCTGGATTTAGCCTCCCAGTGTCTATTTCCTATTTCCAAACCTAAAGTAATGGCTCGGTGGAAGAATATTCAGCACCAACGATGAAATTATTGATCAAACAAATGCCTATTTTATAGACCTCGAAAAGTCCTATTTCTTGGGAGGGGTACAAAAATTAAAGAATCGCTTGACTAAGGTTATTAAGCTAAAAGGAGATTATGTTGAAAAATATTTTTTTTTGCAAAAAAAAAACTGTGCTTTATTCGAAAAGTCACGGCATTATTGATATGCCCTCGTATATTGCTTTTATATACTCTTCATTATAAGGTATATTCACTGTGTCGATTCGTTTGCAGCAACACGAAATACTGGTCGGATACCCTGTAAAGTGTTTTGTAGCTGAATCTTGGTATAATTCTGAGATGATCTAGCTTAGTCAGTCTGTGGAAATCAAATCACAGGTCGCACTATTAAAGCTAAGTGGCTGACATTTTGCAGAAAAATGTGTGGATTTCCCATTTCCGGTTGATATACAAATTAATTACCTAAATGGACACTATCTCATGAAGATATGACGATGATATTTGAAGTAAAAATTGTTGCCTTGGGTTTCGACCCAAGGGGAAACGTGCGATTAAAAATATCGCAATTATGGCCAATTTTAACAGAACGAGTTCAATGACAAGGAATTGACTATAGACTATGTTATGGCAAAATTGAATAATGGGGCGTGGTATCGGAATATACATAAAAAGACAATATCTCATAAACCATTAGAGATATGGCGATAATGTTTAAAACATATAATGTTGGCTTTGAAACACATCCTGGGGGAAAAGTGGATGCCACGCCCCATTTTCAATTCATAATTTTTAGAAAGCAAATATATAAAGAAAGAAATGACGATTGTTTAAAAAGGTGGATTTTAAAAACTATAAAATAAAACAAATTCTTCACAATAATTTAAAATGATTTTGTTTACAGAAAACTGTTGACATTATACAATAACCTTTAGCAAGTTTTAGGTCAGTTATTAATGGCTTAAAGCATATCTTAAACATATATTTTTTTTTTAAAAAAATCCAAGATTATTGGGCATAGAGTCAAGCAGTTTTTGTATACAAAAATATTTTAAAAATTCCGCAATTTCTTTGAAGTTATCAGCTTAGCGACCACTTACTCGTTCAATATTCGATCGCCATTTGAACTCGCCTATTGACAAATTCTTCCATTAAAATAGAAAACAAAAAGTAGATCATAAAGTTTGCTTAGTATAAACACTCTTGACATAAAAGTAAATAATAAAATTATTAACAAAACGAAAAACCCAACAATATTTTTTTGAAGTTTATCAATTTGGTTTCGATTTGTTAACAGTGTTCACCGGTGAACCAAGTACCCCTCTTTAGCTCTGTTTATGAAACGGATCATTGTGTTTTCTTTCCTAGACAAACAAATTATCAGCTAGCCCTCATATTCAAACAGTTCAATGCCATCTTTGACCAAGTCAATGACATTCCGAACCCTTTGCAATATAACAAACCTTTCCCCTAGATCTTGTAGGTCTTCTTTATGTTTGATTTTGCACCTCATCATCATTACCATCTTCATTTAATCACTGGGATTTATTGTTGAGTTTTGAGCTCTTTTTGTCATATCAAAATAGAAATGTTTACAGAAGTTGTTGTTCTGTAGATTTTGTAAATATCTATGAGGTCTTTCTTATTGAAATGGTTGGCTTGCAACCATTGCCATCTTCGAGACATTGGAAGAATTTGTCCATCCATATCTGCTTATAACGGCTTTGATTTTCTTGTACAAGTCTGTGAAACTCATGTAGAAGATTGAAAAATAAAAAAGAATGTATCGTATGTTTGAGTTAACCATAGTTAGAATAGAAGACCCTACCAAATATAATTTAATATGCAAACGTCGGAAGCCAAATCTCTTTCGAAGAAGGTCGATATAATATTGCATGGCATAACAAAGGCTGACATATGTATGTATGTTCTTATAAATGGCGTAAAAATTTCCTAACGTACAAACATCTAAAACATAAACACCGCTGGACCCATAGACACCAAACTATGTCGATACACGCAGAGAAAAAACATGGTCACTACATGGTCACGGCAATAATAATATGTTCTCCGCAATAAAAGTATGTTCGTCGCAACCATAGCATTGTTAACTGAATTTATTTTTGACAATAGTACAATTGCTGCAATATTAATATTGTTGAAATGTAACAATAGTATTATTGCCAAATTTAAAAATGAAAATATGGTTATAGCAACAATATAAATATGGTTGGTGCGACAAAAGTATAGTGTTTTGCGTTTTATGTTAACAATAATTTGATTACGGCAATCATACTGTATGATTGTAATTTTTCTTCATTTAAATATGCTTTTAAGAACAAATGTTATTGGTACGGATCTAATGCAATAATAGTACTTTTTTATCGAAATTAACATTTTTTAAACAAGCTGCTTTGGCTTTGTTTAACTGAAATATTTTTAATAAAAACGCTTACGTTCATTTAAACTTATTTTTTCTACTGTGAAATAAATCACTCCTGTTATTTTGAATTTAATGTATTTTTGAATAATTTTAATAATTCAAATCTATTTTTGTTTGACAACTTAAACCAATTATAATAAATAATATTTGGGATCAAATCTATTGTCGACAACTTAAACAAATTCTAATAAATTATATTGCGGATCATAGTATAATTGTATGTGATCATACTATGGTTGTAGGGATCATAACATGGTTGCGTGTGAATCATACTATGGTTGTGAGGATCATACTATGGTTGTATATGAAACATATAATGGTTGTGAGGATCATACTATGGTTGTGGAGATCATAGTATGGTTGAGTGTGAATCATACTATGGTTGTGAGGATCATGCTATGGTTGTATATGAAACATATAATGGTTGTGAGGATCATACTATGGTTGTGGAGATCATAGTATGGTTGAGTGTGAATCATACTATGGTTGTGGGGATCATATTATGGCTATGTGTGAATCATATTATTGTTGTGAGGAGCATAGTATGGTTGTATTTGAATCATACTATTGTTGTGAGGATCATAATATTGTTGTAGCACAACCATATACCCAACAATAGTATTTTCCTCTTCGAATATTGTCACCACAACCATACTTTTTGTCTGCGTGTAGGTGGCGACGCTGTATTTGTGATATTTAAACGTATCGTAATTATTATACGAATTAGGTTTTTAAAGCGGCGCAAACAATACTTCACTCCTACGGATCTTTTGAATATCTATACAACTGACACCAGGACGAAGATAGAATACAAATCTCATACATGGTTAGGTGCTTAAAAATCGCCGTTGAAGCTACGTGACCGTGTTCAAAGGAGAGCATTGGTGCTGATAGGCGGCAGTAGGGTATCCAACTCTATTGTTTCCCGTGAGCATCGTTGGAATAGAGATTGCATGGTGCTGTTCTATCGTTACTTTCATAGAGTGAGTTCATCAGACATCCGTCGTTTTATTCCTGACGTGAGGATGTTCCTTAGGGATACGCGACTTTCTAGAAATTCACATCCGTTTGTTATCGATTGGCCAGTTGGCCGCACTATACACTACAGACCAAATTAGTTTTTCGATCGCACAATCCGTATGTCCGTATAACGACTTCCGGCAAATGTATTTCCCACTAATTACGATAGCCAGAAAATCAGGACAAGTGTCAAAAACATTACTCCCCCTTTCACCCTTCAGAGTGTTACCCCAGTTGTTATTAAAAAAATAAGGACAAGGTTAGTAATTTAGTAATGAACGCTGATCGATCTGGGCCACATTTTTGATTACTAATTATTGATCTGATTATTGATTACGTAAGTTAAGTTTTTACCAAAATGTATCAACATTTCCTATTTAGATTTAAGAATGGAGCTGTTCATGTGCCTAAATCACGACTACAGTGCCGCATCAATCACCTGCACGGAAAAAATATTTTCTATTTATTTAATAGATAATTTATTTAAACAAAAATTTCAACATCCTTTAAAGTTGATTCCATTAAAATTGGCCGTGGTTGATTGACAACTCGCCAAAATTGGACCCTCAGAATGGAAACCCTGCATTTGAAGGAAATTATATTCAAAAAATAGATGCCATAAAATGTTACCAATATGATTCCGCACTTGCTTTGAATTTTTATATTTTTTGTCTTTGTTTATATTTTTTGTCTTTAATTTATCTATAAACCCATTTTAAAATATTTGGGAAGAAAGAATGACCTTTTGCGAGTTTAAGCGACCTGGGTTAGAGTATTTCTTTTTTTCTACGAATTCAAAATGTCCAAATTATTGAAATCGCTTTATAATGCATAAGACCAATCAGTTTTTGTTTACAAAGAAATTTAAAAAATTTCTCGTAAAGTTTTGAAGTTCTCGCCTTAGCGACCACTTATTCGTTTAATAATGGAGTACCACTAGAACACGCCTATTATACGTAGTTGGATTTTCAAATTGAACAGGTGTTATAACCGGCCTGAGAATTCTTGCATATGGTTGATTCTGAGATTATGGGCTACTTTGATATACTTGGTTGTTTCAAGCGGGAAAAACAAAATATATTATTAATATATCATTAATTATTGACTATACAATAAAACTTTATAGGACCTTTAAAGTCTTTAAATTGTTTTTTAAAAATTTATTTGTTCTTCAAAAAATTACCTTCCAAAGTGTTCAAATATCAATACCCTGGTTGACCCTAACATTACTTTTAATTGAAATTATCTCAATTTTTTACAAAAATATTTATTATTTATTTAATAAAACCAGTAGATAGTAAAATGTAATATTCAATAATTTTGTTGCTGTTAATGATTAAAATTTTTTAGTCATTCTTAAAACTAAGACATCTAACTGAATTAAATATTAAATTCTGCAAAAAAATCGAATGCCAAAAATGATGTCAAATTTGGCCGATAATCTCAGAATCACCCATAAACTGTTTAATAGAAGACAAGCTTTTTACAAAATGACAGGATTTTGAAATAATGGGGAAAGCCTGGCCTTATAGAGTTCGGTAGTACTTTCAACAATTGCAGCAAATCTTTCTGAAGAGGGCTGTCACGGACCCGAAATCATGATAAAAGTCGTGCTCAGCCACGAAAATCAATGTCACTTTGCCATTTTGTTAAAAAAAACTTGTCTTTTATTTAAATATAGATGCAAGAGGTCTTGAGCCGGTTAATCCCTGTTTAATTTTTAATTATAATTTAAAATATCCCAATATTTGTTATAATACGAGGCAGATCAATGATTCCGTGACTTTTCAAAAAATTATTTTCAACACAATTTTGCTATGGAGACTGCTCCCGTGCATTATCTTAATTAAATGGTAATCGCAATATTTTCCTTAATTATACTGGTAATTTGATTTGCATTTCATTTTTAGTGATACAAACTTGACAAATATAATAAAAATGTGAAAGAAAAAAAATTAAATTGAGAAAAGTTCCCGCTTTATTCCTTAAATGGATGTTGTGGGACTAAAGTAGGTAATAAAAATGTTCGGTCATCAAAGGTTTGACGATTTTTGAAAACTTACCCACCTGGTACCCCTTGTTTTTGGTTTTTGAAAGTAAAAGACCTTTATAGAAATTACTATAAATCAATCACAAACTAAACTATAACATTTATTAAAAAATATTCTCTAAAAAAATCAATTACAAATTTACTAATATAATTTTTACTTAAAGTTAGCTACTTAACTATACGTACATAATACATACATACATGAGTTTTTTTCTTTCGTCAGTTTTTGTTTTCTTTGTTTTCTCTTCACTTTATTTTGTGTTTTGTTTTCATTTTATTTGGGGTTTCTTATTCCGATTTTTAATTTTATTATTTTTTTATTTTCGTGTAAAACAATGCACCGATGAACGAATGATAAACGAACAAACAAATGTATGGTCGACAAAACAAAATGCAAAAAGTTATGATAAATATTTGTTTTTGCTGTTGTTGTATTTTTATTCTGTATTCTTTGTACGATTCGCAAATGAAACCACGACGATTTTCGCAAAATAAACGCTATCAGTTGTTGTTGTTTTTAGCACTACTTGGGGGCGTGGGGGGGAGTTTTGTTTTTCAATTCTGATAGTGGAAATTAAGCAAAAAATGGAAATTTTTTACTTCTTCTACAGTTTTTTGTTTTGCAGCAGCAACAGTCAACCACATTTATGGTAATTTATTCCGAGTTGCGTTTTTTTCGCAGTGGTCTTTTTGTGGAGTGGATTTTAAACTTGTGGTAGTTTTGAATTTGAATAAATAGGAATAATAACAACACAGCTTACTAGATAAGAACGAATGCATCTGGATTGTGTACAATACAAGAATAGTCTTTTGTAAAAAAAAGTTAACAGAAACAAAAACTACAATTCCGAAGGTATACAATTTTTAAAACTACGGTCTTGTAATTTTTTTAAAGATATATTTATAATACAAATCTTACATTTGGGCCCGGGTCTTTAAGATAGTCTTTGGAATTGCTTTATTGCGTCCAAAAAGAAGCGACGGTTCTCTGATAAGTGTTACAAGACTGAACTGAACTATCGCGCCCTTATTGGATTGTCGTGATTTAGTTGAGTTTCACAATTCTATCGAAATTTTTATTGCAAAAGCTCTTGACTTTAAAGTAGACTTCTGCTTCGGAAGCAAGTTTGTTGACCAAGCTTAGAAACTTGCCGAGAAATTTAAATTAAAATTACCGCACAAAATACCATATTTCTAGAAGTTGGATTCTTTCAAATAGGGTAAATAATGCCCAATGTCTCTGATGTTAATTTCTTTTTCAAAAATTAATCTAGATTAACTCTTAATTGTGATTCAACAAATCTCGGAAATAGACTAGCAGGTCTAGTGAAATATAGGGATTAATATGTTGACATAAATGTACGGTTAAATGTTAGGAATATAAAGGTAAAAATGGCATGAACACAGTAGTTCGTTTTGGTACTGAGTCGAAATCTTCGCAAAATTGAATTTTGTACCTTATCCTTTTTGTTGTGTGTGTGTGAAGTACTTTCCTCCTTAAACGGCTTCAAGAGTTTAACACATTTAGATAAAGAAATTGCCAATGATAGCCAAACTAATAGCAATTGGATATTTATTTAAAATTTCTATTTCTATTATGTCAATTATTAATATATATATTTAAACGGCTTCGAGTTATATCTAGTATATGCTTTTGATATAAATTCCTTTAACACAATTATGACATTGGCTAAAAGAACTTACACACACGCTTACTAGATGTTTCATAGTAAGATCTTATCTGCAAGCATACATGTGTTGCAATAATAGCTCTGTTCTCGTAGGTACAACTTTCCAAAAAAGCATTAATGTACTCAAAAAACTCAGATGGAATTCCTCACATATTCACAGGAAACAACGAACTAGGACCAGCCTCAAAAAAAAATTTTAGGAGTAAAGTCATTTATTTTAAAACAGATGCAAACAGTTTTATTTCACCTCTGGTGAATTCAGCAGCGAATAACATTTTTCATTGAAAGATTCAGACAACGAACAACTTCTGTAAATATGTAAATAAATATTAAGGGGACGAACTAAAAGTTTTGTTAAAAAAAAATGTGCTGTCACTTTTTTCGTTAGAAAACTCCCGACATATAGGAGTGGCCTCGTAATGTCAATTCTAAGTTGACAGTACGAGAAACACCACAAATGGGTGAACTCTCTCTACTGCTGCGTAATCTTAACTGTTCAGAGCCATGAAGAGACGTACTGCAAGACAATTGCATACGAGGATGATGTGGCCACGGGCAAGGATCCAAAGATGCTCTCAGAAGCACTTGAGTCTGCTCTTAAGTTATTACAAAATGGAAACAATGCAATTCTCTAGGCGATACAAGATCTCTTAGTTGGCTGATCCAATCGACGGTGGGGTAACATTTTCATTATCCAATACTGCCAAATATGTTGGATAGATAACATAACTGGAACCTAAACATACTCCCAAGGACCACTTAGACAGCAACTGCTTATTTTGCTTGGAAAAGCCATTGGCCTCAACTGGAAATGAGACCCAAAACGTAAGCTGACGTATTCTGATTTTTTTTGTCAACCTTCTGCTCTACGGAACTGCTGTCTGGTGGGTGACGTTAGAGAAGTAGAATCAACAGAGCAAACTCGAATGTTTTATGAGGACTGTAGCGACAATAATTACAGATGCGCTTAGAAGGAAGGACTCCATCTAGGCTTTTGTTTACTATCCTTAACTGGCTTCTGCCAGACATTTTGGAAAAATCTAGTGGCTAGGAATTCAGCAATGCGACTTGGAAATACAATCACTATGAACATTTTGGCTGAAGTCAATATGGGGTTTCCTGTTGACTATGTGACACCTTAACCTATTTTCGATCATGGTTTTGCGACGAGAATACAAGAAGAATCGGACTCCGTGATTGGTCTACGCCTCTCAAAGAACCTAATCCAAATATACACTAACGGATCAAAGATACTAAGGTGAATTGATACTCGGATCAGCTAAATATAAAATTGTCCCTCAGGCTATTTTAGCAAAATTCAAGCCGAAATCAAGAAACTGCAGCAAATTCAGTATTATGGGGTATCATGCAGGAATATCTTTATATTTACTAACTGCAAGGCGGTCATTAGATCCCTGAAGAATGTTTACATCATTTCGAATGTTGGATTGCTTTTGGAGGATATAGCGAGGTACTCTTCGGTAACCCTCAAATGGGTTCCTGGACAAAGGGACATTAATGGTAATTGTACAGCTGACACACTTGCAAGAGCCAGAACTGAAATGAGTGTAGTAGTGATATTGGTACTCCTCTTGCGAGGGGTTAGCATCTTATATCTCGGAAACTTTTTCTCATTGTCAAGCATAGGTGAGAAATGGAACCAATTTGAAAGATCCGGTATCCGCGGTTGAGCAGAGAATACGGACCGCAATTTCTATGCCAAGGATTCATCTAAGAAACCTTATTGTGGTTATCAGCGGTCAAAGGCCTTCGGTCGTACACGCCAATTAAACGTAACCTAACCTGCTCAAGGTTCAGTGAGACGTTTCAGCAGGTTTCTGCCGTTGGCTATTTGGGCTGTTCACATGTTCACTGTAGACGCTGTTTGTTAAAACCATTGATCTGGCAGAAGCTGGTGTTCACTACGCAGAGCTGCGACTTTTTTTTAATAAAAAAATTCATTTATTTCTTATACTTAATATAACAAATTTACAATTTAAAAAGTGCCCCAGCGCCACAAGGCTATTATTGGGGTGAGTTGGCGTACCACACAAACTAAGTCAATAAATAATTTTAGATTTCTGAATTTGAAAATATTTTTCATTTATGACTTTTTAACGTTTAGTGCTTTTACCAATTTTACTACAAGCCCGTGTACGCATTTTTTGTGTTCAATTTTTTTCTCGTTTCAACCTTCTTCTACTACTTCAACTAGTGAAAAAGTACAGGAACAAACCTTATATGTGGGGTTTGTTAACAAATGATTGAGTGAAAAAGAGCTAAAGTAGAAAAACAAGAAAAGCCAACATTTGCGGAGTTCTGATTTTCAAACACTTATGTAAGCAGCTTTTTTATTTACAGATCCTGAATCAATATAATTTAATTTTGCTGTCAAAGAGAGAAAAGAGCTCGTCCAATGGAAGAGCAGAATACGTATTCTAATATGAGAGAAAATAAAACCGTGTTGAATTGTAAAGAGATCTTGCTACATCTACAACAGCATATGATACAGAGAAGTATTTATTTAATCCATTGTCGTTACATTTGTTTTTGAAATAACGCAAGGTGTAATGCGAAGTCATTACCTGGTAAAAAAATAGTAATGGGTTGGGTACTTATGTTAACAAAATCATTATAATCATGCATTGCGGTTTCAATAGGCTGAAGGATAGATACTGTCATATAGTATCACCTTTTAAAAGGAAACTTTAACCCGTATTTCAAGGTGTTTTAAGCTGTTTAATAGGTTTAACATATCCATCCATGCCTTGGGTATTCAAATTATTCAATTCAAAACCACCACTTTGTTTATTTTTTTACCAAATATTACATAACCCAAAAATTCAAGTCATTTAATGTGGCTGCACTGCTCATCCTTGTACATGGTTTCCAATTTTTGTCCGCCACTGTGGATTTTCTTGTGCCATACAGTCGCGTTGGCTGAATCTATTCTATTTTTTTTTAATATTTCTCTTTAAGCGTATAAATTGTTTTTATTCTTTGGTTTTGCTTTTACTCTGAGATAAGGTGGTTGTAGTGTGAGTGAGTGGGTGGCTGTGTGTGTGTGAGAGAGAGTGTGTTAGTAGTAGTGGGTTGTAGTGTACAAATACAAATACACAGTAATACAAAATACATTTGTAACAATAATGACATCAACGACACGCAAAAGTACATTGACGATGACGACAAACAACAATTACAATTATGACGACGGCGACGACGACGACATCGCTGGTGGCGGCGACAAAATGATGACGACGCAACGACGTCGACGAGACGACAACTAAACTTACATACACAATTACATACATACATTGGCTTTTGGATTTTGTTTTATGTTTTTATTCTTTTGCTCTTAAATTAATAAATATTATTTGTTTTGTGTGTGTGTGTGTTTTCCATTCATTCGTTTGAATATTGTGTAGTTGCTGTTGTTTTTGTAGTGATTTTCAATGGAATACCACTCTGCCGCAAAATTGTTGCAATTTTCCCTCATTACAATGCAAAATTATGCATGGAGAAGTATTTTTGTTCGCCCCACCAGACCTGGATGGCGATGGTTTAGTGAATTTAAACCACAGCCTGCTTTCAAATTAATGAGCGTTTTCTTGTTTGTTTTTTGTTTTCTATCTTACATCTTTTGTTATTATTGCTTGTGTTTTTTTCTTCTGTTTTCGTATATCTCTGGCCTGATTGTGGCATTGCAAGAGCCGTACGATCGTACGGAGTGTTGCGTTGACCTTTTGACCCGCTTACGGTCACTCTTCACTTTTTGCGGCTTTTACTTTTTCTTCACGTATTTTTGCTTAAAAAGTACAATTTTATTTTGGGGGTAGGGGAACGTTTAAAATCTATTTATTGTTGCCTAGATACTAAATCAATTACAGATTACGAATATATCTATCTACGTTTACTTATGTTTTGCTTCCACTTGTTTCGGAGTTTTCTTCACTATAACTTTTTACTTTTAAGTAAATGTCTTCTTTTGGATCGTCTTAAAATTATAGATTTCATTTGTCCTTAATACGCAAACATGTTCTTTTTTTGAATAGATTAAACAATGAATAAAATATAAATTAAAATAAAAGGAATGGAAGTGGAAGTGGAAATTATGTCAGTGGGATGTTTTGCTATAATTTTGGACAGTATTGTAATATTCATGCATGTTGTATTAGTTAGACTCGTTTTGAAATATAAAAGTCAATTGCAAATATTGAAGGATAAAAACCCATTGAGCTCTACTACGATTACGGTTTAAATCGGAATCTTTCGTTCAGAATCCTACTTTCAAATTTTATTTTAAACAGTATTTTTCGAGCAAATTTGAGAAGAGACAAAGCAGAACAACCAAGAGCAGCTTCGCCAGGTTTCCCATTCTTAGTCTACCAATACGAAGGTTGCTATCTATACTTTGGGTCCTGACAATACTATTATTCCCAGATGTTAATTGGAACTTCCATTAAAAAGTTTGAAATTTTTTAGCATAACTTGACTCAGAACGTTTTGTCATTTGAGGGCGAATCGTTTTGTATACAGTGTGTTGAAAAATTCATCTCCGTAAAAAAATGGAATTATCCCTTGAACATTTTTGTGCGATGATTTTTCACGATTTTCGGCGTGGGTTATCGAGAAAAGAGTGTTTAAATCAACTTATTTCGACTTTTGGCGATGAAGCACCATCAAATACCACTGCTAATCGCTGTTACCAAGAGTTCAGTCTCGGAAAGATGAATTTCGTGAAGGACGTCCAACTTCGGTCACTTTGCCAGAAACCATCGATGTTGTGCGTGAACTGATTAAGCAAGACCGACATGTGACATACCGTGAGATTGAGGCATCCTTGGGCATTGGAAGGATAAGCATCAATAATTTCATTGGCGGTGAATAAAATTTTTTCTCGTTGGATCCCACGTAATTTGACGAATGCTCAACATTTTGCATCACGACAAAACGAGCTCTCATACATTAGCTGAAACGATGAGGTATTTAACCACTCAAGTTGTCGAACTGATGGGTCATCCACCGTACAGCCCTGATTTTGTACCCCATAACTTAATAAAATAAGTTATGGGGTGCAAATGCTAGGGAATAAGAATTCGCTAGCATCAAGAAAAGAAATGCGTGGTCAACGTTTTTCATCGTCCGAAGCAGCTGTTGGGGCGTTCAAAAATCATGGCACCACTTTTGGCATTTGTGTAAAACTTTTATGGACTTTGCGAGGGGTTTCAAAAAGTAGTATAAGCAAGACAAGGTATTGTGAACACCTTACCACGCTCGTTGTAGTACCTCTTACGTAAATCACCCTATTCGAGATTTAATCATCTTCTGTTCAAAACCTTTAAATTATCAAAAGTGTTACGCTTTGCAATATTTAACCAGCCAGGATCGATTATTGGTCAATTTCTGAAGTATCTCAAATCTCTGTGAAAAGAAGAGATGTTTAGAATATTTTTAAAGGCAGAAAACTTGAAAACGATGCACGCTTCTTGAAACGAAATCCGTGGGCGATAACGAAGCAGACCTTAAATTACAGCCGACGATCGCCTGAGCTGAGTATCTATTCGTCTAAGCGACTGTATCCAGCGCTAAAAATGAGGTTTTCGAAAGGCCTTCTAGAAAGCCTTCTTATGAGCTTCTAAGTATGCACTCTACATTCTGCTCTTATTTCAAAGTAACACAGTGTTATATTAGTATGCAAGGCCTTTTGCGGCCTTCCCTATTGAAAGGCCCGAAAAAACTGATCTTCTAAAATGCCTGTAAAACAAGACTTAAAATATGACGGAGAAGTAACAGTATTTAAAAATAATTACTTTAATTTCATTTATTTTAGTTTTATTTTTTTTAAATCCATAAATTTAAATTTTCGTTTAATTTGCCTCCATTAGAATTTGAACGACTCGTTGCTAAGCTTTGATAACTTTTCGTAATGCCTTCGCTCACCAGGCCATGCCATACTCAACAAGCAAGACAAAATGGTTTATTGGATTTTTTTAATTGGAAACTTAACCAACAGGCCCTAAAATCTCTAGCTGCCTTTGCATAAGGGCTATATAAAATAAGATCCAATTTACTAGGACTGCTTAGAGATTATAATCCGATATGCTTAATTTGACCAAAATGAAAGATCAAAATCGACGGGTCCATTGCACGGGAGCTGTAGGAAAGCATGGACCAATATGTCAAAGTTTCACCATTGTTGGTGATTGTGATTTTAAAGCAGAAGTACTTAAAATCGAAAGAGACGTTTTTATGGGGGCTATTTAAGCACATGGACCGATATGATCCCACTTCACTTACTAAATCTGGATCTGGAAGTATATCAATGTTCAGCAATATTAAGACTTACTGCATATTCCTTTAGGGACCAACCCTTCGCCGAAGTCTAGGTCTTTTCTTTTTTTAGCTGCCCTTGGTAAATATCTTTTAATACCCTTTTGATTTTGTCGCCATAAAGAAACACGGGTAGATTAAGTGTTTTATTAAAAGAAAATTTCGGGTTTCGAGAATAGGCCTCTGTTTTTCAACAGTTTGCTTAGCTCAAAATGGCATAGAAGCTAAATTATTTCTTTAATCTCAGTGCTCGTCCTTTATGGTTTTTGTCCGTTCCAAGGTATACAAGTTCATTTACTTCCTCGAGTTGCAAATTTCGAACAAAACTATATTCCCTCGGTGGATTGGCCAAACTAGCCAAGATTTTTTGTGGGTAGAATAGAAACTTTAAATTTATTTTATTACTAAAGAGAAGTTTTTGCTGAGATTTTGCCATTAAGATTAGGACAAAAGACAGTTGATCAATTTATGTTGTCCTTTTAAGGGGATAAAGGATTATAAAGGATTATTGGTGTTGTTTTAAGTTTGCAGTAATCGAATCAGTTTGAAGGTCAAAAATTCTTTTCCCTCTAAAACTTTTATTTCGACGGTTTCGGATTTAAAAGCTAAATTGCCTTTAAATTGAAATTCATCAGAAATTTTAAAAAAGTAATTAAATTGTGAGTTAAACAGTTAATTCTTTTATATAAAAAAGTCTGCTCGCATAGAGGGCGAACATTTTTGTCTGGAATTGTAGCGAAAATATTTGAAGACACAATCGCTGAGTTTTTTAGTGCACGCTTATTAAGCTGGTAAGTGGTAGTTATGGCTAACTCTTTTAATTATTGTAAATGAAGGTAAAAAAAACTGATTAAACCATTTGTTTAAAGACTCTGAATTTATGGGAGACACAACACAGACAGAAAAGGGTAGGGCAAATACTGGCAAGATTTCTAAAAGTCAAGTACGGGCAAAATACGCTTTGCCGGTTGTGTTTCGGAGCGCTGGGGAACGGTTGAAATATAAAATATTACATGCTTTGTCAGGGGTCAAATGAAGTACTTGTGATATAAAAGTTTTGCTTTTTTTCTTTTATAAGATGAAAAGGTGTCCATTTGGGAAAATTCATGAACCAAAGGCTCATCGTTAAAATCCAGTCGATTGCATGTGCTTTTTTCCCTGTTCCACCGGGACTAAGTAATGTGCCAGTGTTTCTTTGGCTTTACTATAAGTGCAGGTAGATTGTAAATAAACGAAAACCTGCCAGCAGAAGAGTATTCCACCGAATAAAGTAAACATTAGAAATTAGAAATCCCTCGAACTGCCTTCTTAAATAATTTTTTGTTTTAAAATTTTTCAAAACGAATCGTTTTTAAAATTAATAATGATTGCTTGACTATATTACAACGGCATGAAGTTATCTTACAGGAGTTGCCTACAGTGTTGGCGCTGGACAATTTTTTCCGAACAAAAGTGGTTCAAAAACCACCCAAAACCGATTAAAACGCCCACTTATGAATGTTTGCGACCAAATCTCTAAAAAGTCGTGAATACTATACTTTAAATATTTTGCCGCAAAAATCCGACGAAATTTTATTATTTTTTTTCGACCTGTTTTCGACTTAACTGGTCAATCAAGTACGTCCAATGCTAATGGTTTAACATAAAAACAAAATTAAAGTAGAGATGACATTTAAGATAAAAGTGAAATAAAATGGGGAAGAAAATGTTCAATTGTTTTTTTTTTTTTGCTGTTGCGTTTTTCTGCTCGAGTTCAATTTTTATACGTTTTTTCGAGGGTCAGTTTTTCTTATGTTGTTGCCCGTATTTCGAAAGAAAAATTTAATCAATTTTCATTCAATGAACACATTTATTAAAGGCAGGCTGATTATATTTTTAATTGTTTTTTTTATATTCATTTATTTTATCGTTTGTTTGTTCGCTTGTTTTTTTTTTTGTTTCGGTTTATAATAATTAGGCGTGGTTTATAATTGATAAATGTTTACACTTGTGTTTGTTCGTTTTCTTTGCATTTTAGCCGTTTGTTGTGTCTTTTTTGGGGGGAGGTTTGTATTTTTAATTTGGCTTATACCACCACATACATATGATTGAAATTTGCTGATTCGCTCTGATTTCTGTTTTGGTCCCTACGCCCTTTATTTTATTTTTCTTTTCAAACAAAACGACCTGAACTCGTTTGTTTTCATTTTTGTGTAGGTTTTTTTTGTTTTGTTTGAAATAAAAGTGTGAATCTTGAGAAATAATAGATGGAAAATATGCATTTAATGTTTTTTTTGTAATCGTTTGTTTTTCGTTTTTCTTTTGGTTTTTGGTTAATAGAAAACACTGATTGTCGGAGTAATTGTTTGCGTATTAGTTTTTGTTTTTATACCCTCCACCGAAGAGTGAATGGTATATTAAATTTGTCATTTCGTTTGCAACACCATGAAATATAGATCGGAGACCCTGTAAAATATATATTTATTAATGATCGTCGTAAATTCTAAGACGATACTGCCATGCCCGTCCTTTCGAGTGTCTGTTGAAAGTACGAAAGCGGTCAACGGACCTGGGGACAAAGGTTTCTTTTTAAGTGGCTATATGTACCTCGGTAATAAGTCTATTTTTTCGAGTATTTGCTTAACAAATCATAATGTTTTTGTGGACAGACAGTGCTTAAAATATATACGTTTAGTTGGTACGCACTTAATATGTCACTGGACATTTTTGCTCATGTGGCCCAAAGAAAAGTCCGCTGAAATTAAAGCAAACTGTGCTACCAATCAAAATATAGAGCAATTTTAATGTTTTAGCTGACATTAAGGACGGACACATGGGCCGAATGGTACCATTTTTTGTTTTGCGCACCGTGGAGGGCATATAAGGTTCGGCCTGGCCGAACTTAACGACGTTTTTACTTGTTTCATTTGGGTTTTGTTTTTTATAATATTTCTGCGTATGTGTTTTTTTTTTATAATTAATCAATTCATTTTAGTGTGGTTGTGTATGTGTTTGTTTTGTTGGAGTTTTTAATCTTTTTTTTAATTTTTTTTACTGGTGAAAACATATAAAATATTTATTAAGTCTATTTGGCTACAAATGTTTGTTTTTTTCTTTTTATTTCACAATCATTAAAATTTTTCTTGTATGTGTGGGTTTTTCTACAGTTTTTTTGTTTTAAATTTATTTTTTATACCTTTTCATCCGGGGGTATTTTCTTTATATTTATTTCTTTGTGTGTATGTGTTTGTTTTTTGTTGTTGTATATACTTATATACGTTTGTTTTCCGGTAAAGCCCAACATTTAATGCTCTCTAACAGACATTTATAAATTTCTATTTCTTCTATTTTTTTGGTTTTCAATATTTTTTATATTTAACGTCCTGGCGACAATTGCTTAAGTCTTTTTTAGTCTACAGAAAAATTTACATATACACTCTTGGTTTTTTTTTGCTTCTTCTTTTGGTTTTGTTTTCCTTGTACACTTAATAGATCCTAAAATATATATTTTGTATATTTAATGTTTTTCTTATTTTAGTTTTTTTTTTTAAGCTGTTCGAAACTCTATTACTTAAAGGATTGCCTTTGGGTGTATTGATTAAACAATTAATTATTTTTAGCTATACTTGATGTACTTTTTGTATTTAGAAAGTAAACCATTTTTGAAATGAAATAAAATCTTTTTTGAACGGGAATCAACCAGTATCTTCATTCTAGTAGGAGGCAAGCTTTTTAGAAAATGGCAAAGTGACATTTTTTAAATTTAAAAATTGCGAGTTAAAGAAAAAAATAATCACCTGTACTCTCCATGTGTTTCAGCAGTAACTTTTTTAAAGAGCAGCGTCGAACAAATTTAGCTTCCAAATCATCAGCATTCAGATGCTTAAAACTAAAAAACGTGCCATTTTGCGCTAAATGTACCCTTTCTTTTAATGGGTCAACAGGTACCCCTTCAAATTGGTATTACATCTTTAATAGGCTTCTAACGGAAAAATTAAAAGTGGTCCAAATTCTATTTTTTTCAAAATCGATAGTTTTTTATATACCACAGTTATTATGGGGCTTTGGGACATAGTAGCACCGACAAATGAACTCCGATTGTGATCACATTTGGCATTAGAAGAAAGGAAATTTGCTCAATCTTTCAGCTGCTAACATAGATTTTAAAACTTCAAAAATCTATGAGAAATTCGCGTTTTAGATCAAAAAAAAACCTTTACTTTTTGCCCATAATGTATCCTATCTTCTAAGGATAGGGTTACATTTGTGCTGTTACCCCTAATCTTTCCAAATTGGTATTGTATTCTTTAAAGAATTTTGAAGGAAAAATGTTATGCTGGTCCAAAACTAGATATTTTTCAAAATCGATATTTTTAAAGTTGGTGCTACAACTAAAATAACGGGGAAACAAAGACAAGCTCCTGTTTATTGTTGACCTTGACAGCAGTTTTCCGCTCGAAATCATGACAGAGAGTCTGATACTGATTTTTCGTTAACCTCTGCAAAACGAAATAAGTCGCTTTCAGTTTGAACAGCGTTAAGAAATATGAACAAATGGACAACGAAAAATCGTCTTTTCCCGCGAAGCGGCTACGGTTAACAAACAAAATTGCCGCACCTGGGGCTCGGAAAACCCGCACGTTATTGTCGAGAAGCCAATACATCCACTGAGAGTGATAGTGTGGTGCAGATTGTGGAGTGGTGGCATCAATGGACCATTTTTCTTTGAAAATGAGGCTGGGAACAACGTTTCGGAAAACGGTGCGCGGCTCAAAGCCATGTTGTCCGACTTTGTTTTTACTGAAATTGACAATGGATTTGGACGACATCTGGTTCTTGCAGGATGGCGCATCATGCCATAAAGCTCACACCACGTGTTATCAGCCGTCTTGGCCATGCCAATTGGCCGCTCGGAGCTGTGACCTCTTTGATTTTTTTTTTGTGACCTCTTGATTTTTTTTGTGGGGAACCGTGAAGGATCGATGTTATGCCAACAATCCAGGAACGATTATAATACTTAAGGCCAATATCATCCAAATAATATGTGAGATACAGCGCCAAACCATAAAGAAGGTGTTCGAGGGTTAGACTGCTCTACGCAAGAACGCTCCGAGGCACCCACTTGAATGAGGCTGTATTCCATAATTAATGGAAATGCTTGTTTTTACATATAAAGTCATAATACTGGGGAAAAATATTTATTTTGTTCACTTTATTGCACTTTTAAAAATAAACTTGTATTTGGTCTACCCTGTAAATTTGGTACACATAAAATATATACGTCAGAATAAAGATAAGAACTCTTGCCTCATTGGATGCAATACGAGTAGTTTAAAAAAATTTTGAGATAAAGTTCAACAAAGTCGAAGAATTGAATCACACTTTTTCCATTTTTAAAACCTTAAAAAGGGAATATCTTTAAAATATATAAAAAGTTTTTTGTGTAAAAAATTAACTAAACGCGAAAAAGTACAAATTTTAATTTTATTTTTAATTGCAAAGCAAGAGATGTTGTCTTATTTCTAAAATATACCCGATCACCTTTTTTTGAATGTGATTAATCCATTTCTTTTTACACAGCTCAACAATTTGGCTAGACCAAAAGTTACAGACTTTTGGCCAATGGAAATTCAATCTGGACCACTGTGCGCTGGTACGTTTTTTAGTCGAGCTAGCAATGTTGATTGCCATTTATTTATTTTGCCAAAAATAAATATTGGAGATTATATAACAATTGGAGGATTATAATAATTTATGGAAATTTATCGATCCTTTTAATAGAACAAATAAAATACCGGGTTGAAAAAATTCCAACCATAAAACACTTTCACGTTTTAAGAAGCTATTATGTTTCTAATTTTCAAAATTATTTTCTCTTGTTTTGAATTGTTTTTCTGGAAACACATTTTCCTGTTGCCTCTTTAAATTGCTTTAAAAATATTTTAAATCTTTTCAGTAGTTCTCAGCGATTTTTTGTGACTTCTCTATTAAATGTTTAATCAAACACCCTTATAATCCTTCGGCACAAAATGTCATTGCCTTTAACAGCGTTCAAGTACACGTAATATTTTTATAGGTTTTTTTTTTTGGTATTTTCTAACCCCAATTTTGTGGATGCGATTTGTTTTGTTTTTTCACAAATCATATCTCTCGGTTTGGCTGATTCTTTTATTTTTATAACTTTTGAAACCTGTAAAATGTAAACAATTCGGTCAATAAAACAAAAACAACAAAATGTGCAAACCTTTCCATTCGCAACTAGAAAAAGTATAGAATCCCTTATAAAGATGTAATTTTTGTTTTATCAAACTGTGCTTTAAGAAGAAAGATCTTTTGCGAATGTTGACTTGGGCTAATTTTTGTTTCTGTGCATTGAAAAGGAATTTTAGATTCTCTTTTAGGCTCGACCTAGTTTTGCTGCTTACAAAATTTAGGAAAAATTAAAATTTAAAAACAGTTTTAAAGACACGGAATTTTAAAAAGCTTTGTAATTTAATCCCGAATACGTATACATTTTTTGTAAAATTCGCATTTAAACTTGTTTTCTTATTTGTTTATAAGAATTAGTAAAAATAAAATTGAGAAGCAGATTTATAGAAATCGAATTTAAAAACAAAATTTTTGTAAAATTCGGATTAAAACATTTAAAAAACCAGATCTTAAGTGGAGTTTCTAAAAGAGTTATTGAGTTTAATCACCAGTATCTTTTGCAGCTGTTGTGCTCTAATTAGGTTTTAATGTTCGCCCTCTGGTAAATGAGATTTGCTTAGTTACTAAAAGAATTCTATAACTTTATTTTAAAATGATAATGACACAGTGCAATCAGTAGCCTATGTCTAGGGATGCCAACCCAGTATTTTCAACTAACTTATCGGAATTTCTTTGTTCATCTGTGTCTGTGGGTTTTATATAATTCTATGCGACGGCTAGCGACCTCTTGAAATAATTCACAGCGCCCAATTTTAAGCCTTAACCGCGAAAAAGACGTAAGTGCCAAAAGAACATTTTACAGGAGAGCTTTTTTTTTGGTTCTTTGTCTAATTCATCTGGAGGGTTCCGGTACAATTGAATTTGGTATATCTTTGTAAATTTTAATGTTTAATATGTAATATTTAAGCTTAACACAGTTTTCTATCGAATTTCATTAAAAAGCGAGTGGCGCTTACGTCTTTTTCGCTTTAAGGGTGATGGCTCATATTTTATGCTTATAGGAAAATTGGGAATGGCAGAGTGAATTCTGAAAGCGGCGCTGAATCGGCGCTGTTTTTACTGTGTGTTTTGCATTTTTGAATGTTTATTTTTATTCATTTGTAACAATGTAACAACTACAATTTGTCACATAAAATAAACACAAAACAACATGCAATCGATTAGTCAAAATTTGGGTTAATTAATAATGTGAATAATTATTAATCAAATAATCGAAATTTCTGATTAATCAGAACTATGATAAATCAGTTACTTATTTATTGATTAATCAAATTTGAATAGTTTTGTTCAATATAATTTCAACAATATCAAAACGTCAAGAACTGTTTACAAATAACAAACAACTTAAATCTTTACACCTACAATCAAATATCAGCCGGTGTATAAGTGTTATTTTAAAGTCATTGCAATTAATATTAATCATACGCCGTGTAAAAAGGGGAACCTATTTGAGTCCTTGGCGGTAATAAACTCCAAACTCTATCAAAGTTAGAAAATTAGATATTACAAACACATTTAAATTGGTCTACCTTTATCAAGATTAGATTTAAAGTTAAGTAAGAATCGAAGTCACCGCCGTTTTGAAGTAAGAAAATTTTTAAGCTCCTAAAGATGTTTTGTAAGCTATGTTTAAACTTTTTGTAATTTAAAGGCCTGCTGCACTGCGTGTATAATCATCAATATTAGAGGTTTGTTTTGTTTTAGTTTTGAAATATCTACATTTTTGCAAACAAATTTTTCTGAAGTGGAAGTTGCCGTTTACGGTTCGTGCTCTCTAAGTGCATTTTTTTTATAAAGTTTGGTTTTGAAATATTTCTAACTTCAAACAGTGGAATGTGTGTGTGTGTTTTTTTTGGGAAAATTCTTTTGGGATTTGTTGGGATTGTACCTCTTTCCGATGGTACGACAATGGCCTTATTTTAGAGAATATTTGATTCATATGCATACATATTTGGTGGAAACTCAATGAATGGTGCGGTCATCTGCAATATCACGTCTACTAACGAAGTAAAGGGTGGCCAGATAGTAATGATAATCTTTTCCTATCGATATACTCGAATTAAGCTCGACCGTTTTCCATTCATATGAATTTTCATGTTCCCTGGATCATTTTTAAGGGGATGTCACTTAGGGCTTCCTTATAAAAGACATAACATCTTTTAGTACAATGGCACGGATTTCTAAAGAGGCTGATCAATTTGTTTTAAAGGCCAGAAAAAAAGTTTACAGCTTCATATTTAAGTTGCTCATAGCATAAAAGTATTTGAAAATATATTAAAGTAGCTTTAAGATCCACCACATATGTACCCATCTGGACCTCTCTGCCATTCTCTGTTCTTTCTTTGTTAAACATCAAAATGAGGTACCCAACGATTATTTTAGCGTTTGTTGCGTCCAATCATTATACAGAGTTCAAAATGTTGTTTTATCAGGCATACACACATTGTCCTTACTCGTACATATGTGTGTATGTACGTACGTACATAAATAACTATGTCTATTTATTTAAATACGAAATAAGATACATACTTAATACTATTTAACATTTGCTTTTTTTAAATTTTCTTTTGGTTTTAATGAACATTGCCAGCATGTCCTTTGGTTGGATTTAATTATTTTATTTTATTATTTTGTATTTGGTTTTCCGTTTTATTTATCGTATATCAAAATTTGAATAGAAAAATATTTGAAATTTATCAAAATTATTTAAATAATTTTAAAGAGGAGACACGTTGCGGTCCCATAAAAAAATATCTTACAAAAAATGTAAAAAATTGCGTTTTGGGGGAAGATTTGGTTGCGTGTGTGTGTTTTTGTTTTCTTTTTGGTTTTTAAAGGGTCTTGTTGGTATTTTTGTTGTTCGGAATTTGGCAGATTTTTTTTGAGATAATATCGGTTTTTGTTTTATTTTTGTTTATCTTAGGGGGGTTCGGGGTCATCTTACTTCATATTTATATCGGAAACTTTAACGTCTATTACCACATACAACAACTGCTTTTTTATTGTTTTTTTTGTTTGTTTTCATTTAATACGATTCGACTTTTTTTCTTTTAGCCTTCTACACTAGTTTTTCAAAAATAACTCTTTATTGCGTCTTACGTTATATAATATTTCGTTCTAAAAACATCGATCTCTCTTTTTTTTTTGTTCTCTAAAATGTTTTTTATGTTTGTTTTGTTTTCTTATGTTTTTCTTTTATATTAAAATTACTAAAAATGTGTGAACATTTTTGTTTCATTAGGAGATTGAGCCGAAGAATTGAGATAATTCATAAAAATATATTAAGGATAATTAACGATTCATAACGAATATTGTAAAAGCTTTATCAAACTTTAAAATTTTAAAAAGCAAAACTTAAGTAGCTTAAATCAGCGCGCCTTTCGTAACGCATATATTCCGACAGTCTCTGAGTTTCTTTCAATTAAAAAACAAACTACCCAGTAAACCAAATTTGCCGACAATGTCTGATATCAGACAATTCTGAACAATATCTGAGCTCTATCGAGAATTCTTACCGAAATCGTTACGAATTCTGTTCGATTTGTCTATGGATTTTTTATTTATTATGTTCCGAAATATCTGAACGAATTTGGCCCGAATTCTGTTAGACTTGTCTGTGGGATTTTTATTATTTTTTTGATCAGACTTTTCTTAGTGAACTCGCAACGAATTCTAAACGATTTATCTAAGGTAGTCTGTTCGTTAAAAATTTTGTTATTTTCTTCATATTTTATAGTTATTGGTATTGTGTTCAGGCATGTCGGAACTAATTCTTAACGAATTCTTAACTCTTTGTCTGAGGTATTTTTATATTTCAAATTTTTGTTTTTTGTTTGTTTACATTCAAAATTTACCACGTCATTAGCCCAGAGTTCGTTCAGTAATCGGTTCGAAATGTCGACAAAAACATCAGAATTTCCTCAGAGAAGTAGTTCAGAATCCGTGTCAACCCTCTCATATGTTTTTCGTTACAAACTCGTTAAGAATTCTGATCCGAAATCGGAACATTTTGCCGATTGTCGTACAGAATTCTGACCGAATGCTGAAGGTTTGGTTTGCTGGGTATATAAGAGCCAGCATAATGAAATAATTGTTGCAGCGAAATGATGTTGGTCTGAACGATGTCTTATACTAGGAAAGATTTTAAAAATATCTTTACGTTTGAGAAAAATCCTTGAAAACGTGTAATGCACTGCATAGAAATATTTGAGGTTTTAACAGTTCAAGAGGACATTTTTTTGATCCATTAAGTTTCATCAATACAGTCCAAAGTATTTCGCCCTTAGAAAAGACTAGGTGGCACCTGTTAAACATTTCTATTGTACGTAATGTAGCTCAGGCCCTTTTCCCTTTAGATTATCTTCGTCATAAAATTCTAAGCTGGTCAGAGTGCATATAAATTTGTTTAAAGGTTTTATTTAAACTCGATTTGTCATTGTCGGTCTAAAGCACAGTTCACTCCGAAACACACGGCAAAACACAGGTAAAAGTCAGCAAGTATTAAAGCAGGTTCATATGGACGTGTTCATACCCAAACATACTTGTGAGGCCGCAAGGCGGCGAATAACGCTGCCAAGCAGGAAACAGCCACGCTTCTGGTGGCATGATAACAGCCTTGATTTTAGATCATAGGGTCATTGGTTGTCAGAAGCAGAATGGAAATACTCAGGCTAGACCAGATTTTAACAGAGTACTCGCAGAGTACAAATTTCTGCACAAATCCCTACAATAATCGAGTATGAATAGCAATAAGAGTCTTTTAAACAATGTTTAGATAAGACACGCGCTTAACCGTATGGTACTGCCTTCAATGTTGCGCATCCTCGCCCTGACACTGTTTCAGCAACGGTAACTGACAGGCATAGATTGAAGTAGTAACTTGAGGGAAGATAAATGCTAGACCTCGTGCGAAAAGAAATGCAGTATTATTGTACGAAAAAAGAAATTCCCAAGTCCAGGTGCAATTCACAATGTTGCAATCCAAGCGGCATTACCGAAAAGGAAACACTCTAGATTTGGAAACACTCTAGATATGAACTGCCTACGATGTTAGTCACTGAGTATTGTATTTTCGATATGCCTTAAAACTTCCTTAAATCGAACCAAGACTGAGACTGAGTTATGGAACTGCCTTAAAAGGAGTTTCCATATTTATAGAAATTGTTTAATAACTCGAATTTATTATTTTTAATTCTTTGCAGTACCTGATTTTTGGCGAATAAAAAGTATCAGTTGTACTTTAATTTTCATTAAGAACTAAACATTAAGTTATCCTCTCAAACTTTGCTGGAGAGTTGTAAGATTTATACCGGTTTCTGCCAATCACTTAAATGGTAAGTAATTGATTCGGAAGTCAACAATATCGTCATTTGTATGAGTGTACATATAGAGAACAGATTCGTCGCCACAACCTAGTTTTTTGCCAACCGAGTGATTGAGGTTACAAGCACCTCGAATATTCTATCAGTACAACCGAATGTTAGTTGGTGCTCTGTTATTTTTATTTATTGGAATTGTTTTAACGGCAACATACCCAGTATCCGAACCATCAGAAGAGAACTTTTGGATCTAAAAATCCACATACCACACTTCTTTAACGAAAACATTTAAAATTTTAGTCAGAGTCATTTAACTGTTTGCTTACCAATAAAAGTACTGACAGAGACGGTCATGACAAGAAAAAGTGGAAAAGATAATGGATAATTTTTACTAGAAAAAATTTGGTAAATCGATTGGCTTAAAATCAATAATAATCGAAATATTTTATTTTAAAAAAAATCCATTAGACAACCCATTTTTTTGTTATGGCGAAGTTTTAGTTATCATAACTAACAATAGATTGTCACAACCACCAGTTGTGGCAACTAAAAACCATTTACGGTTTTTATTGGTATGACCGATCAATAGGTTGTGAATACAGTACAATGGTCATATTTATCATCTTGTGATATTTCGAACCGAATATCCATTACGACTATAAACAATTGGTGATGGCAACCAAAATTCCTCTTTTGCAACCGAATCATAGCAGTTCCAACCGATTTGCAACTATTTTATTCTCTGTGTTGTCCAATATTGGGTAACATCGTAAGGTGTAACCTAATGGCTACTGTGATAAATTTGTTGAACCTTTGCACCTTTTTTGTGGGGACAAATGCCCAAACTGTGTGTGAAGTGTTTAATGATGAAGATGGCTTCAGCATACAGGCTCAATGCACTGCGAATCGTTAGTGGATTTTAGGATGATATAGGAAGAAGCTCTAAGTGAGATAAAGGAATTTATGACAGGAAATCCGAAAATAGAATCCAAAGATCCGCTTTAGGCAGTGGAAAGTCTTTGCAGCCAGACGGAGTACAGCTACAGGTGGAAGATGAACCTCTTATACTATCGCAAATATTATGGATTCGAAAAATTAGCATAAAAAATGCGTTTTATTTTCACACGACGTCGCATAGTAACAAGAACTGTAAAACTTTTGTTGTTGTTGGATGGCGCTTGAGGGATGAACTTTTTATGCGATATCACTCAACGCCATCTATGGTTTTTCATTTTCTAATTTTTTTCTACTCTACAACAATTTTTATATTTTTGCAATCCGACTGTGGTTTAAATACCTCAAAATTTTATGAATATCTACTCGTATTATTCGTCGTAATATTTTACGACGAAACCACTTCCGTTCCTCTGTATGTCGGTTGAAAGCTCGAATGCGGTCTAATTACCTATAAATAACCTGGGACCCTGACTTGTTTAAATCGTTCCAACAGGGAAAATTTTCCCTTTTCGAAACCCAAAAGCTAAAAAAAACACGTTTAAAGACATTTGCTCGACGTATCTCCATTTTTTGGTATCTTTAGTAGAGGCGCAGTAAATACATTTTTAATGCGGATGGCTTTTGGAGCTATGGGATCTATGGTCCAAACAGTCGTTCACTTATAAACATGGACAAACGGTATTTTAAGGATATACAATTTTGTTTTAAAAAATTAAAAAATTAGGTTTAGGACGCTTGGACTAAAAATGCCATTGTAGTACAAACGAGCAAGAGATTTATGGTGAATTTATTTTTTTTATATAACTGACTTATTGGGGTTTGGACTCAGTGATCCGTAGGCTGGACAAGCATCTTCACAGGTAAAAAAAAGTTGTGGGCGAATGCGTGCTTGAATCAACACCCAAGTGATTTCGATTTTTCCCAACCTAGGGCAGCTCTCGGAACAGATGCTGTAAAAAAGTAATGCCCATCAATGCTGAGATGTGCTGAGAATCTAGAGAGATCAGCAGTTTGGTCACATGCGGCCTATCTCAATTTGAAATGGCATAGATTTAAAAAAAATTACAGTTTTTAAAATGGCTTTATAAATAATTCGGTCTATCCTTTTCTTTTGATTTATCAATTCATCGCTCAATCCCCCAAAACTCCTGATGTTTGTGATACTGCTTCCTTCTTCGTTTCCTATCGATTTGTGGTCATGTGTTTGTGTTTTTTTAGACTGAAACTGCAGCTCATGTCCTTGACCTGAAATGTCGCCTCCTTGTGGGATGTTGGATGAAAGGTCGGGGCTCTGTCTCGTTTGATTTGACTTGGATTCTCGTGAGTTTCGTGTGGGTCGGTGTGGATGTGTCTTTTGAAATAAATTCTATTAAATCAAATACCCGTATATAATTTTCTTTAGTTTTTGTTTTGGTTTTTTTGTTTGGTTTGTTTGTTCATACATTGAGGTGTTTTTCATCTGTTTCTGCTTTGGTTTTTGTTTTTCGGTTTTATCTTATATGACATTATTTGCTATAAAACTTTTTTACATGAGCGCATTTTGGTTTCTGCTTCTTTTTGAGTTCATCATTAATTATTCGTATTCATCGTATTCAGATCCGCCGGAAATACATACACACTCACACACACACGCGTCGTTGGTGAATTGTGTGCTATCCTGTGAACAACTTCTATGAGCAACTATTGTCTGCAGTTGTTTGACGTATTTCTTTTGTATTGGTTTTTGTTTGTTATTTTTCTGCTTGTGTGTGTGTGTGTTCTGCTATAACTCAACTTTATCTAAATTTCCTTTTGTCGGGCTTCGTTTTATTCGCTTTAATATTAGAGTGATTTCTCAAAAGGCGCGCTTAAGGCGTTATCTTTTGGAACAACGCTGCTGTATTAGGGTGGGGTTCGTTAATATTCTTCAATCTCAAAATCTGTCAGCAACACGAGTACGTTCTTGTTGCCGATGTTGTCCTTGCAAGTGATGTTGGTTTTTTTTGTTATTGTTTTATTTTAGATTTGGAGGACACATCGTTTAAAATATAAAATCACCACAGTCCATGGCATAGTCGAAATCCTCGCCGCCCAAATCTTCCACGGTCGAACCGTGGAAATCGAAACCGCCGATATCGGTGTGATACACGGCACCGCTACATGCAGTGTCTATTAAGTTGGTGCAGTGCGTGGTTGGCAGTGCGTGCAATGTGAAGGTGTCCTCACACTGTGACCAAGTTAAACCTAAGAGAACGAGATAGAGAGAGAAAAATTAGAAACGATGTTAATTTTAACAATTTTAAAACCTTTGGAAACATTTTAGAAAAAAATATCGATACTCACCTCCACTCCACACACCGTTGGGCAGTGTCGCCCAACCCCAGCCGTGACCCCATGGCAATGCACAGGCCAGAGAGGCTTTGGAATCGGGATTTTTACTTAAAATTGCCACAGCGGCATCACTCTTTACCAAAGGATTCTGATTGTAAAATGCTCGCTGCGTGGCTAACGAACGTGAGTGTGATTTGGAACTGGACAAAACCTTGCGTTGTTTCACTTCCGTTGTGGTGGCAGCTGAAATTGTTTATTCGAGATTTAGTTAAATTTCTTACAAAGTGTTTATAAATTAAACAATTTTTTGGGAAAACACAAGTGAAGTAGGCAGGGAGATTTGGTCGACTATCGAAAAATAAATGCGAAAGAGGCCTTTGAAAACTGTTTGAAGGAATACCTGTTCATATGTGCGTGTACCAATGACGTATGTAAAGGGCGGACGTCCCAAGTCATTTGCTGGTAATGTGCACTAGATGTCAGCACTGAGCTTTTTTAAACAATATTTTCTAACTTCGGTTATGTTTTTTATTTATAACTTAGAGGATTTTAATTTTTTAGATAATTGTTTAAATTATATTGTTTAAGTGCGAAGAGCGCAGAAACTATGTCGTTGCTGAAGATTGGACGATGGCCTGATAAGTTTATTTAAAAAAGGAGTTCCTGACATCTAGGTTTTTCATACTAACTGAACTCCAGAAAACTCTTACGCACACCTTCTGTGTAATAAATGGCCTTTAAGTGTTCTCCAAGTATTCCATCAGTATAACCGTGTTAGTTCGTCTATTGCAATTTTCAGTTTATAGAACGTCAGTTTGAAATAAAATACATAACATACTTGTATAGAACACCTGTAGGCAATCATTAAAGAATGTAGACATTTTAAACCCTTACCAGATTGTGGAACACAGTAGTACCTAGAAGGAAATGTTATACACCTAAAATTATACCAGTTGACTCAGAATAAATATTTAATTCCATTTAAACAGGTCCCTTTGTCCGTCTGATCGTATAATGAACCGAACCGGTCGCAATTATGAACCGAACATGATGAACCTTTGCACATTATCAGACTTCCTGCAGGGGAGGCCGTTACAGTAATTAGGCGAAATTAGTCCACATGTCTCCACACACGATGAAAATGTCAGTTTGAAATCGATTCGAGCTACAGAAATTTCGTTGGGCTTTAAGGCTTTTATTTGCAATCACCTTACGTTCATAATACTGACGGATATTCGGTTCTACATATTATAGGATGATAGTTGACGTAATATAATGGTACAAGCAACTAACTATACTGCTATATTATTTGAATTAATTTCTAATTATTGGAACCGTGGCTGTGGCAACTCATATCTATTAATCGTATTGTACTTCGGTACAAAGAATTGGAAATGGCAACAAATAATTTTGTCCTTTTACCAAAAAACTTAAAATATAAACCAAAAATATACATACAAACAAATTAATGTGAACGAATGGAAGGAAAAACAAGTAAAAAATGTTAAGTTTGCCTGTGTCGAACTTTGGAAACCCTTCACCAGATTCCCAAATAAAACCAAATTTGGTGCGGAAGTGTGTTCTACGTATATAGAAATCTTTATGTGCAAAATTTCATTTCGATAGGTCAAGCTTGTGGTGAGTTATCGTCATATTATTTCTCAAAGCCCATGAGACCGTTTGTGTGGGAGGTACCAGTAGAACTTTTCCGATCTCAACAGAATTGGGCGCAGAGGTGTGTTCTATATATAAATCTTTATGTAGAAAATTTCATCTCGATAGGTCTAGTTTGTAGTGAGTTATTGTCATATTATTTTTCAAGGCTCATGAGACCGTTTGTGTGGGAGGTACCAGTAGGGCCTTTCCGACTACAATTATTTTTCTAAAGTTGAAATTGTTTAATTGGAAACTTACGCTAAGTTAAAAAGAAGAGGATATTTTTTATTACCGATGTTCTATGTTCCAAAAACTGGTGTACAATCTAAATTTCGGTTGTACTAATGAAATATTGGACAGTAGACACAACCACAGTGATTTGCCAATCTGGGGTCTAACCGACCTACGGCCGGTAACACATGCGTGCTACAAGCGATACTATAATATTGCGCTACAAAGCACTGCATTTCTTTTCTTATCGCTCGAAAGATTTCAGAGTGGGAGCGAAGCGAAAAGCAAATTGAAGCGACAAGGCATGTTGTGAATTGGTTTATAGCATGAAATCGCGTAGTTTTTCAATAATTAAACGGTTTTTTGGACAATCTAGTTCAAGTACCAATTGAATTTCGGTTTGATGGAATACTTGGTGTACACCGCATTCATTTGGTGATTCTTGGAGTTCAAACATCCGCAGTCAATCTGGGTCTAACCGACCTACGGCTGATGTCAGAGTGCACGAATACTCGGTTATGATGGAATACTTGGACTACACCGCACTCATTTGGTTGTGATACGTGAATTTCACACAACCTTTGTCATTTGGTTGTGCTAACGTTCTTGAATAATTGAACACATTTTCAGGATGTTTGCTCAGTTCATTATAAAATTTGTGGAATACGTCGTTTTCCATCCGATTTCTGTTTATTTCATTAATGCTTCGTCTCATTGAAAGCATTATTTAATATAAAAAACTTCGTCTGAATTATTTTTGCACCAATAAAAGTAAAAACTCGAAAGCACAAACAAAAATAATAACACTGTTTTTTTTTGTATATATTCGCTACTCGCTCCGCTCCTTATACGGTTCTTCTTATTAGAAGATCCTTACTATTCACTTACTTTTTTCTTATATATTTCGGGTCCGGATCTATAGGCCCAAGCGTCTGAATAACTGGTTCCTTCAGTCAAGGACATGTTGTGCTTGTTCCACAAAGGGATATGAACTCAAATTTGACGAATGTACAGAAGGGACAAAAAGTCTTAAACATTGAGAGTGTATTGAGATTTTTAAGACGGCACAGAAGAGAAAATTTAAACAGCGGCTAGATGTACATCGTGTTTAGATAAAAAAACGACAAATTAAATATTGTGAGTTTATACCCTTTAAAGTGCAATTAAAGTATTCAAAACTCTGCAATAACGCAACGAATGCAAATATGCCATTAATAAAGCAACATAAGATTTATTATTGTCACCGCCAATTATAAATACTACCAGTTGTGACAACTAACATTTTGTCTTTGTGGTATGTGTAAATATAGAGAACATATTAATTGCACCAACAGAAATTTTTGCCAACCGAATGTTGGTAGTTGCACGAATTATCCATGTATAAAGCATTTCGATTGGGTACACAGCAATTTTCAGTAGAGGGAACTGACACATGACAAAACAAAGTATTGGTTAAACTAACTAACTAAATGGTTTTGGAGCTGAAGTTTAACATGCATTGGTTGTATAAGTATTCTTTGAATTCGGTTGTCATTACCACGAACATTTGTTAACTGAACTTACTGAAGGTTAAAATTTATGTATTCGATTTTTATATTTTACGATTGAAAAAAAATATTTCTGTTATCTAAATTATAGCGGTTTTTGTAAAAACTTGGTCTTTACTTTCGAATCTAATAAAGTTTAAATGCACAAGTGGAACCATTTTCTGCATAAAATTTAGATTTTAAAGTGACGAAATAAGTTGGAATTTTAAACTTTTATATTTCCGGCTACTAAGGGTTTACGTAACACAAAAGACTTTAAATAAATGCTTGTCTACAGGTATGTAACTAGAAATGTATACTAATTTCGAAAAAGGGGTGAAAAAAAATAATTTATTGGTAATTTTAAATGCCTCATAATGGGTTACTGGACAAGTTACTCGTATACGTATAATTACTGCCAAGGTTTGGAGGACCGTTTATTTTTCATTTAATAATTAATTTATTTATTGCAACTATAATTTACAGCAAATATTGTAAGATAAACTGGTTGATAGAACCTTTGCCTTAAATAAAGGATGTGAGTTGTTGTTTTTTTAAACAAAAAGGTTGGCAAAAAAGTAGGTACCCAGCAAACCAAATTTGCCGACAATGTCTGATATCAGACAATTATGAACAATACCTGAACTATATCGAGGATTCTTACCGAAATCGTTACAAATTCTGTTCGATTTGTCTGAGGATTTTTTTTTCAGAGAAGTAGTTCAGAATTTTTGACAACCCTCTCATATGTTTTTCGTTACGAACTCGGTGAGAAATCGGAACATTTTGCCGATTGTCGTACAGATCTCTGACCGAATTCTGAATGTTTGGTTTACTGGGTATACGAGTATCTGGTAAAATGCTTCAACAGTTTAGAAAATTTTATTTATTATAGTTGATTTATTTATGTGGATGAATCGTTTTCAAGGATTAACCATCAGACCGAAGAAGCATTAAATGCCTGACCCAAGAAGAAATTAAAACTGAATAAACATTTTTTATACTGATTTTATTACTAGAAAATCTTATCTGTTGTCACCACCAGTTATTGGAACCAGAGTAACATTCACCTCGTTAACTGATTGGTTGCCATAACCACCAGTTGCGGCAACAAATAGTTTTACTGAATTCGGTTGGCATAACCAATTTATTGGCTGTGTGCACCGTAATATTATCGTAGCTATCATCTTATGATCCAACCATCAAAACAAAGGTGACTGTAACATAAATTTTGTTTCTTCAAGCGAATTTTTGTACTTCGGACCGATTTCCAACTCTCTTTGCATAACTATCAAAAACAGACAATCCAAAGAAGTGAAAATGATCCACTTCCAATTAGATCGGATCCAATGATTTTTGCACAGGATTTTCATAGGACAGATGGTCTTATTGAACAACTTTGACTTCGCTTCTTAAGAAGTGCTTTGGATTATACTTGTCATAAATTTTCCAAAATAATAGCATTCTACTCCGGTTGAGGACATCTATAAAATTTTCCTCGGCGGGTTTCCAGTTTGTAAATGCAGATAAATCCACGAGTATCAGATCTATCTCTGAACCATACGCCAGTTTCTCTAACCTGTAGGTCCCGGTCATTGAGTAAAAGATTTATATGATGCAAAGCTCACCGATTTGAGAGAAGTTCCTGCACAAAGACTTTACTGTATTTCAAGTGTGTATGGCTTTACAATAGTTATTGTCCTTTAAGGATGCTTCCAACTCCTCACTTGTTTATAATTAGCAGAAACAACATCTTAGGTGACCTTCACACGTTACTTACTATTACCAAGAGGGCACACGGGCGTCGAGCACTGGAGAATCTAATTTGTACCATCTGACAGAATGCTAAATGTATTACATGTTACAGGCTAACTTTACGATGTCCTCGACAATTTTATTAACGACTCAAAGGATATTCACAGGGCAAAATATCACATGTTTAGTTTTGCAAATAAATCAATTTCTAATTAAAATGAAACAGTCGGTCAATCTTCTAACAATGACCGACCACGGGTGAGGGGTGCAGTTCGAGTGGGGCGTACTCAACTCATTTGAAATCTTAATAGAGGCGACAAAGACAAATGAGAAGAACACAATTAGAAGGCGAAGGTGAAGGAGGAGGAGCGGGAGCGGGAGTGGGAGTAAAAGTAGGAGGTGGATAACAGTTACACTTACGTCGTATGCGTACCAGTGGTCTGCGTAAGACATTCATTAAATGGGGTTTATCCACAACCAATTCAATCTGAGGAGGTGGTGGCAACTGTGGATGAGATTTAAAACAGATTATACCCAATATACATGTAGTACAGACACACACACACCCATACACACGCACACAGACACACTTCCATACATACATATGTATGTACGAGTATAAACGTACGTAGGATATATTCATATGGATGAGAATGGAATAGTAATAAAAGCGAGAGCAACAACAACGACAACGGCCAACTAACGTAATTAGATTGTTTTCTCATTTTATGGAACTTTATTGTTTTTTTATTCATTCGCTTGTTGTTGGGCTGTTTTCAGTTGTTATTGCTTTTTATCATCGTTTGCCGTTCATCCATGCCATGAATGGATTGTGGTATTTGTAATAATGACTGGGGATAAGGATGAACGACGGAGGATGGAAATAGCGAACGTGGAGGCGATTGGATCGGTGTTGGTGTCGAGCAAAGGCGTCGCCTTTCCAGCTCTTCTGCTCCCGTTGACTGTTGATGAGAAGGCCCAGAAAGTCTGGTTGCCGATATCTAGGCTGGTGCTAGTACGCATACATATGAGTCATTCCATGCCAAACGGTACGATTTTGGGCAAAAATTTAACGCAATGATTCCGATTTTTATGAAAATTTGCAGATTTTGTCCTCTAGCAATTCTATTTAATCCGCGATTAGAAAAAAAAATATAATTTTTTTTTTCAAAAGTTATGACCAATTGAACTTTGGTAAAATGGAGATTTTATCAAGGAGGTGTGTTCATTCAGTCGCATGTAACTCCGGAAATACTTGACCGATTTTACTCTGCTATACCTTATTTTGAAGGTAATTTTAAGCACTTCTAAAATAACGAAACGGTATGGCATAACGCCATAGAATTTTTTAAGTTTGTATCATTTTAATCTTTTATTTCGATTTTGAAAATGATTACATCTTTTTTTATTTTTGAAATTTTGCAGGCGTATTCTTACAGGTCTGTTTTACCGACTGTGTAAGTTTTAAAGTGGTGAAATAATGCGTTCTATTTTTAAAAATTTTTTTTTACCTTATACCTTTTTCACTTCCATGAATATAGAAAATATAATATAGAAAAAAAAATACTTTTTAATAGTTTATTGACACAAGATATAACAACAACAAAAAAAACAAAGAAAAAAAGAAATAAAAAAATGAGTAATGAAATAAATGTTATGCCTTGTATACCATCTTCATACAGTACTGCTCAGAAGATGATGTTGTCTGGACTTTCATTATTTTATCGGGTTGTGGAATGAATGCATGGTAGCCAAGAGTTCCAGAAATTGTTTTCGCTTTTTCAAAACGCTCCTTCAGGTGTTTCGCCCTATCTTGATATTGATAGTTATTGAAGAATTCTGTATGAATATTCTTCACGTTTTTATTCACCCAATCATAAAATTTGACGGCACTATTAATGGGATTTATGAGGCTGGACAAGCTTGCACGTGCTGCTAGTCTTTTGACTGTTCCTCCCAGACCATCGCAGGGCCATTTGCCATGAGACGTTGCAAAAAAATGCCATTCCGCTGGTATTCCAAAATCTTCTACGTGGAACGTCAGATTTAAAAAGTTTTTCTTGTTTTTGTATTGTGCGCTTGCGCCATCAGAAAAGTAAAATATTTTACTTACAGGTCCTAAGGTTTTCTTTAAAAAAATTACAAGCCCCTCCTGGAATACGTGCACGGCTATTGTATCATGTTTTTATTTCTTTTTTTCTTTGTTTTTTTGTTGTTGTTATATCTTGTGTCAATAAACTATTAAAAAGTATTTTTTTTTCTATATTATATTTTCTATATTCATGGAAGTGAAAAAGGTATAAGGTAAAAAAAAAATTTTAAAAATAGAACGCATTATTTCACCACTTTAAAACTTACACAGTCGGTAAAACAGACCTGTAAGAATACGCCTGCAAAATTTCAAAAATAAAAAAAGATGTAATCATTTTCAAAATCGAAATAAAAGGATTAAAATGATACATACTTAAAAAATTCTATGGCGTTATGCCATACCGTTTCGTTATTTTAGAAGTGCTTAAAATTACCTTCAAAACAAGGTATAGCAGAGTAAAATCGGTCAAGTATTTCCGGAGTTACATGCGACTGAATGAACACACCTCTTTGATAAAATCTTCATTTCACCAAAGTTCAATTGGTCATAACATATAAAAAAAAATTTTAAATTTTTTTTCTTGAAACACGTATATAATATTTTTAAGAGAAGAATGCATACACAAACTAGTTAAGCAATCCAAGCTTGTGATGTAAAAAATGCGTACCGTTTGGCATGGAATGACTCATATATATCATACACATGTATGTACATGTGTCTGTCTGCATGTACTCGTATATATGTGAGCATTCATACTTACGGTTTTTGTAATGGCATCGATCCACTCGCTATAAACAACGGAAAAGGGGGAGAAAAATACCAAAAAAGAAAAAACAAAACAAGCCACAGAAACAGTTTTAATAGTTGAACAGAAACAATAGAGACCAACAATGGCCATGGTACACGTTACCTAACTTCCTGTTCGGATTTTGCCAACATCCAATAGACCTTGGACCGTTTTCTCCGCGAACCCAAGGCTATGAGCTGTGAGACACTACAGCCATCGGGTAGTGGTGGCCGCCTGGGTATCTGGCCAGTCCAATGGGCAATGGCCAGCATCTCGGGTGCTTCTTTAACCAGTATTTTGCCAGCAGGCGACGATCGTCCCGGTTCTGTGAACCAGGCCATGGTTGAGTCATCGTAGAGAACCACCCACTCTTCGGACCAACGATTCCAGAGCAATTGTTCTATGGATAGATTAAATGAAAAAATATTTTATAAATGACTTGAAAAAGAATCAGAAAATATATCGTCGTAGTTCCCAGCAGAAGGCCTATGTGCTAATTTTGTATTTTTTTATTGTCGCTTTAATAGTTCAATTGGTCGGTCATACATGTACCCACCAAATCGTTTTCAATATCTTTATTGGTTCAGGATTTAGAAAAAGGCTATGTGCATTGCTTTATAGAAATTATCATAAAATTATTGTAAAAGGCCTATGGGCCTTTTCAGTTTCAAAATCAATAATTCTATAGGTTCAATATGGTCCAGATCCTTAACAGTTAATTGCCATTCCATAAAACTACTTTGTACTAAATTGTGTCTAGATCAGAAAATAAGCGTGGCTTCCAGAGCGTCAGGACCTAAAATCGGGAGGGACCTTTGTACGAGGGCTGTATAAAGTTGTTATTATAAACAGTTAATTGCCATGCCATGAAACTACTTCGTGTCAAATTCCGTCGAGATGATTTTTACAGATGTTGTTTTAGTCCTTGGATAGAAAACATTTTTTTCTTTGAATGGATTTGGTCCATTATAAATACCAAACAACTTGCAACAATAATACATTTCATCGCAAAGTTTGGGCTTTCTAGGTTTATTATTGTGACTGCTATCGAGCTTTCAACAGACACACTGACGGACGGACGGTCGCTAGAGCTTAGAACTGTACGCTGATCAAAAATATGTATACTTTATAGCGTATCAGATCGATATTTTGAAGGGTACCAAACAAAATGCCAAATTTGGTAAACCCCCATCATGAGGTGGGGGATATAAAAAGCGTATGTGGAAAATTATAAATTTCTTTTTGTTTTAATACAAAAAGGGCCTATGTGACATTTTTGCATATATTGATGTGTAGTGCAAAATCGCACCTTAATCTTAAATTTTCTTTTAATAAAAATGTGGAAAATCTATTTACAAATCGACTGCAATTACTAATTTTCGGAAATTACGAGAAATGAATAAATGCAACAGTTTTTTTGGCTCTCTTGTAAGTTATAGGATAAACACATAGGCCTACTTCTGGGAACACCAACGATATCGAGTTTCCCAATATAGTTATTTTCGTTTTATATCTTGTGGCAAATATGGCATATTTGAATCGTTAGCAAAACAATGTGATAGAAGAAAACATATATACAGGGTGGTCCAAATAACTCTGAAGGGCTGAAATATTCATAATTTTTTTGGTTTAGATTGGTGCGGTGTTATGGTTGATAAATTTATCAGTCCCTATATTTTTTTTTTGAAAAAGAGAAGACTCAACCAGATACAAATAAGGGGGCTCTGTATAGGACTATGATGAAAATTGTTTGCTCCCGCAAGTTAATGATATTCTTAACAAATGGTTCCAGCTAGATGGAGCCACTGCGCATACAGCAAGAGGCACAATGTGACTTCTTCGTTATCTTTTTGGTGAACCCTTTAGTTTTATTTAAATGGAACTCAAAGTCTTCTCGTCTAACAGAAATTAAAATGTTCGGTCCGATTTCCAACTAACTTTTTCTCCGTGTGTACCCTACAACCCATAGTGAAGGGTATATCTGATTTGATCTAACCAAACTTAATGTAGTTATTTCTTGTACAAGTAATGGGTGATCAAAGAAGAGATACTTCTTTCAATAGCCTTTTTTCGACAGATCAATTGTGAGTCGTGTCATGTTATTTTTGTTTATTATTGTTTGCCATTTCATCATGGAAAGATTTACGCCTAAACAACGTTTACAAATCGTTCAATTTTATTACGAAAATTCACGTTCTGTGAGGAATGTGTTTCGTGCACTTCGTTCAACTTATGGTCAACATAATCGGCCTACTGAGCGTACTATTCGCAACACCATCACCCATCTTGAGACCCAGAATTCATTATTGTATAATATTCGACCGAATAGACGCACGCAGTGAAGCATATGTAGCAACCGTAGCTGAGAGTGTACACCAAGACCGTGGTGAGTCGATTCGGCGCCGTTCGCAACAACTCGGACTGGCGTATGGAACGACTTGGCGCATTTTACGTCGAGATCTTAAATTGAAAGCGTACAAAATACAGCTTGTGCAAGAACTGAAGCCGCCCGCTCTATGGGCTCTTGAAAAGTTCTAAGAAGAACCGACGTTTTCCAGCCAAATTTTGTTCAGCGATGAGGCCCATTTCTGGCTCAATAGGCATGCAAACAAGCAAAATTGCCGCATTTGGGACGAAGAGCAACCAGAAGAGGTTCAAGAGCTGCCACTTCATCCAGAAAAGACAACGGTTTGGTGTGGTTTGCGGGCCGGTGCAATCATCGGTCCATATTTCTTCAAAAATGAAACCGGTTTGAACGTAACCGTCAATGGCGACCGTGCCATGATAACCGACAATTTTTTGCCTGAAATTGAAGCTCGTGATATCGGCGACATTTGGTTTTAAAAAGACGGCGCCACTTCCCTCACATCGCATCAATTAATGGATTTATTGAGAGAACACTGCGGTGAACTGATAATTTCACGTTTTGGGCCGGCCGATTGGCCACCAAGATCGTGTGATATCACACCGTTAGACTTTTACCTGTGGGAATATGTAAAGTCTAAAGTTTATGCGGTCAAACCCGCTTCGATTCAGGCCTCGGAGCAAAACATCACGCGTGTCATTCGCCAGTTACCAGTCGAAATGCTCGAAAATTAGACTCAACGGATGGACCATCTGAGAGGTAGCCGCGACCAACATTTGATAGACATTATCTGCAAAAAATAAATACCAAAGAATGTTCTCCCAAATGATAATACTCGTAATCAGTTCATATTCAATTTGAATTTTCTGTTTTTCTCTTTAAAAAAGTAGGGAACCACGAAATGGATCACGCGTTATAATTGAGACATTTTTCTAGAAGATTTTGGGCCAGAGCTCGTTTGTTTATTTTCATCTTTTGCTTGAACACATTGAACAGGGATTAACCGGGTCGAGACCTCTTGCATTTTCAATTTTTAAAAGAAGAATGGTTTTTTACAAAATGGCAAAGTGCCATTGAATTTTGTGGCTGCACACTGCTTTTATCGCGATTTTGGGTACGTGACGATCTTTCTCAGAATGGGGGAGATGGGGAAGGAGGATTAGAATTATAATGCAGATGCAAGAGGATACTTGTCCAATGTGTTGATTTTATTACCGTTTGAAATTGCCGTTTTCGTAATTTCGGCCATAAATCTATTACAATTTCTATGTAATTTAAAAAAAAAATATTTTAATTGGGTTTACAAAATTCATAATTAAATTTGTTTTTTTTTTATTTTGTTTTAGGTATGTTGCTGCTGCAAAAATAGTTATATACGTAAGTTTGTTCCTCGAATTAAGACCTTTCAGGATTACCGATGAGTACATCCTTTTTATTGTTTACTATATTAAACCAATTACAAATATTGATTGATGAAAATGTATCCGTGGGTTAATTAAAATGTTGACGAATAAGTACAAACTGATTTAAACTCTTAACTGATCCTTCGCTGAATACGGGTGACAAATGTTTGTCCAGCCAACTCTCTTTAAACATCATCACCAATCACTTGCATATCTGAGAAACAAACTTTGAAACAAAAAAAAAAAACAAAAAACATTTAAACTTTCATAAACAAGTCATGGTGTCCAAACCTTTTGCCGCAGATGACGATGATGGCGACGACGACGACGAGGGAGCTGATGAGAAACGCTCGTTTTCGGTGTGACTTTCAAATGTCATTTATGTACTTCTGGGCGGAATATGTACGACAAAATGTCTGCCGGAGAGTAGGTGTTCCTGAGGAAGAGGGACTTGGCGGGGCGCTGATTTGGCGTATTGTTTCATAAATCCAATCCAAATTACCATTATTTATTAACATCCACATTTTGATGACTACGAAAACATTGCGATTTGTGAAAAATATTGGTTTTCATATAGTTTCGATTGGGATAACTGCTGCCCCGACAAATTGGTTCTTGTTATTATTGCTGCACCATCTGTTTGAACATTGTGCCAACGGACGGGAAGGCTATGCCATACCAATGGACCGTTCCAGAGCATCTAGGGGCCAGCACAGAGCACCCATCGCACATCGCCCACTGTCCTCGAACATGCCATCATCATTTCTGTTTGGCTATTGTATATTTAATAATACAAAACCATAAACAAACAATTCCAACACGAAACTTTCTTTCTTTATCGAGGCAACGGAGACGACAACACCAGCGCATAAAGATGAGACCCTATGTCACATCCGTCGTCGTGGTGTGGAGGAAACGGAAACAGTTCTCTGTGTTTGCGTCAGTACATGTGCGTGCTGTAGTTGTCGGCGTTGTCGTTGTTTTATAAAATTTTAATGTGACAACTGTAAAATTCAGCATCATTCGTTTTTGAACGTTTTGCGAGTATGCCGGCAGCTTGCATCCGTCCGTCTGTCTGTCTGCTCTACGTTCTCCTTTCCCCTCTTCTCCATCGGCTGTCGACTTCATTGCCGTCATCATTGTCGTCATTATCATCGTTATCTCTATCATCATCATTTTCATCATTACTTATCATATTCTCTACCACTCCTCCCACACGCTCCGCGCCGTCTGTCACCGCCGTGTGTCCGCCAGCAGCCGCCATAAACAACACACAAGTCATGGCACAACAGCAGGAGGAGAGCCAGAAAGCACCAACAGAAACGGCAGCGAAACAAACCCGCAGTCTCATGGGTCTAAACTGTCAAACACTTTTTAGTACCAGTAAAAGTGGATTACACCCGATTGCGTGCGTGCCTGTGTACGTCAGTGTGTGCCTGTGTATGTGGGAATATTGTCCCAGCTTGGGTTACTTACTCATGACTCCTGGAATTGTACAATGCTCAGTAGTTGAGGAGGCAGTAGTGAATCGAGTGTTTTGTTTTACCGCCATATTTATGGGATTTTAAGAGAGCGAGATCGGCACACGCAGACATTTGGAAGACAGTTGGGCGAAGGCCGGCCAGGGTGGCTGGCAGGTTGGCCAAAGTGTTGCAATGGCAACATAGACAAATTCGCCAAAGTGGCCATTATTGCCAATTAACCGGAAACGGAAGCTTTTACGAAATTTGTTAGCTGAAGATTATGTGACTTTCATATTCGTATGAGGCCTAGGACTAGGCCTAGCTAGTATAGGGAAGTAGGGGATTTCGATGTTAATCCCTTGCTGCCAGCCTGCTCCGCAGTAAATAAAAAAAAATGCCGTCACAAGCCAATATTCGTAAGTGGCACACACTCCATATCTAGTGTGATGTGTGGCATTAATTTGGATAAAGTGATATTTCAATTTTAGTTAGTGTGGGAAAATATTCAAAAAACAAAACAAAATTCAAGATACCGTTCAAAGTATTTTAGATAATATGGCTAGGAAAGGGGCCATTAGAGGTTTAAAGAGATACATCGCATTAATCACGAGCCTTTAATCCACTTGTTAAGTGGAAAAGTCGACAGGATTTAAGCAAATTATATGATTTTATTAAAAACTTGGCCAGAATGAAAAGTGAAAACGAAAGCGAAATGGTTTCTTATTTAGACATATTTTATTTCGACAGTCACAGCTTATGTCCGCTCGAAATTTTGACACGAAGTCAGTGTCTTATATCCATGGTACGAAATAGCAATGCTATGTCGCCCAGACTAAGCGTTTACTGAAATGAAGTTTTGGCCCTAAATGAGCACACACTGCACCAACTGTACGCAAGTTTCTGCAAATAATGCATTGGTCCCGCTTAGGACAATGTGACTGCCATAGCTGGTGCTGTGAGTTGTAGTTTGACTTGATATCGTTCTCAACAACTCAACATAAACCGCACCTGCCTGATGCGAACTTTGCAAAAATATCTTGCATAAATTACTTAAAACGTCCAATTGACTCACCAGTTGAAGTCTCACGACCATCCGCTTTGTATTTCTAATTTTTAATGTCTGAATTGTAGATCATTAAATAGGTATAGGCAATATGCATTTGAGTTTATAGTAAATTTTTGGACCTCTAGCCTCCGAAATTGGCAACCTTGGGCTTGATGAAACGTATAAAACTATCAAAAAAAGAATAACGTTTGAAATTAAAATTGAATGCAAAATTAATTCTTTCCAATTTGTTTTAAAAAAAGGTAGTAGTACTATTTGGCTTTGAACGAATAAACTTGTCAAGAATGATGTTCAAAGTAATACCTTTCAGCCTTGTTTTAAAAAAAACCGATTGTCGTTCTTTATTTAAGGTAAAAAACTGGCATTAAGCCACGTTCCGGTTTCAGCCTTTTTCCTAAGAATGGAAAATATTTTCTATTCCGAAATTGGATGTGAATCAAAATCTGAATTAATATAGTAGTTGTATGTAAAATCGGAAAATACCTTTTACAGGGACTATATCAAAACATAATCCGATACGAGTATGACCCAAAACGGTGCAGGATTGGTTGTTTGTTAATCTTTATATAAATTAAATTAAATGAAATCGCAATTAATATGGATATTCTAGATCGGCTGTATGTTACATCGGCTGTATGAAAACATGGACCGATATGACTCATTTTTATTTGAGCTGATCGATCGTAATTATCTGTGGCTAACAGAGCTTAAAACACAAAATCGGTTAAACATTTTATAGGAATTAAATCTGAACCAATTTTCTTTTCATTAAAAGCGGGTTTCATAAGCGTTCGTTAATTGTCCAAAAAACTTAATTTTGCCAAATTTTACGAAGTTGGATAACAATTGCGCCCAATAGTTTGATTGATAGCTTTAGGTGCAGAGCAGACAGACGGACAGACAGATGTTATTGAATCGAATAAGCTGGCAATTCTAAGTTGATCGGTACACTAAACCGGAGGTCTAGCTAAAATACTTTTGGCAGTTGCAAACATAAGTTACGAAACTCACTTTTAATATTCTGTTGCGCAGAGTGTTGCAGGGTATAAAAAATTGAACTCCGTACGTGCAGATTATGAATTTTCATTGATATTACATAGAACTACAAAAAGCAAAAAACCGTTTTACGGGTTTGGACATAAAAACCGGAATGCAAGTATTTAATTTTTTACACTCTACTATCGGATTACTGCAATATTTTTCATAATAAACAAAAATTTAGACTGTAAGTTCTTGAAATTCAAAGCTGGGATCTTAAGAGTAAAAAATAATTTTAGGTACTGATATGGCTGATTAAATCCTAAAGAGCCTTAACTGTTTCGTGACCTTACTGGCGTAATGGCTTCCATTTGTGGGATTTCCCACCTTGTTAGGACTTGTGAGTTTAGGACTTAAGGCTTAAGCAGAGAAAAAGCCTAAACATTTTTCTTTGTTTATAAAAAAAACGAATTTCTCCACAAGCTAATAAGAGAAGGCTTGTGGTTGTTTGTCATAGAGGGAACGAAAAGTAAGTGAAGTTTAGGAAACACATCACCGTCTGGTAGACGTACGTTTCGTCGTTAGTGTGGGCAGTTTATCTTTTTTCGTTGCTTTGTTTTCATGGCAAACAATTTTTAAATACATATTTTCATATGAGAGAACACACATACGAGAAAAAAACATAGCTTAGCAAAAAGTTGCCCACATTCACACTTTTAAAGAATTTTTCAGACTTTGACAATTCAAACCAAAAACATTTCGTTAAGAATTTGAAAATATTTATAAATTCGATAAGAAAAATGCAAAACAATGGAAACACAGTGATGCAAAATCGATCTTTCCGAATGCGAATGAAATGAGGCCAATTGCAAATAAAAGTTGACATTATCCCAAACAAAGCTTTTAAGGGTTTTTTTTAGTTCAGTGCAAGATTTTTTTTACACGAATTTGAAGTTGGCGATTTTGGAACGCTGTCTAACAAGAAATGGTCATTGAAAATTTGTTGAAATAATGCATATACAACACAAAGGAAGACAGCTAAACGCATTTGAGAACATGGAAATATACAAACAGAAGACATTTGACGGTAGGATAATCAGTGACTGACATTAGAAGATGATGAAAAATAATGATTTTCATAATTCTGTAAATCAAAATCAATTAATTGAATGGAATGAAATTAAAGACGTAATTGAAAATGTTTTTGGTAAAAACGAGAAGCAGATAGTGCACAAAAATTTAAACGTTTCTTGAAAGCCTTTGAGGAACTTGGATTGGTTTGAGGACCAGCTTTCCACCGAATTTGATGAGCAAGGTGAACGTTTTTGCCAAATAGCTTTAACCATGAAAACTAGGAGCGAGAGCCAGAAACATACAGAAATAGCTTTAACCATGAAAACTAGGTACAGAGAAAAGAAACTAGATCCTATGTTAGGTGATTTATGCTGGTGGTTGAAGAGAACAACCGATGAAGAGGATACTGACGAAGAGCGAGAACCAGAAACATAAAGAAATCCACAGCCTACTACTTCTGGAGCTTTTGCTACATTTAAACATGACAGTGATAGTGATGATGATTAAGCGGATCCAAATAAGATATAATAAGAACAAATAAAAAACATAATTGTTTCCAAAAAAATTGCATTTTTGTAATAGTACCTCACTGAGAATAATAAAACGTGCCTCGTAATACCATTAGAAATATGTTTTACAAAAAAGCCAAGATCAAAAATTGATTTTTTAGCCTAAAAAATGTAAATACATAGTTTTTTCTATGAAAATCTACAAGTACCATTTGCATAACAGCGCCATCTAGCGTGAGTTTTAGGTAGAAATAAATGTCAAAAGTAAATTCCTCGACCCCCAAAACAGTTACACTACAACTTTCTAGGATAAAAAAATAAATAAAGCATTATTTTATCTAGTTTTCAATGATCTTTTCTCGTTAGACAGCGTTCCAAAATCACCAACTTCAAATGTGTTTAAAAAAAATATCGCACTGAGCTAAAAAAAACCGTTGAAAGTTTTGTTTTGGATAAGGTCAACTTTTTTTTGCAATTGGTTTTATCCCATTCGCATTTTGGTTGCTGCACTGTGAACTGAAAGACAAAAACATGCATAATTGTATTCTGGACAAAATTGAAGTGGAGAATTAAGACACAAAAGGTGGTCCGAAGAAAGCATTCTATGGGTGTCAATGAAATTTAAAAAGATTTTTATAGCAAGAAAGCAAGCGAAGAAAAAGCTAAGTCTTTCTATCTGCTTGGCTCTTTCAGCAGTTGAACAAATTCAAATGCTTAGAAATACGGCATTACTTTGAAATCATTCAGCTTAATTAATACATACTCGTACATCTTTTTATAGTGAAAATATTTTAATATTTTACTAATTTCCTAACTAAAACGTCGACGTTAAAAAGTCGAATAACCGACTTTAAGCACTAAAAAAAGAAAGACAAAATTGAAAGTAGACTTATTGCTTTGATTATGTTAACCAACAGAGAACATACGAAACGTAGTCCGAATAATTATAACAAGTTCAGAAAAAAATCCTAAATGGCGTGGGCTAAATTGTGGGCCAATAAACGGAAGATTAAGCAACTGTTCACTGTTTCTTTACTTTGCAGTAATGTGCCTGGTTTTATGACAATAAGAGTAATTTTTTTGGCCACCTGGATCCGAGACCCAATTTAAAATAAATCTAACAAATATTTAAAATCGTTTCAAAGTTTGTGTTTGTTGAACTATTTATTTTTTTTGAAAAGTTTTTTTCAAAAAAAAAAAATAAATACATCGTGTTTAGAGCTAATAGTTATATATTTCTTTCTGGCTGTATGACGGTCCATATTCATTATAAGATTTTTCATGATATACCTTAATCCATTTTTTTATTAGTTTCAAAAAATAAAGTATTGTTTAAAGACCTGGTATTAAAAACGCTTTTTTTTAAATATAGTGTTTTTTCTAATCTTTTTTTAATTTTTTTTACTTCGCTATCCGTTCGATATCATCTTTAGGAATCATAACGGGTGATTCATCTAGAGGTTTTTTTTCGTAGATAACGTGTTAGTTGTGTTACATTTTTTCTTTCGTTTCAGCATTGTTTGCATTTCATCATGGAAAGACATATACCGCAACAACGAATCCAAATTGGCTCTTCAAAAGCTCGAAGAAGATCCGATGTTTTCGACCAAAACCATTTCTCGCTGAACGGCAACGTCAATAAAAAAATTGCCGCAATGGACTGAACAGCAACAAGAAGAAGTTCAAGAGTTGTCGTTATACCGAGAGAAACCTACGGTTCAGTGCGGTTTATGGGCTGGTGGAAGCAACGGTACATATTTTTTCAAAAATGATAATGGCCGGAACGTAACCGTGGATGGGGCTCGCTATCGCGCCATGATATAAGACCACATAAAGTAGTCTAGCGGTGTTAACTCGCACTATCTTAGATGCCACGCTACTGGCTCACGACGAGAGATAAAGCGCTCACCATAAGTTTCCCCTAATAAATTGGCTGTATGAAATGTACCGCCGTCTTGTTGGAATCAAATTTCGTCCACATCCTCCAATTCTGGCATGAAAAAGTCATTAATCATGGCTCTATAGCGTTCCCCATTGACTGTAACATTATGGTCGTCATCATTTTTGAAGAAATATGGACCAATGATTCCCTAGGCCCATAGAGCATATAACGGCGTCTCAACAAAAGCTTTTGGTTTTTCATTACTCCAGATGCGACAATTTTCATCATTAACGTAGACATTCAACCAAAAGTGAGCTTCATCGCTGAACAAAATGTTCTTGTAAAAGTCAGGGTCGTTTTGGGCCCATTCACCACGATTTGCAAACGTTCTGCCGTTGCCGAGTATGTAAACGTTGTGCCGTTCCGGAGTATGTATATTCTGTATGAAATGGCAAACCAAAGTTAGCATAAATCAATTGACAGCAGTCAAAAACACCAACTCTAAAAATTACCCTACTAAAATCTTGTCTGCGTCCTATTAGCATAGCTGATCTTAGTCAAGCTGGCTACTTGGCTAACTTATTCCATTTAATGTCCGTGTCTTCTGGCTCCCAACATAGGCCAACAATATAGCTTCTACTGAGTAAGATTTTAGCCTCTACCTATTAACCTTGTACGATAGCTGATAAATCTCATGGGTCACCTATTTTTTCAAATTTATTCCCATGGGTCCGCCGCGGAGTGATTGCAGCAATAATGACTATGATGTTAGTAAACCCAAGATCAACTTCTGGTAAGATCGCATACTAACTTTTCAGCTGCGGGGTTTCCCGGCGACTTTACGATTGCTCTAAGTTATGTACAAATTCACTATAAAATTCATTAGCCGTTCTGAGATGTCGTTAAACAGTAGGTTCCGGTTAGTAAGTATACAAATTATATCGGGCACAGCTTACTGATTTGAGAGAAGTAAGAGACAAGGGACCTGCTATTAACGACCATAATCTTGGCGACATTTGGTTTCAGCAGGACGGCACCAGTTGCCACACAGCTGCTCAAACATTGGATCTATTGAGAGGCCATTTCACAGAGCAACTAATTTCACGTTTTGGACAGGTGAGTTGGCCACCTAGATTGAGTGATATCACACCTTTAGACTTTTCTATTTGGGGCTTCATCGCTGAACAAAATGTTCTTGTAAAAGTCAGGGTCGTTTTGGGCCCATTCACCACGATTTGCAAACGTTCTGCCGTTGCCGAGTATGTAAACGTTGTGCCGTTCCGGAGTATGTATATTCTGTATGAAATGGCAAACCAAAGTTAGCATAAATCAATTGACAGCAGTCAAAAACACCAACTCTAAAAATTACCCTACTAAAATCTTGTCTGCGTCCTATTAGCATAGCTGATCTTAGTCAAGCTGGCTACTTGGCTAACTTATTCCATTTAATGTCCGTGTCTTCTGGCTCCCAACATAGGCCAACAATATAGCTTCTACTGAGTAAGATTTTAGCCTCTACCTATTAACCTTGTACGATAGCTGATAAATCTCATGGGTCACCTATTTTTTCAAATTTATTCCCATGGGTCCGCCGCGGAGTGATTGCAGCAATAATGACTATGATGTTAGTAAACCCAAGATCAACTTCTGGTAAGATCGCATACTAACTTTTCAGCTGCGGGGTTTCCCGGCGACTTTACGATTGCTCTAAGTTATGTACAAATTCACTATAAAATTCATTAGCCGTTCTGAGATGTCGTTAAACAGTAGGTTCCGGTTAGTAAGTATACAAATTATATCGGGCACAGCTTACTGATTTGAGAGAAGTAAGAGACAAGGGACCTGCTATTAACGACCATAATCTTGGCGACATTTGGTTTCAGCAGGACGGCACCAGTTGCCACACAGCTGCTCAAACATTGGATCTATTGAGAGGCCATTTCACAGAGCAACTAATTTCACGTTTTGGACAGGTGAGTTGGCCACCTAGATTGAGTGATATCACACCTTTAGACTTTTCTATTTGGGGCTACGTAAAGTCCAAAGTCAATGCTGACAAGCCAGCTACGAATCAGGTTTTGGAAGCCAACTTTACGCGTATCATTAACGCCATACCGGTCGAAATGATCGAACGAGACATCCAAAATTGGATCCTCTAAATGGGCACCCGTATAAAAAATAAATGACAAAAAATGTTGTTCGGAATAAACAATAAAGATTCCACACTTGATTTGAATTTTTGTATTTTTGTATACCTTTAAAGTGATCACCCGATAGCAACAATAACCAAACATCACAACAAATAAACATTTAAAACTCAAAGAACTGTTTAATTATCGAAATTATACTAGTACCACAATGCCTAAAATTAGCCATAGACTGTGCTTATCTTAAAGCCGTAAGTTCGAAAACACATCAGCTAAGACAGAATTCTAAATCAATTTACAAAAACGACCTACAGCAAATTTTATAAAACCAAATTGATATGGAATTCGTCACCACAATACAAATTATACGAGAAGCTTCCTTTTATCGACAAGAGCTGCATTGTATCACTGTGTTTTTTTTTTTGAAAATAAACGGCTAAATAAATCTTTATTAACAAAAGAGTCAATTGATAGAAGTGTCAAAAAGCGTCGAGGCACAAAAAAGTGTCATTTTGACTCTTTAGAGTCGCCGACGGCAACACTGACTGTATTTTCGACCTATGTTTAGTTGTGCAGTAGTCGTGTTTTAAGATTATCTTGTTTATGATTTAGCTGACAAATCAATTCGTTGCATATAATCGTTAAAGGGAAAGTAATTGCTCCATCAAATTAAAATGTTCACCAAATTTGTGATTTACTACAGCGGTGTACGTATACGTAATATCATTATCAGCGACTATAAAGTATACGCCACCGGTACTTAAGGAAAACCAGTTAACACACCGTTAAATGTAAATGCCAGTGCAGGAGGATTTGTTAATCGAGAAAATAATGTGGGATACTTCAAAGACAAATATTCAATTTCAGATGCTCCAAACATTCGGCAGCATTTTAGGAGTTGAAGAAAAATTACACTGGGTTATAAAGGACATTTTTCAGTTTGGATTTAACAAACTGAATGAGGTTACCGACATCTGAGATGTAGAGCAAGTATCATAGCAATATACATATGGTCTGGTAATACATATGAACTATTTCCTAAACTGGCTTTAATTTATTGGCGGCATTCTGTTTTATTATCTTCCATTCCGTGTAAACTCATGTTTGTTTATTTTATACAATTTATATTTTTATTTCCGTCAGCTTTTCGTCTTCTTAGATGCCTCATCATTCTCCGCTCATCTCATCCCATTCTGAATCAGCCATCGCTGCTTTTAGCAAATAGTCACTGAGTGATATTCGGAAGCTTTGCTGTGTCATACAAGTGTGAATTGCACTTGTGCTGATTTGGCACATTATAACAATGTGTTGTTACAACTCTTACTTACTCTCTGCTCCATCTCTCTCGTTCTAGGCGCGTTTGTGTATGTGTGTCTGATGACATATCGCAATGGTGGAGAGGTGGAGGGTGTAGCAGGCCTTCTACTAGGCCTTAATGTAGATTGTAGGCTTTATCGCCCTTCCTTTTTACTAATTTAACACCTTCTGCTCAAAGTTCACCAATTTGTGGCTTTAATTTCTTCTTTGGACGTAACCGAGACGGTGGACTTTAAAACAATTACAATTATATTTAATTCGTCGACTGCCGTTTTGTGATAAAAATAACTTAACAACAAAGGCAGAACCTGTATTTAAAAGACTATAAAAAGGGCAGACGTCCTCAGTATTTATGGAGAATTTTTAGTATATAGTTTAAGTCACTTATGTTGAAAAAAGAGCGCCTGCCCTTTCTTTCTCATTTAAGGACCCGCTTCTCCAGAATATATATGTAAAGGCTGTTTTAAGACTATTTAAATGGCAGACGGCCTAAGTTACATGCAGTGTTTGGCGACAGAACCCAGATAAATTCTTTTTACGAACGATGTATCGTTTTTTTTCCTTGTTTAGTTTTTGGTGTGTTCTTCCTCATATTTTCCACAATAGGCTAATTCCGAACCCTGTTTTTAAATATAACCCTCAAAGTCCTGCCTCCCGGTTCAAGTTCATGTCGCTTTGAAAGCTACATACCACAAAAAATCATGCTTAATTTTCTTAAAGGCGAAAGGAGGTTCTATGTCCAGCAAAACTCTCATTACCAAGTAATATTCAGAGTAAGTTAAAATCAATAGCCTTTACTAAGTACTTCGTACAACCACACATGGTAGAGATAAGTACTTATTGAACCATGTATAAGTAACTACTTATTTTTGTGTTCCAATAACTCAAAGGGTAATTAGATGTCATTACCTTGTAATTAAAAACGGTATCTTGTAGTACTTTCTGAGTTTTTGCTGCGTTTGTACTAGCTATGTTAAATAATAATAGGCTTCCAGTCTAACCACTAGTTTGGTAACATTTACACTTCTAACCCACTTGTAAACAGAACTGCAGTAAATAACGAAAATGCGAATATTAATCATCAAAAATGGTTTTTATTGTTTTTCAACGAATTCTCCAGCATGATTTATTGTCGAAGCACATTTTCCACTCCGATTGAGACACCTCCAAAACATGAATTGTAAACGCTTCAACAGCATCTCTGGCGACGAAAATCGTTGATCACGCATTTTTTCTTGATGTGCGGTAATAAAAAGAAGTCATTGGGTGCCAAGTCATGGCTGTACGGCGGATGACCCATCAATTCAACGTTTTGGCCGGTCAAAAAGGCGCTGGTTTGAGCCGATGTGTGAGAGCTTCGAAGTGTTTCTTCCACGAACAACTTTCGTTGGATTTGGCCCGTCTTCGAAGACCCACACGGTCGATTGCTATTTTGTTTCGGGCTCATTCTCATAGTTCCATGATTCGTCACCTGTGACGATCTTATAAACGTCGTTTAAAGCACCGCGATCGTATTTTTTCAAAATTTCTTTGTACCAAACGACACGATCCTTGTCTTGATCGATTGTCAAATTGGCCAGGTGTTCATTTTAAGGCCAGGTGTGCATGCAATATCGAATGTATGCTGGTGGAAGAAATGCCCAAGAATGCCTCTATCTTACGGTATGTCACATGAAGATCTCGCATTATCAGTTCACGCACTACATCAATGTTCTCTGGCACAACCGCCGTTTTTGGACGACCTACACGACCTTCGTCTTTGAGCGAGCGTTGGCCACGATTGAATTCATTCAACCAGTTTTTCACAGTGCTATAGGATGGTGCTTCATCCCCATGCAAAGATTAAAGTTCGTCGATGCACTCTTGATTTTTCAACTCACGGTAAACAACACAAATGATGGTCGTACGTCAAAAAGTTCTAAGTACGTTTATGCTAAAAAAATGTCAAACTTTCCAATGGAAATGTCAAATGGCGCTAGACAACACTTAGTGTTGCCTAGGCCAGAAATATATGTAGCAACCTTCACAATCCTAAAAAACTCGATAAGTCACAATTTCTTGTACATATTTCACTTATTTTAATTTTCCTCCGTAATAGATTTTTAAAGTAAATCAGCATTGTAAGATTTTAAAATTTCCCGGGATCCCGGCATAAAATCCCGCGGCTTCGGAAAATGTAAATTACTGAAATGAATGCAAAAACCCTAACTATGACTCGTAAATTCAAAATAAATTAAGTAAATCAAACACAACGATTTTTTATTGTCTCCTCGAGTTTGAAGCTAGTTTGTTGAACAAAACACGACTACTGTATTTCCATTAACATCGGCTGAACCTTTCAACTTTCATTTCCATAACACGAAGTAGAAAGTCCTGCAATGACAAATGTGTATCGCATATGTTTTAATTTCTAAATTTGAAAAGCTTATCTTTAGAAGGCCTAGTCAATTTCGGTGTTGCAGAGTTACAGGCCAACTGGGGCAACAGCAGCATCATCCACAGCGGCAACTTTAACAAGAGTAGAGCTGTAACCGTCGGTTACATGCAGACACACACACATGCCTATAAAGTGAGCATGTATGTGAGTGTAAATTGTTCATTACATAGACTGCTGTTGTATTTGTTGTTGGTGTGAGTAGTAGAAATGATGGTGATGATGATGATGACGACAACGGTCTGCTGGCGTATGACTGAGACGAGTGATGGAATTTAGAGACATTCTCTAGCTGTATATGAGTGTATGTGCGTGTTTTTGTGCATATATGGGTGGGATGATGGGTTGGTAATAATGTGCGGATGTGGGATGTGTGGGGAATGTGTAGTTAGTAGTTCATCTGGCAGAGACTTGTATGAGTGCTCTCACATAAAAGAAGCCATAAGTGTATTGTCTCATTTGTTATTTGGGCCGTTAGACGTTATGTCCCCCAATCCCGCCCATCTCATGCTCCACGTGTCTGCGGCAGTTTAGAGTTCGAAGTGTCTTTTTTAACGTGCCATTGTTGCTGCCTGCTGTTGCCGCCATTACTGTTGCTCTCTGTTTGTGCGAGCGTGTCTGTGTGTTCTTTACAACACATTCCAGGCCATTATATCACCAGACCTCTCCTTCTATGCTTCCCGACCTACAAATTGGTGCTGTCGCAAAGGGCGAGAGATAGAGAGAAGGATCTCTCTCGACTGCCATTGTTTGTGCTTAGAGAGATGATTTACTTTTATTGTTATTAACTTTTTTACTTAACTTTACTACTTTGGCTTTTAATGCAATTTATGAGATGGATTCCAGTGATAGTAGCCCGAGTAGAATACAACACCCGGGCCAGCCTCCGTCGCCCCCCCCCCCAAATTTCTCTCACATAGCCTGGCTGGATGGGCGATAGCTGTAAATGGATACTTACTTTTATAACGTAACAAATATCCTCCTTTGATTTGTTTACCAACATTACCTGCAAAGGAAAACAAAAGAAGAAAAAAAGGAAGAAAATGATGAGCAACAACGACAACAACATGTTATTAATACCTTGAGAGGATTATTATTTTTTGGGCAATACTGCCATTAATGCCACATATAAAGCGGTGCCAACACCAACAACGCCACCAGCGCCAGCACAGGCACCACCAACACCCACAAAGGCAACGAATAAATTAAAGTCAAACAAGTGTGTTGCAGTTGAGATATGAACCGGAGACGAACACGCACGCACACACACACACGTCTGCTGAAGCACCAGCACAAGCTGTATGTGACGCGCCAGGTAGAAAGAGGAAGACTAATATATTTTCTTAAGGATTTATCTGGGGCGAATTTATCGCTGGCAACACAACAGATACTTAGTAAGCTATACGGGGATATGAAGAAGAGCGTCTGTGGCACACGATGCCCCGACTTCAGATGCTTAAGAAAGAATTGACAACAAAAGGAGAACACACAAAGTTGTGATGAAATTCAGTTTACGCTTAACGGTATCACCTGTCACATACGAGTATATAAAATATTAAAATAAAGCCAATATGGGCATTTCCAAGCTGGCGTGTCGTTATGTTCAAAGGAAAAAAACGGTAAAGAAATAATAAACAAGAACTTAATAGACGCTCCACCGTCCCTACGCTATTAAAGCCCAAGAAAGAAATGATACGTGATTAGGGCCCTTTTGGCCCATGCGTTCCTAGTCTCACCCCAAACTTCAAAATTACTCTATATGTGACGCGCAAAATAGAAAGGGACCTAAGGGTAAAAACCAGTTTTGTTTAGGAGAGCCATTTTAAGGATTTAAATATCTTTGTATCTTTGGTGTACCATCACTTTCATAAAACGCGCATATTTCTGGGAGGGAACACTTTTGGGGCATGGGATCGGTCTCATTCGATGCTCATCAAAAAAAAAGTGAAAAGTGATTTTTTACCCTTAGGTCCCTTTTTTTATGCGCTGTCACATATATGGATTATTAGACCAATTGCTTTAATTCGAGTATCCATATCCATATTGTCCATATTGACTACTAATCGCCCATTTTGACCATGCGGAACGTTTTTTGGGCCAAATAAGCCAACAAGTCTAGTAATCTTTTGACGTTCTGAATGCGTAAGCAAGTGTACTTTTTACCGAGGTACCCTGGGCCGATTTCGTCTATTTACAATCCAAACAGCCATAATTATGCAAAATTTCAGGATCCTAGGTTCATGTGTTTGGCCGCTATCATGCTTTTAACAGACATACGGTCGGGAGGACATGGCCAGATCGTCTTAGAATTTTAAGACAATTAATAATGTATATATTTTATACGGCCATCATTTTTAAAAGGGTTTTTTTATAATATGTGCAGGCAAGACGTGACTTAAAACAGAAGTAGGTTTTTTCTTACATTCGAAAATTGCAAAAGTCTGCGAATTCAGCAAAACTTTTTGTATGAAACTTTATTTAGTTGAATTTAAAAGAATATAAGTTTATTCTCCAACTTTTAAAATTTCAATATGCTTTCTCATTTCCATTCTTTTATTAGCATAAGTGTCTGGCGTGGAGTTGCTTAGCGTAACGTTACTTTTAATTCCGCTGGAAATTTTTTTAGTTAAATTGATTTCAAAAAAATATTTAACCCAAATACAACATGAATTTGAACAATCAACATTGACATTGCTCCTTGTTTTATTTTCATACGAGTACATAAGGTTTCGCCAATTTCAGAACCAACTGCTAAAAGCCACAGAACCATCCAAATCCGACGAAATTTCACACAGAGCGTTGTGAGCAAACAACACCCTTGTGTAGCAAAACAAAGGAAGGACCCTTTGTGTTTTTTGAGGTCCTCTAGCCTTGATGCTAAAACTCACGGCATCGTGACTATGGCAGGTTTTGGAGTATTTTAAGTTAATAATACAAGTAATAAAACAAACTATTAAATAACTGTTCATATTTGGGCCACGGTGGACATTATTTTGGAAATGCCCATATTGTTATTTTCATTGAGGGATATCACATCTTAAGCTCATATGTGTTCGTTAAAATATTCAAACCGTTTTGGGTAATATTCAACGCATTGTATTCTGAGTCATCCTTTTCTCTATTATATTATTTTTTCTCTAATATATCGAATCATTTTCCATCCCAGTTCATCCATTAACGCCGATTAAGACTTAAATCCCTGGACGATATTGATTTTGGTATTTTGAATTCAAATATGTTTTATAAAAAAATATTGAATGATGATTCTAGACGGCCCGACCATCAAGTATTGCTTCAAATTGTTTATCTATGGGATTAGTGCGAGAGTAGGCTAAACAAATAAAAAGTTGTACATCAAACCAATGAAAAAGCTTCTTCATTAGTTTTACATCAAATTAATGGAGAAATTCATTGATTTGATGCTAATGTACGTATCTTCGTAGAAATGAAGATTGCTAAGTTCAAAAGCGACTTTCAAAATATTTTCTCTCTCGCCGTTAGCATTAATTAGTATTAACCTAGGTCCCTTTAGAGACTAAAGATATCTCTAAATAAGAACATTTTTGTGTATTTGCTTTACAAATCACAATTTTCTGGCGACAGGTTAAAACAAGTACTGCAAGCATGAACACCCTAAATACCTCAAAAGAGCATAGTTGCTGAACTATTTAGCTTATGTGATCCAAAAAACGTCTCGCCTGGTTGACGATCAAGAATATTTATACTTTATGGGGTCTTCGAATAATATTTCGTAGTGCAAACCAAATTATAAATTTAATATACCATCCACCCTTCAGTGGAGGCTACAAAAACGATTTTTTCGATCAGATAACCGAATACATAAGACATTACCATCTACCAAGTGGTCCAGTTAAATCTTCCTGCTAATGACAACTGAATTCAAATTCTTCTTATCAACAGTCAATCGACAATCTATAACAATATCCAATGTATAAATAAATTGTTATAATAATTAGATTAATTATTTGGGGTTACCAAAAGTTTGTCTCTGTAACCGATACTGTCAGTTCGCTCTACTGAAACTGACTGTGTACCCACTCATCTACTTTGACATCCAGACGTCGCTCAAGGACTTTTGATCAGGGATGATCTAATCTTGCTGTACCATGGACGACTTTCTCTCCCTAACACTAAATAAGGCGAACGTTCTAGCCACGCCCCTTCTAGTATTTCCCGCATAAATGTACCTGTTTCAGATGAGATAATAACCCACACAATTTTTCTCCTAGTGCATGAATTTCGCAAAGTGGATGACGCGCCCCATTTCCCCTCGATCGGTACCTCCACTGCAAATGCCCCGTTCCGGTACCTCCACCGCAAATGCGCCATTTCTCAAATAATTGGATTTCTAGCCACGCCCCTTCATGTATATCCCACACAAATGTATCTGTTTCAGTTCAGTTTAGAACCTACAAAAGTTGTCTTCTGGTGCGAAGTGGAAATTCTCAAAGTGGATGGCACGCCCCATTTCGGTACCTCCACTGCAAATGCGCCATTCCTTCAACTTTTACAGTTCAACAACTATGCATACGATACTGATAAAAATTAGTAAATCGATTATAATTAAGACTAGCTTAAGCAAACTTGGAGCTTTAGCCGCACGCGCCCATTATTGTACCTCCAGCAAAAACTACTCTATCCGAGCGTATAATAAAACCCAAAAACTTTATGCCAAATGCATGAAAATCTACAATATGTTAGTTTTGCCTTTGTATGCGCATAAGAAAAAGGTGGATGCCACGCCCAAATCTAGCACCTTGCACGCAAACGACCCTTAATCAGAATTCAATAAAATCGACCGTTTCAGGCAATGGACAATAGAACGACGGAACATTTTTGATCAATGTTTGGGTGAGGGTATGTGTAAGTCGGATCATCCGACTGAAACTTGCTTTCTTGTATTTGTCTTGTTGTTATTTTCAGTTTTACTGTAGGGAACAACAATAGACGGACTTTAGTGGGCCCCGAGGAAACTCGTTTGTTCTAATCTCAATTATCGACTTAACCATTACCAAGACTCAAGACCTAAAGAAAAACGCGTAACAAAAAGCCGTTTAGTATAACCTGAAAACAAAAATGATTTAGCCCTGGGTTTTCTAACTAAATTTCTAAATTCTTCGTCGACATCTCTTTCCAAAGATTTAATAAATGAGAATAGAAATCTCCGATCAGTTTTTGTCTCCACTATATGAATTCGTGTCTCCTCAAATAAAGACAAACTAAATCGTCGGTAATCGTAGTGGGCAAGTAGGAAAATATTCCATTTAATTTATTATATTCTCAATTTTAGTGTAGGAAAACAGGTCCGTCCTACGGGTTACATAGAAATAGCGATTTCCAGCATAAGAACCAAAGGCAAAATAAATACTCGGCCGAATAGTGGCTGGCAAAGAAAAACGAACCATTGAAGAATCTAAAAATTCGGAAGGACGAAAAATAGCAGTATTCAAATTTCTTCAATTTTAATTTGAACATTTGTTTTTTTTTCAGCATTCAATACTTCTTCAAACTGTCGACGAAGATGAAAAAGAAGAAAATGTAAATCCGTTTGTGTTTATAAAGTGACCTTATTATCGCACTTTCCCGCTTTCATGGTTGCTGTATTTGCAAGCGTTCTTTAAGCAACAGAATGAATGTATAAACAAACGAGAAGAAGAATGGAAGCAGCAGATTTAAATTTGAAATTCAATCGAGTGAATAATCGTTCGTTCTATCTCAAAATGGCGGAATCTAAAATTTCAAATGCTACCGAAAGTTCTAGCACAGCGGCAGCAGTGGCAGCGGTTACTCTTCCGGAACAACAAGGATATGGCTTCAATGCGGGTGGGGTGGGGTTGGGGTAAGGCGCTGTGTAATTATTCGAAGGTTTTTCTTTTTCTTGTGAATCATCATCTTGTGCTGCTGGTGCTCCAAAAAAGTAATGCCAGTATTTGTGTAGGTATGTGTGTGTGTGAGTGGATGTGCATGTATGTGTGTGTGCGTATTATAACACAAAGACAATGAATTCGAGTTGATTGGTGGCATTACTACGGTTTGGTTGCATGTTTAGACTCGCTTCGCTTGTGTAGCTTTGTTGTTGCGACTTGTTATTGTTGTTGTCCTTCAGCTTGTGCTTTAACGACATCAGTTTAAAGTGCAGCAGCATCAGAACGTACACCATCTTTCCGCCATCACCACCACCACCACTCATCCTTATTTGGCTCTCGAGCACATGAAGGTCCTTAGCAACTTGCAAGCAAGTAGTTGCATTCATTTCTCATGATGATGATGACGATGACTACGACGACAACAAGGGAAAGGATAATGATGATGGTGCAATAGTATTGAAAGATTCCTTATTCCTAGTCGTTTGAATCTTTGCCTTGTTCTTCTTCTTCTTTATCTTCGACTACTTGCTGCTTGTTATTTTCTTAGTGAGTATCTTTCTTTCTTCATTTCCTTGGCAGGGCGGAATCAACGAGGTTCATGGAGGAGTGGTGGGGGAAATGCATTCGCAAGTATAAATCAATCATATTGAAATACGAGTATACAAGTATTTTTTCTTTTACTTTGCTCTAAAATTTACGATTGTTTATCCTAAGTACTCATAGCTCAAGTATATTGTAATGTGGTAAGTAAATGGGCCAAGTGCCGAGGCAGTGGCATTGGTTTGGAGGGGAGCAGAGTCGTTGCTTAAATTATATGATAGCCGATATGTAGACGTTGCGAGGGTGAGAGTAGAAGTTACTCAAGTTAAATTTTTCCCCTGAATCCCTTATTTTGTCTCAGGCGTCTGTGTAGAAACCGACACAATCCTTGTTAGCAAAGAGAGATGCGTCCTTGGGCCCATGCTTTGTAAGTGTTAAAAAAGTCATCTGAAGTTTGCAACAGCTTCAGGCGCATCCATGTTAGACATCCTATCATATCATTATTTGTATCCTTTCTAGTGACGCATGTACTTTATGTGTACTTCTGAAGATCGTTTGCAAACACTTAAACCCATAATCAGTCCAAAACAACCAGTAAACAATGCGAATCATTTCCCCTCTGCCACTGTTGCCTTGTTTAGAGCCGTTTAGAATGTTAACCTTGGCATACAACTTCCTGCCCAGTTATACACACCTGCGTTGAACTGTTAGCGAAGGGGATTTCATAGCCATCCCCGAAGAAAATTGATCACGCAGTTGTTGCTCTTATCACCTGGATTTACCCATAGACCCAGTTGTCCATTGCAAGTAGAGCCCAACGTACATTAGTAGAAGAACACCGGCTGCAGAATTAGCTAGTGTCGTCTTCGATTTTTCTTAATGGTACCACCGGCTGCAGAATTAGCTAGTGTCGTCTTCGATTTTTCTTAATGGTACCCCGATAACAGCGATAGTTTATCCAATTGAAATATTTCAGAAGCTGCGAAGGCTTTGAATGACCTTCAACTGCAAAAAGATTTAATGTGGTTTAACATTGGAAAATTTTGAGCATAAGTTCTCCCTTTTGGACCTTCATTTAGCGATGATCAGTCAATTAACAATTGAGCATCGCCAGCTACGAGTACTGATCTCGGCTTATTTGATGGTTGGATTTGGATAAGATTGTGCTGACGCAAGAATTGGGGCTTAAGGCGATTCCAAAACAAGAAACCATACGAATTTGCTCTCAGAATTCCAGATTCTGATTTCTGAGATAGTCCATGGCCAATTTCACATTCCATGGTCAATTTCGCAGTCCATGGCCAACTTCACAGTATATAGTCAATTTCACTTCATGGTTCATTATTCCATACTTAGCCGGGAAATCACTTTTGGTACAATTTAAGAAAATTAATACTGGAAAAGAATTCGTTCGATAGTACCCTTGTTGGTTTAAGCCCGATCCCGAATTGCTTGTGCTTCCAAGGATAGAGAGTATATTCACTTTCCCATAAAGTATATATATTATGAATCGCCGTAAAATTCCAAAATGACCTATCCTTGTCCGTCTGTATGTCGGTGGAAAGTAAACAACATGTCGCACTATTGAAGCTTGGTATTGAAAATGGGTCAGATCGGTCAAAAGGTAACGGTTTGCTCCTCCCAAGGAATGAGTCAACATCTGGCAAAATCGACAACCCTGAACTGAACAACACAATATAACAAAAGTGAGTAAAAGTGAGCTATGCCACGCCCCCATTAAAAATTGAATTTGTGGTCAAAGCTATGGACTGATCGTTACCAAATTTTAGTAGAGTGAAATCAACATCTAGGAAAAAGATAATATCTCATAAACTTATGGTTGGCATGGATTGAAACACATCACGGATGAAAAGAGGGCGGTGGCCCGTCCCTTTTAAAAATCTTATTTATGACCATAATAATGGAAAGTTCCAAAGGAAACTCCCGGGATTCCGGGACAGGAATAATGCCGGGATTACAACACCACAAAACATCGAGAGAGTTAGAGCAGCAGTACTGCAATCTCCGAAACGCTCTTCTCGTAAGCCATCACTTGCACTTGGCATTTCCAGACGTGGTCTTGGCATTTCCACCGGATTCTTCATGATGTCAGCCAATGCACACACAGCGAGGGTTACCATTAATTGTTTATCTTTTTGAGCGGTGATGTGAACTGGCCGGCACGCTCACCAGACTTAGGCCCATGTGATTTTTTCCTTTGGGGTTACCTGAAGTCGAAGGTGTATATCAACCGCCCCAAATAAGCAAACTATCGCGCTCCACCCTGTACGTCCCGGAAATTCCCGAGAGAAAAACTGTAATCTTAGTACTCCTGTACCACAAATAAGTTATTTAAACGCATATTTAAGCGCTTAAAAACTTATTTCTTAGTGCACAGAATTCCGAAGAGGGTATAAGAATGCATCTGTAAAAATCCCATGATCAGGTTACTAATTCTGCTCACCGAACTTGAGAGTACTCGATCTGGAAAGGTCTCGTTGAAAACACGATTTGTTTCAAGTGAATTTCAAAATTGAATTGTATAAACCCAGTTGTCTTACACACCACACTGCTTGACCAATCCCAAATATTGATATCTACATAATGAGCACCCTATTTTGTATGTTGTTAACTCTGGCAATCCCTAAGTTGGCGGTACAGGTCCGAATACTCCTCTCATAGACAATTTCCACCGAAGGAAATTGGAGTTGCCGGAAACACACAAAAGACGGACGGAAAGACAGACGGACTGCCAATAGTTTTGTTGTTGGTATTACTTGTCATTGATGAGACTGCCGGAGACAGCACTCACAAATCCAATTATAATCGTGTACAATTTTCTGCAGACAATACCTTTTGTTCTTTGCATACATTTACAATTTCCGCTCTCCTCTGTGAAAACGTTTCCAAAGACCGTCGCACAGAGCGTCTGCTCTGGTTGTTTTCATCATAAGAGGATCTTTTCAATTCATTCAATCATTTATCCTTCATCCAGTTTGTGTCGTTGCCGTTGTAGTTGTATCTCCTCTGGTATCCATCCAATCACTCGCTTGTTACAACAACAGTTGTCCCTGCTGTTGCTGCCGCTACCCGCTCTCCTTCCCAACTCTCCAATCCTCCTAACAGGTTGTTGCTGTTGCTGTTGTTGTTTTGCATTATCTTAAAAAGCAATTGTGGCAAATGGTATTACCTTGAATAAGTTTATTGTACAATGGATGTGTTATTTGTAGTTGCTATTGTAGCTCCGCACAGCACAGCCCGGCAGTGCCAGGCTGCTGCTGCTGCCGTTGTTGTAATTTACTTTCGAGATACTACTCGTAGCTATTGCTATTGTATTGTGGGATGTGAACACACGCACACACTCACAAAGCCACATATAGTCCCTGCAAACATTTTTGATAGCGGATGAATTATCGGCGAATCACCTGGAAGATAAATTGAATCGCGGCGATCATCATTGGTGAATAATACGCCAATCTTTTTTCGTGTGCGGCTGTGCGGTGCAAAGTAAGTAAATCTCCAAAATTAATGCAAATCTTCAAAATTAATAGCCCATGATTCATCTATGGGAACCACTGGCGACTCGTCCGGAAGAATTCTATGCGATTGCATTGGACAACCACACACATCCATTTATTTACATTCTGGTTTAGGCATTGTGAAATATTTTTCGAATCAGAAGTGAAATAATTGTGCTCTTTAAAAGGCTTTAATTTTTCCCAGTTGTTAAAAAGTAAGGTCATATTTGAAATTGGTTAAAAATTTAATTGGTTTTGGTAACAATTCACCCAAGTTCAAATGACTTAGATGACTCGGACATCACCCAAATCTATCCAAACTGCAAAAATAATTTTGTTTTAAGCTTCGTGGAAACATTTTATACTTATTTTAAAGCCATATGCCCATGTACAACGGAAGCTATTATTTGGATCCCCTGACAATTTGTACGGGGACTATATCAAAACCAAATCGGTGCAAGATTGGTTGCTTTATAATCGTTATATAACATACCAAACTTAAATGAAATCGAAATTAATATGGATGTTTTAGATCTGTTTTACGTTATATTGGGAGACGTTTTCACACTGGGGCTATATCGAAACGTGCACCAGTATGACCCACTTTTATCTGAGCGGATTACTGTTCGAACGTTATGAACTGTGCCAAATTTCATATCGGAGCTGTACGGAAGGACGGATGAAGCGACAGACAGACAGATATCGTAAAACGAAATCAACTGGTGATAGATACATTTTTTGTAATTACATATTCCGTTCTTAAAAACTGTACACTTTCTTTGCTTTTACATACAATATCCAAAAAACCGGAAGACTCGACAGCAAACCACCGGGTAAACCGACATGTCGGGTTTTAGCTATTTTTGATAAACGACTGTCGGGTTTTGATATAAAAACCGAAATGTCGTTGGTATCGGTTTTAGACACTCTAATATGAACTACATCATGTCTAGAAAAACCCTCAGAAACATTCTTCCAAATTCAAATTTTCTGTAAATTCAAAATTCGTATCCAAAATAAAAAAGTTAGGAAAGTCAATTACTCCCCTAAACACCGCGCTCAAGGTTTTGAATATCGATTCACAAATAAAGCAGTTAGGGGTCCTCTAATTAAAAAAAAACGAGAGTGACGGTAAATGTGAATACGAGGGCGGTTCGGAAACTTCTTAGCCTAGCACAAAAAGTTAAGTGTTTTGGAAACTTTCATCTCTGCTATGAACACATGTTAAATTTTGTTTCGATCTGGCAACTCCTTCATATAGAAACAGGTGTTCACAAAAGACGCATCCGCGATTTTTTTACAATGGAAAAACTAGAAATGCGTGGTGACATTAAATATTTACATAAAAAAGGTTTATCGGGACAAGAAATTCATAATGATATGGTGAATGTGTTAGGTGAAAGTGCTCCTTCATATGCAACAGTAAAAAATTGGGTTGCTGAATTTAAACGTGGTCGTACAAGCATTGAAGATGAACCACGTAGTGGACGTCCAAAAACAGCAACAACAACAGAAATTGTAGCCAAAGTGCATGATATGGTATTAAATGATCGACGAAAAAAGGCGTTAAATAGCTAATATCATGGGCATCTCAAATGATCGAGTCCATTGAATTTTGCATGAAGAACTACAGATGAAAAAGCTTTCTGCAAGATGGGTGCCGCACTTGTTAACAGTCGACCAAAAACGCATAAGAATGAACATTTCTCAAGCTTGTTTGGATCGTTTTCAGCGAAATAAAATGGATTTTAAGCGTCGTTTCATAACTGTTGATGAGACATGGATCCACCACTATACTCCAGAGACGAAAGAACAACCCAAACAAAGAACAAAGAAGGCAAAAACAATTTAATCGGCTGGTAAGGTTATGGCAACGGTTTTTTGGGACTTCAAAGGTATTTTATTGATTGACTATCTACAAAAGGGTAAAACAATAAATTAAGAGTACTATTGCAACCTTTTAGATCAATTAAATGTACAAATTCGAGAAAAACGTCCTGGCTTACAACACAAAAAAATTATTTTTCATCAAGACAACGCACCAGCGCACAATGGCTAAAATCAACGAATTAAAGTACGAGTTGCTTGACCACCCACCTTATTCTCCTGATTAAGCTCCCAGTAACTTTTACCTGTTCCCAAATCTAAAAAAAATCCTTGCTAGCAAGCGTTTTACCTCAAATGAAGATGCAATTACAGTTGTAAACAACTATTTTGAAGACCTTGAGGAAAACTATTTTAATCAAGGGATAGAATTGCTAGATAAGCATTGGACTAAGTGTATTGAAGTTTCAGGAGATTATATTGAAAAATAAAAATATTTTTGAAAAACTAACTATTCTCTTTCATTGATAGGCTAAGAACTTTCCGAACCGCCCTCGTATTTCCTAAACTGTAGCGAATATGGCAAAACTATAAAAGACTATCCTACCTACTACCGCAGATTTTTTTTCAAATTTTGTTGCCCTGTTTTATTGGAGACCATTTTTATTATTTTTTATAAAATAACTTGTTGCTACAAAAGAAACCAACCAACAAGAAATCTTACAATTTTTGAAACAATACAAAAACCGTAATGTTTTTTTCGTTGTTTGTTCTTTTTTCGCTTTAAAATATTTCCATTTAAAATTGACAAAATTAATCGCGTATGCATCGCGCATTATTCTGCCCAGGCAACGTGGGCACCATTGATCGCCCGGAAGAATCGTTAATTCTTCGCCTCGTGGATTAATTCTACACAAATCGTACAATTCTTTTCAGGGTGTATACACTACTTTCTCTAAGAATGTGTGTATGGGTATTATCAGTTGAAGAGAATATGAGTTTTTCGTTTGAATGGAAATGGTCTTCATACAGCATCAAGCCATTAACTTATGGAGGATCTTTTAGTAGAATTTTATGAGATGCTAAAATACAGAAATTTTTCTACAAATAATGTGAAAGTACAGTTTTTTGGTTTACCAGAAGAGTTGTGACATCATTGTCGTATTAACATCTCTATCATAGGCTGGACAAGGAACTATATTTAAATCTCAGGCTGTATAAAAGGGCTAAATGGGTCCAGACACTATTTTCTCAATCTAGATTCGTCAAAATGTTGTGTAGTTCCAATGGAAGGAAACGAAAAACGAAACGAAAGTGTATGCACTTTTTGTAAGAGCTAAAATTATTGAGAGTTACAAGGTTTAGGAGCCTCCATATTGGTTTATTTTCATCTGAATATAAATATTATATAACGCATTGTAATAAATTACATCAAGTTCACTCAGACATAAAGTGTACTTGAAGTTTATTAATGAAAGAGTGGAGAAAAGGAGGAAGGAGGTTTACCAAGAAGATTGGATTATTTAAAAATAAAAATATTATGATTTTGATGTAACCTTATTTTGTTGAACAAGTGGGTTATACCATTTATTAACTCACCACAAAGACTGATAGCTCATGATTCATCTCGTCTATATAAAGGTGGTTGGGCAAAGTCAACCGAAGAGAAAATAAACTTATTTCTAAAAAATCTCGGAACTGTACTTGCATCAAATACTCATTCAGCTAGCGTAAATACAAGAAGTAGGAGTAGTAAAGGTACCCCATATACACAATCATTCCACCTACGAAAAACGAAGTAGTCCTGAATCCACTTCGTTAAGACTTAAGGATATCAAACCCTCGATAAAAGATCTCAAACAGAAAAAATCGTCTGAAGGATATGGAAAAAAAGGGAAATTGCTAAAAGAACTTCGTCAGTCGGCTATCAGAACAATATAAATTATATTAACCAGTATTTTACGCCTCGATTACTTCCCTTAATCATGGAATTTGTAATAGTTACGATTTCTAAGATTGGCAAAGACCAAACTCACATTAATTAGTATAGACCGATAAGCTTGTTATCAATTCTGTCAAAAATATGTGAGAATAATTTTTTGAAATCCCATTGCATATTCTCCGACCGCCAGCTCGTACAACAACTTCGGTAAGAGAAGCCTATGAGAACAAACAGTGCTCCTCAGCTCTCTTCATAGCTATCTCCCAATCCTTTTACAAAGTATGGCGCGAATGACTTTTGTTCAAAATAGGTTGTTTATTACAGGCAACAAGAATAAGGTTGTCGCGGGCTACTTCTCAATTAGGTCGTTCAAAGTAATATTAAAATGCACATTTTCTCATCCCAAAAGAAATACTGCTGATGTCCCTCAATAACTCGTTTTAGGACCTATTCAACACATTACTGCTGATATGGCCACTTCCCTTTCAACGTCCACTTTTGCTGAATTCACAACTTGGGTCAGTATTCATTAGGACCCTACAGCTGCATCAAACTAATTATAAATGCATATCCGAGACCTTGAGAAAAGTTGCTAAAATGGAGAATAGTAGTAAACATACCTGATAAAAACAGGCCGGTGCCACGCCCCCTTGATAACATTTTTATATCGGACTGTAAACATGCTGAGGGGTATATAAGCCTCGCCCAGTCGAATTTAATTTGTCTACTTGTTTTGCAATAGTAATAAAATATCGAATTAAACTATTAAAATCAGATGACAAAGTTTTAAATGTATTCGAGAGGAAGACATTTTGTATGAGCTTAGATTCAACATGAATGTAGGTAAAATAATAACCGCATCAACAAATACTTCAGCCAAAAAGATGTTACAAAATAACTTCCACTGTAGGCGTAGACAACCGAACCTCGTCCATTGAAAAATTGGCCACAGCTCGAAACAAAGCAGTCTTAAGACATCCAATGTTAGGGTATCTTTTGTAACAAACCTTGTCCTCTAAAACCTTCCACAATTTGTAACCCAATAGGTTCAAATCTGGACTACCTGAGGGCCATTCTTCAGAGGAAATGAGCGCTGGCAAATTGTTTCGAAGCCAGGCCTTATGGGCCGGCGCAGAATCCTGCTGGAAAGTCCATGGCTGGTTTTGGAACAGGGAATTAAGAGGCTTCACAACAGCTTCCAAAACGGTTTCTTGGTAAACTTTGGCCGATGCTTTGACTCCTTGTTCGCAGAAATGCAGGTCAGTGACCCCATCAAAAGAGACACCATACCAAACCATGACTGAAGCTGGGTGATGAAACTTTTCCACCCTTGGGATCAGTTCAGATGCTTCCTAAGATGACCGCGCATACACTCTGTCATTTTGCTTGTTAAATTTTTCCTGAACGGTTTTCATCGGTGAACAAAATTTTTCTGTGCAACTTATCAGCGTGCTACACCAAAAGTCGTTTGCATTTTTCAATCCTATTTTTTTTTAAAAGCTGCAGTCAATAAATGTCCGGTACGCCGTTTGAAAGCCCCAAGTCCCAAGTCATTTTAATGATTCGACCCATGGACTTTTGCGTGATATTCATCTCACGGGCCATGATTTTTTGTTTTCGGAGCGGATTTCTGAGAATTCTCGATTTAACGGCCCTACCGGTGGCGGTCTTTTACATCTCCAGTCTCCTCAAACAGTGTTATGCATCGGTAGACAAACATGCGGCAAAACCCCAGTGGCCTGAGCGTTTTGAAAATATCGCTTTTTTCATTTCACACTTGAAAAGCGCTATTACAGCGAACTGTTCTCATTATTTGACCACTCCATGATGAAAGTTGAAACAATTTTAGAATCCCTTTACAGACTAACGCTATTGAGGTTAGCTTTCAAAACCCTTATGACTTTAACGGGGTATGTTCAGTTCTACTATTGAAATGGGTGTGTTCAATGTTGTAACAGTATTTATGTCCCCACTAAGTACACTGGGCAACAAAATGGAAAAAACTGCATTAGAAGGTTTAATAGTCAACTTTAGTTCATTTGATGCAGCTGATCACGAATCTGGCCTCCGCTCTGCCAGATTTGCTCTTAATCGGATTATAAAGTTTATTAGCTTTTTGGACGCGAAAGAATCCAAACAATTTAGAAAACTCCACGTAATTTTTTTTAACGAAATTTCGAAATTTCTGTGGAATTCTTATCCGAAATAAAAGCGCGCCACAAGAGCCTACGTCATATTATGTCGGTCGAAGGGAAAGCGAAAGGCGTTACATGATAACTCTAAAGAAAAGCGCAGACAGGGAGAACAAAACATTTCAAGATCAGCACAGGGTAAAACAAGACTCTGGTAAAAGATTCAAATGAAGAAAGATGCGAAAAACCTTTGTTTCAGAAATTAAAGCATGCAGCCTGCACAAGACTAAAGTGCTTCCAAATTATTTATTAAGCAACAACAAGTTGTGGAGTCGGCTCAGGTGAGAAAGTAATCCAAATATGTATGACATGGTACTGTATGTATGACTCCTAAATACAATGCCTTTTGCTAGAAAATCATGCTCCAGTTGCCTTTCTCCAGCATCCTGTTGCACCCCCAACACCACCATTGGCGTTGGTTAAGAATTCCCCTTGAATGACTAAGTTTACCTCTGCTTCCTTCAAGTCAAATAAAATGTTTTGTTAGTTCTTTTTATGCAGTGGAAATTGTAAATGTAACCGTATCTTGTGGCAAATATTTTATGTCCGCATGTGTGTGTGTGCGTGTGTAGGGGTGTGAGACGTTTCCCAAGGATCGTTCTGCTTACTCAAAGGAAATAGAAAAATGTTTGCGCACACACTTGAGCAGGCGACAATCACACAAACACATAAGGATGTGTTCATGCAAATATGTTAAGATTGTCTCAAAGGAAGCGTGTGAGCTTGTATGTGTCTGTGTGTGGGTGTGTGCGAAATGTGGTGTTTGTTGCTCTAGAGATAAGGAACACGCGAAAGCGGCTTCTCCATGTGGCGTATTAGTTTCCCGAGAATATGTCTGCAATCATTGGACATGCCATAAGTTGATGTCACATCTTGTCTTGTCTCATTTCGCCTTACGTGTGGCCCTGCCTGCTGAGTCTGTGTCAGAGTACGTGTGTACATGTGTGTGTGGCACTTTCGAATATCTTCTTGTGAATAAACGCTCTAGCAAATGTTTGCCTGCAGCTTGAATTGCCTGTCTCCCGCCACCTCCGCCTACGGATGTTTGAGTTTCTTTTGACATTTGTTCATCAATTGTGTTTGTTTGTTTGTTTGTTGTTTTGTAGTTTGACATTTCCGCAGGAAATTTGCGATTATTTCACAAAGATTTCGTTTTTAACATATTTGGCAATTCTAAGAACGAGGTCTGTTTGCAAAGGTCGATCGGAATTGTCTAAGAGACAACACACACACGTTCTAGTGTTCAGTTGTGGGAGTGTGTTCACAAACAGGGTTGGTGGGGGGAGGGGGGGGGGAGGGGTGAACTAGTTTGATTGAGTTGCGATTTTTTTTCCGTTCATCTAACCCTCGTTCCATCAATGCTGCAATCAAATACGCTGTCAAACAGTATGACAAGTCACTTTTAGACATTAATCAATCACAATGGGAAATTCGTATTAATAATTTAATAAGAAATTCGAATTCTAAGCGTGCGGCAATATCCGAATTTGGACTGAGTGCTGGATTGAATGCGAATATTTAATAGCCTAAAATGTTTTTTCGATTATATATGTATATGTGTGTTTACTAGTCATATTGTGTCCTAGACAAGGGATCAGATACTGCAACAATTGATACTCGTTATTGTAATTAAGTCAAGTAGTTGGCGTTTGTCAAAAGTATATACATCTTCAAATAAATGCCAATAAAATTGATTGACCCTATCGATAGTTGCATTCGTAAAACTTGAGGTCCGACCAGATTCACTTCTCATGACTAGCATTGTATTGCCTTCTTATACCCTCTTCCATAGGATGGGAATGTATAAAAGTTTGTCAATCGTTGTGTTACACATCGAAATAATTATTTGCGACTATTTAAAGTATGTCATAAAATGCTTAGACCATCTAGCCATGCCCGGCTGTTGGAACCATGATTCAGTCCAAACAAAGCTAAATCTTCAAACTTGCCGGATATATGTCTTTTAGTCGGTGTTGGGTTGATCTTAAAAATGGTCCAAAAAACTTCCCCTTTGAGGGACTATTAAAAGTCCACATCAAATTTTTAATTTGCTGACATTTTTGCTATGAAATTTGATATTTAACTTTTAAGTCAAATTTTGTTTTTATTCTTTAGCCTTCCCATAAATGAGCGTGATCATGGCGTCCACAGTGCCCAAAACACGTTCCCTAATGAAAGGGGCACATGGGTGAAATCTTCTCACAAATTCAATTATGTACCGATATATACGAATATGACCAATTTGGGACTGCGACCAATAGGCCAATGGCCCAATAATCGGCCTCCTTAAACTGTGGACATATGGGTATTAAAAAATTGTACACTTGTCACAAAGCCTAATAACACATTAATTTTACGATTCAAAGAAACTTGACGCATTAGGGTAAGGCCCCAAGCCCCAAAAATCGGACTTAAACTATAGACATATGGGTATTAAACAACAATAAAATTCGCCACGAATCAGAAAATAACATTAATTTAACGATTCAAAGAATCTTGAGGCTTGACTCACGGGGATAAGGTCCATAGGGCGATGAAAAATATGTCCTCTCTTATATTGCCTTAGAAACAGAGGAATCCTATGCAGAATCTAAATATGACATACATTTTTTTATTTCGCTAAATTCGAGGCCCTGGCCAATGGGCGTAGTCTATTGGTGCTGGGCCCAAAAACCATCTCCTAAAGCCCAGGACATATGGGAAAGTTTCTAATGAATCCAAATAGAATAACAAACCCCTACATTTAAAATGTGTGCCAAATGTTATATTAATTTTAAGTCATTGACCCAAGGGTCTAAGATACCTAGGGTGCCAAAAAATTGGTCTCTTTGAAAAGTTGGTCTTTATGACATTTATTTTACGGTTCGGCTAAATTGTAGGCCTGGCCTATGGGCGTGGTCTATGGGCCCTAATGTTTGGGGGCAAATTAGGATCCAGAAACAGTGAAGTTTGTTAACAAATTCAAGTATGTACCTATATAAAAGATTTGGGCCAATTTTAAACTCGGAGTTGCCCAAAGCGGTCCTTCAACTACGGACCCCATATGGTATTGAAAAGCAGCAACAATTTTTGTCGCGAATCCGAAAATTACATCAGTTCTATAGCTGAATCGTATTTAAGGTCTTAGTCCATAGGTCAAAGGTACCTTGAATGCCAAAAATGAGATTTCTTAAAAATCTGACATATCTCAACTCAGAGTCACTGGTAGTTTCTCTCTAAGCTTGAAATGCTTAGAGAGTCCACTCAACAATGCATCTGGGGACAGGACAAAAGTTCATAGGGCCCTTAACATGTATGTTTTGACCCTCTGTGTAGAATACCTGCGACCGCGCTCTCTAAATAAAATCTGACGCATTGGCTTTGTATATTCTCGCCCTATTATTAAGAAGGATGATTTTTATCTTTTGCAACGAACAAAAAGTGCTACCCATTTCTCCCTATTGATGTCACTTTCCCTTCCGAAATTTCTTTTATACCTTTGCATTTGTTTAATAAGTTTAGATTAGGATTTTCGTCGATGATTTAAGTCCCAAGCGGCATCCAATGTATATTCTTAATTGTGTAAATCAGTGCCGCAGCTTCGCCAACAAAAGTAAATTGTCAGCGTTCGTTTATGCATTTATCACGACATAATCGCCGAATGTCAGTACTCTGAGAGCATCGACTGTTCAGTTGATGCATTAGAAAAACCTACTGTTAGTGTTATTTTGTAGCCTACGAGACCATAATGCCATTGGATCCCAAAACTTGGCGTCAAAAAAATGTTAACTAATTCCATGGAGCATCGGAGCAGATGCTCCAAAGGAAGGTGTATCTATTAGGCATATAATGCCCGCATTCTTGTTTCGTTTTTGGATAAACTTGTCAGAATCTAAAGAACTTTTGCAATGATTTCCGTTTCTCCTTTGAGATAAATATTTCTGAGATAAAAGAGCAGGCATAACAAATGTTTGCTATTTAAAATAATTACAGCTGAAAGTATCCAATGTAGAATAATAAATGCAACTGTTATTTACGGAGCGTTGCAAGGAAACGAAAACATAACCTTGGCGCGCGCTCTCTCTTAAATGCTATCATTACAACAGTCATTAAATGGGGATCCACACACTTATTGTCGCAATGAACACATACAAAGAGCCAGACACACACACATACCAGTGCCGCAGACAATGCGAGGAGAACATGCAAAGCAAAAACCCCAAACGCAGACTTGACCTTTGATCAATAGGATGATGGTAAGGACGTTGACGAGGATACTTTTTCAAATGGCAGGGAACAACTTTAAAGTGTTTAACAAGAGAAACCCTCAAAACATGTCCACTAATATTGCTACAAACACTTACACACACATGCGCGCATATGATGTTTTTATGAAGGGCACAAAGGAATTGTTACATTCACGCATCAAGTGCATGCTTTTTGTTTTGTATTGATATTTCAAAGTGTGTGTGTGTGAGTGTGTGTGTGTGAGTGTGTGTGTGTGAGTGTGTGGTTTGTCCTGCTACGCTTAGCGAGCGACGGTATCTCTTCCATTTGTTGGAATGTCCTTATGCTCTGGTCTACAGTCCATGGTCGCAGCATTATGACGGATAAAATCAGTATTTTTTAAATATTCTATTTTTAAAATTATAAAAAAAACGCATCAAAAGTTAATTAAACTAAAGAATTATTTTGGCAAACTATTGTTGACTGCTTTCATTTAATTCAGAGGACACACCTTCAAAAATTTATGGAGAGAATGGACGAAGTTCCAGTTGTTTTGGCCGTATCTCCGGAAAGTCTTATGGAACCAATAGTTCTTTGGTGATCCCGGAAATATTTGCTTGGGCAGGATGATCGAAGATCCATGACACTCTGGCGTCGACGGATTTACGACTGATATGTGTCTAGTAAAAGGGAAATCGAGTTAAGGCTAGTGTATAAAAATCTAAAAAAAAACGAGCACCTGACAAAAAACACTTATAAGTAAGACGTACGAGGATATAAGTACCGTCAACGGACCAATGCATCGCCACTTGATAATTTGTGTTATTCAATTTGCTTAACACTCAGAATAAAATAAAAATATGAAATTTTAAGCGTCAAGAAGAAATCATTGTTGTTTTTACTAACGCACGTGAAAACAACTTCAACGTGCCTTGTATTGGGCTGAAGCAGAGATGTTTCAATTGGGTTAGACAGTAGTTGGTCCGCCCAATCCAGACAGCAGTTAATGCTATCGCAAAGTCTGTTGCATACCTAACGCCGTGGGAAGTTATTAAGATATAAGCTATGATGGTGTTGGTCGTATACGAGGTCGTGTTGTCGAGGAAGAAGAATCGTAACATCTTTCATGGATGTTCTGATTGAGATCCCATCATTTCTTTAAACACACGTACGAAGATAGGACTTACAAGTGTAAAGCGAAATCAAAAAACCTTTTGAGAATTTATTTTTTCACACTAATGTGTGGTCTATGTGATCGCCTTTTTTGAATTTTAGAATTCGGGATATATTCCTTAGTAGTCACTGTAGTGCCGTAAGGACTATATTTTCAGTCATAAAAAAGTAGCTGTATGTCTGCATGCAGAAAAAAATATGGTTACTATATGGTCACTGCAACAATAATATGTTTTCTACAATAAAAGCAGGTTCGCCGCAACCATAGTATTGTTTTTTGATTTTCATTTTGACAACAGTATGATTGCGGCAATATTAATATTGCTGAAATGTTACAATAGTATTATTGCAAAATTTGGAAATGAAAATATGGTTGTAGCAACCATATAAACATGGTTGGTGCGACAAAAGTATTGTTGTTTAAAATTTTCGTTAACAATAATATGATTACGGCAATCATACCGTATGGTTGCGAATAAGAACGTAACGAAACAGGTTTAAAAGAGCATACATGTATGTGAGTGCGCATGTTTTTTTTTGATTTATTGTGTTTACTTTGTTCGGCGAAATACTCTACTACCGACTGGTTCTCGTTTATTTAAAATCTGCCTGCAGTATATAGCTATCGATCATAGTTTAATCACATTCAATACTTGGGGTCTACGGATGGTGAAGTTAGTTGCCTGGAACTGAAAGTATTTTCGACTGCCGTTGAAATATATATTTTTTTTCTTGAATGAAATTCTCTATTTATGAAGAACAACATGATACAATCCTAATAAGCAATTTTGGGGATCATAGTATGGTTTAGTGTGAATCATACTATGGCTATGAGGATCATACTATGGTTGCATGAGAAACATACTATGGTTGTGAGGATCATAATATGGTTGTGGAGATAATAGTATGGTTGGGTTTGAATCATACTATTGTTGTGAGGATCATAGTATGGTTGTGGAGATCATAGTACGGTTGAGTGTGAATACTATGGTTGTGGGGATCATAGTATGGTTATGTGTGAATCATACTATTGTTGTGAGGATCATAATATTAATTTGTATAATATTGTCACCCCAACCATATTTTTTTTCTGCGTGTGATATATTGATATATTCTCTTTTCTGTCAAGCTGCATTTAAATAGTTCGATGCTGTCCAAGCACAACAAGAGTACCTAATCACTGTAAAATACCAGACAACTTAAGAGCTGACGAATCGGAACAACCTTACAGATTCTCGGGAATATTAAATCCATAGACAGGATAGAGACTATTGGAAAGCTAATGAAACCGGGGACAATTACTCCAACTGTTAAGCGATACAAAATCACGATCAATGCAAATGATTGAGTTACGACTCAAGGATGTGTGGTTCCAACAGGACGATACAGCTGCAAAATAAGTCGAGTTGTAAGGTGCATTTTGGAAGATATTATTTGTGTAGCTACCATCTTACGGAAAGTCGAACCATGTAACCAGGGTTACATTGCCGAGGCAAAAAGTCGACTTTAAACCTTTTTTTAAAAAAAAAATATATTAAAAGTCAACTTCAGACTTTTCCTTCATACAATTTAAGTGACCTTACACAATTTGTATACCACCCAACGATGGGTTGGATGGTATACTTAAGTTGCCATTGCGAAATACCACGAAATATTGACTGGATATTCTATAAAATATTGTAATATATTATTAATATATTCTAAGAGGATTTATCCCTGTCCGTTCATGAGTCTGTTTAAAGCACGAAAACGGGGAAAGAAATTAACCAAGGACCCTAAAAATTTACATGATAAAGTCTTAACGTCATTAGCTCTGTGATTGTAAATAGGTGAAATCGGCCTAGGGGAAAAATTTACACTTTTAGGGTCCAAAGTACAAATCAAAAATTTGTGTTGATTATAATGGTTATTATAATGGGGTCTGTTAATACCTTAAAAAATGCATAGTTGCTGGACGTTTTGGTTCTTGTGACCCAAAAATAATTGAATACACATGCGGTACGTTTTTGGGCCATATAAGCCAAAAAGCCCAGCTTTTGTGGGCTTATGTTTTTAGGGCATCACCAACTAACTGTACCGATTTCAACTATTGTCCGTCTACAGAGAATTATTAACCATTTGTATGGATTGAGACCGTAAATGTCTGGGTCGTATGCTTCAGTTACTAAATGGCGGTTGTATGCTAAAGGGTCCTTTGCACTGGGGTTATATCAAAACGTGGACCAATGTATACCAATTTTATCTAAGATAGCGACTAATCGATCACTATGAACTGTGCCAAATTTCATCAATAGTTATTGTAATATGTGCCTTCTAGAGCTAAAGACATTTATTCGATTAACCGTACATATGTGCGGAAGCTATATCTAAATCTGAACCGATTTCCTTCAATATCAATAAAGCAATTCCTTGGTCCAATTTCATGCCAAATTTCATCAGGAGTGAATGTAATGTGTGGCTTCTTGAGCTAAAAACATAGAACCGGTTAAACATACGAGTATGTGTGGAAAGAATATCTAAATCGGAACCGAATTTCTTTTAATTCCAAAGCGTCCGTCGTTGGTTCAAAAAATCCTACTTCAGCCCAATGTCATGAATACCAATTGGGAGCTGTAGTTTGATTACAAGCTTTAGATCTACTGCAGACGGATGGACAATCGAACAGACAGAACCAGCTATTGATTCTGAGACCTGCAGTTTGATAACAAGCTCTAGATGGACAGCTGACTAACGGACAGACAGATGAGGAATTGTGATTCTTAGTCGATCAGTACACTTAAAGAAAGGTGCGTCTAGCGCAAATATTTGCCATCCAATTTCAGGGCAAAAATATTTGTTCAGCCGGTAGCATAAAGTCGAACACAAAAGTATATTATTCGATTAAAATCGGATGCAAAAATTGATTACGACCGTTCCAAATTTTGCATTAAAAAGTTGATTAGGCGACTAATAGATCAGAACCATGACATGTTGGTGATTGCAACCGAAAGTATGGTTTCCAACCGAATACATGTAGTTCGGACCGATTTCCAACTGTTTTTTTCTCTGTGTGTCAGTGGTGGTTATTTTCACATTCCAACATTTTTGTTGAAAATTTAAAGTTGTCTTTTTTCTGTGTAGGTGTTCGTTGATATCGGCTTGGCTTCTCAACCTGGCACAGCGGGCAGTAGTCAGATCTTGCTATACGCACTTTTCAGACTCGTTTGATGGTTCTCAGTTCTTTGAGTTGAATAAAATGATAGTTTTGGCAAGAAATTCGGAATTCCGGCCCACAGTAGCCGGTTGTAATTCAATGGTTAGTTAGTGTAACGTTATTTCGCCCACGTTTTAGTTTTTTTGCTCAACCACACACTTGTACATACATCCATAGGTATGTAGAAGTTTGTATCCTTTTTTCTGGTACTCAACCACACCCTGATATGGTAACAACAATAACTATGCACGTTGTACGTTGACGATGCGATGAATAAAAAAACGACATGTTCATACAAAACCCAACATCATCAGTGTTGTTGGTGTCTGTCCGTCCGTCTGGCTGTATCTGTGTAGATTATTAAATGTGCACATGTGTGTGTCTGTGGTGCATGTTTGCAAGTATGTCATCCTTGTAACCCCGCAAACCAGTGCCGAGAACAACGAATGGAGGAAAAAAGCAATCCTAGTAAAAAAAACAAAAGTCGGCCGCGGCCGACTATATTAAACCCTGCACTTCTGAACTTCAGAACAGAAAAGTCAACTAAAAATATGTTTTGGACCCCTTTGGGCTTGCTCTAAATTTACCCTAAATTTGTCAGATTCGAATTTGTGAGAAAATTTTAATGTTTTTGTTAAAATCGGTTGAACATACTATATGAGTGAGCTTTATCTTAATCTGAACCGATGTACTCCAATTTCAATATCGTCCGTCCATGGCATAAGGAGCTTACCTGTGCCAATTTTATGAAGACTGGATGTAATATATGACTTTTAGAGCTAAAAACATAGATCGGATGAACATGTGTGTGAACCGATTATTGCCAATTTCAATAGCGTCTTTTCTTGGTCCAAAAAACTGGCATCTGCCAAATTTCAAGAAGACGAGCAATTATTCAGTCGCAAGCTATCGATGTTGGTGGTTGTGGTCCGTGATGGCAACATGTGGAGTAGGTAGGAAGAAATCGATGGAAACTCTTTGGTCTTCTGATAAAAAAACATAATTATTTTTTATTAAGGAAAGACGTACAGACAGTCATCGATTCATCTAATCAGCTGGTGTTACTGAGTCGATCGCTCCACTTAAAGCTCAAATATTTTTGATAGTTACAAACATTTGCCTTAAAACTAATTTATAATACCCTGTTTCACTGAATGGTGCAGAGTATAACATAAGCAGCGGCAGCAACAACAACATCATGATGATAATGAAGAAGAAGAACTACATAACTATTTGTATGTATGTGGCATGCTGCAGACAGATTAAAAATGTCGCTGGCTGTCGCATTTACTGCTATTAAGAGAGTCCTCTGAAGGACATTTTAGTTTTTACAACCACACTCACATACCACTTACTGATACTCAAATACACACACCCACACACTTGCACATACATATGAACCCAACAAACCGATGATGATGCTTGCGCAGCGAGAAGAGCGAGAAGGGCCCAGCAAGGCCATCTAGCAGGCCTTCTTAGCATGCTCGGAGGCATTCTTGCTGCATTCTACTCTCATTTCAAATTAACATAGATTTCCACGCTCCCTTCTATTGGAAGGCCTGCAGAAATTTTAGAATGCCTACATAAAAATATAAAAGACCATTTTTAACTGAGAAATTAATTTTAAATTACTAAATTTTCAGTTTAAGCTATTTTTTTTTTTTAAAATTTGCCTCCACTTTAACCTTCTGATTGCTCCTCCGATATGCTACGTACTGGCCTACCGAACCAAATTGTGTGTCAACTTCAAACGGCTTATATATCTTCACTTTCAATCGCTGGTGCAAACACCTTCCGTGCGGCCTTCACTCACCAGGCATGGTAGCATGCCCTTCACAGGAAGGAATGTTTATTGGATCTCTTTTATTGAAAATATATAGGCTTTCTTGCAGGCTTCCTTAAAGAATGCACCAACAATTGAGTAGAAGATTAGTTACTTGGCCTTCTTAGAAAAGCGACATGAGAATGTGTGGGGGATCATTTTTTATTTGCAAAGAAGGCCTTCTGAAATGCAAAATTTTAGAAAAATTAGTCCTTGGCTTGGTGCACAGCGGAAAAATTGACAAGGCCTTCTCATAAAAATACCTTCTGGAAGGCCTCTTTTTAGATCCAATACACATTTTTAGACGCTTTCCAAAATTTGGCATTTCAGAAGGCCTTCTGTGAAAATGGAAAATTTTCCTCATCACACTCACATGTCGTTTTTCTAAGAAGGCCTACTGAAGGTCCAGTAATTAATCCGCTACTCATTCCTTGAATCATTCTTTGAGAAGGCCTTCATATTTTCAGTGAGAGATCCAATAACATTCCTGGCTTCCTTCTTGTAAGAGGCATACTACCATGTCTGATGAGGGAAGGAGGGTGTTTGCTACACCGATGGACAGTGAAGATAAGATAAGATCAAAAAATAAAGGCCATAAAATGTCCTTTCAAATTGTCAATGAAGATTCCACACTTGATTCGATTTTTTTTTGTTCTGAAAAAATACCTCTAGATAAATCACCCTATGTAAGCAGTTTGACGTTGACATACAATTTAGTTCGGTAGGCCAGTGCGTAGAAGTAGCAACCAGAAGTTCATTTGAATTCTAGTGGGGGCAAATCCAAAAATAAATAAAACTTAAAATTAATTTTCTACAGGCCCCCTCGAAAGCCTTCCATATGTAATAGAAAGGAGCGTTGAAGGCCTTGCTCTGCAATCTAACCCTGCATTAATTTGAAATGAAGGTAGAGTGCGACAATCCTCCGAGCAGGACTCCTAGAAGGCCTTGCTGGGCCCCTCCTTTTTCCTGATGGGTCGTTACCAACCCACACACTCACACGTTTGTCATTTCAATTCACATGTCATACATGTGTATTGAGCACACATGCATGTTTTCACGTATCCACCACTCTCGCATTCATTCATTCATTCTTACACACACAACCACATACTTTCACCGACAAAGTTTTCGCTTTTAATGCTTTTTTGTTTTTTCTTGTTGTTGTTTTTGTTGCAGTGGCGTGGAAAAGAGATTTGAAAATAGAATAAAATGAAACGCAACGAAAATTAAATTGTAACTAATGTAGAAAATCGTTAGCGTTATCTTTTGGCCATCCATTACACTGACAATGGCACAGCAGTAGCAACAACACTAACAACAACAGCGCCAGCATTAACAACTAACAATGCCATTATGGTTGGTAACGCGTTTTTTCCTCATCTTTTGCCTTCTTTTCGGTAGCTGGTTTTTTTCTAATTTGATAGAGGTAAAAAATGAAAAGATAACCAAGTATTGGGACATTAAAGGTTAAAGTATCACAGTGTTTGGAAATCGAGTTCATAGAATTTACCACGGAATAAACCAAATCTCGAGTGTTATCATGAGTGGTGGGTGGACGAAGGCAACTCTAATGGAAAGATATCACTTTTGTTTGAATAGAATAAATGAAGGATTCTTTTAGAGGCTAGACGTTCTGTGCACCTAAAAAGGTCGTACATTAAAATATAAAAGATTGAACAGGCTACGATAAAAGTCATAAAAAATAATTGTCTTAGTTGCAGCGAAATTGGCTTTGTTTGAATGATAATTGTCGGCCTTTCCTTTTTTTAGAATGATTTCGGACTTTTATTATTTTTTATTAAAATCACTTTTCTAAATCTAGTTATCACAATATTTTCCAGACTTTTGAGAATATAGCGCTAACGTTCTGCATTAGCTCGAATGTAATCCAATTCGTTTATTGACTTCTCAATTACTTAACTTTAAATCGTCTGCTATGAATTGGCATAGCTTAGCGGTTGGAATCGCACAGTAGACAATTCTCTGGCCCAAAACCAAAAAGTATAGGTCGACTTATCAATTTCTTGATTGTATCGATTAAGGCACCTACTGGAAAATATTTCCAGTCAGTCGCGGCCACGCCCTTTTTAATAATGCTAGCATTGTAATAATGCAAGGTAAAACTTGGTTTACTCTTGGTCCCCAGTTCACGGCTTGTTGTGAAAACTTGTTCAAAGGTTGGTTAATTATTTATCGTTAAAGACATTCTTCTCAACAAAACTTCTGACCCCCTCTAATACACCCCCTTATGTTCTCCAGGTTTGTCACACTAGCCGAAAGTGAAGAGGGACCGTTATAATGTGACTTCTTAATCGGAAAGGGGACATATTTCGTGGGGGTGCTGTATAAAAACATCTATCGAAATGGCCCAATTTCATTAGGAATATGTATAGGTAGCACTGAAAGCTCTATGCTTCATTTGCGCTAGATCGAATTTAACAAGTTTCCTATGTGAACGCAGGACTACAACAATTTGTATAATGTCTGTATGAAAAGATGCGCTAATATGGTCGTGCTTCAGTGGGAATGGGTTTAAGTCGCTTACAACGTATGCTGCACTTGAGCACAATCTAATTTGATTCGAGAGTTTTAGAGTACGTACCACCAGGCCCATTAGAAGGCGAGGACCACAACTCGAGAGGGATCTTTGTGAAACATGAAAAAGCGGGATATCTGATATGGTCCAATTTCATCATAAAAATGATTTCAGAATATTGTTAGTCAATTAAAAGAGAAACTGATGATGCTGAACTAACTAGAGAGAACGTGCAAGCAATCATCCTTGAGTTGAATGACCACAGCTTGTATTTTTGCAAAAACTCAGTGTTAATAAAAACTTTATTAACTTAAATGTTGCTTTTTACTCTTTGGTAAATAAGTATTTAAAATAAAATTATAGTTCGTACGGTTCTTTCATTAAATAGTGTAAAAAACAGCAAAGTTCAAAAATGGCAAAAAATTAATAAAATCTTTAGTCGGCGGAAAATACACATAATTTTAAAATTTTCTTAAATTAAGTATATTTCGTTTATGGTAGGTGTCTTCTTTGTAAATCCTTCGAGCAATTAAAATGTTTTTATTAAATATTTATTACAATTAAAAGTATAATAAACTAAATTAAAGAACACTAGCTTCGAAGGATATGGTCCGAAATTAAAATTAGTTGGTAACTAATGAAGCAAGTTACCGGCAGATTTCCAAATTTTAGGGGTATTTGGAGATTTCACAAACCGGTTCTGGTTGTACTTAGTAAGACCTATAATAAAAATAGTAGCACTTCCTATAAATATTAACTTTATTCTCTTTTGTAGCGCTAGACTATGGGTCGCTCAACACGATCGAAGTATATAAGGAGTGATCAATCTAGAGGTTTTATATTTCAATAGGGTTTGTTTTCACAGATTACGCGTGAGTTGCGTTTAACCTTGTATTTTGTTTTTTTTTCAGTATTGTTTGCCATGTCATCATTGAAAGCGTTGCAATGCAACTGTATTATGGAAATGATCGTTAGGTGATAAACGTTTTCCGAGCTAAATTTTGTTCAGTTATTTCCGCTTTTGGGCTGAAGAGCAACCAGAAGAGGTTCAAGAAGTGCCATTATACCCAATGAAAACCACAATTTGGTGCGTTTTATTGGCTGGTGGAAACAATAATTAAGATACCTGGAAAGTAACAGTAAATCCTGCTTGCTATCGCACCATGATATCGGACTTTTTGCTACCTGTATTTGAAGCCCGTCATCTTGTAGTCGTTTAGTTTCAACTGAACGGTGCCACTTGCCACACAGCTGCTCAAACAATATCTATTGAGAGGTTATTTTGAAGAGCAGCTCATTTCACGTTTTGGACCGGTGAGTTGTGTGCCTAGATCGTGTGATATCACATCTTCAAACTTTTTTCAAGCCAGCTTCGATTAAGGTTATGGAAGCTAACATTACGCGTCATAAACGCCATACCGGTCGAAATGCTGGAACGAGTAATCAAAAATTGAACCCTCACAATGGATACCCTGGTTTGCGGCCAACATATGATGGAAATTATATTCAAAAAATAAATGGAAATATCCTCTTGAATGAACAATAAAGATTCCACAATTGACTTGATTTTTTTTTTGAAAAAAAAAATACCTAGAATGATCATCTTTGCGTGCACGCAGAGGAAAAACATGGTTACTACATGGTCACGGCAATAATAATATGTTATCCGCTATAAAAGTATGTTCGTCGCAACCATAGCATTGTTAACTGAATTTAGTTTTGAAAATAGTATAATTGCTGCAATATTAATATTGTTGAAATGTAACAATAGTTTTATTGCCAAATTTAAAAATGAAAATATGGTTATAGCAACAATATAAATATGGTTGGTGCGACAAAGTATTGTGTTTTGCATTTTATGTTAACAATAATATGATTACGGCAATCATACTGTATGATTGTAATTTTTCTTCATTTAAACATGCTTTTAAGGACAAATATTTTTGGTACAGATCTAATGCTATAGTGCTTATTTTATCGATATTAAATTTTTTTTAAACGAGCTGCTTTGGTTTTGTTTAACTGAAATATTTTTAATAAAAACGCTTACGTTTATTTAAACTTATTTTTTCTACTGTGAAATGAATCACTCCTATTATTTTGAATTTAATTTTTATTTTTGAATAATTTTTATTTTTGAATAAATTTCAAATTCTAATAAATTATATTGGGGATCATAGTATAATTGTGTGTGACCATACTATGGTTGTAGTATGGTGAATCATACTATGGTTGCGAGGATCATACTATGGTTGTATGTGAAACATACTATGGTTGTTAGAATCATACTATGGTTGTGGAGATCATAGTATGGTTGAGTGTGAATCATACTATAGGTGTGGGGATCATAGTATGGTTGTGTGAATAATACTATTGTTGTGAGGATCATAGTATGGTTGTATTTGAATCATAGTATTGTTGTAGGGATCATAATATTGTTGTAACACAACCATATACCCAAAAATAGTATTATCCTCTTCGAATATTGTCACCACAACCATACTTTTTTTCTGCGTGTGGGTGTTATTCAAAAAATGGATCGATATGGTCCAACAAAGTTAATTATTGCGAAAAATGTGAGCACAATCGCAGTTAATAAGTGCATTCTAGAGCAAAATAACCTTACATGGGGATAGACTTTGCTGTGGGTTATATTTAAAACATGGATCTTAAAGTTCTTATTTTACTAGAGCTGGATATTAATCGCTCGTAACGCTTTACAAGTATTTTAAAGATTCAGATAATTTATGTCGCTTTTAAATGAAAACATGAGCTGATATTGACTAATTTCAATAAGGCTCTTTTGTGGCCTAAAACTGTGGAATAGCGACCAGATATATAAAACTAGCTAACATACCTGGGCACCCCAATTTTTGTTTACGAATAATGCAGCAGTATCTTAGTAAAAAAATATTCCTACTCGTATTAGTGAAAAGTTCTTAAAGACATGAAACGTTAATAATAAATTAAAAAAATATGTAGTTTTGGGGGTTGCTTTAAATTAAGTAAAACTGAGTGAAAAATAGTAAATGAATTTAAATTATAATATAAAATTGATGAACAATACAAAAATTTAATAGGAAAGTGTTAAGTGGGGTAAATAGCATGGGTTAATCCTCTGAAGTTGACAGGTTTAAACTTTTAGCAACAGTTTGTTTTATAGTTTTGCTTGGAACCCACTTTCTGTTAGCTTCAACTTGTATCTTGTATCAATTGTCAGAAGCTTGTTAAACGCTTCCACAGTTGACATTACCACCAGCTATATCATTAAAAACTTTTAAGATATTGGCGATTTGTTTTACCATTAATTCAATATTCATGGCTGTTCCATTCATTTGGATGAATTTTATCTTGTCAAACAGCTGCAATAATTTTTTGTTGGTAAAATTAACCAAAATGGCTAAGTCAGTTAAAATTGCTCACTTCATCTCCTTGACAATTGCTACCTTTGGCTCATTTGATACTTTCTTTAAGAATAAACTTAATTAAACTTACTCATTCGAGATGGTATTTTTAACCACTTTACTAACTTGAAGGTCTGCCCAAGCTGATTTGCAGCCATATGGTAGTCACACTAATGTTTTACCAATATTTTAAATATACTCCTACAAGTAAAATCAATTTTGTCTGAGCTATGACCAAGAGCTAGTAGATACAGCTCTATTATGTAGTTCCATGTCATCGCATCTGCTCTGCTTTTTGCTTTCTAAGGAAACTTATAAGGCGTTTATATTCAAGCAATATCTATGCCGATTTACTTAGAACAGTTTTCTTCCGACCGTTTCTACAGTAATTCCCACCGTTCTACAGAAATATCTGCGACTGGCATATGTTGTTAGTAGCAGCATACTCTTATATTTGTTTGTCAACAATTCTCTTATCTACTGCCAGACTGTCGGAGCGAGAATCCTACTCTCACCGTGTTATAATCACCGAATTGTCCCCACCAACACTGGCGCAGTGGGTGTGCATTTGTAAGCCATATTCAATTCCATTTAACAATTTTAATCCGATTTTGACCTAGATTTTGTTTTCTAAACTCAATTCATGTATGAATGCGGTGAACACTGTGCACTGTATTCAATTGGTTTAGGTTTAAGGTCATGTACGGCCGTATGTTTGCCAGGCGCTCTGTCTATGCACACACAAACACGAACCGACACACACACTGACACATGTACATATATGCACACATATATACTCCCTGCAAACAATTTGACGATTGATGGATAATGGATCGTCCGCGCAAATACTTCGGGAAGCAGAAGGACGAACTTAAGAGAAAGGGTCGTTTTACTTTTAGCTAAGCGATGGTTTTGCTAGGCTCAGAATGACTCAGCAAACAGCCGGATGAAGCTGGTAAGATTAATCGCCCGAGCGAAGTTACCATGATTCTCCCCGGCTATCATTTGCCGATGCATCGCATGTTCATTATTCGCCATTCTTCCTGATGTTCATTTAACGATTAATCGCACTTCCATTACCTAAGCGATGATTTCGCAGTCTCAGTACTCGCTTATTTAATGCCTATGCGATGCATTGTCGATGTTACGCGCTACCATTGCCTATGCGATGCTTTCGCAATCTGAGAGATCCACGCAGAATCGCTAAGACATCGCCCTAGCGATCCAGTCGCAATATTAGAGAAACTAACGGCAAACCAATAAGTATGAAAGAAAACTTATTTTAGTTATGAACGTGGAACGTTAAAAGTTTGTTTTGGAAAAACATTTACAAATTTAAGCAATTTAATTGAAATGTTTTTGGCCAAAGAAAAATATAGAGTAGAGAATGAAAACAATTATGCATTTGTTATATCATTGAACTACAACCACAATCGCTTAAGCGTATACTTTATTTAACATCAGGATATTCTTTCGAAAAATGTTATGCAATTCCTTTTTCTATCGTCATTATTTATTTCTAGCGAATCGACACCGATTCACAACAGAGATTAATTTTCAAAACTCTTAATAAGTATCGTAATCTTTTTAGAAATCGTTTTGTAGCATTACCAACGAATCTTCTTGAATATTCGCTTTGGATTTTTCATCGTGCAACGAGCACATTTCTTCCTAATAAACCGCTCGAATAGGTAGAACTACTTTCAGTAGGCGGTACATATGCGATTCACTCATCATCCAGGCGAATCGCCTGAGATTCTTACTTAATGAAAAATGTTTGCAGGGCTGATATAGAGAGAGAAAGATATACATGCATGACTACATAGACCATTTTTACCTTTTTTTATTACACGATTTTATTTTGTTTCTCGTGAATTTTGAAAGAACGTTTTTGCTTTTGTTTCTGGTCGTTTTTTGTTTTTGGTTTTCGGACAGCAAATCCAATTTCATTTATATTTGACTAGATGATTACCACAATAACGAAGGCATTGTCAGGGGTTAGTTATTTAATAATTCATACTACGTCGAATTGCCCAGCGTCCGGCATGTCGTGTTTGGATTTTATGTATGCGAATATGTGCGAAAAGTATTCGTATATCACGGATATGCCATCATGAACGGGAGTGCTTCAGATGAGCTGCCCAGAACAACTGCCGGGGACTGGCTTATCATCAGAACAATGGAAAAATCTTTAAATTACTTGTACAAATTTGTAGTCAAAGAGAGAATATGAAAGATTTTAACGAAATTATGTTGGGTCAACAACACTGGTCGGCAAAGTATAAGGTTTTGTTTTTATCCATGGATAGTTGCTTCACCAAAAATAAGGCTTGTTAAGTAAACGTAATATTAAAATGCTTACCGCCGTGGTAGGTTAAGGGCAAGAAGTATCATAAACGGCTCGTGAATTTCAGAAAATGTCCATATTTGTTTTTTTTTATCTAGAGTAATGAGAAAAACACGTATGACCTTTATGGGGACGTGGCAAGATCTCGTTTTCCAGCCCGATGTAGTTATAAAAACCATATGCTTTAAAAGTTGCCGCAAAAAAAAAAGAAAAAAGGTTGATATTAATTTTCAAAGGACCTTCCAAATTAAAATTTATCTTTGAATATACAGAAAAAAACGTTTTTTATATTCCTTACAGAATAATAACAGGAATTGTGTATTTTATTCTTAAAAGTATTGTACCATGCGATATTGAGGCAAAATCTTAATAGACTTCTAAGGCAACCTGGACCAAATATCCGTGCGGGCTAATTTTTTTTTTTTATTAATTCATCTTAATTTAGAATTTTTGTTTTTATTTACATATGTAAATGTTGAGCTTTTATCAATAGATATTACAGCAAGTTAAATATATAATCTCAGATATTGAGAATTTGTTCATATTTTAACATTTTTAAAGTAAAGTAAACCTTTATGTGAAAAAGCTAGGAAAATTCAAATATTTTTAGAAAATATAAATGCCTATATTTGTTTTACGTGTAATAATACAAAAGAAGAATCTCATTTTCAATTTAATATTTTAGGCTTTGGTAGGCTTATTCTATACATTCTCTTAAAAATTGAGAAGTAGAATCTTCAATATTTTTTCAAATATTTGTTTGTAAGCCCATGAAGAGTGAAGAATGTGTGTAGAGTATCTCCAATTTTTATTATCAATTACTTTAGGTCATATTTTAAGGGCCTGCATATGTAAGTGCATGTCTTATTACGCCTTTATATACAAGATTGTTGTTTTTCAAATTAAGAGAGGATCGTTTGTTCATTATTGGCCATAATGCCATGTCCACACTACATTTTGAATTACCTTATTCGCTCTCTGAATTACTTAAGCGAATTACCCTGTTTACACTACGCGTACTTGATTCGATTGCTTCGATTGCTAAATGCTTCGGTATTCCAAAGAAAAAAAACTGTGTTTGCTTACATTACAATTCCTCTTTTTTATTCAATCTATTGGACTGAATTTCTCTCATTTTTAATTGGGCTATAAGTACAAAATTTAGCAATATATCATAGATATATTCTTATAGCTTGCATTTGGTGTTTTGCAATAAGATGAATAGAAAAAATATAGAGTAAATGGGAGCAGAGCAGCATTTTTACATTTTTATTTTGACAGCAGCTTCGATATTTTCCAATAAGAATTAGAGAAGGCAGTGGTTTCTTCGTAATTCAGAAGTTAATTCAAAATGAATTACGACCAAACAACGTAATTCGCTCTGAATTTTGTATGGTGAATTACCTAATTTGCAATGAAATTGGGGGTTGAATTGCAAATAAGAGAGAGAATTATGAAAAATGAATGTAGTGTAAACGGAACATAACGCTTTTAGCCCTGGAAGTATAATCTTTATTTTACTACATGAAGGTTACTCTTCGTCGACGAACGAACGAATCGACGAACTTTTTTTTAAAAAACTTTCTAGTAGATTGATTTTTTGAGTACAAAGTAAATAAAACATTTTTTTTTTTAAATATTTTATTACAAAATATAGAAAAAATCAAAATATTAAAATAAAAATTCGTTTTCTTAAAATTTGATTTGAATTGGATCTCGTTTTTTATACTTTTTAAATAAGTAAACTTTTGGAAACAACAAAAATATAAATGATAAAAATAAAAAATGACTTATTTCATTCACAGTCTTTAAAGATAACACTCTGCGACAAATGGTAAGGGTCAGTGATCGGTTTGGAATGAAACCACCGGGGAAAGTTATATTGGTAAAAAAAAAGTCATACGTGTTCCAGCGTTTCGCTGGGTCTCATCTAGGAATCGAGATATATCGATTTGAAGTTAGTAAGTATCGTATAGGGGAATTTGTCACGTTTTAGGCTCTTTTGTTTGACATAACTCGAGAACCACTCGTCCGATTTAGCTGAAACAAATTTAGAAAAATTAAGAATTACAATTCCTGTAATCTGTTCTTAAACCGTTTTCCTACTTAAGCAACAGTTTCGCAATTATAAATAAATGTATGAAAAAAAAAATTATTTTTGCCTAAAAATTAAATTTTTTTTTTTAATTCATAAAAAATCCAAAACGGTAAAAAGTGTCAAGTCCTATTACTTTCACGTAAAGTCACATAACCTATGACCAAAATGAGACATAAATCATGAAAATCGATGCAAAAGAGCCAAAAACGTGACAAATTCCCCTATACGATACTTACTAACTTCAAATCGATATATCTCGATTCCTAGATGAGACCCAACGAAACGCTGGGACACGTATGACCTTTTTTTGACCGATATAACTTTCCCCGGTGGTTTCATCCCAAACCGATTGTGGCTGTCGCACAGTGTAATCAGTCAAATAATACAAAAAACACTTTTTTCGTTATCAGCCTTATTTTTCGCATGGAGCACAATGTTTAAATTTGAGTTCACCACAGGGCTTTTTCTGTATGCATTACACGTTTTTCGCCATTCTGCGTTTGCTATACGGAGGAGTGACAAATTTTACATTTTCAGATCCATTATCAACATTTTCGGCACCGTCTTACTGATTTGGTAGTACGTTTTGAGTTTCTTTTTAATCCGCAATTTAGATGACTCAAGTCTGTCTCGCAAATAAGGAGGCACAAGAGATTTATGAAGATCTTTCAGGTACTGTCCTCGGTCTTTGACCTTTAGGGTACATATTGTAAAAAAATGTAAAAAATAGACACTTTGGTTGGTTGGTTTTTCTAGAACACGAGACAATGCTGCACATTCGATCCAAAATGACGACACCGCCTTTTGTCGGATTTTAAAATTCTACTTCATGTGGGATTTTCCCGTTTTCGGATTTATGGTTATATTTTCATTGCAGCTTAATAATAAAATATGCAAGATTATTAGAGTTTGGCTTGTAGGATATTAAAGTCAGTTTATTGTCGTAAAAAACATGAATCTTCCTGCTCTATGGCCTTTGCCATTGTCTATTTCTTTCGAAATTTTTATCTTGTTTGACCCAAATTGAAAACAGTAGTCAACTTATAGGGTTCCAGAAGAACAGATCTGGCGAAGGGGAATTGATTCCAATGAACAAATAAACTAACCTATAAACGCAAAAAATCACACTAATGTTACTCTTCGTCATTGCGAAAAGTGCATATCTGTGCATTTCTACTTTGAAAAAAATTGATACAACGAAAGTCCGCAACTAACGTTGTTGACAAAAAAAGCGAACACACAAATAAATGTATATGATAAAGAGTAAATGGGCTTCGTCGATTCGACGAACAGTATCCGTTCAGGGTAAAAATTCTCAAACTATTTTTGCAGGTTTAATTTTTTCCCAAGTTCCTATGTTTAATTTTTTGTCCAAAATTATACCCAAATATGTAACATCAGTTACATATTTATAGAAATTCTTTCATTTCCCACCTTTATTTGAGTTTAGGCTACTTATTAAATGGAAATACACTCGTAGTTGGGAGCCTATATGAAAAGATGGACTTATATTATTTTTTATATTTATTTATTAGCGTTTTCCATCAGGAACATAAGCTGAACATAAATATCTCCGTCGTTGTCTGTTAGTTGCAACGTACCCTAGTTCGTTAAAAGCCTTTCCGGAGAATCCTTTGTCACCATGTCTTCAGTCTTTCGCGGCTTCTGGTTCCTTGCGGGTTCCATTCGAGAGTAGCGTGGCATATTTCACAGTATGGCTTACGTAGAATGTGACTCAGCCTTTTTCCAGGTCACTCTATTTTTTTTTCTTTTTTGCGTCAAAGGCCTTTTCAAATTCTATCAATGATAAGTTTTTCGGTGTGTTGAATTCGCTACGCTGTTCGATTACACTGTACAACAGCCAATATGGGGGGGTGAGAAATTCCAAGTCAGGGTGATGGTGCTAGGTCAGTATATTAAAACCCTTAAAGGGTTTTGCGTTCGTATGTGGCACAGAAGTAACCTGATTATTTGAACTATCGAAATCCAGCTTGATCCTATGCTAAATTAGCGCAACTTCGAATTTACTATGTGAATTATTCTTCTACTGAACAGGATATAATGGAATTTCGCTGGCTTGATTATAGATTTATCACATCAGAAGTTAGTAAGATTTGTGCTGTGGCAGATCCTAAAATCGCATTGAGGCTATAGGAAACATGAACCGATATGGTTTAATATCAATGAGCTACTATTTGAAACACACACCATTTGAGCAACAGATTGGTCCAATTATACTACACACCTTGGTGATTGAAGTGTTACCAATTTCAGATTGTCAATACTGGCAAAACGATAATGGCAGCTATGTCATTTTCATACCAATGTCAGCTGTTTATATTGTTTACAAGGTACCACAAATATTTGCACCTATCTTTTATAGAACGAAAGTTATTCAAAGTGAAATTCAATAGTAGCAGAGTAATTGCGTTATGTTAGGTCGGAAAATCACAACCAGCTATTGTCTGTAAGTCAGTAAAATGTTTGTGTTTCGCACCATATATCGTTCTAATGATACGGACAGCATTGCCAAACGCCATAGTTGAGGACCGAAAAAAAAACGCAACATCACATGAAAAGTTTCGGAAAGTTAAGGTTCGAATTTAACGAAATGCAAATATGATAGGCTATTCTATAAAATATGTCACTGTGGATCCGATGAGAATTTCAGTGTGCGGGAATGGACCAAAGTACCACAAAATCGAATTCGTACAGCATTCAACTAGTTTTTTAACCGTTTGAACGCCATAGTCAAGGTAAATGTTGGCCAAGTAAATGGATTCTGAAGTTCTGCATTCATTTGGTCGTACTTGGCACTGATTCCGAATCGACTATTTAAATCGCAACGGCACGGCACACAAGTTGACATAATCAACTGCACTCTTTTTACAACCAACACACACACACGTTGTAAAAGAAATGGCTCTCGATGCGGAGTCTCTTTAGAGGTGGCAAGAGTGAGTTGTATTTTCGTTTGCAATTGTGTGAAGAAAACTTGAAAAGTAAGGTTAACAACAGTAGTTCTCATTCGTTTTCAACAATTGCAGCAAGGCTTTCTGAAGAGGGTAGTCACGGACCCGAAATCATGATAAAAGTAGTGTGCAGCCACGAAAATCAATGTCACTTTGCCATTTTGTTAAAAACTTGTCTTCTATTTAAATATAGAAGCAAGAGGTCTTGAGCCGGTTTAAATCCTGTTCAATGTACAAATATGTTTTGTAAGCACCGTTTAACGTACAGTTTTGAATGGTAATGGAAAGAGTTTAAATTTTAACTCTTATAAAGAAATACTTAACAAAAAGTGTAAAAAGAAATAAATATTGATCCAATAAATATATACATTAATTTCGGGTGAATTGTTCAGTCATTTGTGTGTTTTAAGTACAAGTTTTTATTTTCTCTCTCTTTTTATGTTGCAACTTAAATTTAATTTAGCTATGTTTAAATACACCAGTTATATTGCATGAATGTTCAATCTGTCTGTGAACTAGTCATTATAAGACAATAAAGCAACGATAGACCTTTCTACGTAACAAACAAAGAATAGTTTGATACTCGTAGTTCGTTTGATAGTTCTTGGATTTTCTTTAGCCATTAAAACAAAACAAAAACTGCCTTCAGTGCGTATGAGTATCAAAATTATTTGAGGAAATATTAATAATACGCTACTACTTATATTATAGTTTTGGTACACAACAGACAACATCGCTAAAAGTCCGCTTATAAATGTCAAAAATATTTAAATAAGGGAATAAGACAATGTATCTGTGCCAATTTGGAAAAACAACTAAAGAGGTCTTATGCCAAAAAGGCTTGCATCTTTTAGTAGCACTTAAAAGACCCAAACAGATTTATCGCGGTATTTCGTAAGATAGTTGAAACCCTTATTATACAGGGGTTCCTACGAAGCACTTCATAATTTTGAAGACTCTTCACCTTGCCCATAAGTCATTTTTCTTATGGAGCACAGATAAATTAAACACATACGAGAACAATGTACTCAGTACATATGTACACTTTTCGGTAGCGTATTTTATAAAGCAAGAGTGGTTATGATTGTTTCAATTTCCACAATGTCATTCTTTAAAGCCTTCACTTTAAAAGCAAAAGCGCGATTGTTAAATCCTCACGTATGTATGTACCATTCCACTCACATATGTATGTATGTATGCATGCCAACAATGTTTATTTGGATTCGTTTGTATGTAAATACTAAACCGTACCCATTCATTACACACACACACAGCCAAAGATTACAACGAGTGACGGGAGCATGCTTGACATGCACGGTGCACGTTTGTAATTCACTTTCGCTTGCACTTCGTTCGCTATGAAACATTTCAACGCAACCTAACAAACCGATCGACCCACAAGCAACAGACAGACAAATAATACAACATGTTGTAGTCGCGTTGTTGCTGTTGCCTTTGGCTTTGTTGGTGTTGTCGTTGTGTATGCCACATACATCACTCACACACACACCACCTGCAGAGCAAGACTGCGACCCATGTGAGGGAGCAACACAGTGTGCTCTTCTGAGTGATGCACTGATGATGGATTCCTTTTTGCTGCTGGTGTTGTTGTTATTGTCCTCTCTGCTTGATGCCTGATGGTTGGCATACATACACATCCGCACCACTCTCACCCACCCCAGCCAAACAAGAGAAAAAATAACATCAACAACAACAACATGAACGACGACACAAAAGACAGGATGTCTCATGAGCACCTTTAATAGTCCACAAATACACTTAAACATAATTTTGCATATCACTCGTGTGCTCGTGCAAAAGGCGGAGAAGCTAACCCAAGTGCATCTGTACTCTGTGTTCTGTACACATGTACATACCCGAGTGTGTGCATGTGTACACACTCGTGTGTAAACAACAAAAAAACGCTACCAGATATGGACTCAGTCAGAGACATGTTTAAATACAATTAAAAAAAAAAAAAAAAAAAAAAAAAGACACTTAAGCACGAGTAACACGAGCAAGCACACAGAGTGATGATTAACATTTCCCATACAACATATGAGGGTAGTGTGATGAGTAGAAATGCTTTTCAAAAGGCACAGATTTAATTTAAATAACATAAATTATTATGACCAGTTCTGCCATTTTTGATAGACGCGTTGGTAACCAACTAACAATAGGACATGTAAATGGCAGCGATGCCTTAGGACCACCAACGTCATAGCTTTATGATGGCATTGCCATCACCTTTATTCTCCAAAGGGGGACCTTTGATGGGCTGTGGCTAGAGATCGTGTCGGATCGTACACAAAGCTAAAGGGTAATCATTCCAATTTGCTCCTCGACAACGGTTGGCAACATTATAAGTAGTATGAGCTGAGTTTAAGAATACAGAAAAAGAAACAAAGCAGGATACAAAATAAAGCCAATTCTTTATCAACAGGAGGAAGCAAAATATAAGAAAAAAAGTGAAGAGGGTAACAAATGGTATGAAATGAAAAATATTAAAAAACAAATTAGAAAGAGAAATTTAAGCCATTTATGAGAAATTTATTATAGTGGCCGTGTTCTAGTGGTAACTCGCTTAGGAGCTCGCTATCGCGATAACTTTACACTATTGTACAAAAATACTAGAATGATTTTGTTTACAGAAAAGACAATTTGCGTTAAAACCCGATTGTTTTTAATTATTAAAATTGTTGAGAAAAAAGTTATTCAAGAAAACTCGCTTATAGTATTTCTTGAATAACTTGTTTTCAAATCAAACAGTTTATGATGCATAAATCAGTTCATGTATAGGAAGAAATTTCAAAAAATACTCGTAAAGTTTTGAAGTTATCTCCTTAGCGACCACTTACTCGTTTCATAAGCGAGTACCAATAGATCACGCCTAGTATTTAAAAAAAAGAGTCAGTGGAAATTATTTAGAACTAATAGGCGTGGGTTCTTTGACAGGATAAAAATTCGCCTTAAGCCCCGCTAATGCAAGACTTTCAAATCGTTATCAATAAAACTAATACTGGTCAATTTGCTGAAAATATGTTGACGAGTATAGATGTGCTAAAAGCCAAAATATTTGTTTCAAAGTTTATGTTATCGGAATATTATACCCTACACCTTAGAGTGTACAGTTTGTTACGGATTAATGCTTCTAGAACCTTTTGGTGACACGACCTGATTAAGTTATATCACAAGTCACTATAAAATAATTTTTGTGACTCCAACGGTAATGTAGCAAGTCATAAACAATTAAAGGAAAATAATTAATGATATGTTATAACAGCGTGCTCGAGGTCAAAAATATTCAAAAAGCAGTCCGCTGAAATGAACCATAAGAAAATATGGCGATGATGAAAGAAATTTAAGTTCTGCTGTAGACTATTTACTTGCGCACAATGGTTTAATGCGTTGGAATTGTGCAAACAAATGGATGCGAATAGCCTTAGACGGCTATCTGACAAGGTTTAGGACCCTTAACCAAAACAAGGCTCATATAGAAGCCGATCTACAAGCTTCCGAAGGGAAGGCCTTGGTTGTTCTAGAAACTTATCAAAAGTGATGACTGATAAATCCAAATTTATTCTTCGAATCGGCAGCCAAAGTTTAGGCGATAATACAGCTCATAAAGAAAACAAGGGCTTTTGAAATAAGATCTCCAACTTAAAATATGTAATACTCGTATCCATGACAGCACAAAATGATAACCATGACGCAAGCGGACTTAATTCGCAAGTGCTGTTGTTTATAAAGTTTAAAGAAACGGAGAATGTTATAACGATAGATTCGGTATCTCTAACCTATTCTATTAAGCGAAACCCGGCATTTTATTCGTCTGTCCATTTATTGGTGTATTCAAAGTATAGGTCGTAAATATGAACCGATTTTTACCAAAGTTTTCAACATTGTTTAGTGTTGGCCCAAGGACAACACTTGTTGAAATAGGGCATTATTGGTGCATATTTTAATGTTATACAAAGTTTCTTCCCGATTTCAAAACATGCAGGTCTAGAAGCTACACTCAGAAAAAAAGTATGGTTGGGGTGACAATATTCAAAAAGGATCATACTATTATTGGGTATATGGTACAACAATAGTATAGTATGATTCGCATTCAACAATACTATGATATCCACAACAATAGTATGATTCACATTCAACCATACTATTTTCTACACAACCATATTATGATCCTCACAACCATAGTAGTTTTCTTATACAACCATAGTATGATCCTCACAACTATAGTATGATTCACACGCAATCATACTATGAATCCCACAACCATAGTATGATGTCTACTCAACCATACTACGATCTCCACAACAATAGTATGATTCACACTCAACCATACTATGATCTTCACAACAATAGTATGATTCACACTCAACCATACTATTATCTCCACAGCCATATTATGATCCTCACAGCCATAGTATTTTTTTATACAACCATTGTATGATCCTCACAACCATAGTATGATTCACACGCAAACATGCTATTATCCGTACAAACATAGTATGATTCAATCAACTATACTATGATCAAACAAATTATTTATTAGGATTGGGTGTTGTTATTCCAAATTATTTCAAATTGCATTACAATTAGTTCATAGCTAGATATGAGGCCATGTTTTTATTGAACATTTAATTCAAGAAACAAAAATATATATTCCAATGGCAGTCGAAAATACTTTTAATTGCCAGCAGGGGTGAATGCTACTTTACCATCCTTAGACGCCAAGTAACGAATGTGATTAGACTATAATCAATGGATATACACTTAAGTGCAGGCAGATTTTAAATAAACGAGAACCAGTCGGTAGTTGAGAAGTTCACCGAACAAAGTAAACACAATAAAAATCCCTCGAACTACCTTTCAATTATTGTTGTTTTTTATAATGGAAACAACCATGCACTGTAACGTGCACGTTTCTTATTTTTCTAGAATAGCCATACAATGATACCGCTCTTGAAGTCACATATTATATCCGTTGTGTTGTATGAGTTCTATTAGTAACCCTTACAAAATATGTTTAAATAGACAATATAGGTTCCTGTTTTATATAGCCCTATATAAAGGTCCTGTCGCTCTAAAAGCCCTAAATTAAAAAAGATCTTGTCCATGTTTCGGATGGTACGTAACGCGCAGCCAGTAGCTAACCACGATGAAATTGGACCATATTGGTACATGTTCTACTATAGCCTCCATGCGAAGCACACTCGCGATTGGAGATACTGCCTCTTTTCGAGCCATGTTTTACATCTAATATTGTTCAAATGTCAAAGACTGATTAACGAAAGATGTATATCTAACGTTGATTAAATTCGACCACATCGGTCAAATTGGTATAGAGGGTATAGAAATGTTGGTTTTACAGTGTCAGCAGCAATTTAAATAATAAACTTGTTGAACGCACCGTTCAACAAGGCTCAACTGTAGCTGTAATCATTATTGTTCGTTATTTTTTTGTATTTATATAGTTGCCTCGCTACCTTTCCTTTTCTATTTTTATATTTTAGTACTAAGAAATTGAATTCGCCTTACTCTCTTTAGTTTTTCCTTTTTTTCACATTCCCCGCTTAGAGCGTCATTCTCATGTAAATTAGTTTTAAGTTCTCTACATAACTTCAATAAAGAAGGTTGAATTCAAGAGGAATTCCCTCAGCCTTTTTTGATTCCAAGAGTCGTTTGACAGACTCTATAAAAAGCCACATGAATTCAGGCAGAATTCTATGACTTTTTATTTAGAAATCCTTTGAGGTAATTAATTGGCCTCTCGGTTCACGACCAGGAGCCAACATATGGTCCTTCGAAAAATCCTAGCGGAGACTAGGATTGGAATTGTTCCAGAACTGAAATTTTGAAAAATTTCAACAAAAACCCCTAGCGTTTTCTAACCTAGAAAACGATACCTACAACCTTTAGACAGGAGGTCTACGAAGAAGAGAAGTTATTTCTGTTGGCACATCGCGGAGAGATAACTTCATCAAGGCAGTTGCGGCATCTATCAGTGGGCATCGTTTCCAGCTTCCATCCCGGCACAGCAAAACATCCCAAGTTCAGAGAAGGTCGACAACTCCAACAAGAAAGAAGAACATACCAACAAAAAACCACCCTGGTAAAGTATTACACAAAAGAGTAAGAGGAATTGAACAGGTATGTACATTGAAAATTGGCATTTTTAGTGCGACGATCATTTTATATTCCACGAATAACAAAACGTCGAGAAAAAAGTAAAAAAAAAAAAATAGAAAATTCGCGGATTCGGTTTAACAAAACGTTATGCAATCGAAGTCATAACCTTCAAAAACCCTTCAAAATTATAACAGACATATATATTCCAAATACATAAAATCGGTAAATTTCCATTACATATACAGTAGCGTACCAACAAAGTCGACAACATACGTATATACAACACTCACAACGTTTTGTTTCCACCTGTTCCCATCTCAACTCCACTCATATGTGAGATCGTGGTACTTACATACATACCCACACAGGAGAAATAGAAGAGACGGACAACAAGGAACACAAAAGAATTTAAAGTCAAAAAGTTTTCAAAGCGATCGGTTGTGTGCCAAGAGTAAAAAATAAGTTTAAAAAAAAAGACAGAAAAGAACAATTAAAATTAAAAAGACAATTTTGTGAAATAAATACATAAGTGAAAATTAAAAAGTTAAATAAAAATTATAAAAACAATTCGTTTGTTGAAAGCCCTCCTGGCACAATACACCAAAAAATAAGAAGACAAATAAGTTTACTAAGGGTGAGTGTTGCTATTTTTTAATTCATTTTATATTATTATAAATAAAAAGAAGTGCGGAAAAATATAAATAATATTCGTAATATATTAAACCTTCAAACAATTAAACCATCGAAAAAACCGAACAAACAAAAATCTACGAAAAAAAACCCTCCAACAACAACAATAATTGCAAGGCCAAGCAGACCAACGAGTGTGTGTGGTGTAGGCTGTTCAGCTTGATCGACGCAAGCAGCAAAAATTCCTGTGTGTGACAGAATAGAGCCCGCCTGGCGGCAGTCGTAATAGAACAATTCTTGGTGAATTTGTTTGTGACGTAGATCAGTCTGGCTGGTAACAGCATCAATTGTGCGTGTTATTTCTTGTGTGCGAAGCAACAACAACAGCAGCAGTCTGACCATCGACAGCAACAAAGCTCGGTTGAAGAAAGAACAGTTACCGTACATAGAAATAATTTTGGGTAAGAATACACGACAGGGTTACCGCATCACGACTGGACGAAAAAAGTGCGGGATTGATGAATAATACCCAAAATACCATCAAAATGAAAAAAAACCAATTTTTATTCTTGGCAATTAAATAATATTTTTGGACATTTAAAAAAAAATTTAATAAACAATCGACAATTTATATTAAAAAAAAAAAAACAAAATTTTTTTGTCGTGGCAGTACATATTTTTTTCGAAATTGTCGGGAAAATATTATACTGCAAAATTTCGGAATAACTCGGCAAAATAATATTCGGAATTTAAACAAAAATTTTAACTATGGCTACGCAAAGAAGATTTCAATTCGACTTTGAGCAATTATTATCATTTTGCAAAAAGTTCAAACCATCAAATAATGAACAGCTGTCACTATTAGAAATAAAAGAAGCTGAGCTTGAGCGAAGATGGGCTAAGTTGGTGATCAGCTGTGATGAAGTGATGGTTGCAGATGATAATGAGGTTCCTCCTGAGCAAAAGAAGACAACAACAGAAAATTTTAGTGATGCCAGCGACAAGTATCAACACTGCAAATTTAAAATCAAAGAAGCAATCAAATCGAAATCGGTCTGTAAAGCGGATGAAACCATGAGAGCAGACATGACGCTATCACAAGGGTTTTCTACGCTGAAGTTGCCGCCATGTGATACACAACCTTTTGAGGGCGGATACTCGAAATGGCCAGCATTTCGTGATATTTTTACTGCAGTGTTCGGAAATCATCCTGAGTTGTCACCAGCACAGAAGCTTTACCACCTGCGAAGCAAGACCAGGGGTGAAGCACATCAAATTGTAAAAAAGTTTGACTTAGTTGATGAAAACTTTCATTTGGCATGGGAGGCTCTCAAGAATCGGTACGAGAACCCTCGGATTTTGGTTCATCAGCAAATGAAACAACTTTTTGGTGTTCAAGCAGCTCAAAATGAAACTCCGAAATCAATACGACAGGTTCAGAGCGGAATTAACGACAGCTTATCAATTTTCCAATCGTACAAAATTAAAACAGAAAACTGGGATCCAATCCTAGTCCATCTCTGTTCCACGAAACTTCCAGAAGAGACATTACGCGCCTGGGAAGACTCACTGAGCAACCATAAGGAGTTGCCTACCTGGTCTCAGATGAATACTTTTCTGTCAAAAAGAATTGAGATTATTGAAACACTTTCAGATTTTCGCAAGCCAAATTCTAGAGATAACCATGGGTCACATCAAAAATACCAGGTATTTCATTCCCAACGGGAATCCGAGAAAGAAAAATATTTTTGTAAAAAATGTCGTCAAAATCACCCCCTACGGCATTGTAACTATTTTAAATCGCTATCGGTGAGCGATCGAATAAAATACGTTTTTTCTAACAAATTTTGTGTAAATTGTCTCTCTTCAACGCATTTTAAATCGAGTTGTACGAGTGACAGATCATGCTCTAGGTGCAATCAAAAGCACCATACTATGCTTCATTTGGAAGTCGACAAGAAAACGATTTTCAGTCAGCGGACTCGAGATCAAAACGGAACATCTTATGATAAACATATATCATACAACAAGCATCCTGCTACGAATCAGTCTCCAGCAAATGTATCGGTAGATTCGGTTCAAGCACATTTTTCGCAGAATGAGGGGACAACTATATTGCCTACTGCACTTATTGATATTGACCATGCAGGACAATTATTCACCATACGAGCACTGTTAGACGCCGGCTCCGAAAAAAGTTTCCTCTCAAAACGTATACAACAAACACTTAGAATCCCAGTCGATAATTATCATTCCCAAATTTCAGGACTTGGAGGTACGATTGTGGGTAATTCAAATTATAAATGCTACGTAAATGTTAATTCAAAACATTCAAATTTCAAAATAAAAATTAAAGCGATTGTCGTGTCAAAACTCGCACATTTTTTACCGTCGAAGAGAGTAAAAATTGACAATCTCCCTGATCTCAAAAATCTTAATTTAGCTGATCCAAACTTTTTTCAACCAGCTCCGATCGACATGATAATCGGAAGTGATTTTCTACCCCTAATCAATCTAGGTGGGGTAAAATCTAACATTGGAAAAGGTTTAGAGGCCAGAGAATCCAACTTTGGCTGGTATTTGTCCGGTCCCCTGCCATCAATCGAAAGCAACACATTTTCAACGATTGTGTCAGAGTCAGATGACATTGCTCTCAATGAACAAATACGAAAGTTCTGGGAGTTAGAAGAAGTTGAGAAAGTAGACTCTGCATCAGATGCTGATAGCTGTTGTGAAGAGTTCTATAAAAGGACAACTTATTGCCAATCTGATGGCCGCTACGTAGTGCGGCTCCCATTTAGATTAGATTATCCAGAAAGCATATTTCTCGGTCCTTCCCGTAATATGGCTTTAGCTCAGTACCACCGAATGGAGAAAACATTGAGTAAAACTCCGGATCTCAAATCTGATTATGAAAAAGTTCTTCAAGAGTACGTGGACTTGGATCACATGGAGCAGATAGATTACTTCGAAAACACATCCGAGAAACACTTTTTATTTTTTCTTCCTCACCATGCTGTCATAAGGCCAGAGAGCAAAACAACGAAAGTGAGGGTAGTATTTAATGGGTCAAAGAAGACCAATAGTGGATTCTCCCTGAATGACGTATTATATCCCGGACCTATTTTGCAGACAGACCTTATGCAAATTGTACTAAGCTGGAGGTATTACCAATACGTGTTTACAGGCGATATTCAGAAAATGTACCGCCAAGTGCTGATACATAAAGACGATCGGCCTTATCAAAGAATTTTATTTCGGCCTGATAAAGAACAGGCAGTGAAATCATTTGAGCTCAAGACAGTTACTTTTGGGGTCAACTGTGCGCCCTTCCTGGCCATAAGAACCCTAAGGCAGCTTAGTGAAGATTGTGAACGAGACAATCCAGAAGCATCTAAAATCCTGAAAAATGAGATATATGTCGATGACGTGTTGTCAGGAGGACACACACTTTTTGAAGCAAGATCGAAGCAAGAGCAACTGATTCGGGTACTTAACTCTGCTGCTTTTCCTCTAAAGAAAATAACTGCCAACAACATTACACTTCTTGAACATGTTGCCCGGGAGGATCTTCTTGACGAAGATTTTTTGAAAATCGATGATTCGAGCTCTGTAAAGACTTTAGGCATTCGATGGAATGCAATGTCAGACACCTTCTATTATGTGGTCGAATCGATTGACGTCACACCATCAGCAACAAAACGGCAAATACTGTCAGTCATTGCACGACTGTTTGACCCACTTGGTTGGTTGGGTCCCATCGTAATTGTTGCAAAATTAATAATGCAGAAACTGTGGGAAGAAAAAGCATGTTGGGACGAGGGTGTCCCACCGCACTTGCTAATTGCTTGGAACTCTTTTCTGAAAACCTTACCGGAAATTACAGCACTGAAAATTCCACGTTGGGTAGACTTTTCTCCTGATCGTCAATTGCAAATACATGGATTCTGCGACGCGTCAGAAAAGGCCTACTGCGGTGCAGTATACATACGAACAAAAACTTCGGCAGGCGAACTTTCCAGCCACCTGCTGGTAGCCAAAACCAGGGTCGCGCCAATAAAAAGAACAACGATTCCGAAATTGGAACTATGTGGAGCCGTACTTCTCGCGAATTTAGTCAAAAATATATTGAAAACAGTCGACAGCCCCTATGAACTTTTTTTATGGACCGATTCGTCCATCGTCCTTGGATGGCTACAAAAATCTCCCGACACATTAAAAACTTTTGTCGCGAATCGCGTGACAGAAATCCACAGCATAGTCAACACAACTGTATGGAGACATGTTAGAACGGAGGATAATCCCGCCGATATGGGTACCCGAGGATGTCCTTCACAAGATTTGGTACATAACTCACTCTGGTGGCATGGGCCTCCATGGATTCAACAACCTATTGAAACTTGGCCAGAACCAAGAACTTTTGATCCCACTGATTTGGAAACTAAGCGCGTTTCCACATTCTATTTAGACGTTACCGAAGATTTCATCTCAAGATTTTCATCTTTTCATCGTGCACTTCGAACAATGTGCTATATATTTCGATTTATTCAGTCATGTCGCAAAAAACCTTCTCCTGAAATTATATCTATAACGAGTAAAGAAGTTACTTTTGCCAAAAATCGTTTGATTACTATTGCTCAACAAACGTATTAACCACGAGAATATGAATGTCTTATGAACAAGCATCCTATCAGCAAAAGAAGTAATATTCTTACTCTAGCCCCTTTTTTGGATAAGAATTGTTTGCTTCGAGTTGGCGGCCGTCTTGAAAATTCTGGTCTCAGCTACGAAGAACGACATCCTATCATCATACCAGAGAAATCAGCTTTCGCCGAACTTTTTGTCAGATACACTCATGAAATTTTGCTTCATGCAGAATACAACATAATGTTACGTGCAATAAGACAAGGTTTCTATTTACCAAGACTTAAAAATGTAATCAGAAAGTGCATCCGAGGATGCAAACCATGCACAATTTATAAACGCAAGTTCCAAAACCAGATGATGGCAGCACTTCCACCTGAACGTGTGACTTTTTCACTTCCCTTTACATACACAGGTGTCGACTTCGCGGGTCCTTTTACTTTAAAATCGTCAGTTTTGCGCAACGCTAAACTGGTAAAAGGCTACGCCGCAGTGTTCGTGTGCTTCTCGACTCGAGCTGTACACCTTGAGGTATGCTCCGATCTATCCGCTGATGCTTTCCTCGCAGCTTTTACGCGATTTACCGGACGTCGAGGTTTACCAAAAACTATGTTTTCGGATAATGGTCGTAACTTCGTCGGAGCCAGCTATAAACTACTACAAGAGCACAGTCTATTTCTCAAAAGTGCAGAAAAATCCCTCCAGGACAAATATGGTTTGCATGGTTTTAGCTGGTCATTCATACCGCCATATGCACCGCACATGGGTGGCCTCTGGGAGGCCGCAGTGAAGAGTATGAAATCCCATTTAATGAAGACTACAAACAACTTGACATTTACGTTCGAAGAGTTTACGACATTGTTGGTCCGAATCGAGGCAGTGCTAAATTCTAGGCCATTGTCTCCGATATCTGAAAACCCTTCCGAACTTCTACCATTGACTCCAGGTCATTTATTACGTGGTGCACCGTTGACCGCTCCTCCAGACTCTCTGGAACATGAACCTACCTCAAATCTATCTCACATAAATCGCTGGAAGCGATTAAAAACCATTCAGCATATCTTCAGCCAACGTTGGAAATCTGAATACGTCACCGAGCTCCAGCGTTGCTACAAATGGAAAACAGCTAGAAACAATATAAAAGAAAGTGACTTCGTCATTATCAAAGACGACGCCCTACCCCCTACAGAATGGCGTTTAGGCCGTATCACAAAATTGTTCTATGGCAAAGATAATAATGTGCGCGTGGCAGAAGTAAGAACGCAGAATGGCATAATTGTACGCCCAGTGGTAAAGCTTTGTGTTCTACCCACCGCGCAAAATCATTAACAACAACTAACAGACAATAACAAATCTATTAAACAAAATAAAAATGATCGTTTTTTAGAATGCTAATTATTCATTGTACTTGTCTTTCTTTTCTTCTTTCTCTTTTATCAACAGATACACCATGGGACGTTGTTTTGTGTGCGGTCGTAACCACCCGATCAAATATTGCACGGATTTTCGTTGGATGTCCTATCCAAAGCGCCGTTCAACAATCGAAGCAAGTGGTTTATGCATGAACTGCTTCTCAGCCACACATACACGACAAAAATGTAGTTCTACAAAGCGATGCGATGTCTGTGGACGACGACATCATACTATGATTCACAGAAGTGAGCAACTGGCGGAATCATCAAGTTTTGAGATTTTATCCGAGAGCCCCATCCCGGAAACCCCATCCACAAGTCTCGAACGAAAACCGCTGTCAAAATTGACCATCGACACCCTGCAGGACGCTGACGTCAAAACATTAGCGGCGAATTACGAAGGTGTTAACTACCATCAACTGCTGAAGACTGGGCTAGAGAGCTTATGCCTGACTGACCACAGCGATGCCGTAGTCCCCCTGACACCAAATGCTGCAGAGAAGGTCGAAATCGCTGAAGACAATGTGAAAGAAGATCCATCCCCCACCATAGCTACACCATGCGGAACGCCCAAGATTGCCCCAGTCATCTTATGCCAATTACGAGTGGGAAACAAGATGACAGATGTCACTTTGGTAGTGAATCCCCGAGTACCAAAATCGCACGTCCTCTATTCCACAGTGGAGAAAATGGCATATCCGGTGAAGTTCAAAAATAACGTTCCCTATGGAAAATTTGCTCTGATCACCCGTACTCAAGAGACGGTGAACGATTGGCTGGTCATTGTCGACGAGGTGACCGCTCACGTGCCCCCGCCGGTAAAAAATTCTTGCCTGCTTCAACTCCTCGATGGCGTGGGCGTTCTCGCTCATCCTGAGCCTCATTCCTACCGTAAAGTGGACGGGGTCATCGGTGCCGATTTGTGCCGGTATGTCTTACGTGGCAAACGATATAAATTGGAAAAGAACCCTCTTATAAACCTGCAAAAGTCTGCGTTTGGAATTATTGTTGAAGGACTTTTTGCACGGTACATGCGGCGTCCCAATCCTGGCCCCGGAATATGTTGAACGCACCGTTCAACAAGGCTCAACTGTAGCTGTAATCATTATTGTTCGTTATTTTTTTGTATTTATATAGTTGTCTCGCTACCTTTCCTTTTCTATTTTTATATTTTAGTACTAAGAAATTGAATTCGCCTTACTCTCTTTAGTTTTTCCTTTTTTTCACATTCCCCGCTTAGAGCGTCATTCTCATGTAAATTAGTTTTAAGTTCTCTACATAACTTCAATAAAGAAGGTTGAATTCAAGAGGAATTCCCTCAGCCTTTTTTGATTCCAAGAGTCGTTTGACAGACTCTATAAAAAGCCACATGAATTCAGGCAGAATTCTATGACTTTTTATTTAGAAATCCTTTGAGGTAATTAATTGGCCTCTCGGTTCACGACCAGGAGCCAACAAAACTAATTATGATATTTAATTAAAATACATAAGTTGGTATTTAAAACCATAATAATTCCGACTACTAAAGGGTTATTAAGACATTTAATTAAAATACCTAGATTGGGTTTTAAAGCCTTAATATTTTCGGCTACCAAATGGTTATTATGACACAAAAGAGCTCAAAAAACCGCTTTATGGTTTGGCTTTATAGATGTAATAAGAAATATATCATCCCATATCGGTCATATATTTGGCTATTTTCAAAGAAATGGTGAAAAAAAACCACCACAATGGTTCAGCAAAATAAGTATATTATCTGATAGATAGTCCGATAACTCCAATGATACCCATTTTTCTACAATCTAATAAGAATTTAAAAAAAAAACGTCAAGAATTTTTTACTGGCAAGCTTTGGGGAATCGTAACTCGGAAAAAAGAAACTCCAAAAAAAATACTGGTTGTTGTTGTTTTAATAACAAAGTATAGAGTGATACATCTAGAGGTATCAGAACAAAAAAATCTAAAAAGTCATATCAAGTGTGGAATCTTTATTGGTAACTTGAAAGGACATTTTATGGCCTTTATTTTTAAGAAAATAATTTCCTTCAAATGTTGGAAACAGTATTATGGAAATGAGCGTTCGGATCGGAAGATACGCTGTTTTCGACCAACATTTTGTTCAGTGATGAGGCCCGTTTCTGGCTCAACGGCAAAGTCAATAAACAAAATTGTCACATTTGGGCTGAAGAGCAACAAGAAGAGGTTCAAGAGGTGCCATTATACCCAGAGAAAACCACGGTTTAGTGCGGTTCAAAAGCTGGTGGAATCATCGGTGCATAATGATGATGGCCGGAACGGAACTCGCTATCGCGCCACGATATCGATCTTTATGCTACCTAGAATTAAAGCCCGTAATCTTGACGACACTTGGTTTCAACAGGACGGTGCCACTTGCAATACAGCTGCTCAAACAATGGATCTATTGAGAGTTCATTTCGAAAAGCAGCTTATTTCACGTTTAGGACAGGTGAGTTGGCCGCCTAGATCGAGTGATATCACACCTTAAGACATTTTTCTTTGGGGTTACGTAATGTCCAAAGTCTATGCTGACAAACCAGCTACGATTCAGGTTTTGGAAGCCAACATTACGTGTGTCATTAAAGCCATTGCGGTCAAAATGCTCGAACGAGTCATCCAAAATTGGACCCTCAGAATGGAAACCCTGAGGCGTAGTGGCGGCCAACATTTGAAGGAAATTAAAAAAAGGAAATCAAAAAATAAATGCCATAAATGTCCAGCCATAAAATGTCCTAAATGCCATAAAAGGGGGACTACGGCGATAAACCGCAGGGTACTTGGGATTTTAAGTGAATTGGAAGTATGTGTTCGCCTAATGTACGAGTACCAGTAGCATTTATTGTATGTATGCATTTTCCTTCAGTATGTATAGTTTGATTAAGTTTAGTAAGATTGTTTTTAGAAACTAATTGAGTTCTTTCAAAACCATCGAAGTATTTGGTTGTTCAATCTCCGCTCCGTTTCCATATGTGGAGTGCGTAGGAATGGCGGTGTCAGTAAGAATTAACAATAAAATTAAAACAGATAAATCATCTTTCGTTTTCATACGTTGTTTTTGAGATTTTTTAATGTGCTATTGCGTTAATAAAGATGATGTAGTGACTACAACCTATTAACTGTTGTAAGAATTATATTCTGATGTTGAGATAACCAATAATAGGTTATAACAGTGAATTAAACAGGGTTTGGTTACTACAGAGGACTTTTCCGCTGTAACCAACAATCGTTAGTACCAAAGCAACATGTACTTCTTATTTTGTCAGTTGCCATAACCACTAGTACTGGCAACCAATAGTTTAACTGAATACGGTTTGTACTCGAATAACCGGATAATTCGCTGTACGTTACGTCATACTATCGTAGTTTCCATCTGATGATATGTCAAACCATGTAAAAACCGATATCATAAAATGCTAATAATTGCAACAGAAAGTCTTTTTATCCAACCGAATTTTTCTAATTCGTGCCATTTTCAACTGATTTTTTTTCTCTTTGTGTGCGTTTATTTGAGTCCACATTAGAAAGGTTTTGCAGCATTTTAAATCAGATGTGATGAGTCTTTTTTATTATACTACAGGTTTTTACTTGTAATAATTAGTACAACCGAATAGTTGGTTGTCTGTATCATAAATATAATTGTATGGTATGCCGATCCGAAATTCCATCAAGATAAATAAAATGAATTCAACCGAAAGAATTTCGTACAAAGAAATTGTTATACCCTTTACCAAAGGGGGGATGGTAAATTTGTCATTCCAAAGTATTGATCAGATCGGACATCCTATAAAGTTTAAATTACATTGATCATCCTAAATTTCTAAGAAAATCTCGCGATATCCGTCCGTGTAGCTGTTAGATGCACTATAGCGGTTAAACGAATAAACCTAGGACAATGAAGAGAGAAAATGGCTTATGGTCACAACCTATTTAGGATGTTAATGTAAGGGACTAAAGGCACCTCGGAAAAATACGTTTTTTTCAGTATTTGCTTAACATATCATAATGTTGTTGCGGACGAACAATGGTTAAATGCGGCCCAAATGGCCAAAAAAGGAAATCAATAGCCAATATGGACATATGTGCACTCAATTAAAAGCAAATTTTGATACAAATCAAAATAAAGATTAATTTTGAATTTTTGGGTGTGAAAAGGGTCAAATGTTCTCCGCTTCTAAGAAGAAGCTGTATGTATGAAATGAATTTCACAACCAAACTTATCATACCGTCATTTCGCCAGAGACACTCAGAGCCTCGTGCACACTGCGATGATTAACATTTCACAGGGGGAATCTAACTGGTGATGCTGCTTCGGGTGTCGGTTCTTGCTGTAGTTTCAACTAAACTGCGTGAGTTTATTTGTGTGTGTCACTTGGACGTCTGTATTAGTCTAAGAGTGTGTTTGTTCGTATGTGTGTGTGTGTTTTTCTCGTTATATTTGTTAGTGTAGGCGAATTTCATTGAGAAATTTCTCAAAGCCCGCCATTAACACATTCTATGCCTGTATTGCCACTGCCAAGGAACGCAGGCAGAAGACACTTTCCAAGATTTGTTGTTGTAGTTTTCGTTTCATAAAAGTGTCCGTCCCGGCGTCGAGCGACATAAACGTGTTGGGTGTCGAGTGGGGGCAGCTAGAGTGGGGGAGGACCCTCTCGCTGACAACTAAACAGCGTGTGTAAGTAGAATAGGTGGGTGGGGCAGGGAGGGTCGAGGTGTTGTACATAATGTTTAATAACCAGAGGGGCTTTCGTTTCGGTTTCTTCAGCTCGGTCCGTGGCTGTTGTGTGGCTGGCTGGCTGGCTTTGTCGCTGCCATTGCAATGGCTTTGGCGAATATTTCTGTGTTTCAGTATGAAAGTTATGTTTTTTAATGTTAATGGGTGGTAAATTGACTCGCCCATTCATTTTTCTTTTTAATTTTTTTGTGTTTATGTGCATGTATTGGTGTGAGTGTTTTTCAACTGCTTTAAATGCGTGCGTTTGTTTTGTTTGAGTGGTGCTCTTGGGCTGGTCTTTCTTGGTACTCGGTACTTACCCGTTGGCTGCTGCGGATGTTGTTGCTGTAGTTGTGAATTTACAGAATTTCGGGGTTTGACTTTGGAGCACATGGAGAACATTATGGCTGCTGGCTGGCTGATGCTTCTGCTGTTTAAGTTCGCTTAAGGGGCTCCTTTCTGGCCGTTTGCGTTTTTTTTATTCTTTCTTTTTGATTTGTAGTTGTTGTTTTTGTCTTTCTTTTTGTAGTTTATTTTTTTTTGTTTGTAAAAAATTGATGAGGTTTTTCTTTTGGTTTAAATTATTTTTAGACGCGTTATGCCTTATATTCTTCGTCTTATTATTCTTAGTCTTCCAAGGAGCAAATGTTATACTCTATGTGTGTTTGTGCGAGTGTGTGTAATAAAGGGAAAGAGGAAGAAACAAACAAACCAAGAATGAAGAAAAAAGAGTTACACTTTGGCAAACAAGTGATGTCACCCATTTGAGTAAAGTACACGAACCCGCCGCCAAGGAACAAAAAAAATCACTTGACACCCTTGAAAGCGAAAATAAGACTTTTGTCAGATTCGGGTTGAATCTGGTTGTATTTTTTCTTTTTTTTCGTTAAGTTACTGTTTTTCAATTAAAAGTTATTGTTGAGTTCTGTTGGAATATGGAAGCCTTTCACTGCTTTGTTGTTGTTGCAGTCTCTGTTGTGGTTTGTTTAACATCTTCTTTATTCTTCTTAAGATGTCTTTTTTTGTTACTGTTTTACGCATCGCGTCCTTTTGTAGGTTTGTTACGATTTTCGATTTTGTTTTTGTTAATTTCAACTTTTCTTAATTTATTGTTATACTAATGTCGGGGGGGGGGGGAACTCTTGCAAATATTTTAAATTTATCTTTGATTTACTTAAAGACTCGTGAGGAAAAATTCTCAAATTTTCTTTACTCTTAACAGAACCAAGTTCTGTGAAAAGATTTGTTAGAGAAGACATTCTAAAATGTCTTATTTTTATACTGAAAAGACATACTTATTAGCTTCCAGAAGAATCTTTTATAAATTCCTATATCGATAAAGGACTGTTTCACAGAACTTCTATTTTCCATGTTTTCTTTGCCCTTTGCTGCTATATTTTGTAGAGTCATTTAAGAAGACCATGTTTGCAGGCCACCTAGAAGGCCTTTCAATAAAAGGTAGCGTGGCAGGCCTAGTTCGTGCAATCTTACCTGGTTTAAATTTGAAATGAAAGTGCAATGCAGCAAGTCTGTTTTCTAAAGGGCAGATGGCTTAATTTACTTGCTGCCTTTTCCAAAAAATGACATGTACTGTATTATTTATGACATGTACTGTATTATAATGCGGGTTTCATTTTGTATTTAATAAGTACTGACGTCATGACATTTTATCTGTTTTTAAATAGACATTGGTATCAGCTTGTCAGAAGACCAAATTTGGGTTATGTTGTTTCAAAGAAGCGCCATTTCTCAGAAATTTCGTTTAGTGCCCCTGTAGTCGATTCGTGTCTTGGATAAGAGTAATGGTTTTTGTTGGTTATGTGCTGTTATTCTTAATGGCTCTTTTCGATCACCATATGCGTACAGCAGTATCCTGGCCGTAGTGCTTAACTAGCATTGTCTAAGCTTGTTTTAGAACCCATAACCTCGCAGCTCATAATCGAGCGCACTACATTTGGACCACCAAAAACCCTGAGTGTCTTCTTTAAGAAGACCATCTGGTTATGAATTTTGGGAACTTAAAACCTTTCTGCTCTCTTTTAACAAAAGATCTTTAGGATGACTATATTTGTTAGAGAAAATCAGTAAAGATATCGGCCTTCCTTCTTTTGCAAGTCTTGCTTCCATACCTGGCGAGTGATTGCACCACGGAAGGTGTGGTGGTTCGTGTGCAGGATTTTTAACATTATTGCCAGCGACTTAACCAGTAAGAGGTAGAACTCTAAACCATGTTTAAACTTCTCTTTATAATCCATTAGCCTTTTGGAGCCGGTGAGTACAAGAATTATGTGATGCACAGCTCACTGATTTAAAAAGAGTTTTCCCTTATACCTAATGGGATGTTGTAGGACTTAAGTAAATTAGTTTTTGCTATGCCATTTCCGGCTTTAAACAAATTTGCCAACGACTTAACGAGTAAGAGATAGAACTCTAAACCATGTTAAAACTTCTCTTTATAATCCATTAGCCTTTTGGAGCCGGCGTTGAACAGCCGGTGAGTACAAGAATTATGTGATGCACAGCTCACTGATTTAAAAAGAGTTTTTCCTTGTACCTAATGGGATGGTTTAGAACTTAAGTAAATTAGTTTTTGCTATGCCATTTCCGGCTTTGGGCTTACAATCTACACTCTTAATGAAATACATATTCCTTGTGGAATACTAACTTCTCAATTTTAAATTGATTGATATTTTTCGGGTATATACAATTTTAAATATTAATGGAACACAGAATATTTAGGGTATGGAGTTTGAATTTATTCCAGGTATAGTGCAAATGTTACTTTTTAAGAATGAGCCTGTGTAGAGCGATCTATTCTTTGGACCCAATTTTCCACCACTGAAATGTGTGCAAGATTTCGACCGGAACGTTGGCAATTTCTCGTTGGATATTGTCTTTGAGCTCGTCTTAAGTTGTTGGCTTGTTGGCATATACCAAAGGCTTGATGTAGCCCCATTAAAAGAATTATAATATCGTTAAATCCCATGAAGGAGGTGGCCATTCGACGGACCATTTCTCGAGATAACACGTTTACCGAATTTGCCTTTCAGTAAATCGATTGTAACGCATGCTGATACCACCGACTTTGAGTTTTGGTAGTAATTTTAAATGATTTCCAAACGTTGCTCGACTAACGTTTTGACACTGAAAGATTTTTAAAAATGTTTGAGGGTGCGTTGACATAAATATATGAAATTGCTATGTCCCTATTGGAAAACCCTTTACAATATATATTGAGTAATTAGAAGTTTTCGATGACGATTTTAAATTGTAGCCTTAGCGTCTTCAGCAGATTTTCGGCCTGCCAAATACAGCATGACTATTATTTTTTGGATATAGGATGACCAGATACTTCTGACAATTTTGTTTTTCCAACTCATATATTTCATAAATTGTCAAGGATTCCACAGGGATTCCGCCTTCAAACGTCGATCGTCGAATTTTTGTAGTAATAAAAAATCATCTCGGACAAGACCGATTTTTGGTAAATTAAAATAAGTACTATTTTGCGATCCAATAAACGCGGTACTGGCACCTAAAACTACAGACATCGATCGTGAGATGGCTATATCCGGACACAAATGCCTATTATACGAGTAGGTGTTACGGAGCGAAGTTTTTTTCTATTTCAGTGGACGGCAACCATATAGTAAGGCTAGCGATGACGGCTAAATGCTGCTTGGGAACTGGAGAAATACTTTCTAATACTTTCTATTTAAATGTTCTATTCACTTATTCTATTCATAGTGAACTTCGTCGCCCTGTTATGCGTGCAAACTTCTCTACTTAATGACTGCACAATTTCAAAAACTGTTCGTAATTTCAAAAATGGAATGCAAATTTAATACAGATTTAATCAAGTAGTGTTGTGGTCAGTATACTTCTTAGTGTTTAATCATAATTCTTAAGTTTTTAAAACCTTTGCCTTTTGTTTTGAACTTTTTCAATTGTATCTCAGAAAATAACGATTACAATTTAGAAAATGTCATTAGTAATTCAAGACACTGATAGAAATTCAAGAGATTCCCATACAAATTTAGAATATTTCATTTGAAATTCAAAATATTACTTTTTTCCTTCACAAAATTTACGAATCCGATATAAAATCTAAAGAAACATTTGAAATAAAGATCTCATTTTAGTAAAATTTATGTATAAAATCTCGAACCATGTAAATATGAAATGAATAAGAAAATTGCCATAAAATTCCATGTACATATCAAAAGAATCAATTAAAATTCAAAGATTCCATTTGAAATTTAGAATGTTCTATTAGAAATTTCGAAACTTCCAATTGCAGATCAGTCTAAGTACGAGTATATTCCATTTGAATTTCAAAAAATTACGTTAGAATTTTAATTGGAATATTCTGATCATTCCTTGAATTTGTTAAGGATCAATTTCTGATTTCCGACGTTTAAATGGAATTTTTGAATTTGAAATGAAGTTTCTAAATTTCAATTAATATTTTCCGAATTACAATTAATTAAGGTGAAGTCTCGTACAACACGGTTTCATACATCATTATTTTTTTAGGAACGCATGTATATACCGTGTTATATGAGGGACAGGTGTACTTGAACTATTATCCTCTACCACATCTTGGATTAAGCCATTTCATGGTTGTCACATCCACCACAACTGCCACTTAAGGTGTAATATGGGTTGGAATTTGGCGCAAACCATATGAATCTATTAAGTTCAATGACTAGCCCATTTTTAACTACGGCTAAGAATGCCGCGCGCAGATGCCGATGACTATACGAGTTAGAGATTAAGCTCTATGCCATGAAAAACTTGTCTATAAAATGGACAGTAGGTCTCGATCAGTGAGTGGGTGAGAATTAAACAAAGCACACCTAATTAATTTGAGAAATGTTTCCCGTTTGTTCATCAATGTGATGCTGAGGGAATTAAGTAATAAAGTGTTCTTACGAACAAACCAAAAAGACTGACAGTAGCGTACAACTATTTTTTTTAGTCTAATAAAATGCCTTTCCTAATCGCCACTTTGTTTGTGTTACAAAGAAATAAAACTTCTCTCGTCACTTGTTTATCCAGCGGAAAGAGGAAGGGCCTAGCAAGTCCTTCTTGCATTCCTTCGTAGCATGCTCGGAGGTATGCTTGCTGTATTCTACTTTCATTTCAAATTAACACAGGGTCAGATTGCTGTGCAATGTTTTACTCGCTTCCTTCTATTGAAAGAAAAAATATAAAAAAAACATTTCTAACTGAAAAATGACCTTTAAATTACTAAATTTCCCGTTTTATATTTTGATTTGCCTCCACTGGAGTTCGAACCTTCGATCTTGTGGTTGCTACTCCAATATGCTTGTACCTATCCAAATTGGGCGTTAAATTCAAACGACTTATACATCTTCACCACCTTTTGCTGTGCAGAACACCTTCCGTGTTGCCTTGACTCACTAGGCATGGAACCAGGCCCTCGACAAGAAGGTAGCCAGGCCTTCTTGCATTTCCGTTCAAAGAATGTACGAATAAATATAGGATTTATTACAAGGCCTTCTAGCAGACTTTCTTAGAAAATCAATATGTGTGGGGGATCATTTTTCTTGTGCACTGAAAGCCTTCTGCAATGTCCAATTTTGGAAGGCATTAGCGAATGTGTATTGGATCTGAAAAGAGGCCATGTAGAAGGTCTTCTTAAGAGAAGGCCTTCATTTATTTTCGCACTCACATATACACCAGCATACACATTCAAGTTCCCAGTAAACCAAATTTGCCGACAATGTCCAATATCAGACAATTCTGAACAATATCTGAACTCTATTGAGAATTCTTAACCCAATCATTAGAATTCTGTTCGGTTTGTCTGAGGATTTTTTTTCGGAGAAGAAGAAAAATCCTCAGTAAGGTAAGAATTCTGATCCAAAATCGGACCTTTTGCCGATTGTCGTACAGAATTCTGACCGAATTCTGAACGTTAGGTTTGCTGGGTTCATTCACTAGATTCACTTTTCAAACGGAAGTACTCGGAAGTACGGAAGTACCCTTTTTAATTGGACATTTAAGACCTGCTTTCAGTTTGAAAAATACTCCAAAGTGAGAAATGCTTATTGACACTTTGCAGTCGTATGGAATTTTAGACAGGCGCGGCCATGAGCATTTTGAACACTTTTCTATACTGCTCTTGTTTTTCTTAAGACAAGCAAAGTTTTTCTCTGTTTGTTAAACGTTAAATTTTCTTTTGATTATTTTAGTTTTTAAATTTTTAATACGAATTCACACCGTGTTTTTTTCTCAAAGTGTCCTCTTCCGTTTAAGCGTGTTTTTGTTATGGTCTTCTTCTTGTTCTTGAGATTGTCTATGAACACGTTAGGTGTGAGTTTGTGTATATTTACACCTACACACCGGCACTTGGACAGAGAGAGAGAGAGAAAAAAAATATGTCCGTCTGCTTAGCTATGAAAACCTTAAACGTTAAAAATCGTCAATTGAGTTTATCTTCAAATTAACGATTTATGCAAATTGACAATTTTTTTCCAATTAAGCGCTTTTCTCAGTCCTAGTGCGTGATGTTTGCGAGCGCGCTTTGCTATTAGCGAGAATTTTCATTTAGTTTAAGAATTTCTCGTGTCATTTCAATTAAAAACGTTCAGAGTAATTAACACCTTCTTAAAGCGTTTTCCCTGCGTCTTCTTGTCGCAAAGGAGCAACGACGTAAGCGCAGGGGATGGCGAGTACGCTGACTGTTGTGTATGTGTTGCTAATGCGAGACTTTTAAATGATGGTTGGACTTTGTTTGTCTTCCTGTCGGTGGCTTTGCGCTGGTGTCTGTGCCCTACTGTTGCGATGATGTCGTTGATGCTGATGCTTGGCCATTCCTCGCTGAGTTGTTCTTCCTACTTTTTCGTGAGGTTAGAACTTTGGCTGTGCCTCCTGCCTAACACTTAACTCCCTCTAAATACAAAAACAAAGATACTAAAAATGAAACAGAAACAGAAAAGCAAAAGTGCCTCCTTTATTCCGCTGTCCTTGTGCTTTCCCGTGGCAAAGGTATTAACAACAATTTTGGCCTGTTGTCGCTCTTTAGATTGTCTTCGACGACGTTGATGAGGATGTCGTCGTTGTTGTAACGTAATGAAGTGTTCTTTCACAAAAAGAACAAGTGCCGATTTCTAGCTGCTGCTATAGAACGAAGGGGCTTCACTAGGCCAGGACGGACGTGGTGTGAAGCCCTTGTATGCGTACTTTGGACCGTGCCAAGCAAAAATGCCAAGAACAAGTTTTAATTGGATTTTTTTTTTGGTTGGTTTTTGGTGTTGTTTCTTCTGTTTTTTTTGCTGTTTTTGTTTTTGCTGTTTGGCGTTTCACCGCAATTGACGACCGAAGTTAATGAAATTGCTCGTATTATTTTCTAATGCTAGGCAGACACAATGTCGTGAATGACTTTAACGCTTCGGACGCTGTAAAGCCTGTATTCACTCTGTCCAAGACTCATCAACTCCGACGATATAAAGCCGGAGGTTAAGGAAGAGGCGATGGTTTGGTGCGGTGTGATTAACGCTTGAAATGTGAACTCAAGTGGAACATAAAAATGTGGTCATTGATTCCTTGAACTCTGTATGGGGATATCAGTGACATTTTCGAGAAATTTCTGGAGTTTAATTCATATTTTTTTTTTAATTTTTTTTTTCTGTTAGATTCTGATATTGTGTTTTGTTTCTTTTATTGTATTTATTTATTTTTTAGGTTCTAAACTATTAATCGAGACTTTCAGTTTGGCTGTGTACACACCTCAGTTTTAGTTAACGGCCGAGACTCAACTGAATGGATACTGTAGAAAATGTGACTTGTCGACGACGAGACACCACAGTCGTCACCGAATTTGTGTATGTGTGTGTGTGTTGGCTGTGTGCTATGCTCACCAGAGATGCTCGCAGGATACTCCTACTCGCAGTTACTGAGGACATGATGCCAACACAGACATTAACAGTGGCAGCAATAAAGCTTTGGCAATTTTCCCAGCGGGGAAGTATACCCGACAGTTGAACTTACTAGTTTTAAGGATAACAAAACCTAGGCTCTGATATTTGCTAAGCAAAAATCAAGCTTATGTTTCAACAGTTTACATCTCCCTACATTTTTGTATTTCCTTGCTTTTGTATTTTAACCACATTTGCCTAAAATAGCTCAAATCCTTGTTTGACTCTTGCCAAATGTACGCTCTGTTGTTTACAGTAAAAGGGGATTTTTTAGGGATTGTCTGGCTTTCATTGATAAAAGCTCCAGGATGGCCAAGCTTTGCAGAAATTCCAGCAAATGACTGTCCGGAACCCTGTATTGAAGTGTGTATACCATAGCATGACCATTAAGTATGCATTAATGGAATATTGAACGCAATTTGCGTTAATGTCTGTGGTGGAAATCAAAACTCCGGTACACAAATAATTAAAATCGAACATGCACACAACCCCACCCTCCAAACGCTAGTCCTTCCCTCCTTGCTCCTTGTTGCCCTGTGACTATGATCTGTGTGTACAGCATATTAAGCTTTCATTCATAAAATCGTGTAGACACACATAACACGCCAACAGGCATACCTACAACGGAGAACCTACCTGCATGTGTATGCATGTATGTCCATTGTATGCGTATGTGTATCGAAAAGCTTTGGCATTGCCCATACATACAGAGGTAAACGTTTTTGGGAGGTTCCCCGTTATGTGCTACGCAGTGGTATGGACCTTCATTTGTCCTAAGCCCAATGCAATGGTGAAACCAACAAATTAATTTACCCAATATCCAGAGGAGCGTCCCTCAGTGTTGCCAGATACGAGTATTAATTACAAAGTTATGCTGTATTCCTAAGGGGTAATTATGATAAATTGCAAGTTAAAGTATTGCTGTCCGCAAATTGGGCCTTCTAAATCGGGTCCTGTTTAAGGGTGATCAGATAAGAACGACAGGTAAATTTCAATTTCTTGACATTTGTAGGATTGAGCGCTTATTAATTTTATCATTCCGCTTGCAACACCTCAAAATATTGACCGAGGACCCCTTAGCCTCTATAAAGAAGAGAACGTCTGTATGAAAATTCTGCTGTATTCGATTTAAAGAAAAATATAAACTTAGTTTTTTGTGGCCGTTATAGGACTCATACTTAAAAGCTACTTGAAATTACTTTTCTAAATTTTGTTTGATTTTCAAAATTGGCACTTTTTGTCAAAAAATGACTTAATTAATATTTTACAGTTTTAGTAATCGAAGCCTAAAAAAATATTGTTCTTTGTAATTCTTAGACTATCCAGCATATACTTCAACCAAATTAAGCCCGAAATGTCCTAGGAAGAAAAAAGTTTCCATTTAAGGGACTTATGGTTGGGACTTGTCGTTGCCAGCGCTAAGCCAGACGCACAGGAAACTGTAAGCGCTTGAAATCGAAGCGAAGATCGCTGGAAATCATTGATATTCGTGGTTTTAGCAAATCATCTCCTTTTCATTTGCCGCTGATGATTGGCTTCGAATAATTCGGCTTTAGTTTTTTTTAACAAAAGTTTTGTTTCGTTGCACAATTTTGGTGGATATAAGTCGCGAGTGATCATCAACGGTGAACCAAAAGAATGCAAACATCAGCAACACCTTAAAGGAATGGAGTATAGCGATCGATTCGGAATCACTGATCCCATTAAGCATTGTCCGTTTGTCCGACAGCTCGCATGAACCGATTTCGACTAAATTTGGAACATTCTTCATGTTTGAGACATAGGCGAAACCTATTGAAAGTGGTCCACATCGGTCCATATTTTGGTATTGCCACCACCATCGCATAAAGCGTTACCAGCAACCAACACATCTCTGGGGAAATTGGACTGTATCGGCTGATGCTATTGAATAGCTCCCACACAAATGCCCCCCCCCCCTAATTTGAGGACTACGCTCATGTTACATGGTATGATATGAGAGACCAATTGTTTAACCTAGAGAAACAAGACCAGGATCTCTTTTAGCTCCCACACGATGGTCCTTCCCGATTTCAGAATCTATTGCTTTAGAGTTCACGTTTTACATCCGATTCTTACCAAATTTTGCACAGAGCGTTACGAGCGGACAAGACCCACGTCCTGTAATACTGGTCTATATCGGTCCATGTTTTCGAAAGCCCCCACACAATGGTCCTTCTGGATTTAAGGTACTTTTTCTCTAGAAGCCACTAGTTATACCCGATCAAGCTCAAATTTTAATGGTAATTTATGAGCGACAAATACAAGTAATTAACTCCAACATATTGAGACCGACCTCGCTCAAGATCCAGGCGGTTGTGATTAATCCTTTGAAAAGCAGAGTGGTGTAGGATATCTCATAGTTGGCAACGCCCGAATAAAAGTCTTTCTTGTTTTTTATAATTATTCGCTAAAAACATCTTGGAACAAATTGCGTTCTTATAATATTTTCTAGGAATGTGTATATGTGACGCGCAAAATAGAAAGGGACCTAAGGTTAAAACCCAGTTTTGTTCAGGAGAGCCATTTTAAAGATTAGGTCCCTTTCTATTTGCGCTTAGAATCGTCGACTTCACTTTCATAAAACGCACATATCTCTGGGAGGGAACACTTTTGGGACATGGGATCGGCTTTATTCGATGCTCAGATGTTGTCCACATCAAAAAAAGAAAAAAAAAATGAAAATTGATTTTTTTACCCTTAGGTCCCACCCATTCTCTATGCGCTGCCACATATTCATTTTTCTGTAAAATCGGAAATAATAATTCAAAATATGTTTTTGGACATAAAACTATGGTTGAGGGAATTATACTGCAATTGAGGGAATCGTGCTATGGTTTTGGAAATCACACTATGATTGTCTGTAGCATAATATTTTTGGGTTTAAGTCATATTTTGTTTGCGGGAATTGTACTATGGCTGTGAGAATCATACTTGGATAGCAATAGCAAAATATTTTCAATATAGTAAAGTAATACTAGAAGCATAATATGATAATACAAAAAGTTTTGTTATGATTGCCACAACAATATGAAAAACATACTTCTTTTCAACGAGTACATATCGCTCATTTCCTGCCAGAGCCTCTCAACCCCAATTACTGTTTTAAAAAAAAAAGGCTTTTAAGGTTCAAAATAGGTTTGGCGTTTAGTGCAAAACTTCAGGGTACTTTAGTTCCCGTTCTAAGATTGTTTGTAGCTGAATGGAATTATAGAGTAATTTCAATCGTAGAGTAATCGGCATAATAAACTTGGGTCTACCTTCTTTCTTTATAGGTTTTACAAACATCCGCACTAAATCATAATACCAAGTACCACACTGCGGTGTAGGGTAAAAAACGACCAACATCTTGTGGGGAAACGGTAAAATATGCAACACCACAACGACTAAAGTGAAATCGTATTGACATTATTTTTGTAGAACATATTAACATCCAATCTCTAAGTTTAGAATGCCCTTTTTCGTCCTTTTTCGAAAATACAAAAATGATGTCTAGTTAATTTCAGTAGGGCTCAGCGAAGACGAAACATCGACATCTCTGATTTAAGCGTGTCATTTTTCGAAGAAAATGTATACTTTTGATACAAATTTTGATTTTTTGGTTTTGTAAAGGTCGTCTTTAATGAAATCAGAATAACTTCAAATAAAAAGGAATTTTCGTACTTTCGTGATTATTGTCCTTTAAGAAGACAAATTTATCATTTTAATACCCTGCACCAGGATATTATAAGTTGGTTTGTAACTGAGTAACTACCAAAAAAATTTGAGCTAGACTCACCTTTAAATGTACCGATCGACGAATAATCACCAGCTAATTACATTTAACGATGTCTGACTATTGTCCGATCTACATGAAATTCGGCAAAAATATTTTTTGGACCTTGAAGAGACGCTAGAGAAAATCGGTTCAGATTTAGATATAGCTCCAACACATATGCTTATCCAATTTGTATGTGCTTAGCTGTAGAAGTCACATCTTTTTTTTTTCGAACGTTCACATCGCCGCCACTCATACCCGCCCCTGCCGATCGAGGGGACCACATCCCCATGACATAGGGACATCGTACACATTATGAACCGATCCATAACGGAGAGATGGCAACAAATAACATCATTCGAAGATTAGCTACAGACACAAGTCAACAGCCAACCGGTAAAATACCACATAAATAAATCTAAACTAATATAGAGAATTTAAATAGGCATAATGTACCCACCACCATAATCTTTAAATATCAATAATAGAACCCAACACCAAGAAACAATAAGAATTAATACTTAAAGCTAGAACCTAGTATCTACTAATAATATTATACAGAATGTGAGTTTAAATGAAAAATAATACTAGATTTCAATGCATCGAAGCTTAAGGAAAAATCTATTAGTAGAAATAAGGAATTGAAGTCAGCACACATTCTACGAATTGGATCACCACATGCGTAATTGTATCGTTGAAAATCCAAGTGTAAAAACTGATAGTGTCTCGAAGGTCTTAACGGGACATTAATATAAATTCTTGATATTAAAAAGTCCGACGGAACAGCCCCCCGAATAATTTTATATATCATCATAGTATTCATCATTGTTCGCCTACTCTTTAATGTGGGCAATTTAATGAGATTTAACCTACTGGTATAGGATGGTAGATCATAACCAGAAGATCAGTTAAGATTCCTTAAGCAGAAAAGTAGAAATTGCTTTTGCACAGATTCCATTTTGTTTACGTAAAAATCATATCTCACAAGTGAGGTAAACAGCTGTTTCGTAGTATACGGGTCAGTAAACTCTTTTGCCCAACGTTTCATAAAGAAAAGAACGCCATATGCTTTATTTACCATTGTAATAATATGATTATTGAAATTTAACTTTCTGTCCATCATAAAACCAAGATCAATAAATGAATCGAGAGATGCCAATTCAATGCCACATAAGTTATATTTTGAGGGCAACATTTTAGATCTGAAGAAACCCATGTGTTTGCATATCTTTAAGTTGAGTTCCATGCAATTCATATCACACCATCTACTGAATCTGTCCAAGTCATCTTGCAATTTGGTAGAGTCAGCATTATTTGAATAAGATAAATAGATTTTTACATCATCAGCAAGCATAAGAATGCTGGATTTGGTAATAGATTCCGGTAAGTCGTTTATGAATAATAACAAGTAAGTAAGTGCTATAGTCGGGCGTGGCCGACTCTATGATACCCGCACCACTATAAATGTGATTAAGTCTCCTGTTAATCGAAAGCACTCGTCGCTATTTCTATCTGTATCTATCACGCAAGCACTAAGCCTTTATACCCCATACCACTATGTGGCGAGGGTATAACAATTATAGTTGGTCCACATTTTCATACCTTGTTTTCGGAACCTGTGCCCTCCCACGGACGAGATAAATCATTTGGCTTGACATATTTAAAGTCCTGAGGCAATTCCCTGTCATTTGAGGGGTCACACTAAAATCCGGGTAAACCGAAACTTTTGGACCCTCCTAATGGACCCTGGGGCCCAAACAGGTCGAATTTTTTTCTGTATTTAAAATTGTAAGATAATTTCCTTTCATTTAAGGGGTCACACTTATATTTAAAATCATGGGTCCATTTTTTGGGTTCTGATGGGTTCCCGGTATTCTAACTCGATTCCTTCGATGTGTTACAAACGCAAGCACTAAGCCATTATACCCCATACCACTATGTGGTGCGGGCATAAAAATAGCACCGGACCAAGGTGGCTACCTTGTGGGACACCAGAGGAAATATGAATTGTTCTAGAAATACAATTTTCAAATGATACCACTTGCTCCCTACCAACTAGATAGGAAGAAAGCCAATTAAAAAATTATAATTGAATCCAATTCTATTTAACTTGTAAAGTAAGAGCCTATGATTTACTTTATCAAATGCCTTACTAAAATCAGTGTAGATAACGTCAGTTTGTTTACGAGAAACAAACCCATTTATAACTTCAGATGAAAACTGTAGCAGATTAGTTATAGAGGAATGGCCTCTACGAAATCCATGTTGACATGGATGTAAAATAGGGGTCACGCCATTTTACAATGAAATTGGTAACAATTTTCTCAAAAAGTTTAGGAATTGCACTCAATTTAGCAATGCCTCTATAGTCCAAACATTTAACAGACTTCCTGACTTATGGAGTGGTGTCAAATACGACTTTTTCCACATATCTGGGAAGTGCCCTAGTCTCAATGATGAATTAAATAATAAGGTCAACGGCAAAGCAAGAGATTCTGCGCAGCCTTTGAAAAACAAATTCGGTATCCCATCTGGGCCTGAAGTACAAGTGGGTTTTATACGTTGCATATTTAAATGAATCAGCGAGTTATCTAAAATAGGAGGAACAACCTGATTAACTGCAGAAATAGTATATGGGTAAGAAATGTCAGCGTCAAACGAACGCGAAGAGTAAACAGATTCAAAGAAATCAGCAAAGCCATTTGCAATAGACTGATCATCAGAGAATTCAACATCGTTACATATATTCCTAGTTGGCTTAGATGATGTTCGACGTTTCAAATTAACGAAGTTGTAAAACGATTTAGGGTCAGTTTTAAAATTATCCCTAACCTTCAACAAGTAGGACCGATAGCACCGGCGAGACTCAATATTATATTTATGTCTAGCCACAGAATATTTGCCATAGAATCCAATCTTGATGAAAATCTAGCAAAAGTAAGTTTTTTGGGCAAGTAAAGGACTTTATTGAAATTGAAGAAACTCGTTTCAGATGTTGATAAAGCTCCCGAGCTCTAGAAGCCAAAAACTAATCCAATCTAGATGAAATTTAGAACGATCAAAAGGACCAAACGGCGCTCTACAATGAATGATATCGATTTATCGTCTATGGTGACCCTTACATTCTATGCTCTACATATTTGAAGAGCTTAGAAATGTTCAAAACCCTCGTTAAAAATGCTTCTATAACTCTTCTCGAAAATAGAACGAAAAGTCTCTCTTATAAATAGGATGTTAAATGTTCTACGAAAATAATCGCCCTACGAATTCACTTCAGAAATCTCATAACGAAAATTCGCTAAAATAAAGGAATATGTACACGCAGAAAAAAAGTATGGTGACAATATTCGAAGGGGATCATACTATTTTGGGTATATGGTTGTGGCACAATGATCTATACAACCATATTATGAGCCACGCTTAACCATACTATTATCCCCAGATCCATATTGTGATCCTCACAACCATGTTATCTATCACATACAACCATAGTATGATCCTCATAACCATAGTATGATTCACACGCAACCATATTATGATCCCTGCAACCATAATGTGATTCCACTTAACCATACTATGATATATTTTTCAGGATTGGGTTATGTTATTCGACATTAGAGAATCTTATTAAGCATTTTTTTAGAATGAGTTCATAGCCTGATTTGAGACATATTTCTTTTAAACATTGTATCAAAGAAACAACGAAATTTTCAAAAAGCAGTCGAAAAACTTTTAGTTGCAAGCATTAGGGACTGCTGGGTGTCAATGCTTCTTTACCATCCATAGACCCCTAGTGATGAAGCCATTGTCAATCGCTATATGTGACAGCGCATAAAGAAAGAGACCTAAGGGTAAAAAAAAATCAATTTTCACTTATTTCTTATGTGGACAACATCTGAGCATCGAATGAGACCGATCCCATACCCCAAAAGTGTTCCCTCCCCGAGATATGCGCGTTTTATTAAAGTGATGGTACACTACTAAATTTTTAAAACGGCTCTCCTGAACAAAACTGGTTTTTACCCTAAGGTCCCTTTCTATTTTGTGCGTCACATATACTTAAGTGCAGGCAGATTTTAAATAAACGAGAACCAGTCGGCAGTAAAGTATTCCACCGAACAAAGTAAACACAATCAAAATCCCTTACACTGCCTTCCGCTTGTTGTTTTTTATAATGAACAACATCCATGCACTGTATCGTGTGTGTGTATTTTTTTTTGTATATCATGCTTTGTTCATAGTCTCAACCATACAGTATGATTACCGTAATCATATTTTTGTTAACGTAAATCAGTAACAACAATACTTTTGTCGCACAAACAATATTTAAATGGTATAATAGTATTGTTACATTTCAACAATATTAATATTGCCGCAATCATACAGTTTGCAAAATAAAATTCAGAAAAAATACTATGGTTGCGACGAACGTGCTTTTATTGTAGAGAACTTATTGTTGCCGTGACCATATAGTAATATATTTTCTCTGCGTGTACTTTTTTTTAACTCATACTGTATTTTATACGATATTGCATTGCAAAAAAATCTTTCTTGGACCATAACAAATAATTAAGATCTACTGTTACCCTGTACTTCTGGGGGTTTACTCTACTTAGTTCGAGAAAGTCCGAGATGTTGCATAGTGGCATTAATCTATTTACTAACTTTTATTATTTATAAATGTTCGTTTGTTCTATCTTTCCAATAAACGATTGACTCATATAAAAAGGTGTGTTCCATGTTATCTGTACGTTTCCTTACAACTGACAGTTGCATCTTTTGAATTATGATCTCATTTTCCCTCCTACCTTACTCTCTCTCGCTCTCTTTAACGTACAACATGTTGATAATGTGTTTATGTGTCGTTTATAACCAAATGACACCAACAGGAAGATTGTTGAACGACGACGAACGCATTCGCGAGAGGGGTGAGCTCATCTCAAATTACAAGTGATACTTTGGCAGTGATGACACTAAACTGCGGAAGCAGAAGAAGTCGACGAAGCGCAAATAAAAAACAACACAAATGACAGAGCAAGAACAACAGCAATAATGACATCCTTCTCAACGTGCCGAACGACCTAAGTACCCGTACGGTACGTAGCGACGCACACACATCTCGCACGAGAGAAACTTGACGACATTAACAGCAGCCATCCAGCCAGCCAAGCCATAACGTTCCTAAAGTGTTACTCGTTCGTATGAAAAAACACATACAGCACACACGCACTCACGTACAGCGTATAACACAGTGTAATCCTTGCATAACTGCCAACAACAGACATACGATTTGGCGTCCTTCGGTGTTAACGTACATGTGTGTGCGTGTTGGTGTGTGTTGCTGTTGGGCCTTTGTTCTTTAGACTTTGATGGAGACTCATACACCAAGTGTCTGTCAGCGATGTTCGCCTGCGACGCGCCGTGTGTTAGCTGCTCAGCTCTAGCGGCAACGACCCGAAAACATATGGTGGCATCCGCACACATACACTAGCATAAGTGTACGAGTATAGGCGCAGGGGCACACGTACACATTCGTACTCACTGAGAGTGTTCGAACGAAAATAAAATATGTTTTTTCCCCCACAACCAACAGAGTCTCGTCGTCGTGACTGCTCGTGTTCGTTCTTACTTAAAGAGGAGATGCAACAACAAAGCAACAGCCAACAGCGTTGGCTAACAGCACATGTTATAGACAGGAGACTGTAATACAGCAGCCTCTGTTACGGCAGCGTTTGCTGTCGCTGCGACTCTCTGCCAGCTGACTGGCGTTCCTGTCCTGTCATTTGGTGGATCCATGTAATATGGGGCGATGTAGTGGATAAGGGTTCCATCGGCGTATGTTGTCCTGAATTTCTCTATAGAAGCGCCGAGAAGCTTTAAACAGCAAATATTCCCTTTTGACACACCGAAAGCTACTCTCGTGCCCGAGCTTTTGCGACATCTGTGTGCCCGAGCGTGTCTCGCTACTGATGAGGATTTTTGTTTGTTTGATTTTTGTTGTCGAAAAAGTTTGTTTTTGTTGCTGTTGCTGTGACTTTGACCGCGTTCTTTTTCTTCTTCGTTCTGTATGCGAGAATGTCGTACCGTGTGTCTGCGTGTCTCACAGGGATGTCCTTAACGTGAATCTGTATGTGTGTGTGCGTAACTAGGTTATACGCCCACATTTGCAAACATCTTGCAGACATTTCATCCAACAACTCTTGGCGTTCCTTCCTCTGCTCGTATGTCTTGTTTGTTTCCTTGTGTGTACACTTGTCCGCCCGTCTCCATGCTTTACTCTATGTTGGATTTCTTGTCGTTTTCGGCGTGGTGTTCTTGGTACAACTTTTTGGTGTTGTCGAGCATTACGAGGGAACTTTAGAACTTTTTCCGTGTGATATCATTGAGAGCATGTATGTATGTATGACATACGTGTCGTCTGTATGTGTACGTACATATTTTAGATGAGCTCTTTTTAAAAAGTTCCGATATATGCATGTGTACGTGTATGTCCGTTCTTACGTACGTCCTTTGGTACGGTCGTTATGTGTCAGAATACCAGAAGGATATATGGAACAATTTTCAGTTCTGAGAATGTTCTCTCGGATTACGCTGTAATACTTTCCTTACAGAAAAATTTTCGTAGCTTCGAAGGACAGGAATTCTTTCTACATGGGACAGACATTAATGACTTGCTCGAAATAGCTTCTGTGGCATCATGACGGACCGGCTGTTATGTTTCCTCGGTGTTACATGTATGCTTGTTTGCCATTAATGGGACATGGAAAGATTTGACATATTATTCGTGCCAAGAGTGTGTGACGAGGTGTTCGAAAATAGATAACTTTAGACTCAATGAGAACCACACAAATTGGCCAACACAGTAATTTGTCGGTTATGCCTATATGCGCGCGTTGCTCACGCAGAAAAAAGGTTTGTTTGGGGTGGCAATAATCGAAGAGCATCATTCTCTATGGATGAGGAACAACAATATTATTATCCCCACAACCATTCTATGGTTGTACTACAACCATATACTCACCCGTAGTATGATGCTTTTCGAATATTGACACCCCAACCACACTTTTTTATCTTCTTGCAGCATCTGTAGAATGTACGAGTCACCAGACAACTGTTGTCACTCGCCCACCAAATAAAAACTATCCACATATAACGATACATTTAGAGATGGAATGACAAATATATTAAATAGAGAAGTCTTTTGATAGCTATTAGAGTCGCAACCATGTATATGGTGAAAAGTCGGCTCATTGATCGGTTGAATCCCTGACCACGGACCGATCTGGTCGAATTTTCTCTCAGTTTGTCCTTTGTGTCTATGCCTGGCGCCTTCTGACATTTCCATGGCAAAGTTTAAAATTTTTTAGCATAAACGTACTAAGAACGTTTTGACGTACAACCATCATTTGTGTTGTTTACAGTGACTTGAAAAAATCGATATGGCAAAAAATGGAATTAACTCGTGAACATTTTCGTGCGATAATTTTTCACAACATTCGACGTGGATTATCACGACAAGAAGGCATCGATGAACTAAAATCTTTGCATGGCGGTGAAGCACCATCCTATAGCACTGTAAAAACTGGTTTAATGAATTCAATCGTGGCCGACGCTCGCTTAAAGACGAAGGTCGTGAAGGTCGTCCAAATACGGCCGTTGTGCCATAGAACATTGATGCCGTGCGTGAACTGATAATGCAAGTTTGTCATGTGACATACCGTGAGTTAGAGGCATTATTGGGCATTTCTTCTTCCAGCATTCATTCGTAAAAAAGGTTTGTTCTCGTTAGATACCGCACAATTTGACAATCGCTCAAAAAAAGGCTCGTGTCGATTGGTGCAAAGAAATTTTGAAGAAAAAAAAAAGATCGCGGTGCTTCAAAAGACGTTTATAATATAGTCACAGGTGACGAATCATGGATCTATGCGTAAGAGCCTAAAACAAAAACAGCAATCGACCGTGTGGGTCTTCGAAGACGAGCCAAATCCAACGAAAGTTGTTCGTGGAAGAAGCATTTCGAAGCAAATGGTCGCCTGTTTTTTTTGGCAAAACTGGTCATGTGGCGACTGTTTCGCTTGAGCAACGTAGGACGGTCAATTCTGACTGGTACACCACAATTTATTTGCCTCAAGCCCTTGGATAAATTCGAAAAACGAACAAGAGAAGACAAATCATTGTGCACCATGACAATGCAAACTCTCATACATCGGCTCAAACCAGCGCCTTTTTGACCGGCCAAAACGTCGAATTGATGTTCATCCGCCGTACAGCCCTGACTTGGCACCCAATGAATTCTTTTTGCGTCGCCAGAAAATGCTGTTGAAGCGTTCAAAAACCATATTTTGGAGGTGTCTCAATCGGAGTGGAAAAAGTGCTTTAACAATTGGTTTGAGCACATGCAAAAGTGTATAAATCATGCTGGAGAACGCTTTGAAAAACAATAAAATAAATATATGTGACGCGCAAAATAGAAAGGGACCTTAGGGTAAAAAGCAGTTTTGTTCAGGAGAGCCATTTTAAAGATTTAAATACGTGTATCTTTGGTGTGCCATCACTTTCATAAAACGCGCATATCTCTGGGAGGGAACACTTTTGGGGCATGGGATCGGTCTCATTCGAAGCTCAGATGTTGTCCACATCAAAAAAATTTATTTTTTTTTTACCCTTAGGTCCCTTTCTCTATGCGCCGTCACATATATATTCGCATTTTCGGAATAATGCTGCCCATAAAGATTTTTTGAAATCTGAGGACATTTAACGGGTTGGGAAAGAGAAGAAAAAATTGTATGCGTGTTCATAGTCAGATTTAAGACCATGTTTTTTTGAAAATTTTTATTTAAAGAGAAACCAAAAAGTTATCCAAAGGAATATGTTTAAATATGTTTGCAACATGCTACAAACCGATTATATTTTGTACTTCAGCATAATAGGTTTACACAAACATATAATATGTTTGGGGCAACATTGTCACTTATTTTTGTCACTTACTAATCCGAAATGTATCTGTTGTCATAATTAAGACAATGAAGCCATTTCTAGATATTTTAAAACCGGAATCTATGCTGAAAAGTTATCAACAGTAGTCCGAAACCTTACAATGTGCAAAGTTTCGTTGGTATCGGTTAAAACGTTTGGACTAGACTTTAATTATAATAGCTCATTGACAGAAAGTTTGTGTTTTTTTGGGCTCATCACACCTTCTCCTGGGTGTCAGAAGCATCAAAAAAATACCTTTTACAACAGTGGGGTTAGACAAAAAAATATATTTTACTAGCAGGGCCCGGCCCGCGTAGCTGATCCTAAGTAAGACTGTGTTGACATTATTGAACTTGGTGCCACTGCATGTATTTTTAGATTCGTTAGTCGTCATTGCAAATGCATGTTGAACCGAAAACTGACCATGCTTGATTTAGTACCTAAAGTTAGTTGAAAATTGCATATCCCCGCCTTTGAACGTTATCGCTGTTGTGTTGATTGCTGCACAAACTGTTCATTGATTGATCGATTTCACTGCTACTTAGCCTAAGTACTGTTGTATTTTGCTTGTCCATTGGTCAACTACAAATTCAATAAAAGTTTGATCTATTTGGCCGCCTTCTCCTAATGTAGCGAAAATCGTTTACGGTACAACAGACAAAGCGATTCGACATTGTGCACCAACCTGTTTTATCTGGATCATCAAGTAAATATTCGAAACTGTAGCTGTCTGTTGTTGGCTACATTCTTTCAAAGTATTTTTTGCTGCTGATTTCTAATTCGGGCTTTGTTTCGAACATAAAGAGGGGCATATCAAGCAAAAAATTATGAAACTTCATGTTTTTCCAATGTTTGATGCGTCTGCTATCAAAACTATGCACTTTTTACGGATTTATGCTGTAACGAAAATCAAAAATCAGACAGTTTTCGTAAGTATCTGCAGACACTGAGCGGCAGAAAACTTATCTTTGTTAAAATAATTTATGTTGTAAATTTGGTCCAAATCGTTCCAAATAATACGAAATATTAATATATCGCGACGTCAGCTCCACCTATCGGAACCAAACTTAAGAGAAACCTTCCGACATATTATGATACATATTGGTGTCAATTGGTCAAGACGCTCGTACACCAACAAATTACTTTTGTATATGCAGGGTTTTCCATTAAGGTCATAACAATTTTATATTTAGACATAGAGTTCAAACTTATTTCAGGTGTAGTGCAAATGTTACATTTTAAATGAAATTCGATTATGACCACCACGAGCCCGTGTAGAGCAATCTATTTTTAGGACCCCATTTTTTACCACTCTTGCACACATTTCGACCAGAAAATTGGCAATTACGCGTTGAATGTTGTCTCTGAGCTCGTCTAAAGTTGTTGGCTTCTGGCATAGACCAATGATTTGATGTGGCCCCATAATAAGAAATCCAATGGCGCTAAATCGCATGAAAGAGGTGGCCATTCGACCGGGTCATTGCCTTTCAGAAAATTGTTGAAAACACATATCGGCGATGTCAAGCTCATCAAATTCTGGCACCAAATAATTTTCTAACATGGCACGATAGCGCTCTCCATTGACGGTAACATGACGATTGCTTTCATCGACGAATAAATATGGCCCAATCACACCTTAGACAAAACCACGCAGATTTAATTGTGTTTCTTGAAGCTCATGAAGTTTTGTTGCTGTCCAATAACGCAAATTTTGTTTATTTAAAGTACAAAACCACTCAGCCTAAAATGAGCTTCATCGCTAAAGAAGGACAAGATATTTTCGCAAAATACGCCACATGTTGCGTACACCGATCGATTTAGGATCAATATCTGATACAGATTAAATATATCCGCCATTCCGTCTGTCTGTTCATCTATCCCAATTATAAAAGTACAGTTGACAATTTCGAACCGATTTTGATTGCACTTGGTACATTGCTGAGGTTGTGGCCAAGGACAACCTTGTAATCGGTCCATGTTTTGATATTACACAAAGGGGTTTCTCGATTTAAGAACAGGTAGCTCTAGAAGCCAAATAGTGCATCCGGAATTGTCCAAACTTCACACATAGCGCTTTATGCCAACAATATTGAACAAGGCTTAATTGCAAGGACAACAATAACATTTACTAACAGTTTAGTGTCCTGTTTGCCCAGGATAAATGGTTGTTCTTTCATTTCAACGGAAAGAGATTCCATTGATGCATTACTCTTTTTGTCCGTGCCCTCTTTTTCTGTGGGGTAGGAGGCTTTAAATAAAAATTCTTACATCGCTCAAATGAAGAAAAAATCCAGGAAAGTCTTTTTTTTAAATCTGTATGTGAGTAGTTATGGATATTACAATGTGAGATAGATATGTACCTCTCCTCAAATGTTTGCGTAGCGTATGATTAATATTAAATCGATTAATAACATTACTCATACGTCAGTAGAGTAACTGCCTGAGCCTAACGATAAATAACTGATTTGCGACCTGACCTTAGTCATTATCACCGGGCTGACAAATAAAATGCTGATACATAGAGTCACAATAAAGTGAGTTGATTTTTGATGTAAAAGTGGTTGGCTTACTAACTGGATGTCATACGCTTTGATTATAATTTGGTATTTTAGGTCACGCAGCTAGTGATTGGGTTTTTTCATATTACATCGAACTGTGGTGCCTGCTGAATGGCTGTTGTAAACTTGATAGCTTCTAATTCGAATTGAATATTTTTACAAATTTGTGTTTAGCGATGAAGGCCCCAGAGGCCTTACCCACGATGCTGTCTCTAGGCATAATCCATAATTGAATGATATTCATTTAGCGACCTCTGACCCCCGTGTTTTTGTCTGTCTGTCTCTCAAATTCTCTATCCATTTCCCAAACGACATAATGCCAAATCTATTGCTGTTGTAAATATTATGAAAAAATTAAATTTAACATGTGCGAATAATACAATTTGTGAGTTTCTCTTTTGCTGTCTTGCGGAAAAACAACGTTTTCTTGTTTAAACTGTCGTTGCGGTGCTAGGGATGGTTTACGAAGGTTTCCTTGAGGTCTGTACATCCGTGCTGGTATGTAAGTGTGTGTGTGCGCGCTTGGGTCTCTCTCTCCCTCTCTCTCCTGTAGCTGGCTATGGCAAAACTTTCCATGTAGCAACATCAAATATTGTATTTATATCCCTTTGGGAAATTATTACTGTGTTTAATACTTTTAACACATTTTGCTGCGAAAGAGGGACGGCTTAGAAATGTTGGCAACTCTTATTGAAATAAGTCAACAACAGAAATGCTGTACTCGAATTCATTTTTCAATCATTCTACCAAGTATTCTTGAAAATACTTTCGGTCTTAAGCAAAAATCACAGATATTCTAGGAATCTTCCAATAACCTTAATTTCTTTTTGAGAGTCATTCAATGAAAACAATTTTCTAAAGATGGATATTCACAAAACACATACATCTGCAACAATTCTAATTTATTGTGAGGTCCTGTCTCTCCAGAATTCACCTATTAACTCTGATTGCCCTAATATTTCTTATGATACCTTATTAGCGATCAATAAATGCACACTAGTGAAACTGGAAACCAAAACCATATCAGTCCATGTTTTAGATTAGATCCCATCCCTCCCGACGAAGTGTCCTGCGGCTAGAACAACGAACAATCGCGCTCAAATTTCCGTAGTTTAGGGACCACCAATGACTTTACTCTAGTGAAAGTATCAGTTCGTGTTTTAGAAAAGCCTCCATACATAGATTTCTCCTGATGTAAGGTCCTTTCTCTATTTTCACTATCGCACATTTTGAGCGATTAACTCCGGTGAAGCTGGATAATATCGTTATATGGTTCAAATAACTCCCTTGTCCAAGTTGCTATATAGCCCCCCACAAAGGTCCATCCAGAGTTGAGTTTCTGCCTCTCTAGAAGTCACAAATTAAATCTGATTGGGATAAAATTTAACTTAGCAGACATTTATCTCCCTCTCGGTTTTCAAGTCATATAATGAGTCTTAAACTCAAGAGATATGGAATCTTTTGAATAACAGAGTTCGGTAGGACTACTCAAAATCGGCCCGCTCTTTTTAAATTTGTATACGCTTTGACCAGGAAATATTGATCGGAAACCACTGTCTGTGGAAAGCACGATTGCGGTCAAATGAATTAACCTTGGATCCTGTCATTTTGCATGATGAAAGTTTATGGCTATAAGCCCTATAACATCACGAAGAAAAAAAGTATGATTGGGGTAACAATATACAAAGAGCATCATACTATTGTTGGTTATACGGTTGTGGCTCAATAATATTATGATCATCACAACAATAGTATGGTTCACACACAACCATACTATGATCCCCATAACAATATTATGGTCCTCACAACAATAGAATTATTCACACACAACCATACTATGATCCCCACAAGCATATTATTATTCCCATGCAACCATACTATGATCCCCACAACCATATTATGATCCTCATAACCATAGTATGTTTAACGTACAACCATAGTATGACTTACACACAATCATACTATGATACCCAAAATTTTTTGTAAAGATTGGATTAAGTTGTTATGTGACAATAGAGAACTTTATTAAGTAAGTTATGTAATAATAAAGGGTGTTTTTTATTGGAGTATAGAACTTTAAGTTGGCATCACTTTTTTAACTGGCGGCCATTTTGTCAGCTGTCAAGTGATTAATATTTAGTTTGGTTTGCCATTTCATCATGAACAGGTTGACAAAAGAACAACGCTTGCAAAATGGGCCGAAAATGAGATTCATCTCGATGCTGATTTTCATCACAAAATTTTGTTCAGTGATGAGGCTCATTTTTGGTTGAATGGCTACGTCAACAAGCAAAATTGCCGCATTTGGAGTGAAGAGAATCCACATGAGATCCTTGAGACGCCATTACATCCACAAAAACTGACTGTTTGGTGTGCTCTATGGGCTGGTGGAGTCATTGGGCCATACTTCTTCCGAAATAATGCTGGAGAGTCAGTTACCGTTAATGGAGACCGGTATAGAGCCATGATAACCGACTATTTTGTTCCCGAATTGGATGGCATGAATGTGGATGAGTTGTGGTTCCAACAAGACTGCGCTACATGCCACACAGCGCACGTCACAATCGAATTATTGAAGGAAACATTCGATGAGCGCATAATTTCGCGGAATGGACTGTCAATTGGCCACCAAGATCGTGTGATTTGACACCATTGCATTATTTTCTTTGGGGATATGTGAAGTCGCTCGTCTACGCCAACAAACCAGAAACGTTAGGGGACTTGGAAGCCAACATTCGTGGCGTTATTGCCAACATACGGCCCCATATGCACCAAAAAGTGGTTGAAAATTGGACCTGTAGAATTGGCTTTATTCGAGCCAGCCGCGGCGGCCACATGCCCGAAATCATATTTAAACATTAATGGCATAAAATTATCCTTCCAATAAAGCCAAATTGATGGACATTAAAACGATTTTCTTGTGTTTTATTTTAATTCGAAGTTCTATACCTCAATAAAAAACACCCTTTAGGAGTGATTTATTAAACAGTAAAAAAAATATTTATTAAATTATTTCAGGTATACTAATTCGTAGTTTGTTTCGAAAAAATTTAATTATTTTTAATATTATTGCGTAAGATTCGTAAAAATAACAGTGTCAAATTAAAAAAATACAATTTTGCCGGTATGATTGCCGTAATCATGTTATTGTTAACATAAAACACATGAAAACAATACTTTTGTTCCACCAACCATATTTATATTGTTGATACAACCATATTTTCATTTTTAAATTTGACAACAATACTATTGTTACATTTCAACAATATTAATATTGCCACAATCATACTATTGTCAAATTAAAATTCAAAAAACAATACTATGGTTGCGACGACCATACTTTTATTGGAGATAACATACTATTGTTGCCGTGACCATACAGTAACCATATCTTTTCTCTGCGTGATCATATTCGTTGGCCATATACTTGGACTAGGTAACCAAAAATCAGACCGACTACTTAAAACACTGCCAGCGAACCCAGTCGGTTTTGATGTAATAATGTAATAATGGCATAAATGTGTAGTTGGTTTAAAATGAAGTCGGTGTCATTTGGATTAAGCTTTTAATTGTGTGATGAAATTTCTGCTACTGAGTACTTACAGTAATTTCTAGATGGTGGCATACTATGGCTGACAAACATTCCAATGTTATAAAACACGGCTAATGCTCCTATTAAAGCAACGCGTCCGTTCGACCCACGTTTTTGACAGATTTCTGCTTCTGGCTCTTACGAATGGCTTTAATAGGGCCCATATACGACACCAGCATGCCGGCACAATCTTCAAAATATCAAACTCTTTTTGATAGTGTACCAGCAGCTGGTGCAATCACTTGCTGCTGGTACATACACGGTCAATCGGCTGGCACAGTAACATGATTGCGCCAGCATGTTGGTAGCGAGTATGGGCCTTAGCAGTGGGTACGAATTCACCTAATGATATTGCTGTTGCGAAATTTTATCGCAGAATTTAATGCATAATTGTGTCAGAATTTTTTTAAATTACAATTTAGAAACAAATAGTTTGGGTTGAATTACAAACACCCTACGCCAACATTAACTCCAGAAAATCGAATTGATTAGTGTTGAGAATCTAATTTGAAATTTGTCAAACTCATACCCATCGAATTCCCAGAACAACTGATTGATTTTAAGAAGTCAATTAATAACCCAATTCTGCTGCTGCCAATACTGCTGATGTTGATGCTCGAACAAGGACTTGTACGTTAACATTTGTGCAAACATTAAAGGTCCTTAATTTGTTCAAGCTGGCTGTAGGACATGATCAGGGAGTGAAGTCGAGTGGAATGAAATGATTTCCTAAAAACACATACACGCACACGTAAGGATACGAAAACACACGGTAAATTTTTACGTTACTCTAAGTACTCCACCCATTTGCAGAAGGAATATTTGTCAATAAGGTTTCACAGCAACAACAATAACAGCAGCAACAACAATATCGGCAGCATCAGTTTTCTATTACAAGTGACAAACATACCACAAGGAGTTTCTGTCGTAACACTCCCTCGGAGAATCCTTTTCTGCCACAGCTGCCATAGCTAGCGTAGAGTCGCAGAGGAAGTGGCACGAAGCTATAACCACACATTTACTCATAACTACCTATACATAGGCACATTTTAATACGAGGACGTCGCAGAAATACACGACCTACGAAAGGCAACACAAACTGGGCTAAAAGTACAAATGTTGCAAGTGATAAATAGGCTAGAAATTGTAAAGAAAATATATGAAATCTTACTTAAGGAGCACCTGCTGATATTGTGCGAGACACATTTCCTTATTTCATATCAACTGATAAATTGGAAATTCAAAGTGCAAGTAGTTGCCTCATTGACATCAATGCATCACTACACGCAGCCTATATTGCAAGGAAAAAATGCAAGTGATTTAAATTGCATTTTTACGTATGCTTCTCAACCCCTACGCGGTTTAGCTTTTTACGGTTAAGGTGCCATATATGTTTAATACCGCGTAAAAAGTTTCTTTGTATGTTAGGTCGGGTAGTTCATGGACCTCCATCCTACACAAGATTATAAAGGTGATAATATACATACGTACAACTATACGCTCGTTTGCCAGAAGACCGTCATAACTCTAAAACAGTGCTCATACTACTTGTTTCTATTTTTATGTCCCACCATAGACTTTAACACGTCGAAATATGGATCGGGAACCCCATAAAGTATCGGGTGATCAAATTAAAGGTACTTTTTTAAAATAAAAAAAAAATTCAAAAAATCAAATAAAATGTGAAATATATGTGGTTCTTTCGAAAGGACATTTTATGTCATTTCTTTTTTGAATATAATTTCCTTTAAATGTTGGCCGCAACTACGCTTCAGGGTGTCCATTCTGGGGGTCGAACAAGTCGAGCATTTCGACCGGTATGGCTTTAATGACATGCGTAATGTTAGCTTCCAAAACCTGAATCGAAGCTGGTTTGTCAGCATAGAATTTGGACTTTTCGTAGCGCCAAAGAAAAAAAGTCTATAGCTGTGATATTACATGATCTAGGCGGCTAACTTACCGGTCTAACACGTGAAATTGGCTGCTCTTTGTAATGACCTCTTAATAGATCCATTGCTTGAGCAGCTGTATGGCAAGTGGAGCGAGCCGTCCTGTTAAATCCAAATGTCGTCAACATTACGGGCTTAAATTTCAGGAAGCAAAAAGTCCGATATAAAGGCGCAAAAGCGATCTCCATTCACGGTTACGTTCCGACCATCATCATTTTTGAAAAAATATGGACCGATTATTCCACCAGCTTATAAACCGCACCAAGCCTCTTGAACCTCTTCCTGTTGCCCAGGATGCGGCAATTTTGTTTATTGACTTTGACGTTGAGCCAGAAATGGGCCTCATAACAAAACAAAGTTTTGGTCGAAAACAGTTTTTCACCAAACGCTCATTTCCATTATACAGTTGCACAATTTTGAGACGTTGTTTCGGTGTAAGTTTTTCCATGATGAAATGGCAAACAATACTGAAATGAAAAAAAAATAAAGTTGAACACAACTCACGCGAAAGCTGTGAAAAAAAGCTATTGAGAAAAATACCTCAAGATGGTTCACCCTATATATATTTTTTACTGTCGTAAAGTTCTAATACAATCTAGCCATGTCCGTCCGTTTATCCATGTGCCTGTTGGCATCACGATAGCACCAAACAAATTAATCATGATGCCAAGCTGCTTGCCATTGCAAATACTTAGTAGGGACATAAATACTGTTACACACGTTTTATGCTGTAAAATAAAAAGTACTGAATGTTTTTGGAACAAATATTTTTTAAAAAATTTATTGATGTATACTGTATCCAAAAAGAATCTACTTATTCGAAATGTCCGCCTTTTGCCTTTACACACGCCTTAAGTCGCACAGGCCAATTGCAATAGCTGCACGAACCTCGTCCATTGGAAAATTTGCCACAGCTCGAACAAAAGCAGTCTTTAGAGATCCCATGTTGGGGTATCTTTTGTGACAAACCTTGTCCTCTAAAACCGCCCACCATTTTTAATCCAATGGGTTCAAATCTGGACTAACTGAGGGCCATTCATTAGAGGAAATGAACGCTGGCAAATTGTTTCGAAGCCAGGCCTGGAACGTTTTAGCCTTATGGGCCGGCGCAGAATCCTGCTGGAAAGTCCATGGCTGGTTTTGAAACAGGGAATTAGTAAGAAGCTTCACAACAGCTTCCTAAAACGGTTTCTTGGTAAACTTTGGCCGATGTTTTGACTCTTTGTTCGCAGAAATGCAGGTCAGTGACCCCATCGTAAGAGACACCCCACCAAACCATGACTGAAGCTGGGTGATGACCCTTTTCCACCCTTGGGATCAGTTCAGATGCTTCCTTAGATGACCGCGCATGCACTCTACCATTTTGCTTGTTAAATTTTTTCTGAACGGTAAAATTTTTTTCATCGGTGAACAACATTTTTCTGTGCAAGTTATCAGCGTGCTTCGCCAAAAGACGTTTGCATTTTTCAATCCTATTTTTTTTTAAAGCTGCAGTCAATAAATGTCCGGTACGTCGTTTGAAAGCCCCAAGTCCTAAGTCGTTTTTAATGATTCCACTTATGGACTTTTGCGTGATATTCATCTCACGCGCCATGATTTTCTGTTTTCGGAGCGGATTTCTGTGAATTCTCGATTTAACGGCTTTAATGACATGCGGTGTTCGAACAGAGCGTGGGCGGCCCGACCTGTGGCGGTCTTCTACATCTCTAGTCACCTCAAACAGTTTTATGCATCGGCGGCTACTCACTAGTGGGCGGAGCGTTTTGAAAATATCGCTTTTACGGATTGAACAGGGATTAACCGGCTCAAGACCTCCTGCTTCTATATTTAAATAGAAGACAAGTTTTTAACAAAATGGCAAAGTGACATTGATTTTCGTAGCTGCACACTGCTTTTATCATGATTTCGGGTCCGTAACAACCCTCTTCGGAAAGCTTTGCTGCAATTGTTGAAAGTAAAACCGAACTCTATAAGGCCAGGCTCTCCCCAAACGAATGAGAACTACTGTTGTAAACCTTACTTTTCAAGTTTTCTTCACACAATTGCCCACGAGCTAAACATATCGGATTTTGTCATTCCACACTTGAAAAGCGCTACTACAGCGATACGGTTCTCATTATCTGACCACTCCATGATGAAAGTTGAAACAATTTTAAAATCCCGTTACAGATTAACGCTATTGAGGTTAGCTTTCAAAACCCATATGACATTAACGGGGTGTGTTCAGTTCTACTATTGTAATGGGTGTATTCAATGGTGTAACAGTAGCCCGTTTCTGTAACTTGTACCGATCGCAGTTACCGACTGAAATTACCGAGTTGACGTCATTCTTACCATCACTGTTTCTTTAAATAGGAGGAAGCAAGCAATCATTTATAACTTTTTGAACCAAAACAAATTTTATTGATGTTGTTTTATACAAATAAATTGTTTATTAAAAAATATGTTTAATTGTGTTACCGCGGTTAAATTGTGTTTGAATATATGTTGAGGTAGCAAAACATAAACATTTAAGATGGCTGTGTGTTGAAATTAACGACAATTTATGAACCGGTTTCAGCGAAATCGGTATGGTAATGCAAAATAACCGAGTGCACGTGTTTGTTCACTCGCAATGTACATCACCAACTGTCAGCTTATTTAATTGCTCGTGTTTCATTTGTTTACAAATTTTTAACAAAACAATAGAGAAGGTAAGTAATAGTTATGTCCTTTAAATATATAAGTTATATTAAAATAGCAAAATATTTGTACATGAAAACAAATGCAAAAAAGGCTGCTTGTCACCTGTTTCGATTCTTACCGTTTCTATCTGATTTGTGTTTCTTTCCATTACAGATCGATTTTTTACCGATTTCAACGTGAAGAAACAGCAGTTATCACGAAATCGGTAATTTTTAATTTAGTCGGTTTGACGTGACATAAATCGGTAACTTTATGGTTAATTCTAAATAAAATCGACCAAAAAGCTTCATTGTGTAAAAATTACCTCTTCGATATTGATAAAACTTGCTGTCGTCTGTCATATGACACTCGATTTGTGTTTAGTTAGGGGTCGGGTTGAATCTTGCATCATCTCAAAGTTGTCCTAGGCACACATTTTTCAGAAAAGATAACTGTCCATGACTTAGGGAACGCGCCATCAGAAATAAACAAATGAGGTGCTCCCTGAAAGGTAATGATGTCCTGTTTACGATAATTTAAAAGTAGTTACATATTCTTGCTCGACATAGCCCTCTTAATGAGAAATATATCTTTGATTCTTTCATAATTAAAAAACAGCATTTTTTTATAACTTTTTTTTTAGAAAATTTACCAAATGTTTTTTACCAACTGTTAAAATTTCGGAGCGGCGCACTTACATAATTTAACAAAAAAAACATTTAACGTTTTATAATTAATTTCCTTTAAACATTACAAATAACAGCAACATACCGTTTTCCGGTCAAAAACCCAGTTTTGACAACTTTTGCCCACTTATACTCGTACATAAGCTTGCAACTATTATACTTAGTAGGGACATAAATACTGTAACAACATTGAACACGCCCATTTCAATAGTTGAACTGAACATACTCCGTTAATGTCATATGGGTTTTGCAAGCTAACCTCAAAAGCATTAGCATGTAACGGGATTTTAAAATTGTTTAAACTTTCATCATGGAGTGGTCAGATAATGAAACCCGTATCGCTGTAATAGCGCTTTTCAAGTGTGGAATGGAAAAAAAAAGATATTTTTAAAAAGATCTGGCCACTAGGGATTAGTCGCATGTTCGTCTACCGATGCATAAAACTGTTTGAGCAGACTGGAGATGTAAAAGACCGCCAAAGGTCGGGCCGCCCACGCTCTGTTCGAACACAGCATGTCATCAAAGCCGTTAAATCAAGAATTCACAGAAATCCGCGCCGAAAACAGAAAATCATGGCCAGTGAGATGAATATCACGCAAAAGTTGATTAGTCGAATCATTATAAAAGACTTGGGAGTTGGGGCTTTCAAACGGCGTACCGGACATTTATTGACTGCAGCTTAAAAAAAAAAATAGGATATGAAAAATGCAAATGTCTTTTGGTGAAGCATGCACAGAAAAATTTTGTTCGTCGATGAAAAAATTGTTACCGTTCAGGAACAATTGAACAAGCAAAATAGTAGAGTGTTTGCGAGGTCATCTAAGGAAGCATCTGAACTGATCCCAAGGGTAGAAAAGGGTCATCACCCAGCTTCAGTCATGGTTTGGTGGGGTGTCTTTTACGATGGGACCTGCATTTCTACGAACAAGTAGTCAAAACATCGGCCAAAGTTTACCAAGAAACCGTTTTGAAAGCTGTTGTGAAGCATCTTAACAATTCCCTGTTCCAAAACCCACCATGGACTTTCCAGCAGGATTCTGCGCCGGCCCAGAAGGCTAAAACGTCCCAGACCTGGCTTCGAAACAATTTGCAAGCGTTAATTTCCTCTGAAGAATGGCCCCACTGGATTTGAACCCACTGGATTACAAATTGTGGAGGGTTTTAGAGGACAAGGTTTGTCACAAAAGATACCCAAACATTGGATCTCTTAAGACTGCTTTGGTTCGAGCTGTGGCCAATTTTCCAATGGACGAGGTTCGTGCAGCTATTGACTATGGTCCAGTGCAACTTAAGGCAAAATGCGGACATTTCGAATAAGTAGATTCTTTTTAGATAGATTGACTGTAAAAAAAAGTACTGATAACTTTTTTCAATTTCTAGTTTTATTGGAATGGTTGGACTTTGTCATTTAATAAGAGAACACAATTTCATTCATATGACTACCACGCTGGCTCAGCAAACCCTCGCCCAATTAACCCAATTTGTCAGTACATTTGATGCTTTCGTTGTCAAATCTCTTTAATGGCAACCACGATTTTAATTTTTAGCGCTTCAATTGTCTTTGCATGCTTTGCGTAACATTTATCCTTACTCCAAAGGGCTCAAATCACAGCTTCAAGGCGGCAAATATCGATGTTGCGTTGGCTGTGTGTGCGACATGTGGCCCTATCTTGTTGAAAGCAAATGTCGTCCATGTCATTCTCTTTAAATTTTGGAAACAAAAACTCGTTGAGTCTGGCGCTGTAACGCCCACCCTTGACGGCGACGGCGGCTCCTTGCTAATTTTCGAAGAAAAATGGCCCTATGGTTCCGCCAGCCCAAAAACCACATCAAGCAGTGACTCGTTAAGGATGCATTCGCCTCTCAATAGTCACGTGGGCAATCGAGATGTCGCGATGCTTCATTTGAAAACAAGATTTTTCGGTGAAATTTTTCATCTCCAGCCAAACAATCTTTAGCTTCGTATCGATACCAACTAAATTCATTCAAAAATTTTATTTTTTTTCAAAACATTTTCCCAATTTTCAATTGGCGTGCGAGTAATCGTATGGAGTTTTGATTGATCAGTCAGTAACTAAAAATCATAGAAAAGCTGCAGTTGCGACTATTCGATTCTGTAATTCTGTCAATAGATCTTGCCATATGAGCAGTGCTTGAAAGCGGTGTAAGTGGTCCGGGTAAGAACATCTAACAGCTGTCAGCATTAGCCGTTCGGAGCCGGCGTTAAACAGCAGGTCCCGGTCAGCGAGTATAAGAAGTTAATTAAACACAGATTGTAGAGGCTTTTTTCCATGTTACTTAATGGGATGTGGTGGGAATTAAGTAAGTAGCATTTTTTTACTAGCAATTATTCAATATACTCGTACATACCAGAGTGAGTGTCGCACACATGGAAGGTAAATGCAAAATAGGTGTCTCACAACCCCTAATACCGATAAAGCGACTATTCTTATGTGTTTTAAAATCATGCAGTTTGAGGCAAGGAACAATGGGCTACAAGGGCCTAAACATCGGCGGAAGTCCCAAAAGCAACATCTAATGGGCGATAACCCAAAGCATGAACCAAGGTGGTCTAATTTCAGCATGGTTTGTTATTGATCTCTCATACTGCTCTTTAAGAAATTTGAGCAGGATGTGATTCAAAATGTGACTTTTTAAAAGAAAAGGAACTTCATATGGTGGGTATATAAAAACATAGACCATGATGTGTTCCATGCACAAGTCTTTCTAATATTTTAACTGTCGTTGTGGTGTCCGCTATTTACAGTCAGTCAGATAAGCGCCTAAAAATCTACCGAGATTAAAATGTTCAACAAAAAAGTTTACATCCTTAAAACGACATGTTATGAGTTACGTTTGTCTTTTCGCCAATGGGCGTCATGTACGTTTGAGTATTTCGGTGGGTATGAACATGAAAGAATAAGCTCTTTACCTTGACAAATGTTTGCACTTTATTGATAATAATGCCCGAGATGGAGATGCCATGAACAGCAATTCCATACCCATACAAACGGCACACACATATACACATATTCATATGAATGTATGTATGTATGCATGTGTTGGTAGATTGCTTTCATCAGACGCCGCCTCCTACTCCTTCTCCGTCTCCGTCTGACTACGCCCAATAATTGTAGTATGTACTACTTGATGACTTGGGAAATGTAGCCTCAAACTAATGTTGCTGCCACTACCGCTGTTGCCAATTGCCAATGCTATCGTTGCTGCTACTGAGGCTGGTGCTGTTGTTGTTATTGTAATGAATATGACATGTTAAATCCACTTGAACTGCTGGTGTTTAATTTAAATTTGTTGCTGGGAAAAAGCCCCAGCCATAAATGAACTCTAGCAAATGCCTTTTGCTGAAACCGTTTGTACTCGATGCTGATGAAGGTACCGCTGATTAAGATGATGGTGATGATGGCGATTACTTCCTACTTCCAGGTGGCATGAATAGCAAGAGGAAGGATGACTGGTTGCATGCTTACACGGTTAGCCTGTATACTCTCTGGGTCTGCGCGTGGGTGTATGTGTGTGCAGTTTGACACGCTTTCACATTGTGTTCCAGTTCTTTTGCTGCCGCTGCAGCCACTTGCTGCTGCATCTTCATCATCATATTTCAAACCAACCACTTCACAATGGAAATTGTGTCAGGGTCAGGATAGGTCGCCGTACTTTTCAGCTCTCACCAAGAGCAATTGCTTGCAGCAATCCGGCAACAACACAACAGCCAGCCGCAGTAGCAGCAGCATCACGACAACAACAGAAGCAGCAGCAGCATCATCTACTGCACTTGTTGTTTGTTTAGCATTCGGTTTTCAGCTGTTACACGTTTTCCCCATGTATCCCTTTTGTAAATGTGTGTATGTACTTATTGCACAAATACATTTATATATGTATGCTCGATGTTTCTTGGTATGGGTGCACCATACGTACAATATTCCCGGTAATAGGTTTTTCTGAACCGTGTACAGTGTGACTAGGTTCGGATCTAGAGGTGTTTGATGGCTAATAAAACGTGGTAACTCTATAAAAACAATAAAAATGTTCATACTTGTATGAATATACTTGTATGAATAAATGTTTATGAATTATACTATGCAACAAAGTTTCGGACTTCCGCTGGGGGGTTGGATTATTCCTTTAGGAATTCTGTAGTGAGTATAGTAAATGCACGAAAGGTCTGGGTTCAGGTAGGTCTTAGTTTTTTTTTGGGTCGACGAAGATTAAATTTTTCAATGCAATATTCCTTCATTTTCAAGAATTTTTGTGATGAAATGTCTTAAGTAAAATCGTATAGAGATAATTTTCGAACAATATTTTTACATCCTTTCTCTACGTTTGGCTTGTCCTTTTTGTCATTTTTTCGATAAGATGGAGTTTATATGCTTTACAATTTTGTCTGTTAATTTTGGTACTTTTAGCGTGTCCAAAGGACCAATCCTCTTGTTACGGGTAAAAATGCTCCTTTTTGGGGTAAAATCTCCTACAAAAATTCAACTATTGTCATTTTTGCAATGGTCGAAAATAATCAATTCAGAATATCTTCAAATAAAGGGTGGTTACATTTTATGGGCCGATGTTGAACATCAAGTTTTTTTTGCATTTCATTTGATATTTCTCAATTTCAGACTAACTCAATTTGAACCATGGAAGGATACACAAGCGAGCAACGCGTTAAAGTTATTTAAAATGAAAAATCAATTTTCGAAGAAAATCATCTTCAGGGATGAGGCACATTTTCACCTCAGTGGATTCGTCAATAAGCAGAGTTGCCGCATTTTGGCAAATGATAATCCAATAGTGATTGTCGAAAAAACAATGCACCCACAAAGAGTGACTGTTTTGGTGCGGTTTATGGGCTAGCGGCATCATCGGGCCGTATTTTTTTCCAAAATGGTACTTGGGGCTTTCAAGCGACGTCCCGGACATTTATTGACTGCAGCTTTAAAAAAAAATAGGATTGAAAAATGCAAACGTCTTTTGCTGGAGCACGCTGATAACTTGCACAGAAAAATTTTTTTCACCGATAAAAAAATTTTTACCGTTCAGGAAAAATTTAACAAGCAAAATGATAGTGTTTGCGCGGTCATCTAATGAAGCATCTGAACTGATCCTAAGGGTGGAAAAGGGTCATTACCTAGCTCCAGTCATGGTTTGGTGGGGTGTCTCTTACGATGGGGTCACTGGCCTGCATTTTTGCGAACAAGGAGTTAAAACATCGGCCAAAATTTACCAAGAAACCGCTTTTTTATTTCACACTTGAAAAGCGCTATTACAGCGATACGGTTCTCATTATCTGACCACTTCATGATAAAAGTTGAAACAATTTTAAAATCCCTGTAGTCCCTGTATGTCTGTAGACAAACGCTATTGAGTAAGGGTAAGGATATTGTATAGTCTTTGGTGATCGACTTTTGCATATCCGTACTTGTTGTCTCCTTTGGCTTTTACATTTCAACATTTTCGTCATATACCCTAGCTAGTGCCTTGCAAATATTAAAATATGCGTAGAATTAATGAAACATTCTTCACTGATCTAATGACGTATTTTTTATTAATTTCATAATTTTTTAAAAAAAAGTTTTGTTAAAATTTCTGAGTTTACGAATCGGTTTTATAGATAAGTTTGATAAAATCTTCATAGGTTCTCTAAAAAAAAATATCCTTATTCGTCATTTTGTTAACTAACACTGCGCAACACTTTTTTGGGAGTGGCTTCCTTTGGGAAATGAATGTCATAGGTAAGCATAGTAGATTCCTAAAAGAACGGGGTACAGACAGGTCTCAGTCATTTTTAGGGGCTAAGGAATTTTTCTTTTTGAAATGCAATACCGTTTAATTGAAGTTAAAAAATAGTACATATTCTACCATTTTAGCGAATTTTAGTGATGTGATAAGTACAATTGTATAAAGATAATTTTCGTAGAACATTTTAAGATCCTAGTTCTATTTTTGGCCTGTTTTCTAAGACGGCAAAGTTATCTTATTTGGTCTTTAGTAAGCAAATGACATAAATCAGTTATTTTTAGAATGGAAACCAAAATAGACACAAGTGGTACCGAGAATTTATCCTTTTACTAAGCTGAGAGAAAGGCGACAAATCGATTGTTTTGTGGACATAATAATTGGAAATATTGCACTGATTTTGTCGTTTTTGAAAATTTTAATTTTTGAGGACGAAGATGACTCTTTTTAAAGGGTGGTTAAATTTTAAATAAAACACAAATTATATAGGAAATTGTTGTCAATTCTTTTTATTATAATATTAGTATGGTTCAATTATGTATGCAACAAAATATCGGCTAAATGGCCGCCGCGACCTCGGCGGCACTCTTCTATCCAATGGTCCAAATTTTCGATGACGCTGAGGTTATACCTTGAGGTTCTTTGCCGTTAGTGAAATCCAATAGGTTCATATCTGGACTGCCTGAGGGCCATTCTTCAGAGGAAATGAACGCTGGCAAATTGTTTCGAAGCCAGACCTGGGACGTTTTAGCCTTATGGGCCGGCGCAGAATCCTGCTTGAAAGTCCATGAGTGGCTTTGGAACAGGGAATTGTTAAGAGGCTTCACAACAGCTTCCAAAACGGTTTCTTGGTAAACTTTGCCCGTTGACATCGATTCGTGAATGATGTTTGCTACACAGCCATCAAAAGAATGGCTCTTTTTCGCGAGAAATTCAATTGTCGTGTTATCTCACGACACGGCGATGCTAACTGGCCGCCACGATCATGTGATTTGAATCAGTGGAGGACCTCGATTATGTCTCAAAGTCATTGACAATATGACCATCGGATAGGGGTATGATACCGAGCAGTTGTGCCGATATTTTTTGTGTCACACTTAATTGCAATTGATTGATTAATAATACTAACAATTCCGTGACTTTTTCAACTTCCCTCGTAGTTATATGAAAGGCAACACTGCTCCCATCAAGTACCGTCTGTTAATGGACTACTTTAAAATCTTGAGAGAGTTCCGTCATTTATTTTGTGTTTAACAGCTGTTCAAACATACAACCTCGTGGATTTTGTTAAAAATGGAAAAAAGTAAATTTCGAGTGCTCATTAAAAATTATCTTTTGCGGAAAAACATCGTCAATCAAACCAGTGTCGTTTCAATTTTACATAATGAGTTGGGCTTATGAAAGCTGTCTGCAAAAGCTGTGCAGCGATGTACCACTCAGAATTGACCGTCCTACGTTGCTCAAGCGGAACAGTCGTCACATGACCAGTTTTGCCGAGGATACAGGCGGCCATTTCCTTCGAAATGTTTCATCCACGAACAACTTTCGTTGGATTTGGCTGGTCTTCGAAGACCCACACAGCCGATTGCTGTTTTGTTTTGGACTCATACGCATAGATCTATGATTCGTCACCTGTGACGATCTTATAAACGTCTTTTGAAGCACCGCGATCGTATTATTCCAAATTTTCTTTGCACCAATCGACACGAGCCTTTTAGAGATTGTCAAATTGTGCGGAATCTAACTAGAGCAACCCATTTTTACGAATGTATGCTGGTGAAAGAAATGTCCAAGAATGCCCCTATTTCACGGTATGTCAAATGACACTTTCTTTTTTCCCGGAATGACGAATAAAGAAAAACTCTAATTGGGTCCAATTTAATAAACATTTTGTTTGCCTGTAAATTATCCTTCAGGGTTGACTACGTCCGATGTTATCATAATTTTGCTGGCTTCATTTTGTACCAGTGTTGCTGCCACATAGTTCAAAGCAGTTCACTTTAGAATGCCACTTACATATGTGTGCGTGAGCATTTCTGTGTAAATATTGTTCCAAGAGTGGCAAATTGAAAACCAAAGGTAACGCCCCAAAAATATACCTAAACTATTGGTAATACTCGTACCCCAGAATGCTACTGTTGCTACTTCTGCTATTGCCAGGACCAAATATTGGCCTTGCGTTGCATTGTTTGCACTATCTCGAGCGTAAGCATGCGAAACGTATGTATGTGTGTATGTATGTAAGTACATAGCAGAGGCAATGGTAACGATGTTGTCACCGCTGTTGCCAGTGGTGCTCTTCTCGAATGTGGGATTTTACACACTTTATTCTGGGTGGGTGGTGGTGGTAGGTGGCGGCGATGAGAAGAGGCAAGATGTGATATGTGTCCTTAGGTTGTGCCTTCACATTGCTGCCGCTGCTGCAATTCACGTTGTTTGTTGTTAAAGGTCGTGTTGCTGCTGGTGCTGATGTTGGTGGTATGGGACACATTTCTATATTTTCACAGTTAATGGAAAATTTATTAAAGTTGGTGCAACAGCAACAACAGCCATAACAAATTAGTTGATAATTATAAAAAATATCTTCCACACACAGTGGAGGCTGGGTGCGTGTTGCAGCTTTTTCGTTGCTTCGCCAGTACTTTTCCACTGGGTTCGTTTTTCTCCTCTGCGGGCTCTGGGTAATTATAATTATGCTCGGTAGACATTTTTCGCAACGTATTCCACTCATGATGCTCCATTGTATGTGGCCATAAATTCTGTCCGTGTGTGAGTGTGAACAGTGGAAATAGATAATAATACACGCTCGCAGTTGGATGGTCTTTTTGTACAGTGGCAAGTGATGAGATGCTCGCAACCATGGCTCGGTGCACGCACACACACACACATGTCCCTTGGTGTGTGTGCCTGCACAAACGTGCATACCAGCATATCTACAGAATATGTAATTTTAATTAGGAATTAGTAATGTTTTAATTAAATTTAATGTTGCATTTACCTTGAGGACTCTTTTTCGAAAAGAAAGCATTTCGAAATTGTCTGTGTGGCAGTGAGTGTGTGTGTGTGTGTTAATTGTGCCCAAGGGCAAATCAATGATGATAGATTCGATTTTAAGCAAGGAGAGATGGTATGTGTTGCAATTGTAAACGTGTATTAGGAAACTTAAAGAGAACTGCTCAGTAGAATATTCCAAAAACTGGTTTGGAAATTTCGTAGACATCTCTTATTCGCATATGAATTTAAAAATTTTAAATTATATCTAATATCAAAAACAATTGTACAGATGTATTTCCTCACTAATATTGGAAACTTTTTAAAGTTTTAATGGACTGTAGCTAATGTACCTAGCTAGAGCCCCAATAATTAAGGAAAATAGGTATCACCCGTTAAAAGCCTGAACATTTGTAATATTTACTATTTCTTGAGTGGACTAGGGGATTTTTGATACCAAGTAACGGTCAAATTGGACTTAAATCCTAATATGGGTAATTTTAGCTTTAATATTTGTGGAAACAACTTAAAAAAGTGCCACTCTACTATTCAGAAGAATCCGTGCCTCCGTTTGGAGTTTGAGCAGTGTCGGACTTAAGCGATTCGTACAGCAGGACGCTCTCGACTTGGAACTTTATGTAAACATAAACCGGGATAGTTAAAGGTCGCAGATCCAATTAAAATGGTACCCTGTATAAAAAGTCGACTTTTGACTTTTTTAAACAAAAAATATACATCCGACTTTTTGGCGGTAAAAAATCGGTTAATCGATTTTATTTCGACTTTTAATAACCTTTTTCATATCTTTACACTCTACCGAGGGATTTAAAGTAAATTTGTCTTTCCCATTGTAAAACCACCAAATATTGATCAGCGACCCCATTAAGTATATATATATGATCTTGGTAACATTTTAAGACGATTTAGCAATGTTCGTCCGTGAGTCTGTTGAAAGCACGATCGTGGCCATACGAATTACCCTATGATTCTGAAATTTTGCATGATGATGGTATTATAAGGGTCATAAGCTGTCTGTGAGAGGGCATATTCTACTCAGGGAAAAATGTTTCCATTTATGGACTTATTCCTCGGAAAAACATCGATTTTTAAAATCTTGACACATAAGAATATGTGAAATTTTATGGGGCTATATTACAAAATTAGCCTATATGGTTCAAATTAGTTTAAGATTTGATAGGAATGTTCTAGAGCGGTTGTATCAAATATTGTGATTGACCCTTGTACTGGGACTATTACAAGATATGAAGATATCAAATCGGTAAAACATATGTGTGGGAGCTTTATCTAAACCAATATATTTCAATTCAATAACGTCTGTTCTTGGTCCAAATTTCTGTCAAATTTCCCGAAAATCGGATAACAACTGCGAACTGCAGTTTGATTACAAGATTTATATGCAATCAGCTCCTGATTCTGTGTCGATCGGTGCACTCAATTTAGGTCTTGCTCACATATTTTTTGTAATACTCTGTAACACAGAGTTGTCTGACTGAAAATGTCGAAAGCAATAGTCGATTATTTGATTAAAATAGGATTATCAGTCTTTCACGACATTTTAAATTTTTGCAACCAAAAGTCGATTAGTCAACTAATAGATAATCGTCTTTTAGAACCCTTATATAGGTCGTTTGTATAGGGGCCATATCGTAGGAATGGTTTTTGCTTATTATGCTAAAGTTCAGCATAATAGGAAGGGGCCAATGGATCTATATTTTAATGTACTAAATTTGATCACTGTCGTAAGTAATTTGTTGTTCCGTTTGGAACAGGACTTTGGAACCTTTTGCCTCGTTGTTGGAACCATTTGGCTCTTCTACTCTAATACCTAATGTGTTTCCACTTAACCTGATACTGCAGGGTCGAATTTATCCACGACTTTTCTTTGTCATTGACAGTACCTGTTTTTCTGTTGCTTTGCTATTTTCCAATTTTTTTTTAGTTTTGGTCTCCAATTCAAAATTGTAGAGATTAAAATGTGTATATTTTGCCAACCGAATGCTGGTGTTGCACAACCTAATGTTGATTGGGAAGACAGCAATTTTCAGTAATGGGAACTAACTCTTTCGGTTGAAGAAAACAATTATCGGCAATCCTAACAGACTAAGATAGTTATTGGAACTGAATTTGTACTTGTATTGGTTGTTGTTATAGATTGTTGGTTATAAGTAGATTTTGAAAAAATTTAATATTTTACTGCCATGCAATGGGTCAGGTCAACTGATCAATAAAATAAATACGTCTTTGGATAAATGTTTAGATAAGCATTGCAGTGATGCCGTGATGCAGTGATACAATAACTAAGATATATTGCAATATTTATTGTCAAGCTTTTGGTGGCCGAAACTAGGGAAAAAAGCAAAACAAATTGGTTGTTGTTTTGAATAAAAGAAAATCTACCTATGGCGAAAATTCTGATCAATTCTGAGTAATGTCGCTAAGTTACAGCTAAGCCTGTTTCTATATTCTGGAATTTTTTATTTATTTATTTTATATTTTTATTGCAGAATCGTTTGGAAGCATTAATCGTCTAACTCAAGAAACTTAAACTGTCTGACCATTTATTTTTGTTTATATACATTTTTTGGAGATTTCGAAATATGTTTTCGTTGAAACATTTTGCTGTGACTGAAACCGATAATATATTATGTTACAACAGCCAACTAAACAGGGTTTGGTCACAACAAAGAACTAATCTGTTGCCATTACCAATTATTGGTACCAAAGTAACATGTACATCACAATTGGTTGGTTGCTATAACCGTCAGTTGTCGCAACTAATATTTAAACTAAACTCGGTTTGTATAACTGTTTTATTGGCTGTAAATATGGTAGTAGCAACAAAAATTCGGTTTATCCAACTGAATTTTTGTAGTTCGGACCGATTTCCAACTGATTTTTTTTCTGTGTGTATATAAGTATAAGGAGGGCGCGATTAAACTGGTTTTTTAAGTTAGAAGGCTGACAATTGGTACAAAATTTTAGGGTACGTTGGGGATGGTTTATGTGTAGTTTGCATGAAATCGGCCCAGGCGTGGTACCTTCCATACAAATTACAAATTAAAAATCTTTTTTTTTACCAACACTCAATGGTTTTTCCCTTTACATGCGATGCATTGCGTTGGTAAGTGGAAAGTAAGGGAGTTCAAGGGGGAAAGAGGGAGTAATGTTTGTTGACATATGACTTGAATTTCTGCATGTCGTAGTTGGTGGGAAATACATTCGCCGTAAGTTGATTCCACATACGGACAGTACGGGCCAAAAACGAATTTAATCTGTAGTGTATAGTGCGGTCAACCGGCCAATCGATAACAAATGGGTGTGAATTCCTGGAAAGTCGTGTATACCTGCCGAACATCCTCACGTCAGGAATAAGACGATGAATGTCTGAAGAACACACACCATGAAAGTAACGATAGAATAGCGTCACACAACCCACATTCCGTCGATGCTCAAGGGGAACAATAGAGTTGGATACCCTACTGTCATCTAACAACACCATCGCCCTCCTTTGAAGCACCTGCCCATATATGGGAGTTGTATTCCATCTTTGGCCGGATGTAGGTTGTATAGATATCTAAGAGATCTTGCACCGCTTTAGAAAGCCTATACACACCGCTTTAGAAAGCCTTCACTTCGAATACATGCCTCGCCCAACGAGCGTCACATTATATTTTCATGCCCAGAACATCAAGAGCATCCGATTGTTTGATATCCATACCATCGATAGATAATGACGATACTGTTGGGTAGATATCAAGAGCCACGACCTTACTCTCACCAAAGTGGTGGATGGACTGACTTCAACGATCCGATAGGAAAGTCATCAGATCCCCGTAAAGCGATTTCTACGGAACCCATACTGCCGATCATTAAGTAGGTCGTTGGTCTCCAGATACCCCACAAGATGGTGATTGACCATGCTCTTCATTACCTTGGAGAGCGCAGAGCAAATCACAATGGGCCGATAATTCGCAGGATTGTTGGCTTCACCCTTTTTAGGGATCGGCTGGACGTTCGCAACCTTCCAACACGCGGGGAAGACTCCTGCACGATAAGCAAGGTTGAAGAGGTTGCGTAATGGACGGGCTAGCGTCGAAGAGCAACAAGTGCCGAGATACCATCCGGGCCCAGGGACTTACTAACATCGAGACCTGTAACCTTTAATTAATCGTCATAAAATTAAAACATATCAGTCCATATTTTCGCAAAGCCCCCTTGCCCACCTCATATGTCATATAGCCCCATACAAAGTTACCACTTGAGTTAAGGATCAGCCGCTTTAAAAATCGCAAAGTAAATCCAATTGTGCTTCAATCTAAACTACCTATGCTCGAATATATTTATCTATCTTTTTATTAAGCCCCTATAAAAATGAGCATTGCAATTTAAAACAAACAGGTCGGTCCATTGAAATTTTGCAGACACGTTTTGATGGGCTGGAAGGGTTGAAATTTCCACACAAGGACTAAGTCAACATCTGGAAAATTTGCTAAATTTATAGTGTTTTTCGTTATAGTATATGAATACTATCGAATCCACATAATGTTATGTTCGGCTAGGAGATATTTGTAATGCGCATTATGGTGTGATTGGACAAGGGGGCGTGGCAACGCTCACACAACCCTGACCTAAGAATCCAGAAAACATTATTTCTCCCAAACAGATTTCCTTGGCTACAATTGTACTTTTTAGAAAACTAAAAAATATTTACTATCGATCCAGGACCATTGAGCGCCCCTAAGGCGATAATTTCAAATTATTATTAAAAAATATATGTGTTTTAATTTCTAAAGTTGTAGTTGCAGATATATCCCGTGCTATATGAAAACTATTGATTTGCAGAAAAAAAATTATTGCGTTCTTTGAGCCTCGACGAAATACGAGTATTGGGAAACTTTTAATAAAGAAATAAAATGGCAACAACTGTTTTTTGCTTATGGCCTTAAGCCAAACAATAACAGGATAATACTTTGTTTCCTTCTAGTTTGTGCCTTAATGGAATGAATGATGAAGTTAATTACAACTTTATTGACTCCAGACTTTTAATAAAAATACAACTTGTTATGAATTATACATATATAAATATATATGTATATACGCGTTCTTATTTATTTTCTTATAACTTTTTTGGGATGTAATCATTTTTTTTTCTTTTAGTATTTCTCTTTTCAAAGGTACTAAACTTTACATTATTCTAATGTTTAAAGCATTAATTCGATATTTATTATACAATTACTTTCTACAAACTTTTAAAAATAAAGATTAGGTGGCATAAAACAGTGATAGTAACAAGAAAAATAAAACTTAAAAGCAAATCTATACAGTTGGTGGCACAAAATCTATTTTTGTTTTTGGTGGAAATTTTACAAAATACAAAGTTAAATGTTTTTGTGAGAAAAGGGAAAACTATTGACTAAAATATTAAGTGAATCACATTAAAATGAATATTTATTTGAAAAGTTCTTTTGCTTTTCTCTCCTCCCCTTTTGCCTCTAGAAATTAAGTTTAAGGTACTTTTATTTATAAAGTTTGGTGATGTTTTCGCTACAAGTGGCCGGACCATGTTTTTCGAGATCTTTTAAATCGTAAATCCCTACATTTTCTTAAGAAAAATTTTAGTGTTTTTAATAACAGTGGCTGACATGAACTAAGTGTACAGAACTCTCTGACCGGACAATAATGCCCGAAGCAGATAGAAAGCCTCAGCATTTTTTTTTCAATTGCTTTCTTGGCATAGAAATCATTTTCAATTTTGCCAACCCACATAAACGCATTTTTCGAACTTGTGAAAATATCCAGTAATTGAAAATGTAATTAACTTTTAATTCGCACGTTATACATTTAAACGTGCGAAATAAAAATGTTTGTTTTTTAAATGACAAAACCTAAGAAATTGGGCAACCTTTGGTTTTTTTACGGCAAAGTAAGCAAATGATCATTGCGATTTAAAACAAAAAGGTCGCTCCATTGAAATTTTGCAGATACGTTTTGATGGACTGGAACGGTTAAGTTTTTCCACACAAGGACTAAGTCAACCTCTGGAAAATTCGCTAAATGTATAGTGTTTTTGGTTATAGTATTTGAATACTATCGAATCGTTACGAATTTTCCACATAATGATGTTATGTTCGGCAAAATAAATACAAAAGTTTGTTTTTAAAATGTCAAAACCTTAGAAATTGGATAACTTTTGTTTTTTACGGCAAAGTAACTCACGTATGAGTGACGATCCCACGACTGCCGGTTCTATGCACCAGATCGAACCCAAGCTGTACCCGGTGCTGTGCTAGTACAACAACAACGTATGCCATGACAGCCTACTCTGTCGACCGGATTGACCCGAGGATCAATTCGGCTGAAGCAAAGAAAAATTCTGAGGACTTCTATCTGTTTTTGTTTAAAAAAAATCGCTTACCTATTTGCGCCACAAATCATTCGTTTTGAAAATTTAAAATTTTTAAAAATTAGGTTATTCAAGAAAATCTTTTATCGAGTTTCTTATTTCTCACTTAAAATATTTTTGGAATAATTTTCCAAACATTTCCAATTTTCAAAAATAACGTTTTTTGACTCAAATATTAAAGCGTTATCGTTTAATTAAAACTTGGTTAAAGCTGTCAACACTGACTTGACGTAGTTGCCTTAACAGCCACTTACTTGCTTAATACGCGATCGTCAATCAAACAGGGCTTATATATATTTGTTGCGCCAGTCTGCAAGATTTGCGATTGTGTGGCTTCTGTCTTAGGTAGAGGGGCTAGCGCGGAGATAGATATTGAGTGTATTAGATTGCATTTTAAAAATAATTAATTTTATAAAAATGTACGAGCATACATATAAATAATGAAAAGGTATAGATGTATGGATACTCATTTACTATACATGGATAAATGGATATTTTCAAAATGTGTTCATGTGTCTCTGCAAAAATGAGTGTTAACTTTGATTTATATGTCAATTATAATACAAGATTGTGAACTGCTAGGACTATAAAGTGAAGATCAATTGATCAATAAAACAATCTATTAAACAAACAAAATAAATAAATTAATAAAAGTATTTGTTAATAATAAGTTAACATGGAATGGGGACAATTAGGCGCTTAAAGCTCATTTGAAAACATTTTGATTAAAAGCTTAATTGTAAAATAGTTTTTCTCCTGATAGGCGTAGAGCTTGCCAAAACCGTTGGCAAAATATAAAAGTTATATTCAAGGTATGATTGAGCCAAAAGAAATTTCAGTGAATTGTTCCTAAACTATCAAAAAAAAGAGCATTGTTTAGGAGAAAGCCAAGTCTCTCGAAATCTATTTCGACACATCGATAACACAGTTAAAGTTTTACTGAATCCTTAGGAGGTTCCACAACGCCTATCGCATTAGTTCAACGTCATATCGACTGTTTTAACTGAATAGGGTTTAAATCAACGCAAGTGCGCCCATCCACATAAAAGGCGTAATTAATTACTTTCATGAAGATCTGAAAATGTAATCTCTTGCTAGATGGTAAACCTGTTAAATTAAGAAAAAGGTATGTCGTAACACAAGGGCGGCTTGCTACCGAACTTGTAGTTTAATTCATCTTTAAAAAGCGACAACCGCAATATAGCCTGTGTAAGTGACCGATTAGTAGTACCGGGTTCAAATTTCAAGCTTGATACGACTACAAGTCCCTTTAACTAAACCTCACGCAAAAGAGATTCAAAACTGGCTGTTCCCACGCAAGAGTTATACAAATGCTTCGACGTCGGCAGTTTTTGCGGATATAGAACAACCAGGAAGGAGTTCGTTGCTATGGGCATAAGTGCATCGGGTTCCTGGAGCGGTATAAAAAGATATACACTCTCTCCGATCTTGTTAATGACCATTAATAGACCATCGAAGATAGAATACACATCTCCGAGATTACTCTTTCCCCTTCTCAAAGATCGAATATCTTTCGATTTGTGAATGGCATTACTTTGTTCCGAAATAACTTGTTTAGCCATTTCCATTTTGCCGCAAAGTGTAGAAACTATTAAAAACAACATAAAGTCATGTGTTGTTTTGGGGTGCAACGTCTTACAAAATAAAGAAGACAATTCTAACATGTCCGCAATAAGCTCTAGTTATCTGAAGTACTCCTCAAAAATGTATCCCGCCGTTTGGCTCTATTTTCGGCAAGTCTCTGCATCAGAGTTATTCTCTTTCTGGGTGTGGAGGGTGGTGACGAGGGTTCCATTATATGTTTACCATTCGGCGGTGAGACATCCATTTGTTGTAGAAATTGTTCGCTTAACGACTCTATGGGATTCGAGATATCCTCTAGTGTGGGTAGCAATGGTGGTGGTGAACATGTGAACGTGCATGTGTCTGCAGAATTTGCTAGGCCATTTTCAGAATGGTTTACGGAGGCGGATTCTTCTGTGTTCTGAAGTTTATTTGAGTTGTTTTCGAACTTTTGCAGTATCGAATTGAGGGGACTGTGTTGTGATGCCAGCAATGGTTTCATTTTAAATGAAGGATTGGCTTTCTTTGCGAATTTCTCTAGAAAGGAATCATCAAAAAAGGTTGATTCTAGGCGTGCCACTTCAAGTTCGGTGGCCTCTATAGCAGGTTTATTGTTCGAATCGCTGCGACACGGCAATGAAAGACGTGGCCTCATCATAGGCCGCTCTGTAGGCATTTCAGGTAAAGTTGAGGGTGATGCTAAGGCTTCTTGCACAACATTCCGGTAAGTCCGGGTGGCACAGCCTTTGATAGATTCTTTATTTGCGGGTATTAACGGTTCAGTTCTTAGTCTATAGGGGGTTATTTTAATGGGAGGCGTCAGTTCTGACGGCGTAGTATGTTTGTTATCCGTCATGCCCATGGTATTACGTCGCTTTAATGTGAGGCGTGTTGCTGGATCTTTGGGTTCTTCTTTTAGATTTGAGAGATCATAGACAAAGTCGTTATTGACGGGCTTAATACGATTACGTATCGGACGCTTCTGGCCGCTATCCACTTCTTGAGTTAAGGCTTTGCGCAACTTTCTACGTACGACAACTTTCGGCAGAGCAGCGTCTGGAGTGGACACAGTTTCCACTACAAGCTGTTCAGATTCTGTTTTCTCATCCGCTGTCGGCCTCTTGCGTTTGGCTTTATTCTCGTATGTTTTTACGCCATTCTCTTGTAGTCTTAAATTTTCAGTTGCTTCGCTGACCACCACAATGTCGTGCTCCACATCATCTTTGGAATACTGGATATCGTGCATTGTCACAAATTCCACCGCCATCGATTCACGCTCCCCCTGCATTTTGTGTACAAACGTCAGATGGTTAACAATATCGTAACGTCTGAAGGCACGATACTCGCATAAATTGCAGCCAAATCGTCGCGCTCTGTAGTGGAACATGGAAATGTGTCTCCGCAGATTGCTCAAAGCATTAAATTGCTTATTGCATATCTTGCAGCGACAGGTCAATTGTTTTGAAGCAGGCACAGAGCGAAAGCCCTTTGCCTTCTTCTTATCACCTTCGCTTTCGGGTGAAGGCGGCAAAGGTTCTTCTACGGTATCCTCCCGCTCCGCCTCGCGTTTCATCTCTCGCATTTCTTCTTTAATGTATTCTTTTACTTCTTCATTATTGTTTGTGTGATTCACCGTCAGCTCCTCCTCCGGTGTAGCCTGCTCCGTGGACACCATAAGATCCAGCGAAACAGTTTGCAGGCCTTCGCCAAATGTTTGTTTTTCCAATTTTTCGAACATTTCATTGATGTCGGAACCAGTAGTGGCTTGCGTGGAATTTGAATTGAATTCTTCCTCCTGAGGTTCTTGCTTTATGTTAACTTTACTTAATTGATTTGATGTGTACCCATAGTGATAATTTGTGATTACCGGGTGTATTTCGTGGTGCTCTTGAACCGGAAGCGTTTCATCATTGAAGTTTTTGATTTCGTTTTCATTCACTTTTTGATTTTCCGTTGTCATTTTAGCTAAGTTGGAGTTATTTTGGTTTTGTAATTTGGTGTGTATCTCCTCCTTGGTCGCTACTCGTATTTTACCTTGTACTTGTACACTCTTATTCGTCGATGGTTTCTTAGCGGAGCAACTTGCTAAATGCGTAGCGAAGGCGGCCCTTCTTTCGAAAGTCTTTTGGCAGAAGTTGCACGTCGACACCGGTTTACCGTTCTGTTGTGGCATGCCATTCGCGCCATTGACGTTTTCGAAATCTTTGGTAGAGGAGTCTAGTTGTAGACCTTTCAATTCACGACTAGGCCCTTTGACTTGGACATCTCCGATCTGAATGCGTTTCTTTAGAATGGAGTCACGCATTTTGCGTATGCGTTTTAAGGGTTTCCTGAGAAGAGAAAATTGTAAACATTAGTAAAAGGTAATGATCAGGAACGTTAGTTAATCGTATGCCGATTCTTTTAGGTATGGGGCTAAATATTATTTAATACGAATTAAGTTTCTGTCTTCTCCTAAAATCAGGGTGGGCCCTTGAGGGCTATATAAAAACATTGACCGATAAGGTCCAATTTTAGCTGAGTTGGATATTGTTTACAAGCTCTGAAAGCAGGAAGAATTATTGTATTTTATTGAAATATGCTTAGATATGGACCAATTTCAATAGCGTTTGCAATTGACCCAAACATTAACGATGTAGCAAGTTTGCGAGTTTACGATAGATGGACTGTAGGGCGGACAACTATCAATGAAATCATATAGTGATTCCAGGTCTATCTCCCTTCCTTAAAGGTAAGGCAGACATCGACACTTAGTACCACAGTGTGGATTTGAAAACAAAGGAAAATAGGTAAACATCATTTCAACAATTGTTGGTGTTTTATTTATAAAATTCCTATTAAATCACCCTATAAACTGGTATTAACTTAGCGTATATTTGTAGCATTACAGTGTTTTTCCTTTAAGAATTAAAGAGCATGAATAGCGTTCTAAAGTATTTCGAACGTGATAATCAGATAATGAAAAAAACTAACTACAACCACAAAAACTTGGTATGAACAAAATTGCGGACCAGGTAAACGCCATATCCTACAAACTTTGTCATCATCTCTAGGTGATCGTCTATCTATTGAGGAATTTAGTCTTGTAATATCAACACCGAGTGTTATAAACAGATCATCGGATCAGATACAGACATGTCTGGCGAAATCTCTGCATTAAATAATACAATGTTCCACCAATTTAAACATAAGACCAACAATGTTATCTGCTTTTAGTTTAAGTACGTTTTGTTAGTCTGACACTTAATTCGGCAGTATTTTAGTGCCATAGCAACTTACTTGTGTTCATTGGCTAGATGTCGGATAACTGCGGCCGGCTGCAGGAATGTTAGAGAGCACGTCGGACACTGGAATACGTACGTGGATGAGTTATGTTTCTTTTGTATATGAATATTTAGCGTTTTCTCGGTTTGAAATGGCATTTGACATATTTCACAGGAGATTTGTGCTTGTTCTTGTTGTGGCAACCCCTTTCCCAACTGAGTTGTTGGACTCGAATGCGATACTGGTGATGTGTCGTCAACCATTCCCTCTAACGTGGATGTTACTAATAGCGATGATGTTATGAATGTATGGCTAGCTATAGCCTTGCCATCGGGACCCACCATAGTATTTTGGTTGGTGTTCAACAGATTATGGACCTCGTTGACTTCAGTTCTAATACTGTCGGCTGCATTGAGTGGTTTGAGAGTTTGATAGACCGCCCGTGTTGATGTTGGAACGCATTCCAAATGTAAAATAGGATCACTTTCCTGAACTTGTTGTTCCGTATGTTGCGGTCTATCTGGCTGCTGATCAGGCGCTGCCGTCATTTGACTAGGATTCCTATCCTTGTTTTTTTCGGCAGGTACATCAGAGCGTCTTAAGCGTTCAATGACTTTACTTAAGTCACGTGTTGCTGTTTTTGTTGGAATCGGTGATGAGCCGGTACTGCGGCTTTTATTAAACCACGGTTCTGATCGCTGTTCCCTTGGTTGTATAATAACACTTGAGTTATGATCCTAAACAGATAAGATAAATGTAAGAGAGCGGTAAATTTTTAATACAACTTAAGAGAGGAATAGGATTGATAAAGGAACCAGGTATTGAAAATTTATAATAGTGATGTTTTTTTGATAAGCTTCGAAAAGTAAGACGAGATGACAAAACCTCAAAGTTAAGTCATTTAGAAACAAAATGTGTTTAATTTCGGGGGTTGTACTCGATTGTTTTCAAGGCCCAGCTCTAAAATGACTAAAAAATTATTTTACTAAATTTTTAATTTTTGTGAAAGTATATAAATATTTGTTCATGAAAATATGCATGGGGTACCGATCAAAGCCAGTGTTTTGTCCATAAATTTAACAATTTTGGCGGTCCCAATAATCTAACTACTGCTTTAGAATTTGGTAGACTTATGCGCAAAAATTTATTATTAAACAAAATCTTAATACAAATACACTCTGATGGAAGTTTTTTCTTCATTTTATTAGAAAATTCGTGTTTTAATTTTTTCACGTTTTCTATCCCATTTCCATCACAAAATTTGTTTCTATAGTAGTGTCGGTTTCTTGACTTAAATAAAAAGTTTACCGACAAAAATATTAAACTAAAATTTCCAACCCCATTAATGAATAGTCTTTAAATTTTCTTTTTAGTGATAAATATGCTATCGCCGTCGGATCAATAGTTTTTAAGCTACATTTATAAGTGCAAGTGTTTTTATTCAGTTTTTGTCTTTGTATATTATATTTGTCATTTCTAAATTTGAGTTTTTATACTAAAGCGTCATTATAGCATTACTTTTCAGAGAAAAGTAATCTTAGACTCGTCTGGACCAAATCCGTCTCATTAATTGAAATACAGATTAGTTATGTGTTTTTTTCGTATTGGTACAAAAATGGTAATGAAAGTGGATAATTTAGCCCATATTTGGTATTTGTGTTATGTAACTAACACTATTCATATGATGCTACTTGAAACAGTAGTACTATGGCAGCTATGTTACGGAAAGTTTAAACTCTAACGATCCTTCCATGCAATTGACACTATCTAAGTAAAGATTAGAACCCACAAACGTTTTCCCCGGTGCATAAAGTTCGCATATATTGAGCATTCTACAATATTCACGAGTTTTCCCGGGGAAAAAGCCTACAATGCCGATTTACGTTAAAAATTAATGGAATACTTATTAGTTAAGGTGAGGGAATGTCGATCCAGTGACTGTACCAGCCAGCAATAACGGAAATAAATTACGAATGTAACACTTAATAGCACTAACACATCTAATAATATAAATTAATTAAATATTTTTTAAATCAAATCATTACTTGACTAACCAAATTTAATGGAATTTTCAATATTAAAATAAAAATTACACTTAGCAACAAAGAATTTATTTGCCAGCATCAAATCACATTAACTTTTTTCAGATCGAATCTTGTTTTCTAAATTTGTATAAATCGTACCACAAAATTTGGAATTCGTGTTATCTTACCGTATTTCACAGTATATACGTTTGTTTAAGAAACTACGGCATCGCAACTGGGAGAGTTGGTAGAAAAAATATCCTGCTAAAAATATCCTGATAGCGTAATGAGTTCCAATTGAATATAGACAGATTATACTTAGTAGGGACATTAATACTGTTACGCACGTTTTATGCTGTAAAATAAATTGGAACAGGGAATTGTTAAAAGGCTGCACAACAGCTTCCAAAAGGGTGTCTTGGTAAACTTTGGCCGACGCTTTGACTCCTTTTTTGCAGAAATGCAGGTCAGTGACCCCATCGTAAGGGACACCCCACCAAACCATAACTGAAGCTGGTTGATGACTCTTTTCCATCCTTGGGATCAGTTCAGATGCTCCCTTAGATGATCGCGCAAACACTCTATCGTTTTGCTTGTTAAATTTTTCCTGAACGGTAAAAATGTTTTCATCGGTGAACAAAATTTTTCTATGCAAGCGTGATTCTCCAAAAGACGTTGCATTTTTCAATCCTATTTTTTTTTAAAGCTGCAGTCAAGAAATGTCCGGTACGTCGTTTGAAAGCCCCAAGTCCCAAGTCTTCTTTAATGATTCGACTCATCGACTTTTGCGTGATATTCATCTCACGGGCCATGATTTTCTCTTTTCGGAGCGGATTTCTGTGAATTCTTGATTTAACGGCTTTGATGACATGCGGTGTTCGAACAGAGTGTGGGCGGCCCGACCGGTGGCGGTCTTTTACATCTCCAGTCTCCTCACACAGTTTTATGAATCGGTAGACGAACATGCGGCTAATCCCTAGTGGCCAGAGCGTTTTGAAAATATCGTTTTTTTTTCATTTCACACTTGAAAAGCGCTATTACAGCGATACGGTTTTCATTATCTGACCACCCAATGATGAAAGTTGAAACAATGTTAAAATCCCGTGACTAACGCTATTGAGGTTAGCTTTCAAAACCCATATGACATTCAGTTCTACTATTGAAATGGGTGTGTTCAATGTTGTAACAGTATTTATGTCCCTAACAAGTATTCCTCATATTATAAAATAAGCATATTAGTCCGTATGTCTGCAGAAGCAATTTAGCAGAAATATGGTTACTGTTTAGCAAACTAACAACTGATTAATATTTAAAATTTACTTTTTCAAGATTCGTCGGAATTTCGTATTGTCCCATAGGGAGGAAACGACATACTAAACAGAAAGGTACGCAATTTATAAGAGTTAATACTTGTTCGATATTTTTGGTTTCTAAAGTTTAAAAAAGATTTTTTATAAATCTACAAACTAATTCTTATGCACGAATTGATCTTATGTCGCTAAAGTCAGAACCAGATTGAATGAAAACCTCTAAAATTATATCAGATCAAAATTGCGAATAGCCTAAAACTGATTTCTGCTAAAGACTCTAAAATGTAAAAGTCAAAAATTTTGGGAAAAAATGGCGCTGAACATTGCACATTAAATTCCCTTTTTAGTAAGGAGTGTTTACTAGCTAAATGGATAGTATTCATTAATTTCTGATAAAAAATGGTTCAACGTCAAATAGCAAATTTGCATTTGCTATTTTTCCGGCCGGGATCCCGGAAAATTGGAAAATATTTTTCGCTCTTCTGGGTAACCAAAAAGACTGGGAACAAAACTGTAATATCTTCCCGGTTTACATATTTTGTAAACCGGCATTTTTTACAAAGCGGTATTTGGTAATTTGGCATATTTCCCTGAGCTTTTTGTGTTTTCATTTTTATTACTGATTAATATAACCTCTACTATTTTAACTTTCCATTCCTTTCCTTCATTTTATAACAAGCTTTAGAATGAAAGCAGATGGGAGGAGTAACGAACGGACAGACATGTATCGTAAATATCATCAACTGGTGATAGTCTATCGGTACCCTTAAAAGTAGGTCTAGTTCAAAAACTTGTTACGGTTTCAATACGCGAAATTATGAATTTTCTTTGACTTTTTCCACAAAAAACAGAAACCGAAAAAAATTCCAGGTATTTGTCTATTTTTGAGAATCAGACTGTCGGGTTTGGGCATAAAAACCGAAATGTCGATTTAGTTCTGAGTAAAGTTAAGTCTGAGCAAATGTTAAACTTTCCTATGAAAATTCTAGTTTGCCACTGGCAACAGAAGTATTGACCGTACCAAATTCAATTAGCAACCCTCATACAATTTGTATACCAATCCCACGACAGCCGGTTCTATGGACCGCATAGACCCGAAGAGCAATTCTCGGTCTAGTGCTGTCACACCGGCACACATTAGCCGCTGTAACAACAATACTCGTATACTTGCACCACGGTTTATGGAGCTGGGCTCTTAATCAATGAACATTTGAGCATAACCGTTCTTGCTTACGAAAGTTTATTATATATGGCTGGATCGCATTTACTTATCAGTCACGAAAATGATTATATGCCGGAATAGTAAGAACAACTATGGTTGCCAACTATTGGCATAGGTTTTCGAAGAGCGACAAACGTTGGCATTAACATGATATGGATATTCTGGATGATAATTCCAGTAAAAATATTTGATAAATAAAAAACTGATCCAGTATGGAAGGTAATTATATGCTTTTCGAATTTAGCGTACATAATTACATAGAACAGCCTAAAAGACGTGTGTTACTCATTTTTAAATTACACGTCACTAAACGTAAAATTCTAGCTCTTCCTCTTGTTCGTAGAAATTAAAACCTCGACTATTGATTGAATTCACTGATATTCATTTTCAAATGTCTTATTTTAGTTTTGGTACTTTTTCCGAATGTGAACATATGAATGTATGTTTATGACGGAGGCACGAATGCGGTTTCAAAATTGTTCTTTTATTTTATCCACTGTCAAAAGCATTTATTTTAGTGCACCTTTTTCAAAATATAACATCGACTAACTAGGTAGACCAATAGAAATTTCCCAAGCAACAAAGGTCAAATTATGTAATTATTTTGTATGAACGATGAGAGAGATCATCTGCTTTTGCCCCAATGACACCATTCTAGATATTCCAATATTTGGCCATCATCAGGGTGTCCCTGGTGAAGTCATAGGTCCGCCCCATTACTATAACAAGAGGTTTTTTTAAGATTCACTATGTAATTAATCACTTCTGCACCCCTTCTTCCATCATCCCATACAAATAAGTCTACTTCCCCACATAACCCAAGATTCTTAGAAAAATTATTAAATGCCGAACAAAGAAGAAAAAATATTAGAAATGCAAACAAAAAAGACCATAACTTACCGAATAGGAGCGGTAATTACCCTCGGCCGAGAGTTTGCAGTAGATGCGTTTGTGGCTGATAAAATTCACCAGGCTGCGGAACATGTTGCGACATGCATTGCACTCATAGATGATAGAACATTCATGCAACAGCAAACGGCGGACCTGGAATAGCGAATTGCACGCACACACACAAACGCGCGCGGACGCATACATGAAAAGAGGTAAAGTAGAAAAAGGAGGTCAAATAACGCGAAAAACGACAATGTTTCACTTACAAATCACAGATATTTCATCAGACACACATTCCCCCATACATCCATAAATAAATATGTATGTAAGTACATTCATACGTAAACCTCAACATACAACCAAGTAGAAAGACTCTAATTAGCAGCCATCTACCATCCACCGCCGCCTTCTCTCCACCCGCCAAATCTTACCTCATCGGTACCGTTTTCATAGGCCTTTTTAGCCTCCAGGAATCCTGTCAGAGCCGTTCGCATCGGCTGCCGCAACAAGCTCACATCTTCGTTGAGCGCCAGGCCATGGAAGTCATTTGCATCTTTTGTGGTTTCTTTTTCCATCACGGCAGATTTGGTGTCCATGGTTGATGGCACGTACACCTCTACCGCAGGGTTCCGTCCGTACAACTTGTTTTTCTCTTTGTTGTATGCACTCTTTTTGTTTTTCTCTACCACTTGTATTTTGGAATATGTTTTGCGTTTTGTATGCTGATTGCTGCTTTATCGCATCACTTCGATTCCCATTTTGCTTGGTAATTACTTTGATTTAGTTGTAAACACAATTTAATATTAAAAAATTGAATGATGTAAAATCATTTCAATTCGGTAGAAAAAAGATAATAAAACTTCTTCTGTTTGCATATTTGCACTGAAATCTTTCGGTGACTTTTCCTTTCGATTACCGATAACACCAAAACCGCTTGTTAGGGATGGTGCATTAGCTATGCATAAAAAAACAGAGTTGCACTTTAATAGTAGTATTTCGTTGGTACTATATGAAGCGACAATGGGTGTGCGTAATAACGGAAATTTATCAACCAAACAGATGGAAAAGCTGAGCATGATTTCTTTGCTTGAGTTTTATGTATACAAGTTTTTAAATAAGTGTACTAACTACTGGTCTGATAAAATATCGAAATCAAAAATTAATAAAAAGACAACACAAAGCTTCAATACTTTGCTGCAATTAGTTAAACTAAAAATAACTGCGTTTGTTACGAGTTTTAAGTTTTGCTGTGATTTTTACATTTATGTATTTTTTATTATTAAATTGTTTCGTGCTGTTCAGTTTTCCAACAGTAATAAGAAATTATGAGAAATGAAATGTAAAACGTATTGTGAGTGAAACTAACACAACATAGAAAATTATAAATAACACTTTTTGTCGACAGGATTTTCAAATAAACATCCCCTAAAGATTTTAGATTTGTTTAAATAAGAAGAAGAATTTAAAAGGTACGATGCTAATTAAAATAAATCAAAAAGTTTTCAGAGAATTATCCTATTAATTTTTACTGTGATAGAATGATCTTTGACAATTATGTGTAAAACAACATGTCAGTCATTACGGCTTCGGTGGCATACCTCTATCCAATGGTCCATATTTACAATGAGACAATGGATTTTAAATGTCGTTAATGTGCCGAATTATATCATCGTTTAGCTCTTGAATTGTTCTTGGCTTATTGATGTACACTTTTTCTTTTAAATATCCCCAAAGAAAGAAGTCCAACTGTAGAAAATCGCATGATCGTGGCGGCTAATTAACATCGCCATGAAGTGAGATAACACCGCCATTGAATTTCTCATACAAAAGAGCCATTAAGTCGTTGGCTGTGTCGCAAGTGGCACCATCCTGTTGGAACCACATATCGTCCAGGTCCATATCCTCATTTTCTTACCATTCATGGTAACAGCTTGGCCGACCTAAATTTCGACGAAGTACGGCCCGAAGACATCGCCAGCCCGTAAACCGCACCAAACAGTTATTCTTCGTGGATGCGGCAACTGTGCTTGTACGGATCCACTGAGTTGAAAGTGGTGCGATTATGCTAACCAAAAAATTACGAAGTGAGTTTAGATTTGAACGTCAATTTTCGTCAATCACTGAAACATTAATTGGCAAATATGGTTGGGCAAAAAACTTGACGTTATAGTTTGACTCACAATTAACATCGTGCATTATGGTTGGACCACTCTTTGTTTTTATTGGAGAACGCCTATTCGAAACTTGCTTTGCCGTAAAGAAACAAAGCAAAAAATTGCCCTTCTTTAAACTTATTTGGAAATTCTTCATCTTTGACATTTTAAAACAAAATTTGTTGTTTTTATTTTCAAAATTTAATTAAAAAAAAATTTTGTGTAAAATTAAAAGAAAAAAAAATATTCTACAAAATTTTGAATTTTTAATTTATTTGAAGTGAAAAAGTGTAATACGTAAATGCGTAGAAAACAAACTCTGGTTTTTAATTTCTTTGATCCTTAAGAGAAAAAGTGTATCATTTTAATGTCTTCATTTGAGCTCCAAAACGGAATAAATTTGACATCTGTTAAAAAACTTGTATGAAAGAAAGGGTTCAAAGCAGAGCGTATTTTTATATCGGTTATTTAAGAAAAATCTGTTTTTCGAAAACCCGGTTTTCGGATATGATTTTCTCGCACAATCAGTAAACCGGTTATTATGATTATAAAAACGTGTGCGCATGTTACATACGTAGAAAGGGCGATTTTACTAATTTTTTAAATTTATAATTTTTTCAAATTTCTGGTTTTATTGGAAAGGTTGAATTTTGTCATTTAATAATGAAACACCATCCGATGTGTTTTCGCTTCGCCCAATGGGCTAAAATTTGTTTGAAAGGAGATGAAGAATTTTACCGAAAACCCGTGATTTCAGATCTCGGTGGCTATGTCAATAAGCACAATTGCCGCCCACACGTGATTATTAAGAAGCCAATGCATCCACAACGAGTCTCTGTTTGTGTGGATTTGGGCCGGCGGCCGTTATCTTCAACGGTGAGCGTTACCGAGCCATGATCAACGAAATCTTGCTTCCAAAAATTCAAAAAAAAAATGAAATGGATGATATTACATGTAAATATCGTAAACACAATGCAACCGTCGATATTTTACGCACTGTTTTTGAAAATTCAATTATCAGATAAAATTTTTATGTCGGAGCTGTGATTTGAGCCCTTAGGATTATCTTTTGTGGGGAGCCATTAGGACAAATATTACCCAAAAGCATTTTGGATGTAGTAACTATGAATTTTGGACCTTTACAACGTTTTTCCAATTGAAAACGTTGAAGGGTTCCCCATTTTTGGGGGAAACTTTTGCCGTTCCGAAGTTGTACCCTTGGAAAGTAGGGTACATTAGTGCAAAAAATCTCGTTTTGAGTCCTTAAACGGAAATGTATCATAGTATTTTTCAGGACAACTTTGTAACTACGCAGCAGCAAAGATTAGTAAATTTCCCTGCTTCTTATGATGAATTGTAACCCAATCTTATTGCCGGTGCTTTGCCACAAAAACCCATATCGAATAACTACCCAAACTGCTGCTATTCATTCAGTAGTAAATATTAGTCGTGTTCTTTTCAGGTAATTAGCTTAGTTATCAAGTAAGTTAGCAATATGGTATTCTGGCAACATTCAACAACATTTTGAATCATATGGCTTCATAAGCTAAACAAAAGTTTGTTCACAAACAAAAAGGAAAAATCAAAGAAAAATTGTGGAAAACGTTATTTCGTATAATTTCTTGTTTTGTTAACATTTCATTGACAAATTTAATTTCGTTGGTAGGCATTTCTTTTCGCCCTTTCTGGCTTTGCAGCAAGCCAACGGCATAGCTAATATAGATACATCGAAATTTCTCTAAATCTTAACAATAAACATTATCACTTACCGTAAATTCCATAAATTACAATGATGAAAAAACATTGTAATTTATGGAAATTGTTTCATTGCGCTTGTTCTATTTTCTTTTTCTTTCATTCTTTTCATTTTATTGCTGTATCATTAAAAAAAACATATGTTTTTGATTTTGTTATACAAGCCGGGTGTGTCATAAATTTTTTTTTGTTAAAAAAATAAGTCAGATAACTCTAACTTGTTTCGTTCCCGAGTAGCAGCCAATTAGCTTGTTTACCGAGTACTTCCATACAAATGCTTGTTAAGAAACATGAAAAAAACACGGCTATTGACAGTTAAAACATCTAGAATTTAATACTACAAAACACAGATGTTGACTACATGTGGGCAGTTATCCTCCAGTTTCTCGAATCAAAGACGATAAGTTGTACACCATGGGCGATTTGAGATTTATCAAAAAACAAAGTTTAGTAAAAATCATTTTGGGAATGCTGTTTTTGTGTGTGTTTGAAGTGTGCGAATTTAGTGTTTTTTGTGTTTCAGTTTTGACTTTCTAGCGTTCTAGTGATTCTGTACAAACGAATGTGGAAAAATAAACTCCAAGAATTTGTGCGTTACTGAAGAGTTGATTTTCTACATTATTGCAAAGAAGAAGCACATCGCCGCCCATCTGGTACAATTTATCGTCTTAACAGAAAACACTACACCACATGCAGAAAAAAAGTATTTTTAAAAAAGTATAATTGGGCTGACAATATTCGAAGAGGATCATACTATTGTTGGCTATATGGTTGAGGCACAACAATATTATGATCCTCACAACGATAGTATTATTCACACATAACCATACTATGATCCCCACAACCATAGTATGATTTACACTCAACCATACTATGATCTTCACAACCATACTATAATCCTCACAGCAATAGTATGAATCACACTCAACCATACTATTATCTCCACAACCATACAATGATCCTCAAAACCATAGTATGCTTCTCATACAACCATAGTATGATCCTCACAACCATTTTACGACTCACACGCAACCACACTATCATATTTACAAACATAGTATGATTCACTCCACCATACTATGATCCCCAAAATTATTCATTAGGGTTGGGTTATGTTGTTATTCAAAAATAGAAGTTTTTATGAAGCAAGTTATTTTAAATTGCATTACAATTAGTTCATAGCCAGATTTGAGGCCATGTTTTTATTGAACGTACAATTCAAGAAACAAAAATATATATTCCAACGGCAGTCGAAAATACTTTTAGTTGCCAGCAGGAGTGAATGCTACTTCACCGTTCGTAGACCCCAAGTAACGAATGTGATTAAACTATGATCAATGGCTATATATTTAAGTGCAGGCAGATTTTAAATCAACGAGAACCAGTCGGTAGTAGAGTATTTTACCGAACAAAGTAAACACAATAAAAATCACTCGAACTACCTTCCGATTGTTGTTGTTTTTTATAATGGACAACAACCATGAACTGTATCATGTGTATGTGTTTTTTGTTGCACCAATCATGTTTATGTGGTTGCTACAACCATATTTTCATTTCTAAATTTGGCAATTATACTATTGTTACATTTCAACAATATTATTATTGCCGCAATCATACTGTTGTCAAAATTAAATTCAAAAAACAAAACTATGGTTGCGACGAGCATGCTTTTATTGTAGAGAACATATTTTTGTTGCGGTGACCATATAGTAACCATATCTTTTCTCTGCGTGCACATGCAATAAGCTGAAGTATATTTTCGCGTTCTGATTTTATGTGTAAATTGCTTGTTTCTATTAGGACAACTACTGCTGCTGTTTTAAAGTATTTGAAACGTTAATGTCAATTAAAGTTTGCAAAATCTTAAATGAATAACTTCACTTGATATTCTTAACATTTTCAATAAACTGACTTTGGTCTCAAATTTTGCTTAGTGCAGAGTAAAATTAAAAGTTCTCCTTGAGCTTTTCTTTACATTAAATAATATCACGTCTTTAAAGATTCCCATCTACTTACCCATGCGGGAAATGAAAAATAACCAAGAATTGTGTGTAGAGTTTTTAAAAAAATCTTTCTTTATTGGCTTTAAAGCGTGACATTCATTATTATTCATCATAATTTATTGTATTTTTCTTTACTTTAAGTTTTTTTTTTGTTTTGTTTTATTACGAATACGTATTGCATGTGGATGGCCTGTCTACAATTTTACAATTACAGTGTCAGTTTTTTGTTTTATAATATTTCTTTTAGTTTATGGTATAAGTATGTATGTGTATTTTGTATGTAGGTGTATGCAGTATAACTTTTTTGTTTATTTATATTTTAGTATGCATTTCAGGATTTGTTCTTTATGTTGTTGTTGGTTTATATGGTATAGAAAAATAAATACATTTTTTGTTTGTTTATTTGTTGTTGCTGCTTTGACGCGTTCAATCAATAATTTGCAGAAAAAATAAAAGTTTAAGCCTTTTTGTCTTGATTTTTTTTTGTTTTCTTTCTTTTGGTATTTGTTTTGTATATTTAGATTTATACATTTATAGGGATATATTATTTTGTTTTAGTTCTCTTTTTGACATTTATTTCTTATTTAAATAGATGCAATCCATAAATATATTTATGTATGTATATAATCTATTGTTTTTGTTTTTTAATTATTTTTTTTTTAAGTTTATTAATAAACAGTTGTTGTCTTTTTGTTATTTTTATAAATGAAAATATTGGTAGTGATGCCTGCAGTGATTTTAACAGAATTTGTTTTTAATTTCCACCTTTGTAGCTGTGTAGCGTTCCCGTTGACAAACTATTTATTTTTTTCTGTTTTTTTTTTTTATTTTGGAAAATGTCGAAATATTTGTTGTTCCATAATTGTCGTATCTACTTTTTATTAAAAATTTAAAATAAAACACAGGGGCTTCATTTGAAAAAGATGAAATTTGATTGAAAATTTTGATTTACACGGGCTTAAGAGACAGGTTGCTTAACTAATTCCTGTCCTGGGTAAGCTAAGAATTTAATGAACTCTTAAAAACATATCTCAAATTTACTGATATAAAAAACATGTGTATATTTATTCTGGCTGATGAAAAATTAAAATTATTGCACACGAATGTATAATATTTGAAGTTTTAAAATGCATGTTTTATAGCATCGTCTATAGACATTTTGTTGCATAATCTTTTTAAATAAAACAAAACTACTTTGATCCAGACTTTTAAGTAAGTCCAACGGCAAATATCTTTAAACTGTCATTATTCTCTTTTGGCTTTTAACCGCCATAAACCATTTATGATTCCAAATCAGGTAACATGGGTACAATGTCAAAGAATACACACTTTCCAAACATTCCAAAATACTTTAAAAGAAATTTGAAATTAATAACATATCGTATAGTATTTTTGAAATACTATATTAATTTTCGTAAATGTCAAAAATACATTTTGGTATCTGCAACTGGGTTTAACTGCCATTGGAAGTTTAAATATAGTTTAACTATTAAACAAGGCTGAACTTCGTTAAAAACTGATCTCAGAATTAGGTTAAGTTAGTTTTTTCATTACAACTTTTTATTAATTTATTTTCTTTAACGAAGCACTTTAGAATGTATTCGAATTTTTTCGAAACGAGCAAGTGTAGTATGGTTATTATTTTGTTTGTATAAATACTTCTTGTTTTGTTAATTCTTTTGTTGTTTTGCATTAGTGGGTAGAATATCTGAGTTATTCATTTTCTTTTAAGCAGTTTGTCGTCATAGTAATGTATGCCATACGCCTGTGTCATTATTCATGCTTCATTCATTGCTTACAGAGTATTTATTATTTTTAAGTATTAGCTTTTCCTTTTTTTGTTTTTTTTTGTTCTTAGGTATTTGAGTTAAACTTTTAGTAAGGCACTAGTTACACGTTAATCTATCTACGATTATTTAGAGTTTTTTTAAATATTTATTTTTGAAATTTCTTCAAATTGTATCTCAAATGACGGGTTTGTTTTTAGATTTCTTGCGTTAAACTACTTTTGTGGTTTTTGTTCTGTTCACCAATTGTTTTTACCATTTCGTCCATGTTGGGATTTTCTTTTAACGTGTAACTACTGACTACGGAGATTTGATTTATCATAAGTTGTGTAAATTTTATTTAATTTTTCAATGATTAATTTGTTTAGTGTGTATTTTTTTTTTGTTAAAGCTTAATATTTAGCAATAGGTATACCAGGATACATTTAAATATTTATTTGTATGTACCTATATATATGAATGTATAAATATATTGGGGTTTCTCTTGTTTTGTGATTAGCATCATTTTACATTTTAGCAGTATTATGTTAGTAAATATATGCAATTTTTGTTTGGTTTCTGTTAGCATTTTTTCTATTTTGGTTTAGGGGATTTTTCTCACATTTGTTTATCTTAAATACAACTACAACTACTACAAATTGGGGGAGGGGGCGTTTTTTTTTTAATCTACCATTAACAATAAGATGCTTTTAATATCTTTCTTCAGTGTAACTTTTGTTTTGTTTCAAATCGAAATTGTTTATTTCTTTTTAATTTAAATATTTTTTTTTTTCAAAATAACTTTAAATTTGTAATTAAAGTCTAGTATTTTTAAGTTTGTGAAAGATTCAAGAAGAGGTGGATGTCACCAGACCCAAAGGCAACAAAAATTACAAGAAAAAATGTAGGCTTCATAGAGGAGCCACGAGAATTTTCGTTTATATTACAGTTAATTCAAGGGTAGATGGATTGAAGATCATCTTTGCTTTGAGTGGAGTTGCGTAAACGAGTAACAGGTTAAATGTTGGTCAGTTAATGGCGAACTGATCATCCATATGATTTAGTAATAACAAGAAAAATAGAAAAACGTCTTCTTTCATGATAGATAGATGTGCATTTTAAAAAGTTGTGAAAAGGCAAAACCCAACGCATGAAATTTATTAAAAATACTAAACACTGGTGTGTTGACAACTATAATAAGCATGGAATGGTAAACGTCGTACAATCAGGGACATGGGAAATTCGTAAATAAAACGAATTTTCAGAAATAAGCGGTCTTCCGAGATTCTTTTTTTTTCTTGTCATATTTTATAAAGAAAAATAAATTAAATATTTGATTACTTTTTGTATGCGCCAACCCTTATAGGTTTTCAGTGCGAAAGGCAATTATTTTTTGTTGTAACGTTTAACGAATTACTTATTAACTCAATCCTTAGTTAATCCTCACTTATTTTTATACTCAGTTTCACAAAATAGAAGGAAACTGAAGTTTTTACCAACACATTTATTGGCTCTTAAGCTCAGCGGTTGTTGATTAGTGTATGGGTATGTTCAGTGAAAGCCAAATTTCTATTGTGGTTATCTTTTTTCAGTGAATTCTCGTTGTGTAAAGTGTCTGTTTTCTTTAAACTATTTAAAATGTTCTATTGTTATTGTGATCCATTCTTTTTATTGCTAACTAGGAAGAGTTATGAAAAAAGTAAATTAAATATTCATTTAATTCACATATTTTCTGGGCAAGTTCGATTAAGACCTAGTTTTAATTATTCTCAAAATGCCTTGTTTATAAATACGCTACCTCGGTATGTTCCCAGTAAGGAATATACGGATAACTTCAAGTTTTATGTTGTTTTATGGCATTAGAAATTAATCTGTATTTCTCAAATTCGTCGCCATTTACAAGGCGGGAAAATGTGCATCTTTGTACCTGAAGTTACTTTAGCTATAGTCGGACGCAATCGGTACCCCGCCACGGAATCACATAATCACCGTTTTTATACCCAATCAATCTGCATTAAATTAATTTAAGGGATAGCTTAAACTGAGTTTAAACTGGGAATTCATATGTTTAAAAAATTCAGTGTAAACTTAAAGTAAAATTTATTTATCACTGATTAATTAAACATATTGTTTATGGCATTTTATATAACAATAGCATTAATAAGGATGTCGAAACTTTATAAAGTTAACAAGATAAGTCGAAACAAGATAATTTCTAATTTACCTCACCTCGTATGTCAATTTCCATACACATTAAAAAAGGATTCGTTGGCACATCTGAAAGGTGAAAACCGTTTTCTCCATTTCGACCAAAAATCTTCTACATTTTGTATGTTTTGGTCTATTTTTAATGTTTTGCTCTATTTTTAATACAGAGAACATAATGTAACCTTACGTTTTTATTACAACAACCATTATCTTTTAATGTCATATCCAATTGATCTGAGAAAATGCAGTCATGATGTTTGAATGCATTGCATTTAAATTTAAATAATTATTAAAGTATTCTGAAAGGACAAACTAATTAAAAAAAAATTACGTTATTTGAATTGGGTGACATGTCCATGAGGGGAACCCTCAAATCTTTCAGCAAAAACGAAAAATCTTTATTTGTATTTTTTTCAAATTTTTAATTTTTTACTTCGAGCTACATAAATTAACAATTAATTAATTTGCATAAATTTTTGTGTTTGAAATATTGGTGGGTGTGTATTTTTTTCTGTGGTTATGTTATTGAAATGTTCTGGTTGTATTGTTTTTTTGTTTATTTAATTTATCACTACTTTAAAATTAATCTTTTTTTGTCTTAAACGTTTTTAGAAAAAACGTCAGTTGGGCTTTATATTATTTGTTTGTAGTTATTTCAAAAATTTAGCAATTAAAACAATTATGTATAAATTTTATTATTTCATTTTTATTTTATAACAGAGAGCAAAAATATACACACACATCTTGATTTTCATAATTTTTTGGATGGGGTTTTCTTTCTGGTCTTCAAAATATTTACTTAACTACTACAATATACTGATTATTTTCTGGTTTGAAAGCTAAACAATTTAAATACAATTAAACAAAAATAATTTAATTACTTATACGGAGGTCAGTGCGATTTTGGAGATGGAAATTGTACTATAGCACTTTAATTAAAAAAGTATTATGAAAAAACATACACAAGACGTTCCTAAATATTTTAGAGTCTACAGTGTCAATTGAACAATTTTAAACTGTACCGAATATCAAGTCCATATAAATTTTCATATAATTAATATTTTTGGTAAGGATTTTAGGATTTGAATGACTTTGAAATAAAAACAAGGACCGCTTTTTGAAAACAAAACAAAAATAATTATTTGAAAATCCTTTGCTCTTTAATCAAATCTTGTTTGCAATGAACAATTCTTTAGTAAGTTAATTTATGATTGAGTGATAATCACTCACTAATTAAACGAAAAGTTTAAATAAAGGCCGAGTTCAATTCATCATTTTGATCGCACCATCCTTAATATAAATATAGGTTTATTTAGCAATTTCCTTTAAAACGATCATTTTCCATTATTTTTATTTTAGTTTCGTTTGGTTCATATGACAAGTGTGGTTGGTATTGATTCGCAGTATTTCGGTTATGATTTTTGAATTTGTTTTTGAATTATTTATTTTTTGGGGGGTAGAGACAGAGAAAGTTATTGTTTGTTTGGGTTTTTGTTTTGTTTAAAATGTCTAACCTATAAAATAATAATAATATAATGATTTACTTTAGTTAATTTCATTATAATGTCAAATATATATGTTAAGAATTATAATAATAATAAATAGGTAAGATGTTATTTAGTTATTTAAAAGCTTAGGTTGCTACAGGTAGAGGCTGTTCTGTTATTCAGTGACAATTGGTTGTGGTTGCTTGGTGTAGGGTAAATGGTGCAGCTGGAACAGTGGGTATGAGGAGGAACAGGGGTGGGTGATTTACAAGATACACACAGGTTAAGTAAGTTGAACTAACTTTGAACGTACTTACAAAATTTACTATTTACGATCACATGAATTGAAATAAAACAATGTGGCGATGGCAATGATTTCCGGTTTGAATAATAAAAAAAAATATATACTTATGCACTTTTTGTCTGCAATAGAACAAACGAACGATGGTACGAACGAACGAACATCTAAAGAATGAGGAGGCGTTGTGAAGGATGTGAGTACTTTCTAGATGTTAAAAAGGAAGGCAGGAAGAAGGACTTCCTTTCCATCCCTCAATGATTGATTAACTGTAAGCTTCAAAGTTACAAACAAAAATCATTCAATCATCATTCTCTTAACTATCGACTAAATAATTTAAATATATATTTTTATAATTAATGCATAATAAAAATGATGATGCTTGGTTTGTTGTTGTGATTGCTTTCTTTGTTTGTTTTTTGGTTGTAATAAAACTTAAGTGTTCTCTTGTGACATACAAAAATGTAGAGTTTGTTGTTTTATACAATAGTGGTGTTTTGTTGGGTTTGTGTTTAAGAAAATTTTTGGTTGAGTGTTTTTTTTAGTTAAGTATAAATTTAACGGCAGTTTCTTTTCAAATTTTCAACTTTTTTCTTTTACTTATATATTTGTTAAAGAGTTCCTCATAAATATGTCCTTGAAATTATTGTAATAATATTTTCTGAACACAAATTTTGAAAAGGAAGTGTACTTTTCTTTTCTTTTTAAGTAAAAGGGAGGGGTTTTATTTAAAACTTTATTTTCTCTTTGGGGACAGATGATTATTAAAAACTTACAAAAAGTCGGACATTTAAGTTAACAAGGTTAATATGTCACAATTATTGCTTATTATGATGATTTCGATTTTATTATCATTAAATGTACGATTGAGAACGAAATGTACGATCAATTGCTATGACAAAAACGACACAGTGGAACAAATGTTAAGAAAAAAATAGAATCTATCTTTGGTAAAAAAAAACTTACTTTCTCCGGATTTATCCTATAAAAAATGAGTTCAGTTAATTAATTTATTCCCTTCCGAATTTTCCTTTCCCTCTGGATGAATATTGAAAGCATATTGCAAAACTTTGTTTACTTTTTTTAACAAACAGATTAAAGAAATATCGTTTCCCTTCTTCGTTTTAGAAGATTCCAGATATTAACAGTTTAAATAAATGGCTATTATAGAAAATCAAGCTTTCGAATGCAACAAACATGTAGTAACAATAAACAAATTTGGCACACAATTTGGGCCACTGTGAATCCGATATTCTGTTCGTGAACCGATGATGCGTAAAACATTATGAAACATCGAATTGTTATCAAGAATTTGACACTATTGTTTATTTTGTTAAATAAACTAAATCATCAGCTTTTCAGTGTTGCCCAATCGCATATATATTTAGCGAAAAGAAAACGATAAGCTTATGGTGTCGCTATCGAATACAATGTAACGATACTGTTCTCTTTTGAATGCTCGAAATAAAATTGTGGAAACCCTTGCAGTAAAATACTTAATATCGGATAGGGAAAATACCCAACCGTGCTGATATAAACAGCACGGTTGGGTTCTTTCGATTTCTCTTTATTGTAGTAACTGCCTCGAGTCACACAATTTTCTTAGGTATGATTTTACGAAACGATCTCTTACGCCAATCACTGTTAATATTAGCCGTGTTCTCTAAAGGTAACTAGCATAGTTACCTAGTTAGTTTGCATTATGAAAATCTGGCAACATTTAACAAAACTAAGTGTAATGTGACAACAATGTTTTTTTTTTTAAACACCAAAGATAATACAACAGCAAGAGGGTTCATCGGCGAATTCGTCTAAAGAAGACAATACAAAACCATAAATTGTAATAAAATAATCAATGAAGTTAAATAAATCAATAAATTGCTACACTTTTGTTTATAAAAATGTGTAAAACTTTGAACTGAATTGAAGTTCAGTGTGAGTTGTTTTTTTTTTACTAATCCCATCTCTTGCTGGTGTACCCAATACGAATTCACAGATGAGATATCTTCTTGTTTGATTTTTTTGTATATAAGTAATGTTTAAGTTTTTTTTTGGAAAAGTAAGCGTGGTAACTCGAACTCATTTCGTTAGCGACCTGACGGCAACTCGCTATAACCTGGAGAGATACCATTCATTTTCACAATAATTTGAACACACATCTATCAATCAGCCTAAATATCAAATACGGTACGAACTGTAGTAACTGCATCGTCTTATTTAATTCAATGTGGCAGTTTAAAAATAGGACGTTCATTGAGTTTGTGTTTTGAGTTCAAATGAGTTTTAACCTAAAACAAACAAAAACCAAAGCCTTAATCACAAATACGATAACAATTCTTTGATCATATTTTTCTGATATTTTCGGTTCTTGGACTTCATTTGTGTACACGACAAACTATTTAGCATTCGTGATCAATTTAAAACTATCTAAGGCGAGAGAAACTAATGATATCATGGATTCGGAAAAGAAACCCTGCACGAAATGACTTTAATTTGAAAAATGTAGCATGAAAAAAAATCGCAATGAACCCTATATGGGTCACCTAGTGGATGTCAAATTTTCAAGGTTGGTGCACAACATAAACAGTCGTTCTGAAAATCATTTGTTTCTTTATCTCTCTAATCCTATGAGAGAGAACGAATTTATGATTTGTTCAAAAGATTGTCAATCACATGGATGTTATAAAAAATGTCACTGTTACAAAATCTCCTAATTCAAGGAAACCATAAGGAAACCTTGAAAGGAGATAAAGTTTGAAACTGCTAAAGGATTGTTCTCGTACTACTAATCTTCTACTGCGGGTTCGTGGGTGCCGATAGGATTACTTGACAAACATTTCGTATGCAGGTCGAGGCCATATCTTCAAGTAATTTGTCGCCACATTTGTTTTGTTCGTATCACGACTATTGAAACCAACAGCCCAGTAGCGAACTGATGAACAGCTGTTTCTTTAGTGCTATGTACGGTGTTACCAGATGTCAATATTTATAATGGAATTATTTTCAGTCTCCCACAATACACAAATCTTTTTTATATAAAGTATATATCGTTTCAAAGGTCTATTCTCTTCTTTTAATGTGGATAATCAACAAAGTTACAGGCTTCTAAGTACGGCAACCGTTGAATTTCACAATCCGTTTCCTACCGTACTCGACAAGACCTACAAGACAAATACTATGACTTGGCAGATATTTCAACTTCATTTTTTTTTGTGGCACTGTGTAATCGATCATGTTAATATCCGATAATCTTAAACAAGCGGCAGTTTCTTATGCAGGGATATTTTTAAAAGTTACAATCTAGCATAAACTGTCCGTTATAGAAAATAAATTTTTGAAGAGCATTGGGGAGATTTGATTTTTTTGTTCCCTTTCTACTTATGTTTCAATCAGAGAGTCGTTTTAAGAACACATGCAGTTTTTTAGAATACAATTCATTTGAAGTCCCCTCTTGATAAAGAAAAGTTCTCAAGACTGTGTAATGCTTCTACAATATATCTTATGTGAGCTGATTTTTCTAACAACATACCGATTTAATTTCACGTCTAACTATCGAGGTCTTCGATAATTTGCAATCGGAAACATCGTTGAAATTTAGATAAAAAAAATATGCCAATTTTTTGATTTTTAGTTTTATTCATTTTAATTTTTTTTTCAGTTTTCTCAAAGCATTTGTCCCACTGTCTTCGCAGTTTTGCAAAATTTAAATAATTTGGAAATGTTTGTTTGACTTATCTTTTTTTTCTTTTTATTACTATATTTTTATACTATGAAATAAAATTAAGCTTAAAACTAAAGAAATGGAGAGTAGAAAATCCGCATGATTTTTAATGTACAAAAGAACTAAAGACTAAAAGGATAAAGTATGCACGTAAATTATGAGGTTGTTATTTCTTTCTCTAAAAGAAACTATTCAGAAGGCAAACTAATAAATGTTTTCTATGTGAAAATGGACAAGTAAACGAAATTACATTCATGGAGGGAAAATATTTCTGTTATTTGGAAATTTGATTCGAAATTATGCAAATCAAAAAAAAAAACAATTTAACAAAAACTAGTGGTGGCAATAAGGCTTGATGTTCTTGTTGCTGTAGTTAATGAACATAATAATCAATACTTTTAGTTTTTTTTTTTTGTTTAAACATTTATGTATTTACTACAAATTTCTTAAAGATTTCTTGTTTAAAGATTGATTTTTTAAGGTTTTTTTGAAAACTTTAATGCGTGTTTTAAGGCTAAAGTGGCTCAATTTTGTATTCGTTTGGGGTTCAATCCAAAAAGTATTGCAAATTTAGTTTTTAATGTGTAGAATTATGTAAGTGTGTATGTAAATGACATTTTATGTATAAGTGTATGTGTGTAGATGTGTTTGTATGAGGTTCTATTTAATCTTATCATTCACTGTTTTCTTTTTTTTTTGGTTTTTAATGTGTGTTTTTTCTATAAAGAAAATGGTTTCTTGTTGTTTTTTTTTTTTCTTTTTTTTTTACTTTATACACAATTGGTTCGTTTTGTTTTAATGGATTTTTATGGTTTATATATTTTAGAGTTTGTTTTTAGAAGTTATGGTTTTTTATTTGGTTGGTTTAGAAAAGAATTTTTGCTATTGCTATAATGAAGAGATTTGCAAACAATATGCAGAAGTTAGTCTTTATCTGATAACTACCTCCGCTCGCGACGATGTCCTTTTCCTCCAACATGGGATAGTCGATCACATGGATAACGCCGTTGGTGCACTCGACATCCGGACGATAGACATTGATTTTCTTATAATTCCATATGATGACATAACCTAGAAAATGTTAAATGGTAGGCAAATAAATAACACGTTTTGCAGTTATAATAAATCAAAAACAAAAAAAAAATACAAATATTAATGACAGATTTATATCGTATAAATACACATGCGTAAAAATGGTAATGTTACTAAGAAAATTAAAATTAAATCATGGATCATATGACGCTAGTGGTGGGAGGATATTCCTTTTGAAATATTTTTAAAACTTTTGTATGAAGCAAATTTGATATGATCCTAAATGATTTTTGACGATAATTAATCTTCCTAAAGTTTTCGAATCTCTCAAATTAAAAGTGTGCTTTATTTAACAAGCTTAAAATCCGTTAATTATTTTTTACGAAATTTTTGTTCGCGCTTATTATAGGGTTTTTTCAATCTCCGCTTGTTTTTTACCGCATAGAGCAGTTCGATGCTTAAAAGCAGTGATCGGCACACTCATAAAGCCTTTCGTTGTACTTGTATGGATGTACTGTAGCTCTCCTTTTATCACTTCACTGATAAAAATGTTTTTATCAAAAACCGAACAAAAGATATAATTCTTTGTTAGAATCTAGATCAAACATTTCGTTCACTGCAAAGCCAAATATCAAGCGAAAACATCACCTCATCGAACATTGATTGTCGTAAAATTATAACACGATCTAGCCATGTCCGTTCGCGTGTCTGTAAAAGGCATGACATCGTTCAAACGTAACAACCTAGTATTCAGAAATTTTTCATGATGCAGGCTTATGGCCACAAGCTGTTTGAGATTGTAAATGGGCGAAATCAACCCAGGGAAAAAAGTTTTTACCTCGATAAAAAGTACTCGTTTTTGCTTAACAAATCCGAATTTTTTGTGAATGGACAACGGGTACTGTTAATTGGAACGCACTAAATACCTCAAAAAAGAGTAAATCTGTTGAAAGGTTAGACTCAGGTGGCCCAAAAAGAATGGTCAAAAACGGGCGATTAATAGTCAATATGGACATATGGGTGCTACAATTAAAGCAAATTTTGCTATTTTTTTGCGCTTTATTATCTATAGAGGAGGGTACATGAGGATCGGAAATTTAATTGTTTTGTAGTTTGAATGTGTATTTTACCTCTCATTTCATGGAACTGAGTTTTTACTGTGTTGTTTGTTATTGTTTTAATAAAATGAACCTACAAAAGTTTGCGACTTCTTTTTAAAAAATACGCTTTTTGTGCCACTTTTTTTTAAAAAATCCCATTTTTGTGCGGCTTTTTTAAATTTGTCCACGGTAACCCTGGCTCCTCCGTTTATTGATCGCCCTTTATCCGATCACTGTTTAAAAGCGTACAGTGTATGTAGCTTTCAGAAGACAGTGCAGCCAAATCTATTTTTATATTGATTTTTGATATTTTCTGTGCACCCTGTGGCGTAGCACCAAAAAGTGTTGCTATCATTCATTTTGAATGTTACTAAAAGAAGAAGCATATTTTAGTGGACCAAATGAGGTAAAAACTGCGAAAAAGAATGTGGTGACCTTAATTTCTTATCAATCTCATTCCACAAACTAAAGAAATTTGGACTTGTTTCGTAGTCTGAAAAAGATATAAATAAAGCGAAATACCTGTAAATTAAGTCTCAATTAGTGCATCTCTATTTTATATGAATTTACGGATTATACGCATTCAAGTTTGTAATTAAATATGCATTTTAATTTATATAAGTTTTAGTTGAACGTTTTGTTGTTTTTTTTTTACCAAAACCTCCTCACTTATCCTGTTTACAATAACAAATTGTACAGTTACGCTTAAGTGATGCCAAATTTATTAACTGTGAAACAGGTGGCGGCAAATAGGTTTTACTTGTCACTAACTATCGAATTTGTACGATTGTCAAATAAATACGCCTTTTATAAACTAAACATTCTCCCATTTGGTAACTAGCCATGCAACGTTTCGCCTTATCGATAACAAGAGCAAGTCCGTAATCGAACTTAGCAATAATCAACCGGTTTGCAGTAATATTTAAACAGTTGCTGGTACATTTATTTTCAAGAGAGAAATTATCTAGTAAAAAATTCTAAAGCTAATATTGCAAATGTCATACAATAGAAACTAGCATATTTAGTAGGATTCAAAAAAAACAACCCTGCTAAACCGTAGGTTTTACAATATGGGTCGCAAATAAATGGGCCGTAATATGATTTCCAGGTAAAAGGGACTTAACAAGGGATACAATTATGTTTAGGTTCGAGCTAGGTTGTTTACATTAGAGAACATATTTTTTTACCCTATATGAGTTGCCAGAATGACTGCGTTAATCCAGATTACTCTATCTAATTTGAACAAAATCTAATGAAGATAACCGCATTAATCTGGTCTGGACTCTCGATCGAGAATGTCGTTATAAAAAAAAAGTGTTTGCAGTTACATTTTTGAAAGGATCCAAAAAAGATGATTTGCAAACAAAGTCATCTTTGAAGTCCAAATAAAAAAAGAGTTTATAAGCTATGTTGACTCTTTATAGTTTTCAACAACAACGATGTCGAGTGAGTGTCAAATTAGGTCATCCAAATAGTATAATAATATAAATTTAATATACCAACATCGCACGTAAATTTAAAACCCATTGATTTTGAAATTATATGTCAGGATCAGTGGTCCAAAAAAGTAAATGCGCAAATTTAATAATTTTCTTTTCAACGCTGGCCAATATCGGTTTCTACAATGTCAAAACATAAAAAATCTATATTTATATATTATAGGTTTTAGAGTGGGAAAATGAGTTGATATATTAAATGTCCATGACTTCCTTTTGCGATATATGATCATATGAATTGAATTTCATTGAAGCATATCAATTTTAATTTTTTTATTTGTTAAAAACTCACCATTCCATTCATGAGAAGCAAACTCATCATGAAGATCTTGGTTTGGTTTGTTTGTTTTCGAACATTTTAAAGGTTAAATACAAAATGAAATTGAAAAAAAAGTTAGTAGAGATTTCATACAAATTATTATCCATAACCAAAGAAGGAAAAACTACACTTTAAACTACTTGCCCCAAACCCTGAAATAGCCCGTAAAAAAACGAAAAACAAGAAAAGATATTGTTGGGAAATACTCACGTCCAGCTTCCACCTCGACTTTAAGCTTGAGGGAATCTCTAAAGGTGGGCAAGACAATTGATTCACTTTCGCGGGTCATGGCAACCAAGTCTTTCATGGTGAATACACGATCGGCAATAACCAAATGGCGTTCCAAAACCGAGCGGGACTTAAAAGTAGTAAATAAAGAAAGATTATTTTAATGTCTCTAAGAATACTTTAAGGACACTTATTGGCACTTAGGTTTCACTCAAAACCAATTACAACTTTTCTTCCTAACTTACATGATAGGCAAAATCTCTCATGAATAACTTTTTGTGTACTGATGGATGGTCCAATTCGTTCTTTTGCCATCCCTTATCACGGGGCACAAAGTAGGTAAAGCGCCTTTGGGTGTTATTCAGCTGTTCATTGAAGGTGGAGAATTGGCCCAGTTTATAAGTGTCGCTGCAGGAGATAGATGCAAATGAAGAATTAGTTAAGTAATGTTAGTATATAAGTAATGTTGTTTTATACCAATTTACCTCAACATAGGATCACTTTCCAACTTTCCCAAGACTGTGGTGGACGGTATGCCCAAGACTTTATCGATGATGTGAACGAAACCATTGGTGTTGGCTACATCGGCTTGAATGATGGTGGCATTGACACCACCGCCTTCAACGGTTATGATTTCATCAGGTCCCTCACCATTGATGTTAAAATAGAGGAAGGTGTGATTGCTGACTGTGGGCACTTGGGCAATCTAAAAGAAACGAAAGGGAGCAACTAAAACAATCTGATCTTTTTGTTTTGCATTCTAGACAATCTTACCATATTTTGGTTCTTTTGTCTAATTTTTTCAATACTCAAGGGATCCCGGATAATGTGCATATTCAAGATTTCACGCATCCTTTCTTTATTACTAAAACAAACAGAAATTTTTAATATGTAAAAATAATCTAAACAAGAACTTCTCTTGTGGACTTACGCTATAATATTTTTAATGGCGGGATTTTTCCATGCATCATTGCTGGGTGCCAAAATTGTGACCTCGCCGAAGTTCTCAATGTCATCCAAGACTGCGCCACCATTGAACATTATGGCCTCAATGAACTCCTTCAAAGCGCCGCTTTCCTAAATAATTAAAAATGATAAAGGCACGTATAAACTATTGTTTTCAGATATTAGAAGAGAAATTGTTGCACTATCCAAGCAAGTAACATTAAGGGTTTATATATTCTGAATATTCATGATTTGTTTTGTGGTAGGATATAAGCAAAACTGCAATGAGTCTTAAATTTAGTGGGGCATCTTATTTATATGTTATATTGACACTTAACTAATACTCAGTGGTTCAGTGTTCGTTTAAACATTCTTTTAGACTAAACACAATTAGAACTTAAAAAGAACATACAAAAAATTGAGTTTTAACCAGAAACAAGTTGATTTCTCAGCGAAAAACTGAGCCTAAGTTGTACTCCGTGACATGTCGCACTTGTTAAAATAAGGCAAATAACTCAAAATGTGCAAATTTCAAAGCAATTAAAAATCTTTTAAAGTTTTTTTTTGTCCTCTTTATCAAAAAAAAAAAATAAAATATGAACCAGAGTACTTTCTCCTTACAGAAAGAAAATGGGTGGTGGCCAAGTACAAATATATTGCCATAAAATGATCAACATAAATTATTTCCAAATTTTATGACTTATTATTAAGAACAACTATTCTCATAATTATGGAATGCAACTTCGTTCAAGTAGCTGCCTCGGCTGGCATCGCAGTAGCGCATTCTGTCACTCCAATTTTCCATAACCTTGTCGGTGGGTTCGAGCTGAAGCTCACGGATTACTAGGTTGATATTATGTGGTGAAGTACATGGATCGCATCTGGATATAAAATCGTTTCGGGCATAAAATCGGTCCTTCACGGTTCCCCAAAAAAATGCCAATGTCAAGTCGCAGCACCGAGGCAGCCAAATGGAATCCCCAAGACAGCTGATAACACGATTTGGGAATTTGTTGCGCAAAAAATTAATTGAGCGCGCCATCCTGCTTGAATCAGAGGTCGTCCATATTAATGCCTTCAATTTCAGTAAACAACAAGTAAAAAATGTTAAGTTTGGCTGTGCCGAACTTTGGATACCCTCCACCAGATTCCCAAATAAAACCAAATTTGGTGCGGAAGTGTGTTCTATATAGAAATCTTTATGTACAAAATTTCATTTCGATAGGTCTAGCTTGTGCTGAGTTATCGTCATATTATTACTCAAAGCCCATGATACCGTTTGTGTGGGATCCGCTCTCAACAGAATTAGGCACAGAGGTGTGTTCTATATAAAAATCTTTATGTAGAAAATTTCATCTCGATAGGTCAAGTTTGTAGTGAGTTATTGTCATATTAATTTTCAAGGCCCATGAGACCGTTTGTGTGGGAGGTACCAGTAGGGCCTTTCCGATCTTAGCCAAATTGAGCGCAAAAGTCTGTTCTATATATTAATCTGTGTGTGGTGAGTTATTGTCATATTATTTTTCAAGGTCCATGAGACCGTAGTGTGGGAGGTTCCAGTAGGACTTTTCCGATCTCTGGCGTAGAAGTGTGTTGTAAGGGGTGTTTTTTATTGGGGTATAGAACTTTAAGTTGGCATCACTTTTTTAACTGGCGGCCATTTTGTCAGCTGTCAAGTGATTAATATTTAGTTTGGTTTGCCATTTCATCATGAACAGGTTGACAAAAGAACAACGCTTGCAAATCGTGCAAATTTATTTCGAAAGTAATGGTTCAGTTCGCGAAGTTCACCGCAAGCTCCGTCCATTTTATGGTCGACATAATCGTCCATCAGAGCAATTAATTCGGTTAACCATGGATCGGTTAACATGGACCATTGGATTATTTTCTTTGGGGATATCTGAAGTCGCTCGTCTACGCCATCAAACCAGAAACACGTTAGGGGACTTGGAAGCCAACATTCGTGGCGTTATTGCCAACATACGGCCCCATATGCTCGAAAAAGTGGTTGAAAATTGGACCTGTAGAATTGGCTTTATTCGAGCCACCCGCGGCGGCCACATGCCCGAAATTATATTTAAACATTAATGGCATAAAATTATCCTTCCAATAAAGCCAAATTGATGGACATTAAAACGATTTTCTTGTGTTTAATTTCAATTCGAAGTTCTATACCTCAATAAAAAACACCCTTTATATAGAAATCTTAATGTGTAAAATTTCATCTCGATAGATCCATAAGGCCGTTTGTATGGGAGGTACAAGAAATGGAGGCCCAATCTAAACCATTTTTACATAGATGATTGCGCATATATATAGATTATTATTTGCAAAATTTCAGTGATTTTACTCAAGAAACTGGACGGATATATCCAAATAAAAAACTAATTTTTATGAGGTAGTGTCGGCTGAGGGTCTCCAACACCAACTTCCCGTAGAGCTATATAGCCTATTTTCAATACCAACCATGCTAGCTTAACTACACATGTTTGTGCCAAATTTCAGCTCCCTAGCTGTTCATGCAGGCTCTGTCTTGTTTTAAACGGACGGACAGCCGGACAGTGGCTAGAATTTAAATCGAATATATATACCTTGTTGGGACTCCGATGATTATTTCAAGGTGTTACAGACAGAATGACAAAACTAATATACCCTCCATTGTATGGTGGAGGGTATAAAAAAGTCGGATAACATGGATCTGTAAAGTCCAACGTTGGCCAAAACGTTGTTTCCAGTCAATAATGCCACCACTCCACAATTCGCATCAAACTGACACTCTGTGGATGCATTCATTGGATTCTCAACAATAACATGCGGGTTTTTTGAGCCGATGCGGCAATTTTGTTTGTTAACATAGTACCGAGATGGAGATGCGCCCCGTCAATAAAGACGATTTTCGCCCAATAATTTCGTCCAATTTAAGATGAAAATGTGCCTTGTCCAAAATTATGACATTTTGCCCAAAAACGTTGTTCAATTTACTGCGAAGCGATAACGAAGCGTATAGCGACTCATTTCGTCCCAGTATGATACTGACTTTCAACAAAACCTGACAGTGTCAACATAACACATGACTTAAAAATGAACTTGTCTTGTGCCCACCCCTTATGAGTAAAAACAAATTCTCTCATTGTAGGCAAATATTATTTTTTTATGAATCTTGGTATACTTCCCAAAATGAAGGAAAATGTTCCCCACTCACGACTTTTATATGCCAATCACTTAATAACATTCGCCTATTCGTGAGTTTGCTCACGAGAAAATGAGTTTTGCTTATGAAAATGGGAGAACAAATTACGATGCGTGTATAACGACCAGCAATCTGTGTCGATGTAAAACTGAAGTAAGGGTATTCTATATTTTTATAACTCTCGCGCACTCACTTATTTCTCGTGAATGATAAAGAACAACGTTCGTTCAGTAATACGTATAAATATCAGGAGAATTATATTTTTTTACATTCTGAGTGTGGGAGATTTTTTGTGCTTGAAACTGTTTGTTTTTCCCTCTACTAAAAATTGGAAATTGTTGAGTTATTATCCTTTTGTTAAACAGGCGCTACATACTACAGTTATCAGGAATCTCGAATTTTTATTTACTTTAATTTATTGTTAAGGTTTGCGTAATTAGCCTCGATAGATGCTTTACTTTAAAGTTATGGAGATCAATTGCTAAGCGGTATATTACACATTTTTCTAAATTTTTGGTCGAAGATTAGAGAGGTTTTTTGGACATGTACTGCGGCTCTTTAATTAAAAATTTAGCGAAATAAATTGTTTGTAAACGTGTGAGTAATTAGTCTCGATAATGGCTAATACTTGATTGTTGAGTTATTATCCTTTTGTTAAACAGGCGCAACACACTACAGTTATCAGGAATCTTGAATTTTTATTTAGCACGTTGTCAAAAAGTGAGCTTGAATTTTTTTCGAAGTTTGTGAATTAATTGAAATTGTTTAAAGGGTGTCGTTATTAATATTTGTAAAAAAATACAAGAAAATATAACTAATTAGAGTTAGAACAAAATATGTGTTACATACAAAACTGTTGTTGATTCCAAATGAATATTTCGTTATTTTAACACAATTGTAAATAATTATTTAAATTAAATTTATTTTCTTTTTGCATCATTAGTAAAATTAGTTGCGAAGGTATAATAGTTTTAGAAATATGTTCACTGTAGTCTTGATTGTAAAATTAATTGTTATTTTATATAATTATTACTTATTGTAATTTTACTAATATCCTACCACTTTAATAATAACAAAATCGTACACAGATTATGCTTCAATTACAAAACTATTTAACGGATAATTGAAATCGTACTTGAATTCAATAAATAATGTCAACAACTTTGGTTTTTCCATCAATAGTTTTTGTATAAGTAGTTGTCGCACTAATAATTTCTGCGTGAAAATAGCCAAACTTAAATATTAAAAGGATATATTTAAAAGAAAATACACGTGTATAGAGTAATAAGAGAGTATAAAGTGTTTTTTGGGAAGAGTTCTCGGTGGAATTACAATACGGACAAGGGATGACATTCCTATTGGAGCGAAACATACAGTCAGTGTAGATACGAATTTGTTTCATTAGTACGAGTAAGAATCAAACCAAAAAAAGTAATCATACAATGTATTCTCTACGCTAAGAAAGTGAATGAATAAAGAAAATTAAAAGACACACAGGAAATAATTAAGTGAGAAACATATCGAAAGTGTTTTCAATTTTGTTGGTGTTCTGTTGCCAATTTTTTCAATGAATTTGAATTTGTTCATGATGTTCAAAAATGCTCTCTAATATCATAATAACAAGCTCGATACTTATTTTATTGCCTTTGGTTTAAAATTGAATACTTTTCAAATAATACTTACAATATTCTATCGTATCGTATTCATTTGATGAGGTTTATTCATTGGTTCATGTTCATTGTCATTAGTTTTAGGAGTAGCCGAGGATTTAAAACGTGTGTGTTTTGTTCGATCCATTTTCATCACACCATTTTTCATTCATTCGATTGACACATTTTCAGTTCCGTTTTATTGTATTTTTATTTTTGCCGGTGAATGAATGGATTTTGTTTTGTAAATATTTCGGAATTCGTGTAAATGGGGGAAAATTACACACGAAAAATGTTTTTGTTTCATTTGGTTTATGAAAGTTCCATCGTGTGTTTCATTCATATGTCGCCATAACGAAAACAATCAATTATTATTTGCAAGTTTATAAATATTTCATAGTTTTTTTCTCATTTACATTATTTATATTTATTTAATTTTTTGTTGTGGTCAAAAGCGTAAAAAGTCGCATAAAACAAATATTTCGTGCAAAGAACAATGTGAGTAATTCGGTGGTGAGTGATATTTTTTTTTATTTGCATGATACGAGGTACGAATTTTCGACTTGGTTTCGGTAATTTTCGCGGTCGAAATGAAAGGATGGCAATATAAATAAATGTATTTGTTGATAATGATATTTGGTTTGACTTCAAAACGCATTTCATTCACTAAAAATGGCAAAGCAAGAAATTCCCAGCAAATTTTTTTATTTTTATTTAAAGGAGAATTGAATAATATTTATGTGTTTTTTGTATGACTTCCTCAACAAGAAGTTTCCCTTTTGTTCCATGTTACATGAAATAAGGTTAAAACAAATAAATAGTTCGCTGTACTGTCAAAATCAAAGCAAAGAAAACGCAAAAATTAGTTTTTGTGAATATTTGATGACTTTTTTTGGAAAGTTTGTTTGCAATTTTTACTTTACAAACTTCAACAATTTTTGTTTTTCAAATTCCAAATATGACTATTAATTGATAGAAGTAACAGTTGTAAATCAGCTGAAGGCATGACGCTATCTGTTGATTGTACCATGTTTTTTTCCCCACCGGGGATGTGTAAAGATATGAGTAATGGAATTGAAAAATGTCTGCTATTGATGTACAGTAAAAAACTTAACCATCACAAATTTGGGTGATGAAGAATAGAAAACATTTTGATTTTTTTTTCAATCAGTAGGGAATGAGAGTTTTTATAAATAGTCACTAACTCATTGAAAAATACCATCAATCTAGGAACTTTTTAAAATAAAAGTAATATTTGTCAAGCCTTAATAATTAAGACTGGATAGCAAAACAACAAAAATGGTATCAATTTTGTCCATGTCTAGAAATTTAGAAAGATAATTTATTGTTAACGTTTGCGTAATTAGCCTCGATAGATGCTTTACTTTACTTCAAAGTTATGGAGATCAATTGCTAAGCGGGATATTACACATTGTTCTAAATTTTAGTTTGAAGATTAGAAAAGCTTTTTTGGACATGTACTGCGGCTCTTTATTTAAAAATTTAGCGAAATAAATTGTTACGTTTGAGTAATTAGCCTCGATAGAGGCTAATACTTGATAGTTATGGAGATCAATTACTAAAGGGGTTTTTACAACATTTTCTAAGTTTATTTTGAAGATTCGAGGGTCTTTCTTTATAGACACGAACTAAAGTGGCTAAATTGTTAAAACGACTTAACTATGGCTTTTTTGCTATCCAATCTAAGTTATCAAGGTTATCCATCCTGGAATTCGTTTTGACTTCGTTAATCTAACAGCATTGCCGTCGATGGCTCAAAAGAGTCAAAATGACTATTTTTTGCACATTGACTTAATATTTTTTGAACTAATTTGGCTGCTTTGCAAACCACAACCTTGTTGACGACTTTTGAATTTTTTTTTAAATATTTTGTTAACTTGACGATTTTTATACTAACTAATTTTTGTTTAAATTGCAGTTATTGCATTCGCCTTTTAAAAAATAAAGTTCATTATTGACATAACACAGACTTAGATGATAGATTTTCGAACGAGCTGGGCTGGAATGGTGATATCACTTAGAAAACATTGAACTTCTACCAAATTTGTATTTAAAATAACTTATTTTTGAATAGATAATGTCCAAATGTTGTTCCATTTTATTAAGTCTAGGTTGTTGTTAGATTAAAAAAAGCATTTGAAACAGCTCTAACTGCTTCAGGTGAAAATTGTTTGATATTAAAAATTATAAAAAAAATATAATTTTACTAGTCTTGCTAAAAAAATTCCGAGTTAGTTTTTGTTTACTTATCTATTGAGCTTGTCTGCATACTAATTAATTTTTGTATATACTTTGTTTTTTTATATGAATCTTTTTTCTGGCCCTATTTTTAATTTGTTAAAAGAAAACAACCCTCTTTTTTTAAATTTATCAAGGGCATAACAAAAAAGTTTAGCTCGCTTGTTTATTTCGGTCTTTTGATTTAAGAAGTTAAACTGATATTGGTTTGAGACCTCGTCAATCTACATTTTAAAAGAAGAAAATTTTGTTACAAAATAGCACTGCTTTTATGGCGCTTTCAGGTCCATGACGGCAGAAAACCTTGCTGCAGTTGTTGCAAGCAAAAGTTTTGTTTTTTCTTTGGGTGGTTTGATGGTTCTATTTAATGGATTTTTTTGTTTTTAAGTATTATATTTACTTTATTTGTTAATAATATATTTGTTTGTTAAAGTTGTTGGTGAAGTCTTTATGTACGATTCTATTAAAAGAATAATGCCAATTCAGAATTTATTCCTATTCAAATTTGCTGAGAATTTAAAATATTTATAATGATTTTTTTGTTTGTATGAATAGTCAAGCTTTTGAATATAATTTTTGAAAAAAAAGCTTGAAATTTTCATGCGAAAAGAAGTCTTTAAAACACAGTAAAACACATAAATTGGTATGTCTTATCGCTAATAATTTTGAAAACAGTACTGAATTTGAATCAGTATAAAAACGGCATAAGAAGATAAATTTTAAATTACAAACAAATTTTAAACTCAAACTAGATATTGTCAAGTGAGTTCCTGCTTTTGGTTATTTATTGTTTAAATATTGATTACAATTCCTAATTATTGTACTATATTCCATTTTTATATATCTTTATTGTGTTTTAAGCAAATGTATTTTTAATAATCAAAAGCTATATTTGGAGTTACTAAAACGAAATTAAAGAAACTCAAAAAAGAATTTAACCGAAAATACCATGCAAATACTAGACATTTTGCGACACAGAAGATAAATACGATTCGTCAAAAAAAAACAACGATGAACTTTAAATATGCATTCATTAAATTTACATATAAATATTTCATATTTTCTGGTGGTTGTAAAAAACTAACGAATAATTACCTTAAACGACTACAAAGTATTTGTTTAATACAAAAAATTGTAGTTTTTTTGTTTCATGGGAAATTTGTCGGGGGGATTAACAACAAAATCCGGAAGGCACATTGAAACAATGACAAAAAACGAAAATTTTACAAAGGAAGACAAAAGAAGATATATTAAAAATCACATCAAATAACGAACGGATCTAAAGAAATCACAACAAGAAAGAGAAAGAGATATTTGGAGTATGAAAAGAGGAGCGGCGGCGATGTGTAGACGTACGACAAATGCTTGTGATTACAATGAGTCGACAATTGGAGCGCTAACGAATTTGTGAAGCAGCCACTTTACACTATGCAGCGAATCAAGGACTGAGGGGGAAATTAAACCAAATCGGTGTGGGAAAGAACATAAGGGATAATGGGATGGGAACAAATTAATTTTAATTTGTACGTGACAAGCGCATAGTGTAAACGATACTTTAATGATTTTTTTCGATGTGAAATTCTGCTGATGTAAAGCGAATAAGCTAATCTAGGTACGATGTCATCAACTTAAACTTAACAGAAAATATTTCTTGTAATTGCCAATTGTTGCCAAAACGAATACAAACAACAGAACAAAAACTGAACAATCAAATAAAACTAAAATCACACAACTTGGCCAATGTGTGTAACCCAATTTTAACCCTGAACTAAATATACACATCTCTTTCAATTTGGAATAATAATTTTGTTGTTGTTTTTCTTCTTAACTTTTTAAAGTGTAAAGGAAGTATATGCACAGAGGTTGTATGAACCAGATTCGAATAAAAAAAGAATTTTAAGCCTTTTACAAATTGTCAATAATTGTGAAAATTTTGATTTTGTCTGTTCCTACCAATTTTGTCACTGCAAAGGTAAAATTCTTTTGTGGTGAAATTTTGAAATGGAAATTGAGATTTTTGTACAAACATAAAACAATTGATTTGGAAAAATTTGTTTTTGATTGACTGATGAGTTTTTTTTATTTTATCGATTGATTTATATTTTTATTATTTTTTTTTGTTTGGATTATACTTACATTACACCCAAAATTTTTTTAAAATAAAATTTATATTTTAAAAATTATTTTAAAATAAAATTTTGCTTTTGATTTTACTAAGAACCGAATCAAATTGTTGTTGTGGAAACAAAGTGTGAGCAATGCCAACATTTACTTCGAAAAGAATGCGTACTTTTGGAACCAGACCCACTACTTTATTGCAATAGAATTTGACAGGTATATTTTAGAGGTCCAGCTCATGTTAGTTAGGCTGAAATTAACTAAGGTTTGCATTTTATCAAACGTCCGATTTGCGGGTATCTAATAGGTAATAATAAATGAACTATCTTAACATTTGAAGTCATTCTCGTAGTTGTTTCAAAGTTGACTTGAAATGTTAAGAGCTCTACCTTGACAAGATTTAAAAAACCTACTTAAAAACACAATTTAACCCCAGTGAACTATGCCTAAGTAAGACCTGTGAGAAGAACCATTCCAAAGATCAAAAATCTAGATCAGGTGTGTTATTCCGTTCGCAACACCTAGAATTATTTATCTCAGACGCTTAAAGGTATAAGTATATGCAATCTGGTTCTCAAAAACTCCCATGACGATTGTGGGTCTAGGCCAGACCATTGTTGTTGTTGTCTTACTGGTGTTGCTGTATTTGTTGTTGTGAATGGCTGGGGCCGTTACGATTTTAATTGAAAAGAGCAAAGCCCATATCGTCATCTTCGAGCTTTTTAATTTCTGATTTCGTATAAATTTGTCGCCTTCCACCATTCTAGTTGAAGCATGCCAATCCATTTGACCGCTATTACTTGCAATTGATTTTAGCATGTGCTCTATCTCACTTGCTAGAAACATACTTAGAATGGTCGTGCTTTATTCTCGTTATGTTCACTTAACTTAAAATAGCACCTACTTATATTTAACGGCACGGTCCTTCTTGGTGCTCACTCTATGCTTCTTATCAATGGCGGTTACGAGGTACAGCATTCCACTACATTGACGTTGCAACTGTACGCCTCAAAAAATTAACATTTCTTAGCGACTGTCAGTTCTCGTTACCCGCAGATGACGAGTGGGGTCACCTATTTTTCCTTTCCAAGAGCTTCCCTGCAAGATAAAAGTACATCTCGAATAATCCTATTCAGACTTTATGTTTGTGGGTAACATGGAGGTAATTTTTGGTGTATACGTAGATGCTACCAGTCAGAGTGTGCGGAGCTCTAACTGGAAGTAGTCATGAGCTACGAGGTCAGACAAGAGACTCAAGTCTGGTACCGCGGGAGGTCAGGAGCCTCTAAAGCTGTTGTTCTTGATTGACCTGTTTGTGAACGCATCTTCGAGGAGTTTTGCTTTAACCTCATGGCTTTTGCTCCGAACAATATTTTGTTCAAACATCACATGATGCGCTTTTAGCTTATCTGGGACCTCTTTCGTTGGTAAGGCAAGGTCGTTTTTTAACTGAATATCTGGTGGCATTCTTTAAAGCTATATAAGTTTTGCAGGAATCTATAACGGTTAGGGGCCTATTTTCCTTTTTCGGAGCGTAGAGGGCGTCTTTATAATCGATAATTATAAGTTATGTATCGATTGGCTTCTTGTAGGTCATTAATAGGATTATGCATATTGCGATGATGTGATCGGTGGTTGGCCCAAAGTCACTCCAATAGGACTGGATTATGCTGTCATCTTTCTTACTCTATATTTTAATGAGTTAAATAAGGCGTCTGAGTATAAGTTTTGATCTTTCGGTGAATTCGAGAGGATCTTATTTCGCGACAGTTTGTGCAGTAGGTCTAATCTCCTTACTAATAGATGAACACACAACGCTTAGATTTTATTTAGCAGACAGCAGGGATGCATGGGTGTCTAATCAGTTCGTCTCAAATTAGAAGTAGTAAGTTTCAGCAACGTCTGGCAGGTGTCTTCCATCTTGAACGATCAAGAAATGTTCTAGCAGTTTTATAGCTCTAAATTCGCAGGTAAAGTTCTAGAGTAAAGCTGCGTATCAGCAGGTGCTACGGCATAAGGAGTAACAGAGGCCTTCAATCATCTAATTCAATGGGTATCCTCTTCCGTCCTTAAACTTTGTTTAAAGGTTAACTAAAGGACTTGATGTTGTGGAGGTATTTATCCTAAATACTTTAGAAAATTTTATAACTGAAGAAATATACCTTTAAAAAGCAAACCAAAGCATATAATGGCCTATGCAAATTACTTTCACCTCTAAGAGTGGTCTAGTTCCGCCAGCGAATCCGAATTATGTTGGAATCACTCAACTTAGGAGGTGAGAATTCCTTTTCTTAGTTTTGGTTTCTGTGTGAAAAACTATTCAAATCAAATTCAGTTCAAGGTAAAATCAGACTTTGGGTATTTATTTCGTTGCAATGTTTTTCTGAATTTCTATATATTTTTTTTGTTTTGAACAATTTGTTGTGCAGTGTAAAAACATGGTGTTGTTTTAATCTCAAAGAATGTCGCCGGCAACTTTGTCCTTCTGAGAGTCCGTTCAATTAGGCACAACACTGAGCGAGCACTCAGCATTTCGGACGGCACTGACCGTCGCTAGACTCAGAGTAAAATCAAAGCCTTGTAGTATTCGTGTATCCCTAAGCCAAAAGTGTGTAATCCTAGCATAAGTTACTAACTAGCTAAGTACGAGTCTATGTACGAGAAGGTGTAATCGTAGCTTTCATAATGCTAAATAATCAGCTTATGGTTAGCTTAGCTAAGCCTTAACGAGCTTTAAGATGTCATACACTCAAGCAGCCATGCCACCGGCAGGACTCCGGTGAATCCTTGCACTCTCTGGCTAGAATGTTTTGATTTATATCCTGGCTTTTATTTCTTCTTCGTCTCTTCTATCTACTTATGAACGTTCTACCGCGTTTCATTCTTTCTGTGAGAGTGTGTGTGTTTGGTTTAGCGGATTTTTGTGTTTGTTGTTGTTGTTTTTTAGTTCTGGGTATGTGTTGTTGTTGCAACATGTTAACTTACCTGCAGGAATTGTGTTACGGTCGTATCGACTATCATCAGAGGACGTTGTATCAAATGGACAACGCCGTTACGTACGGGTATGTTGGCTTCCACCACCTCGGACAGCACCACTCCGGTGGCGTGCTTGGTATCGCCCAACAGAGTATTCGATTTCACATACACTGCAGAGTTGTTGAAAGGAAACGGAAATGCCAGCGCAACAAGGCAGGCAGGGGAAACGGAAATGTTAGAGTTAGTGTGTGTGTGTTTGTTTATCGCTTCGAAAGCAGTCTGTCTTTTTTGCTTTGAAATATCTGCACTTGTGCATTACTTAAATGAATTCATCAAGATTGATTGCTTGGTGTATGTGTCATTGTCTGAACGACAAAAGGTCTTAACTGACATTTTACTCTTTCTTTGTACAGCGGCAGCTACAAGTTGCGCACTTCAGGGGTAGTCAAGTGGATTTTTTCGCCGTTACATCAGTTACGACCTTTTGCTTTCCAGACAGCTCCAAATAAATGGCCTGGGTGTACTTACTTTTTCCATTCTTTTCCTTGAAGAAACTGACGGTAACTTTAATGTTATCCTCGAAAGCGGCAGTGGTTTGTGGCACCTCTATTTGGGCGGCCGAGGTAAATATCACATTGTTCAATATGACATGACCGTCGATGACTTTATTATCCACCAAACTACTACGGGAAGTTGACTTAAGGGGAAAAACGAAAAGAGAGGCACGTGTTGTATTACAAAAATTTGTTAAATGTACATTTTCAAATGCAATGTGTATTCAAAGTTTTGGTCTGTTGTAATTGTAATTCTTAATTTTTCTAAATTTGTTTCAGCTAAATCGGACGAGTGGTTCTCGAGTTATGTCAAACAAAAGAGCCTAAAACGTGACAAATTCCCCTATACGATACTTACTAACTTCAAATCGATATATCTCGATTCCTAGATGAGACCCAGCGAAACGCTGGAACACGTATGACTTTTTTTTTACCAATATAACTTTCCCCGGTGGTTTCATTCCAAACCGATCACTGACCCTTACCATTTGTCGCAGAGTGTAATTAGGCTTTGGCAATGTAGATCTGGATTTGGCTAAAAAGTATTTCTTCTAAAGCCTTCTTCTTGATCAGCGGTCACGTCAAATGTTAATAGAACTTACTAAGAATAAAACTATTTAAAAATTTTAATAAAAAATACAAACTTACCTTGAAACCTTCGTCTACAGGTATTAGGAAAGTGTGGCCACCAGGTGATTGATATAAGCTCTCCTTACGCATTAATGTCACTTGAGAACGATATGATCTGAAACATGGCGAATCCATTAGAAAATCTCGATTTAAATCCACGCGGTGGTTTTCAAAGAAAAAGTAGTAAATAGAATTTGGAATATTTTCAAAGGGGCTTGGCAAAAACTGGCAACGTCTCCGCAATGGGAAAAAATTAAAAAAAAAAATGGAATTCAGTACAAGCGTAGAAATCACAGACGTAGGAATCTCAGGGCCCTTGAAAATCCACCCAATTTTATTAAAGTGCGGGTACTTAAATGAAAATGAATGGTAATTACTCATTGAGGAAAGTATCATATTTCGGATTTAAGGCCTTTAAGTAGGGTTTGCAAATTTAAACAATATTTTTTAAAGGGATAATATTTTTCTAAAAATCCCAGGATCCCGGAAGATTACAACCAATTTGCAGAAATTATACCTTATAAAAAAAGGTAAGGATCTAAAAAATGGAACAAAAATAGAGGTTTCTCTTTTGAAATAAATATATTCTCTTAAGGATAGTCAATTTATTTAAAACATTTTTTAAAAAGAAATTATACCGAGTGGCTAGATAATTCAAACTTAAGGGCAGGTGGGTTTATATTAAGTAAATTATTATTACTACGAGTATCGCCTTTGGTAGAGTAAGATTAGTTTTTTTTTAATTTCAAATGCAGTTTTCTTTAATTCGACTAGAGCATTGTAAATTTTAAGAGAAGCTTTTTGCATTAATATTGGAGTCTTTTGAATGTCAAATAGATTTTTCGGAATTTCTAATGTAATTTTCTGAATTCAAAATGGACGAATTCTTTAAATTTTTATTGCAATTACTGAATTTTTAATTAATTTTCTGAATTCAAAATGGAAGAATTCTTTAAATTGTCATTGCAATTACTGAATTTTAATTTATATTTTCTGAACTACAATTAAATTAGGTCTATCTTTTCTTTATCACTCCAATGGCGCAACATAATATTAATGCGTTTCATATATTGGTTTTGCAAGCGGAGTTGCCCTGGAATTTTGTATAAAGATCTACCCATTAAGGGGATAATGTCCATTAAAATTTTCGCTGAATCCCACATTTTCAAAGTTAACCGACATTTTCCTCAGGAAAAATCCCGGCATTAATGCCATGTTTTTTTACGCTTTCTATACTTCACATTTGTAAAAACGTCGTCGGCTGAGAATACTCAAAATATTAAGTGAAGAAAAAAAAGATATTTGTTATTTATAACTGCACTTTTAAAAAATTTTATTTGTTTTTTGCATTCAATGTATGTTTGTAAATTTTTCCTCCGTTTCAAAAAACTGGGTTCTGTTTCAGACCTTTCTGGGAGAGGTGTTCATCGAGATTTTCGATCAGACGACAACTGTGTTACAAATTATCCACCTGTCTTATTAATTGTGTATACCCAGAACAACATTGCAGATAATTTGAAAATTTCATCTTAAGATTCAACTGACACCGCAAGCTATCACTAGGTCTCGCTTGGGTCACCCTGTAAAATTTGGTTGGAGAAGCGCATTAGTAGGCTCGAAACCTTTCATGACAGAATAACAAGAGAAAAACAAGCAGCAACAAAATTATTTTTGGGATGTAGTACAAATGGAGTTTTACTACATCCCAAAGTCAGTTCAGCGGTCTTCTCTATAATATTTAACTATTAAAAATTTACATCCTCATCGTACGCAATAAAGATTCTGTTTTATCATGGCTCTTGTATTTTTGCTTTCCTGCTTAAATACCGATCTAAATTCTTTCCTTTGTTCTTAAATTCTTTTCCGTGTGTTGAAAGTATTCTCTTTTATGCCAATGCTACAAACCTCAAACGATTATCTCCTATGCTAAGTAAATCAGCTTGTTGCAAAAATTGAAATGCATCTGGATTTGTGATTTCCGTTTTTGAATTGGGCAGCGAAGTAAGCGGTACCAGAACTTCATCTATAATATGCATAACCTGTATTTACGAAAGAAAGAAAATAAACAAGAAAATTGTTTTAATTAAATTTAAAACAGAACCCCAGTTACATCTGCAACTGTTTCATTCTTAACGGCGTTCTCGAAAGTCGTGACATCGTCCAACTTACCTGTCGTTTGCCGTCATTATTGATCATTTCCACCGACAGTGAAGGTATGATGCGGGCATTGTTCACATAAATATCACCATTGCGATTCTTTGTTATATACAATGGCGGATTGCCATCCATATCGGATGGAATGGTCTTCGTTAATTGATCCTGAGTCATAGCCACGGTAGCTGCAACGAAACAAGAAAATCACACACAATCCATTTTGAAATCCATATTTTTAATTAAAAACTCCAGCAATCGCGGCAGACTGAAGGCGCCCTTACTCACCCATGTGATAGAGTACATAAGTTTGACCACGATGGCGCTGGAATGCCTCGTTGGTGGGTACGAATAGTGTGCAGGCTCTCAGTGATAGTGTGGAATTTGCAATTGGGTTTTGCTCCAATAGACTGTAAAACTGCAATGAAAACAAAAAAAAAGAGTCAGACAAAAACACATGAAACAGAGACAAACAAAACACATTCAATTGTACGAGGAGCATAAAGACAATAGCTTTTTTATATTTTGGGTTTATTGGCGGGCAATAAGCTCTACAAAAACAAACAAAGTCGACATAAGGGGTATTCACGAGGTGCGGTAAAATTTAGCTCAGCTGGGACGAAGACATTGCTATGTTGAGTGTGTGAGCAGTGAATACCCCTTATGCATCGGTTGGTGTGTTTTTCGTTATTTTACTACTGAATAGATAAAGCACGAATAAAAACCTTCGCTGTGTCTTTCCTTTTTTGGTGGAAAGTCAAAATAATCCTGAATTTTTGTAAAGCAACAAGATAAAGTTGGAATAATATTGCAGTTCTACATGCATACATACACAAGTAAATGCAGACGACATTTACAACATTTACTAAACTAAATTGAGGACAGGTCACTCAACTTGGTTTTGTGTCAAGTACATAAATGGGGAGGAGATAGGGTTAACACTTCGGGAAGGAGACTGCCAAGAATTGTTGGCATCCTTATGATGTGACTGTCAGAGTGTGTTGAATGCAGAAAAGCTATTGGAGTGCTCATAAATGGATCATTGCACGAAATGGAGACTCTTAAAGTGGCGCAATAACTTATGTTCTCTGTACTCCTTATCGAAAGACAATTTGTTGTTAATTGACTGCTATGAATATTCCCTTCTGAGTGGGTTGATTGACCACTTGAGTGTTGAAATAGTTTAATCCTACGAAATTTAAATTAAATATTATTTGAACTGACTTCGGTCAACATCGATTTTACACACTAATATGTTTGGAATACACTATGTGGCGGACTTACGCATCTACAAATTCTTTAAATAATCAAACTGCAGTTGTCAACCGCATAATTTTTCTCTCACATAGGGATGATACGCAACCTGATATACTCGTATATGTAACCATAAAACTTTTGCTTGGACACATTTCGCTTTACATTGATTTGTATAGTATATGCAAGAAAGAACTACCGAAGAAGCGCCATCTGGAGTTTGCAGATACAGAAGAGAACGCAGATACAAATCGTTATAGAATGGCATGTGTTCCTTTCTTAGCTGGATCAGAATATTTAATACATACCTAAATTTTTTATTTAATCCTATAAATGGCTGCTATAATTTTTTTTATATGTTTATTTGTCGTTAAAAAATTTGAAATGACCAAAAAATGCATTTTTGGGCTTTTCTGAAAATCTTGCTATTCTAGAAGGGATTGACCGATTTGTGTCGTATAAAAGAGGACACTACGATATTTATTATGTAATCAAATTTTAATTTATAAATTTTTTTTAAAAATTCTTTATTTTTAAAATTTAAATTTTTTTAAATGTCACCAAAATATATATAATATTCTTAATCACTGATTTTTTAATTTTACCAAATTTGCCCACGAAAAATTCTAAACAAAACAGTACTAATATTTTTGGAACCGCCATAACTGTTGAAGCTAACAACAAAACACTGACGTAGACCGAAATATTTTTCTTAGAATTTTATATGAATATTTGTCGTTGGGTACGTATTTAGGTCGTATAGTGCCTTTTTCATATGATCCAAATTTCGTACGTAGTTAATACTCGTAGTGTTTTTTTCATATGACCCAAATCTCGTAAAAATCAGTCAATGTGTTCCAAAACCGGGATTTTTAGTAAAGCCCAAGATAGCATTTTTGGACATTTTAAATTTTACAACCCCCCCCTAAAAAGAATAAAAAAAATAAAAGCAGCCCTTTTTACGAATATAAAGAAGCGTTCTATAAACTTTTCGATGAAAACAACTTAGGCTTGCTTCAAAATCAACGAATAGTTCAATAAAAAATAAAAGCAGCCCTTTTTACGAATATAAAGAAGCGTTCTATAAACTTTTAGAGGAAAACAACTTAGGCATGCTTTAAAATCAACGAATAGTTTAGGTTAGGTATAATAAGTGTGTTTTATTTGGCAGGCTAAAATCCTCTAGAAATCCTGCTAGGCCGACAACCTAAATAGTTATCAAAAAACATAAAAATTTTTTAAGTACACATTGAACAGGCCTCTTGCATTTACATTTTAATAGATAACAAGTTTTTTACGAAATAGCAAAGTGGCATTGATTTTCGTGGCTGCACACGGCTTTTTTCGCGATTTCAGGTCCGTGACGACCTTCATCAAAAAGCTTTGCAGCAATTGTTGAAAGGAAAACCGTCCGAGAACCGACCAGGTTCTCACTAAACGTACGAGTATGAGAACTGAGTTTGTATATCTCACTTTTCAAATTTTCATCAAACAATTGCCTTCTAGGCAATTCGACCTTCTACGTAACTCCAGAAAATGCCAATCTCATCAAAATTGAGAAAAAATAAATGTGGTTTAAAATATTTTACAGCGCGGGAAAGAGCACTAGGCTTAATGTAGGAAGATGAGTGTTGCTATTTTTAGATGGAGGAATAAGGTATGTGAGCATTTATTTAAAATTTAATATTTTGTTGAAGCAAATTTTTCTACTCCAGATTTAGTGATTTAGTTAAGTCCGGAATTATATTTTCAAAATTTTGAGAAATTTTATTTACGATAGAAACAGCACCTGGGAAGCAGGTGTTATTTGTTTCAGAGAGAAACAGCTCTTATTAGCAGTTAAAATAATGGTAAACCCTATGAAATTTCCATGTCAGTAGGTTGGTAATAAAATACTGAAATGCCGGGTGGCATTTTGACAGAATTAAAAACCAAATTATATCTTAACAATTTATGGGAATGAACTTACATATTGAAATCATGAAGAACTGCCCTTAATTTACTCTAATACCCAATGCATGTTTTTATAGTTTTAATGGGAATGAAAGTGATATGATATCGACACCCATTAAAACAAGGCATTAACAGGTTCATATCACTTTCATTCGCTTAAAGAGAAATAACTATTTACAAAGTTTATATTTGAAACCAATTTAAACACACATTGGTATCACAATGAAGGCTTCGACATTTGCGAACCCCTTCATGTCAGTATGCCATAAAAGAAAAAATTCACCATATTGCGTTAATAGTTTGCAAAAAAATTGCAACCCCAAAAATACTCAAAGTGCTGCCTAAAAACATTTGTGAGTCAGTTTGTTTCCATCTTATCCATATATCTGAATTTCAAGTAATTTAGGTACAAAATTGACAACTTTTATGGCTTAGGAAATTTCAACAGAAATTCATAAAATGTGCAAGGAATATTAAATACCGTGTAAGTGGATTTTTTGCTGTATTATAAATTCTTCATCAATTTTATATTTTAAAGATTAATCCTTTATTCCTAAAAAAATTAAAAAGGCTTATATATGTATCCTCTTATTCATAAAAACTAACCATAGTTAACCTATCCTTTTTAATTTTCTAAAGAAAATTTGAAATGAAAATGTTTACAAATATGGCCCTTAAACGTTTTTATAAAGCAAATTAAAATTATACACAATCTAAGAATAATGTTTAACAAAATCTCCATTTTTGTAATTTCCATTTTATTATGATATTTTTGGTTAATATAGAAGATGCATTAAGAATCGCTGCATGCTTTTTCCACAACATGCAGCTGGTTTCCCTTTGGATTTAAAAAAGTTCAACGTAAAAAACCGCCCTTACTAAAAATTGCCAAGTGTTAATGCAATTTGTTGTCAAATCATGTTCATTAAGAACAACAGAAGTCCTCTTAACTAATTTATTTATGAAATTGGAAAAATCGATCTCATTATCCCATAAACATGTCAATTTCGCCAATAAACATGTGAATGAATGGAAATCCAACATATTGCGTTAATAGGTTTGCTCAAAAAGCAAAAACTCACCCTGATTATTTGCGATTATTTAATGTTTTCGTATTTTTACAAACAATTTCCAATTAAAGGTTTGTAAGTCAATTTCATGTTGTCAAATTCGATTAAAGCAGTTAGCAAAAACTTATAGGGGAAGATATTTTTCATGTTCCTTTAAAAATGCTGCCGTAAAATATTCAAAGTTTGAAATGTGCTGACATGAAACACATTTGGCGCCGCTAGAATCAGCGTCTGACGGCGCGGCATGTTTTCATTGTGCCAAAATGTTTGTCGCTCATGGCGTCGTGCAACAAAAGCGCTACAAATACAAAAAAATGTATTGCGTGCTCTATGGATTTTTTTATTAAAACCAATAGAAAATGGTCATATGTAAAAACGACTAAAATAAAATTCAAGTCATAAATTTGCGCTCATATGTTCTATTGTATTCTATGTGGCATTGTATATTTGTATGTATTGTCTGTCACCTTGGAAAGTTAATATGTATTTAAAGAAAAATATCTTTTTTTATTATCTACTACAGAAACCTTAAATATAAAAGTTGAGAAAAAGGCAAAAAATTAAAATTTGGGCGCCTCGAAAATGTTTTTTTATATGTCGTAGTGGAACTTTTTTCATCATGCTAAAAGCTATCGAAAAATCGATGGCACAAAATCGATTGCTTAATCGACCCAAGCTACTAAATATACTTAATTAATTGGTAACAAAAAACTTATATTACGCCCATTCGAATTTGCCAATAAAGTGAGAGTTTTTATGCTACGAAATTTGGAAATGTTAGATGCCAAACGGACTATCTACTACTGCGCCCATTTTTTGGCCTTTATGATCAGTGTACTCTGGTGAATCAGCTGGGATTTAAGCTTAAACAACTGTACCAAATTTTCTTTAGAAACGGTCTGTTGATCCGGCTTATATATACCCTCGCCCAAAAGTGGGCGGAATGGTACAGTTGCTTTGGAGCAAGTAGAATGAGGCGTGAATAATACGCCCTTCGTAAGCACTTATGAAGCCGTTATAAAAGTACAGCGTGGAGCGCGATTATTTGCTTATTTGGGAATGAAATAAAAAATACGAATCTTAGAAAAATGTATTTTATATTTTCATTATAATGAGCAGTAAAGAAGTGTTTAAATTGCATGGTTTTAAATAGCGTATCTGGTAAATGTCGACCTTCGCTATCCACACACTGCTGCATAAGTTTTCATGAACTCTAATAAGCATGTCGACTGGTATTCTGCCAATTTCTGCCTCAATATTGTTAAATAGGTCTTCCAAGGTTTTGGGGAGGTTGATATACACCTTCGACTTCAGGTAACCCCAAAGTAAAAAATGGCATGGGGCTAAGTCTGGTGAACGTGTCGGGCAGTTTATATAACTCTCCAAAAAATAAGCCGTCCAGGAAACATTTGCATCAAATAATTCATGGTAACCCTCGCTGTGTGAGCAGTGGGACCATCCTGTTGGAACCATGTATTCTTTAATTGCATTGTCTCAAGAGCTGGCTGAAAAAAAAATCCAGAAAATGTCAAGAGCAATTAATTGCTTCCGAGATTGCAGTACTGCTGCTCGAACTCTTTCGATGTTCTGTGGTGTTGTAATCCTTCTCTCAGGTCCCCTTCGTACACATGAGACATTCCCTGCTCTTTTCAATGAAGTTATCCAATTTACAATTGATTGCAGTCCAGGAACAAGTCCGCGTGGGGGAATCGTAAACGAAAAGCACGCTGCACTGCAATGATCGAGTGGGCATTTAAAAAATACGCATCAACACAAAACCTCTCCTCACGTATCCAATGCATGATGGCAACTGAAAAACATACGAATACAAATCTAGGCCACGCACACTCTCCACTCTCTTCGTCCGCCACAGCCTGCAGTGCAAAAAAACAAATTTTCGCGCTTCAACCTGTATTATGGAGTTCGCAATTTAACACAATATTTCTTTGTCTTAAATGTTTTTTCGAAGCGTTACACTTTTTTTTGATTGGAATATGCTTTAAACAAAATACTGCTTATTTTTGTAAAATTTCTGTTCTTTTTGGAAAGTTTGAACGTTACTGCCCCATGCTGAACTAATTTTTGTTTCCTAAAAATCAAGAGAATGACATGGATGACATTTGGTTAAAACAACACGGAGCCACATGTCAGAAAACCAACGATATTTTATGCACTGTTTTTGGTCTATTGGCCGCCGTGCCCTTGGATAATTTTCTGTGGGAGCCATCAAGGATTAATGTTACGCAAAGCATCCAGAGACAATTAAAGCGTTGAAACATGAAATCGATGTTGTCATTGGAGAGTTTCGACCCGAAACAATCGAAAATCATCTGAAAAATGTCTTTGATCTGTTATTGCCAGTTATTGTAGTCATATGAATGATATTGTGTTTCATTATTAAATGACAAAGTTCAACCTTTCTAATATCGAACAACCAGAAATTTGAAAATATTATCAGTATTTTTTTACAGCCGATCAAATCAATGAAAAAGATTCTTCAATCAATAAATCAAGTTTTTTTTATCAACTTGATGTATTGATTTGACGAAAAAATCATTCAGTTTAAAGTATTTTATTTTTGTGGCATTTTTCAGATTTTATGTGACGTAGACAGAGTATAATGAAATGTTAATTAATATACATTTTAATCAGATTGATGTATGATTGTCTTTAAAGTTATGTAAAATTTATGGTGTACATGTTTTATTAAACTGATGTAAGGAATTAAACAAAACTTTTATATGAAATTAGACAAAAATGTTGAAGGTTGGCAAATCTTGATTGATTGATGATTTAATAGATTTACGAATTCAACAAATTGAAAAACCCTTTTTTCAGTGTAGTTCCAAATCTGTCGCTTTTACGAGGGCTACCGCAAAACTAACTGGCCTGGCACATTTTCTGCTTTACTAGCAACTTTTTTTTGTTTTTTAAAAGCAATCTTTTATAAGCCATCTGTCAAATTTTCAGAAATATTTAATGATTACTTTCTTTGTTACAGGTGATTGAAGTAAACAAGTTTTATAATTTTTGAAAAATGGTTTGATAAAGAGTTTCGTGCGGTAATTAAACACTTTTATATGAAAGGTTATACGCCACAATTAATCAAAGATGAATTGGATTCTGTTCATGGTGATAATGCACCATCATACTCCACCGTGAATTCCTGGGTTCAATAATTTAAAATGGGTCGTTCAAGTACGGAAGATGAACAACGCTCTGGAAGACCGAAAACTGCTACTACTATTGAAAACATTAGAAAAATATTTAATGAAGAGACTAAAGATAGACGAATAAAGCTCAGAGAACTTGCTGATATTGTTAAAATACACGAAAAACAAGTTTGGAGTATTTTACATGATGAACTCCACATGAAAAAGCTATCCGCAAGATATGTGCCGCGTTTGTTGACTTTGCCCCAAAAAATCGTTTGTTGGACCAATTCCGAGGAGCTTTTAGCGATTTATCAGTGTAATCCAATAGAGTTCTTGCGCCGATTCATAACTGTTGATGAAACATGGATCCATCACTACAGAATGCAGAGAACAGTCAAAACAATGGATAGAAGCTGGTAAAAGTGGTCTCAAGAAGGCGAAAACTGTTAAGTCAGCAGGAAAAGTAATGGCCACAGTATTTTGGGATGCAAGGGGTATACTATTTATTGATTATCTTGAGAAAGGAAAAACTATAAATAGTGAATATTATTGTGCATTATTGGATCGGTTGAGTGAAGAAATCAAGATAAAACGACCGCATTTAGAAAAAAAGTTCTTTTTCATCAAGATAATGCTCCTTCACACACTACATTTTTAACTCAACAAAAACTGGCCGAATTACGATTTGAAATTGCTCCGCATCCACCATATAGCCCAGATTTAGCTCCTTCTGATTATTTCGTGTTTCCAAATTTAAAAAATTCTCGGTGGCAAAAAAATTTCGTCCAATAGCGATGTTATTGCTGAAACTGAGGCATATTTTGAAGGTCTTGAAAAATCTTATTTTTCGGATGGAATTAAAACACTTGAAAAACGTTTGATGAAGTGTATTGGGTTGGAAGGAGATTTTGTTGAAAAATGATTGATAATAATAATTCCAAAAAAAACGGTTCTTTTTACGTTAGGCCAGTTACTTTTGCGGTCGCCCTTGTATTGTGAAACTATAGTTTCAACAGCTTATAAAATAACTAAAACGTCCAACTCCAATGTCAAATGGACACATAGTTTTTACAAATTCGATTTTTATTGGACTTGAAAACACAACATCAGTCATCAATAAGGCGAAACGAAGTTTTTTTTCTACGTCCGTAGATCTTGATTACAAACTAAACACAAAAACTTTGTTTTGAAAAAAGTTTTTTTCTCTAAGCTACAACTGTTGAATTTAAGCCAAATTAAAATCCTAAAAATTGTTATAATGTTTAAAATTGATCGTAAATTTCAACAATATTTTTAACACCTCTTAGGCCCCACAACATCCCATTAAGGGCAAGGGGAAACTCCTTGCAAATCAGTGATCTGTGCTCGATATAATTCTTATGCTCACTGATTGGGATCTCCGGTTTAATGCAAACTCCGAATGTATAATGCATTTTCTAGAGAATTCTTTAAATGGCTAAGAGATTAATCTCCTTTTTACAAGTAAGTCGCCAGAATTTACGAGGTGGAAACCCGCCGCTGAAAATATTTACCTCCTGCACGCTTACCATCAAACCAGGGAAAGCACTAAACGGCAATCAATCGCCCCGGCAGTCCACTCGGCTAACGAATTTAGTTCTTAACAAAATGCGTACATAAGAACTTCTTATGTATGCAAATACGGCTTTATACCATCCCAACCTTTTCCTTATTAATAGCATCTTCCAAAAAATGTAACAATGGCCAATAAAGTGTGTGCCAGCATCATGACAATGATTAGCATCAGAACATAGGACATACATACGAGTATTTCTTCCCTCATTGTCCTTAAAACGAGTATGAAAAATAAGTCTCCAAATTAGTTCCATTACAAATGTGTTAACTACATTGCCTAAAGGACATTGGGCATTTGAAAGATAGATTTATTTACGAGATACGAGTACGTAAACCTCAACAAAACCTCCCAAAAAATGAATGCAATACCCACAATGAAATAAAATACGAAATTCGCACATATTGCGTTAATAGTTTCGCGACAACAAAAGAGAACGCAGAAGTCACCCCTGCCGAAGCGCAGTAACACACAACACGGCTATGCTTCGTACAATGCCCGTCTGTCTGCTGTTTTGCCTTTTAATTAAACATTTGTAAGTCAATTTAATTTATCAAATCCGATTATCTCAATTTCCATTGATTCATGTACACATGTGCGGCCGTTCGTTGTGTTGCGTTGCTCGTATGAAAAAATCGGATGCTTTTCAAAATCATTCAAGCGATTAGTTTTGGTTTTCCTTTATCAGCCGTAAACAGACGCATTAAGGGACGAATCGTCCCAAAAAAATCATCAATAAATTGTGTGCCATTTCCTATGGAAATCGAAGTTACTTGTTGTTTTTTTTTGTATGACGATGACGTGAGGAAATAAGAGAGGAATTTGAAAAGTGGTACGAATACGACCGTCGCACAGTGGGGCAAAATCCAGAAGAATTGAGATTAATTCGGGTAAGCCTTTGGGTAGAGAAATGTTTATATTTTTCCACATTTAAATCATAATTAGTAAAATAAAACAAAAATTAAGAACATTTTAGTGGAAAATATTTTTTTTTGTAGATAATGAGTTCATGAAAATATTGCAAAGTAATCAATTCTATGTTAAATATTTTGAGATGCATGAAAGGTAAAATTTTCTGCGGTTAAACTAAATGTACCTAGTATATCTCTGTCATGAGTTTGCCATTTGTTGACAAAACAAAACCGAAGGTGAAATAAGTAGACCTAGTGCAGATTTTGGAAGGAGATGTATTTTTTCATATAATTTGGTTTTACCCGACTTTATTGGGTCTGAGCTCAGTATGAGCTACTACATTTGCGAGAAAAGTGTTCTCTAAAATTTTTAAAATCTTTATTTCGAGCCTCTTAGGCTTCCGTTGACAGTTGCCCGATCGAGCAATTTAGATCATGTAAAAATATTTCTGGGCCATATATCAAACCATTGGTATTTCTAACAAAAAAGTCGAGCTCTGTTATAAGAAAGTGATCTGAATATTTCCACATTGATGTCATGACTAGAGGATATAACAATTAGTACTACATGCATGTTTGTAATCGGTTCTAAATAAACTTTCGTTATATCAGCTGATATATAAGCGTTTCCCAAAAGTCTTCAAGCTGTGTTGCTATCATTCGAATTACCGAAACGGGGTCTGTTTGCTCTATAACACTAGGTCACAAATAACAAAATTTTCTCTGTTATTTGTTTCTAGCATACTTTTTCCCATTGATTTTGACCTACTAAACACGAAAATGAGTTTTAAAAATTTTTCTGTCGATTGGTTTTCGAGATACAAATTTTTGAACTTTTTTTTTAAATTTTTGGAGGTACACTTACAATTTTGAGCATATCTTTCGTCTTCTTTGACCTATTTGATCCTACTACTACTCAAATTAAAATTAATTGAGCCGTCTACAACTCATTCTCAGAAAATTTTCAAATCGGGTAAGTAGTTTTGATGTTGGCGGCTTAAAAAGGTTAAAAAACGGCGTTTTTTTAGTAAAAATGTGGCAGAAAAAACCATATAAAAATTCATATAAAATATAAAACACGATGCTAACAGCAATTTTGGGTTTTTACGTATAGCTGGCGTTTTTACAAAGAAAATAAGCCCTTACTTAACAAAATCTGACAACAAATGGCGGACTTATAATTTTTTTGGTAAAAGACCGACGATACGAATCGCTTAGGATTGCCGTTTCTACACGCGCCGTGTAACGAATTTTGTTTTCTCTGTGTAAGCTGTGCAAATAATGAAAATCAAAATATCGTGAAATAGCGGAATTTCGGTCTTTTACTTATTTTCTTTGTAAAAACGCCAGCTATACGTAAAAAACCAAAATTGCTGTTAGCATCGTGTTTTATATTTTATATGAATTTTTATATGGTTTTTTTCTGCCACATTTTTACTAAAAAAACGCCGTTTTTTAACCTTTTTAAGCCGCCAACATCAAAACTACTTACCCGATTTGAAAATTTTCTGAGAATGAGTTGTAGACGGCTCAATTAATTTTAATTTGAGTAGTAGTAGGATCAAATAGGTCAAAGAAGACGAAAGATATGCTCAAAATTGTAAGTGTACCTCCAAAAATTTAAAAAAAAAAGTTCAAAAATTTGTATCTCGAAAACCAATCGACAGAAAAATTTTTAAAACTCATTTTCGTGTTTAGTAGGTCAAAATCAATGAGAAAAATTATGCTAGAACCAAATAACAAAACGACTGTTGGCTAGTGTAATTAGGCCAGTTTTGTTCCTTAATTCCTTTTATTGAAACATTTATTAACTTCCATTTAAGTCCGACCTCATTGATTTGTTTTCCCAACATAAACAGTCATGTCAATTGAATTTGGATTATCGGATCTTAAAACAAAAATGAAACTATAGAATTTGGTTGTGAAATCTTTTACATCGCGTATTTAATATTTTGTCTTACAAACTATAATTTTTGTTTCCATTCAAATACGAATAGTCTGCATTTCGAATAATATCGTATAGGATCCGCCAGAAAAATTCAGTTCTGGAGCATTCAAGAAAGATTAGTTTCAAGTATTTGTATTGTATCAGTTACCCAAGAACGAACGTTTACAACACTTTTGATACATTTGACATTTCGTACAATTACAAAATTACTACCACTGCAGGACTGTGTGACTGCTGTTATTGTAAAACTCAATGTCCAATATCCCATCTGACCAGTTTCTTCACTCCTAAAACATTTTAAAATGTTAACCTATTTAAAGTACTGGGGCCAATCCCATTTAAGACCAGCTGGTATTAACTTATACGACGATATCATCTTGACTAGTATATGAATTAATGTCATTAAAACGTATTTAAATCTTAATAACATCAAGGCAAATCATCTAATATTGCGTTATCTAGGGTACAAACAGAAATAACATCAACAACGAAGACAAAAAAACAAAAGGAAAAAGCACCGGTTTTGCAAGAACGGCTTTTTATAAAATTTATTTAATAAAATTGGCGAAAAACGCGCTACATGTTTTTGCACATTATAGAACCACACATACCTTAGTTTAATACACAATTTACATGCTTACCCAGTTTTACGCTCTTTCTATTTCAAAATACACATATATTTTAAAAATAGCACAAGTTTAGACATATTTAAAAAAAAATTTACAACCCTTTAGTCACACAATTTTTTGTAGAATCACGCTAAAAAACTGATGTTGATGCTTTAATAAAAAAAGTATAAATTTTTACATAATAAAAAAAGTTCATGTGTGAATTAAATTTTCCAACAGTTCATTAAAAAATCAAGACTCTCTTAACTTAAAGACAATACAGCTGAGTTGTAAAATTTGATATTTTATATTTTTAAATTTTAATTTTTCAATTAATCTCCATTAATCGTGATTTTGCCCCATTGTGCGTCGTACATGACATAAATGGTGAAACGATCACAACAGAACGACAGCAGCACCATCCAATCGATACCGCCGTTGCCATTCCCATTCTCAGCGTCATTGTTATCGTCAACGACGACGACAACGACTGCGACGAAATAGCACATGTCTCTCTACATGTCTTGTCAATGGCAAAAGCAGAACCCATTTCCAATCGCATTTTTGCCACCCTCTCCTCCCCGCTCCGTTCTGTGCAGGACACGGGCACAGCGAATGAAATTGCCATGGAAATCGTATCGCACTGAAGTGAACTGAAAACCGCCCTTAACAAAGGAAATTAAACCTTATTTTTCAGCACGAAAACATTTTCGTTGTACGTACGACGATTTTGTTCGCACAAGTTTATTGAACTAAATTCATTACATCATAATTTATGTACATCCAAACATTTGTGTGGGTGATGTAGGGTGTGGGTCCTTCTCAAGGCAAGCGGGCGCTCATCCGCAAGAGGCATACATACAAATGTGGTTGTTGCTTGTGCCCGCCTAAAAGACGTTCTGGTTACATACTTTTATTAAAATTCTTTGATTTGTAGCAATCTATTTAGATATGAATACAATATGCAGATTTTTTCCCATGATATTTTTGAGATACTTCCGTCTGGGATTTAAGCAAAAGAAATTGGGAGTTCGACTTTCATCAGTATGACTTAATTTTGGTTCGTGCACTAGTATTGCTAGTACATGCAACTTTACAAAGGGGCACATAAGCAAAGTCATTCAAAAAATAATTTAGTTTAGGAGAAATTTTACAATTAATTAATTCGACAAATTTTAATTAATTCGACAAATATATTTCAAACAGGTAGTAAGACTCGATACTTTTGAACGAATATACGAGGGCTGCTATATATTTTTCTGGCCTTATAATGAAATGCGAATATTTAACATTAAAAATGGTTTTTATTGTTTTTCAAAGTATTCTCCAGCATGATTTATACACTTTTTCATGCGCTCAAACCATTTGTCGAAGCACGTTTTCCACTCCAATTGAGACACCTCCAAAACATGGTTTTTGAACGCTTCAACAGCACCTTCTGGCGACGAAAATCATTGACCACGCATTTTTTTTCTTGATGTGCGGAAATAAAAATAAGTCATTGGGTGCCAAGTCAGGACTGTACGGCGGATGATCCATCAATTCGATGTTTTGGCCGGTCAAAACGGCGCTGGTTTGAGCCGATGTGTGAGAGCTCGCATTGTCATGGTGCACTATGTTTTGTTTTCTCTTGTTTATTTTTGGAATTTCTCCGAAGACTTCAGTCAAACAAATTGTGGTGTACCACTCAGAATTAACCGTCCTACGTTGCTCAAGCGGAACAGTCGCCACATGACCAGTTTGCCAAAGAAACAGGCGACCATTTGCTTCGAACTGCTTCTTCCACGAACAACTTTCGTTTGTGTTGGCTCGTCCTTAGAAGACCCACACGGTCGATTGCTGTTTTGTTTCAGGCTCATTCGCATAGATCCACGATTCGTCACCTGTGACGATCTTATAAACATCTCTTAAAGCACCTCTATCGTATTTTTTCAAAATTTCTTTGCACCAATTGACACCAGCCTTATTTTGAGCGATTGTCAAATTGTGCGGGATCTAACGAGAACAAACCTTTTTACGGCCAGGTTTTCATGCAATATCGAATGAGCTAGTGGAAGATATGCCAAAGGATGCCTCTATATCACGGTATGTCACATGAGGATCTTGCATTATCAGTTCACGCACGGCATCAATGTTCTCTGGCACAACGGCCGTTTTTGGACGACCTTCGTCTTTGAGCGAGCGTCGGTCACGATTGATGGTGCTTCACCACCATACAAAGATTTAAGTTCATCGATGCACTCTTGTCGTGATAATGCACGTCGAAAGTTCAGAAAAATTATCTCACGAAAATGTTCATGTGTTAATTCCATTTTTTGCCAAATTTATTTTTTTCAAGTCACTGTAAACCACACAAATAATGGTTGTACGTCAAAACGTTCTGAGTACGTTTATGCTAAAAATGTCTAACTTTCCAATGGAAATGTCAGATGGTGCCAGGCAACACTTAGTGTTGTCTAGGCCAGAAATATTTATTTTTACAACCTACATCATAGGATAAAAGAAATATTCACTTTGTCATTCCGTTTGCACTCAATATATATACTAAATTGTCGTAAAAGATTAACCATGTCCGTATGTCTGTCTGTGGAAAACAAACTACAGATCGCTCTATTGAAGCTAGGTGGCTAAAATTTTGAAGGAATATGCGATGATGGGCTGAAACGAAAATAGGCCAGATCGTTTTTCCCCTCATAAGGAAAATTCAACAAACCTGCATTTAAAAACGCAATATCTCATGAATTATTAGAGATTTGATGACGACATTTGGAGCATATGATGTTGGCATGAATCGAAACACATCCTAAAAATTACATGTTATATAAGTATGTATGACAAAAGTTATGAACCATTCTTTTAACATTTTAATAGAATGAATTAAATGACCCTATTTTACTCGTACCATTACTTTTTCAAGCACATCAGTCGGCAAAGAACGAATTTTGTATCGAATGTTGGCATTAAGCTCGTTATTGCTATAAGGGTGGCGCTCTCTTTGCTTTTAATAACCGCACAAAAAGAAATTCGTAGGGGTCAAATATGGAGATTTGGAAAGACACTTAAAGTGACCTCTTTTGAAATGTTTAAGTACATTCTCGATTCTGAATCGAATGTCTGACTTGTTCATAAAAAATTGGACTAATTCTGGTTTTGACATAAAACCTTGTCTAAACAGATGCTTTCTCTAAGAATCTCGTAGGGATTGCGGCAATTGCAAGTGTTAACGCTGTCAGAGAGTGTGAAGTTGGCCTTGTTTTGGTAATTACGCTGAGTTAACACAACTGAACGAGTTTTTAGAAAATACGGAGATAAGATTCATAGTTAAATATTTTACCGAATCGACGTTTCAAACCCATGTCTACTCAGGGAAATCAGAAGACAAATGGCAATGAAAATTATTCAATGTTTTTAAACCATCAGATGAGATGAGCAATATATGGAGAACAGAACTCTGTTCCTCCAAACTATTGACTGCAGAATCTTCTGTTGGAGTTAATCATTACCAAAGCTTGAAGGTAAGCAAGCGTGCGGCTTGTCGATAAATATATTGGAAAAAGTGTTGATCTTGATTCAAAAAGTCCTCTCGTTTACAATATGCTCAGAATTGCTATTTTACCGACTTAAAGAGCAAACGTTTAAATTTACATGCGCATATGTCCAATATACAGGAATGAGGCAGTTATTTCGTTTACCTTAAAGACTGATGCTGGACTTTGATCCGCCCACTCAGTTTCTTAGACGATCAAACGGAAGGTCAAGGATTATAGGATTTACGACCATCCACTAAATTACACCAAGAACCTTTGTCGATTCATACCACCATGAGATACCCTATATAAACGTGTTACAATGTAGGATATTTTCTAAAACGAAAATCGAAACACCAAAATTACCATGCAAAAGAAATTTGTTCGTAGTCGTAACTAATTGAAATTGAGTGGATACAAGCTATAGTCAAACCTGCGACTAATAGACCCCAAATATATTCCAGCAATCACTATTGACAGTAATATATGACTATACATGTGTGTGTATGTGCAATATTTAAGTGTATGCCTAAATATCAGTGTTTATGTGTGTGTATGTATGTGACAATACCGAAAAGAGGCACTTTTTCGCACACACATACGTAATAACCATAAACTTATGAGGAATAGCCAAACCACCCCATTCCACACGGTGTGTTCTACTTTAAGATACTTTTCCCCGATTCTCTTCCGTATGTGTGACTTGCTTATTCACATGTATTCTTCAATACATCTTCATGCTTGAGTATGTATTCACGAGTATATATCGTACATGTGTACGTATTTATGTACATACGAGTATTTCGTTAATGTTGTTTTAACAAAAAGAGACCAACAATTTTTAAGCAAGACTACAACAACCTAAACTTTATTAAAGAGCATTAAAATATCTATACAGAAGTGGGCATACATCGAGTGGGGCCGAAAAATGACGGAAAAGGAATTCGAAATGCCACCCTCAACTGTGTTATGCAACCTCAAGATTACACATGCAACACGAGCTTACTTTTCAGCCGGGCCTGGTGTGCTGCGGCGGGCATGGCAGCCACAAAATCTCCCCCAAATGCGGTTGGCAAAGAAAGTACCCATCGTCATCATCTGGTGGGGGAATGAGAAATTCAAAATTTTAATTGAAATGATTTAAGTACGGCTGGAATTGTCTCGAAATGTAAGAGTGCCAAAGAAAAAGGCGGCTGCCGCCAAACGTGATGTAAATGGCATACATCATGGCCGCTAATAAAACTTTTATTAAGGTTCATTTGTATTATGTATTTGTGCTTAATTGGATCATTTATAATTAAATTAATTACTTTCTATGAAGTTTTAAATGTCCGTTATAAAAACCGCACATGGGATTTGTACAACGCAAGTCGCCGCCAAGTAAACGATGCAAGATTAGGGTTTAAGAATGGGCATGGGAAATGAACTGGCTCCGTGACACTGCAAAACATTTTCTTAACGGATATTCTCTTAATTATGTCTTAAAAATCCTGCAAATTGTAGAATTAATTGCAAAGTAATTGAAACGAGTTTGGAGTTATTAATTTAAATTAAATTTTAAATCAAATTATTTTTTTTACATACTTTTTGTATGTACAAATTTGTATTTCAATTTCTTCCTTAAGATTATTTGAAATGTTAGAAATTCGAATACTCAGTTGCTTACCTTTTTACCTTTATAAGTAAGCAACTGAGTATTCGAATTTCTAACATTTCAAAGAATCTTAAGGAAGAAATTGAAATACAAATTTGTACATACAAAAAGTATGTAAAAAAATTAATTTGATTTAAAATTTAATTTAAATTAATAACTCCGAAAATAAAAAAGATAGCAGCCTAAGATATACGATTATAAAGAAATGTTTTTAAAAAACGGTTCGACGAAATTTGAGTCCCATAGGTCGTAGGCGCCTAAACAACAGATTCATTCGAGTACTCAGAATCAGCGGAAATTCCTCACAACTTTTAAGATTTATCTACATTTCAGATCTAGATCTACGGTCCCTAGAACCATAACAGTAGCCCCTTTAACAATAAGGGTGTTTTAGACAATGAAATTTATTCACGAATCTGAATATAACATTAGTTTAAAGATTTAGCTCAAGAGACCTTGACCAAGAGGCAAGGGCGCCGAAAATTCTGTTCTGCCAACCGTGGACCCAGTGCCAAATTGGAACGCGATCCGGCGTTGAACTTACGAATTTTCCACTTGTTGCACCCTCTATTATAGGAAAGAGGGTAACGAATAACCATTTACAACTCCTTACGAATAGTAGTTTTTAAGGTTGTGTAAGATAGTAGTATTTAACTAAATAGAAGCTCTCAAAGCGTGAATTAAAATGTCCAGTTCTTGTCTAACCGCCGAACCAACAACTTGTTTTTACTCTGACGAAACAACAGTTATTGCGTTTGCAACACCTCGAAATACTGGTCTGAAACCTTGTAAAAATAAATTAAAATATGAGATAGCCATGTCCAGCGGTCTATCTGAGGAAAACAAACTCCAGGCCGAAATTTTGAAGTTTGGTGGATGAAATTTTCCTGAAATATGTGCTATTTGCTGGTATTGAAAATCGCAGAATATCCTCTGAAAAAATCTCTATATTTGGAGTGTTTTTTCTTATACCTAGTATCTACCCCGAGCGTTACGAAATATCTTCATTCTTGAACAGGTAATACGTGTATGGTACATTACGATGTAGTTGGCAAAGGGGGCGTGGCTGGATTGGTCTTCCACACAACCATGAATACCATAGAAATGTTAGAGACTTGATATTTAGAACATATGATATTGGCATTTAGCGAAACTCACCCTGATTAAAAAGTGGAAGGTGAACTAAGGTGCCAAGCCCCCTTTAGAAAATCGCATATATGGCCAAAGTAATGGACCAATCGTTGTACAATTTGAACGAAATGACATCAATGACTTGCAAATTATTGTAGACAATGTTATGTTAAACTTTAAAAAAAGGCTTAGCAAATCCCATACAACCCTAAACTTAGAAAGACTATATCTCATAACTAAAATATGGGCGATGCCACGCCACCTTTAAACATTAGCATTTATGATCAAAGTAATGGATCGACCGAAAGTATTATAAACTATTTTGTGTTAAAATGAGACAAAAAGGCGTGGCAACTCCCATTCAACAGAAAATTTGAAAGGCCCTATCTCGTGAACTAATGCCAATATGACGATAGAAGTTGGTATGTGCATGTACTTGATGTTAGTGTGGAATAAAATACACCCTGATGAAAACAGTGGGGGCAATGCTACGCCCACATGTTTCCACTTATTTTTGTTTCAACTCAAGACTTTAAGTCGTTGCCATTGATTAAACTATTTTGGTGTGAAACTCGACATTACAATGCTGTTGTTTAACTGTTGTTGACACAGTAGCTAACAAAATAATGCAAGTATTTTTTCTATTTTTAACGATAAATTTTTACATCTTTTTGTGATCTTTTCAAAGCTTTAATGAGCTGGATTTAGTGGCGAACTTGAAGATAAATTGAATTAGGAAAATGAAGCCGTTCATAACAATTGTGTACAAATGTTTTTTAGGCTACACTAAAATAAGGGTTTATCAATTGTCATCCGAAGAAATATTTTCTATTTATGCAGGAAACGAAGTCGAAGCAGGGATTAAAAAGTCATTGGATTGCAAGGTGGAGAGTGTATAAGGATCTGGCAACCACATTGAAAATCCAACTTATAGGGGGATGCAGCAGTCTTGTTTTAAATTTCCCAGAAGCAACAAAGGTGCTCCTTTGAGATGATTGACCTCATTTCGGATATCTGTTGGTTAGCGTTTATTAGCCATGTTGTCTGTATTGGGTAAAACATCCACACATGTGTGTATCCTGCCAAGTACATACGAACTGATTAAAATCAAATGTCCCTTAATTTTACAAGTACTTTAGATTTATTTTTTCCTTAACAATTTTCCTCTATGTGCTGCCTTTTAAAGGGACATCACGTGAGTGTTAGTCTAATCAAATATTTGACCATACGCTTATACTTAGATTCGGAATCAAATGCAAAAAGATCAATACAAAATTTTAACTCAAATTGTTTCCGTACATCTACCCTTTTGTAATTTGAAATTAAATATAAGTAGAATGGAAATTATAGTAAGCTCAGTCTTTGCTAGCACTCATTTCCAGGGAGTATTGTCTGTCTACAACTTAACCATATGTGTAGCCAGGATGTCATATGCAATCATTTTTTTAATACAAAAAACTAGTACTCCTTTGTACTCGTATGGTGGTAAATCCTCCCATATTTCAATTTTTTGAAAATCGTCATATCATGACTGCGTCATCACTGCGTAGATTGACCAGCATGGCCATACCAGCGACTGGCTAAAGAAAAACAACAACTGCCAGAATGGGTCTAAACTAATTTTCAACCCTTGGTAAATAGTTATTCATTCATGGCATTATTAACCACACACATGCTGTGTGTGTGTCCTAGCCATCATTGTACACTCGATCAATCTTTCACCTGCCCATGTCCATAAGTGTGCGAGCGAGTATAAGGCCATTTGCCCCAATCCATCCTATACCACCGCCACCTCCTTGCCCAATTGGCCACCTTGCCATATGCTGTTACCACCTTTTCGGCAGCTACAATTGTCTCATTTCTTTTTTTTCTAATTTAAAGTGTTTGTTGCACCCATACATAGAAAGGAATCATGTCATGTCATACGTCCGTTGACTAATGCAGCGCACACACATATGAACATGCACGCTTGTATGTATGCCTACCTACACACATGTGTTTTGTTTTTTTTTGTTTGTTTTTACAACAGAATATGTTCTAAATTAAGCTCGAGGGGTAATGATGGTCTTACATGTACCTCGTACTACTAAAATTTCTCCTGTATTTCCAGTCCTTTTTTTTCTGCGTGTACCCCCACATGCAACGTAAAGTAGAAGTTTTAACCAAACGCATTTTATGGTTTTTATGACTCATTACACTTTGAGCAAAATTTGCTCTAAGGGAGATTTCCGTTTTGGCTCCAGTTGGCAAACAGTTTCTTATACTTTTATTTTACTCAAGTCATTTAAAGTTTATTGAGACGTTAATACAGTGCACATAAAGTAACTCGACTCATCTCTACAAGATCTTTACGAAAGTAGAAAAAACGAAGACAAATCAAAGAACTTTGTATTTGAATTATTTTAAAGCGAGTTCTCGCAGATACTGGGTGGGAGGACAAATTTGAGAACTGTCATAGAATTACAAAATAGTCACAACAGCAAAGAGGTTTGGGTTTTTAGATTCTAAAGATATAAACAGAAGAGTCTTATATTTAAAGCAAACCAAGGAGGTTTTTTAAAAAAGATCACTTTTTCGACATTCAGAAACTTTTGTTTGGATACAATTCTTCGAAAAATTTAATCAGATTTGGGAAATGCAATAAACAATCTCTTGTTTCATTAAGGCATGAGCTGATAGAGATAAGTTTCTTAGCTGTTTAGCAACTCTATTTCACAATCTCCACCCTAGGATGGAGTGTACATATAAGTCCGTTATTCAGTTTGTAACATTTCGAAATACTATGTATATAATCAATCGTCGTAAAATTCTAAGATAATCTAGACATGTCCGCCTTTTGAAACCAGGATTTAGTATAAACGAAAATAGCTTTTGTCCTCTAACTTAACAGATAAATATTTATAGTTTCTGATCAGTTGGTGTAGAACATGGACTAAGTCGGACAAGAGGGGGAAAAATAGGGCTTTAAAAAAAATAGTGACATTTTCCCATTTGGACAAACTATGATAAATAATTTTTAATTATTTCTAAGAGTCAGCCAAGGGGCCACGTCTCGTTAAGTTTGTACAACATGTTCTAAACGTAAGAATAATGACGGACTGAAAGTGCGTGTACTTCCAGACTTAAAAAGCATTACAAAAATTGAGTTTTATTACTTATTTACTGCAAATGCGTAACATCACTGTTTGGTGAAATTCTTTATTACCAGCAGAAACCCGTTGTCGTCCCACTGTTGCGGTTTTTAATGGTTGCCATCGAATTTGCACGAAATTTTAAATTTGAGCCACTTGTGCTTTCTGCATTGCACAAGTGGCTCAAAATTAAAATTTCGTGCAAATTCGATGGCGCTTTCAACTAAAATTTTAGCGAATTTCAAGACATTCAAATATTGAGTAGATTTTGGCTACACGGAAAAAAACATTTAGAATCGATCCAAACTAATTCGATTTTTAATACCTCTGTTTAGTTCTGTATTTTTAGACTTAGAAAGTGTTTTACTTTCTCCCTTTTTTACATGCAACGTCCAAGGGCATAATGACACTGGATATTTCCATCTATTTTTCCGATCGGAGTAATGGGATACCGCGATACTGTAAGGCTCAAAAATTTTACATCACCCAAAAATTAAGATATTCCCTATCAGATTGACCCCGGTACGATCTCATTTGTATCCTAATGAAAACTCCATCCTATGCGACCGGGATTGAAGGCTGTCGGCTATGGACTGGCCAAATCTAGCGAATCGGACTGTAAGAGTTGACCATTGTCACCGGTTAGGTAAAATGCATCGTATAATCCTGAGATTAAGAGGAAATTTTAAAATATAAAATGAGGTTTAATTAAATGTAGTTTTTCTACTTTATATCAGCTTCTTCGGACGCCGAAACAAGAAAATTCCAAATTTCTTTAATTTTTGAAAGTCATTGAAGAATGATAAATGTCACATGATTTTGACAAGAAATTTAGCTCAACACATAAATGGAGATTAAAAAACCGCGTAATTGAGCGGGAACAAAAAAAAATTGCCTACAAAAAAATTATTTTTTAGCTTGTCCAAAATAAAACATACCCAATGTCTAAACAATTTTTGACAAATATTGTAGTGTCATAAAATACATGGACTATTGGACGTTATGGCACGTTACCGTTCGTATGTAATTACAAAATTCTATTTGCAAAAATTTCAGTTGTGGCAACGAATAAATTCACAATTGATGGTAATCAATAATAGCCGTGTTCTTTTAAGGTAACTCGTTAGTTTCCTAGTTTGTTTTCAATATGTGACAAGATGCAGAGTAATATGGCCATATTGTTCCTCTTTGTATGCAACAAAACAACATAAGGGTTTGTCGGCTAATTCCTCAAAGGCAGGAAGTAAAAAACTTTAAATTTTAATGTAGTAATCCATTTAATTTGTTAGATTAAATAATTGCTACACTATTGATTTGTAAAAATGTTTAAATGGAATATAACTTAATTTATAGTTTCACTTATCCCATTTAGAGCAGATATATCGCTTATAAATTCGCCCATTTAACCTCTTCTTTGTTGATTCTTTTTTTGTTGACATAAAAAAACAATTGCTTTTATATAACAGGGTATGTCATGTTTGACTTTTTGGTGGAAAAATGAGTATAGTAACTCTTACTCGTATCTTTATCGCCGTGAGACAAATTTGCTTGCTAACCGAGTAACTTTCACACAAATGTTAGTTAAGTAATCGGAAACAGTTTTTGAACTAAGGGCACTGTAATCTAGAAGTCAATATTTTCTCTTAAAATACCGAGAAGTGTTGTTGATAAAAATAATAGCTTTCAATACGCTGACACTTGTTTAGTTTTATGAACCATATTTAGTTTTAAGATATTTGAAATTCCAGAAATTATTTTATTATTTTCGGTGGCTATATAAGTACAAGGCTTCATCTAACATTCGGTTGTACTACTCGAAACTTAAAGTTATAATCATTCGGCATGAAAAGGGGCCGTACTTTGAAGTGGCTCCAAATGAAGTGTATAAAAAATACCTATTATGGAAATCGGATGCTTTTTTGGTTATTCCAGATTCACATATAGACAAAATTATTTAGCTTACCCTTTCTCAAATCAGTCAACATAACAATTAAAACACAAATTTAATTTTAAATAAGATTTTCCGGAAACACAGTGCGCCTACGAAAAAGTTTCGTTTTGTGGCAATTACACCTGTATACACCTGGGGTATTGTCTGGCATAAAGGATTATGAATATTTATTATGCCCTAAATGTCGCACATGGAACAAAAGGTAATTGCCCTGTGCCAAAGCAGAACATGGCACATGGGAAAGAAAAAAATAGAAAAGCTATAAAAAGGGTTCATCATATGGCCACAAATATTCAGGACAACACTGAACCTATGTATCTTATACAGAGGACATAGTACACAACTTAGGCTCTAGGAGGTGGTTCTGAGTATGGGTGTGTGTGTACGCGTACCTGAAATAATTGTTGTTTTTTTTAATTACTTTAATTAACCAGCAAACGGGACAACAACCACAATTGCAACTGCAACGACAGCAACTGAGAGCAATTTATCGACAAGGACTCTGCTTCACAGCCGGCCTGTCTGGTGCCATGTGCTGGGTTGCTGTTGGTGGTTGCCTCGTGTACAAGGCTGGTATTTGTTTGCTGAAGCGGGCGTGTTCGTGTGGCAGGATCAAAGTGGGTTTTTGCCTGCTTTCATAAACAAATCGAATGGAATGGTATGACACGTTTGCTTTCAGTGAGGCCGTTGTTAAAGTAGTTTGAGTTTTTTGGGAAGGGGCGGTGTACTGGGCCTTTTGCGATATTCTAAATGGTATATATTGACATTTGCGTGTGGCGGTGGCGGTAGGGTGCATGTGCATTTGAGAGCGTGTGTGTATGTGTGTGATATATGCACCTTTTGATTTCTCGTTTTAGCCACTAGGCTAACTAAGTTAGAAACAGCAGAACAACAACGGCAATATGTATGCGTGTAGGAAGGTAACAAACAACCCTTGCTAAGGACTCAAAGATACAAGACAACTCAACAAAACAAAACGGAACGGAATACACAAGCCAAGCCTTTTTACAAAATATTCGTAAACCAAAAAAAAAATTAAAACCAAAAAACTCAAAGAAAACGAGAATGAAAACGAAAACGAGACCATAAACAAGAAAAAAAGGACAATTTTAATCGACATTTTAATGGATCACATATACAGACATGGCAAGGAAATGAACTCGAATAATCGACATTTGATAACACTAATGCATTTTTAAGAACGAAGTCCTTTCGTTTTATTCCACGCACACACTCGAACAGGGAATAAAGCGAACGAACCAAACGACCTGCCGAATGACCAAATGCATTTCGGTGGCAGTTTATCTGATAAATATTCTAGGACGGATGACAACAAAAAGGAAACAGTACAGAAATGAAAAAAGAACAAACGCAAGATTACACAACAAACGAACGAACTAAAGAGTGTACGAGACAGAAAGTCAATAAAACAAACAAACAAACAACAACAACTAACGTAACTGCTCTTATTTACATGTAAGTACAAGGCTTTTAGGTTTAGGTTCTTTTTTTAGGTTTGGTAGATATTTTTTGTTTTGTTGGTGGGATATCTTACCCTAACAGGCATTAGTTTCCTTAGTGATGCAGTCTGTAAGTAGAAAAGGCCATAAAACACGATTTTTTAAACAGCCAAAATCTTTTTCTATTTTTTTTTTTGATTTTTTGTGTGGTTATCAAGGCCAAAAAATAAAAACCGTTTTTCTTAATGGGGGAAAACAAAGAGACGAAAACTGAAAAATGGGTGTGTTGTTGAACTTTAATGCGCTGTTGTCGTTTTGAGAGTTTGGTAGGTTGGTTAACTTGACTTTGGTTTTGGTTTGGTTGACTGACTGGCTGTTTGTTACGATTGCTGTTGCGATAGAGGAGCATGAAGAACATGGAGCATGGAACATGAAGCGTGTGTGTAATCTGAAACATGGCTGAGTGTCTGATGGTTATGGTTGCTTTTGTAAGTGTATAAGCCCAAAGTAGTGCGTGCCACTGTGTGCTTTAAAAGGATAATGACATACAATGAGAGACTAAAAAAAGAAAGAAAGAATATCCAACGAAAAGAAAAACCAAACGTGAACGTAAGAGAAAAACACAAACTTAGAGTAGACATTTGACTAGACTACTTGTAATCTAAAACTAATCAAATATGGAACACAAACACATACAAACATTTGGTTATTTTTCTTTTAGTGTTAATTCTTTTTCTTTAAATTGTTCTTTATTTTCTTCGTTTTGTAAAGGCTCTTTTTCATTTTAACTAAATACAACACGTCCCAGTAGTATTCAATTTTTTATTTTAATTTCACTCTAACTTTGTTAACAGATTTTCGTTTTTTTTTTGTATTCATCCTCAGAAGGCCGGTGTTCCCCCGAGTAAAGGTCACATTACTGTGACATTGGGCTTCTTCTTCTCCTTTAGTGAATAGTTTTCTCTTTGCAGTTTAGACCAGGCGACTTGAACGTTTACCTTGAGGATATTTTAATAAGCAAAAACATCTTAGTTAAGGTCACATCTTTTCATGACATTGAAGCACAGTTCTGCATGTACGTCTACGCTGGTTGCTTTGTAATAAAATGTTCAGAGGTTACCAGGTATTAACTCAGGATTAATCATGTTTTAGCATTAAGCTGTGTAATGCTATGCGAAAGAGAGATCAACAAACAACTTTGCTTATATTGACTATAAATGTTTTGCCACTAATCCTCTCGTAAAGAAGGTCAGATCTAAAGTCCCAAAAAGGGTTATTTGAAGAAAACTAAGGAGGAGTTGTAATATTTGCACTATTGTCCTGTTGGAAAGAAATCAAATCGTTGTTAATTAATACAAAGAAACTACTTCTAATCATTTAGTTGTTCCTCAACAACGCCATTAGAAAAAAACGGATTTACTTTCCTCCAGCAGCTCTACAGGATATTATCAAACCGACTCCGAACGTCTACAATGCTTCAGTTTTGTTGCCACAACCAAATTAAGAGCCAACTGAACTTTCGGTTGCGATTATAAACTATTCTAAGATGCTTTTTTGTCAAAACTCCATTTAAGTACTACTAAAAATATGTCTCGATATATCCGCTATTGGAAAGAAAAAATATTCAAAACTTTTCATAAATAGTGCTATTCAATTAAAGGTTTTTTTTTAAGATGCGTGACTGGTAATCTTATACAAAGGGTCCCGGATTTTTCTCATTGAATTACATTGCTTAAGAATAACAGCTTACTGATTTGAGAGAAGTTTGCCATTGTTCCTTAATGGGATGTTAAAGGATTAAGGTTAGGCTCAAAGAGTAGCCCACCAGTAAGAAAATGGCGAGTTCAATCGGAAGTCTTAAAGGCCTATAGTGGAACCATACTGAGTAAAATTAACAAAATGAGTTCTAGTATTAAGATAGAGATCATATATAGGCAGCTTTATCGATTATATTATCGGGAATCCGGTAACTATTACGTATCAGCTGGCTCGAGCAAGTCGAAATCAGCCAGACCGTTGGACAAAATTTAAGGCACTTTAGAAAGTTTACTGTGACATTTGATTTCCGCCAAACACATATGGGAACCTAATTTGGTGTTTCGACCCTGCCGCTGACCGCCTAAATCGTGTGCTACCACACCTCTTGACTTTTTCGTTGAGGTTATGTAATTTAAAAAGTTTCCAAAATTAAGAATATCAAAACTAAATAGGTCATACTAATTTTAATTTTGTTTTAAATGTTTTATTTAAAATTAAAGTTAGTAAATTAATTTTTTATAAACAATACCTAACCCCTGTGGTCCTTAAAAATTATACCACTTTCGTGAAACTTAAGTTTGACAATAAGAGTGGATTATCGGGTCCCGGTGTCAGTGTTTTTAATGCCAATTCAGGACAAATCTTCCAAATAAATTATTATTCGGATTTGTTGACTTGTTTGCTTAAATATTTGGATTCGTTCTAAAATGTCCATCAATTTGAGCAGACAAAATTTCTTCGGCCTTTTTTGCGTCCTAACCCTAATTAAAGGCAAATCTTTTGAATACATGCAGTCTGTGAGTTGCTCTATGTGCGCCTCCACTGCTTGTGGACTGATGTTTTGTATTGGTTTTTGTGGTCTTGGTTCAGGTCAGGAAGTTTCTATCAACGATTACATACGGAAGTTTATGAACCAGTCTGTCTACATGCCAATGACCCAAAGCGATAAGTCGAGCTAGTACTAATTTTTTATTTCATTAATAAATTGAGTTTCAAAGATAATTCAGGAATTGATCATAATTCAGTTATTGACCGTAGGGTTTATGGTATATTAAATTTGTCATTGATCGCAGACCATAAAGTATATATGTTCTTGATCGTCATAAAATTCTAAGAGTATCTAGCCAGTTTTGTCCGTCAGTTGGTGTGTCTGTTGAAAGCACGCTAGCGGTTAAAGGAATCAGCATATGACTCTTGAATTTAGCTTATAGTCATAAGCTGTTTGGGATTGTAAATGGGCGCAAATCGTCATAGGGCAAAAAGGTTACCTTTATGGGACTAAAGGTACTTTTTTGAGTAGTTGCTTAAAAAATCATAATTTTTTGTAGACGGACAATGGTTAAAATTGGTACTACTAGTTGGGACGAAAGAAATATTAAAAAAAGGTCATAGTTGTTTGACTTTTTGGCTCATGTGGCCCCGAAAACTTCCCGCACTGTCAAAACTGGCGATTAAGTCAATATGGACATATGGACACTCAAATTAAAACAAATTTTCCAACGAATCCAAATATATAGTTATTTTGAAGTTTTGGCTGAGAAAGGGACGGACACATAGGCCGAAATGGCCCAAAACGGCCTTTTTTACTTAAGTACCGTATGGACGGTAAAGAGTATATAAGGTTCAGCATGGCCGAACATAATGACATTCTATTTTAGTTCCCTTATTCTGGTTTAAAAACTAGTTTCTTTGCTTTATTTCTTTATTTCCCTTAGCCCGACTTTAAAATTCCTTTTCTTAAAAAAATTTCATGTTATTGAAATTTAGTTTTGATCCGTTTTGGTTATCATTTTGTCGTGTTAAGTTAATTTGCTAAGTTTACGAAATCTTAGTCATTTTTTTGGTTATCATTTTGCCGTGTTAAATTAATCTGCTAAGTTTACGAAACCTTAGTCATTTTTTTATAAAAGTAAGAGTATATTTAAACGATAACGATGGATTAAAAAAACTTTTAATATCTTAAAACTATGATTTCAGACTTACGCTATTTTAATGTATTGTCACAGATTTAATACAACAGAATGTCAAAGTTTATATTTTAACTAAAAAGCCAAGCTCATTAACAGACTTGTGTATTGTTTTGCGATTACTCTTCAACTCAGAGAATAAATGACATGTATTTTTTCTTGGCTTTTATTTTAAAGTTTGTTTCGTCTTCGCCTCAGGGACTTTCAAACGAAATGAACAGGAATTCCATGATTGGCTTGGGAGTCAAATGATGTGGTGGTGTATTTAGGTTTAAATAAACTACAAACGACACAAGGTAATTGGATATTTATTTTCAAAACTCGACCGGCATGTATTTCCCACATTTTGACATAAATTCTAAAAAGAAAAAGTCAACTGGGTGTTTCCTCAGTGGCGGTCTTGAAAATTCAAATTAATTGCAATTAAGTAGGAACGAAACCAACCAAGCTTCTAAAAGGTCCCTTAGGGATCACATGTACACATGCTCCAATACACAGACACAAGTGTGTGTGTGTGAACATGTATGGTATTCTTCCGAAAGGAAGTTATAATTATTAAACATAACAATTACTCCAGCTTCATAAAAATCAACTGTTCGGATGAAATTGGAAGAACCTCACGCACACACAGCCAGCACGACGCACTCAGTTGTAACTTTTAATGCCGATGGGTTGGTGAGGGGCGGGGAGGGAAGGCCAGCACACAAGACGTGCACTGCCGAAATACAGAAATTATGAAATTTAACATCTAATTAGTAATTTAAATATAATCTTAATTGCGCTGCTAGGCAATACCCCATCCTAACCCAACCATCCATCTATGCAACGTTCGCCGCCAATGTGTGTTTAAGGCATCAATTAATAAAACGAAAAACTAATAAATTTTAGATTAGAATTCTGTGCTTGTGTGCGAGAGCGAGTATCAGTGTGTTGGTGTGGTCGATCATTAGGAAAATATGCATTTAAGCATTAATTAAGAAAGTCTCAGGCATGAGCCACATAACCGCATAACAAACGCTATTCGAATTGAAAATTTAAAGCCTAAATTTTTCATCTCACTCCACTTCAATTCGTTTCTAATCAAGTGGGCCGCGGCACTGGCACGATCTGTTCTGTTTGTTGTAAAAGCATTTGGCCCCTGAGAGAAGTGTTACATCTCGATATTCTCTGCTAAGCAGTTTGCTGGCAGCGGGAAGGAGAATTTGATGATAAAAACAAAATAAATTGTAGTTTGTTTGTTTCTTCAATTTCAGCCCGAAGTCTACTAACGTGTGATGCCATACTCAGCGTGTTATCTTATGAGGCTAAAGTGTTTGAAATGGCCCATTCAAGTAGATACTCGCATGCAAGCAGCTAACCTGCCAGCCAGCTAGCTCGCTAGCTATCTAGAGAGCAGGCGACGACAGCATTAAGGTCAACGCCGCTCATACAAGAGTACGGTCACGACAGACAAACGCAGGCGACCGTCCACCACTCAGTCCGGCATAAGCTTTAATCTTAATTAAATTTAATTGAACAAACGAGTGCAGGCAGCATCATACACATCATCATCGCCATCGCTATTCATGATCATGTTCACCACCATCAGCATCAAAATGAAAATCATCACATCACTGCCTTAGTCGCGCCGCCGCATCTGTATCTCAAAGATCGCCACTGCCCACGACATGTTGATGGGGGTCTACACTTTCAGATTCCTAACGAGTACATCGTTAATCACGGTGGTGGTGGGAGGTGGGTGTTGGCATAGTACTCACTTACTGTTAAATGCATAAATTGATGACGTTTTCCTAGTCATGGCAATTGTCTTGAACTGTTCGTTTTCGTGATCATCTTGCATGTGTGTGTTTTTTATTTTGTTTTTTTTTTTATTCTATTTTCAAAGTTTATAAATGTTTATGATTACTCTGGCCTGAGAAAGTTGAAAACTTTTACGATATGCTCGCAGATTTACAAGCCAGTGCACACATCACACATGCAGCCGTCGCGTGCTTCGTGCCGCCCCTTATAAATGTTTTATGTATGGGCGGCACAGTGATACATTTGACCATCCCAATGGGGTTTTAAAAATATGATCTATGATTTTGTAAATCGTATTCTCAAAACCCATATATTCAAATATTTAGGAAATTTTAATGTAATCAATGCTGCCAGAATACCAAACCAATAATTGTCGTACGTTCGAACATTTCCTAGCATCTTGTTGAGCGGCAGAATAAAATTCTTGACCGGTTTTCTTGGTTTAAGTGGGAGATAACTTTCGTATTTTAATATTTTTGAGCGTAAGCACATGTTAAGTTTAAACTTGGTTTTATTAAAACTTAGTTTTAACTACCACTAAGGAATTAAGCCATATCTCCCATTTCTTTTGAGGTCTCTGTAGCAATTTTTAGAAGAAGCTCCTCTAAGATCTCGCTCAGACCTTCCGACAGTGCCTATGTCGCCTGCATACACAAGGATGGATGTGTGATAATTATGTCCATTGCATTTTGAACAATTTTCATGATTAGCTGTCAACCTGTCTGAGACCGTTTGTAGATGGTGCGGGGTAGTCTATATCAACTGGCAGACATGGCGTACAAGTTTGTCAGTATCCTGTACAAGGGTTGCTATTTATATTTTGGGTCCGACAATAAAAACACAATAATTTATCATTGGAAATGGTTTTATTTTTTTTCAAAATATTCTCCTTTAAGGTCAATACGCTTTTGCATGCGCAGAAACTAATTCTCGAAGCACTTTTTCCACTCCGATTGAAACACCTCCAAAACATGATTTTTGAACGCTTCAATAGCTGCTTTAGCGATGAAAAACATTGACCACGCATTTTTTCTTGATGCTAGAGAACCAATTGAGCATTCGTCAAATTATGTGGGATCCAAAAATTATGTGGGATCACGACCAAATGAACATGCAATATTTTATTGATGATTGTCATACTATTGCCCAAGGTTGCCTCAATCTCACGGTATGTCGCATGTCAGTCTTGCTTAATCAGTTCACGCACAGCATCGATGGTTTCTGGCAAAGTGACCGACGTTGGACGTCCTTCACGCAATTTATCCTGAAGCGAAAGGCGTCCGAGACTGAACTCTTGATACTATACCAGCGATTAAAAGTGGTTTTTGATGGTGCTTCATCGCCGTTGATTTAAACCCTCTTGTCTCGATAACCCACGCCGAAAATCGTAAAAAAACATCGCACAAAAATGTTCACGGGATAATTCCATTTATTCACTGAGGTGAATTTGTCAACACACTGAAAACAAAACAATTCGCCCTCAAATGACAAAACGTTCTGAGTGAAGTTATGCTAAAAATGTCAAAGTTTCCAGTTTGCATCTGGGAACACAAGTATTGTCAGGACCCGAAATATAAATAGCAACCCTCGTACACACAGTGTCGCCAACTGTTCCGAAGCATGAGTGGTTTTGGATGAAATGTATCAAAAAAACGCTACTGAACATGAAGAAAAATACCTTACAACATTATTGTACGCAACAGACGTTAACGTTATTGTATTAAGAAGTTACTGTATTTAAAAGCTTGTATTGGTCGTGCTATAAATATTCCGTTTTCTTAAGGTGCAACAAATGCCTGCAATCTTATTTATATTCATAAGATTCACTTGGTCTATGATCGAACATACTTAATGATCCAGAGAATACGTTGAATGTTGTCGCCACCCACGGAGTTCGGTTTGACCACCCTCCACCGCAGAGAAACTGAACGTGTCCGAATACAGTTGCAGACGAATTTGGTTGTCTTTACCTTGTACAAGTTTCAAATGCATTCGTTTCGCCTTATTAACATCATGGACAGGGAATACGTACGGCTGGCTCATGACCAATTAACGAGTGGTAGTTTAAACTAAATTTAAAACCAAATCAAATTTAAATTTAAAAGACGACTATGTAATGGAAGACTTTGAACCTAAAAGCCCTGTGGGTTTTCCAATAATTAACTGACCATTAGTAAAACGACATCTGATTTGGGTTTGGTCAAATCTCGATTTCAAAACAATCTCTAGTTAGGTTGGACAACCACTGTGCCTGTTGCGGTGGTGCTCGGTGAGGAGGATGTTGATGATGATCGTGATGATCATCATCATCGTCATCTTGCTGATCATAATTTGTAATGTCAACTACACAGGAAGTTAGGTCATAAGTAAATAACGTTACTCTCGTTGGCAATGAATGAATGACAATTCAAAAGGTCAATCATGACGACGCTGGTGATGACATTGCTGGTGTTGCTGTTGTTGCCGTCGTCGTTTTTGTTGCTCTTAACAATTGAAATACGCTACAAATGGAATAATTTTTCACAAAAAAATAAACTAAAAATGAAAAAATTCACTGTCATACTTATTTTCTTTGGTTTACGTTTTTTGTGTTTTTTTCCCCAATTTGTTTATTTCTGAATGTTTATTGTTGGATTTGCGATGAGACAAATGGTTTGGAAATAATTGAAAATTCCAGTATGTAGGCATGTGCTAGTATGTATTTGCATACAACATACATTTGTAAATAAGTAGATACCGTTTTTTTGGTTTTTACGGTAAAAAGTCCATTTACACTCAATACGGCTGAAGAAGAATCGCCGTAATGAGTGTTAGCTTTTTTGCTGCTTAACAGAGCTGAACGATGCTCCATTGTTTTGAAGTTATGCCCTCTTAACTTTTACACTCTCTCCTTTCCGGTAGGCAATGAATAAAATACGGGGGGATTTTTGAAAAGTTTGTGTAGCAAAATAAAGTATTTAAATAAACATGTACATATGTAGGTAATATCATCTTGTTAAAATTTGAATACAGTCGGTTTGGTTGACTTTAATATACCCTAACCCATAGATAGTTCATATTTCTTCTTTAGAACAGTGTTCGGAAAATTAGTGAATTGTGCCATTGATTTATATCATTTAACATAGATTTTATTAAAATCTCTTAATGGATCGTTTGTGTGGGGTGTAGATCTATTGCAGAATACATAATTTGTGCAAAATTCAATCACAGAATCTGAGCTCGCATAGTGTCATTTTCATGGGAGGTATCTGGACATGCGTGGTAAAAAAAGCATGCTAACCTGCCTTAAAATATATTTTCGGTCGTCGTATATTTTTTTTACGATTTAGACATGTGCGTCCTTTTTACCTTGGAAAGCAAAAGACATGTCGTATTTCTGCTAACTGCAGAAGAGTCATAATTTGATGCACTAAAATGTTTGGTTTGAAAATAGGTTAAATAGATTTGGAGGTTAATTAGACTTAAGGGTAAAATATTCCCACATATTTAATTTTTTAAGTTTTTTCGATAGTGACGAACTTAGAAAGACAATATCTCACAAATAATTCGAGATAAGTGGGCGGTGTCACGCCCTCTAGAATAAGTTCTTTGTTGCCCAAAATAATGAACAAATCGTTATAAAATAAATAATGCAATTATTTATAGGAAAAATGGTAAATAGTATTCAAAAGGGCGTGGAATTTACATATTCCGCAACTCCGATGATGGATGGTTAAAAAATTTCGAAATGTTCGGAAATAATTTGTCCATATTAATACATTTTTTGGGCTGTCGCGGTGCAATGGTAAGTGTGTACGACTATCATGCACATAGTTCATTATGAAATTATGCCAGAGTTTTCCAGACATTCATGCTCGTAAGACATTTCCACTGCCACTCACTCTTTCGCTCTATCTGTCGATTCAAGAAAATGCACTTCCTTAATATATTTTCTAGTTTTTTTGGATTAAAAAACTTTAACTACTTTAATTGCGTGTGAAATGACAACGTACATATGCCTTAATGACAATATATGTGACAGCGCATAGAGAAAGGGACCTAAGGGTAAAAAAATCAATTTTCACTTCTTTTTTTGATGTGGACAACATCTGAGCATCGAATGAGACCGATCCCATGCCCCAAAAGTGTTCCCTCCCAGAGATATGCGCGTTTTATGAAAGTGATGGTACACCAAAAATACACGTATTTAAATCTTTAAAATGGCTCTCCTGAACAAAACTGGTTTTTACCCTTAGGTTCCTTTCTATTTTGCGCTTCACATATATACATCTGTAGAATATGACATCGTTTAATTCGTCGCTGTGTCAAGTAGCCAGCATTCGTAATAAAAAGATCCTTTGCTCTGGCACATCTATAAGTAAAATAATGGTGGGACGATGTCGATCGTTTTTTTGCTTATAGCCATAGATCAGCGACACAATATACAAAAAAACTGTAATTCCGTACAATAACAGAAAAGGTCTCAAGGGCTCATTTTGTAGGATCTCTGCGACCGGTTCAAGTCATCACTCAACAAGTCTTAAACATACACTTCGCCGGCATTGTTCCTTCTGTGCCAGCCCATTTGGGCATTAGATGAGGGGAATGCTATGTGGATTGTTTTTATATCGGCCCATAATTCACACACAACATTGACTCTCCGCAACCTGGTGGTCCTTAGGTAGATTGGAATCGTCCACTTTCATCTACCCAAGCATTAGTTGACTAATGCTGGAGCTTGCAACGGTAACATTGTATGGTTAAAAATTTAAGCTTAGCCTGCTAAGAGATACATGCGACTGTCTAAAAATGACGAAATGAAAACTTGACGCAATCTTGGCAAATAATAAAATATTGGAATATTTAAAAAATCGTCACCCGAAAAACTAGAATACATTTTGTACCGGCATACGGAGTCGTTTGGTCGTGTTGGAGCAGTTTTACCCATTTTTTGCAATATTTTACATCCCTGATCGCGATTATAATTTCTAATGCAACATAGATCTTATTTGAATGGGGGAAAACGCCTGTTAGTAGCCTGAAACGAACAGAGGGGCTATTTCAAATTCGACTAAGTGAACAAAATATTGGAATATTTAAAAAATCGTCGTGCGAAGCACCCGAAAACTAGATTAAATTTTGTACGACATATGGAGTCGTTTTTGTACGACACACGGAGTCGTTTTAAGAGCCAGTGTTGGAGAAGCTTAACCCAATTTGCAATATTTTACAGCCCTGATCGCGATTATAATTTCTAATACAACATAGATTTTATTTGAATGGGGGAAACGTCCTATTATATGCACGAAACGAATAGAGGGGATATTTAGTACAGCGAAAATGTACCAAAGAAGTACAATTGTACTAACTTTGGGATCTCTGTTTCAAAATGATTGTCGTTGTTAAGAGCTAACAATAGCATGCCAACTTCATCCAGCGCGTTACACACATGTGCGGGAACTTTCTGTATAAAACTCGTGCCTGCTGCTGCGTTCTAATTGCACGAGTTTTTCGTCTATTTGAGTTTTCGCCCAAATATCCAGCCGTACACAGTAGTCAGGCCTACATATGTATGTACATCTCAGCGTTCGTCCATATGTATGCATGTATGTACTTTGTGATGTTTCTATGTTTACATTTCATACCTCAAAATTGCTCATCCGTAGCCGGGCGTGCATTCGAAAGTTGAACGGGCGGTTGCTTGGCTGCTTGGTGGGCTGTTTGACGGTGGTAGGTAAGGTTCAGCCACATTTCATTTCCAGCTCACTCGAACAATAAGAAATGTGTTATGCTGCCACGGGTATGTAATGTATGCACGTATGTCTGTTATTTTAGGCATTACTCGGCGCACACACACACATCACCGCTCTCTCTCTCTCTCTGTTACAAGTAATATTTCTCTTAGCCCTTTACAGCAAAACGAAAAACAGAAGAAGAAATTTTCGAACGTAACCTCAACAACTGTCAGTTTAGTGGTTATAACACCATTTTCATTACCGGCATTACAGTCGGTCGTTTGTATCCGTGAGGATATGTATCATTGGCGGGGAGAGAGGGTGGTGTTGTTGGGCGCAAGGTAGCAGATTTTTAAAAAGATGAAGAAAAAGGGGAGGAACTTATGTTCACAGGAGAAGAGTGCTATTTGATTAGCCAAGCCTTAGCATGGGTTATTATCACTAATGGCTTAATACTTTTTGCGATGAGAAAGGTTGTGATAAATACAACGCTTAACACATGGGAGAGAAGAGAAATATGTAGTGTGATGGAATGTTCAATAATATATATATGTACGAGTACATGTATTTTTGTATGCTGCTGAGGGTTGTGAAGTGTTTGTGGTGTTGGATTCTCAGAATAAATGAAGCTTTCAAATAATTACGAAGGACTTGTATTAACTTTGTAGATACACACACAAATCTAAGCAAGGCAAATAAATTGTAATACCTGCGACTTGAAAATAAATTCTATTTTTTATATGACTCCTATCGAACTGATATGAGTCCGTGCAAAATCCCTTACAACATCTGTCACAGTCATTTTTCCAAATCTTATTGTCTAAGTCAAAGCTTACATTTTACAAATCTCACTCTTTACCTTTTTTATTTCCCTCTAACTTTTTTTTGGAAATTTGGCAACCAATGCATCTTTGTTGTTCAAATACATACAGGGTGTCCGTCGGGAACGTATACTACTTTGTTTATAATTTTTTATTAAATGAAAGTGAATGGATTTTATATTGATAAATGTTTTATTTAATGTCGGCAAATATGTATGGAATACAATATCAGATAAATGTCCGCCTATTTTAGCCTCAGAAATGCGAACCCTTTTGAGAACATTTTTCATTACGCACAGCACGGTGTCGAATTGAGGTTGATGAATTGTTTTGAAAACTTTATTGAGCAGCAGTAATGTTATAAAGATTTTCACGCAACTTTCTCATCGTCACAGTAATCGATGATTGATTTTGATAAAAATGTTTAACGATTTATCGAATATTTTTCCACAGTAAATTTGCCACGTCTCTACTTTACGACTGGCAAATATGAACTGTCAAGACTAATGTTTACCAAAATGGCGGCAAAACAAAGTAGTATACCTTCCCGGCGGACACCCCGTATATATATATATATATATATATATATATATATATATATATATATATATATATATATATATATATATATATATATATATATATATATATATATATATATATATATATATATATATATATATATATATATATATATATATATATATATATATATATATATATATATATATATATATATATATATATAGTCTCTTATATCATACATTTTGTCTCTACTTCTCCATTCGCTTAGGAAATGTCCTTTTGTTTGTCTTCTCTTAATTTTACTTCGGATGATGTTTTCGAGTAGCTTATAGTACTTTTGATTATTCATTATTTGGCCAAGATATGTTGTTTTCCTTTTTTGTCGCATTCGAAGTTATCTTCCGTTGTGAATACTGAGTAATATTCATTGTTCGATACGAAGTGCGTTTACGGTATTTGAAGAATGCGTCTATAGGTCCACATTTTAAGACTTTGAGTTTCTTTACATCATTATATTCTGTAATGTTGTCCAGGTAAACTTTATTTTTTAATTTGGCAATAAAACTATTTTTCCATTTTAACAATATTGCCGCAATCATAGCATTGTCAAAAAGAAAGTCAGAAAAAAAACTATGGCTGCGACGAACATTCTTTTATTGCAGAAAACATTATTCCATAAAGTAACCATATCTTTTATCTGCGTGTGTGCTACACCTAAGGAGTCCATTCCATTCCTTAGGCAAAAATCAGAAGAATGACAAAAAAAAGCCAGGACAAATCGTAATCATTTCTTAAAAAAGCTAAAAAAGTTAAATTCGAAATCTTCCCAAGAAGATTGTAGTAAAGAAATTCATTTATATTCTTGCAGAATAACGGTGCTTTCCGAAAGGGTGCTCATGACCTTAATATATTTTTGCCCGGAAATAAGTATGTATCCAATACTGATAAATTACTAACGCCCTTTTAAATCCAATATCTGTTCATATTCCCATAAATTGTCGGCTAACACATTCCGTTCTATCCGCACTTAAGTGTTGTTTGGCTTTAAATGAATGTTTGCACCGCATCGGTACGCATTCCCCATTGCTGTCGGTATAGAATTACAACTGACCCAAATACGATGAACTCCCGTGAAATGATGAGCACGAAATGCAAATATGTACAAACTCTCTTCATGCAAAAAATTTAACACACACACGCTTACGTAAACTGCCAAATAGTGAGAACGTAAGTATTTAATCTCTCGAAGGCACCAACAGAACCATGGAAACCATTGAAGTACACAAATTACGTCTGATGCATCCTTGGAATTGAACAATAACAGAAACAATTTCAAACAATTGCAGCATACAGATATGCAGACGTTCGTAACACATACACTGATGGACAAAACTAACACTATCGAAAACGACCACATCGGAAATTGTAAAGTTTTAACAAAGAACTTGAATTTAATTCTTAAAAACTAAGTTCACAAAAAAGCACTATAAATAAGAAAAAAGCTAAATTGCAATAATTAGCAATTAATATTGCGCTTGTCACTTGTGCTATAGACTTGCTTATAAGTATGCTTGCCTATATAAGTAAGTACATATAAGCTACACAGGACCTGTGTTAAAATGATATGCAACATGGGTAGTACTACGAGTATATACTTATACATATATCGGGCGTTGTGATTTTATCCGTGTACTTATAGTTTTCAAACTGGCCACACTTTTTTGGCAGTTGGTCTTTTTTACAGCTGTCACTTGTTTTATGCTCAGTGCGGTTTGCCATTTCATAATGAAGAGACTTACTCCAGAACATCGTTTTCAAATCGTGGTGAATGGGCTCAAAACGAGATGACCACCGATCCTGATTTGTACAAGCAAATTTTGTTCAGCAATGTAGGAAGCCTGGGGTCAAGTGTCCCAAGACAGCACTATTGTCTAATATATTGACTTTTTGTAGATATTGTCAACGAAGCGACTACACTTTTTATTTTGCTTTAAAGAGTAAACATTGTACTCTTCCGATTTTTTTTAACTTTTTTATTAAAAAATTATTTGAAAAACATCCTCACATCTAGCAAAAAAGACAAAAGTGCTAACTACGATTATTTAAAAGTACCACTGAATTTCTAGCCCCATATGATCCCATAAGAATTATATAGTCAATAGTGTGACAGTTTATTAAAAATTCCGAATGTATACGCAGAGGAAAAACATGGTCACAGCAATAATAATGTTTTTTCCGCAATAAAAGTATGTTTGTCGCAACCAAAGCATTGTTAACTGAATTTAGTTTTGAAAGTAGTATAATTGCTGCAATATTAATATTGTTGAAATGTAACAATAGTATTATCGCCAAATTTAAAAATGAAAATATGGTTATAGCTACAATATAAATATGGTTAGAGCGACAAAAGTATTGTGTTTTGCGTTTTATGTTAACAATAATATGATTACGGCAATCATACTGTATGATTGTAATTTATCTTCATTTAAATATGCATTTTACGGATCTATTGGATCTAATGCAATAATAGTATTTTTTTTATTGAATTTAAAATTTTTAAACAAGCTGCTTTGGCTTTGTTTAACTGAAATATTTTTAATAAAAACGCTTACGTTTATTCAAACTTACCGTGAAATAAATCACTCCTATTATTTTGAATTTAATGTATTTTTGAATAATTTTCACAGCTCAAATCTATTGTTGACAACTTAAACCAATTCTAATAAATTATATTGGGAATTATAATGGAATTGTTTGTGATCATATTATGGTTGTATGGATACAATACAATGGTTGTGAGGATCATACTATGGTTGTGGAGATCATAGTATGGTTGAGTGTGAATCATACTATGGTTGCGGGGATCATAGTATGGTTATGTATAAATCATTCTATTGTTGTGAGGATCATAGTATGGTTGTATTTGAATCATACTATTGTTGTGAGGATCATAATATTGTTGTACCACAACCATATATCCAATAATAGTATTATCCTCTTCGAACGTTGTGTGTTGCGTGTAGACAACAATTATAACAAAGAAGTTCGTAGTGAATCACTGGTTTTAATGTCATAAGTCGATTCTCAATGACAAGCACATGTTTAGCAGCAGAAAGCATTGCCTGGGCTATATTTGGTCAGTAGTACTGGTGACAAAGTCAATTGTTAATCAGTACAGTTTCACTATCGACATATCCTACAGGGTCACTTTAGCTTGAAAGGGCATTGGAGTGAAAAGCCATTGTTGAGGCGCCGTTACATCCTCAATAAGTCAATGTTTGGTGTGCTCTATGGATAGAGGGAATCATTGGGCCATATATCTTTAAAAATAAAGCCGGTCATACTGTTACAGTCAATGGGGAACGCTATAAAGTCATTATTATTAACCTGAATTGAAGGATGTTAATGTTGGCGACCTTTGGTTCCAACAAGACGGCGCTACATGCCATACAGCCAACAAAGCGATCAATTTATTGAAGGAAACTTTTGGTTAGCGCAAGTGACCTCCAAGATCGTGCGTTTTAACGCCGCTGGACTATTATTTGTGGGATTATGTGAAGCCGCTTGTCTACGCAGATGAGGCCGACACGATTGACGCCTTGGAAGAGAATATTCGGCGCGTTATTGCTGACATACGGCCCCAAATGCTGCAAAACGTGGTCTAAAATTGGGTCTCTCGGCTTGAATTTATTCGAGCCAGCAGCGACGGCCACTTGCCCGAAATAATTTTTAAAACACATTCGCAAACCCTTATCTTTATAGTTAAGCTAAATTCTTGGCCATAACATATAATTATACGCGTTTTTTTTTCTTTCTGAAAACCGCACGTCCTTTATATGTTATAAATTAAGTTAATTTTGCCAACAGAAAAGAATACTTTTTCACCATGGGTAGCATGTTAACGTTTGAGTTTGAAGTGTCATAGTATCCACCCATGCCATCCAAATCTGGCAAAATTTCCCCATACACTTGATGTAGTGCTGTAGGTTTTACAGATGCTCATAGTAAAAAAAATTAAATCGTATTGAAACAACTGCTAGCTCCACTCTCTTAATTCTATAGTTTTTGTGCAGACGACATTGTTGTTGTATTACTCGCTTACGGCGATGCCAACTTGGTGGTTTTTCTTCTACTTGTGGTGATTTTTCATCACTAAAAAACGCTGCTTTGGAAATGTAGCGATTTTACAAAAAAAATCTTTACGTGCCAATTTTTACTACATTCGAATAGCGTCTACAGCGATTTTCCCTCAATAAAAACAATAATATTTTTAGCATCAATTGTCCTTGACATTTTTGAGGTAGTCTCTTGTCACCCGATTATATAAAACTTAAAATATTGATGATGCCGAAAAATATCTTTCGCTTATACACGTTTTTCAAAACCATAATTAGTTTTATCCTTTTAATTTTTACTTGAAACAAAACAAATTTACAATGTTAAGAATTTTTTTTTTTTGATTTGTTTCGCATCGATTTTTTTTTTTTTGTTTTTCATCAGGCGATTATTACTTCGGAACAATTGGCGACACTGTAACACACAGGTTGCAATGCACACAGAAGGTGTGCGCAAAAAAAACGAAAATATAAGTACTTTAGCAACGACGGTTGGCACCACCTACCGAAGAATAGGGAGAATGTGTATCATTACATAAAAAACGAGGTGTACTCACAGGTATTTCTGTTTGTGTGCATGCATGCTGTCGAGTGTCTTCTCATATTCATTTGTATTCCTTTTTATGTTTGAGCATAGAAAAACAACAACACTTTACGAGTACGTATGTATGTACGTACGAACCGTTTGTTTGTGAAGGCGAGTGTGAATACACCATGCACACACACTCAAACGCACTCACTTCGCCTGAGTGTGCAAAGTTAGGAGCCAGCCACCACCATCAGGATTTTGAGATGACGACAGCCTTGACCTTTCAATAACTTGTTGACAAATCAATAATCCGAGTCCGACTCCGCCAACAACAACAACACTTTTGGATTTAATTCAAATAACAAACGAGCAATTCTGGCAGGCCGATAACAATTGAATTCCGATTACAATAAGTTGCCTCGAATTGTATTTGAATTTATTTGTATGTAAAAAGTCCCCGATGTTGCTTATCGTTAATCTGGAGGTGAAGAACGTCAATAATGAGACGTGTTTTATTTGTTGTAATACCCTCTATTGAGCAAGAGAACGTTGTTGTTCGCAAAAGAAAGAAGGTCCTTTTATACAATTTATTATTAGATACACTGTAAATGTCAATGCTACAGATTCAGTGAAATATCTCATTTGTTATCGCTGGTTAGAGTGCTTTATCTAAAGTAAACTGGCGAAGGGCATACATGCTTAGTGCGAGTACTGATTGACGCACAGCATCATGCAGTGAAGGACAAGGTCTACGCAGGCAGGAATTTCTATGGGTACAAACAATACAGTATGTATTTTATACAGCAACTGTGCCATTGGTCTAATTGTGCATTATGTTACAAAGATAACGTTTATCTTCAACATTAACTCGCATAAAATAAGCAAATAACACAATACTTTTTTTGTTATTTCGCTACGCGATTTTACTATTTGCGATGCTATCTACAATCTACAGCAACATGGTCCGAATTTCGAATAAGAAAAAATGTTCTCCTACAAAGAACCCTGCGACAATTATGTTTTTGAAGTTCCTTAAAAAACGAATAGGTTCTTTAAAAATTAGAAAAACAAAATGCGATTAACGTCTTTACCAAAAAAGGTTAAACCGCTTGTTCAGGTCGGTATTGATTACTCTAGCTGGAATAACCTGTTAATGACTTTTAAATTAATTGGATAATTCATAAATCGTTTCTTACAATAGAATAATTTTGCGGAGCTTCCACAAATGTAATTGGTAAAAAGTAGTTGCCTTAAAAAAAATAAACCAAATAAACCTTTTTTCCTTTCATTACAATCATATCAGAAGTTTCAGAAATCTACAGTGGGGATGGCTATGATAGTGATTTCTTTTTGAATCATAAGTTATTTTGAGAGTGACAGCTTTTGCTGCTCGAAATTCTGGCATAAAATGACTCATAGTATGAAACGAATAAAATAAAGTCGTGGGATAAAACGAATTGCTTTACCATTAAACAACTTTGGGAAGTATTGCATGCCATGTTACCCAAACAGTGCATTTACTGAAAAGAAAAGAGGCACCACCATGCCTGTTGTACGAATAGTTCCTGAGACGGCGTACATATGGCTGACGAAGGTATGGTTATGAGTTCTTGGTTTCAACCTTACAGCAGCTCAAAATATACAGCGATTTATCTTGAAAAATCTTCCTTTACGATAAAGTGCATTTTTATTTCAGTGGCTATGATCACAAGAAAAGCTGCCTTATTTGGGGATTTTTATACCCACTCGTGATCATGCTGTAGAAATTGCATACTGAAAGATTTACAGATTTTTAATCGGTGGCATCATTTGCTACATAGACATAATAAACAATCATTTATCGTGGACCGAAATTAATGACATGCACATCAACGTCCTTTTTTTAGCAGGATGGCGCTACATGGCACAATTTCCGCGATACAATCGATTTTATTCACAACAAATATGATTTTCGCGTTATTAGCCGTCCCGGTGAGGTCAGTTGGCTACCAATGTGACGACAATAGACTATTTTGTGGGACACTGTGAAGGACTGATGTTATACAAATAATTCTTTAATGATTCAGGCCTTCAAGCCGAATGTCGAACAAGTCATACGTGAGATAAATCTGGAAACCGTCACCAAGATTTTGCAAAATCGGGTGGACAGGATGCGGTACTAAACCCGCAGATGCATTTGGCTGCCTGAATAAAATTACTTTCCAAAGCAATAGAAATATTTGCTCTATCGAATAAACTATAAATATGTCAAATAAAAAGAAAGAAATCTTTCGAATAAACCATAAATATTTCAAATAAAACTTAATTTTTATTAATTGTTTTAAATAATTGATGGATTTAGACCACCCTGTACTTAAACCCACACTTTTATAGGCAGGATTTTCAAAGAATTTCAATATTTTTTTGATTGACGATAGCAGCATTACTCTTGTCATGTGGGATTCTGCTATTTATAGCTTATTTGATTAAAGTTCCTGGATACTACAGACTTTCGACACAACCGTTAAGAAATTTAATGTTGTTGTTGTGGTTAATTTGAATGTTCTATTAAAGTTTTTACCACATCTGCCCTTTTTCGCTTACGTTAGTTAGTAACACGCTCCTCATTTTGGGTTTGTTAAACTTGGACACCTATCAACACATATTTTTGTTCTGGTCGTACTTATAATTAATGACTTTCTGAACTGCTGACGTTGATGGTTGTGTAATTTGGGCACGTCGTTCGATTTTCGAGGGTTGATCATTTACAGTTTGAGACTTTAAGGCTACTTTAAGTCAAAGTGGTTAAATTTCAAATTAATGTCGTCCGTCGTTCGCCGTGCTCTATAAATATCATATTCATGCGATTGTATGTCCTAACTACTTAGCCAGGAGTACCACCACCCTAGACCATATGGTCACTTACAATTGGCCATAATTTTCCAGCTTATATTTCTGCTTCTAAAAAAAAGAACAAAGCGAAACATGTCCACCAGTTCTTTTGTTGAAAGGTTTCAATTTCGTTAACAAAAAAAAAGAAATATAAAAAAAGAAATGAAAAGAAAAGAAAAGAAAGAAAGGAAAGACAAAAACGATGACATAAAAGAAAGAAATCTCTATTAACATGAAAGATTATATTCTGTTACAGTTTTTTTTGCTTTCTTTCGTCTTTTCAATTCAGGTGGAATTTCGAAATAATTTCTAGTATTCTATGCCATGCCATGTCATGTATTCCTTTCTTGTCTATTCAATCCATAGCACAATGTTCTTGGCAACAACAACAGCGACAATGGCAACTTGGAAATGGTCTTGGTAACATAACACTTTTAATGCTCGTACCCACCGTACGTACCCAAAGAAAAAAAGTCAGTTCTCTTAATGCTTTTCATTCATATACCATTCTATCTTGTCTGTCGATCGGTCCGTCTTAAGGTTGGGAAATAGTTTCGTTCGTTTCTTGCAATTTATCAATGACGACGACTTGCCTTAGGTGTTTGGCAAGTTGATGGGATTGCAAGAGCGAGGTTTTAGTTTACACGTCCAGATACAATTGCTGGCTTAAACACATTTTTTGAAATTTTCACAAAATATCGCAACATCTCTACGGTGTCGGGGATATCGTGTATTCTTGATATTGACCTTTTGTAATCCCCCGCTTACAAAGCCAGCTGAGAGGTACTCTTCATTGGATTATGATTGAAATGTGGTTTTTCGTTTTGAAAAACAAAAACACAGAAGGTTTTATTAGAACGATGAAATTGATTAGAATCGCATTCTATGCCTAAGCTGCAAAAAACATATGTATTTATTTATGTTTGTAAACAAAGATGTTGCGAATACAAAAGTCGCATAGTTATTGATTTTCATACTTGTCGGTTGTTGTTATTGTCATGCAGTGTTGCCATGTGTTTTGTGTTATTTGATCGTACATAAATTAAAAGAGTCCATTTATGCAATTCATTCATATTGAATGTCAAGAGCTGAATATTATCTCAGCCACTGTTAAAAGTTCTATGTTAACAGATTAAGCATGAAAAAAGATAATAAAATAAAAAGAGGTTTTGTCGGCAAATTCGTCAAAAGCAGACAATAAAAAACTACAAATTATAATAAAATAATCAATGACATATAACAAATCAATTAATTTCTCTCGTTGAACTAACAGATGATTTATAGCTTCACTAATCCCACCTCGTGCAGATGTTCCCAATACGATTATGCCGATGAGACCTATTTTTTGATTATTTACAGGATAAATAAAAAAACATTTGTTTTTTATAGCAGGGTATGCAGTAGTAACTAGTGCTAGTTAAGTTACCTACAAAGAACACTTCTAATGTTTGCTTTTTCGTTTCAGGTGGAATCACAGTTATTCTTTGGAGGTGGTGCTGTCACCCCGTCATAATTTCCAAATTAATTTTAAAATTTCGCGTTCGACAAACGATTTTTGAGCTACTATATGTTTATCTTCGGAATGATCGTCTATACGCACAATTCCAACCAAACTATTAGGTAGCTGTTTGATCAGACCCTGCAGGATAACAAACTGTCCAGCAATGCGAGAATAATTCTGCTAGAAGTGTAACAAAAGTCCCATAAATGTTGTCTTCTTTTGGTAGTGACTTTTACATAGTCAATTTCGACTAAAGTTTTTGGTATGTATCTAGACAAGATCCCGATGGCACAAGAACAAACACCCCGGTTCCACTTATCTCGCAGTATATTCACAACTTCGGCTCAGGAGTACCGGGTGGTCTGTAGTGATTTATCTGATGACAGTGAACTATCACTGAATCGGTCGAAATAATGACAAAAACATATTTTACTGACATATCTTTGTGAAATAAAATGAATCGCTTTACGCCTAGACAACAATAATAATTACTGCAAACATATTTTTAAACTGAATACTAATGTTTCTTGGACCATGTTTGTTTTAAAGAGGTTGCAGCCGATCACATCGATCTTATGCACGCCTCAGCCGTCTCGTCGCAGTCATTGACGCGGAATTGACGGCACGGCACCACATCGTGTAACATTAACGATTCAGGTGAAACAACGCCAGAAACCTAAAATTAAGGAGTCCGGATGTGAATGCTTGCACTTATATTTTCAAAATAAAGTTGAAATTTGACCCTGAAGTTTGGTATGGTTAATATAGATGATCTTCTGAAACAAATCAATTTCTCGGTTCAAGAAGACTCAATTTTATTCGGATGAAATGTTCAGTGTGGATTTTGATAAGGCGGGACATTCCTCTTTAAAAACCTGGGCATGTTGAGAAAAAATGTTCCAAGATATTATTTCTAAAAAGGAGATGGAGACCGAATTTTTCGTTATACAGCTGACTTATGGAAAACTGCTGCCAGCTAAGCCGCTAGGGCCAGTTAGGTGATGTTAGTATCAATACATATTGATATTGAAAATGTATGATTTAAAGTTAGTATAAAGTTTTTAACAACTCTTTCCAAAGGACGAGGAAAGAGAAAAATTAACTCCCTAAATTAAGATTAGAAAGGCCGCAATTATACGAGTATATGGGCATCATTTTGGCATTCGTTTTTTGCAGAATTTAATATTTAATTCAGGTAGATGTCTTAGTTTTAAGAATGACTAGTCATTTTTAAAAGGTACACATCAAAATTTTAATTTTTAACGGAATCATGCAACAATTTAACAAAAAAACGGGGAATGACCAACTTAAGTGTGAACGTTAGTAAATATAAATTGAATAAAAAATTATAATCATTAATAGCAACAAAATTAATTGAATATTATTTTTTACTATGGAGTGGTTTTATTAAATGAATAAATAATATTTTTGTAAAAAATTGAGAAGTAGTGTTAGGGACAACCTGGGTAATTTTGTTTGAACACTTTGGTAGGGAATTTTTTGAAGAACAAATAAATTTTTTGAAAAAACAATTTTAAAAACTTTAAAGGTCTTATAAAGATTTATTGCATAGTAAATAATAAAGTATAATATATTTTATTTTTCATTTTGAAACAACTAAGGACAGCAAAGTGGCCCATAATCTCAGAATCAACCATATGTATTCATGAAAGTAGTAGTAAATGATGCAAGCGGCTAAAATGAAACATCTGTTATTAAAAGTATTTTGACCAACGCTGTGTGTTGGCGTAATAAACTCATTAGTTTTAGTTATGCGTGAAAATAGTCTTCAAACGATATTCATTCATAACAGAAGCTGAATACTGATTATACGAGTTATAAATTATTATTGTGTGATATTTACCACTTAACGTTGCAAATCGAATCTTAAAATGATGCCAGTGTCACACATGAAAAGCATAAATAAAAAACTCTTGCGTACTGTGCGCAGTAATTATAGTTTTCAACCATATCGTTCAAATGTTTTCTGGTAAAGTTATTCTTAGATTCTTAGCAAATTTATTTTGAACATTTTACCGTTCCTAACACATGTACTTTCCAAAAAAAATTCCGATTCTAAGCTAATTTCGCAAATTTTTAGCAATTTTATATTAGTTTTATTATTTTAAACTAGTTTTAAAAAAATCCTTCTGAGAAAGTTTTGCTCTGACATCCCTAGTTTAAAAAAATCCTTTAAAAGTTTTTTATTGCATTCTGAGAAAGTTTTGCTCTAAAAAATCCTAATATTTCCGGACTCTACCATTTTCTAACAAAAATATTTTGGGAATCATAGCAAATTCGTTTGTAGAAAATTTCACAGATTTTTATACAAAACTATATCTGATATTAAGCAATCGTTGTTTTAACACTTTTCGCTAAAGCTGTTCAAGTTTTCAGATGTCTTAACAAATTTTGTTTTAAAAAAGTTAACAGATTCTGAGTAGAATTTTTTAATAAATCAAATATATTCTCTGTAGGATTCTCAGATATAGGTTCTAAGTAAATGTACAATTTGAAAGTAACTATTTTTTTTTTGTTTTTACAATTAGCAACAATTTTTAAAAATCTAGTAAAAGATTTCTCATATTCTGGGCAAAATTCTCCTGTAGAAAATCTCTTAATCTTTTTTTACAGAAAATTTTCTTAGGCTATGGTCAAAAGTTTCTCGTAGAAAATTTATCAGAATCGAAGCAACATTTCCACAGAATTTCTCGGAATCTAAGCAATATTTCCTTTTAGAGAATTTCTCTTATTCTATGCAAACGTTTCATATTAAAGATTTTTTAGATTCTTATAAGAGGAATTCAGTTTATAGTCCAAACTTTCTTATAAATTATTTTTATATTAGGTTTAGGTTTCAAAGTTCACATGGAGATTTTGTAAATGCTCGTTAATTAGCTAATCAACTACTGTTAATAGAACCTGAATAGTTGTTACTGAAACACTACGTGAAATATGCTAAGCTAGTGAACGATTAACTGTGCATGAAATTCAAATTTCTATTAAAAATGTAAGTTATCAATGCGATTTTGTTTATCTTTTGCCATGACAGCTTTTCTGTCGCATACGCTCATAACTCTCGAAGCGTAAGCGACGCGAAATCGCGTTGGTTTAAAAAATTACTTTAATTTCACTGAAGACTATGTAAATACTTAAATACAAGTAACTACAAAGTCACCCGTTTAACGTTATGCGACGACAAGTGTCATTAATGGCAACTAGCAATTGCTGCGGGATATGGGCTAAGGAGGCGTAACACAATAAAAGCCAATATGTACTCTTCTTCGTTGAAGTTATTAAACTTATGCAAATGATGAGGCGTCAGATGTTTATAAAAGCTTTTCTACGGGTTTTCATTTAAAAGTAATTCCTTGTTTTCTTCCCGACAGGGTCTCTACATAAACACTAAGAGCAAAGGAAATTTAATGGATCGTTGTTGATACTATTTGTTAAGTTGATTGTATAGAGGGATTTATTGCAAAAGTAAAGGAATTGTATCCGCTGTAATTTATGTAGGCAAATGAAAATTTTTATATTTTGCTACTTTAAAAAAAGCTATTCAAATTTCAAACATCGAAAATCCGGATGGCAGATGTAAATTAAGGTGTTTTTAGCATTCGTTTCGCACATGAAGTGAAAATTGTAATGTACATAAATTAGTTCAAATCATTCTTTCGCTTGTTTTATGCTTAGACGATTTTTAGTCCGGCAATTCCATACAAGTTTATCTTACTTGTTAAAAATCAAATGCAAAGTATTTATTATGTTTAAAGAAACAAGACAATATTAAAGCCATTTGTTAACCAAATTCAGAATTATGGTCAGACTATATGAAAAGTCCAGCTGTTTTTATTTAGAAAACCAATTTGTGTATCAAGTACAACCCTCTGTCCAGGCTAACTACAAAGCTGAGTACAAAAGGACGTTTTTTGAAAAACGTGAACAAAATTGTTTTTTGCTATCCAGTCTAAGTTATTGAGGCTTAGCAAAAAGCACCACTAATACCCTTAAAAAATATCCCTAATAAAACGAAAATATAATTGTATAACACTAAGTTCTTTATCAGATGGAACGCTGCAATAAAATTTCGATCTTTTATGTACATTCAATATTTCACTGCAAAATGCAAAACGGATGCGGAAATTGGTACCCCTATAGTTTTGAACCTGTTTGTTTGACTTGATGTAGGACTTAATTGTATTTTTTATTCAATATATATTTGGTATGTACATATGTATAGACTTCTGTGTATGTACATTGAGTTACTAAAAAGAAAAACAGTTAAATGGAAATCGCTTACCTGTGATAAATCGGGATCATCGCTCAACTTGTTCAGTATCGCTGGCGACGCCAATTGTGGCACCAGCAACAGCAGACCACATAACGCAAAAACCTTTTGCAAATTAAGTCCGACACCGTCACCGCCACCATCACCACCAGGACTACTGCGAGCAAACATTATGCGACCGACGGACGCTCACGAAAGTGGCGACACCAACAACACAGACGGACACACGCGTGCAACGTTTGATCGAACGCTTAGTTTAGTTTTTAGCTTGGTTAGTTGGTTTTCCTTTTTGCAGCAGTTCTTACGCCGTTTTCATTAAAAGTTCAATTGATTGGTGACCTGCCTGCCACGTCGTTACGACGTTACTACGTTTTATCGTCGTGGTTGTTGTACTCGTAGAACGGGAGGTATTGAATTTGTATTACTTTTTTTTGGTCGTTATTCCTTTCTTTGTATAATAGGGTATACAATAAAACAAAAGGATATTAAATTCCCTGGCCTCTTGTTAGTCCTTTGCAGTTTTTTGTTTTTTTAATTTTTTTTATATTCTGTTTAATTTTGTTTTATTTTTTCGTTCCAAGGGTTCAAGTGAATTCTGATACGCGCGTCAACACTGGGAAAAAGAAAGAAGAAAAGAAAAATGAAATAAGGCAAGGCAAGATTTCAAATGCTATTCATTTCGCCTGATGCTTCTGCAAAAAGATTTCAAGTATTAAATGGCCTGTGGTGAAGATACAATACATAAGCAGGCTTTGACGTCGCTGCGTTATCCTGCCGGAGTGTTCATAGTTCGTTATGCACGTCAAGCCAAGGAAGAAATGACCCCGTTGCGGATATTGGCAGCAATAGGCACGACGACTTGTTTTATTATATAAGCTAAGGACGACGGACGGAATTAGTGGCACACTAGAAAGCCACCAAACTACGACAATAGACAATGCCAGGCAATGACGACGGCGACGACGATAACGTCAACAACTACGAAGAGTGTAGAACGACGAACGTCGACGACGTTTTCCTACTTATGACTTTTATTGCTTCTGTGTTTAATGGGCTTTTTTGGTTTGGTTTTTTTTTGCTGTTTTTCTTTCTTCCATTTTTTGCTTTTAAAGGCACTGGGACAACACTCTCGCACACACTCACACAGATACAAACAATATTCAGGGCCATGCCAAAACACCCCAGATTTGTTTTTAGAACAAAACACACAACAGCAAGTGGCAATAGCAATAACAACAACAACCAGAATGGGGTCCGAAAATCGATTGTTTTTCAGTATTTTCACCTATCGACAGTTGGTTTGTATGTATTTGTGTTCAGTTTGAAAATTTAATTTTTCACTAAAACCTTTCTATGGCTTCCCGATTTTTTTTTTTTGATACGAGTTCACTAACGCACAAACTTTTCCCAACTATCATCACTACTATTCTGTTAACTTTGTTGTCCTGTGCGTTCTTTTTTTACGTCTTTCCTTTTCAAGGATTCTGTGTTTTTCTCCACAGTTTCGTGCAGTTCATGGCAAAAACGAACGTTATGTCACTTCTTGAACATTTAAAATACACACACACACTCAGCGACACATACAGGCAAGGCAACCACACACCGACACACACACTCACACACTGGTACACGGAAGGAAATACGTTATAAACGGCCGTCACGTCACGTAAAGGAATGTTTATAACATACATACATACATTTTCCAAGCCAATGTTGTCGTAACCGTTCAACTGCTGCTGTGTGTCCTCACTTGACATTTGCGCAAAATTTAACTTGCGTTCAAATTACCCCACTGTAGTCTGTACAACGCTCGCGTTTTCTTCTTTTACACAAAAGTGTTGCAAACACTCCTGTGGCAAACACATTTTGTACTTGGAAAAAATCAGTATTTGTTTTGAAATATTAACAACAGAAGCAAGTATTTTCAATAAATTCCAATTCTCTTTAAAAGGGACTTTGCCAATTGAAATTAGGAACGTTAATACCAGTGTTTCTACTGTGTTTTAGCAGGAGTGTATATCAAACCAGTATTTCTTTTTTTTATCCGATATATTCCTATTTTTGAAATACACTTGCTCCAATAATATTTGTCTAAATTCAAGGTATGTGAGTAAGGATGAATTTTCGACTTTTTATTTCAAATTGGCGTGTTTGTTTGACGGAGCACACATTTTACATGCGCACATGTCACGGAAATTTAAATTTTGGTCGTTTATCGTTTCCTACAAACACTCACTAGGGTATTTCTCGTAGAGAACGAAATTTTACGCCTTGCTTCGTTTTGGCCTTTCGCGCCTTGAAATAAGCCTCTCGATGATTTGATTTTTCTTTAGCTCAGCTTGCTATTGCAATTCATTAATATTTCATTACTCTTTTCTTAGGTTTTTCAATGTTCTTTCCCAAATGTCATAGATTTTAAGGAAATATTTCATACAAATCTTATGAATTTGAAAATATTTTATATTAAAAATAATTAAATTGTTGTATATACTAACAAATTGCTAGGTTAATCAATTTTTCTTCATTGATTGTATAAAACATTTTCTATTTTTTTAACAAACAATTTTGAAAGTAAAATGATTAAACATTCCCAACAATCTTCATTGATTTATTGTTTTATTTAAACGAGCACATTTCTTTTGCAGAACGAAATTGTACTTTTTTGTTTCTACTTAGCTTATCCATAATAAAACGTGAGCTATAGCCTACTTAGGTCATATGGCGTCTTTCGAAGATTCCTTATCACAAAAAAACAATAAATCTGACGCTGCTCTAAATAGCAAACTGACAAATTCACACAATTTTTAATGATAAGAACCAATTTCGCTGTTTAGGAGTAAAACAAAATATCTACCTACATAGTAATTATTTAGTTTTATCTGAGAAGTAATAACCATCTATTTTTCCTAGCACGATATATAAGTATATAATATATATATATATTTATATTTATCGAAATTAAAGTCTCACTTTTCATGTAAATTTTTGAAAATAAGAGATCCTGCTTAAAAACAGTTTTTGTTAAAAATTGTTTCGAATGAAAATTTCACCCCAATTATATTTTAAAAATTAAATTAAAACTACCTTAGTTAGAATAAGTTATTACCCTTGGCATTACCAGGTAATGAAATATTATTAATTCCTGTCTACACTGTCATCAATTAAAAATGGCTTACTAATAGTGACTGAATTAAGTAGTTTTTTGACGTCAGTTTTTCGAAACGCGTTAAACTTGCAGTTAAATCTAAAAAACTAACTTTAAATCTATAAAAGCAAGATGCTGTCTAGAGTGCGTAAGACACACACTCGGTGTGTTTTAATTTCAAATCTTTGCAAAAAATATTTTTTTATTGGAATTTCTTCTCCACAAACGTTATCTCTATCGTACAGGCATCGTAAAAAAGTTCACCTCCAATGGCATTTGAAGGCTGACCGAATTGTAAGACTTTTGAATTTGGTTCTCGCAAAATATTTGCGTGAAGTGCTTTAAAATGTCAGAATATTTTTATATTCTTCTCACACATACGATTACTAGTAAAATATTTATAGTTCGTAATTTTTTTGACTGGCGGGCTCTTTAATTAGTACGAAATACATGTGTGTATGTAGGTGGCGCTAGTTTAAACCATCAGTTCAATTACTATTTACTCGGTCCTGTTCTGAGTCTCATAAGGTCTTAAAGAAACTGGTTTTAAGACGAATTATTATTTTTAAATTTATTATTTTTTTGTTAATTCGGAAGACATGCTGTCTTCCAAATTAACAAAGGCTATTTAACCTTAAATATTACGAAATCATGCCATCGTAAAAGCCTATTCATACACGAATATGTTCCCAATTATCATATTATTCGGTAATGTGCATAAGTTTGTCTTAATTCTGCAATAAGAATCACATTTCATGGCGCGTAAATGTATGCATGCCACGAACATAAGTCGGAGTATATGAAAAATATAGACAACATAAAAATTCGGACATTCGGGTGAAAAAAAGTATCGAAAAAAACTTTCGCTTTCAATTATTATAAGACTCGACAATTTCAAATAAAATGGTATTTTTATAATTTGTCTGATATTTTATGTGCCCCATCACCAACAGCATATTCGTACGCTATAAATTTCAAATGCAGTATCTAGGAAAATACTATCTCCATTTATTGCCAGGACAAAACTTAAAATTTATAATGACCTCAAATAAGCGTACATTATCGTTTCCGTCCCAATCCACTTCCCCATTAAAATGAAATCTTTTATTTCCTCATGTCAACCTATCTCCTCCTTGGCAAATAACCTCCTCTTTATTTCACTTCAGAAATCGCACAAAAATAATTTCCCACGCTCTTGTTGCAGCTTTGCTCAATACGAATTGAATTAAATTATAAATTTTTATCGTTACTATCATAAATCAACATTTTCAACGAAGAGAAAAATTCCAAAGCTAAAAGAAAAAGTGAACAAAGCTCCCTAACAACGAAGAAATTATGCAATTCTCGTCCTCAGCTAACAGAGCCGAGCTACGAGAAAAAGCTTGTTTGCTTCCGAAATTCTTTAAAAAAGAACCAAAACCTTTAAAAATTCATGAAATCGTGAGGTTTAACACTTTTCACTTGTGGTCACTTGAGGTTTTACTTTTTAAAAAAATCTATAATATTTGCTGGTATTTGTTTTTCATGTTTCTTGGATATTTTTTTACATAAATCGTAACCATGTATAGTATATTTTTTAGTGGTAACACACACACCCTCAACACTTTTGGCTTCTACAGAAGAACACACACACTCGCAGAGAATTTTGTTTCTTGTTGGTATTATTTGTGTTGTTTTTTGTCCAATAAAAAAACCTTTTAAATGAATTCTTCACTTTGAATTTCTTCTATTTTGGACTTGGAACAGAACAGAAGCAGAAAGAAAACAATACCGACACAACCGACGTTTCACAATCAACTGAAGCACAAGTTGAGCAGAGCATCGACAATTTGGCTAAAATCAAGCCGTAAACAGCAGCAGATACAATTTTTTTTCCAAACATCCATGCCTCATTCAAACCGAATTGTAACGACCTGGTCTGGTCGGCTCACAAAATGTGAACCCTCAAAAACTCTCTTTGCGTATATGTCACTCGTGAGATAAAAAGAGAGAGAGAGAAAGGGAGAGCACGTTCGAGTGGTGCATTTTGTGCCCAATGCTGCCACTTTATTTTGGTAAACAGACATTTGGGCTCTAGGGGATAATTTGTCACGTCGTTTTCCCGCTATTTCATACAAATTATGTGAGAAGTAGGAAGTAAAGCAAGTGCCGGCTATTTCTCACATGAAAAATTAATCGACCACTTCTGTTCTTAGCAGCTTTTTTGTTAAAAGAGGATATTGATATTTTTTATACCAAAGGTTATTATTTGTTTTCCTAAAGACTACAGATTTAAAAGTCATTAGAAGAAATTTTGTAACGTAGAACTTAGGTGTAGGGAAATGGATCCTTTTAATTGTATGTACAAAAAAAAGGATTTGCTGTAAACATAAAATTTAAACTGCAATTAACCGGCTCGAGAAGACAGGCTTTTTTTTTACAAAATGGCAATGTGAAATGTATTTTCGCGGCTGCCCACTGCGTTTTCAGTCGCGATTTCAGGTGCGTGACAACCATTATCAAAATGCTTTCAGCTTTGTTGAAAGAAAACTGAACTCCTTAAGACCGTGTTCTCACCAAACGAATAAGAACTACTGTTGTAAATCCTACTTTTTGAGGTTTCTTCAAGCACCTTTTTCACCTTTACCATCTCTACAGAGACTTTACATGCAGACCCATATTTAGAATTTCATTTACAACGTGGGTTGTGAACGGAGTTTAGTTTAGATACGAAAAAACATTTCACTTTGCTATTTTGTAAGAAACTTGTCTTCTATTAAAATGTAGATGCAAGTGATCCAGAGCCAGTTAAGTTAAATGTCGCTTGAAGACGAAGGTCGTGAAGTTCATCCAAAAACGGCCGTTGTGCCAGAGTACATTGATACCGTGCGTGAACTGATAATGCAAGATCGTCGCTCAAAAAAAGGCTCGTGTCGATTGGTGCAAAGAAATTTTGAAAAAATACGATCGCGGTGCTTCAAAAGACGTTTATAAGATCGTCACAGGTGACGAATCATGGATCTATGCATATAAGGCCGAAACAAAACAGCAATCGACCGTGTGGGTCTTCGAAGACGAGCCAAATCGAAGGAAAGTTGTTCGTGGAAGATGCACTTCGAAGCAAATGGTCGTCTGTTTCTTCGCAAAACTGGTCATGTGGCAACTGTTCCACTTGAGTAACGTTGGACGGTCAATTCTGAGTTGTACACCACAATTTTTTTGCCTAAACTCTTCGGAGAAATTCGAAAAACGAACAAGGGAAGACGATGCGAGCACTCACACATCAGCTGAAACCAGTGCCTATTTGACCGGCTAAAACGTCGAATTAATTGGTCATCCGCCGAACAGCCCTGACTTGGCACCCAATGACTTCTTTTTATTCCCGCACATCAAGAAAAAAATGAGTGGTCAACGATTTTCGTCGCCAGAAGATGCTGTTGAAAACCATGTTTTGGAAGTGTCTCAATCGGAGTGGAAAAAGTGTTTCGACAATTGGTTTGAGCGCATGCAAAAGTGTATTAATCATGCTAAAGAACACTTTGAAAACTAATAAAACCATTTTTTATGGTAAATATTCGCATTTTCATTATTAGGCCAGAAATTTATATAGCAGGCCTTATTGAATGCAATTGAAAACGCATTGATCATTAATTGTAACACTTTTGCACAAATCAGGCGGTATGAATTAAATTTGAAAATTCGGTCTATCGAGTTTTAAGCATAGGATGTTGTTCCATAAAATCATTAAGAAAATCCACCGAACGATACTAAATTTGTCACTCCGTTTACAACACCTCGAAATAGTGGTCGGAGAACTTATAAAGTCGATGGTTTTACAAGAAAGAAAATATATTTATTTGCAAAAAATAACTTATTTATGTTTAATAAATAATAACTGTGGAAAGGTAAAACAAATATTTCACAATTTTTATTAAAAATTACATTTAACATTTTTGTTTATAGTTTTTCCGGTTTTTCAAGTTTTCACATACACATTAAGCCATGTGTCTGTTAGAAACACAGTACGAGTTTAGCAAAATACCCTGCAATTTTGCATAATGATGGCTTATGGACATAATTTAGTACTCGTACTTATTTGGTTTTGTAAATGGTCGAAATCGACCTACGGACAACAATTTTTCCCTCGAATGAACTACTTTGATAAAACTGGCTTTTTTTGAGTGATAGGTCATAGTTGCTGGACGTTTCTACTCAGGTGCAAAAAAACGTCACTCATGGTCGATATGGTGCTAAATAAAAGCGGGTTTTACTATGAAATGCAAATAGGGATATATTTTGGATATCTGCCTGTGATTGGGTTTGGACTCTTGAATTCAAGGGGCCAGAAAAATAGCGAATTTAGGATATGTAACCATTTCCATTCAGATCCTGCTTTGAGCAGTTGGGTCCTGGTTTTCGGACTGATTTAATAATTGGTACATATTTTTCCTATAGGACAACGCACTTCATCGCTATAAATGCCAACGAGTATTTCGTTGTACAGCACTTTAAGTGCTGTGAGATCCTACAGCACTCTGCTAATCAGATGATTAAGCATTTTTGTCTGGAGCTTGAGCAAGGTGGGACTCAATATGTTAGAGTTAATTATTTGTCGCTCATAACGTACTATACAAAATAAGGGGATGAAATGTGTGGCTTCTAAAGCTTCAGGACCACAAATCGAGCGGGACCTTGTGTGTGTGCTTTTCGAAAACATGGACCGATATGGTTCAATATTGATCACTCGAAATGCTCTAAGCGAAATTTGGTTGAAACCGGATGTTATATGTGGCTTTTGGAGCTGTAAGTTCTGAAATCGGGAAACCGGACCGATGTGGACCAATTTCAATAGTGTTCGTCCATAGCTCAAACTTAATGAATGAACAAAGTTTTAATGGAAATCGGTTTAAAATGGCGACCTGTACTTTTATTGCAACGGACAGACACCACTCACTGAAATCATATAGTGAGTCTGAGTCAATCGGTGTACTTTATTAGGGTCTATCTACATTCCTTAATGGTGTTGCTAACATAAGCACAATGTTGTGAAGGGTATAAATATTTCTTTTGTTTTTAATTTTTAAAGCGAATTCTAATCTCTAACGCATTTTAAGCCATGCGTTGCCCAGAAAAGTCGAAACTTCCCACCTGTTTTTTTTTTCACAGCACCATAAACTTAAGGTAAACTTTTATATCAGTCAACCATTTTCATTATTAGAACAAAAACAATGCGAAATAAAAAACTTTTCTTTTCTGGACGCGTTTTAAAAAAAAAGTTATGGAGCTTCTTGCTTCGTTTTTATGTGGACCATATGTGGTCTAATGACCATGCCAGTTTATGGGATGTGAACTGCACTAACGTTCACTTTAAAATTCATGGACATGTTCTTTTTTCTCCACAAAGAAGCAACTTTTGAGTGAAAATAACAAAGTGGAAATTTTAATTGGATCCATTTTCTATACCAAACAAGCCATGACAATAAAACACATATGTATGTAAGTATCTACTAAGAGGATTAATACCTTTAATTTTTTTGTTTAGTCTCTATCGTTTGGACAAAATTAATTTTTTTCTCAAATAAATTGAGGAAAGAAATATGTTGCCTTACAAATTTTTGATACCCGTTTTACCCTATATTTTAAAAATGTTGCCCGTTTTACCCGATTTTACGGTTCACCCGTTGATTTTTAAGGTTAAGGAACGCCATACAAATATTGTAAATGCCCATAAATGTTCATCCAAATCCCGCATGTCTTTATTTTTACATAACAAGTTCAATCTTGACATTATTAAGTGTCACAATTGAATTGAGCACTCTCGTCTTTTCTCTCTATATGTATGTACATATGTCCCAGTGCACACGAACAACGTATTTAACGTATGTATGTCTTTCAACAATTCTCTCATGTCACTTGTGCACGAAATAGTTTCTAGTTTGTCCAGTGCTCTCCAACCGAATGTAAATTGTTCTCTTGTGTTACAGATGAGTGTGGAAATGTTATGTGAGTAAGTAATATTGGTTTTGTCTGGTTTTTTAATTAAATTCTGTATGACTCATGGCCAAGTTATCCACCCCCTTCTCTTTCTCTGTGAAACGAGTAGCCAAGAGAGGCTTTCCGATTATTGCACGTTAATTGTGAGCAATAAGAAGAAAACCGGTATTGTTGTTATGATATTTTGTGACTGTGACTAAATACAGTGTCATACAAAACTAAAGTACAAATTTCTGCCTGTTAGTACAGGGTGGGCCAAAAGTTACCATGGGGTTAAAAACTTTAATAACATTTTCGTTTATTAATTTTTTCTTCCAGGTTATATACATATACAAAATGGAAAAATTTTCCAGTAAGTATGAAAACTAATGTCACTTAAATGACCCCCATTTTCAGCTTTGTAATGATGGTCTCGTTTTAGAGCATTTTCCATAACATCTTTTTAAATTTGTGGCTGTAGCGTTCGAATTTCTGCAACAATGCTGGCCTTGAGTTGAAGGATTGTCTCGGGCTTGTTCGCATATACTCGCTCCTTCAAATAACCCCAAAGAAAATAGTCGGGTGCTGACAAATCTGGCGATCGCGCTGGCCAAATAATTTCCGAATTTCTGGAAATTATTCGCTCTCCAAAATTTGACCTAAAAGTGTCATTGTGTCTCAGACAGTGGGTCCGTCCTGCTGAAACCACATCTCAGGTCTGTTTTTCAGAGCACGACGTAAAAAAATGTCTATCATAAACTGATACCGCTCTCCATTTACGGTTACACCACTTCCTTCTTTATTCTCGATGAAAGTCAGCTGATCGTTTAAACTCCACGTGGAATTTCTAAATGAAAGGATTAAAATGCCGTGAAACTCATTTTTTCGCAATCTAAATGAGTTCCTTATGTTCTATTAAAAGTAATCTTCACTTAAATATTTCACACAGATACATTTAAAGCGAACTATCGAATGCAGAGTACCACCCCCAGCGGGACAATGCGCTAGGCCTTCTCCTTAGTGAGCTTCTAGAAGGCCTTGTCTTAAGACCCAACACAAGCCTTTATAAATAAGGAATTCCAGAAAGGCAAGAGGACACATTCTCAAGTCGCCTTGTAATAAATCCTCTACACAATCGTAGGCGCATTCTTTGAGATTGCCTACAAAAGGCCTTCATATTTTCAAACAGAGATATTCAATATATGTACATTAATGGCTCCTTACGTGCAAAAGGTACTATATGCTACGTACTGGTTGCCCAGTACGTAGCATATCGGAGTAGGAACCTGAAAGCCGTAACCTCGAACTCCAGTTTTTGTGTTCAACGCTGACACGTTGAAACAGTATCTTTTAGTCTATTAATTTATCACATAAAGGTGTTGAAAACCTGTAATATTTTCAATTTCCAAATTTTCATATATTAATTGATAATTTTAGAATATTTCATCACATAACGTTTAATTCATTCATTATATCCTCAGAAGATCATAAAATATATCAAAATGAATTTCCAAAAACTCTATGACTTTTGATCAGTTTTGTTAAATTCAAACTTCTACATTAGGCGACATACTCATATGTCGCAGTACAGACTCAAAGTTCGTAGATCCGTCCGTGTGTCTGTTGAAAGAACGATAGCGGTCAAACGAATTAACGAAAAATCCTGAAATTTATCATGACGATGACTTAAGGTACCTCGTAAAAGTACAATTTTTTGAGTATTTGCTTACATTTAAAATTTTGGTTTCAATGTCAGTTGGGGCGTACTTTACCGTAAAAAAAATCATAGTTGCTGGATGTTTGTCCCAAAAAACTTCCCGCATGATCAAATGTAAGTGAAAATAATCGAACAGAAATTTTGAAGTTTTGGCTTCAAAAAACGGACCTTCTTTATTTTAGCCGCGTACGAACGGTGAAGGGTATATAAGGTTCGGTCTGGCCGAACTTAACTAGATTTTGACTTGTTTTTACTACAATTTAAATATGGTATAATTTGACCAAGCCCGATATGAATTAAAATGATATTGTTCATGGTTTAGCTAAATATGCATTTAAGTCCCTATTTACACTAGGCAACTTTACTTGCCGCAACTTTCAGTTTGTATAAGAGAAGGGTAAGGGGTATGGAAATTTAAAAAAAAAACTTGACCGTTCTGCCATTCCTTTTGTGTTTTTCGTAGTATAAAGTTGGCTGCAGATTATTTTGGTATTTTTTTAAATAAAAATTACATTACAGAATGTCAGAAAAAGCAATAATGAAAACAAAAATTGCCTTAACCGAATTGCCTTGTGTAAACACAAAAGCTTATTTCAAAAGGGAATCATACAAATTGACACAAGTAATGTTGCCTCGTTATAAATAGGGACTAAGATGGTATTTTAAGCAAGAGATGCGAATGGTCACACTATTCGAGCGCATATTAGGTGTTGCATAGTTATGTTAGATTAACCAACGACAAATATTTTAAAATCCATCTATGGGTGGGGCTAAGTCTGATCAACCGACTAAAACTTGCTTACTTCTTATTACCGAGTAACTTTCATTAGTACCGAGTTGGCCTCCAGTCGAGTAGAATATTTTTTATATGTCATTAAAAATAAAAACTAACAAAATCATTCTACAATTTATATCTCTATCGCGAAAGTTACAAATATTTTTTATAAAAAAATTTACAATTAAAACAATTTTTATCAAGAATGCTTTAATAATCTATTATAGTGGGCTTGATTTTTAAATTTTTCCACGTACTGGCAAAAAATAACTCCACTTTTGCCCCCCTCGTGATCGAAAACCACTTCTGTCTTGCCCCGTGCGAATGAAAACATATCCAAAATCAACTGTATTATTAATAATAAGTTAAGTCTATTGTCAAAAAACATCCAACTATTACTACTGGAAATGACCATATGTAAAACTCCCAAGCGAAAATTCCGTTTGAGGTGAATACCATCCTAAAAACATTACACATATGTGACCCGGTCTACGAAAAGGGACCTTCGGTGTAAAAACAAGTTTTCGCGAAAACAGCTGTTAAAGATAAACAAGTCATGTGAAATGAGTGTAGATGAAGAGGTTAGTTTCGTTCTTTGACAAACTTCTTTACGAGTTGGAAACTTCTGCTTTGCGCCATTAGAAAGAGCACACTTTAGTCTATCCGAATCGCCAAAAAAGTGAAAAATGATATTTTCACACCGAAGGTCCCTTTTCGTAGACCGGGTCACATATGTATAAAATACCACCTTATCGTAATGTTGTAGGTTTTTATCAAACGTGTTGTGTACCGTATTCAAATTTCAGGACTTTGCATACAAATTCCTCCCAGAAAAACCCCAGATAATACAAACATTATACATTATAAAAGGTAAAATCATTTTCCCAATAACAGGTGTATTAAATACAATTCTCCGTAAGTTTGCCATTTTGATTGTGAAATTGACATTTGTGTGGATAGTTCAGAATAAAAAAGGAAATGGGGTGCATGGAACAACAATTTATACAACAATGAATAGTCATAGGGTCATATTTTGGTATATTTTTTTATTTACCTAACTCGTGTCATTAATTCGTCAAGTGTTTGCAAGATTTAGAGATTAAAATATGTTTGTGCAAAAAATTAATGAAGCAGCAGTGCAATGGAAACTGTAAAAAAAATGACTGACAAACAATATGACTGATCTAACTTATGATTGTATGACTAAGCGGCCAATTCGATGACGAAACTTCGTAATTGGTGAGAAAAGCAGAACACAATCGCAGAGGACCGCAAAAGATTGAAAAATGTGTTTTTATTTGAGATTGTGTTAAATATTTTTAAATATTGATTATAAAATTTTAACATAATAAAATCAGAGCGCGAAACGACACCAACGACTGAGCACCTAAGTCACACAAAAAATGTTTCCCTTTTCTAATAACCAATACATATTCTCAATCTCAACTGTCTTCTGCAAATTGTCCTGTGCACACGCAGGTTAACGCGCTATAATACCACGGCTTCAAGTTACGGCGTAACCGACGGCGGCGCGCCAACTTTTTGAGTCGAATCAGCCGCAAAGTTCGGTTAGTACCAAACATATGTTCAATACGGTTATTCGTTACAGTATCGCATTCTGCTAAATACAATTGTAAACAACGAAGGAAAAGTCTGGTCGTGTTCTGTTCTTGGAACTATTTTATTTATCCACGATAGAAAATTGTGCCGCCAGTAGGAGAAGAACAAATCGACGAAAAAGTGTCAACTACCATCAATAATGTCTACAAATTTCCGTTACACAATAGTGAAAACAATACGACCATATGTGAAGTATTTCCCACAGCTAACAAAACCAGTTATGAGAGTGCTCATCCAAGTTTCAGTGCACTATATAGAAAGCAGGAAATGTTCGCCCGAAGTGTTGGATTTAGCGTTAAACAAATTAACACATGCCGGCCACACTATACCGGAAAACTTTTGTGAGCTATTTGCGGCGATACTGCAGATTATGCAGATATTTTTAAGGACTCCTGTGAAGCCGGAAGAGTTGAGAATTTGCCTGAAGCAGGATTTAAGGTGAGCAAAACGATGGCGTTAATACCAACAATCCTGTCAATAAACGGAACCCATTGCAGATTCAGTGACGAGTGTGTGGAGGATTTAGCCAAAGTTTTACACAATCACCGTTCCTCATTAACCAAAAACTTTGTGGAGGCTAAAATGTTGCGTTCGTGTGCCAAAAATCTTCAGTGGCGCATCAATATATCTCTGGTGCAAGGGTAAGTTCGGATATTGTACTTTATGCGGAACAAGAAGAGGAATTAAAAAAAAAACGACTTTACTTTCTCTTATTCGTGATGTTCTCTTCTACAGTATACCTCGGGGTCCTTCGTCCTCAACAGCTGGCTGTACTGCTGTGGTAACACCTACCATCATTTTACATTTTCAATTATCCGATGGCCGTTATCGTACACTCGAATTGCCTTTGGCCATGTTCCATCGTCTACGTTACAATGTCGCCGTCTTGGTTAGTGAAATGCAATCCCTGCAGCAACGTGCGGTTATGAAAAAATTTTAAAGAGTCGCATTCATACACACTTCCGTACAAACACACGCGCTCATCGCTCATTATTATATACTTTCATATACGCACACACATACCGAAGAATATCCTTATTCTCTACTTGGACCATCTCCAAGAAAAGGATGGGGTAAAATGAACAGTCAAAACTAAAACTAATATTAAATGTTTCTATGTATGTCGCTCGACAACAAAACACTTGGCGAATAATTGTTGTGTGTGCTTTTATGTGCTTAAATGTTAAAGATGATTCTCCTGTCGGCACACTACACCGTGATATGTAAAGTCAAAATAGTAGATTACAGTAGGAATACGGAGTTGGACCCTAATGTGGCCCTTGCTCTGACCCCAGCAGTTTGAACGACCCTGCCCTAACTCTGTCAATTATTCGAATGAAATTCGAATCAGTTATTCGAAATATTGGTAAAATGTAATGCCTGAAAAAGTTTCTTAGTTGCTTGCAACTGAAATTTCAACTATTTTATAGATGATATAACACTAACTAAGCCTTAGTTAGTTCGTTTAGATGGATAGTAAAAAAACGAACCACCAATACGTCATATATTAAACCGTTTTAATAGTTCTATGAATAATTCTTTTCGTAAGTTTTTGATTTTATTTCGAATAATGTGTGTACACTTTTGAATTTCAACATAATGTACATACATAATTATGTTTTATATCAACTAATACAAAAGCCAATTTCAAAAGTTTTAACTAAATAATAAAATCTGGGTTGTTCTCGGACTGTGCGTGATGCCGGGTTAAAACCTAGAAATAAAAAATAACAGATTCAGCAAGCACAATATATGGCGCTATTAAATAAAACTCACCCTCAAGAACTGCATCAATTTAATTTTTCTACTTTTATTAATTTTTTTCCGTTTTGAATTCTTTGTTTTTTTTTTCACACATACATGTTGCCATCGCAACGTTATTTGTAGAATACTTATAATAGTTGAGTTTATATATATTTAAAATCAACTAAGGAATCCTTTAATAGCAATAGTATAATAGCATTTTTGTAATAAGCATTTTTCGCACATTTCAGCTATTAAAGGTCTTCAGTAATCTCCGTTTTTTCATGTGTCCTTTAAATACACTTAAACTTCTAATCGACATTTCTCAAATTTTGCAGATTACCTAAACAAGATCACCTTATTTAAATCTTATTTAAATTTGAATATAAGTAGTTTTAGAAAACTGATTATACAATTATAGTTCGAATCGACATTTGAATACAACTTTTCCTTCTTGATAAGTTTAGGCGGCACCGTTTTTATAATCCGTGAATAAAAAATCTCTGTCTAAACTGAAAGTATATAATTTTCAAATATTGCATACTTTTCAAACTTCAACAGCCTTAGAAATTAGTCAATACTTTGTTTTCAATCATTTTTTCAGATCTGAAAACATAGTTTGAAATACAGATCGGGCATAGTTTGAAATACAGATCGGGCATAGTCTTTTAAGACTATGCCCGATTGTAAACAGGAAAAGGTGAGATTAAAGTCTTACATGGTATTTTAAAAATTTCTTCCATTTTGAATCACAATTACAAACTGTTCTAAACGAGGACCTCACATATTTTAAAGCTGGATATAAATATTAAATCTATATGCAATCAAGGTCGTCTTGGAACACGGTTCTTAGAGAAAAGCTTATTTCATTTTTTAATGATCTCTTGCTCAAAAAAAATCTTAAATTTATTAGTCGTCTAAAGTCAGCGTTAAACTGTAGGTCCCAGTCAGTTAGTGTAAAATTATACAGAGCTCTAAAGTTAGATTCTGTAAGATACTGAGTTCATGGTTATGTATGTATGTATGTATGTGATTTTCAAAAACATCGGTTCGAAACTATCGATACTTTTTCCGAGTCCCTAGTGTTGAGCATTTGCATCTCTTGGTGCATAAGTTGTATTGACAATTTTGTTTTCAAAACTAAATCTTATAAAATTGCCTATAAAAATAAGGTATTTGAAGGACGTGAATGGATTAATAATATATGTATCTTCAATATACATTACTTTGCACCCCAAATGTTATTGAGACGTATTTAATAGTTATATTAAAAAAAAAATTCAAATTTAAAATGTAAAACATTTATTTTTTTTTGATGCGAAAGTTTGTGGTCAGTTGCCAATTTAAGTAGTATGAAAAGGAGAAAAACAGTTACGAAGTGCCAAATTTTAGGACAGTGATTGATTTCGGAATTGACAAAAGTAATTTTATATTTAAAATTATGCTGAGTGTTAGAAAACTCAAAAAGCTCAATGATGTTCATATGCTACGAGTAGAAAACGTCACCCTTGAAATTTAGTATTTTCTAATATTTGTAGTACATTCCATTTTTACAGTATTTATATTTAAAAAATTATTCAAACTTCAAATCGCATTAGATTAGAATGTTGTTGCAGAGCTTGAATTCACAGATGGTGTAGTGGTTGTATGTGGCCGGCTTATATGGATCACATACATGTTCTTTCAATAATGTTTTGCATTGCTTAGTGGCATGCACACTCACATGTGTATACAAACGTCCATGCAAATGGTATGCGTGTTGTATGGATATATGTATATATGTATGTGTTTGCCATATGTCTATGTATTGTTTGTATGTAAACGCTTTTTTATAGTCTAAAATATAGTATAGAGTATGAATAGTTATTAATAATATTGCCATTATAGTCGAGTGATTAGTCTAAATGTCCTTGTTGGTTGTTAAAGTTTACAAAAGTTCATATTTTGGAAAATGTTATTTATTGATATTTAAAATACTCTCTGAAAAACAAAAAAAAATGCTAATAGCAAAAGAAAAAAACTAACGTGTTATTGTCCTTTTGGCCAAAACCACATACAGATCCATTTACAAATAAATACACTTATACGTGCATTCAAACGTACATATGTATATATAATATAATTAAACATCAATATATACTTACATAATTTCATACCTACACTTAAATACACATTTAAATATGTACACGTTTATACGTATAAAAAAAGACTTGATTATGTGGATAAATAAAAAATAGGATTTATCCTGAACACATTTTTTGATGATACTGCAAAATTAATAAAAAGAAACATAAAAAACAAGTTTTTTTCTTGCCGTAAACCGGCAAAGATTTTTTATAGCGACAGCAATGTTTGACAATCAGGATTTTCGCTATTTTCAGGCTATATCGATTTTTTAAGGACTTTATAAATATAATATGAATAAACAATTGCTTACTTTTTACAATTTAATTTTTTTTACACTAAGTATTAACAAAAATTTAACTTAAATAAATGACCCCCGTTTTCAGCTTCGTAACGATGGGTTCGTTTTAGACCATTTTCCAAAACAACTTTAAAAACTTGTGGCGCGCTCTTTCAAATAACCCCAAAGGAAAAAATTCGGGTGCTCACAAATCTAGCGCTCGCGCTGGGCAAATAATTTCCGAATTTCTGGAAATTATCCGCTCTCCAAAAATTTGACTTGAAAGTGTCATTGTGTCTTGGGCAGTGGCTCCGTCCTGCTGAAACCACATCTCAGGTCTGTTTTCAAGAGCAGGACGTAAAAAATGTTATATCATAAACCTATACCGCTCTCAATTTACGGTTACAGCACTTCCATCTTTATCCTCGAAGAAGTAAGGACCAATGATATTTGCAAATGTGTTCCCACCTTACTGTACACCTAATGGGGTGCGTTGATGAATGGCTCTTGGAAGTCTATCTGATAATGCTTAATTGTACGATTATCACACACCAAAACCATTTAAAATACATTAAACATATATGCAAATACGTACTAACAAAAGATTTCTGTTTGAGAGATCTAACAATTCGAAATTTCTGTATAATTTTGGCTATATTCTTAGCCGGATTAAAAGCGTTATAAAGGTCGATTTCTCCTCTAAAAACCGCGCTCAAGTTTTTGAAAATCGGTGCACAAATAAAGTAGTTTGGGGTCCTTTTTATTCCGAAAATATCAGTTTATGTAAATATCTCCTAAACTAGAGCGCATAAAAATAAACTACAGTGGAATATTAAACCTTCTGCCGCAATTTTTTTTCTAAATTTTGTTGCCCAGTGTTATCTGATTTATTTAAACAAACAGAATAAGCTTTAACTTTATTTTATTCCTCAAACCATTATCCATAAAGTTTACAACGTATATCATGTCTATGTCTTTAAATAGTGAGTCACGCCATCTAATTCTCTTAGACGCTGGACAGCTTGTTCAGCTGTCAAATCTCTTTGAGGTTGACACATCAACTCAAAGCCGACCATAAATTTTCTTACCGTGGCCGATCTCAACAACGGTGGATAATAAATTGCATGCAGTGTCCAATGAGCATCATCATCGCCAGCCATATCACCAGTAGGAGCACCGTGGAAACCCATGGAATACGGAAACGAACATTTGAATAAGTTATCATACTTTGTAGTCAATTGTCTAATAACCGAAGCCAAATTCTTCTTTTGCTGTAGAGTCAGATCGTTGATTCGTTTGTTGTTGTTGCGTGATATGATCATAGTCTCAAATGGCCACGCTGCCCAATACGGTACCACCACCAACCAATCGGGATTATCGATAACTATACGTTCCTTACGCTGCACCTCTTTGGCTACATAATCGCTTAACATTGGTTTCTTATACTTTTCGTAATACTCTTTAAGATTGTCGTTCTTCAACGACGGCTCCGAGGGTAGGAATGAACAAGCCCATATCTGACAGTGGGGATGCGGGTTAGAACAACCCATGGCCGATCCTTTATTTTCGAAAATTTGGACCCAAGTGTATTTGACACTAAGTTCGTTGAATTGGTTTATCCACTCGTCGATGACCACTTCAATTTCGCCAGGTGTCATGAGTGGTAATGTCAGGTTGGACTTTGGATGAAAGCACATTACACGACAAGTGCCTCTAGCAGCAGTAGCTTGGAAGAGAGGATCATTGCTTGGCGGTGGCGCGGGAATATCCTCCAATAAGGCTGGAAAGTCATTGGTGAAGACAAATGTACTCTCATACTTTGGATTTTTCTAAAATTAAAAGGATTAAAGTAAGATTTTAAAAATGTTTCAATAATAAATTAGTCACTTACTTGGGCATTGGGTCTTATGACACCAGGGCACAGTGGATTTGTGGGGTCGAACTCTGGCAAATCATTCTTCTGTTCTCGTTCTTGTTGGCCTGACCAAGGCCTAAGCATGCGGTGGGGACAAACCAAAATCCACTGACCCGTTAAAGGGTTTAATCGCCTATGTTGGTGTTCTACAACAATTAGAATACACTGCTTAGATATATTTTAATTTCTTAATATTTATTGGCAACTCACTTGTTGGAACAAAACTCATTATTTTGCTTAGTACCTCACTCTGAATGGTCTTGTTCGTGACTAGTGGCGCACTAAATGTCTTTCATTGGCTTTATAAGCGGCGTACGTAAGTGTCTGTTTATCAGCTGTAATGTACCCCCTTCGGTTTTGTTTGTTTTTACACTTTAGATGTCATTCCATGTTGGTGATCATCTACAAATGCAGTGCAATCTATTTGGACATTCGCAAGTTTCGGTCGGTCCCCTCCATCCCCATGAACTAATAATTGCTGCGGTAAGTTGAGTGTTTATGTTCATTATCAACAATTTGCAATCAGAAGTTGTTAGTGTTGCCTTGAGTAGTCATGAATAGGTTACCGAATGTTAAGTAATCGTTTTGCATATGAAAGCTATTTATCATCTGTCTGCTGATCTGTGACCATTTTCGCTTATATGGTCACTTTTGCTATTACTTCACACCATTGTACAAAAATATTTTAAAAATTATTTTGTTTACAGAAAACTTTATAAATAGTTTAAATTTTTGGGAAAAAAGTTATTGAGGAAAAACCTTTTGCGAGTTTAAGCGAGCGTAATTATTACTCGCTTATAGTATTTCTTGAATAACTTTTTTACACAAATTACAAACTTTCAAATCGAACGGTTATTGTATATATTTCTCGTAAGGTTTGGAGTTATCGCCTTAGCGACAACTCACACGTTGATAGTTGAGTCCGCACAACCATAGTATGATTCACAATCAACCTTAATATGATCCCCACAACCATATTATGATCCTCACAACCATTGTTTGTTTCACATACAGCCACATTATGATATCCTCCACCATAGTATGACCCCTAAAATTATTTATTAAGATTGGGTTATGCTGTCTACAATACAGATGAGTATTAAGTAAATTATATAAAAATATATTAAATTAAAAATATTAAAAGCGATTTATTTAACAGTACTAAAAATCTGTTTAAAAACCGAAGCGTTTTTATAAAAAAATTTTATTAAAAATATTTCAGTTAACCAAATCCAAAGTAAATTGGCAAATTTGGCAATTTTACTTTTGCTACATTTCAACAATATTAATATTGCCCTAATCATACTATTGTCGACATGGAATTCAAAAAACAATAACGGGGTTTCCAATTTTTAATGATCCTGAAACATTTTTAATGATCTTTCAGTGTCAAAACGTTAGCCGAAGTCAGCATTTTCATCATGGTAAAGACCGCTCGAAGAGACGAAAATATCGATGCCGTAAGTGTATCCGTTCAAAATGAGCCAAATCAGTCGATTACACGTCGTTCTCACAAATTGGGCATCTCTCAAACCACTCTGTGTTGTATTTTGCGAAAAGATCTTAGCCAGAACTAAAGCCACTTGATCATTTGAAACGTCGAAATTTCTTCTATTGGGCTCTGGCAAAGTTTCGCAAAAATCCAGGACTTCAGCGACGATGCTCATTTCTGGCAGAGTGGTTTTGTCAATAAACAAAATGTGCGTTATTGGACAGCAACAAACCCATATGTGCTTAAGAGACATAATTGCACCCGCATAAGATGACTGTATATTGTGGTTTTCATACCAGAGGTGTAATTGGGCCGTATTTTTCGTCGATGAAAACAATCGTCATGTTACCGCCAATGGAGAGTGCTATCGTGTCAAGTTAGAAAATTATTTTTGGCCAGAATTGGATGATGAGCTTGACATCGTCGATATGTGGCTCAACAAGGCTGTGCAACTAGCAAAATCTGCGTTGTTAGACAGAAACAAACCCATGTGTGCTTCAAGAGACATAATTGCATCCGCAAAAATTACTGTGTGGTGTGGTTTTCATACCAGAGGTGTTATTGGGCCGTATTTTTCGTCTATAAAAACAATCGTCATGTTACCGTCAATAGAGAGAGCTATCGTGCGATGTTAGAAAATTATTTTTGGCTAGAATTAGATGAGCTTGACATCGCCGATATGTGGCTCAACAAGGCCACACAGCACGCGTTACAATCGATTTACTGAAAGGCAAATTCGGTGAACGTGTTATCACGAGGCCACCTCGTTGATATGATTTAACGCCATTTTATTTCTTTTTATGGGGCCACATCAAGTCATTGGGGTGTGCCAACAAGTCAACAACTTTAGACGACAACATTCAACGCGAAACTGCCAACGTTAGGTTCGAAATGTGTGCAAGAGTGGTGGAAAATTGGTTCTAAATAATAGATCGCTATACACTGGCTCGTGGTGGTCGAAATCGAGTTTCATAACAAATTTGAACTCTATACCTGAAATAGTCTGTGTTTTATTAATATATAAAACAAAGGAACATCCTGATCCACCGATATGGCCCAATTTTAAAAAGTTTAAGTTAAGAGTTTAAAAGATCTGCACAGATGCTTTCCATGCAGACTATTGCCCACTGTTAAAACGAACGACCTTGATTAATAAAACGCAAACTACATTCATTATATTATTCAATAAATACTTTATTATTTCATTTCTTTTATTTTCTTTTAAATATTTCATTATAATTAATTATTAATAATTTCTAATGTTATTATCATAATACATAATTTTATTAGGGATTTCTTGTTAATAATTTAATATTTCTTTTTCTTTATATGCAATTTATTTAAATAATAATTATTACACTCTTTATTTGTTTTATTTCAAATAATAATCATTTATTAATTTTTCTTTTGTGTATTAATCAGTCGTTCTGGTTTTTATTTTATGATTTAATTTGTAATTATTTTATGTTCTCTTTATCTATATTTATATATATATATTTATAATATGTATCATATATATATAAATATAAATGTATGTGTTTAATGGTATTTTAGTTAAGTTACTTAATAAATTATAAAACTAACACAAACAAAGCCTTTAATTTAGTTGATTTCTCTTTTGGTTTTTGTTAATATTTGTTTTCTTCTTTATTTGGTTTTAACAATCACTTGAGGAATATTTCTACATACAAATATATAGTTTTACTTTTATTTTTTGTTTTTTTTTCCTTTACTCAATAATACATAATAATAACTAATAATAATGATTACAATAATTGTTGTTATTGGTTTCGGCATTCTGAATAACAGTACTATTAATGTTTGTATAGTGTTACAAATTTCGCTACGATACCATATATATACTATGTATATATATATCTGTATGTATATAAAGTAAACAACAGTGGTTCTCCGTGAAATAAGTTTGATTAAGAATTAAAAGCGAAAGCCTATTTAACAACTTCTGTGTTTCTTGCATTGTTTAAGAGTTCGTGTGCTTAATTAAAATATTAAATCACATCAAACTTAAGCGCTACATGTTCATGGAGTTGCCAGATTTGGCCTTGTTTTTCATTTTCACAAAAACAACAACTGAAAACTTTGTCAGACGACCGGTTTTACGCTTGTTTCGAATTTAAAATGATGGGTCTTTTAAAACAATTAAAAACACATTTAAAAAATGTAAAAACATCACAAGTTATGATATATAGATTAGGTGTCAAAGTCTGCTAAAGTCTGGAAAGTTATTGGGAGCTATCAAAAGGTAGATTGTCGCTGAGGACGAATTGGCGGTGTGAACAAAACTATAAAAAAAATTATTAAAAAGAGGTGGTACTCGAACAGTAAGACTCATTTACAATATCATTGTGGATTGGGTCAAGGTAAAATGAAAAAAAAATTGTGTAATTGGTTGGTGATACTGTTCGTCACTTATTCTCTAGCAGAATGGAGACATCATTAGTTTTCAATTTTATACGAAACAATATGTATGTATATAGAGAAATGCAAATGTTGCTAGCAACATTTTTGAGAGACTTTCGCAACACAAGAATATTCGCTTTTAATTCTTACGATAAAGTCTAGTAGTGAGTTCGATAAAGCAAAAAATGATTGTCAATGACTATTCATTCTATTGCGGACCGTTTCAGAGCCAAATCAGTATTTTTAATGTTTACGTTTTTCATACCAATATTGTCAATTTTATGTTTCCTAATGCGATACATACATTCTTTTGTAAAGCAATGCAAATGTTGGTAGCAACATGTTATGACGTGCCGTTATACGACCTCAGTACCACTTTGGCAACATTAATTTGCTTTCAGTTCGCACCATGTACAGGTTATTATGACATAGTACTGATGTTTGTAACATCATACGGAAATGGAGAAAGAACCTATGTCAAACAAGTAAACCGATTGATTCAGAAACACTAAGATTCCACTGAGCGATGTCTATCTATCGATGTTATCAAAGTAATGGTCGCAATCATAAACCAATTTCTATAAAACTTGGTATCCTATTTAAATTGGTCCACATTGGTCTATGTTGTTTTGCAGATTTCAGAACCATCCTACGTCCGACCAATTTCACACAGAGCGTTTCGAGGGACCACCCTCCAAGTCTTGTGAGATTAGGTTATGTCGGTACATGTATTCAAATATTCCTCACACAAACGTCTCTTTTAAATTGAGGTCTTGCCGAAAAATTATACCAGATCACGATCAAATTCTTCTTAGTACATTATGAGCGAACAACAAGTAAATTTTGTGGTATTGGATACCACACACATACCACCTTTCCGATTTCAGAACCCACATATTACGTCCAATTCCGATCAAATTTCGCATGGAGAGTTACAAGCGAGGAACACCCACCTGCGGTGAATCGTTTTTAAATAGCCTTGGGGTCTCTGCTGAGCCTGTCGCTCTAAATGCCTCAGTGTAAATCCAATTTAGCTCAAACTAAGCGTAGTGCGTTATATGCGACCTTTAATTATCCCTGGTAAAATGGCATTCCCGCTCTAAAAGTAACTTATTAAGTTCGTCCTTGCTTAAGCTAGAGACAGAGGCGCAAAATCTTATGTTTTAAAAATGATTTCGGGCAAGTGGCCGCCGCGGCTGGCTCGAATAAGTGCCAGCCAAAATGTCCAATTTTCGACCACTTTTTGCAGCATTTGGGGCCGCATGTCAGTAATAACGCGTCGAATATTCTCTTTCAAGACGTCACTCGTGTCGGGCTTATCTGCGTAGACAAGCGAATTTACATAACCTCACAAAAAAAGGCCAGTGGTGTTGAATCTCTCGATCTTGGAGGCCACGACGCGACAAAATGCGCTCACCAAAAGTTTCCTTCAATAGTTTGTTTCGTTGGCTGTGCGGCATGTAGCGCTGTCTTGTTGGAACCAAATAAAGCCCATAAGCTTTAATTTCAGGTAGCAAAAAGTCCGAAGAAGTTATTAAAGAATTTTGTTGTGTTCCGTATTACGGTCTATGTGCGTAGAGAGTAGACAAAAATTATTTACAAATTTTAATACAAGATTTCTTTCGATTGTTTCCAAATAGGCGGACGATATATTCGTCAATTGTTCATAGCGCGAAAAACTGTTTATCGTCGTAATATTTTTCCGTTTAAAATTTCAAATCGTATCAGGAAGGAATATTATAATTTTAAAAGAATTAAAAATTCGACCAAAAACCACTGTGAGAGTATATGTAGTTGTATAACAGTTTATATGTGTGTAGTAGTGTATGTTAGATAGGGGGGGCAGATAGAAAAGGAGGATTATTTACTAAGCGTTTGTTTATGTATGCACGTTATTGTATGGTTTGTTGCTGTTGTATATACGAGTATATGTTTCGGTATATATGAAAAACGAAAAGAAAAAACAATAGATACATGTATGTACATACATATGTATGTACTTTGTCAATGATAACAAAAGATAAGATGGCATCCTATGTATTATTGGTTTGTATCTGAAAATGTATTTAGTTTTTTTCTTTGTATTTTTTCTCTAAACCTTTTGTTACTGTTTTGCATTTGTATTTGCTTTTCGATTTTCTTTTCGATTTTCTTCTATGGTATGTTAAACTTTAGTTATATACATACTATATACTTAGTTATATACTATATATATGCATGTATATATTTATGTATTGTGTGTGTGTATCTTCTAGTATTGTATGTAATTAGGAGTATGTATGTATGAACGTAGCTAAGTGTATATAAAAGGTGTATAATAAATGTATGTATGTATGCATGTATAACTTTCTGAGTGTCTGCTTTCTTGTTGTTGTAAGGAATAATAATAAAAAGTTATTGTTGTTTGTTTTTTGGTTTTAAAAAAATGTAAGCCTAAAAAATTAAATTAACGTGTGGTTAGTTTTGTTTTCTGATTTTCATTCAGTTTTGGTTTTTCTTTCATTCTTTATATCAAAGTTGTTCTTGTTGTTTGTGTACATAGTATGTGTATAAATTGTTTGTTTCTTTTCGATTAATACCATTGTTGCTGTTGTTGTTCAGCGTTTCCGCTTCCCTTTTTTGCTATTCTATTTTTGTTTATTAATAACATCAGAAGTTTGTCATAAATATACAGCTGAGCGTTTTTATTTTCAAAATTTTGTTTTCGCAAAAAAAAGTGGTGGGGTATTTTTTTAAAAACACAATTAAAAAAACTTTATTAGTACTAAGATAATGGAAATAGGAATACAATTAAATTTTGTTATTATGTAGATTGATTCAGGATAAAATTCATGGATTTCGAGGTGTTTTGCATTAACGTATGGGTTTAGGTTTGGCGTTGTGCGATCAATCGTTTCGAATTGAAATTTGTGTTAAGGAAAAATTTAAAAACTTCGACAATATTCAAAATTTGGTTACTCCTAAATATTTTGCATTGAAATATTTGCAATGTCTATCACAGTGTCTGTCCATGATATGGCAGCAAAATTAATAATTCATGGGCTAATAGAGAAAGCTGGAATTCTTTGTTTTTTTCAACTGATATGTATTATCGTAGCTGATCTAGGAGATTTACATCCGTTTTGTCAACACTTTAAGCATGAATCCCACGACTACCGGTCGACGCTCGCCAGACATAACAATGACATCGCCTGGCCGGATCAACGACGTCATCTGGCATCCCGTCATCTCGTTAGGATCGGACCACCTTCGCATAATTCCCTCCATCAACATTATATTATTTGAACGCCGAGATACGACCAGCAGAGGCAGCCAGACTCGAAAATGAGCGCGATGACATTTTTCGCTCCAACTCTGCTGACTCTAGAATTAGGGATCTCAACTCTGAGATCAGTAGCTGAGATCAACGAATATAAACTGAACAAATGGTTAGATTACTTAAAGCAGTGCAATTTATGTTCTGGTATTGGTATACTGTGGTAAACGGTCAAACAGCTCTCTAATCTAGTATGACAGGTAATAAAACTGTGACAGATCCGGCTTTTTATTAAACACCCAGAAAGCGATTAAGCGAAAAGTATTGCGTCGTATCCGCGATCTCCGATTGGAAGAGGCACCCAACATAATATACCGTTGGCGAAGATGCCCATGTCATTAACAGCGCAAAGTCATCAAATACGCTGGGTCCGAACGGAATCTTAATGCTGATGTTAAAACAATTTGATACCCCGGAATAGAGTGTATGTGTCCGAAGTGCTCAATCTTTCGTTTGCAACTCACTTAGTTCCCGATGCCTGGAAAATGGACAGAGTGGTACCACTACTGAAGCCAGAAAGGACGCAAGCAAAGGAGAATCGTACAGGACGATCTACATACTTTCGGCAGTAGGAAAGACTAACAGCACTGCTTCTCTCCAGCCTGATCGAACACCTTCCAGGTGCTGATTATCAGCATGGGTTTCGCAAGCATCATAGTACAAGTGCTTTACACGCCAACACCACACGTATAAGTCGCGGTCTTAACCAGAACAAGCCCAACGACAGGACGCTCCTCGACGATCTTGACCATTTAAATGCCTTCGGCACGGTCAATCATGTCACTCTGTTCAAGGATATTCCGTTTAGTTTAATACGTTGGGTTGCAAACGGTATGTGTGGGCGCCAGTTATATGTAAAATTTGAAGGCAGGAAGTCAAAGCCCCGTAGAGTTAAACAGGGTGGGGTGATACCTCCGGCACTGTTTAACACCTACCTCTCAAAAGTTCCTGCACCCCTAAAAAGCGTTAAAATTGTGCCATGCGCTTATGATTGCACATTTCTGGAGTCAGGACCTAAAGTGGATGACATATGCGGGAAAATCAACTGTTACGTTACTGACTTATCACGTTTCTTCACTGCGAGGAATATGAAAATATTCGCCTCCAAATCATCAGTTCACTGTTTGCACCGCACAGGTGTGATGGTCACTTAAGATGAGAGTCGATGACGTCAACACCCCGACTATCAACTACCATAAAATCCTTGGAGTCAATTTGGACAGCCATTTTTGAATCTCTGCATAAGTGAACAAAAAATGGAAACAAAATCTGACTAATCAGAAAGGAGCCAAATATCTAAAACTTACCTGACAAAATTTAGCAACAGAATCAGTCTCACGTTTTCAGAAGGTGCATAGTATTATTTCATTAAAAGGTTTGGGCTTAGTAAAACAGACTTTGCGCTTTTTCCGGTAACAAGTTTAAAAGTGAAGTCAGATCAACAATCAATCCATAAACAAATGAGATTCTTAGCTTCGAGATCGTATCATCGAACATGACTTCAGCTTGGGACTGAGATAGCTAGTGGTGTGCAAGATACTTTTTAAGATCATGGATGACTTAGAAAGAAGATTTTTTTATTATATTTTGCCAAAATATAACTTTTCTTCCGTTTAAGAGAAGTAGAAGTCGTTTCAGCATTAAATGCTGAATGTTGCTGTCGATAGAACACTCTGGTAATTTCTGGTCATTAAAAAAATCAATGTCAGATACTTTTTCTACTATATTTATAGGGCGTTCTATCTTTGGGACCTGACATGCTTTGTCGGATTTCATACGATCCCTAAACTAGCAGATAATTCGCAGCTTTCTACAATTGTTTGCATTATAGCAGTAGACGTTGATTTTATAATGCATTATTAAAATACATGCCAATCGAGAACACTTCAAGCATTAACTATTTCAATCTGTTGTCGCACTATTCGAAATGTTCAACTCTTCTACAAGTTTTTAATGAAGTGTTCATTTAACACTTAAATAAGGTTCCAAGTTTAGGTGTTACGGAGTCGTCTTAACACAACATCGACGTAAAAATGGCATACAGAATACCAAACATGTGTCAATAGTTATCGATAAATGAGGATATCGGGAATACCAAATCAAAACACAGCGTCGACGACTACAAGGGCGTAATAAAATAAAATTATATTACGGAAGTTCATTGTTTATGACGGTAAAACATGTAAATCTTTAAAGACACTCTTTCGCATTATATAAAAAAAATATATCCACTGTTATCCGAATTTCAATTGACTGATGCACGTATTTTCTTTCTAATGGGCCCAATTAGTGGTCCCAATAGAAATTATTAGTGGAACAAAAGTTTATTTTAATAGAAAAAAACAATAAGAAATTTGTTTTATAAAATATTTGTTTTAATTAAATTGGCCAATTGATTGGTTATTACAACTAGTTTCAATTTTGGTAAGCAATGAATCGCACAACCTACTCACACCTGTACCTACTACGTCTGTATGTATACATTTTTGGGTATTGTAATCAACTTTCAATATATTTAGTATTTAAATTTTTGAAGAAGAAAAATAACCAAGATGTCATAGTAGAATGCAAAATGCTTTAACAAATTATGTTTTTAACTCAAATTATAATTATTTATGTAATATTAATTTTTGTTTTTTAAATGCAAAAAGTTCCTTGTGCAGCTTTAACATTGTGTATTTACTTATTTTGTTTGTTTTTATTTTGAGAATTATAAAATACCGCATAAATTTAACAACAAATAATTGCATTAGTTTTGTTTTTATTATTTCAATAGTTCCAGTGTTCTGTGTGGTGTTTTCCAATAAAGTAAATCAAAACTTTTTATAATATAAATAAAGTTGGAATTGTCCAAAAACGTCGTGCTCCAATCACTTGTACAAAAAAAGAACGTTCGGTAATACAAAAAACACAAAATATACAATTTATAAAAAGTTGTAAATCTCAATTGGTTTTGTTGTTGTTCTTGTATATAAACAAAAAGTGTTTTTCATTGTTGTTTTTTTTTTCTTTTTAATCAATATTGATATGTTTGAGTTTTTTTTGTTTTTTTTTTACAAAATTCCATAAGTCTTCTGGTGACATATGTATGCGAAAATTTTGTTCAAAGAATTCTCTTAAGTCTTTCAAAATAAATTCAAAATTAAAATTGTGTTGCAGGAAAAGGCAACTCAAGTGTATAATTATCTCTGTAAACGGGTAATGCGTAAGGCAAAATTAGAGTAATTAAAAGTAGGGGAATTCGTTTCACAAAAAACGTATATGGTCGATTGGAGAGATAAAGAGAGAGCTAATTGTGGAGAGAGGCTAAAGTAAAGGTTTTTGTTCGAGTACTTTGAACAACTTCCTTCTGGCTAAGTTTGGAAATTTAATTACTGATATGAAACAATTTCTAGAATTGAGAAAATCCATTAAAAATCTGGTATGTTCTAATATTTTGCTTAAACCATATTCAATAGCCTGATACCAAAACACTTTTTTAATTCAACGGTGCCGTTAAGTTTGCTTCTTCTGTTATTCAAGTCAGCGTGCGGAGCCGGATAAATTTTTATCCTCAGTAAAAATAATTTGAAAGTTTCATATTTCGATGTTTTTTCCCTTGGTTTTCCACAAAAATACATTAACCTTTATTGCAAAATTTAAATTTCAAGATAAAACGGTCTATTTTTTAAATCAAATTTGGCCAAGAATAATAATTTTAAATCTTGTTAATCTCACGAACTCATTCGTCAAGAAATTTGAAAATTTTAAAAATCCAAATGGATCATAATTATTTTCTCTCCTTTTTTGAACAAAAACGAATGTTCAATCACGACAATAGAAAATATTATATGAAACAAATTTTATTATTTGTTTAAAATGTTTTTTGTCTCGGCGGTTGAAAATACATATAACATTTTTATCCTGAATGCAAAATCGACTACACATATGTTGATATCAGACGAAAATTTTTTGTTCTTTCTGACCAAAATTGGGAAAAGTCTTAAAAAACCTTATAAATAAGTAATATACAACTGAAGTATTGTAAAAGATATAAGGATGGAATGGTTTACGCATTTAGAGCTCGTAGGCAGATAGTGTAGTTAGTCTTTCTTTTGTAAGTCTTAGCCTTTCAATCTGAAAACGACATGGAATAGAACTGGGAGGTACATTCATAGTATAATCCCAGAGCATACGACTCGCGTACGCAGATGATATTGATATCAAAGAAAACTCTGTAGGAGATGTGACTCCTATCTTTGCAAGAAAAGTTGTCGGTAATGTTGGTATCTTGTCGCGAAAAAACACCGACTCTTACAGTGTGAATAGCGACATAAGTAAACGAAGGAGCTGACTCTCCCTATAATTAAATCTTTTAGATTAGACTGAAAACGTTTAATGGAAATTTTAAATAACGAAAAGCCAGATCAAAATTTTAAATTGAAATATTCTTTAAATCTATTGCAAGTCTTTATGAATACGGGGAAAACTTTTTCCCAATTTTCAGTGATGCCATTTTCCATTCAAATTATTAAACTTTGGCGAAATAACATTGCTTTAAAAACCATTTTGAATCTGAAGGCTTTCATAAGTTTGTATCAAGAAGCGAGTTTTAGTTGCTATGTTAGGTGGGTCTGGGAACGCCTAATTCTCTCTGATTACAAGTACTCTCTCCAGTACTTCCCCCGCCGACCAATTATCGTATGCCAAGATTTGTGACTTTAAAGCCTTTTCCAATTTTTGTTCCTTCTTCTAGTTTATCAAAAAAAAAACAAAGACTTAAGCAAAATTTCAGTATTTCTTTGAGCTGCACTTTCTTGATTTGTGACTTGTTTTGCTTTGAAGCGGGTTTTGTAGGTTATTTCGTTTTGGATTGTTATTTGTATGTAGCCTTGTTTTTTGTCATATATATGTATGTATTATGTACTATATATGTATATAGGTTTTGAAGTAAGTACGAGTTTGGTTTTATGTAAATCAAGCTTCGAAAATGAAGAGAAAATTTTCTTAAAAATAGGTTAAAGCCCTTATATTTCCTTTAATAAATATCTGTATATATATATATAAATCTATATATATGTATGTATATTTATATGTATTTATGTGTGTGTAAATGTATATACGTCGTAAGTTTTAATAATAAATTTTAAGAGTTTAATGAAATTTAATAATAGTGTTTTTTTGTCTGTCGTTTTTGTTTTTTTTTAGTACATTGAAGAGTATTTTTAATTAGTTTTAATTTCTGTTTTTCTTTCTTTTTGTTTTAATAGATTACAGCACCTTTTTGTTTTAGTTTATTTTACAATAACGGGGGTTGAAAGGTTAGGAAAATTAATATCGTTATTATGGGAATTTAGTTTTTAGCTCGATTCCATTTGTCATTTGTCAAATTGATCGTATTGGATGGAGAGTGTGGGTATGTGTATGTGTGTGTGTATGTGTCTGAAGTTAAATGATTTTAATTGGTTTGAATGTATGCGTTTATGTGTGTGTCTCTGAACTTTGACCCTTGTCGGATATATAAAGTGTTAGGGACTTCTGTTTGTTTTGTTTTTGTGTGTGTTTATTTTTCTAAAGATTTAATCTTTGCTCGCTTTGTTACGAATTAACAAAACCACTTCCTCTGCTCGCTTTACTTCCCAACAACAAACGGAAAAACAATCAACAAATCGCCTACGTCTTCTTCTTTCATATTCTTACAAAAAATAAGCCTAATTTCCTAAAACATTACATATCTCGTATTGGGAATGGGTGTGGTAGGGAGGGTTTTCACTTGCATTTCATCATAATTATATTTTACACCTTGTCGTCCTAGTCGTCTGTCCTTACGATACGATACGTTACGTTACGTTACATATAATTTAGAGGTTTGTATTCGTTTTTACGAAACATATACATAAGTTCGTAATACGTTTATGTGTTTAAAGCGTCGGTGTTAGCCGGTTCGTTTTCGTACATACTCGTACATTGACTTATGTATTTAGTTAAATATATTTTCAAGACATATGTACGGTACGGCTACATGTATGTATATATGTCTGTGGAGTATTATAATACATCGTCATCTAACTAATCAATCGGGTCATTATCTACATTCATCCAATCATTACATACAAACACCTATGTTGGGGGAGTACGAGGGTACGAGGTACCTATAAAACAATCGAATCTAAACTTAGGATCATTCCTTAAATTACTATGGCACAAAATCTTAAATTACTTCCATTCCATCCTTCATGCTTCATTTGTATCTGAGGGATTATTTTTTACACACAATAAACATTCGAAGTGGCTTGTCTTTTTTATCTTTTTTTAAATTATTGTGTTGCTGTTTTTAGTTACTTAGGATTTCAACAAGTGTTAAAGTATGTGTGGTTGTGTATGTGTTTTTTTATTCGAAAGTTGTTAATTTTTTGGGGGGTTTTTGAAGCCTAAAAGCTATCTAAAGTAATCGATTTTTATCATTGGTATCAATACCTTAGGTCTAAATAAAGTTTTTTATCATTTCTTTTTCTTTGTGAAGAGAGAATTAGGATTTTTAACAGTTTTAATTAAAAAGCCGTTTCATATCTCACTTTTGTTTATTTAAGTTAGCTAAAATACAATTTTGAAATTTGTGACTTAAAATTTTTAATTTATACACTAGTAGTACTCGTAATCCTAGAAACTGTATATTGCATTCTCTGTTGAAGTGTAAATTTGGGAAATGTAAACCATATACCCAACAATAATATGATGCTCTTCGAGTATTGTCAACCCAACCAAACTGTTTTTATAAGTCTAGTCGCGTTACAGAAACCATCTCACTTCGAGTACAACTGGATACTCTAATGGTTTGTGTAGATAAAGAAAGTATTCGTTATAGCAATCAAAGTTTAAAAGGATAACGTGATTTAGCCACGATAAATATAACTTTCAGCAGCTAGAAAATATTTAACAAAGTATCGCTAATAATAATCTAAACACCCTAATACGTTCCGTAAGTTTGTGTAAACCAGGTCTATGGAGTTTTGCAAAAATCGCACGACTCCGCTTTGACTCCGACTTCGGGTGTTGAAACGACTCCAGACTCCGAATACGGGTCTTGGAACGGCACCGTCCTCGGACTATATAAATGTACTTGTTTAAAGCAAGTTTTAGAATATAAACCGCTATGATATGGCCTTCTACCTTTAAAGATTGAGCGATGAGATTCTTTAAAACCGGAGAATTCAAGCGGAAGTTAGAAAATACGCAGAGTGAGAAAAAAGCGGGCACTGTCAAAATCCTGGCACCAGAAGGTATGCCGACTAAATATTCAAGTATGCTCTGAGACTATTCCAATGATCTGGATTGTGTGACTGGGAGATAGCCGACCTTGCAGATATCGGTATTGGTCATCTAAAGATTTGTATTCGAAATAGGAAGAGTGAACACTTTTATAGCTTTCGCTTTTTTATTGATCATGTTCCTTTTTTTCTTTAAACTAAAAGAAAATATATTGAGGTGAGCTAGTATGAAAGTTTGGCTACAACGTAATCATCAGTTTGTTCTAAATTAGTTTATTCTAACTTAGGATAATTCAATTTACTTAACGTAATGGCGACACAAAGTTCTTCAAAATTAAATTTTTTCGTTTGATAAAATTTCAACCTCTCGACTCTTGCTCCGACTCCGGACACATTTTTAAAACTCCGACTATCGAACCATATATACCATCAAGATATTAAAAGTTGCTAATTGTTACTAAAAGTGTTTTCTTCCAACTCGTATTTGTAGTTTGATCGGTATCCAGCAGATTTTTTTCTCAGTCTGAGTGGCTTAGGCACAATATTTTCCTGATTTTGAGCAGTTCATAGATCAAACCGTTGTGGAATGCTAAAATGTTTCCAAACGAAGCTAATGGACATGGCTCCACAAATATAGAACCGGTTTTCAATAGATCAAACTTGTTTAGACTTAACTCTACCTTTTTTATATTGGCATAATTGGAAAGGGCGGACCTCTGTTGAATCACTGATTTGGATTTGGTCCATGTTGTTCAAGGTTTACTGTAACTCGAAAATTCTAAATTGTAAGTAGAGGCAAAAAGCTGCGTGTGTGCCGTTGAAATTCTCTAATGCATTGGTTACAACCTGTTGTTTTTTTTTGCTAATATCGTTAAATATTTAAATATCCATATTTAAAACACTTTCGTTAGTGCTCGAAATAGAGCGTTAAGTATTCCTAAAATTGTATACAATTTATTTATATAAGTTGCTGGTATAGTCAGAAGTTAAGAGAGTTTTGATTCGATAGTTTTTTTAAATTCGATATATCGATTGTGTTTTTAGTACTATCAAAACTAGCTGATAGAGTCACTTTTGATAGTTTTACAAATCTAGATGGCAAATTTTTACAGCGGGTAATTTAAAATAAAAAACCCATTTTAGAACAAGTGAATATTGTTCAAGTGCCACCAAATTTAGTCGTCCACATCGGTTGTTATCCAATATGTAGATTGAAAATCGGTATAATTTTTTATGAATTTAAAGAGAAGTAAATTGAAATATATTTATCCAGATCTTGAAAATGAAATGCTTTAACTTTATTCACAAAAACCGTTCTCAATTTGACAAAATCACACCAATCAACCATTAGTGGTTAATTTATTTTTGTTAACACGAACAATCAAAATAATGGCATCTTAAAACTGTTAAAAATCGCCTAAATTCTCTCCATATGTTGTATATGTATGTACTTTGTATTATATTTTTTGTTTTGCTTACACATTTGTTCTTTCTTCCTTTCATTGCACATGATTGACTAAATTTTTTTTGTAATTTTAACAAACTGAACAAAATTAATCGGTTTTAGAAAACATCTCATCGAATAAATTGTGTTTCCAGAATCATTTCGTGTAGTCTGCTACAAACTGGCAGCAGCAAGGACATCCAAATATTCCAACAGTCAGTTCTATTTTCAAATACATTCAGGACCTTCTGGGTCATAAATTCGTAGGCCTTGTTTACATTTCTTTAGTTACTCTAATCTGTATAGGTGCTTTAGTTAGCCTCACTTTATTCGTGTTTTATCTTCCTGCCATTTATTTGGATGATTTTGTAATTATTTTTCTGGGTTTTCCTATTAAAGCTCAGTTTCAATTTGTTTGATGAAATATTTTCTAATTATTATCATTTTCATTGCATCTTAATGAATTATTTGTACATTAACTGATGTGGTTTTCTCTTTTGTTTTACTTAGTTTTAATATTATTTTTGTAATATGTTTATTTACTTGTTAAATATTGTTATTTTTTAGAGCTCTTGCCGCCTGCGCGCCTCCTAAATAAACTAGGTATGTGTTTTGTTTTTTGTTTGGTATGGTAATTTTTGTTCTGTATGTATGGCGGTAAATATCTCCTATTGTTTAATTTCCGCTTCCTGTCATACACATACACATGCTCGCTTGTATTGTGAAATACATTGTTTGCGTTTCCTTTTATTGCTAATTTGACGTTCGGTTACACTAGATTTTCTAAAATTGTGTGTGATCGATCGATCGCTCAATTCGAGACGTGTGGTTTTTTGTTTTGTTTTCGAAAAACAAATTTACACATACCACTCTTTGACGTCTTTCGAATCGCGCTTTTTCGTTTTCACCAAGCCGGGACGGTCCTCGCCCTCACTGTGATCCGTCGAATCGTGGTAGACACGTTCGACTCGCATCGGCTGCGATCGTCCACACATGTCGGCGTTGCCATTGTTGCGCATGGCAATGCCGGAGTGAGAACGCGAACGTGCATCCTGCGTCGTCGCCTGCAGGTGATTCGTGGACGATTGTTGTCGTTGCTGGTGGTATGAGCCATTGGTGCTCGTGTTGCCCAGTAGGGAGGCATTAGGATTGTGCGTACCGTAAATAGTTTTTTCACCAGCAGTTTTATAGTTACGATCACCGTTTGATTTTAACCATAAAACCAGTAAAATAACTAAAATTACAGCGATGAGAATGCCCGCCACAATGCCAATTATCATGGCCGTGCGCTCCTCCTCAATGGAATTGATGCGTCCGCCCTTGCCCTTTGGTCGATAGTTGTTGTTGCTGTACGGTGGCGGCTGTGGCAAGGGGAAATACGGCAGACCGCCATCCGTATCGTGTATGGGTGGCGGTGGAGGTGGCAATCGGTCCTCGGGTATTTGCTGCGGATAGATCATATTGGAACTTTCACTGTTGTCCTCCGGCTTAAAGACTTGCACCACATCGAAGGTGGTCGTGTCGCGTTCCGTGGCCGTCGTTCGTATTTCGGGCACGGGTGTAGCTGCCGTTGTCGTGGTGCTTGTCGTAGTCGTTGTAGTTGTGCTGGTGGTTGTGCGTTGGGTCGACGTGGTCAGGACGGTTGTGGGTGGCGAGGTCTGACTGGTGGTCACCACAGTGCTCAAGGCCGTAGTCTGCTGTGGAGTTGTTTGACTAACTGTCGTCGTGGTCTGCTGTTCCGTGGTCGAGTCCTGTCGACGTGTCACGCTATCCGTGGTTACGTCGCTGTGGGTTTCTGTAATGAAAAGGCAGTAAATATCAATGATTTCAAATTAAACGACTAGAAAGAAAAGTAAACAAATTCCCGACACCCACCACCAATAGAATTGAAACAAAACAAAGTTTAGTTTTAATGTATATACAGACATAAATGACAGACAACAAAAAACAACGTGTTCTTTTATTAAGCCAATTTAGAATCTTGTCAAATGAGATCTTTTTGAAACTTGGGCTTCATAAAGCAGCATTAAAAAATATTGATTAATTGAAAAACGCGAAATAATCGGAGCATGGCTATAATTATATGTATTCCTAAGGCGTTTGTAACATTTTAAAAATGTAAAAAAAAAGTAGTGATTATCGGCAGTGTTGTTAAAAAGTCACACAATCCGTCAAAATGTTGTTCTAAACGCGGACGCATCCTTCAGTATTGCCATCTAAGATCGTTTACTAACTGAATTTGATTCAAAAATAGGTGTTCTAGAACAACCTAGAAGAAATTCATTAGGTTTGCTTTGTAATACAATTTTTTTAACTCTATAGGTGCAGATTGATCGCTTTTGGGGCTTTCGAGATTACGAGACTTTATTATTCTAAATTTGAATCTACTTTGTAAAGAATATGTTTTTGTTTCTTTTTATCGAACGAGTTAATCCGTTGATGTACCTTTTTCAAGTACTAAGAAAGAGTTCATTTGTGAATCAAATTGTAAGCACTTAAATTCATTTACAGCATTTCCCAATTCTACTACATTTGCACATGCTGTGATTAAATCATTTTTCTGGCTATTAAGTCGTATTCTGTAAAAAAAATATATTTCTATACACTGAAAGAAACAAATTTGAATAGGAAACTTCTTAAATGTTAAACATTAGATTTAAGCGCAAAGTGTTGGTGGATATAAGCCACGCCTTCCATGTACTGGCAAACCTACAGATGTCGGATTTAAGTATAGTATGAATGTGGAGAAATAATGAATAAATCTTACTGAAGACTTGTTCAATGCAACATTAGAAAGATTAATTAATTTCATTTCATTAAACGGGAACCATTAAATGCAAAGATCTGCATAGTTTTACAAAGTCATAGTTATAGAAATTACTTTCAAAACTATAAATAGGGAAACCGATTAGCTTTAAGCATAGTCTAGTATATAAGTATGTTGTCCAGTATAGAGATACGAGTAAGGAGAAGTATCATTAATAAGCTCTGGGTTTTTTTTTTGGATAGTAGTTAATGAATTCATAAGCTAAAAACTAGCAATTGTTTTGCTATAAGAAGAACAAGCTTTTGCCTTCATAAGTTACGCCAAAACATAACCGCCATTACTTTGAATGGTAATTCTCCATTAATATAACTTTCTTTTATTACCCAGTAAGGGTTTCGAAAGCCCTTCCGCATTACTTTCACCTAGAAATTGTTAAAGTTTTTTTTTAATTTGGTTACCCGATAGAACCGATTTTTGTTTAAAACGTTTTTTTGTTGTCCATATCTGTACATGCGTATTTTAAGGTTTATTTGCTTAAAACGTAATGGAATCTTAAATTAAAACAGCTTTAAGTTCAAATTTAGTATTATTTTAATTATTTAAGCCTTAATGTTCATAAATATTTATACATGTTTACGTATGTTGAACGAGTATATGCATGGTATATTTACAATAACATAATTACAAAACATAACAGATTAATTGATTATTCTTATAAAGTTTACTGGGATAGTGCGGTTAACTGCTTTATAATCTTCTTCACTAAAACCCCGATAGAAAGACCATTTCAAAACTAATGGTCTACAATTTCCCATCGATAAAATAAAATTGAGCTTTAAGGCTCAGACACACTAAACCTTATTTTTCAACTTTCGCCAGTCTAAAAACCATTGCAATAACTGTCCAAAACCCACAAGAAATTGATGGCAGGGCTTTTATATGCCGATATGCAACAGTATCACTAACTTATTGTAAGTTTTTAACATATACCTTACCGGCGCACACCCTGTATTTCAGTAGTTTTTAGACAACCGGAAGTTAAGAAAGACACAGTGTTACAAAAAAATGCTTCAGTGTTCCCGGGCCTTTAGAATGTCTATAGTTTAAATTTCAGATTTATAACTATACGAGTACCTGTGGGATTTAATTTCAAAAATGAATAATTAAAAAAGAATTATATTTTTCTTTTTTAGTTTTTATAACCATATTTTTAGTCGCTTTTTGTGCATAGAAAGCACATTAGTAGTTAAGAGTTAAAAATCAGAAATAGACAATTTTTAGTTGTATTTTTTCCTTGATTTGAAAACCTGGTCCGACGGTCTGTAATCGAGTATATACCGGTTGTCTCGCTTAATGAAAAATCGTAATTTCATAAAACCCGGTCATCGGTTAATGAATAACCAAGTTAATCGATCAATGTTTACGGGTTTGAAAACTCTAGTTTGGCAGAGGAAGAAACTTAACTGATTCTAAAAGCCGAACGGTTATTTAAAGGAAGTTCCAATCACTTGCAGAATTAAATGTTCGAACCTTGAGCAGCACAAACAGTTTTAAATTTCAATCTTTGTACCCTTTACCCCTTGCAACGTATGCGAAATATATATTAAAACACCTCTTAAAGTAAAATCCTTAGACGATCTAGCCGCGTCTGTCTGCCCGTTTGTTAGTCCGTGTCTATGTACAATGAAAGGACGGTAGGGTTGAAACGAATTAAGGTAGACCCCTGGAATTTTGCACCTGGGAAAGTACTTTATTGAGTAGTTTCTTTTTTGCTCCACAAGTTATGGTTTTTTTGTAGACGAATAATCCTAAACGATAAAGGCCTATAGTCATAATCTGTTCTTGGTTGGGATGGGCTAACTTGGACCCCTACATAAATTTACCTGGGAAAAGTTATCGTTTATTGTAGACGAATAATGGTTCTAAGGCGGACTCCTAATTGAGCCACACGTTGCCATTTTGTAAAAAACTTGCCTTCTTTCAGAAGGGGACTCGAGCTGGAAGTAATATCTGTGTGAATGATGTAAACATTGCGATGGATTTTTATTTTATTTAGAAAATTCGAAACCGCTTAAAATTTTATTTAAAAAAAATATTTTCTATACAATTAAGATTTTTCAATCAAACGAGGTTTCATACGAGTTTTGTATACTCATAGATATGGTTTTTAGATTGTTAGTTTTATTTTTGGACATTATGACTATTTCATTTCATCGGATCTTTTCGCCTGGAAAATAAAAAAAACGCCAACTAATTCGTTTCTTCAATACTTATATAAGTGTTTTCTCGTACTATTTTTTGAATGTGATATTACAAAATTAAGTGAAAGTTTTTACATTGGTAATATAATTGTCCAATATAGATGTGTACGTTTTGGTACAAAAAAGTGATTAGGGCATATTTTTGAATCGATCTACGAGTTTGTTTCGATTAAACCAACTAAAACTTTTATGATTGAAATAACAATAGTTCTCATAACAAAAAAGCTAAATTAAAATACATTTTGTCAATATCACCACAATCGGTAGTAAATTAAATCATGCTTAAACTTGAATACAGTTTAAACTTGAAAAGGACAGATGTACATTAAAAACGTACTGAAACTATTTTGTTAAATTTATTTGGTGTCAAAGAGTATTTAAAGCTCGCAAGTTATTCGCACGATCCGCAGTTTTATATTTTTTAATTGTTTATATGTCGATGAAATATACATACATATATGTATGTTTGTTTGCATACTGGTACATGTTTATGTGAGACACTGGCAAACAAACATACATAATACATTTGTTTCTATAGATTGAATAAATTGTTTCATAACTACAGTAAGGATAAAAAATATTCAGCATAAATATGTTAATATACATAAACACATAGTTATGTATGTAAGTATTTGTTTGCATGTATATATGACTTAATTATACATTCTAGATTATTAAATACATACTGAAAATATTTTAATAAAAAATAAAATATATTTGGGGAGGAAAATTAAACAAAATTTGAATACTTATTTGTTGTTTTTGTTTCCTTGTCATAATGACAATAAATACCATTGAATTGAACACAAAATCCATTCTCTACTCGTAATCTACTTATCACTGTCTAGTATGCACTAGTTTATTTAGAATACATATAACTAGATATAGATACATAAATCTGTCTGCCTATCTAATAACATTAGCATCCGATATCTGAAGAAAAAGGTACATATGTATTTACGCGCTTTATTCGATTTCTTCTTTTGTTTGTACTTATTTTTACGCCTTTTTGTGGTTTTTTGTGTTATAACACTAAAACATTTGGAGATATTCAAAAAATATGATAGTTTCTATTTTTGCAGGATACGGATATTCGTCGTTTTTTCTATAATTTCTTTTTCGTTTCTTTTTTTAATACTGTTTTATACTCTGTATGCAAGTATGTATGTTTGTAAATATTTTTTGTTTGAACTACCTACAATGGTTGCTGTTGAAATTAACATTATTTTATTATCGTTTATATTTGTATGCCTGTTTATCGAGGACTGAAATTCAAAGCGATGTAGCTAAACATTTTTATGTAAGTTCCTGGAGAAGTAGAATTAATTTTGAAATCATACATCGATGGTATACTGTCTAAATTAAGCGATTTCATTTCGAGAACTTTAAGGTAAAGCCAGTTTATCTGACAATTAATAGGGTTTAATACGGTTTTGACTTAATTTTCCTTCAGGCACCTGAAGAGTCAAATTCATATGTCGCACATACTTGTTTCGATAACAGCCTGTGCGATAAAAAACATAAGTTTTTGATATCGTTATGAAAGCAGGGTGTATCATGTAAGATTGCTGTTGTCAAAAAGCCTTGTTAGCGATTTAAATCCATCTTACATGCTTTTTATAATTCTTCCATTTGAAAACAACAACAAATTCATGAACTTTTAAATAATGATAAAACACTGGATATTTATCAGCAGAAACAACAAAAGCTAACAATTTGTCATTTAATGTTTATATTTAATTTTATTAATTCGCTTACAAGGCATGTCTGTGCCAACAGTAAAAATTTAAAACTAATATTAAATAAATAAAAAAACATTTGACACGTTTTTATTATTCCGAATCGGTTTAACTCAGTATCGCTCATTCCCTTTCGCAGTACGAATAAAACGTTTTAAATTCAAATTTTGGTTGGTTCAACTTACAAAAATGTAGAAAAACTAGAATTCATGTTTTAACAAAAAGAATTTAAAGCTTTCCAGAATTATTAAAGACATGTGAAAGGCCTGCGTGGCTATTACTAAGAATCGGCTAAGCTAAGGCTAAGACCCGGAAAATGTCTGTACTCTCCACCGATAAATGGGTGGTATACTAAATTTGTCATTCCGATTGCAACACCACGAAATATTGATCGTAGACCCTATAAGGTATATCTATTATGGATCGTCAAAAATGTTAGCCATGTCCGTCCTTCCGTCAGTGTGTCTGTTGAAAGTACTACGAGTATAGTGGTCAAACGATCATAAGCTCTTTGGGATTGTAAATGGGTTAAATCGGCCAAGGGAGATAAAATTTTCCCTAAATGTGCCTCGGTTTAAACTAAATTTGAGTTATTGCTTAACAAATCATAATTTTTTGTGGGCGGACCATGGTGAAAAGATGAGATGTTTCGGGACCCACTTAACACCTCAAAAATGAGCATAGTTGCAGAACGTTTTAGCTCATGTGCCCCAAAAAAAGTTACGCGTGGTCAAGGCGTTTGTTTAACATGGGCATATGGGAACTCAAATTAAAGTAAATATTGCTACGAATCCAAAAAAGAATAATAAAATAATTAGAATAGTAATATAATTTTGTAGTTTTAAGTGTGATTAGGAAATTGAAAAATATACAGAGTTAGAAAAATCAGCTTTGCTGAACCTGGTCATGTCTTATAATTATTATAATTATTAAGAAGCAACGGTAAAAACTCAAATCTGAAATATACAAATGTAAAGAAATCACAGATTTTGAAAGTATTTCATCAAAAATTATTATCTGATGTGAATATGTGAGAAGATAATTTGCAACGCAAAAATGTTTTTGGTGTAAATATATCAGTGGTTATAGTGCGAAAGGCAAGACGATCGCCTCAGTGGCTTTTGATCGTGACGCGGTTTTTTGAACGCTTCATGACTCAAAACAGGATTACCAAGTACTCTACGAACCTGGTCATGTCTTATAATTATTATAATTATTAAGAAGCAACGGTAAAAACTCAAATCTGAAATATACAAATGTAAAGAAATCACAGATTTTGAAAATATTTCACTAAAAATTATTATCTAATGTGAATATGTAAGAAGATAATTTGCAACGCAAAAAAGTTTTTGGTGTAAATATATCACTGGTTATAGTGCGAAAAGCAAGACGATCGCCTCAGTGGCTTTTGACCGAGACGCGGTTGTTTGAACGCTTCATGACTCAAAACAGGATTACCAAGTACTCTACGAAGTGTAACAGGTATTTGTGAGAAATTCAGAAAATTTAATATTTCCCCTGGAATCAAATAGTAAAAATATATAAAAATCAAAATAAAAAAAAATAAGTCAGAAAGAGGAAATGAAAAAAAGAATCCATTCCCATGCAATAGAGTAATTTTATGAAATTTTTCAAAAGAATGCCAACCTTGTGGGGTTTATAAAAAAGGTGACATACCAAACTGCCATTTGTAGTATCATTTACTTGCAAACGATTGCTTTTATTGGTGAGTTGCAAGTCAATTCTGGCAGAAAGCCCGCTCGTCGAAAAGCGCAATTAGCGATAAAACTGGCTGAACATAATACCATTGTTTATGGGTAAATTTATAATTGAAGTTATCGAATAGTAGTTGCTAAATATACACAGTATTCTATCGATATGATTGAGTATTTTGAAATTTATTTAAAACAAATAAAATGTTTATACATTTAATTTCTTGATGTACACCCCCATAGCCGCTCACACATCACGTGTTAGCTACACCCTTTTGAAATTTCAGCCAATGTATGTTAGTGAGTATGTATTTTGTTGGTATTTAAGTATTTTGTTGTTGTTGTAATTTTTAGTTTTTATATATCTGGCTAAACTGAATAATCCAAGGAACTTTTACTTTATTGCTTTTTAACGTGTACGATAATACATACCCTAATCTTCCATTTCGTTTTTGTTTTGTTTTCACGTTTCGTTTTGTGTTATTTTTTCGTATAATTTACAAGTTATTCATATGTATATGTCTGTACATACGTACATAATGTTGTCCTATGTATTTGTATGTACTCTGGTGGTGTTATGTTCTCTTAATTAATCGTTGCACTTTGTTAGATTGTATACATATTTTCCATGTTTTTTGTTTGTTTTTGGCTATTCTAAGAATGTGTTGTATACTTATGATCTCAACTGTTTAACGTATACGGAAAACAAAAGCGAATGATGGTGGTAGTGGTTGGTGGTTGGTAGTGGTGGTCGTTCGAGTAGTTAGGCTCAAGTTGTCCACAACTCTGACTCGGACATGGAGACTTTGGATTGGTTGACATTTTATTTTGGTGTTCTGAATGTGTGTTCTGATATCGAGAAGGAGAGATAGAGAGTTCATTTTCTACAAGTGCTAAATTTCAGTTTGTATTTATCATTTTTGCTTTGACTTTGTTTTTACATTTTGGCTGGCTATGGTTTACTGAGACAGCCGGTGCACAATCACAGTCAGTAGGATTATTATGAAGCAGAGTTTAAGTTCTGAAAGAGATAAGGCCAACTGTATAAATGCTTTTTCAAAATTGTATTTTTATTTTGGTTTTAGCATTTTTTTTGTTTGCTTTGATTTGAGATAGTGTCCATGGCTGACATGAATGAACGAGAGATAGAGAGAGAGAGAACGATAATGCCATGATTGATGAAAAGAAGCAGTTGGGAATGTATTTAATTTTTTTAGTTTAGCGGGGGAAAGTAGGAAGAATTCAAACTACTATGCTCAGAACTATGAAAAATTAGTTTTGAATTGAAGCGTTTTATTAAATTGAGTAAATACGTAAAGCGATTAACTAACTTAGAAAAGCAAGCAAAAACACGAATTCGAACACTTTAGGATTGTTGAATATGTTGTCTCACAAATGAAAATACAAACTATAACTATTCCACTTGGTAGTTTATAACGAAAAATTTAATTATCTATGGGCGTCTTTGTGCACCCTCCACCATCGGCTGGAGTAAGTGCTACGTATGTCGTTGTAGTTCCAGTTATCTGAAAACTATTATTGAAATTAAAAAAATTATGTCAACGCGTACGAAAGTTACAAAACATACACTGTCAATCCCACGACAGCCGGTTCAGTGGACCGGATTGACCCGAAGAGCAATTCTTTGGCCAAGGGCTGTCATCCCGGTATACAGTTGCCGCTACAACAACAAAGCATTAAAAAAGTTTTCTTCGTTTAATATAATTGTTAAGTAGACCTACAAGCTGTCACCAGCGAGGTCTCTGCAGTGGTATCGTGTACTTAACTCCTATAGATTTCGTTGTAAATGAGGTTATATCATTTCAAGGACCATTCGGCCCTACAGAAGCAGCAACCATGATTATTAACAACCTGAAGCAGTGTATGACTATGAGCCAGCATCGTGCTTAAAATCATTATGCTTAGGCGGAAGCATGGTAAGATCGTCTTAAAAATAATACTAAATACAATCAAGGTCTTGCAAACGCAATGACAACAAATGTATAATCCCCATACTATAGTGCGGGGTATAATACGAAAGGGACGCCTAAAGAAAAACTCATGGAAATAGGTGGCATCGAATTGAATACATAGTGATAATGGCTCACCAATATCGCCAAGTTAATGCTGGTTAAGGGACAAAACTAATGGAAGGTTAAGGGACAAAACTCTCTTCCGCAAAAAGGTAAAAGATATACAAAATAAATTATTTTTACTATTTATAAACTATACTTAAGATATTGTGCTTTAGGGCTCAAATTTTTAAATCTTCAAATTTTTAATATGTCATGTTAATTCCATGTGTGTGTATTAGTGTATTTTGGGAGTGTTTGGATCCAAACCATTCAGAAAACAGTACCTATTTTGAATTCTATTTTAGTGAAAAAATAGATAAGAATGTGTATTACAAAAAAAATCGTTAACAATTTCGGAGATATTTCTGATATAGGCATTTTTTGAAAATCTGTACTCATTGAGCTATGAAACATGCTATAAAACAATTCCGTCTTAGGAGGTCATAAGTCGACCAAAATTGTTAGCAAATACAAAGCTGTAGAACAACTTTATTGATTTGAATTTTGCATTCGCATATGATGCTGTGATTATGATTGCATAAAATATTGAAGAAGTATATGTAAACCATTGGGATTTCTCTCGCATGGCTTTTATTAAACAGCCTATAATCAATTAAATTTTGACTACAAAAGCATAACGATCATCTTTCACTTAGCGAAAGTTAGCGCCGCATTTTTTTCGCTATTTGAATTTTCCATAAGAGAAAATGGATTTTAACAAAGATCTAATTTAAAATGTGACCTTTCGATCTGCAGGGCATTAAATGTGGGATCAGTTTGAAGAAATTGGCCAATATAGATTGTATATCCTGCACTATGTCTAATTTGAGCAAGATCGGATGTTGGTCAAAGTCATTAAGATCGGACAACAATTGTGACATCGTTTTAAATTACAATAGTTTTGGGTTTTACGTTAAGCCTCGATAAAAAAGACTGGAAAGCAAAAACGCAATAGCTAAGTCATTTTTAAACAAAGAGTGCCAATTCTATGTTTGTCTAAAGAAAAAGTCCAAATGTACTAGACTCTTCAAAATAATAGAAAATTAATAAAAATATGTTTTGTTGTCACATCAATATTTAGCCTGAAAATTTATGTCTGTATCCAGGTTTAGTGGTAAAACGGTTGCAACATATTTTGCTTTTTAAAGAAATTTGTAGAATCGAGAAATTGTTTTTCATAGAGACATGCTAAAAGTTATGACTTTTTGTTTAAAAATGACTTTAATATTGTGGTTTTGCTATCCAGTCTTGGTTATCAAGGCTTAACCTAAAACACCAATAATATTAAGATGAAAAACAGATCGTCGGACGGATACGTTTTTGTCTATAAATTCTACACTTAATTAATGTCTTTAATATTTAGCAAAAGGAAATGTTGGTAATGAATATTTGGACTTATTTTCTAGCGCCCTCTATACAAAAGCATAAGCAAATATTCAAATTAATATGTTTTGAAGAAATTTGGAATAAAAGCGTAAAAAGCACATGAAGTATTTCTAAATAAATAATTGCCCTTTTGATATATCAATAAAGCAGTAAACAAAATACATTTTTTTAACTTTTAAAATGTTTAATAGGAGATGCCCCTCTTTATATTATTCTGTCGGCTGGACTGTAGACTTTATTACTTGTTTAAAGTTTTAAAGCATGTTGCTATTTGCAATGGTCTCCAGTTGTGTATATCTTTCCTTCAGCTCTTGTGGTCTTGTTTTTGGTATTTAATGCGTTGGGACGCATTACGAGGGTTGCCATCTGACATTTCCATTGAAAAGCGCGACATTGTTTAGCATAAACGTACTCAGAACGTTTTGACGTACGACATCATTTGTGTTGTTTACAGTGACTTGAAAAAATCAATTTGGCAAAAAAAAATGGAGTTAGCTCGTGGACATTTTCGTGCGATAATTTGTCAAAAATTTCGAGGTGGATTATCACAACAAGAGTGCAACGATGAACTTTAATCTTTGTACTGTGAAATACTGGTTTAATGAATTCAATCGTGGCCGACGCCTGCTCGAAGAAGAAGGTCGTCCAAAAACGGCCGTTGTGCCAGAGAACATTGATGCCGTGCGTGAACTGATAATGCTAGATCGTCATGTGACATACCGTGAGATAGAGGCATTCTTGGACATTTCTTCCAAAAAATAAATATAGGATTATCCATCTAGAGGTATTGTTCAGTAGTGAGACCCATTTCTGGCTCAACGGCAAAGTCAATAAACAAAATTGCCGCATTTGGGCTGAAGGGCAACAAGAAGAGGTTCAAGAGGTGCCATTATACCCAGAGAAAACCACGGTTTGCTGCGGTTTATAAGCTGGTGGAATCATCGGAACGTAACCGTGAATGATGCTCGCTATCGCGCCATGATATCGTTCTGTATGCTACTTGAACAGGACGGTTCCACTTGCCAAACAGCTGCTCAAACAATGGATCGATTGAGAAGTCATTTGAAAAGCAGCTAATTAAGTTTTGGACAGGTGAGTTGGCTGCCTAGATCGAGTGATATCACACCTTTAGACATTTTCCCTCGGGAAACGTAAAGTCCAAAGTCTATGCTGACAAACCAGCTACGATTCTGGTTTTGGTAGCCAACATTACGCGTGTCACTAAAGCCATACCGGTCGAAATAATCGAACAAGTCATCCAAAATTGGAAACCCTGAGGCATAGTTGCGGCCAACATTTGAAGGAAATTATATTCAAAAAATAAATGCCATAAAATGTCCTTTCAAGTTACCAATAAAGATTTTTTGTTCTGAAAAAATACCTCTAGATGGATCACCCTATACAAAACACACAGCAAAAACAGCGACAGCGACATCCCCAAATTTCCTATAAGCATGAAATAAGTTTGGCTCGGCTTTCAGCGCAATAAATAAATAATAAAAAAAAATAGACGAGCACAATAAAAAATGCTATTATTAATTATTTATGTATTATTAACCAAAGTTAGGTGGACATAGGTTAACATAGGTGATGCCAGTTCCAATTGCACATCTTAAAAAATGCAGCTTGTAAGTCTTATACTTAAGAGCTTTAGCATGCGCTGACTATGAACATGGCTGGTTTGCCTCAGAAGTTGAAATGTCTTAAATGTCAGTTTAATATTTTTTATTTAAAAAAAATATATATGTGACGCGCAAAATAGAAAGGGACCTAAGGGTAAAAACCAGTTTTGTTCAGGAGAGCCATTTTAAAGATTTAAATACGTGTATCTTTGGTGTACCATCACTTTCATAAAACGCGCATATCTCTGAGAGGGAACACTTTTGGGGCATGGGATCGGTCTCATTCGATGCTCAGATGTTGTCCACATCAAAAAAAAAGTGAAAATGATTTTTTTTTACCCTTAGGTCCCTTTCTCTATGCGCTGTCACATATACACTCCTTTCATCATAAGAACACTCTCTAGGAATTTTTTATAGGTGTACTCGACTCTACAGAGAAGAAATATTTTAACATTTATATAGTGTTCACATTCTTAAAAGTTCGGATAAATATTGTTGTGGCCCTTGTCCAGGAGCCCTTCAACTGATTAACGTTTCTTGTACTTATATTTGAGTTCAATGCTGATTCAAACACCATGCAGTAGACGTGATAATTTTGCAATCCAAATTGTTTTTTTTTTGTTTTTTAATGATAAAAAGGAGATTGTGTACTTGTAAAACCGGCAAAACATCCGAAGTTTGCGACTTTGCCTTTCGTCTAGTGTAAGAACATTTTTTGTTTACAATATTCTAAACTTATGTATGTATGTCTATAATTTGTGTACACTAACATTGAAATATTGAATGTGTAGTCTAACTTAGAGTCTTGACGTATCTAATCTAAATAGATATACATGTGCACACTGCAAAACACTTGCATAAGGAAACGAATTTTTGTTCAAATTTTAAACGAGCGTATCCTCGCGTTAAACCGGTACGAACTGAGCATATGCATTTTGTCTCAGAATACTGGAATTTTGATATTTTTAGATGGTATTTGATAATAAAGTATGCCAGATTGTCCAAATTAAAGATTCAATAAAGGAAACAAAAATAGATTAACTTCGAATTACGCGTAACAATGAGCGATTCAAACAAACTCATCAACTTCTACTTTTTATTATTTATTGTTGTTGGTGGGTGTGAGAAAGATGCCAAATAATGAAATGACACACAAACAAATACGAGAATTCGTGGCTAACTGCAAACGTGACAACTTACCTGCTCCCTTGGCCGTGCTGGTCGAAGTGAACTGTTCCGTCGTCTCGCCATAGTCACCCGAGCCATGAATGCAATCCTCATCGTCACAGGCGCGTTCGGTACCATTCGTCTTGTCCGTACTAACATTCTGCGGCATAGTCGTCTGCTTGGTTGGTGGTACGTAGACGGGTGTAATGAGATCGTCACCACTCGATTCGAAAGGTGGGGTACATTCGTCTTCATCGTCGCCACGACAGCCCGAACCGGCACCAGAAAAGATCAAATCATCGATGGCCCCTGGATAGCCACTGGCCGGCGTCTGCTTGAGAATACAAGGGAATATAATGATGCGACATTAATAGGAAACTCTGGGGTCGGAATACGACTGGTATTGGAATACTGATGGTTGGTTATGTATAGACATGTATGTAGATTATAGGTATGTGTGTGTATGTATATGTTGAAATGCGTGAAGAATGCTTATGTATGCATAATATATTGTCTGTGTGTATAATATATCGTCTGAATATATAGTATGTACGAGAACGGTATAATACGTTGGATCAAAATATTTCTCTTGAGCGGGAAACGGAGCATGAACTCAACGGAAATGATTTCCATGCGAGCAGTAATATGGGATGTAAGCATCTGTTGCCGAAATCGAGTTGAAGGTTCGATAAATATCTACAACATTGTTCAAGTATGGATCGGTAAAAATGTCTCGTAACGTGACCGTAGTTAATTCTTCGACGTTTTCACTAATGTGCGAACTGAAATTTTCCAAATATTGAAAACAGAGTGAGTTTTGTATTTTTCATTTATTTATACAGGCTGAGGGTCAGTCACTATGTCTTTTAAATAAAAGTTCGTCTATGTTATGGTTTGAGAACTATTATTTTAAACTTATTTCTGGAATTTAAGGCTATTTAAATTTTATTTACGAGATATCTGCAGTTCTGCATCCCCTTTCCAATGACTTTGCTGCTTTTGAAGGGCATTACTTGGCGGATATTCCTCCTCAAACTGTCTAGATCACATACTTTGCGGTTTGGATACTCTTGTTTTTAACATCTATTTTGGAATTCTATGAATGGCTCGGCCATTATTTGACGAATATTCGTTCTCAAAGTTTTTGCATTAGGTTGTCATTTTTAGAAGCTTTAGAAAAATGTCTCAAAAATATACAAATATTCTATCGACGCTTAAATCTCATGAACTTTCTGTAAATGTTAAACAGTTATTCATTGGCTTTCAGACTACCGTCAGTTCAGAAATGCACAGCGAAAAAAGAGTCATTGTGCTCGGGTCTAGAAGGTTCGGACACACTAAATATATGTTGAAAACATTTAACCAGAAGTTAACAAAAACTAGTAAAAATGCAGTTGAGTTCAAAGCTGAAGGCCGAAGTCTCCACGGACCCTACGATAGTAAAGCGCAACACAAGGTCACTTTTTTGGGCCGTTTCGGCCTATGCGTTTGTCGCTTATTTCAACACAAACTTTAAAATAGCTCTATGTTTGGATTGGTAACATAATTCGGTTTGAGCCAAAAGTTACAATGGGGTTTAAAACTTTAATAACTTTTTCGTATATATTTTTTTCTCAGATTATATAAATTACACTTGGAGAATAAATAATGGAAAAATTCACAACTGAAGAAAGAACAGGAATAATAGATTTTTTTATTTAAATCAGCGATCAATTACTGTAAAGCAAACGCATGAGTGATGAAGCTCACTTTCTTTTAAATAGTTTTGTTAACAAGCAGAATCTTAGTTGCTGCTGTTCTGAAAATCCAAGAGCCATTCATAAAGGCCAATTGCACCCTATTCAGTGTACAGTATGGTGTGGGATCACATGTGCAAATATCATTGGGCCTTACTTCTTCGAGAATGAAGATGGAAGTGCTGTAACCGTAAATGGAGAGCGGTATCGGTTTATGGTAGACATTTTTTTACGCCCTGCTCTTGAAAACAGACCTGAGATGTGGTTTCAGCAGGACGGAGCCACTGCCCACCCTGCCCGAGACACAATGACACTTTTAAGCCAAACTTTTGGACAGCGAATAATTTCCCGAAATTCGGAAATTATTTGGCCAGCGCGATTTGTCGGCACCCGACTATTTTCTTTGGGGTTATTGGAAGGAGCGAGTGAACAAGCCCGAGACACTTCTTCAGTTCAAGGCCAACATTGTAGCAGAAATTCGAACGCTACAGCCACAAATGTTGAAAGATGTTATGGAAAGTGCTCTAAAACGAGCTGAAAACGGGGGTCATAATTTTTCATACTTAGTGTATTTATCAATTATGTTTATTATATAATCTGAGAAAAAATTAAAAACAAATTAATGAACGAAAAAGTTATAAATGTTTTTAAACCCATGGTAACATTTGGCCCACCCTGTACGTAGTCCAATATTGCTTGCTGTACGCTCAGTTTCCATTTGCCATGTGGGCGTATGAGTGTTATTTACAATGGAAAGAAATATTAATCATTCGGTCTAACGCACAAAATCTTGAGGCAACGAAGCAACGCATTTTAATTAGTCCGAGTTAATTAGTTCCGAATTTGTAATACCCTACACTACTGTGAATACAGAGACCGTATATTTTTCAAAGGGACACAAACCTGGGGTGACCTTTTTAATGGGAGCTGTATTAGAGCATCTACAAATATGGTTCTATTTAAGCAGCATTGGTTATCTATTGCACATTACATACTGCTTAATATGCTTAATTTCTGCAAAGTCAAACTTAGAATGTGGGTTAACCTAATTTTATCAAGACTGGAAGTCAAATGTGGCCTAAGTTGTGCATGAGGACTGTTCAGTTGTATTTATCATACACTGAATGGTTCTTTGAAAAGGTCTATTGGACATCTTGAACCAATATTCAGAAAGATCGGTTTTCAGTTGTTGATTTTAAAGCGAAATGGCTAAGGTTAAGCGCCATTTAAGTAAGTATCGACAGTGTATACTTACTAAAGCCTGTGACTACCTGATAACAAAGTTCAGTTTGATTGCTAAATAGAAACAAATTAATGGGCAAATTTTGATCTTCATAATTTCAACTCTAGGTCATGTGCTTTAACAATTCTAGAGATTGTTTGATAGACAATATTTTAAATGGGGTTGATCTATACTTATTTCTAGGTTATCGCATTTCGTGGAACGATCAATAAACGCATTAATCCTAGTGATCATACCATCCTCGTAGCTGTATTAGTGCATGCATATGTATGTAAGTATAGTTATTTTAATAGAAATGTGCGTTAGTTTAAGTTTCAATAATTACTAGGTGCATTTAAATTCTCTGAGTAAAGAAACTAAACGAAATCAAAAGTCGAATATCCAAAATCAAGAGGAGGCATACGGGTTAATATTGATTATCATTATTTGTGGTTGTAGTTTTTGTGATCAAAATAAGATCGAAATATAGAGAAAATCAAAAGGACAAATTAATACCACAGTGCACAGTGCAGTTCGTTTAAATGTTATTTTTTAATAGATTGATAGGTTAATTAGTTAATCTTTCTTAGGCATTAAGCAATTGGAACTTGAAAGATCTTTCAAAACTAAGCGACTAACAAACACACATACAGCGACTCGCTCGCGCCCGCGAGGGATTCAAAACGGTTTTGAAAAATCTTTCAGTTCTCAATGTGTATTACGTATGAAGAAGAAAAAAAGTAGGTTTATGTTAAAGGCACAAAGAAATTACACAATTTACACTGAATTCAATACTAAGTAATTTTTTGGTTTTTTTTTTTGGTATGAGAAGACATATACGTTTTTTTGGGTTCTGGTTAGAGAACCATGTTCGGGGGAGGAAGGGGGCTTTTATTTGAAAAGTTATTTTGGGGGGAGGGGTGTGGATGTGATTTCGAGAACATGGTTCAAGAACACTAACAGATAGATAGATACGGTATGATATAGATTTGAATTGAGCGATAAAAGAAACAAAATTGATATTTGAATTTGATTTGAGAAAGAGTTTTAAATACAATAGAGCAAAAAAACGTTTTCATTTTTTTTTACGATGAGAAAAATACTTGAAAAGGTTTGAAGAGAGATTTCAAATTATTTAAAAATAAAATCCCTAACCTGCTGCATTCTTTGCAGATCATTTCTATCTAATACTCCAGTTACCAATTGAACATCTCCTCGTATGGTTATGTGTGCGTCACGTTCCACCGCCAGATCCAGCACACGTAACTTGTTCACTGAGAGGCCGGTGATGACGCCAGCGAATGGACGTTCGATGCGCGTACGGCCAGAACGGCTGAATTTACCCCCGACTTGTATGTTCGACATGGTATTGAACACCGTTGATTGATGGACTAAAACGAAAAGGGGAAAAGTCTGTTCACATCGCTCTTTTTGACCTCTCCACCTCCCATTGTATAAGATCATGTACTTACCTTGTGGCGTCAAGGTCTGAACATTGTAATCATCCAATTGCAGAGTGGCATTGCCTCCTTTCCGACTGAATCTTACCACATGATACGTGTTGTCATTGACTTTAGTTCCGATCTCACCCAAGGGCAAATCTCTGGTGCCCACATTGTAACACATGAATATATTGCCCTCGACAATTTCCAGTTCCATGTAATCCTGTGTGGTCGCACTTTCAATACGCAGGAGTACAGCATCCGACTTAGTTGTTATAAATCCCAGAGCAATATTATCTTCTTCTGTATCAGCTTGGGCATTATCCGGGAAGGTGTATTGGACGATTCCTTTGTTGTTGCCAAACTCGTAAGCAATTGATTCTGCAAGGGAAGGGGACGTTAGCAAATGGGTTTCCTACATTTTCTATCACATCAGTCGACTATTCTGGTATTAAGGCTAACAGTTTTTCGAGTTAAGTTAACAATTAAACGCTATTTGATTAGAAAATTTAAAATTTTCACGATTTTGACTGTAATTTATTTATTAAATACCGATATTCATTAAAATATCACCTGACGAAAGTAGAGACTTTGCAGAAGACAAAAATGCCAAAATCTAGAAAATTGCAAAGGTTTAGTTAAAAAATGAGAGCGACGACGAGAGTTTTTGAGCAGAGCTGCCAGATGCAGTAAATATAATGAATAAAAACGTTTTTATGAAACTAACAGATCAACGCTACTTTCTGTGAGCTACTATCGATTTTTTATGCTTATTTTTAAAAAAAAATATTGTTTGGTCTGAATTGCTTGACTTGAAGTCATTAACAAATTGGGTGCTGTCTTGTTATTTGTTTTATTTCCTCAGGAAAAATTAACTAAAACATAAAAACTAACTAAAATACAAAAATATACGTAACAATTAAACAAAACAATTAAGTTCGCTTTAAGGTCTATTTGCGACTAAAACTTGTGGCCCTTATTTAGAGATTACATTTGTGTATAATTGTGCGATTTGACCAGAGTCAGTTTTGAAGTTTATTCTCTCATCATTTGAGACATTAGTCTAATGCAACATTTCGAGCACATATCTCCTTCCGCAGAAGAGCATAGTTGCAGGATGGCTTGGCTCATGTGGCCCGAAGAACGTGATCTTGCGGGACAAAACGGGCTGGCGTTATTAGAGAGAACCTTTAGATCATCGAAACTATCAGGCAGGTCTGAACAACATTCACGCCAATGAAGTCGCAGCAGCAGTATCCAGCTACTGTGTGAATGTAGTGCTAGGGGAGCATCCCCCGGGGATTTCCCATGAGGAGAAGATACTTCCTCGGCAGACGCGCGTGGTTCTGGCGCAGCTGGGATCTGGATGGTGCAGCCACCTTAATTCTTACTGGGCACGAATTTATGCTAACGTTCCGGACATCTGTCCCGCCTGCCATCAGGGACCACATGATGTGCTGCACTTCTTCAATTGTCCGGCCAAGAACAATCAGCTGACCCCCAGGTCTCTGTGGACGCATCTAGTTCAAATGGCGCGTTTCCTCCCCCTGGATATAGAAGCAGATTCCCCATAGACGAACAAGACTTTAAAATAAATATATTGTTGTAACAACAACGACAACAAAAAGGGCTATTAATAGTCAATATCATTCTGAAATTAAAGCTAATTTTGCTACAAAATTAAATATGGAAAACTCTTAAAGTTTTGGTTGAAATAAGGGACGGGCGCATGGGTCGAAAAGGCCCAAAGACGAAAATTTTTTCTTGGTTTTGTTGTATATGGATGTTGGAGGGTATATAAAGTTCGTCCTGGCCGAACTTGGAAATTGTTTTTGATAAATATCTGGCAGACTCATGTGTATAAAAACTTCTAAGACTTCTATGGGAAATATGGCATGGGTCAGAATATTTAAAACGTAACCAAACATTTTTTTGTTTGCTTTAAAGTGTAGAAAATATGTTTTTTTGATGTGGGGAGGGTTGATTGAAAAATGTTTAATGTTGCATAAATGGATTTTTTGGCTTCACTATTGTTCCATCTTGCTGTTATGGAACGGGTTGACCTACTTGCACGAAATTCGGGTCATGTGAAAGAGAACACTACGATCTTTATTATTCATACAAATATTTTTTTAAAAAGTTTTTATTTTTTTTGTAAAAATTTTAATTTATTTTAAATATAAAGACTATGAAGCCGTTTTTTTAACTTTTACCACATTCACACATACTCGTAAGTCTAAAAAAACTCAAAAGCAGTAATTTAATTTTTGGAAATATTATAATTCTTCAAGTTATGAGCAAAACACTGGCGTTCGTCGTTACCGGATGCATATTTTCAAGAACATTTCGATAGAATTTGCTTGTGTGCTTTGGGCGAAGGAGTGAAAATGTGCATCGGGCTTCGGTCTTCGCCAGTGTTCTCCCATAACTTTTACAATTATGGCGGCATCAAAAAACTAATTTCTTATTTTAATTTGTAAGACATGCAAATGTGGTAAAAATATGAAAAAAAATTAATTTTCAAAACAAACAAATAAGTTGATTGACTTTGCATTAAATATAGAAAATATATTCATTTGTATATATGGTAACTACAGAGCAATACAGTCGGTATAAGTTAGCCAAAGGGCTTATTTTAACAAATTAAACTATGCCAGTTGGCAAAATAAAGCAGGCATTAGACGAAAATCATATTCAATTCGCTAAAGGCACTAGGAAGTTTTATAAGGAATGTTATATTACAGCTTAGATTTTACATTTGGAATTAAAAGTAAAAGAAACCAAAGTCCAACATAGCTGTTCACCGTTTGCCTTGCGACAGACTTCCTTCGGCGAGACGATTGCACTGTCTGCAGTTGGATCTGCAGAAACATTTGCAATGCAAGCATTTTTATTGAGTATTTTTCATGTTCTCTATTTTGCTTTGAAATGTCAACTTGGTTTTTGTTTCGTAATTTCATAATTAAAAAGCTTAAAATCTAAATTTATCTTATACACAAAAGTTCATATTACGTATTGCAGACGAATTCGCCGCCATGGCATAATCATCGGTATGTCAAATCAAAGCGAAATATCTACTTAAAAACGTTTTTATTTGAAAAGAAAAGGTCCTAAGCTTTTGCTAATATTCTACCTATATAAATACTTTTTGCGAATACCGCTTATAATCGCTTACCGGGTCTGTACTTACCATCGTAACATGTTGGTCCTGTGTATGAAGTCATATCACACTCGCAGGCATACGCATTCCACTGCTGCACACAAACGCCTCTGTTCGCACATGCATTTTGGCTACATTTTGTTGGGCCCTCGCAACCGGACACAACAAGCGAGCTCGGTACTACAGCGTCATTTGTCAGTGATGGTGATGTGTCGCCCAAATCGAGTGAAGAAATACAACCCTCAAAGCCAGATCGCGATGATATCGATGCTGGTAACTTCGAATACATATCCTTAAATACGCCACCTATATACAGAATACCCGACAACTCCAGGTGCATACTATTGCCCGACAACGTGATAATCTCAAATGAATCGTCCACGGCCAATGTATGCGTCTTCGGACCAGGTCTCCGGATGCTGACCTGATGCCACCGGTTATCATTCATGTGGATGCGCGTCTTGTCGCGCATCGTTATCGGTCCGTCGCCCAAATCGAACGTGTAGTGGATGTGGCCATTGACCAATTCGACGGCAACGAAATCGTTGCGTCTACCGCCGTTGTAAAGTAGGAGTCCGTTGGGTTCCACGGTCTTGAAACGAAAATCTACTGATATGGTGGAATAGGCTTTCAGCATTGGCAGTCCCACATAAGAGTGTTTGGAGCGGAATGTTGCCGCATGATATGGATTTCCTGGTGGGGAGTTGACGAATCGGGCAGTTAGTTTAAAGGTGGCGCTAGGTAATGCCGACAGTTCTGGACCCAAACTTTTAACAACATCAATGTATCTGTGCAGGAGGAGTAAACGAAATAAACAAAAAAATAAGATTGTAATATGGAATAAATTGTAATATGGAATAAAAATTGTTAATGGGTATTTTATTAAAATTCGATATCATCGTGAATCTTGAAATTCATTTCATTAACTTTTATTCAAAGAAATATTGTCGAACATTCCGCAATGTAATGTGGTACAGGGTGTTATAGCGTAGTACTACGTATTTGTGTAATATCTTAGAAGAAAGAAGGTACACCCAATGTTTATCGATTGATTCAGAGTCACTATCTGAACCTGCTGCTGTAGAAGCCGCATACACGTAGAAAAAAGTATGGTTGGGATAATACGGGTAATATTCGAAGAGCATCATACTATTGTTGGGTATACGTTTCTGGTACAACAATATTATGATTCTCACAACCATAGTATGTTTCACATACAACCATAGTCCTCACAACCATAATATGATCCTCCCAACAAAAGTATGATTCACTCATATCCATACTATGACCATACCATGATCTCCACAACGACATTACGATCCTCACAACCATAGTATGTTTCACATAAAACCATAGTATGATCCTCACAACCATAGTATGTTTCACATACAACCATAGTATGTTCCTCACAAACATAGTATGTTTCACATACAACCATAGTATGATCCTCACAACCATAGTATGTTTCACATACAACCATAGTATGATTCTCACAATAAAAGTATGATTCACACGCAAACATGTTATGATCCCTAAAATATTAGTATGATCACACACAAGTATACTTTGATCCCTTAAGTTATTTATTAGAATTGGGCTAAGTTTTCAACAGTAGGTTTGAATTGTGAAAATTATTAAAAAAAAATTCATCAAATTCAAAAGAAAAAATTAGTTTCAAAAAACGTAAGCGTTTTTATTAAAAATAGTTCAGTTTAACAAAGCTAAAGCAGTTTGTTTGAAAAATGTTAATTTCCATATAAAAGTACTATTATTGCATTAGATCCGTAACAATAACATTGTTCTAAAAAGCTTATTCAAAAGAAGAAAAATTACAAGCATACAGTATGAGTGCCGTAATTATATTATTGCTAACATAAAATTAAAAAAAACAATGCTTTTATCTCACCAACCATATTTATATTGTTGCTACAACAATATTTTCATTTTTAAATTTGGAAATAATGCTTTTGTTACATTTCAACAATATTAATATTGCGGCAATCATACTATTGTCAAAATAAAATTCGAAAAATTATAACATGGTTGCGACGAACATACTTTTATTGCGAAGAATATATTATTATTGCTGTGACCATGTAGTAACCATATATTTTCTCTGCGTGTATTAAAAATGTTTCCCAATATCCAAGTTTGATCGAATTTAACAATATCGGTCCATGGTTTCCTATAGATCCCAGACAAAAAAGTCCCATCCATTTTGAGGTTCTGTCGTTCTAGAGGCCGAAAACTAAGATCAGCCGTGCTTAAAATTTCTAATTAGCGACCAATATGGTTAATGCCATATCGGTCCATGCTTTCAAATAACTGTGATCGTGTTTAAATTTTACATAGAACGTAATGGGCTCCTAATAATTGAGGTCCTATAACCCACAAGTTGAATACGATCGTATCCGACTTTCTCACGGTAACATGTTATGAGTGATCAATAATTTACTCTGTTGAAACAGGACCATAACAAAAGTCCTTTTCGATTTGAGGTTCTGTCGCTCTAAAAGCCACTTTGTACGATACCGTAAGAATCCCCGAAAAGAAGTAACCTGATATCTGAGCATGTTTTCAAATAGCCCCACACGAAGGTCCCCCTGAGTTATTATATTGCCACTATAGAAGTCACAAATTAAATCCTGTTTGTTATAAAATGAGGAATTATGCGTTATCAGCGATTTGTAAGCATTTCCATATAAGTCCATCTTAGTCCATAAGGCTAATGATTCAATGCCCTACAGATTTCACCAAACTGCATGGCGAATTAATTTTGATATTTCAATTTAAAACTCTAAAAGAAAGGATACATTTAAATTCGCAAGTGTGCGAAGCTTACCTTTGGCCATTAAATATGAATCCCTGCATTTGTCCAATGAAATTCGGCATTGTTGAGGTCATTTGTATCTCTTCCTCGGCGTGGAACAGACCACCCAAATGTATGGAACGTATCTCGATAGTGCTGTGGCGTCCCAATATTGTCTCCGCTGTTAAGGGGGTGGAATACATTTACAATGACGAGATGAAGTGGGCATTCAAACACAGGGTGATTGGTTTGATTTCAATCATTTAACACCTAACGCCTTCTTCATACATCATCATAATATCGTACATCATACATACATACATACATACAAATATCTGCATAATTATCATTATGTACTAAGTACATAATAAACATATGCTGCTAATTATTACATTAATTTAAATAAATGATTGTTATTACTTGTTGGTTTTTTTAGTTTTGGTGAAGTGGATTTGGCGGTTGTTGTTAATCAATTAATTAATTACAGTAAGCACAATTACAATCAATTTCGGGATTAATTAATTAATTAGTAAGTTAGTTAGTTACATATAATAATAGCAATATCAATATGTATGTAATAGTATCACATAATAGTTTCAACATAAATTTCTAATTGTTAATTATTCTTTGGAAAGTTAAATAAAAAACAATAATAAGATCTCAAGCAAATCTCTTATTAAATTTATTTGATGTTTATTTCGTTAAAAGTTCAAGATTGTACCGTTCGGTACTTGCAGTTTTGAAAAAAAAACTATGTTTTGGTGCAGTTTACTTTATATTTATTGTATGTATTATTAAAGAAAAGAAAACCATAACTAATTAAACAAATAAGTAAATCAATTAATAAGTATAAGGCAATGAACAAAAGTTTAAGAGGCAAGGAAAGTAAGGCAGAAACTGCAGGTAATGGTTTATTCACGTTTGTGCATCGTATTTACTACGATCAATCGTGTTTTTGATAAAGTTCAAAATACAGGTTTCAAATATGTAGATGTGTGGTTAAATTAATTTAAATTAATACGAGTATATTATGATTGATGATAATTTTAAATTTTGTTTTGTATTTAATTGAGGTAATATTTCTGCACAAAATATCGAATTTTATGCTCGGTGAGCTTGTGAGCATGTTAACATCAAGCTATGACAATTGGGCTAGATGGAACATATTGTTCATCTAGATGTCCTGACACCAATAAATGTCGACGCCAGTGTCGAGAGTCAGGTTGATGAGCAAAGCACTGATGTAAGGAGTCTTGGTTCAACCATCTCAAGGCACATGGAACAGAATGGCCTTGATTTCTACTTTGATGGCATTAAAAAAATATATTGGCAAATGCAGTTGAAGTTAACATATTCGTAAAATAGAGTGTTGCTGAAGTTAGTTGACATGTAACTTTGTTTTTAGACCAAGTCCCAAAAACTATTCCTATTGCGAATTTATTCATCCGTGTACTTCCATTAAGACTATTTATAAGATAGTTTCAGTTTTTAAACATTCTAAAAATTCCAGTGAATTGAAAAAAATGTCTTGAGTGTAATTGTCTACGAGCAGGGATGTGTTTTTTTCAATATTGAACAAAGTTTCAGAAAACTTTAGTACTCTCCGCTTAATATCTTCTAAATTACTTTGTCAAATAAAGTAGTTTTTAAAAAATAAACTATAGTTTGTCCGTCTGACTTTTCATTCAAGTATTTACTTTATAAATTATCGTTCTTTGACTAAGCAAGCAAATAAAACAATTTTAAGAAATTGGACATGATTCACTTTCTCTTTTTAAAATTTCTGTTAAACGCATTACCAGTAGCTTCTATTTTTTTCAAGTCTGTATTAAAAAAAAAGTACGAAAAAATATTAGCAGAATAAAACGATATTGAAAACGAGAAACAAAAAAAAATTATTTAAAAAAAAATTATTTATTTAAATATTTTCGGTGTAGAAGTAGGGTGCTATACTTTCGGTACGATATTAAGAGTGCAGAGTGAGTGTTCCCAAAACAAAAGAAACAAAGGAAGAATAAAAAAAAGAAAATCGGAATGATCGGTAATGATCGATCAAATCAAAAGAAATGACAAACGATCACACGGTATGATATACACGATATTGCAACGAGTATATACGAGTAAGTAAGTATGTATACAGACAGCTAACATGAATGAATACAAACAGAGAGAGAGAGAGATAGAGTGTGTATATGTGTGTGTGTGCTTTGCGTTATAACCTAAACTGCTGTAGATTTCGTTTCAAGTCTAATCCTTTTGTTATTGTTGTTGGTAAATAGGAAAAAAGAAAAACAAAGTGATCGCTAGAGATCCTTGTTGGAGAGTAACGAGAGTGAGAGTGATTGCTTAGGAGAGCGTAGCAAAGAGATAAGGGTAGAGCTATGACAATGAAGTACATAGTTGTTTAACATGCCATCTCTCCACAAGACAGGAGATTTCAAAATGTATTCGGCTTTCAATTCAAAGTTCATGGTGTAATCTGGTTTATGAATAATGAGTGTTGGAAAGTTGTGAAGAGAACATGACGATTGGCATGTCTGTGTCTATTCTGTCCAGTTATGTCTGTATGTATGTAAAGTAGATTGGTTCTAAGAAAAGAGTGCAACAAGAAAAGTTCCTAAAATTTTCGTGAGTTTCGAATATCTAAATACTTCTGTTGTTTTGTTGAGTATTTCTTTAAATTAAAACTAAGTTAAGCGTTCTAGTTTCGTTTAGAGGCTGTTTGTTATTCGTTCCATTTTCAGCTTTAATGACTCATGCATGCAATTGCTGTTGTTGTTGTTTGCAAAATAGTGGTGCTGTCATGCAAACGCCATACGTGAGGAAAACAGTTTTTTTTCATGTAATTTTCCATTTTAATCATTTATATTTAAATATTAATTATGCGTGATTTGATTTTTGTTGGTTTGTGGCGATATATTAGGAGAGAATAAAAACAAAATGCAAATGTCCAAGTGGTCCTCCGCGCACTGTGTGTTGTTGTTGGTGGCCTTATAGCGTCGCCAACAAAATCGCCAACGTCGTTGTCGTCGACATCGGCATCGTGTCACAATGAACAAGCAAAACACATTTAGACACTTAACAACACACGGTACAACAACATTCAAACGGTCGGCGGCGAGAGAAAGATAGAGGAAGAGAGGGTATGCAGGTCACTGGAGTACCTCAGTTTTATACAAGGGCCGTATGATAAGTTTGGCTAAATGTGTGACAAAAAACGAAAAGTTTCTGATAACATTCAGGTGAACAAAAATAGTACAGAAATAGTAAAATCGGACTTTTATAGTTTTCAGACTTTTAAATAAATTGTTGCAGTCGGTAGTAATGCCTTTTCTGTGGAGTTTTCTTATTATTACGATCCTTTAAAATTTAATCTCGAATTTGTTATGATAGTAGATCAAAAATTCGGCAGTTGTTGACTCTTTGAGAAGTAAAAATAACTACATCTGCAAACAATTACCTCGCCCCACAAGATCGTTAACCTTTAAGAATTTTTGATCAAAGTTCTAGAGTTTCTGAATACGGCATTAAAGTTGGTATTTTAGTTAATGGCAAAATGACCAGTCAACCGAATATATTGCCCCTGTTGCTTAAACTTTGGCTAAGGACCAAATTATGTCACCTTCAGTAATAGAGCACACTTTGACCGGCTTAAATTTGGACCAACATCCACATTCAAGCTGGACGACTGTGGAATAACTAAAAATATAAGAAAATAGCCAGAGCTCCGTATTTTTTTGCCAACAAAATCAACGTATTTTAAGCGAAAACAATCCACAAGTGCTTGACTTAACGTCACAGCATACACAAAGATTCCCAGTTTGAAGCGATTTATGGTACGACATAATCACCGGAATTAATTAAGCTCACTATGGAGACGGCGTTCATCGCTAGGGAGACAGCGTTCATTGGCCCTTGGTAAAGGGCTAAATGCTCAATAACATCGATAGACAACACAGGCAGTAAAGGAAATATATGGCGATTTAGCGATAATATTGGTTTACTTTTGAATTTAAAATTATCAATATTCGCGAAACTCTCTATCAGCAAGTCAACATGAAAAGATTTTGAAAAGTTATTTTGTTGGCACATATCACAAAGTAGGCTATCGTGGTGTGATGGTAGAGTGAACGACTATCATGTAAGTAACCCCGGGTAAGAACATCTAACAATTTTTCGGCGGCATGTTTCCACCTCGTAAATAATGGCGACTTAACCACTAAGAGAAAAATCTCAAGTCATGTAAACAATTTTCTATAAAATTCATGAAAGAGAATTTAAAAAAAAAAATTATGTGGTTCCCAGCTTACGGATTTCAGAGAAGATGCCCCTTGGTTAATATTGGTAAGATGTTAAAATAAAGTAACATCACAAAACTTACTCCAGCTTTACTCTTAATGTGCTAAAATAATTTCAATTTTAATAAATTTTAACAAAACTTACACCAGCTTTACTCTTAATGTGCAAAAATAATTTCAATTTTAATGAAGCTGTCAAATCTAAAGCTATAACAAGAGGAGAGATTTCAAATGTTGTTGTAGTAGCGGAAACTGTGTGCCGGGGCGTCAGCCCTTGTCCGAAGAATGGCTCTTCGGGTCAACTTGGTCCATAGAACCGGCTGTCGTGGAATTAATTCAAATGTCATTGTCGTCACTGAAAATTTTGTGACTGCCGAGTTTAGCAGACGGTTTGTCGTTCCAACAGAATTTTTAGCGTAATTCATCCGTGTTTGGATCACAAAGTTAATATAGCGCGTGTCAAATTTTAAGCTTGAGATGAGCATAAGTAATTTAAACCTTGCCTTGGCGATGAGATAGAGATTAAAGAAACAATAATAAAATTATCTATGGCATTGGGAGCCGAAAATTAATAAGGATTTCAAAGGAAAACGTCCTTTACATATTGTAGAGTTAAGCAAGAAATGCTATTTGAATACAGTTTTTACAGGTGTCACCTGTTGTGTTTTGGTCCTTGTGTACACTTTCTTTGAATGCCTAATTAGATGTCCTTCTTTGGCCAAACTTATCATACCATCTGCTCAGTACCTTTTTTGTCGAAAACATTAAAAAAATTAATATTAAAAAAATGAAGGCCATAATTGGACATTTGGTGTAAAATTTAGGGTGTGGGTCAATAGTTGTAGTTATTAAAGGTGCTGCTACGAGCTAAAACAAGAGCATTTATAGTTGTAGTGGTACACAATAGTAGTAGTACGATAGTAGTAGTGATGGTGGTAGTAGTTAATAGTAGTTGTACGTAACAGTAGTAGGGGTAATAGCAGTAGTTAGTAGTAGATTATGTTAAGTTGGAAGTACATTGTAGCTGTAGATGTTGCTATTGTTGTTTGTAGTGGTAGTAGTTGCCGTAGTAGAAGTACATATGTATACGTACGTACACTTACACATATTCTACATTTAAACTAAATTACATAATTATTTGTTTATTTAATATTTGGTGCAAAATACAGCCCTGGGTGGTCTTTCCTCAAAGCCATTTTCTTTGCCAGTCCTTTTTTCATATTTTCATGTTTCGTTTCGTTTATTAGCACTTTTGTTGTGGCCTTCAGCAGGTTTTGCACACAGCCTTTCGTTTTCATGAAACGGAAAACGAAAGTTTATCATGTTTTCTTTTTAATTTTTTGTTGTTGTTTGTATTTTTTTATTTAATGAAAATATTTATGTGACCTTTTTTATAGCTGGAGTGCGGGTTGGTTGGAACAAAGAAAATGTTTTGATTTCATATCACCGATCTTGCGTGTCGAATTTTCTCGTTTTTCGTTTTTTTTTTCCTCAGCCGTAAGAAAGAACTTAACTTTGTTGTTTCGTTTTCTTTTTTGTCGTTTCTTTTGTTTAAATATTCATTCATTGTTTTTTTAAATGCGGAAAATGTTAGATTTGAATCTTTCCTTCTTTTTGTGGTTCTTGTTAATTTATCAGAAGAGTAACAGAAGAAGAAAAACAAATGGGTGGCAGTATGGAAATTCCTCACTATTGGTTGACATTTTTATATATATATTCATTATTATTTTTTTGTTTTTTTTTTTTGTTTATGTATGGACATTATTCAGAAAAAATAGCCTAGTGTTTTGTTTCTTTCTACAATACATTAATTCTTTTCATGTTCTAGTTGGCCTGAAAAATATGTAAATTCTTATTATTATTTGTAATTGCTTAAAAGAAAATAACCTAGAAACATAAGAAGAAGAAAATGTATAAAAAAAATAGTTTTTGCATAAATTACAAATTTGGTCAATTTGCAAATGAACATAAGTCATTAAGAAGTCTTTCAGTGATGCTAGAAAAAATGCACAACAATGTACGGAGAATTAGTGCTAGAGTTTTCTCAGTCGAGTTTACTTTGTACGAGCCCTATTTAAAATGTTTGTTAATTTACAAAATTCGAAATTTCGTTAGAAGCAAATATATATTTGTATAACACTACTCTCAAACCTAGAAAGATAGGGTTAGGGGTTTTAGTAGAGAAAACGATCGAAGCATTTTCTTGAAACAAATGACAATTTATGTATGTATTTCGCATTGATACCCTTTTGTTGAACAAGCGTGATACGTAATAAAATAATTGAAGTGAAAGATAAATTTTTTGTGAATGATAAATTTGAGACAGGATCGGCCACGCTAAAGTGATGTTAACGCTTAATACGCCTCGAAGTATTGCCAGTCGAAATGACTACCCATCGAACTGATCACTTGGTTAAATATACAGAGCCCTTGATTGAACAGCCTCTGTACGATGCTTAAAGTTGTGGACGAAAGAGAATATTGATGTTGTAGCAGAAAGTGTGGCTAAAGACCCAAAACTCTTAATTCAGTCGAGCCCAACCCGAACTAAGCGTGTTTTGCAAAAAGAATTTGGGCATACATACGTTTAAGTTTCAAACAAAACCACCAAAGCCATCATATCTTCGATGATTAAACTCTAAGGCAGTTGAACACGGAATTTCGAATTTTTTGACAGGAAAACTTGTACTCACTGTGCTGAAGCACATTCTCGACTGCATACTATTGCGTCCACATAATAATGATGCATTTAAAGCAGTAAGTGAAAATCTCCATTTTATTGGGGGAAACCAACTGTTTAGTGCAAGTTATAAGTAGGCCATTAAACTTTTGAAGTGCGAATGGCCTCACGGTTACTGTTTATGGAACATTGCTTCAGTCCACCATAACTAGCATTTATGTACCTGTTTGTAGTTTGCCCCTGGGTGTATGAGAGCTATGCAATTTAACATAAAGTATACGCATTGTATTTAATGAAGCTTGATAAAGTATGGGTGATTGATTTTCTTCTAAAACTCATACACAGACGAAATAAATTAGGGTGGGTGTGTGAATCTTTGCAAACCACCATAACTAGTAATTTATGTGCTAGTTTGCAGTTGGCTTCTAGGCGTATGAATGATGACCAATTTCTCATTAAGTATACGCAACGTGGAAGCAATTCGAATACTTTTAAATTACCCAGTACAGCATTTTTCAGGTGATTGATTCGGGACTCAATTCTGATAATTGTTTGTGAAAGTAGCCCCAAAAAGAAGAACTGGTCAAGGTACATCAAATAATAATTTAATTATTAATTTAAAGTTAGTAAGTAGAACTTTCACGTTTTAGGCTCTATTGTTTGTCATAACTCAAGAACCACTAGTCCGAATAAGCTGAAACATATTTAAAAAATTAAAAGTAACAATTCCTTTAATATGTTCATGCAATGTTTCGCTAAATAAGCAACAGTTTTGCAGTTATAAAAAAATGTATGAAGAAAAAAAATATTTTTTTTTTAATTCATAAAAAATACAAATCGGTAAAAAGTGTCAAGTCCTATTACTTTCACGTAGTCACATAACCTATGAACAAAATGAGACATAGATCATGAAAACCGATTTTCGCGTTACGCTTTTATGCACAATTAAGTGAAGGTATGAATTTCAAAAATTTGCTCGAGATATGCACAAAATTTATTTATAACTGCTAAACTGTTGCTTGTGTAGCGATGTAGCAAAACGTTGTATGAACAGATTAGAGGAATTGTAATTTTTAATTTTTTTTAATCAGCTTATTCGGACTAGTGGCTCTTATGTTATGACAAACAAAAGAGCCTAAATCGTAACAAATTCCCCTATACGATACTTACTAACTTTAAATTAATTATTAAATTATTATTTGATGTACCAAACGAATGGTGCAGAAGTTCTTCTTTTTGGGGCTACTTTCACAAACAATTATCAGAATTGAGTCCCGAAATCATGTGTTGTACTGTGTTATTGAACTTTAGTACAAACCCTGGAACAACAGCTCTTAATCATTCAGCAAAGTATTTCGCTTATAACGTTCATATCGAACTCGAATAGTAGAATGTAAATTTCGTGAACAATAAATACTCTCCACTCCTAGCGTGTCGTGGGCTTATACCTTTTATAAAGACTGAATACAACCAAAAATAGAGAGAAATTATGTGTTTTCGTTTTTAAGCACAATCACACAAAAGTTAGCGGGATGTATTTGTATAGCATATCGAAAATGTAGATGAGTACAACTTTTTTTAATTGTTACCTCGTGTTTAATTTAATAAATAGCTTATGCTACAAAGAAAAACGATTTTCTATGAAACATCTTCTGCTTTGATCTTTCTTATAGATATATAGAAGACAATCTATGTCCTGTGTTTGCATCCCTGCATAACAAATTGCCTTGAAGTACAACGTTATTGCCGTTAAACGTGATTACAGTCGGACTAGTTTGAACCACGGTGCAAAGTGGCCCAGAATCGATTTCCACTGGCTAAAAGTCTATAACTATTGAACTGGTAAACATTTTTAAATTCTGCAAAAAACGATTGTAGCCGAATGGATAACCCAAATATGTGAACACAACATTTGTATATAAATGGATACCACACTATCTGTGTTCCGAGAATGTTTCTGAATACTACAGTATCAGATGAAAAGACCATTCGATGCAATATACTTATCCCCAATGTTGGAGTACTGAAAAGCCAAAATCTGCCATTTTATGGCCAAATTTTATTTTATGCGAAATACTAATTTAAAACTACTAAAAGTTTTTTATGAACTATAACATATGCATATTGAAAATTCGATTGACAACAATTGGATCATTCGTTAATAAAATAACACCATTAATTTCCTTTAAGCAAAATCCTATTTAAAATGGATTTTCTAGTTTCTGGAAAGCCATCGGAAGTCATAAGCAATATTACCATAGGGCCATGTAAATAGGTAGGTTCCCATGTATGAATATGAAAAAAACTTATATTTGAAGTTATGTACCCAAAGGTCAACTGGGTCCAATTCTCCGTTTAAACATTTCGTAAATAGGAGGGTAAGTGTTCATGGATTTGATTTTAAATCGTATGAATTCAAGGCGCAATTAGAATGTAAAGTAATCTCTAAAAGATATACATACATATTCGTGATGCATAAACATTACAGTCATATGTGGTAAAGGCCATGCCAGACCGCCTAAAAGTCACGCTGTCAGAGTTTCGACACGGGAGTGCTATAATGTGTAGTAGTCTACTTTTCAATAAGTGATTTATGTACGATTGGATTCTCTAGATTAACACACTTCTTTGCAAGCACAAATAAAAACTGTGGTATTAAAAGCTTAGCGAACAGTTAAGAGGCGGAATCTCTGGTTATTGACATAACTCGAATACGTCTGCAGAATGTGTGTGGAGCCAACAGGTGGCTATGCTATGAAAATGACTTCTTTGGGATCAGATAAATCCAAGCCGTTTCAGGTAAACGAAGCAAGTTTTGAATATTTGTCATTAAAAGGATTTAGAGTTGTATTCAAATGCTGAAAAAGATACCATTTTCACTTCAGTGGAGTAATCAAAACTCTGACAACAAAATATTTTTCAGTCAAAATAGAAAGGGACCTTAGGCTAAAAACCAGTTTTGTTCAGGAGAGCCACTTTAAAGATTTAAATACGTGTATCTTTCATAAAACGCGCATATCTCTGGGAGTGAACACTTTTGGGGCATGGGACCGGTCTCATTCGATGCTCAGATGTTGTCCACATCAAAAAAAAAGTGAAAATTGATTTTTTTTACCCGTAGGTCCCTTTCTCTATGCGCTGTCACATATATAGTTTGCTTCTTTTAGCGAAGACCGTTCTTTCTAAACATTTCACTAAGAAACAAACTAGAAACTTCTCTCAAACCTGTGAGCGTTGCGTAGTACAATGTCCATACTTGAAATACAATGCCCAGATTGGAAATGGTGGATACTCTTCTTTAGAGAAGCTTAAGAGGCTGTAGATAATTTCTAGTCAAATTTTTAAAAATTCTACCATGCAATATTTTAAGTGTGAGGGAGCATTGTATAAGTAGCTTTGGCGCTTTGAAAAAGTGATGGTAAATTTGTTTGGTATGCCTGTAAATGCCAGAAAATGAGGATTTCATTTTATTCAAAATTGCACCACACTTGCGGTATCATATTAAAACGCTCTAAATTTGTCCAATTACAATTAAAGTTTACAGATGACTTGAGAATTGATTTTAAAAACACCGCGTATCTAAAGATGCCCGACGAACATATGAAAGAAGACCTATGCATGACGATCGTGGGAGAACAACTTTTATAATCAAGACCTTAAATCGATTAAAATAAAACTCATCAGCATACACAATTTGAAAACCAGGTAAGCGTTACCTAACAAGTACTAAATCGAATAACTGTCAATTAATGCACTTTTTTGTGGAAAATGTCTCGACAATAAATGCCATTGATCAGTGGAAAATACATAAAATGTCAGCTACAGCGAAATGTCCTTAAGATGCGTCTTCCGAATTTTTTGTGTAGTCATTTCTGTGTAAAATGTTGGAATGAGTTTTTTTTTTGCTGTATTTCAAACCTACGTTAAAGCTTTCAACGAATATGCAAATATGACTGTTATTTTGGCAACAAAATAAGCTGTTTTTGTCTTGGTTTTTTAATTCTACTTTTCTTTTTTCACAAAAAAAGTATAAAAATCAGAAAATTTCAAATTTAGTTCGAAAAAACACATGTCACTTAGGGGGTTGGTTTTACATTAACTGATCATACCAATAGTACGAGTATATAAAATATCTTTTATCGGGCCAAATCAAAATGAATAGAATAAAATGGAACACAACATCGAGATGTTTTTTTGGAGGTTATTTTTTGTTGGGGGGTTAGAAGTAGGATCCGAGGTATGTAAGGAGAGCTGTTAGTTTAAAATATAATAAAAACCATACAACAAATTCCAAAAACAAACAAACGAACAGAGCATTGAGAGTAAAAGAAAAATCAAAACTTGTTAAGAATTTGTACAAAACTTTCAATAAAACTTAAGCTCAACGCATTTTTGCGGTTAATTACGGAAAGGAGATTTAGTGAAATAGGATTGTTTGATTTTTTTTTATTTTTGAGGTTACAAAGAAACATCAAAAGATGAGAGAGATGTGGGCAGGGTAGTAGAGCTGAAACTTTTGTTCGAGCAAGGCCAATTCACTATTGATGATTTCAATTTTGAATATTTATTTTCTTTCCAATTTTTGATGGATTGTATTACAAGGATTCCGTGGGAAGTGGGGCGGTCGTGATGGTAAGGTGGCTGGGGTGGGTGGGCAATCGTAGCACAATTAGAAAATACATGTCATATATGTTATGTACGTATGTATGTTATTAGTTTTTTTTTAGTTTTTTGTAAGAATTGTTACTGAAACAAATTACAAAACAAGAACAAAACTCAAAAGAACATAAAACAGAAAATCATAAATCATGTTCAATCGCAATAAATACTAAATGTTAATGCAACACACATTTAGATGTTATGAGGAAAAATGTTTTGGATTTCTTATTTGTTGCAAATTTGGTTGTTGATGTTTTTTCTTTTCTTTTTCTTTGGGCTGAATTGTCTAAAATACTTTATCTTTTCTGTTTCTTGTCTTGTTTCTTTTTTAGCTTGTTTATAATGGTTCAAAAACTACTTTGGGTTATGATAGAGGAGGGTGGTGGAATTGTTTTGAGAAGTACGATTAGTTGTTAAAAACTTTTTTACAGAACAATATTCAACTCAAACGAGGAAACAACTGAACAAATATTGAACACAAAATAAAATTATGTTTCTTATTTTTTGTTGTCTGTTTTTGTCTTTCGAACCAACACAAAAAAAAATTAGAGAGACAATAACTAAACAATCAACGGAAAAAATAGCACAAAATAAAACATAATGAAATGATACAAATATATTTAAATTCTATACATATATTCTTATTCAGATTTACACTGTTCAACATGTTTTTGTATGCAATGACATACATGTTTTCAAAAGAATTGTGTTTGGAAAACGAATTTCACATTAGTCTTCAGTTAAAACAGCCTTAGTTTAATGGAATATATTAATCAAGCGTGTGTTGTAAACATTCCCTTACATCTGCATTGAAAACTTCCGGTCAATAGATGTTTTATTTTCCCACTTTAATTATTTTGTGTCTTTATTTCTTTGAATAATTTTTTTTTCCAAATACTTAATCACGTGTATCCACTCCATTGACCTTTTCGATAGCGGATGAAGGATGTTCTTATGGACACTAAATTTGTATCTAAAACGATTTAAAACATTTTTTGCTACTCGTATTGGACATAAATTCGATAGCAAGCCTTACCAGAGTAGTAAAACAGGTACGAATAAAAAATAGAAACTCTTAGACACCGTGAGTATGAGAAAAGTGTATAAGTACTAATATAAAAAAACTTTTTGTTTTTTTTTAGTTGCGTTTTTGTCTGATGTTTTAGAATTATAAAGTTGATTTGACAACCACTATTTCAACTACAAATTTTAATTTTTTTTCAAAAGTTTTAAAATGACAATTGAAAAATTATTCGCCACCATATTTTAAGGGCTGTACCAGAAAGTTATCTGCTTTTCATTGGTCCAACTAGTTTGATTAATAAACTTGATTAAAAGCAATTTCGAAAAGTCTGACAGAAATTTAGCTACTTCTATAGCATAGCAATGTTTTATTAAAATCTTTAAAGAATCTGTACGGAAATCAGATTTTCACTTTTTTAAGGATTTACAAATAAAAAAGGGTGATTCCATTATTTGACTTTGTAGAACTGTATCACATATTGTACTCAATGTTTTTTTTATTGTAAAATGTGAGTTTTTAATCCGACGTCTACATTGTGTTTGTATCAAATATATTTTGTTGGTAGCAACTATTTGAAAACTGTCGATTTGGAAAAGAAATAACATTGGACCAACATAACTTTTTTTGTTTTAAAAAGCAAATATCGCACTAGGTAATAAGATCAGGTGTGTTGTTGTTTGTCATATGGGGAAGGAAAAGTTAGTCAGCGAAGTTAAAGCTACACATCACCGTCGGGAAGAATCACGTTTCGCCGTTGGTGTGGGACGGCTCTTTGGTACTATATATGTGTGCTGCCGACAAGGCATCCATTTCCATTAATCCATTTAACGATCTATATATACTAAGCATTAGTTGCAATACCAATTTGGAAATGAGAAAGGTTTCTCCATTTTTAGGGTCAACTTTTGCCTGGCCGAAATTCTAAAACGCAAATTTCTTACACCTTTCAGAACATCATTAAATATCTAGGTACGCTGCCAAAAAGACGACTTAATTTTCTAATGCTTAATTTTGTTCTAACTCGAGTTCATTTGCCGTTACTATGCTCCAAAAACCCATAATAATTGTATGTAATCGAATAACTGGAGGATAGCTGCCCACTGGTAGCACTGCAATTCATTCAGAAGTACAGTTTGACATTATATTAATGTTGTTATGTCTTGATTTTATTGAAATTTACATTTCCATACAATTCGTAAACTTTAAGTATTTTGCAGTTTTTAATTCTTGATGTTTTAACTGTCAATATATTCTTCTGCTCGAACTGTGGTACTACCAGTGGGCAGTAAGCCTCCTACAGTGGTGCAACTGTGTTAGGACAGTTTTTCTACTAACGCACTTTATGCGACAGGGCAATAAATCCAGAGGGACCTTTCATCGGGGGCTTTTTCAAAAAGTGGACCCGAGTGGCGTAATTTTAATGGTGTTGTTGTAACTACAATATATTGAATTTTGTACATCCCGTCCGTCGGTATCTGTGGCATTTGCACTGAATGCAATCATAAGACTGGAGGGTCAGTAAGGCCGGACAATTGGTGTAGTAAGCCATGTGGTCCCTGATGGCAAGCGGGACATATGCACGGAACGTCGCCATGAATTTTAGGGGTAGTTCGTGTTCGGTACATTGACGGCATCGACTTTCGCATTAAGCGACTGCCGCACCTCTGCAGTTTCAAAAGTGGTGTTCTCTAGCTCTAACCGTCACCATGTGCTAAATTTCGCAAGATTGGACCACTTAACTTGTTGAGAATACCCTGTTCTACAGAGTGGTATGGAGTATATCGAGTCCTAACCGCGAAGAAGACGTAAGCGCCAAAAAGAAAATTTTACAGGAGAGGGTTTTTTTTGGAGGATTCCGAAACATTTTGTAAACATAAAAATTTAATTTTTAATATGCAATTGAATTTGCTTTATCTCTGTAAATGTTCATATTAAATTTCCTAGTGAACTTCATTAAAAAGTGAGTGGCGCTTACGTTTTTTTTTTGCGGTAAGGGCTCGATATGATAATACCTCTTCTATACAAACGCCTTTTTTGTTTTACAATTCCAAAATACAAAGAAATATGAAACAAAAAAATAAAAATAGTGCATACATATGCAAACAGACATTTAGTCTTAACGAGTTCAGTTTTAATCTAACAATTATAGTCAAACTGTCTAATGAACGTCGTCACGCACTTGAATGAAAAATAGGCAAAAACAGTGGACAGCAAAAAACATGCCGCATTGCAATTTTTTTAAAACTAGTCTTATATGTACTATAAAACTAAGATCGTTTGAGACGGCACACCCTTTTATTTCTGTTATTTTTATGCATTGTTGTTTTTCTTTATTAAGAAACACAAACACAACATAATTTAAAAACGTTCGCCTAGGCCATCTTTACGTTTTTCTTGATTACGTTTTTTAAACTTTTCAAGTCCAATGGTTTTTGATTCGTACCTTCAAACTATAAAATCGTTTAAGTTGTTTTTAGATAAAAACTTTAAATTAACTCCTAAACGTAATTTTAAGCGGGGGTTTCTCTTCTGTTTTCCCTTTCTCAGGCAGACACAATCTTTTTTTCACTCTTCTAAGGATAACAAAATTTATTTTTTCCAGATTTAAACAATCCTGGCCCTATAAAAACGAAATATTCGAATATATGAAATGTTAGTAATTTCCCAGACACTTACTTGTTTTTGCTTGTTTAAAAATCTTTAGATTCAGATTGCATGACTAACAAAGAAAAAACTAACTAAGAATGAGAAAATTCGTGTTAGCCAACACTTTGGTTTAGTTTATACCAAAATTGTCGTTGTATGTCCTTAGCAAACTACCTAATTTAAATTTGGCTGTTTGTATAAACTTTTGAATGTCCAAATGCTAAACATTTAAATTTTATGACCTTTTACAACGAAAAATGGTAGCTATTTCGGTTTGACGTTCGGTAAAACAAACACAATTTTTGCCAAATAATGCTAATCCTTCAAGAACGAACTTAGATTCCTTTTTGGGTTATGCCACTGCAAATGTTGGAACATTCTTTACCATAGCAAACAGTTGTTGAACAGTGTAAATTTTTAGAATTTATGTACGTTGTATGTATTATGACTGCACATTAATATTTAATAAATAACTTTCTTTGTTTTACTTTTGGAGGTTTTAGGCTGATACCAAAAAACGCGATACTTCTTTACCTTCTGGCAAAAAGAAAAAACGATGGATTTACTCTTATTTTGTGGAATATTTTACAAATATTTACACGAAAGAAATGCGTACTTTCACATTGGAAAATAACATGAAGGGCTTAAACAACGAAAAATTATCCCTTTAAACGGAATTACGCCAAAGGGGCCATCCTTCGTGAGAACTGAAAACTGCATATTTGAGATTTGAAAAGGAAACCTAGTATTTACATAAAAACTTTGATACTTGGTACGAAAAGAAAAGGCTCAAGCAGTAAGTAACCCTAACTAAATATTGAAATTTAGATGCGCAAATGGATGTAATTTGAGTCTGATTAGGAGCTTTCTCATTTTTTTTTTGGATTTTGATATGAAAAATTTAGATTTAAAAAAACGACACGGCACGACACGTAGTAGGGCAATTAAAGTGCTGGTGATACATACATAACATACCCCTGACAGGGGGAGCCCCGTCAACTTGTAGACGCAAATTCGAGGCACGCCTCGAGAAACGTATAGTGTGCCAGTTGTTGTCATTCAAAACGGATTGACCGGCCAACAGGTTCTTGTAAGTTAAACCAAGAGAGAGAGAGAGGATAGAGAATAAAAAAGAAAGAAATTTAAACCACGATTACAATCAAGTCTTAGAATATCAAAATGTCAGGGTTCATTGCAGTTATTACCTTTTCGCGATCACTTAGCCTGACACTGGCACGTATACGCCCTGCAACCAAAGCGATTTCTAGTCTATCCGGTGAGTTAGACTCTGCACTAGTCATTAGCAACAGACCGGTGGGTCTGGCCGTTTTGAAGCGTAGTAGAAGTTCTTCTGTTTGCGTTTTGGTGCCTTGGCCATTGCCCAGCCACACGGTCATGTGTTGAGTACCGTTAAACACCAGTGTGGCCGATTCGCGTCCACATGTCGGTCCATAGTACAGAGTTGAGGTGCAATCGCAAATGGGTCGGTTCCAACCTTCGACACACGTGCCGCCGTTGAGACAGGGATTACCAGCACAAACATTGGCCTGAACATGGCAAGAGGGTTTCACTGAAGCTGTAAGGGCAAAGAGATCATGTTAGGTGGATATGACAGAAATAAATGTAAATATTCTACCTGAATCTTGTAGCCTGGCAAATGCCGCTATATCAATTGCTTTGCCGCTCAACACCAGATCTCTTAGGCAGCCCACAAAACCTTGACGCAAGGTCGCCGTCCAAATAGCTGGCGGCCAATTGGCATTGTTATAGGAGGGTCCCGTCCCGCCCACATACATATGACCATCCAATTCCAAAATAGTGCCCTCGCCCGGTGTACGGAAATCATTCCAAACCCCGTCGACACTGACTTTAGCATCACGGCCATTGCGTCTTAAAATGAAGTCATGCCAATCGCCATCATCTACTCGGCGACGTGAGCCACGTACCTTGGCGGCACCCGAACCCAAATCCAAGTGTATATAAATATGGCCATTTAGCAGTTCAATGGCAAAAAGAACAGCCTGCAAAAAAGGGGTCACATTTGTGTAAATATTCATAAATATTTTCTAGATAAACATACATTTTTCGATCTTGGTTGCTTGGAACCGGTTGCCATTATAATCAAACCGTTTGGCTCTTTGGTGCGAAATTTAAACGAGATGGAACTTTGTTTTCCGGTTTCCCATGGCGGCAAAACCTGCAAAAAATAGATTTTTATATTAAAATTTACATTGTTTATTTCGATTTCAATATTGCGCAAACTTACCAAATGCGATTCTCGTGTTGTGAACGTTACAGGATCTTGAGGATCTCCTATGGGGCATTGATACTCCACGTTACCGGCGACTTGTATTAGTTTTGAGCCGCTCTTCGCCAAATCAATAAGGTTTAACAACAAAGTATCAGCCGAAAATTCAACCTAGACGATGTGAAAGAAGATGGTTTACAAAATTAATCAGTGTGCCAAGATTAAGAATTTTAAGAGTCGAAAATACTGCCGCACTGAAAAACAATTATCAATTTACTATGCCTAGTCAATTAAGTGAAAATATTAATTCTCCTCGAAAAGACTCTGAAATTAGGTTTGTAAATACGAGTACTTGAGCGGACTTTTATTCATATCTAAGATTACATGTATCTTTTTGGATGAAAACCCTTCCCTCTGGCAGAATGAGGGAAATTTAAGTTTGCAATGCCTTTATATTATTTATTGTAATTACTAGCCTAGTCCCGAAAATATTAATATACTTATAGTAGGTTATTAACGCCAAAAGTATTTCCCAATAAACAAATGACCGAGCATTTTGTGCTTCTAAATAAAAATTAGCGATTAATTTAATATCAACTGATTTTGATTTATTTGGAAGGTGTAGGGTAATTCCTTAATATTTGTTATGTTCCTTCTGAAATATACTTATAGAAGAGACGTAACAGATTTTAATATTAAACAGTCTTCTAGTCTTATTAAACCACATTTAGATTCTCTCAATTCATTACTGTAGCTTTTTAAAGATAAACGATTTAAAACACGACTTACGACCTAAAGCAACAAGTTTGACCGACCTTTTTGTGGATCAAAAAAGTTCACCCTATCAATTACAATACAAGTAAAAGGTCAAACTGCAAATTACAAATTCTATTTGAGAAAGGGAAACAGTATTCCAGGGATGTCCTACGGTGCCAAAAAAAAGTTATCAAAGTAACTTCGGGTTAACGAAATAGGCTACAAAATATGAGTGCAACTATTGTGGGAGTCATACAAATTTTAATTGCCAGCAATTTTAAATTGGTCTAGCCTCCAATTTGTTAACTATAAAATTCCATTGATATTTAATACGTAACTACAATTTTTTTGTTCAAAAGTTTATAAAACGCTTATCTATTAGCATTTATTTTTATTGTGGTTTTGTTTTTTTCTGGGGTCGAAAAAATTTAAAACGGTCGAATAATGCGTTTTTGAGCTTTTTAAAAATTCTTGCTGTTCTGGGACGTATTAAGCGATTTGTAATTTTTTTAAAATTTGACAATCGTTCACATTTTCACGAAACTGCGCGTTTCGTATGTGTGTTTTGGAAGGCAGCAATAATGAAAATATTTGTGAAAACTTCAACAGTTATGCCGGTTCCAAAAATGTAACAACTGTTTTTGATTTGTTAGACTGGTGCGCAAATTTATTAAAATGTAAAAAAAATCGGCGAATATATTTTTCAGACCGAAGACTTGAAAACTGACAAGTGCCAAAAAAGCTTTGTCGCATTTAATTCACAAAAATAAACGCCAACTTCCTCAAACTCACCCAAAAATAACAAATTCGTTGTGAAATTGACCCTTGCTTAGACTCCTGATTATCTGAAGCACTGAAAACTCATAGATGTGGACCCATCCTAACTGTCACTGGTACTCACTCTTTGCTTATTTCCCACAACATCCCATTTAGGAACAATGGAAAGCTTCTCTTAAACCAGTGTACACGATATAACTATTTTACTCACTGACCGGGAACTACAGTTTAACGCCGGATCTGAACTTCTAATGCATTTTATAGAGAAGTTTAAACATGACTAAGAGAGTAATCTCTATGTCATACTGAGTGACTTTACTTTATTATTTTAATCGACAAACAATGATAACGTCCTGTGTCACTCACAAAGTGTTTATTCAGTTTTGGGTTCCGAGGCGCTTAATGAACATCCTTGTTGATGGCTCTGAAATATATCCTTAGACGATTAAATTCTCCTAATCTAACCCAATTAAAGTTGTTGCCACCCTTAAGCGACTGTGAAAATATGATTGAAATTGTATAAACTATCCTATTTTACAATCTACGTTATGATATTACAAGCACACATTCAATGGCACTTACCTTTCGCAAACAACCAACAAAATTATTATGGACCCTGGCACCAAGTAAAGCTCGTGGATTGACCGCACCACCCACATAGACCCTTGATGATGATAGCATCGTAAATTTACCAGCGATGTGAGAATGGTCCGTATAAACATCGTCCACAACAGTAACAAGCTGTAATTTACAACGGATTTAAATATTTGAAAATTCCTTTACTGGTAATGTGTGCGTGTGGGTGTAAAAAATCGTTTACTTACACGACAAAAGCTGGTGATTGATGAAATCTCCTGTATCCGACGATGAACGGTGACCTTGTGCCATTGATGATCATCGAAACGGACTTTGGAGGGTTTAATGTGCATTTCCTGTTTGCCATTGGCCAAGCCCATGGTCAATGACACACCGCCATCACGCAACGCCAAATTCAAGTAATCAGAGCCGTGTCCTTGGAAAAAGAAAAAAGCAATTAAGACCCAACAGATAACTTAGTATAAGTAATTACTAACTACTAGTATCTAACCAAATGTAATGTAAGAAATAGTGTACAGAGTTAATGTGACTTACCCGTATAAAATAGTAATCCATTGGGTTGTCTAGTACGAAAATATAATGTGATGGCGTCTTGGGCACTGACAATAGGTTCAGCGCCGGTTTGACCGAGATCATATGAAAGGAACTGTGTACCGCGAAAAGTCGCCTCCGAGGGGGCCTTTTCTTTTTCACAATATTGTCCATCGTATTCTAAATTTCTGCACTCGCAGATGGGGCCGGAATCAGTTGATATACATATACCGCCGTGCTGGCATGGATCATGCCGTTCACAGGCATCCGTTGTATTGCTGCCACGCAAATTGCGTGTCACCTTCTCCTTGGGCATTTCGCCGTGATCGCAGGGACCATCGCCGCACTTAATGTCGCGTGGCTGTTTCATTTCCTGTCGCCGCGTCTGTCCTCCCGGCTGATCGGCATATACGAGATTTCGTATGGAACCACGAAATCGCGGCTCGAATATGACACTCGGTAGGGCCAGCAGAGCCAGTTTGGTGCTGTACCAGTTGGGCATGCCGCCAACGTACACATCGGAATTTGTGGCGAATTTCCCAAATTGGAATTCCTTGCCTTTGGTGGTACGACTCTGTGAGACGCCATCGACGATGAGCGAGGTTTGTTCATCATTGCGAATGACCTAGAAAAGAGTAATGAGAATTGAATGATAAGTAATTAATGTATGCAGAAATCAAATGCAAATAAACGAAACAAATCTAATTTAATACTGAATACTCGGATCTTAAGAGTTTATCGGCAGGTAGACCCCAAGGTAGTGTTTTTAAAGAAGCTTTGTCTTAATTCTTTTTAGAACATTGTGCTGAGATTAAACAAATGGAATGAAACCAATAGGGGAGATACTTTAAATCAGTGAACGTCTATGAACTATAACGTACTTGTAAAATTAGTCTACAAACGGCTAATGTATAGATAAGCTTTTAAAGACGCCGGCTTTTACGAGGTTAAAAAAATGTACATGTTTTTACTCGGCTTTGTGATGGTCGTACACTTATTAACTAAATTACACACAACATCCTATTAAGGATCAAGGGGAAAACTTCTATCAAATCAGTGAGCTGCTCGCGATATAATTCTTATACTCCCAGACCGGGACCTTCTGTTTAGCGACCGCTCTGAATATCTTATGCCTTTAATAGAGACGTTTTTACTCGGCTTGGAGATAAATCTTTAACTTGTAAAGTCACCGGTAGTTATGTGGTGGAAAACCCGCCGCTGAAAAAATTGTAAGATGTTCTTAGCAGAGTTGCGGGTTTACTGGCAAGATAGTCGTGTACACTACCTACTAAAAATTTTGATTGCAGAACAAAAATAAACCATAGAACAGACGCAATAGGTAGGTAGAAGAGGAAGGAAATAAATACGCAATCTTTTTGAAAAGAGAACTGTTTGTTTTACAAAATTGTCTGTCTTTTTATTTTCAAGGTGTCTTTTTTACTCTCCACCGGAATTTGTTATTTCGATGTCAACACCTCTAAATATTGAAGGCACACAGAGAATAAAACAGTTGTAAATAGGTTCGCATACAAAAATTCTGTTGGGCAGCAGACTTTCAGTTGCCATAATCAACTGTTTACAATACTAATGGTTAATCGGTTAAATATTCTGATTGAAGTGTTACCTATTTATGTGAAATTATTTTTATGGATTCGAACTCAAAATGTTTGTAAACAGTCAAAATTTCAAAATCCATTTTCATTAGTTCAGTGTGGCCACCTCTTGCCTTGACTATGACCTTCCGACGGTTAAAAATGATTCGCACGCTGCACGAATATGATTTTACAGTAATTTGGCCTATTCCCGTTCAACGACTTTCTTCAGCGCATCCATACTTGCTCTCCAAAATGGCCTAGATGCAAAATTGGATTCGCATCTGGCAAATTCGAATGCCATTGTGTGAACGAAATGAAGTGTGAAAGATAGTTTTTTCTAAACATTCTTGGATCACACGCGCTTTATGAGTTGTCTTTGGACAAAGACCAAAATGTTAGCGTCCCCACGTCTCTCGAGCAGCTTTCTAATCATTATGCCGATAATAACTAGCATTGACTTTCCCACCAGGCTAGATGAACACAATTGGACAGCGTCCATCTGTGGTCATAGCTACCCATTCCATTATTAAAAATGGAAAATTATTTCGGGTGGCCTTTTGTAGGCTCACATTTTTGTCAGATCGTCCAGTTAAGTAAACACGATCATTTTGTGAATTTATGAACGGCTCAATAGGGAATTTTTTTTCATCAGAACACAAATGGTTTGTCTCTCGTGTAAGCGCATATTCGAATCTAACTTTTTTGCATTAATGTAAAATTTTGTGCCGTAAAACTTTGTCTTTAGCTCTATTTAAAATATGCGTCGGATGTTTCTCTGGGATATTTTCAGATTTTTGGAAATTTAATTATTTCGAATATCTTCTATTTTAGATGCAAATGTTTTTAGTAGCTTGTAAACAATATAAAAATCTGTAATTGGTATGAATTTCACATAGCTGACATTTTCGGTTTGCCAGTATTGCAAACTATTTAAAATATGCGTCGGATGTTTCTCTGGGATATTTTCAGATTTTTGGAAATTTAATTATTTCGAATATCTTCTATTTTAGATGCAAATGTTTTTAGTAGCTTGTAAACAATATAAAAATCTGTAATTGGTATGAATTTCACATAGCTGACATTTTCGGTTTGCCAGTATTGCCAACGTGATATCGGTAACAATTCAATCGCCTCTTCCTGAAGATAACAGATATAACCGTGCCACATAGCAAAAAAATTCGATTAGAGCAATGAATAAATTTAAATTTTGTAGTTGGTGTTATTGGTCCATGTTAACCCGTATGATTGTTGAATATTGTTTGTTAGTGCTAATAACTGGTGATGACAAAAGATTATTTCTCTTAATCCGAAGAGGGATGTTTTTTGGGTAAGTGGTAGTTTAAAAAATACAAAGAAGTTGATAAATTATCAGACAAAGGTGAGTTTTATATGGACAAACATTAAGCCATTGAAAAGGTAAGCTTCTTTCATTGTCCGTCGTTTCGCCAATACATCAATTTACAAAACAAAGAAGTATTATTAAAAAGCAAAGCAAAACTAGAAATAAATTAATTCATTGTGAACTGGGGAATCAATATATTAGGGAATTACCGTAATACACCACTCGAACTACATGTATTCGAAAAATAAATATAGTAACCGGAAAATTGCCTCCACTCAAATAAAAGCTTTCCATCTCAAGGGAATTCCAAATATCATAATATGTACGTAATTATCTATGTACGAGTAAATATGTACATATGTATGTATGCACTGTAGAATAATCCCTTTTAAAGGTTAAGGTTATGTATTATTCAAAAATAAGACAGAAGATTATGCGTGTGTACATTTTCGGAAGGAAAATCTTATAAGCGTACATTTTGTACGCAGGAAAAAGAAAATCTGAAGGTTCTTCTCCTAATGTTAATGCCGTTGCAAAGGTTACGAAAATTGCACTTCTGGTCTGCCCATCCTAGCGTGCTGCTGGATCAAATGCAACTTATTTGGGAACCATAAATGTCAACAATGCTTCTTTTCTGTGAAATTCATGGCCTGGAACAGCCATTCAGCGCATTAACAATCAGCGTCGCAGCACCACTGTTAAGCCAAAAAATAAAATCAATGATTCTCTTTTGACATGTTGCCAAAAGGATGTCAAACATCCTCGTACATGCATATCTCTTAGTACGAGGTTTAAATTGTCAAGGCGAGCGAGTCGCAGCAGCAGGCGGCAAAATCACAAACAACTGCGAACACTGGAGAAGTGTAAAAATCACAACCACAGGCTGATTGTTTATCACTTGAGTGCAGCTTGATGTATTGTCAATACCGATAGGAACAGCTCAAGATGTCACCGACTGTTATCGGACACACAGCAATAACAACATCTTAATGTGAAATAACCGCCTGGTGCAATAATGTAATGACAGTTAAATCATTTTCTTTCATTTCAAATAAAAATAAACAGAAATGTTTGTATGAAGAATGTATTTTTGAAAGATGTAGAGAGAAAGGAAAATATTGCCATCCCAGGACCTGCTTGATATTTCCGGCAATTGCAGTGTTCTTTTTATATTACTCGTACTAAACAAGCATTTGTTTGGAAGTTACTCGGTTAGCAAGCGAATTTGCCTTAAGTCGCTAAAGAAACTAAAGTTAGAGTTACCACACGTATTTTACTATCAAAATGTCAAACACATACCCTGTTATAGGAAAACATATGTTTTTGTTATGCATACTAAAAAATAATCAAAATCTACACGACATGGAATAAGTGAAACTATAAATTATCTTTACTCAAGTTTATCAAACAAAGCATTAGCATTATTCTATTACAATTTATAGTTTTTTATCGTCTGCTTTTAACAAATTCGCCGATGAACCCTACTGATGTTTAATTTCCGTTGGAGTATACAAAGAGAAACAAGTTGCCATACTTGTATAACTCACAATATAGTTTTATGTGGTCATATAACCATATTGCAAACTAACCATGTTACTAAGTTAGTTACTTTAAACGAACACGGCTAACGATTCAATTAAAACCTTGTCTCTGCACTCAATTTCTGTAGGTAATATTAAATCAGACAAATAAATTCCAGGTCGTAAAATACCAACAAAAACTGTAATACTGCACGTAAAACAAAGTCATTTCTACTTATAATTTGGACCAGTGCACCGTGAAGAATAGATTTGGGGATACTATTGTTATTGTTACCTTTTTAGATTAGATTTTAGGATGAGATTGTATTTTTAGCTTTTTAATATATTAGCTTTTCACGGACAAAAAATGTAAAACAGATTTTTTACTCTTTGTTTCTACAAAAAACCGCTAAAAATCCAAACGTGGATTTGCCTACAAAGAGCAAAATTTTTATGGGAACTCTCATGATTTTTGTTCATGGACGCAAGATACGTCAGTATTTTAATCAACTGAAACAGACAGTTCAAAGGTATTTTTAACATTTTTCTAATACAGAAATGGAGCAAAGTACTGATATAATATATATATCTTTTAGTAATATACTTTTTTTTATTCAAGGACTTTATGTCTAATATTGATGCATCTCTGCGGCATCACATGCACGCAGAGAAAAGATATGGTTAATATCGACAACGGTCACGACAACAATGCAATAAAAGTATGGTCGTCGCAACCATAGTATTGTTTTTTCCATTTCATTTTGACAATAGTATAATTGCAGCTACATTAATATTGTTAAAATGTAATAATAGTAACAAAACAAATTAAAAACAAATAAATTTTTTTCAAAATAAACTACTTTGGATTGGTTTAATTGAAATATTTTTAATAAATGTTTAATATATTTTTACATAATTGACTTAATAAAAATCTCTATTGTTGAATAACAACTTGACCCAATCCTTAAAAATGTTTGGGATCATACTATGGTTGTGTTAAACATACTATGGTTATAAGGCTCATAATATGGTTCTGGGGATCACAATATGGTTGAGTTTGAGTTACAATATGGTTGTGGGAATCAAAGTATGGTTGATCTATTGTTGTGAGGACCATAATATTTTTGTGGCGATCATAGTATGGTTGTGCGTGAACCATACTATTGTTGTGAGGATCACACTATTGTTGTGCCACAACCATATATCCAACAATAGTAATACTTATATAATCCTCTGCGAATATTGTCGCCTCAAGCACATTTTTTTTTGCGTGTGTACATACATAGCTTGAATTTACCTTATGGCTCGAATACACATATGACATCTATTAGATTCTCTTTGGTCATACCCATACCTTAATCCTGACATTTTACAATAGCGTTCTTTTTGTGTTAAATAGGACAATATAAAACAGAAATGACAATTATATGGCAACATAGTTCGTTTATTCACACAAAAGCAGACAACAAATAACTATAAATTGTTATGAAATAACCAATGAAATGTATTAAATTTATTATTAGCGACACTTTTGCATTATACTAATGTGTAAAATATATAAACTATCAATTTACGTTGACTTAAACACTCACTTACACCATTTCATGCACATGATTCATATTTAAATTCGCCGATGAATACTCTTGCTACTTGATTCTTTTTTAGTATTAGTAACGAAAACATATGCTTTTTTATAGTACGGGTATGGTATGTCATGTTAGACTTTATATTGGAATATGTCTGGTATCTTTTGCCCATTTCTATATCGACACTCATCAAGTTAAAGCCAATTCGCTTTTGAAAATTGTAATTTCAATATAAATGCTACTTTAGTAACCTCAAACGAGCATAGCTTAAGTAAACTAATTGTGCAGCGATACCAGAGGAGCTGAATGTATTCTAAATTTAGTTCGCTGTAATATAGGTTGAGCCATATTAAAATATTAAATTCAAATCGGCTGTAAAAAAAGTACTGAACTTTTTTTCAAATTTCTGCTTTTATTGGAAAGATTAAACTTTGAACATTTAATAATGGAACACCATCCTAAGCGTTTTCGCTTCGCCAAATGGAAGATTGTTTGGCACCGAAAAATCGTGTTTTCAGATGAAGCTTATTTTCATCTCTCGTCACTATTGAGAAGCAAATTCATCTACAACGAGTCACTGTTTGGTGTGGATTTTGGGCTGGCGGCATCATTGGACCATTTTTCTTTAAAACTGAGCAAGGAGCTGCCGTTACCGTCAACGGTGCGCGTAACCGCGCTATGCTTAATGAATTGTTGTTTCCACAAATTCAAGAGAATTACGTGGACGACATTTGGCTTCAACAAGACGGGGCCACATGTCACACAGCCAACGCAACCTTCGGTATTCTACGTTCTGTTTAAAATCGAATAATCAGCCGAAACTGTGATTTCGATTGGACGCCTCGGAGCTATGATATGAACCATTTGTATTATTTTCTGAAACATTGGGAGGTTCGGATGAGGCACTGCCTCATACCAGTTGTGGTAGTCATATAAATGATGATGTGTTCCATTATTAAATGACAAAGTTCAACCTTTCCAATAGAACAAGAAATTTGAACTTCTGTACTTTTTTTTAATGCCGATTAAAATTCAGCTCTGAAGTTACATGCATACGCCTTTAAGCAATTCTCAGACATATCATGCAAACGACTAGCTATGTCAGTCTTAATTAATGGTCGTCAATACCAACACTCAGCAAGTACAATTCCTGTGTCAAATATCTCAACATTGCAGCCAATTTGATCTTGGATCTAATTTGGTGTTTGAACTTGGGTGGTTTTGTTTTCAGCACATGCGTAACATGTAAATGGCGTTTTAACGAGTCCTCAGTTAATATCGAACCCATTAATGATATAACAAACGGAATGGTTTGGTTCTCACTTGAAACTTGAACATACCTGACTCTTGTTTGATCGGTAAGGGTTCATTTTTTTTCCAACAATTCACTCCAAATTTGAGAAAAAATAAATTTTACAGAACACCAAATTTTTTATGTTATGTTGACACAAAAATGACGGTGACGACGACAACTGAAATAACAAAAGCCATTTTTCTTATAAATCTGTGGTTTCAGACATAGGGTGCTTTAGCACATTGCCACAGACATATTTGCCTTCTTATTTCCTTTATCTATTCACTGTCAGCATATCTTTCTGGCAATTGTTTACCAATGCTTTTTCTACGCAAATTTTATGAAAAATTACAAAAAAAAATAATCACCACACGACCCTTCACACCCACACGAAATGTAACTTTCTGCTTCCGACATTCTGTTGCCGGCATATTGTTTCTGTTCCAAATGCCACCACGAAAAAAATATAGAAAAGGCTACATGCTTATATTCAAATTCAGTTTGTGTTCTGGAAAAAGCATATCTGTTCCAACAAGAAGATAAATGTTCCAACATAACATAAAAGATTTTGCGTGTCTTTTAATATTTTAAAAGATAGAAGGACAATTTATTTTCCAATAAAATTGATTTAATGCATTAAGAATTTTGGCTCTAAAAGGACCAACGAGTGGTTTTTACAGACATGAATTGACAAAAGCGAAATGGTTAACATAGAATATGGATGCCTTAACAAAAGTTGCGTACTATTTGTCACCGAAATCGATTTTATTCACCATAATTGTGTTGTGGAAATATGGTCCTTAATGAATGTATTAATTCCATTATCAACCCGATATTTTCTGTTTTCTATAAACGGGATACAGTAAATTAATTTTTATTGCGTGAGTAATTCTTCGCCTTAAAAATTTTGTTGAGTCCCTTCAAAAAAAAACCTCTTTGTTGCAAAGTGTTTCAAGAAATTCTGAGCTATAAATCCTTCTGGTGAAATTTGGACAAATCCGTTCATATTTTAAAGTTGCTTTAAGACTTGAGTTCCTTGTAGTCTAACAAAGCTTTGTGAAATTGGACCAGGGAGGTGCATATGTAAAAGTATCTCCAATACCAATACAGCTTCCCATTTAAGGTCTTGCTACTCTAAAAGCTAAAATTCAGCACCGGGCATTGAAATAAACTACCTACGAGTATAGAAAACGTTTGGTGTGATCGGACCACTTTTTTAAACAGCAGAAAATAAAATTTGTTTGGCACAATGGAAGTATAAAAATTACACTTTTTTAAGCTAAGTGGTACAAAGTTGCAATTATTATTTCGCATTCCTGGTGGAAAGTCATCGTCGTCAGTCGTTATTGTTTTGATTCATGCCTAGATGAGTGCATTAAATATAAGTAGTAAAAAATTGCCGAATACTTTTCCACAATTTTAGACAATCGGGAGACAATTTGAAAATTTAGTGAAATTTAGTTGAAAAAAAGTTCCGCTGTAGGTGACCATAGTTGTTCGCACAATATTTTTTATGCAGACGAAGCTGGATTTTTTTTTAATGCGCAAACAATTTTATCGCAAAGAGGTAGTCAAAATTTTAATCAACGAGCAGGTAGAAGGGCCCAAAAGCTCTATTCTTTAGCTCTACGTTTTACACGAAGTAAGCATGACCCAAAAGGAGTGGGATAGTGTAGAAAAATCAAAAATTGTTAATTGTTTGCTACATGTGGATTTGTCGAATGCCCAAATAATTTGTTTACAAAAATGTTTGCCTCCAAGATAACGAAGAATGGACTATTATTTTAAAAAAAAATTTTAGTTTGACAGAACAGTTTGATGATTTTGTGAATTTCGATGAATAATGTTTACTAGTGTAATGAAAGCACAAGACAATGATGAGCAGGAGAAAGAATAAACTGAAGAAATCGAAAACGCGTTGTAAGAAGCTAAAATAATCGTCGGCAAACTTTAAACATTTCTTGAGGAACAGGATTCTACACCGCAACATACATTTAAAAGTGTTGATGATTGCATTTGAAACTTGAGTAAACAAACCAAAATAACACAATAATTAATTAAAACCTAAAATGTATATAATATGTAAAATTAAATAAACTGAAAAGTGTTAATTTTTGATGAACCTATGGAATAGTGACTGTTTTGTTAATTCGTTAAAAAATATAATTAAAACAAAAAACTATAGTTATAAAGAGATCTTTTTATACCTTAAAAAAACTAATTGCCAAATATAACGAAATATTCCAACCAAGGTCATCGGAAATTAAATCTTAAGGAGTCTATATTTTAAAAATTATTAGCCAAGCTTTACACATTTTTTCAAATAACTCCTTGTACAATAGATAGAGTTGGTGAGATGCGTACTCAAACTGCTCTTGTCAGATCTGAAAACATGTGGAAATTGTTGTGCCTTACATATCTAGGGGAATGATTTTTACAGCACATCGAAACCTAAATTTGGCTTTAGAAAAATTTCATAAATCCTTGTCTATTAGTTTAACGCTTGCTTTAAAATATTGTATAAAATCAGTTTACATTTTGTATTAGTTTGTGTTAGTTTACATTTTGCCTCGCTTAGAAACGTATAAATGTCCATTATAATGTTTTCAATTTGGCTTTACAAATACATATATCGGATATATGCAATATTGTGAGTTGGGGGAGTCTGGGCAAAAAAGTTGGCGTATAAGAAAGACCACAGTGTGTATATAGAAAAGAATATCTCCGATTTATAAGCTAGCAAAAGTAGAGAACATTCCAAAATGATGAACTAAAAGTTTCGATTAGACGTTGGTTTTTTGAAAGTATTAAAGATTCCGCAACTTTTCCAACTTCCCTTGTAGTTATATAAAATGCAGTACCATCTGTTGATAAACAATTGTCAAATTTTTAAAAGAGTTCCGTCATTTAGTTTATGTTTAACAGCTGTTCAAAACATACAACCTCATGGATTTTGTTAAAAATGAAAAAAGTGAATTTCGAGTGCTCATTAAACAATAATTTTTGCGGAAAAAAACCGTCAATCAAGCCAAGAAAAAGCTTGATAGATACTATGGGGACTCTGCACCATCGATTTCAATGGTAAAAAAGTGGTTTACTGACATTGGTTCTGGTCGCACAAGTACAAATGACTCTAAAAGTTCTAAACGGCCAATTGAGGCCAATGTCGAAAAAAATCCACGATTTGGTGGATTACGCATTTCATATGGCAGTGAGGTTTCGATTTTACATGATCAGTTTGGTTTAAGAAAGCTGTCTGCAAGATGTTTGCCGCGTTTCTCTCAATTGACCATAAACGTAATCGTGTGACAACTTCAAAGGATTGTTCAAAGTTGTTTAACAGCAATTTGCCATTCATCTTGGTAAAAAAAATGGAATTAATCCTTGAAACTTTGTGTGCTATGCTATATTTCGATTTTGGTTATCATGTACTACCACTGTAAGTCGCTGGTACCATCATTTCAGTCTGGGACACCGTTTTGGAAAATTTTCGTTAAGGTCGGTAATCGATGATGTGCGTAAACTGATAAAGAAAGGCCGATATGAGACATACCGTGAGATTGAGGTATTTATGACAAGCATTAGTATGACAAGCATCAGTAAGATCACGACCTTGCGAGGTCTCACAGATCATCTGAAACAACGGGTTATTTGAATACTCAAGATGCCTAATTTGCACCCAGTGATTCTTCTTATTCCCTCACATGAAGAAAAAAATGCATGGTCCATGTTTATCGACGCCCAAAGCAGCTGTTGAAGCATCAAAACCATGATTTTGAGGTATCTCAATCGGAGTGGAAAAAGTTCTTCATAAATTGGTTTGAGCACATGCTAAAGTGTATAGATCTTCAAAGAGAATATTTTGAAAACAATAAAACCATTTCCATTGATAAATGTTTGTTTTATTATTGTGTTAAAATGAAATCGGAAATATGTTTTTTCGTGGTCTACTTTTTAGAGCAGCTAAAATTACGCTTATGTTGATTATTCAAAAACTATGACTCTCAAAAAGTATTTTTATGCTCTCTGTTCAAGGTACTAGTACTCTTAAAGACACATGTTAACTTCTGTAGCAGCGGATTATTTCATTTCGTACTGTACGAATACAGCCTTTCGCCCTTTCATTTAAAAATTTGTCATATAAAAAAGAAAGTGCCGCACAGCTCGTAACAGAATAAACATGTTTAGCTTCCCGGCAAAATAATATACTTATACATTTACATTATTTCACATTAAAATATTTTGATTAATAATATTGTCTTATAGGGAAGGTAAAGTCAGTCAGCGAAGTTAACGCAATCACATCACCGTCTGGTAGACGCACGTTTCGCTGTTGGTGTAGTACGGCTCTTCGGTCGGCTGCTCGAATGATGTTTTTCACATGAACAAGTACCAGACCTAAGAGATTATTTCCTTACCATTAATAAATCTTCTCTATATAATGCATTATCCGTTTGGATCTGCTTGTTTTTGAATAAGTAATGCGATTTCTTAAGACCGGCTTAGCTGTTTTCCACTTATGTTGCGACCTCTTTCTTCTATCCATGAGGACGCTATACAGTTTTTATCGGGCGAAGAGAAGATGACATTATTTGATGGATATATTATGCCAATTAACAATACCGAAAGCCGCTTGTAAAAATGTTCACAAACATTGATAAATAACCGTAACCTGTTCAAGAAATGTCGTTATTTGCCCAAATTGTCACCACCCAGCAAACCAAACCTTTAGAATTCGGTTAGAATTCTGTACGACAATCGGCAAAATGTTCCGATTTCTTACCGAGTTCATAACGAAAAAACATATGAGAGGGTTGACAAAAATTCTGAACTTCTTCTCTGAAAAAAAATAATCCTCAGACAAATCGATCAGACAAATCGGCAAATTTGGTTTACTGGGCAACTATTAAAATAGTCATAGAAAACCCATAATCAGTTTCCAAAGCAGAAATGTGTTACAAATAGCCATAAAACAGGCTAATAAAGATTTCGATACAATGAAAAGACCAGACCCAAAATAATCAAAATGCAAGGGAATTTGAGCCTAGTAGTAAATTTAAGCTCACGTGCATGAGATGGAGTTTTCACGAAGTATGTCAAGTCAATATTTCTGATTGTCATTGTTCCTCTTCTGCATTGGAAAAAATTGAAAACTTTCTTTGAACTATCTGTTTTAATTGGTTTAGTTATTGACTTATTCCCGTTACGTGTACATGAACCTCAGAAATATAGCGGATAAACCCATTTTATTTTTTTTTTTTGGACCAGATAATATGTCATTCGTGTACTCTACTTTTAGGACTTGTCGTTTTGTGAAAAAAACCAGCCAGGAATATTGTTCTACATGATCCTACTTTCGGCTGTCAGAAAGATTTATTAAATGGAGTTGAAGACGAAAATTTTGTCATCTTAAAACAAAACAGAAAAGACAGATTTGGAAAATGAATAGAGAAATTTTCCATACCATTAATTTCTATGACTAATTAAAATACATAACTGCAAACATTCTTCAATACTTGGAATATTCACAAAAAATATATGAAATTTGGTTGATTCGCAATTGAGTAATTCCTTATGGTGTGAGCTAATGCTAGAATTTAGTAAAAATGTTTGGCATTAACTAAAAAGTAAAAACTCTTTTATGAGTTTTAGACGAACTATACAGGAGTACATAAGAAAATCAAATCATATCACATTTACTTCACAGTAAACTATCAAATACCTTGGAATGTACAAAGACCCGCGACAAAATGAAAGCAAATCGCTGCCAAATTTAAAAGGCTATAGAGTCCCATTGAAGTAAACTCCAAATTAATTGTAAAAATTACCCTGCTATAAGAGTTTTTAACTACAATAGATAATTCAAAGATTCCAGTCAAAACGCAGATTTTACATTCATCAGGGTTTGCCATAAATAAGTCAGTTACCAAAGATCTCAATGCACTGCGTTGTTAAAAAATATAAAAGGTTTATCTAAAAAATATCTTTCAGTTTATTAAAACTGAGCAATTATTTTAATTTGCGCTCGTCTTTTGCGCGCAGAGAATTTTGGTCGTAATAACCAAATGACAATAATCGTCATGGAAATTCGGCACAAATTAACATAATAATTTATTCTATTTGGTTATATAATTTGAATGAGGTTATAATTTCTGATTGTCAGAATCATCTATTGTGGTTGCTAATAGTTAGATTTGTACGTTCAATAGGCAATAAAAACAAATAATTGCGTTATCATAAATAAAAACACGGGTACTTTATGGGTGCATTATAAAACTGCTTTCCCCAACATGAAATTCAAAAATTTAAAATCAACAACATATTACGGAACTTCAGGGTTTCTTTTCTAATTTTAAAGGAATATAAAATATATCCTGCAAAAGGCAATTAAAATATTTAGTTTCTAATGCCAAGCGGTCTAGTAGAGTAGACCAGTCCAGTTTGTTCTGAATTTGGAAAACTTCATTGTTAACTTCGAAATTATGTTTTAATGGATGCGTTTAACTGAATTATAAGCAAAGTCAAAGCTCGCTAAATAGAAAAATATTTTATAATTAACATTTAATTATCGGCCGTGAATGTCCAGTGATCGAATTAAAATTAGTTGTGCTGCTAGAATACTTGGCGAACACACAGCCACAGTTGTTTAGTTGGCAATAGGATTTAAATGCGAGCTTCTTTTCCAATGAGCCGAATCTTATGGACTTAATATGAACATTAATTAATTAAATTGAATCTCTCTTGATACTTTGCCTATGCACAAATAATCAATTCAAATTTTTTTTTATTCTGATTTTGGTTTCTTAACTGTTCTGCTTCACTAGACGCTCATTTTATGGGCATATTAAAAGCAAAATAACCTTTCAGATAGCTGATTCAATTCACCATAAAAGTCCTTTCACAAAATGTCTAAAAAGCACGAAAGATATTTAGCAATTTTGAAAAAACGAAATAAAACAATTTCTTTTAGATCCATTTCGAACATAGAACAAAAAATGTTCCCCAAAAAGTTCCAGAAAATCATAAAATAAACTTTAATCTAGTAAATATTAAATATATTTTCTATTAAAACACTCGATTAGCCTGCTTACCTGAACCTTATGCCAATGTCCATCGTGCAGATCACGGCCCACCGTTATAATCTGGGCACCACCACCCAAGTTATAACGCAAACGTAAAGCTCCTTCGACCAACTTCAATTCGAAGAAATCATAGGTACCGCCATCGTCCGAGTACAAGACCAAGCCATTGGGTTGTTCCGTCTTAAATTCCAATTCCAAAGAGCCATTCAAACCCACATACCACTTGCGAAATTGGGCAAATGATGTCTGCGAGCCGTCCAACTGAAAGGCGGCTGTTGCGGTTAAACAACAGCACGACAAGATTAAGGCCAATACAGAAATTAAGAACATGGAGTGCAGTCGGCTTATACAGCTGCAAGTGCAACGGCCACTTTGGCTGATGTCAGTTGCGGTCGTGATGGCGGTGGCAGTAAGGGTACTGCTGCTATTGCAATACCTCCTTCTCCTCTTAAGGACTGATGGATTACACGAAGTGGGCGATGAAGACTTTGGAATTGGTGACTTGCTAAAGCAGCCGTCTTTACGCGATTGCATTCCTAACGCCGCTAATGATAATGGCGGCAGTGGCGATGGCGGTGGCGATAACAGTTGTGTTGCTTTCGATATAGTCGATGATGTTGATGGCGATGGCCTTAATAGCGTTTTTCTTCTTGATTGGTTTCTGTGACCTCGTTCGGTTTCTGGGAAATCAACTGCTGCTGCCTCAACTGATGATGATGATACCATTTTGCTGTCTTACAACGAAAATGTTTTTCCCCTTTTGGTGTTGTTTTTGGTTTTGGTGATTTTTTTTATTAGATAATTTTGGATTTTGGATATAAGTTATTGTTGGTATATAACTTGTGATATGTTTCGGAATATCGCCTGTGATGATGGTTTTCGTCTCATGAACAGACGACGACGCCTCCTCAGCGCCGTTTGCGTGTTAGTTCTCCACCAAACCTCACCATGCACGCCGTCCGTACTGAACGCAACGGAATCGAATCAAAAATCGAGGATTTATAGTATCGTGTGGTTTGGCGCTTGGTGGTTTCTTTGTGTAGCGTTTCACTGCTGCTATTCGTTTTTTAAATTCAGTTTATATTTACATTTCATGTTTCGCCTGCTGTTGTTGTTCGGGACATGCACTTCAATTTTTAATCGAACATAAAGCCATTTATTTGGCTCGATTTGAATTATTTATTTAAGTCTTCTAATGGATCACATGAAAAAAATGAATAGTTTGACATGAACAGTTTATTTTCGTTTTGTTTGGTTTTTCTGTCGTGAAATTGCTTTCGTGTTTTTACTAACGGTATTTGTTGTTTTCAATGAACATTTGTTTTTGTTGTCGTTCGAATAAAAGGACTACCGTTATTTGAGGGAAACAGCAACAACACTAATACTTTGTGTATAGTAATTTTTGCGCGATTTTCTCTTCATGTTGGGTGGCTTTTAATTGTATTAAAAAGATAGAGAGGGATATGGATAGATTGAAAACTAAAAATAACATTGAGAGACTAAGGGACATCGAGCATGTGTTATGCTGGATAAGAGAGGACGAGAGAGAGAGAGCGTGTGTGGGCACACTTTGAGAAGGATTATCCGTTATATTGTTGTGTTGGTTATGGTTTAATTGTAGTTTTCGCTGCTGCCGTCTGTCATTGTTGTTGTTGATATATTTTTCTTTTTTTTGTTTGATTCACACACGAAACTTTCATTGAACTTTTTTGTTGCTGCTTTTAGGGTTTCATTAAACGTTTGTGTAGATGTGTAAGAATCGCATCGTGAGTTGTATGTGTAAAGCAACCTTCTCAACACCCCAAGTTGATGGTTATTTAAGTAGAAAGCTTTCTTCTTTTCGGATGCCTGCTATCCAAGTGAAGTTGGCTGTAAGTAAGCGTAAAAAGCTTTATTTATGGGGGAAAAAAGCTATCTCCTTTATCTTCTGAACAACGCTTATTTATATTAAATAAACACTAACTTTATCCTCTATGAAAACAATTTACACTTTTGACAAAACGTTTTTAATTTTCAGTACGTTTTTTTTGATATTTTCTTATATTTCTGTTAACCCTTATTTAGCTATCATAAATTTTCTATTTTAGTTAAGGAGAGCTTTGCTGGGTTTCCCTTCCCTCTTACGTGTCTCAATGCCAATGTGTCCACGAAAAAATTTTAGAACGTCCATGTGTACATACTAAAATTTTTGTAGAAAAAACTAATTATAATCGAAAATTCCATGTTTTTGCTGGATTGTTTAACACGTTCGCAACATTTAAACCTTCATCACTCTGCCTCTAGTTCACATTCACTGAATGCATTTTATTTTTTTATAAAAATGCCCATATTTTTTATTATATATATTATATATAAAACGCAATTTTTATATAATATTTCTTAATCATGACATTTACTCTTTTAATTAAATTTTCCATTTATTAACTTTGCGAACAATTCTTTCCACCCATATTTTTTTTATTTTATGATTGAAAATTCATGAAATTCCGTGGGTTTTATAAAACATTTCTTCACTTTTCTCTAACTCATGAAGGACAATCATGTCTACCCCCGAAAAAATCTGAATTTTTTCTTCCTTTTCGGTTACACACATAAAAAAGATTTTCTGTTTCTATATGATGCCAAACGCGCTCACGGAGCTCCTCCGTGTTTATGAGTATTGATCCACACTGCAATCGCGACGATACTAAATTGCAATTTCCAAAAACGTTCACATGAAACGTCGAATGTATTCCTTATTTTCAATCTTTTTTTGTTGTTTGTTCGTGAACGGATAAAAAGCTTTGCCAGAGCAGAGCTTTTGCGTGTGTGTGAGTGTGGCGTTGCGAGAATGGGGAGTTAATTCATAGGAATACACACATTGTGTGAATTCGCCTGGCCGCGTAGTATACACCATCCTTAGCGGAAACAGGTTCATAACCTGCACCACTCGAACCTAAAGTGTGTATGTACATACACATACCTACACATTTTCGTACACATGCATGTACATACATACACACTTGTGTACGTATGAATTGGTTATTACATGCTGCTCTTGCTCCTGTTCCTGCTACTACTGCGCTTTGTTCTATTCTTGGCATAGATATGATGTACATGTGTTTTCTATTGCAACGTGGCGCGCTTGCAAAGTGATGGGAACACTGCGAGTACAAGACACGACGCGTCAAGGATTTTCGGTTTTCCGAAACGGACATACTGCAGTCACACAGAACAATATTTGAAAATACTGGGTAAATATTTTTTTAAACATTTTGAAAAAAGGCGGCTAGGGTCTTGCTAATTTTAGTGTGTTATCAAATGTGCCTCAGCAAACCTAAATCGAGAGTCGCAATTTGTGCTGTTATAATGATTTTCCCTTGTGTTTTTAGTAGATCCATGAAATTTCGCACAGCTAAAGGTTAGGTTCATTATGGAAACATTTGTAGACCTCGTGTTAGAATTGGTGTCGTGTAGCACGGCTCCGTAGATGGCAATCTCGGGTCTGAAAAAGCTTATGCTCGCAAAATCCACTATATTTATTCAGTGTTGATGTCATTTGTGTTTTTGGAAAGCGGAATGCGGAAAATGTGTCTATACATATTTTAGCATCTCCTTTAGTTTAAGAATAAAGGATATTAAAAATTGTTTGATCCAATTTTCTCCGATTTTTAATTAGTATTTTTTATGTATCGTATTAGGTTTGTAGAAGAACTCTTCATAAAACAGGATGGTCGTCGTATAAATGAGGGTGGGAGGTTAAAAATTGTATATTGGTCAAAAAGCTAATTTTTGAGCTTAAATGATTTAAAAAGAGAACACTACAATCTATATATTGTGCTCAAATTTTATTCTATAAATTATTTTTTTTTTAATTTAGTCGATTTTTTAAAGTATTACCAAACCTGTCCAAGTCTAACAAATTCGAAACTGTTACGATACGGTAGCGCTATAATTGTGGAAGTTATAGGCAATACACTAGCATTGATCTAGTACCCGCTCCACATTTTCACGAACATAAGTTTTATTTATTTTTTTTAATATGTATTTAAAAAATAAAAAAAATAAAAAACAATAATAGCTGCTATTTACGATTATAAAGAATATTTTTTTAAACTTTTAAAATTGTAAGTGATTTATCCGTGTCCTTCTGTTCCTATGTCTGTTTAAAGCACAAGAGCGGTCAAACAAAGTAAAGGATCCTGAAATTTTTCATGATGGTTGCTTAGTCATTTACAATAACTGTTTGGTACTGTAAATGGGCGAAATCGACCTAGGTACGTACTACAGTTTTATGAGTATTTGTGGAACAAATAGTAAATATGGAGAATACAAATTAATAGGGGAGCCACTCAATACATCAAAAAGTACAAAGTTGCTGAAAGTTTTGGTTCATGTGGCTTAAAAAGGGCGACCAATAGCCAATATGGAATCATATGTAGTTAAAGAAAATTTTTCTACGAATCTAAATATTTATTTTGAAGCTTTGGGTGAGATTGATCAAAGACCAAAAATTGTTCCTTTAATCATAAAAGCTATCACCTGTAAATGTGGGTAAGTGGTATTCAAATTAAACCAGTTTTACTATGAATTCAAATATGGACGAGTTTCGGTAGTGTTGGTTATAATTCGCTCGTAACATACCATGCGAAATGTAAGCAAGAGCGGATAGAATTCGCCACGACCTCAAATCGAGAGGCATTATTTAAGATGGGCTTTTCAAAAACATGGAGCGATATTTGGGCCCACTTTTTTAATATTTGAAAAAAATAATTTATTATTGCTCATGCCGTTGTAACTGGAAAATTTTAGAGTCAATGTCGTTTTCGAAAAGTGAGCGGCAAGATTAAAAATGAGGCCATAAATGTAAATTTACTAAAAAAAACACAGATACATTGTAAGACTTAAACAAACATTGGAACTTCATAGACGGTGTTTAACTTCAAAAAAGAACTAACATCTATGTGCATATATTTTCCATTGGCTGAAGCGTACCTGTTTTAAGAAAATCTTCTAAAGAGTCGGGTTTTTTGTTTCTACTTATTGGGATTTTTGCCCCTCTTAAAGGAATCGTGGAATTTTCTTAGATGTATCTTAAAAATTATTTAATCATTTATTTACAAATGCCTTGGTGAATCCTGCATTGCTTTTGGGTTCAGTAACCATCATATCCCGGTCGTCACAAACAATTGAAAATGTAGCCCGATTGTTTTCTTTCAAAGGCCAGGACAAAGATCAACGATCAGAATCGCATGTTTTTGTTAACATAAAACCTCATAACAATCGTGTCTATTGTGCACGCCAACGGATGGCTGCGGATCGGATTTATTCCGCATAAGACTGCGCATTATGTATACCGCATGTGATTCACTTCTTATACAAATGGATCCCTTGAATATCCGACGGAACATTGTTGCGGATTAGCTGCGGATCAAGTAATTTGTTGAATTTGTTTGCGAGTGGACGAATACAAACATTTTTTGTATTTTGCTACGGCAGCTAAAAGGTAAGGTGAGGAACCAGTGCAAGTAATTAAAATGTATTTCATTTAAATAAAAATTAATCTTGCTACTCATATTGCATTGGATAACTCTTTCGAACTTCTTTTTGTGTACAACGATTTTCTTCCATATTAAAAAAAAACAATTGATGAATTCATTAAGCGCTCTCAACAATGTTTTGTTTTGCAAAATGTCTGCCAAAATGGTAATTGACAGTTAACCGCATGCACCGACTGTATGTCGATAATAGAGATCACCCGACGGTTTGCATAATACCGTGATAGGAATGCGGATCGAGTCTATCCGTTCCGCGGTGAATCCGTCGGCGTGCATAATAAACACGAATATTTATTATTATTAATATTTTATTATATTTGATCTAAGAGGCCGGTCCCCGTTGGTATTAAGTGCCTCTTAGCTTATAGTCCACATTTAACCCATTGTTTATTTACAGAAATATGATTTGATCATCAAATACTCAAAAAAGGATTTTTTATCCGTGCTATATTTCGTCACTTAAAGGTAAACATTTTCTCCCAGGTCCGATTTCGCCCAAGCAAGGTCAAAAACCATAAGCTATCTAGATGCAATCTATCATCATGCACAATTTTAGAGTCCTAGCTAAATTTGTTTGATTCAGACGAACGGAACGACCTTAGAATTTTACGATGATCATAATGTATATACTTTAAGGGGTATCCGATCAATATTTCGAGGTGTTTCAAATGAATTGACAAATTTAGTATGAACTCCATCCTTCGATGGAGAGGATGACTGCGCAGTTTCGATTAGCGCTACTACTAGGTAAGCAGAAGTTAAGACGGGCTATATTGAAATTGAAGAAAATCGATTTCCACAAATATGTTATTGCTCTGCTTGGCCCAAATAGGACTGAAGGGTTAAAAATGTTCTTTTTTGCTTATATTTTTTTCTTTTGTCAGTTATATTTTTTTATGGTGATATATGATGATTACACGCAGAAAAAAATATGGTTGGGATAACAATATTCGAAGAGCATCATACTATTGTTGGGTATATGGTTGTGGCGCAACAATATTATGCTCATCACAACAATAGTATGGTTCTCACACAACCATACTATGATCCCTACAACAATAGTATGGTCCTCACAGCAATATAATTATTCACACACAACAATAATATGATCCCCAAAATCATATTATTATTATTCTCACTCAAACATACTATGATCCCTACAACCATATTATTATCCTCACAACCATAGAATGTTTCACATACAACCATAGTATGATCCTTACAACCACAGTTTGACTTACAAGTAACCATACTATGATCCCCAAAATACTGGGTTAAAAATTGGATTGGGTTAAGTTGTTATTTAACAATAGAGATTTGTATTAAGTAAATTATTTAAAAATGCATTAACTCTTATTAAACAGAGTAATTTATTTAACAGTGGAAAAAAATATTTATATAAAATATTTCAGTTATACTAATTCAAAGTAGTTTGTTATAAAAAAAAAATAATTTTCTCGTTTGTTTTATTTCGGTCTTTTGCTTTTACACATTGAACAGGGATTAAACCGGCTCAAGACCTCTTGTTTTCTATATTTAAAGTAAGGTTTACAACAGTAGTTCTCATTCGTTTGTGGAGAGCCTGGCATTATAGAGTTCGGTTTTACTTTCAACAATTGCAGCAAGGCTTTCTGAAGAGGGTTGTCACGGACCCTAAATCATAATAAAAGTAGTGTGCAGCCACGAAAATCAATGTCACTTTGCCATTTTGTTAAAAACTTGTTTTCTATTTAAATATAGAAAACAAGAGGTCTTGAGCCGGTTTAATACCTGTTCAATGTGCAAAAGCAACAGACCGAAATAAAACAAACGAGCTAAACATACGTACATGCACGGCACGGCACACAAGTTGACATAGTCAACTAAACTCTTTTTACAACACACACACACGTTGTTGTAAAAGAAATCTATTGATGGCTCTCGATGTGGAGTCTCTTTAGAGCTGGCAAGAGTGAGTTGTATTTTCGTGGGCAATTGTGTGAAGAAAACTTGAAAAGTAAGGTTTACAACAGTAGTTCTCATTCGTTTGTGGAGAGCCTGGCCTTATAGAGTTCGGTTTTACTTTCAACAATTGCAGCAAGGCTTTCTGAAGAGGGTTGTCACGGACCCGAAATCATTATAAAAGTAGTGTGCAGCCACGAAAATCAATGTCACTTTGCCATTTTGTTAAAAACTTGTCTTCTATTTAAATATAGAAAATAAGAGGTCTTGAGCCGGTTTAATCCCTGTTCAATGTGTAAAAGCAACAGACCGAAATAAAACAAACGAGCTAAACAAAAAATAATTTTCATAAAAAAAGTACTATTATTGCGTAAGATTCGTAACAATAACATTGTTAAATTCAGAAAAATTAATCAAACCGACAAAAATAAGTTTTGTCGGTATGATTGCCGTAATCATATTATTGTTAACATAAAACTCAAAAAAACTATGCCCAAACCATATTTTTATTGTTGCTACAATCATATTTTCATTTTAAAATTTGGCAACAATACTATTCTTACATTTCAACAATAGTAATATTGCCGCAATCATACTATTGTCAAAATGAAAATCAAAAAACAATACTATGGCAGCGACGACCATATTTTTTATTGCAGAGAACATACTATTGTTGCCGTGACCATATAGTAACCATATATTTTCTCTGCGTGTACATATGATGTACAACAACTCGTCGAAATTGTTGAATATTATTATCCTTCTGACAAGTCTAGTATATTAACTCAACGCAATAATCGTCGTCAATTCAATGTCAGAACAGCTCCCAGTAACAACATGATAAGGCACTTAGCCTCCCAGCGTCAAGTACTCTCCTCCAGATGCACTGTTTGGTGCAGTGTTGTGGTAGTTAATTGAGGAAAGTTATCGGTCCATATTTTTTTGAAACTGAGGAGGGTCAACCTTAAACCAGGACTATGATTGAAAATGTTTGCGTCCGCAAGTTGAGAGTAATCCGTACATATGATTCCACCAAGATGAAGCCACTGCGCTTACTGCAAGAGCAACAATGGAACTTCTTCGTAACGTCCGTCTTATTTGGGCCACCAGTATTTTAAAACCAATCTTAATGAAATTTGGCTTATAAAATTACAGCAAATCTGTTTAGATTTAGATATAGTTTCCACTCATATTCTCAACCGATTGTATGTCTTTAGTTCTAGATGTAATATAATTTTATGAAATTTGCACAGCTCATTATGATTTTTCAGATGTTCATTGATACATGTTCTGATACTCGTATAGCCTCAGTTCAAAGGCCTTTTCTTATTTTAAATACAACCGTTCTAGAATATCCATTTTAGTTCTTATTTCGAGTACTTATATATTACGATGGAAGACTAACCAATATTGAAGCTTGGAACATTCGTTTCAGCCCACTTTTTTATAATCCTTTTAGAAATGGCTTAGGACCAAAAAACGACTTCTGGTATACATGGACACATGGGTATAAAATGCAATAACATTTGCTCACAAAGCCAAAAATAAAATTATGTTTGAATTTTTCTTAATTTTGGGTGACGGATCAAATCGGCCAGAAGAAACAATTTTGTTCCCTTTAAATCCAAATACATATTACTATTTTTCAAACCTGTGAGAAATATGTTACCGGCCCTTTTGTTCAAGGAGTCCAAAACCCGGTTTTTAGTGGGCCTTTCTTCCAGTGGTTCAGAAAGTGGTGCATAAGAAAGAAGTTCGGTAAGTTTATTATTAAACATATACATACATATGTTATCTTATGTATCTAGACAAAATGCTGCCAAAAACGTTCCACCCTTGTATACAATAATTTTTAAACATACATTACTGTGCCTCAAGATATGTTACAATTGTAAAACTCTAGAATTGGACTGATTTTAAGCGATGCAGCAGATAGTTTGGCTCCAGCATCGTGGATGCTATGTATGTTCGTATGTAAATAAAGAAAATATCGATCTTTAGAGATGTTTAAAATGCTGACGAATAGCGGACACATTGGAAACTTCTTCTTGCTCCATTAAACTAGGCTGCCTATTAAACTCATGAACATACATACGTACATATACATACATATACAAATATGCGCATGTAATTTATTTATTCCGGCTCTAACTTAGCAACATGCGCGCCGTACTCACTAGTCATCACTCACAATGTATTGTACGTACTACCGAAATACGCAATAGTGAAAGACGGGCAAACTACATAAAATTCAATAGAATACATAAATATATCAGAATTAGAGTTAAAAATTAGTGAAATGTATTGGCTATTGTTGCAAGGTAGACTAAACCCGCCAAGGTTTTTCTTCATTCGTTCAAATTAATGAGAATTACACCTTTGCGTATAATCTTCGAACTGTGCGTAGATAAATTTATAAATCACAATATAATTTTCACCAGTTATGTTTTGCATGAGCATTCATTAAAACAGAAACATGCGTGTGTTCAAAGTGTTCGAATTTTTTGCGTACATGAACTATTCATAGAATTAAAAATATACGATTAAACGAGAGAACTCAGAAAAAGTAAAATAAAATAAATAAATATTTGCAACGACGGTATATAGGTATCCATTATTTATCGTTTCTATTTCATTTTTTCTTTATTTCGATATAATTTTCTAATAACTCTAATAATTCCAAACACTTAAATGCCCATGCTAAAGTAATAGTATTGCCAAATTTTCGTTGGGTTTCTTTATTTGAGTTTCAAAGGGGGGAAATCATCCATATTGTCAATAACACCATCAAAGTTCAAGGCATTTGGAAATTTTTGTTTTCGTTACTCCTTGAGAATACCACGTACTGTACATGAGTTTGCTTGGGTGTTTGATTTTTGTTCGCTCTTGCTGACAAATATTCTCGCGTTTTGTTTGTTGTTCTTGTATTATCTTCTTTGATTATTTGTATGATGTACGATGACAATTTTGTTTTATTTTCTAATACATACATACACAAAATGTTCCGTCGTTGTTCTCGCAAGTGTTTATTTTTACACACGCACAGGCTCCTAAACAACAATAACAAATCCTCAAAAATACTCTCTCCTTGTAACGGCGTATTGCAAATTCTCATAGTCGTGTGTACGTTCATGCATACAACATGTGCGTTCATATTCACATACATACATATGTATGTATGTATTTACATGCGAGTATATAGAAATAGTATGTCCGTCCTTCTGTCGTCTGATTGCGTGTAAATTCCTTGACATTTTCATTTCATAGAAAAGTAGTTACAAACACTCACACACGCGTTCCTCCTTACATACATACATAAATACACAAGGATTTTTGTGTATGAATGTATGTATGCACATACGTACATATACACGATTATATTTAGAAGAACAGGGAAAGCCATTAATACAATTGTTTCGTTTTCCCAAATGAATATTTGCTATGCACAATTTTACACACTCTGTAAAAACACTTCACTTTTGGAATTGGTTTTGTGCAGAATAAAGAAACCAACACTCTCGTCTTGCTTTATGGGCATTTCGTTGCCATTTCGCTGTCGCCGTCGTCTTGCAAATGTGTGTTCGAGTGTTGGTGTAAATCTATTTGATACATTCAAAGTTTGTTAATACGACATATTTAGGCTAAATGCGAGCCTTAATCCCCACAACAATTTAGCGTAATTGGTTTATACATCATTAATGGTCGTGTCGCCCTCATCGTCGCCATCAACGCCGTCACTTTTGGCGAGGATGCAAACCGAAAAAAAGAACAGTTTATTGAAAGTTGCTTTGCCAGTCGCTGTTTGCATTAAAACCTGTAATTTCGTACCGGATACCGATGCGAAGCATTGGACTGCTATTTCACCAACACGCAAGGCACTTGTAATTCTTTAGATTATTTGCGAATCGAGTATCGGAATCAGGTATTCCGGCAAATGCATGCTATCAGCAGGAACATTACATTTTTTTTATTATTTTTTTATTTTAACTTTTGTTTTAGCACTAATGCACAGTTAATATTTCACATCTTTCTAGCCATCTCTCTAACGAACAACTGCTTTGACAGTTCGGTCGACTTTGAAAATGTTAGGGCGCATGACATTACTCCAATGCCAATTGGCAGAGGCGACAGAAACAGGGTCTTACGAATAAATCTACAAAGCTAACGGAATATGGGTAATGCTATATTTTCGCTTTATTAGGGTGGGCTGATTTAGCAATCGATATTGTGCCATCGACTTTTCGATAGCTTTTGAAATGAAAAAAAATCATTTCGAGGCTCCCGAAATTAAAATTTGTTGACTTTTTCTCAAGTCAGTCGTAGTGGAACTTTTTTTCCTCGAAAAATTGATGGCACAATATCGACAAATTTGTGTGCTTACAAATCGGCCCACCCTACTTTATAGGGTCTCCGATCAATATTTTGTGGTGTTACAGACGTTGTTACCTTCACAAATGCCAAAAGTGGTGGGAATGGTGCATTTGCACTGGAGGAACCAGAAGTGAACATGTCAGCCACTCTTTTTATATGATCTTATAAAAATATTATTGAGTTCGCAATTTAAGCGGATTTCATGCATTACAAGTTATATGGGTTCTAAACAGAAACAGCGTAATTTATACAGGAAGTAACAGTAAAACCTTTCCGTGTTAATCCTAAAAAACTCAAAAATTCTCCACTGATAGCCATTCAAAGTCCAATCCAACGATTTACAATGTACTTGTAATATAAAATTCACTTAATTTTATAATCTTTTACTATGCATTTTTTAAGCAAATCAGCTTTGTAGGATTTTTAAAACTAGCCGGGAAAACGGACAACGTACGAGTAAATTAGCATTTATTATAATTCTTTATGTAATTTACGTTTCTCATTTTTACTTCTGGAGTTCGGTACGCTAATTTGTATATCTTCATTATAGGATAAAGGGTATTCATTTTGTTTTTCCGTTTGCAACACGTCGAAATGCTGGCCCATAAAGTACTTTTTTTAAAATCATTGTTATATTAATGATTCAGTCATTTCCGTCTGCAGAAACATATATTGATGGATTGAAACGGTTTGTGTTGAAAATGGTCCAGACCGAGGCAAAAATTTCCGCCACACAAGGACAATCCTTAACTTAATAACACAATATCATATGCACTGTTATGACGATGTTATTTAAACATTTAAAACACACGCAGAGAAAAGATATGGTTACTATATGGTCACCGCAAAAATAATATGTTCTTTACAATAAAAGCATGTTCGTCGCAACCATAGTATTGTTTTTTGAATTTCATTTTGACAACAGTATGATTGCGGCAATATTAATATTGTTGAAGTGTTATGGTTGAAGCAACCATATAAACATGGTTGGTGCAACAAAAGTATTGTTGTTTAAAATTTACGTTAGCAATAAAATGATGACGGCAATCATACCGTATGGTTGCGAATATGAACATAAGAAAACAGGTTTTATAGAGCATACATGTATGTGTATGTTTTTATTGATTTACCAAAGAAAACACATACACACGATACAGTGCATGGTTGTTGTCCATTATAAAAAACAACAACAATCGAAAGGTAGTTCGAGGGATTTTAGTGTTTACTTTGTTCAGTGAAATACTCTTCTACCGACTGGTTCTCATTTATTTAAAACCTGCCTGCACTTAAGTATCTAGACATTGATCTTGGTTTAATCACATTTGTTACTTGGGGTCTACGGATGGTTAAGTAGCATTCGCCCCTGCTGGCAACTAAAAGTATTTTCGACTGCCGTTGGAATATACATATATTTTTGTTACTTGAGTGAAATGTTCAATAAAAACATGGCCGCAAATCTGGCTATAAACTAATAGTTATGCAATTAAAAATAACTTACTTAATAAAAATCTCTATTTTTAAATAACAACATTACCGAATCCTAATAAATAATTTTGGGGATCATAGTATGGTTGAGTGTGAATCATAATATGGTTGTGGGGATCATAGTTTGGTTGCGTGTGAATCATACTATGGTTGTGAGGATCATACTATGGTTGTATGAGAAACATACTATGGTTGTGAGGATCATAATATTGTGTGTGAATCATACTATTGTTGTGAGGATCATAGTTTGGTTGTGGAAATCATAGTATGGTGGAGCGTGAATTATACTATTGTTGTGAGGATCATAATATTGTTGTGCTACAACCATATACCCCAACCATAATTTTTTTCTGCGTACAGAGGACGATACTACCCTTTAAGAAATCGCATTTGTAGCCAAAGAAATTAACCGATCGTTATAAATGACTAGGAAATTATTAAAGACATTGTCAGGATAAAATTGGACTAGCGACCGTGGCCTGTATATATGAGCCGTATAGGAACTCCGATCAACATGTGGATCTGCTGCAAACGGAATGACAAATTTAGTATACACTCCATTAATAAAAGAAGGACTAACAATTTTATTTGATTTTTCGACAACGATTTGATGTTATTACTTTTAGCGGTTTTATTTGTTTATCTATGTCAAAAAGTGCCAATTTTCGTAAAGAGGTGTTATCCGCTGAGGTTCATGTGCACGAGATGGAGATATGTCAATATTTAAATCAATCCAAACAGATTGCTAAAAAAAAAACATTTTTTAATCGTTTCCAATACAGAAATGGATCGACTTGTTGTTTTAATATATTTCGATTATTATTTTATTACATTGCAATGATTTTATGATTAATATAGACGAAAACTCCATCTCGTACACATGAGCTTGAGTTTGCCGCATGCCTTGAATTCGCCCATAGCATCTTTGTTGTTTGATTCTTTGTGTATTTAAATCAGTGCTACCGAAAAATGTTCTACGCACAATAATCAAAAGCTAAAACTTTTAACAGAACGATATTGATAATTATTGATACGATACGATTATTGAAAATGTTTAGTATTTTCTGAGATTTAAATTTAAGGCACATATAGATAAAAAGCCTTAGAATATTTTTGTTCTAGCTTTTCTTTTTTGTAAATCTTGTTACGTTTTGGATACCCACATAAATGAGATTAAATTCGCCGCAAGGCTCGAATTAGCCGATGGTACCTCTTGTAGCTTTTTGTGTACAACATGTGAGAAATGACAGTGGGTGGCGCGCATTTTAGTTAGGTAGGTCCCATATAGAAAATGTTTAATAAGTCCTAAGGGTTAAATTTAAGGCACAGATAGATAAAAAGCCTCAGATTATTTTTTTCTAGCTCTCCTTTTTTGTAAATCTTGTTACGTTTTGGATACCCACATAAAAAGCTTTCTTCAAATTTTCTAAGATCATTCGCGGTTAGTCTCATTAAAACCTTTAATTTTTTTGTATTTTCTTGTTCTTATTTTGTTTTATATTTATTGAAATGTTTCAAAATGCCAAAGCAGAAAAAATTCCCAAAAAGTTGAATGTAGGACTCCAAAATTTACACAAACTTATAGCAGATGCTCTGGCCGCTCGGTCGATGGCATATTTTCTTTAAATTCTCCGAAGTTTTTTTTTTCTAAAGCTGCGATTTTCTAAACTTTCGTTGTCTGAAAATCAATATAATAAATGCTTAACATTTTCTAAAAGTGTCGACATAGGAGATCCCTGCCAAACATTAGTTGTAAGTTTTGGATACTTATTTCAATGGTTTTTTGAAAAAACATATTTTGAAAGAACTATTTTATAAAAAGTATGAATTTCGAAAAATATTTGCGTAGGTGAACGAATATATTGTATTCATTTATAGAACAATTACTTTACTTATCCTAAAAAGTAGGTATCAGAGAATGACAACATGTACTCACCAAAAAAGAGTACTTGAGTACTTATTCATAATTTCCATACTTGTGCGCACCAGTATTTACGCCAGCCTGACTGCACACTTTACTTAAATAACGTTGCGACAAGTATGTACACACTCTAACCTCATATCGCACATATGTATGAATGTTATGATACTCGTTAAGTCTAGTCATAACACGCTCGTACCATACGTGGTTGCACTCTAACATTTAACAAGTATACTTCTTATGGTTCGTTATTAAGTGGTTGTCGTTCTATCGAACAAGCAACAGTTCCAATTTTTTTACATCAAAAACTGGCCGAAATACAACAAATTGAACGTAAAAATGCTCCAAAAATGCGTATTTTCCCGCAGGCTGCCTGAGTCCTTATATGGGGAAATTTTCCACTTTGGCCCGATGTGACCGACTAGCAATACCAAGCAGCTTAACAAAATAAGAAAGAAATCTGGAAAGTTTCAGCCGTAGAATGTTTTCAACAGACGGACGGACATTGCTATATCGACTTAGAATTTTATGACGACCAATAATATATACATATATGAATATTTTTATGTGTTGCAAACGTTACTCGTATGACGAAGTGAATATACCCTTGACCCTAGTGGTGCTTTATTGTGCTTTACCTTTTGTTCATTTTATAAAATACAACAATATTTTTCAATTAATATAGGTACAAAGATTTTATTTCAAATACTCGTAACTCATCAGAAAAAAATCAAGTTGTGACTTCATCTCCTTCAGAAACCAACAAATACAAATACAGTACATAAGTATACACCCCATACTGAATGAACGCATACATGAAAAAATATTTGAGTACTCTAGTATGCACCTCATACTCTGGTCTTTTCTCCTATAATTCATGTCATGAAAACACAATTTAACAATTTGGTGCACACCCAATGTATTGTCCATTTTCACTTGTATTCATACATGCATGAGTGTGAGATGCCCTGTCGACTATTAGTACTTCACATATTTAGGTTGTACCCCGTCTGGATATGTTATGTGTGGTGTTTGGTTGGAACATTTACTCTTCACACTTATACATGTCTCACCAGTTGTACTTCGGGAGTACTCTAAATGGGCATTTCGTCATTCACTGGTAGGTATGCATAGCATGCAGTAAAAACGCTTTGGTCTGCGGTCAGCTTGATTTATATGAAAAACTGGCTACTTTTTCCTTACCGTCTCTATCGGCGTTAAACAGCTGTTTATTCGCACAGCTGAGTGAATCCGTCATTGTTTATTTTGGCTTTTCGAGGTAACATTAGTATGCTGCAATTACGTTCGAAATTTATTTTTCCATTTAAAGAGCTCTCGGGAAACATATTGCGGCGTTTCTACAATGAACATAAAGTGAGAGTTAATGGCCTGGATATTAACATCGTAGAGAGCGGAAAGGGCGACAAAAGTATTTTGTTAATGCCTGGGGCATTGGGATCTTGTTGGACAGATTTTAAGCCACAAATTGAGCAATTGCCAAAGTTACTTCCAAATTACACTGTAATTGCCTGGGATCCGCCGGGTTATGGCAAGTCCGTGCCGCCCAAACGACAATGGGGTTTGGATTTCTTTCACAACGATGCCCGTTGTGCCGTGGATCTAATGAAAACACTACAGAGACCAGAGTTTTCCATTATTGGTTGGAGCGATGGTGGTATTACCGGTCTCATAGCAGCTGGCAAATATGTGGACAACATAGAAAAGCTTGTCATTTGGGGAGCTGGTGCTTATCTGGTACCAGATGAAGTGAAGGCGTTCCAAAATATTCGCGATGTTAGCCAGTGGTCAGCGCGTATGCGTGAACCTATGGAAAAAGTATATGGTGTTGAGAGATTTGTTGATCTTTGGGGTGAATGGGTGGATGCAGCTTGTGCCTTTTATACTGAACGAAATGGTGACTTTTGCAAAAAAGAAGTCGACCTCATAAAGGCTCCAACTTTTATATTGCACGGCAAAAAAGATCCAATGATTGCTGCGGAACATATACCATATTTGAGGGAACATATTAAGGGAGTAAGGTAAAAGGACCCCAAACTTAGTGTGCTTACAAAATATTAATTGTTCTTGTGCCTAATATATGGAACATGTCTGTAAGATCTATATATGTTTTAACGCCACAACCCCCGAAACCTATATTTATATGCCTTGCTCACCATTGCTCCTTTACCAAACAAATATAACAACTACTGCAATGTCTGACTAATAATTCTATTCGTCTGAAAATGATCCAGGGAGCGCAAAACTTAGCTTAAACAGTAGGGCTGTGAGGCCTATATTTTAATTGTCCAAGAAGTTAACTGATATGTTTGTAGGCATGTGCTGAAATGTATATATTTTTATTTTTATAGTCCAAAGTAAGCTGACCATCTTTTTAACTAATGGCCTCCAGAACTACTATACATGTTGAATTTCACGTTCCCTCGGTCATTTTGCATGGGATGTACAATTTACTAAGGTTTTGCATATTATTTCAGGTACCACGAATTCCCCAAGGGAAAGCACAACATACATTTGCGTTACGCTGAAGAATTCAATAAATTAGTGGCCAACTTTTTATCGGAAAAATCGTAGAAGAAATCGAATTTATAAATCGTAATTATAAATATTTACACCTGATATTTTGTTGACAAATAATAAATCAGATTATTCTGTAAGCCATGTAAAAGATACTTCATTCATGCTATAGCCGTTAGGTGTCGGTTTCGAACTGTGGGCCAGTGAGTATAATACTAGATACACACGAGGCTGCCGTTGCAGCAATTGTTCCTTAACAGGATGCTGATAGATTAAGATAGCTTCCGTGTCATTTTAATTAAGAAACTTAAATTTCCTAACCGAAATTCAGATTGTGCTATTGTAAACCGAAAATTGAGTTTGAACTGATAACGGACTTAAATGTAAAAACTGTTATAAAACAAAAGAACCGACTACTTTGCTCTCGACATCGCTACCACGATAAAAAAAATCGGGTACCAGCTGGTGATGTAATTAAATGTTCCAAAGAAGAATGGGCATATTCAATTATCGTTCTGTTTGTAGTCTTAAAATGACCCGTTCAAAGTCTAAAGGGACTGTTCATTACATGCAATTTCCATTTTAATCGTTCAAGTACAAACTCAACACTAATAAACATTCTTTTCACAATTGTCCCGTTGTGAGACATTTTAAAGAGATATTTATAAATATAGTTTTTTAAACATTTTTAAAAAAAACATCGTTATGTGTATTAATGCTATTTATGTTTCCGTCGTAAATGTTGTTTTATGATGCATTCCAACTAGTTTTCTCGCTCAGCTTTCTAATATGCATTTCAAATCCACATACAAATCCGAAACGACCACAGCGGGATGACGTTCGCGTATGGAGAATGAAAAGATTCTATATGTTACATACATCACGAACAGCAATTTTAAATCCATGGACCAAATATGACCCGAAGCAGCCCTTGATATGCATCACCGTATGCAATGCAACTTTAAGATGACTCCAGCGACTGCTTAAGAAACTGTGAGAATGAAAAGCTGTGCATAAAAAAGGAAAACATTCTTTTCACAAACGGGGAGCCAGCCGACCTTGCAGATGCCATATAAGGATCCATATTACATACTTTGAAGCAAGCTGATTTGATAAGCTTGGATATTTTCCGTGGTATTAGAATGTACGACACTAAGTAAGTCTGCCCGCACCGATGTTCAATTTGACCAATGATAAATCAATTTACGCTTAACCTATGTTGGAAATAATCTGCTAAATTAAATTTTTTTTGTTGCATAAAACTTCCGACTCCGTGCGAATTTTCGAAATTCCGCCTCCACAGCTTCTGATTTGACCTGGGTTTATTGTGAGTCTCTTTATACATTGTACACCGGACTGTTCTTTAATAACCCGAATTATACTCATGGAAATTTATATAAAAAGAAATAAATAAATCAATCACTTAGCAGGGTGAATAATATTCGTTTCATACCAACTCAACACGTTTATAAATGTTTGTTCTTTCCGCATTTTAAGTACAATTCTTTTTAAAAACAAAATGCATCAGCTGCGTTTGAAAATTTCGGATCAACTAAAAGAACTGTCGCGTTTGCGATGGAGACGTTTTTCGCATACTGAGTGTAAAGTGAGAGTAAATGGCCTAGACATAAACATCGTTGAGAGCGGTAAGGGTGACAAAAGTGTTTTGTTAATGCCCGGTGCATTGGGATCTTGTTGGACAGATTTTAGACCGCAAATTGAGCAATTGCCAAAATTACTTCCGAATTACACGGTAATTGCCTGGGACCCACCCGGCTATGGTAAGTCTATACCACCCAAAAGACAATGGGGATTGGATATATTTCACAATGATGCCCGCTGTGCCGTGGATTTAATGAAGTCGCTGCAAAGACCAAAGTTCACAATTATTGGCTGGAGTGGCGGTGGTATAACAGGTCTTATAGCGGCGGGCCGCTATGTGGAGAACATTGAAAATCTTATCATTTGGGGTGCTGGCGCTTATGTGATAGCTGATGAGGTAAAAGGATTCCAAAATATAAGAGATGTAAGCCAGTGGTCAGCACGTATGCGAGAACCTATGGAAAAAGTGTACGGAGTTGAGCGATTTGCCGAACTGTGGCGTGAATGGGTAGACATCGTTTGTGCCTTTTATACGGAACGTAATGGAGATTTTTGCAAGCAAGAAGTCGAGCTTATCAAATCGCCTACGCTGATAATACGTGGTAGTAAAGATCCAGTGATATCTGCAGAGCCGATTGAATATTTGAGAGATCGGATCAAGGGTGCCAGGTAAGAAATGTTTAAAAAATATGAGAAAAGGTATTATTTCCCTGTAATTATAAGTAATACACAATATGGCTATTTTTGTTCCTATTGTTTAACAAAACAATTTAATTTAATTGGATTGTAAAACATTGATATCCAACAAAGGCCCAATAAAAATTCATTCTCCTTTAATTGCATATCCATCCCGATTTCTCAATTATTGTGAACGTTCAAGATACAATAAAGAAGGTAGTGTTATGCAATAAGCTGATTTTTCTCGTAGTAATTAAAATGTTCAAATATGAACAAATTTGCCTCAGACAATTGTTAAAGTTTGAAATAAAAATTCTTCTTCTTCTTCATTTGACTTGGTAAGCCAGTTCAACCAAAATAAAAAGGTGACCTGAGACTTTATCATTCTCTATCAAACATTCACAATAATCATTGACTTTTAAAAAAATGTTTTTTAGTGACTTTGACAGTAAAGCGAACTATATTTTTTTGATGGCCTAGTGGCTTAACCTTGTCATCATACCTTGAATACGTCCATCATGGGGCAATAAAGAAGGTATAGGTACTAGCCCAACAACAACAAAACTAATTCGCTAAATTGTCAGTGTTTGATGATAATTGTGAATACAAAACTTTTCCTCATGGTACAATAAACAAGGTATAGTCATTAGACCAACAACAACAAATAATAAATAATTGACGAAATGTCGGGAAGAAGAATATAAAAAGGAATTTTTATTTACTACAATTTAGGTCCAAATAGCTTAAAAAACTCAAAACAACAAAAATACTTATAGTTCGCTAGATTATCAGTCATTTGAAAATAATGCCAAAAATAAGTTTTTGTGAATGTTTGATGATAATTGTGAATGTTGGATAAAGAAATTTTTCGTTACAAAATTTAAACAAAAGCCACAAATTTAAAAATTGACAATTTAAATTACTAGGAGAAAAAAATTAAAATCAGCTGTTAGCATAACTCTACCTTCTTTATTGTATCTATCATGCTCTTGCTTAACAAACTTCTGCAATTGTCATTGTGATTTGAGAATTTAAATTACTACCCAGGTAAACCAATTTTGCCGACCTTGACTGATTTCAGACAACTATGAACAATATCTGAACTCTATTGAGAACTCTTACCGATATCGTTACGTTGTTAACCCTCTCATATGTTTTTTGTTATGAACTCGGTAAGAAATCGAAACATTTTGCAGATTGTCGTACAGAATACTGACCGAATTCTGAACGTTTGGTTTGCTGGGTATGTACAAGAAAAAATACATAGGATGTAACATAAAATCAATTTCTCAGGAAATTTGTAATATCAGCAGGGATCTAGTCTATGTCCACAAATGGGCTTCTGCAAACGGTTTAAACCCAAATAAATCCAAGTGGATTATTATCCGCAAAAAATCTTTTAACATCAATATTGATGGCGATATACATATTTTTAAATCAACAACAAATTGAAACCGTTCCATCTGTGAAGAACCTAGGAATACTTTTTAATACAACTCTACCCTGGTCAAACCATATAAACGCCATCATTGGTGCCACCTATAATAAAATTCGTGCACTTTGGTTCACCCAAAGTGTGTGTTCACCCAAAGTGCGAATTCTGCTAATCAAAAGCTACATCATGCCTACGCTTCTTTACAGTTGCGATGTTTTTTTCTAGTTGTGACTCAAACAGCAAAAGAAAACTTAACAGGCTTTTTAACAACATCACACGCTATGTTTTCGGTCTTCACAAATACGACCACGTATCATTGTATGCAAAGAGAATTTATGGTAGACTCTATTTTGAAAATAAGAGTACTTTCGTCGCTACAAGAAGTGTTCCAAAAACAACCAGATTATCTCTACCAAAGGCTGACATTTAACCGTTTAAATACTTATAGAGGGAACATGCTAATTCCATTCCGACACGCAACACTTACATCAGAATGGCAGTTCTTTGTCCATGCTATACGCCTCTGGAGTACGCTACTAAGAAACAGTCAAACAATCAGCAACGCTTATAAGAATTAACGAATAATCGGTATAATTTTTTATAAAAAAGAATTATACCGATTATTCGTTAATTAGGTTTAGTATAACTCTGTGAACTGGAAATAACCTTTATTCTTGATCTATGTTATATTAAATTTTCTGTATCTCTTGTAAAACCCTTACTTTATTAATTTTTGATGTCGATGTATTTTGGATCATCAATTATAAGATATTGTATCTTGTTGTATAGGATATTCACATAAAAATAAATAAAGATGTTAAATCAGCTGTTAGCATAACTTTACCTTCATTGTTGTACCATGACGTCCATCAAGACATTCAAAATAACATTACAAAATATTTTTAATTTTAAATTCTAATTCGTGTTGCGAAAACCATAAAGGACGATATATTATTTTCGTTCGTTTTTTGAAAGAAGTTAACGAGATTCGAGTTATAAAAACAAACAATTTTTTTTTTTATTTTTGTTTTAATACTGCTTTAAATATGCATGAACGAACTTGAAATTATCCCAAAAACAACAAAATTACCCTGATCTTAGCTGTAAAAATTTATATAGGAAAAACTTCTAAAAATTCAAGTGTGGAATCTTTATTGGTAATTTGAAAGGACATTTTATGGAATTTATTTTTTGAATATAATTTCCTTCAGTTGTTAGCCGCATCTACGCCTCAGGGTTGTCATTGTGAGGGTCCAATTTTGGATGACTCGTTTGAGCATTTCGGACTTTTCGTAACCCCTAAGAAAAATCTTTAAAGTTGTGATGACTCGATCTAGGCGGCCAACTCATCCAAAACGTGAAGTTAGCTGCTTTTCGAAATGACCTCTCAAAAGGTTCATTGTTTGAGCAGCTGTATGGCAAATAGCACCGCCCTGTTGAAACCAAGTGTCGTCAAGATAACGGGCTTCAAATTTAGGTACCATAAAGATCGATATCATGGCGCGATAGCGAGCAATATTAACGGTTACATTCCGGTCATCATCATTTTTGAAAAAATTTGCACCGATGATTCCACCAGCTTATAAACCGCACCAAGGCGTGGTTTTCTCCGTGTATAATGGCACCTATTGAACCACTTCTACTCGCTCTTTAGCCCAAATGCGTCAATTTTGTTTATTGACTTTGTCGTTGAGCCAGAAATGGGCCTCATCACTGAACAACATTTTGTTCGAAAACAGCGGATCTTCCCGTTTCTCACCGAACGCTCATTTCCATAATATAATTTCCAACATTTGAAGGTATATATTTTTAAAAAATAAATTCCATAAAATGTCCTTTCAAATTACCAATAAAGATTCCACACTTGATTTGACTTTTTATATTTTTTTTGTTCTGAAAAAATACCTCTAGATGGATCACCCTATATAAATATGTAAAAAAAAGTACTGATAATTTTTGCAAATTTCTGGTTTTATTGGAAAGGTAGAACTTTGGCAGGAGATTAAGAATTTTACCGAAAAATCGTGTTTTCAGGTGAATCTCATTTTCGTATCGGTGGACATGTCATTAAGCAAAATTGTCACTGCTAAGTGTGGATTATGTGCTGGCGGCATCACTGGGTCATTTTTCTTCGAATATGAGCAAGAAGCCGCAGTTGCCGTCAACGGAGATCGTTGAAACATGAAATCGACTCGACCCGAAACAATGCCGAGCCAGTTGTGGTAGTCATATGAATGATATTGTGTTCTATTAGTACAACCTTTCCAATAAAACCAGTAATATAAAAAATTATCAGTATTTTTTTTACAACCGATTCAAATTAAAAATGTTAAATCGCCCACACGTTATAAGATTATATATATATATATATATATATATATATATATATATATATATATATATATATATATATATATATATATATATATATATATATATATATATATATATATATATATATATATATATATATATATATATATATATATATATATATATATATATATATATATATATATATATATATATATATATATATATATATATATATATATATATATATATATATATATATATATATATATATATATATATATATATATATATATATATATATATATATATATATATATATATATATATATATATATATATATATATATATTCTCGAGTATTTAATTTATTGTGTTGTGAAACTAGATTAGACTTTGTGAACAATTTTATTAATTTGTATTTATTTTTAATTATTGCAGATATCATGAATTTCCAGAGGGTAAACACAATCTGCATTTACGATACGTTGAAGAATTCAATAAATTAGTTGCAAATTTTATATTAGAAAATGAAACAAATTAAACTAAATGACAAAATACTGAACTATAAGATAATACGAATATAACGGAGAATGCATTTAAAGTTCAACACGGTTTTAATAAAGAGCGTTGACATTTTGTACTCGTAATGACGTTAATTTATAAAAACTTCTTTGTGATTATCTTGGTCCTTTGTTTATTTGTGAGACCAATGAAAACTATTGCAGCTCCTTTGAAATGCTATCGATGAGCCGATAGCATTTGATGCAAGTGCCTCATAATTTAGTTTGTTAAATAAAAAAAAACTTTTAACGGAGATAACTCACCCGTTGTTGTTTAATTTTTTGTTAGACAGAAGTTTTGAGATTCGAAATTAATCGTTATTTATTTATGAATAAATCCTTGCAATATATTATCACATAAAGCAAGAGGGGGATATCTCAAAAGCGTCAATGTGTAATTTTGTAAACTGACGGTAAAAACTAGTGCCTAAATACCTTTTTGTCGCCTCATTGCCAGTATACAGCGGGTGTGACCTCAATTTCTTCACAATTTTTGTGTACTTTGTAGAGAAAGCTTACAGTTATTTTTTACACTACATTATTACATTTTTTTAAGCAGATAGACTTGCGCTGTTACAAAAATTTCTGGCCTTGAATATCCACTATATCCAGTTTTAGATTATTTTAATTATTTTTAAGCCCTATGCCGTCGCTCTGTCCTATATAACGATTCCTAAACTAGTGGGTGTTTCATTAGTTATCTATCATTAGTTGACTTGCTCTTACGCTAAGGACCGATCTACTCTAGTTTTCGTATTTTTTCTCTTGGGGAATAGCACATTTAGAAGTATAACAACGACTTACCTGTATGCAAAAATCATTAAACTTCGGACAAATAAAAGTTAACCTCTTGATTTTGTTTATTGTTCGTATAAGTTTTTAGTATACAATTATGAGATAATTCTAAAGGAGTTATATAATCAGCAGACGTGTAAAAAAAATATTTACTTTAATTGAGCTTTTAAAATAGGTACATAATCGTCATATTGGGCCTGATAAAAGTTACCGGCAATGGGATTGCCCAACTTAAATTTAGCGATGTGATCACGGGTCTTAATGCTGAGACGTCCTTCAAGGGTTCTAAAATTAGGGAAATGTTCATAAGTATTCACGGCTATTGAAGGATTCTGTAAAACTTACGTTTTTGATATGAATTTATCGGTAGTGATTTTTTCGGCTTGTTTAAATACAAGAAAAACGTAGCGATGTAAACCAGTACCCTCTGGTGGGCCGGATCCAATGTATTCCGCCACCACCTGGCCGTCGGCGATCTTATTACCAGGAACATTGATGACCAGCCAATGTAAAACTTCGCGATACGTGGGTTCCTGTCGTGAAGGTGCGTCGGGATCAACCATCATTAGCGTGTAAAGTGCCCCATCTTCGGCCTCCCATGTGACCTCAGGCTGCTCCTTGACTTGTGTGGGAGTTAACTCTTTGCCTAATTCTACATTAACTCCACCGTTATAAGTAACCTTAACCAGGGCACCAGGTTTAGTGTCAATAATATCGGGAATAATACCGCCGGAGTCCATTTTTCAATGAAGTTTTACCTTGTTTCTTTGGCTGTCCAAACAAAACTACAGTGTTTCCAAACATACAATTGCATTTTATTAATTTTAGAAATCAATCTTTCTAATTCCCAGTGCTCCTGATAACTGATTTTTGTGGTCATTAGTCACAGTTTTACAATTATCAAGTTCGCCAACGTTAAAATAGATAAGAGAGTTTGCAGTGAAAAAAGTTAAGTGAAAAAAACAATTAAATATGAGGGCAGTATAATAAGCAGGCCAACTTTAGATTTTAATAAAAACCATGGAATAAGCATTTTTTTATTCCTGGGAAAATGCAAATAAAATTGACCCAAAAACTCCACATTTAAAAGTTGACTTCTTTGATTTTATTGAAGCTTGGCCAAATATTCTCCTCGTTGTCTGTCATATGACACCTGATTTCTGATCAGCTAGGGTTTGGTTCGAATCATAAAGCATCTCCACGTTGGCCTAGACGCCGAAAGGCCAAAAAAAAGAAATTAAACATTAAGGACGGTGAGGGTTGTATAAGGTTCGACCGAACTTTACGATGTTTTTACTTCTTATGAATAAGGCGGTTAGAGATTGACGAAGATCTGATTTAAGAGGGCCCTGTCATTCAAATCTGGAGGCAACGGTAAATATAGCCTATATGAAAACTTGAACCGATTTGTAAACATTTTCGCAGGGTTTGTTTTAAATGTATTACAGCGCACTATGCAAGTTCGAATCATACAGCATCTTCATGTTGGCCTAGACGTGCTTTTTTTAGAAAAGGTACCTGGGTTAGAAGAAGTTAGAAATGTGTAATAGAAAATATATTTCGTACAAAACTCTTTTCATTTCCAATCCGAAGTCACTCGAATGTTTTCACAGTGAAGCCACGTTTACAGTATATTCGACCTCTATAAGAACTATCTTTTCCGAAAAATGATTTTCTATGCCAATTTTGAGATGCTTTACGTTTTTTAAAAAGCAATACCTAAGCACAATTAAGGTATCATGTAATAGAATGCAACGAGGAAAATATATTTGCGAATTTCATTAAATTCCAACAAGTTCAAAATCCAGGCATCATCGACATTTTTGGAAATAACCACGGAAAAAACACTTAACAGTCGAAGAAAATAAATAGTGTGTACAGATAAGGTCAAATACGTCAAATTTGTTCCATAAAAAAACAACTGCGTGTTGTCCAAATTTATAAAGTGACAACCCTTAAAATTATCCAAAAATTCACACAATATGATCAGGTAGGCTGGATTACATTTTACATAAACATTCCCTTTGAAAAGCAAGACAGGTGCCGCATTTGCTCACAGTCATTTAAAAATGAATTTGTACGTCGAGCCATAACAGTAGATGGAACATATATTCCCCGTCACACTTGAAACACATGAAACAAGAACAGTCGAAGTTGGTGCAAGTTGCGACTTCGGCAAAAAGGCTTTTACCGACTTTTTAAAAAAAAACATAATGCGTAATACATATTCGTATGTATCTATCTTTATTGCTATACAAATAAAAACCGACGCATTTCTCTCAAAACTGTGAGCCGTGCATTATAAGTATATTATTATTTAGCCGTTCAATACAGACTCCAAATTAATAAATAAAATTAAATACGTGTATTTATTGCTACTGAATTGTAGCCATGTTTGCCAGTCTTGTTCCCGTTCGCTATAAGCTAAATTTATCCAGCTTGATGATGTGGAAAATATCATACCGATACTTATTGAACTGTTCTCGTAGATTTATTTGTATTGTTCAGCTATAATATGGTTTTCACAAATAGCAAAAAAAGATTCCCCCGTATTGTGTTTCAAGTCCAATAATGATCAATTATAAAATCGAACTGTATACATTTTTTTATCAGAGGGCCAAACACACAATTTGCCCCGCATTCTCCTCACAGGTGTACTTTAGTTTTTATTCAAAGTATCTTCACAATTCGTTTGATGAATTCTCCAAACTTATTTTTAGTGACTCAATAGAAATGGACTTTGTGATTTGCGAAAAACAGAAAAAAGAAACGTTCTGCAAAGATGAGAGTAATTTCAAATCAATATAAAAATCATACAATATCTTCGGCGACGGAAAAAACAACAGTCGTACAGGACCTACTCAGTGCCGTGTTCATAAAAATTAACGTGAACAATTTTTCGTGAAATCGGCCCAGGGGAAAGAAGTTTCCCATTAAGGATCTAAATTTACCTCGGTAAAAAGTACACCTTTTTTAACACAGGGTGGGTCAAAAGTTACCATGGGTTTAAAAAATGTAATAACTTTTTCGTTTATATATTTTTGTTCAGATTATATAAATAACACTTGGAGATTAAATAATGGAGAGATTCACAACTGAATAAAGAACCAGAATAATAGATTTTTATTATTTAAATCAGCGATCAATTATTTTAACGCAAACGCAAGAGTGATGAAGCTCATTTTTATTTGAAAGGTTTGTTAATACGAGTAAGCCGAACTGTATGTTCTGGGGTTCTACAAATACAAAAGCCATTCATCGACGCCAATTGCATGGTGTGGGATCACATCTGCAAATATAATTGGACCTTACTTCTTCGAGAATGAAGATGGAAGTGTTGTAACCGTAAATGAAGAGCGGTATCGGTTTATGATAGAATTTTTTTTTTATTTACGTCCTGCTCTTGAAAACTGACCGGAGATGTAGTTTCAGCAGGACGGAGCCACTGTCTATACTGCCCGAGACACAAGGACACTGTTAAGTCAAATTTGTGAAGGGCGAATATTCTCCAAAAAATTCGGAAATTATTTAGCCAGCGCGATCGCCAGATTTGTCAGCACCCGACTACTTTCGTAGGGGTTATATGAAGGAGCGATATGTGAACAAGCCCGAGACAATCCTTAAAATACCCCGACTAAAATTGCCTGAGTTATAGCATGTTTTGAAAAAATCATAGGATTTTTTCTTACTGTAAGAATGAGATGTATAATTAAGCGTGTATCTTCTTTACAATGTCTTTATGAAAATGCCCTTTTACACATTCCTACTGCTATAACTCAGCAGTTTTCTTAGGATTAATAACAAAATGTTGACTTCTTTTGGCTGTAACTTCCACAGTTTTTATAAATTATGATTTTTTGAAAGATGCATTTCTTACAAAAAACATATTTCCCATTTTGTGCAAATTAATGAAAAAATCAGACACGGATTCAGAATAACATTTTAAATAAGGATCAGTTGGTTTCATTCAAAGGAGGATTTTAGTGAGGAACTGTGCTTTATAAATTTATAAATGTGGGCCGCCGCCTTGGTGTGATGGTAGTGCGCGAGTATCATGCCAAAAAACCCAGGTTTAAATCCGGGCATAAACATCATACAATTTTTCAGTGACGGGTTTCCACATCTTAAATACCGGCGACAAGTAAGAGAATTATCTGGAAGCCATGTAAAAACTTCTCTATGAAAAGCATTAGCCGTCCAAAGCCGCCGTTAAACAGTAGATCCCGGTCACTGAGTATCAGAATTAAATTGTGCACTTCTCACAGATTGAAGAGAAGTTTCCCCTTGTTCCTTAATAGGATTTTAAGTAAGTAACTATACTTATATACTCGTAAATACCAGCAAGTCCTGCAAATTCACAAAACAAAATGCCATCATATGTAAAATACAAATAGATATGTAAAAGTGACTGATGCAGAAGTAATATTGACTTGCGTATGCACACGGCGTACAGACGGGTTAATAACACAGGATTGATAAGATAACATGTCAAGCACAGATGTATACCAATCGAATTTTCAAAGATGAAATACAACCTGGCACAAAAACAATTCTGTATAAAACAGTCTGACATTATATGTAAGTAAAAAAAATCAAAGCACAAAAACCAATGGCTAAAATGACGTTAAAGTACAAGCGCCAGATTTTTCTAACGATTCCGCTCGTAACACCAATCCGTCAGGCATGTCGTAAAAAACAGATAACTGAAGGAAAATAAAGACTATTGAGATTCTAAAATAGGTGAAGAAAATTTATAATCTAAAAATCAAAACAACGATGAAAAACAAATATTAAATCGTTATCGACCGCACACAGAAATTTTACATGCAGTCTCTAAGGTGTCCTTTAATTTTTTTTTAATAGCTAATGGGAAATTGCTTACTCTTTTAAAATGAAGTTTTTGGTACGTGGTAGAGTATTTCGATCCGCTGGTTCCAGTAAACCAAAACACTTACAACGCACGGGTGTTTTACGGTTGTTGAAGTAATGCTTTACAACGCCTTTACCAAAATCGATCTGACTTGTTTCAATGCACTTTTTTCAACCTCTAAACCAACTCATTACCCAAGCACTTATTTTGCCAGGTACAAAACATGCCTTTAATTAAAAAATTAATAAAGAAATATCAACGAGGCCTTTTCAAAAAAAAGCCAGCTATAAATAAAGAAAAAACGAATATTGTTTAATACTATTCGAGTATATCATGTATTTGTTTTGGTTGTTAATCATATTTATTGTATGTGTATATTTTATCTAATTAACGATAAAGAGTTTTGTGGTTGGTTGATTGCTGCATTCCAGTATATGTACTTGCGAATAATGAATAAATTATTGGCTGGTATTTATGTATTTGTATTCAATAACCTTTGTTTTGAGATTCTTCCCGAAAAAATATACTTGTAGAGGTTTACAGTATCTAGAAGTAACGATTCCCGCAGATTGTGGCGGATATTGTTGTTTGCTAGAATGCGGGTAGTTTGACGAGTACTTAAAAATATTCAAAATAGTTTTTTTTATCAATGCTGGTTTCTTCATCTGTATGCATTTTACAAATTGTATTTTAATTCAAAGAAAAACATTTAATTTTAATGTACTTTATTTGTTATTGGTTATCGTTTTTGTTTTTTGTTTTTTTCGTGTAACACATTCATATTTTAATATGTTGGAGAAGCTTTTTCTTAAGTGTTTGTTTATTTGTTTTTTTTTTATTATAATTTGTGTTTAACTCAAAACAAATGGACAATAAATATTTCGTACTTTGTTCGTTTTCTTTAACAGGGTCTCTAATATTATTTGCCGAGGCTCAAAGTTTGTGTTTGACTACAACTAATAATGTTTTAATTTTTGTAAAGAGATTATTTTTGTTCAAAAATGAATTTTTTTAACTTTCAAATAGTTGCAATTAAAACAAATCAAAATCATATTTAACAATACACAATACATAGGAGTTTATATATTAAGATAGAGAATAGAGTATATAAAAAATGAATACATTATATAAAGCAATAGAATGAATACAGGGTAATTTTAAATAATTTGTGTATTTAGGAATACATGTGTGTAGAGACTAAAGAATATATTGTATATATTTTTATTGGAATTATTATTAATGATTCAAACGTTTTTTTCAATTTTCCAAATTGAATGAAAACTAGCTTGAGGAATCAACGAAATAAACGAAAACAATACAGGATCTCATCAAAATGGTTCTGAGTTTGCTTTCAATTATACACAAATTTCTATAGAAACGTCGATTTGATTTATAGACTTTATGTAGCTTCAGCTGAGTTCCGAGGCATACAATCGAAACGGGCTCGAATGTTTAACAACGTGTTTCATAAAGACCACTGCGTCCTATGTAGCGTACCCATTTTACAACATCATGATCCGAATAATTCAATTTAGGTTCAAATACTTTCAAATAGCGCACTTTAAAGCCAGAAGGCGCAAAAGGTACCTCAAAGTTCATAGATATGGGTGGACGAGTCCATTTCTTTTTCGTGTCCGTTTCGAGTAGTTCGATTTCAGCCGAGAGTTGTGTTTCTTTCATGCCGGCCATACGTTTTATCTTCCAGACAATGGCATTTTCAGAGGCTTTGTATTTGGCTTTACCCTTCAAACAAATAAGTTGGACCCCCGAGGTGTTTAGGGGTGTGGGTATTTTAACTTCAATCTTTTGTCCCAACAGAGATGGCTTGAAATTCGATTTCAAGACCACCTTGACTTCCATTTTGGTACGTCCCACTTCACGTACTAGGGGTATAACACGGAATGGCAGCGAAATATCTTTGGTTGTACGATAACGCATTAATTCAAATTCACCGTCCGGCGGTATAAAACTAATTGAATGCTCCGTTTCGAATTTACTTAATTTAACACATTGGTGGAATTGACAGTCGTCAATAACCACCACCGGTTTACCGGAGCGTGAAGTATCCGCCTCAGAGTTACCAGATAATCCACGACCTCTAGATTCCATAACAATTTTGTCATTAATACCGAATTTACATTCAGGCATACCTAAAATGGAATTTAAAGATCGAAAATTATATATGTTGTCGTACCTTGTATTCGTTGTGTCTTTCTATCACTATCGTCGAATCACTTTGATCAAGACGTTCTTTTTGATATTTCGAGCCTTCATTAAAGTGTTTCGACATCTAACTAGCGTCAACCCCCCTACAGTATCCGTTAACCTTGCTTCGTTGCAGCATCCATTTAAAGAATCATGTCGGTTTTAAATTCGTTACTTGAAAAAGATAAATTTTCATTTGTGAGTTTTCACTTGTTGACGTAATTGCATTATAATTAAATAAGATAAACGAGGACAATTTAGACGTCTTGGAAGTAAGTGTCGACCAGAATTTACGTATACGTTGTCATTCGTATTTGCGTCTTACAGTCGGTCCTATCAATCGTAATCTAATAACGTGCGCCCATATCATTTTCTCTTTAACGAAGATAATACTGAGCCTTGGCTCGGACGTTTAATGTTGTTGCTGAGGCTAGAAAGAAACGTTGTACTACTTACCAGACAAATAGGACTTCATAACTACACGGCCAGCGACATGGGCTGAAAGTACTTGCCCCTGAGGACTCATCAATAAATTCACATATTCCAAAACATCTAGGAATAGTTCGTTACGTCGATATTTTATGCCTTCACGCCTCCAACCAATTTGACCAGTTACCTATAAGCAAAGAAATCATATATTATTTACGGCTATCATTTATACACCAATAGAAACCATGCATAGCCAATGTGGAATAAACTTTATAGAAACAGAACAACAAAGTATGATAACAAGAGGACAGTTAGGACAAACACTAGATCCTGGCACGTAGAAAAAGTGCACTTGTGAACGATATCGAGACAGCGGAGCAACTGTTGTGCAACTGTTGATGCTAATCCCTCCTTAACAAATGTTGTAATAATATTTATGTAATACATTTTTAATGAAGTGTAAGATTATCCGTCTGTCTCCGCACAACATTCTCAATAGACTATTTATGGGTGACCGAGTGGCTGTACCTCGAACTTTACGTAGTTAAATGTCCTTCTAACCTATAGTTAACATACCTAAATAAAATTTCAGTCTATATAAGTACATGTATGTTTTATAAGTTCGATCATGGTAAGATATATAATGTATGCAGATGTTTATTTAGTTAAATTAAATGACAGACTTTCTAAATGGATGAGATCGACATTAAAAATCAACCGTGATTAAAAAAGCGGTAGTAATGCTTGAATTCTCCCGAAAGATTAATATAAAGTGTGATGTAACATTCTCTCTCTCTCTCTGAGTAGCAGCACTTTTTTTTTTATAATTGAAAAGTAAATAGAAATAGTCAATCCTATTAAAAGCTTTTTTCATACCCAATTAAAAATGCCTGATCAACGATTTTTTATGGGTTCAGCAACATAGAAATGAGCCTTTAACATAAGAAACCATATTGATGGTCACTAAGAACGCCGTTCGCACAAAAGTAAGTATAAGTAAATTAAAATTTGCTCTATATTTGGATTTGCAACAAAATTTGTTTCAATTTAAATACCCAAATGTTCATATTGACTATACGGACGTTTTTTGTGCCACATGAGACAAAACGTTCAGCAACTATGCACTTTCTAAAGGTACTTAGTGCGTTCCGACTTATAGTACCAATTCTAACCGCTGTCCCTCCACAAAAATTATGATTTATTAACACCGGGTTGGGTATACCCTCCACCGGAGAGTTGGTGGTATATTAAATTTGTCATTACGTTAGCACAAAATACCACTAAAACATTATTAGAAGCACCTAAAAATATTTTTTATCGTCGTAAAGTTCTGAGATGATTTAGTCATGTCCGCCGTGCGTCTGTTAAATGCACGATAGCGGTCTACCTAATTAAGCTAGGATCCTGAAATGTTGCGTGAAGATGGCGAAATCGCCCCAGGTTGAAAAAAGGTTCCCTTTTATGGGGTAAAGGTACCTCGGTAAAAAGGATGCTTTTTGGGTATTTGCTTAACAAATCATAATTTTTTGTGGACGGACAATGGTTTATATGGGTACGTTGGGACGCACCAAATACATTAAAAAGAGCATAGTCGCCGTACTTTTTATATCATGTGGCCCAAAACACGTCCCGCATTGTCAAAACGAGCAGTAATGGATGGTTTAAATGGGTACGTTGGGACGCACCAAATACATTAAAAAGTGCATAGTCGCTGTACTTTTTATATCATGTGGCCCAAAACACGTCCCGCATAGTCAAAACGAGCAGTAATGGACATATGTGTACCCAAATTAAAACAAATTTTTCTACCTTTCCAAATATAGAGTATTTTGAAAGTTTTGGATAAGATAACGGAAGGAACCATTGCCCAGACGGGCCCAAAAACCGGATCTTTTTGGCGCTCATTTTGAGTTACGCTCATTTTGAGTTCCCTTAAGCCCCTTGAAGGGAAACTTCCCCCTCCACCCCTAGGCCGATTTTGCCCATTTATCATCCCAAACTGCTTATAATCATAAGCCATCATCATGCTGAGTTACAGAATACTGGATTAATTTGTCTGACCGCTATAGTGCTCTAACAGACGGACATGACTTTTTCATCTTAGAATTTTATTAGGATCAATAACTTATACAAGTGTCGATTTGACGCGATGGTAGAGGAAAGGGTTCGGACGCGTTGACGCAATAAAAAATCTTTGGTAAGTATATTAAGTTAGTCGATAGGGTCAGATTAAAATGGCCGTAAGCTCCGGAAATGTATGTCACCATGAAAGAATTTATTTGTACCAACACCTTTAAATTTCTTTTGTCTAAAAACATTGTTTTAGAATATTAACAGGCTTTTTAACAATATTTAGAATAAAAATTGGCCCGAATAGGACCGTCATTATATTTATAACATAACCTCCGTGTGCATAATTCCAATTTGGGTAATCGCTTAAAAATTGGCCTGAATAGGACCGTCATTATATACCATAACCCCCGTGTGCAAAATTCCAATTTGGGTAATCGCTTACTTCTAGATTATTTACTTAATATCCCCCATAACCGAAAAAAAATAGCTTAGAATTTTTCCTGCGACTGTTAATTGTGTAATACTGGTAAGCGAACAAAAGAAACCTGCTTAAGTCAGTCACGTATCACCCTGAGGTGGTAGGCTTTTACTTTGTGTTTTAAACAGTCTACGTTTTTGACGTTGCCATATACAGGGTTGACCATTTAAAATTTGAATTGGCTGTAAAAATAGTACTTTAATTTGAATTGGGTGGGTTCATTGGATGAGGTACTACCGAGCCAGTTGTGGTAGTCGTAGGATTGATATTGTGCTCCATTATTAAATAACAATATTTTTTTTCAGCTGATTCAAATTTAAAATGTTAACATTTTATCACCCACCCAGTAATTTATGGAATTTAATTTTTCTCACAATTTAAAAAATATTTTTTTGTTGAGACTTCCGTATACCCCCGTTTACATTTTCTTCCAGCAAATTAGTGAACAAATTTTTGCGGCATGTATTGCATATCGTCCCCAGGAAAAAGAAAATGGCCATTAAAAAAAGGGTACCCTGGACAGTTTAAATTATCGTTCATTTAAGAATTTAAATGTACTGCAGAAACCAAAACTTCTCATACTCTCTTTCGTCTTTTAATAATTTTACACATTCTTTTACACAAAAAGTCTATCTAAACCCGCATCCGCTTTGACACTCGTTTTCACAAGCACGTTGACATACAAGTACATATCGACATACACAACGCAGTCAAGCAATCATACTTGTTTCTACTTACTTGAGAAGTGATTTGCATTTGTTCCTCTTTTGTAGCAGACTTGATGCCCTGTTGAGTAATGAACGTCTTCAACGTTCCCGAATCTGTGTTTTGCGGATAGCCGAAATCGAGAATCTCGTCCAGTAGCTCATAAATCAAGACAAAGTTGTTCTTGATGTTTTCTTCGGAGATTTTTCCAAAATACGACTGCATGACCTCAATGATCTTGAGCAAGAACTCAAAGACCATGGCAGCATTTACATTTTGTTTGGTCACGGCAGCCAACCAAATATTGGCTCGCTAAAAAAATACAGAAATTAAATTAAATGAAAAAAACGACAAATTTACAGATAAGAATATCTCTTTGTCGAATACACCAGCAAAGGAGGAGGGTGGGAGAAGTCGATTACAAACCTTGATATGGAAAAAGCTGGTGCGGGCAATATTGGTGACCGGTGAACGGACCTGCTGGCGAGCATGGATAACATTGACTCGAAAGGCGTCCACTGCATTGCGTCCGATATCATCACGATAGACACGGCTGATGAGCACCTCACCTTTGTGGTTGTATACAAACAAACCACCAATCATTTTGAGACACGACGCTTATATAGAATTAACAAATTATGAACTTTGTATTTAAAACTCGATGTAAAAAGTGATTTCTACTTATTTAAATTAATTTTATGAGCCAGAGAAATTAGCACCAAATTTCTCTATAATTTTCTTAAATTTTTCTTCTGGTCTGGTCTGTAATCGATTTACTCCCCTTTTTTCGTTTTTCTTTCCGTGATGACAGCGCAAGCACAGTTGTATTTTAGTGACACCAAATTGCTGGCGGTTGCTATCCCTGAATAGAACGTGCATCGTACGGCGAACAGATAGTGAACAAAACGCAATTGTGAAAAACTGCAAGTTTGAGATAAATTTTTCGAAATTTGATTTACTATTCTCAACAACAAGTCAACTTAAATATTACCAAAAATAAGTATTTGAAGTCCTGTCTGTGTAGTGTAGGGTCTAGTAAAACTAAATAATAGTACGTTACCCTAGTGAAATTAGACATATGTCCATCCTAAATAGAGACCCTAAATGCATATAAAGTAGTATAGAGCGTTATGACAGACGCAGAGCTCAAATCAATAAAGCTAAAAAATAAATATATGTATAATTAAACTAAAGTAACGTTAACACACGCTACACGAAAAAACGCAACCGTTAAGGCAATCATGCCTTCCACGCAAAAGTTGTAATTTTCACAATCCAATTTTTTTTGATAAACAATAAAAAAAAAATTATTAAACAAGTGGACAAATAAAGTTTAGCCGGTCCAAAGCGGGTTAAATATGAAAATTTTGTCAAGCTGGCGTAGCACCGCCCACTTTTCATCTATGATGTGTTTTGACATGCCAACATCACATGTTTCAAATATAATCATCATCTCTCCAATAGTTTTTTAGATATTGGCTTTAAATTCAGGGTTGTGTGGGCGGAGCCACGCTCCCTTGCCCAATTTTACCATATCATAGTTTATTACAATTACATGTTTAAAGATCGGAACATTACTTTGGCGATAAATTCTATTTTTTACAGCAGCGTTTCACCGTCCACTTTTCTTCGATGAAGTTTTTCAATCTAAACCAATATCAAATGTTGCAAATGTTATAGTTATATCTCTATTAGTCCATGAGATACTGCCTTTTTAATTTCAAGGTTGTGTGGGCGGTGCCAAGCCCCCTTAACTAATTTTACCATTACCTAGTCTATAATATTTGCTTAGTCATTATATACAGTTACAATCTTAGAACGATCGGTACATCCATTAATATGATTTGTTAAAGTGGCCGTGACCCCTATGTTCCATATAACAGACTAATAACATGAGTTATTGTGTCTTTCTATTCAGGAATGTCAATTTTTCCAGAGGTTGATCCAGTGAATTTAAGGGAAAAATTGTTACCTCTTGACTAGTCTGGACCCTAGTGCGATCGGTAGGTTGCTTTCCACAGTCGGACGGATTTGTCAGAATATATATACTTTATGGCATTTCCGACTAATTTTTCGATGTGTTGCAAAAAGAATGACAAAGTAAAGCTGCATATAGGATTTTAGCCCATTGTCTTTGCGTTTTTTGTCTCGACTGGTTGTTTTCTTATCAAGTTTATATTTTACTATAAATGTTCAAATGGATGTTTAAAACCAATATCTAACATATCCATATATGATATAAAACAAGTGTGTCATTCAGAGAAATTTTCTTTTTTAGTGTTCGTCCATTGGTATTTTTTAGCGTTTAAAATTTACACGAAACAGCGAACTGCTCCGTGTGCTAAGGCCTTCATGTAAAATCGTTTCTTTCCAACTACGCGTTACATGCTAATACTTCGTACGCAACGTTTTTAACTTGATACCCTCATGGATGACAGAGGTGGCATCTCTCGACTAAATATTTGACAGCTCAACTGCAGCTAACTTAATATCGTAAATGACTCTGCGGTCTTTATTAAACAATTTTTGTGTAAAAGTCTAATCAAATATACAAATCATCCATTATACAGGAAATAAATAAACGAACACGAAATGCCTGCTGAGAACTTGGAAGAACAGGGTTTGGAGAAGAATCCCAACTTGGAATTGGCACAATACAAGTTCCTGTTAACTCTCTCTGAACATAAACAAGATGCCGCATTAAAGACCAAACTGCTTGAAGCAGTCAAGGCTGAAAATATGGCACCCTATTATGAGTACCTCTGCATAGAGCTGGGTTGGTCGACTGACAAGGATCTACTTGCCAAAATGAAAGAGCAAAATCGAAAAGATTTGGAAAAATTGGACGAGGCCATAGATGATGCCGAAAAAAATCTAGGCGAGATGGAAGTACGTGAGGCAAATCTAAAGAAATCCGAATATTTGTGTCGCATTGGTGACAAGACTGCCGCAGAAACTGCTTTCCGCAAGACGTACGAGAAAACTGTATCATTGGGTCATCGACTAGACATCGTTTTCCACTTAATTCGATTGGGCCTGTTTTACTTAGATCATGACTTGATTACCCGCAACATCGAAAAGGCAAAGTATTTGATTGAAGAAGGCGGCGATTGGGACAGACGCAATCGCTTGAAGGTCTACCAAGGTGTATACTCGGTAGCTGTACGAGATTTCAAAGCGGCCGCCACATTTTTCTTGGATACTGTGAGCACTTTCACCTCCTACGAACTGATGGATTACCCCACTTTCGTACGTTACACCGTCTATGTAGCTATGATAGCCTTACCCCGCAACGAACTGCGCGACAAAGTCATTAAAGGTGCCGAAATTCAAGAGGTATTGCATGGCCTTTCTGACGTCAAACGCTATCTATTCTCTTTGTATAACTGCCATTATGCCGATTTCTTTAAACATTTGGCTGAGGTGGAAGTCATTTTGCGCAACGATTACTTGGCCCATCCCCACTATCGTTTCTATGTCCGTGAAATGCGAGTTTTGGCTTACACGCAACTCTTGGAATCATATCGTTCGTTGACCCTCCAATACATGGCCGAAGCTTTCGGCGTCAATGTGGACTACATCGATCAAGAACTATCACGTTTCATAGCTGCTGGACGGTTACACGCTAAGGTCGATCGTGTGGGAGGCATTGTTGAAACTAACCGCCCGGATAGCAAGAACTGGCAGTATCAAGCAACCATCAAACAGGGAGATCTGTTGCTTAATCGTATACAGAAGTTAAGTCGCGTTATTAATATTTAAACGTTTTGTACTCACCAGCCAACCATTATTCAAAAATAAAACAACATATATATTAATTACCCCAAATAAAAAAATGTTAACACTTTATTAACGAATAACTTAAATGCAATATTAAAAATAGTAGAAGCTCTGATTGCTTCATTTTAATTGCACTAAATAATAATCTAGATACATTTTCTAAAAAAAAAAATTCAAGGCTTTGTTCAAAATTCTTCTGTTAACGTTAACAATAGATGCAACTTATTTTCTAGTAAAACAATAAAATTCTTTGGATGTTTCTTTGGAATATTACTTAAAATCATTATTTGTAACATTTAAAGAGTATTTTAAAATCATCATGTTTATGCTGTACTTATAAGAGTTGGGTGTTTAAAAATATGGAAGATGAAAGCAAAGAAAGGAAGTAGAGAGAACGTTGGAAATCTCAATGGATGTGTGTTAATTTGCAGCAGTGCAAGCCGAAAAAAATCAAGTAATCGTATTTATAATTCTGTTATGGCCCTGACGCAAGCAAATATTGAGAATCAATCAAGTTGGTAATTCTTCTGTGAAATTGGCAAATGTACAGGAAAAACTCAAAGTTGTCTATATATTTTTATGTTAGAAGAAGAGTTCTTGGGCTGAGGGCTGTCACACAGGCACTATATGCCGCTACAACAACAACATTAATGGTGAATACAATTAATTAAATACCTCATGTTGAGAGTATTTTGTATCTTCCGATAGAGAAGACGACTCAGCGTTTATTTACTCTGACATCAAGAACTATGGATGTGTATTTGTCATGTTTTTTCGTTTTTTTTTATCTTAGATAAAAATAAGCGGCAGATAATAAATATGTATACAAAATTATCTGGAATTATACGGCTATTATTGATTGTCATATAATTCTAAGATGGAGTGGCATTGATAGCCGGTATAGCATTGATGTCTGAGAAGAAGAAGATGCAATAAAATAAAGCATTTACGCAGAAATAATAATTATAACGCGAATATTTTCGCGTTTTTAAAAATTTATAATGACAAATACGAAGCAAATCCGCATATTTTATAACTGAAAATTAGAGTGGGGAACTTTATTTTTTGTGATAAATCTCGAAAATATACCTTAGTTTTTTCAGAATTGCCTTTTTTTGTAAAGTGATTCCCAAATTCGAGACGTATTTAAGGTTATTTGTTACAGGATTGCAATGGTTTTTTTCTGCGAAGGTCTGTCCAATCGTTTTACGATTTTACCGAAATCTGACAACTGTCGAAAAAAAACCATGCTTTGCTGGACATCATTTGGTACCACAACCGGCAGTTCTATGTATTGGAATGACCGGAAGAAGCAATTCCTTGACCAACGTTTGTCATCACAATAAATAACCATGGATCGGTTTTGCATAAAATTCTAAAAAATTCCAAGCACCTCTACTCGAAGACCCAATGTGATTTCTATACGAGGCTAATTTCGCCAATTATATAGTGTTTACTTTGTTTATACTTTTATCTTAGCATTTTATCCAGTACTTTCCATTCGTTTTTAATAATTGCACTTAAAAATAACTTGGACTACAAATTTACCTAATCGTGCTAAACAACACTTTTGGGCAGAAGCCAAATATTTGGTCGGTCGGTGCCTCCGGAATATAGCAATTATCATTAAAATACGGTACAACTAAATCTTATTGATCATCCAACTACGGACTATTTACTCTAATAAGATTGCATTTTGCTGCTTTTATAATCGCCCGATTTTCTTTTAATGATTTTTATGACAAGAGCTGTTAAGTTTGGCTAAAAACGCTTTAATTCCGTCACTTTGAACCAATCTGGACTCCGACCTACCGATCCTACAAAAGATGGGGGACACATTTGTATTTATATATGGGAGCTTTTAATCTAAACCAGTACGTTAAGCAACCGTGATATAAGTAATAAAATTGGTTGAATGAGCGGAATATATTTGGAGACTGTATCTGCGCTGCAAAGACAATCAGAAGATTTGTATAACACTTTTACTGGACAATACAAGTTCAAAAGTAAATTTACTAAAATTAGTCGAAATAGAATATGACTCACAAATTTATTTCCTTATACAGTACTTGTCTATACATTTTCGGTTGTTTCTACCAAAGCAGGATTCTATTTGTAGTACTTAATAGCTTTTTGCACTATTTAGAAGGTGTATTTCACCAAACTATTTGTAAAATACGAGTTTAAGAAGTCAAACAGTCCTCTTTGATCTCAATAAGACCAAAAGTAGAAAATAGCCGTGTCTTATTTAACAAGCAATCCAAATTAAATAAAAAAAATTGTCTTCTTATTACTAAAAATAAGCATAAATTTTGAAAATTCTTAATTTCAAGAGTAATTTTATACGGCATTCGCAAGTGCCATCGAAATTGTGTAAGTTCAAATTAAGTAACTGCCTGACTCTGGACCGAAAGTTTATGCAAACGACTTTTCGTTCGCATAGCCTAAAGTACGTGTCGTGCGTGAATGAAATTGTTGCCAGTTCAACAGTTCTAAATACAATCGCATATTTGGCAGGAAAAATATCTAATCTATACAATATAAAGGCCCGAGCACTCTGAAGCTTGTTTTTTTTCTGTGAAATGGCGGACGGAAATATATGCAGTTAAATACGCCAACTCGTTTTAATCGCAACAAATTTTCGGTTTATTACAAGCTTGTATACGGATATGTAAGAAATTAATATTAATCAATTTTCAATACTTTTAAAATATTCCTTTGATTATTTGCTAATGTCAACTTGAAACTAAACAGCAACTAGTCAAGGCATAAAATACGCTGCAGATAGAAAGCTAAAATGCTGCATGCAGCTTTATTATTTAAAACGCTGCAATATTAAATACTCGTTGGCATATAAAAGCGTTTGTGTGCAGGGAATCATAAGAAACAGTGTGTTACGTTTTTCGAAGTAGGACCTAAAAATAATAAAATTGATATAGTTTTTACATATTTTTTAATGCAACAATCTGGCAAAAATTTTGATTATTTAATTGTTAATATGATTACATATTTTGAGGAAACCTCTTCCTTGTGCGTAGAAACTCGAAAATAAAAAATCAAATATCTTTGTGTGAAGCTATTGTTCATATTGGCATCCTGGTGCCTTTAACTGGCTTAAAAATAAAATTACTGTCGGCCAGAAGGCAAGCGAACGGTAACGTTTAACATCGTAGCCCAGACAGTTAATTACGTATGTGACTTTCCATACAAATTGTAAAATGTTTTTGGGCGCAACTACAAAATGACAATTTTGTTTGCATATGCGAATGCCGTATAAAAAAGGATTTTAGAAGAGGTAATTTAAAGGTTCAAAACCACATAGCCTTTAAAATATTTTGAATAAATGAAACAATTTTAGAGTTTTTGATAACAGTTTAATTTTACGAACTTAAGCCAGGCTTTTAGTTTGCTTAGGCAAAAAACATTAAGAGCCTTAAGTATGACATAAAAATGCCGTGTTTCCGTCAGAATATTTTCTGCAATTCTGTGTGGGCTATTGATCTAAACAAATTTCGCTACAAATTCGCATTTTTTTCTTTTATCAAAATCACACCTTTTCGAATAAAAAGACGATCCAACCAGACCAGGCTTGCGAGGAATATTGAACATTGACTTTTAGCTTGTTAAATAAAACACGCCTAATACATGGTACAGATATGCGTTTAAAAGAACAACTAAAATAGAAACAAATCAACGTCTTCCAAATAAAAATCTCTTTGAAATTCTAAAGTACATAGTACGTATACGTACCCCTGTAAGATGGAATGAAACGATTTTCTAATTTTGTTAGTACAGTTAATATCATGTAGGAAATATGGAATATATATAATCTGTTAAATTGCCAACTTATGTATTTGTTTGTGTCTCCTGAAATGATATTTACTGTAAAGGCTTTCTCACTGTTGGACTGCTTCATTTTTACATTGCCATTCAGCACTTTCATTATTGTTATTATTATTAGTAGACGACTCCGCATGCTGTATCTGATGAAGAGCTGAAGTACTTCTGTAACTTTCCATTGCTTCCTGCTTAAAATGTCGGGTATCATGATCGAAATGATCACGATCGATCGTAGAACGAACTCCACAATCCAATGGCTGTTCGTCGGGGCTTTCACCATCGTCCATATCCAAATTTCGATGATCCTGTTGCAGATGTTGTGGTCGCGGTTGTTGCTGTGATTGATGATGATTAAGTTTCAACTGTTCGTCGTTGTCTAGTGTTGCCGACCTCTTGCCCAAGTCTAAAAGTGTGCCCGCCATTGCGCTTGCCGCAGCTGCTGCCGCATGTGGCTGTAGCGCTAAGGGTGAACCACTGTTGGCGGCTTCTGCCACCATAGTTTGCAAGTTACTGGCAATGCTATTGACATTGTGCCTGCGAAGGTTTTCTACAGCCAAACGATTCGTACTCAAATTGATGAGGGCGTTCATCATTACCTTGTGGCGTTGATAGTCTTTGCGAAGATGTTGCCGGATTTCCGTGTGGCAGTGCTCGTTATTGGTCACAATGATATCACCGATATCGGTGGTGGTTACACGCGCCTTGCAATTGTATTTCCGCGACAAGTTGCATTGCCAATATTTCTTATCTTTGCGAACGTACTGTATACCGAATGTATGGCCATCGTGTACCAGTAGAGGTTTGCCTCTTTGACTCAGCATAAATTCTAATTTGCCCTGGAACCAATGTTCACCGGGTCCAACTAAAGAGAGTTTGAAATGTGTATTATTAGCCAAGAATTTCACAAAGTGTAGGAAAAGCATTTGTTGTGGCACCAGTTTGTATGACGTTATGAATAGTCCGTTGCTCTGATGTTAACAATGATGCAGATGAGGATAACTTCACTAAATGGATGATGATACGAGTAAACTTAAACGCTCACAATGTTTTTACTGACTTGGTTTATTTCCACTACGTATGGGGATGATCGATCATGCATTGATAAATGAACAATTGTAATATTTACACATCACATTTGTTTTTAGGTAGTTGGTATTTAAGATTATTGAAATATATATGTGCGTGAAATGTCATGCTGATTAAGTTATTATTAAATCTCGTTGGGATTATTTAAGATTTGTCCAAAACAGCCGAGACTTTGAGTTATCTCCATGGATATTTCTCGTAGTTAGTAGTTAAAATATAAAGTAGTCAGTCTGCAATCAAAGTATATTCTATACAAAATATATCGGTCTGAATACAGGATATAGGGTGTTATCGTCTAGGCCGTTATTTAGTAGTGGTACTTACCCATTATGTTGTTGTTTTTAACTGTTTCTATCACAGTAGATAACAAATATACAAAAGTCAAGAAATGCAACAATTTTTTTAAAGCGTTTTTGTCCTATAAGCTATTAAAAACAGGTATAATTAATTAACCCGGTGTTATAAAAAAAAATTTTATGCGTTTTTTCTTTAAAAGATGTTCTTATATCCGTTACTTACTGTATTCGATGTTTTTAAGTGATGATGAATTTTCCCTGCAGATTTTGTACTGTTTGGAGACATTTTAATAATGTTTTTTCTAGGGAATATGACTTAAACACGTAATGTGTACAATTCGAATGTGTCTACGAGTATTAACAGGTCGATTACAGCCGTCTGTGTGATGATGAAGAGGAGATTGAGACAGTTTAGATGGGTGTTTTTTTAAGAGTTTGACAGCATAAAATGATAATAGAAGACAAACATATTTACGGAATGACATTTTTTATTGCAATCTGGAAGATAATTTTATGGCGTTATTTAGTTTTATTTATTATTTTGCTCTTCAAAACTCGCAAACAGATTTATTTCTTTTTCAAAGTAAATTTCAACGATTCATGTCAACACAGTTTGACATTATCAGCTGTCAAACCATAGTTATCGATATTTATCATGCCGCTTTAAATACATCCTATACTTTTTGAAGATCCTTCGCAAGCAGATTTTTTTCCTTTTCAAAGTAATTTTCAACGATTGATGTCAACACAGTTTGACATTATCAGCTGTCAAACTATAGTTAGCGATACTTATCATGCCACTTAAAACACACCCTATACCTTTTTAAAGATCCTTCGAAAACAGATTTATTTATATTTCATGTTAACACAGTTTGCTATTAACAGCTGTCAAACCGTAGTTATCGATAGTTATGATGCCGCTTAAAACACATCGTATACTTTTTTAAAGACGGTAGATCTGCTGAGTCTTCTAAACGGTTTGTAGTGACAGCTTTTTCCAGAACTAATAGCGTAATTTTTATTATAGACAATCACAAAGGAGCCTATATGGGTCACACAGTAGATGTACCGCGTGTCAACTTTTCAGGGTTAGACACCGGTACACGTCCTCCTAACCTAACCAAACTATTAACTGACCTCATTCAAGAGCCGACATTTTTCCAAGAAAAGGTTTTGTATTGGCATATCCTCAAGAGTTTACATAGTAGGGAAGTTTTATTTCTAAAATGATATTATTTTACACCGCCGCAAAATCTTTAATTCCACATCGTTACCAAAAATATACAGATTAAAACCTTAGGTACTTCTTTGGACTATACCAACCGCTGACAAATATAACTTTTTCTCGAAGTACAAAATAAGGCAGTGTTATTGTAGATTATTCAAAATGGATTGGCCGATGTATAAAAGCACTCATTTGAATAGTTTTCTCAAAAATGTCCTTTAATGAAGATTCCCACTTGTTGACATACGAGTACTACCTATGTAAGTATTTAAACAAATTCTTTAAGATTTAGCGGAGTCAGCTTATCAAATCGCCTCTCTCCTCTTTGACGTTCAAACCCAGACGTATCATATTCATTTTTCGTCGCTATTTTAAAATAGTATTTTTCAATTGCAGAAGATATAAAAGATACCAGAATTAAAGTTGTTATTGAATTTCGTTGTTAAATTTACATAACAAACATTATTTTGTAAACATGTGCGTTGAGGCTGCACTGTCGCTGATGTCTTATGACGCTGTCTTTATAATTTTTATCTGTGTACGCCTTGAGAGCCAAAATAGACCCTTTATAACTCGGTAAGGATTTACAATAATGTGCACTATAATTTCAAGACCTTTTTTTTACTAAAATCAAAATAAGCAATGCCTCCTTTCGTAAAATTTATCTCTGACTCTATATTAGTTAAAGTGATACCTTCCCAATGAAAAATTGCATGTATATCAGTGAAGGAGAAAATTGAGTGCTGGGCTTGCAAAGAAGGTTTATTTACATGATTTGATATTTATCCAAAAGTCATCCCATTTATTTTTACTTTAATTATTAAAGTCCAAAATTTTACTAAAACTAGTTGCAGTTCTTTTACATGAAGTGTTTTGTAACGTTTTGGTTTGTAAGACACATGCAAATTAGTAAGTTGATACTCCGAAATCAAAAGAATATGTATTGAATAACCACAAGGATAACACCACATCGTGAATATATGTAGACACTTAATATTATTTTCTTTTTCTTGTGGAAATAAAAGATTCCTTTGTAATGTTAAACTTCTTGAGGACAAAATTATAATACTCATGTCGGGTATTTCCCAAAATGATCACAAAATTATTGTCCGTATTTTCCATACATTTGAAAGGAAGGGGAATAATGTATGCTTAAATTTTGATAATTTATTTAAAATTTACAAAAATATCGGAATAAGTTCTGTACGAAACATTTATTATAAATTATGACGTGATATTATTCGAATTACATTAAATATATACACCACTATATAGAACTAAAAATTAATTTAAATAAATAAAAAAATAAATACTCAAGCCGGAGCTCCGTTATTTCATTATTTTTCTATGTGTTTATTGATCTTTTTTAAGGCCTTCTTAACTCAAACGTTGTATAATCAAAACAGTCTATTTATGTTTTTGAAAAATGTGTTTTTTTCAATTCTTGAATGTGTTCTTTAAATAAAAAGACAGTACAAACCTTAATTTTTGTTGCTGGAAAAGTTTCTAATAGCTTCTTATAATAGTATAAATGGGTGCTATGTTTGTTTTGTTGGGGTGTGAAAAAGTTAAAATTTTAAGTATTTGTACGAAATTTGATTTATATGAATGAGAACACTGAAGTCTACATTATGTAATTCAATTTTAATATATAATTTTTTTAAAAAAGTTTTATATTTTAAGATATTAGATTTTTTTTAGATATTCATAGCCTTCGATTTTTTTTTATTTTAACAAATTTGCGCTTTAGTCTTACAAATCCAAAACAGCAATCAGATTTATGGAACCGTCATAATTGTGAAAGTTATGGGCAAAAATTGGCGTAAACCGGTATTTTATTTTTTTAAAAATTTTATATTGTTTTTGCAAAATTTAATTTTTTTTCAAGTTTTCACGGTTTTTGCAAAATTTAATTTTTTTTCAAGTTTTCACGCTCGCCGAGTTTTTCAAAAACTTGAACAAATCCAAAACAGTAATGAGTTTTTGTTGATCACTATAATTGTTGGAGTTATGTGCAAAATACACATTTTCACGAACTTTTCCATTAATAGGCAACTGCGCGTTTTGCATGTAGCCTTTGATAAAAACTGGTTGAATTTACAAAAAAAATCGAATAGCTTAAACCAAACATTAAAAAAAAAATTTAAATTTAAAAAAAGTATAAAATTTGTTTAAAAAAAAATGTTATATATTAAAATTTAGCTGTTAATATAGATCGTAGTGTACGTACAAATCGGTCAATCATTTCGAGAACTGCAATATTATTTGTAAAGCTCAAAAATTCTTTTTTTTGCATTTTAAAATTTTCAAAACCACTCTCTCAAAAAAAAATTATAGCCATTTTTACGATTATAAAGAAGCGATTTATAAACTTTTCAGGAAAAAAATGTAAGTGCGTATTAAACATTCTGATCCAGGATTGAGATTAATCTTATATTTTAAAAAGTTAGGGAATAAACGGGAAAGTTCACTAAAAGAATGGAGCTGTGCTCCATACTATTCAAAGCTGCTGCGGCTCAAAAACGGCTTCAAACGATATATGCATTTAATACAGAAGCTTTTACATCACTTTAAGATTAATCTCCGACTTGAAAATTAATCGAGTAGTTTTCGAAAATAACAACAAGAAAAATAACAGGCCCCTAGCTTGAGTTTTTCGTTTTTGAACTAATATTTAATCCTTAGACAACCTACATAAGTATTAACTACATAACAGAAAGGAGAGAAACAACAGTGATTAAACGAATCTGTACATAAATTTGTATCTACTCAGTTAAGTAGCGTCTATGGTCTTCATTTAGACTATCTTACAGAGGCTCCATTTTAAAATTGTGGGCATTCCCACCGGGCGATATTGTAATAGAATCTATTACTTGTACTGGCTGGTGCTGGTGGTGTTGGTGCTGATGTTGATGCTGCTGGTGTTCCGACGTTGGTTTATTTCGTTGATGATCACGATCGTCATTGCCATGCATATTGGAGGGAGATAGTTCCGCAGCATTTTGTACCGATATATGATCATCCTTCAGGTGCACCTTAAGAGATTTGTCATTCGTATCGAATATATGATGGCTTGCAGTGCGATTGTGATCCGTGCTTGACGGTGGAGACATGTCATAGCCAGCATGAGTTTGCGGTTCACTGCCGTGCATTATAGTTGGAATACCATTATTAGGTTGCGGCGGTTGTAATGATAAATTGGGAACCGTTGTTGGTGGCAATAGTTGTGTTGTCTGATTTGGCATCGATACAAAGTGATGCGAAGAGGTAGGATTCAAAGCCGTTGCCTCAGCAGCGGACATGGCATGTTGCAAAGTGGTGGGCGGCGTTGGTGGTGACATTGGATGACCATGATGTGGTAAATAGAAGCTAGGTTGAAACATATTCGCACTAGGCGATGCAATGTTTTGGGCGAATCTTAAGCCCCCTCCTGCACCGCCAGACGATGGGTGTGTTGGTTGTGGATGGTTATTGCTGCCAACGTTGCCACCTGATCCTCCCGACATATTACCATCGGGCAGTGAGCCAATGTTATTTGCTACTCCGCCATTGGTGCCAGCACGCATGTGTGGAGGATGATTGTGCACTCCCGTGGCCGATATAATCTTTCCTTGGTGGGTAATACAGCGCGCTCGGCACATACTTATCCGATATGACTTACACAACCAGTATGTTTTCATGCCTTGTTGAGTGGCCACGGTGTTGTTGCGATTGAAAACACAGTGTCCATGCATCAGAGATGTAGAACTTAACATCACTACATTGGGACAGTCTAGTGCCGTGGATTAAAGGAACAGCAAACGAACGTGAAAAGCAGCATTGAGGAAAAAATGTAAATTATTTTTTTATGCATTGTTGTGTACGTACATATGTATCAATAGCTATTGAATACTGATTGCAGTTGCTTTTGTTATTTACAAAATCAAAAATAATGTTCATTGTTTTTTTGGAATTTCAATAAAAAACAAGTTTTATCAACAAATAAAAAAGGAAGTTTGCAGAAGTGCTTTAAAATTATGTTTCTTGTACATAAAAAAGTGCAGTGATTATATAGCGGGGATGCTTTTAAGAAGAAAAAATATGTACACATTATTGGATAAGTGATACTGAGGATTCAATTTACGTTCGAGTCAAAAATCTTTTTATAGTTTAACTCCTACACCTTATGATGAAACAGAATGTGTGATTAAAATTAAATTAAAAAACTAGTAGAGGATTTGCGCCATGAGATTTAAAAACTTTTTTCCGAAATGAATTTGCCAGGCTATGCCTAAAAAATGCACACCGAGCACGTGCATTTGTTGGAATATTTATGAAATTTATTATATTTGAAATACATAAGGAGGTATAAAAGGCGCTTTATCACTTACAAATGATAAAACAATAAGGATGAGGAAAGTAAAACATTCCGGAAATATTGTAAAAATCACCTATTTTTTTTTATTAATTTTTAAGAAGATTTTAACAAAGTACAGAAATTATTACTTATTTCCAGTTTACCTTTATTAAATATTTATAATTTATAATGTTTTTTTAATTAACTTTTTATAAATCGATATCAAATAAAGTTTAAATTCAATAAAATTTAAATTAACTTTTAATTAAAGCACAAATCGGACGATCCATGTCTGAACAGCCAGAACAGCAAAGCTGAAAATGGCTTTTTGTCCATTTTTTTAATTGTTTTCCAAAAAAGAAACAAAAAAGCATTTTGGTAAATTTCCGAGCTATTATTTTTTAAGGTACTTATAAAATGTTCTGACCCGATTGCATATGCAACAAATGTGGAAAAACGTCATTTTTTCTTTCATAAAATATTTATTAAAAACGTTCTATAGGAAATTTTTTGTTCTTGTTTGTCTTTAAATGGAGTCGCTTTTGAGAAGTTTAAAAAATCTTCTCTGGTACGTACATTATGTTTGGGTTAAACTGTATTACATCGTCATTACTTAGTCTAGATTAATAGTTTTAGGAAGAACTCATTTCAATTTATTGCATCTTATTGTAAGATAGACATACTCGTTATTGAAAAGGTTATCAATGTGTCTATCTTACGATGTTTCCTTATAATTATATATAACGATCAGTTAACCCATTGCGCAATGGTTTAAGATACATTTCTTTACCTTTATGTTTATGTTTAAAAAAATGCACTTTGCCTAGTTATGGCCGATATAAAAATGTATTCCTTGCTACTTTCTGTATATTCAAGACTTTTATTGGCCGTGTTCTATTGGCAACTCGTTATCACCTTAGAGACCACTAACTCGACTTATCATTTTATGCAGACATATAAACAAATACCTCAAGTAAAAGCTTATAGTATTATCTACACAAGAGACAAGTGGTACATACCTTTATATTTGCTATATTTTGGCACAGTTAGCTTTTAAACAAGGATACCAAATACATACAAGGGCAGATCAATAATTCCGTGACTCAGTTTTTGTTTTTTAAAAAAAATATTTTCCAAAATAATCACTTAGTCCAACCTTTCTCCAATTTTTGTATCCATTCCAAAACATAGGATTTTTTGAGGTCCATATAATAGGCATTTGTTTGATCGATAATTTCATCGTTAGAGCTAAATCTCTCTCCGCCAAGCCATTCCTTTAGGTTTGAAAATATGAAATAGTCACTGGGGTCTAAATCTAGAGAATATGGCGGATGAGGTACCAATTCGTAACCAGATGAATTATCTTGATGAAATGGTAATCGCGGCGCGCATCTTACAGGCAGATCGAAACCATACTGCCATATGAATTTAATTATTCACGCATTAATTATTCACATTAACAATTTAACGCACTTTTATTCTTCGATCGGCGAACACCATATCATAATGAGCACTCGAAATTCACTTTTGCCATTTTTAACAAAATCCACGAGGTTGTATGTTTTGAACACCTGTTAAACACAAAATAAATGGCGAAACTCTCTCAAAATTTGTTAGTAGTCTATTAACTGATGGTACTTGATGAGAGCAGTATTGCATTTCTTATAACTACGAGGGAAGTTGAAAAATTCACGGAATTATTGATCTGCCCTCGTATTTTATAGGTAAAGTGCCAAGGTTCGATAGGAATTAAGAAATATATTTTAAATTGTATTGCCGGGCCAGGGGCCCGTAGCTTGGAAAATAGGTGCCGCAACCATTTTTTAGTTTATAAAATAAGCTTTAATCCATATAAACGAAAAAAAAATACAAAAAACAAGGGTAATGTCGGAAAATTAAAGTTGTTCAGAAGATTTCCGACGTAGTTTACGATTTTGTAAAACGAATTATTATCAGATACAGTTTTTTTGCTTAAACGCATCAAATCATGTGACTCGTCGTTTAAAAACATTTTATGAGAGCACTTTACAAGTTTAAACCCTATTTAAACTACATACATCTTTGTTCAAAATTGTAGTGAAAAACTGAAACTTAATTAAATACAATTTAAAAATTAAAATTAAATAAAATACACCTTACTCGAAAATCGATTAACGTTTATTCGCCTACATTTAACAAATTATTAGAGAATCCATAGATTGGAAAGTCATTCGAAGAATTGAGAGCAATGGCCGTAGATTGAAACGTATGGAAACTGTATATAAAAGATTTATGTGAATAGACTAAGTTCAAATACTGAGCATGTCATAATATTAATAATGATAAATTGGTTAATATCACTTGAAAACCCGAATATCAAACTTCGTTTTTTAATAATAATTGAATTAGTTATTTATGTTGATATGCGTCGGATCGTGAAAAGGTCAATTGTACAAACTTTAAAATCTCGTAGACTCTTGCCTTTCGGATATTTTTATCTATCAGGAAAAAATCATATTTGATGTCGTTTTTAAATTTTTAATTAAACTCGGATCAAAAATTTAAATACAATTAAAATTCAACAAAACTTTTGAATTTTTGAATCGTTGCATCATGAACCGAATATTAAAAATGACCGAGTCCAACATATTTTTTAAATAATAACATATTAACCCCTATAAAAACCCGAAACATGTCTTTTAAATATGTTCGATATTAGTAACAAATTTGTGCATAATGAATGTTTGTGTTAGAAATGTAAATGAAAACCCCGAAAGAAAAAGGATTGAAGCTCTGTAGAACCCATTATGAAAGCAGATAAGTAACCCGTGGCATATGGAACAGAAATAGAAAAGAAACAAACATAAAAAGGTAGTGCAAGACGAACAAGAACACAGCTTACTTGGTGGAATATCCATGTGGTTGGCGAAACCTTTTGAGAAGTCTCCGGATATATTCAAATCATTCGGGTATTCCTGGCCACTGGGTGCTGGACCACTGTTATTTTTATAGAATGTATAGTCTAGGCCAAAAGCTGCTGAATTGAACGAATTGCGCAACGAAGCGGCCGCTGCAGCAGCTGCTGCTGCACTTGGACTGTTCGGATGTAGATGATGTTCAGTGTTTTCCCGCTTTACATTGTTTAAATCATAACGTGTCTCCACCATGGAAATGTGAGGCGTAAAGAAATCTTCCGTATTCATTTGATCTAAACTGCTGCTGCCACCAACTTCTGATCCATCGTTGTTTTCGCTACCATGTTCGGTGGGAGCCAACGAACGTCTGACTTTATTGCGCGAGTATATAGACAACGAGTCTGAATTGAAATCTGGCAAATGGCGTTTATGGCCTGGACCACCTGGACCAGAACCGAGGTGAAAACTGTGATGTAACTGAGAGTCATTTGTTTTCTGACTGTTGCTCGATATATTCAAAGAAGGTGATGCAGGGGACATAACAGGTGATTGCGTTCTTTGTGGTGTATTTGAGCTGCTATTTGCCAAAGCTGGTTTATCGGGATTATTAGCATTTTCATTATTGTTCACCGCATCGTCTTGTGGTGAAACAGCTGCTTTTGGAAGATTGCTGGATGATGGCTGTGGAGGTGTATCATTTTCTGCGTTTGCATTATGATTTATATTGGATTTGTCCGATATCGATGAAGCTGCCGAAGAGGAGTTTGTGGCCAGGCCCTTGATTTGTAGCAGCTGTCCAATTTTCATAAAAGCTTGCAGTTCCGTATGTTTAACATTAACAACTCCTTGGTACATGAACTCCAGCAACTCGCACATAATGGTATACGAGACATCTTTTAAGATAACTAGAGCGAAACAAAAAAGTGAAATCAATTATTTTTTTTTTTAGTTTAAAGAACTTTACTTGTAAACAAAAATATTCAAAATGTTTGTAAACAGTAATAAATGTACACAGGAGTTTTGGAACATCAGTGATATTTTAAAGGCCATTGAAAAAGCTGAAACAAAGTATTATGGCTCATTCGCATATACAAATAAAATCTAACTAATACTCGTAAGCGGACCGAAAAACCTCTCTTCGCACGGTCAAAACGCTCAAAAATGTTTTTATATACTTGTTATTTTTATACAGTTGGGATGGAATGTTCCAAAAAATAAATTTTTGGGCTTTAGTAAAAATCTTGCCATAAGGTTTGACCAATTACAATATCATCAGACATAACTACATAATATAGTTAAATTTAAATTAATATAATTTTTCAAAAATATTCAATTCAATTAATGATTTTTTTTTAAATTTTTAAGATATTTGCACATAAGTATAACAATATAATTTGATTTTTAGCACCGCCATAATTATTAAAGTTATGGCCAAAACACTAGCCTAGATAGCGACCCGATGCATAGTTTTACGTAGTGTTCTCTTAAATATGACGCAAATGTTTAAAAATTCGGTCAATCCGTTCCAGAACAGCAATAAATGTAGTAAAACCCAAAGTAAATATTTTGACGATTTAAAATTTTTCAACCCCCCCCCCCCCCCCCCAAAAGAAAAACAAAAAAAACGTGTCAAAAGTTATAAGGTTTTGAAAACGTCTTCAGTAACGCATCGAAAACTTTAGTGGCGCATTGCCTGGAAACGGCACATTGACTCCACCAGTTATTTTGCATATCGAAAAACGGGGGTTTAGGAAAACCGGCATTTCTTGTTTCTTTCAAAACCGTCTTTAAAAAAACCGACTGTCGGTTTTATTATTAGTAAAAAACCGGCACTAACCGACATTCGGGTTAAAGCCTTTTGTCTAATAATTAAAAATTTTATTCCATTCAGAAAAGAAATGATTGATCTAATTTTAGACTCTGAGAATGCATTAAAATCAGTTAGGACGAAAAGGGTTTGTTTTTTATTTAAAAATAAACCTGTACATGTCGGATATGCACGACTGCATTATATCCTGCTCTTCTGGAATGATAATATGGGTTAAAACACTTGAACGGGCTCAACATTTGCCCAGATTATAAAACTAATTTTACATTTGAAGTTGGGAGAAAATTCTATTGTTTTTAGTAGTCCATGTTTAAATGGGACGTATTTTCGTACTAAATTTAGTCAAAGAGCAAACCTAATTTTATATTTGGATTTATTGTTATTTGCTATAGAAATGTCCATGTATAAGTAGAATCCGTTTTTTGGGCCTATATGGTCAAAGATTGTATGTTTCTTTATAGTAATACTCGTATACTATATACTAAATCGGATGGAAATCGAAGTCAATATGCGTGCTCCTTAGCGGTTTTTCGTAAATTGGGAAATATCTTTATGCACCTTTTTATCTGAACTGATTAATAATCGATCCTAATAAACCAAATTTTATCAGTATTGGTTGTAATACTATATGAAGCTAAAAACATAAACTTTGTTGAACATATATTAGGGAGCTATATCAAAATCTAAAACCATTTTCTTTAATTTCATTCTTCATTTCATTGGTCAAAAAACTTTGCCCGGCCAAATTTCAAGAAGGTTAGAATCCAGTAGACATACAGGCGGACCGACATCATTAAATCGGCTGGTAATTTGAGTCGATCGGCACACTCAGAGCATTGCAGGGTATAAAAAAAGGTTTTCTGTCGGTGCAAATTGTGAGTTTCCTCAACTTTTACAAAAAACACGATAGCATAAAACCGAACTAACCGACATGTCGGATTTATCTATTTTTGAGAAATCGATTTGGTTTGGACATGTCGGTTTTTCGGTTTTGGAAACTCTAGTACTGATATAAACTTTAAAATTTGTTTTAACGAGTTTCGAAGGAGGTTCGACTCTTTCGACAATTGAAAAACGTCAACGTAGGTTAAAACACTCCATGGAGGTCGATGATTAAAGAAGTCTCGTTATATCTTAGCAAGTTAATCTTTGTTTATCTTAAAAGCGTATAAAAAAACGTGCGCATTCAAAAATTCTTAGCACATGGACAAATTTGCCGAATTTCGTGTTAGTCCTCGTTTCAATAGGCATCCGGCTTTAAACTCCTTTGGTACTCGTGAAAACAAGGCAGCATTCCACTACTTACACAAAATGCCAGTTTGAAGAAATCCAATGTATTTTGGTTTCCTTAGACTAGTTAATGTTTTGCAATATCCAAGACATAAAAGCTTTAATATCTCAAAAGCATTTAATAGGGTGAGAAATTTGATGTAATTTAAAGAACAAATAACCATGTATGAAATATAAGACATTTGTTTTAATTATTTAGAAACATTTTTTTTTTAAATCATTTTAACATTTGCATAGCTAATAGAAGAATATTAATAAAAAAGTCATTAACTCTCTCGAATGCTTTAAGACATTACGAAAGACTGACCCAAAAATCAAAATAAATTTAAAATGACAATTAGTTTTCACAACATTTTCGAGAAAAAAGTTTGAGTTTTAAACTTCCTTAAATTTTCGTTGAAAATAACCCTAAATTGATGTACATACGTACATATGTGTAATTATATAAGTAAAGTATGACCCTGAATTTATGTTAATTATTAGGTGAAAGGCATGCTCTTTCTGATATCACGAATGTACCAGAAATTGATTCAAAAACTCGTAACTAAAAAGTTCGACTTTATGTTACTTAAAAAAAAAACATTTTTTTATAGACATGTTAAAAAGAACATTTTATACATTTTTTCCCTGTGTGAGACTAAAATGATTTTAATTAGATTTGAAAAAATAAATCTATTATCTTAACACTTTGATTTGATTTCATACGACTAGCAATGACGATACTATTCGTTTGAATACATTTTATGTTTTATTATTATTAATAAATAACAAATATGTATTTGTATGAAAATTAGCGTGTCCCGTAAAAAGCAAAATTTTAAATTGTATGCCATTAAAAAGTGCAAATGACAAACAGTCTATAAAAAAAATTGTAGGGGATCACAATTTGCACGATTTTTAAAAATGGGTTCCCTATAACTTGCTTCAACAAAACTATATTTGCCTTAATTGGAAAAAATTATGACATTTTAATAAAATTCTTCGATGATCATTAGTTTACCACGTTTCTGATACTACTATGCATTATTTGGAATTTTTTCTGACGGTATCCGCTAATGTATATACTTATAAATATATATTTCATATTCTGTATAAAGATCATGATGTGACTGACGTTGTTCATCAACAGCACACAAAAAAGAGGTCAGCCGTATTCCGTAAGATGTTATCGCTTAAAGTAAAGTAATAACAAGTACAAATACTAAATCAATACATAAAATTATTTACGATAAGACAAAATATGACGAAAAAAAAACTGAAATCTTAAAAAACAACTTAAAGGCACCAGAACGAGTAAAACAGCATCCGAACACATCTACTTAAAAACAATATTATCACTTGTTCTCAATAATCACACAATTATTATTTTTTTTTTCCAACACGAATCGACAGACAATGAAGACGCTACGAGTCGGTTGGATGGACGGACGGAGTGATAGATAGATAGTCAAAGGGACAATTGGACGGACCGACCAATTGCAAGTATAGACGCAGTAACATACATATGAACGAATGAACGGATAGATAGATACGAACGAGATTAATCTAGGCAGCAAACGGCGGTGGCTGAGGCTCCACATTAATCGTGAAAATGTATATCACATACAAACAAATGCATCTTTATATGTGACGCGCAAAATAGAAAGAGACCTAAGGTTAAAAACCAGTTTTGTTCAGGAGAGCCATTTTAAACATTAGGTCCCTTTCTATTTGCGCTTAGAATCGTCGATTTCACTTTCATAAAACACGCATATCTCTGGAAGGGAACACTTTTGGGGCATGGGATCAGTCTCATTCGATGCTCAGATGTTGTCCACATCAAAAAAAAGTGAGAAGTTGATGAAAAGTTTTATTCAAGAGAGCCATTTCAAAGATTAGGTCCCTTTCTATTTGCGCTTAGAATCGTCGACTTCACTTTCATAAAACGCGCATATCTCTGGGAGGGAACACTTTTGGGGCATGGGGTCGGTCTCATTCGATGCTCAGATGTTGCCACATCAAAAAAAGAAAAAAAATGATTTTTTTACTCTTAGGTCCCTTTCTCTATGCGCTGTCACATATGGGTCGCCTTATTCATACAGAATTAAAAAATAGCGGTTGTTGTTAAAAATTACATATGAACATTGAACCTTTCTGGTATTTAAGGTTTCAAAATTCTCCGACAATTTGACTGTATCGCTTTACAAATGTACTCTGCAATAAAAAAAGATAATTTTGAAAACATATGTTGACGTCGAATTTGGACTTTAATTGGAGTGCCGTTTTTTTAATACCCAAAAACTCTTGTTTTTCTTGTTGTTGGCAAAAACTAAAACGCCGTGGCATCGTTCGATGCAATGATGCAACGTGATGCAATCGAAACCCGTTCTCATGTTTCGCCAAAGAATGATTAGCGAGATCCTTGCCATGTGGTGAGTTTGGGTACCGAGAAGTTCTGTATACAGTTAGCAACGAATATAAGAACATCCTTTATAAGAAAAAAACGCATTCAAGACATTATTGTATAACACCGTGTAGTTAAATAGAACTGCATTTTTGAATTTCTTGACTTTCTTATATCCAGTATCTACTGTACTTCCCATAATATATGTAGTGGTTGAAGCGCTGCGACAAAAATACATAATTCTCGGGTGTCCTAAAGCTCTTTATTCACTCTACAATTGGGTTTGTTACAACAGAACTATATTGCGTTACAATATAGTTCTGTTACAACAGAACTATATTGCGTTACAATATAGTTCTGTTACAACAGAACTATATTGCACGGAACTATTTGTTCGGGATTCCCCAATTGTCCGCAGTTTATATGGTTTTAATAAAAGTAGTCAATGTGTCATATATATCAGAAAGAAAGAAAAAAGTATTTTTCCGTATTTTTTTCCGTTAAAACATTTCAAATTGTTTTGAATGCAATATTATTAAATGAAAGACACATTTCAACATTTATTAGCTTTTTTGACTTTTTTACTGTCATTTTAAATCAAATAGCCCTTTAAACGGACTAAAACTAATTATAAGCATGCGAAAGCTTTGTAAAATACGAATCTAAACTCGAAAAAATATTTGCTAAAAGTCGTAATGAGTTTTTCTTTCTATAAATACTAATGTATCTTATTTTAAAATTTTCCCCTTTAAGGAGATTCTCTCTAGCGGATGTGATGTCAACGGTCAACACAAATTTTACTTCATTGGCAGGCTTCTTCTTTTCAGACGTGGTATTTTACATATTGGGCGGGAACACGTATTTTCAAGCGATTAACTTGCATAACACATCTGATAGATGTGGAGTTGTTTTAGGATCTTGAGACCATGGTTCTGGAATAACGATTCTATTATTGAAACAAATCCTTTAACACGGCTAATGGAAGTACCCTGTGCATTGCTTAAAGGAATATTAAGGGAAATAACTTAGTTAAACATCCCAAGTGCTTTTTGGTTTACCTGTATATACTCGAATAGCATATAGAAGCAAAAATACCTTCAAGTAAGACTTTAAAATGTCGCCTCTAATAACAAGTTATAAACATTTAACTAAAAAATGTGGTTAAAAATAAAGTTCAGTTTTTGTTTATAATTTGTTATCAATTGCTTATCTCCACAAGACAATCTCAGCGACACGTTAATTTAGACTATGCTTTATGATCCTGCAAAATTTGTTAAGTATTTATACAATTTTTAAACGTCATACAGCTGAATTGATATTAACAAAAACCGTTAACATCTTAAATCTTTGATTTCAAACATATAATTTTTGTGAATCTTGGTAAACTGATTTGATATTTGATTAAAATACCATAGCCCAGTCGAAAACGACATAAATATACAAAAATCAGAATTTGTTTAGAGAATAATAAATTAAAGTTCCTTTGATTAAATTTTTCTTATGTGATAAAAAAACAAACCCTAAAACAAACTGCAGCATTTACTGAAATTATCTAATTATGGGTTTATAGAAAAAACTTGTGCCTGCATCCCTAGGCTCACATATCAATAAAGTCAATCAAGTACAACTGTTACTACTCTATCTTTAAGATATTCGAAACGGGATGACAGACTGATGTTAAATATAAACATTACGAGTACGTACGTACACGCATGTGTATGTGTGTATGTATATTTACACAAAATCGATTAAAATACTTAATACATATTTTTGAGAAGAACAAAACGAGAACGACAACAACAAGTAATGATCACGGTATTGAGATTGTTTTGAACAAAAAAAAAGAACAGAAATAAAATTATTAACATCTCCTCTTTACTCTACATTTCATTTATTTCTTGGGTATTTTCAAGATAAACTTTGTCTAAAGTTCATTGAAATCGTGATAAATCTCGCATCATAGAACGGTCTCGTTCACCGATTATCTCTGCTAGTGAGTGAATGAGCGAGTGAGTGTCTCGAATCTTCATAAGTATTACTACAAATCTCAAGCTGCATACATATTTAAGAAGAACGACGACGTATGATACACAAATAAAAAAAATCACCCAAACGGAATTGGAGCAAATATTTTATAATACATACATAAATACAAGAGTATGTGTTTATGTCATAATTAAGCATTAATATTGGTTTAAAACTATAGTCCATTATGATTAAAATGTTAGGATTTAGTTGTGGGTCTAAACACGCCTCATACATGCGTTCCTTTGCATCGACCAATTGGAAACGAGTTGCGAGAAATAAAACATTTCGTTACGCCTGTGATAAATGTTTATCGAATCGGAATAGTTCTTTATTTATGGACAATAATGAATTTTGACAATCGTTAGTGTTATCTACGAAACACAAGAACAATAAGAAAATCAATATACACTAATGTACAAACACCTGATAAAAACGGCCACAGAATACAGTAGAACCCACATAAATATATAGATTGCATGTGTATAAACTGGGTGGTTAAAAATGTATAATCCTATCGGAGGATGCTAGAAGCTTTAGCAAGAGACGGAAACTGTCACATTATTATGCCTTACACCACACTATGGTATTTGTATATATTTATATATTGTATTCTTAAAATTACAAGCTCTTATAAAATAATGAAATGAAGTGCTGATGTTAGAACACCTAAACGAGAGGAGAAATACTTATACACCCTTTATATTAATGAGATATGAACGTCCGTTCGTCTTGCAAACATAAAGAGATTTTGACGAGATTTTTAAAATTTTTCCGGTTATGCTATTAAAATTTGATCTTTCAGATTTCTTTACAGCTCTAAACACAGCATTTTAAATCTGATTCTGACCAATCTTTATAGCACAGAATTTTATGAGGGGCCACAACCATGTCTTTCTACCTCTTGTTAAAGCTACCAAACAGATTTCTCTTCCGATTTACATTTCCAGCAGTTCTACGAGCAACATTTAAATCCGAACTTGCACAAATTAAGCATGCATCGCTATGTCTAACAAACACCTGACCCTGGTTAATTTAGACTATATGAGTACATGCATTCAAAAAGCGTCCATAAAAAGATACCTCTCGATTGGAGGTTAAGCAAGTATAGAACATTTGTAACTGAAATTTCAGAGAGTATGTTACAGGCGATATATAACAGACTCTATAGTAAATCGACTATATCAGTCTGGTTTTTCATATGGCGCCAATAAAAAGGTGTGTACTGATTTAAGGCATCACCGCTTTACAAGTCACGTTTTACACACAAAAAAAACTTAAAGTGGCAAGGATTTTTTAATTCCTGTTGTCTGCTTAGTTGCCTGCTTAGAATACAGAACAAAAGAGATGTTTACGCTCTCCGAAACCTTAACCACATAATAGGTGATTTACGGTAAAAGGTTAAAAACTGTCGATATAAGGCATCAGACGTTGAGTAAAAGTTTAATAAACACTATAGGGACTCTGCACCATCTATTTCAATGGTAAAAAAAAGGGGTTTACTGACTTTCGTTGTGGTCGTACAAGTACAAATGACGCTGGACGTTCAGGACTCCCAATTGAGGTCTATACACCCGAAAATGTCGAAAACATCCACGATATGGTGTTGGCTGATCGAAAAGTAAAATGCGAGCAGTGTGTTTTAGATTTTCAATAAGGTTTAAGGCAGCTGTCTGAAAGATGCGTGCTGCGATTACCATTTTACAAGATATTGCACATGTGTGCAGTCTCAATGGCAAAATTGAATGAATTTGGTTACGAATTTATACCTCATCCGCCATATTCTCCGGATTTAGACCACAGTAACCATTTCCTATTTCCAAACCTAAAGAAATGGCTTGGTGGAAAGAGATTCAGCTCCAACGATGAAATTATTGATCAAACAAATGCGTGACATTGAAAAATCCTATTTTTATATATAAAGATATATAAAAATTGGAGAAACGTTGGACTAATTATATTGAGCTAAAAGGAGATTATGTTGAAAAATATTTTTTTACATGCAAAAAAAACTGTGTTTTATTCGAAAAGTCACAGAATTATTGATCTGCCCATATTTATAAGAAAACTTAGCACAGTCTTAAGTGATATCGAACATATGCCGTACTTTACGATCATCAGTAATATTTAAGTTAAGCATGGGATCGTAATCAATTGAATTTGTGCTGTTAATAGCTTTTCAAGACAACACAATTCTTAAATGCTGCTTCTTTAATTCCCAAATGTCATTAATCCTGTTGACTGATTTGCAAGAAATTTGAACTGTTTAATGAACTTTAACGAAGACTATGTTAAAATTTGGGTTTTGAATTGGAATGAAATTAAGTATTGATAAGATACTCTTCTTACGAATATGAGTATATCTGTAAATTGAAATTAAATAAAAATAAAATATCATGGTGGATGCCGATAATTGGATTTAATAGCAAAAATGCTCTTGATAAACACCGTTGTACAGATGCGGAAAAATTGCAATACTCAACTCTCTCCCGCAATTTATATTTATTATTTTTTGAAGCACACCACCAGAGAACCCCACTTTGTTTTTCTTGAAAAATATTTACAACTCATTTTGGAATAGTAATATCACCTGAAATATTTAAACACTAGGCGGAAGAGTTATCATATAATACATATTACAGAAGTTTACAACAGTTACGCAAATTTAGAAGCATTTATTTAAGAGTTAACGGTCCCGCACAAATGTATTATTAAATATATATTTTTCTGCAAGTTTCAATATTTTATACGTGTTTATAGATCAGAGAATTATTTTCCGGCAGATTTCTTCTTCGAAAGTTCTATTTTTTGTTATCGTTCTTAATTCCACAATCTTCAAGAATTAAGATTTAGAACTCTATATTTCCTAAATGTTACACATCGATAAGTGTCTCACTTATAGTAAAGTAGTAGTAGATTTATACTTTTTTAAGTAATTTTTTTAATGCAGAGTCCACGTTCTAACACCGTTCTATTATATTTAATATATATTTGGACAAAAGTATGAAATCGAGAGTACTGTTGTGCGAAAAATGTAATTATTAGATGTTTTGAAATAGGTTCAGCTTCAAAGAACTATTTTGTGAAACTCTGGTTAAAGATTAGTTGCTGGGGTAGTTATTAATCAGTCGGCTAAATAGAGCACCTAATAATACTAAATTATCAAATTGGACGGTTTGCGGATTTTAATCTTACCATTGTAAGTTGAAATGTGGTTAGTTTGTTGGTTTTTTGTTTTAAATATTCAAAACCACTTCAACTGATGTTTGGTTTCTTTAAAATATATAACAACTAATATTAGAATATTTTATTGGCGTTATAAAAATTATTGATTTTCGACACAAGAGTTCAGAGTTCTCTGAACGACTAAATATTGATTTCTACAGTTTATACCATTGTGGCATTGATATAAATAAGTTTTAGCATATGTACAATTTTCGCTGTTTATCAATACCTCAAGTACTTAAATTACACAAAAACAAGAACAACGCTAAATCGAAATATTTATTTTATGAGTACGAGTATTACGTTTTTTTCATTAGTACGAGTAATAACAGTTGTAAAAGTTCAGAATCTAGTTTTATGACTAAATCCTGATAAATTTCTGATTAATGCATACTGAAAACTTTTCCGTTTCGAATTGTCCAATGAGTTTAATTTCTTCTTTAAGTTCTCACATATATAAATTTAAAATAATGTTAATCGAATGACAGAAAATTGCAGGATTTATTTTTCAGATTAAAGATTGATATGGTGATTATTTGCTATGTCTGGAGAGCAAACTGTAATAGTAAAGTTATTAGTTGACAAAGAGTGTCAATTTTGTTTTATAGCTAAAAGAAAAGTCCTACTTTACTCAAATCGATTGGACTACAGCTCGACTTTTCATGAAATTTTGAATTATGGTCTTGCCATTAAGTTTTAGTTATTGAGACTTTGCGAAAAACACCACTATTACAATGTGAATATGTTATTTTTCTTGCCGACTGATGTGATGGCAAGAGTAGACGACTTACATACAAGTAAGCCCAGGCTCAAATCCAGCGAGAAACTTTTCGAGTATAAGATAAATATCCATGTCATAAAAGGGCTACTCTGTAATATACCAAAGCCATCATTAAACAATGTGTAAAAGAATTTTATGGTGCACAGGTTGCTGATTTGAGAGAAGCTCCACATTTTTTCCTTGAAGGAATGTTGAAGAAATTAAGTATTTTACTTGCAACCCAGCAATTTTGGATAATACTTAATTTTAGTTGTTGATTTAATGAAAAATTCGACAACTAGTACAATTGTCAGAGAAGTAGTGTATATTATGGTAAGACAACATACATAATGTTGAGGCAATGAAAATGTCATTAAAGTTAGTTTTTTTTATTTTAGCGATTATGATGCTATGTAGTTTGATTTCAAAATTCATATCAATCGTGCAATATCTTCAGAGTCACACTTAATGATACAAAATGAAGTACTGAGACCAGATAGCTGACAGCTTTCTAATGAAGAAGTTCGGAGTGTCTTTAAGTTTCATAGCATTCTTCGTACAATCTCAATAAAGGGAATTACATACGGAATCTTGTAGTGAAAAGTCAGACCCAGATTTGTGGAAATCTAAACACAATATATTATTAATGATATAATAATATTTAACAAGCTAGACCAGCAGCCACCTTGCATAACTATGTCGTGTCTAGATCTATGAAAAATTATGATGGTTACTCGTGATTTTTGGTCTTGATATGGCCACCTTTACAAATCCTTAATACTCATTTCGTGTACATGTGCCATTGTTCCTTCCCATAATGGCCGGGGCATACAATTTAAGTTCGGATCGAATAGCTAATGTATTTTTATATATAGATAAATGTATTTTTTTATAAGTATATTGTATGGCACGCAGTATGTGCCGACCGAAACTCTGTAGAAAATACCAAGTCCTAGAATATTTTGGTTGTTGTTGTTGTAACAACAATATATTTATTTTGAAGTCTTGTTCGTCTATGGGGATCTGCTTCGATATCCAGGTGGAGGAAACGCGCCATTTGAACTGGATGCGTCTACAGATACCTCGGGGTCAGCTGAGTGGGCTTGGCCGGACAATTGCAATCCCGCGACAGCCGGTTCTATGTACCGGATTGACCCGAAACAAACACTCTTCGGCCAGGGGCAGTCACCTCGACAATATATGTTTTTTGTTCGAAGATCTTGGTATAATCTACTGGCGTCACGTAGTGTGTGGAATTCTAGTATAATTGCGGCTCAACCTGTTAAGGTTGAGAACGGACATTTTTGTATGTTATCTTTATGACTTCTATACAAATGACTCAGGACAGAAAAAGTTGGCAGTTAGTACTTTTTTGTTTAAGCTTCAGAAGTATCATGATACTACCGCAACTGATTTTGTAAAAATATCTTTTTTGTTGTCTACTTTTGTTACTGGAATTCTATTAAATATTAAAAATACAACAATATTTAAATTTTTGGAGCAAAAAACTATGCCATTATTAAGAAGATACCTTAAGTCTGAGAGTTGGAACCTATGAAAGTAATACGGTGCGGTGCAAACATTGCAAATCTCGAATCTCAGATATCTTTAAGACTATAGAAAATCATATTTGCCATTTGTGATTTTCTCATGTTGATGTAAAGTTTTGAAATGCATGTGGCATGACAAAAAATATTTCTTCAACCCCGATGCTGTATATTGCATATAAATAAATGTTTTATAGGTCCATTATCGTCAAATAGCGACTGTTGATTTGGAAAATGAACTTCAAAAGACATTAGAACAATATTTTTTATGAAAATCTAAAAAATTCAATTTTTTGAGAATTTTATTTATATTTAGCTCGTTCGTTTTATTTCGGTCTGTTGCTTTTACACATTGAACAGGGATTAACCGGCTCAAGACCTCTTGCTTCTATATTTAAATAGATGACAAGTTTTTAACAAAATGGCAAAGTGACATTGATTTTCGTGGCTGCACACTGCTTTTATCGTGATTTCGGGTCCGTGACAACCCTCTTCAGAAAGCTTTTTACAACACACACACACGTTGTAAAAGAAATCTATTGATGGCTCTCCCTGTTCAATTTTATTTATAAAAAAATATTTTGTACAATGTATCCAAATGTATGTTATTGCATTTAGATTTTAAAGATATCTAAAGCTAGATGGGGTTGCTTATACTTTTGCCCACAGTAGTTTAAGTAGCCCTCAGACTTTATTTCGAGATTATCGGCAGTCTGAGTATTGTAAAGTCTACTATCCGTATTACTATAGTACTTCTAAAAGTGATGCTTCTACATAATTGAAGTTGAGTATTCCTTCTTTAACATTCGAAAGGATTGATCTGAATTAAATGCAATAATATTTGAAATAAATTAATTCAAGTTCTTATAGTGCACTTCCTTAAAAAAATCCACAATTTTTTCCAACGTTGATAAATTGTTTATAGAAGACGCCGTGCCGAGTGTTAAAACCTTATATAAATAAAAACGCCGAATTGTCCAACCATTATATATATTCGATATATTTATGGTCATATATGTACTCGTTTGTTTGAATAACACTTTGCACACTCACCAGTTTTTATCTTTTTATCGCATAGTAAAAATCGAATTTATTGCTCCATCATTTGGGACACATATTTAACTGGCTGTGCTACTGATATTGGGCTAAAATTATTTCATTTAATATCTTTTAGGGTTCTCAAGTGTTTTTGTTTATTTTATCAATTGTGTGAGAAGATGTGATACGTACTTTGCGCGACTATCAGACACCAAACCTAAATTCAACCCTTGTAATAACATTACACAGCGTTCAGCGTGATAAATGCCGGTGATTTCGGTGGAGAGATCATTACAGGATAATGAAGTATTCTTAGTATTGTAGAATTTTGAGAAAGCACGCCCAAGGACAACGTGCTTTTAAATTATTTATTCGGCTGGACCAGACCAACTGTAGAGCTAGCATAAGGTATTCAAAGTTGGATTTTGAACTTTTACTTATACTTATACTTATACTTTTTCAATACAAATGGTAAGCATATTATTTATTTTTAAATTAAAATTCTGCGAAAACAAACGACGAGGAAGTTTAAATTTTTGCAGTCTTTGCGTACAGAGAAATCAAAGTTTAACCAAAAAATATATAAGGGGTACATTTTGTTGCTTTTATAATGTCCCAAAACTTGAAACGTATTTGGTACATTGGAAATAAATGGAATTTCTTAAGAGTGATATCGCACATATCATATTCGTAGTCATTTATGAGGTGATATAAAAGCCCCTAAAAAATGTTGGCTTTTCCTAACCGGCTTTGAATCTGGCTTACTTGTGTGGTAATCGCACATTAATTCAAAACAAAGTTGAACGAAAAAAAATGAATATGGCAAACTTTTTGGAAACTATCTCTTGGTAAATGCAAGCAATGCTTTCTTGGACAAACCCCCTAATCATAGAAAACTAATAATGTTCCGAGTAAGGCTCATTGATCACAGAAACTATCTTCGTTGGTTCATTATGGGAGTGTTGAGGAAAATCAGTAGGGACCCAGATAAAAAAGATCTAATCTCATCTAATTATATCTGACATCAGATCTATTTAGTTTCGAACAGATCTACACTTTTTTACGCGGGTATATACACAAAACAGTTGACATCACCGATGTCAGAAACTCAGCTACCTGTATTGTTTTTTATGAAAAATAAAATTCCACACGTATCAAATAAAACTTAAGACCACTTTTTAGTTGAAAATGGTACGCAGGAACCTTCTGCGTTTGTTGTTTAGAATTATTCTCTTCTGTTGCTTTGTTGTAAATAAATTTTTAGTATTTTTTGTTTTTACTTAGTGTTATTTATAAGCTTTATTAATATTCTTTATCTTAGAATGAAACACAAATTGAGAATTGGTAATGGTAGTAGCTGGCAAACAGTCCAGCCCGTACCTTTGCTACTACACTTGAAAGATAAAACAACATTTTTTATTGCATTTCGATCAGATAAAGTCGCCGAGTGTGAGCGAATGTGATATGATATCCATTCCATAGTCCACCACCAGACCAAACCACAAATAAACAAATACATATACCCAGTACCCACTCACACACCTACATATGTACACATTATTTATGAAATCGAATGGGAACGTCGTACATTCACGTGCACGTATAATTTGTGGCTCAGTTTAGTTTAGTATGAGGTCAGTCAAAAAGAGGACTAAACATTTGACAATACTAGTTGTGTACGTGTGCGTGTGTGTACCCAATGAAGTCTACTCGGACTCGTTCGTATTCGCTTGCAATCGTCTGAGTTATCACGCATACACATCTGTCAAAAGCATGTTGGTTTTATCATTGCCTATATAAATACAGGTATGGCCGGAATTATAGCTTGACTACTACATTCGATAATTTTCCGCCATATAATAATAATTCAAAAGATTATAACAAATTTAAAAATCATAGAATTATAATACTTTTCCGCAGTATGAAAAAGGTCTTCACTTTATAAATATTTTAGTCCGTTCGATGAATCGAACTATAGAAGGATTGCTAGCCAACGAGCAATATGCAAGTTATTCGAGAAAATTATGACGAACTTTGTTTCAAATTATGTGTCGCATATACAGCATCCATGTCAACCAGGCTTTCGTAAGGGTCATTCTATTATAACAAATCTATTACAGATTACCTCCGAAGTTATAAATGAGGTTGCTTATCGCACGCCAACAAACGTCATGTTTAATGACTTTTGTAAGGCATTGGATAAGGTTAATTACAGACTCTTACTATTTATCTTAAACAGAATTGGTCTTAATGCTAATTTGTCTTTTCCCATATCTTATTGGTACTACATTATTATGTTGTACTGTTTGAGAAATGTCTATTGAGACCAGTTCACACAGTCCCCTAAAATTGCACCCTGCTCTGGTTTTTCTATTTATTAATGACTTGCCCAGTTTTGTTAATAACTCTTGTGTACTTATGTTTGCGGACGAAGTGAAAAAATGTTCATCTTACTCAAACATTATGGGCTGTCCCAAACTACAGGATTATGTCAGTAGTTTTTATTTCATTCATTTTTTAAAAGCTTGTAATTTAAAGTAAATTTTAATTTATAATTAACCGTGATTATAATAAATTACAATATAACAACTACTCTATGCTCAATACTAAATCTTTGGTAAAATAAATTCATTAACATTAAATATTGTTGGAAAAATAATAAACATATGAATGCAGTGTGTAGTGCGGTATTTATATTCCCCTAATATTCGTTTCGGGGTACATTGATAGGTTTTTGCATTGTAGTTTCATGGAGTTTACAAAAATAAGGAGTTTACTTCACTCCTATACTCGTAAGTTGTGTAAACTTCAGAACTAATCTTTGTAGTTAAGTTTTTTCAGTTTGGCAGGTCCAGAAGAAATCCACAGCTTATAATTACCCGATTGAATTCTGATTTATGTCGATCATTTCACGTGAGAGTTGCTCGTATTTTCAATAGCTTGCCTGTCTCACTCAAATCATTAAATTACTTCTACCTTACTTAAAGGAAAACAATTGTTCAACATGTGCAACATAATGATTTGTAAATAAATAAAAAAGTTTTTTCTGCGGGTATTGTTTTATCTTTGCATTGAAAAATTAGCACTAGTGGTCTTAGTGTGTTTTATTTTCATGCTGTTGTTACACTACGAAACTTACCTAGTAATATCTCATGAATGCCTTTTTTGCGTAATTTAAGATATATTTTTTTATTTTATTGTAGACATAACTTGTTATTTATTAATATAAAATTGTTTAATCTTACTATAAGTTTTTTGTATATTTTAAATAACCTGAAGTAATTTTTTAACTACATAAGGTCTAAAGGCTCGTTACTTTTTGAATATCAATAAATGAAATGATATGAATGGAAAATTAGAAAAAAAAATATTTTACTGCACTTTGAAATGTAAACTACAACAAAACGTGATACAGATGAAAATTTGTATAAGAGTGTGAATATAAATAAAAATTAGATAAAAATAAATAATCAAGTTTCCAATTAAAAAAAAGTATGTAAGAAAAATAGTAAAACTACTTTGCTTTTTTATGTCATCACAGTATATGTGTTTCTCTAGTTCTTAAAAAAGACAAAATAGATTATAGACAAAAATGACTTCGGTAGAGTTTACGAATGCTGTCAAACGAACTATAATGCTGCGCTTATTTATGACATATATCATCACTATTCTCTGGCAAATAAACTACGCTCCAAAAATATTCAAATTAAATCATTAAGGCACCTATGACTGATTATAGGTGCCTTAATGATTTTAATGGCGTTCATATCCTCGAAGTTTTTCGAATAAATTTTTTTTTCATTAAAGTTTATCTTATGACCGACGTAGTTTTTGGGTGCACATAATATTCTAGTGCAAATACTAAATCTAGGTATTGATCTTTCGATTAAAAAAAAATATTTTTTGTATTGGTATGGGATTCCAAATATTTTTATCTCAAATAAAAATAGAGTCCGTCCTTAAAGATATTTGATAAATACAGTGTCCGCCGAGAAGGTATACTACTTTGTTTTGCATATTTCATATTTGGCAGTCGTAGAAATAAAGTATTCTAAGCATTTTTCTTAGAATACTTCTTTTTTCATTTTAAGAAAAAAAACAAAAAAATATTTTTTAACTCATAGTTTTTCGAGAAAATAGAAATTTGTAAACTTTTTGTAAAACTGGAAATATCAAAAATGTCTAATAAAGTCCCATTTAGACCTTCTCGATACTAACCGTTAAACTGTTACCTAAACATAAAATACCGCATTTTAAAATACCTTACCTCTGGAGTTCATCATATAAACCAGATTGATTATCTTGATAACTTAGTTTAAGATAATATAATTTAATATTAATTTTTTGTAACCCCACGTCTCTGAAAATATGTATTTTATAAATTTATTTGTAAAATATATCTAAATAAAGAAATTAATAAATAAAATACCTAACCTAATTCTGTAGTCAAAAATTTTAAAACAGCGCTAAGTTTAGCCTGTCAGTTATTCATATACTTATGCATACCCCCATCATGGAGTGGATTTCACAGTATCATAGTCGGCAGACTTATTTGCAAAATGCCAACTCTTTAAAAAGCACATACGACATACTAAATTAATTCATTTAATCAAGTGCATGACATGCAATTTGATCTAGATTAATATTGATATATAGTCAAATAGCAGCAATTTGCATTACTATCGAATGGAAATAGCACAACCCGGGTATTTTTGAGATTTTAATAGTAAATATAAATAAGTATGAAGTATAGTCAACATCTTGATGTCAATTTTGCAAAACTCGTAGTACAAGTAATTCCAAGTGCAAATCCGGGTAAGAACATCTTTAAATTCGGTTGTGTACCTCGACTTAACGCCAAAAAGATTAATCTCCCAGCTAAGTTAAAGCTTCCGTTTAAAACGCATTAACCTATCTAATCCGGTATTTAACAGTAGGTCCCTCTCAGTAAGTATTAGAACTATATAGTGCACAGCTTGCACGGATTTTTGAGAGAAGTTCCCGACTGTTCCTTAATAGGATGTTAAGGAAATTAAGTAACTAATCTGAAACAATCTCCCGCCAAAACTTCAACGCACAAGCAATGTTACAACTTTTAATTTATTATTAAAAATTCTAAAATAGAAAAATTAAAAACAATTAAAAACAACAAATAGAATTAAATATGAATTAATTAATTTACAATAGCCTTACAATCAGATAAAAAAGAAAATAGTAGTTAAACAAAGAAGCATCATGGATTTGTAATCATTGGTTACCTCTGATAGTGAAAGACGAATGTTTGTAAAACCCGACCCTAATTATACCGATCGACCCAGAATCACTGTCTGATTCCATCGAACGATATCTATCTGTATAGAGTGCATAGTATTCAAAGTACAGGTTGAAATTAAGAGCCGATTTTAATAGAACTTTGTTCATTAATCAGGGTTGGGCCTATATCGGTTCATGTTTTCATATTATTCAAACGTCTTTCCCGATTTTCGAACCATCAACTGCACCACTCAAATTTTAAATCCGATTCTGATCATACTTCGCATAAAGCGTTTTAAGCGACAAATACAAAATATCCGTAAAATTTTAGCACGTTAGAAGCGAACAATAATTAACTCCAGTGAATCAAAACAACATCGGTCAATATTTTTTACTTTATATAAGTCCCACACAAATTCCTTCCCGCATTCGCATACCACGTAATGATCGAACAATAATAACCCCTGGTAAAACTAGACTATATTAGTCCATATTTTCAAAAAGCCTCCATACAAAATCGTTCCCCATTTGAGGGAACAAATTAAAACCGATCTTGCTTTAATTTATTATAATCGTTTGTATGAGGCATTTAATTAATTGTAGTGGTCCCTTAGGATTTTGAGTTCTATAGCTATAATAGTTACAAATACGTACGTAAAGTGGTAATGCAAGGGATATAAAAGCCTTTGTATTGAGATAGCGCCCATACAAAGGTCCCTTCCGATTTGAAGCTGTACTCTTAAGTAAATATTTTAAATCCAAACAAGCTTCATTTAAGCATAGTGCATTATGAGCGACTTATAACTGTCCCTGGTGAAATTGAACGGGTCTGTGTTACAAATACTCACTACAAAATATGTCATGCCCGCTCTAGAAGTCACTTATGAATTCCGACCTTTTACAACCTTCAGACAAAGACGCCGAATGTTTTGAATAGCAGAGTCGGGTAGGGTTCCTCATTGTCGGCCACGGGCGACTTTAACTATTTCTGATAGTTACCAAATAAAGAAATGACCCCGAACCGAACAGTAACAGGAAAAATTACACAAAATTCTGCTCTACTGACAGCATTATTTAAGAATACTCGTACAATCAAAAAATGTTTCTGTAATAATAATTTACAATCGTTTGTAATAACAACCATGTTAGATTGAATCAAACGAGCTAATCTAAGGATGTTTTTATTGTACTCGTAAAAACTACAGTTTATTAAGCAATCGGTCATTGTTAAAACGTCCCTGTAAATTTGTATCTTCAAAAGTACTTCTATCACAGTTTACTTATATTGGACCCACATTAAATATAGTTCATATTTCGCAAAAATATTTTCTTTAATTGTTCTTTTGTATTTTGATATGCTTTCTTTCTTAACATGTCTCGTAAAATGCTATCAGTTTCTCTAGAACAAGACCAATGAAACAATGATAGATATAATTTTATTACGGAAATCTCTCAAATTAAATAAAGTAGCAAATTGTGGTATTGATGTTATAAAAAATATTGGTATAAACAAATAAAATCTTTTATTGTAGCCCAGTCATGTTGCTTGTTTTATCAGTTCAACCAATCATTGTAGAACTTTTGTTGCACAGGTGAACCTACTTAAAGTTGAATCAACGGTCATTGCCGGCACTTGTCCAACCAAAGACTATCGAATATATAACAGTGAGATCACTGACATGATTACGAGTAAATCGCTATAGTGATTGAAATTCTAAAAAATACATAAAAACATAAAATTTAATATCTCTAGTAAAGATGAAACACATAAAAATAGATAATTTATTATTAGATTTTATAGTTTAATAATACATATTTATTTTATTTGGTAAGTCAAAGGCGTGCATAATTGTTTTTTTTATCGTTTTAATAACAGACCTTGGATAGGAATATAAACATCGATTATTGTTGTACACTATAGTGTACAAGTTGCTTATGTTGCACTCTAGAAATGAAGGTTGATATATTTCAAAGCGAATCCAAAATATGTTGGCTCTAGCTTGCTGCATTCGTGAGCAGGGCTAGTTTAAAAATGGAAAATGGAATTTTCCCTTTAATATCGTATTTCGATTTAACACATATGGTCAAATACATGACAAAATAAAATAGTCCGTTCGTGGATCCTGCATTAAGTTTATAGTTTTTAATATTTTTTACGCTAAAGTTATTCAGAGATAAGAACAATTGTTTCTTTTTTTAGACTGGTCCAGCTCACGATAAAGCCACCAAGAAAAATTATTGGTTATCCCTCTACAACATATCAATTGTCATTTCAAAAGGGATACATTTTTTTAAGCTATTCTTTTGTACGCGTAAAACAAAACTTTAAAATGGAATACGAACTTAAATATCAATCAAAAGCTAATGTCGTAGCAGATTGATATCAAAATTGATTTGGAATCCAATCCACAAGAAAGTTGTGGTTATATGCAATTGTTGGTACCTCCAGAGTCCCTACTGTAATTTTAAGTTAAGGGTTTTTTCGTAAAACAGTATTTATTACCCAAGTTGATTTATATCATACAATTCGGCACAAATATCGCTCACAGAACAAACAAAAATACGAGTAACTTGAGGATATTGTTTTTGTTTTTTCTACATTTACTATGAATGACATAGTTAGTGCGACTGCTTGTGGTGCTGAATGAGTGTGTTGACGATGGACAGAAGGACGGACAAACAACTGTTGAAAAATCGTCGTTGCTTTCTGACGGCCAACGCTGATAATTTGAAATTTTGTTGTTGATGTTTTAGTCGAATCCAGGGGTGGAGTGGATAAAGCACAAAAACAATCGAGTACCTAAGCTTTCTGTTTATGGCCGCAGTTTACTACAGGTGGCTGTTGCTGGTGCTTGGTAGCACAGAAATCGAAATGAAACAAACCAATTCTATATCTTTTTCTTTCGTAGTGTCAAGTCAAATTGATGCGCTGCATATTACAACAACCCACAATAAAGAGGACAGACGTTTCATTTCGACTGTTCGTCACTCAGTCTATCCGTTTCTTCCGTGGTGTTGTTTGCTTAATCAATGTCAAACAATAAATGTATGGTATGATTTGATATGTTCAATGATAAATAATGAAAAGAAAATATACTACTACGTACGGGGAGTGCATTAGTTATTCTAAACCGATTTAAGGTTCTTTGGTACTTAAAGATTATTATTATTCAGGTATTCATAAGTTAAAAGTTCACATAGACACGGTGGAGTCGTCGCCCGCTCTTGTTTTATTTTTCCTTCATATCAGAAAACCTTGTCATACATATCGACATATGAGTATTGTAGGTACTCATGCATATATGTATGTATATTTATTCTAAAATATAAATATTTAATGCATATATCTACAACGTCGCCTTATATTTTAATACTACTTATATACCCAACTAATTGTTTGGGTTTTATGTACTTGAACTCATTTGTTAAATGCAAGTAAAACAAATTATTCCGCTGCATTTTTTTCTGTCCTATAACTCAATTTATTTTATTCGTTGTTCGTTTTTTCATCTATTGGTATAAGTCCAGATTGTTATTGGCGCACATTTTCTATCCCTAAAGTACGAGTATTTGGTTAAAATATGTTTTATCGGAATTTAAGTGGAAAAGCAAAAAATCGGAATCATGACAAAACCATGGACTTTAAATTAATGTAAAAATAAGATTTTCTACATTAATTTAGAATATGGCAAATTCCAGTGAAAATACTTTTTGATCCATATTAGAAGCAATACAGATAATTCTCAAAACATTTGTTCACTTTCTGTGAAAAAATGTCCATTTCTATTGTTATTTTGATTCCAAAGAATTTTTTTCTTCAAATTTTTAAAATGCATGGCAACATAGTATTGTCAAATTATTTACTTTGAAAACAAAACATAGCGTTTAAGGCCTTTTGCCTTTATAAAAGTTAATTTAGGATAATAAGTTCTTAAGTAAAGTCCACCTAAAGTTACAAAGTAAAAATATATACTCGTACATTTCCTTAATAACTTATTTTGAGGTTTAACATGTAGAATTGCAGCAAACGAGGCTTATACATATAAATTAAAAATTATCGATGTAATTATATATGAACAATTTAACCATTTTATCATCTTCTGGCAAGAAGATGAAATATACGTACAAATGTCTTATTGAGACTATTTCTGAAACTCTACATTTGGCTGAAAATCTTAGCGTAATTATAAAACAAAAAATCGACTGTAAAAAGGAATACTGATAATTTTTTTTTTTTAAATTTTTGGTTTTATTGGAAGGTTGAACTTTGTCATTTAATAATGGAACACCATCCAATGCGTTTTTGCATTGAAATCGAAGTTTCCGTTGAAGAAATTCGACCCGAAACGTTCGACAACGTAGTGAAAAAATGGTTGATTGGATGAGGTACTACAGAGCCAGTTGCGTTAGTAATATGAATAAAATAAACTAAACAAAAAAAAAACTAGTTATATGAATGACATTGTGTATCATTATTAAATGAAAAAATTATCACTTTTTTGGCTATTCAAAAAATGCATTTTATTGATAAATTTCTTTAATGAAGATAAATTTGTTTATATTTACACCTACAGGTGACTTGAGATATTAGCAAAACAAAAAATGCAACACGGAAGGCACAAATTATGTATATTGATATCGTTATTGTTTGCGCGTAACCAAAACCAGATGTATCAATACGTATAGGAAAATGTGTACTAAACGAATTTATTGACCATGGGCAGAGAGGCGTGGCTAAAGTGGGCTTTCAAGCTAGAAAGACAAAACTAGTTGCGTGTATAGTACTAATCACCGAACAGATCAATAAAAAATTGGGATTTCGTTGCTGAGTGATAGATCAATTTGAAGCTGTATTTTTGGTTTTAAAAATATGAACGAGCCTAAAATTGTATTAAGTTGTTAAAAAACTTTTTTGTGGCTCAGAGCCGAGCAGACGAGCTAAATGTATTTGTGTACACATGACAGGATAAACCTTATAAAGACTGTGTTTAAATCGCAATGGGTTTAAGGCAGGGGTAAAAATATGGATTGAAATAATGCTAGTGGCAATCATCATTTTTATTATTATTTTAGAAGTTTACACATTGTGAAAGTTGAAGTCCGTGTATTTTTTTCCGTGTATTTTTTTAGGTGACAATATACATTGACGACGACAGCTTTTTATTTTCCGATTTATGTGTTGTTCTGAATTGAAAAGGAATGTAGCAATTCACTTTGAAAAGGCTTTTGATCGAATCGGCACGCATGTTATTCTTAACACATTGAAATTGTGGGGTGTCGGCCCCAAAATTCAAAATTACATTAAATCATTTTTGTCCGTGCGCACTTTTAGAGTAAAAATAAACAACTATTATCCTTGGCCAACGGTATTCCACAATGTTCACCATTGTCGGTAATACTGTTTCAAATAGCCTTCAATAAAATCAGCGCAATTTTTAATAAGCATAAAAAAGTATACCACTGTCTCTATGCTGATGATTTAAACGTATTGAGCATTAATGAAGAGTACAGTAAAACCAACAATCTTTTCATAAATGTTGCAAAAGATATAATTAAATGGGGAAAAACATCGAGAGGCAAAATTTCGTTAAGCAAGTCATCGGTGCTTCACACTTTCCGGAAACACAATTGCAAACCTAACGAATTGACAGTAAATTATCGCTGGAACGAGCATATTTTAAAGTTGAAAAAAGATCTCACAACCAGAGTTAACTTAATCTAATATCTATCTGGCAGAAGCTTTATTCACATCAACACTTAAATATACCTGGTCAAAACTTAAGTTCTCAACAAAATAGGCTACAGCTTATTTTTATATAGAAATAGTCCTAAATCAACGCTGAAATACATCAAGTCAATTTACCATGTCAGCATAAGATCCAGCATATATGTCTACCGAATAACACCAACTACAATTTTATATATACTTATAGAATCTGGACAACCGTCTTTAGAGGAGAGATTTACTGCCGCAAAAAATAGATTGCTACCTAAAGTTTTGTCTTTCAACACGTCCATCATAGATGACGACGTTTCTAAGGTAATCTCAGCAAAATGTGTGCATAATAATATAATAAACTTCAGAGGAAAACTTAAAAATGGCCCTACTGGATGTATTCAGATCATTGCTGTTATACTTCACACTCTGCATTTGTAAAAGAAGAGACCCCGAACGAACATTTTTACGACCTAGTGTCTAAACACTGGGATTGGAAAATTTTGTTTACAGACGCTTCAAAAATTGGCGATAATGAATGATATGCTGTTGTTGATAAAACTGGCAAAACAATTCAAACAAAAATCTTAGACGATCTCTCATTGATTTTCACTGCCGAAGCTACTGGCATTATGCAAGCCATGGATTTCGCCTTACAGTCAAAGAAAAAACAATTATTTTCTCTGACAGCTTATCAGTGGTAAAAGCTATCACAAATATATCCAACGTGACCTGGACATCAATTAACAAAATAAGGAATTTACTTACAGCACATAAGTGTAAAAAGAAAATTGTTTGGATAACCGGGCAGTATGGAACGTTAATGTAAAAGTAGGGAACGTTAATGCTGATTCAGTCACCAAATATGCCTGTTCAGCTCCTGTAATTACAGACCCCATAATTGAAAAAGATCTTAAAAGAAAATTAGTAGGGGAACTACGCAAACAATCCCTTATCTATCAATCGTGAACATTTTCAACACTACCACTATTCATCTTTTTCAATTTCATCTCCCTTACAAAACTATCATAAAAATAAGAACGAAAAAACTTTAAAAGTTTGAAATGTAAACAGTATTAGCTGATGGCTTTTGTAGCACAAACGTTTCTAACCATAAATATTAGCCTTATATTCACTATAAGATTAATATAATGTTAATCTTTGTATTAAGATTTTTAATTTGCATTATACTATTAAGGTTTTAAACTTTATTACAGTCAGTACTCGTAGTATATTATATTCTTAATGCAACTTGTAATCTAGCTTTAAAAGGCCTATAGGCTTTGGATTACAAGATTTATAAATAAAATGAAATGAATAAATATATAAGATGGTGACACAAACCAGCTGTGACGGCACCCAATTTTCGCAACAATCAAGACATTAATGATATAATGTTTGATAATGTCTGAATATATTCTGATACCAATGGACTTTCCGTTCTTATTTATTTTGGTACAGTCACCGGTTTACGTGCACTCCAATGATTGCATAAATAAATGTGTGATATTAGTTTTTGGGACCAGAAACGTGGGCTGGAATCTGCTGGTATACATACATCCATATATTAATACAAGTTATAATTAATTAATTAATTTTCATATCATCTACTGATAGAATTTTTTTTTTCAATCCAAAAAGACTTGCATAATATCCCTTTTTTGTACACACAATTATTACTATGCAGTCAAAAAAACATAACTTCATATCTACCTCAAGGGTTCTCTTGGTTTTTAAACTTTAACATGAAGTTATAACGAGACAATTATTCAATAAAAATCTGGTACAACAGACTTTTGAAAAATAACTTATTTCCTGTTGTTGGCTGGACACACTCAAACGATAAGGGACAATTTGGGGATAATTGGCGATGCTGGTATGCAATATTCTTAAGTGATAGTTTTGCGCTGTTTCAGAATATTATAAGCACGTTTCCCCCCAATTTTTTGTGATAAATGAAGCACATCACAAAAAATAAGTTGTACGATATATGTTTGTAATAAATGAATAAATTATTAAATGTAATAATTATTTTTTAAATCCGTTTAGATTCCGGCATTAATTCATACGATTGACATGCTAAGGGATATTATACATAACCAACTCTTAGCAATTGATTATTTGTTCAGCTTTGCTTTGTGATCGTTTGAAATCTTCAAACATAACAAATAACACTGTTCTGTAAAAATTAACATCACATATAGTTTTCGAGATCCGATTTATTTAAAAATGGGTAACATTAAATGGTAAGAAGTTAATCTTTCGTATAAATCACAATTTTTACCAATCGTATAACAATTGTGGAATAATTTTGTTTTTAACTGTCAATTGTAAACCAATTATGGAGATCTTCCACTCGTTCTAGCACAAAATCATAAAAAACGTACTGTAACTATTCCAGAATTGCCAAAGGTTAGGAAAATTAATGAAAAAAGTAAATAAAAATCATTGGGATGGGCAAAAGGGACACCCGATTCGGATTCAGGAGATCATTTTACATAAGGATCAGTTGATTTCGTCCAAAGAAGGATTTTGTTGCAGTTCAGTGTAATTAATGTTTAAAATATTTTTCACCGATCTCTTACAGGCACTTTAAGCAATGCATATCTTTTATTTAACTGAACTGAATATTGATTGGCTTTTTAGGGTAACTTTATACCCCATAGGCTAAATAAAATATCCTATAAAGCCGATACATTTTGTAGACGATCTAGCAATGCACGAGAGCGATTAAACGTATGAAGCTAAGACTCTGAATGGCTTATAGATAATGATGCCTTAGTGTCAAAACTTTTAAGGAATAGAAATGGGCGGAAATGGGCACAGGGGAGAATAAGTTTCCCTTTAAGAGAAACTATTTGCTCAATAGTGGAACAAAATAACAAGATGTCAATAATAAATTTTATTTACTTTACTAAATATGGAAGTTTTCTAAAACAAAGCATAATAATGCTTGTTACTAAAGGTTGGCTGTGACAAAATATACAGCAAAATGCGGTGAAACTAATTTGATCTTGGCGAGTCCTGATTTGAACACTTAATATGTCACTGACGGATCTATGAAATAATTATATATGTTTAATAATTTAGTTTATTTTGTAAACCATAACTAACACATTTACGGCTTGCGCTACATTTTGCGCTCTCTCTTTTGGCACGTTCCGCTTAAGCCCAATTCGAAGTAACCCTTGTTCATATCGACAATTGCTTTATACGTGCTATAAGTCACTGGGGATATTACAACAAAAAGATCAAACAATTATATGAAATTTAAAACTAATTTTTATAGCGATGGAAAAACTATACACAGGAAAGTGCAAACATTCGATTCGATGCATAGATAAGGGCTCGACTCTCATAGTCCCTCCTACAGTTTATACTCTACAATGCTTTGGTAAGTATGTTTGGTTGTCCAAATATCATTTACATTTAAACAGATAAAAACTTTCATTCTTATCCTTACTGACCCTACAGAAAGTGGGTTCTAAAGCAGTCACAGAACGTATTTTACATTTTACTGACAAGCTCTTGTCTATAGATTTATCTCTTACTCCCAAGGGCACCGATAATTAAGAGTTTGAAAATCAGCCGTTGAAAAAGGCTTTATGCTTATGTTAACAGGATGTCAAGGGAACATAGTAAGGTCAAATATATATAAACAGAAACAAACGGTGTACATAGTGCTGTTTTAAAGCAAGTGAATTGGTTCATATCGATACGATAAGTTGGACTTCGGCAGCGCCTAAGTCCAACTAGATAGACTAAACGGAAACAAGTTTCATATAGCACTCATGGCCACTTAAATCTCTTTAGAAATGCGCTGGTGCGAAGGCAATATTTTCTAGGCCGTCACTCCATTATTTTGAACATTTCTCAAATTATCCAAACTTATCCCGTCAACTTTTTAAAGGTCGTTGCTACCAGTAGCATAAGAGCGTAGGCAGTATTTTCTATGCCGCCTATCAATTATATTGAATATTGTTTAACTTGTTCAGATTAGACATTGCTTTTTCGAATGATGCAAGTTCAAAATATACAAAGCTATCGCAAATAACGCATTGTGTTCCACGCTGCAATTGATGACATATTTGTATATCCTACTACTCAAATGGCAGGACATGATCACAGGAATTGGGCAATATATGTATTACTATAGTACCCTATTCCTGGTTGAATATACACAATATTCGGTTTGGCTTCCATAACGTAACATAACGAAACAATATGTAAATGATTTTGGATGCATTATGTATCTTATATACTCACTTATTGGATGTTTGCACGGATTTGTTATGAATATCTCTTGAAAATAAGGGCTGCATATTGCCAGCACGATTTTATGCGCCTGCAATAACTTGCCATCGCAGGCCAAAGTCACATCGACCAGATCACCACGATCATATAAACTTTGGAAGCCCGAAGCAATGTTTTCTTGAAAGTTCTTCCAACACAGTTTGAATTCATCATCCATGATGTTTTGACTTGTCCTTGTTTCTCAGACTACAGATAATTTCTTTTTTTCATAAATAATATGATTTTATTTTGGTATTTCAGTCTAGTTAAGGGGTTAGTTAGCTGACACTCTAGACACTTGTACTCTAGTACTTGTTTTGTTTTGGTTATTCTCTTCGCACTGACATTTGGGTTGGACACTTTGGAGACGGCGAAAACAAAAGGTATCGGAACGTTGAAGTTAATGGGAAACACGAAATGTCGTGAGTATAACGGCAATTAAGTTTTATTGTTTTGGTTGGTACATGTTTGCGTCCTGTGGTACGTGCTGGTTTCTTCTATCCTTTGCCTTTATTATTGTGGGCCAAAAGCGTTGATTGTTTCTAAATTCAAGTGAGTTTATTTCTTTTTGTCGTTTTCAAACTGCATGGACGAAAAGGTAAAACTTTGTTTTGTTGACACGTTCTACACTGGATTTAATTTACTTCGCATACGTTTTACACTGGACTGACTTAAAATTGCTAGAAATTGTTTCGGAATTTCAGAACCACCGTCCACAAATGACTGAACTGAACTGACGTGACGTTTGAATACAACCGAAAGTCAATACCAAAGCATGATAACAAAAACAATAAATCAGAGTTGCCAAGTTTTATTGATATCCGTGCTGTCATTCTACGGAATTTCATGCAAAACTAATGCTTTGTTTACATTACAAGTTGTAACCCACACCGTGTCGATGTCGACATTACATCAAAGACTATGAAATAGAAGAAGTGGTCGAAATACTTCTTCTCGGCAGTATCGTTCAAAAACATCACTTTAGTAAGAATTTGCCATTGTTAAATTCCGTTCAGCTGTTTTGTTTAATAGTACTCAGCTGAAATGAAAAGTTGCAGGAGTTCGCAACTGTTATCGGGATGTTTATAAGAGCAGTGTAGACTTTTTTCTCCATCTGCAAACGAAAATAAATGTTCTAATGATTTTTTGGTGAAAGAATTTTTGACAGAAGCAAAAAAACAACAATTTTTGAGGTTATTTAAATGAATACGGAATATGATTAAAATAATTTAGTTAAAAATGAATAAGGGTTGCTTCCTTTACACAACCCTACGAGTATAATACAAATTTTCCTGGTAGAGATAAATAAGCAAAAATTTCGTTTGATGTGAATACTTGGCTTAACGCCGGCTCCGAACGAACAATGCATTTTATAGAGAAGTTTTAACATGACTTGGAGATAAATCTCTTACTCGTAAAGTCGCCAGCATTTACGAGGTGGTAACCCGCCGCATAATTTTTAATAACTTCTTTTCGCGACATATAAGTTTTTAAAAAAATTAATAATTTTAATTTTTCAGTTCATTTTGTTTCATTTTTCTACGGTACTGACATGTTTGTTACTCATCATGTGTTTTCCAACTTCTTTCAAATCTCATTTAGCCCAACTTCTGTAGTTTATCGCCAATAGTTTCAAAGTAAAATCGCTACGGATAAAATTGTCCAAATATCGTTTGAATGCCAGATTTAACAAACAAATTCTTCTTTGATTTCCACATTTCTGTAGTGCGTTTATGTAACTTGGTTGAGAACTTCTCTATTGAGTGTGACGTCACATCAACTCTACTAGCTAAACTCAATCGTTGAGAACGTAGTGTTTATGTAAGTCTAGAAACTCACCAATTGAGAAGTTCGTGTTGAATTGATATTTTGACATAAGAAATTGTAAACAAAATTGTTAAATAACAACAGACGCTGTGGAAAAACTTTTGAACTATTTGTTATAATCCTAGAGTTACAATGAACTTCGTAATATTAGTGTTGGGTGATGCACACGATAGGAGGAACATGTTGCGCATGCACCGACGATCATTAAGGGATGCAACTGATCCATTCCAAATCCCAAAGGCACGTTTTAAGGAATTATTCAGATTTAGTAGAGATGCAGCGCACGAGCTTTTAGAGGAAATATCCCCTTTCATGAAAACTGGAATACGGAATACTTTTATACCAAAGAGCATAAGGTTGTTGGCAGGTCTACATTATTATGCTACTGGCTCCTATTTAAGAGACATTGGTCAGGATTTCATGTGCGCAATGAGCAAATCAATGATTTGCATTATTGTAAAGGAAGTCTCAACTGCGATTGCGGTCAATCTTTCTCCAAAATATGTGCGTTTTCCGTGTACTCTTGAAGATCAAGAGAAAATCAAGCGACGGTAAACAATATACATACATATTTCATACCTATTTCTCAATAATAATGCATTGTATGTTTAAGTTTTTATGATGCCACTGGTTTTCCTGGAGTTATTGGTGCTATTGACTGCACCCATGTTAAAATAAAGAAACCTTCAATGGACGTTGAATATTGCTACAAAAATCGGAAGGGATATTTTTCAAAAAATGTGCAGCTAATTTGCGACTTCGATCTTCAAATATTGGCTACTTATGCACGTTATGGTGGTGCTACCCACGATGCTCACATATGGGAAAATTGCGGAGTTAAAGACTTTTTGGAAAATCAGTATAACCAAACAGGTGCAACTCGCTGGTTAATTGGTGACTCCGGATATCCACTGCAACCCTGGTTATTGACGCCAATTCGTAATCCCGAAAATCAAAGTGAGCAAAACTATAATTACCATCACATAAGGGCACGTAATTGTGTTGAACGATTGAATGGAGTTTTAAAAAAAGTTTTTGGCTGTCTTTCTGGTGATAGAGGTCTGCTTATGAGCCCTAGTTATACGGGAACAATTATAAATGTCTGCTGCACTCTACATAATATAAGATTAAAAAAAAATCAACCTATGCCTGACGTGAATGTAGACCTAAGTGAAAGTGAAAACGAAATTCAACAAACAATTTCTAATCAATCTGTGTTGAATCAAGCACGAAGAGTTCGCGAGAATATAGTAAGGAACTATTTTTAATTTTGATATAAAGATATAAATGCATGTAATATTGTATAAAGGCCCTTGCGGCCGCAGTACATGGGAGCTAGTGGGCCTTCTCCACTGCAACACCCCCCCCCCCCATTACCTCAAATAATAATAATAATATTGAATAAACTCAATAAAATTTATAATAACAATTATTTAATTTTTGCTTAATTTTTCTACAAGCATTGTTAATATCATATTTGTTTTTTTTGTTCAGCCAATGTATCTTTAAGCGTTGCTATTTGTTCTGCATTCTGCGCAGATGAAATGTCCAGTGCACGCTCAAAAGTGGACATTATATTTGTTGGACGATTTGCGGTTTTGGCCTTTTTTACTGGGGTTTCGATGTCTTCATGAAAACTGATATTGAATTCATCCTCCAGATATTCTTCAAACAAAATTTCTTCGTCTTCAACGTCTTTTGCTTGTGTTGGAGGTGCCTTTAAACCTAGTTCCTTAGTTGAACCATCACCCTCAAAAACGTCCTTGGCAAAAAACTGAACCATTTGCTCGTCGAGCTCATCCATTTCTTTTGGACCGGATGTGCTCGGCAGGTTTCCAGTTTTAGCTTGGAATCGCTTTAATGCGCCGAAGTGTCGTTTGACGGACGTCTTCCAATCAATCCAACACTGAAATAATACAACTTTATATATGTAAACTTCTGTTCAATTCAACCAAATTTGACTTACTCTTTTCCACTGATCCCCATTCTTTGAGGCTCCACCTTTGCTATTTAGCTCCTGCGCTATAGCCATCCAATCCTCTTTCTGCTTACGAGCACTATCCGGTCCAGAAAATTGACCGCAACCTAATGCACGGTTTGCCTGCATACATTGGAGCAACGATTGCTTTTGAGCCTTCGTCACTCTTCCCGCCAAAACTTTTTTCTAAAAGAAAAAAAGTAAATAAATTCTATGTTCTACAAATAATAAACATAAAGAAGCCAAAAATATGTAAAAAAAATCATATTTTATAAAGAAATTTGTTTTTGTTACATATTTATGAATTTTTTATGGTTTATATTGCTTACCGTTTCCATTTCTCACTGATTTGTACAATTGTCAACCACGCTTTACTAGTTGCCAATTTATCTACCAGTTGAGAATGATTTTCTCAATTCCCCACAGTTGACAAACCTTACATAAACACTTTAGTTGAGAATGACGTCACATTCTCAACTAGTAGAGAAAAAACCGATAGAGAAGAGTTACATAAACGCACTACTGGGCAGTTTTATATAATTTTTCTAAAACTGTTTTTCCCGAAGTAAATACAACCAATGTGAACCAAATATGGTGCGGTGCACTGCACATCATTGCCTACTCGTTAAAAGCAACCCGCAGCCGAAAATCCAAACGTAACTGCCAGCTGTGTAGCAAGAGGAATTAATGATGATTTGAATTCCAGTCCAATTTTATCTGTCATCAATTTAAAAGCATCGTTATTGATGCGTACGAATTTAAAAAAATCTATACATTTTTATTTAATATAGCAATAATTCAAAATTCTTACATTTTCCCGGCAACATTTCCTTTCAATATTTTCGAACGCTTTCATTTTGTGTATTCATATTGAAGAATGTACCACAACAAATGCGATTATATAAATTTTTATGAAAAATTTAAATTTTTGATTTTAGCAATCACTGGTCGTGTTTAGAAGATTGGTTACGCGATAACTTCACACCAGAGTACAAGAATATAAAAATAATTTTGTTTACAGAAAGCTGTAGTCAATTTTCGTTAAAACCTGTTTTTTAAGTTAATAACATTTTTGGGAAGAAATTTATTTAAGAATAACATTTAGCGAGCTCAAACGGTTTATGATGCTTAAGGCCAATTAGTTTTTGTATACGAAGAAATTTCATTTTAATTGTTCTTAAATCTTTGAAATTATTTCCTAGCGACCACTTACTCGTTTAATAAGCGAGTACCAACTACGCCTACTTGCTTTTTACAATGGCGATGTTCTATTGGCAACTCGCTTAGGAGGTCACTAACGCAATAACTTCACACCACAGTACAAGAATATAAAATGATTTTGTTAACATAAAATTATATACAATTTGAGTTAAAATCCATTTTAAAATACTTAAAATTTTTGGTAAAAAAGTTGTAAAGAATAACCTTTAGCGAGTTTATAATTGATTATTACGGTTTATGATCGCTGGAATAACTTTTTTCTACAAATTACAATTTTTCAAATCAAACAGTTGAGATGCATAAGGCCAATTAGTTATTGATATTTTTTTCAAAAAATGTGCAGCTAATTTGCGACTTCGATCTTCAAATATTGGCTACTTATGCACGTTATGGTGGTGCTACCCACGATGCTCACATATGGGAAAATGGCGGAGTTAAAGACTTTTTGGAAAATCAGTATAACCAAACAGGTGCAACTCGCTGGTTAATTGGTGACTCCGGATATCCACTGCAACCCTGGTTATTGACGCCAATTCGTAATCCCGAAAATCAAAGTGAGCAAAACTATAATTACCATCACATAAGGGCACGTAATTGTGTTGAACGATTGAATGGAGTTTTAAAAAAAGTTTTTGGCTGTCTTTCTGGTGATAGAGGTCTGCTTATGAGCCCTAGTTATACGGGAACAATTATAAATGTCTGCTGCACTCTACATAATATAAGATTAAAAAAAAATCAACCTATGCCTGACGTGAATGTAGACCTAAGTGAAAGTGAAAACGAAATTCAACAAACAATTTCTAATCAATCTGTGTTGAATCAAGCACGAAGAGTTCGCGAGAATATAGTAAGGAACTATTTTTAATTTTGATATAAAGATATAAATGCATGTAATATTGTATAAAGGCCCTTGCGGCCGCAGTACATGGGAGCTAGTGGGCCTTCTCCACTGCAACACCCCCCCCCCCCCCCATTACCTCAAATAATAATAATAATATTGAATAAACTCAATAAAATTTATAATAACAATTATTTAATTTTTGCTTAATTTTTCTACAAGCATTGTTAATATCATATTTGTTTTTTTTTGTTCAGCCAATGTATCTTTAAGCGTTGCTATTTGTTCTGCATTCTGCGCAGATGAAATGTCCAGTGCACGCTCAAAAGTGGACATTATATTTGTTGGACGATTTGCGGTTTTGGCCTTTTTTACTGGGGTTTCGATGTCTTCATGAAAACTGATATTGAATTCATCCTCCAGATATTCTTCAAACAAAATTTCTTCGTCTTCAACGTCTTTTGCTTGTGTTGGAGGTGCCTTTAAACCTAGTTCCTTAGTTGAACCATCACCCTCAAAAACGTCCTTGGCAAAAAACTGAACCATTTGCTCGTCGAGCTCATCCATTTCTTTTGGACCGGATGTGCTCGGCAGGTTTCCAGTTTTAGCTTGGAATCGCTTTAATGCGCCGAAGTGTCGTTTGACGGAAGTCTTCCAATCAATCCAACCCTGAAATAATACAACTTTATATATGTAAACTTCTGTTCAATTCAACCAAATTTGACTTACTCTTTTCCACTGATCCCCATTCTTTGAGGCTCCACCTTTGCTATTTAGCTCCTGCGCTATAGCCATCCAATCCTCTTTCTGCTTACGAGCACTATCCGGTCCAGAAAATTGACCGCAACCTAATGCACGGTTTGCCTGCATACATTGGAGCAACGATTGCTTTTGAGCCTTCGTCACTCTTCCCGCCAAAACTTTTTTCTAAAAGAAAAAAAGTAAATAAATTCTATGTTCTACAAATAATAAACATAAAGAAGCCAAAAATATGTAAAAAAATCATATTTTATAAAGAAATTCGTTTTTGTTACATATTTATGAATTTTTTATGGTTTATATTGCTTACCGTTTCCATTTCTCACTGATTTGTACAATTGTCAACCACGCTTTACTAGTTGCCAATTTATCTACCAGTTGAGAATGATTTTCTCAATTCCCCACAGTTGACAAACCTTACATAAACACTTTAGTTGAGAATGACGTCACATTCTCAACTAGTAGAGAAAAAACCGATAGAGAAGAGTTACATAAACGCACTACTGGGCAGTTTTATATAATTTTTCTAAAACTGTTTTTCCCGAAGTAAATACAACCAATGTGAACCAAATATGGTGCGGTGCACTGCACATCATTGCCTACTCGTTAAAAGCAACCCGCAGCCGAAAATCCAAACGTAACTGCCAGCTGTGTAGCAAGAGGAATTAATGATGATTTGAATTCCAGTCCAATTTTATCTGTCATCAATTTAAAAGCATCGTTATTGATGCGTACGAATTTAAAAAAATCTATACATTTTTATTTAATATAGCAATAATTCAAAATTCTTACATTTTCCCGGCAACATTTCCTTTCAATATTTTCGAACGCTTTCATTTTGTGTATTCATATTGAAGAATGTACCACAACAAATGCGATTATATAAATTTTTATGAAAAATTTAAATTTTTGATTTTAGCAATCACTGGTCGTGTTTAGAAGATTGGTTACGCGATAACTTCACACCAGAGTACAAGAATATAAAAATAATTTTGTTTACAGAAAGCTGTAGTCAATTTTCGTTAAAACCTGTTTTTTAAGTTAATAACATTTTTGGGAAGAAATTTATGATGCTTAAGGCCAATTAGTTTTTGTATACGAAGAAATTTCATTTTAATTGTTCTTAAATCTTTGAAATTATTTCCTAGCGACCACTTACTCGTTTAATAAGCGAGTACCAACTACGCCTACTTGCTTTTTACAATGGCGATGTTCTATTGGCAACTCGCTTAGGAGGTCACTAACGCAATAACTTCACACCACAGTACAAGAATATAAAATGATTTTGTTAACAGAAAATTATATACAATTTGAGTTAAAATCCATTTTAAAATACTTAAAATTTTTGGTAAAAAAGTTGTAAAGAATAACCTTTAGCGAGTTTATAATTGATTATTACGGTTTATGATCGCTGGAATAACTTTTTTCTACAAATTACAATTTTTCAAATCAAACAGTTGAGATGCATAAGGCCAATTAGTTATTGTATACAAAGAAACAGTTAGCGGTATATTAACGACTGACTATACATGCAACAATAAACAAATCATACTAAAGAGCTCGAGAGAAAAAAAAAACAAGTTAAAACGTCATTAAGTTCGTCCAGGCCGAATCCTCGACCTTTTACCAAATACTCAAAATTACTTACTTTTTTCTGAGGCATTTACAAACCCAAAACAGCTTTTCAATATAAGCCACCATTGTTTACTTCTCTTGCAAACTATCGTAATTTTAAGAGACAAACGGATAGGCATAGAGACATTTTTGTTATTTAATGAAATGTCTTTCCCAGGGCAACTGATGACAAAAACTAAATATTTGGTAGCGATTTTTAAAAAAAGTTATTTTTCCAAAACAGTGTATTTTATAAATAAAAACGGATAGGCATAGATCGGAGACATTTTTGTTATTTAATGAAATGTCTTTCCCAGGGCAACTGATGACAAAAACTAAATATTTGGTAGCGATTTTTAAAAAAAAGTTATTTTTTCAAAACAGTGTATTTTATAATTTCGACAACGCCAACCTTATTATTGGATTTATATTAATATTGGGCCAAATACAAATCTTCTTGGAATTTGATAAATGCCTTGATATAGCTCGAGTTTTTTTTTTCCGAATTTCAATCTTGTAACTGTATAAGAGTCCCGATATTCATCAAATTATGAGGGATCAGATGCTAACCATGGTGAAGTAACTTTTTGATCCATGTCCCCCCCATTAAGCGTTACAAGCGTCCTGTAACATTGGACAATACAAAGAAAGTAAGTATACTTATATTAAAGAAATGTGAACAAAGATGAGGATACAAATTGATACTACACTATATCGGTTAATGTTTTCGAATAGAGCCCAACAAAGGTCCCCCCGTTATTTGAGATCCTTCAGGTAGAAGCCACAAATTAAACTTCATCACTTATCAATTCACTTTGGTATGTTATGGGCGACAAATACTTAGTAGGGACATAAATACTGTTACAACATTGAACACACCCATTTCAATAGTAGAACTGAACATACCCCGTTAATGTCATATGGGCTTTAAAAGCTAACCTCAATAGCGTTAGTCTGTAACGGGATTTTCAAATAGTTTCAACTTTTATCATGGAGTGGTCAGATAATGAGAACCGTTTCGCTGTAATAACGCTATTCAAGTGTGAAATGAATAAAAAACGATATTTTCAAAACGCTCCGGCCACTAGGGATTAGCCGCATGTTCGTCTAACGATGCATAAAACTGTTTGAGGAGACTGGAGATGTAAAAGACCACCACCGCTCGGGCCGCCCACGCTCTGTTCGAACACATGTCATCAAAGCCGTTAAATCAATAATTCGCAGAAATCCGCTCCGAAAACAGAAAATCAAGGCCCGTGAGATGAATATTGCGCAAAAGTCCTTGAGTTGAATCATTAAAAAAGACTTGGGACTTGGGGCTTTCAAACGACGTACCGGACATTTATGGACTGCAGCTTAAACAAAAAAAATAGGATTAAAAAATGCAAACGTCTTTTGGTGAAGCACGCTAAAGTTTACCAAGAAACCGTTTTGGAAGCCTCTTAACAATTCCCTGTTCCAAAACCAGCCGAGTACTTTCCAGCAGGATTCTGCGCCGGCCTATAAGTTTACAAAAATAAGGAGTTTGTATAAGTTGTATAAACTTCAGACACCAATCTTTGTAGTTGAGTTTTTTCAGTTTGGAAGGTCCTCGCATTTTTAATAGTTTTCCTGTCTCGCTCAGATCATTTTATTACTCCTGTCATACTTAAAAGAAAAAATATTTCAACATGTGAAACATAATGATTTGTAAATAATTAAAAAAAACGTTTTCTACAGGTATTGCTTTGTCTTTGATTTGAAACAATAGTATTGGCTAGTAGTCTTAGTCTAGTATTTCATTAATACCTTTTTTTGCGTAATTTGGGATATCAAATTTTTTTTTTAATTTAAACGTATACTTAACTTAATACTTATTTATATTAAATTGTTTAATCTTACTTTAAGTTTTTTTTGTATATTTTCAACAAATCTGAAGTAATTTTGTAACTATATAAGGCCTAAAGGCTCGGTTACTTTTTGAATATCAATAAATGAAATGAAAATGAAATAAAGCGTCCCAGGCCTTACTTCGAATCAATTTGCCAGCGTTCATTCCCTCTGAAGAATGGCCCTCAGGCAGTCCAGATTTGAACCCATTGGGTTACAAATTGTGGACAGTTTTAGAGGACAAGGTTTGTCACAAAAGATACCCCAACAATGGATCTCTTAAGACTGCTTTGGTTCGAGCTGTGGCCAATTTTCCAATGGACGAGGTTCGTGCTTGTGTAAAGGCAACAGGCGGACATTTCGAATAAGTAGATTCTTTTTGGATACAATATACATCAATAAATATATTAAAAATATTTTGGTCCAAAAACATTCAGTACTTTTTATTTTACAGCATAAAACGAGTGTAACAGTATTTATGTCCCTACTAAGTAATTAACTGTAACATATTGCTAATGCTTAACCTTCAGACAATGGTGCTTAATCCTCTAATTAGCAGAGTGGCGTCGGGTATCTCATAGTCGGTCACGTCCGACTTTAACTTTTTTACTTGATCATATAATCCTGGTATTAAGTTCGTTCACGTAAAAAGGAATAACAGCTTAGATATATATGGCCCTTAAATGTGGATGTGCCAAAAATATTTTTTGTGAAATAATTGACTGGATTGCAAAACCGAAGTTGTTAAGTGTCAATTCTGTTCGTGCCTAAAGGAATAGTCCAGGGATACTAGTCTTCATTATAGTACTTAGTCTGGGTAACTAACGAGCTTAACCCTCTATCCATGGTAGATACTAAAACTACAACAACAAAGGAAAATTTCTCCCAAAAACATAACTTAGTCTGGATAGCAAAACCGCAATATTTAACGCATTTATTAACACAGTGCCAATTCTGAGCATGTCTATATCAGTGAGCCAGATCGAAGCAGATTCCCTATTAACGAACAACACTTACAAAATAAAATATATTGTCATTACAACAACATAATGATGTGTTATTATCCTTATACCAATTGTCCTTAAGCTAGCTGTCACTTCGTTTCTAGAGCTGGTGATGTGTGGTCGTCACTGTTACCGTTGACAATTTTCAAGAAATATCACAAACAATTTCAATAAAATTTGCTTTTTGATGGAGTAACAAACAATATTTTTTTTTTGAATTAAGTAAATTTTATTTGATATGATTTTTTAAATTAATATTAAAGATTATTAATATTTAACATAAGGATACGTCAAGGCTAAAATTAAGCAAGAACTCATCTATTTCGCATTATCTAGAGTTTGTAGACGTATGTTCTCAGGTTGGTTTATTCTCAATGTCACTTATTTTGGAATATTTAATATTTCTATTAAAATATTAATTGATGGTGTTTAAGATCAATAATGATACTGATAAGAAAATAAATGTAAAGTGGAATGTTTCCTTGAACTAACTACACACATTGGATGGGTGATTGGAGGCGATAGCAATCAAAGAACACCCCAACGATTCAAGACTGATCTATAACCTAATAATTAGAAGTATTCGACTCGACACACATTAGGGGAACATTTCATACTAAGGCACTTCCAACAAAAGGGTAATCAACAAATCGTTATAATTAATAGATAATTGAATACGATTGACTGCTTTCGATAGTTCCGATGTTGTGAGTATGGGTTCTACTATTATATATTTGAAATTGTCTAAAACCTTCGAGAACAGAGATTCACTAACTTCTGTTATCGATCGTTCGTTCTCCGTCGGATCTAATTTATTTTCGCCAGTTGGATATCAAATCTGGCTCGGACGACTCCATTGCTCCTGAAGACGTGGGCAAACTTTTGAAATCACCACTTCTTTGTGGAAGCGAGTGGTCTCCATCCTCGATATTCGATAACATAGAGTTATTTCCATTTGCCTTTAGAGAAGTGTCCGTCATTGGTAAAGGTTTTGCCACACCAATACGCACAACACCCTTAGGAGCACCCTTAAGGGCTTGTACGGCTTGATCCAAAGTAGCATTTTCTAAATTAATGTTATTAACGAATAACAAACGATCTCCAGGTATAAGGCGTCCATCAAGTTGTGCCACGCCACCAGGGACCAATGAGCGAATAACAATCAAGCAATCGTTTGAGTCCATAGGATCCTGATAGTCAAGTATTGAAAAGCCCAAACCTCTATCACCCTTGATTAATTCTATAATCTGAGGTTCTGAAGACCACATCGCCAGACCAGTTAAAGGTTCCAAAGAGCGCGACTTAAGCTTAAAAGATTCATCATTAGTTGGCGACGACGATGCTAAATTGCCATCGGATTTGGCCTTCACCAAACGGTCCGAAGCGGGTACCAGATTTTCAAAGTTATTTCCTAATTTTTTTAGGGTATCGTCAGAGAATGTCATCAGCTCTGCTTTGTTGCGCCCGCATACCATGCGGACATCAATGGGAAGCTCCTTCAGAATGGCTACGACTTCCAGATGATTCATGCCAAACAATCGTTCTCCGTTTACCTCCAGCAATTCATCTCCAGCGCGAAGTTTTCCATTAACTCCGACGGGTCCATCGGCCAGTATAGAACGAATATAATGGTGAGGACGAACTTCGCGACCACCCTCAACATCTACGGTACCCTCAAGAGAGATGCCAAGACCCCCAACGGGAAACTTCTTAATTTGAGCTACTATTACATCCACATCGCTACCAACGATTTTCTTCCATTTCCGTATAATATCTTGCTCCACATCAGTAGTAAGTTCGGGATCAGTGTAATATTTTTGGCGAGTGAGTAAAACAGTATTTTTTGCATGAAGCGGTTCCTAGAGTAAAAAATACAATTGTCAATAATGTGAATTAGTGGAAATGTATGTAGGTATCAGATGTACTCACTTCAAAATCATTTCGTTCTACTTCTGAAGCTACCACAACATCCGATGCTATAATTTTCGGCAACTCCTCGTGAATTTTGGAAGCAACCATGCTATTCTTTTCGATGCCAAAGGTTGACATGTTTGTAGACTGATTTGCACTTGTATTATCAATGATTTGAGCTGTGGGTATACTGAAGCTTTCGGGTTCGGTAGCAAATACATTGATACCGTTCAGGGGAAATGATTCTCTTCCGGCGAAGTATACACTATCTGTTGACGATATCATAGTTGTCCCTGTAGTAGACAGGGAATGTCCAGCGCTTCGTGCGGGGGTAGTTTGAATACTAGTGGGAAGTTTATCATTGGCTGCTATAGCTTGCTGTAGTTGCTCATATTTAGGACCCCTCAGATACCGTTCCAAACGCAAGTTGACCACCTGACCAGACTGCTTAAGTAGTTCGACGGCTTGATGATTGGAGAAACCCTGTAGCGATTGACCGTCAACTTCAATAATACGATCATTTACGCGTATTCGTCCATTGATATCTGCTGCAGAGCCCGGAGAAACACTTTTAACAAAAATACCAGATAGTTCTTCCTTTTCGCAGACATATCCGGCAATTGTAATGCCCAAGCCGTTGGTATCTTTTGTTAGTTCTACTTGCAACTTCTCCGTTTCTGGTAATTCCAATAAGTCAATGATTGGCTTGGAGCCTCTATAGACAAATCTTTCATCCTCTGTCGTTGTTTGCGGGGTTGACGCATTGGAACTTTCGCCGAATATTTCCGGGTAACCAGTAGAAATTAAATAACGTTCCAATTCAGCACGATCCACCAAAACTCTAGCTGGTACTACTGCACTGCCTGGATCTAAGTGACCTATTGGTGATGGATGATCTATTGCACGTCCCACTACCAAACGGACATGGGTACCAGACTGGCGAAGTACAGTGGCCACTTGCTCCGATACCATTTCTTGTAAATTTACATCACCAATCTGCAATATATGATCTCCAGATCTCAATCGGCCATCTCTATCTGCAACTCCACCGGGAAGAATCGTCTTGACAATGACTCCAGAAGTCCTTGCGCCAATAATCCCGAAGCCCAAACCAGTGCCATCATTTACCAGTTCAAGAGCCTGTATTTGCACATAGTCCGTGGGGAAAAGTTCCACTCCCGAAAGAGAAGGCATTTTCGAATGTTGACCCACTACAATGTGACCGTCAGCCGTTTCAGTAGCTGTTTTGCCGCTGCCCGGACTGTTGGGACCCGAAGCGCTGTTCAACGATGTCGACAGCCTCTCATCAAACTCGTACATCACATCGCCTCCATTGACACTGAGGACCAAATTCCCCGCCATATCGATATCGAAGTCATTAGGCAACATTGACGGATGTTGGGTCAACTGCGCGTTCAACTCCGACAATGAGTCCTGTACGTGCACAATGGTTCTAAATACAGGATCTTGTAAAATATCCAGAATGGTTTTTAGGCTTTCAGCCGTCTGAGTTTGCAATTTGGGGTCATCGCTTTCGTCTATGCCTCGTTTTACTGCCTCTATTTGCTGGAGAACACTGGATATATCTGCATTCAGATGCATTTTCCCAATCGTTGGCAACTTATTAATTAGATTAGAGATTTGGTTTACACGAATTCCACTTCGCAACCCACTTTAAGACTATTTATTTCGGCGCAAATTTGTCCAAACCACACACCAAAACATTCAGTTCACTATGCAATCGATGATTTTAAGTATTTTCCCTTGATTTGACACGAATGATAAATTTTACTTTTGAAAAAACAAAATAGATGAAATAGTTTTACTTGCTCGTATCAGGGATGATAAATGTGGCATTGGTGTACTTAAATGCAGTGCTTTACTGTTTTACTTAAAAAAGTACCGTGGTGCACTAATTAATACCTCTTTGAGTTGTGTACGTTTTCTTATGTCATTTAGAGCTAGTAAATGATTCGGAGATATGGGTGCTGCAGCTGTTATTTGCGAAAAACAACGAAAACATTTTGTGTCACCGGAAAATTATGTATTAAAAACGAAGAAAATAAAAGGAAGTTAGGCGGCATATTGTTTGTTAATGTACTATTGAGATATATTTATTGTTTTAGTTGAAAAAAATGTCTGCGACAAATTTTGCAGACCAAAGATTTAATAAAAATAACTGCTCTTCGAAAAGACCTCGCAATAGATCCATTGTATGAGCAGCTGTATGGAAAGTAGCACTGTCCTGTTGAAACCAAATGTCGTCATGATTACGGGCTTCAATTACAGATAGCAAAAAGTCAAATATCATGGCGCGATAGCCAGCATTATCCACGGTTACGCTCCGGCCATCATATTTATTGAAAAAATATGGACCGATGATACAAGAGAGAGCCTTCAGATCATCGAAACTATCTGCCTGGTCTGAACAAAATTCACGCTAATAAAGTCGCAGTAGCAGTATCCAGCTTTAGTGCGAATGTAGTGCTAGGGAAACATCCAATGGAGAAGTTGCTACCTCGACAGAAGCGCGTGGTTCTGCCTCAGCTGAGATCTGGATGGTGCAGCCGCCTCTATTGGTATTGGGCACGTAGCATGCCATTAGGGACCTCATGACGTGCTGCACCTCTTCAATTGTCCGGCCAAACCGACTCAGCTGACACCCAGTTCTTTGTGGACGCATCCAGTTTAAATAGCACGTTTCCTCCACCTGGATATCGTAGCAGATTCCCTGTGGTCGTCAAACGTTAGTACGAAGCCCTCACATACATGACCAAAGTGCTCAATCTGTCGCTAGCCACTCACGAAGTTCCCGATGCCTGGAAAATGGGCAGAGTGGTCCCGCTACTGAAGCCAGGCAAAGACGCAAGTAAGGGAGATTCGTACAGGCCGATCTCCTTGCTTTCTCCAGTAGCAAAGACGCTTGAAGCACTGCTCCTCCCCAGCCTGATCGAACACTTTCTTAGTGCTGATCATCAGCATGGATTCCACAAGCAGCACAGCACAACAACTGCTTTACACGCCATCACCACACGTATAAGTCGCGGCCTTAACCAGAATAAGCCTAACGACAGGACGGTCTTGACCTCACAAAAGCCTTCGACACGGTCAATAATGCCACTCTGTTCGAGGACATTGAAGAAACGTCCCTTCCGCCCAGTTTGAAACGTTGGGTCGTAAACTATATGTGTGGGCGCCAGTCATATGTAGAATTTAGAGACAGAAAGTCGAAGCCCCGTAGAGTTAAACAAGGAGTTCCCCAGGGTGGAGTTTTATCCCCGGCTCTGTTTAACCTCTACCTCTCTAAAATTCCTGCACCACCAGACGGCGTTGAAATTGTGTCGTACGCTGACGATTGCACAATTCTGGCGTCAGGACCTAAAGTGGATGACATTTGCGAGAAAATCAACTATTACCTCACTGACTTAGCACGTTTCTTCACTGCGAGGAATATGAAAATATCCGCCTCCAAATCATCAGCCTCACTGTTTACTGCTTGGACCGCAGAGGTGCGGTTGTCACTCAATGTGAAAGTCGATGACGTCAACATCCCGACCACCAACTACCCCAAAATCCTTGGGGTCACATTGGACAGCCTTTTTAGATCCTCTGCACATGCTACAGCTATCTGCGATAAACTCAAAAGTAGGAACAAGGTCCTCAAGTCACTTGCCGGCAGTACTTGGGGAGCCGACAAAGAAACCTTGTTGACCTCTTACAAAGCGATAGGTCGGTCTGTAGCAAACTACGCAGCACCTGTATGGTCGGCGAACGTGAGTACGACGCAGTGGAAGAAAATTCAGACATGCCAGAATGCCGCCCTTAGAACATCAACAGGGTGTCTTCTTATGTCCTCTGAGGACCATCTACATGAGGAGATAAAGGTCCTTACCGTGCGCAGACACAATTTCCTGTTGTCTAAGCAATACCTGCTAGGGTGTTTTCGCAGCAGTCATCCTAACCACCATCTCTTGAACAGGATGCCTCCACCCAGGCAGATCAGGAACGATCTTCATGATCTAGAGAGAGAGGTCCAGCGGTATAAGAGAGAACCTTTAGATCATCGAAACTATCAGGCAGGTTTGAACAACATTCACGCCGATGATGTCGCAGCAGCAGTATCCAGCTACCGTGTGAATGCAGTGCTAGGGGAACATCCCCCGGAGATTTCACCTGAGGAGAAGGTACTACCTCGGCAGACGCGCGTGGTTCTGGCGCAGCTGAGATCCGGATGGTGCAGCCGCCTCAATTCTTACTGGGCACGAATTGATGCTAACGTTCCGGACATCTGTCCCGCCTGCCATCAGGGACCACATGATGTACTGCACCTCTTCAATTGTCCGGCCAAGCCCACTCAGCTGACCCCCAGGTCTCTGTGGACGCATCCAGTTCAAATGGCGCGTTTCCTTCACCTGGATATCGAAGCAGATCCCCCATAGACGAACAAGACCTCAAAATAAATATATTGTTGTTACAACAACAACAACAACGAAGCCCTCACAACATTAGCCGGGTGCTTCTGAGGACCGTACGCAGACACAAGTTTCTGTTGTCTAATCAATGTCTGCTTGTCTAATCACTGCAGCTTCTTTGATTTTTTTGCCTGAAAATATTTGTATCATTATTGTTTTAATTCCCTGTGTAGGATTAAAATCGAACAACTAAAGTAAATGAAATATTTATAAGAATTTTCCACAATTGCTATTTATTATTCGATTAGTTATTAACAAAAGCAATACATTTAGATTTGTTTACTAAAGCACCTACACGTCTCTCATTGTCTTTGTTATTGTTCCGATGTTTACACTGCGTTTAGACCAGACGGCAGAAGGCAATTGAGAATATGTATTAAGATCCAATTAGTCTTGACGGTTGATTCTGCAACCTGCAGAAGTCTACCGTCGTCAACTGTCGAATTGTAGTTATATTCTTCCTCTAACACATGCAAAATGCAACCACAACTAAACAGCTGATTGCCTACCGTCAACCGTCCACCGTCAAGACTAATTGTACCTTTAGTTGTCAAGAAAGGGAAAAATTGTCTGCGTGACGTAAGCGTCCAGATAATTATGAAAACTATACACTTTTAAGCAACCGTCGATAGTGTCGGTTCGTCCTCTGATTTTGCTTTGTTTACATTTGACTGACTTCAATCATACATCTCATACATTTTAATCATACATTTAATTCTAATAAAAGCCAATTTACAATTAGTATTGTATATGTGACAGCGCATAGAGAAAGGGACCACAAGTAACAAAATAAATTTTCATTTTTTTCTTTTTTTGATGTGGACAACATCTGAGCATCGAATGAGACCGATCCCATGCCCCAAAAGTGTTCCCTCCCAGAGATATGCGCGTTTTATGAAAGTGAAGTCGACGATTCTAAGCGCAAATAGAAAGGGACCTAATCTTTAAAATGGCTCTCCTGAACAAAACTTTTCTTAAGTTTTGAATTTTTTTTAATGTGGAAAACATCTGATCATCGAATGAGACCGATCCCATGCCCCAAAAGTGTTCCCTCCCAGAGATATGCGAACTTTTCGCGTAGTAGTTTTGCATTTATTTCCACATAGAGGAATTGTAGTGTAGATCAGTGTAAAAGAAGCAGACGTTAATCATTTTCAAGTATATGATTTTAATCATGTTTCCTTTAAAACCGACTGCACAATATTTTTTAATTTATTTTGCAAATGTGAAAAATGCCTTGACCAAGCTATTATCAGGACATCGATTTTCGTTTGCAGGAAGTAAAAAGTCTACACTGCTTCTATAATCATTGCAAATTCGGCCACCTTTTCGGTTCAGCTAAGTACCATTTAACGAAAATAGCTAACCGGAGTTTAACCAATTTCGATTTAGGCGAATACTTGGCTTTAGTATTAAGCCTAGTATTCACCTAAAACGAAATTCTCGCTTAGGAGTTTTTCATTTACTCTACACTGAAGAATCTTTTTCAAAAAATGATTATAATCATACCTTCAAAAACGACTTTACAACATTTGTTAATTTATTTTTTTTGAAAACGCAAAAATTCTTTGACCAAATTATTATCAGAACATTAATTTTCGTTTGCAGACGGTAAAAAAAAGTCTACACTGCTCTTGCATCCTTGTAACAGTAGCAAATTCCGCCACCTTTTCGTTTACGCTGAGTACTACCAAACGAAAATAGCTAAACGGAATTTACCAATGGTAAATTTCGTTTGTTTTGCTTTAAACCTATTATTCACCTAAAACGGAATTTTATCTTAGGAGTTTTGCATTTATCTCTACACGAAAATGGTAAATTTCGTTTGTTTTGCTTTAAGCCTAAATTTCGGTTGTTTTACTTTATGTATTTCTTATGGGAGCAAGCATTTCGTTTTAGGTGAATAATAACTGATTAATTGTTGTGCCATGCACCCCGATGCAATTGTTTATTTTGTTTACTCCATGTATATAATACAAAGCCAATATAATATAACACAAAGTATAACATAAATATTATCTGAATTTGACAATCAAAATTGGGCCGAGTTGTTTCCGATTCGTTTGTTATTGGCAAGTGACTTTACCTTTTAACATTTTATCATGATACTACGATTTCCTAACACAATTTCTGGCAGCACTGGTGGCAGCACTTAAAAATAAATATGTCACAAAATTTTTAGTCGTCTTGTGTTGCTATCTTGGGATTGACGTGTTGCGGTGGGTCGTACACAAGCGTAAAAGTATTCATTAAATTAAAAAACATTTTTTTAAGAATGGCCGGTAAGTCTTAATTCTCAAGTATTTTCGTTGTTTAACTCCGTTATTAAGCGACTGCGGAAATATTACGTAACAAACAATAATTTATTCGTTGTATTGCAGGTCCAAATCCTTTTGCTCAATTTCAAAAGTCATTTGCTAAAGAAGAATCGTTGTATAAATACTTTGATTTGGCCTCAATTGATCCAAAATATGGTAAGTGGTGGCAATAAAGCAAAAACGCGCTTAATTAATACAAAACAAGTTTATCAAAATTGCACTTCAGCGACATGTAACCCCAACTACTGTTATGTGGGTCACTTGTAATTTGTAGCAGACCTCAGACCAGGGAAATTCATTCTTTATTTACATTTTATCGGATCGTCGCATGATACCTTTTGCGCTATATTATTCATTAGTTTTGTCCTCTGGAAAGATTTAAACCGACTGCATCGAGTTTAAGCGTATGCTCTGGCACAATTTGAACACTGGTTACGGGCGGAGTGAAAAAATAAATTGAACGAGCGTTTGAGATATTTTGTCACAGAGCTCTTAGAAAACTGGTTAACGAACTGATCGTTATGAATTGATGGGTTATTGGATGTATAAATGGATTATGAATCCAAAATGTTCTTGGGTCGCATACGAATTGATAACGATATACCAAAAAAATGTTGATTAAATCCCAGTTATGTCGCTATGTTGTTTGGGCATGTCCACCAAGTACGTTCCAGTAATTGAAATGCTAATGATTTTTTTGTTCGGTGTGGGTTGGGAAATGAAAAATCAATGGGTATTTTGAAATTTACCAACTGTCTACTTTCCATTCATATGTAAAACAAAGTATTTATGTATGAACCTTATAAACATATGCAAATTCTCTCGAAGTTCGTTGAATTTATTTTTTGCATAATTATCGAAGTTCGATTTCCAATTTTCTACTAAAAGTAAAATAAAGCGAGGTCTGTATAATAAAGTTGGGAACTTAGTTTCATTAGTCTTTAAGTCGCTGAGTCGATAAAATTTATTTTGAGCTGTACAAACATATATCGAGTAAGCGGGTCGCCAAATTAAAAATAAAATTTAAATGTTAATTAGGTCGATGAAAATGTAGAGCTACATTGAAAAAAACTCTTTCGAAGGTAATGGCAAATTAAAACATTGTGTTACAAAACGCATTTACTTTTTTTCAAAGAACCATAATTCATAATATATTCTTTAAAGATAAACGACTAAAAATGAACTGGAGATACATTTCTGTTTTCTCCCCGAATACTCGAGCTATTAAATTTATCGTTATTCTTATATTCGATTCAGAGGCGATTGCTTAATCGATGGCCAAATATTATATTTGGTGACTTACAAAACCAAATTTTTTCCATATTATTTGGATGAAATTATTTTCAAAATACATACATATCTCAACATCCAATAAAACACGAACGTTTCCCCGTTCGTGTTTTATTGAGGGTAGTGATCTGTGTACCATAAATCCTTGTTACTTACTGATCGGGACGCACCGTTTAATGCCGGTACCTAAGGACGAATATATTTTGTGTAGAACCGTTAAGATGCTCTTACCAGTATTTGAACTTGGGTTTACTTGTGCTGGTTATATTTTTGTGCGGAACCATCGGGATAATCCTGGCTTTATTGTGCGACTGTAAATAAATGAACATCATTCGGGTTATCAGCAAAATATTTTGTATTTTATTTGTCAACCAATGTTATCATATAGTCCTCGTTTTACATCACATCTGTACTTTGTTATATTTTTGTGCACAGACTTTACGCTAAAGTATAAAAGTGAAAGTATTTTCATATCACTTTGTCTCAGTTTATATATTCAATTATATTCCCGCTACAGGGGAGGCAAGGAAGGTGATAACGCAAATTTGACCACACAGCCATAGTTAGTTTCAATAACGAAGAGCCCCTGTTATATGTACATACATACATATTTTTGTTGTCTACTATTTTTATTGGCTCACTGCTTTATCGTTTGCTTTAAACAAGCATAAGAATGCTTCTGTCACAAATTAATTGCTGAAAATATAAACTTTCGAGTAGAATATGAGGTGATTTTCTTGTTATCATGGCACAATAATACAGGTTGTACATTAACAATAGACAATTTAGTTTTGTATTATACAAATAAGTTGTCAAAGTTGCTGATTAAAATTTTCAGAGAAATTTCACACTTAACTATTACTTCAAGTTTGTAAAAGTAAACATGACATTCATATTCGTAGTTCGAGATTTTCATTGTCGGATTATATTTAAATTTCTTGTTTTTCCCCTTTCTTCTCTCATAATGTTATCCATCTCAAACTGTCTTATTATTTCATGGAGTGGAGAAAAGTACGAATTTACATTTCCATACAAATTCCTTTAAAGAAAAAATGGGAAGTTTTAATTAAATAAGAGAGCTGTACGTTAAACAAGTTTTTTTTTTTGCAGAATACTTTTATCGTTAGGTGCCGGCCTGCTTCGAACGGCCAATACATATCATGGCAAAGTTTTTAGAAGGCTTAAAGATTAATATTCTACTCCTGAATTCGCCGGTATTTATGAGCTAAAAAACCTGCGGTTGATGTTCTTACTTAGATTTGAACCTAGGTTAACTTGTATGATTACTTAAAGTTGAGAATTTTTCCAAGTAAATAAATGTATTTACTCTAGTCATACTAACCTTAAAATGTAAAGCTGAAAGCTGATATACACCATAGCAATATTTTTGACATTGCTATGTTTAATACACATGAGCAATATGTGGTTAAATAACAAAAGTCGATTTGAAAGTTTATACCACAGTTATTCAACAATTACAGAGGAAGAAAAAAACTCACTGTTGTCGAAACAACTTCATTTTAGCTCTAATGCATTTGTTTTATCAGAAGATTTTCTACCAAACGTAGATTATGTAATAAATTTGTCATTCCGTTTGCAGTTTTGATCGGAGGCCCTATTTATATAATACTATTCATCGTTGTAAAATTCTAACACGATCAGTCATGTCCGTCCTAATAACAATTAACATAGGAGACGTTAGTGGGCACGCAACTCCTCAAAAAGTTGTTGGACGTTTAGGACTTTGTGGCCCGGCATGCTAAAAACGTGCGATCAATCGTAATACATAATATGTAATGTTCGGTGAACGAGCGTCTAGGACTCAAAATCTCTTGACCGTTTAGCGCCAAACATGAGCAATATGCTAGGTTTCAGAAGGTTTTTTTTTGATCCCGATAGGAGCCGAGCAAGCGAGGCAAATTAAATTTATTTTCATATCACGGGTTTAATCCTTATAAAGCCGTCGTCTAAATGGCAATTTGGTTTAGACATGGGTAAAAATTGGATTGTAACAGTGCAAGTGTCAAACATTAATTTTCATTATTGAAATGAATATGTATATATCAGTAATAAAATGTATGTATTTTCAATCTAAAACACTGTGAAAGTGTTAAGTTTGGTGTATTTTGGAATTATACTTATATTGTATAGGTTTGCAAAATGTAAATCGGAGTGGAATGCTAAAAATCTTACCAGAGATCGAATATGCTGCAGATATCGATAAAAGAGTTGTACTGTAAGCTGTAAATGTTAAATCGAAAAGCTAAATCGACCCATATTAGTTAAGGTAGTAGTCAACACTAAATTTAGAAAAATAACCAGCAAACCAAACCTTCAGTATTCGGTAAGAATTCTGTACGACAATCGGCAAAATGTTCCGATTTCGGATCAGAATTCTAAGCGAGTTCGTAACGAAAAACAAATGAGAGGATTTTTACGAATTATGAATTACTTCTCTGAGGGAATTCTGATGTTTTTGCCGACATTTCGAACCGATTTCTGAACGAATTCTGAAATGTAGTCTTGGGAATTCGAAAGGAAATTTTGATTTTATGTATCGAATTCAAAGGTAAAGGTAAACGACTTCGGTCTGAATTCTGGCATTAAGTCTTATTAAATTCTGATGTTTTTACCGATATTTCGTACCGAATTCTGAGCTTATGTCATGGTTAATTCTGAATGTTTTTTCAAAAAGCGTTCGGAAAGACTTTTAGTTACAAGCAGGGGTGTCTGCAGTTTCGGAGAGCGCCACTTTACTATAATAATACCGCAAGCAATAATTGTGCTGTAACTATGTTTAGTGACTATACACTTTAGGGCAACCAGTTTTGCATTTAACTAGAACTGCCGGCAGTAGAATTTTCCTCCGAACACAATAAAAATTCCTTGCACAGCCCAACTAACCAAACGTTCAGAATTCGGTCAGACTTCTGTACGACAATCGGAAAAAATTTTCGATTTCGGACTAGAATTCTTACCGAGTTCATTACGACAAACATATTGGATGGTTGACTTGAATTCTGAACTAATTCTCTGAGGGAACTCTGATGTTTTTGCCGACATCTCGAACCGATTTCTGAACGAATTCTGGTCTAATGTCTTGGTAAATTTTGAATGTAAACAAACAAAAAACAAGAATTTGAAATATAAAAATACCTCAGACAAACAGTTAAGAATTCGTTACGAAAATTTTAAACGAACAGACTACCTTAGATAAATCGTTTAGAATTCGTTGCGAGTTCATAAAGAGAAGTCTGTTCAAAAAATTAATAAAAATCCCACAGAAGTCTAACAGAATTCGGGCCGAATTCGTTCAGATATTTCGGAACATAATAAATAAAAAATCCTGAGACATATCGAACAAAATTCGTAACGATTTCGGTAAGAATTCTCGATAGAGTTTAGATATTGTTCAGAATTGTCTGATATCAGACATTGTCGACAAACTTGGTTTACTGGGATGAAGCAAATAACAGAAATTTTAAACGAACAGACTACCTTTGATAAATCGTTCACAATTCGTTGCGAGTTCATTAAGAGAATTTCGGATAAAATAATTAATAAAAATCCCACAGTCAAATTCGGGCCGAATTCATTCAGATATTTCGGAACATAATAAATAAAAAATCGTCAGACAAACCGAACAGAATTCTTAACGATTTCGGTAAAAATTCTCGATTGAGTTCAGATAGATTTCGTTTACTGGGTACCTACGAATCGAAATTAAGATTTATTTTGGAGTGTTGGCCGAGAAAGGGGCTGGCTCATGGACCACAATTGTTAAAAATTGCCTTTTGTTCAAAAATGAAGTCAAATTAAGGACGGTTTTACTACGAATCCAAATATTGATTTACTTTGAGATTGGGGTTGGACATATGTTGAACATGTTACCAAGATTAGCACTTATGTGTTTCTTAAAGCATTTAAAAAATTACAAAAAAGAAATAAGTGGAGTGGGAAAATATGTTCACTTTCGTTTTCTCTGTAACATGTATTTAATTAATAAATTGTCTATGGATTAGCGACGGTCTATGGGTTCAAAACAATCTCTGGGGGACCATATATTGTTCAGAATTTTTAATAAACAAATCGGACACTTCATCTTTTTAATGTTTGCGAAAACTGGCCTTTAGAAAATAAAAGTGCGATTTCCCTTATCAATAGGTTAAACACCATTTATACTCTTAGCATCTAGTTCGAAACAAAAAAATAAAAAAATAGTTTGGATAAGATTGCATTGAATTTGCAATCTTATTTTTGCCTGAACTTTTTAGAAATGCTTGATGAACGTTTATTAAATAAAACATACGTATATTATTTTAAATAGATAGAGATTGAAAATAATTATAATTTTACAATCACTGCAAGTTGTTTACCTTTTAACATCTTACAGCTTTCCTCTTATCACGGTACTTATCTTTGAATGATAACAACGATCGCCGATATATTACACTTTAACTTTAAAAAACAATTTAATGCACCCTCTTCCTTTTCTTATCGTCCCGTAGAGGAATTGCCATATTCTATACGTGTGCTGTTGGAATCTGCCGTACGTAACTGTGACAATTTCCATGTACTAGAAAAGGATGTACAAAGCATATTGGCCTGGACACCCGATCTGAAGCAAGGACAAAACGATGTCGAAGTATCATTTAAACCTGCTCGCGTTATCCTACAGGTTAATTGCCAAAAATGTTCTGCTGTTTCTTTGTACTTAGTTACTTTTTTTATGCGGATCTGTAGGATTTCACCGGCGTTCCTGCTGTTGTGGACTTTGCCGCTATGCGTGACGCTGTTTTGGAGTTAAAAGGCGATCCAGAAAAGATCAACCCCATTTGCCCGGCCGATTTAGTTATTGACCATTCGGTGCAAGTCGATTTTGTTCGTACCTCCGATGCTTTAAGCAAAAATCAGAACTTGGAATTCGAACGTAATAAGGAACGCTTTACGTTCTTGAAGGTTAGCTAAAGTACATATTTGACGCTTTCATTTTTTTAATTGAATTTTCTGTTTTTAACAGTGGGGTGCTCGAGCTTTTAACAACATGCTGATTGTACCTCCTGGTTCTGGTATTGTCCATCAAGTAAATCTGGAATATTTGGCTCGTGTTGTTTTTGAAGCTGACACTGATGGTGGAAAAATTCTGTATCCTGACAGTGTTGTCGGCACTGATTCGCACACTACCATGATTAACGGCTTAGGAGTACTTGGCTGGGGTGTAGGAGGTAAGACGTTAATAATTTTGTTTCAAAACTAATACCATACACTTACAATAAATGAGTCAAATTTGCTGACGAATGAGTCGAATTAAATGGCAATGTATGTACGAGTAGAAACGCATGTGAAAGGACATCAAAACAAACAAAATTGTAATCTGATCACAGAAAATTTCCAATGAGATCTTTGGTATTTGTTTATTTAGTTTTGAGGTTGATGACATTTTTTATGGTATTTATAATGAATGTTGATGCAATTACCCTTTTCATGGTTTGCTGTAAAGCGATAAATCAAAAGACGAAAGTGACCATTCTTTAGTTTAATAAATACGTCTAAACAGTAGTATTCTTCGGCGAAATATATTTGAAATGTTATGTTAGCTCACACGCCAAAGCGTTTTCACCGAGGGTGGTGCGGCACACACTCACATTATAAGTAACATAAATACGAGAGGAATACAAAACCGCATTGTTGTGTGAGCTACTTAAATTTAATAAATAATTAAATATTTTTCGCTGAAGAATATGCTTTTGCAATTATTTAAATACTACTGATTAATTTTATTTTTAAAATCAAGGGATGTTCGCTTTAAGCTTTTGAATTAAACAGTAAACCGTGATGGTGGTAATTGCCTCGACTTTCATTACCAATTTCTGGAAGACGACATCAAAAAAAATTATTTTTTTGGGTAATTTTTTTGAAAGAAATAATTTTGCTATTAAAATATATTTATTCACTTATAAACATATATTTTTTGCTATTTCAGGCATTGAAGCTGAAGCTGTTATGTTGGGTCAATCAATTTCCATGTTGTTACCCGAAGTTATTGGCTACAAGCTGGTGGGTCAATTGGGACCCCTGGTTACTTCCACTGATTTGGTTTTGACCATAACTAAACACCTGCGTCAATTGGGTGTGGTCGGAAAATTCGTTGAATTCTATGGTTCTGGCGTAGCGGAATTAAGCATTGCTGATCGGGCTACTATTAGTAATATGTGTCCGGAATATGGTGCTACCGTTGGTTATTTCCCCATCGACGAAAATACTTTGAGCTATATGAAACAAACCAGTAAGTTTCGCCTAGGGATTCGCTAACAACGCAGGAGAGTTTTTCCATAATACACCTCATTATTTTTAGATCGCTCTGAAAAGAAAATTGATATTATCAGACAGTATTTGCAAGCCACGCGTCAATTGCGCGATTATGCCGATGACTCGCAAGATCCCAAATTTACACAAACAATAACATTGGATTTGTCGACGGTGGTTACATCAGTTTCAGGACCTAAACGTCCTCACGATCGTGTCTCTGTGTCCGATATGAAGGAGGACTTCAACTCATGCTTGGTTAATCCCGTAAGTAAATGATTACACTTGTTTTGTAAACGTTGTATTTATTTCGTTATTATGAGATAAACAAAGCCCAGTGATGCTATTAATTCGCTTGATAACTGCATTTCCTTTGAAATTGTAATTCAACAAAACTGAACTTGGTGTATCCCATAAATTGAAACGCTCTCCCGAAGAACTTGACACTTGACGCATACACTTGTTCACTTTTTCGATCTGTACAAATTTGAGGCTTACAAAAGAGCTATCTAAAAGAAACAGCAACTGTGATATGCCAGATTTTTGGAGTTTCAATAAAATCACGGCTACTATTTCCTTAGATAACTCGGTATAATTTGTATAATTGTAACATTCCGACACTCTGCACATTTTTCTTTAATATATATCAATATTTATTCACAATTAAATGCTTTGATGTTTGTAGCTTTATGAGTTTTGTATGTATGGCTCTGTGGTACTTCGATGACTCCTCATAAGCAACCACATCAAAGAAATTTCTTGTGACTTTCTCTGCGGATCCATTTGTTTAAAATCTGATCTATTTATATTGCAAGTTATTTTATCGAAGTTTGTCTTGTTGCGGCCATGGTTTAACTAAACGTTCGCGCTGAGCGGATTGAAAGCCTTCTTATAAACTCTGCGTTCAATGCCATCATCATTTTTTCGTATCCATTCAATGGCCTCATGTTACTCATGTTGGCAATTTTGTTGTTATTATTTACCAACGACACACTCTACCTTTATGCAAAGGTTAGCATTAAATTACATTTATTGTTATTACAAATCGACAAAAAATTCTTGCTTGTGCAGTGAAATTTGTGCATATTAGGTCTTTGAAATTGTTCAATAGTTTTTATGGATGGAATTTGCACTTCTCGATTGTACTTTTATAGGCGTTTGATCACCTTTTGCAAAAATACATAAAAAGAACAATTTGGGTTCGAAAAAGCAATTAAAGCTACGTTAGATTTTAAAAAGCCCTTTTTAGAAGCACTGACACATTATATGCATTCATTGATAAGTTTAAACTTTTATTTGTTTTTTATCTGTAATTTTGTTTTCCATGTTTCTTTTGGACAATAAACACATGTATTTCCCTAAATGAAAATTGAATCAATGACCTCTTAAAAAACAATCACTGAATTGCCCTTAAGTAAATTGAAGGAGTAATAGAAATGCGGTACACAAGGTTAATCCCCGCGCATTTCAGCACATATTTTTAGGAAGTGTTCGTCAAGGCTAGCTATCTTTCGTATCGTGTGGGAGCTGGAAGATTGCCAATGTAACGCCGATCATATAAAAAGGATGAGGCTAGTAACCCTGACAACTACCTCCCAATTGAAGTTTGCTCTAAACTCTAAGAGGTGATTCACCATCATGTAAATTATTTGGGGTCAAATGGCCTACTCAACGATCGGGTATGGCTTCCGATCTAAGTGAGACCTGGTGGATTTTCTTTATGAGCTTTGGAGTCGGTCACTTAACCGGTTTCGTAAAAGTAAGTCTAAAGATATTTCGGTGAATGGAAGGTCACGGTAAGGCTCTATTCTCACTCTTTTAAACCTTATGAGAATTTTTTAAATATCCGCGAAAAAGTATTGCAGCTGATATAAGATTTTTTTTAAAAACAATTGCTAATAGGCGAAGTAAAGGTTAGAAAAATTGCTAGTTTGTGGAAACTATTTTATATGAATGTATTTAATACCCAATATAAAAGATAGCAAGTCATATTTCCATTAGAATTTTTTTTTTATTTATACGAGTATATCTTTAAAACTGCTAAAAATTAAGTTTTGAGATGTCATTCAGCCGCCATAGACAAAACGTATACCCGAAACGATGGCCCAATCAGTTTTGCACGGTGTACGTTACCTGTCCATCTTCGACTAAGGTTGCATTTCATGAATGAAGTGCCAACCCGCGTTTGTGGTGCCGCATAATGTAACGCGATGTTGACCAAGAACCCATAATGCAACTGTCTAAATGCCTCGCCCTTTTGTCTTATTATGACCTTCTATAGTGTTTCGCAATTTTCGGATTAAGAACTGTATCAATATTTATTTTTGTTTCTGTAATTAAAAAATCATTAGTTAATTACAGTACACTTACTCTAAAGTAACACTACAATTATTCTAAAGTAACATTTTTAACTAATGCAAAATTCAAGTTTAACACTTACCAAAATCATACCATAAAACGTATAGAAAAAAATTTTGAATGCACCTTTTAAAAATATAAATAATAATCAAATACGAGTATTTGAGCAAATTTAAGTCTTGATAATCAAAAACTGAAATAAATGTCCCACTTTAAAGATAACAGGTAAAAATCAGTACAAGAAGCATGTTGCCATACAAACTACAAAAAATTCTCAAAGGCCTTAATCAAAGCTTTAAAAATGACAAAAAGAAGGCAATAAGAGTTGTTTTCAGATCATCAAATAGCTTGTTAAACTAACAAGCAGTCGACTAATTAATTTATTACTACGAGTGGAACGCGTGAATGGGCACAACTTGACGAGAATCTGGGGAAATTGAATTCTGTAGACTTTATAAAACAGCAAAAGATATTGTATGTCAGCAAGTTGATCAAATGAACAACCTTAAAATTGTTTTCCAAACGATAGAATATCCCGAAAACGATTAAATGAATTTAAAGCATTTATTAATTTTCTCATATATTTTTTGCAGTCCCAGCATATGCTTCTGTACAATAAAGAATATTAGAATTACTGAGGCATGCAACAACTGCCTCTTAGCGCGTAGTGGAAGCACAAAATCCGTGTTGTAAAGTTGACGCAGGGTATTCGGGAAACTACAGAGAAACTTATGGTGCTCACAATTTAATATGTCATCAACAACTACCCCCAAACCCCTCATGCTACGAACCAATACAATTAAAAAACATTGTTGTATTTCAACTGCAAGTCTATAGGCTTCGTAGGAAATAGTAGAGCCTTTTTTCTTGTCAAATTTCTACATACATTACTGGTCGTCATCCAGCTATGCAATGATTCCAGCACATCATCAACCCTCGCTTGAAGCACATCAATAAACTGATGATTGCCCTTAAACACCTGCTGAACATCATCCGTATAAGGAGTACATAAGCCAACATCACTGACATAAGAGGAAATTAGGCGACATGCACTGACTTCAAATCCGTATAACATAAAAAGTTTGTTTATTAAGAAACTGTAAAACCGTCAACTCTGTCAAAAGCCTCCTGCAAATCAATCGATATAAGTCCACTTAGACTCTGATTATTAAAATTTCTTTTCAACTCATCAGTTAAACCAGCTAGTAACGTTGACGTACTCCTGACAATCATTAAGCAAAGACTTTTCTTTTACGTATTCTCAATATGCTCCATAATCATAAAAGTGACCTGCAGTGCACCAGCGAGGTCGAATTTATTTTTATCTCAATTGGAGTTATTTTGGAGCATTTCCATTGTACGGAAAATACTGACGTCATTATAACTTCAATCTTCTTGCAAAAAATGTTTTTCAATGTAGGGAAAAACTACTTTAAACTAATTTTTAATGGATACCTGTCGCTGCCATCCACATTTGATATGATAGCTGCAAACGCTTAAAAAAGATCATCTTGTGAAACATCATAAAACTAAAACTGTTCCAGGCACCTGGCATCTTCTTAAATTTTTCATCAGTTTGGGTCTTTATTCCTATCACCGCATTTATACCAGCAAATACGGGAAATGGTATTTCAAACTTCAGAGTTGAATTTTCGGTACCGCACCCCTTTGTCCAATTTTAACATTATAGCCTATTTTATTTGGCAAGTGAAAAAATCCTCTCATAATCGCGCTAAGGCAATATTTTTAAATCCTTTCAAAAAAAAAACAAAAACTTAAAATCTGTTGTACGCCCTTCAAAGTTTGTTCGTTTTAAAAAAGTTTGATTGTACGGAGGGAATAACCCGAGAAATCTGACGATGATATGTGCTTCGCTCTCTTCGGCTAAATCGACAAATGTTTGTTTTTTTACAAATGCTGAAAGTTGTCGCTATCGCAAGGTTTTATTCAGATTAGTTCGCTTGATAATGTTCTGGCGATTAGTTAACCTGCTAAAATTGTTCTGGACCTATTATTTTGCGGATTTCTTTCGCCTAATAATACGCTGGCGATTAGTTTAACCTGTTACAATTGTTGTAGGATCTATTATTTTGGTAAATAACACGAATTTTTCGCTCGGTTTTCTCCGGGGTGTATTTTCTTCCATATTAATATCATATGTATATACGAGTATACCATCGTCATATCTAAAATAGTTCATGAGATATGATCAGAAGTAGTAAGAGTTGTATGGGCGGCGCCAAACATTACCCAATGTACCTTGAACTCATTTTCTAGATCAACCTAACAAATATAGTATTTTTTCCAGAAGTTGGCTCAGTTCATGTGGCCTTTTTCTAATACAACCCGTTTCAGAGCTTCGAAACATAACTCTGCAAAAGCTTAAATTTTTCGACCTGTATTTGTTTTCCACAGACAGACGGGCATGGCTAGATTGTCTAAGATTTTTAGAATGACTCAAAACATACATATATGTATATACTTTAGGGAAAAGAACATATGGAATCTCCAATTTATAATTGGAAGTGTTCAAGCGGAATGTTGCAATTTTCAGCCATCAAGTGTAAACACTCTTAATCATCGCGATATTTTAAATGTAATTTCAACATCCAATAAACTTCACGTATTTAGCGAAAAATTAAATATTGTGTTTTTAGTGAAATCATTCCAAAAATTTCAAAAACTTCCGCAAAAATTACGAATGAAAAAGAGCAGCCAGCAACTACACTGACCTACTATTCACGAGTACTTTGTCTCTAGGTGTAATTTATCAAAATTTATTCAAAAGTCATTGAACTTCTCTGCACAAATAAATACACAACAAATTAAACATGATTTCTCCAATTTATGCTTACTATGCCAAAAATATTCTTTCTTTGTTTCTGTTTTTGTAGGTTGGTTTCAAGGGTTTTGCAATTCCTTCCGATGCTTTGAAAACTTCTGGAGAATTCCAATGGGACGACGGCAAAAGTTATAGTATCCAACATGGCTCCGTTGTTATTGCGGCCATTACCAGCTGCACCAATACGTCAAATCCTTCGGTTATGTTGGGTGCTGGTCTTTTGGCCAAGAATGCCGTTGAAAAAGGCTTAAATATCAAGCCTTACATTAAGACGTCATTGTCGCCCGGTTCAGGGGTGGTGACCTACTACTTGAAGGAGTCCGGTGTTATCCCATATTTAGAAAAATTAGGCTTTAATGTAGTCGGTTATGGCTGCATGACTTGTATTGGTAATTCCGGTCCATTAGATGACAATGTGGTAAATACAATTGAAAAGAATGGCCTGGTTTGTTGTGGCGTCTTGTCGGGCAATAGAAACTTTGAAGGACGCATTCATCCCAACACCCGCGCCAATTACCTGGCAAGTCCTCTTTTGGTTATTGCATATGCCATTGCTGGCCGTGTCGATATTGATTTTGAAACTGAACCATTGGGCACGGATGCTAATGGCAAAAATGTGTTCTTGCGAGATATTTGGCCCACACGAAATGAAATTCAAGAAGTCGAAAACAAACACGTCATCCCAGCCATGTTCCAAGAAGTTTATAGTAGGTTTTGCAATTTATAGTTTGGCAAACTCTTCTTTTAATTCATATAAAACTGTTTTCTGGTAATTTCAGGCAAGATTGAGTTGGGCTCAGAAGATTGGCAAACTTTAAATGTTTCGGACGGCAAACTGTATCCCTGGAGTGCCGAATCTACATACATCAAGCGTCCTCCCTTCTTCGAGGGCATGACTCGTAATTTGCCCAGTCTCAGCAGCATTAAAAATGCTCGCTGCTTGTTATACCTTGGCGATTCCGTTACCACCGATCACATCTCACCAGCTGGTTCTATTGCCCGCAACTCACCAGCAGCTCGTTTCCTCTCTGATCGTGGTCTGACCCCCAGAGATTTCAATTCTTATGGTTCACGCCGTGGTAACGACGACATTATGGCCCGTGGCACTTTCGCCAATATCCGCTTGGTTAACAAATTGATTTCCAAGACCGGACCACGTACCGTACACATTCCTAGCCAGGAGGAAATGGATATTTTCGATTGTGCTGAAAGGTAAGTTGTTTGAAGAAAATAATTACAATTGTCCGTTTTTGAATTGCATTCTCGTGCAGATACCGCGAAGAGGGAACCCCGTTGGTTTTGGTTGTGGGCAAGGACTATGGCAGTGGATCCAGTCGTGACTGGGCTGCTAAAGGTCCCTTCCTATTGGGCATTAAAGCTGTTATCGCCGAGTCCTATGAACGTATACACCGTTCAAATTTGGTGGGTATGGGTGTTATTCCCCTACAATTCTTACCCGATCAAAGTGCTGAAACTCTGAACCTGAGTGGTCGTGAACAATATAACATTAGCATTCCTGCAGAAGGTCTTAAACCAGGTCAAAAGATTCAAGTAGAGGTAATATCTTTGTGAATTGTAAATGGTTATTGGCAAAGTAATTTTTAATGCATTTGGTTTGTTTTAGGCCGATGGCACCGTCTTCGAAACTATTCTGCGTTTCGATACCGAAGTCGATATTGAGTACTACAGAAATGGTGGTATTTTGAATTATATGATACGTAAAATGTTGGATTAAATTCAAAGCAGCTGCATAGGTGGAATGCATCGAACAAACAATAACATAATTACAATAATAAGAAATTACAATGACTGTTATATATATTTATATATAACATAAAATCATTTACATTTTTGTATGCATTTTTTTATAATACAATTAAGATTATTTATGGTGATGAATTTGGTTAAACCATTTGAATAAAAATTAATTAAATGAAAAACGTAATTCTTCCATACAAATTGGAAATATTTAAGGGCAAATTTAAATTGCATTTAAAAGAATAAATAAAAACTAAGGTACGAACTTGGAGAAGTCAACTATTTCGAATGGGTGGTCTATCTTGTGGATTCTTTTTGAGTCATATGATATTTTAACTATGCCCAAACCAAAATCTTTCTATTGGTGTCTTCTGAATGTCACCGCTGTTATTTAACATAGTACTAGATGAAGTAATGAAGAAGGCGACTAGCTCGAACAAGGGCATTTCATGGGGACTACTAGGACAATTCGGTGACTTGGAATACGCCGATGACATCTGCCTACTAAACCAATAAATACTCTGACATGGCAGCAAAAATCAAACAGCTTGAGAAAGCAGCGCTGAGTGCTTAAAATTAATATAGGAAAAACTAAATCATTGCGGCTAAATTTAAACAGTAATCAACCGTTCCGCATTAACGACTCGCGTATTGAAGATGTTATTATCTTGAAAGTTTTATCGATAGCAAAGGAGGGCCACATATGGAGCCTTGAGCCAAAGATAAACATTTTTAACTCCAACGTTAAATCAACGTTATATGGTTGTGAAGCGTAAAATACAAGCTTCCGCGATCTGAATAAACTTCAAGTCATTACTAACAGATGCCTAAGAAGAATAATTATGATTTTCTGGCAAGCCACAATCTCTAACAACGACCTATGACTAGCGACAGGTCAATCTCCCTTTGCCACAGAAACCCTCAGACGTAAGTGGAAATGGCTTACCCATACACTACGGAAACCACAGAAGAACCTGGCACGAACCGCACTTGACAGGAAGCCGAAGAAGAGGAAGACCCGCCTATGCCTGGAGAAGACAATTATACAGCGCATTTGCAAAATTAAATAAATCCTGGAATGAAATTAAACTGTTAGCTTTTAATAGAAACTAATGGAATTTATTGATTATGGACCTATGCTCCACCTTGGAACGAGGGGAGTAAATATATATAATCGACCGAATGTGTCCACAGTGGATTCGTTAACAAATGAGAATCCACGAGTGATTGTTAAAAAGCCGATGCATCCACTAAGACTGTTTGGTGCGGTTTATGGGCTAGCGGCCTTATCGGGCCGTACATTTTCGAAAATGAGATCGGCCAAGCAGTTGCCGTGAATGATGTTCGCTATAGCGAAATGATAACGGACATGGTCTGTATAAGTAAATAAGGATATGGACCTGGACAATATGTTGTTCAAACAGTATGGAGCCACTTGGCACACGGCCAACGAAACAATAACTCTTGTGCAAACAATTTATCTCACGTCGTGGTGATGTTATTTGGACACCACGTTTATTTGATGCGCCAAACTCCAAATGATTTTACACTGTTCACCGAAGGGGAAAGTTGTTCTCATTTCTGCCTCCGTCAAATTTATTCGGATTGTAAAGTTTATTAGATTGTTCGTGATCAGCAGCCCCAAATCAACTAAAGTTGACCACCAAACCTTCTGTTGCAAATTTAGTGTTGAGCAGTGTAATTAAAAGTTTACAGCAATATATATTAACGACTAGCTCCAAAACCTTTTGTTGGCCAAATTAATAAATGATTTGTAAGAACTTCGGTCTTAGACATGCTTTCTCCAATCTCCAATATCGGTCTTCATTGTCTTACATAACAGCTTCCTGGCTGTAGCGTCTGTTTCTATTTGATAGACATGTCCAAGCAAGTGCAATTGTTGTATTTTGTACTCCTGATGTACTGCTTAATAAGCCGGCTGTGTATAATCTGAACAAGGTCACATGTGGCTTCTAGAAAGGCAGAGCTTCGGAAAGGACACTTATTGAGCTGTAGAGACAGGACGTTATATCAAAATAAGTACCTAAATGGTCCAGTTACACCACGGTTGGAAATTGGTCGATAATTACGTTTTATGCAAAATCGGCGCAGATCGTATTTAATATATGGGTGTTTTCATAGACTCACGTCACAGTCGAACATCTTCGATTCGAAAGAAAGTAAAAGTATTTGTTATTTGTCTTATTTTTAAAAAGTATTTATGTTGCATTATATTTAATGTAAAAGTTGAGAGCCATAGAAATCTTAGTCGTATTGTATCTATTAAGAAACCGACCTTAGTCACGTGACAGAAATAAAAGTATGCTCTGCCTTCATCTATAAAGGTAGAAAAGTCTACGAAAAGCGATAACATGTTTTGATTCAACTCATTTAAATATAAAGTAGACTTGATTATATTTAATATTCGCGGCCGCGAAGTTTAAATTATGTATATGTGACAGCGCATTGAGAAAGGGACCCAACGGTAAAAAAAATAATTTTCACTTTTTTTAATGTGGACAACATCTGAGCATCGAATGATACCGATCCCATGCCCCAAAAGTGTTCCCTTCCAGAGATATGCGCGTTTTATGAAAGTGATGGTAAATCATTAAAATGGCTCTCCTGAACAAAACTGGTTTTTACCCCTTAGGTCCCTTTCTATTTTGCGCGTCACATATATATTTTGTATAGGCCCTAACTTAAATAGTAACGTGAATCGACGTGATGTGACAAATGCTTAAATTGTTATCTAGAAAGTGTTTACATTTTTTTGGTTTGTACCATTTATTAAACAACGAGAAGGTAATATAATTAAAAAGTCGGGCGACGACTGTGAGGTACCCAACACCACTCTAATATTCAAAAGATTCCGCACCCATTCTGGAGTTTGAGCATGGTTGGCCTTAATATGCCACATCTAAAGCAGGAGGGATATTTTTTGTTTGGCATAATTGAGGCACTCAGCCCCAAAACGGCCTAACCCTCATTTTCAAAAAAAAAAATCAAACTGACTATGCTGATCTAACCGGAAATTTTTGAAATAAATGAAATAAATACTAAAAAAAATCCCAATTGCATAGTATAACACTGGGTTGTTGTTGTTGTAACAACAATGTATTTATTTTGAAGTCTTGTCCGGGGGATCTGCTTCGATATCCAGGTGGAGGAAACACGCCATTATTGTTGAGGTGACTGCCCCTGGCTAAAGTGTGTTATATTCGAAGAATAAATCAAATTACCCATGGGTGTTCAAACTTTTAAATTTTCCTGAAGGGAAACGATCGAGTAGGCCATAGTATAACTATACCGAAAAATAAATAGTACGTGAACAAACATATCTGATGCTGACTCGATGAGTTTACAAGACTTCGAAAATTCTGGATCGGAGTACGTCCCAACACCAAGTGGGTCATCAATTTCATCGCACTCTTCCGAAGATACATTGCCTGTGCCATCAGGACTTGCGGCAACAGAATCCCAGATCGGAATAACAGAAAATTAAAGCAAGCGAGCTGAACCAGATATTGAAATCGTGAAAGAATTTATCAATAAATTTCCGAGGTATAGCTCACACTATTCAAGAAATAAGAATATTCAAAGAGAATTTCTCGCACCTACCTTAAATATATCGATTATGTACGAGCTATATTGTGGAATTGTAGAAATGGACAAAGTTTTCACCGAAATCTTTTCAGAATACTTTAATTTGCATTTTCGATCTCCAATTTCCAACAGCTGCAAAAAATGTGATTATTTTAAAGTAAAAATCGAAGCCGCAGGTGATCTTTCTGAAAAGTAAAGGATTACGAGCAAAAGAGATTTACATCATCGAAAAGCTGAATCAGCTAGAACTGGGATGCAATTGGACTCGAAACTTAACAAGGAAGAATATGCAGTTATAGCATTCGATCTTATGAAAACTCTGCCGACACCAGTCATTTCCATAGGGGTAGCTTACTACAAAACACAGCTATGGACCTATTGTCTTGGTATTCATGACCTTATCACGAACAAGTCATTCATGTATACCTGGAATGGGGGAATAGTTTCATGTAGTCCACAGGAAACAGGGTCTTGCTTTATGCATTACGTAAAAGCCAATGTCAAATGTAAGAACTTAATAATGTATTACGATCAATGTGGTGGCCAAAACGGAAACATACGAATGAGCACTATTTGTACATACATGGTCAATAATTCGACCCAGTGGAACAGATAGACCACAAAGTATCTTTTAGTATCTGACCACTCATTCCTACAATGCGATCAAGATTTTGGTCTCATTAAAAAGGAAAAAAAATATAAGGACATTTTTACGCCTGATGATTTGGATCCTGTAATCATCACGGCAAAAAGAGGGAACCATTTCACTAGGTAAAGATGACGGCAGATGATATTAATAGCATATCCTTAATCGAGAAACTAGTGACGAACAGAAAAATCTCCGCTCCAAGACTTCAAAAGTTTAATGGCTTAAGATTCAGTGGCTTCGATTCCAAAATGTGAAGTCATTTATAATTCGATACAAATATTCAAATAACATAGATGTTTTACTTCAAGAAGCTGATATTTCAAAGAGAAAGTCCAGCAAGTTCGTAAATTTGGAATTGGAACCGCTTTATCCTGAAGGAAGATTCATTGCAGCTGCAAAGTTTAAGGATTTACAGGAAGAAGAGTTCATACCTCAGTCTTTATCTAAGTTAATTAAGACCTAATGATTAACATAAAACAAATATTACAACTAATAACTAAATACGATTAATAAAAAAAAATATTTTCTTTTAACTTCGTTTTTCTCAGAACCATAGGGTCTATATCTGAAGATGGACCAATGTGGTCGAACTGCAGTAAGAATGGTTATATGTCGCTAAAATCGCACTATGCTAAGTTTTAGCACAGTCGGGTTTAATTTGGGATTTTTAGATTGGCTGAACCTTAACTCGTGAGGGATCCTTGTGTGGAGGATATTTGAAAACATGGACCATTTAGGTTCAACTTTGTCGGGGTTCCATATTGTTCGCTCGTAACACATATACAAAAGGTATGTGGTCACCACAAAGGACGGACGTACATCGTAAACTCGAGATTATAAGGACACCAGTGAACACTTTTGACTCCCAAAATGTTTATGTTGGCTTTTTAATTAATAAATTCGTGATTAAATTTCGAACACGATTTGGTTATTAAATTTTGAATAAATCGTGATTTATTGGCGTTTTATTTGATTGTTTTTATTGAATAAATCATTATTGATGTGCAAAAAATGTTAAATTTTTTTGCACTTTATTCAAAAAATTGCGTTTGAAATCTCAAATCACATGCCGGTATGTGTCAATATTTAATGCATATATTTTTATTGTGAGCGCTTATTTCTATATATACGAGAACATATTTTGATAGAGCTAAAAACTTTAATATATATCAACAAATAATTGTTAGAATTATTGCAAAATGTAAATTGGAATTGAATTTAGATTCAAAATTTAAAATCAGTTCCAATATCGATGCCGATTTGAAACCAATGGTTGGCTTTGTTTCATTATTATATGTTTGTTTCATTATATAAAGTTTAAAAAAATAAGAAAATGGCAGATAGACCCGAAGAAAAATATTGAGCGATCACAGCAGGCTATGTATTGGATCGGCCAGAACGACAAAGGTATACATTGTGCGATCCATCAGAATGGTGTAATAACACAAACAAATAGTATGCTCATTCAGTGGACAATACCGGTTAAATAAATATGATTTCGAAGTGTTATTGGACGCTATTAAAGCGCACTTGCTTCTGCCTAACATTACCAGTGCTAGTTAAGGAAACAAGACGTTGCGATCTTTGACAGAATGGTCGTAACAAAGGTCTATTGAAAAGTATTCCAGCTTAAACGAACATAGTACAGGGTGGCTGATGACAGCCGCTACCAAAAAAAGTTAATAACTTTTTTCTATTTAATGAATCGGGTTATGTTTTTTTTCAGGGTGGCTGATGAAAGCCGCTACCAAAAAAAGTTAATAACTTTTTTCTATTTAATGAATCGGGTTATTTTTTTTTTATTTTGCAGATTGATTTTTAGATTTAACAAAAATGGATAACTGGGACACTTCAACAAGAATTTGGATTGTCCGCCGCTATCACGCACTGGAGTCCGTAGTTTCGGTTTAAAGAGAGTAAAGGCGCATGCTTGGCAGCAATCCTCTAACAGATGGACCATAATGAGACTTGTTACAAATTTTGCAGAGTCTGACCTTACTGCACCTGACTTTTTCTAGTGGGGTTATTGCAAACAGGAAGTATACAAAACAAAACCAACAAATTTGAATGAACTAAAGCAAATTCATTCGAGAAACAATTGCAGCTATTTCTGTCTCAACTCTCCAAGCAGTAAAGAACAATTTTTTGGTAAGGTGCCGCACAAGCATCAACGAGCAGGGGCATTTAAATTCCATTATTTTTAAAAATAATTAAGCTATGTTTAATAAAATTGAATGAGCTTTAACATGATTAAATGAAAACTGAATTCCAAAAAAAAGTAAAAGAAAAAAAATAATTGGAGTTTCTTAATGTAGTAATATTCATCAGCCATCCTGTACCAGAATTTACATACATAAAATATTTTAGACTATATTTTCGGTCTATAAAATGTCATGTCAATTGTGTTTTTCCGAATGTTTTTACGTAGAATACTTTTAAGTGTTGTTATTTGTTATAAGTCCCAGAAATTTTCTACGTATCCGAAAATTTACCATTTACGATTTACAATTTAAATCCTTATAAATGGAAAGCTGATTTCAAATGAATTATTGAACCTTTATGAATTAGTGTTCATATTTGCATGCAAAAAAAGAGTTTCTATTGTAACAACGACATGATTGTTAATAATTAATTAGCATTATTATCAAGAGATAAGAACCACTTGACTCGAGTCAATTGTTATCAACGATGACGAGCCATGCGAAAGAATATGATATATTTATACAACAATTCTGTATAATTATTTAGTTTGAGTGTGTGTTATCGACGAGAAAACCTCCCACCTTCTGAGATTGTAAGAGACATTTGGTTTGTTTTTAATTGTTCTTGTTGTTTTTTTGTACTTTATTACAATTATTTTGTTTTGCTTTTATCTTTTCTTTAGTAAATTATAATTTTTATAAATTATTGTACCAACTTTGTTATCATTTGGGTTTTCTTCTTCTTCTTTTAATTCCAATTTCTCTAAACAATACATCTATATAAATTATTATTATCATATTAATGTTATTATAGTACATTGACTTAAGTTATGAATTAACAACATTTACAAAATTTTTAAATTTTGTATCACTACTACGCATCAATTAATTTTTATGGATTGGGGATAAGAGCCTATTCTGTTTAATCTAGAAATAAATTTAAGAAAACAAAAACAATGAAAGCATTACCATTATTTTCATATAAAAAAGGGATTGTATAATTGTGTGTTTCAATTCGTTTAAAAACTTAACAATAACAGTACTAAAACGCTCCACAAAAGCCTTGTTTAATCTAAATCAACATTTGCCTTTTGCTCTTTTTTGCGTCAATAAAATATAAATGATTTAAATAAAGCTTGCTTTAGATTTACTCAAAAAGCTGTATTAACAAATGACATTATTTTTTCAAACAGAAAGGTACAACATTTAATTATTTATGTACATAATGAAAAATTCCTAGAGGAGTTGTTCTCTATGAAAATGGATACAAACATCATCGCTCTTAAAATTAAATGAATCTACAAGTAAATTTTCAAAAAGAGGAAATAGTTAATTTGATCGGGTTCCAGGTGTTTTCTTTTTGAAAATCTAACAAACCTCTTTGGTGAATTAAAAGTAACACACTGTTCCAGCTTGATTTGCGGTGGTGTTTAAATAAACGATTATGTTTTTTTCTGTATATATTTTTTGTAGCGTTTGATTTTTGATGTTACTATTTTTTGCATTAAATTGAACATTTTTTTTATGTTTCGAGTTAAATGCATTTTGTTTTTCGGCTGTGTTTCTTCTGCTCTGTTGAAATTTAATTTAACTTTTGTCGTCGGTTGATTTATGTGCAAGCCCTGGTTGTTTGGTGGGTCAGGATTTAAATGAAGTTGTCATTTTACCAACGTATTTGATGTTTATATCGCTCGTCCACTGCAATGCGTTTAATTGTTTCATAGCCTAAAATTATGCTAAATGAGAAAGCGGCTGATTGAACTAAGCGCGCTGATAATCCCTTAAAGAAACAATGCAGTCCTTCTTCGCGCCACAGTTCTCGGAAAGCTACCTTCATGCTTTCGAGACGTTGCACCTGAAAGCAAAGTAGTTTTAATGGATATCATATTATGAACTTGTTGCAAAATTGGTTTATATTAAGGTAATTCTTTTTTTAATACCCAAAGAATGTTAAACAAATAACCAAAAGATTTTTTAGACAAGATATAAAAATTAGTTTTGATAGATATTATACAGATTTATCACCAATATTAGAAGACGGATTCATTTTATAGACAACCGTCCATGTACGCTTAGAGACAAATATCTACACACGGCAGGTAGAACAACCGTCATTAATAAGTATTAAATACCAGTTTCGGCATTGAATCTTAACGATTGATTTTGTTTTAACTACTTCAGATTCCGATCAATTCTGTTTACACCCAAATGTGTAAATGCTCCAACTTGATGGGTGTTTAAGTAACATAAATAGCAAACAATAGACACATTTTCAAGGGTAAAATGTAGCGACAACTTGTACAATGTAAATCTGTGCCTCTTAGGTATTATTTAATTCCCTCAGCATTCTATTAAGGAACACACGGGTTACTTCTCTCAATTCAGTGATATCTGTACTATATAATTCTTATGCTCACGGTTCGGACATGTTTAAATAGATGCTAAGAACGGCTTATATATTTCTGAAATAGATTTTACGTCAAGTCGCCAACATTTACCAGGAGGAAGCGCGCCGCCGACAATTTTTTTGGATGTTCTTAACCGGGTTAGTTTTAGGTAATAAAAGTAGAATGTATATGCTGTCATAATTAAGTCGCTACTAATGTGGGGTTCTTTGTTATAACGAGAATGTGTATATTTGGTTAGACATTTCGATGCTTCATATGATTCAATTGAATGTTGACCAGTGTAGAGTTTTTAAACAGATATTTTTTCAGTTTCACATAACAGTTATTTTCTATACGGTGATCCATTTAGAGGTATTTTTTCAGAAAAAAAACATAAAAATTCAAATCAAGTGTGGAATCTGTATTGGTAATTTGAAAGGGCCTTTTATGGCATTTATTTTTTAAAAATAATTATGTACCTTCAAATGTTGGCAACTGTATAATGGAAATGAGCGTTCGGTGAGAAACGGGAAGATCCGCTGTTTTCGACAAAAATTTTGTTCAGTGATGAGCCCCATTTCTGGCTCAACAGCAAAGTCAATTAATAAAATTGCCGCATTTGGGCTGAATAGCAACAAGAAGAGGTTCAAGAGGTGGCATTATACCCAGAGAAAACCACGGTTCAGAGCGGTTTATAAGCTGGTGGAATCATTGGTGCCTATTTTTTCAAAAATGATGATGGCCGGAACGTAACCGTGAATGGTGCTCGCTATCGCGCCATTAAATCGATCTTTATGATTCCTGAAATTGAAGCCCGTAATCTTGACGACACATGGTTTCAACAGGACGGTGCCACTTGCCATAAAGCTGCTCTAACAATGGATGTATTGAGAGGTCATTTGAAAAGCAGCTAATTTCACGTTTTGGACAGGCGAGTTGGCCTCCTAGATCGAGTGAAAACACACCTTTAGACATATTTCTTTGGGGTTACTTAAAGTCCAAAGTCAATGCTGACAAACCAGCTACGATTCAGGTTTTGGAAGCTAACATTACGCGTGTCATTAAAGCCGTACCGGTTTAAATGCTCGAACGAGTCATCCACAATTGGACTTGAGGGTCCTAAGGCGTAGTTGCGGCCAACATTTGAAGGAAATTATATTCAAAAAATAAATGTCATAAAATGTCCTTTCAAATTACCAATAAAGAATCCACACTTGATTTGAATTTTTATATTTTTTTTGTTTTGAAAAAAAAACCTCTAGATGGATCACCCTTTATTAACTTTTTAAAAATCAGAAACTTTCTCCGCAAATAAAAATTACGAACGTCAGTGACTTTTATATATAAATATATATAAAGTCCGCAACAAAAGTCACCGACTTTTGTTTGTAAAGTCCTTAATAGAAATCAATCAAAGTCATACTCGTATTCATTATTCTGTTATATATTTCCTTTCGACCATTTTTTGTATCTACTCTCCATGCTAGTATATCTAGATTTTGTCAACCCCTTTTTTGGAACTATTTCGCAGCAGTTAGCCCTTTTATCACAATTTATCACTTTTTTCTGTTCCCGTTTATGGCCCATTTTGCATTTTTTTCATTTTTATTTCAACCTCTTGAATGCATTCTTACTACCGCCTTAAAACAGTTTCCGAATAGTTGCTCCATTTTGTTTCATCATTCGTTTACTTTTGCCATTTCCCTCATTACACTCTGCATAGTAGTTTTAAAGTTGCATCCCCACTGGTTCTTCTTTCATGTTCCTTTATTAAATTAAATGCTCTTTCGGCATTTTTATGATATAGCCCCCCCCCCACCACAATTATTCTTTTTGAGCTGAAGGTAGATAAACATACATATATAAGTATATCTCCAGCTCCCTAATGACTCCTTTCGTAGGATTAACGAATGTGATTTTATATTGCGACTTAAAACATTAATGTCTGATTGATTTTTATAAAGGACTTTAAAATAAAAAACATGAAGAAAATAATCAAAAATAGTTGTTACTTGTGAATTATTTAAATGAAAATCAAAAATAATTGTTATTTTCTGTTTTTTAAAAAGTTAATTGAAAGTAACTGTTTTCTTATATTTTGGCTTAAAAGTTTCAACAAAAAAGTTTATGGTCAGTTATGTGACATTTGCATTATACTTATACGAGTATAAGTGCAGTTTGTAACGGATTTAAGAACATCTCTCGTGAGAAAATCCAGCACATATAAAAAAATTTGTGGCACCCGCGACTGCCGGTTTTACCTACCATATAGTACCGAAACAAGCTCTATTCGGCCAGGGGCAACAATATGTGTATTCTCTCTGTCCATTTTTTCGTCGTTGGAGCAGCGCATTCCGGAATGTCTGCTCCGAATATTACTTGTCCAAGTCGACCCTTGCATCTGCTCGGTTTGCCAGAACCGTATACACCATCGAGCAACCGCATGAGGGAGAAAACTTTGTTTGTCAAGTCTGGGACTACCGAGATAAAGCTGTACAACGTATACATCCCGCCGGTTGGAAACTGTGTCCCGCGTTAATGGTTTGACATTTGCAATCTGCTACTACTACTCTTCGTTCTGGAGTAAATAAGGACGCTCCTACGCGGATTATGATAGCTTACTGGACATAACTATGGCATTACCTGGCTGGGTAACCCGTCATATCGTTAGGAACAGACCACCTTCCTATAGTCCTCTACTCCATCAACAGACTATCTGACTTCATAATCTCTGAACGCCGTAAGTATCTTAATGAAAAGAAGGCTGATTAGGGTTATCAACGCAACTGGTCTTATGCCCGAGGATCGACCAAATTTCCCAGCATAGGCAGCGGGACTCGCAGATCAGCGTGATGACATTCGTTGCGCCAACCCTACTGACCCTAGAATTAGGGATCTTAAGCCTGAGATTAGTTGGTTGGTCAACGAATATAAGCGGAACAAGTGGCTAAATCACATAAAGCAGTACAATTTAAGTTCCGGAATTGGTAAATTGTGGAACGACAACGACAGGTCGGTCCTCGTGGCTTTTGACCTTACCAAGACTTGACGCTAGTCTTGTGTATTATTTAGAGACATGAAGTCGAAGCCTCATAGAGTTTAACAGTGAGTTCCCTAGGGTGGGGTGGTATCTCCAGTATTGTTTAATCTCTACCCCTCTCAAATTCGTGCACCACCAGACGGTGTTTAATTTGCGTCTTACGCTGATGACAGCACAGTTCTGGCTCCAGGACCTAAAGTGGATGACATATGCGAAAAATTCAACTGTAATCTCAATAATTCAGCACACTTCTTAACTGAGAGAAATATTAAAATATTCGCCTCCAAATATTCAATCACACTGTTCACTTATTCGATCGCAGATGTGCGGTGGTCACTAAATGTCCATCTAAAAGTCCATCACCTCAACATCCCGACTACTTACTACCACAAAATCCTTGGTCACATTGGACTGCCTTTTTCGATCATCTGCGCATGCTACAGCTATCAGTGATAAGCTCAAAAGAAGGAACAAGGTCTCCAAGTCACTAGCCGGCAGTACTTGGGGAGCCGACAAAGAAACCTTACGACGCACTGGAACAAATTGACTTGCTAGAATGCCGCCCTGAGAACATAAACAAGGTGTCTTCTTATGTCCTTTGAGGACCATCTAAATGCGGAGAGGATGGTCCTTACTGTGCGCACATACAATTTCTTTTTGTCTAAGCAGTACCTGCTTGCTACTATATCATGGCCAGGGTCCTTCCGCCCAGGCACATCAATACGATGCTTTTGGACGCATCCAGTTCAAATGGCGCTTTCCCTTTAAATATCCCCCATAGACGAACAGAAATTACAAAAAATATATTTAAAATAAATAGTTCCTAAAAACATTTATTAATTGAATGAAACCATTTTATCAGCAATAAGAGCCTTTTAAATTTAGCTTTAAAATAATTTAAAGCTTTTACTTTCATTGCTTATGCCTCATTTAATTATTAATGGCTTAATATACGCTTAATATTATATATTTATGGGCTAGGCCTAGGCTTTCTCACATTTCCATTGGAAAGTTTGACATTTTGTAGCATAAACGTACTCAGAACGTTTTAAGGTACGACCATCATTTGTGTTGCTTACAGTGACTTGAAAAAATCAAATTGGCAAAAAAATGGAATTAACTCGTGGACATTTTCGTGCGATAATTTTTCACAACTTTCGACGTCGATTTTCACGACATCGATGAACCTAAATCTTTGTATGGTGATGAAGCACCATCCTATAGCACTGTGAAAAACTGGTTAATTAAATTCAATCGTGGCCGACGCTCGCTCAATGACGAAGGTCGTCTAAAAACGGCTGTTGTGCCAGAGAACATTGATGCCGCATCAGGACACATCGTTCAACATGCCATTCTGTAATCCTATTCTTTTCTTAATATGTAAGCTTTGCATCAAGTTTCATAGCATCAGAAATCCTTGTTTTCTTTTGTAGTTCTTTAGTACATTCCTATACCACACTATAATTCGTCCAATGGCGAATACGAATCGAATTTGTAAATCTTTTACGATTAAGGGATACCATAAAACAATTTAACGAAGACAATTTTGTGGAACTCAAAAAATTATGTTGTACTCACCTGTAGTCTTGCTCTAACTATATCTAATGGATTAGTGAGTATCGTTGTTGTAAAGCCACCTAAGCTGCCCGCAACACATTGAATCAACAGGTGGGACACCCACGGTGGACATATCCGACAAAGTTCATCTGTACATCATACACACATTAGCGTACATTAGCTTCAATAAATGCCATTACTACTTACCCTGATACAAGTGATAGAAAGCCCACCACATTGCCGAATTTGGTACATAAGCCATTAGGCTAGCACAGTAGCCTCGATAAAATCCACGGAAACCATCTCGCCGCATTATTTCTCTCGCTATGTCAACGGAAATATTGAGGCGGCTTCGTCCCGGACCAGTCTCTATTCCAAGTGGATTAAGGTCCGCCTTAGCGCCGGCATGACGAGCCATACCTAAGACCATGGCATGTTGCGAAATTACATCAAAAGGAACTATAATTGTTTGCCCCACCAAGGAGGCACATCCTCCGCCAACTAACGCCTTAACACGATGACCTGCACCCATGTCGTTTAAGAGGTGTCGTACTCCTTCGTAAGTGCTGATGTAAAATACTCCCGAAACTATTTGCACGGATGATATCCAAAATCCGCGATACAGTCCAGGAATGCCTTCGGAACGATATATTTTATAGGCGCAATCGAACATGCCTTTGTACACGTCACTTTTGTGCTGAACCTGCAGTTGTGTCTTGATTACCGTCAACGGAAACAGACAGCAGCGTACCGAAAAAGAACTCAACATGGAAAGCGGAAAGAATTTCGTTTTGTCCATCATATCCCATTCAATAGTACGTATGTAGGGAGCATCTAAAGTGTTGCTGGACGCGGCGGTAACGCCGGAAGCCACCGAGACCGCACTACGACTCATATTATCAATTGTGTACCGGACTTTCTGAAAGATGTCGTCTCTTAAGCCACACAGCTGCAGCAATTAAAACACACGCAGGTCACGAGTTCATATGGCCAGAATAAATTGTGACGATGGGGGTAAGAGCACACACAAATGTTTCAATCTCCCAGATCTAGAAATATAAGGAAATAAACAAGTAATGCCGTAGTCTATTGTTTGTCATGTTGTGTTCTCTAAATACAAAACAAAGCAAAATACACACTCCAAGGTGAACAGCTAGAGAGACAGACGTACATACGTCGTACACCTTGGCCCTGACTCTGAAATGGGGAAACATTTCGGCAAAATATCAACGGACTTTGCCCAGCTATCTGGTGAACATCATCTCACATCCTACGTATTTTTCCGTCTTACCTATCACAAATTCGCCCAAAATTTCCAACTGTCCGACAGAGGTCAGAGGCACTTCACTCTTCCCTTTACATTGCCAATTATATAATTTGTTTGTGTGTTGTCCAAGTGCGTATTTTGTATTTTGAGCACACAGAAACTCGATTTTCCTTGTAACTTTCGATGGAGGATATCCCACCAAAAATCGAATACTAATTTCTTACCTTAAAAGTTTTCCGTTTGCCGTTTCTTTTTAATATTTTGTATATTTTTCTGATTAGAGTTTTTTGTGGAATGTGAAATTCTAATACGTGGAACGTATGGAATGAAACAAAAAATTTTACGAAGGAAGGAGGTAAGCAAGTACACAGAGTAAAATAGAAAAAAGGAGGACAAGAAAACTAACGATCAAAACAAAACAAGAATCAAAAAAGGAATGAAAATATAACAGTGTTATCTATGTGTAGACAAACAACCGCCAGATGAAGAAAACGCTACTTTATAGGTCCGGGCACAATGAAGCTTTTTTTGTTACTCTGCGTTTGTTTTTACATTCCGGTTGTCTAACAACCACTAAAATATATGTTGAATGTTACAAAAAGTTCATGATATTGCATTGTCGGAATATAAAAGGACAAGCCATACACTTTTTTGTGGGGTTGGGACGTTTATTACAATGGTTTTTAGACTGCCGGAAGTTGGAAAATACGCAGCGTAGGAAAAAAAGTAAAGAATAAAATGTTCCTAAGCCTTAACATTTGCAAAGTGCCGTCTACATTCAGACAAAAACCCGTATTTTGTTCTTGTTTAAAAGGGAGAATGTAAAGGAGTGGAAACATGCCCTGGGAATTCGTCAAGAGCAGTCGATGCCGTTTTCGACGTCGAAAGTCGGCAAGCCGCACTTTTCCGAGCAAATGGGTAAGTTAGTTTAGTTTTTAGTAGGACGTGAAGTCAAAATCAAAAAAATCGGGAAAAGTAAAGAATAAGGGCACCCACCCCTATTTTCATACAAGCACAAGTATATTGGAGATGCCAAATGTTCAAAAATAAATAAGGGCGAACATCTGGGCCTTGGGGGCCTTAAAAGTAGTTATTCCAACTCTTTTAAGTGACTTTTGAAGGTAAATATAAAAAAATAAAATAATATAAAATATAATATTTTTGGTTTCAATAAGATGGGCAACAGCTTGTGATGAAATAGAAAAAAGGTTTGAATTACATGAATTGTTTTTTAAAAACTGTGAATTGCGAAGATCATAAACTTTTTGTAAATTGATGACTTTTCAACACTCTGGTAAGCAATTTTTAAAAAAACCAGCAATGTTAAAAATTATATATATATATATATATATATATATATATATATATATATATATATATATATATATATATATATATATATATATATATATATATATATATATATATATATATATATATATATATATATATATATATATATATATATAAATATATATAAATATATAAATATAAATATATATAAATATATATATATATATATAAATATATATATATATATATTATTTTTTCAAATTTAAATACAGAAGGTCGGCAAATTAGCCGATTATATCAAAATATTTCTACTATAATTATGTTTAATTTTAATTATGTTTAATATATTTGACAAAATCAAATTGTTTTAATGTTTTAGGTCTGCACACGACCACTTTGAATCTTACGGAGAGTTTTTTCCGTTTTCAATTGGAATTAGAAATGTGGACCCGATTGTATACTTCAAATAGGTTACAGTAAACGAAATGCCTATATTAAATTGCGTCCAGGATTTTTAGCTAAAAGAGTTATTTAAGAAATATTAGAATATTAAATTGAATTGCTTTTATTTTTTAGAGTAATTTAAGAAATATTAAAAGTGTAAATCGATATCAATTTGTTCAGACACATCGTAAGCAGAAATTTAACTGACTTTGCTGCTGTTACAGGGATGTTAAAAAGAGCAGTGTAGACTTATGACTATCTACTATTTGCAAACGAAAAGTAACGTTCTAATATTTTTTTTTGGTTAAGGAATTATTAACATTTGTAAAAAAAAATACAAATATTGTGAAGTTAGTTTTGAGGATATTTAAATAAATATGACTAAAATAATTTATTTGAAAATGAATAAATATACTGTTCTATACTAAAATTTGTCCTTGTAAATGCATAACTCCTAAGCGAAAATTTCCTTTTAGGTGAATACAAGGTTTAACCCTCTGTATCATAGTGTAGACTGTAGGCAACATACCGTTCGAATGCCTCAAAATTAATAGAAATAACTTCTTTAGCTCAATCACGCACTGTATCCCGTGGTTTACATACTGAGCTAATAAACTTGTAAAAATAGAACAATTAGGACATTTCTTTATTGACTATTGGTATTTACGAAAAGTGCCGGTTTGCTGTGACTTCAAAAAATAATAAAAAATTGTTGTGCTTGTGTTTTGTGTGTAATCTTGATAAATTGGAGAGGTAAGTGTTTGAGCTTTATTGTAGAATGTTCTTTTTGAACAATTTTTACGTTTTTTTTTTTGTTTTTGGTGGCAAATAATGTTTGTTGCCCGTAGGCTACATCAGGCAAAATTATTGCTTGTTTTTATGTTTCAGGATGTCTCGTAAGCGGCCTCTTAGTGACGAAAAAATTAGTGCTACTCTAAATGATCTTGCAGATAGTGAAGATGGCTTAGATTTTGATGACGACAGCATTGCCGATCCCGATTTTATTCCTGCATTAGAAACATTTGAAGACGGAGTTTCAGAGATAGATATTGAAAAATAGATATACAAATTTGAAAAAAATCGACAAACATTGCATTTCAACGACAATAGCAAAACCTACCTAGGAGCAACCCTGATTGTGATCGACTATACAAAATACGTCCAGTGGTCGACTCCTTGAATGCGGCATTTAGTAAAGTCCCAATGGAAGAGCACCTTTGTGTGGACGAGCAAATGTGCTCCACCAAAGCACGGAACACGTTGAAGAGATACAACCCTAACAAACCACATAAGTGGGGCTATAAAGTCTTTGTGTTGAGTGGCGTTTCTGGCTTTGCCTATAAAACAGAAATCGAAACAGGCAAGGAAAATGTCGTCATACAAGGGGAGCCAGATTTAGGTGCCTCATCTAACGTCGTCATGAGGTTAGCGCGTATGATTCCAAGGCACCAGAACTTCAAACTCTACTTCGACAACTTCTTTACTTCTCTTCGCCTAATGGAGTATCTGGCCAAAGAAGGCATTCTCAGTCTCGGCACTATAAGAAGAAATAGAATACCGGATTGTAAGCAGTCATCCGAAAAGGTAATAATGAAAAAAGAACGAGGCTATTCAGAAGAATACGTAGCTGACGTCAACGGGGTCGATGTCTCAACAGTTTCATGGAAAGACAATAGAATTGTCAATCTGGCTTCCACTTTTGCTGGGCAAAAACCTGAAACTAATGTTCGCAGATGGGATAAACGGAATTCCAGGTATGTGGACATAAAGCGACCCAATGTTGTCGGAGAATACAATCGCCATATGGGCGGCGTTGATCTACTAGACAGCATCATTGGTATATATAAAATACGTTTGCGAAGCAAAAGGTGGCCCATGCGACTATTTTATCATTATTTGGATCTCACCATGGCCAATGCATGGCTACTTTATTAAAGGGTTGCTGAATACAAAAACCTTCAATCAACCCGCTTATCATCAGCCGATTTTCGCCTGGAAGTTGCTGCGACACTTTGCAAAATGGGTACAAAACCTAATTTATCTAGTCGGTGTTCGTTGCAAGGCGAAATTGAAGCCAAAAAGCTAAAAGGACCTGCTCAGCATGTACCTCCAAAAGCAGTCCGTCAAGATCAGATTGGGCACTGGCCGCAATGGCCTGATAAGAAAATCAGATGCAAGTTTCCGAACTGTGTTGGATTTACTCACAATGTATGTGAAAAATGCGGTGTAGCCTTATGCTACACAAAAACCAAGAACTGCTTCAGAAACTTCCATCTTTCATAATATAGATTTTGACCACATACCTCAGTGTTGCCTAAAAGCAACACACCCAATTTGTGGGAGTTTCTCTTCAAATAATAAAAATAAATGAAAATTAAAAAATACGTGTATTTTATTTTTTTGTTATCATCTCTAATACAAAAAATCATACAAATCGGAGTTCATGAGTGATAGAGGGTCAAATGTTAAAAAATATATTATTGCGATGAAATGTGTTAAATTTCATCGCTTGTTATTCGGTAGTTATATTGACAAAATCTAAATTAATGAAAGTAAATGGCTTATCTTACGCTATATATATTTCCTTGTTATTATGAATATTATATCGGTCTTATATAAAAAGACAACACAATAGCTTTAAAACGTTCAATCATCCCGTTTTTATTCCAATTTTTGCGGGAAAATAAAACAAATCGTGACTATGTTCGAATTAAATAATAATCGTTAGGTGTGCTGGCCTCAGGTCATTTATTTATAATAATAAAAGTAACAAATTCTATAAAAAATACTATACTAATACTATGTATATGAAAAACTCTTATACCTGAGTTAAAATCTGTAAAACAAAATTCTTATAGAAAATAAACAAGCAAGCAAGCTTTAAAACGGTAAATAGTTATTTTACAGTGTATTTAGTGTTTCGATGGCAACGTGTCCCCAATTTAAATATGAGTGTTAACGCCATTGGGTTACAAATTGTGCGGCAGTGGTATTTAGGTATGCTCTACAATAATTTTAAAATAAAGCAGCACACACATGTATTCAACGGAGATGGCATTTCTCAATTTTAAAACTGTACAAAAGTAACACAAGTACAAAAATTAATTTAGTATACTGCCGAACGCGCAAATTATTGGTAACAAATAGTCTCAATTCATGATCATGTTTATATACAAAATTCTGCTGTAGTTGATTGGTTATTGGTAGTTAATATTTCAATATTTAATAGATTCTTAAATAAACATTTAAGAATCGATTAAAGCGGAACTTTCCCCATAGACATGAAAATTTACACATTTTGGTTACAAATAACTTAACTATTACCGCTTTGGTATTCAGGCTTATTTATCAATGCTTTCTGTGCTAGCCAAAAGTACCAACGAAACTTCCTTTGTACCGGAAATTGTACATTCCCAATTTGTACATACTCACATTTGAAGAAACCAACATATCGCAGCATGTGCTATTTTAGTAGTAACATTCTTTTAAGAGGTAACACAAATTTTTCCAATAAATTATTCATGACCCATTTATACAGCATATGATTTTGTTATGTATGTATACAAAAAAATACTCAAACAAGATGTCTCATCGACGAATTTGTTTAGGTATATCGGTACGATATAGGATTAATGAAACTATTTAGCAATTCAAACTGATATTCAAAAAAAATTTACACATGTTCTTTTGTTGAGCTAAAAATAATGCTCAAAAAGTTATAAGAAGAATTAAAAGGGAAGCTCACGCCGCTCTTTTTGCCGGTAGCAATTGTTCTAAGACGTTATAGAATCGTCTTGGAAACAATGGTTTGCTTAGAGATATTTTATCACATAGATATTTTATCCACAGTTGAAGTCGAGGATTTGAACACATTATTTATTTATAACCTATTGACTTATTCGACAGATAGTAGTTTTATTAACCAAATTATTGGGGATGGTGGGTTATCTTTTCATAACAGATCCTCTAATGTCTTGATGCATGCTTTTATGTCAGTCAAATCTAGCGGCTTTGGTTGTAATAAGATATCTCCAAAATTTTTTAGCGCAGTATTTCCGTATATATCAAAACACCTTATTCATATAGTGAACACTATAATAATGACCTCCTACTTTCCTAAAGATAGGAAAGAAGCTAAAGTGACACTTATTCAATAAAGACATGCCCAAATTCTCCTGATAACTTAAACCCGATTTTATTGCTTCTCATCCTGTCAAAAGTTTTGGAAAATATTCTTAAGCGGATGTTGATAGAACGTATTTAGGAAAAATCGCTGATGAATAATTGACAATATGGTTTCCAAACATCACTAAGTCGCCTCAATATCGGCTAAGCCGTACTAAAATCAGTAATAGTGTGAGAAAATGTGTAAATATAAGTAATTAAATATGTTATCTCTGTGCTGACTTTTAACACTTGTTACTGGCGTAAATCAAGCCTCCGATCAGAAAACCCACGCCGCCGGTAATTTTCAATCGGCTTCAAATTCTTCCGCTGAGTCCAGGATCAAGAATGGACCAAGAGCTGTCTACTCGGTTCACTAAAAGTTCAATGGAAAAACTACAGCAACAGAGACATTTTTCACATTTTCACCAAAGATCGTATTGCTTTTGTTATGTGTACATCAGTTGTCATCACATTCTGGATCCGATACAACATTTTTGTAAACGCTTTATAAAACCCCTAATACGACCGGAACATCAGTTATTCAAACGTTATGCGAATAGAAAATAAAAAGTATATATGTGCATACCTAGAAAACCTTCAGAATTCGGTCAGAATTCTGATCGGCAAAATGTTCCGATTTCTTACCGAGTTCGTAACGAAAAACATATGAGAGGGTTGACAAAAATTCTAAACGACTTCTCTGAAAAAAAATCCTCAGACAAATCGAACAGAGTTCGTAATGATTTCGGTAAGAATTCTCAATAGAGTTCAGATATTGTTCATAATTGTCTGATATCAGACATTGTCGGCAAATTTGGTTACTGGGTATATTTATTCCCGTACCAATGTAGAAAATAGTGTTAAAATAAGAAGTACCTCAAGTAAACTGTTTAATATCGGCTCTGAACGGCAAATGCATTTTATAGAGACGTTTTTACATGACTTAGAGATACATTTTTTACTCGCAAAATCGCCGACATTTACGAGAGAGTTAGATGTTTTAACCATGACTTGAATCTGGGTTTACAGGCATTAGAGTCGTGCACACGCCAATCACACCACGGCGGTCTATCTTTCTACAACGCGTAAAAAATAAATTTAATAAATTTTATTGGTAGAACAAAAATACTGCTATTGAAATGGAATTTTCATAAGCAGAACTGAATTTCAACCAATCTTTTCTGTCTGTGCATTCTGCAATGCGTAAATAATAAATTATTTTGGAAAACATCCCTTTATGAAAAAAGGCGAATTCCTTGAAAAAACAAAGCAGAAAGATAAAACTTGTCAAATTGTTTTATCTTCTTCTCCGATTTAGTTTTCAGACCGATGCGACTCAACAAAACGCAACAGCTCCGACTTTCGTGCCTTTTGCCGCTGTCGCATTTCAGTACAAATAATATAACAAATTGGAAATCAATTTTAGCTAGGTCCATCCATAAGTCTGTTGAAAGCATTATAGCGGTCAAACGAATCAACCTAGGATCCTGAAATGTTATTGGGATTGCGAAATCGGTACATAGAGAAAAAAGTGTAATGGTATATCGATAAAAAGTTCACCTTTTTTGAGTATTTGCTTTACAAACCATAGTTTTTTGTGAAGGGAGTATGGTTCACACGAGTACTGTTAGTTGGACGCTCTAAATACCCCAAAAAAGGGCATAGTTGCTCTACTCCTTAGATCATGTGCTCCAAAAATGTACCGCATGCTCAAATCGGTTTTTTATAATCAATATGTACATATGGATACTCAAATTAAATTAAATTTTCTTACCAATCCAAATACAGAGTATTTTTTTGTTTTGGCTGAGATTAGGAACGGACTATTGGGCCGAAAGAGCCAAAAACGACCCTTTTTTGTACCTTTTTAGCGTAGGTACAGTGAAGGGTATATAAGGATCGACCTGACCCAACTTTACATGGTTTTACTTGTTTTTTTTTAAAACAAAATTAATCGAAATAAACGATTTGTGATGGGTATGTTCAAATGATATTTATTTACTTACAAAGTTGTAGTTTAAATTACTAATTTAAAATTTTTGATTTTTTCGCTAAAGAAAATACGCTCAATATAAATTATCAGTCGAGAAGTAAGGCGAACAGCGATTGAAATAAAGGCGCGAGCACACTAGAGCGTCAGTTTTATTTTCTCTGAAGAGGCGGAAAAATATACGCGATGACATACGCGCATACCACAGTTTAATAGCAGAAAGTTTCTTTATTACAATTACAATCTTATTTTTATTTCTGTATATCGAAATGTAATTTTTTGTTTTAATTTTCAGTAGAGACAGCGTCATGTCGTTATAACCTGCACCACTCAGTGGAACAGGGTATTATAAGTTAGTTAATAGCAAATGTTTGTAACTATAAAAAATATTTGAGTTAGACTCACCTTTAAGTGTACCTATCGACGTATAATCATTTGATTGATTTAATTTAACAATGTGTCTCTGTCTGTCCATCTATTGTTGTCCGATCTTCATGAAATTTAGCAGAAGCCAGTTTTTTTTGCGCAAACGCTATTGATATTGCAGAACATCGGCTTATAATTAGATATAGCTTCCACATATATGTTCATTCGATTTTATGGTTTTAGTTTTGCAAGCCACAAATTACCTCCAATATTGATGACGTTTGGCACAAGTGAGTTTCTAGAACCAAGGACTAAAGTGATTGAAATTAAAGGAAATCAGTTTAGATATATCTCCATAACATAAGTTCAACCGATTTTATGTATTTAGCTTTAAAAGCCACATCAAACATCCAATCTTAATGAATTGGGGTACATTTCCTCACCATCGAACAGCTACCAGCACATAAAAATGGGAGAAATCGACACAAGTTTTGATATATACATACAATCGCTTTAGATCACCCAGTTCACTGTTCGATTTTGAACAAATTTGGTATAGAATACTCGTATGAAGATGGACAAACAACCAAACTTGGACCATAGAGGTCCATTTTTGGATTTTCTCTATACTAATGGAGGCCCAAAAATAAATACAATAGTTTTTCACGAAGGCAAACATTTTTTTCAATTTGACTAAATTTGGATGATGTATAAAGGGCCGACAAGTCGGCCCATTTAAACATATGATGTAAATATTCTAAAAAAATCGTTATTTTCTTGATCCATTTTTTTTTATCAATTAACCACTTTTTTAAATGACTTTACTTCTGCGCGATTTCGCACTTGTTTAGTATTAATTCATTGAATGCAAATACCTAGTACCTTTAATTTCGTTTCATTCATGTAACATTAAACGTTAAATGTGTTTTGCAACCATTACGAAAAAAAGACAATTTAACTAACCTATTTTTTAACGGAAACGGATATCCGCAGATTTTGTACGAAATATAATTGACCTTGAATAGGCTTCAATTTTGTGTGTCTTTTCGGCTTTCGAAATCAATTCCTATTTTTTGTTTGCAGTCATCCTACAGTCACACTACATGTATTTATTGCCACTTCATACACCATCCAGCACATGAAAACTGTAAATTAAATTACATTTTGGGTAAATAATTTCTATGTCTAGGATTTGAAATTCCGAGCTAGACATGACAGACTGCTTGCTATAGCCATATACATACACACAAATGTAGATATATACACATACATACTAGTGCATAAGTAGGTATAAATTCCCCTTTACATATATAATTTAAAACTAACCAATAAGGAAGCATTTGCAAAGGGATTCGGCGCAGTGCCGAATTTATCTCGTAACGTAAACGCCCCTTAAGGTATGCAATACATCTTGTTCAGCTTCTTCATTTCGAACATCGAATAGTGAATTGCTGGAATTCAGTTGCGGCGCGTATTTTTCACCTTTCGGATGCTATTTTGAACAAGTGTAAAGCGGCAATATTAAAAATGATACAATTTGAAAAATAATATTTAAGAGTGTTAATTGAAAAAAGTGTTACGAAGAGCGAAATCTGTAAATATATTCAAAAGAAATATCGTTAATAATCAAATAATATAAGAAAATGGTAGGCATTAATTGCGACTTGTTGTCTTTGAAAATAAATAATATTTTTATTCTGCATTTGGTTTAAATAATTTACTTATACATAAGCGCTAATTAAATAATACAATTCAACCCATTTGAAACCCACCATATTCATCCATAACTTATCGTGTAGCCCATGTTCTCCATTAACGTCTCCTTGATGGCCGGTTGCAGTGCTCTTTGCATGTAGGTGGTCAAGAGCCCTCGTACACCCATGGAGAACAGTTTCTCCAATTCATTGCGAAAAGCATCGTTTACGTCCTGGTGATCACCGAACATGTTGCCACCACTTTCGCCGTTGGTGGAGAATATATCCGCAAACGCTCTTGCATCAGGTTCTAGCAAGTCTTGTACGTTATCATCGGATAGTCTCAAGATGTCATCACTGAAATTCATTTCATCATTAAAACGGTCTGATGGCGGTTGTCGTCCCTGACGCCGACTAAAAGTGCTGCGTTTGTAACGAAATTGACGACGATAGAAATTGTCGCCGTTTGGATCGAAGAGCTCTTGCGAATTGGCGTCAGTCCACTCCAAGTCTTCGTCTCGCATGTTTGGCGGTATATAACCTTCACTCCTAATGTCGAATATTACATCGGGTGTTAATTGTGGACGTGGTGTTTGAGGTATGGGCTCATCGTTTAGCTGTTCGTTGACAAAACTGAAGCGTCGTTTTGAATTTTGACGTAATTTTATGCCGGTCGGACCTAGAATGAAAAGGTTGGAGATAAACCAATCAGGTACATTCAAATTTTCTTATGGAGTCATCAAGATTTAAATGAGAGAATCGCATGACATTCAATTTTATTTAAATTGAACTTAAAATAAAAGAAACGAAAGGAAAACTGTGAGGTGTGACCTATATAATTCGTATATTCGTACCGTATATTTATACCGGGACACACTGTATATTGGCAGCTCCAAACTTTATCTCTCTATTTCGTTAAGTTGTCGGCATTTACAAGCAGGGAAAAAATGTGTTTTCTTGCGTGATAGTCATGCACACATCCTTTATGAGATGTTGAGTAAAGTAATTCTTTATGGTTTCTAAACAAAATGAACTTATCAATACAGTAAGTTATTTACTTCAACGTCCCGGAGCCAGAGGTAAAGAAGGTCTAAGGTGTTTTAGTTATGAATGTCACCCTTCTAGTTTTTTTTTATTTTGGAAGAATTATTCCTCCAACATGAATTTTCGTCACTACACAGAAAAAAATATTTGTCAGTTTTGATTTATAAATTTGCATATTTAATTAAAAAAAATTAAAAATTGTGTGATATAGAAATTCACACAATCAGCACACAAAATAGTAAGATGTTGAATGATTTTAACTCAACAAACAAATTGTAGCACTGACTAAAAACTTTGTTGGTCTTTCATCAAGCCACACATAAAAGTAGGCAGCTACGTATATTGTTTACGAGTATTGCTAGCAATAAAAGGTTTCGCCAATATAGTAGAGATAGATAATAAAAAACTACTCGAACAAGCTTTCTAGTTAAACGTTGAAATCGAATGGAAACGCATAACTATCTCCCTGTTACTAGTAACATCAAGAAGTATAAAAATAACACACAAATAAAGTAGTATAAAAATAACAATAACAATTTTATCATAAATTATACCCCGTTGTGATAAATTATTTATTTTAAAGTTTTAATTGGGACTTTATGAATTCGATTACAAATTTTAACAACTTTTTAAGGTAACATTTTTAGCTTGTTATTTTGTTCTGCGTACCTTTTAAAATTGAAACGTTGGAAAGGAAGTTTAAAGGCCAACAATTGTACTTTTATTCTACAAATATTTTATTGACTGATCATATTTGAAATAAAGGAGCCTTATTAAAAATGCATTTTGCGTGAATATCTCCAAAGAAATCTTTAAAACTATGGGGGTGAATATGGTCAATTTCGAAAGGGTCTTGAAGAAAAACAGTGTTGTAACCTTTTATCACAGGGTCGAGAGTACCTTACAGTTTACAACACCTCTGAATATTGATCAGAGATTATAATGTAAATATGTATCTTCTTAATTGTCGTAAAAATCGAAGATGATCTACCCATGTATGTCTGTATGTTGGTTCTTTTTTCAGGTCGCAGTCAACATCTGAAAAATTCACAATATTTTTGGTTTAGCGCTTGTATACAATTAACGCCGATTGTTATAAATGTTGCACATTGTGTTACTTTTGACAAGGAAACACATGTAGGGTACATTAGGCTCTGATTGGAAAAGATGTTCTGATTGGAACTTAGACAGACAATATCACATGGACTATTTATTAGTGATATGACGACTAGTTGCACGCCCAATCAAAAAAACCTTATTATTGGTCAAAATTAAGGGCCGATTATGAAGAGAGGTTAAATCAGTCCAAGTGCGGGAAAACATTCCTATCTATGTTTCATATTGCCTGTGTTTTTATAGACATCATTCACTTATTCCAATTCCAACTTACCTTGGCAACCATGAGCAAATACTGATATAAATCCCGGTTCTGCAAAATGCGAATCTGTCCTCACCGAAGCAGCTCCAATACGCCGCGATTCTTCTCCACTAATTTTCTCGAAACCTATGGGGACCGTGCGAAATTCTATGCCTGCATGTCTCAAGCGCAATATCATATTACACTTTCCACCCGTTGGCTGTAAGACAATCTTACCGCTCAGCGTCAAATCCGGGAATATTAAACGTGTATCAAGTGTAGAATTCTCAGAACTAAATTTACACTTGTCCACTTCCACCCAACGCACTGCGTTTTCAGATGGCAAACGGACGTGTAAATCTTCAACGTCGACACGGGACACTTGCAACTTATGTGGCTGCCTCTGAGTGTTATGTTGAAAGGACGGAGTGTTAGTATAAGAGGACAGTGCTGCATCGAAATCTAATCTGGAATGTGGTCTGGGGTTTCTGTTTATGTTCTTGGCGTAGTAACCACGATCCGTGGAGGGATTGTAGAAATCATCTACGCCTTCGTCCGCTTGTCCGTACAATGAGTGATACAGGGCATAGGGCGATTTGGGTGGTGGATACGAACGGCCAGACTTTGTTTGAAAACTTCGTTGTCTCATGTGTTCCAAAGCATTTTCCAAACGATTTGAACAGCGTTGATGAGTGCGGTAAGGGTGGGAGACTACAACTGAAAAAAAAGTAAATAAATTCATTTATTAGTTTATTAAATTTTCACTAGGTTTTAACGAAAATGAACTTCAACTGTCTTAACTTTACTGCTAACAAAATTATTAAGCATATATTACTTATAGAGAATTAAAGTAGTACTCCATAAACGTATTTTAGTTTGGCAACACTGGAGATACCTGAACGATAATGGCCAATTTTAAATACAGTAATGCCTCGATTTACGTCGTCTCGATTTACGTTGTTTCGATTTGCGTCGTCAAATATTTTGTTCCTTTCAACTTCGATTTGCGTCGCCATTCGATTTACGTCGTCTCAGTTTGTATGACTTATGTACATATGTATGTAGGGGAATCCCAGTTTTTAATTTAAACGTTTAAAAATTTTGTGTGTGCAACAACAACTAAAGTATTGCCTCTCATGGACAGGTCGTGTGTGTTTGGCAGCGCGTCGTGTGTGTTACTTTTTCAATCTGTTTTTGATCGTCGGGCTCAACGTAGTAAATATGAGCTCAAAAAATAAAACTAATAAAGTAACATCTCAAATAAAAAAGAAAAGAAATGTAATTTCGTTAAAAACTAAAATAGATATTATTCGCCGTTATAACAATGGGGAAAAGGCTTTTATTATTGCCAGTACGATGGATCTTCCACCAACCACAGTTCGAACAATAATAAAAAATTCAGCTGAAATCCGTGAAAGTGCAACATCGGCTGGAGCTGGTTCTGTTGAAACCACCACAAAAAAAAGGCCAGTACTGATGGAAAAAATGGAAAATGCACTAATACTGTGGATAAAAGACTTAAGTGAAAAAAATATTCCAGTAACTACGTTAATTATCCAAAGAAAAGCGATAAGTTTGTTTAACGATCTAAAATCTGACTCTGTGAATTCCGATTTTTGTTTTAACGCCAGCGGAGGATGGCTACATAAATTTAAAAAAAGAGCACAACTTCACAACATAAAAGTTGTCGGAGAATCTGCAAGTGCAGATAGTGATGCAGCTAAAAGTTTTCCGCAAATATTAAAAAAAATAATTGATGATGGTGAATACACCCCTCAGCAAGTTTTCAATGTCGACGAGACCGGACTTTTCTGGAAACGTATGCCGGGGAGAACATTTATATCAAAAGAGGAAAAATTAGCAGCAGGGCCAAAGGTTTCGAAGGATAGGCTTACGCTTTTGCTCGGTGGTAATGCTGCAGGAGACTTGAAGCTTAAGCCCTTGTTAATATATAAATCCGAAACTCCAAGAGCTATGAAAAACGTTTGCAAGCAAAATCTTCCTGTAATTTGGATATCTAACAAAAAAGCTTGGATGACTTCTAAACTCTTTGACGATTGGTTTAAGACACATTTTTGTCCTGAAGTTAAGAAATATTGCGAAAGGAATAATATGTCTTATAAAGCATTGCTTTTAATGGATAATGCTCCGGGCCACACCATCAGTTTGAATAACATGAATGACAATATTAAAATTGTATTTTTACCTCCCAATACCACGTCTCTTATTCAACCTATGGACCAGGGAGTTATTGCAGCATTCAAAAAATATTATTTACGACGAAGTTTTAGCGACCTCATTGATGCAATCGACAAACAATCAGACCAAAATGATAAAAATAACGATGTTGTCAGACAATTTTGGAAAAAATATGATGTCATGCAAGCAGTGAATAGTATCAACAAAAGTTGGGATGAAGTTTCTGCGTCGACCATGAGAAATGCATGGAAAAACGTATGGCTTGAATGCACAACTGAAGGTGGAAATGATGGAAATCTGAACGATATAAACACGGAAATTGTACGTTTGGCCCACACATTAGGGTTTTCTGATATTGAAGATTCCGATGTTGTTGAACACTTAAATTTGGAGGATGAACCGTTAACTAACTCGGAGCTATTTGAGTTGACAAATCTTTCAAATCAACATGGTATAGAAGAAGAAACTTCAGATATCGAAACTTGTGGAGAGGATTCTGAAATTCCATTGACAAAACTGTCAGAAGCCCTTGCCAGCGTAAATAAGGCTATGCAAATTTTGGAAGAATTTGACAAAGATGACGAAAGAGTTGATTCGACAAAAAAATCAATAAATGCAAGCCTTAAATATTACCGGGATCTGTACGAGCAGAAAAAGTTGACATTAACCCAGAAACGAATTGATACATTCTTTAAACCAATTTTATCAGAAACGCCTGTTATAAGCGAAAGTAGTGCTGAAGATGGTGACCTCAACATGCTAATTTCAGAAATTCTCACCGAAACATCGTCGGATAGTGATTCCTATAATTAATACTCCTAACATACAATTACATATACATACATACATATAATAAACAAACATATGTACAAAATTTTCACTACATTTAATTAATATATTTTATTATATTTATTTTTCTAGATATTGTATTGTCGAATTTTTGTTAATTTATTTTTTTTACTTTTTATCTGAACACATGTTTAAGTTTTTATTTATTTTATGAATTTTGTTTTTAAAATCGAAATTTTTTAATATTGAATTGTTGATTTTTTGTTGATATGTTTACTTTAGATATTATTTAATTTTTTTAACTGAATTTTATATTTGTTTGAAAATTCTTATACGAATTAAATGTTTATAACAAATATTCTATGTACAATAAAAGACTGAATTACATACTTGTAATTTTAAAGTTTTTTTTTATGAAATTATGTGAACGTTAACGTATGACCAATATCAAATTCGATTTACGTCGTTTCGATTAACGTCGTCAATTTCCGGAACCAATCACGACGTAAATCGAGGCATTACTGTAGCTAAAATGAAATAGGGAAAAGGAAAGACTCCACAACATTTGCGATTATTAATTATTGATGTTGACGTTTAATTCTAAACTTATGAAATTGGATACAAAATGACATAATGACACTAAGAGAGTGAAATAAAGTCCATTGGAAAAAATCAAACATATTTACACCCTGCACCAATCTGGGAAACAGGGTTAGTATCGAATTCGGAAAAACTAAATATTTCAGTATTCGAAAAAAATAAGACTGCATAAGCTACGTTATTGCATAGTGAAGAAGCAGCCAACTTTGAATATTGAATAATTTAAATATTACAAAATACTTAAGTATAAAGTAACATTTGAACTAAGTTTCCATGATTTATATTTTACAAACTTGTATTTTTCATAAGCGAAAATGTATGACCTGGCACACTGTAAACAATTGTAATTTTTTTTTGATTTACCAGTTCAAAATATGCGATATGCTTCTTCTTTGCAATAATGTAAAACAACAACACTCAGGAACGCACAAGTTTTCGGTTTATTTACCCAAATTCGTTTGATCACAAGAACTCAAAAAAGCGAGATTAAAGCACAGGAAACATTAAATTCGCACACTTTAAATACAAAAACCAGCTCTCCCAAAATGTTTGTTCTGTTTCTCAAAATCTCGTAAAAGCTCATTTCTTGCATCTTCTAGAGTTTACAGGCGATGATCTTAAAAGCCTGTTGGCGACTGTCTCATGTCCTTCGCGGTGGACATCGTATAAGATTGTCTATATCCCAAACGGAGGGAAGGTTTTTCACACTAAAGCGAAGGATTTCAAACCAATCAGTCTTTCATCATCTGTGCTTTAATTTTTGGAAAGACTCATCGATGTATGCATCAGATTGTTCCCTGACCGATGATGGCCAAGTCTGCGGTTGACATAGAAGGTCCCTGCACTATTGCCTTTCTTGAATTAAGACAATGTCAGACTTCACTAAACTTTTTTCGTTGAAAAACTCCTAAAATATAGGCGCATTGAGTCCACTCTTAACGCCTCTTATATTTCCAAGTTGGCAGTAAGGGGAAAACCTTATGGTTTGCTATCTCCACTGCTGTAGAATATCTACATCAACACTGCTTAACGCCATAGAGTAGCGGTGGCAGTCATGGGCATGGATGAAGATGCTCTCGGAAACACTGGAGTCTGCGCTAAAGTTATTACTACAATGGTGTCGAGAATGTGGGCTGGGTGTAAGCCAGATAAACCGGAGCTGTTACTAGTCACTAGGCGATACAAAATCCCTTACATCGTTGGGACAACACGAACAAATTTTAAAATTGTTAATGGTCATAAGATTAAAGGCGCATTTTTGGAATTTTATTCAAGCAAATTGAGGCAGGGAAAGACAACTTTCACTTGGATTTATGGAAAACTTTTTTACAATAAAAACAAGATTTTCAATTATCAAATCATTAATTATAATTGCAAATTAGCGAGAGAGATATCAGGCTCTTTTCACTTGTACTAAATAGTACTTTTTTGTTTAATTTTTTTTGTGTAAACCATATTTAGATTTACAGGAACTTTTCACAAAAGAGCCGACACATTAAATATTGAATTTAATCACAATTAAATTTGTTATTATTTAACTTTTTTATTTATATTTCTATTAAAATTAAAATTAATCGAAGGCTATCGGCCAAACTTTTTTATTATATTTCACTAGTTTGTCTTCAAAAAAAAATATAAAAACTTTTTTGCAGTTTTTATTTTATCCTAATGAATTCAAATATTTTTTCACTTCCGCATTACCTTCAAATAAAGCCAGAAATACACACATAAACGATTTCAAAAAGTTCATGGAGCAAAACTTTCTAAATTCTTTTGGGAAATGCATTTTGCATATATTTTTGTTTTTTTTTCTCGCGTATGTATAATTAAAAGTGGCGAATTTGCAATCGGAATAAATATTTTGAAGAGTACAAACGGCGTATAAGAAAACAATTATTTTGAACCGTCTTCGCCTGCAACTACACTGGAAATGTTCGGGGCGGTAGAGCACATATCGTTCACCACCAAAGCAACGGCTACAAAAGTGGATCATCACCAACAATGATCAGTTTCATTCATTCATCACATACTCCATGCTCGTACGCAGAGTTTCATTCCGTTCGTTTTCTTTGAATTTGCGTTGCTGTGTTTCAGTCTGCTCGTCTGAAATACAGACAAAGTCGGTGCTTTTCTTGCTTTTCCACAAAGCAGGTGAGCCCTAGGAGCGTGTGTCACTTTGAAAGAAGAGCGTCGTCATCAGTGAAAGTGTTTTCCATACATGAGCGATCGCATATGTTAGTTACTAGATACTGACTAGTGTGTGCGCACATAATCGTCTTTGTTTTCTATGTCTTCGCTTTTTTTGTTTTCTTGTTTTGGAGTAATTATTCCAACCATGTGAAAATCTATAAAGAAATATTTGTACCCTACGTGCGATACCATCTATCGCAGCCACAACAAAACAATTATAATTAGTTTTGTTTGCTCTCTCATTTTATGGAAGAGGTGATGAATTTTGTAATCCATGCGAATATGGAAATAAAAGACTTACACTGACTCATAGTCAAGACCATTTTCACAATGCCCTACAATCGATCGTACTGAACACTACGTATAGTGTGTTCTAATGTGAACCGCGGTTCTGCTCCGGTTCAAAATTGGTTCATAAATCGAAAAATTTTGATGTAATATATTTTTATTTAGAACAACAATGTAATTTTAACTAAGGTTTATTCTAAAAAAATAAAAAAAAGTTAGGTACATTCATAAAATAATATGCACATACTCGTATTTATGTAGAAAAAGCTTTCGATTTGTTTTTGTGAACCGAATCTCTTTTTTTATTTTTTGCGGATTTTACTTTGTACTTTGGTTTGACATTTTTTGAATAGTGTTAGTGTTAATAGTATAGTGTTTACAGTTCAATTTTACAAACAACGAAATGATATGGTTCGGTTCAACATCGGCCCAGTTTTTATCCCTGAAAAAAATATACCGACAAAGCCCTTGTTGGCGGTAGAACAACCAAAAATATGTTTTGCCTGTACTTGTTGTTTCCAATTGGCAAATTGCTCATAAAATGTAATTAAATAAACACACTATTTAAAATTCATCTCCATCTTTTGCAACACTACGAAAATCTCTTTTGAGGTCTAAAAATATTTCACAAATAGTTAAATTTTTTAAAAATTTTAAATTATTTGACGACGAACCATGGCTTTGCGATCCCAAAGTTGTGCATAATGTCATTCGCATATAGGGGATAAGAGGGTTGCTATTTATATATCAGCTCCAGCAATAAAAAAACAGTCATTTATCATTGGAAATGGTTTTATTGATTTAAAAATATTCTCCCTGAAGATCAATACACTTTTGCATGTTTTCAAATCAATTGGTGAAGCATACTTTCCACTCCGAATGAGACGCCTGAAAAAATTTTTTGAACTCTTCAACAGCTGTTTCAGTTGTCGACCACGCAGTTTTTTCTTGATGTGAGGCAAAGAAGTCATTGAGTGCCAAATCAGGTTTTTACGGCGGACAACCCATCATTTCGACGTCTTATAGCACGTTGTTTTATCTGATGTGTGAGAGCTCCCATTCTCGTGATGCAAAATGACCCATCTTCTTTTTTTGTTTTTCCTTATTTTTACGAACACTGTTGGCAACAATGTTGCTAATTAAGCCATTTAAGGTTAGGACTAACAATATTTTGTCTCTATCAGCCGAACAATTTTGTATACGTATGCTACGAGGATTGCTATATATATTCCTGGCGCCCTCTGACATTTCCATTGAAAAGTTTGACATTTTTTAACATAAACGTACTCAGAACGTTTTGACGTACATCATTTGTGTTGTTTACAGTGACTTGAAAAAATCAATTTGACAAAAAAAAAATGGAATTAACTCGTGAACATTTTCGTGCGATCATTTTTCACAAGTTTCGACGTGGTTTATCACGACAAAAGTGCTTCGATGAACTTAAATCTTTGTATGGCGATGAAACACCATTCTATAGCACTGGAAAAAACTGGTTTAATGAATTCAAACTGGCCGACGCTCGCTCAAAGACGAAGGTCGTGGAGGTCCTCCAAAAACGGCCGTTGTGCCAGAGAACATTAATGCCGTGCGTGAACGGATAATGCAAGATCGTCATGTGACATACCGTGAGATAGAGGCATCCTTGGGCATTTCTTCCACCAACATACGATATTGCAAGAACACCTGGCCGGGATCGTTGGATCCCGCACAATTTGACAATCGCTCAAAAAAAGGCTCGTGTCGGTTGGCGCAAAGAAATTTTGAAAAAATGATTATAAGATCGTCACAGGTGACGAATCATGGATCTATGCGTATGAGCCCGAAACAAAACAGCAATCGACCGTGTGGGTCTTCGAAGACGAGCCAAATCCAACGAAAGTTGTTTGTGAAAGAAGCACTTTGAAACAAATGGTCGCCTGTTTCTTCGGCAAAACTGGTCATATGGCGATTGTTCCGCTTGAGCAACGTAGGACGGTCAATTCTGACTGGCACACCACAATTTGTTTGTCTGAAGTCTTCGGAGAATTTCGAAAAATGAATAAGATATCACGAATCATTGTGCACCATGACAATTCGTCGCCAGAAGATGCTGTTGAAGCGTTCAAAAACCATGTTTTGGAGGTGTCTCAATCGGAGTGGAAAAAGTGCTTCAACAATTGGTTTGAGCGCATGGAAAAGTGAATAAATCATGCTGGAGAATACTTTGAAAAACAATAAAACCATTTTTGATGACAAATATTCTCATTTTCATTATTAGGCCAGAAATATATATAGCAGCCCTCGTGTTTGCCGAAAACTATCGTGAGTACTCGTAGGCTAAATAATCGTCGCAGTTTTTGTTGTTTGTCAATTGGGGGTTACGTAGTTGGTGGCAGTTTTCGAGGGCTCATTTTTCTACTCATTTCACGAGTTATACACGGAGGAAAAAAACGGCCTCTGTAACATATTGTCCCAAACATATTTTGCAGGCAACATATAAATGTTTAGAGCAGCTCCCAAACATATCATGTTTGGGCTAGCAGCAATTTTCCCAAACATACATATGATTGTATGCAAACATATATATGATTGTGTGCAAACATATATATGATTGTGTGCAAACATATATATGATTGTGTGCAAACATATCTATGATTGTGTGCAAACATATACATGATTGTATGCAAACATGTATATGATTGTGTGCAAACATATCATATTCTGTTACCAATTTCTTCTAAATAAATCACAATTTTTTCTGAAAAGTAGTTTACGAGCTGCAGAATAGTTTTTTGAGTTTTCTGAAAATTGCAAAATTTTGAGTTGTGCCCATTTAATAGAATTTTTGCGATATGCAGAGCAAGTCAAAGCTTCAATAGTATATTGCACTCTTTACTACTGTAAAAAATGTAGGTGCGTGAGTGTGTTTGTTTAAAGAACATGATAAGCGCACATAGTATGTACATATATATGTTGACAAAATAATTTGTGTGGAGCAATAAACGGCGTCATTATTACAGAACGTTTTGTTAATAAAATGATTTGATATATTTAATTTATATTTAATTAATAATTTTCTTCTTTTATTTTGAATTTGTTGTACGTTGTAAAACAACAACAAATTTCTTTCACCGTTCACCAAATACATATTCAATGATCTTAAGCTTAGCCAGACGAGTAAACAGCATCAAATAATAATACCCTTTGGTGTCGGTCCCATTCCTCCTCCTCATACACACGGTTACCATATATTACCCTTCTTTGCACAAAACGATGAGTCATACAATAACGCTCTCTGAGAGTAATACTCTCTAAAACTCTAAAAAAAATATGTTCTAACATATTTTTTTGACAAAAATATGTTAGGACACAATCATATCTTTTTTTGATATGTTAGAATTGTGCCCCTAACATATTATGATTGTGGGCAAACATAATATGTTAACACACAAACATATATATGATTGTGCCCGTCCCCAAACATATATATGATTGCATGCAAACATATTTTTAACATATTTTTTTCTCCGTGTATATAGTAATCATTGCGACACTGAAAATAAGAATCAGTTTCGCCGAAGAGCGAGAAAGAGACACTCGCACTATACGGTACTGCTGACCGTGTTCTTAGGAAGTCGCTAACGCAATAACTTCACACCATTGTACTCGTACAAGAATAATTTTGTGACTTAAAAAGTGTTTATTCTGGTTCGAGTACCAATAGAACACGCTTGAGTTGAGTTTTATTGGCACAGGACTATAATGACATTCGTAGGCTATCGTAGCATGTACGATTATTGCAAAAGTAAACCTCACTAACTTAGAAAATTTTAAGTTTACTGAAAAGAAAAGTTACCCGTTTGGTATTTTATAGGATATAGAGAAATATACGCACGTACTATATAAGTAATGATATTGCAAACCTTTTATTATAGACCAGAATTGAATAATTCAAACCAAAGACTTTATATTGTAATGGGTGATCAATCTAAAGATATTTTTTCGAAATGAAAAAAAAACAAAAAATCAAATTAAATGTGAAAAATTTGTGGTTCTTTTGAAAGGACATTTTATGCAATTTATTTTTTGAATATAATTTCCCAATTTTGGATGACTTGTGCGAGCATTTCGACCGGTATGGCTTTAATGACATGCGTAATGTTAGCTTCCAAATCCTGAATCGTAGCTGGTTTGAAGCATAGACTTTGGTAGCCTCAAAAAAAATTCTAAAGGTGTGATTTCGCACGATCTAGGCGGCTAACTCACCGGTTCAAAACGTGAAACTAGCTGCTCTTCGAAAAGACCTCTCAATAGATCCATTGTTTGATCAGATGTATGGCAAGTAGAGCCGTCCTGTTAAATCCAAATGTGGTCAAGACTACAGGCTCCAATTTCAGGAAGCAAAAATTTCGATATCAAGGTGCGACAGCGATCTCCATTCAAGGTTACGTTCCGACCATCATAATTTTTGAAACAATACTGACTGATTATTTCACCAGCCCATAAACCGCACCAGACCTTGGTTTTCTCTGGGTATAATGGCACCTCTTGAACCTTTTATGGTTGCTCTTCAGCGAAAATGCGGCAATTATGTTTATTGGCGTTGTCGTTGAGCCAAAAATGTGCCTCATCACTGAACAAAATTGTGGTCAAAAACAGTTTTTCATCGAACGCTCATTTCCATTTTGAGATGTTGTTACAGTGTAAGTCTTTCCATGATGAAATGGCAAACAATACTGAAAAGAAAAAAATAAAGTTGAACACAACTCACGCGAAATCTGTGAAAAATGCTATTGAAAAAATACCTCAAGATGGATCACCCTATACAAGATAGGCGATGTGCTTCTTCATTGCAATTCCATGACGCAAGATTCCCTATGACAAGTTTCGCTTTCGTGAAGTTGCACTTTTCAACAAACGAACGTAAAAGGCGGGCTAAGTGCAACAAAAACGATATTAGTTCGGACAGATTTCTAACTGATTTTTTCTTTCTTTCTGTGAAACAACTGTAGGGTGTTTGAAAGTCGACATAAATCAAACCAAAAGATGTTTTTTATCAAAGTTTCCATCAAAGCTAGTGGCTCCTTTGCCGTTGCTGCCGACTTGTGTGTGGTAAAGACTTTGAAAACTGCTCGAGAGGTAAGACATAATTTTTTTATTTTTCTTGGATTAAGTATTTACTCACCCACACTGCGAAACTCGTGCCATTAATTTACGGATGAATGCATGAATGTGGTGCGTTTCTCGTATGCATGGATGTACATGCGTGTGTTTAAACGAATGAAATTCAACATTTTGAAAAACAATTTGTTGCAAATTGACATTTCGCCACGAATTGTATTCGTTGTGTCATTGCTGAGAGACATAAACGTTCAATTATAGACAATTACAAACAGCAAACATACCTCCTTCGTCGTGACGTAGTTTCGTACTCTAAGCCATGAGTTCACTATAATTTTCGTAACCCAAATTTAAATACAACACATATAATGTAATATGCAATTTTGCAAGTTACAACATCTAAACGGCCAGTGAACAGCAAAGGGGGAATTACACCATCAAACAACGCGGCTAAAAAGATTACTTGCATTCGTACTGAAAAGGTTATTTTCTCAGATGGCGAAAAATTCTGAAAATTAACCCCATTACTTGTATGCAACATTTTCTTGTTTTGCGACATAAAAATCGGGTTTTCATTTTAAATTTTTAGAGCACTGAGACACGGAAACGTCACTGGTTGCATGAACAACATCAATTAAGGGCAGGGCGCATGTGCACAACGATTTGGAGCCGGCAGTTTGCAAAAAACCAGAAATGTTCATTTTATAACTCAACTCACTTGAAATCTTACTTAAGTATGTACTCGTATATAACGTCGCTTACATGGGCAAATGTTCTAACTGACACTTTCATTAAAAAAACTTACTTGTAAACTTTGTCAGACATGACAAAGGCCTTTTTGTGAACTATAAAAACGTCTTTGATAGATGAACTGTTTGTTTTTAATAAGCCTTACAATAAGCCAAGAAAATCAACACAAAATATTGTCTAGTTATCTAGACAAGTTAAAACTGTTTGTTATTTATTTCTCACATTATTGAGTGAATTAGGTTTTAAAAGTAAGTCATGGCTTATGTTTGAATCTACTAATAATATTTACGGTAGACCTACTTACCACTGAAGCAATTTTCAAAATTTAGAATTTTTACTTAACAAATGTATAAGGTAATCAATCTAGAGGTATTTTTTCAATAGGGGTTTTTTCACAGATTTCGCGTGAGTTGTGTTAAACTTTATAATTTTTTTTCAGTGTTGTTCGCCATTGTCCATTGTTGTGGAAAGACCTACACCGCGAAAACCAAGTCATCCAAAATTAAACCATCAAAATGGACACCCTGAGGCTTAGTTACGGCCAACTCATAAAGAAAATTATATTCAAAAAATAAATGGCATAACATGTTCTTTCGATTAAACAATAAAGATTCCACACTTAATTTGAATTTTTGTATTAATTTTTTGAAAAAAATACGAAGATTCATCACCCTTTAATACTTCTATTACTTTTTTTCCTTGACTAAGACATTTTCCAACATGCATTTAAAATTTAAATAAACTAAGTAGGAATTCAAATTTTGAACTTAGTAATTACTCCAAATTACAAATCATGTACATAGTTGAGATTTAATAATTATGTCTGTATGTCAAGAGGGTCTCCGTGGTGTCTTGAGTAGAGTGTGCAACTGTAGTACAAGTAGCCCAGGCTCAACTCTGAAACATCTGATGATTTACACGGCGACTATTCGAATGCCTATTTGATTTCTTACGTACTCGTACATGATTTTCTGTACGCCAGTTTAAACCACGCATCTCTATAAAAAGTGTTAGCTTTAAACATTAGACCCTTGTGATTACGTTTTGGAATTATAACTTGCATGACAAACTACTTTGAGAGAAGTTCCCCTATCTGCTGTTTATCTAAAACGAAGTATGTACCATTTAGCCCGGTACATGGTTCGTAAACGTGAACCGTAAATGGCTATTTGCCAATATTTTTTTTTAGTAAATAATAGACATTATTTTCCAGGAAAATCCCAAATGTTTTTTTAATTACGCGCAGTTTGCAGATAGAATATTTAATACATATCTAAGATTTTTTTTAATTCGAAAAGTCTCGTATACTGCCTGTACTCGTAAACTGCCCTCCAAAGAAAGAAAGTCACATCTCCATTTTAGTAGTTTAAAGATATTTGGCCTTTTTGACTACTAATCACTCTGGAAGTGGTAGATGTGAACATTTTGCTTTACGTTTTTCAGTAGAAAATGGGTCTTTTATGTTAAACACAAAAATTAGAACCTCATTCATGGTTCTGAATCTGCCCTTAACTAAATTTTGGAATTTTGCCGCTTGTGACTTTCTTTCTAACGAGGGCAGAATAAATGGCCGATGTAGTTTTTTTGGTTTTATTTTTTTTGGGTTAATTATTCATTTTCTTTTAAGAAATTTTATATTTTTTTCAAATATTTTAATTTTTTTAATTCATTGTACAGGGATTAATCGACTCTCGAGACCTCTAGCATCTACATTTTTATAGAAGAAAAGTTTTTTACAAAATGGCAAGGTGACATTATTCGTGGCTGTACTTTACGATTTCAGGTTCGTGATGACCATCACCATTGTTTTTAATTTCATAGTTGTCGATTTTTGTTAAATTTTTACTAAATTTGCGCATAAATCTAACAAATCCATGAAAGTATGTCATTAGATTTCTGGGACCGTAATATTTGTCGAAATTTTAGGCTAAACACTGGCGATGATCGAAGTGACATCTTAACAAATCTGGAATTAAAATATGTACCATTAATTTTGATTTGGACTCTGATCGGTCTATAGGGGCCCGTTTAACAATGGAGATATGTGTATTAAAAAAGAATAAAATGTTTGAATTCGAATACAACATCAATTCAGCGATTTCACAGGACTTGAGACCTTGACCGATTGATGTAATGTCCCTGGAGTGCCGAGAAATAGATCCTATCCAACGTGATCATTTGGGTAATCAGACAGTTGAATTTTCTGAAGAATTGAATTGAAGGACATGACCTATGGGCGTGGTCTATTTGCCCTAAGGCCTAAAAACTGAACCGTAATGTTCGGATACACATGGGTATCAGTAACAGTAAAACTTTCTAAAAAAAAGCAATAAAATCACAAAGCTGACAAGGACGACGATTCATAAGGCCCCAAAAATGTAGTTCCCTCAAACCATATCTCCTAATGCCATACTAAAACGAAATCCATGGTGGAGGGTATAAAAGCTTACGAATTGTCCGCTTGTTTGATATTGAATTAGACACATTTTACATGATCGATTTTAAGTACTATCAGACTTTTACTCGGAATTTTGGACTGTTAAGGCCCAGAAACAATACAAACAATGAAACTAAGAATGTGTTAAAGAAAGCGATAGGTGTTTGTTTTCTGGGGTTCTCTTCATACAGCTCTCATTTTATCTTATCGCGACACAAAAGTTTTAATGTAAGACAGGCCACTTTGGATATTTTGTCTGGTACGACCACGTCATAAACATTCCTTGTCACGTTCATTCCTAGATGGAATTAAAAGAGTTTGGAAAATCAATATCACTTTGCCATTTTGTTAAAAACTTGTCTTCTATTTAAATATAGAAGCAAGAGGTCTTGAGCCGGTTTAATCCCTGTTCAATGAGTTTGGAAAACTCTTAAGGGTATCAAATTAGTTGCGTGGATACCACAGTACTTTTAAAAGTCTTCTGGTACTTCTGAAAGCGTATTGTACAATTTAACACTTTTCAGCAACAAAATCCTCCTTTGGACAGAACCACCGGATCCTTATGTAAAATAATTTCCTGAATACGAATTGAATGTTCATTCTGACCCATCGCGTATAGTTTTCGAGACATCGTGAAAATTAAAAAAAAAAATAATGAAAAAAGTTAAAGAAATTTCATATTCACGATATCTCGAAAACTAGGAGGATCATTTTACATAAGGATCTGTTGGTTTTGTCTAAAGGAGAGTTTATAGGTTAATTTTTGCAGAACAGTGCAATCATCTTTTCTGCCGAACTCAGTTTTTATCTAGGCGTTTATATTTTCAATTAAAAATGCAGCAATGTATCCTCAGAGAGTACATCTTTAGAAATTTTTCTGCGGATTTTGGAGTGTTAGCATCATTGGAAAATTTTTCTTTCGTTTTTTTTTTAATTATGTTAAAAACGCTTCTATTTTATGCCGTTCAGATGTAAAGAACGGACGTAATGTACACAATCTATGTAAAAGGATGTGTTACTGCGAAGCTAGCCGATGTATCCACAAGAACGAACTTGTATTTCATACACGCAGAGAATATATATAGTTACTATATGGTTGTATCAACAATATAAATATGGTTGGTGGGTCAAAAAAATTATTGTTTTTGGGTTGTATGTTTACGATAATACTCGTATGATTACGGCTATAATACCGCATCATAGTAATTTTTATTACGAATCTTACACATAGAGAACAGATTTGTTGCCACTGCCGAATTTTTTGAATTATTTTTTGATGATTATTGGAACTTAATTTGTACATGTATTGGTTGTTATTATAGAATATAGAGTATACAAAATCTTTAAATTCGGTTATCATTAAACGAGCTTTTCTTAACTGAACGAACTGTAGCTACATTTTTGTATTCGTTTATCAGACCGAAATAATAATATTTTCATAATTTAATTTTTATATTTACCGATTGGAAAATATTTAATTTGTTATTTTAATTATGTGCAGGTTTTTTTAAAACTTGGTTTTTACTATCAAATATAATGAAGTTCAAGAAAATTTAATTTTGGTTCTAAAGAGACAAAAAATACGTCAAATGAATTCTTAAAGTCTTGGCTTAAAGTCTTGGCTTCAAAATTAATTTAAAAAAATCGCCCTTATGTGTCGATTTTGGTTTCTATTCTGAACATACTTCTTCATAACATTTTATCAAAATTTTATTTTTTGAAAAAAGGAAATTCTCATTTTTTTTGACAATCTATACTAAAAGGATAATAGTAGTAATTTATTAGGACATTTAAACTTAAAAACGATCAGTTTAATAATTTCAAAAAAAGGACACAGTCCAACAAAAAATTGATTGGACAACATTTAATTCAAGAATTACTTTGTTTCACTTTTCTCCAATTTTTTGTAATAAGGACGAAAAGACAGTCCTATCATAAAGATAGGATGTTAAAATATTTTACAAAAATAAACTCCATACGATTTCACTTAAGACATAATTTTACGAAAATTTGCTAAAACAAGGAATATTTACTACTTTTAACTTACGTCCCTTATGGTCCGGAGATACGACTGCTATAGCCATACTGACCCCAAAAGGCACAAGAAACAAGTAATGTGTACAATGAAAGCGACAGGTGTTTTTTTCTGTTGTTCTCGTCATACAGCTCTCATTTTATTTGTGATTTTATCGGGACACATACGTTTTTATTTAAGATAGGCAACCATCGCATCAAATACTTTGCATATCATGTCGGGCTCGACCACGCCATGAACATTTGTTATCTCATCCATTCATTACTCTTAAATTATACTTATGTGTACGAGTTGGCTAAATTTGGCATCTGGACCACTGTCCCTTTGGACTGAAACAAAGAGATTTCGGATTGTCTACTTTTTAGAATTAGAAACTTACCAATAAATACTGTTTAAGGTATAAATTTTAAAAATTCTATCAAAAATATAAGCAGTTATCTTCCGAAAAATTTCAAATGTGCTACTTACGACAGTTAGACATGTCATCAGAGCGCCGATATGCACAGGAGCACATCCCACAAAAAACATACTTACCAAATGTACCTTAACAACTGTGTGATCTTTGTTTTTTTATACTCGTATGCTGTTTTTGTTGTAGTGGTTTCGTTGAACATTAAGGTGATTTATGCGATTTTCTTTCTTTTCTCTTTTAGTTTGGGGAGTGGGGAATTTAAAATTTCACCAAAATTTCAAAAATTTAACTTACCGACATACATATGACATCATAATATGTATGAATGTATGTTTACAGACTTGAGCATTTTAATAAATCCCAGTAAGCAAGTGTATTGTGGTGGGACCTTAAATATCAACATGTTACCTAATCCCTTCATCAAATCTCAAGTTTAATTGCCTGTTGGAAAGTACACATGTGCAGTTGTAGCGGGCGAAAGTAAAACAGCCATCACTATTTTCATTGATGAGTTCATCAGGCTAGTACGAGGGTTGCTATATATATTTCTGGCCTAGGAAACACTAAGTGTTGCTTGGCGCCATCTGACATTTCCATCGGAAAGTTTGACATTTTTTAGCATAACCGTACTCAGAACGTTTTGACGTACGACCATCATTTGTATTGACTCGAAAAAATCAATTTGGCAAAAAAATGGAATTATCTCGTTAACATTTTCCTGCTATTATTTTCATAACTTTCGACGTGATTTATCACGATAAGAGTGCATCGATGAACTTAAATCTTTGTATGGCTATGAAGCACCATTCTATAGCACTGTGAAAAACTGGTTTAATGAATTCGATCGTGGCCGACGCTCGCTCAAAGACGAAGGTCGTCCAAAAACGGTCATTGTGCCAGAGAACATTGATGCCGTGCGTGAACTGATAATGCAAGATCGTCATGTGACATACCGTGAGATAGGAGCATCCTTAGACATTTCTTCCACCAGCATACATTCGATATTGCATGAACACCTGCCCGTAAAAAAGGTTTGTTCTCGTTGGATCCCGCACAATTTGACAATCGCTCAAAAAAAGGCTCGTGTCGATTGGTGCAAAGAAATTTTGAATGTGTGTATGAGCCCGAAACAAAACAGCAATCGACCGTGGGTCTTGCTACGATGCAAATGTTTCTTTGGCAAAACTGGTCATGTGGCTACGCTTGAGCAACTTAGGACGGTCAATTCTGAGTGTTACACCACAATTTGTTTGCTTGAAGTCTTCGGAGAAATTCGAAAAACCATGACAAAGCGAGCTCTCACACATCGGCTCAAACCAGCTCCTTTTTGACCAGCCAAAACGTCGAATTGATGGATCATCCGCCGTACAGCCCTGAATTGGCACCCAATGACTTATTTTTATTCCCGCACATCCAGAAAAAAATGCGTGGTAAACGATTTTCGTCGCCAGAAGATGCTGTTGAAACGTTCAAAAACCATGTTTTGGAGGTATCTCAATCGGAGTGGAAAAATTGCTTCGACAATTGGTTTAAGCGCATGCAAAAGTACATAAATCATGCTGGAGATTACTTTGAAATACAATAAAAAACATTTTTGATGATATATATTCGCATTTTTATTATTATGCCAGAAATATATATAGCAGTCCTCGTATGCACTCATTGCGCATCTATTGATTACCTTCCTGTTGAAAATATTGCTCTATCTTGGCATTAATATCAAATGTTGACCGCATATGCGATGATGTGATCACTGCCAGAGATGATGTCGGTAATGGTTCTTACAGAGGATCTAGCGTAGGCGTAAAAAAGGGATTAAATATGTAGATATGGTGTCAAACAATTTGGCGTTTTATAAAATATTGATAACTGGTTTGTTTCTGCCATTTAAATGAGGAATATACCAAAAGTGGGTTTAGGGAAAGCGAATATTGAAATATATAGTTTTGCAAATGCTAAAGCCAATATTGAAGTACACCAGTTTATACGAGGGCGACCGCAAAACTAACTGGCCTGGCACATTTTCTATCAACTTTTTTTTTGTTTTTTAAAAGCAATCTTTTATAAGCCATCTGTCAAAATTTCCGAAATATTTAATGATTATTTTCTTTGTTACAGGTGATTAAAGTAAACAAGTTTTATAATTTTTGAAAAATGGAAAATAAAGAGTTTCGTGCGGTAATTAAACACTTTTACTCGTATATGAAATGTTATACGCCACAATTAATCAAAGATGAATTGGATTCTGTTCATGGTGATAATGCACCATCATACTCTACCGTGAAATCCTGGGTTCAACAATTTAAAATGGGCCGTTCAAGTACGGAAGATGAACAACGCTCTGGAAGACCGAAAACTGCTACTACTATTGAAAACATTAGAAAAATATTTAATGAAGTGACTAAAGATAGACAAATAAAGCTCATAGAACTTGCTGATATTGTTAAAATACACTAAAAACAAGTTTGGAGTATTTTACATGATGAACTCCACATGAAAAAGCTATCCGCAAGATTGGTGCCGCGTTTGTTGACTTTGCCCCAAAAAATCATCCGTTGGACCAATTCCGAAGAGCTTTTAGTGATTCATCAGCGTAATCCAATTGAGTTCTTGCGCCGATTCATAACTGTTGATGAAACATGGATCCATCACTACATCCCAGAATGCAAAGAACAGTTAAAACAATGGATAGAAGCTGGTAAAAGTGGCCCCAAGAAGGCGAAAACTGTTAAGTCAGCAGGAAAAGTAAAGGCCACAGTATTTTGGGATGCAAGGGGTATAATATTTATTGATTATCTTGAGAAAGGAAAAACTATAAATAGTGAATATTATTGTGCATTATTGGATCGGTTGAATAAAGAAATCAAGATAAAACGACCGCATTTAGAAAAAAAACGTTCTTTTTCATCAAAATAATGCTCCTTCACACACTGCATTTTTAACTCAACAAAACCTGACCGAATTACGATTTGAAATTGCTCCGCATCCACCCTATATTCCAGATTTAGCTCCTTCTGATAATTTCTTGTTTCCAAATTGAAAAAAAATTCTCGGTGGCAAAAAATGTTCGTCCAATAGCGAGGTTATTGCTGAAACTGAGGCATATTTTGGAATCTTGAAAAATCTTATTTTTCGGATGGAATTAAAAAACTTGAAAAACGTTTGATGAAGTGTATTGAGTTGGAAGGAGATTATGTTGAAAAATAAAAAAAAAAATAATTACAAAAAAACGGTTCTTTTTATATTAGGCCAGTTACATTTGCGGTCGCCCTCGTATATATGTACATTTTAGCGAAAGCAAATTTAATAATTTTTTGCTTTTTATATCCTCATCACTCAGGGGCTGTTTGTAACACCAAAAATAATTTTTCTATCACCTACTGACAGTTCCTTTCGTCGTTTTGTAGAGACAGGTTGTTAATCTAGAAATTCATTTGTATTTCGATTATAACGAAACATTTTTTTTATTAATGCTTTAATTAAGCTTAATACTTTTTAAAGCTCGTAATTTTAAATTTTGTATTCGGCCTTTATATTAAATTTTACTAAATAATTATTATATCGAGCTCGAGGCCAAGGTTATTATTTTTTGTTATATTTTTCTCTTTATTCGATATTTCGTTCCTCTTTGAAGAACATCATCAGGAATAACTAAATTAAACAAAATAACTCCGTAGCGAGTACCTCAGTTTCTTGTTGTTAAGAAATGTATGTAAAGCTCGTGAAGTAGAAATAAGGATTCTACACAGTCTTTTGCGCGCGTGTGTTCGCGATAAGCTGTGACGAGAAACTCACTGGTATAGATCAGAATACTTGGCGTTCATTTCTACTTTACGAGCTTTAAACCAAAAGAGGTTTAAATGCTCTAACAAGTGATCCTTATTGCAGTCAAAACACAAAACGGAAATGTCTGGCTGTTGAGGCCTCAACCTCTATTTCACAAGGTTTAAACCAAATCTGGTTTCAAATTTTCAGTTATGTGAACGCCTAAAGACCTTCAGTTGTACGTACAATACCGCGCATAAGAATAAAATCGACTCTACCAATCAACAATTTTATAAAACTACAGTTCTTCACTCTACAAGCTTAGAGTTCTTCACTGTACAATCAAATATATCAAACTAATACAGTTGACATACCACTGTGAACAAATTAATGCAAGTCCTGCCAAAAAAGACGCAGAGAACCGCATAACATCGAAATCAATGTTAGGATTCTCTATTGAAGTTTTCTTTAAGATTCGTATACTTATTGTTAGGCTCCTCTGGAGCAGATCCAATAATGTTTCAAAACATGTCCGGAATTAAATAATGTTTCTTCGAGTTTGGTACATATTTACGGCCTGAACCTTGATTACTAGATTTAATAGACGGAGACATATGTTTAAATCGATTTAGAAAGTGTTCCAAACTCGATCTGTCTAACATTGATTTTAACACACTACATTTTAAATGTTGCAAACAAATTTAGGACAAGGAATCGCACATATGGAAATTTCTAGTCTAAAACATCAAGGATAAACAAAAGCTCCTGTCTGACTTAATTTCTCAAGCAAACAGCAACGCACCACAACCACAATTGAATTGACACAATTAAAAGTACATCTGACACTTTCGTCCATACTCAAGTGTCGGTTGTTGCCTTTGAAGCGGGTACGGAGTTGACACCAATAATGCCACCACCACCACTGGTTATTGAAACCTGATTGTTTGTTAAGGTTCATTACTTAATTGCCATCTTTAACACACTTGCACAAACATGTTGTCTCGTGAATGAAGTATAGTGGACGGACAGATTAAGTCAACACTTTACCTTTCCCTCTATTCATTGTACCCCCGTTCGCATTGTGTTCCACTAAGAACTCTGAGTAACTCTTCCAAAGCTGTTAAACTAATTACACCTTACTAAGCCAACAAGTTTATCCAGCTGAGAAAAAGTCCAACTATTCCAGTACACTTACTACAAATGCCCAGATCACGGGTGCATGGGAGAGAGTGAGTGCGACATCACACTTGGTGGTAACCTGCTAATAATGACTGACCCTTTCTGTCATAAAACAGGCAAAGACAAATAAAGTACATGTGAACATATAATGAGGTATGTTATACTTATACTTACTGCATTTGCCACCAAAGAAAACTCAATTAATTAATGTGATATAAAGTAAAATGTATGTGGATATATGTATGTATAGTTTAGTATGTACGAGAATGACATTAGAGGTGTTTTAAATTAGGCCTCGATAACTAAGACTGGATAGCAAAACGGGCACAGTTAAGTTATTTGTTAACAAAAAGTAACATTTTTCAGCATGTCTGTAGTAAAAGCTTGATTTAAAGTACTCGATTCTGGAAAAAAATTAAAAAAATAATTTGTTGTATCCGTTTAAGTACTTACACTGAATAGATACTATAAGTATATTAAATGGCTACTAAAAATAATCATACAACTTTTCTAATTCTATTTTTGAAGATTCTTGTACTTCGGGACTATTTCCTTTACGATCAGAAGTGACACTTTTTGTCAACGAATGACTAAGCTATCACGTCTTAAGCTATCACGTCTTATATATCTAGGCTTTATCTTAAACACCTCAATTATATGAATGTTAAGAGTATTCAAATACATGGTTATTTTTAAAAATTCAAAAAACTTTTCATTTGGATGTATACTTAGTAGGGACATAAATACTGTTACACACGTTTTATGCCGTAAAATAAAAAGTATTGAATGTTTTGGACCAAATATTTTTTAATATATTTATTGATGTATATTGTATCCAAAAACAATCTACTTATTTGAAATGTCCGCCATTTGCCTTTACACACGCCTTAAGCCGCACTGGCCAATCGCACGAACCTCGTTCATTGGAAAATTGGCCACAGCTCCAAAGCAGTCTTAAAAGATCCAATGTTGGGTACCTTTTGTGACAAACCTTGTCCTCTAAAATCGTCCACAATTTGTAATCCAATGGGTTCAAATCTGGACTGCCTGAGGGCCATTCTTCAGAGGAAATGAACGCTGGCAAATTGTTTCGAAGCCAGGCCTGGACGTTTTAGCCTTATGGGCCGGCGCAGAATCCTGCTGGAAAGTCCATGGCTGGTTTTGGAACAGGGAATTGTTAAGAGGCTTCACAACCAAATCCAAAACGGTTTCTTGGTAATCTTTGGCCGATGTTTTGACTCCTTGTTCGCAGAAATGCAGGTCATCAAACCATGACTGAAGCTAGTTGATGACCCTTTTCCACCCTTGGGATCAGTTCTGATGCTTCCTTTGATGACCGCTCATACACTCTATAATTTTGCTTGTTAAATTTTTCCTGAACGGTAAAAATTTTTTCATAGGCGAACAAAATTTTTCAGTGCAAGTTATCAGCGTGCTTCACCAAAAGACGTTTGCATTTTTCAATCCTATTTTTTTTAAAGCTGCAGTCAATAAATGTCCGGTATGTCGTTTGAAATGTCGTTTAATGATTCGACTCATGGACTTTTGATTGATATTAATCTCACGGGCCATGATTTTCTGTTTTCGGAGAGGTTTTCTGTGAAATCTTGATTTAACGACTTTGATGACGTGGGCGGGCTAACCGGTGGCGGTCTTTTACATCTCCAGTCACCTCAAACAGTTTTATGCATCGGTAGACGAACATGCGGCTAATCACTAGTGGGCGGAGCGTTTTGAAAATATCGCTTTTTTTCATTTTACACTTGAAAAGCGATACGGTTCTCAATATCTGACTACTCCATGATGAAAGTTGAAACAATTTTAAAATTCCGTTACAGACTAACGCTATTGAGGTTAGCTTTCAAAACCCATATGACATAAACGGGGTATGTTCAGTTCTACTATTGGAATGGGTGTGCTCACTGTTGTAACAGTATTTATGTCCCTACTAAGTACATACATATACTAGCTGTTGTTTTGCCTTAAAATTTTATTTTCACTGAAAGTCTGGTTCCGTTGCAAAGTCGCAGTGGATTGATATTTCGAAGAAGAATGACAGATGCCCTGAACCCACATATCAATTATTGTTCAAATACCATTAACCGGGGCAGAAATAATGGATTTTTAATTTGTGATTTGTATGGGAGGTACCACGCCCACTGGCCCGATTTCATGCAAACTACACATAAGCCATCATAAGTAGTACCGATCCGCAACGTACCCTAAAATTGTGTACCAATTGTCAGCATTCTAGCTCAAACGTCACGCCTCCTCCGCCCAGAGTCCAAAATTTCGACTTTTCCTTTTTCCTAAACCTTCGCGTAGCAATTATGAACAAACCCACAGAAGGAAGTATCCAGTTTGCCCCAGTCGTTTTCACGTTTTAAGCGACGTAACAAACCACATTTCATTATTATACGTGTTCATCGAGCCCTAATCGCGAAAAAGACGTAAACGCCAAAGAGAAAATTTTACAGGAGAGTGTTTTTTTTGGAGGATTCCGAAACAATTTGTAAATATAAAAATTTAATTTTTATTATGCAATTGCATTTGCTTTATCTCTGTAAATGTTAATACTAAATTTCTAATACTTATGCTTAAGAGGGTTTTACGAGAACAATTTCCTATTGAACTTCATTAAAAAGCGAGTGGCGGTTACGTCTTCTTTGCGGTAAGGGCTCGATATATAGATATTACTTGTTGAACAAAAGGGTAATAACACTTATTGAATAAGACAAGAATCTTTTTGCTAACACATTTTATACACAGTAACGCACAAATTCTCAGGGTTTATTTTTCCACATTCGTTTGTACACAATCACTAAAACGCTAGAAAGTTAAAATTATAATACAAAAAACTCTAAATTCGCACACTTTAAACACACAAAAAACAGCATTCCAAAAATGATTTTTACTCAACTCTGTTTTTCAATTTCTCGATAAATCTCAAATCAAATCTTTGGTGCGTATTTAAATGCTGAGTTAATTGGACCTTGTTATCGACTTTCGTATCTGCATGATGCCTCCAATGTTGAGATCAATGGCGAGTCGATGTTCCAAGATTGAGACGGAGGCCGTCGTAGTACTCATGCCATCCTAACGAAATATAACATTTTTTGCGAGCACAAACAAATATAATGAAGTTTTGTATTATTTCCTATCATATTTAAATTTCCTTCTTTTTTCGGAATGTATATGATAACTTCACGAACCCTTAAATAAAATTTAGAAAATTAAATGTTTTCTGAGTATTCCGTATTTAAGGTTCCTAAAATGTAATGAGCCATTGTGAACACTCTAATATTTGTGACTACATATGTATGTTAAGCAGTTAGAAAATGGATAGTGAGCATTTTTAAGCTAGACTTTCTTTTAAGTGTACCGATTGACACAGAATCAAAGATTCCATTAACAATTACTGTATGTACATCCATTAAAGAATTGAAGAAAATCGGTTCAGTGGACTATGGTTTATGTATAGTCCCATAAAAGTTTCCAACGTGTGGATACCAAAAAACATTAACATTTCGCTCGAATCCAAATATTTTAGTATTTTGAAAATGTCAAATAAGCCATTAACATTCAAATTTAAATAACTATATAAGTAAACCTTCCCTTCCAACATGGACAAATAACAATGCAGCGTCGTGCAATCCTTTCTTACGCCGCCTACTTACCTAGAATGACCTATTTCTCTATTCATGTTATCGCAATTATACAACTGAACTCTTAAATTAATAATTCAACTTTTATTAGCATTGTTGTTAAACTATTTTAATTTAAATTGGCTTATTTTTCGGCATTACCAGAGCGTCCCAACTTGTTTTTAAACAGTCTGTCTCTGTGAAAAAAAGTGCTCTAGAAGTTCTGTTAACATAAAAATAGGCGCAATTAAAGTTCTTTACGGTTTTCCAATAATTAAAGCTTCGAACAATTAAAATAATGCAACAACGCCATATTTGTAAATTATTATTGATGAAACCACATTTTGTTGTTGTTTGGTGACCGCAGCAATCTAATTCGTGGCTAACCCTTATGTCGGCCGAAAAATATATGTACACATTAGAGTGGCCCACAAATGTTGGTGAAAATACCAGTCGCAAGTGATTACATTAAAGTGATTCAAATCAAACCGGGTTTAAAATATTTAAAAAGCCTGTTAAATTCTTTTTATTTACTTTAACCATAGTATGTTAATATAAAACTATAGTATGATCGTCACTATTATAGTATGACTCACACACAACCATACTATGATCCCCAGGATTTTTTGTATGGATTGGGTTAAGATTTTATTCAACATTAGAGATTTTAATTAAGTAAATTATGTAAAAATGCATTAAACTCTTAATAAAGGAGTAATATACTACCAGTAGAAAATTCGATTAATAAAATTCAAATGTTTCATTTATAAAAAATTTAGTTTACTAATCCCAAGTAATTTGTTTTCAAAAAGTTTAATTTACATATAAAAATTATTGCGTAAGACTCGTAACAATAACATTGTCAATTAAAAAAATACGATTTTTCCAAAAACACTAATATTACCGCAATCATACTATTGTCAAAATTAAATTAAAAACAAAACTATGGTTGCGACAACGATACTTATACTGCAGAGAACATACTATTGTTGCCGTGACCATATAGTAACCATATATTTTCTCTGCGTGCAGAGTGTACAATACCTTAACCGGTTTTAAATAAATTATGTTTTCTTATTGAATGGCCGATCAAATTATGCAGAAAAAAAAGCTTAAAATGTTCTTTAAAATTTTTGGTTTCAATTTAATAATAAAAAAAAAATTATCTAATGCGGAAGGAAGTAAATTGGTCGAACACAACGTATTTTGGTAGGCGTCTTTGGTCGAACACAACGTCTTTTGGTCTGACTAAATATTTATTGTAAAAATAACAAAGTACGAGGGTTGCTATATATATTTCTTTAGCATAAAACGTTTTGACGTACGACCATCATTTGTGTTGTTTACAGTGACAATTTGCAAAAAATGGAAATAACTCGTGAACATTTTCGTGCGATCATTTTTCACAACTTTCACCATCCTATAGCAATGTGAAAAACTAGTTAATTGAATTCAATCGTGGCCGACGCTTGCTGAAAGACGTAGGTCGTAAAGATCGTCCAAAAACGGTCGTTGTGCCAGAGAACATTGATGTCGTGTGTGAGCTGATAATGCAAGATCGCCATGTGACATACCATGAGATAGAGGCATCCTTGGGCATTTCTTCCACTAGCATACATTCGATATTGCATGATCACCTAGCCGTAAAATACGTTTGTTTTCGTTGGATCCCGCACAATTTGCTCAAAAAACGCTCCTTTCGATTGGTGCGAATAAATTTTGAAAAAATACGATCGCGGTGCTTCAAAAGACGTTTATAAGATCGTCACAGGTGACGAATCATGGATCTATGCGCATGAGCCCGAAACAAAACAGCAGTAAACCGTGAGGGTCTTCGAAAACGAGCCAAATCCAACGAAAGTTGTTCGTCAAAACTGGTCATGTGGCGACTGTTCCACTTGAGCAACGTTTGATTTGTTTGCCTGAAGTCTTCGGAGAAATTCGAAAAACGAACAAGAGAAGACGAATCATTGTGCACCATGACAATGCGAGCTCTCACACATCGGCTCAAACCAGCGCCTTTTTACCGTCCAAAACGTCGAATTGATGAATCATCCGCCGTACAGCCCTGACTTGGCACCCAATGACTTATTTTTATTCCCGCACATCAAGAAAAAAATGCGTGGCCAACGATTTTCGTCGCCAGAAGATGCTGTTGAAGCGTTCAAAAACCATGTTTTGCAGGTGTCTTAATCGGAGTGGAAAAAGTGCTTCGACATGGTTTGAGCGTATGCAAAAGTGTATTAATCATGCTGGAGAATACTTTGAAAAACAATAAAACTATTTTGAATATTCGCATTTTCATTATTAGCCAGATTCGTATGATGTATTTTGAATATTGTCACCCCAACCATACTTTTCTTCTGCTTGTATAACTCAGTTTAGCAATTTCCCTCCGTATGCCCATTTACTGCTACATTCAAAGTACAGACCGCAATTATGATACGTTTACGATGAAACTTCGGTCGAGGACGAACTCTATTGAAATTTGTTCATATCGGCCCATGTTTTAAAATAGCCTGCATACAAACGTTTCTACCGGTTTAAGAGTCTGTATCTTTAGAAGCCAAAATTTAATCCGATATTTCTAAAATTTTGTATAGAACGTTAGGACTAACTACTATCCGTGGAGAAAATGGTAAATATCAGGTCATGTTTTGATATATCCCTCATAAAGGGTTTCTTCTGATCTGAACCTGTCGCTCATAAATCTTTTTATGAAGTCCAATTTTTATAAATTTAAGCAAATTTCCGTGTTATCGAAAAATGATAATTCACCGCGAAATCGGTCCATTTATATTTGTGCATGTGCTGGTTTTGTCCCCATACAAGTGATACTTTCGATTTGAAGATCTACCAATCTATAAGTAGAAGACAAATATACTTAAATGAGATCTTGTCCAAAAAACTGCATATTTAATTTTAATACTTTTGTTATAAATGTAAAGGAAAATTATAACCGCAAATTGAGTTTTTTTAAATTGACTTTTGACAAGTGAACACTTTACCGACATTGTTAAATATTTGTGTTTGAGGACCTTGTTTTTTAATTAAGGAGTAAAGAAAAACCATTCAATGTGTTTATTATTAATAAAACTAATTTGCAGGTATTTCCATTATTGTGCGGAGGGGCTATTAGGGTAAAAAACTCGGTAAGTCCATGTGAAAATATCTAGTTCCTTATTCGAATGTGATCGGTCAGCCCAGGGAAATTTAATGTTATTGTAATAAAAACTACCATAAGTTAAATCGGCGGAGAGAGTTATTAGATATGTTTGTTCCGTAATGTGTTGTTGAGAGAAATAAGCAAGTAGATTTATGTTGCGGGATAGCCTATCCATGTTTACGACCCGTATTTTCTAGACCAGTCTAATACGTATGGCACGAGAATATGTCAGTTGCAATATGTTTCTTCTTGGCATAAATTTTGTCACTTGTTGTGTTGGCTGGCAATATCTCAAAATTTGAGTATTAATTTTCCTGTTTGACAAATATCAATGTTTTGTCGTGTTTATGTTCAAACAGGGGTTGTTTATCCAATTTGTTTTGAAAAGGGATGCAGGGATAGAAATCTCTTCGCTGTTCCACAACATCCTTATTAGAAAGTCATTTTGACAACATCCTGTTAAGAAGTGATTTGTTTCCTTCTTGTAAACATACACAAGAAAATTCGAATGTACAAACGTGACATAATTTTATTCGCAAATATTCCAATAATTATACCAAAAAATCTGTAAAACGTGTGTTGAGAATACATAAATTCAAATTAAAGTAGATTTATGGACTTATAAAGGGGTTTTCAATAGGGACATAACAACTTCGTATATTTATCAACGCACCCTCAAACATTTTTAATGATCTTTTAGTGTAAAAACGTTAATTGAAGTCAACATTTTCATCATGGTAAAGTTCACTTACTTCACTCGTTTGGAAATCATTAGAAATTGCTACCGAAATTCTGAGTTGAGAGGTTTTGTCAATAAACAAAAGGTGCGTTATTGGACAGCAACAAACCCACATGAGCTTCAAGAGACACAATTGCATCCGAAAACAATCGTCATGTTACCGTCAATGGAAAGTGTGAGTTAGAAAATGTCAAGTTAGAAAATTATTTTTGGGCAGAATTTTATGAGCTTGACATCGCCGATAGAGGGTTGCTATATATTTCTGGCCTAGGCAACACTAATCTGCCATCTGACATTTTCATTGGAAAGTTGGACATTTTTAGCATAAACGTAAGTTTGACATTATTAGCATAAACGTACTCAGAACGCTTTGATGTACGACCATCATTTGTGTTGTTTACACTAACTTGAAAAAATTTATTAAGCAAAACAATTGTTGTGCCGTTGTGCCAGAGAAAATTGATGCCGTGCGTGAACTGATAATGCAAGATCGTCATGTGACATACCGCGAGACGTCGCGGCGCTTTAAAAGACGTTTAGAAGATCTTCACAGGTAACGAATCATGGATCTATGCGTATGAGCCCGAAACAAAACAGCAATCGACCGTGTGTGTCTTCGAAGACGAGCCAAATCCAACGAAAGTTGTTCGTGGAAGAAGCACTTAGAAGCAAATGCTCGCCTGAGAATTCGGCAAGATAACAAATCATTGTACCTATACGCCACGACAACGCAAGCTCTCACATATCGGCTCAAACCAGCGCCTATTTTACCTGCCAAAACGTCGAATCGATGGGTCATCCGCCGTGCAGCCCTGGCTTGGCACCCAATGACTTTTTTTATTCCCGCACATCAAGAAAAAAATGTATGCTCAACGATTTTCGTCGCCAGAAGATGATGTTAAAGCGTTCAAAAGCCATGCTTTGGAGGTGTCTCAATTGGAGTGGAAAAAATGCTTCGACTATTGGTTTGAGCGCATGTAAAAGTATATAAATCATGCTGGATAATACTTTAAAAAAAACCCATTTTTGATAATAAATATTCTCATTTTCATTATTAGGCCAGAAATATATATAGCAGCCCTTATGTGGCTCAACAAGGCGGCGACACTAGCCAGACACACAGCACGAGTTACAATCGATTTACTGAATGTCAAATTCGGTAAATCTGTTATCTCGAGAAATGGTTGGTCGAATGGCCACCTCGTTCATGCGATTTAACGCCATTGGCGAAAATACTGGGTTGTGTTTGGCGCTCAATGATATACATTAGAGCTGGAAAAAAGCAAAGCTTAACGACTATCAGGAAATTCTAAGGTACTTACGAGTATAACGAACACTATTGAACACTAAAATGTTTCTTATTTAAGGTCCTGCCGCTCTTGAAACCACAAACTGAATGTGATCTTGCTTAAATTTAACTTTTCTGTAGAAATTAGACCATGTCTGTCTTCGATTTTAAATAGCTCTAGAAGTCACATATTTAAACCACAAGAATTGTGTAGGATATCATATGTATGAGCATTTTATAGGTTGATTGATAGGTCCTTGATCGAAATAATGTTCTTTCTGGTCGATCCAGTACGTAGTGCCGCGGAATTGTAGTTGGACGATGCAGATTTGTATATAAAATTAGTTGATCGATTACATAAAATACACGCAAAGAAAATATATGGTAACAATCTGGACACGCCAACAATTGTATGTAATATATGTGATGCAAGCATAGCATTTTCATTTTATTTTTGATTTTTGTTTGAACGCACTAATATTGTTAGAACATAACAACAGACTCCAAAAATTTTGTACCTAAAAAAATTGTTCTTGAAAAGTTTATAAAACACTGTTTTATATCGTACATTTGCAATTTTAAGAAATTTAAATATGGTGGTTAGAAAAATGTATTTAGCTTTACTCTTGTATAGAACAAAAAAGGAAAAGTTGCCACATTATTTTGTTGAACATTACACACCCTATTTTAGAAAATCCTATGTTTTGTTCCTAAATTGTTACGCATGAAATGGTCTTATCGGCGAATACGTATTAAGTACACCAACACGAGATGAGAAAAGTGAAACTATAAATCAACTCAAACTGCAAGCAAAAGTGTAGCAACTAATTGATGTATTATGTTTGTTTCAATATTTAATTGCTATTTAGTTTTTGTCATCTCCTGCCAAACAATCTTCAGCTCGTTGGGCGAAGCGAAAACGCATAGGATTGTGTTCCATTATTAAATGAAAAAGTTTAACCATTTCAATAAAACCATAATTTTGAAAAAAATATCAGTACTTTTTTTTAACAGAATTTTTAAAATTTAAAATGTTAAGTCGTCCACCCTGAAAGAAACAAAGCCTTAAATCTGACTAAACTAGGACGTCTTTTAGGGATCATAATATGGTTGGACAATACACTATAGCTTTGAAGATTATCTTGAAGTTGTGGGAATCATTCAATGTTATTGAAATCACACTCTGATTGCGGGCATCATATACTCGTAGTTATTTAATTTTTGTCGTTAATTAATACAATTGTTTTTATATATAAAGTCTATATGTTCGGTAAATAAGAATATTCAAAGTAAGCCTAGATCTAATTTTCAATAACAAAATTTGTGCATTTTTACAACCATCTGCTTTTAGACGGACTACGCCAATGCAACGAACGCCAACAACAATTTGGTACTGGAAAGCCTGCACATCAATCGTCACACCGTAGACAATATTAACCCTATCACCAATACATATGCATCGACATCGCCGTCAACCCACTCGATTAATACCACAACAACAAGTGATGTCTCCACAGCATCCGCCGTCGCTACGTCGGCTAAGTCCTCGCATTGCCACAATAGCAATGGCAGTGGCAATAGTCCTTCCACTATGGACAAAAAGAAGTGCATCGAATTACAGCCCACAAGTAGTATTAACAACAACAACAATCTATTGGATACAACCGCCAATTCAAGCATCGACATGCATTTAAATCCGAACCACCTACAGAAGAGCCATTGCTGTATGACGGGACCCTTGACAGCAATAACATCAACTGTGTCTTCCTCGGCCGTAACAGCTTTACCAACCACCACGGGTACGGTGCACCGAAGCCAATTGAACTCCATTGGTCGGTCATGTGTAACGAGTTGCTTTATTTTCAGATCTTGCAAGAGAACCGTGGTATGTTCATCACGCACATCACACGTCCACACATCCGCAACACCAGCTACCCGAAGAATTTGTTATGTACGCACCTGCGTTGCCCACAAGTAGTTCGGGATCTTCCATAGGCAAATTTGGAATTGAAAGTTCAACGGAAAGTTATTTGAATTCAAGGTACAATGGTAAGTATACATCACTGCCTGATCGGCCTCATTTGGTGCATTGTTTTTTCGACAAACACTCTTGGATTATCATTCGCCCAAATTTGACGCATCCACTGAGGTGAAAATGTGCCTCATTACTAAAATTGATTCTCTTCGAAAATTGATTTTCATTTTCATAATAAGCCTGAATAACTTTAACGCGTTGCTCGCTTGTTCTGTATCTTTTCATGGTTCAAATTGAATTAGTCTTAAATTGAGAAATATCAAATGAATTGCAGAAAAAACTTGACGTTTAGGTGGGGTTCACATTCAACATCAGCCCTTAAAATTTAACCACCCTTTATTACTCACAAATTAACGTTATACTTATATTGCGCTTTGAATTTTTTGTCAACCAAATGAACTATCATGTTTTCATTTATACAACCGAATGTTGATTGGTGCACGGAAATTTTAAGTACATAAGATTGAAAGTATCGGTAATAGTGACGTATTATGGAAGCTCTAGATTTCTTTTTCTGGATCCAAACATCCATATATCGCACGTATAAAATAATAAAGATTTTGCTAAAGAATTTTCCAATTTTGGCAAAGAAACAAAACTGTTCTAATGTTAAAGGTGTTACTTCAGACGTGTGGTTTTCAATACATATAATTTAATGTTATGGTCGTGAATTTAGCTTAATTATAAAGATAAGGGTTTGCCATTATGTTTTAAACATGATATCGGGCAAGTGGCCGCCGAGGATGCCTCGAATAAATCTCAGCGGAGAGGCCCAATTGTCATACACTTTTTGCCGCATTCGCGGCCGTTTGTCAGCAATAACGCGCCGTGTTAAATCGCCCGATAGCGTTTCCCATTGACTGTAACACTATGGCCGGCTTCATTTTTGAAGAGATATGGCCCATGAATCCCTCTGCACTCCAAAGAGTGTTTTTTGAGGATATTACAGCGTTTCAGCAATCGCTTGTGGATTTTCATTTCTCCAAATGAGACAGTTTTGGTTATTAACGTACCCATTCAACCAAAAGTTAGTTTCATCGCTGAACAACTTTTTCTTTTAAAAAAAGGATGAGTGGCCGTGTTGTTTTGGGCCCGTTTAACACGATTTGCAAACGTCGTTCCGGAGTCAGTTTATTCATTATGAAATGGCAAATCAAACTGAACGTAAATCAAGCGACAGCTGTCAAAAAGACCAACTCCGCAAAATGTGTGGCCAGATTGAAAACCACACGTCTAAAAAAACACCCGTTACTAAAGGTACTCTGGGTGATAAAAAAGCGAGAGAAAATAAGATTTTATTTTTTTAACTCTCCACCATAGGATGGGAGTATATACTTTACAAGCATAAGTTCGTTATTTCGTTTTTAACACAACGAAATATTTCTTTGTGACCATATAAAGTATATGAAAGCAAGATTCAGTCTTAAAACTTACCATAGTTTTCAAACTGGACCAAACTAGGTTTCCCTACTAAGGTTTCCCCTTAAAAAACTAAAAAAGTCCTGACTAATGTTTTAATTTTAGGACATATTTACTATATAATTTGATTAATTAACATTAAAATTAGCTGTTTTTAAAAATTGGTAGATAGCGATTTTTTAACATCATTAAGACCTGGGGCCAAAAACCGTAACCTAATGTCCAGGGACATACTCGTATGGGTATCCGGTAACGGTAAAATCTTAATTGATCACTCTAGTTTGAATGAGGGCCCTCTAAACCGATCCTATTAAAATACCACAAGTCGGGAATGTAAATATCTTTTTTTTCTAAAACGACACTACATTAATTTATCTGAGCGAAAATTTGATATGAGCTTTTTCTTACAGAAATTCTTTTTTATCAAAATATACAGACTATTTTCTTGTCTACTTAATGTTTTAGAGAACGAAGATTGGTAAATTAATAAACACTAATAAATTGTTATTGTACAACAAAATGTTAAATAAAAAAAAATATTTTCAAAAAATCAAATTTTCGCTATAGAAATCATTCGTTATTTTCTCCACTTTTATCAACAACACGCCATGCCCGTTTTTATGGTTCAGAATACTTCAAGTATATAAATAGTTTTTTTGCATTTAACAATAATTTATTTTTGAGTTTATAATCTTTTCTTGAACATGGGCGATATTTGGATATTTAGATCCGGATTAGAAATTGAGGTTGCATTATAATAATAATAATAATTTCAGCTAATTATAATTTCAACGTTCGGTTGCCGTGATGAAAACTTTGTGGTTCATGTTACGTCAATAATTCGGTTGCCAGAAAAAATAGGTTGTGGCAACGAACCTGTTCTCTGTGTGCACGAATTAAAAATTTTCAAAACAGTCGATTTTAACGCATATATCCTACCCTTTTTAGTAAAAATTATTGCTTTAACGGGGCTTTAAGCGGTTTTTTTCGCTTGTCGATCGAAACACGCCTTATATCTTCAATAAAAGGCTAATTTGCCTCTTAATAACTAAATTCTAACATGACGAAATCCGACAGTTGGACACATTCGTTTGTTCACAAACTTATCAGATTTCTAAACATATTTGTTCCGGTCCCGACGTAGACAGACCATAGTCGACCTAATAAACCCCCAAATATGGAAAATATGTATCTTTCGTGTATATTCCATATTGGCTGGTCCTTTAAATAACAATCAAGTTTCTTTCAAGTTTTATTATTTTCCATATTTACCTACAGATTTTGTAAGCCTGTATCTGTTTTGTCTGCCTCATAATTTCATGAAGGCACGTGCATACGCATGTACGTAAATTTAGTTACAACACAAACGCACCCCATGGCTTTGAGGCATATTGACTTTTTCCATAAACATTCGTCGACTTTTTTACGTTATAATACAACAAATATTGACATTGTTTGTTATTGCAAAACAACAAACATCCTTAATATGGGAAACTCACACTCCCTCCGACTACAGAGCTAGCCATGCACCCACCCATGGCCAAACAATAGATTTCGGATGGGAAAACGATTTGTAGCAATGTTAGCTGCTACTATACTTTCTTTGGTTCGATTAAGGATTCGCTGAACTCCTGTCGAGTGTTAATATGGCATCTTCTACATTTACGACATTTAACGTATTATTATCTTAACAATAAAATGGAGAACCACAAACTCCACCAGGGAACAACCGTCTTATTTCTTCTGTTTTTTTTTTATTTTTATTAAAAGTAAACGTAAAAAGTGAAACACAAACTCGTCTTTCTTTTGCAGTTAACGTCAAAGGAGTGCGACATGAAAGAACATCATCTTTTTTCGACATTCCAGCTGTGACGCACCCATACTGTTACAGGTAACTTAATGGAAACTCCCACAAAATTACTTACGTTTACTTGGAGCAACATTATGACGACGACGATGATTCCAAATCTTCTTTCCTAACCTCAAAAAAATGAATAGTCATTGGCATAAAATTGATTCCTCTCCGTTGGAGATGCCTTTGCCCCATGTACTGAATTTTAAGTTTTTCTTTTAAAGTGATTTTCGTATCTCTTTCTCGTTTCATGTCTTTCTGCTGTGCGATAAAGATTTCCATCATCACCACCTGCAGGGATTTTAAAGAAAAGCGATGAAGGTAAGATTTTAAGTGGTTTAAAATAAGAAAAGCACGAACCCAATAACCAAATGAACAATGCGGGCCAAATTCATTTGTTTTAATTTATTCATTTTCTCAATGTCAGAAAAGAGACTTGCATATTGCAACGTGTTTTGTGAAAACAATAACACGTGGGTGCAAAGAAGCCAATAACTCAATTTGTTTTTATTAAATTTTCCAAATGTAAACAAATTGAAAACAAACACAGTTATTAACCGTCAAATATCGCGCACAATTTGTTTCATTCAATACTAATCCAATTGACAGTCATACCGACTGCAGTGGCGTTTTCCGCCAACACCGCGTAATCATGATAAAGAAAAAACCGCTAACTACCCGCCGGCAACAACGTAAGGATCTACGAGTTCCGGGCGTTAATCAAATCGCTGGAAATGATGAAAGCGTATGCATACAATCGCGCATATTAATGGAAAATAAAGTTATGATGTAAAATCGAATTTTCAATCATGACGTTCGTCATATATTTTGAGGTTATTCTTGCAAAGAAATATAAATGTTTCATGCTCATTAGTGAGAGTGAAAAGAACAGTGGAGCAAAGTGAAGTCGAACACGGTTATAAGAAAATTGAAGGGACTGTACAATTTAGTTAGTTGTAGCCGTAGTTCCTTAGTCATAGACGAAGAAAAAATAATGATTTAGGTATTTTGAAATTGTTTAAAAAAATTTAGTTTGCTATTTTGTTTTCAGTTTCACAAATTAGTTGCATTTTAGTTTCTACTAAAAGACCACTTAAAATTAAAGACGATTTCTTTTTCAATTCTTTCAAACTATGAAAGTTGTCTTAAGTGGTTTAAAATAAACGGCATCCGATCTTACTCTGCTTGGAACTCGACCAAAATTGAATGGGATGTCTAGAGCGGTAAGATCTTACATAGGGAGGGACGTTTGCATTAAACTTTGGACGATAAGTAATTTTAATAGCGTTCGTCGAGATCGGTTTATGTGTACTTTACAAACTTTGCAACGGCAGATGAAAGACACACGGACGTCGCCCAATTTGAGTCGATCGGTTTCATCTGCATTAGGTCTTTCTCCTTATGACGCACATAATTACTAAGTTAGAATGTCCTGTACCACAATGATCTGATGGGTATAAATATGCATAATATACAGCTCGTGCCTCGGATAAACTCTACTGATACTGATTGATTAGTTTTTAATCCATCATAGGATAAATGTTATATTCACTTCGTCATTCCGTTTGCAAGACCTCGAAATACTGATCAGAAAGCTCATAAGGTACATACGAGTATATTCTGAATCATCGTAAAATTCTAAGATGATCTAGGCATGTATGTCTGTGGAAAGCAAACTGCTGGTCGTACTACGAGTACTGAAGCTACACGCAGAGAAAAAACATGGTTACTACATGGTCACGGCAATAATAATATGTTATCCGCAATAAAGTATGCTCATCGCAACCATAGCATTGTTAACTGAATTTAGTTTTGACAATAGTATAATTGCTGCAATATTAATATTGTTGAAATGTAACAATATTATTATTGCCAAATTTAAAAATGAAAATATGGTTATAGCAACGATATAAATATGGTTGGTGCGACAAAAAAAAAATATGATTACGGCAATCATACTGTATGATTGTAATTTTTCTTCATTTAAATCTGCTTTTAAGAACAAATGTTATTGGTACAGATCTAATGCTATAATAGTGCTTTTATTATCGATATTAAAATTTTTTAAACAAGCTGCTTTGGTTTTGTTTTACTGAAATATTTTTAATAAAAACGCTTACGTTTATTTAAACTTATTTTTTCTACTGTGAAATAAATCACTCCTGTTATTTTGAATTTAATTTTAACTTTTGAATAATTTTCATAATTCAAATCTATTGTCGACAACTTAAACAAATTCTAATAAATTATATTGGGTATCATAGTATGATTATGTGTGACCATACTATGGTTGTAGGGATCATAACATGGTTGCGTGTGAATCATACTATGGTTGCGAGGATCATACTATGGTTGTATGTGAAACATAATATGGTTGTTAGGATCATACTATGGTTGTGGATATGGTTGAGTGTGAATCATACTATGGTTGTGGGGATCATAGTATGGTTATGTGTGAATAATACTATTGTTGTGAGGATCATAGTATGGTTGCATTTTAATCATACTATTGTTGTAAGGATCATAATATTGTTGTACCACAACCATATACCCAACAATAGTATTATCCTCTTCGAATATTGTCACCACAACCATACTTTTTTTCTGCGTGTAGGACAAAAGCGCGTGGCCCTGCCCATATAACCCTGAACGTTGGAAAACTATATCTCATGATATGACGAGAGTAGTTGGTAATTTTGATGTTAGTATGGAAAGAAACACACCCTAATAAAAAAAGGCCAGTGCAACGCCCCGTTACGAAATTTTCATAGTTGACCGCAATCGTTGATGTGCACTTGTAATATGTTTTCTTTGTTGGCAAAATCAATCACAATTTACAAAATTAATACAATAAGACATATTTAAAAAAGTTAACGAAAGATTTAAACTGCAAATTTATTTAATATTCATGTTCTTTAAACCTATTGTGACTTTTTATGAATGTCGGGTTAAAGCTTATAAAACTATTTGAATTGTATACCTCTCAAAAATGAATATGTCCTTATTTTCAGGAAGAGATACGAGTATACTAATTGCTTATTTAGTGTAAGACCATCAAAACTCAAAATTTACACTTTGAGAACTACAGAAAACTTTTTTGAAAAAGGACTTTCACCATGTATAATCTCACAACATATTCTTTATTAAAGCTACCTGTCGTTTTTCCTGTTATTTCTGAGTCTGGCGTTGAACGCCATACAAAAAAATGCTCTTGCAACTTTGAAAAAGAAACTCAATTGGTGATGATACCAGGCATAAATATTACCATGAGCATATGTCATTAGGATCATAAAGAACGTAGTAGCTTCTACGAGAACTCGTCCAATTTGACTGACGCCCGTACAACAACTTACAATTAACATTCACTTTCATTTTTATATGTATGCACCGTATTGCCCACTGTGATTTTAAGTTTCTTTGTAGAAAGCAACAGTAGCGAAACGGCAGTACGAGTAATAATACCCAATCCCCCTTTGCTACCTTTCGCTATGATGAACTACGCACCCTCGTCCTTGTTTCCCTTTTTTCATTTAACTTCAAATATTTGATGATCCTATGGGAATGTTTACGCATTATTTAACCTTATTTTTTCAACTCCATGAACGAAATATCCCTCACACCACAAGTTCGTCTGTTTGAATCTCCCACCCCTCGAACAGGAAAACCGATTTGCCATCATCGCGGCACAGCCAACCCAACGCCCCTCCGCCCTTGGTATGATTGCTGATGTTGTTATAAATGTTGTTGTTGTTATTGTCTTTACAGACATACGTACATAGTGGTTTATATTTACTCGTCCTTCTCGACACTTGTTAATAGATTATGCAAGTATCTGTTGAATATTTAAACATTAGAACGAACAGGGAATATTGCCCATCCAAACTGTATAGAGATTTCAGACATGAACTACGAGAATTCATGGACGTGCATTGTTTGGAGGCGCAACCAGGCGAAAAGCATCCTTTCCAAAATCATCTGTCGGGCTTACCTACATCTACAGTAACTGGCGAATGAATTACGAGCGGTGTGGTTTTTTATATCATCGGTATTTGTATAGCATATCGTATTTGGACATTCCATTTGAAATATCTAGAAATATGCCTCCATAATAGGCTCCCTTCCTTATTTGCTTAACGCCAGATTTTATTTGCTAAGCGTGTACTTAACAAAATTGCTTTTAAGCGAAGTACTCGTACCTTTAGTCCCTTATGGTAACTTTTCCTCCTAATTTTCAGATCCTAGGTTAATTCGTTTGACCGCTATCGTGCTTTCAGCAGACATAAGGACATGGCTAGATTGTCTTAGAACTTTACGACGTTCAGTAATATGTATACCAGGTCAATATATCGTAGTGTTGAAACAAATGATAAATTTTATATACCATTTACCTTCGATAGAACGTATAAAGTAAATCATATAGAATTATAAACTAGTAAAAAGGCTAAATTTGGGCGTAGCGACTATAAATTTTAAATGTGCAGAAAAGCCAAATAGAAGAGACCTATGGACCCCTTCCCATTTGTCCATGTAAATGCCGTATTTCGAGCGTCAATATCATTTGTATGGTTTGGGGCCCAACTGCCTAAAAAATGGGTCATATGGTCCAGTGGTTTAAAACGGTTGCATATAAAATCTTGAGGGACATTTGTACTAGGGATAACAAAACATAAAGCGATATATCGCAATTTTATCTGAGATGATAACTAATCAATCGTTATGAACTGTGCCATGTTTAATCAAGATGTGATGTAATACGTATGATGTAATTGAATAACATGCTTTAGATGGACAGAAGACGAACGGACGGACAGATAGACGAATCGGCTTGTGACTATGAGTCGATCATACACTTAAAGGTGGGTCTAGCTCAAATACGTATATGTCTCTAAAAGACCTTACGGCGCCGAGGCCTTTGTAATTTTATAAATTAAAATATAAAATTTTTAATTAATAAAATCAAAAAACAAAAAAACACTAACATACTTATATAAAGTAATACCCTGTTGCACAGAATGAAGCAGGGAAAATGGTTTGTTTAGCAAAAAGTCGATTATTCGATTTAAATCAAACGAAAAAGTCGATCACGACTTTTTAAATTTTTAAAACAAAAATTCGATTAGTCGTCTAATCGATAACCGACTTTTACAGCCCTAGTACCGTCGTATACACATTTTACTCTTGCTACGTCATATGAAATATTAGGCGTTCTATTCTATTGTTACTCGCTTATTAAACAAGTAAGTGGTCGCTAAGACGATATCTTCAAAATTTTACTAGATTTTTTTAAATTTTTTTTTTAGACAAGAACTAATTGTCTTTTAGCATCATAAACCGTTTGATTTGAAAATTTGTAATTTGTAGAAAAAATGTCATTCAAGAAATACTATAAGCGAGAAATAACCGAGCTCGCTTAAACTCGCTAAAGGTAATTCTTGAATAACTTGCCTTCCAAAAAATTTAGTTATTTAAAACAAACAGGTTTTAACGCAAATTGTCTATAGTTTCCTGTAAACAAAATCATTTTTATATTTTTGTAGAATGGTGTGATGTAATTGCGTTAGCGACCTCCTAAGCGAGTTGCCAATAGAACACGGCCATTGTTGTACAAGATGATTGAAAGATTGATGTAAAAAAATACATCAATTTGATAAACGCAGAAAAATGTCATAATTACTAAATACTTTAAATTGAATTATTATTTCTTTCTATTGATGAATGTTTTTCATTGATTTGATGTACATATATCTTTTCCGTGTACTTTATAAACTATGAGGTAGGAAAGAAGTAGGCGATGTATGTGTATGTACTTATGTTTTTTTTGCTTATTTCAAAGGTATGCAAGATTTTGGGAAATCTTATAACGTCGAGAATATTAAGTTAAGTTAGTTTTTAGCAGAACTATATTTGATAGTAGTTTTTTTAACCAAATTATTGGGGAAGATGGGTTTTCTTTTTATAACGTCTCCTCTAATGACTTGATACAGGCTTTTATGTCAATCAAGTCTAACGCCTCTGGTTGTGATGAGATATCTCTTAAATTTCTTAAAGTAGTATTTCCGTTTATATCAAATCACCTTCTTCATTTAGTGAACACTATAATAATGACTTCCTGCTTTCCTAATGATTGGAAAGTAGCCATAGTGACACCAATTCAAAAGAAGTCAAGCTCGAATTCTACTGACAACTTAAGACCCATTTCTTTGCTTCCCATCCTGTCAAAAGTTGTGGAAAATATTCTTAAGCGGCAGTTGTTAGACCATCTTGAGAGTAAATCGCTGCTAAATGATTGTCAATGTGGTTTCCGCAATGACAGGAGTACCTCTGCTCTTTTAATTGGCCTTACTGACTCAATAAGGAAGAATACTCATGATCAAAAAATGTGTATGGTTTTGTCTTTGGATTTAGAAAAAGCCTTCGATAGGGTAGATTATGGAATTTTGATTAATAAATTGCATAAAGATTATGGACTTGGGAAAAGTGCCTGTAGTTTAATGCTTTCTTATTTATGTGGTAGAAAGCAGTTTGTTCGTGTCAATGGAGTCGCATCGTCTGTTTTGTCTGTTAGGAGTGGGGTCCCTCAGGGCTCTGTCCTTGGTCCAATTTTGTCTGTGCTGTTTATTAATGACCTTTTAAAAAGTCTAGGCGATTGGTGTACACCAAACTCTTTTGCTGATGATGTTCAGCTATTATTTTGCGGAGAACTCCAGTGTTTAGATGTTTTACAAGCAAAAACTAATAATGTTTTAAAATTATTGAGCGTATGGATGTCCTCTAACAAGCTTAGTATTAATTCTTCTAAAACAAAGGCAATACTGTTTTCATCATCATCTTCTATCAACCTAGATTTGCAATACAATGGTACGTCTATAGAATTCGTTCAGAGTATAACGTGTTTGGGAATAGTACTGGATAACAAATGTTGCTTTGAGCAGCATATTCGCAGTATTGCTTCACGTATAAGTTTCACACTTCGTCAACTATACAACACCAATTTAGTTTTACCTCGTTGGGTAAAAACAAAACTGGTTCATGGCTTAATTATGCCAAATATTTTGTACTGCCTAGAGGTATATACAGGAACTACTCAAAGTAATATGAATATTATAAAGACAGTGCTTCATAGAGTTATGCGCTATGTATATTCTGTTAAACCGTATGCTCACATATCGCCGTTTGTTAATGACTTTTTAGGCTGTTCCTTTGTGGAATTTGTGCACCTTCGGTTGCTATATTTTTTTACAAGATATACAAACTTCAATCTCCTTTGTTCCTAGCAAACTCATTTGTCTTCAGTCACTCAATTCGCAACAGACAGTTAATTATTCCAAAGGTAACACCGCTTATGGATCGATCATTTCTCGTAAGAGTAGCCCGACTATATAACATTTTGCCAAGCAGTTTAAAAAACGTTTAATTTGTCTTCCATGTCATTTCGTAAACATTTAATGGAACATTATCGTTCAAGTACGGAGTAATGCTTTTATTTATATATTTTTTTTCTTCGGTTTCTAGATTATCACTTATATGCTTTCATCAGGTTTTGTTTCTCTTTTATTAATATATTAGGATTATTTTAATTTATATTATTTATTTGATTTTATACTGAATTTTTTCTAGTAGTTTATGATGTTCTATTTAACATTTTGATGCATATTGTAATTTAGCTTTAATAGGCCCCAATGGGCTTCGAATTACATGTCAATAAAGAAATGAAAAGAATTTTTGATCAATATCAGTTGCACAGGAGAAAATTATAAAAACGTTTTGACAGGATTTCAATGTAATGTGAAGATCGATAGTTTCCGTTCATACTAGATATCATAAGCACTACCAGGCTTAACAGAAAATCATCTAACAAAAATATCGGTCTTAATTCCGTGGTCGGTGGCAGTAGATACTCGTGCACACACATATTTGTACGTAAACATTTTAAGTAACGTATTTAACGCATTGTTAACAACAAAAACACACACACACACCACACAAAGTAACAAAGTTTGTTTTAAAAGGTTTCGTTGTTGTGGGAATGAGCACTGAGCATCACATCTATATTTAATTAATACTCATTGGTTTCAAATGGCTTTATATTGCTGATGTTGATGGCCATTTAGCTTAAACGGCTCGTATCTATTGTTGCTTCATACCATCAAGCAGATGCAGAATGCAGATTGTGTGAAACAGGAGCAAAACACCCTGCCATGTGTGCGGATAAAAAGGAACGTTCTTAGAAAGGGTTCAGAAAATATATCCCGACCGTGGTTTACGGGTATTACAGCAAGTAATAAAGATAATTTTTACAGCAACAATTGAAGGTCACAATTACTTGGCCTAGCTTCCTTTCTAAGAAAGATGCATTTAAAAACGTATTTCAATAAGGAGTAATGAAACGATATGCAGCATTTATCTTAAATGTCCAACACATCACAATTGCAATTGCGCTGACAATATGTACATAATTTGTATTGTTTGTAATTTGTATTTGAGATGGGGAAAACTATTTATCCGATTAAAGAGTATATGCATACTTGCAATGAACATGTACGTTAGGGGAACAACCAAAATAAGGCCCTATCACCACGCTGTAGCCGATTTTGTGCAGAAATCGAAAAACGTTTCCTCAGGTCATTTAGGAACAAAAACGTTCCGCGTCGAAGCCGATTTCTGAAAGCACTTTAAGACTTTTTTTATTTTTTCAAAATTTTGTATTTTTTCAAAAAATTTTATTTTATAATTATTTAACCATTTCCATTTCTTAATGTACTCGTAATTATATGATTATAATCAAAATCACAATCTAAAAACTATCTTTGTTAAGTGAAATTAACTTAAGATTAAGAGTTCGTGTTGATTTGCATTGGGGGAAAATATCTTTTACGACTTTGTTGGCGCGTTCCGCACAAATGTTGATTCATCTTTCACCCAATGTCTTAGAAAGCATTTCTGAGCATTAGTAAAGCCCGATAATGATTTGTTTAAGGCTTCGAATTCATTTTTATTGTAGCAATGGTCTGAAAGCCAAATGTTGTACCAAGGGCGACATATACATTCGCATATTGCATATAATTTGCTACTATATTTTGGAATTAGTATGTAAGCTAGAATCGCAAGAATTGCTCTAGAATTCTATCTAGCATTACTAATCGGTGGAATAGTTTTAAAGTTTATAAATGGAAATTTATTGTTGTTCCATATAGTATTTAAAAGCCTGTCAGAATTTTTTAAATTTTGGGTCCACATCCCAGCGTTTTTCCGAGCAACAATTTCGCTATGTTTAAAAGACATTTTAAAAGGTTGAACGAAAACAAACTTTTAAATTCGATTATTATAATATTAATGCTCAACAAACAAAAGTGACAGCGCCTGCTTTAATTGATCCCAAACATAATTGCATTTGACGCGGAACCTTTTTTAACGATATCTAAAATCTAAAGATGCGGTTTTTATTGTTTTTTACGCACTACATGGTATGGATAGGGCCATTTTGATATTTTCAAAAATTGTTAAAAAGTTGTATCCCTAATGTACGTATGCATGTGATACTGAAATCAAAGGTTTCATTCAGTTTTCAAATGTTTCAATTCAGTTTAAAATGTCAAGGAGCTCGGTATACTTCCATCACAAGATTTTTATATTACAGTCGACTCCCTTTGACTGAAGACTTGAAAATGTAAGCAATTTGCTTAAAGTCGGTTAGAAATTGGTCTGAACTACAAGAGTTCAGTCGGACGAAAATAATTTTGTTGCAATTTACAAATGTTAATAGCCTTGATGGAAATTCGGTTCTACATATCGTAAGATGGTAGCTGTGATCATAATCTGATACGGAAAAAACTATACTGTTAAATTAATCGAATTAAGTTTGTAATATTGATTGTCTCAACCGCTCTGGTTGTCACAATCAATAGCTTTGAAAGAATTGTTTCTTGGTACCAACAATATTTACATTAAAACATTCCCTTCTGTAGTTGTTTGGTGAAACTCATTATTGTTTACAACATCGAACTCAAAAATATAACAGTGGCGAAAGATAATGGACTCTAACCGGTTATATCGGGTGATCAATATATGATATTTTTCAAAATAAAAACAAAAATTAAAATCAAGTGTGCAATCTTATTAGTTCATTCGAAAGGAAATTTTATGTCATTTATTTTTTGAATATAATTTCCTTTAAATGTTGGCAACTGTATTATGAAAATGAGCGTTAGGTAAGAAACGGGAATATTCGCTGTTTTCGACCAAAATTTTGTTCAGTGATGAGGCCCATTTCTAGAGCAACGGCAAAATTTTCCCACTTGAATTAAAAAAGCAACCAGAAGAGGTTCAAGAGGTGCCTTTATACCCAGAGAAAACCACGTCTATATGTTTTTAAAAATGATGAAGATAGGAACGTTACCGTGAATAGTGCTCGCTATCGCGGCTTGATACCGGACTTTTTGCAACCTGAATGAAAGCCCGTAAACTTGATGGCATTTGGTTCCAACAAGACGGCGCTACATGCCATACATCTGTCGAAACAATCAATTTATTGAAGGAATCTTTTGGTGAACGCGTTATCTCGCGTCGTGTGCCAGTGGCGGGGCCTCCAAGATCGTGCGATGTTAAGCCGCAGGACTATTTTTTGTGTGGTTATGTGAAGTCGCTTATCTACGCAGATAAGCCCGACACGATTGACGCCTTGGAAGAGAATATTCGTCGCGTTGTTGCTGACATACGGTCCCAAATACTGCAAACAGTGTTCCAAACCTAAGCCTCTCGGCTGGAATTTTGTCAAGCCAGCCCCGGCGGCCACTTGCCCGAACTCATTTTTAAAACATAATGGCAAAACCTTATCTTTATAATAAAGCTAAGTTCTTGGCCATAAAATTTAATTATATGCGTTTTTTTCTTCTTAAAATTCAAACGTTTAAAAAACCACACTTTACATTCATCTATGGACGAAAAGAACTTCAGATCGGCAATATCAACCGATCTGAAATTAGCTAATTTAACTTTTATCTTGATTGGACGACAAAATTATTTATATTTAATATGAATTTTTAATTGAATTTAATGTACGGAAATAACAGCGCACTAACTATAAGTAATATTCGGTGTACTGATGAAATGCTCGTAGTACACGCAACCACTCACATTAAACCACTTTAGGATGTGGCATCTAAATGCCTTTTCCGCCTTTTATTGGTATGACCGCTTACTAAGTTATTTGTACAACACGATGATCATATTTATCATCTTGTGATATGCCGAACCGAATATCCTTAACGATTATAAACATTTGGTGATTGCAGCGGAGATTCTTTTTTTGCAACGGAATTTTGGAAGTTCCAACCGATTTCCCACTAAAATTTTCTCTGTGTGTATATACATCGCGATAGCATCCTAAAATTGTGAGTGTAATGGCTTGTGGTCACACGTTGTTCGGGATTGTAAGTGAAATTTACTTAGGGGGACAAACATGTTTCCCTTTAAGAGACATAAGGTACCTCCGAAAAATACACTTTTTTCAGTATTTGCTTAACAAAACATATTTTTTGGTGGACGAACAAAAGATAAAATGGGGACAGTAAATTGGGACGCACTGAATACATCAAAAAGGGTTATATTGCTGGACGTTTTGGCTTATGTGATCTTAAAAACGTTCCGTAATGTCAAAAGGGCGATCAATAGCCAATCACAGTTTAAGTCGACTGAAATTTGAAATATCTAGAATAGTAAATCCGGATTTATAACTGTTTGAATGCACAAAAAAAGCTATGGATAAGGGCATTATCCTTGTTGGACCCATGCGACCGAACCTTATCTCAGCCAAAACATTAAAATTACTCTATATTTGCATTCAAATATTTTTTTTTTTTTTGATATGACCATGCGGGAGGTTTTTTGGGCCATATGAGCCAAAATGTCTAGCAATTATGCCCTTTTTGTAAAAGTACCAGTTTTATCCATTGTCCGTATACTTGAATTTATGATTTATTAAGCAAATACTTAAAAATGTGTACCTTTAGTATCTTATTTAATTTTATTATATATTGTTTGCGTAGGATGAAAAACATTTTTTTCTTTATGTTCCGCTTATCAGGTAATGAAATCAAAACATGCATTCCAAAAAACCAGTGAAGCTATATGAAATGCCAATGTTTGAATTTTGTGTTATAATGTATAAAAGCTGTAATCAAATTCATGTATCTCATTTTTTATTTGCAGAATCTTCATATTGTAATAACTCCGCCGTTTCATCATCCCTACAATTCGGACAACATTTTCACAATTCCAAAACGGAGCATCCCGATTCTACGACATCGCATTTGGCCAATCACCACCCGCATCATAATCCACATCATCATCCGCATTCACATCACCACCATCATCATCCCCATGCACAGTCTGGTAATTTGCATCCCCACCATCAACATGCCCACTTGAGTCCTCACCACTCTTCCGCTTTTAAATTCAGTCATTCGGGTGTACTAAGTTCAACATCACCTAGTGTCTATCACCAGTATAATGGGGCATACGGTCTGAGACCATCTTCGGAGATAGCCTCATCGCTAACATTGGCCCCGGCCTCAACAACATCGGATGTCGACATCAAATATGAAAATCCGTATAACACAGCCATGGCGGGAACTGGCGTAGACTCATCTACGGCCGTATCATCAACCGAAACAGATTTCAAATTGGAAAGTCTGTACGCAGGCAATAATAGCATAACTACAAGTCATACAGTGAGTCAAAGAAGAGGATCCCTGCAGCTTTGGCAATTTCTGGTAGCCCTATTGGATGAGCCCACCACAAAGTAAGTCGCATATCAATTATATCAGATTTGTTGTGTACGATTAATACTAATATATCAGCTCCAGTTGTATTGCTTGGACCGGACGGGGCATGGAGTTCAAACTTATCGAACCGGAGGAGGTGGCCCGACGCTGGGGTATACAAAAGAATCGTCCAGCCATGAACTACGACAAACTGTCCCGTAGTCTGCGTTACTACTACGAAAAGGGCATCATGCAGAAGGTCAACGGGGAACGATATGTCTATCGTTTCGTCTGTGATCCAGAGGCTCTGTTCAACATGGCCTATAGTCATCTGGGTGGCAATTCTCCAGCAGCGACAAGCGCTACTAAGACCGATCAACATCATCATCACCATCACCATCATTTATTAACAGCCGTTGGCAAAAATAATCTCGACACTGGTTTGATATTGAGAGATTCCACCACAACTTCTTCGTTGGATGAGGATTCGAATCGGGAAAGGTCTTCCTTAAATCACGTTTCCGTCTCGGCGTCGAAACATCATGAGCAATTGTTTTATGGTAAATTTTAAATTATTAATAATAGTTAAAACTTGTATAAGACAAATATAATAAATGTGTATACAAATATAGCACATATGCGTAAAAAAGAAATTAAACGGCTAATTTTCCCTTCTATAGAAGAATTTTTGAAGAGACAGATAAGCAACAGACCCTTTTCCAGGACGTTTGATTTTACGGAACCACCCCCCAAATTAACTCCAATTAACATTAATTTAGAAACATTAACCTCAAACTGGTACATACCAATTTTAAGAAGAAAAGTGGACAGTTTGTTAATAAGGCTTTAATATTCTCCTTCGTGGATTACTTCTTAGTATGACAGTATTGGGGCATTTCGTTGTTGATAGTAGACTCATGTATGAAAAGCATCAAAATTCAGTCAAATCTAAAAATGTGTGCATATTAATGTAAGATAAACAGTCGATTTTGGGGCCCCTAGAACCCTATGGGCTGCTTCGAGTAACAAATCGGGCCAAAACATATTCTTATTTTCGAGGAAACGTCACTATTTTCGGATAACCAAATGTCTCTTTGTATAAGCCTACGACTTCCAAGAAAAGCTTTGTGCAAAATCATAAAATTTGTTCATGAGCTTTGGTTGTCCCCAAAAGGGGAACTTTTTCCATTTTTATTATGAACCGATTAACAACTGTAGGACTGTATCTGATAAATTCCTAACTGTTCTTTTCGTTTAGAATAAATCTTGTTTTCAACTGACATTACTAGAGATAAAAAAGATCTTTTTGCATATGAATATAAAAATTATGTAAGATTTTTTGCAACAAATTTTGTTTTTGAGTTTGAGTAATACGTCTTAAGTCAGGCAAAGCCACTGCGGTACGAGTATACAGAAACAACTTCGGAACTGAACAAAGATCTGAACACACACATAAAGATTGTCTATACCTGTATCATAAATTCAATTCGTTTTTAAGTCTTATTAGCCATTACTCTGCAAGGAATTGTTTTTTTCATAGACATTACAAAAAAATAAAATCGATCAGATCAGATCACGTTTAATATGACCTCCCGATTTGAGGTCCCGCCGACGTAAGAGTGCCAAATTTCAGAAGATTTAAATAAAATGTGTTGTGTGGCATAGCTACCTAGACAACATCATACATGGACAACAACTGTATTCAATTGATTCCTTTCCATACCATTTTAAATTAAATTATAAGGTTTTTAAATTATAAGGTTCCTTAAACTCGAATTATTAAAAATTTCAATTGTAATATCACAATCGGTTCTGTGGGTGATCAAGTTGTACTCTGTGGCTTTCACATTTTTTTCTACCTGTTAATCGGTTTATTGAGAGCTCATTTAAACACATCCTGTTTATTAAACATGGATTTTTTATCCCATTTTTATTTCCTCTGCCATTAGATTAACTTTATATTGTATTTCTAAATTTTGATATTCGTCTTTTAGTCATTTTTTATTTTGAAATTTTTTTATTTTGATATGATTTTTCTCAAATTTTAATATTTTAGCCATTTTTCATGCCTTCTTTTGATTTAATATAAATTTTCTCACATTTGATATTTCGCCCGTTTTGACCCCTTTTTTATCCCCATTTCTATTTTCTTTAACATTTTGCTGATTTAAAATTGTTTTTCTCACATTCAGCCAATCATCAACCACCTCGTTGATTTAATACCGTTTTCTGTCATTTTAATAACACACCCATTTTGGCCCCTTTTTTCGATTTTCTATACCATTTTCTTGATTTTATATTTTTTTTCACATTATGATGTTACAGGCTTATTGGCTCCGTTTTTTAATTCTCTTAATCCCAATTTCTATTCCATCCTGTTCATTAAATATGAATTTTTATATTTATTCGATATTTCGTCTTTTTTTGCACTTTTTTTATCACTTTTAGTCCTCATTTTTATTTGGCATACAATCTTGTAGATTTAGTATTGAATTTCTCACATTTTGGCCCCTTTTATCTCTTTTTACCGCCATTGCTATTTTACATGCCTTCGTTTTAATTGTTTTGCACACTTCCTGCTGGTCCACCCGTGTTGGTCCTATTTCTATTTGGTATTTCATCATTATATCTATTCTCTGTTTTGGTCTTTTTTAATCCCTTTTTATTCCCATTTCTCGTGTTGATTTGATAAAATTTTTCTTATTTGTGTTGGATTTCGCCCGTTTTGACCCTTTAGAAGAGGATAATCTAATTGATTGCAAAAATTCAAAATTTCAAAATTCACTAGATAAAATTCACCTTAAAGTTTAAAGTTTCACAAAATCCGTTTTTACTTTAAATGCAAATTATATGGACGTCCCCGTTTCCAGAATTTGGTGATTCTAGCTTCAACCTTTAGGTCCCGGCATGAAATAATCACTTCTTTATGGGGGATAATTTTCAACCGTTTTTACCCCCTTAAAACACGAATTTCAAAAAATCCATTCTTATCGTTAACATCTCGACCTACACCTACCCACCAAATTTCAGGATTCTAAATTCAGCCATTTTTCTTGGGCAGTGAACATCAGTCAGTTACGCAACATCGCAACATTATATGCATCGATGATCGAAGAGAATCAATTTTCCCATCTTACCGATTTTCCAGAGATATTATAAGTAAATTTACTTTGTTAGTCTTAACAAATGTTAATTGATATATTGTATTGTACTTGTATTGAGATATCGTAGGAAATTGTAATAGTATGTGTACATCTATGTATATATCCATATACTTATGTATAAGTAGTTAATAAAGATATTTAAACAACAAAATATATGCACTCATATATATTTATATATATATACATAAATATGTATATTGTGAGTAACATATGCACATACATTCATACTTACCATTTACTAATTTATGTGTCAAGAGTGGGCGTAAGTATTACAAATATCGGACTCTTGTACAGTAGGAAACATTTGTGATTAAAAAAAAACAGAAGTATATACTTAAAACTATTTGAAAATGATATATGTATGTATGTAAGTAAGTACTACATAAGATGGCATAGCGTGAAACAATCTAAACGAATTTATGAAGTTTTAGCCTTCTTTGCGGAAGATTCGCCATTCTCTTCCTTGTCCGCTCCTTCCTTCATTTGTTCGTCGTCACCTTCATCATCACTACTACTGCTGCTGGCCGATTCTTCGCATTTACGTTTTTCCGCCTTCTTGCATTCTGTCTTTATTGTGGCCACATATGTCTTTACTTTGTCGGGCTGTGGACTGTACGCCCAATGGATCAATTCCAAGTGAATATCTGAAGGTTTGCCGTCATCATCGAACAGTTTGGCGTCTTCTTCCTTAAGTTTGGCCAAGAGTTTTTTAATATTTCTATTACGCACGATATCCCAGGAAAATTCATCGTCCTCTTCGGGGTACATGGTACGCAAATGCTTATAATTGCCCTTGGCTTTGGGCCCACCGAATACCTTTAGGAATTCAGCTTGCAATGTACACTCGGGCTGGGGCAGTTTCTCAATGACAGTGTAGGCAAGGTAGGCACGATTGTTTTTGATGAGATTCTCAGTTTCGAACTTTTCAAGGAAATCTTCCAAGATTTTTACACCGTCTTTGATTGATTGAATTTTCTCTTCATTTTTAGTACCGGAGAGAACACGTTTGGAACTGCCAATAAGGCCTTTTATGGCTAATTTTTGGTATTCAGGATCGCGGTCTTCTAGGATTCTGAAAAGAATTGATAAGACATTATACATAGAAAATTTAAAGCTTTAAGGCTAATTTTATTTAGGGTAGATTATCTCTCAATTGTGATTATATTTATGTCGGAAATAATAATATTCTAGCAACTGCAGAACTGACTGCGATTAGTATTTCTAATGTAAGCATTGCATAACAGAGTTTTTTTTATAATTGGGTTTGAACAAAATACTACGAGTACAATAAAAATAAACTAGGCAAAAACTTATTCAAGTTTAAACTTAGGTAGTTTCATGCAAATAGCTGATTTACAATTGTTTCTCGTAGCAATTTTAATTTTCAAATGTGAAATTTGACAAAGACGCTAAAGCCTTAACTTCACAACATCTTTCAAAAGTATAAATATAATTTTATTTGAAGAAAACTATAGACAATTTCCCTTTAAACCTGTTCGTTTTAAATAATTAAAATTTTTGAGAAGAATGTTATTCAAGAATAACCTTTAGCGAGTTTAAACAAGCTCGGTTATTATTCGTTTATAGCATTTCTTGAATAACTTCTTTTCTACAAATTACAAATTTACAAATCGAAAGGTTTATGATGCAGAAAGACAATTACATAAGCTCTTGTATACATAGATATTTAAAAAAATTCTCGTAAAGTCTTATAGTTTTCGCCCTAACGACCACTTACTCGTTTAATAAGTGAGTATTGACAACTTCATTGTATACCACAAATTGCCTGTGTTTTATAAGTATTGTTGGATATGTTGTAGCTGATGACACTACCTGTATTATTGGGCCAATCTAAGAGCATTTGCAAATTACAGTTTCTTTAAGTATATGATTTTTGATATTCGATCAATTCAAAATTTTGACATGAAAAAGAAAGAAATTTTCTAAGTAGCAATCAGTATGTTTTTTTAGTAAGAAAATGAACAACACTTGAATTTTGGTTAATACGATTATTTTTCTCTAACGAAAACCAATTCTAAAGTTCGGCCTGGTCCAGCCTTATATTCCCTCCACCGTCCCTACGCTACTAAAGCGCACAAATTTAATTTGGGTGCCCTTATTGACTATTAATAGCCCTTTTTAATCATGGGGGACTTTGTTTTGGTCTCCTGAGCCAAAGAGTCCAGCAACTATACCCGTTTTTAAAGGAAATTTTTTGCGTCCCAACTGCAAGTACCTACTGTCCGTCCACAAAAAGTTATGATTTGTTAAGCAAATAGCCAGAAATGTGTAATTTTTCCCAAGTACCTTTAGTTCCTTTTCCCTGAGCCGATTTCACCCATTTACAATTTCAAATAGCTTATGACCTTAAAACATCAACATCCAAAAATTCCGGATCCTAGGTAGATTCGTTTGACCGCTATCGTAATTCACCAGACAGACGGACATACAAACGAACGGACATGACTAGCTTGTCTAAGAAATTTCGACTATCAATAAGATAATGCTCTATTGGGACTCCGATAAATATTTCGTAGAGTTGCAAGCAGAATGGCAAATAGTATACACTCTTCGCTAGATGGTTTATAAATTGTGCGTTTTTTGGACCTTTTTAGCCTTAGCGTCCGTCACTAATCTCAGCTAAAACTTTAAAACTATGCTGTATTCGCATCGGTAGCCAAATGTTTATTGACTATATTACCATGCAGGACGTTTTTTGCACCACATGAGCCAAAAAGTCCAGCAAATATGCCCTTTTTGGAGGTATTTAGTGTGCCCCAAATTAACAAATAATTATGATTTGCAAAGCAAATAATTAAAGAAGTGTACCGGGGTATCTTTAATTACTTAAAAGGAAACTTTTTCCCCTAGTCCGATTTCGCCCAATTCTATTCAACAGACACGCAGACGGATGGAAGAAAATGGCTGGATCTTTTTAGAATTTTACGACGATCAAGTATATACAATACTTTGTAGGGTTACCGATCAATATTTCGTGGTGTTTAAAACGGAATGACAAATTTAATATACCCTCTTCCACTCTTCAATTCAAATTTCCGCAATGTTCGTTTTCAACTACACCGATCATTTTAAAATTTAAAACACATTTTCAGTATATAATTTACAAGGAAAGATTTTAAAATATTTTTTTATTTTACAATAAAAAATCTGTTGCAAATAACACCAAAAATTGAAAAATTTAAATTTATTTAAGAGAACTATCATTTTTTAAACTCGGATGATCCAGAATTGTACACCGCAATTATCCTTTTTTGGAGACGCTTCTGAATAATTGCTGTCATTACTTTATTTTTTAAAATATTTTAATAGATATGGATTTCAACTGTCCTTTTAACTCACAAAATGCACGAATTATTGTTACCCTCCTTAACGCATATAATGGTTCGAGAAAGGAAGGAATCTCTAAAAAAAAAGTTTAAACGATGACGAGACTAATTTTATTCTCTTAAAGTTATCGGTACTAACAAGGGGACATCTTCAACAATTGCAGATGTTATCATGCGGTATTGTTGAGTAATTGTCACATATTTGTTACGTGTCATTTTATATAAAAAAATTTAAAATGGCTTCAAATATCTAAATAAAAAGAGTAGATCAATCGAAAACACACACAATATTCATAATTAACATTCAATGATAGAAACAGCATGATTTATGACAATACTTATGTATATTAAAAATTTCACATTGAATATATTTGGATTTCTCTTACGTTTAACCATCGCACCCGTACCCACTAAAAAATGAAAAATGGCGACGCACACAGGTGTTTGTAAGACTTTTCATATTCACTTTTGATATCTCCGCATGACGTAATGGTCAGAAGACCCTTATTGTAAACAATAATGCAAAACACGAGATTAGTGCCAATAGTAAAAATGACTTGTGATTGTAAAAAAATATGTTTGAGTGTACGCTCACGTCAATACATATGTACATGCATGCGTATAAACAACACCTCTACAGAGTTTGAAAGATGTACATAAAAACTGCAACCGCCTCACAGTGGCAGAAATTTTGATCTCGTTGACCAAAAGTGTATTTTTTTGTCACCGATATCCTCCTCATTAAGGTAGCCAAAAAATTAGGTTAAACTATTGGTAATTGTGGGCGTGCTGCCAAACTCAACTGTTTTTTTAATTCCAGAAAAAGGTGTTTTTGTTTTACTACTCGCAAGCTATCATCGATAATGGCCTGCGATCTTTTTTATAATGATGGTAGGATTATAGTCTTTAGTTGTTGTATGTAAGTGGTCACAGCTCTACTGTTTAATATTAGGGGCGTTATGAAACTACTATATTTTTCTCCAATTTAAACTTTAGTGGAATAGAAAGTCTAGGGAACAAGAAACGTGTACAACTTTTGTACCCGCGACGACCCGCGGGTAGAACACATTTTTCAATTTAATGAAATTACTCTAAAAAAAATCAAATTACGATAATTTAAAGAGCCTTATAAGTACTAGTGTACAATGGTGTATAAAATATGTGCTTCAGGTATTTTATAAGTACAGCTTATAATGAAATAATTAAATATATTACCTCTGAAAGGGTTTTATGCCTTTGTTTTGATCAGCAAAAAATAAGTCATAAAATTTACACAATAGGTTCTAAAGAAGACACATGATCTCTTTCTAAATTTACCTGTTATCAAATTTTAGGGTCATTCAAATTCATAAACAATTTTATAAGTGTGTCAATAATCGCAACATTAAACCACTAAAGATAAAAAACAACACCATATTGGCGAAATACTAATAAGTTTTACCTGATATTAAGGTCTTAGTAACAAGTGCAGTTTTGTTCAATTTAAGTACTACCTGCTATGAAATTAAAGATCAATGTGTAAATATCATGTATCTAAGAATCTATACAATTACGGATTCGATAAGTGTTTACTCAGTAATAAGGTAATCCTTTAAGTGTACGGACGTATATTCGCAAGTGATAAAACAAAACAGACGCAAATAAAAATATTCAGAAAAATATGGAGAGCTTCAGTTATAAAGAACTGGTCGAAGAGTATTTTAGAAACAAAAACCAGGAAGATGTTCTTAGTTACGTTAAAATATAATTAAACTTAAATTCATGTAGCACCGAAATACAAGAACAAATATCTAATTTCGTCAAAGCACTAAAAAACGCTACAAAGAAATTAGCTACAGTAAACAAAAGTTTTATATAAAAAGTGCAAACTGTCGCTGCAGAAACAGCAAAGCAAGATAAGGCTGGAAGACCACGCAAATCATTGGACAGCTGCAGCGATAGATCTAAAAGGTGGAAACTTAACGATGTTAACGATGAAATTGGTTGTACAAATATAAAAGAATCTTTCCTTCATCAATTACGATCACAGAACCAATTTACAAATGTGGATATCATTGAAAAAGTTGTTAAAGCTGGTACAGTGAGAACAAAACGGATTCTTAAAAGTATACCAACTCCGAGCGATGCAAAAAGTTCACAAAAGAGGAGGCATTAGCATTATTTCTGGATTTGAAATTAACAAAACAGCAATATATTCAGCTCAGATTGCGTGCGATTAAAAAGGGCTCAAATTTGTATCCAGCATATCATCACATAACCGCTGCTAAAATGGACTGTTTACCATCAAAGGACATTATTTTAATCACACCAATTTCGACAGAGGTACAACTACAATCTCTAGTTGATCACCGTCCGAACGCTTGCTACAATCAATAACAGGAAATGAGTTAAATATAAAAACACAAAGTTAATTCTTTTTTGTAAATGGGGATGTGATGGTTCTTCGGGCGAAAACAATACAAACAAGTTGTATTTGGAAATATATCCGACTCAGATATGTTCATGGTATCATTTGTACCATTGCTATTGTAAAAGATTTTGGAAGATTCAGAGCCTTCGACTAGTAGAACGCAAACAATGGATATTTGGAAAAATTAGACACCATCTTCTACAAAATACTGCGGCCAATCAAATTTGAATTCAAAAAAGAAACTCATAATGCCATTAAGAAAGAAGATAGTGATATCAAGGCCCAAATTGCAACACTACAGCCATTACAATTACAGTTAGATGGGCAGCAAATTGAAGTAAGCTACCAATTAGTGCTGACAATGATAGATGGAAAAGTAGGTCAGGCTTTGACTAACACGAAGGCTGCATCCAGCTGCATTATATGCCAAGCAACAGCAACCCAATTATATCAAGTCCCGACTAATTCATTAGATAATACCAATGCATATGAATTTGGATTATCACCACTACATGCAAGAATACGACTTATGGAAAACATACTAAAAATTAGTTATGATTTGGATTTCGGGTCTTCAGGATCAATAAGAAACAATGAAACTAATAAAGATTTAAGAAGTTCAAAAAAGGAACATGTTCAAGATGAATATCGGAAATTTGGATTGATTATAGATCAGCCAAAACAAGGGTTAGGCAATTCAAATAATGGCAATACCGTAAGAAGATTCTTTTCAGATCCAGAAACAGCATCTGAAAACTGAGTCAAACTGAACTAAATATCTATCCATTACAAAAAAATAACTTAAATATTTTGATCGGTTCAAAAGTTACAGAATTTTGGCCAAAACACGATTTTCAGCCACTGTGCGCCTGTTGATGTTGTAAAGCTGATAGAGCTTTTGCTTTCAAACAATCGAAGCTTCATACATGCATGTACACACAAAATAAAAGCTCATCGTTTGTCAGTTGAATTTTTAGTTGTTTGTGAATGTCATACCAGAGATTGTTTTGGGGTGACTAACTGGTAGTGCTACTTTTTTCGTCGATGATGTACGAATACGTACAAACGCATGTATGAATATATGCACATGTGTACATACACACAACACCGGCAAAACTAGTGATAATACGCTCTAATGGCGATGATGGTGTTATGTGCGCTATAAATTTTCACATCAATATACATATGCATATATGTATGATTGTATATAAATATGTACACACGTACCTTTATACTTATATATTATTATTACACTAAAATCATCATTTTTGGAATTTCACCCATGCCTACACAGACACGCGAGAATTGCGCATATATTTAGGTATGACATTTAAAAACTAAAAAATTGTTTACCTCAAATGTTTCTGGGTGCAATTAGCGAATTAGTGAACCCTACGAGCTAATGTTATTATTCAAATCAGATCAATGATTTGGCAACACGTCATGTTTAGAAAATAGCCCAGTCAAATTCAAAAAGCAAATTAAAAATCTGTGCACGCATTGGAAATTTTGAAACATTTTTTGATATCATTTTCTACATTCCTCGACTATCTGCACTTTATAAATACAATCAAGAAGTATATTAATTGTTTTTTTATTGTTTTAGTAAAGTAAATGCAAATAACTAAAAAGTAATGAATCAAATGCCGACGAATACATACGTTTTTTAAGAACTACATTATTGGACAAATACGGAGGTTATGTAAAATTTTTTAAAGTAAACATTTAGGGTAATTTATAAGAAGCCTCGATAACAACAGTGTTTGTTGGTATTGTACCGTCAAAAAATGTAAAAAAATAGATTTTTGTAGTCGTTTAAGGGTGATTTACCGTTTCTCAAAGCCACGGGCAAAATTGTCACATTTGGTTAACAAATGACATCAAAAAAGACTACTTGTACATACTTTGGTTGCGATGAAAAAACTTTTATTGCAGAGAATATATTATGTTTGCCGTGGCCATATGGTAACCATACATTTGCTCTGCTGGTGGTGAAACGACCTGGAACACTGCTTTTTTAGTCAGTATAAAAAATCCCTAGGCAAATTCAGATCTCTTTATGTGGGTGAAAAACGAGCACGAAAACTACTTTTTGTTCAGTCTGATTTTTTAGTCAAAAAAATATTAAAGCCGTTTTCGACTATCCTCCATTGCAACTGTACTGCAAAAGATGACGTAGAACAATATATGACCACATTTATAAAATAGCTCATACGACAACGAAGCCAAGCAGCACATATTGATTCATTTAGGTGGTTTCGTAGTTGTAAATCGGGACATTTCCGATTTTCCCAAAATCGTACGATACTTTTGGATTATTCCGGTAAATGTGCGATATCAGTGGGAATTTGAAATCGCAAAAGACAGCTACAAAACTTTATTTACATTTGTTTCTGTGAAAACCGAAGCAACCTAAACTAAATCTTATATTTGTTTGCAAGTAATAGAACTTGAACTGAGGTATGTCTTAATAAAGCCATACATATATTTTGCTTTTTGTGCAAAACCAGTGCTTTCATTTTAAATTCCAAGCATAAAACCATGAAACAATCGGAAAATCTTTGCGATAAACGGAACAGGTAACTAAATCAATTTCGGGAAATTCTTGATAATGCGGTAAGCGGAACAGGCCAAAATAACTTCATTAACCACAGCGTACGTATTGTTTGGAAAATTAATTGTTTAAGCTAACGATTTGTTTCTTTAGTAAATGATGCATGGCTTAAATTTTAAAAAAAAGTATGTTAAATGTATAATGTTCAACAAGTCTTTTTAAATTTGTTATTTTTTCATCTAACAAAAGAGATATTCTCTGCAATTTTTATGTTAATTTCATTTTATAAGCTAAGTTCGCATAAAAACCCAAATGTGGCGGATATTTTCACTTCAAAATGTGAACTTTTTACTAAAGCGAATAACAAAAATTATGGTATTTAAATGTTCCACATATGTTAATTGTGAATATTGCATTTATTTATTGTATTTATTTATTTATTGTATTTATTTATTTATTGTATTTATTTATTGTATTTACTTATTGTTTTTATTTATCAATAGAGAAGATGACGAAAACGAGTTTTCGTTCTAAATTTAGATGCTTTGTAATATTATGTAAAATCATTGTATCCAAAAAAGTGCGTGTAAAGCCAAATGATTCGTATGCCATTTAAATTAATCATTTCCCTTACAAGAAACCCGAAAGCATATAATTTCATCTAATTCTGTGTAAAATTAAATACACTCAGAGAAAAAAGCTAATCGAAAATTAAATTCAGGTATCTACTATTATTATCATCTGGAAAACGTCCATAAATAAGGTAACCGATATTGGGCAGTATCAATACGGCATACCCTTAAATCCAATAATGTGCAAAGTTTCTTTGAGTACATCATAAACCCTAACAGTTGGTATAACATGCCCATACCTTGCATGGTTCTGCCATGCACATTTCCATGGAGCGTTCTAATAAATTATTGCACTTGTTTAGATAAAGGATATTAAGTGCTTTTCAGACAGACGCAAAACGACAAAACGTAATTTAATGTCAAAACATTTATTTATACTAATTGTTAGAGAGCCAAAGCGACACGACAAAAAAAAACTGATATAGGCTGTGTAGCAACAAAATAAAAAACGGTGCTAAAAGCGCTGCGTGTGAACAGTACTTTAATTCAAAATTTTCTATTGTTTATATTTTTTTTGGCAAAAAAGCGATGATATGTTTCATTTCCTTTTCTTAAAATTAAAATTCCCATATTTCCATGTAACAGCTTTTTAGCAGAACTTTCTGAAATTTGAGTTAATAATCTTTTGTTGCGATATGTAAACTTATCTCAAACTGTTTACATTCTAACAAGCCATTTTCGTGCTTCTTTTTTTACAAAAATTAGAGTTACCAACTGGTTGTCAGATTTGTTTGAGAAAAAGTGCTGAAAAGTGTCTAGCCTAAAGCAAGTAAAAATTGAGCTGCGAGTTAATTTCGGTCAAATAACTGCACACAATTTTCCTCGAGTGTATCCACACACAAACACTAGAAACTACCAAATGACATCATTGCAAGCAAACACGACCAAGACCGACCTTCGCGCAGTTAAATCTCTCCGTCGTCTTGTGTCGTATATTTTTTAAAACAAAATATAAGTGCAAAATTAGAAAGATAAATGGAATCAAGTTGAAACTTAGACCAAATGGTCATTTGATGATATTGTTAGTACACTCAGTATCGAATCAAATTAGTGGCTGACAACGTGCGGTGATACAAAAATAATTCGGCTCTAATGCGTAAGTATGTACATATCGAACATATGTTCTTTAGGTATGTATGTAGGGTATCTAATCCCCCGCCACTACGACAACGGCTCTACAGATATAAGTACCTACTATATCTCCGCATATCATCCCATATTTCAGTTTATGGAGAGAATAGTTAACTTGTCTTGGACTTACTTCAGTGTTTTCTCAGCGGCTTCCTTATCCTTAAATCCCAGACCAGGAACAGTTTCCACCTTGTCTTCGCTATCGGTTTTGGCATTTTTATTGGCAGCACTGCCTCCGTTTTCCGATAACCATTTCTCAAACACTTCAATAGCATCATTGATATTTTTAACTTTGTCTTCGGCTTTTGTCACTACACAACAACGGAAGAGAAAACAAAAGTTTTCAATAAATGGTCACCTTAACAATTGTAGTCTCCTTTTGCATCTTACTTGTGAGAACACGCTTGGCTCGGCCCAGCAAACCACGCACCGTTAACTTACGATATTGCATATCGTGACTTTCCAAAAGGACCAACGTCTCTTCGGCCTTTTCCTTGTTTTTGAACCCAAATTTCGAATCTCCGTTATCGGCCATCTTGTCTATATTTCTATCTTCTTCTGTTCGATTCGTACTAATACGTCGTCTAACACTCACTGCCAAAGCACAACTGAATTGAAAGATTCAAAATTTCGACAATGTTCGTACGTTCTTAAAATATTTCACTCCCTGTCCGTCCGTTGCTACAATACAAGTACGTGTGTATCTATCGCCTCGACTGTGTTGCTAATGAATGTGTGTTGCTAAATACAACGGCCGCGGGGTAGATTTACGCATACCTAGTAATAGTATTAAGCTTTTTCTTGTTTTTTGTTTTGTTATTGTTGCTTCTCTTTGTTTCGATTCAATAGTAAACACCAAATAATATAGACTCGACTTATGACAGTGGCGATATGTACCAGGGATGCGAAATATTATTTACGAAATAGTTTCCGTGCTGATTGCTCTAATAAAAGAGTTAACATAGGTACACGTAGTTTGGATAAGAATGCTGGAAAAAGTCTATAGTCTGTAACCACCCGTAGCCTAATTACTTGGCAGTGAATGTGGCTATCTTAAGTCTGTTCATCTTAACCATTTGAATCAGCCTGATCCCTTACCCGTACAGTTACAGCAATTTAAGATGTTCCTCCCATATAAATAAGAAAATTTACCCTTAAATAACATTCTTTATTAAACAAAAAGTAACCAAATACAATAGAAATGAAACTTTTGCTACATTTTTTTAAATTTACTTTTCAATAGATTTTCATAAAATAAATCGTTCCAAGCCATTAAAAATCGAGACGAAATTTAATAAATCATTGAACGAAATTCCATCAGTTTTTTTGATGAATTAATAATCATCGTTTATTCAATAATAATCTTTGCGCTCTGTTGTATTGCGATTTTGCAAATCTTAGTTATCTCGGCTTTGTCAAAAACACCACAATTATTCACCATGATTTTAGGCCCGGGTACACTGAAGCTTTTTTTCTTACGCTGGATTGTTCTGAACTTCCGGTAGTTTTAACTCCACTAAAATATATTGAAAACGGCCAAAAGGTTATAATATTGATGTATCGGGTTAGGAAGGGCCTCTCACGAAATTTTTGTACATTTTGATCGATTATTTCAATGCTTTGAGACTGTCGGAAGTAAAAAAAACACAGCGTAAGAATAGAAAGCTGAAATTAATAATGTAAAGTAACACGTTCGGCAAATTTGAATTTTACATCACATAAATGGTTGTTTTTTAATTAAATGTTCGTTTATATAAATACATCAATTATCTAATTCCACTTGTATGTATAATTATGCGTAAATAATTTTGGAACAATGACAGCTAGTCGAAAAAATAACGATTTTAAAACTATATGCCATTTTGAACAGGGATTAACCGGCTCAAGACCTCTTGCTTCTATATTTAAATAGTAGACAAGTTTTTAACAAAATGGCAAAAATTTCGTGGCTGCACACTGCTTTTGTCATGATTTCGGGTCCGTGACAACCCTCTTCAGAAAGCTTTGCTGCAATTGTTGAAAGTAAAACCGAACTCTATAAGGCCAGGCTCTCCCCAAACGAATGAGAACTACTGTTGTAAACCTTACTTTTCAAGTTTTCTTCACACAACTGTCCACGAGAATACAACTCACTCTTGCCACCTCTAAAGAGACTCCACATCGAGAGCCATCAATAGATTTCATTTACAAAGTGTGAGTGTTGTAAAAAGAGTTTAGTTGACTATGTCAACTTGCCATTTTGTAAATTTTCAAACAAGAATATCTCGAAAAACGCAAAATATCTAGACATTTTTTTGATTAAAAGCAGATTCGTAATCAGCATACAAAGTGAATTATGAAACAAGATTTAAGAGACCAATGATAAAATAATTGTGTCAAATTTGAACAAATTAGAAACAAAAAATAGGTTTTACATTTGCTGCATAAGAGTGACTAACCCTAATGTACATAAAACCTAAGGCCTCAAAACGTAGTCAAACGGAAGAATTACTCTGCTGTTCGGATTCGTGACGAAATTTGTTTTTTTAATACCCATAAGTCCGTAGTTACAGGTTAGTTTTGGAGCCCTAGGGTCTATATGTACCAGTCCGAGCCCCAAGTTGACCCAAATCTTAATATAGGCACTTTGGATTAGTCCGACAATTCTACCATTCTGGAGAGTCATATGTCCCCAAACTTATACGACAGACGGACGTGCGGCTAGAGATTCAAAAGAAGAGTCCTGTCCCCATAATCAGCTTTAACTGGTGCAGCAGTTCCTCTTGCAGGATCGCCGCAAAATGTGACCGCTAGGTACCCAGTGTGACTGATAGGGGCATTAGGGTTATTCAATTTATTTAAAACCAAAAACAACACAATATATAGAAATGCATTTCCAAATAATGGTAAGATAAGGCGCATACTTATGTACATCTTATTAGGCAGTGTAGTTTTATGGAATTAGAATGAGAACTCATCTCTTCTGTTAACAAAAATGAATAATTAAATGTCTACAGTCCAATACAGCAGGCAATATGATTGATAAATAGGAGACTCGTCACCAATGGACATTAAGGGGAAGTATTTGAGAACACGGGCCGACGAGGTTTAATGTTATTAAAGTTTAATATCCTTTTATATTGTCCCTTAAGATTACATCGAACTGTTTAAAAATGGATTAGACAAAGTTTTCCTATAGTAATAAAACTAGTACAAAACAGGACAATTGAACAAAAAAAAGTATCAAAAATTAGCTTTACCATCGCTTGTGCGAACTTACTCATCTTTTAGGGAGCAAGTTTAGACTACTGAGAGAACTGGTCGTTCTTCACCGGTCATTAGATAAGACTCACACATTTAAAAATGATGTCATTATGCTCCCTGAAAGACCACCACTTCTCACTTCGGAGAGAGTCCCATTATAACTCACATGTTACACGTTGGTGGTAAAACAAGTCGGTTTAGTTCATTTCAGTCTGTGTTTATAGAATTATAATAATCAAAACAAAATGAAATGAGAAAATATAAAACAAGAAAAAACTTAAATGTGTGACAAATCACCATCCACCATGACAACATTAAGTATAAAGTGTGTGAACAATTTTTGGGTTTCACAAATAAGAGCTTATATCTAAATCTACCAATTTTGAAACGTTAACTACTCCATGACAATGCATTTTATTGAAAAGCTTTTGCAAATGTTAAATGTTCCGACCTAGATTTGATTCTATGCTACTTGTGTGATAATCGCGCACATTTCCTAAATTTAAACTTGAATTGTACTCTGAAAAACAATTGGAAGTTTTAAATATTATTTTTGCATAACAACAAATTTTCGGGGTTTTCTTAAGGGTTTTTCAATATCTATGTTTGAACGGTTGTCGTTGACATGACTCTAAACCCCAATTTCGGCTGACTGGTTTTAAAATCCTGAATCCTCGGAATTCTAAAAGTTGGTAGCGATTGACGTCCCTAATCATAAATTGGAATAAAAATAACCCGAAACCCAACGAATGTAGAATTTATTTGTGTGTGGGTAAATCCTGCGTTGCTGACAGTACATGCGTACGATTGTATGTTTTCCTAAAATTAATCCCGTTGGCGTTCTAAATTCGATGTTTTTCTGAAAGCTTCAGCAACACCCCAACTTTTTTTTAAAAAACACAATAATCGTGCCAAAAGTGACGGTGTGGACTTTACACAAAGTGAAAATAGTTTTGAACGTCAAATATCTTCAAATACATAGAAGAAAGAGTATTATTTAAGGATATGAAAATAGTTCTTATAGGGATTAAACATTTCTTGGTCCGTCCCATAATTTAAGGACACACTGCTTTTGGTACATCCCGTACATGACCTGGTGCCAGTACAGGAACCCACATATATTGTCACCTAACGTATGCAATTTGCTTAAATTGTGAATCCCGAAATATTTTAGAACATCTATATTCGCGCATACGTCACATTGGGCGTCTCCCGAGCAAATACAACACTTTTGATATTCGCATAATACGAGAGATCAATAATTCCGTGACTTTTCAAATAAAACACAGCTTTTTAGCAAAAAAAGAATTATTTTTTAACATAATCTCCCTTTAGCTCAAACACTTAGTCCAACGTTTCATCGTTCCAATTTTTGTATCCCTTCCAAAAAATAGGATTTTTCGAGGTCTATAAAATATTCAGGTCTATAAAATATTCTTTCCACCAAGCCATTTCTTTAGGTTTGGAAATAGGAAATAGTCACTGGGGGCTAAATCCGGAGAATAAGGCGGATGAGGTACCAAATCGTAACCCAATTCATGCAACGTTGCCATTGAGACTGCACACGTGCATTATCTGATAAAAATAACTTTTTTCTTGGCCTTATGGTCCAATAAGCTGACAAAATATTCGCCGTTTATTGTTTTTTCCTTTTGAAGGTAATCCATGTGGATTATCCCGCGTGCATCCCAAAAAACTGTTGCCATCACCTTATTGGCCGGAAAACTTATTGTTTAGAATGCTGCTTGGTCTCCGGAGTGTTCCATGTTTCATTCACAGTTACAAAACGCCGCAAACACTCATTTTAATTGCGGTTAAACAACTCCAACAAAATCCTTTAGAGATGTCACACGATTACGTTAATGGTGAATTGAGAGAAACACGGCAGACGTCTTGTAGACAGCTTTCTTAAACCCAACTGATCATGTAAAATCGAAACCACACATCCATATGAAATGCGTATGGCATCAACAATCTCACGCACTTTTACTCTTCGATCGGCCAACACTATATTGTGAATTTTTTCGACATTTTAGGGTTGACCTGAATTGGCCGTCCAGAACGTTCAGCGTCATGTACAGGTTGGGCCAAAAGTTACAATGAGTTTTAAAAATTTAATAAGTTTTTCGTTTATAATTTTTTTTATTTTTTTTCAGATTATATAAATATTATTTGTAAATAATGGAGAGATTCACAACTGAACAAAGAACCAGAATCAGCGAATTTCATTATTTAAATCAGCGAACAACTGTTTTAACTGAAACGCATGTGTGAAGAAATCTCATTTTTATTTAAATGGATTTTTTAATAAGCAGAAATGCAGGTTCTAGGGTTCTGAAAATCCAAGAGAAATTCATCAACTCCAATTGCACCCCATTAGATGTACAGTATGGTATGGGATCACATCTGCAAATATCATTTTGACTTACTTCCTCGAGAATAAAGGTTTATGATGGCATATGTAAGTCGGATCAACCGAATAAAACTTTCTCACTAATTTTTAAGTTCAAACGGTAAATGAAATTTTGCAGATCAATACAAATAAACCAATAGACATATCCACTATACATGTCAGTTACGTGAAAATTGAAAATGATTTTGATGAATACTCGTAACATCAAGACGGCAAAAAGTTTTGTATGCCTAAAACTCAAAAACTCGTGCCCCACTCTCCTTTCCCTATTCATATAGGTTCATAATTGTTGTTTTCAATACGTATAATTCTAGAATAAATTCATGCTGTTGTGTACACTACATACTTGTATTTTGTCATTTATATTTTTCTGTAATGTTCTATATATGTATATGTGTGTGTTTTTAGAAAACTTTAAAAAAGAAAACAAAAAATTTAGCAATTAATTTAAAAAGCATTGTTTTTGTTGTGGACGCTACAAAATCATGTGTGCATCTTTACAAAACTTTTTTTTATATTCATAATTAATTTCCAATTCAGTTTTTACATTTTATTGTGCAATTAAATACATTTTAAGTTTCTTTATGAGCGGAACACACATACATGTATGTAATGAACTTCTTGCGAAATATATCGAACTGCCATTCATAAAGGGATCACTGAAAAAACGTATTATTACGATAAAAAAGGTTAAACATATAGCGCTTTGTTATATTGGCAAGTATATGTCGATATGATAAATTATGTATTTGTAAAATAATCGATTTAACAACTTATTAACGCTCTAAATTTGAATTTGTATATGTACAAACTTGATATTTTGCGTTATTGCATCTGTCGTTGGATAGGTATTCTAATTAGAATTCTAAATGGGAATCGGGACATTTGGGTCGTCGCAAAAAAAATACTTAATTTTTTTTTTTCAAATATAAAGTTCCTTCTACATTTTATGTTTTCTGAGCAACCATTTAATTTAATTACAATTATTTCTGTTTGCAATTCGCAAAACCGGTAATTAGAACGTAATAATACTCAAGTTCGATTGATACCCACTTATTAAACGCTAAGGAGACAACTCTTAATCGTAACAAACATTTTAATTATTTAAAGCACACGAGTTTTAACGCACATTATCCATAGTTTTCTGCAAACAAAATCATTTTTATATTCTTGCACAAAGTTGTAAGTTTAACGCTCTAGAGACGAGTTGCCAATCGAACACGGACAATGTTGTTTCAATGAAAAATGAAAAAAAAAATCTAATCAGCTGTTCGCGTGACTTAATCGTGTAAAATTGTACCATGGCACAAGTGGTCAAAATCAGTCCTGGTACATTTTGCTCGTAAAATGTACTTAAAAAAAAGTACACTTGTACCAACTTTTGCAACCCTGATGTAAAATAATTGCATATTGTTGGATTGTTCGGGGGTCAACTAAATACTTTCATCTTAAATAATAAATTAAAACTGCATATCTACGCTTAAAATAAAAAGAAATAGTCTAATAATCATGTAAAGAATAGAATGTATTCTGGCTAGTAAAGTACTAATCAGTTAGTCGGGTTGTTGGAGTGTAGAGCAAAAGGCAAGAGATGCAGCGACAGAAGAGATACAACAAAAAAAATTGTGAAAACTGAAAACGAAAAATAAGAAAAGTAAACAAATTGAAGCCGCCTTCACGCACAACTAAGACTACATGATGTCCAACGATGTACATTTGGCAAAAGTGAGTAAAATTCACAGAAGCACAGACGTTGTGGCCAAAGGAGGAGTTCCTCGGAGTGGAGCTAATTTTCGTCTGAGTGGCAAAGTTGATGTGAATGATGATATACGCCCTTCTGCAGACGATTATTTGTTTGGCAGCATAAGCCCACGGGGTATCACAATGGCTCACTTTCCGGAAATGGAGTCGCCAGACCACACTCAACGTGACATTACCACGGAAAGCGACAATAACATAAGTTCATGTTCGACGCTGGACATTGTCAATAAGGTAAGTGTAATGACATTATATGGGTTTGGTAGGGTCTTTCGCCGTTGTAGGTGCTGGCGCCGACTGCATTCTCTGCGCAGCTGCATTACACCAAAGTATGTAGCAGTATTAGGTAGTAGGTGCAATCGAGTTGGAGGGTGAAGATGACGTTAAGATTATTGCGAAATGTGTTTTGGCATATTCGAATAATTTTGGAAATATAATAGAAAAGAGGAAAGACAATTCCACAACTACGTAATCATTATATTTTCAATGTTCCTATGCAGTAGAGGCTTCTCCAAGAAAAATGATCTCAGAACAGCTGTTGCGACGTAGTATTAGTTGTATGTGTTGTTCGGAACAACAACGTCAGGAGTCGATGTTAAAGCGCCAGGAAATACGGCGAAGCTGGGAGTATACGTTGGTCGCCCAGCCCATGCCTTTGAGGCCCATTAACGTAGCGTTTCTATAGTATGTAGCACCCTCAGGGCTATACTAATAACAATCGATTTTTCAGGTTGAGAATCTTTCCTTGCAACAATTAGAAACAAAAAATCGTGACTTAACCCGTCGCCTTCAGCAGGCAGAAGAGCAAAACACAGCAGTGCAGCACCAGTTGGAAGAATGTAACACTGAGAAGGAATTGTGTTTGCGGCGGTTGGAAATCGTGACTGCCGCCCATGAATGTCGGATTACAGAAATGCATTGCGTTATAGCGGAGCTAAGCAAAAAACTGCGTAATAAACAGGAGACGACTATTATGGAGGAGCAGGAGCCAGAAGGAAGTGGTAAGGTTAAGAAATATCCTTCGCAATTCATCCCAAACTTTAACATGTTCCGATTATTTGATATAGAAATCAGTTATCAGGAGGGCTCTGTTTATAATTCAGAACTGAATTTAACAAATCCAGATGCCGAATGTCAGACTGACCCCTTAGACGAAGCTGAGTACTCACATGCCGAAGGTGACCAAAATTTATGCAGCGAAGTAACTGATGACATCAAAATATGTGACTCTAATTACAGGGGACAGGTTGAGGTATAATATTGAAGTGAATTGTTATCTTGTAACTAAATTATTTATCCATGCTCCCCGTTAGGCTCTACAAGAAGAAATACTACACTTAAAGGCTCAGGTAGCACTGTTGCAGTCAGAAATAGCCAATGTCAATTGCCCTGGTGGCATAGGTTCCGCTGTTGAAGAGCCCCCAAGCATTGAACATTATGGCGCCGATATCGAAGCAACTCAAAGCATAGATTCTCTGGAACCTTCGCTACAACTAACGCACAAAGACGTTGACGATCATGAGTTGTTAAATGATTTGAATAACACATCAACGTTAACGGCCGAAGACACTTATGTCACTAGTCCTCACAAATCAATACCTAAAATGGCCGAAAGGGTTCGTTTGAAATGTTCCAGCAAATCTGAGGTGGACAACATAACCGCCATGGATTTGCGAAATATGGAGGTTGGTTGACCGATACTATCTTAAATATCGTCAATTGATTATTATTTCTTACAGATAAAAAATGCAAACATTGTTGAACATTTAGTGTCCGATCTCAAACAAAATAACAGCAGTCTTATGGAATCATTCATAGAGCCATCACAGTTGGATAACGAATTGCAACGTCTGCAGCGTAAAGTTGAACATTTAAAAGTTCAAAACACAGTATTATCACTGACATTGGATGAATCCAAGGAGCATTGTGAACATTTGTATTTGCTCTGTGGTAAATATGAATCGAACGCTATTGCTTTGCAAGCAGCCTTAAATTGCAGTGATCGTGCAATAGAGGCTTATGATGTCATGTTGGCTTTACTGGAGAGCAAGTAATGAATGCCACTTATGTGCCCGGTAGTTACATAATTTCCTCCTGTTTACATTTAAGGTTGGGTCTGATCAAAGAGAAATCTTCCGCTGCCGAAGAAAGCCGTAAAGCGGTTGAGTCCGTTGCAAGGCATTTGCTTGATCGTTTGGAAAGTGAAAAAAATACATGTGAAAATAGTTTAGGTCCTTGGCAAAATAGGTGAGTTTCATTTATGCATTTGGATTACATTTTGAGAAAATTTACGATTGTGGTCGTTCCTTCATTATGGTTTGGTGTGAAAGGTGAAATCTAAGTTACTCATACATTCCTTATACATAAAATGATGTTTATAAAATGATACTTTCAGAAATCTTTGTCTTTAAGCGTTAAAAGAAAAAAAACGGGGTAGAACTATTTCATTGCCAGAATTACGTAGAATTTAACGTTTCCATTAATTTATATCTTATATAGTTTTAGCATACCCGACAAAGTATGTTTAACACCGTGGACACCGGAAGATGACAATCGCCTGCGTTACCATGTCTCCAAATTAAAAGGTAGGCGTGCCACTGTACAAAATACTATCGTACAACTTGAATCGCCATTTAGCGATTCATACGAAAAATCAAGATTAGCACTGGAGAGCAAAAAGGAATTAAGTGGCCACAAGGAAAAGGCCTCATCATTAGAACTATTGGATGCATTGTTAATGCAAGAGCTACTAAATCTCCGCGAAGAAAATATTGCTCTAAAAATAAAGGCCGAACAAGCAGAAAGGGAAAAACAATATGCGAATGATCGCATAGGCGTACTGCACGAAGCCCTCAAACAATTGCAACTACAACTGCAGTTCAACGCGGAATCATCGACCGAATTGTTTCATGAGCAGCACCAGCGACTATCAATGGAACAGCACAGAAGTTCCTATTCGGAAGCAGAACATGCCGCACTCACAGAACAGCAGTTGGTTGAGGCTTTATCTCGAGAAACTGAATTAAAAGGTCGCATACAGTGTCTAATAGCGTCAGTGACGGAAACTCAGAAAATGTCGGATGAGAAATACGAATACTTGCATAGTAACGTTAGGGAATTACAAAAAACAAATCAGTGAGTTTAGTCAATAACATTTTCCATTTTAAAGTCCTCCACGGCGAACTTAAATCATGGCTTGCTTCTTGAATTTTTGAACTTGCATTGCGCAGTATTTTCGTTTATTTATTGTTCGTTACCAAGTAACAGTTCAAAAACAAGAACCATGGTTCACAATGGAGTTTAGTTTAAATAGGCTTTAACAGATTATATACTTAATTATACCATGCTTTTGTTTATTTTTAGGAGCCTTACACATATTATAGAGCAAAACAAACGTAAATACCAAACACGGATACGTAGACTGGAACAGAAAATCATGGATCTAACACTGGAAATGGGGCGCCAACAAAGTGTTGTATGCAAACAGCAACCACAGATTGTCGTTGATGTGCCTCCAATTGCTGCGAATAAATACAAATATAGGCAACACACTTCGACATCATTAATAGCTGCACCACCACCGTCCTCATCTTCTCATCTGAGGCATTCGGAAAATGTCCCCGAAACCACATTGTAGTAAGGGGACTAGCCTGTCCCTCATATTTTATGCATATCCCTCCCTCTTCATTCAATCCCACACGGCGCGTGTACGCAAATGAAACAGTTTTTGTTCGACTATTTTACTTGTTCTACTCTACTCAGTAATATCAGGACACACTTTTTGTTTCCTCATTTATGTTGTACAATTGTACAATTCAGTTTAATTTTTTCCTTTTTGGCTTTTGTGTTACTGCAAATAATAAATAATAATTATATTATTAAAACCTACACATATGTGTAAATGTGCCATCGTTATGAAATTTAGCTTTGTAAAAATCACAAGTTTATTTTTATTATTATAATGTATTAACAATAATTATTATTATTGTCATTGCAATGTATGCCCGATACACACTTATTAAACTCAATACAAACATACTTACCTTCATACCTAAATAGCAATGTTAGCCCTTAGCAAGAGTTGTTAAAACTATAAAAAAAACCGAAATATTAAATACCATGATTACGTCGAAAGTGCAGCTTGTATTTGCTTTTTTGTAAAAAATATATTATTATATAAATACATACATATGATTGATAAAACATATACTAAATTCTGTGTTTTTCATTGCATAGCCATTCTTCGCCTGTTGTCTAATTTGTAAGGCGAGTGATGTAGCGAACAATTAGCTCACTTATCCAAATGTGTAACTTAATTTTCCAATCGAATAAATTTATTTCTACGATTTTAGAACAGTAGATTGTTCTAAAATCGTAGAAATATCACGCTCATATTGTCAATCGACACTTATAAAGGTGACCAATGGATTTAATTTTTTTCGTTTAGCCGTCCTTGCATAAATACACGTCAACATCCACATAAAGAAACAAACTGGAAACTACATTATATATATATATAGTTACACTGAACGTTACCTATTGTTTAATTCCAGAAATTCAAAGAATCAAAATAAATGCTTAATTCCTTCAACATCCCATTAATGAACTAACAGGAGCATAATTCGTAAGGAGTTCCGTAAGCTGATTTGGTTAGTTGTGTATCGTGGCATAAAGTTGGTCAAAATAAGTTCTCGAAACTGATGAGTAGAAAAATCAAAGGAAGAATTTTACAGTAGAGATAAATACTAGCAGCCTGATTCTGAATGACTATCCCCCGGACATTGTTTTCCTTATTCCCTGTTCTCCTATTCTAAATAGAATCCCCCAGGAGTTTTTCCTCTTTTTCACTTATTCTAAACGAACTTCGAAAAACGGAAAAAAAGTAGGAATTATAAATATCAATAAAATGGAGAATGTGGCACAAATTTTGGGGGGAAATGCAAGGGAGTTGTGCCATTTTTTATTTTTTTCGTTCACCAACTAAATACTACTAATTTTCAAATAAACCAAAAAGTTTTCAGATAATTAACTTTATATTTTTTTATTATGATAGAAGGATTTTGATTTTATGTAAATGAGCGTATTTCGTTGTAATGAACTTTTCCACTTACTTAAGTCCCACAACATCCCATTTAGGACCAAGGCGAAACATCTCTCAAATATGTAAGCTGTGCACCACATACATAATTCTTACACTCAGTAACTGGCTGCTAGTGTTTAACGCAAGATCCGAGCGGCTAGTGCATTTAAGATAAGTTTTTACTTGGCTTACAGATAAATCTCTTATTCGTAAAGTCGCCCGGATTAAAGAGGCCAAAACCAGCCGCTCAAATTGGTAATGTTCTTACCCGGAGTTGAACCTGGGTTGACTAAAAAATGGAAAAATCAAAACGATCCGCCCACTATACGCCCACCTCCCATACAAAGTTAAAATTAAATTTTGACCTACGGCATTGTTTTTTGGAACATAGCATTTTCAAACACTCAGAATCATTTGTGTAAAGTTTGAAAAATATCCGCCCACTTCCCATACAACTTGTATTAAAAAGTGGCATAACTCCCTTGATTTTTTATGCATCAACTCAATTTTCACAAAAAATAATAATGAATATATATGATCCGCATACTTTTACGCCCACCGCCCATATAAAAAAACATGAATAAGTAATTTAAGCAGTCTTTTAATATTTTTTTAAAATCATTATCGTACTCCATTTTTAAAAGTTACACTCTAGTTAACTCGTTAGAAACGTAGTGTAGTAAAATGAATATAAAAAACAGTAAGGTATTGCGATAAATGTTCAGCGATGCATATTTTAAGGCTTAATACCAAAGGATGGGGAATATTTCTGCCTAAAAGGCCATCATCTGAGGCTTGTTACACGGGAAAATGTTGCGATGGATTTGGAGGTAAAAAATACATGAAAAGCATTAAGTAATGCATGAAACAGGAATGAAATGTTTAAATAAAAGGTTTAAATTAAAAATAGCGAAAATAGTTGGTTATAAAACTAGATCTATAAATACATACTTAAAAATAAGCATTTTTCCAGTTATAAGGCATTTTTAGTAAAAGGTCGTGAAAAATAAAATTTTACTACCGCTTCTTAATGGGTTAACAGATCGAATATATGTATGTATCACTGGAATGGTGCTGTAATAAGCTTTCCAACGATACCCATATTGCTTAATAATAAAGGAAAAGTTTCACAGATATGGCTTAATATCTGAATTATACGTCTGAACTTTCGAGGCCTATATCTCGAAGCTATAGGAGACCGCCGATTTTTTTTTTTATTTTCTGCTTAAAATTAAAAGTTCTATCGATAGTGCAAATTTGGTGTTGGCGCGAGAGTTGTTACTAAACTAGATTTAAGCCCGAACATATATGAACTTCGAGCGTGGCTCTCCAAACAAATAATAAATATATCAGCCTACGGAACCATAATACTCAGATATCTGACAACAAAATACCAAAAAAAACAAATCGGCGAACATGAAAAATTAATTTCGGACACTGAAACAATTTGATTTTTTCCAGTGGAATAAAACTTTAACGCTCTATCTAAAATAGCAAAAGGTATAAAATGGACAACATACAGTTGTGGTCAGTTTATTATTAATCTAAGCAGTTTAACAATGTACTGGCAATTAATTGAAATCATCCGTCGTCCGTTATTTCCTCATTAGTTTCTGGTTGGAGTTCATCTCGCTCATATGAATGTCCATTTACTTGATCGTCATGAACACCATTCGTTTGGGTTTCTTCCAATTCCACATCGTCTTGTTCCTTCTGTTCCGCTACTGTTTCCTGTGCTTCCTGTTCGGCCATTCGCGTTCGAATTTCATGTATATGTTTCTCCAATTCATAATTTTTTGATACCAGCAAGACCCAGTTGGCTTCCAGCGAACGAAGTTTTTCACCAGCTTTAGTTTGCGCCTGCTTTCTTTCCCAGTTGACATCTTGTATTTCCTTCTTCAATTCTTGCAAATGAGCCTGTGCCTTGGCCTGTAGGGCGACAAATACCTCCAAATACGCCTTCCAGGACTCTATGCCATAATCCAGCATAAGTTCCAGATTCATGGCACGAACCCATTGATGTTCCAGTTGGGCCTTAGAATTGTCTATCGATTCTTCCCATGCTGAAACCTCGGAAAGGCGGCTTCCGGAAGGAGGTGGTAGTTCATAACGTTTCATACTTAATGTTTCCATGGGAACACGATTTTGAATGCGTTCGAACTCCTGGACCATCAATTTTGTTTCAAATATTGACGTAGAAAGGGGAGCCAAGTGTTCGAGATAATTTTTGGTGGGACGGTATCGCCGACATTCCTCCTCGACCATAGCCAAAGCCTGAAAATAAAACAAATTTGGGGTGAAGTAGCACATTTGATTTTAGGCTGGATATCAAAAATTACCGATTCTCTAACACCCGCATCGTCATAACCTTGATCTATGTAAGGCAAAGCATCCACAACAACTTCTCCGGCCATATTATTTTAAAATTCCTTCAATTTCGACGCTACTTCTTGCTTGTTGCTCTTGGCTCTCTTCCCTCATTTATTATGATTTCTTTCTTTTTTTATCATTTTCTCCTTTTGGGGATCTTTATTATGATTTCCTTATTTTGGGATCTTTTACGACGGCGACAAAATAATCAAAGAACAGAGCCAAGCAAACACTTCAGACAACGACGTTGCAACGATAACCGTCGCGTTTGTACCGCCAGTCGGCGCTAAAACAGTAATTCGTAAATGCGACAAAACAGTTAGAATTTACCGCTAATTTTCACGTGGGTTATAAGCATTTATCACTTATATGCAGCATAAAATGAAGAATTTAAATAGGGTTTTAAAAGAACTGAGTTTTTGTAAATGCATATTTTTTGAAATTCGTTTTTGTACTTTATCGTTTAAATCTTTTTCGCTTTTATTTCTTGAATAGCAAGAATAGCAATAGCCAGAGGCGAAGGTATATGGAGTCATGTTTAAAATAGTAACTTTATTGACCATCGGCACTTTTACAGAGTGGTTCGCTTATGACAATAAAACGAAAACATATTTCATTATATTCGTTAGATAATTACACTTATCGAGAACTTTTTTAAAAAATAGTTGCACTATAAGTGCCATGTAATGACCGTAATGTAAAAAATAGCCGGTTGCGATAATCGGGGGTTGTGTAAATCGAGCGCGTACTATATATGTGTGGCGGAGTGTGTTGGGTTGCTGAAAAGATCTGACAACTATATAACGGAGCACACTTTTGACGTTCACAGTAGCATCGTGACATTGCATTTTTTCTCAATTAAAGTATTTTGCTTGAAGTTAGTTTCATATTAAATTGGAAATAAATAAATCATTTAATAACCCATAAATAAATTTTTTAAACATTTCAGCAACATGAATACTGGCGGCTCCGAGAACAAGGATATTAAAGATGGAAATTCTGCCTCAGCAGCTGGAACTTATGTCCAAATTGCTGCAAACTGCTTTGCGCGTCTACAAATGCCCCCATTCGACGGGACGAATGTCGAAAATTGGTTTTATTTGTTAGACTTTTATTTTTGGGCAGTTGGCATTTCACAAGACGACCGAAAATTTGATACCGTGTGCTCTCAGCTGCCACCATTGCGCATAACAGAATTTCGTCCAATTCTCGATAGTGCTCCAGCTGACGATAAGTACTATTACTTGAAGGCACAGTTGACCAAATTAATGGGAGCATCACAACAAAAACGTCTATGCCAGCTAGTACACGAAATGCAACTTGGGGATAGACGCCCTGGTCAATTGTACTATGAAATGCTTTTGAAGTCGAATGGTATCTTGACCGAGACAGTATTACTTGACCTCTAGACATCTCGTCTTCCCTCTTCTGTACAAACGTCCGTAATAATGTGCATGGGCACAGCGAATGACAAAATTAAGATAGCTGATGCTATATTTGAAAATAATGAGCTTTCGAATGGAGCAGTTGGGCGCTACAGTCAACAATTTATCTAATCAAGTACAGCAATTATCTTTAGCAACCCCCGGACAAGGTTCTTCTAATAGGCAGATAGTCGGTCCCAAAACCAATCCGTGAACCCCAGCGAGACAATACTGAAAACTCTCAGTTCGATACTTGCTGGTACCATCATCAATTTGGAGATCATGCAACAAACTGCAGACCACCTTGTCGTTATCAGAAAACATAGCAGCGACAATGACTATCTACAGCGAACATTGACAGACTATGCATTCAAGAAAGATTAACTAAAACCAAATTTCTTATTGATACCGGCGCAGAGGTATCATGTATACCACCTTCAAATAACACAAAAAAACTACACATGACTACAACTCGCATTTACGCTGTCAATGGTTCGCCTATTAAAGTATATGGAGAAGTAAAAAGAGAACTTGATATTGGTCTTTCAAAAAACTTCACCTAGACATTTCTTGTTGCCGATGTTACCTCGAGAATAGGTGAGAATTTTTGAAAATATTATAATTTACTGGTTGATGTCAACGGCAGGCGACTTGTTTGTGCCGACACGAACATCACACGCAAAAAATTGTGTACCATCGATAGTACACAATCATCAACACATCTCATTGCTAAGTCTGTGCCTTTCGCTAATAGAATTAGAGCTTTTCCTTACTTCTTAAGGCTTGCGCCGCCGGGGGTACAGGCAAATTCAAAGGTGGTGCACTATATTGAAACTGCAGGTCCACCCTGCTCAGCAAGAGTCCGTCGTTTTCCACTTGAAAACTTAGCTGCTGCCAAAAAAGAGTTCGATGTTTTATTACAAGCAGGAATTTGCCGTCCGTCAAAATCAAACTGGTCTACCCCGCTACATATGGTGAAAAAGCCCGATGGCTTGTGGCGCCCATGTGGGGACTACAGGTCATTAAATGCATTGACAACTCCGGATATATATCCTTTGCAATTTATTCACGATTTTGCAGGAGTAATTTACGGCAAAAAGATATTTTTGAAGGTAGACCTCCGCAAAGCATTTCATTAGATCCCCATTAATCCGGACTATATACTAAAATATATCAAAGTGTGTATTTGGCAAAACGGAGATAGATTTCTTTGGGCACAGAGTTACATCACGGGGAATTTCTCCTACTAACTGACGCACAGAAGCTATTATGAAATGCAAACGCCCCGAATCAGTGAAGGAACTTAAAGGATTCCTTGCAAAGATTAACTTTTATAGAATGTTCCTTCCGCGCGCGGCCGAAATTCAAATTCCTTTAAATGAAATGACGCCAGGAAATAAGCGTAATGATAAAACTCCACTTTCATGGTCAGACACAGCTTTGATGGCATTTGAAAGATGTCGGAAGTTGCTGAAGAAAGCTGTAGCATTAGCACATCCTAAAATGACAGCTCCACTTGTTTTGGTTATTGATACTTCGAATGTGGCCGCAGGTGCCGCTTTACACCAGATAATAAATGGCAAAGTAGAACTAATCGGATTTTTTTAAAGAAGTTTAATGAAACTCAACAGCGATACTCGACATATGATCGCGAGCCCACTGCAATGTATCTTGCCGTTGATCATTTTCGAGACTTATTGGAAGGCAGAAGTTTTCACATTGAGACACAAGCCGCTTATATTTGCTTTCAGGCGAAGGTCACAAAAAGCTTCGCCCCGCCAAATAAACTACTTGTCATTCATCAGTCAGTTTGCGAACGACATCCTATATATGTGGAGAAAAAAATTAAATAGCGGATCACCTGTACGGAATCAATGCGATATCTGCTGATTATTTATACGGGCGTCTAATGGACTCGCAAAGAAATGATGAGGAGCTTATCAAGTGGCTGACGGGTGAAGTCTCACATTCTCTTGCTTTCCACCCAATATCCGGATTATCTAGTCATAGTTATTGTGACAAGTCACGCAACGGCACACGCCCTTTTATTACAAAGGTTTTACGAAAACAATTTTTTGCTACAGCGCATGGTTTATCCCATCCAGGAAGAAGAGCGTCTGTACGTTTAATGGTGGATCGCTTTGGCATTCTACGTGATTGTGCAAATTTTGCTAAAACGAGCACAGCATGTCAATGAAGTAAGGTTCATGGGCATTCTAAAGCCGAACTTCAGAAATACTTGCCACCTAATGAGCGATTCGCACATATTAATGTGGACATTGTGGGTCCATTTCCGCCGTCAAGAGGTTTTAAGTATTTGTTAACCATAATCGACCGATACACCAGATGGACCGAAGCGATTCCAATGGAAGAAATGACAGCACCGGCATGTGCATGCGTTAATCCCAGGATGGATATCTCGATTCGGAGTGCCGCTACGGATTACTTCCGATCAGGGTAGGCAATTTACATCCGCCTTGTTTTCGGAACTTTGCAAAATTTTAGGTGTGAATCATGGTATGAATACTTCCTCAATCGAACGGCATAATAGGAAGATTTCACCGAACGCTGAAGGCAGCTATGAAATGCAGCGACATGACGAATTTAGTTGATCGACTTCCAATCATTCTGCTCGGGTTACGTTCCACCTTAAAAGAGGATATTGGAAGATCGCCTGCAGAACTTGTATACAGTTCGAATCTACGTTTGCCTGCCGATATGCTGGTATTGTACAAACAACCGAGATCATATTCTGAATTTGTAGAAAATCAACGGCGCATTATGCATGATATGGTTCCCACTCAAACGGCCTGGCACGTAAAGAAAAAACCTTTTATACACAAGGACTTGAACACATCATCTCATGTTTTCATTCGTAACGATTCGGTGAAGCCTGCGTATGTTGCACCTTATGAAGGACCGTTTGAAATAAAGGAACGGTATGATAAATATTTCTTAATTGATGTACGGGTAAGGCCCGTTAAGATATCAGTAGATCGTATGAAGCCTGCTTATTTGGAAGCGTCAAAGATGCAACCATCTAATGTGGAGGTATCTCCGCAATCGTCACAGACACAGGATGAGGATTCTTTTGCTCAGACCACTCCGACGGAGCGCATATTCCAGAAACTCTACCACATCATGAATATCAGGCTCAACGCACGAGAACTGGTCGGATCATCAAATGCCCTTCCAGATTCAGGGAATAGGCTTGACCCTTCTGGGGGGCCATTGTGGCGGAGTGTGTTGGGTTGCTGAAAAGATCTGGCAACTCTATAACGGAGCACACTTTTGACGTTCGCAGTAGCATCGTGACATCGCATTTTTTCTCAATTAAAATATTTTGTTTAAAGTTAAGTTTTATATTAAATTGGAGTTAAATAAATAAATAATTTAATAACCAAATATGTATGTATAAGTTTTTAAAATACATCAAGATGATGTTCACTTTTAAAGTAACCTGCTTGATATAATTTAACCAGCATCAGCGATAAATCATCCAGACTGGTCGAAGCTGGTAAACGTCGTATCGCTGGTCGGTCGGAATTTGATACTTTGAGGTGATACTGCAACTGTCAGTACTCAAAGATGCAATACTGAATGCAATGAACAAATTTTAAGCGTTTTAGAATTTTAAATCAAAATTTTGTAGTACTCAGGTGTAAAAAATGCGGATTTTGCTTTGGCGCGGTCATGCAAGAACTCACCTAAACTTTGATTAATGAAAGAGCAACCGCCGAAAAGTGATCATCCTATAGAACGAAGGCATTCCACCGGCTGACTAGAAAAGCCCACACTCTGGAATCAAAAATATGTATTTATAAAAACAGATTGCTAATCATACTACATACTTATAGCTCATGTTCGTAACTTGAACATGTTGGTACTATGTTAAATACATGTTTTAACATGATCAAGCAGAAAGTTGTGACAAGTTTTAATAATTCAAAAATGTTGGTTTAAATGCCCAATCACACTGATAAAGCTTATTTCTTTCCGCTTCCTATTTTTCTCATTTACGGTTGTCCAAAAATATGTGTTAAAAACTTACAAAATGTTCATGTTAGTGCAGAGTAAGCCCACTCATTTATTGGTTATACGTGTTTGACAATGATTTTTAGACTACCAAAAGAAGTTGAAAATACGCAGCGTAGGAAGAAAAGCTTCAGTGTGCCCGAGCCTTGACACTTTTTTATTTCTTTACTTATTTTTCCGGTTTTCGGAGTTTTATTTGGAATTAGAGAAAGCTATGTTTTGCGATCAAATTCCCGCTTAAGACAAATCACTTGTTGAATTTACTGTCTTCAAAAAATTAATGACAGTGACGAAGACAATGAGTGACTTGAGTTGCAATTGTCTTTAAAAAAGTCGCTCGTGTGAACTCTTGGTTAGAAATTATTGATGTATTAAAAAGAACACAGCTTCTGATTCCCGATTTTCTTATAGTGTAAATTGTCTTTTATTGCAACATTTGGATTGGAATAAACATGAAATGAAGAGAATGCAAAGAAGTTGCCAGCACTAAACACAAAAATTGTCAATTGCGCGTACACACGGTTGTATTTTGCAGGCGCAACACCGAGTTTCGTTCAGTATCAACCCTGTTGCGGACGGCCATGTTGGATAATCGTCAAATTTTTCGTTATTTCAGTTTCTTTCCTCTTCTTTTTTTCTTCCTTTTTCTTTTCGGTCTTCTATTGGTTAATGGAGGACGTTTCTGCCTTCGCAGATTAAAATATTTTAGTAATTTTGGAAAAAATTGCCAATAAAAAATGGTAAGCAGTGCAGTGAAACTGGGAAAAATAAATATGACCTGTGAATATTAAAATATTTCGTGAAACCACCATAAGAATTCGTGGGAAATGACGTTCGAAATTTTGTGTTGCACGTGTTTTTGTCGTTTGTGAAATTATACCCACGTTTAAAAATCGAAAAGTGTATTAATTTTTTTTAAACGTGTGTTCTTGCAGAGTTTAGCCAATGCCAGACCTCTGGTCTCCGTTTATTCGGACAAGAATGAACAAATCAAAGAGAAGAACATTTGCTTGCCAGCTGTGTTCAAGGCACCCATCCGCCCCGATGTCGTCAACGATATCCACCAATTGATGCGTCGTAACAGGCGTCAACCTTATGCTGTCAGCGAACAAGCCGGTAAGTAGAAGTGGGTGTTTGTTGGTAGTGAAATGAGTTGTCTTCATCAAGTCGCTCTTTTACAGGTCACCAAACCTCTGCTGAATCCTGGGGTACTGGTCGTGCTGTTGCCCGTATTCCCCGTGTCCGTGGTGGTGGTACCCACCGTTCCGGCCAGGGTGCTTTCGGTAACATGTGCCGTGGTGGTCGCATGTTCGCCCCAACCAAGACCTACCGTCGCTGGCACCGTAAGGTCAATGTCAACCAACGTCGTTATGCTTTGGTTTCTGCCATCGCTGCCTCTGGCATTCCAGCCCTTGTCCAATCTAAGGGTCACATTATTGATGGCGTCTCGGAATTCCCATTGGTCGTCTCCGACGAAGTACAGAAATTGCAAAAGACCAAGCAAGCTGTTGTTTTCCTTAGACGCATGAAGATCTGGGCTGACATCCAAAAGGTAAGCAAAACATCCGAGTTCCAAACTGATTGTTTACAAATGTGCTTCCCTCCAGATATAACTTAATACATTTTGGAAAGACTAGCACAATTGAAAACAAACATTGGCGTTGGCATATTTGCAGTTACTGCTTTTTGAACAAAAATTCCATATTGAGGATTTTGTTTGAAGAGCTTCTAACATAAAAGTAGTTGCTAGAGTAATTTAGATTTCGGTAGGCGTTCCGTTTTGAAGTTTTTCAATACTTCTCTAACGGGGTAACTTAAATCTACAAATATTTAATGCTAAGTACAAACCCCAATAATTATTCCTCCAACTATTAACATATACCGGCAGTTACTGCTTTTCGGACAAAAATTCCCTATTGAAGAGTTTGTTTGAAGAGCTTTTAACGTGAAAGTAGTTGCTAGAGTAATTTAGATTTCGGTAGGCGTTCCGTTTTGAAGTTTTTCAATACTTCTCCAACGGGGTAACTTAAATCTACAATCTGATATATTGGTGCAAACACCAACAGTTCCGCCAATCTTGACCTGTAGAACTAACATTTATTTTCATCTTCCTTTTTAGGTATACAAATCCCAACGCTTCCGTGCTGGCCGTGGTACCATGCGCGATCGCCGTCGCATTGCTCGTCGCGGTCCCCTCATCGTGTACTACAAGGATGAAGGTTTGCGCCGTGCCTTCCGCAACATCCCTGGCATTGAAACTATGTCTGTTGACAAAATGAACCTGTTGAAGTTGGCTCCTGGTGGCCATGTCGGTCGTTTTGTCATCTGGACTGAATCGGCCTTTGGACGTTTGAACGAACTCTTCGGAACCTGGAAGTCTGCATCTACCTTGAAGAAGGGTTACAACCTTCCTCAACCCAAGATGGCCAACACCGACTTGTCGCGCCTTCTCAAATCTGAAGAGATCCGCAAGGTTCTCCGTGATCCACGCAAGAAGGTCTTCCGTCGTGTGCGTCGTCTCAATCCACTTTCCAACGTGCGTCAACTCATCAAGTTGAACCCTTACGCTGAAGTTCTTCGTCGTCGTGCTGCTTTGGCTGCTGAAAAACGTACCGTCGCCAAAACTTTGGCTAAGGCTAAGAAGAACAATGTCGAATTGGCCAAGAACCACTTCGCCGTTGTTGCCAACAAAGCTGCTGCCAACCGCGCTAAAATGTTGAAGAAGGCTTTTGAAGCAAGAAAGAAGAAGCCCGTTGCTGCCCCCAAGAAGAAGTAAGCTTTTCAAAAGTTACCGACGTTAAAACGGGAGGGAGACCTATTTTTTAATTCTTTTAAAGCTACAACAAAAATGTATGAATTTTTTTCATAATACAAAAACTTCAAAAACAACTTAAAATTTAAGTTTATTTTAATAAATTGTTTTACAATTGCTTTAGCTTAATACGATATGAATCATACACGCATACGAAATGGTTGGTTTTAGAGACATATTCTGGTCTTTCTGTACATGGTCATGGGAGTGTTGGTTTAACAGGTCTACCAACGCACCCCATGGTAGTTTTTTTTTATAAAGCCAGTGCTTATTACTCGCATCACATTGGACATTCACAATAACCAATTTTGTTATATTCGGATTTGGCAAACAATATTTTAATTTATGCATGACTGCATACAGTGGGCCTTTTCGGAAATGCTGTACTGCGCAGCGTGCTCGAAAATGCAACGTCTGGCAACATTGTAGTTGTCATGTGTTCTGAAAAGTATTAATTCAGCGTTTACTGCGCAAATATCTCGCAGACGTGCAGCCCAAAAAATTGATGCAATGAATGATTAAGCACCTATTTTAATTCCCATTTTGATTAAATTTGGTGTATTACGTTCCGATAAACATCCTATCATGTACCAATTTGGTTCATAAAAGCCCATTTTTTTGATATAGTATGTGGACTATAATCGGGTGGCAGAAAAAACAACAATAAAAATGTATAATTAATTATTTTTAAAATTTTCCAAATGCAATGCAATCATGTTCGCAAATGCACCAAAAAATCATAAATAGAGCATGTGCGCAACACCGATGCTCACGCTACAAAGTTGATATAGCGTGAGCATCGGTGTTGCGCATTAAATGCAGCGCAGTGCTTTATTTTCGAATGGGCCAGTTGTGTGAATGATCAAAAATCAGCAAAACTTAGAATTCTGTTGTTAATAACTAAACAGCAATACATGTTTTTATGTTTAGCTCGTCTTATTTTATTTCGGTCTTTTGCGTTTACACATTCAGTGCTGTAATAGAAGTCAATGTTGTCACTATTGGTTTTGAAAACGATAAGAAAAAATGCTTTGGTGTCATGAAAACCAATGCTATCGGTTTTATCAGCAACAGCTGATTCGAACATGGGTTTTATTTACATTTGAAATGGACAAAACCAACTTGGTTTCATGACACCAAATGAAACCAACATTGGTTCGCAAAAACGTGTTGGTTGTTCGAATCAGCTGCTGCTTATAAAACCGATAACATGGGTTTTCATGACACCAAAGCATTTTTTCTTATCGTTTTCAAAACCAATAGTGACAAGATTGGTTTCTATGATAACCCTGTATACTTAAATAGAAGACATGTTTTTAACCAAATGGTAAATGGAAGAAAAAACATGTTTTTAATTTAAATAAATAAATCTAAATTATAAAAATGAAACAAATAAAATATTCGCTGTGAACATGTTTGCAACAATTAAATTTTTATATTGGCTTTCGGTTTAAACCACTTTCGAACCATCGTTTAGATACATCAAACGCCACACTACGCCTGTCTAGATTCCTCTGCACTTGTTCATAACCACGCAACTACAACAAAAACAAAGAAATCGATCGAAAGGAAAACCCATTTCGACACGGCAAAACAAAAATGATTAAAATAGCTTTTTTACCATGTTTTTGTCGACATAGAAAATGGCGTTCATACCAATCGTGGAAAAAAATTATCTCTTAGTGATTACAGTTGGGGAAGCTGGACTTTTTCAAATCAAAATCATAAAAAATGGTACTTTTTTGGTTCTCACTACTTATATATTTATTTCACATTCACTTTACCAGAGAAAATTACAGGTGTGCTAGTATTCACGTGAATCATTACCATATGAATGCGTGTTGCCATATTTTGTTTTTATTTAACATTTAATTGCAATGCCTTTTTTTATTCTTCTCGTGAAATCTGATCAATTTATTTATATGAAAAAACATCGAAAATAGATTGCAAAAGCACATTAAAATCAATAAAAATTTAAATAATGAAATTCTGCCAACATCACGTGAAGAAGTGAAACATCGAAGCACACACAAAAATAAAGAAAAATAATTAGCACTTCTCTAAGTTGATATTATTTTGCTATTTGTTTTTGATTGATAACATAGAAATGCATAAAAAGTGTTATACGCGATTAAATTTAAATTTATAGCTTTTATTTATGTTCGTATTGTGGATTTCATAGCAAAACTTGAACACTCACCATGCTAATTAAGGTGAATAAATTGCACACAAAAATGGGGTTTACGTGAGAACCAGCACAACCTTACGGTGAAATGTTTCCCCTCAACGTTTAAAGTGTAAATCAGCACATACCTGTGCGTTTTTGAATTATTTATTTAGTGAATCATTTTATAAATAAATTTATATTATGAAAAAAAATAAGTCGGAGGGTAGCCAGAACATATTGCGATAAATTTTATTTTTTCGATTTCTCAGCATTGTGTTTAATAAAGGTTTGCTGTAAAATTACTACTTTTTTGACCTCTACACCTCCAGAATTGATGACAGTGTTTCATTTCGTCATGTTAACGGTCTTTCCTTAAGAATATGTGAGATAATCATTTCACAAAGACCGATCGTACATCTTAAAGCTCATGGCTCTGTGGGGCATTAAGAAATAAGTTAAGTCGGCGGCAACCCACATTTTCCGAGTTACGGAATCGAAACTAGGCGATATGGAAATCTTATGAAAATTGCTTTCAAACGAGCATTTCAACAGTTGTAACGCCAACTTAAGTAAGTAAGTAAGAGCATTTCAACATTGAGCATCGAATGAGACCGAATGCCCCAAAGTGTTCCCTCCCAGAGATATGAACGTTTTATGAAAGTGAAGTCGACGATTCTAAGCGCAAATAGAAAGAGACCTAATCTTTAAAATGGCTCTCCTCAACAAAACTTTTCATCAACTTTTCACTTTTTTTTGATGTGGACAACATCTGAGCATCGAATGATCGGTCTCAAAAGTGTTCCCTCCCAGAGATATGAACGTTTCATGAAAGTGAAGTCGACGATTCTAAGCGCAAATAGAAAGAGACCTAATCTTTAAAATGGCTCTCCTGAACAAAACTGGTTTTTAACCTTAGGTCCCTTTCTGTTTTGCGCGTCACATATACATTTTATCGACTCTTTAACTAATTGTGTGCCGGGGGTCATTTTGTATATTTTTGATCCGAGTTTCTGTAAAAAATAGGACAAAACTCGATTTACCGATTTAAAGGTTTGCATTTCTTCCTGCAAGTTTTTAGCTAACACTAAGCTTTCATTTGGGACTTTGTTTTGGAATTTAACTTTTCAAATGTCAGAGATATTAGCATTTAAATTTAATTTTTTGCGCAAAATTTGCGCACAATTTTGAAAAGATTAAAAAAAATTAACAAAACTAAATAATTTTTTTCAATTAAAGGGGAAATTGGTATTAAAAGCAACATTCATGCCTCTAATTTTTAATGGACACCGCTATGGACGTTTTTGGCTAACTGCCACATATGTAAAAATTACATGTTTCACACAATATACTGCTAAAAAGATATTAATTAAGATAACCTTCCAAGGCTCTATTTAAAGACTGCACACTATCTGCTTTCCAGCTTGTTAAAGATAAAATTACAAAAATGACAATAAAATTCATAAGTGAATTTTTTTTATTTTCATTATTTTAAACAAAGATTTGATATCAAAAAGGAGCGCCGCTGCCGAAGATTTATTTGTAAAAATTGGTACGAATATAGAACTCGTTCAGAGTATAACGAGTTTGGAATAGCATATTCGCAGTCTTGCTTCACGTACTCGTATTAGTTTCACACTTTGTCCACTATACAATACAAAGTTAGTTTTACCTCGTTATAATATGAATATAACAAAGGCAGTGCTTCATAGAGTTAATCGGTATGCTCTCATATCGCCTTTTGCGAATTACTTTTAAGGCTGTTCCTTTGTTGATTTTGTGCACCTTCGGTTGCTTTACCTTTTTGCAATATATACAAAATTAAATCTACTTTGTTCCTAGCAAATTCGTTTGCCGTCAGTCGCTCTATTCGCAACAGTCAGTTAATTATTCCAAAGGTAACAACGCTTATGGATCGATCATTCCTCGTTAGAGTAGCCCGACTATACAACATTTTGCTAAGCAGAAAAACGTTCAACTTTTCTTCCATGACATGAATTTAATGGAACGTTTTCGTTCAAGTACTGAGTAATTTTTTTCTTTGTATTTTTCATTGGTTTCTTGATTATCACTTATGTATATGGGTTCATCAGGTTTGTTCTGTTTATTAGGGAAATTTAGGATTATTTTTATTTATATTTGTCATTTTATACTGCAATATTTCTAGTAGTTTATGATGTTCTATTTAACATTTTGATGCATATTGAAATTTAGCTTTTATAGGCCCCTAATGGACTTCGAATTACATGTTAATAAAGAAATGAAAAAAATAATAAAATGAAAAATCGTGCGATTTTTTTCAAATAATTTGTAATTTTTTTATGTAGGGTTTTGTCTTACGTTCTAGAAGGGCTAAAATATGCGTTAAGTGAAAAGTTAATATTTTGGCTACAAAACAACATCAAGAAATACAAGAATTTTCCAGCTATGAGGCATTTTTAGTAAAATGTCCTGGAAAAAATAAAAATGTTTCTACTTCTTCTTAATGGGTTTATATATAAGTATATCACTGGTTTGGTGTTGCAATAAGCTTTCCAACTATACCCATATTGCTTAATACATAAGAAAAATTTCACAGATATTGCTCAATCTCTGAATTATACGTCTGAACTTTCGAGATTTTAAACTGTTAAACGTAGAACAAATTGGCTTAAAAAAGATAAAAGAACTAAAATCAAATTAATACAAATAGCTGCATGCTTTAAATATTTTCCATATAAATCTTTATTTCTACTAAAAAATAATTGCCTTTTCAATGTAAAAGTGTCCTCACAAATGCAAAAACGCATTCATTCGTAATTTTTTTTTTGGTTTTTACCTCGGATCGGGCCGCTAAATACTCGAACGAAAAGTATAGAAACCAGAAAGGCGCTTCGGTATCGAGTTTACAGTACTAACAATTTAAAATGTCTACAATGCAAATTTCTTAGAACACTAACATAATAATTGCTTAATCCGTTTGATTATTTTAACGGATTTTGAAAATTGGGCAAAAGTGTTGAAAAAATAAGATATGCGGTTTGTGTTCTATAAATGCAGTAAAAGTAAAAGTCTACCATAAAAGCGAAATATGCATTTGCCTGATTGATGAGGGTCGCCACAGTAAAACGGGATAAACTTTCCAAGCTGGAAGTTAAGCATAATTTTGTTTTAATAGAACGCACATAACTTTTTACTCCAGTATTCTGATGAGACTATATTTTACAGAGACTTCAAAAATACCAACTACTATCAAATCCACACCGACGTGACATCTGTGTCCTGAAACGATATAAATTATATCAATAAAGCTGAGAAGAAGTTTTTTAAAGATAGCATACACTCATTCCGTTAAGAATCAAACTGAATTCGCCGAAACCACCTTGGTTTAACAATACAGTTCGGAGGCTAATGATTAAACACATTTTGCTATAGAAGATGGGAAACGTTTAAAAAACTCCAGAGTGGTATAATTCACAAAAGGCGTGAAGCAACAAATCGCGACCTTAAACAGAAAGGGCGCTAAGTCCAATGTTTAATATTTTACAGAAGAGACAACATATAGTCATTAAATGTTTTACCAAATAAATCTTTAAAACTCGAAATGAAATTGTGTGTGATCGTATATATTTACCTAATTGTATGGGTTACATAAAATGACTGGACTTTGAGCGTTTTGGACGTTATATATAATGTACATGGACTTTGCGCTATTTGCGCTTTTTTGGTAACAAATCAATGTAGTTGAAAAACTTGCCATGCGTTTTGCATAAAAAGAAAATTTCCGCAGTGAGTAAGGTTAACGACTTTTCTCTCTTAGGTGACGGTATGAAATTAAGATATTAAAGGTATAAATTTACCTTCGCTAAACTTCAGAAAAAAGATAGGAAGTGATTATAAACGTAAGAATCGGGATATCGGTGACCACCAATCGGATAGACGTACTAATAGCCCAGTATAAATTGTATTAAAGTTCCATATCGTCTATCGATTTGATTTTAAAACGGCAATCAGTGCGAGTCAATAATCGTCATAAAATTAAATGCAACATGATATTTGGCCACAAATTGACTACTAGTAAAGCCTTCACATATTTACAACGTCCACCATTCCAATGACTGGCAAATATAATTCGGAGTTTAAGTATAGAACTAATGCCATATTACCATGCTTATCATAGGTTCTAGAGAATTAAATCTACAAGCAGATTAAATCATTTGTTAAGAAATATGATCTTTTAACGTTCCGCTATTAGGCTTCCGTGTTGTCACTATTCGATATAGATTTATTCAAGTTTTTTTATTTCTTTTGGGCCATTCAAAAGCATACAATTTTAATGGCAATGCGATCGCTTTAATAGGAACTTATTTGACGAATATAACTTGAGCAGTTTGCGTAGGGTGTTTACAATTGGGCTTTTAAATTTAAATGCGGGCGTCCCCGTCTCGGTCCCCTGTTTTTTTGGTTTTTAACTATGCAAATGACATAGCTGCAATTCCACAGAGTGCAATATCCACATTTGTCCAAGTTTGTTTGTCATGCCAATACTGCGTTATTACAATAAACTCAAATACGTTGTGTATTTCTTGCTAATTGGGATACTGCACCCATAAGTTTAAATAAAAGGTTGCAACTAATATTTATGCCGTTTTTGACTGGGCTTTCGGTCAGTATTACTTCATGAATTAAAAAAAAATAATTCCTTGTTTTCCCAGCGTTTCGTTAGCTTTTTTCTAACTTGTTTATTAAAGAATCCTGCCGACAAAAAGAGTTATTTGTTATTTTCTATGATTTGTTTGTTTTAGTTTTACTCACAATTAGTTTTACATTATATTCGTCATAACTTCACATTAAAAATCTGGTCATCTCGAAACAATTTGATAATAAAAAAAATTATATTTGTAAAAATCAAAGCAAAACAACACTATTTTCACAGTAAATTTTTATATTTTTGATTATTCTATTTTATGTCCACAAATTGTATTAATCGTTTTATTACTTTTTTTGCATTTGTTTTTTGATTGTCTGAATAGAGAACCTTTCAAAAATATTGAGTGAAAATTTAAGTAGTTGACACACAACTACAACACACGTTTTCACTCTTAAAAACTACTGCAAGAATCATTTTGAACTGTAGGGCACTTCTTCTGTATAAATTTTTGGAGGTAACGTTGGAGTTTTTTTTTGAAATTTGTTAATATATCTTTCACTTTACAGTGTTCCCAAAAATAGAAAATAATTTCGGTTGATCACGCGCCTAGTTATACAAATTAATACAGCAACTCGACATTTTTTCCGAGAAAATTAAACACATTATTCTTCGAATGGTATATACTTTAATGGCTTTAAAAATAAAACTGCGTCGTAAAAAAACAACACAAAAGTGGAACTATTTTTGCAGGAATTTGCATTTGGCGCTTACAATATTCTCTCACAGGACTTGAACATGTTTTGATACAATTCATCAAAATTCCGTTCAGTGTAAAATGTCCGGCCCGAAGAGAATTTCTTCGGCCAAGGGTAGCATTTTTAACAGGAAAATATAATGACATTTTATTCGAAAAGTTCTATTGTCAAAATTTGCGCTATCCCTAATCTTAGTCTAAATTAAGATAACTAGAAAAATTATGACAATTCCGTAAGTTTCTTATTTAGTAAATTTTCTCTTAAATGCTGAATGAAAGTGAAACAATTGTTTACAACTCCAATCAAAACGTCAGGCAATGTAAAAAAAACTTTTATCCAATTTCACAGATTTTTTATGTATGGACTTTATGGATTTTCATACAAAAATACAATCTGCATGCAATTTTAAAAACTTTCGCTGTAAAATAACGTACTCTTTTACTTAAATTGCTGTTTTCAACCTTTAATTGGTTTAGGCGCAGATTCAAAATTAGTATAACCCATTGGGTGACCACCAATGGGTTATACCAATATTTTTATGGTCTTTCAGGACTTGGTGTTGGAAATAAAATTATCGTATCCAAATCGCATTTAATAGTAATTTTTAAAGCATAACATACATGTACAATGAGCTACAAGAATGCAGTTGGTTGTGGTTGCAGTATCTAGGCAGTTTTTGGCGTGTAGCTTTCCGATCCCTAGTTAGAAAATTGTCAAATATTTAAAGCTTTGACAACTGGGTAGTTTTAACCAAACGTCAGTTTTGACTTTATAAGTTATCAAATATAACCCTGCCTTTTCAGGTCTATATTTGCAGAGCATAGCAATTTTACCCTTGTACCCTACGATCACCAATCCGAAAATTGTCAAACTGCTGCCATTTCGCCCCCTTGCATTTTCGGGCATGGTCGTAGATGGATATATGTATTTTCATGAAATAAGCCAAGGAATACGCTGGCTGGTTTAATTTGTCCAGTTTTTTTTGTATTCTGACGATGGCACAATTATACAGGTAGTGGCATCAGATACAACAACACAAAAACAGCAGGCAATATTTTTTGTAATGTTACTGGAACTGATATTAAACTGAAATGTCGTTTCCAAACACAATGAAAAATGTATAAAATGCAATAAAATCAGCTCGACACTACCTGTACGAGGGTTGCTTTATTTTTCTTCACTAAGTGTTGCCTGTCGCCATGTGACATTTCCATCGGAAAGTTTGACATTTTTAGCATAAACGTACTCAGAACGTTTTGACGTACGACCATCATTTGTGTTGTTTACAGTGACTTGAAAATATCAATTTGGCAAAAAATGATCCTGATTTGCCAGTTACATGATAAAATGTTTTTGTTTTATATTATGTGTTAATACACATGAGCAATACCAAAATAAAAGTATATTTGTAAAATATTATAGAGGTTCTGTTAGTGTGTCGCAAAATTGCACTAATCGCACTTAATTTCCCATAATTCCAAAATGAAATGTTTTGTAAGAAAATGACTTACAGTGGTTATCTGTATCTATGGTAAAACTATTCATCGTTTTCTTCACTCTTTAGACGAAAAGACATTCCATTTTGTATGTACATATGTAGGTATATCAAGTGTCTACCATTTTTTGACTCTGTTGAAATTTTAATTTTTTGAGTTACTACCCTTTTGTTGAGCAAGTGCGAAAATAAAATATTCCCAATTTTAGGATTGCAGAAAGTAGGGTTTGGGCCTAGGAAGTATGTGAACGACACGATGTAGCGGCGAACCAGAAGTAAGTAAACAAATAGATTGCTTATTATTTTTTTCATTCCATAGGCACGAGTATGAGAAACCATTTTTAAATTGTATTTCTTATCAAAGTTTTGTTATCAACACAAAAACAACGCCAACTACGAATAAAGAATGTCTTAAGTTGGGCGGAATCGGCTTTTCGATACCCTCACTAAACCCCTAAACTACATTATGTTTTTCCAATGATATATCTCCTAAATATAAGTTACTGTCTTTTAAACATAAATGTATATCGGTAATTTAGTACAAGACCCTCACAAATTAAATTCTATTGAAATCTGACGAAATTGTATTTTAAAAAATTATTTTTATTCTTACCCTCGAAAAATATTTGTTTTCATAATTAAGTAAAACTTTTAGGTCGATAACGACATTACAAGATCTATTAAGACACTAAATCGTGAGATACGTTTGTATTGGGGGCTACATTAAAGCATAAACCGACCCGACAGCTGGATTTTTTTTTACCAAACTTCATTGAAATCTAATAAAATTTTGCGCCTTTAGGATAGATAAACCATGAGCCAATCTAAAAAATTTTCAAAGTGAATTAAAGAACGCTACTAACCAAATGTCCCGGAAATTTGGCGCTCGCGGACGGTTGGTCTATATTTATAGGGTTGTGAGAGTTAACGCCACAAATCAAATTTCTTTAAAACCTGATTACATTTGCCGCTATAATGTCTAAACCCCAAATCTGGTCGATTTGTGCGGCGTTATATTTAAACTTAGGCTGGTTTCGCCCCTATTCGTTACGGAACGTCCTTTACTGGAACTTAAATAATATACAAAGTTAAAAAAATATAATTTTGAATGTATTTGCGACTTTCTCTTAGATCTCACGAAATACTTTTTAAAGGGTCTATGGCTCTTCCTTTATGTGTTACAAATAAAAGGACAAATTCATAATACGACAGTGCATAACAACAATAACTCGTGCAAATTTTCTCTCTTTTCTCTTCATTTAAAAAAACTACGCAGAATGCGAGATTTTGTGTACTTCTGAGAACACGAATGAAAAAAATAGAAGTGATAGCGAGAGAAACAAGGTTTGTTGTTATTTTTTGTGATGATCAAAGTAAGTGAAAAGAAAAAGGCAGCATTTCTCCATTTCTCTTTTGAATGTTTGGGATTAGGGTTCTCACTCTTGGTAGTAAATGGGGATTGTACATTCAGCAGATGCATAGAATGTTTAAAAAAATTTTGTCTTATCAAAAAAAGGGCAGACAAACAGACACACAACAAAATTTTAAGAGTATCGGCCCATAATAATTAGCGTTACATCGCTTATAAAAATGTTGCGTGGCGCGGCCTGCTCTTCCCTAAGCCTTTTTTATGCTATACACATAATTACAGCTCTTCTAGTTTAAGAGTTATGACCATTTTAAGGTTATAGGTGTTTGAATGTGGCACGTACTTTTGGCTTCGAAAAGTTTATGTATGGAACAACCCAGCAAACCAAACGTTCAGAATTCTGTACGATAATCGGCAAAATGTTCCGATTTCGGATCAGAATTCTTACCGAGTTCGAAACGAAAAACGACACGTATTTTAAACTACTTCTCTGAAAAAAATCCTTAGACAAACCGAACATAATTCGTAACGATTTCGGTAAGAATTCTCGATATAGTTCAGATATTGTTCAGAATTGTCTGATATCAGGCATTGTCGGCAAAATTGGTTAACTAAGAAGATAAAATCATATACTGGGTTGCCCAAATAAGACTGAAGAGCTAAAATTAAAAAGTATTCATAACATTTGGTTTATGATTTTTTTTCTCGATAGTCATCTGTGAGTCACCTAAGAATACCCTGATGAAAGCAGCGGTACGCTTAAATCTAATTGAAGGATTGTATCCAAATTCCGGTGACTCGTTTATAGTCCCGAGTCACTAGACACATATTCACAAAAACTCCAAAAAAAATGAAAAATACACCATATATAATATACCACAAATAAAGCACAAATATCTCCGGTGCTTAATGGGTTAAAGGCTTTTTATTATATGTTAGTCACATAGTAAATATTGTAACTACAAAAATATTTGAGGTAGACTTAAAAGTGTGCGATCGACATATAAATTACCAGCTGATTGCTGTTAACGATGTCTATCTATCCGTCCGTCCAACTAAAGCTTATAACCAAACTACAGGTCACAATTGTTGCCCGACCTTCATGCAATTTGGCAGAAGTAATTTTTTTGACCAAGGATGGACGCTATTGAAATTAAAGAAAATCGGTTCAGATTAAGATATAGCTTCCATACACATGTTTAACCAATTTTGGGTACATTTAGCTCTAGAAGCCAAAAAAAAACATTTAATAGTAATGAAATTTGTCACAGTTCCATACGATCAAACAGTTAACAGCTCATAAAAATGGGTGATATTGGGGCACGTTTTAATATAGCCCCAGAAGAAATGTCACTGTGGTGTGGCATTATAGTTAAAAATGGGCCTGTCCAAGATGGTCCAAAAATTTGCTTTTCTAAACATCCAGGGTATAAAACAGTCGGCCAAGCCATTTATTACGATTTGTTTTTTTCGCCAAAAATATAATCAAGAATGTTTTGAAGAAATAAAACTGAGCTTAACGTATTTTAAGAATGTTTTGTCATAATAATCTTTATTTCTAGTGGTATGCATTTGCCTTCACACAACTTACAACTTGAGGCACTCTAATGTACATAGCATATGTTTATTGTTTATGTAGAATGTAGAGCAAAAACAAATAAAACCAACAAAATTACCCCCCCCCCCCCCAATTAACCGGGATGCTTGCTTCCGGCGAAGCCGACCATTCTGCATAATCAAGGTTCGCCGATATAATAACCGACATCATGAATGACTTTTCATGAATAACTTTTCGAAAAGAAGAGTAAACGCTTTTGTTATTGAAACATTTGCAATTAACGTCCAAACGACACTCTGGTGGCAGCTAAGCTTGCTTATATTGTAAAAATACCCACAGCTAGTGGAAACCCTACATTTCAGTTTTGATGAGATATTTTATTGCGAGTACCGACCCGACTGCATGCAATTGGATCACAGACTTGTGTTGTATAGTACAAAACAACTAAAGCAAAAGTATTCTTTACAACAATAATAACAATATCGGCCACCGAATGAAATCTAATTGAAAATTAATTAATAAACGACTGTTTTTGTGCTAATGCCCACATATTCAATGTGCAGCTCCAAGAAAATGGTTACGCGATTTTCCTTTCGTTTACGAAATGATTTGTATTTAACAAAACCTTTAGTCTAGTGATTTTAAAAAAAAAACTAAGAGCGAAGCGTACAAAAGAATACAACACACAAAGTGCAAAACTAAACGGAATGATAAGGCACTACAAGAGCAGGAAACAACACTCCGATTCGATACAAACAAACACAACATTTGTAAAGGAGAAGACAACATCATCTTTTAGTGTTGGTGGTTGGTTCGGTCTGTCTGCTTGCTACGAAACGGGGTACCGGTCTTAGTCTTACAGAAAGAAGACTTCTCTAGACATCGAAGACGTCAAGACAAAATTAGATATCACAACAAAAAAACACTAAAACGCACAACACCAAAAAATAATCACATGGAAAATAACTTAATCAAATAAAAAAAAACCAATTACATAAAGATCTTGCTTTAAATTTAAATGTGATGAAGTGTAGGAAAAGTAGTACGTACAAAATATTAAACAAAATCGACACCCGTAATAAGAACAGAGTAAAGAAAAACAAAACAAACGGCACAAAAAACGAAAAAAAATAAAATCACCGATCATACGATATTTTGTTGTCTGTCTGTTCGAAATAAAACGTAAAAGTCTGTATAGTAGTGGCCGATTCGGTTGTTGGCGTCTGTTATATTTGCTTTTTGCCCCGACAAAAAACGTCGTAAAGTGAGTTAAACGAGCAACCTCAAATAGAACGAAATTCAGAAGTGTTTTGAAAAGATTTCTCTGGTGATAAATGCGAAGCTGCTTCAGCATATTCCATTTTGTCGGCCCACTTTGCAGCGATACGATTACGAATAAGGCACGGACAAACTAAGATACGCGGCGCGAACAGTTATACGTTACACTTTTTAAATTTAACCTTAACATTCAATTTGAGTTTTTAGTTTAATGCACGATATATACAAAATTACATACTCGTACATAACCATTCAAGTTCCTTGAACTCTCTACATTAGCATAAATTCAGTGTGCATGCATAGTACGAGTACAAAGTCTATAAATCCATCTACACGTCCATTAATCGACCGCAGCATCATCATAATCACGAACTGCAGCCCTCTAACTACACACAAACGTATTATTGTGCATCATTTATGCGCTCTCTTTCGTCTGAGACATTTGTCGTGTTGCTGTTCTCTTCGGAGTATATGCTTCAGTTGCCCTTATTGATCCTACACTCAGCTTTTGTTTGAATATCCTCGCTTTGGCCAGTTGTTGTCCCTTCACTTCCTTTACATCCTATTTGCAATGCTTGCGGCTGTAATGGCCTTCCTACAGGGAGCAGTTGAGTTCTCTCTGTTGGGCTGTGTGGAGGCTGCATCCGTGGCATTCATCGTTTACTACATTTATGCCAAGACCAGGTAAGTTTGTTGTACATACAAATATGTATGCATATGTATTATCCGCGATTTTTGTTCCCACAGATCGTTTTTTTTTTGTACCGCTAAGTCAAGGTTTATAACTTTACAAAGAATTTTTTTGTTTGTCGAATTTATACTTTGCATTTGTGCTTTAGGCTTTTAATGTTGGAGGGGGCCATCCCACATTTGGATTATAGTCACAGGAGCGTGCTTTTGTGTATTGCGATGTTAAAGAAAATTCAAATTAAAATCATAAAAAGTAAATGGTACTCTACATTACACTGAGTATTAAAACTTACTGCGTACATGTGGAACATCTTACAGATCAATTTACAATTGAGCTTCAGCTAGTCTGACCGTCTGTTGATTTATCGATGTAAACAAAATCGCAAATATGAACTGATGTCGACGTAATTTTGCACAGTATTCAGGTTGGCGCCAAGGAAAACTTACTAAAAAAGGTCCATATTGGGGGGGGGGGGCAAGGGAAAAACAGAAGAGCTTAACTAAATATTATCCTTCTACATTTTTTAAAAAAGTTGTTAAATGTTAAATACATACTGCTTTTTAATGATCTTTACTTTTATGACTAGAAACCGGCTTCTTCTTCAGATAATACTAAAATATGTAAATTTGAATATATTTTATTAAGATTTCCTTTAAATTTGTTTACTATACTGAGGTACGATATGTAATAGCAGCAAACTTACAATTATTAGAAATTCTATAAGTATGTTAAAGCAGACAAATAAAATTTTATTTTACATAAATTTTTCTGAAAATTTGACGATATATTCCTTTTAAAAAATATTTTATACGTGAAAGAAAATCTGAACAATTTATTAACTAAGATATAGACCCCTGAATTTCGGCAACTCCTTGTAAACCCGGCTGACATGTATATTAATATTCTTATATCTCGGAATAAGCTTAACCGACTATAAAGATTATATTTTATATTTATATTTTTAAGGTTTTTAGGATTAATTAAACGCCAATTTTTTTTAAATACGAGTATATTCAAAATTACTTTGGAACGAAATAAATGCATTAGGGAAAAAGTTATGTAGGTTTCAATCTACGCTCGGATAGTGTCCTTTGTGTGGAAGGTTCAGAACGGGCGTGGTTCAGGCTCCAATTTTTGTCAGCTAACGTTTTTATAACTATTTTTCTTAGTACTAATTTTCAGTAACTGGAGAGGAATCACTCTTCTAAGCATGGTGAACAAAGTAAGCCTGACCTCAGTCCACAACAAGCAGGTTTTCGCTAATATAGATCGTGTGTTGATCACGTCAACAGCCTCAGAATTATGGTTTAGCAGTCTGTAGAATGGAGATATCCCCTCTACTTACTATTCATAGATTTTGAGAAGGCTTTCGACACCTTGGACCATAAAACCATCTGGAATGCCAGGTTGGACTGATCGACCTGGTTCAAATGACATTAAAAGTCAAAAGAATTTGGTCAAAAGATATGAAGGGTCTTGGTTTTTTCGATACCTTTCTAAGCCAGTAAGATGAAATCAAAAATCATTAGTCAGAAATAAACGGTTGGTTTAAAGATTTCAGTACAATAAACATAGTTGAATCCTGAAAAGATTGTTCTATAATAATAATCGTCTGACATGGGTAGGGTTTATCAGCTCGAACTACAATTGCAAAATCATCGTAGTTTGAAAAAGCCTTTCTAATTTATTTTCGGCGTGCAACATATTTTGGAAACTTTAGACTACCTTCTTTCGAAAATTAATAACTTGACCTAGAATCTGATAAATATCAAACTTTTGACGTTTCACTATCAGAATTCAAAGTTGACATAACATTGTCACAAATATTATTGGTCGACCCAAACGAAAACTTTATTTAAAGGACCATGTAAAACAGAACTTATACTACAAACATACGAAAATGCGATAAACGTAATATATATTAACAAAAAAGGAAAAGCAAATTACTTGTAACTAGTGGATAAACTGTCGGTCCGTTGACCTGACCAGATCCTACTGCTTAATGCCGGTTCCAACAGCGACCAATAAAGCATTCTGCAGGTATATTGCATTGTAAGCGTGAGTCACACCCTACTTTCGTTTTCCTTTATGGATTTGAATTAAATTCATTGACTGACATTAAATTTGTACATATAAGTAAAGGGCGTCCAAAGATGAGCGTATTTTTTAAGTTTTAAATAAAACACAGATATTTAAGAAAAAATCGTGAAACTTTATTATATCGTAAAGTAGACAGAATGAGGTTATGTATGGAACAATATATCGTGCAGATGGCCGCCGCGGCTTTGCTGACATGCACGCGATCTTTTAATGAAATTTTCAATGACCGTTTTGCATGAATGCTGCGGTATTTCATTAATGCAGCGTCCAATTTCGTCTTTTAAGGCTTGAGTCGTCGTCGGCTTATTCGCGTAAACCATCGACTTCAAAAAACCCCAAAGAAAAAATCTAATGGTGTTAAATCGCACGATCTAGACGGCCAATTCTGATCTACAAAACGCGAAATAACACGACCGGGAAATGACTGATGCAGCAATTGAATTGTTTCTCTGGCTGTATGACATGTGGCGCCGTCTTGTTGGAACCACATGCCCTCCACGTTCATTTCTTCAATTCTAGGCAAGAAAAAACTGGTTATCATTTCACGATACCAAACACCATTGACTGTTTACGCTTGACCTGCCTCATTTTCATAAAAAAAGGTCCAATGATTCCTCCAGCCCAAAAATGCATTTGCTTCTCGTGAATCACTCTAGGATTTTCCGGACCCCAAATGCGACAATTCTGCCTATTGACGAAGCCATCGAGATGAAAATGGGCCTCGTCACTGAAGATGATTTTATCGGCAAAATCAGCATTTTCATGTTGTCTCAATTTCACAATGAGAATGCGTTGTTCATTCGTGTAGCGCTCCATTTTTACTAACCTCGTACCTTCTACTAACAAACAATAACAATTGTTCAAATGTCAAACAATGACACTTCGAATGTTGCCAGATTTAAAAATTGCGTTCTTCTTGGGACACCCTTTACAAACATATGTGTGTAAGTATTTAATCTGGATGGTTTTACAAAACCCCACTTGACTTAAATGCAAATCCATGATACTTTCATATATGTAAATAGACAAAAGGTGTTTAATGTAAACAAACCTATCCGTAAAATAAATACGTTGCCCTATGAAGTCTCCTTTGCAAAAACACCACACACCAAAGCACTTAAATCGAAAATTCCAATTTAATTTCTTACACATATGGATGTACTTTGAATTATAGCACGAAAAACGACTTAAGTGCTTGTAAGACAAAAACATTTTTTAAATTATACACAAAAAATCTATTAGTAGTATTTACTGACATTGTTGTGTATTTCTTACTTATTAAAGCTCCAATTCAGCTCATAGACTTAGTGTTTACAAAGAACGTGCTTAAGCCCATTGTAAAAACAGAGAAAGGATCGTCACAATCGACTTTGAGACCAACCAATTGTTTATGGCCGAACTAAAAATAGTGTATCGGATTATTGCAAATATTGGTGGAAGTAGCAATGTATAAGTACCAGAAAACCGTACAATTATTAAAAGACATTTTAAAAAGTCAACTTTATAACTGGTTGTTTAATCAGTATCACGACGATTTGCCAAGATCCAGTAAATAGTTTTGGTCTATACAGACTATTATATTCATATGTCCTCTTAGGAATATAAGGTTAGAGACGGGTAAATCAAATACATAGTTTACATAACATTAGAATGATACAAAATAAATTCAAAAAATACAAAGCGACTAAACTTTTCTTAAACTGTTTCTCAAACTTCAACAATATTAACAAATATCTCTTGAAGGCATTTAAAATGGATTAGATCAAGTCGAATATAGAAAAATATTTAAAAATTGAATAATTACATATCGTTACCAAAAAAGCGAAAGAACCAGCCGTCAAAAATAAAAAAATAAAATATCTTAATTATATTAAAATAATGTAGTCTACATTATTTCCTTTAAAATTTCGCTAAAAAAAAATGGTATTTTAATGTAATAAACTTCTCTGAAATCAGTGAGCTGTTCACCAAATAATTCTTATTATCACTAACTGACACCTACTTTTTAACGTAGTCTCCGAATTGGTAATGCGATTTTTACTTGTAAAGTAGCTTTCATTTACGAGAAAGAGCCTCACCGCTGAAAAATCGTTAGATGTTCTTACCTGATCCTGGGTTTGTTGCTATGATAGTTGTACACACTACGATCACATCATAGTGGCCTACAAGTTAATCTACAATTATCAATCTGATTATCGATATTCAATTAATCTCTTTGATGATGTAAATCGATGGTCTCTTCCATCGATGTCAATTAAATTTTAGTTGTACTGGTTAAAATATCGACTGTGGAAATAAATCTATTCTCAGCATGCACTAAAGAAATTTTGAATACACAAACAGCAAATAGATCAAAGAATTTTTACAGTCCTGTCTTGTTAACGCTCATATCAGAAGTATCATGAGATAGCAAGATTGTCCTTTTGGTCTGTGCTGCTGCTGAAAATGCCCCCAATCGTACTTAAAAAAATTTAAATTTTTTCGTGGATTAGAGAATAAAGTCATCTATTTTACTTCTTTCTTCATATAAGTATTTTGTGAGTTTTTCGTGGATTAGAGAATAAAGACATCTATTTTACTTATTTCTTCATATAAGTATTTTGTGAGTCCGGTATAAAGGCCATTTCAACTTTTTCTTTCAATATTAAATCAATTAATTTTATATTTGCTTAATTTCAGTTGTAAATTATTCAATACAATTACTTCAAATAAATTGATATATTATCATATTGCGGCTTAATCACCATACAATGAAAATAATAAAACGTTCTTCGTATAAAAAGTACTACTTTTGAAACAAGTACAAAGTTTACGCAAACCACCCAGTAGATTAGCAAGTCAACAAATGAATGATTGTAAAATTCAAATGAAAAGAATTAACAAAGAAACAAATTCGAAATGAACATGATAACTAGGGATCGGAATTCTATGCACTAAAAATGGCGTTTTATGCGCTTAAACATGCAATAGAAAATCTAAAAATATACCCTTAAAATAAAAAAATACACATAAAAGGAGTGAAAAAGCATGCAATTAGAAAAAATATGCACAAAAAATCTAAAAATATAAACCAATAATAAATAGTTAACATAAATTAATGTTAGGATTTTTCAGCAATTCGATAAAAAAATTTTAAACCTTATTTTGCTCTATGTTAAATAAGATACATAGATTTTTTAAAATTTATTAAAAAAAATACGGGACTAAAAATATAGGATAAGAACTTCCCATGTAACCATATAATCGAAAATGTTATACAAAAAATATCTACGAGTATATATTTTAATATTATTTTAATGCACAGTTTTACTATATTTGTCCAGCAATTTGACTAAAATTATTATTGAAGAAAATTTCGTTTTTAAACTGGTCCAACACATGAATGCTACCAGCGAGAGCCAAAATATATTGAGAATAGCTTTAAAACATATATCGTTGATATACTTCGTAAGTTGACTAACTACGTTTCAATATCAGCGATCTCGTCAATAATCTTCAAATGTTAAATTAAATTCTGCCATTAAATGAATTAAAAAATATGGAATATAATTTAATTGGCCTTAGAACAGAGGCTCGATAAAAAGACTTTTTTGGCGTCGTTTTTATGTGGGATAAAAGTATGGTATTTTTAGAAAATATGCATTTGAACCACTTTAACTGAGAAAATATGTAAAAATATGAATTTATTTATTTTATTTTTTTTATTTATTGTCTTCATTGTAATATACAAAAGCCTACAAGGCCAATTATACTATATTACATATTCCAATAAAAATAGTTTTGATGAAATATATTAATTATAAAAAGGAAAATTACAAATAATTGTACTTTAATTTAATTTAAAAGCGGCTCCCCAGCCATCAATAAAAAATTGAAAAATTTTAAAGAATACTAATAGTGAAAACCCCATGTCAACAGAGCACTTATAGAATATTTAAAAGTGTATTGTCAATTACTTTACGCAGGAAAACGCTGTTAGAATAAGAAAAGTTACGCAGATGCAACGGAAGCTGATTCCAACTACGAACTACTCGAACACGATATGATAGTTCAAAGAAGTGTGTAGAAAACCGCGGTAGTAATAGTTGTGGATTCCTTGTAGATCTACAAAATACAAATTTATCTCTTAATAACGGAGGCGAACCAGAATTTATTATCTTATAAAAAGTCATTAATGCCCGAATATTAGAGAGATGGCTAAACGGAATACCAAGAAATTGTAAGGCATGGTGAGAAATATGATCATATCGACGCAGCCCGTATACATATCGTACAATAGAATTAAAAGCTACTTCCACCCTACGAAATCTAGCTGACGTAGTTGCCGATATGACTTCTAGCCCATAATTTATCGGCGACATTAGAGTAGAATGTGCCACTTTCTTTCTAATGAAATAAGGCAAGTACATATTGGTAGTGTACAATCTCCTCAATGAGAATATTACCTTAGATACAATCGAGTTGATATGACTGGAAAAATCAAGCCTACAATCAAGAATGACACCTAAACATTTCATTTCCTCTACAACTTCGACAGGAGTACCACTCACGAGTATGTTTAAGTCAGGAAGACCACTGCGAAGTGAACCAAATAACATAGCCTTGGTTTTATTATTATTAATACACAAATAGTTACAATCTAACCAAATTTTTATATTGTCCAATGATGAATTAATTGGTCCTATCATTGACTCATAAGAGTCTCCAACGAAAAAAAGGTGAATATCATCGGCATATAAAAAGGGGTGACAATTTCCACCAATATGCTGAACAATATCGTTAATATATAAAATAAAAAGTAGCGGTCCCAAAACAGAACCTTGGGGGACTCCGCACTCCACAGGACGAGTTTCGGATTTGACACCTTTCACTGACACAAATTGCGAACGCCCAGTAACATAAGAATGCATGAGTCTACAAGAAGTACTGGAAAACCGAAACCTATTTCTCAACTTACCAATTAACTTTACATGATCAACACGATCAAAAGCCTTGGACAGATCCAAACCAATTAGTATCCCAGACGATCCCCCGTCAACGACTTCCCTTATGGTATCTGTTAAATGAAGCAAGTGCGATGATGTGCTAAATCCATTTCTAAAGCCGTACTGATAATTACTTATCATTCTTCTATCATTGACAAAATTTACAATAAAACTATTCATTATATGCTCAAAGATTTTCGAAAGAGCAGGTAATATATTAATAGGCCTGAAGTCATCAATACTAGGAAATTTCGTTTTAGGAACAGGTACCACACGAGCTAGCTTCCAAGCACGCGGGAAAACAGAAGTAGTGAAAATAGAATTAAAAAAGTGAAGTATATGCCGAGACACATACGGAAAAATTATTTTTATGAATTTAATAGGAATACCATCAACTCCAACTGAATTGGATTTAATACGATTCATAGCCTTAAAAACATCATATTCAAAAATGCAATCAAATGAAAATGAGTCATTTAAATCAGCTGTAGAAATTAAATTGAATAGATTTGATTCTTCAGTCGTATCAGACATTCTATCACAAATAAATTGATTATTAATTTCATTAACATCTACATCATGAGTGTAATTATCACCAAAGCAACCGCATTTACGGAGCGCTTTCCATACCTGAGAGTTGTCCATGTTTCGAAAACTTCTAATGTTGTAGTTTCTTTTAACTCTTCGCAAAACCAATTTAGCTTTGTTCCTATATACACAATAAATACGCCAATTATCATCAGTAGGATACTTCTGATATTCTTTATATGCAATGTCTCTAAGAGACCTTGATAGCAAAACTTCTCTTGAATGCAGCCAAGGATCCTTCTTCGGCAAAATTCTACGCCTAATAAATGGAACAAATAAAAAAAGATCAGAAAAAAGTCTATTAATAATGGAGAGTTGGATGTTCACATCCGAAGAAGTATAAATAGGCTCAAAATTGAAGGACGTAAGGTAATTGTGGAAACCATCCCAATCTATATGCTTGTAATCATGATATTCAATAAACACAGGTTCAAAACACCAAAATATGTTTTTTTGATAAAATATGCAAAAATGTGCACTAACAACAAATATGATTTGCATAGAATTCCGATCCCTAACTAATGCGCACATACGAGAATCCATAAACTAATTACGAGTATTTCTATGTTTGTTCCCAAAAATAAGTTTTTGTTAAAGTTTTTGTTCTTACCGGCAACAGTTAGATTTTAGATTAGAACTTCATTCTGCAATTATGATTACTTATGTGATAAGCAAGGAATATGCATAAAGTATGCCGGTGAAAAAATTGAGTTTCTAGAGTGTTCTTAAAAATCAAATGGAAACATTTGAAATATTTTATTTTTGTAAGATCCACATCTTCCGAACTCATGATTTAATGCATCTTACACGCACATAATGCATTCCACTCCTACTTATATATATATATATATATATATATATATATATATATATATATATATATATATAACTCGCCTCCTCTACATTCCTATTTTAATTTCAACAACACCTAAACCTAAAAAAACTGTCGCCAGAAATGCAAACGGGAAAAATACACCAAATTTAACACTTTCAAAATGTTTTAGAATTATATTTTGTTTAGTCAAAAAGTCATTGTTTGGTGTACTATAGGGGCAGAGGGAATCATTGGTCCGTGTTTCTTCAAAATTAAGCCGGCCATAATGTTACAATCAATGGGGAACGCTATAGAGCCATGATTAATGACTTGTTCATCCCTGAATTGGAGGATTTTGATGTGGACGACCTTTGGTTCTAACAAGACGGCGCTTCATGTCATACAGCCACCGAAACAATAAATTTATTGAAGAAAACTTTGGTGGCCTCCAAGAACGTGAGATTAAACGCCGCTTGGCTATTTGTTGTAGGGTTATGCGAAATCTCTAGTCTACGCAGATAAGCCCGACACAAGTGACGCCTTGGAAGAGAGTATTCGGGGCGTTAATGCCTATTTGACCTCTCGGCCGGAATATATTCGAGCTAGCCGCGGCGGCCATTTGACCAAAATGATCTTTAAAATATAATGGCAAACCCTTATCTTTATAATGAAGCTAAATTCGTGGCCATAATATGCGTTTTATTTCTTCTTGAAAACTGCCGTAAAAATGTTTTAATGATTAAGATTACATTTTTATACGACACTCCACAAACCTTATCATATAATAAAAAATTGGTGTATGAGTGCGTAAAATTCGAGAACCGCTTGACCGATAACCACCTAACTTCGGCAATATGTTAGCTTTGCCCGTCGAAAGGTTCCTCTTAAGTTTGGTCGAACCTTTTAATATATTTAATTTTTTTTTTATTTATGGTACGATTTGACTTAATTTCACAACATGAATATATTAAAGGAAGATAAATTTGTTTACGACATTTGGACCTTCAGAGAGGCACAGGACTTGAGAAATTATTATTAATCTCATTATTGTTTGGGTGTTTTTTTTAGACGTGTGGTTTTCAAGAAGAAATAAAACGCATATTATGGCCACGAATTTAGCTTCATTATAAAGATAAGGGTTTGCCATTATATTTTAAAGATCATTTTGGTCAAATGGCCGCCGCGGCTAGCTCGAATATATTCCGGCCGAGAGGTCAAATAGGCATTAACGCCCCGAATACTCTCTTCCAAGGCGTCACTTGTGTCGGGCTTATCTGCGTAGACTAGAGATTTCGCATAACCCTACAACAAATAGCCAAGCGGCGTTTAATCTCACGTTCTTGGAGGCCACCAAAGTTTTCTTCAATAAATTTATTGTTTCGGTGGCTGTATGACATGAAGCGCCGTCTTGTTAGAACCAAAGGTCGTCCACATCAAAATCCTCCAATTCAGGGATGAACAAGTCATTAATCATGGCTCTATAGCGTTCCCCATTGATTGTAACATTATGGCCGGCTTAATTTTGAAGAAACACGGACCAATGATTCCCTCTGCCCCTATAGTACACCAAACAATGACTTTTTGACTAAACAAAATATAATTCTAAAACATTTTGAAAGTGTTAAATTTGGTGTATTTTTCCCGTTTGCATTTCTGGCGACAGTTTTTTTAGGTTTAGGTGTTGTTGAAATTAAAATAGGAATGTAGAGGAGGCGAGTTATATATATATATATATATATATATATATATATATATATATATATATATATATATATATATATATATATATATATATATATATATATATATATATATATATATATATATATATATATATATATATATATATATATATATATATATATATATATATAACTCGCCTCCTCTACATTCCTATTTTAATTTCAACAACACCTAAACCTAAAAAAACTGTCGCCAGAAATGCAAACGGGAAAAATACACCAAATTTAACACTTTCAAAATGTTTTAGAATTATATTTTGTTTAGTCAAAAAGTCATTGTTTGGTGTACTATAGGGGCAGAGGGAATCATTGGTCCGTGTTTCTTCAAAATTAAGCCGGCCATAATGTTACAATCAATGGGGAACGCTATAGAGCCATGATTAATGACTTGTTCATCCCTGAATTGGAGGATTTTGATGTGGACGACCTTTGGTTCTAACAAGACGGCGCTTCATGTCATACAGCCACCGAAACAATAAATTTATTGAAGAAAACTTTGGTGGCCTCCAAGAACGTGAGATTAAACGCCGCTTGGCTATTTGTTGTAGGGTTATGCGAAATCTCTAGTCTACGCAGATAAGCCCGACACAAGTGACGCCTTGGAAGAGAGTATTCGGGGCGTTAATGCCTATTTGACCTCTCGGCCGGAATATATTCGAGCTAGCCGCGGCGGCCATTTGACCAAAATGATCTTTAAAATATAATGGCAAACCCTTATCTTTATAATGAAGCTAAATTCGTGGCCATAATATGCGTTTTATTTCTTCTTGAAAACCACACGTCTAAAAAAAACACCCAAACAATAATGAGATTAATAATAATTTCTCAAGTCCTGTGCCTCTCTGAAGGTCCAAATGTCGTAAACAAATTTATCTTCCTTTAATATATTCATGTTGTGAAATTAAGTCAAATCGTACCATAAATAAAAAAAAAATTAAATATATTAAAAGGTTCGACCAAACTTAAGAGGAACCTTTCGACGGGCAAAGCTAACATATTGCCGAAGTTAGGTGGTTATCGGTCAAGCGGTTCTCGAATTTTACGCACTCATACACCAATTTTTTATTATATGATAAGGTTTGTGGAGTGTCGTATAAAAATGTAATCTTAATCATTAAAACATTTTTACGGCAGTTAATGAATGGTTATTTTTAAATGAAAAACATTGGTAGCAATGCATGCCAACTTGACTCATAAAAGTTAATTTTTATATAGTTTTATTATTATTTGATTGGCTTTTGTTTTTTGAATGTCAGAGCACCATTTAATCTTCGCCATCTGTTTATAAAACCCACAGTTTAAAATCATTTGTGTTTAATTAAAAATCATATTCTTATACTTTATACCTCGATTCTATTCAAAAAAGATGTTGATTTTGTTAAACGTTAATTCCTATCTATACCTATAGTATTTTATGCCTGCTATTAAGTTCTTTCACGTGAAAAACATTAATCACGTAAAAATTAACTCATATATGTATATGATTTTGTTACGAATTTTTTATGTGAAACAATACACATACATTAATTCTGAGGAATATCAGAAAAGTTTGGACAACTGTTTTTAATGTGATATTTGTTAAATACATTTTTTTTGCAATTTTACAGTTTTTTTCATATGGACTTTCACACATTCTCACATGAAAGAGCGAACTTAAAATCTGGTTTTAGCCCTTCTACTGTGTATTCCATAAAATGAACGGCCTTAGCGGGATTTTGAGCTTATTTATTTCACTTTTTGAAATACGCATTATAAGTACATATGATTTACTACAGATTACTAGTCGCATAAGCCCAGTCATTGTCATTGTGAAAATATCTTTTATAAAAGCCACAGAAGTAACTAATATAGAAGTGATCCATCTAGAGGTATTTTTTCAAAATAAAAAAATACTATAATTCAAATTAAGTGTGGAATCTTTTTTATTCATTCGAAGACCATTTAATTTTGAATATAATTTCCTTTAAATGTTGGCCGTCTCAGGGTGTCCATACTGAGGTGACTCACTCGAGCATTTCGGCGGGTATGGCGTGAAAGACACGCGTAATGTTGGCTTCCAAGACTTGAATCGTAGCTGGTTTGTCAGCATAGACTTTGGACTTTCCGTAGCTCCAAAGAAAACAGTCTAAAGGTGTGATATCACACGATCTAGGCTTCGAAATTACCTCTCACAAGATCCATTGTTTGACAAGCTGCATGCCAGCGTTCTGTCGAAACAAAATGTCGTCAAGAATACAGGCTTCAATTACAGATTGTAAAAAGTCCGATATGATAGAGTAATAGCGAGCACCATTGAAAGTTACGTTTCAACCATCATCATTTTTGACAAAATATGGACCGATAACTCCACCAGCCCATAAACCGCACCAACCCGTGGTTTTCTCTGGATATAAATAATGACACCTCTTGAACCTCTTCTGGTTCCTATTCAGCCCAAATGCGGCAACTTTGTTTATTGACGTTACCGTTGCGCCAGAAATGGGCTTCATCACTGAACACAATTTTAGTCGAAAACAGCGGATCTTCTTATTATTCGCCGTACTCTCATTTCCATATAACTCTAGATGGATCACCCAATAGATATGACCGAAACTGAACACATATTTATCGCAGTTTCTGCATATTTCTTTATAAAAGTTTTGTTTTTTCCTCCTAAAATCTAAAACATAAACAAATCATTACATTCCGCTTCCGATTAAAAAACTTTTATGTAGTTCCTACACTTTATTTATATTGTTTTTGTAGTCTGACATATTTTCTTATTTTTTTATCTTTTTGCAGAGCCCCTTCTATAGTTGCTGGCTTGTTTCCCAATCTTCATCTGAAAATAAATTATAGATCATCGTTGGTAAAATTTAATAATATGGGAAATGAATTTCTTGTAACGCTTCGTAATGGTTCTAATGGTGTAAGTATTTATAAGTATAAACCCATGTATAATTTATAGTTTTATATATAGCTATATATACCTTGGTGCAAGTTTGATTCCGATCGGAAGACTTCGATTCCAAAAGTTGGTTCACTTGGCATGAAATAACCCATATATATATATATATATATATATATATATATATATATATATATATATATATATATATATATATATATATATATATATATATATATATATATATATATATATATATATATATATATATATATATATATATATATATATATATATATATATATATATATATATATATATATATATATATATATATATATATATATATATATATATATATATATATATATATATATATATCGGAAGACTTCGATTCCAAAAGTTGGTTCACTTGGCATGAAATAACCCATATATATATATATATATATATATTAGACCGAACTTTTTTTGTATGGGAATTTTTTTTTTTTTTCAAAAAAAGTGTACCGCCCCCTCAAATTGTTCCTTTTTACGCCAATAGTGAAATTCCAAAATTTTAGACTGATTTCTCTAGGTTAAGGCGTGGCACATGCCCAATAAAGTGGCTAACACTGGTTTATATGGACTTTTCAAGAGACAAGGCACGAAAATATAAGTAAAATGTTTCATATATGTTTGTAATATATTATTTTATTGAAATTAACTTACGTTTAATGATTACTATTCTTGATAAACATTTAAACTTAATCGCAAAGGTCTGATTTATTAATGCTACCGCATAACCCATGCTTGTCATTAATAGCTGATGTTGTCATTTCGCTCTATTTCATGTTGGCAACAACAGAGTAAAGTCAACCACGTGGCAATTAAAAGTGTGTAAAGAGTGAAGTGTAGCTATTTTGGGGTTTGAATCATAAAAACATTATTGCTATAAAGAGAATTGATATTGATGGTATTTGCAAAATGGACACAAGAGCTAGTGAAAAAATTTATTTATTAGGATATGACGAAAGCCAAATTGTTGGATCTAAGCTGCCTTCCAATGGACAAGTTTTTAAAGTTTTGTTTTATAACATGCGCAAAGTGAAATTAGATCTTCGTTCAAGTGCGTATCTGGTTATCAAAGAGGCCGACATTTTTTGGAATAAAGCCCTATTCCAGTTCGTCAAATTGATAGAAGTGTTCAAAAAGTTGAAGCTTTATATCACCAATGGAAAAATTTACAAAAAACGTGCAAACGCAGCACACCACTTCAAAAAAGGCGAGAAGATGAGTTTATTAAAAATATGGAAAACTTATTTGACATTGCGCACGGAAATGCGTTAGATTTAATTAAAATAGAAGAAGATAAAGAGTTTTTGAAGAATCAACGTAAAGAAGGTAGACGTTTTGCAATGGTGGGATGCGATCGTTCATTATTTGAAAAAGAAAAGCGAAGAAATATTCCTGACAGCGAATGATTTGAGTGACAATAGAGAAGAACTAATTGATGAATACGATAGTGATGATAATACTGATCAAACTGCTAACTGTAACTCTCAACAAAAAAACAGAAAACGAGGAATGAAACATTTTATCACTTCCAAGCTTGTTGCGACCTTAGACAAGTGCAAGGTAAGTGACAGGGACGCAGTACGTATTCTGATAGCTGCGGCTGAAGCATTGGTACATGATATCAGTACATTAGTAATCAGTAAGACATCGATTCGGCTTTGCCGTAAACAATTTCGTTCGGAAACTGCTGCAAATCTGATGATGGATTTTAAAAACAAAGATATAAATCAAATTACGGTACATTGGGATGGAAAAATTTTACCATCGATCACAGGAAATTCACAGGACAGATTACCAGTTGTGATAACAACAAATGGCATTGAACATCTACTTGGAGTACCTGCCCTGTCAGCTGGTACTGGAAAAGAACAGACAGACGCCATACTCAAACTATTAAATGAATGGAATCTAACAGAAAAGGTATTTAAAAAACAATTTCTTTTAACAGTAAATATAAACAACATTCTTTCCAAACAAGGTACAAGCTTTATGTTTTGATACTACAGCGACAAATACAGGTAGATTACAAGGTACTTGTATTTTATTAGAACAACACCTCAATAGAGAATTGTTATATCTCCCTTGCCGCCATCACATATATGAACTCTTGCTGAAAAGTGCTTTCGAGAAATGTGATTTAAAATTAAGTGGACCAACATTAGATATTTTCCAGCGTTTTAAAAAAAATGGCCCAAAATCAATCAACAAAAATTTGCAAGTGGAATGGTGGATAAAAAAATAAATCTTGCGCTTAACAAAACTGAACAAGACCAATTAGCTCAATTTGCTCATAACTATGTCACTATACAACATCCCAGGGCAGACTACAAGGAGTTATTGGAATTGAGTCTTATATTTCTTGGTCGAAACACAGAGCCTGTAAGGTTTAAATCACCTGGAGCGATGCACCATGCCCGATGGATGGCTAAAGCGATATATACGCTGAAGATTTTTCTTTTCCGCCACCAATTCTCAATGTCATCACATGAGGCAAATGCTATACAAGATATAAGTGTGTTCATTTTGAAAATTTATTTGAGACCGTGGATTGAAGCGCCAATTGCCGCGAAAGCACCCTTAAATGATTTAAATTTTATTAAAAATATTATTAAATTCAATGAATTGAATGAAATAATAAGCAATGAAGTAACGCGCAAGTTTTCGAATCACTTGTGGTACCTGACACCAGAAGCAGCAGGTCTTTCATTTTTTGATAATGCTGTAGACGTTGGAGAAAAGAGAAAAATGGTTGAAAATCTCAAAGAAGAACAAAAGAATGAGAATAAAAGAATAGTAACCAACATGAATGAATTAAACCAAAAAAATATTTCAGATTTTGTTAATAAAAAAACATTGAGCTTTTTCGAAAGATTTAATATTGAAACTAACTTTCTAAAAGTTGACCCTTCCAAGTGGCACAATGAATCCGAATTTCAAAAGGGAATGAATATTGTACAAAACTTACATGTTGTTAATGATACTGCAGAGCGTTTTGTAAAACTAATGGAAGAATATAATGCAGCTTTAACAAAAAACGATGAAGAGAAACAATATATCTTGCAAACAGTAACTGATTATAAGAAAACGTACGGTAGCATTAATAAATCAGACCTTTGCGATTAAGTTTAAATGTTTATCAAGAATAGTAATCATTAAACGTAAGTTAATTTCAATAAAATAATATATTACAAACATATATGAAACATTTTACTTATATTTTCGTGCCTTGTCTCTTGAAAAGTCCATATAAACTAGTTTTAGCCACTTTAGTGGGCATGTGCCACGCCTTAACCTAGGGCAATCAGTCTAAGATTTTGGAATTTCACTATTGGCGTAAAAAGGAACAATTTGAGGGGGCGGTACACTTTTTTGAAAAAAAAAAAATTTTAAGTCCGGTCTAATATATATATATACATATATATATATATATATATATATATATATATATATATATATATATATATATATATATATATATATATATATATATATATATATATATATATATATATATATATATATATATATATATATATATATATATATATATATATATATATATATATATATATATATATATATATGGGTTATTTCATGCCAAGTGAACCAACTTTTGGAATCGAAGTCTTCCGATCGGAATGAAACTTGCACCAAGGTTAGTCCTATTGGACAGACACTTTGAACATGATCGGTCAATGGCTCTCTAAGTTAGGTTCTATATTGTTGGCTCCATGATAACCTTAATAAGTTTATTTAAGACCACCAAACATATAAGCAGAACTGTAGTTCGTTTCACTTTTAAGTTTTCTTCAAACGATTGCCTAGGGAAAACAATAAATGCAGCATTACAGCTTCTCCACATGATAGTCATTTGGCCCTTGGTAACGGCTGACATGAGTTAGACCATTTTTAAATTTGCCTTATGCATGGCATTTTCATTTAATAACTTTCTCGATTTTAAAGTTTTGGCCAAATAATCATTTTTGAAATGGTTGGTTTAAAGCGCTTTTGTTTAGTAATTTTTCAAGAAAATCAAAATAAATCGCGTATTATTAATTTCAGGTTTTTTAGGACATTCGCTTGCACGCGGTTTTCAAAAATCGAAAACACTTTGTATTTTTTATTTTCTTCCGAAGAAAAATAAGAATTTTGTGATTTTGGGCGTAGCGCATTTTCGGTGTTTTCATGTTATTTGTAGCGATTTTTTGTACAGTTCATCCGTAGCGGTTTTTGCTTCGGTACAGCTGGCGACACTGGATACACACATTGTTCAGCTGCCGCCGATAATAACTAGTCGGCTCCAAGCTCTGCTTCATTGCATATTGCTTGCATCGATGTTGTGTATTTTTGCAAATTGATTTGATGTGAAGGGAACTGGAAATGTGAAATTGTAATTATTAATACGAGTATTTTAATAATCACGTTCCAATAATCATTAACGTTGCTGCCAACATAAACAGAACAAGTGCCAAAAGAGCAAGAAAGTTGCAAAGAACAGCAAACAAGTATGAGTGAATTCGTTGTTAGATATCGTGGTTGGTTTGAGGTAATTTATAGATAGAATTATTTATACACATCACATATTTTTGTTGTTACATCATTAATATGGAGCTTGCATTTGTTAAATCGATATGTTCCTTCTGCATGTCTTATTACAGGAACCAAAGCGCGAAAATGCATTGGCTCACGGGATTGGCACTCAAAATATGTTGGAGGTCACACCGCATGCCGGCAGAAGGCCGTACAACTCGATATTTGATTGGGGTGTATACTTTCCGTATGTGGCCCAATCATTGAGAAATAAACAGTTTAAGTTTCCACAGGTAGGTTGGGTTGCACACACAAATATAACGTTCTAAGCAATATTTGTAATACTATGAAATTTATCTTAGGTTACTAATTTAGTACAGCAAGATCCAGTCCTACAAAGAGCAATCAAGCAAGCAGCAGAACAAATTCTCCGCGAACAGCAGTTGATGCCAGACTGTACTGAAAACGAAGATCTCAATGACAACAAACAAAACAGCGATGAGAAGGAGACGACATTAGTAAATGATCGCCGACCCGATTATCAAAACATCTTGAATAGACAAGAAAGCCGAGCCATAACCATACTCAAGGACATGCGGTCCACACTCAATAATTTCCTGATAGCTTTGACCTCATGGCTACTATATAAACTTTTGCCATGTTTTCTTTCTGGCGTGGTAACCCACACGCAACAAATCGAAATGTTGAAGGCGGCCACAGAAAAGGCTCCTGGAATTCCATTGATATTCTTGCCGTTGCATCGTAGCCACTTGGATTATATTATGGTCACATTCATATTGTGCAACAACGATATACGAAGTCCACTGGTGGCTGCTGGCAATAATTTGCAGATTCCTGTTTTCGGCGAACTGTTACGTGGTTTGGGCGCTTTCTTCATTAAACGTAAAATTGATCCCGTTGTTGGCAAAAAAGACATTCTATACAGGGCCATTTTGCATTTGTACTTGCAACATGCATTGAAACTGGGCCACAATGTGGAGTTTTTCATTGAGGGTGGCCGTACGCGCACTGGTAAACCTTGCATGCCCAAAAGTGGTATTCTATCGGTGATTGTAAATGCCTTTATGGACCGCACTATACCAGATGCTTTGATAGTGCCGGTATCGGTAAATTATGAGAAACTTGTGGACGGCAATTTCGTGCGTGAACAAAAGGGTGAGAAAAAGGTGCCGGAGAGTTTTGGCAAAGCCATATCTGGCATTTGGAAGGTAAGCGTATAACTATTTATTTATACTTACATTGCAGTTGCTCAATGTTAAATATGTAACAATTGGTTTGAAGAACATTTGAATTATAAAGTTTATAAACCGTAAAAAGTAATAAGTGTGAAACTCTCTTTTTAAAGTTATCATAAAAATAATTTATTTTTAGGCCCTGAATTCTAAATATGGACTCATGCGCATCGATTTCAACGAACCCTACTCGATTAAAGAGTTAGTGCAATCGTACAACAAGATTGCCAAAGAGGATGGTTCGTTAAAAGTCTATAAACCATGCTCACGCACTCTACAACACAACCAATCTACCTCCTCGCTCTATGGCACCGACGTTGTGTGCGAAGAACATCGCAATCTCATTGACAGTATTTCACGACAAGTTGTATTCGATTGCGCGGTTGCCACATCTGTAATGTCTACGAATGCTTTAGCCTTCCTACTGCTCACACGGTACCGCAATGGTGCATTGGATCATGAAATAGCCAAGGGTTTAGACGAGCTGCGAACGACCTTAAAAGGTCGCAAGGATATTGGGTTCTCGGGCGATTCACTACATATCATCAACTATGCCACCGACTTACTGGGCGAAAACCTTGTGGTGCGATCGAAAGATGAGAGTGGAAAGATTACAATACGAACAAATGGTACAATAGAAAGCTGGATAGAGTTGGCATATTATTCCAATACTTTAACGCCGCATTTTGCATTACAATCAATAGTACTAACCACTTTCCATAAACTACTGCCAAAGCCTCAAGAGGAGCAGAACGAAAAACTAGAGTCCGGCGTATCCCGCAAAAAACTCATTGAAGCAGCATTAGAGAATTGTGAAGTGTATCGTTACGAGTACATCTTAAATAAACCCACGCAAGTGCTTTCAAACATGTTGGAAATCGCGCTGGATGAATTGGTCATGCAAGGTTTTATTAAAACTGCACAGGTTAGTATAGCGCATGCTTTAATAAACTACTTTTGAACAAATAAAATCGTTTGGATTTTGTAGGCTGATACAGCAGACGCTCCGATGGATACTATTCGCATGGCTCGTGCCATTGCTTCGTATATAGAATGCAATGACTTGGATCCGGACGATGACGATGCCGACGATTATGTGAACGTCAACCATGCAGAGGAGCCAGACTTATTTTTAGTTCGCGAAAACATAACCCAACAAAAAGCTGTGTGCGAAGTGTTGGCTCCATTTGCTCAGACCTATCTGATCGTGGCGGAATCACTATTTATTTTGTATAAAAACTCAATGCTCGAAACAGAATTTATAAAATTCGTGATGAAAGAATTGAACAGCAGGGTGAACAACAAACTGTGTCCTTATCGTAAGTAGTACACGTCTTAAACACGCAATTTGTGCAAAATCAGGTTGACATCTCATTTCTTACAGCCGAAAGTATATCCACCGATTCCGTGCGAAATTGCCTAAAAGTACTCGAAAAATGGTATGTGATTGAGATAAGCAACCAAAGCGGTTTGCGTCTACTGGCTTTGGGCAGTCTCTATGAAACGTCCCGCGACTCATTGAAAAGCACTGTACAACGCATGTCCAACATTGTGCCACAATATAATAATGGTTATTTTTAAGCATTGCTCCTTCAAGAGGCATAACATTGTGTACATTTCAACTCCTTTTTTTGTAAATTCTCTTTAATTCTTTCATTAGTATCACCTAGAAAATGTCCCTTTTGGTTTGCATTGCTATTCTATTCATTATATTTTACATATACATGCATATTATTTTTATTTTGTTGTAAGTTATGTCAGTGTTGTTTGTAAAACGACACCCTACTTATATTCATTAGTTCGTAGTAGAAGAAAGCTGAAGATGTAAATGCCAAAGTTTAATTCATTACTATAATTAAATAACATTACATTTAAACTAGAACTTTTCAAAACAAAATCGAACGAAAAAACACATCCAACATTAATTTGGATGTTTGTGATTTTTCATAGTCCAAAAGAAACATTTTTTCTGACTGAAATAATTTTTTATATATATATATATATATATATGTTCGTGTATACTACACTCGGCATATTATCAAAGAACAAGTACTTTTCTCTATTTATATATTTTGAGGAAAGATTCATATAAATAAATAAAACAAAATCCATTTTCTTTTTTAACGATCAATTGTTTCTTCTTATTAAAGTATGCGTAAGAAGGTACAAATATCTGGTTTTAATATTTTGACTAAAGCATAGAGAATTATACGGGAAATATTATTAGCAGTTAAGGATATAATTTTATTACTATTACTGGCCAGTTATCTTTTATTGGTCAGTAATAGTAAAATCTATCATTAACATTGATTTTATGGTCGAAATTTCCCCAGCATTACGAGTAATGTTTTTTAAATTAATTTAATTAAAACGCATTATTTGCTAAAAATTACTTAAAATAGAAAATCTGAGTATGCAGTTCCCATGGAATAAGCAAAAAACGTGAGGGAGTGCTGCTCGAACCCAGTATCTAAAAGTGTGTATATTCAAACTTTAGGTAGTTCTATGAAGTAAGAAATTATAAAAAGATAATGAAGGGATGAAAGCGTTGTCGTTGAGTCATTTTCAAAGACAGACAATCTTCTGGAAAATGACCATAGAAGAGAGTCGAGACTTAAATACATTTTATTTAAAAAAACGTATTGAAATAGATCACAAAGTAAACAAGATCAGAAAATACGGTATGTGATGTGAACCGATGGATATAAATCAAATTTGAGTTGGTTCTTAAATTTTAAATAAATCGTGATTATTGGATTTTGATTGATGTATTTCAGATCTTATGCAGTAAATCACGCATGTGTCAAAAAAGGTTTGCGTGGTTCGCGCCATATTCAAAAAATATTCGTTAAAAAGCTCAAATCGACAGGAAAACGAATGCGATCGATATCCATCACAAACCGGAATGTATCCAAAAATTCATTTCAATTATGTATTGCTCAAGTACTTATTTCTCGGAAAGATATTTTCGAAATTTACTAATCAGATATGTTAGACCAAAAATCAAGTCATCAATCGTCAAGTTAAGAGCTGATAGACTATATCAACGCATTTTTTTTAAAAAATCAATTTTACACCCTCATAGTTCATTTCTTGTTAGCCCTACTTAGGGAGTTAAGCTTGATAACACTTCAGCTAAGTCTGCGTCTGATTTCATTCGGATCGCTTTAAGCTGTTGGAAATATCAGAATTATTTGCAAAAATGGTAATTTCAACTTGCATTGTTTGATAGGATAATGGACCGAAGCACGCCTTTATCAATTTGAGCTGCATAATATCGCTGTGTTCTCTCTAAAAATAAAGTTGACTCTTTAGGATCACCAATGGCAATACTGAATGCTTTTAGTAAACCGTACGATTGAAATTTTTTAATGTATGAGGCTGTTCAAAGACCCGAGTCCCTAAAGCTAAAAGCTTGTACCCCGGCCGTACTCCAAACATCAAATATGGCAAACCTGTTTTGTAAAAAGCTCTTTAAGATAATTTTTTTTATGCAAATATTTTTTAAAATTCCATTTACGTGGCCCTATACCTCCGGGGCGTTTCCCATAGTGTTTTAAAAGTCGACTAATAGACTTTTTGTTTAAAAATTGAAAAAATCGTGATCGACTTTTGGTTCGACTTTTTGGTGCCGGCTGAACAAATATTTTTACCCTAAACCACACAATTGGAACAGGGTATTATAATTTAGTTTCATGGAAACTATTTGAGCTAGACACACCTTTTAGTATACTGCTCGACTCAGTATCACAATGCAGCATTCATGTGCTGTTCAGCTAAAGCGTGTTATCCAATAACAGGTCTCAGAATCACTAGCTGATTCCATTTAACGATGTGTGTCTTTTCGACTGACCTTGTAAACAAACTACAGGTCGCAATTGTTTTTCATGAAATTTGGCAGAAGTAGATTGTTTTGAAATAAGAATGGACGCTTTGTAATTTGAAGAAATTCGGTTACGATTTAGATATAGCTCTCACATATATGTTTAGTCGGTTCTATGTTTTTAGCTCTAGGCACAAGTTAGTGTTTGGACCACGGATTTGCTTTATTGAAATTGGAGGAAATCGGTTCAGATTTAGATATAGCTTTCCACATAACGCCGGTGTTCCCAGCAGAAGGCCTATGTGTTTTTCCGATACATTACATACATGTGATGTAATACAGGTTCTTTTTGTGTATTGCCTTTTCTGTATTAAAATAAAAATAAATTGATAATTTTCCACATACTCGTACGTAGGCCGTTTTATATCCCCCACCGTATGATGGGGGTGTACCAAATTCGGCATTTCGTTTGGTACAACTCAGAATATCGAACAGATACTCTATAAAGTATATATGTTTTTGATCAGCGTACAATTCTAAGACGCTAGCGATGTCTGACCGTCCGTCAGTCAGTGTGTATGTCACAATAAAAAATCTTGGAAGTCCAAACTTTGCGGACAAATGTATTGTTGTTGCTAGTTGTTCCAAATCCATTCAGAGGAAAAAAGGTTCTCTCTCTATCCAAAGACTAATACAGCATCAGTAAAAATCACACTTTTTGGTGGTATTTTGTAACAAAGTCAGTACTATGGGATTGACCTAAAGTGCTGAAAATATGTACGAAACTGTCTTTTGTACAAGGCCTATTAAGGATTAAATATGGACCAACTCTTTTTTGATATTTTATTTATTTTTTGGTGACGGAATATTCGGCCCATTTAAATATGGCGAAATGCGTAAAAAAATGCAAAATTATAATAAAAAAATTCTTACAAATCCAACTGTGACTGGTAAAAATCTCAAATTTAGCTTTTTACTAGTTTATAATTCTACATGATTTTCTTTACACACTCCACGGAATAATAACAATTCATTGTGGACGGACAGTAGTTGAAACGGGTAATGTTAGTTGGGACGCTCTCAATACCTCGTAAAATGGCAGTTGCTGGACTTTTTGGCTTATGTTACCCTGATATGTTCACTTAATTCCGGTTAATGTTTTCAGGTATGATTTTGTGGTAGTTGAGCTTTTACGATTGCGTTTTGATTACAAAACGCAAGCGCACGCCATTACTAAACTGCCAACAAAAAAAGGATTATTCGTTTAACGTCCATAGTCTTGTCACCCGGGCTTCCATGGAAAACTATTGACGCTGTGGTAGAGGAATACATTTTTGCACTCTTAAAACAATCCAGATGTAATTTACGGCGCCTGGATGGACTCGGGCGCTTCAATACCTCATTAAGAAAGCCTTATTGGCATGCAAATAAAACGACCAATGCATATTTCTTAATTACCACAAATGTTTCATTTATTTCTGTAACAAAACTTTCCGATGGAAACTGCAAGCCGACACAAAGGCAAGGTCCTAATCATCGCTTCGGCATTCCGACCAATTTCGAATACAATGTCGAAATTAACACCATTTAAAGTCAATGGCACGACATCTACACATCGTTTGTGTGGGTTCACGATATCGAAGCGGTGATTAGATCTCCTAAATTGTGATGGCTTAAATCCCGCATCGATAACAAGTGTATAAACGAATAAAACTTGGATGTCCTTTAGTTTGTATTTTAACAGAGTAAAAAGTTGTATAAATTTAATTTGTTGTTTATGTATGCAAGCAAGGTTAACCTAATACTAAATGTAAATTTGTTATAAAACCTAATTAAAAACGTGAAAAGTCGGTGTAAAGTAGTGTAACAAATTGAAAATAAGTATAACAAATATAAATGCTTATATAAAATTTACGGAGGAGAGAAAGAGGAGAGAGTAAAAGAGAAAGGGAAAAATAATCAAAAATACATACAAACAGCATCTAAATAGACAACAATCGCTGATAACTAATAGATAAGATATATACGCTTTGCTGTCGAAAATAATGTGCAAACGAATTGTATAATTACAAAATATAATTATGTCATTTACATGCAAGGAAAACAAATTTAACAAAGTAGTTTATCATGGGTTGACAATGATATATGGCTAGATGAAGCCTCTTTTGAGGCTTTATCGTGCAGCTTCGCAGTTTCTTCTGCCGTTTTTGAAGCTGCAGCTGCAACTATTTTACCGGCCCTATGCTTGGTAGCTTCACCCTTTTGTTTCGTTACGGGCTTGGGTTTGCGATTCGCGGTGGTGGTTTTGGTGTGCAATCGCTTTAAGGGTTTCCCCTTTGGTTTTGATTTGCTTGTTGTTTTCGTTTTGCCCTTAGTTTTTGCCGTTATTTCAGAACTTGGAGAAGGTTCCTAGAACACATTAAAAGTACGTTTTACAAAGAACTTGTTGGGTGGGGGATTATGTTAACTAGTGTTAAATACCTTGCTCTCACTCTCCCTAATTTTTCCGCCGATCTGGCCGGAACATTTCTTGGAGCCGCAGTAACAGGTCTTCTTTTCATTGCCTAGTAAATCATCCCAGTGATAATTGAAAGTCAATTCAGTATTCTGCAGATGCGAACAGAAGCAAAAATATAATTTTTTTCAAACATTGAGATTATAAATAAATGAAGCTTTACCTCTGGAATATCTTTGATGGCAAATAGCCCAACACGATTTAAGGAGTTCACCGACCACTTTTGTGTCTCACAGTTGGGATCACATGAATGATTCATGAATCGCGCTAAATTGCCCTTGGGTCCGGCGTCTATGATATAATCCTTTTCAACGGACAGAAAATAGAAATTTTCATCGCGGTCCAATGATTTTTGTGCCATTCGCGATCGAAATTCGTCGTCGTTGATAATCTCGCCCACATATTCGATGACGAAACTGCCAGCTGGTATGTTTTCACGACAAATCAGGCCGAAGCCACGTTCCTTCATGTAGACGACTTCTAAACGTGGTGAAATTCGAGATTCAAACATTTGATTTTGACAACGCTCATGCGCCGGACAAACTTTGGGATTGCATTCATGGTAAAGTACACGATTCAGACAATTCGTTTCGGGGCCACAGGGATTCACATCTTTGGGATTACATTCGCACTTATTCACACTTTCCATGTCCACGTGAAGTTTAACGGGTGATACTGGGCGGTTGGCCTTAATACGCACATAGGGTTGGGGATGCAGCCTCTCTTTGTTTTCGTTCAAAGTCCGCTGTAATAGTTTCTTGCCCTTAACAATTTCATATACTTCCTTGGCTTCTGTAAGACCACGCGTGTAGCTTACATCAAGGGCCGCTGTAATGATAAAAGTACACAAGTGAATGAAGAGCTTCAGGAAAGATAGATGTTGCTCAAAGGACAAATCGATTAAGTCCTCCTTCATCATTCAATTCGTATCGGGTATAATTTAAATTACAAATATAAAAAACACGCTAGAATGCAATCAAAAAGTGGCTAATCAATTTGTCTTCAAAATGTCACCATATTCAGTATGTGCTTACATGTTTTCGACTTTGGAGGTTCAGAACTGTCTCCCTCCAAGTACAGGTACACTCTTCGCCTAGAGATCCATCCATGATCGTGTGTACCAAAAAACCTCACAACAAAGTCGGAGGGGTTATGCGTTTTTCTAGCAATATTTTGTGGTATCTCCGTCGGCGGCAAAATTATTGCCGGCCACCAGCGGAAATTAGTAAACTTTGCCCACACCATTTCTCCGTACAGCGGCATTCTGCCCGATTCACATTCTTCGCATATATAGCCCTCGTTGGGATCGATAGGAATTTTTAAGCATTGCGCATGCACAGCAGTGGGGCACGTCTCGCAACACACCACCTGACCACCACCGACACATATAAAACACCAGTTGACATTGATAGTCATGTCATGTTTTAAGCTAGCGTGTCGTGGACAAATAATATGAGCGGCTGTTAGAATCTGCGACCCTGCTGGTATGCACGTCGAGTCCGAGTGAAACGTGGCGGGACATTTAACGCATTTCGTTGTCTTGGCATTGCTCAATTGTTGGAATTTGCCCTTGGGATCATCGGACACACAAGTGTGACAGACATGAGAGGGACATCTAAAAGATTGTATGTGATTTTTGGAGATTGTTATTTTCGATTGGGGCCAATATTTACAGCAGGCAGGGTGGAAAGCGCGGTCACACTGGCTCATACAACATTTTACTAGGGGGTCCTCGCGTTTTCCGGACTCGGTAAGATTGCAAACCATACATTTACTGGGCTCGTTGTTGGCACATTCCCTGCAGACCACATCAGTTTCCGTTTCCGAAGTGACATGAGGTATGGCCATTGACAAATCATTCGTATCCATCGTTATTGCATCCGCCGTCGAGTTATTATTATTTTCGACATTAGAATCGTTTATAGACTTGGTCGCGAGAAGAGGGCGTTTATGGTTCTTTTTCAATTTGCCATTTTGAGAAAAGTCCTTGTGCAAGCATTCAGCGTGCAGCCAATAATGACAGTTCTTTTTACATCTCCTTAAATTGCCACCAGGTTTAAAGCAATACTTGCACACAGGATCGCGAGCCATACCCTTGAAGAGATACTTATTGTCCAGTTCAAAGATATCGTCAATAACTTCTAAAATAGGCCGGTTTACTGGCTTCTTCGGCTTATCAACCATCCCCGCAGACGTCGAGGGCGAATCCTTGCCTTGCTTGGGCGCAACATTAACATCAATTGTCAAATCTAAAGATGATCGTTGTTGTGATATCAACGATTTTCGCGCCATTAGATTTTTGAGCCGATTCGACAGACGTTTTATCCCGCCACTGTCACTGTCGTTGCCACCCACACCCGAATCGATGTCGTTCGTGGAATCGCTTAATTTACGCATCATTTGCTGGCGGCTTAATTGCTTAAGTGCCCAAATATTACGGACGGCTACAAGTAGGCTCTTATCCAATTTCTCATCAGGGTTTCCCTCCAATACAAAATCTTTCATGATCAAGTATAACGTTTTAAAATCCGCGCTGTTAAAAATATCTAAATCTTGCAATGATTTATTTGACGATGAACCTGATGTGTCAAGAGTCTGTGTACGCTTCTGATCGTCGTAGGAAGACATATGCGTAGTTGTTATTGTTGTTGCGGATGCTGCTGAACTTGTGGGTAACTCCTTTTCCGCACTTAACTTACGCTTTTTCACCGACATATTTTTGATGGGCGAATATGCCGGACTAAATGGTGAAGTAGATCGCTCACGTTTCAAGGTGCTGGCAGAGGCTACTGTTAGGTTATTTACATTTTCATGAGACCCATAGAGGCTTTCACCGTCCGAAGCGGACAAAAGACGTCCTGGTAAATACATAGATTTCCGCCGTTGTTTCTCATTTTTTTGGAATGATCTAAAAGTAGATAAATTAAAAAAAATCAAAACTTTTTTTAGACATACACACGATTTTTCGTTTTATCGGTATTTACGAGGGCAGCTCAAAAATAAGGTGATCTCCAGGAAGTAGCTACACACAGACACAAATGCTCTATATAAAACAATATAATGAAATAAATTCCTTGATATAGTTTTGAACGACACAGGGACATGGCTAGACAGTCTTAGAATTTTAGGGCGATTAATAATACCTTGCACGAAAAATGTAAATGTTGTTGTCGGATTCCATTTCGATTCCGACAAGAACCGGATTGTGCACAACCCAAAAAGTGCAGATTTATTCATATCGGTAGATATTTGCGATATGCGTTTTGCCATAAGCGGCGGACAATGGAACATATTTACAATGTAAAAAAATGGTTATAACGATATGTATGAGGTCTTCCTTGGGCCATGTACTCCAGATCCAAACATTTTCGAACATGCGTTGTTTTATTGGAATATTTCGAACACGCTGGCATATATTTTTTTTTGCATACTTCTTCCAAAACTTTTCTAATTTAATTTATTTGCGGTAAAGAAGTAACAACTAATCATTTGCAGGCTTTTTCAATTTTCTAACGTCGGTTACAATTTTAAATATCTGCTAGTGCACTAACCAACCGTGATCATATATATTTAATGAAAAGAGTATAAGGATATTACTTACTTGGATTTCTCAAATATTTCGTAAAATTTCTCTAAACGACCCTCGTATGAAACATCAGCTACCGTATTGGCCTCATCCACTGCCTCATACCAAATAGAAACTTTTGTCTTCTTCGGAACAAATGCTCTGAATTTGGCGCTTTTTGATCCATGCTTTTCCCGACATTCCTCCAGTCGTTCTTGGTATTGCTCTAAAGTGGTGAATGGCATGAGATTTTCACGTCGCACCCAGTTGCGCCGGGCGTTGTCGGCAAAGAAACGTACATGTACCATGACGTGTTGATCGCCAGAAATGTGTTCTTTGGTTGTAATAGTTTTGCCCTCGGGGTCGGGACAGACCATACATGGCCAATAGCAATAGTTGTAGATTTGTCCCCAGAACAGATCGCCTGTCGAGAAAGACATCCAGGATCCTTCGTTAAGTATAGACGATCCTTTGGCGCTATCCATGCTAATGGCGGAGGGCGATTTGGCAGAAGTAGCATCGACCACAAAGTCGGTATTGCTTTCCGTATCTGCAGTATCGATTTCCATTTTAACATTACATGTTTGTTCGATGTCTGCTGCAAATTCTGGACCTGTGTCATTAGACTGTGGTTTGGCATTGTCATCTTTTTCCTCACGTTCATTATCCTCTTTGGATTGAGGACGTTCTGTAGGCAATTTAAATTGCGCTTCAACGCCATTTTCAGACTCAAACTCAGACTCTTTTGTATTAGCAAGCTCTGTATTATGTTTGTCAGTATGCGAATCATTTTTTACTGCTGTTTCTAAGAAAGCTTTAGAAATAGGCGTACATGTTTTGCCTCCACGTAGATTAGATTTTTCTTTTTCAGCGTTTTTATCTATTTCGTCAGCCGCTTTCCTGCTGCCTTCGTTGTCTGCATGAATTCCCTCGTCTGGTTCTGAACTCAGTATGTCGGAATGTGCTTTGTTTGTATTTCTTGGCTTCATGTCTTCGGAGTCGGACGAACAATCATTTTCTGCAGCTATAGCCGGACTTGCTATGGGCGTATTGACACTTTCTGCAATCGTTGCTTCTGTATGATTGTCAGAATCCGTGGAATACCCATTTTCTGAACCAGTCTCAGGGATTTCCTTATATGACTCCAATTCCTCACGTTCCTTTTCGTCTGTAGAATCTGTTGAAAACCTATTCCCTAAAGCTGTATTTGCAATATGTTTGTCAATTGTCTTCATTTTCCCCGCTGTTTTTGTGGGACCGTCTTCTTCTTTTTCTATCTTTTGTGCATTGTTCTTACTTAGCTCAACTGCGTCACCCCCCTCTTCTTCTTGTGATTTATAGTCGCCATCATGCATACCTTGCTCGTCTTCCCGATCTTCTGTGGTCCACCTACTATTATCGGCATAGCATTTTTCTTTGTCCATGTTGCAATCATCCCGGGGTAAAATGTCGCTGTCGACCATGGAACCATTCTTTTTTAATAACTTATCAATTGGACTGACAAACTCTTTTCTCCTTCCATTCTTGTGATCGGGCGTATCATTTGTCTCTATAGGTGTTCGTCGAACATAACCAACCGATGTATCATGAGAGCCAAATAACTGCCCAGCCATATCATCCGTTTCCGTGGCGTCTTTCATCAATGATGTCTCGGCGTTATTGCTCAAATTATGGCGTCTTCGTGTCTTCCGTGTTCGTTCCTCGGTACTGTTATCTAAATTTGAGGTTGGCGTAACGAAGCCAATGTATTTTGGGCTTAGGTTGGAATGAAGGTTTGCCAAAGGGTCTTTTCTCCCTAAAAAAAGCACAAGCAAATGTAAAAACACACAATATCAGATGACAATTATGAACGAAAGAAAACAAATATATGTATGAAAATGAATAGCCAAATAACAAATTATTAAAATCAAATAGAAATTGTTATATATTTACTTCTGGGTGTCGACGCATTTCCACTGTTTGGGGTACTCGATCGTTCTTTCTCGTCGTCTCTTGCCACATTTTTGGCTTCTTCCGCAAATGCATCCGCCATAGACTCTTTCTGAGAATCGTCAATATTCTCCTGGTTTTTGTCCCGTTCCGTCTGATGCGTTGTCTTGCTGCGTCTGGTAGCCCTTCCTTTCATAACCACCGCCGAGGAGGCGTCGCCAGCAGTATCGACTTCGCATTCCATTTTAAAGCTTCCAATGTTTTGTTTCTTAACTAACATGCAACGCGCGTGTGTGCTCACTGTACAGCAAATCGATTTTGCAACTTTCGTCTTTTAAGTAAAATGGGATACACTTTCGCACCAACTTTATTCACAGTTTTTTGCACAATCTAGGTAAATAAACAAAATAAATGTCTAAAAAGAAAAAAATTCGCGTTCAACGCTACTCTGTCAATTATTGTACGTCTCGGCATTTGTGGCTACCGCGCCAAAAATTTGTTGCCCTTCTTCTAAGAAAACAGGGTTGAGTTTTAACACTACTGTCAGCAATATCGTTGTGGATATTTCAACTACCGACTACTCGCCGCTTAATACTATTAAGGGCCACGTTAGACGATAGAATTTTGTAAAATAAAAATGAAGACTATTATGACAGTGGCGACACGACAAAACGCAAAATAATATATAAAAAATAAAATATTTTCAAATGACTTTTTTAAAATGGTTTATTACAGACTAAGAATCAAATTAGGATCGTGACATTTTAAAAAAATTACACATTTCGACGAAAAGGCTTTGTTGTGAACGAAGGGTGGTCACGTAAAAGGAACGATTTCTTTGTGGTTGCGTTTTGTCGTGTGGCTACTTAATTGGAATAACAATCCTTTAGAAAGTTGTACGTTTAGATGCTCAGAAGCCAAATTAATTTTAATTTTTATAATGTTTTTAAAACGATTATGTACCAATTGCAATCAAAACGTTAAAAAAAAGTCAAAAAAGGGAAAAATAAAATTCCTGAGGTTCATTCTTGCAACCTTGCAAGAATAAAGCTGATTGTCTAGCTTAGGTGTCGCTCGTTGAAAAATGTAAAAAATAAAATTTTAATATGCATTAAAAATGTTTTAAATGTGGTAACAAATTTGTCGCTGTCATTTTTCAGCACAAATAAAGAAAAAAATTGCAAAGCAATTTGCATTTATATTTGATTCGATTCTTCTGTTTCCCAACTTATTAAACCAAATTAAAAAAATATTTTTTTTGTTTAATTTTATTGCACAAAACAACGGTGCGACAGACGGCAATAACAACAAACCCACGTGTGCTTCAAGAGACACAATTGTATCCGCAATTACTGTGTGGTTTTCAACAAGACGGTGCATCTAGCCACATACTACGCGTTACAATCGATTAACTGAAAGTCATATTATCTCGAGAAATGGTCCGGTCGAATGGCCATCTAGTTCATGCAATTTAATGCCTTTGGATTTCTTTTCATCAAGTCATTGGTCTATGCAAACAAGCCAACAACTGAAAACCAGATCAGAGCCAACATCCACCGCCAAAAATTTGGTCCGAAGAATATATCGCTGTACATGGGCTCGTGGTGGCCATACGACCAAAATCGAATTTCACAACAATTGCACTACATCTGGAATAAATTTGATCTCAATATCTTAAATATTTTGTGTTTTATTAATATATAAAATTGTTATGTCCTTAATGGTAAAACCTGTGTAAACCAGATATTTTTTGGTTTTTAATTTAAAATGGCTGAGATCTTTGTCTTTGTATCCAAGCCATATTCTTTTTAATCACGAGGTGATGTAATTATAAATACTTTTATAATACAGTTTTTTCATTTTTTCATAAGCAAAACGAAATGACTTCGTCCCCAGAAACCGCAGCAGGGCGTGCGACCACACAACATCACGATGTCCAGAAGCGAAGTTCATAAACCAGATATAAAACAAATCAATTTAGCAAGTATACTATTTATATGTGTCTACCAGGATGCTACGGAAATGAATCAGAGGCCTACTGAATAAAATAAGGTTCATTAAAACAGCTAAAAACAGTAATAATTATCCAACATGAAAAAACTTACAGGAAAGCTACTAAAGTAATGATTTGAAGGTAATCTAAAAATCACTATGATGGTAAAGTTGTACAAGTTTTTTGTTATATTTGTGTTAGCAATAATTTAACATTCTTAACCGCAGCGGCAGTTATTGACATTTTTTATTTATTCACTTTTTCCCCATTGTTTTTGACAAGTCAAATTTATTCATATATTTGTTTAAAGTCGTATTGGTCTAAATGTTTTATTTTCATTTTAAAAGTTCAATATTAATATAAAATTTCGTTTGTCCGCTTGTCTTAGCCACAATCATGCACATTGATTACGGGAAGTTATTTTTTTCTTTGTAAAGTTTTATTTCGTATCATACCAAAAAAATCAAATTAACATTTTTTATTGTGTTTTTAATTACACAAGCGCTATCAGAAAATCTAAAAGTTTTACGAGAAATAGGATTGATATACAGCCAGTGCACAATCTTGTAGATGACGCATGACCAACAGCCCTTTGTTATGTATTTTAAATGGCCGAGCATATTTGGTTTGCGAGAGCTCATGACGGATGGCGACAAGACGCTAATTGATTCTTTTTTAATTTGGTGCCGTCTTTTAAAATATTTTTGTATTAACTAGTATTTTCCATCCATTGGATGTTGCAACCTTTTTTTTTGCTCAACTGATTGACATATTCTGGCAAATATCGTTGATAAAAGAAGTTTAAATTTTCGATCAAATTTAATAGGAAGAAAAATTAAAACAAATTATTTTATCACAAACGAAAAAAATACAAGTTTAGACGCCAGACGATTATGTTTGTTCGACAAGAAAACTTAATTCGTCTTTCGTTATGCGACATGGTTGTGTTCGGGATCTCAAATTTTATTTTTTCTGTTCCTTATTCATATTATTGTTTTTTTATTTCATATCTTTGTAACTATATATTAATAAGTACAAAGACTTTTAGTGCAATTAATCTATATTATATAGTTCGAGTATATTCAATTATTTTTTTTTCATTCTAGTTGTATACTATAATAAAAATTCAGTAATTATACATTAACAATACTAATATTAACTAACATATGTATATCAACAATGGCTCCCCAGCCGAAATGTAAATATATACAATAAAGGTAACAATTATTAGAAATAAAAAAATGGCTAAGGAAAGAATAGGTAACGCGAACTCAAAAAACTTCTTTTGAAAAACCTAGTTTGAATAGGAAAACGTACACAAACACATTGGAAAGTGATTCCAAATTCGACCACTTACTACAAATGACTTCTCATACATAGACATAGCAATACGTGTTTCTACTAAGTACAAACTCATTTCGAAACCCTGGCGGTGAATTTGAAACTATTAATTTGTGGATGTTACGAAGATCGATAATAACTTTAAATGGAAACCCTAGAAAATATATAACATGCTAAGAGATAATATCAAAACGACAAAGTCCAAATTTGTATTTTCCATTTCTGTTTTTTTTTTTAATTCTCGACTTTCTCGAACGTTTTTCATGCAGAACAATGGCTATGTACATTATTAGCATGAAAAAGGCAATGTTTGCAGACACATTTTTTAAGATTTCAACGACGTTGATCTCAGTAGAGTTTCTTTCAGCAGCGAGTTCACGGAATTTTTTCATTAGGAGTTTGAAACATCGAACTTACCTCCAGCCTTTACGCACGAGGTCGACGGCGCGTCGCCTTACTTACCGCTTCGGCATCAAACTTCTAGTTGATTTATTTACATATGTTTCAGTCAGTCGTAGAATAGGTGATTTGTGAAGAATTTGTTGAATTGAATTTTGTCAGAATGGACGTCCAACTTGTGGAGAAAATTGTCCATGAAGTAAAGTCTCAGGGTGTTTTCGATATGTTTCGTAAAGACTCGATGGCGGACGTGGATACGAAGCCAGCCTATCAAAACTTAAGGCAACGTGTGGAAAATACAGTGAAGCGGTTTTTGTCCGAGCAGAAGTGGACACCTGAAACAAACAAGAATCAATTAAGGGAAAAGCTAAGACGCCATATCACAGAGTAAGTTAATCATAATACACTTTTACTCCTATAATGCTGTACCGGTTTCTTGCAGATCCGGCTTCTTAGATGTAGGTGTTGAGCGCATTGTTGACCAAGTGGTAAATCCTAAGATTGGTAGTGTTTTTCAACCCCGAATCGAGGAAATAGCGTACAACTATTTAGGTCTACCGCCGCCCCCTAAAACCTACGAACCTCCACCACCACCTCTTATGCATCCGCTTCCGCCGTTGCCCTTAGGTGCACCACCCCCTCCGTTAAATGTGGAAGCATGCAGTCTTTTGCCTAACGATTTGGAGCAAGTTAGTCCCGACTCTGATAAAGTAACGATAAAATCGGAAGTTGAGGGAGATGACCAAACTGAAGTAGACATGGAAACGGATGAGAAGATAATGGAAGATGAAGATGAATCACCACCTTTTGAGCCACTGATTAAGTCAGAGTCTGATATTGAAGCTAAGCATGAAGCTACTAAAATCAAAGCCGAAGTTGATGAATCAACTCTAGGTGAAAACACCATCAAGAAGGATAATGAAACCAGTGACATGGCTATTAAAGTTGAGGTAAAAGAGAACAATGACAGTCAGGGGTCGAATAACTTTCCTTCCGCAACTGTTGATAAGGAAGTCAGTCAATCCATGGACTGTAGAAATTCTCAAGACTCGCAATTGTCTAGCGTTTCTAGTGACACTGGCTTGTCCCCTGTGACTAACGACGACTCTATCTTGCGTAGTTCTCAAGAAGAGGCGGTTACGGCTAACATTTCAGAAGAAGCCCAAATGCCGAAATTTAATGAAAACTCCAGCGAGCCAAACGGCATCAATGGCAATAAAGAAGTGGACTCTGCGCTACATTTTGACATTAAAAAAGACGAGATAAAATTCGAAGGAACTGAGCGGAAAAGTAAAGTGGAAGACACGCATGAATCTCCTCCGCCCGACGAACTAAAGTGTCCGTTGTCCACCGAATCGGCTACGGTAGAAAATAAAAATGATCCCTTTAAATATGCATCCAACAATAACTCCAATATTGAGCAAAGGGAATATGATTTAGCAAGAACCCCAAACGCTGGTCCAGAACTGAGTTTTGGTTCCAGTATTGAGGACTCAACATCCATACCCACAAACACTACCACCTTAGCGATTGCGGAGGAAAAAGAAAAGGAGCAGAGCACAGAAGAAAAATCGCACCCGGTGTCCACTCCAAAACAACAGCAAACATCCACCCCTACTCCAACACCGACTGGGACTCCCACAGCCACTCCTACACCTCCACCACCATTAACGCAAACACCCACTGCAACACCTTCGCCAGTGTCCACACAGAAACCCGAGAAAGATTATCACATAACCAGGCACTCTTCATCTACGTCGTCAACAAAACACAAAAAATATTCGAAAGAGCGCAGGCGATCCCACGACAGAGAAAGAGAAAAAGATCGATATCGCAGCAGTAAGGACAGTAAAGTAAACAGACATCACAGTAGCAATACTGCAAGTGGCAACAAAAGCAATAACAGCAAACATTCCACCTCGTCCAGCAAATACTCCTCGTCGCATCATAAATCATCACACGAAAAGGATTTAGAGAAGTCCTCATCCTCACATTCCTCTTCGAAACAAACGAAGCATTCATCGTCCGACAAACGTAACCACTCGTCGTCTAGTTCTCATAGGGATCATTCCTCGTCATCGTCCAACACATCTTCGAAACGTACAGATCAGCGAAAAGATGACCACCATGAGGCTAAACCCAAACCCCTGCGACGAAAATCAACAGACTCAAATGATGATGATGGTGACAAAGGTACGGGTGGGGGAAGTAAATCAAATTCTCAGCACAACAATAGGTCCAACACATCCAACTCGAGACATAAATCGAAGTCAGATGTAAATCAATCGCCGCCCTCCAAAAATAATGGTGCGTTCTAAATGGGTAATAACCTATGCTAATAAATATATACGACTGTTTCTCTTTACAGATTCTCAAAAGGAGTCACCTGAGAATTATGATAAACTACAATTAAATAACAACGTAGTTTTACTGAGCGACTTATTGGAAAATCCACATACACAATTTATAGACTTGGATACACAGGGACATTTGATCGGAGCTCCAATGCCCACGACGCCTGTGAACATGCCTCCTTCAGGCATTAGTAGCTGTATCGAAAATCACATTAACTCAAATGGAGATCAATGTGCCGAGCTGTTGTTTTTTGACGATAAACATACAACTTTTGTAGATAGGCTTAATCTCCTGAATGATATCATGACGTTGTGCCGAAGTGCTGTGAATAGTTTACGATTCGATCCATCAGTAGAGGAAGGTTTTAAAGAATCCCATGAGGAAGGCTTCAATCATATCGGTAGTGCATCATTAAGTTCCTTAAGTGACTCATTAAAGCGTAATTCCAACATTGAATATGAGGATTTTGAGAAGACGCCGCGTAAACGTTGCAAATTGAGTAAAAGCGAAGAAAATGTGCTGAAAACATCGCCAACGCCTTCGGATATAAGCGTTAGTTCCAAGGAGAATGATGAAATCGACAAAAATACGGGTGCGTAGAGACGTTTTGCAATTATCCTTCGGCTTATGTTTTAACTTTCTTTCATTTAACTATTTTGTGTCAAGTTATTTATTTCTGTTTGAGTTGGTGATTTTGAAATAGCAGTTGTGATATACGAACGTAGCTAACCTCTAAAAAAAATGAAAGCAATTATATTCCGTACCTAGTGACATGATACATACTGTTTCTAAAGTCTACATCTAGGACAAATAAACATTGCTAACTTCGGTTAATAATGGGAAAAGCTAAATTCTGGAGAAGGGGCTATTGTTTTATGGCTCTAACATTTTTAAGAACTGGGACAAGCAAAAAAGAACATGTTTAAGACATTTCGACAAGTAAGAAAATGTGAAAAGAAACAATGCGAGAAAAGCTGTAAATAGATAACCTGGGATGGCCTTGTAAAAGATACGAGACTATTTCGGATTTTAAAAGAAAAAAAAGAATATCTTTAACGCCAAGAGATTTAATCATGTGTCAATTGCCAGTTATGAAGTTTTTATTATAGGAATTGGATCTATAAATCTATACTAAAAGCTTTTAAATCTACAGATATGCATTCAAACTGAAATAATCACACTAATCACGAATAATCACACTTTGTCGAATTACAACGAAATTTTCATATTTCGACAACGAAAACCGTAATCCACCACATGGGTGTAGAAGGTTACTTTTTAAATGCTGCTGTTACACTCGGAGTTCTTAGTGACTTTCTTGTTATACAAAAAAGCAGGAAAGGCAGAACAATAGAAATAAAAAAAATAGAGTGATCATAAGAAGAAGAGATATAAAAATTGGTTTGGGTTTTTGAGACAACGATGGCTTAAATAAAACAAAACCGATTCCCCTTCTTGCAGAATGATAGATCGTAGAGACTTAGTATTATACATCGTTTATAAATATGGCTGACGATCATTAATCTTATCAGTATCGCGAGTATCGCTCATTTACTATCCCAAACAGATAGAATGGTGTATCTCGTTTTAAATGGCATTATCAACCACAAGACCGAAAAGCCGGTATGTGATTAAAACGAACGATTTTAACCGAATTCGGTTTGGATAGAACGATCACGAAAACTACAAGTTTTGTTCTAGGTTTCAATTTAAAGACATGGCAACTCTATGCAAAACACAGGAAGAACAGTGATGCTAAATAAATACTATTTTTTCATTACGATCGCTATCACAAGAGAATGAATTTCTTTAAAAAAATAAGTGACTTATTTTTTTTTTTTGGGCTTATTTCAAGAAAAATTGCAATCCGAGCTAGGTGGAAGTGATATTAAATGATTTTAATGTATTCAAATTCTTCTGATTTTGAATCAAAATCTTTTTTAACACTACGAAAGTCGCTATTAGATTATATATGTTTATAATATGTTATGACTTAAAACCTTAATAATATAAATGGAAACGCATTAGTTTCAGATTATTCCGAAAAGTTTGTTATACAAATTCAAAAGGTTGCATTTAAGAATGTTTTATTTTTTTATCTGTACACAATTTGTGCAAAATGTGGCTTCCTGGGTAACTCGGGTTCAAATGCAATAAAGGTAACAAATTATATAAAAAATTAACAACGCACCTTATAGAGATACTGATAAAACTTGGAAGGGAATTATAGGCTTTGACAAAACATGGACCAAAAAAGTGCAACTTCACCTTAGTTGGCAACAAATCTCTTATAATTTGATGAAGATCGGGACTCATATGTGGCATTTACCAACTTCCAATAGGGTTTGTCCTTGGCCCAATATAAAACAATCACCATTGACAGTTGTCCGGTCGAAAAACTTCTAGTGTTAACTTTATCGTAATTCATAATAACACAAGTCGCATTTCGAGAACGGCAACCGCAATAAGAACGATTGTACCCGATTTCGTACAATCTAGTCGGGGCGTTCTCATTTGTAGTTTTTGGTATACTGCTGCATAACTAAAAATAAATTTTTAAATTCGCTGTAAAGACAAAAATCAATCTAGTCAGCTAAGACGCTAAAAATGTACTTCGAGGGATAGAGAGGGCCATGTCTATTTTTTACGAAAGCTAAGTACATTAGATATGGAAATTGATAAATGCTAATATTTGCAGATTTTATGTTGTTAATCTTTTGTTAAACATGTGTATGATTTGTTGATTTAAATCGATCGATTTGCGGTTAAAATACATTGTGCGCATGGTTCTTAACGTGAAGATCTTAAAAACGTATGTGTCTTTGAACAGCAACAAATATATTTAAAATCCGATTACTATTGTCGTTTGCTGAGCTTAGCACTTCTTGTTGTGCTCCTTCAAAGCCAATATATCATATATACGATACATGTTTCATACTGCGTCAATGTAGGTTAAGTAGCTTAAGAGGTCGCTAACTTTGAAAAATTGTGTTTTTTTACAGAAAAGTATTAAAAAATGCCATAACACGTTGGAAAACTTTAGTCGGATTGTTCTAGATATCTTATTTTTTTGTTATATTCTGTTTTTTTTTGCCAAATATGTTGTATTAGTGTAGAAGATATTCGCATGTCTAGATTGGTTTTTAATTCTCAAATTTTCTTTTCAAAACCCCATCTCAGACAGATCACAATGCGTTCAACATATTTTGTTTGTTTTGTTGTATTCGATGCATATTGTTTATACAACTTTGTTATTTTGTTGTATTTTGTTCTATTTCAATTTAATTTATTTCATTTCATTTATCATTTACATTTGGTTTAAGAATAGTCTAATAGTGGCTTTGCGTATATACTTCCACTCGCCTATTTCTAAATATTTAACTCAAAATGCATTTTGAAACTGACAAATATCGTATCGGTCGATCATAGCGTTCGCATTAACTATCAGTAGCATGTTTTTTCTACTTTCACTACTCGTACAATGTACCTCCTCAGACAAATAGATGAAAACTTTAATAGACAAGTGTGTGTGTTTTCGATCTATTGCAATTTAATTGCAAAACGCTCGCAGGCACGCACTCTCAAACTCAGAGAAACTCAGTTTAGTTTATTCCATATAATGCTCGTACACGTTTTGTAAATGTTTGTATATAAATACAATATAATTAAGATTCAAATCAAGTGTTTCGGGGTAAGCATTTCCATTTTGTTTGCATTGCTATATAACATTTTCTACAAAAATCCATGCTACCTACATACATATCATCATTTCGAATTCCATGAATGAGCCGACATTCATGTGTCGGGCGAATAATATCGACATACATTTAATGTATTTTGCTTCTTTAGATCTTTCTAAGAAACTGGATCGCCATAAGGCGGCAATACAAAAACTGTCGCAGCAGCAGCGTTACTCGAGTGATGATTTATATAAGCCGCGTCCGATATTGGGTCAACGCTCGAGGCGTCGAGGCATGGATTCTATAGTTTAATTACTTTCTTTCTTTCTCTTTGTTTATTATGTTTAATATTAATTCTTTATGAGCAATTTTAATTTATTATTAAGTATTCTCTTTTATTATTCAACCATATAAACATATTTTGAATAAATGCTTGAATTTACACATGATTTAATTACATGTTGTATTTGAAACTGTTGTGTATTTGAATTTTTAGACACATCCGCCCGAGACTTTAAGATGGATGTATCAACATTTGTGTCCTCACTGGAGGCTCTTAATTCGTGATTATTAGCGAATGAGGCGGTCACTTGTTTTACAGTCAAACGAATCTGAGAAGGATGACACTTCTAATAAAAACGACTTGTATTGGCGGCCGGCTACGTGTCCTTTTGATCTATATTCCTTGCAGATGGCCAACTATATGCCGGTTTTAACAGAACAAAAAGTCTTTGTGTGTGCAATATTTTGTTCGTAATTTAATTACCGTCAACGATAGGAGCAGGCCAAATCATGGTTAAGAAATATGATGAAATTTGGTTTGAGGTTTACCAGCACTCATGTGTGATATCATCGGAATTACTAAAACGAGTACGAAAAATGTATGTCTCTGGTTTTGTTTTTGATCGAAATTGCAGAAATCACAAAAAAATATTTTTTTAACTACAAAACTCCTACAAATGTAAGTTTTCGCAAAAGTAATGTCTTATGAATTTTACATCTTAAAAAACTTTCGTAAAAACAGCACATATTTTTATACCCTCACCCTACATGGTAGGAGGACAAAAGTGTTACGCATCACAAATAGCGTTAAGGACCCTTCTTATATTTTACCAAATTCGTTTCTTTATTTATTATGCAATTGAGCCGTGCCCGTGTGCTTTTGCACTTTTTACAGAAGGTATGAAATTAACATTGTGACATTACTTTTGCGTCACCTTGTGTAACACAGTAACATCCCAATTCCAAAAACAACAAGATTCGTTTAATTTTATGCCTTGATAACAAGACTAGATATCAAAATTACAATTATCAAGTCATTTGTTAACAGAGTAAATTTTGATCATGGCCAGAGAAAAAGTATTGTCTTAGCCGATTGAGTACTAAGACTAAATAGAGGCCATTACCTACAAAATTTGAACTTTTTGTTTAAAAATCGCGTGACTAGTGCGGTTTTGCTATCCAGTTTTATCTATCGAAGTTTAACCTTAAACACCTCTAATAATTCAATATACGCCGAATCTGAAAAGAAAATACGCTAAGCGATTTGATAGCACCCAATACGTAATTTTTGCATAAGTTTATGGCGATCAGAAATTGTTGAAAGTTCCACAACCATAGTGGGCCTAAAATATTAAATTTTAACTAAAAAAAATCCATTTTAAATGCTATATTGAGGATATATCTTATAACCTAAAGACATATAAAGAATAAGGCATGAATAGACGAGTTTTATCGAACAAGCGAAATAGGGAGACTTAAACCTGCTAAGGCGATAATTTTAAATACTAAAAATGTTTTATTTACAAAAAATATTTATTCTATAACTTTATTACAAAAAAAGTTGAGGAGAATGCGTTAAGTGAATTGAGGCTTACGCAATTTGCGCTTTTGCATTTTTTTTCTTTAAATTAAATTATTTTAAACAAACGACTATAACTTAATTTAAGTAAATTAAGACTTTATTCTATGATTTGTATTTCGCTTCTCAAATAAAACGTGCATATTAAAAGGGAAACAATAAAAAGAAAAACTCAATTTGTTTACTAAGGATTAATTTTACTGAAGTTTATCTAAAAAAAGAGCAATTAAATATATCCGGGTATGTGATGAGAAACGCTCGACTTATTTTGGACATGCGAAGGAGTTTTCGCGTTTTACTTACGTTCGATTTTTTCCAATTTGTATTAAAAAAGTGGAAAGTATGTGTGTTTTACTGTAAAAAAACAACCGAAATAAAAGAAATAACAAAATTGTAAAAACATGGACAAATCCGAACGTCTGGTAACAAACAATTTTTGATTTTTGTGTTGTATTACTCGTATATCGCCAGTGCATGAGAACTCATGTGAGAAAATTTTTTAATACAATTTTATAAATTTATACAGCGTGACGCAAAAATACCGTTGTGGTTTGAATGTTTAATAACTTTTTTATTTATTGGTTAATGATTATTATCATTTATTTTATTATATTTTTTATTTTTTGTTATATAGTATTAATAGGAAATATTTTTGGCTCAAGTATGAACAATTATATCCCGTAAGTGGCCATTTTCGGCTGCGCACATTCGTGCTTTTTCCTGGATATTTTCGTTCGTGTGGACCGTACCCTGACCTTCCGGTACATGGAAGGTGGCTTACTCTACCATGTTGTCGAAAATATCCAACCAAGCGGTTTATTGTTGGTTTTGAAGGTCCAGTACGCACATTAAAAAAGCGACGATAAGCACGCTGCGTCAAAAAAATTGACTCTTGATTTTTAAAATAAAATTCAACAATTCTGTTGTGTAGTGTTCCATTTCAAATTACCCAAGTTTGCTACACAAAATTCTGAAATGAAAATAAAAAATATAATAAAATTTAAAAAGTTATTATTTTGCGCCACACTGTATACTTGTACGAGTATTGTATGAAAATTGTTTGTAAACAATTTCGTTTCAATTTTTTCAGAAACGAAAATTAACATTAAATTTTATTTTTGCATCATTGAGGGGCATTTTTATTGTTCGATTTAGGTAAAAAATATCAGTTCCCGCCAGTGTGTGCTTGCGATTTCAAGTCGCTAGATCTTTGGCGATTGCGAACTCCATTACACCCTCAATGCGATTTGAAGTTGTAATCGTAAATGTTATGCGAATTGCGATTGTCTTCCCATTGGCGATCGTTATTGCTACGAACTAAGCATGCCAGCTGTTATATAAGTAGACGATCGGTAACTGTTAAACTTGAATTTTTTTAATACTTTAAAATGTTTCTTTATATTAATTCTATCTAAGCTGTAGTTTACTGTAATTAGCTTTATCGGCCGAAAGGCTTCTTAATTACGGAAAATGTTAATAAATTAAATTAAAACACACACTTGCATCAGTGCACAGTGTATGGAAGTAGTCCATGTCGAGGGCTGCTATATATATTTCCGGCCTAATAATGAAACTGCGAAAATTTATCATCAAAAATGGTTTTATTGTTTTTCAAAGTATTTTCCAGCATGATTTATACACTTTTGCATGCGCTTGAACCAATTGTCGAAGCACTTTTTTCACTCCGATTGAGACACCACCAAAACATGGTTTTGAATGCTTCAACAGCATCTTCTGGCGACGAACATCGTTGACCACGCATTTTATCTTGATGTGCGGGAATAAAAATAAGTCATTGGGTGCCGGCGGATGGTCCATCATTTCCGATCAAAAAGGCGCTGGTTTGAGCCGATGTGTGAGAGCACGCATTGTCATGGTAAACAATGAGGCGTCTTCTCTTGTTCTTTTTTTGAATTTCTCCGAAGACTTCAGGCAAACAAATTGTGGTGTACCACTCAGAATTGATCGTCCTACGTTGCTCAAGCGGAACAGCTGCCACATGAACAGTTTTGCCGAAGAAACAGGCAACCATTTGCTTCGAAGTGCTTCTCCCACGAACAACTTTCGATGGATTTGGCTCGTCTTCGAAGACTCACACGGTCGATTGTTGTTTTGTTTAGGGCTCATACACATAGATCCATGATTCCTCACCTGTGACGATCTTATAAACATCTTTTGAAGCACCGCGATCGTATTTTTTCAAAATTTCTTTGCAGCAATCGACACGAGCCTATTTTTGAACGATTGTCAAATTGTGCGGGATCCAACGAGAACAAACATTTCTTGCGGCCAGGTGCTTATGCAATATCGAATGTATGCTGGGGGAAAAAATGCCCAAGGATGCCTCTATCTCACGGTATGTCACATGACGATCTTGTATTACCAGTTCACACATGGCATCAATGTTCTCTAGCACAACGGCCGTTTTTGGACGACCTTCGTCTTTGAGCGAGCGTCGGCCACGATTGAATTAATTAAACCAGTTTTTCGCAGTGCTATAGGATGGTGCTTCATCGCCATACAAAGATTTAAGTTCATCGATGCACTCTTGTAATCCACGCCGAATGTTGTGAAAAATGATTGCAAGAAAATGTTCACGAATTAATTCAATTTTTTTTGCCAAATTGTTTTTTTCAAGTCACTGTAAACAACACAAATGATGGTCGTACTTCAAAACGTTCTGAGTACGTTTATGCTAAAATATGTCAAATTTTCCAATGGAAATGTCAGATGGCGCCAGGCAACACATAGTGCTTGGGGTCTGAGGATGGTGAAGAAGCGTTTACTAAAACTGCTGCCACTGCTTTAATAAATTTATGTTTCTGTTGAACGAAATGTTCAATATAAACTTGGTCTCAAATTATCTTTTAAGTGCTTAATCTTTTAGCACTTCCTAAAATTGGTAATTACACCCTAGCAATAGTACAGGGTAGGTCAAAAAATACCATGGGGTTTAAAACTTTAAAAACTCAGATTATACAATATACAAAAAGGAAATTTTTTTACACACGTATGACAAATAATGTCACTTAAATTACCCCTCTTTTCAGCTTCGCATTGATGGGCTCGTTTTAGAGCATTTTCCATTGTGGCTATAGCGTTAGAATTTCTGGAACAATGTGGCCTTGAGTTGAAGGATTGTCTCGGGCTTGTTCACATATACTCGCTCCTTCAAATAACCCCAAAGAAAATAGTCGGGTGCTGACAAATCTGGCGATCGCCCTGGCCAAAATTTCCGAATTTCTGGAAATTATTCGCTCTTCAAAAATTTGACTGAAAAGTGCCATTGTGTTTGGGTGCCATTGGGCAGTCGCTCCGTCCTGCTGAAACTACAACTCAGGTCTGTTTTCAAGAGTAGGACGTTAACAATTTCCCATCATAAACCGATGCCGCTCTTCACTTCCGGTTACAGCACTTCCATCTTCATTCTCGTAGAAGTAAGACCCGGGGATATTTGCAGATGTGATCTCACACCATACAGTACACCTAATGGGGTGCAATTGGCGTGGATAAATGGCTCTTGGATTTTCAGAACCCCAGAACCTACAGTTCAGCTTTAGATGTCAAATAGCGACTACTTGAGAAGTACTTCCATTTTGTTGCTAGACCTTTAAACACGTCACATTCGCAAATAATAAAAAATAATAAAAAATATACTAAAAACAAAATGGTACTACGCCATTTACCTTGTAAATGACAACATCCGGGTAAATAATGAAATTTTTGTTTTTTTTTTACGAATATCTCTACAAATTTGATTCCGAACATAATTTAGTTTGTGTGCAATACACCGTTTTTTCTATGAAAATGTACAAGAAATAGCACCGCCATCTAGCGTGAGTTTAAGGTAAAAATATATATCAAAATTGAATTCCTCAACCTCAAAAAAAGTAAAATACCACAACTTTTCAGGATATTTCAATTATCCTGAAAAATTGTGGTATCTTACTTTTTTGGGGTTGAGGAATTCATTTTTGATATTTACTTTTACCTTAAACTCACACATAAGCATTATTTTTATCAAATTTTTAATGAACTTTTCTTGTTAGTCAGTGTTCCAAAATTACCAAGTTCAAATGCGTGTAAAAAAATCTCGCAATGAACTAAAGAAAACCATTGAAGGTTCTGTTATGGATAATGTCAACGTTCAGTTACAATTGGTCTCATTCCATTCGCATTCAAAAAGTTAGATTTTGTATCACTGCGATATTAGACGCGTATTATTTGAGAAGCGTTAAAATCCCCTCTAAACTCCGCTACATTTTTTGTGTTGTGTTAAATCGCCAGTGCATGCGAAATTAAATGAGAATAATTGTTGACATATTTATACCCTTTTTTAAGTCTTACACAAGGGTCCAAAACCCGGTTTATTATAAACAACGACATATGGGTAATATGTAACAATGAAATTTCCCCACACAATTAAACAAAATAATTTTTGCCTAAATTTGGGATTTCAGACTGTTGCGCCCATTAACCATTTTTGGGATATGTTTAAGTTTGGTGACGGACCAAGGGCCCCAAATCCTCTCCTTTTGGATGCAAAAAACCCGCGCAATTTTCTTAAGAATTGAAATATGATAATACATTTCGGTTCAAGCTGCTCATTTACAATATGGAGAACCAAATCTTCCTTTACAACTTGACAAATAAATACAAAAGGTTGTAACAACAGTTTTTACGTCACAGTGAACAGTGAAGCAAAAAACAGCTAAATTTTGCATTTTTCGAAAACAAAGTCTGTCTTCACATCTTATTGCAATTAATCGCCCATGTGCTGTATTTCGATTTTGCTCGAAAGTGAAACATTTTTCCACAATTGATGTGCGCTATTCCGAATACCCAAAAAATATTGGGGTTTCAAAATGACAACACGCACCCTTGTGAATCGGATTCGAATTGAGAAAAAATACTACAACGTTAAAATTTAATATGTTGTAGGAAAATATTTGTAGAAACGTTGTTCATATTAGCTTTTATTTAATAAAATTTTATAAAACTAAAATCCGTTTCCTCGTTGATTTTCGCCTGTGCTTAGAAATGGAGACGCACATTTCCGCTCATTCTGATATGTGTGGTTTCTCTCGGAATGTAGCACACCATTTAAAAAAGAATTTTACTCTAGAAAAATGTGCGGATTAAAAAATTTTCGGAACACAGCACATGGGCAAAAATCACAATATTCAGCAATTCTAAATAGAGTTGTTGCCGGTGTCATTTGATGGTTAGTGTGCACGGCTATAAAAACAAGTAAACCCAGGTTCGTATCCGGGCGCTGCAAAGAAAGCGGAGTAAAACACGCAGTTGAAGTCTAAAGAAATTTAAGGATGTTTAATGAGTTGTTCTTTAACATTTAACAGAGAAGTTTTTACATTTCTTAGAGATTAATCTCTTACATGTATAGCGGTGGTTTAGGCGTTTTTACCCGGAGTTGAATGAATTAAATGCCGCTAAAACCGCATCACAATATGGACAAAATAAACGAAAATCTTAGCTAACAGTGTAAATAAAACACACCTAATACATTTTTAATAAATGGCCACCCAGCAAACGAATAGGCAATCGGCAAAATGTTCCGATTTCTTACCGAGTTCGTAACGAAATACATATGAGAGGGTTGACAACAATTCTGACACTTCTTTCGTAATTCGTAACGATTTCGGTAAGAATTCCCGATAGAGTTCAAATATTGTTCATTATTGTCTGATATCAGACATTGTTGGCAAATTTGGTTTACTGGGCACAGACAGATATATTAGTGATGTTTTTTTTTATCAAGCCTTGGTAACTAAGACTGGAGAACAAAATCTCAATAGTTGAGTTTGAGTCAATTGTTAAAAAGTGTCAATTTTGTTCACTTGTATAATAACTTCAGCTGCACTCGACTCTTAAAAATGTGGTTTAGAAAGTAAGCCTTTAAATTTCTTAGCCTCGAGGCTAAGAAATAGCTCTGAGGCTATTTAGCCTAAATGCTACAACAAATATTCTTTTTTTCAGAGGGTCGACAGGATTTTTCCTACAGACATTCCTATATTGGGCCTTTTTACCAACTGACTTAACAGTTTTTAACAAAAACACTCTAGTATGCGCGCAGGGGACACTGTGGGTTATGCATTGAATGCACGTTCAATACTTACTGTCATGGTTATTTGCAAATAAAAACGATTTCATGGATATTATTTATTTATAATTGACATAAAAACAATTTTTATATTTGTTTCTGTTTGTTTTTAATGTTAATAATTTACAAGTACAATCTGGTTGTTTTTGTTTCTTTTGTGGTGTGTCGTTTCACGATAACAAGTTTTTAAAAAGTTTAATTCTTTTGTTATTATTTAAGTTTGTTTTGTTATTTAATGATATTCTTATAAATTAATTGCAAATAGCATCGCAATCAATGTTTAATTCTAATTGATGTGTTTTTTTTTTTGTTTTTGCAACATAACTTTAGAAAAGGAAATACGAATAAAAAACAACAATATTTCATTTCGTTTTTATGACGTCTCTTTGTTTTCAATACAATTAAATAACCATGTGATTTAGAAAAATAAAATGATATCCCTAGTAATAAAATGCAAAAATCAGTAATGAAAAAAAAAAATAAAATAAATAACGAGACAATCAAGAAGAAGGAAAAAATACAACGAGATGCATATACATGATTTATAAATAAAATATTTCTTATTCACATACTGCGAAAAATCTTACAGCCCTGTTTAGATTTTATGGTTTTCATTTTGTCGAATTAGAAGAATATAATCGGCTATTGATTTCTTATATCGCAATTATTTGTTTTAAGAGACGACAATTCGATAGTTTTATTGAATATTTTAATTTTCCTGAACTGGGATGGAATCCAACATACAATTAAATTACTTTAACAACAAACGAAAAAGGAAGGTATATTAAGCCAAATGTATAATATATTCAATTGTAACGAACCTGACACAGTGTCAAGGTTAATTTATGAACTTTGCAGGTAATGTCTACCAATCTAAAAATCTATTAAAAATGTGTACGAACTAAGTGTAGCATAGCTCCGATTGAATATTTACAAACATAACATCTCTATCCAGAGCCCAGAGTCTTTGAAGTCTTTTTTCTTTTCTTCTCTTTTTGTAATGCTATTTACGGTGAATGAAATCGTCTACTCGTGGACAAAAACCACATAATCTAAAGGGGCCTTTCTTTGCATATAAAATAAAAATATCGTACTAAAATAAACAATTGTTTTTGTTCTCTTCCTTGGATTCTTTATCAAATCATATAAACGTGTTACTGGTTTCGTGTTTTCTTTTTGTGTAATTTTATTACAATTGAGTTTTTTCATTTTAAATTATTATTGTTTTCCAATTGTTTATTTTCTAGAGGGTTTCTTTTTGTTATATAACATTTCATACATAGTTGAGTTTTAAAAATAATAATAACGATTAGGGGTTGTTGTTGTTAAATATATATATATTACATGACAATAGGTTTTAACCACGACTCGAGTATGCATTTCAAAAAAGCTTTCATCGTTTGTGGTTCTTGGTAGGTGGTGGTGGTGGTGAAGGGAGGAAGGAAGGAAATGTAAGCCAATGGATACCAGAGGCAAAACTAGGTTTTGCAAATTCATTTTCGACTAGGACAAAGAAAAGCACGCACGTTTCCTTTTGTTCTATATTTTTACACTTTTACAAATACACTCGCATTCTCGCGCCTCTCGCTTTCTCTATCGCCACCATGCTTGTAATAGAGCGAGTTAAATCTTTCCTTGTTGCGGCCGTACCGGAAAAAGTAAGAGCGCGTTGTTTGGGGGTGCTGCTGGAACTCACAGGCGAGACACCTTAAACGCTGAAGATGGCGGCGGAGTGTTTTGATTTGTTTTGTTGAGCTACGGTGTTGGCGTGGTCTTGAGTGGCGCGCATTTGAACGTTGTTGATATTTTGAATGTTATGTTTAGATGTTTCATATCAATAATAATCAGCCTATGGACTTGAGAATCCTCTATCGAATGGACTTTTAACATCTGTGTGTCGTGTGGTCAAATTGAGCGTGGGCGCCGTCACTGAGGCCGACAACTCACAGACAGTTTTGATAGGTCCCGTTGGCAACGGTTGAGGTGTCGGTTGTGTTGTTGTCGTTTCTTTGGGAGTTTTTGTTTCTTCGGTTGCTTCGGACACTGGTAACACATAAGTGGCATTGGGAATTTGTGCATCATCTACGCTGGAAGTTTTTCGCGGTTGCAACATATTTTTACCAGTTATTGTTGATTTGTAGTGTTCACGATCCAAGCCACACAGATAGAATTTGAAAAACTCATAGGTGGACCAACAGATGGCCGTTGCTGGCATTGAGTAGAGGACACGGGCAGTCAAACCCTTAAAAAAGCCAAGAGGACCAGCCACAGCATTGATCTGAAAGATAAGAGAAGTTTTTAAATTAAATGTAAACAATTAAGTAGGGAATGTGGAAAATACATTTTGTAGTCGATATCGGGAACATTCGGGAACATAAAAAGTTTTAGTTAAATCTACTTTTGTTTATTGTCTTTATAGATGCCTTTTTACAAAAACTTGACGAACTAAATGCAATTGAAAAATAAAAAATAATGATCCAATACGTGTAGCATGTGGCCAAAAAAACGCCCCAAATTGTCCAAACAGGCTTTCAATATTAAATATGGACGTATGAATACTCAAATTAAATCACATTTTGCTACGAATCCATTTAAGGAGTAATTTTGATGTTTTTGTTGAAATTAGGGACGGACCTAAGGACTATTTTGCCGCTTAAGTAGAGTAGCCACAGTGGATGGTATATAACTGATCTTTTGCCATTTTAATAGAAACAACAGTCTACTATCAGAGGCCATTGATTCTGTTAATACGTAGTTTTGCATTATTTTTCGTATCTTACCTGTCGAATGGCTTCCATCATACCCTTGACTAAACCAGTTTCCTGAGTATTCAGCAACGTTTTCACAACATCCAAGGGCGTAGTTATCGCAGCTGCACAAGCTCCTGCGGCACCACCTGCTATAACATGAACCGGAGGATTATATTTTCGTTCATGGTTGAGCTACAGCAAAACGGGGAAAGTAAGTCCTCAATAAAAATAATCATTTCGAATCTTGCACAAAATGTTACCCACCCTATTCTGGAAAAACTCGTACGTAGTAAAGTGTATTGTCTGATTTGGTATATTCATTACCAACTGGGTTGAATAGGAGCGGTAAAAAGCTTTGAGTCCCTCATTTTGGTAAACGCCACGCATACAGGCCACCACCGATTTATAAGGCGAATTATACATTTGCATACGTTGTTTGATGACCTCAGCGGGATTGGAAACGGCATCATGAATGAGGGTCGCTATCACACCAGAAGCCACTGTAACAAAAAGTGGTTATTTTCTTTAGCTAAACCATTAAAGAAAAACCACGGGACTTACTGTAGTTTATATGATTGTGTGTGGTGACTTTGGTCATGAGCTCTTTCGACATTTCATAGGAACCAAAGTATAAAGCATGAGCTGGACCGGCACCCGCCACAACAGCCGTAACGCCTCTTATGGGTCTGCAAAGTTCAAAAAGTGGTAATTAACAACTTTTTAAAGACTTTTTGGTAAGAGTTGTTGTTGTTGTTGTTGGAATGTACATATGTATACCTCAATATACCCTCTTTTCTAATCATATTCTGGAAAGTCGCTGTGATGTTTAACTTCGAAGTGGCCGGTGATAAACTTTGCATGCGTGTCTGTAAAAAAGAGAGATAAAGGTAAGGTTCATTTGTAGCGATTTCTAGGAGGCATTATGAATGAATTTCAGTTGACCGATGGTCTTTTTTATACCAAATTTACGTGTATCAGTTGGGTCTGATTTTAGAATGAATTTGTACTGACATTTCCAAACAATTTGCATATTCTACAATTTGCAAAAATAAGTATTTCTTGGTAGATTTAACAAGTAAATAAATGAAAAATGTTCTTATTCGTAGAACAAAGTTACGACGTAGAAAACAAAAAAAATGTGTATTCCATTACCACACCCCATGTGTACCCAAAAAATGGAAGGGAAGGGAGGAAAGGGGGCCTTCGCTGCTCGGTTTATGGTATCTCAAGGGCTTGTAAAAAAAAGTGAGACTGCATATTTAAAATTAATTTTATAATTATTTGGATATATATGGTAGGTATACATATATACATTATATATATTATATATATACTCCAACGTTATCATTTTTATAATAGCTATGACATCGTCATATTGTTGTGGGTTAAATGTACAATAATACAAGCCTCAGTCTGCCTACAATTTATCGATTTGTCCTTTCGAAAAGTAAGGGCATAAAGTCAAGGTTTTCTTAAGTTGTTTAATTGGCGCCCATGTACTTATGAACGTGGATATGCATACATGCATATATTTGGACGTTACAATAATATACTGAAATCTAAGGTATCCTGAGCACTGATTGACGCTACTCGAATAAAAAGTTAGGGCTCCTATTCGTTATTGCCACAATAGGAATCGTTTCTTCGAACAAAGTTGGGTTGGAAAAAATCAATAACGACGGCTAGTTGGCATATCACGAAATCATATCGTACATATGTGCACAGTCAGTACGAGACTAACTATGTACTTGATATACATACAAGTATGAGGTGGTACTACATGATTTTCACATGATGTCGCCGCTGGCGAGAAGAGTTTGGAGCATGATAAGTATCGAAAAAACACAAAAAATGCAATGGAAAAAAGACGGATATATTAAAATTTTGCTGAAGTCACTTTTTCTTTCAGATGTGGCAAAAGAATGTAAAAAAGAAGAACGTGTCGAAATTGCTTTTGAGTGGATTCACCCGGCATTGCAAAATGTAACCGCTCATCGGTATACAGATTATTTTTTTAAATTAATAACTAATAATAAAATATCATGAAATAAATGAATGATTTCATCTGCGTATAGATAGAGAGAAAAAAAAAACAAACCGCAAACAGTCTAGTGCGGGGGGGTCTATTAGATAATTTATAAATACGAGTATATGCAGTTATTCGTGTATCTACTTATATATAGTATTTTTTTTGCTGTTATGTATGCACATTGCTTGAAACACGTACATACACTCCATACATACTATACGTAGTAAGTAATTGTGATATAACATGTTCGCTGAATAATTGTTAAATTATCTTCAAGTGGATTATAATTGATTTCGTACCCTATATTTTACTTCAAATAACCTGCCAAAAAATTATTAATAACAATTTGCATGAGTAAATAAATCTTTTGAAAGGTTTCGCTTAAGTTCCTAGAAGTGATTAGGTTTCCCAAATGTTTATGACACAGCTCACTTTACCCCCCACCATCAGAAATTGTATTTTTTCTACAAAACGTAAAATGTTTGAGAATATCTTTAAAACGGTAATGGCTCTACAAGATATACCGTCGTTATACTGCGACGTTGAACAACAGCTAAAGGCGTAGTTATCGCAGCAGCACAAAGAGTATATTTTCGTTAATGGTTAATAAAAATAATGATTTACAATAAATAAAGCATGTACATTGTAAAGTGTATTGTTAGATTTTTTATATGCATTACAAACTTATTGAAATAGAAGCACAAAAAAAGCTCTATGAAAATTCGATAACTCTGAGGTAAGACATTTCAACTCGCAATTTTTACGATAAATTTGCTACTGAAAGAAGAAAAGTCTTTCTTAAACTTCGAAAGCAAGTATATTCTGCAGAGAATAGCATCCATAAAGTGTGATTTAACCTGGCTCTACCTCATAGTTATCGAAATAGAATTACTCAATTTACGCTGTATATAAAATCTGGAGAACCTATTTTTCTGTTTCTGAAAAGGAATGTTGAGAAAATAATACCAACTAGCCATTGAATGCTAAACGTGCCACAAAAATATATTTGCATAATTGACCTTAGGGTGTATTTTCAATATTTAAAACAGGACTACAAATTCAGAAAACAAAAATTAAAATTCAAACAAGTAAAAATGTCCATAAGTTTAGCCAGGGCGGAACTTTAGCAAATAAATGCTAAAGTGATACCTTTTATCCCCTAAAGATAAAAATTTTTTTTGGATTTAAATGTTCAAAAGAACTGCAAAAACTAAAGGAAAAATTACAATATTAAATAAAATTTATTAAATAGGTTTTGTATAATTTTGATTCTGTTTTTAATATATAACGCAAAATAGTCAAAAAAGTCATTTATAAACTATGACTGTCAAAAACAAATAATACAAATTAAACAATTTTTATTCTAAATTCTAAATTTCCCTTAAAAAAAGATAAAAAAATACATGAAGGAAACTTATAAGTGAAAATCAAGAAACTAAGGAAAAATATTAAGAATAACCTTATTCTGCGCTTCATATAATGTAATGGAAGACAAAGCTTAAGGTTGTAAACTGTTTGGCAACATGTTATATAGTCGGGCTTCTCTAACGGGGAATTAACTGTCTGTTACAACTCTTTTTAATAAACAGCTTATGGTCATAAGCCATCTTCGTGGATCCTAGCTTTTTGGTTGTTATTGTGTTTTTAACAGACAAACAAACGTACGGGCGGATATACGTAGGTCGTCTTAGTTTATTTGTATATACATACTTATTTTCGATTAGTATTTCAAAGTAATGCAAAGGGTACGCCAATTGGAATTCAAGTGATTAATAAAAATTCTAAATATTCATAAGATTACATTTCAAATCCGTAAAATTTCATTTAAACAGAACGTTTTACGAAGTTAAAATTTCAAAAAATTACTTCTGAATTTCAGAAGGTGTCTAGAATTTTAAATTAAATTTCAAATAAATTTTTCCTTATTTCAATTTTTGAAAATTAATGTTTTCTGAAATATAAATGCAGTTTATGAATGTGAAATAAAATTTCTGAATTTTAATTGCTATTTTCTGAACAACAATTGAAAAAAGTGTAGTGGAATAAATGTCGCTGAATCTAAAGAAATTAAGAAACAAAAAGATATTGCTAGGAGTTTGGCAGAAACGGGAACTAAAAAGACTATTAATACTAAGTAGCAGCAGCATTAAATATTCAGGACTGAATAAACCCACAGCTGAACTGGAATTTGTATAATGAAGCCAAAAGGACTAATTTAGAAATTATAAAAAAAGTTGTACAGGTTGTTAGAAAACAAAACTAATGTATAATGTAGAAAATTAAGTCAAATACTTAGAGTATCGCATTCATTTGACATACCCACCGCCCAATGGCCGTCGAATTTACTCCAATTTCAGGTGACCGTCAATTATTCAGTCATACTCAATTATGCAGTTCACTCAACATTTTATAAGGGAACAAACGGAAATCGAACTTTTTAGTGATGAGGCATATTTTATGTTAGCTATGTCAACAAACAAAATTTACGTTATGATCACAAGTTTTCCACATCCAGGCCTGCACTGTAGGAGAAAGTTCCACGTTGCCTCACGAAAATTCCGGCATAATTATGCAAAAAGGTCATGAAAAAGCACCTCAGCACTTAATAAGTCAAAAACTTTATTTTTCAATAAAAATAAAATTATTTATTAATTTGTGTTGTTTTCTGACTAGGCCTGAATTAAATAAAACTAATTTATTTAATTTTTCCAAAAAAATACTTCAAAATTTAGCAAACAACATTTTGGAACACGTTTTGCACGACCTACAAAAAGCTATCTACGATATACATATGTTCACTAGAGCTACACATCTTAGGCAATAGTCGTCGCCGCCACATTTTGTGATATATGAACGCTTTAGAGACGGAAAGACCCACAAGGGTTAACAGCAAAAACTTGCCTTGAAGGCATGACTTGTTTTTTGTGTTGTTATCTATACGATGTACTACTTATAGGCACTGATAACCCTCGCACAACGTGGAACACATATATGTAATCCCTCTGGATGTTGGGTCCCGGGATGCATTAACATAAGAAGCAATGAAAAATCTGACGAAATGACTTGGAAGGGCTCTAATATAAAAGCGATTCATGAAATTGGGCACCATTTCATTCCACCGAATAATGACTGTGGTTTAAAGCAGCACACAACAAATCATCCATATGGCAAAAAACACTAGGAAGCTATTTTTTATATGGCTAACACTTAGACGATGTCAACCACAGGGAAAAGAGGGAGTAGTGGTTATTGATACTAGCCTTGAACTTTTGGATGTCTTAATTCCTTGGAAATACATTTGCCGGAAGTAGATACGTTAGACATACGGACTGTATGGCCAAAAAGGACTTCGATGTGTAGTGTAAAGTGCGGTCAGCCGACCAGTCTCATAAGTAAACGGGTTTGAATTCTAGACTGTAGGGTATCACTGTCGAACATCTTATGTTAGAAATAAGACGGTAGATGTCTGATAGGTACACACCATAGTAACGATAGAACAGCGAACCGCCACGCACATTCCGATAATACTCAAGGGGTGAAAACCCGTTCGGTACTCTACTATCACCTATCGCTCTCCTTTGAACACGGTCAAGCAGCCCCAAAGATGATATTCGAGCACCTGCCCTTGTTTGGAAGTTGTATAATTATTGAAAAGATTAGAATAAGTGAAATATTTCAGGCACCACATTAGATATACTCTACACTATATAGCAGAATTTTTTTTAAAATTTGCCATTCGAGGGATGCCTGTAAAATATTTAGCTACCTTGTAGTACTCGCTAAAGTGCAAAGTAATTAATACATTACCTCTGCTTATAATATAAGTATTACCCATTTCGAATATATACAAACATTTTCTAGAAATACTGTGCAACAGCAAAATAATCCACCGTATCTTTTCTCCCGTACTTTTTAATTGCAATCAATGCGTCACTATTATTGAGCGTTTTTATTTATTTTATTTTGTATTTACACACCCACTGACTTTTGGCAGAGGAGGCTTGCTCGCTCGAATTATTGCATACAATAGAAAATTGTTTAATTGATGTTTATAAAATGCATTCAATATCAGAAGCGTTGATATGCTGATAATTAAGACTTCCTAGTGGAAAATGCGGCAGATGCATGTGAAAACTTTTGTCATTTTGCTTCTTAATCATCTTGGTGCGACATGTGCGAGTTTGATAGCCAATTGCTGCTACTATCAAAATATTATCGCGTCACAAAACTTGATACCAGAGCACTCGTACATGCATGCGCTCACCTGAAAATACGCTAAACGTGATTTTATAAGATCGAAGATGTTTCTCGACCACACACACAAGTTGAACAAAAAAAAGGGGGGTGTTTGGGGTGTAAGAGACAAGATAAGATCATTTTAGGAAAAGGTCATATGAAACGGTGTTATTTAACCACCACCGACATTTTTAATGCAACAATTATCATGTGAAGAAAACTTGAAAAGTAAGGTTTACAACAGTAGTTCTCATGCGTTTGGGGAGAGCCTGGCCTTATAGAGTTCGGTTTTACTTTCAACAATTGCAGCAAGGCTTTCTGAAGAGGGTTGTCACGGACCCGAAATCATGATAAAAGTAGTGTGCAGCCTCGAAAATCAATGTCACTTTGCCATTTTGTTAAAAACTTGTCTTCTATTTAAATATAGAAGCAAGAGGTCTTGAGCCGGTTTAATCCCTGTTCAATGTGTAAAAGCAACAGACCGAAATAAAACAAACGAGCTAAAATAATCAATGATATTGGTAAGTAATTTCGTGTATGGAAAACGCGAGTTTGTTAAACATTTTTAAAAATTAATTTTTAAATATGTATGTGTTAACAAAAAATACAAAGCGCAGGTTTGCATAAATTTTAATATTTATTATTGGTATGCAGACCCAACAATAGAATTATATGAATATCTATATGTTTCAATTAATTTTTATATTTTTATGAGTTTGTGCAGAGGTGTGACGTTTGTAAAGGCTAGAAATAAAATTCAATGAGTAGTTTTTTAACTCTACGAGGGTTGCTACATATATTTCTGGCCTAGGCTACACTAAGTGTTGTCTGGCGCCATCTGACATTTCTATTGGAAAATTGACATTTTTAAGCATAAACGTACTCAAAGTTTTGAAACAGTGACTTGAAAAAATCAATTTGGCAAACATATGGAATTAACTCGTGAACATTTTCGTGCGATCATTTTTCACAACTTTCACCATCCTATATCAATGTGAAAAACTAGTTAATTGAATTCAATCGTGGCCGACGCTAGCTCAACGACAAAGGTCGTGAAGGTCGTTCAAAATCGGCCGTTGTGCCCGTGAACATTGATGCCGTGCGTGAACCGATAATGCAAAATCGTCTTGTAACATACAGAGAAATAGAGGCATCCTAGGGCATTTCTTCCACCAGCATACATTCGATATTGAATGAACACCTGGCCGTAAAAAAGGTCTGTTCTCGTTGGATCCCGCACAATTTGACAATCGCTCAAAAAATGCTCGTGTCGATTGGTAGAAAATTTTGAAAAATACCTTCGCGGTGCTTCAAAAGACGTTTATAAGATTGTCACAGGTGACGAATCACGGATCTATGCGTATGAGCCCGAAACAAAACAGACGAAGACGAGCCAAATCCAACGAAAATTGTTCGTGTAAGAAGTACTTCGAAGCAAATGTCCTATTTCTTCGGCAAAACTGGTCATATGGCGAATGTTCCGCTTGAGCAACGTAGGACGGTCACTTCTGAGTGGTACACCACAATTTGCTTGCCTTAAGCCTTCGGAGAAATTCGAAAAACGAAGACGAAGCATTGTGCACCATGACAATGTGAGCTCTCAAACATCGGCTCAAACCAGCGCCTTTTTGACCGGCCAATACGTCGCATTGATGGGTCATCCGCCGTTTAGATCGACCCCCAATGACTTCTTTTTATTCCCGCACATCAAGAAAAAAAATCGAGGTCAACGATTTTCGTCGCCAGAAGATGTTGAAGCGTTAAAAAACCATGTTTTGGAGATGTCTCAATCGGAGTGGAAAAAGTGCTTTGACAATTGGTTTGAGCGCATGCAAAAGTGTATATCATGCTGGAGAATACTTTGAAAAACAATAAAACCATTCTTGATGATAAATATTCGCATTTTCATTATTAGGCCAGAAATATATAGAGCAGCTCTCGTACCAGAATAGTTTTTTATATGCATTTTGAAATTTACTTTAATTTGAACAAAAGGCGTATGATTACAAGTCTGAATGAAATAAAATGAATAAATGGGTATAAAGGGTGACCAAATAAAAATTATGTTCACTAGGTCTTATTAATGCATACAAATGATCTTAATCTACTTTCTAAGAACGTTGCTTTCGTGGTTTGGAAAGAGTTTGAACTTGAATACAAAATTTTAAGCATTTCCTTTGATGCGACAAAAAGCTGTTTTGAGAACCAATATCAGACCTCTAAACGACTTACCGAATGAACATCTTGTGAATAAATAGAGGATCGCCTTTTGATGCGAAAGTGAGAGACAGGCATTTATTCGCTTAGATAGATCACTAAAACAAGAACAGTGAGTGGGTATCTGATTTATATAGGACACAGAAAATGTGAATATTTATCATCAAAAATGGATTTATCGTATATTACTAGCCAAATCTAGCGTCGACAAAAGCGAAATGAGCTAAAGACCGTATTAGCAGAAACGAGTAAATAGAATCTGTCGTAAAGGCGACTTTAGTCTTACCAACTTCTCGTACCAGCTTCAAAACTGACAGCGGTGCATATTGTTTTACTCGTAAGCTACCACATACATTTGCATCTAAGTTTTATAGAAAAAAGTTATTCGAGATGGAATTCAAACGTAATATTGTGTTTGTGTTATATTTGGAAGGAAAAACACAACCAGCTATTGGATGTAAGCCATCTTAAAATGAATGAAATGTTTGTGTAACGCACCATAAATCGCTATAACGATACAACACATAAAATGGTCAAAAAACTGAAAATATCCCAACAAAGCATCTGGTGTCATAGTCAATGCAATATTTTAACTGCAAATTGTTTTGAAAGCTGCTTAAGAGCCTTGGGCACACAAACATTTCATTCGTAGACAATGGACGTTTCAACAGGACTCGGCACCGTCTTATAAAGCTCGCGTGAACTAAGAATGATAAAAACCCATGTTTCACGATGCACTATTCCATCAGGGCCATTTTTAAGAACAATGCGACCACAAAAAAAAGTTTCCTTAACTAATAGTTAATTTTTTTTTGAAGAGATTAAGAGCAATTTCCTTGCATGATATTTTGTTTATTTTTAAATTGTATTCAATTTTTTACTCAAATAGAATCATCGAATGAAATGTGCTGACTATGGGATACTTACACCAGTCTGTCGTTCAGAAGATTCCGCATGTGAGGATCTTTGTTTGGGGGTTATTCCATTTTTTTTAATTTTTTACCAGCGATGAATGGGTGCTGGGTCGCTAGAAACGCTGTTTGCAAAATTTGGTCAGATTCGGATGTTTTATGTGGCTTTTAGAGCTGTAGGTTGTGAATGACCTTTGCAGGAAAATATATATAAATATCACAACAGTTGATTACTTTCGCTTATAACATACCATTGTTTAATTGTGGCTGCTCTGAATCTTTGTGTTAAATCTTTACGAAAACATGGACCGATATGGTTCAATTTTACCAAAGTATTGTTTTGATTGATGGTAGTACATTATGCGAAATTTGTTCGAAATAGGGACTAATATGGTCTTTAAGAGGTTAAGGTGCTGAAATCGGGAAGGATCTTTATAGGGGGACTATACGAAAATATGAACCTATATGGTACAGTTTTACAAAAATTAATTATTGGTCGCACAAAACATTCCATGCAAAATTTTAGCGTTATCGGATTTTCTTTGTGGTATCTAGGCTGCAGAAATTCCAATCGCGACCTTTGTGTGAGAGCAACTCGAAATCATAAAGCGATATAGTTCAAATTTAGTATAAGTAGGATGGAAACGGATGTATTATGTGGATTTTAGAGCAGTTATTTCTGAAATCGGACTTAACCTATGTTTGGTCCAAAACATGGACCAATGGGCAATAGTTTTCGTCCTTAGGCCGGATTTTTGTACATATAAGAGGTTAATACATTTTTTTAGGGCTGTTTTAAGTAAAAACTTGCCAACAGATATTTAAGTAACGTCACGCAGACACTGAGGCTAGTTAAAAGAAAACGTGAAAACATTTTAAAATTTTATAAGTTGGAGAATAAACTTTTATTCCTTTAAATTCCACCAAAAAAGTTGCATACAAAAAATCTTGCTAAAAAGCTGTTTTGAGAACCAATATCAGACCTCTAAACGACTAACCGAATGAAAATCTTTGCTTTCATGGTTTGAAAAGAGTTTGAACTTGAATACAAAATTTTAAGCATTTTCTTTGATGCGACAAAAAGCTGTTTTGAGAACCAACATCAGACCTCTAAACGACTAACCGAATGAAAATCTTGTGAATAAATAGAGGATCGCCTTTTGATGTGAAAGTGAGAGACAGGAATTTATTCGCTTAGATAGATCACTAAAACAAGAACAGTGAGTGGGTATCTGATTTATATAGGACACGGCTTTGGTTTGGAGAGTTTCCGCTCTATATCCCAATGGAATGAAAAGGAAAACAAGCAATAATGAAAATTTGAATATATATCATCAAAAATGGTTTTTATCGTATATTACTAGCCAAATCTAGCGTCGACAAAAGCGGAACGAGCTAAAGTCCGTATTAGCAGAAACGAGTAAATAGAATCTGTCGTAAAGGCCTTATGGGAACAACAGAAATGCTGTACGGGCCTACGCGACTTAAGTCTTACCAACTTCTCGTACCAGCTGCAAAACTGACAGCGGTGCATATTGTTTTACTCGTAAGCTACCACATACATTTGCATCTAAGTTTTATAGAAAAAAAGTTATTCGAGATGGAATTCAAACGTAATATTGTGTTTGTGTTATATTTGGAAGGAAAATCACTACCAGCTATTGGATGTAAGCCATCTTAAAATGAATGAAATGTTTGTGTATCGCACCATAAAACGCTATAACGATACAACACAGACACTGAGGCTAGTTAAGAGAAAACGAGAAAACATTTTAAAATTTTATAAGTTGGAGAATAAACTTATATTCCTTTAAATTCCACCAAAAAAGTTGCATACAAAAAATCTTGCTAAATTCGCGGAGTTTTGCAATTTTGTATTTTTTAAAAAAAAACACTTCCGTTTTTGTCAAGTCACGTCAGCACATATTTTGACTTAAGTCTTTAAAACCATATTAGTTGATTGTTCCATTTATAATTGATTTATAATTAAATTTCATTTCCTCTATTCACATCTATACTTGTTCCCAGAAAACCTGGACCAGTTCAGTTCAGTGATGAACAAGGCGAACACTTTCATCAAGAAATAATTACAATTGAAAAACGTTTTGAAGGAAAAGATAAAATAAAAATGATTTCCGAATATTGCTGGTCACTTAAACGGGATACTGATGATGTTTAATTAAAAATAAAACGGTCAAACAAACATTTCTAAGTGGTATGGCCAATTATTTTTTCAAAACATTTTGTTTTAATAAAAGTTGTTTGATAAAAGTCAATCAGTTTCTAGCGGATTTTTAAAAATGACACCGAAGTGTATTCGTTCAGTAAAAACACTCTCTTTATTATTCTGTTCAAAAATTGTTCGGTTCTTTTTAAAAAAATCTGTGTAAAAACGCATCCAAAGTTAAAAAATTACAAAAAATTAAAAAAAAAATGAGTTTACAGGAAAATACACAGATTTTTTTTCTGTGTGATTTTAAAAGTATTTACACCGTTTGAAAGACTGCAAACTTAAAATCGGTTGATATTAAACCAAGTTACTGGCATATAAGTGCGTAAGATCCGAAAGCCCGGGTTTTTTTCAGTAACTCCAGATTTTGGAGGTGTTTGGGAAATTTGAAAACCGGTTTCTTGTTGTACTAAGCAAGATCTACAAGAAAAATAATATCATTTCCCAGGTATTTTTTCTGTCACACTGTGTTATTTTAACTAAATATAGAACTACCTAATTGCTAAGTGAATGAAAAATGTTGAATTTTTGCCCATTTTGTTTAAAGTTTTTCTATGTGAACGTCACACCAGTTTGTAAGTTTAAAGTAAGTAGTTGGGAGTAGGTGTGTTTTATTTAGAAGACGAAAAACCACTTTTTGCTAAGAAGCATACGTCAAAGCCAGACTTCAGCATTCCTCAAGTAAAAAGAATTATTACCATTCCATTTAGAAATGTGATTCCAGATTTTCAGTTTTTTATAATGTTTTTTTCTTCTCAACCACATAACACATTTTCTGCCACACATAGTCAAATACTGTGTTTTATTATCTTCTATCGCTCTTATCAGAAAGATTAAAAATAGATATTAACTAAACCCGTTAATATGTTCTAAGATATTATGCTATCTAATATAAGATGTTTTAATAATACAAATAACACTATCATAACTAAATATTACTAATGAGAACTACAATTTTAATCACAATTGTTAAAAGGCAAACCAAGTGATCAGAATCATTAATTAAATATCTATAATATCTGTTAATAATAATTTTTTCCAAAGACACATGTTAAATAAAAATATTTGGATGAGATTTTTGAAGACAAGTTTTTGGTTTAAGTTACTCATAACAAAATATGAAATGAAATGCGTTCATTACTTTTTTGTTACTTTTACGCACACACTAAAAAATAATTGATGTTGTCAATTGTTATAAATTTACAACAAAAAGGTAGAACCTGATTTTTATTATCAGCAGAAGAGTAGACCAACTTACACCTCGAGTTACTGTTTTCGAGGGAATTCTTTAATATCAGATAATCAAAGGAACAGAACAGATTGGGCCGATGTTTTTGTTTTTTAATAAAAACTTCTCCTTTATTTCCGACTTAAGTTTGTGACAGGGTTCCTCAAATTTTATTTATAACAAGGTAAAATGATAAATAAATTTGTTGTATATTTTGTTTTCATTATTTAAAAATACAATAAATAAGTCATGAGTGTCATTAACACTTAAAACTTAACACAGCAACAAAACATCATTTATTTACAAAATAGTGAAGTGGGAATAGCGGGAATAGGTAAAAGGTAGAATATACGAAAATGGCGATAATACCAAGTGATAAGAAAATAGATATGACGACCATGCTGTTCTTTTCGAAAATGTTTAACGTCACCCAATACATACTCGTATAACATGTACCCTCTAAACATTCTAAACATTTTAAAATACAAATTCATGAATTGTACTGAATAATTTGGAATAATTTAGCAGTGTGACAAACGAAAGGGATATCAAATGTAAGATTGCGCGGCACGCGACATTTGATAACGGTCGTTTTAAACTAGGTAATACTGCAAGCAAAGAATTCAAAGCAAATCAATAACTATTTGACGTTATAAATTAAACTTTGAGTTTAAATAATTACAGTGCGAATTCCCCCTGCTTAGTATATTTCAATCAACGTGTATCTAAATGTCTGCATTAGTTTAACTGGGGAATCCACCATTTTATTGTGAACATGAAAGTGTGCACATCGCTCGACGCTTCAAGTTCGACAGATCGATTTGAGCTTTTTGACATTGTATTATTACGAAGAGATACTAAAGTTTAATGTCTAATGATTATTATGAATGTTTTATTTAATTGTGCTAGCTTGTTTGCCGGGCTGAAATAAAAGGCAAACGAAGGAGATCGACCAGAAATTATAACACAGGGTGGCTGATGAATGCTGCTAAAAAAAAGTAACATCTTTTTTCAGTGTAAACAATCGGTTCCATTTTTTTCAGAGAATAGAGTTTCAATGTAAAAAATAATGATTGGGAATATGAATTTGGATTGTGTGCTATTATCACGCATTGGAGTCTGTCAATTACGTTTAAAGAGAGTCTAGGCGCATCTTCAGCGGCGCTTATCCAAGCAGATGGACTATAACGAGGTTCGTGAATAATTTTTTAGAGCGTGAGACAGTCGAAAGTAGGCCTTTAATCGGGGTTCCTCAGTTCGGACGCAAGGAAATATGAAATTTGACAAGGGGTATGGTAGTACGGATATAAGCCTCAAGAGAATCAATCCCCTTTAGCAACGATCGTGCAACTGCTCTGACAGAATAACAGCGACAGATTCCCCATTATGCTGATTTCAAACAACTCCAAATTTCGTTAGCCGCCAAGGTCTCCTAACTTATTTTCTTTTGCAGAGTAATTGCAAATAGGAAGATTACAAAACAAATTTGGTTGATTTAAAGCATTGTATTCAACAACACATGCGTCACCGAGTGTAGAGGATATTAAAATTTAAGATTAATAAAGAGTTATCGGTATTCCATATTCTGTTATCATCCTTTTCAATATATTCAACAAGAGCTAGATTTTCTATATGCACTTCTCTTCAAATTTTCCTTATCATACTATTTTTCCAATTGTTTTCGAGAAGCCTGTTTATTGCTCGTTCATATGGCTGTTATTGTGAAGAAGAAATTCTTTTATAGATACACAAGACTGAATTACACAAACTCTTTATTGAGGGAAATTCCCGAGCCGAATTCTGTCTTTTGTTCTCGACGACTTCACATTTGTAAAATTAGCAAACACATAACCACTTATGTGAATTGAAGTGGGTGTAGTTTTTATTGTGAAATAATTCTGCGAAATTCATTTCTCTCGCCAAAATTAAACCGTCAATTTAGGGGAAATTTCGAAAACGTTTTCCCTTGTTCCTTATTCCGATCACTGGATTTGTGGTAGAGAAAAATGATGAGCAAAGAAGTGAGAAAATGTACATATTGAAAATCGTCACAAGGAAATATAGAATTCTGGGCGAAATAAATTATCCTTTTATTGAAGATAGGGGTGATAGATTATTATTTTTCTGGGAAAGTTATATGTAGACGTCTAACTTTGACTTAAAGCTCCGTTTCTAAAAAATTGTTAATTTTTTTTAAAACACGGTATCAGACGATATCTATGGACCTTGCCACGTTGCCGACTCCCAAGAATCAGAATGTTTTTTTAAGCTGAATTGTCGAAATTATGTTTGTGTTTTACATGGCATATAAAAGAAAGTGAAGCAATTAATTCTTTGTAGAAATGTAAAAAAGTAAACTAAACTAAACGCGTGTTCGATAGAATTCAATTTGAAATTTTAATATTTGCCTTTTTCAAAACCGACAGTATTATTGTCATGATGTAGATTTAAAATGTGAACTATTCGGTAATCGCATGTTCCAATATATAAACAGTACATTAGACACGATTCCATTACAGAACGTATTATATTTTTGTTACTTACAACTTGGTTTACTCGTCAACATGACTATTTTTGGTTCAAGAGAAATTTCTTCTATAAAAGATAAGAATGAACTGAACAAACTCTACATCATCAGGGGAAATGACCGAGAAACATTCGAGTTATTGTTTTGTATGACTGCATTTGTGAATCACATGTTCTCGTAGAAATAATTTCTAGTATATGTGGATTGTTTATTGCGTGTTCTAATTTAAACTGCAGACATTACAATGGTTGCAAGTCGCTTTTAAGAGAATTTATTAGAATTTTAGTTTAAGATATATTTTTGTTATAATGCGGTTATATTTTAAAGTCAATTATGCTAGTGCAACGCTTACTGGTGTAAAAATAATTTAAAACTAACGATTTTTCCTATATATGTGATAAAGCCTGAAAGATTTGCTAATTTGCACTTGTCTAAAGCTAGAATATAAAATGCAAAAAGAATATAAGATTCAATTCTACATCAGAAAAATCAACTTTTACAATAGTAATTGCAAGGATCATTTCTATGGTTGTACCTTTTTAGCTTATATATGTGGCGCGCAAAATAGAAAGGGACCTAGGTTTAAAAAATGTTCAGGAGAGCCATTTTAAAGATTTAAATACGTGTATCTTTGGTGTACCATCACTTTCATAAAACGCGCATATCTCTAGGAGAGAACACTTTTGGGGCATGGGATCGGTCTCATTCGATGCCCATTTTTTTAACCTTAGGTCCCATTCTCTATGCGCTGTCACATACGTATACGTGTACCTTTAAAGTAAAATTGTCTAAATGTTATTTATTCAAACTACAGGCAGAAATGCATGCAAGATTCTGTTCGAGAACGCATTAGACAATAATTAAAAAAATGTCATAGTAAATAACAAGGATCACATTGCTTTTGCGGTAATGATAACAAATTTCTATTGAATATTTATTCGATTTTGCCAGTTAGTTTTTAATATTGATCTACATGATATAAGTGGTGTTTCAGGTTAGGTCTGGATAACTAAGACTGGATAGCAAAACCGCAATAGTTAAGTTAGTTTGTTAAGAACAAATGCAAATTGTATAAGCATGTCTATACAAAGCATGTCACTACAGTTCTCGAATCTAAAAAAGAAAACATTTTAGAAAAATAACTTGTGTAGCCATTTAAGTACTTAGCCTGAATACAAGCTTATACTTGATAGTAATCCAGACTACATGGCTAAAAATATAAGTTTACTAGTTTTCAAGTTTTTTTGAAGACAAATACTTTTTCTTTTTTTACAGCGGCCAATGATTGCACTAAACCCAAAATAACATCTAAGAAATAAACAGCAGAAAATACGCGGCACTACGCCACTTTAAAACAAAATGTGGTTCTTATGTTACAATATGAACCGGCAAACCGTATTCAATATAAATCCTTAAGTTTTTCTAATGAATTAAAACAAATTCAACAAATAAAGAAACTTGATAAACAAAAACCGAAATTGGTAAGCAAATGCAACGTTTACTGATTAACTTCAAAATCAATTATTGTGCAATCAGTTCTTTCTTACGTTATGTACGTTAGGTGTGACGAGAAAGAACCGGAATCTTCAATTTGTGTTCTCCTATACAACACAATATTGCGATTCTCAGTTTTATTTCCTATTCTGCTTATAAATGAAAAGACGTAAAAATATATGCCTGTAGGAATTTCAACAGATTTGAGCATAGTAATTATTATCGAAACGATTTTGAGGTTCTTTCGGATTTTAAATTTAAGGGCCTTCCTCAACCTGTTCTAAATTGTACATGTCAGCATAAATTCGGAATTAAGTTGCGTTTAGCAAGTTGATATCTACCTTACGGTATGAACACTTTAAACAGAACCATGACCATTAGGAAACCAAATACTTGTATGCTTGAAATAAGATCATATCCATTTGAGAAATACGTTCAAAAATTAAGTTCTTCTGATCCACCCAAAGAATTAAGTTTATACAATTTCCGTAAATTGTTTTGTGTTATCTGATCAGGGTTTGTTCATTTTCTAGAAAGATACATACAGAATGTAATACATAATTGCAAACTGCGACTCATTGTTTTCGTAAAAGGCAAACTTGTCAATAGATATACAGTAAGACCTCGGTAATCCGCACTTCGATAATCCGAATTATCCAGTAATCTGAACTACGTTTTCCAGGTACATCGTAATCCGAATTGATTGTATTTTGTAATCCAAATAAACATCTATACAAATATGTTAAGTTATTAATAAACATTATATTAAAAGTGTGTCATAGTTTGAGCGCAGTCTAATTTTGCTGAATTCAATCATCATTACGCGTTCAGTAAAAAAAACAGATTTTTTTGAGAAGAAAATTATGAAATGTTATAACTCGGTTTTAAATATATAATTTATACTATTTAAACATTATTTTTACTGTGAACAATCATTTGTGACATACATAAAAATTGTAGAAACTATTTATAGTGAACTCTTTTGAAAACACGTGAAGACGAAAGTATCTAATAATCCGAATTATGGTCTGCAATCAATTATTCGAATTAACGAGTTCTTACTTTACTTGTTTATGTTACCGATATGAAAGATATGCGAAATGAGCAATTTTAAGACGATTGTGGCATTTTTAAAGGCGGAATATTTGATGATACAGTAAAAAAAAAACAGATTGACCTTAAGCGCAAAGTAAGGACTGGTTTGTCAATAAGCAAGTCAGTCAGAGATGCCTATGTTAGGACATTTGGAACAAAAACCTAAACACTAGATAGTAATCCTACAAACCCCACACAAAAATTATATTCTAAAAGCTATGTTTGCCAATCTGTTTAAACAGGGTATGGCAATCATACTCGACGAATCCAAAATGATAACAAAAAACACTGCAGACCCCCCTCTTTTAAATAAATCCCAATACTCTGTAGTCAACTACAACAAATCTGCCATTTTTTATACTGTCAACTACAACAAATGTGCCATTTTATATACTATCATTCTCAATAATATTTTTGCCAATGTTGACGTTTATGGTGTTCTTCAATTAATCGAAAAAGGGTCTTTTGTTTATAGAACACAGATTTCTATTTATTATAATTAATAAACGTGGTGTCAATTATAATGGTATCTTCTTTTGAATAATCAGTTGAAAGATTATATATACACAACTTAAAGAATATTAAAGGCAGTGTGTCAAAGAATATTTTTTTTAAATATCGGCTCATGAGAAATCTAAAAATGGGCAATTTTTTGCCACAACTCCACAGCCAATGGAAGCCATTCCTTGAAAATCGACAAACATCTGACTTTTCTTAAAAACCACTGTTCGTTTAAAGATTTGCGAACAGATTTAGTGCGAGATATTTTTATATGTGATCTGTCACATTAGATGGCAAACTTATAGAAAAGCTACTGGCTACTGCCAAAAGCTATCGAAAAATCGATTGCACAATATCGAAAAACTTTTGTCCTTACAAATCGGCCACTCTAAAGAACACCCTGACTACTTTTATAGATATAGACGGGCTGTCAAAAATATACGAGGGCAGCTCAATAATTCCGTGCCTTTCGAATAAAACACAATTTTGTGGAGAAAAAAAATTATTTCAACATACTTAGTCCAACGTACCTCTAAATTTTGTATCCCATCCAAAAAATACAATTTTTCTAGTCTATTAGCAGATGGTACATGATAGGAGCAGTGCTGCATTTCATATAACTACGACGGAAGTTGGAAGTCAGGGCATCAATGCTTGCCCTCGTATTGCTAAAAATTTGGTAATTTAAAAGCAAGGCACATTACTGCTAGAACATGATGACAAAGCAAATGGTATTGTAGAAGTCAATATAGGCACAAAAAGTCGATAATTTGTTTATTGGCGTAGTTAACAAGGATTCCATAAACAAAAGGGTGTGGAATGATGAGATAATGGTAGAGAATCATAAGAGCATGTGCCAAATTCTTACTGGCTAACATTATGCCGGAGAAGATTTGGCAAGTTTTTAAACATTAAATATAATTTATGAAAATCTATATCTAATCTTTTTACGATTAGTAAAGAAAAGATTTTAGTAAGAATAGCATAATTAAAAATTTGCTATAAGAATGAATTTTTGAAAACAACAATTTTTAATGTTAGCACTCCATGTAAAAATATTATTGGCATTAAAACCGCTACAATTTTATTAAGCCATCAGACAATTTAAAATATATTCCACGATGAGTTTCCACTAAGCAATAAAATGAATCTGAATATTTTTTAATTATAATATTTATAAAAATGCTTTCAATTTTTTTAACTTAATACATGTATTTAGTTAAAAAAATTGATAGCATTTTTATAAATATTGTAATTAAAAAATATTCAGATTCATTTTAATGCTTAGTGGAAACTCATCGTGGAATATCTTTTAAATTGCCTGATGGCTTAATAAAATAGTTAGACAGACTGTCGAGTTTAAATGCAATTGAGGCTGTACATGAGCCAACAGAGTGGATAAATTCGATAGTGTGTGTCACCGAACCAAATGATTGTTTGAGATATTGTTTGGATCCCAGAATTTCTAATACGGGATATTAAGACCACATTTTCCATTTCCCAATATCGAAGGCTGTAAATCATAATTGAATAGATCAATTTATTTTTCTTCTTTAGATTCTGCTTTGAAGTTCAATAAGTACAACTGCAGGGTTTTCAAGTCTGAATTAAAGTTATTAGGACATATTTTTGATTAATCAAGAGTAAGATCCGAAAAGGAAAAAAGTATCGCTATTCGGCATTTTCCAAAACCGGAGGTCTTTTATTGAAACTGTATCTGTAAAGAATAAGCATTCAATAAAACTTTTAAAAAATGATATTTAATGTTACTGGACGCCAGTTCATGATATGGAATTTGAGAATATGAAACGAAAAATAACAATGACACTAGTGCTCACATATTGCTTACATTTAAAGAATTGATTTTAACCGTGAATGGATCAAGATTTGCTCTTGTTGCTGCAATTTTTGATGAGACATCCAATTGCATGTGCATCTGTGACTGAGGTGCTATGCTCTGATTAAAAAGGAACTTTTTGCCACACTTTTCGAAAGGACCAGATTAAAATAGCTGATTCACTTTCTTGAGCTGCACAAATAGATTCAGCTCTGTCAGGTGTTGACGTGAGATAACTCCACTGTATTTACATCGCTTCTCACACCGAAATTCCATTTACAAATATTGAACTGGTAAAGGAACACTGTACAAAAGATGAATTATTTTCAAAAAATGTTAATATGTACAAAATATAGAAACGACATTGGCTGGAACTAATGTCAAATGAAATCCTTCATTAATATGGTACAGACTTGGTTCTGACCTTTAAGAGTTTAGGGAGAAAATAGTTATATCAGTCGTCCATGTATGCCAAGATTAAAAAATGCGAATTAATTCATTAGAGTAGGTCAGCTCCATACATAGCATTATTACGTTATAGAACGAAACCCATGAGTAATTTGCCAAATCCATCAGAATATGTAGCGTTTCGATCGCTGCGTACTAAAGTACCAGCAGTTGTCGCTAACTTTCAACCAAATGTTGCTTAATGATACGGAATATAAATACAAATTGCAGTCAAATTTGAAGAAATTCTGTGAGTATTACAACAGAATATAGATAAAACTTAAACCGGTGAATGAGGAGGATAAAGTTATGTTTAAAAAAACTCTAACAAACGTTTTGTTCCCTGGAAGGATTGCAGAAGTTTGCAAAGAAACAAGATTATTCGTAGTATACTATAATTTATTAATCCTTATTGAGTCATTGTGGTATACTAATAAAGCAGAATCAACCCTGTTTAGTTAAAATACTCAAAGAAAATTATAGAAACACCTGAAGTATCGAAACTAAAGAATTGGATACAAAAAGTATCGGTATTGAATAGGCGACAAGCGAAATATACCAAATCAATTTTAAAACCTTGTTCTGTCTATATACTCGTATATATAAGTATATGACAAGAGTAATCGATTTGAAAATTCAACAAATAAATTAAATTTTTCCAACTGTTATTTAAATATGGCCAATACTCGAATTATTTCGGCATCGATACTGAAATCGTGTTACTCGGTAAAGTAAACAATTATCAGTATCAATTGAAAAAAGTATTAATATTTTTCCCATGTCCCTATTACTGTCATTTCGGAAAAATCCTTGACAATACATTATCCCATCAAACGACAGTCGGTTTTAGTAGTAGCAATTTCTCGGCCAAGGGCAATTACCCCGGCAAAACAAATTAGCAGCAACTCATTCTATATATTTTTCACATACATAAAAAGAAACGGAAAACAGAAATGGGTTTGTACGATAGTAATTTGCAAGTGTGAATAGAAATGTTTTATTTTAAAAAGCCCTCAGTAAAGATAATTCATGCTACGCACACAGAAAGCTGATTCGGACCAGTGCTGAATTATAGATAAAGATACTGCTAAAATATAATTTTCTGCATACTCAAAAATCCTGAAGTCGTCCTTTAATCCTGGGACGCATTTCCCAATAAGCATTTTTCCGTGACGTAACTTAATAAATGTGTTTAACGGAGGTAAGAATTGAGAAAAATTAAATATTACAAGTTTAATGATTAGGAACATAATTTTTAGAAGTGTCCAAAACAGTTATAGCACAGCTATAACTTGTGCAGCTATATCATTTTTGTATAGGTTTTGGAAGCCAACATTACGCGTGTCATTAAATACATACCGGTCAAAATGCTCGAACAAGTCATCCAAAATTGGACCCCCGAATGGACACCCTGAAGCGTAGTTGCGGCCAACATTTAAAGGAAATTATATTCAAAAAATAAATGGCATAAAATGTCCTTTCGAAAGAACCACAAATATTCCACATTTTATTTGATTTTTTTTATTTTTTTTTATTTTGAAAAAATACCTGGAAAAATGCCTTCTAATTAAATGGCAATTGTAACTTTTTTGCCATTTTCTATCCATTGAATATAACTTCTGGACATGGAATTGTTGTTGTAGCGGCATATAGTGCCGGAACCAGCTCTTTGCCGAAAAATTCCTCCTTCGGATTGATCCAGTGCATAGAACCGGCTGTCGTGAGGTTGACATAGAATTCTGTTTTCTTTCAGCGGCTGAATGCTGTCAAAAGAAAGTCAGGAGTAAGGCATTTCTACCATCCAGTTTCTTAACTTTTGCGGACATGGATTTGTGTTGTCTCCCACTATTAAAAATGAACCTATTTCTAAACGATATAACCACGAAATGCAAGCTGAACACTAACAAATCAGCTGATTACAATTATGTTGTAACATGTGTAAGATTGCAGAGGGGCTATTTTTGAAATACAACAACAAAAAGACAAAAACTCAATTCAAAAATATCTTAAAAGGCACACATTTTTTTTCGTACAAATGAAATTTTGCTGAAAATTTTGCTGAAGGTGGTTGGTTGGCACATACGGGTAGAAGGGCGTGCGTGGTGGTGTATGTGGAACTGTATGGTAAACACAACCACTGGTATGAAAACAAAACTCGAGGAAGAACACATATTAATCGCCATACCACGACACAACACTCTCCACTCCAGTCCCCAAAGCCCAAAGAGAATATGAGCACGGCAACGCGTCGTATTGGCGAGAGTAAGTAATTAGAGTGAGCGTACATTTATCGCATTTGTAGCACAAACAGAAACGGAAAAAAGGTGAATTACATCACTAAACGCACTTCATAAACCAAATGTTAGGTTAGGTAATTGCTACCTTTTCGTTTTGATTAAAAATTTTGTGACCCGTTGTAGTTGTTGTTATTTTGCACGTTGTTTATGTATGCACTGAACGAATATCGAATCTTACCTTCACCGAGTCCATGGGATACATGACAATATGCTCCAAGACACCGGCTATGGCTCCGGCAGTCATGTTGATGCTGACGCTTGTTGTGGGCAAAGATTCATAGTCGTCCATATTCATTTTGGAACTTTTTTTTTCTTTTTTTTGCAGTTGTACAATGACGACTATATGGCCAGGCCAACAGCTGACTTGTTTAATACACTTCAAATGCACTCGAATTTAAAGCAAATTTTTTCGTTAAAGCAACTTTCTTTTGTGGTTGTTTGGCTTGTAAGCATTCCTTTATTATTTTGTTTGTTGTTTATCGTAGCTCTTTCTGTTGAAGCCTTCCGAGCTCTTGTGGTTGGTGGTGGCTCTATAGCTAGGCAGCAGCAGCAGCTCAACTTTATGGAGAGGTGTTCTTGGTTGCTGCCCGTATGCCTTACTACTTGGACTGCTGCCGACTGAACGACAATATTGCAAATGACAGTGGTTTGTTTCTCCGGTTGCGCTTTCGGTGTTTTCCCCACAATATACAAATTCTTGCTCTGGCTCGCTCTTCCTCTCAGTGTGTCGTCTCCTACAGCACAACTGTGTTGTATTATTGACAGTTGGAAGATGACCAAAGAATTTCAAATTTCTTGTTCTCTTTGGACTCTTCTTATCTCAGTAGTCTTCGTTTTTGTGGGGGAAAGGGGGAGACTCTCTCTTGTTCGTTGTGGCTTTTATTATTTTCTTTTGTTGCCCCTTTCTCGGTCTTTAAGTGATAAGAATGTGCGACTAAACTCATAAAGTTCGTATTCATCCAATAAATTTGAAATTTGTTTACCACATTCGCATTTGTTGACAATTCACACATTCGGGTTGGGATTGCGCTTCTTCTCATCCATGCACTGGATATTCGGTTGCCAGAGGGATTTGATCCGGCTCCTTTTGGATGAGTCGTCCGTCAATTACCACTACGTAATAAATGTGGTGTTTGATTAATTAATGCAAAATTGTATTGTTCAGTTGTTTTTACACCGCAAACAGCAAGCAATTCGCCCCAAAACACTTGAAATGTTGTTGTAAAAATCTCGTTACTTGCGCTATTTCGTTTTGCTCTAACCAGCAAAGCAAAATCCAACTTGATAACTTTTTTTTCACACGTTTGTCCAATTTATATTTTCCTTTCAAATTTTGTGCAATTTATATATATTCACGAGATTGCGGATAACGATTCAATTTAGTTCACAAAAATGAAGCAGCAACATGGCAACATGACATGTTAATAGATTAATTCTAAAAGTTTCATAAAAAACCAAAGCTCTCTTCTTCTTTGTAAATTAAAACGTGAAGATGTTGTGCCGTTCGAGTGACATATGACAGCGCTACCAAAATGAAAACCCTCAGTGTGACGCCGGGCTAAGTAGAGAGCGGCAGATGTGGCTATGCGGGCGTACTGTCCAACTGTTTACGTCGCATATGCGTTAGGAGTTTAACACGAGCTTCCAAATGTTTTGCGTTGAATGTATGAGAAAATGCTGGCCAAGACTTCGAAATGACAGAAACCATTTTTAGATAAAAATAAAGTAACTTAACAGGTGCACAATTTAGTTAAAACTGTTTTAAACTACTTTACTTAAATTTTGTATTTATATAGTTTTTGATTTACTCGAACGTATTGTTTCCCTTTCTCTTTTTAACTTCTCTTCCGCTAGAACATTCAAATTGGATTTTCACAAATGTTTGTTAGTACGTCAACGTATTTCGGTTCTGGTATCGACTCTCATGAACTACCGCAACAAACGGCCTTACGTCACGCTTTTATGGTGTGGTTTATTTTGGCTGTGAAATAAATTAAGAGCAGTGGTGTATATCTGTCGAAAAACAACTCGATGGTAGTATAACAATAAAAAACGCCTAAAGACATATATATTTATATATACAGGGTGATTCATTCACGACTGGACAAATTTCACCAGCGTTTTCGTTGGTTCATTTCAAGAAAATATGGGACGAAATGGCAGTGGTTTTCAGATTGGTGGTCGCTGGGTACTAGGGTAAAATTGCTAAGTTCTGAGCCAGTGGTCGGATTGAAATGCAAAAAATTTGTTTTGGGAGCGACATACAAGAACACATTTATTTGTTTTTGTAAATTAACACAAAACAAATTTTTGCATTTCAGTCAAACGGTGATAACTTTAGAACGGTAGAACCTTTGGGCTTCGATTAGGAGATTTTGGAAAGGTAAGCGGTAAAAAAACCGACCACTGGTTCTGAACTTAGCAATTTTACCCTAGTACCCTCCGACCACCAATCCGAAAATGTTTAAACCGCTGCCATTTCGCCCCTTGCATTTTCGGGTATAGTCGTAAATGGACATATTTTTTATGAAATGTGTCAAGAAATACGCTGGCGAAATTTGTCCAGTCGTGAATGAACCACCCTGTATAATTCAAGTTAAGTTTTGTTTACTTTTTGCTGATTTGGAGTATTTTTTGTTTTTACATTTACAGTAAAAGCTCTCTTAAGCGGACACGGACGGTCGCAGCGATTTTGGCTGCCTAAGGGCTATGTCCGCTCAATAGAGCGTTTTAAGGAAAATTAAAAAAAAAATTCCCACCACTTAGGAAATAAATATGTTAATAAATTTTAAAACTTTTTGTAATACAAAACATTTTTGTAAAGTAAAATATTCATGTACATATAAGTATAAAAAATTTAGATTCATAAATCATAAATTAAATGAAATTAGTATGAGATTTTAGTATACAAAGCTTAAAAATTAGTTTGGTTGCTGGACAAATTAACGGATTGTTTATTGCTTTAAGTTGGGTTGCTGCATATTTTTTCTCATTTTCCACAAGACGAATTTCTAAAGACGTTAGTTGTTGATATGAAACTTCACTTTTAGCAAACGTTTTCAAGCGAGATATTTGTTTGAATGCTTCATGAAAATGAGTAATTAGATTAGAGTCTTCCACAACTACCTCCTCATCAGAATCACTTAAATCCTACTCAGTATTAGTAACGCCTTCATAATCAATTTCAATACTGACATTTTCTGTGTATGCAACGTTATCAATATTTAATATTTAAATAATCCTCTAATATTAAATCACAGAGTTGTGCAATTTCATTTAAATTAAAGAGCGGTGCTAATGGAATATCATCCTCAGGCTCAAACAGATCGTTTTCAACAAATGTTTATCAAACTAGTACAGCAAAAAACACATATCTAAAGTAACGGTTAATTGCAGTAGCTACGGCATTTTTTGTGTATGAACAAAATACGGAGAATCACACCATAGCGCATATTACCTCTCTGACGAATGTTGCTAGCCACAACAGTGAAAAGCAAAATGTTTGATGAAGTATAGGAATATGACGTTTGCCGTCCAATGATTTAAAAAATAGATAATGCAAGAAAAATGTTGTCCCCCCATGGAAGATGTTTTGTACCGAAAAAGTGTGTAAGGGAGCATGATTTCTTCCTGAAACAAGGCGAAAACTTTGGGACCAATAAATTTGTCCGCTTAAGAGAGCTGACGCAAGGAGGGTTTTCACTGTATATTAAATATTTATATTTTTGTTTAAATATTTATCGGAAAGTAAGTTCAGAAAAACTTCAATTGTACCAACTTTTGATTTTCGTGCGTCAAACTTTTTTGGTGACACTAATATAAATTCATACAACCAACATATTGTTTGCCACACGGCACGCATTTCGATTAGGTAGTTTCGTCAGAGGGGTTGCCAAAACAAAAAAATTCTGTTTGGCAAATGTCAATTTGTTTGAATTGTTTGCCGTTGCAAGATTTTTTGTTAACAATGATTAGGGTAAAAGCAAATTTATTTTTAAGGATTTAGCTGAGATGGGGTCAGAATCGTGAATCCGAGGGGTCAAAAAACGCCCATGTGGTCAATACGAGCGACTGCTACAGAAATTAATGTAATTTTTAATACAAATCCAATTATGGATAAATTGCTAAGTTTTGCCAGAAAGTGTTGACTGTACTCATAGACCATAGGAACCTAAAAACAGCCCTTTTTGGTAAAACATGCGACTGATAATTGTTATACCTGCCATGTCAATAGCGTAATGGCTTAGCCATTTACAATTTTAATCGGCTATTAAAAAAGTACTGATCATTTTTTCAAATTTCTGGTCTTATTGAAAAGGTTGAACTTAGTCATTTAATAATGAAACACCATCCAATGCGATTTTGCTTCGTCCAATGGGCTGAAGATTGTTTGGCAGGAGATGAAGAATTTTACCAAAAAATCGTGTTTTTAGATGAAACTCATTTTCACCTCGGTGGCTATGTCAACAATAAAGTAAATTGCAGCATATGGGGTTCAGAGAACCCAGACGAGACTATTGAGAAGCCAATGTATCCATAACGAGTCACTGTTTGGTGTGAATTTTGGCCTGGCGGCATCATTGCGTCATTTTTCTTTGAAAATGTTCAAGGAGCCGCCGTTACCATCAATGGTAAGCGTTAAATACTCAACGAATTTTACTTTCTTAAAATTCAAGAGAATGACATGGACGAAGTTTGGTTTCAACAAGACGAGACAACATGTCACCATCAATAATTTACGCACTGTTGTGTGAAAATCGAATAATCAGCCGAAATTGTGATGTCAATTGGCCACCTCGGAGCTGTGAGGATAAATATTAGGCAAAACATCCAGTTATATTTGAAGCGTTCATGCATGAAATCGAAGTTGCCTGAAGAGATTCGATCCGAAAAAATCGAAAATGTACTGAAAAATCGCCTACCCTGTATATATGATGCGGCCCGACCGAAATTATTGAAATTTATATGTTTAGCTCGTTTGTTTTACTTAGGTCTGTTGCTTTTACACATTGAACAGGGATAAACCGGCTCAAGACCTCTTGCTTCTATATTTAAATAGAAGACAAGTTTTTAACCAAATGGCAAAGTGACATTGATTTTCGTGGCTGCACACTGCTTTTATCATGAAATTTATATTTTAAATAAATTCACCATAAGTTAAAACCGAGTGATAAAAAAAACCCTTAAACTTCAAAGGATTCAATAAGCTTTCGAGTTTAAAAACCAATTCGTAAAAAAAATATTTTTTTGTCAAATTATTATTTTAATGTTAAAACTTGAATGTTCACTCTTGGCATTTTATCACAGAAAATAAACTTTTTGCTTAAAACGAAGTGTAAAAATCACTTAAGAATTATTTAAGTGGTTTTTATATTAGCAAGCTATCGAATTTCCACTTACAATTGACAATCGGACCACAATAAACGCCAATCATTGATAAGCATCACAAAAGAAGTCTGGATAATTTTTGTATAATAAACACAGCAAATTGTTTAAACATTTTTATTTATTATATAATAAGAGAATAAACAATTAATTAACCAAGTTGTATACAATTACTTTAAACTTAAGATGTAAAATTAAAAACGAGTAAATCGGAAAATAGATGTAGGAAGGTAAAAAAACAATAGATGAATATGTTTTTAATGGGTACAAACATAAAATGGGAGCCATACTGGTATAATGTTTAGCAAATTCATGTCCTACGTCCATGGTTTTAGACTTAGAATCCTCGTATACTGATACTCCTAAATTTTAGATGTTCCGCCCTAAAATTGTCGGGAGGATAACGAGTTTTACTTCGGAACACATTGAGAGGTAATATATTGTAATTATTATAAATCAAATCTCATATCTCGGAAACCAGCGAAATAACTAAATTTTGTTTTTGAAGTGCCTTTTTAGCGTACTTTAATATAATGACAAGGTTTTGATGGAAGATCTCACAGTGACCCGAAAACTAGTGTTTGCCCCCTTGAATGTTATTGTTATAGTTTTTATTGTTGTTAATTTAATTTCATAATTGTTTAATTGAAGCATATACGCATGTGTGTTTGTGTATTTTAATATTGTAAATGAGGTATTTCGATGTTTCGGTTGACTTTAGTTTGCTTGGATTTGAAATAAAGTTACAAAAAAATTGTCATCATTGTTAATCTTTGTAATGACACTAATGGCTCTAGACAAGGGACTAAAAAAGAATAAACAAAATAAATGCAATTGAACATGGACAATATAGACTACAATAGAGAACATTTCTTTCGCGCTGACACGAATTACAATTAACACACTTAACTAAATTGAACTTAAACAATTATTTTAATTATATTTAATTAACGCTTGTATCGCTTTTAGTTATTGTCAAACACTTATTTAGACAGCGGTTTTCTTTTTTCAGTTTTTCTTGTTTTGTTTTACGTTTGCTAAGCTCTTTTTCCACTTGTTTTTTTTTTTTGATGGCAGATCTACAGTTTTCCACCTGGTGGATGTTTACAATCCCTTGTTGAACCACACTTCGGTCAAGTCGGAATTTTTCTTCTTGATGCCTTCTTTTACCTCCGACTCTAAGCTGTCGACCTGCAATTGGAGAAGAGTGGAGCAACTCAGTGTAAATTTAAACATGGACAACGACGATAACTTACATTGATGGCAGCTCTCTGACTAAAGAATGCACAGCCTAGGGGTGTGGCAAAGATCAAGACGAAGCCACAGAACAATGTTTGAATGGGAGCACTAGCCTTGGGGAAGCGTTTTAGGAATCCGCCCTTTTCCAATTTGTTGATCAGCAATGGTGTAAGAACTAAAAACGGAAACAAGCGTTGCAAGAATTCTTAGAAAAGGCCTACGACCGAACACATAGAAATAATAATATTATATGGTGTCTACACTTTGACTATCCTGCAAACATTAGGGTCAAGTTTTAATCTTACATTTTAGTCTAAAATTGTTTAATGGTAAAACTCACAAAAAGCACAACACGATCTGAGGTGTGGAGATTATGTTTGGGGTTACATTATTACGTGCAGTTCTGACAAATATGATGAAGATGATAAAACTCTGCCGCTCAAAAATATGTGTTCGTCCTACACGCAAGTAAACCTGGGCCACTTGTGTATTAAACGAGCATACACAAACCACCTAAATCTTTTGTTTAATATTAGTGTTGATTATGATGAAGGCTTACTTGATAACTTAGTTCGGATAGCAATATTCCAATATGTAGATCTTACGTTGAAGCAGTAAAAACATCGTTAAGTTCGGCCAGGCCGAAGTCTATGAGTCCGACCCCTTCTTTTGACCATAAGGGGCGTTAATACGCCCCTTTGGCCCTTAAAACCGGCAAAAAAGACCCCATATTTGGATTTTTAGTGAAATTTAACTTGAGTATCAATGTGTCAATATTAATTATTGATAGCTCGTTTTTACCATACGGTCAGTTTTTTGGGACAAGATACCCAACAAAGCTTACAGCAACTGTTCCATTTTTAAGGCATTATAGGTGCGTTTTAAATATCAGTCCACATTTAAACCATTTTTCGCCCACAAAAATAATGATTTCTCAATTACACAAAAACGAGCACCTTTAGTCCCTTAAAGTGAACTTTTTCCCCCAGAAACGATTTTGCCCATTTACAATCCCGAACAGCTTATGACCGCTAGCTATCATCATTCAAAATTTAAGATTCCTAGCTAAATTTGTATGCTTGATTTGGTGATTTCAACGGATCACGGATGGACATTACTAGTCCTAGAACTTTTTCGGCAATCAATAATAGTGGAGTTTTTGGTTAAGCCGCGAGGTTTAAGACTGATAGCAAAATCGCAGTAGCACATTCGTCTGAACTGCGGAAATTTCCGTCATTCAATTGTCTTTAAATCTACTAATAACGGGAATTCCCGATAATTTTTAAACCGAATTTTTCAACCGTTAAAAATGATTTTTTTTTTTATCATTGTACATAGTTAGTGTTGCTATAGTGCTAGACTAGTATCCAATCGTGGCAGGAATTGCCTTTATTTGTTGAACACAACTTAAAAAATCGTGCAATGATAAAAAAAGTGGGAATACAGGTACTTCATATTTATATGAAAAAATTAATTGATTCTCTAGCAGGCACCAGCTTAATTAAATTCATTTGTTACCATAAAGTGCCAGTTTTGTTCATGTCTTAAGGAAAAGACTTGATGTTCTAGACTTAGAAAAGTAATTTCTTGTAGCCATAAATGATCAAACATGGAGTGTCATGTTTGATCATTTATGGCTGCTATAAAAACATTTCTTTTAATGATCAACCATGACACCCTGCTATAAAATACATATTTTTTTATTATGTATGCTCTTAATTTTCTGCAATGTTGCCAGATGACCATCTTGAAGACTACCTAGGTAACTAAGCTAGTTACGCCAAAAGATGTCCATGTCTGTTGCAGCTATTCTTTTCATTTTCAGAAAATGGAGTTTGGATCTAAAAATCCTGAGAACGACGAACTATGAAATTGAGAAATTCTTTTCCAGACTCAGTACTCTTTCTGAGAGTCTGGTGTTTCCCATATACAAACGTCAAACAAAATTAAATTTTTTGTTAATTGACAACGGGTCACCCTAAAACTTACTAAAATATCGTTAGAGCTGTATTATTCTCATACAATTATTTGTACATTTGTTGCCCGGATAAGTTTTTTTATATCTACGGAAAAGTATATTCATTATTTATACTTTTTTCGTAATGGTCAACCACTTCCACTTAGGATTGCGTTTTTTTACACTTGTGCTTCTTTATACAATGACTTTAAAACTTACCCATGCCAGGAGCGGCCATTGCTATTCTGCTGGCAACGACAGCAGTGATGCCCACAGCAGCAGCCTTCTTGGAAATGCCCATTTCATTGTTTTGTTCATCCAACAGAGTGACACCATTCTTAAGTTCTCTAAAATTACACGAAACGTATATTTAACAACAAAAATGATTATTTTGACTTAAAAAGTTGATGGAAACAGATTCTTACTGCAGACGCATCATGGGTACATTGATGCAATTTGCCGCTGCCACAGCAGCTAAGGGCACTAGACGGCCAATCAAGGGATTTAAGTTCTGCAATAACAAAAATAAAAAACAAAATAAGATGTCAGAATAAAAAACTGCTCAAGCCATAATAATGATAAAAGACGAATAAATAACAAAAAAAAAACTATTAAAAAGGATCGGTACGCCCTAATGTGCAACGCATTTATGAGTTTATGTACGCACAAAAAACATGCACACTTTGGTTGTGCTTTTTGCATTTGTGGTTTTCCACAAAGTTCCATGCGTTGAAGATTGCTCTACGCACAGTTCGAAGACTATACGCAAAGGGTAATTCTCATTAATAAAAATGAGTCTCCCGAATAAGTCATTTGATTTGTGGCCGAAGTATTCGTTGCCAAAGACTGCTGAAGAAAAACCTTGGCGGGTTTAGAAACAGCTGTACAGTCTGCCTGACAACCGTAGCAAATACATTTCACCAATTTCTTCTTTTTACGTTGATTCTGAAAAAGAAACAACATAAAGGTCTCAAACCAGAATAAAAAACTGCTCAAGTCATAATAATGATAAAAGACCGTATAAGTAACAAAAAGAAGAAAAACAATTTAGAAATTTTTTAAATGAACTGCAATTTAGTTTATTAATAAGCGGTTGTATTAATTGATTTTAGGTCCCAAAAGTGGTATTAAGAGCATTTTTGTTAAGAAAGGTTTATATTTTTTGTGTTAGGGATTTCGTATATTTATTAACAAATGTCGGAAGCAAATCAAATATATTATATATACAGGGTGGACAAATTGACTCATATCATGAAAATATGTCCATCTACGACCATAAGAATGTAGTATATTCTACTTTCTTAATAAAAATACTCGCCTTTCGATTTTGCTCCAACGTGGAACATTTTTCCATAATTGGCGTGCGTTATTCCGAATACCCAAAAAATATTGGGGTCTTAAATCAAATCAATCGAATAAGAAATTGTTTTTTTTGGTCCTTGATTGTCACATATGCATTAAAAAAATTCTACAATGCTAAATAAGTTGTAGTAAGTTCAAATTTTTAAATTGTTCACATTAGCTTTTAATTATTCGATTCCCGTTTTTGCTTGAAAATGGCTGCGCACAATATGATCGAAACAAATTTTGCTCTTTGGAAATCGCACATTTCCGTACATTTTGATATGTGTGGTTTCTCTCGAAATGTAGCACACCAAAAAATGTGCTGATTCAAATAATTCTTGAAACAGAGCACATGGGCGACTAAAACTAAACTAAAAGTATGATAATTTACTTTTACAACAGGTATTTTTTCTAATACGAACGCTTTTTGAGAAAAAGCCGTGTATTGTTGTACTTCTTTAAGACATTTTTTGCTAACACCTGTAGCAGACACAGACGCAGTATTAAAATGGGTATTTTGTATGTCTGAATTTTTTACTAAATGGCTATACTGTCACAACGAAAGATGAGTACCAGTTGTATTTTGCAATACGGTTTTAATGCCACTCCTTAAATCGATTGTCTCTCGCCACTTATTTACCAATTCTCTAGTATCCTGATTTTTAATGGATTTATTAGTAAGAGTAACATAAAAAAAGAATAAATTTCACCAAGAAAAACGTGGCATTTGTGGTACTTTTCTCTAATATAAAGGTTGCTTAAATTTTAAGAGCCGATTGAATTTGTCGCGCAAAAGAGCCATTTTTTCGTTAGCTGTGTGGCACCGTCCTGTTGAAACCACATATCTTCCACATTCTTATCTTCCAATTCGGGCTATAAAACATTCGTTATCATCTCACGATAGCGAACACCATTCACAGTAACTGCCTGACCGGCCTCATAGTGGAAAAAATACGGCCCGATGATGCCACCAGCCCATAAACAGCACCAAACAGTCACTCTTTGTGGGTGCATTCTTTTTTCGACAATCACTCTTAGATTATCATTCGCCCAAATGTGGCAACTCTGCTTATTGACGAATCCACTGAGGTGAAAATGTGCCTCATCACTCACTGAAGATGATTTTCTTCGAAAATTGATCATCCACTGTTGCCATTTCTTGCTACCAAGCCTGAATAATTTTAAGGCGTTGCTCGCTTGTGTATCTTTCCATGGTTCAAATTGATTTAGACTGAAATTGAGAAATACCCAATGAAATGCAGAAAAAAACTTGACGTTTAGGTGTGGTTCACATTCAACATCGGCCCTTAAAATTTAACCACCTTTTATAGTAAGCAAACTAAGAGTTTGATGAAGAAAGAAAAACTTTATGTACTAAATAAATTTAAATATCAGTAAACATTTTATCAATGTTAATTAGAATTTTCTTAGTTAAATTTGTATTTTTTTCAATTTGCATTAAACAAATTTAAGTTTCAATAAATCATTTTTTCCATTTGATTTTTAATTTTTTTTTTTTAATTTAATTTGTGTTTTCTCAATTGTGGTTTCTAATCTTCACTGAAGTATGGTCATTTCTATGGGAGGTACCAGAAAGAGCGTGCACGCAGAAAAAATGTATGGTTGTGGTGACAATATTCGAAGAGGATAATACAATTGTTGTACTACAATATAATGATTCTCACAATAATAGTATGATTCAAATACAACCGTACGTACTATGAGCCTCACAATCATACTTTGATCCTCCCAACAATATTATGATTCACACATAGCCATACTATGATCCCCACAACCATAGTATGATTCACACTCAACCATACTATGATCTCCTCAACCATATTATGATCCTCACAAACATAGTATGATTCACATGTAACCATGTTATGATCCCTACAACCATTGTATGATCACACACAAATATACTATGATCGCCAATATTATTTATTCGAATTGGGCGAAGTTGTCAACAATAGATTTGAATTATAAAAAATAGTTTAAAATACGTTAAATTCAAAATAATAGAAGCGATTTATTCAACAGTAGAAAAAATTAGTTTAAAAAACTAAAAACGTAAAAATTAGTTTAAAAAAACGTAAACGTTTCAGATTGAAATTTTTTAATTTCCATATAAAAAGTGCTATTGCATTAGATCCCAGTCGCGTATTATCGTTCACTGTGAAAGCTGGTGTTCTTTCTTCTGTTTTTTTTCCCAAGTGATTTTACATCGTAGTTGAAAAATTTACAGCTACCCTTTTTTTGCACATAAATAAGACTAACCCAACAAGATTAAAAGGCGACGTGAAAATGTTGTTGCCTCTGGCAGGCCAGACGAAATGAATAAGAAATTAAAAAATACCGGTTCTTCTTTAAGAGAAGAGAGTCAAAACTATTTTCATCCTCTCCAAACCATAGATGATGACACCGAAACAGATGACATTGTTATCGATAAAATCGATAAGAAAAATGTGCCTCCGATTACAATCCTGAAGTGTACGGCCGAACAGGTGCACGAAATCTGCCGAATTTTGAAAATAACCGAATATTCAATAAGGAAAATCTCGATCGGTTTAAAACTTTTTTGTGAAAGTCCAAAAGATTTTGATATAGTTTGTGATAAACTTGACACTCAATTTCAGCATGAATTTTTCACATATGCCTCCAAAAATGATAAGCCTTACAAAGCTGTACTTTTGGGTTTAGACAAAATGGATCCAGAAGTCGTCAAGCATCATCTCATTAATATGGGTTTGAAATGTATCGACGTAAAAATCGTAATTCGTCCAAGAGAACATGGAACCGAACAAATTATTTACGTGGTCTATTTTGAAAGGAAATCAATAACAATAAAGGAATTAAGACAAAACTACTGGTCTCTTGAACGCATCAGAATCAGGTGGGAACACCAAAAGCCTACTAAATCTAAGCTGACACAGTGTCATAACTGTCAGATGTATGGGCATGGAGCTAGCCGATGCAAAGTTAAAACGTTTTGCGCTAATTGTGCTGGAAGTCACAAAACTTCTGATTGTAAAAATACCAACCTGAAATGTGCTAATTGTAATGGAAAACACAAGGCTATGTCACCAAATTGCCCTAGCAGAGATAACTATTTGAAAATTAGAGAGCGTGCCCAACCAACACGGTCAAATCATCGTAGACCTGTTGTTCAACAACGGGCTTATAATAATAATGAAAATTTTGGTCAACATTTTCCAAATTCTTTAAACCAAAATGAATCCTCCGGCACAAATCGATGGGAAAATTTCCATGTAAATGGAAACCCAAAAACCGAAGATCTCTTTTCTTTTGAGGAAATAAGAGTTCTTACATTTGAATTGATAAATGGATTAAGCAAATGTAAATCACGAGCTGACCAATTTGGGGTCCTCACAAATCTTGCTTGCAAATTTTTATATAAATGAACCAATATATAAAATTAATGTGTTGGAATGCCAGAGGCGTTCGTAACAAGAAAGACGAGTTATACAATTTTTTAAAAATACATAAAATAGATATTTGTTTGATAAACGAAACCTGGTTAAATAATAATGTCTCTATGAAACATAAAGAGTTTTATTGCTACCGATGCGATCGCCACAGTGGAAGAGGAGGAGGTGTTGCAATCATTATTAATAAAAATGTTAGACACCAACCGATAAACCCTAAAAATACAAAATTAATTGAAAATGTGGGTATAAAAATATGCGTAAACGGTGATTACATTGATATATTTTCCTGCTATTTCCCTGGAGGCACGGCTGGTAGAGATCCAAACAAAAAACAATCGTTTAAATCGGACTTGCAAAAATTGACAAATTCACACAAATATATATTGGGCGGAGATCTAAATTGTAGGCACAGTTATTGGGGTTGCCAAAGAGGCAACACTTGGGGTAATATTTTGTACGAAAAACTGAGATCGGAAGGAATGCATATTTTGTTTCCTTCCGAAAGTACTTATATCCCCGCGGATCCCAGAAAAATGCCATCTACATTGGATTTCTTCCTGTCAAACGCTCCTCAACCCTTTTCACCGATAACAGTTATCAATGATCTCGGTTCAGATCACCTCCCTATTTGCTGCGTTTTAAATACGCGATATGAAATGTGTGAAAACTTATTTTACGATTTCAATGCAACAAACTGGAACAGATACGTAAATAGTATACTAAGAAACCTTCCAGCAATGTCAGAAATCTCTGAAATAGTAAGTATTTCTCAAATTGACAACATGGTAAATGTCTTCACGGGAGTCATAAAAACGGCTATAAACGATAGCGTACCAAAACGAAGACCAGCACCCACTAAAAATCCTTTGCCTAACTACATTATAATCTTGATTCGACATAGAAATATCTACCGTAGAAACTGGAAGCGATACCGAGATGTAAGCGACCATCGAATAATGACAATACTTAACAACGAAATAGCTACGCAAATCAAACTCTTCAGAAATAAATCGTGGAATAAAATGTTAACTAAACTAGACAAATCGGGATCTCCCTTTTGGAAAATTTCTAAAGTTCTTAAAAAAAAGTATAAATCCATTTCATTTCTACAACAAAATGATAATGTATACTACACACAGCAAGATAAGGCTGAAATATTGGCCCAAACTTTTAAATTAAATCATACAACTTCACAAAATCTCAGTGATGCCTATACTATCGCAGAAGTGGATCAAGTAGCAAATGACATAAGAAACGCAGAAATAATTACGCCAGATACATCATATATTAATATAAATACAACATCATCGCTTATCAAGAATCTCAAAAATAAAAAATCACCAGGCTTGGATGAAATCAACAATAAGTGCTTGAAAAAGTTACCAAAGAAAGCTGTTTTGTATCTAACTTTAATTTTAAACTCTTGCCTAAAATTAAGCTATTTTCCTATTCTTTGGAAAAAAGCAAAAACTATCCCGATATTAAAGCCGAACAAACCTCCTGATCATCCAAGCTCCTATAGACCTATCAGTTTGCTATGTTCTCTAAGTAAACTTTTGGAAAAAATAATTAAAGAGAAGCTGTCACAGTTCATCGACACACACAAGATTCTTCCTCCCCAACAATTTGGATTTAGGAGAGAACATAACACTTCTCAACCACTCATAAAAATCAAAAATCTGGTCCAATCTAATTTTAATGAGGGGAAATCTACTGGGATGGTGCTATTGGACATAAAGTCTGCTTTCGACTCAGTTTGGCACAATGGATTAATCTATAAATTAAAAAGACTAAACTTCCCAATTGAATTAATTAAAATCGTCCAAAGTTTCTTAACTGATAGATATTTCAATGTTTTTGTGGGTTCTTCGTCCTCAGAGCATGTATACATAACGTCTGGTTGCCCACAAGGATCGTGTTTATCTCCTACGCTATATAACATTTTCACGGCTGATATTCCAAACCATCCCGAATGTAAAATGTCTATCTTCGCAGATGACACATCCGTACTAAGTTCCGACATTCACTCGTCTGTCGTTATCGCCAATCTTCAATCTGCCTTATCCGAGCTACACAAATATTTTACAAAATGGAACATAATAGTGAATCCCGAAAAGACACAAGCAATCTACTTCACAAGGAAAAGGAAACCATGTTTTCTGCCGCAAGCACCACTTCAGTTTTTAAATCATGATGTCCCGTGGGAAAATAAAGTAAAGTATTTAGGCGTTATCTTGGATCCCAAATTTAAATTTAAAAGTCATATACCTTACGTGATCGATAAAATCAACAAGGTTACTAGATTGATGTACCCTCTTATAAATAGGAACTCTGCCCTGAACGCGCACAACAAAATGTTAATATTCAAAGCAATATTTCAACCACTAATTTTCTACGGTGCACCAGTATGGTCTTCGATGGCGGCATGTCACACTAAAAAACTGCAGATAGCTCAAAATAAACTTTTAAAACTCATATTAAAGCTTCCATGGCATTACTCAACTCGAGGCGTACATACATTAGCTGGCGTAGATCTCGTGGGTGCTAAAATGCTAAAATTTAAAGCAAAATTCAAACTTCGATGTCAACAGTCACAGTACACACATGTCAATGAAATAGTTTCAGTATAATTTTACCTTAGATTTTCCCTTAGTTTTTAGTAGTTTTAATAAAATTGTTTCAAAAAGGTTTTGAAATTTTTCCTTCTATTATCTATTAGCAACATAAATTTGCATATATTATATTAAGAAATAGATTAAAATTACAAAGTAGAAAAGGAATGAAATTCCTAAACTCTTTAATTCTTAAATCAAATGTAAACATTGTTAAATCACAAGAAATAAAATTGAATTGAATTGAAAAATTGCATTAGATCCGTAACAATAACATTGTTCTAAAAAGCCTTTTTAAATGAGGAAAAATTAGAATCATACATTATCATATTATTGTTGGCGAAATCATATTATTGTTAACAAAAAACACCAAAACAATACTTTGTCGCACCAACCGTATTTATAATATTGCTACTATATTTTCATCATTAAATTTGGCAATAATACTTTTGTTAGATTTCAACAATATTAATATTGCGTCAATCATACTATTATTAAAATTAAATTCAAAAACAATGGTTGCGACGAACATACTTTTATAGCGGAGAACATATTATTATTGCCGTGACCGTATAGTAACCATGTTCTTTCTGTGCGTGTGGCTAGGAATTCGTTTCCAAGCTTACCTTACAACCGGATGTTTAAGTCTTTTTTTAGTCGGATCGTATGAACAGTAAATACAATATTGCAAGAATACCAAAAGTGGGCGAAACGAATGCCACCGTATTCTGTAACCAGATCTCACCTTCACTATTCTATTCAATGACAAAGCTGTTGTCAGAGCTCCACCAGTTGCCAAAATGTACGAGGTCACTAGTTGCCTATTGGGAATAGAATGAAATTAAGGTTTGTTAATTCTCAGTTAAATTTAATTCAATAAAAACAAACACTACTCACTCTTTGGAGATGGGTGTTGAGCCCGAACGATTTGTGTAGTTTACAACAGCGTTAAACGTTTGATTGACCCATTGCCAGAAGACAACAGCCGGGGTGGTTTTGTAAAACGAAAGCATGCCTAACACAAGAAAAAAATATAAAAAAACACATGACAATAAAAATAAATGGAAATAAACAAATATTCGGACGTAACAAAACGTTAATTAAATTATTTAATATTTTAAAGGGAAAGTCCGCCAAGCAGATTGTGCCATTGAACTCAGTCAACATGAACTTGAAATTTTCAATTGAACGCGATCATTTAACTTGACGGAAGTAAAGAAATTGCTTTCTGTCGTCGCATTGGCACACGTTTAGAGTTTCACATACAATGACATAAATTCAGAACTTACATCCCGTAATCAATGTGTTCATGGGCACTTGGGCGGACATGCGGCCGATGATGAGCGATTTCTCTCCAGTTTCCGGATGAAAAGCGGAGTCGTACAAATACTTGGCGCGCCACAGATCTTCAACATTTTTCACATCTGGCACCGGTTTGCCCGCACGATAATCGGTCACAATGCGTTTGGCTCGTTCCAGGTCAGCATTCGTGGCCAACAGGTTTAGAGGATTCGTCAACAGAAAGAAATGTTTGGCACGGTTCATATAAGTGCTCTGCTCATATTTTGGCTGTTCGATATCGACTTTTGGTATTTCGGACATTTTGACTTTGTTGCTATGGTCGACTTAATTGATAAGCTCTACGCAGACCGGTAGTAGACGATATGACCTTGAAGAGAAAGAAAAGGTCAAACAAATATTATTAAATGTTAATTTATGGTGCATGTATTATTTATTTTGTATTCATCGAATGTTGTACGGCTTGAAAGGGAGTTTATTTTCGTTTGACGGTAAATTTTGTATGCATATCAGCGTTTATATTTGAAACTCCTTATCAGGGAGACTTGATAATTTTAAATAAGTTACAAAGGAAAAAACTTACTTCGGCGGGGGGTTCTATAATACCCCACATCAATAATGTTTTGACAAAAAAATTCGTTTGGAAATTGACGATAGCGTATACGAAATAATTTCAGTATCCACAGCCAATAAATAAATATTAAATGTTTTGAAATTATTATTTGCCTAAAGGAGGCGTCATCAAGGTCTTTGAAAACTGGGATGGCAGAATGCTTTACAGCGAAGTTAGCGAGGCAGCTGAAGAACCTATTAAACAGTGTTGAGAAGGTTCAATCTCAAAGTCCAAATCCCTAGGTTAGGCATGGCCGTAGCTGAACGTCTTAAGGCCCGGCCCAAGAAAGGAAACTTAGAAATGAGATTTCAGAATTTCTTTAGTTATTGAGTAACGTTGTTATTAGTGGTTACTCGTATCTACATACATCGAAGAAAGCAAATAAAAACAAGAAAAAAGTTGTCAAGTCCGCAGGCTACTTAAGCGCAAAGGTTGATTCGTTTGACCGCCATCGTGCTTTCAACAGACCCACGGCTAGATCGTCTTAGAATTTTACGACGTTCATAATAAACATATACGAGGGCTGCTATATATATTACTGGCGTAATAATGAAAATGCGAATATTTATCATCAAAAATGGTTTTATTGTTTTTTAAAGTATTCTCCAGCATTATTTATACACCAATTGCCGAAGCACTTTTCCACTCCGATTGAGACACCTCCAAAACATGGTTTTTGAACGCTTCAACAGCTTCTTCTGGCGACGAAAATCCTTGACCCCGCAAATAAGTCATTGGGTGCCAAGTCAGGGTTGTACGGCGGATGACCCATCAATTCAACGGTTTTGGCCGGTCAAAAAGGTGTGAGAGCTCGCATTGTCAGGGAGCACAATGATTCGTCTCTCTTGTTCGTTTTTCGAATTTCTCCGAAGACTTCAGGCAAACAAATTGTGGTGTACCACTCAGAATTGACCGCCATACGGTGCTCAAGCGGAACAGTCGCCACATGTCCAGTTTTGAACAACAACTTTCGTTGGATTTGGCTTGTCTTCGAAGGCCCACACGGTCGATTGCTGCTTTGTTTCGGGCTCATACGCACCAATCGACACGAGCCTTTTTTTGAGCAATTGTCAAATTGTGTTGAGAAGGAACAAACCTTTTTTACGGCCAGGTGTTCATGCATTTCGAATGTATGCTGGTGGAAGAACTGCCCAAGGATGCCTCTATTTCACGGTATGTCACATGACGATCTTGCATTATCTGTTTACGCACGGCATCAATGTTCTCGGGCACAACGGCCGATTTTGAACGACCTTCACGACCTTTGTCTTTGAGCTTGCGTCGGCCACGATTGAATTCATTAAACCAGATTTTCACAGTGCCATAGGATGGTGCTTCATCGCCATATAAAGATTTAAGTTCATCGATGCACTCTTATCGTGATAATCCACGTCAAAAGTTGTGAAAAATGATCGCCCGAAAATGTTTACGAATTAATTCCATTTTTTTGCGAAATTGATGATTTCAAATGTTGGTCGTACGTCAAAACGTTCTGAGTACGTTTATGCCAAAAATGTCAAACTTTCCAATGGAAATGTCAGATGGCGCTAGGCAACACTAAGGAATATATAGCAACCCTCGTATACTTTATAGGGTCTCCCATCAATATTTGTTGTGTTGCAAAAGGAATGATATTTTTAATACACCATCCACTCTTTGGCGGAGGGTATAATTAGAGCACAGTTAAGCCCTTAAGATAGCGAGTGTTTAATAGAGTAAAAATACGATTTATGACTTTTATGAGAGTTGCAAACCTTGCATAGCGACATATATACTTTTGCATACGACCTTATATCGAGCAGGGTTATAATGTTATTATCAAAAATTTAATTTTTAAAGTTTTCATCGATTTTTCAAAAATAATCGACTTTTAACATAGAACAAAAAGTCGAAATAATATTCATGTATAAAATATTTTTTTATAAAATAATGAGTATTTATGTTTTTAAACGTAACAAAACAAGTTAAAGTTGGGCGTGGCCTACTATGCTATACCCTCACCTTTCTGCTGTTCAAAGGATTCAGCACCTCTGTCTGTATCTTAAGAAAGATCCGAACCAATATGTTAGAGTTAAATAATTGTCGCCCATAACGCACCTTACAAAATTTAAGCATGGTCACGTATAATCTGTGGCTAATAGAGCTTTATTAAATTTACAAGAAATCGGATGTTAAATGTTGCTTTTAAAGATGCAGTTTAGAAAATCGTAAAGGACCTTTGTGTGGGAAAAGACCTATTATTAAAGCAAATTTAATCAAGGGTCGCTTATAACGCACCATGCAAAGCGTGGACCGCAGTCACCCCTGCTTACAACTAAAAGTATTTCCGACTGCCTTTAGAATAACTTTATGGTTTCTTTAATTGAAATGTTCAATAAAACTATGGTTTTAAATCTGACTATGAAATAATTGTAATGTAATTTTAAACAATTTACTTAATAAAAATCTCTCTTGTTAGATAACAACATAACTCAATCCTAATAAACAATTTTGGGGATCAGAGGACGGTTGAGGGGGTCACACTATGGTTGTAAGGATCAGACTATGATTGTATGTGAAACATACTATAGTTGTGAGGATAATACAGGGTGGCCCAAATGAGACCTAGTGATGTAAAACACGTATTACTCTTGTAATAACGGGGTTTTTTAAATGATTTATTTTTATATGTTAAGTACATTTTATGGAAATTTAAGGTGACTATGTGTGAAATATGACATGGACCATCATTTTGCTCGATACAGACATTGGCTCTTTTGAGCGCATTTTGCATTACACGGCGTTATGTTTCTGGTTGCAGGCGCCGTATTTCGTCTCGAATATTCTGCTTGAGCTGTTCAAGTGTCTGTGGTTTGTTAACATACACTTTGTCTTTTAAATAAACCCATAAAAAAAATCGGCCGCAGTTAAATCTGGTGAACGAGGAGGCCAAGGGAAATCTGATTTTTTTGAAATTATGCGTTTACCAAAAATTTCACGCAGCATGTATGCGCAGTGGCTCCATCTTGGTGAAAACATAAATTAGGATGTTGCTCTACTATTGGCCGCAAAAAGTTGTCGATCATTGTTCTGTAAGAAGCCCCGGAGACCGTTTCTGGCATTTCATCCTCATTATCAAATAAATATGCAACACTCTGCTGCACAGCTTCCACATTGTCTTCAGTACGAATATTTCGATGAGCACCTCTTCCTAGACGGTCGGCAACTGAACCCAGTTCCTCAAAACTGTGAACTTAACTTGTAATCATGGAAGATGTGGGCGCTGATCTTACGTTAAAAAAAGGGGCGATAATTTCGCTGCGTCAGAACAATTGATCGTTGAGAAGAATAATAAAAATCAATAATTTTAATGCGTTGTTGTGGACTGTACGTATTCATTTTAAATTTCCAGGAGCTCAGTTATAATCTGCAAAAAGAAAAAATAAATTATGTTGAAAAATAAAAAAGATATTTGTGTTTCACATCAGCTGGTCTTATTTGGGCCACCCTGTACTATGGTTTTGAGGATTGTAGTATGGTTGAGTGTAAATCATAATATGGTTGTGTGTGAATCATACTGTTGTTGTGTGGATCATCAGATTGTTGTGCCACAACCATATACCCAACAATTGTATATTTTCTCCCCAACCATACTTTTTTTCTGTGTGTACACACTTCTATGTATTATTACATGTTTTTTTTTTGAACATGTTTATGGATTTGTTATCAGCTGTCTGTTCTAACTATTCTGGTTCAGGCTACATATTGCATTATTAATAGCACCACCCTATCGCAATGTGTCCAATTATGACAAACCCAATTGCAAATGTATCCAGTCATTTTCACAAAAACTGTGAATGGTATTTAATAAAGTTCGTATCAACTTAAACAGCATTTCTGAAATAAAAACAACGCTTATGGATCGCTTGACCGAAGGGAAATGAGATAAAACATTGTTAAAGCGATTATTTCTCCTTCTGCGATTATAATTGTTATGGTTAACATAAGCAATGTTTGGGCAAACTATCTTTATTACCTACACGCAGAGAAAAGATATGGTTCCTATATGGTCACGGCAACAATAGTATGTTCTCTGCAATAAAACCATAGTATTGTTTTTTGAATTTCAATTTGACAATATTATTGTTGAAATATAAATATATATATATTGTTGAAATACATCAATAGAATTGTTGCCAAGTTTAAAAATGAAATATAATGAAATATAATTATAATTATGTTTTCATGGCTTTTATGTTAACAATAACATGATTACGGCATTCATACCGGCAAAACTATACGTTTTTTTAATTTGACAATGTTGTTTTTACGAATCTTACACAATAATAGTAAAAATAAATAATTTTTTTCCAAACAAACTACGAATTAGTATAACTGAAATATTTTTAATAAATAATTTTTTTAATGTTCAATAAATCACTCCTATTACTACATAACTTACTTAATAAAATTCTCTATTGTTAAATAACAACTTAACCCAATCTTTACAAAAAATGTTGGGGATCATAGTACGATTGTGTGTAAGCCATACTATGGTTGTTAGGATCATACTATGGTTGTACGTTAAACATACTATGGTAATAAGGACCATAATATGGTTGTGGGGATCATAGTATGGTTGAATGTGAATAATAATATGGTTGTTGGGATCATAGTATTGTTGTGTATGAATAATTCTATTGTTGTGAGGACCATAATATTGTTATGGGGATCATAGTATGGTTGTGTGTGAACCATACAATTGTTGTGATGATCATAATATTGTTGTGCCACAACCATATAACCAACAATAGTACATGCTCTTCGAATATTGTTACCCCAACCATACTTTTTTCTGCGTGTAGCCATATATAAAACTCTAGAAGGCAATTTTGCGTATTGCTTTATGAGAGACCTAAACCCTGGTGGAAACCCTTTCAATTCATGTTTACAAATGGTCCCCCCACAAATGTCGCTCTCGATTTTAATCGTAGTGCGTAATGTACGTCCTATAACTAATTATAGAAAAGTTGGAATACGAGTATATCAGTAATTGTTTTCATATAGATCTTTTTTGAAGGTTCACCCGATGTTAAGTGCCAAAGTCACATTTGTTATTCGTACATGCTAAATTTCCGTACAGATTCGATTAGCCTTTTGTATAGCAGACGACTGAATCCCGGCCGGGAAAAATGAAATTTAATATTTGCTTGACGTGGAACCACTTTTTGTTAGAAAAAAGTTACGGATATTGCCAACTTAGCAAGTAAATAGTGTTACACGCAGAAAAAAGTATGGTTGGGGTGACAATATTCGAAGAGGATCATACTATTGTTGGGTATATGGTTGTGGCACAACAATATTATGATCCTCACAACAATAGTATGAATCACACATAACCATACTATGATACCCACAACCATAGTATGATTCACACATAACCATACTATAATCCCCACAACCATAGTATGATTCACACTCAACCATACTATGATCTCCACAACCATATTATGATCCTCACAACCATACTATGTTTCTCATACAATCATAGTATGATCCTCACAACCATAGTATGATTCACACGCAACTATACTATGATCCCCACAACCATAGTATGATTCACACTCAACCATACTATGATCCCCAAATTTATTAGGATTGGTTATTGTTGTTATTCAAAAATAGAGATTTATATTAAGTATGTTATTTTAAATTGCATTACTATAAGTTCATAGCCAGATTTGAGGCCATGTTTTTATTGAGCATTTCATTTAAGAAACAAAAATATATATTCCAACGGTCAAAAATACTTTTAGTGGCCAGCAGGGGTGAATGCTACTTCACCATCCGTAGACACCAAGTAACGAATGTGATTAAACAATGATCAATGACTATATACTGAAGTGCAGGCAGATTTTTAATAAACGAGAACCAGTCGGTAATAGTGTATTTCACCGAACAAATTAAACACATTAAAAATCCCTCGAACTACCTTCCGATTGTTGTTGTTTTTTATAGACAGCAACCATTCACTGTATCGTGTGTATGTGTTTTTTTTGTATATCAAAAAACATACGCATACACATCCATGAATGCTCTAAAAAAACATGTTTTGTTTTGTTCATAGTCACAACCATACAACGTAATCATATTATTGTTAACGTAAATTTTAAACTACAATACTTTTGTTGCACAAACCATGTTTATATGGTTACTACAACCATATTTTCATTTCTAAATTTGACAATAATACTATTGTTACATTTCAACAACAGCAATATTGTCGCAATCATACTATTGCCAAAATGAAATTCAAAAAGCAATACTATGATTGCGACGAACATGCTTTTATTGTAGAGAAAATATTATTGTTGCGGTGACCATAGTGTAACCATATCTTTTCTCTGCGTGTAGCGGCCTTTTCAAATCTAACATCATCAGCCCAAATCTTAAATAGTTTTAAAACTATCTGCGCTTATCTTATACATAAAGACACAAGATTTGAATTATTTATGACGACACATAAAAAATCTAGCTGGTGGTGTGTTTGTTTTAACTTCGCTGACTTATTTTTCCTCCCCTCTATCATAAACACCAACAAACCAGATCTCATAAGCTTAAGGAGTAAAATTCACTTTTTCAAAAATAAAAAAATCTAATTTCAAAACCAATGGTATATTAAAGTATCATATACGAACAATATTGAGTAAATTTTCAATAAGAAATATTAAAAAATACGGCAATGGCAGCAATTATTCGGAAGCGATCCCACGACAGCCGGTTCTACACGCAGAAAAAAAGTATGGTTGGGGCGACAATATTCGAAGAGGATCATACTAATGATGGGTATATGGTTGTGGCACAACAATATTTTAATCCTCACAACAATAGTAAGATTCACACATTACCATACTATGATCCCCACAACCATAGTATGATTCACACTCAACCATACTATGATCTCCACAATAATACTATGATCCTCATAACCATAGTATGTTTCTCATATAACCACAGTATGATCATCACAACCATAATATGACTCGCACTCAACCATACTATGATCCACACAACCATAGTATTATTCACACTCAACCATACTATTATCCCTACAAACATAGAATGATTCACTCAACCATACTATGATACCCAAAATTATTTATTAGGATTGGGCTGTTATTCAAAAATAGAGATTTTTTTTATAATGAACATCAACCACGCACTGTATCGTGTGTATGTGTTTGTTTGGTATATCAAAAAAACATACGCATACATATGCATGTTTGCTCTATAAAACCGGGTTTGTTATGTTCATAGTCGCAACCATACGGTATGATTGCCGTAATCATATTGTTGTTAACGTAAATTTTAAACAACAATACTTTTGTAACACCAACCATGTTTATATGGTTGCTACAACCATATTTTCATTTATAAATATAACAATAATACTATTGTTACATTTCAACAATATTAATATTGCCTCAATCATACTGTTGTCAAAATAATATTCAAAAAACAATAATATGGTTGCGACGAACATGGTTTTATTGCAGAGAACATATTATTGTTGCGGTGACCATATAGTAACCATGCCTTTTCTCTGCGTGTACGCACCGGATCGACCCGATCTTCGGCCAAGGGCTGTCACCCCGGTACGTTTTGCCGCTACAACAACAACAACATTATTCGGAAGTGTCGCGAAATTGCGGTGCCCAACATAACTCGGTTCTGGGTTATCCGAAATTAAAAAATCAAAGTAATTTCGATTGATAATTGCTTTTCAAGGTAAATCGTGAACATTTTCGTGTGCTCATTTTTCATAACTTTCGACGTGGATTATCACGACAGGAGTGCATTGATCAACTTAAATCTTTGTATGGCGATGAAGCACCATCCTAGAGCACTGTGAAAAACTGGTTTAATAAATTCAATCGTGGCCGACGCTCGCTGAAAGACCAAGATCGTCCAAAAACGTCATTTGTACTTGTGCGACCACAACGCAGGGAAAAGAAAAAAACTAGAACTTCACTAATTCAATAACCACAATTTTCATTACAATTCCACAGAATTCGTTTTACAAAACGTTTAGACTCATTTACGCATGGAAAGGGGATATTAGTTCATGCTTTATTACAGCGAAAAGAACTGGTCAAATAAATGCTTGAAATGACGATTAATTTCGTCGACGCTTTTTAAATTTTGCGCTTGTTTTTTTTTAATAAAAGCCTAAACACTCACTAATAAGGAAAGTTGACATCTCCGATAAAAGACTGCGTACTGCAATATGTACATCTGGTCTGTCGCTGGCGGCAGAGAAGCGGCAATATCACTGGCGGTTTATCCCACTCAAAGACACTGGAACATGCAAGACATACAACAGATTACAGTCTTCAGGGTGTGCTACAATTGGACATGTACTCTAACAGATGTGCAATACAGTGTGAGAATATGCATGTAATACACGCATCGCGTCCGTCGGGCTTTCTTTCAAGCACTGAAGTTATGAATGAATCTATTTTAAGATTTTAAATAATTAAAATAATGTTGAAAGGCTCTTTAATATGCTGTTATGTGAGATAGAGGTTAATTAAAGTTGAACACACATTTTAATGGATATTCAAGATTAAAATTGAAGAAACATTACGATAATGATGCAAATGTTGGTTCTAAATCCATATGATTTGTAATCTAAATGCCATTGGTATTTATTTACAATTCTAGATTAATTAAATTTTGAAACTCAATACTTAAAACAAGATCGACGTAAACAAGCTTATATTTTTATATACGAGTAGTATTTGACTGCTGTTTCAATAAGCGTAATTTTAGCTTAAACAGTTTGGGATTTTCACATTTACTGCCAGTTAAATACACATTCTGAAATTGTTCGTTAATTGTATGTTTGAGTAATCCAACCAAGTTTTAATTCAAACTGATAATGAGGTAAATAAGGAGATATGAATAAACATTCAAAATGTCTAATTGATATAATTTAAGAACACATTTCTGCCATATTCAAAACCTCAAATTTTTTCATTCAACTCTTTCTTTTGTAGTTTATAATTTTTAATTTAACAGTCTAGGTTACATAGCAGTCTAAAAATATGCCGGTTTTTAACGAAATACTAAAAATGTGTTACAATGGAAGACACACAGAGGAACACAATTTTTAAAGGATTTTTGCCGCAATGTCTTCAATATCTAAAGTTGTACAATCTTTGAGTTCGACTAAACCACTAAGCTCTTTACGCACTTACAGAATACTAGATAAAGCCCATGTCAGTAATAGACGGAATATTATCTTACAACTGATTATCAATTGCTTGAATGCCGGGTTGTTACGAGGGCTACTATATATTTCTGGCATAATAATGAAAATGCGAATATTTGTCATCAAAAATGGTTGTATTGTTTTCAAAGCATGATTTATACATTTTTGCATGCGCTCAAACCAATTGTCGAAGCCGATTTTCCACTCCGATTGGGACACCTCCAAAACATGGATTTTGAACGCTTCAACAGCATCTTTTGGCGACGAAAATCGTTGATCATGCATTTTTTTCTTGATGTTAGGGAATAAAAAGAAGCCATTGGGTGTCAATTCCGGACTATACGGCGGATGACCCATCAATTCGACTTTTTGGCCGGTCAAAAAGGCGCTGGTTTGAGCCGACCAGGCCAGGTGTTCATGGAATATCGAATATATGCTGGTGCCTCTATCTTACGGTATGTCACATGACGATCTTGCATTATCAGTTCACGCACGACATTAATGTTCTCTGGCACAACGGCCGTTTTTGGGCGACCTTCATCTTTGAGCGAGCGTCAGCCACGATTGATTTCATTAAACCAGTTTTTCACAGTGCTAAAAGATGGTGCTTCATCGCCATAAAAAGATTTATGTTCATCGATTGTGAAAAATGATCGCACGAAAATGTTCACGAGTTAATTCCATTTTTTGCCAACTTGATTTTTTCAAGTCACTGTACCCAACACAAATGATGGTCGTACGTCAAAACGTTCTGAGTACGTTAATGCTAAAAAATGTCAAACTTCCCAATGGAAAAGTCAGATGGCGCCAGGCAACACTTAGTGTTAGTTCACGAGATATAGCCTTTTGAATTTAAGGGTTGTAAGGGCGTCCTTTTTTTACCATAAGATAGTCTAGAATAATTTCCTAGTCATTGATTTCATCTTGTTAAAGTTTTATTACGATCGGTCCATTACGGTGGGCATAAATACAATTTTTTAAAGGGGGCGTGGTACCGCCCACTTTAGCTTTAGGATGTGTTTTATTCCTTGTCAACATTATATGTTCCAAAAATTATCGTCACATTTCATTTAGCTCATGAAACATTATTTTTTCATTTTAAGCTTTTGACTTCCCAGATGTTGAATCACTCCTTAAGTCGGGACAATTTTTAGCTCTTAACCGATATGGCCCATTTTCAATACCTTTGTTTTAGTCCATCAATACATGTTGCTGCAAAATTTTCAAATGTCCAACCTGTAGTTTGTTTTCCACAGACTGACATGGTTAGATCATCTTGAAAGTTTACGACGATGAAGATGCAATTCATAAAATTGCGAAATATTGGTTTATTTGAATCAATAAATAAAAATATATATGATATGGAAGAAAACTTATACGATTCAGAATATATAAACTTAATGGGGTCTCTGACCAGTATTTCAAGGTGTTGCAAATGAAATGGCATAGTGAATATACCTTCTATCATATCATGGAGGATATAAAAAAGATAGGTAAAACTAGGAAAAATCTATTAAAACAGGAAGCTGCTCAGATGACTTATATGTATATCGGCATTTCCAGCGGAAGGTTCATCGAGACGAAAAAATGAAAAGTGTTTAAGAAAAATTTTTTTTCGGTATTTTAAAAAAAGCATACCTTTTTAATTTGTTTTATATACGGAGATATGTTATGGCAACAAACTTTATATTATATGCCAATTACAATATAAAACAACAACTTTTTAAAAGGTATTTTATGTGTAATACAAAATTAAAACAATCTTGTCCGTTCGCGATGTCCCGTTCGTGAAAATTTAAAAAGTGTTTTAAAAACGAACGATTGACATTTCACAAAATACCTTTATCATGAAAGCTTTAGTTATAAGTCCAATATAGTTTAATAAATTTTACTACCAAATAATGCATGAAAGTTCGTTGATTTTTTAATATTTCATAAAACGACTTAAACCCGTTCGCGATCTAACGTTTAGCTTAAGTTTTGGAGAACGTTTAAGTCATATAATTTGCATTTTGCACTCAAATGTAGTGCCACTGAAAAGCAATTAAGGCTTTAATAAGAGCTTAGAAAATTAGAGCTAAGAAATAACACTTATATATTAACTTTAAAGCGTACGAGGGTCCACTGAAGTGCCACTGAAAAGCAATTAAGGCTTTAATAAGAGCTTAGAAAATTAGAGCTAAGAAATAATACTTATATATTAACTTTAAAGCGTACGAGGGTCCCGTTCGCGATCCTGGAAATGCCCATATCACTTATGTGTAATATAAACAATATTTTGTGAACATAAGGAACATTCTACATTTTCTTAGGATTATTTGATTGCGAAAGAAATCTAGTCTACGATCCTATTGAAAAAACCGCAATAAAGCTCTTTTTTCATAAGCTGCAGCAATCCAAAAAAAGGAGTCTAATATATACAATCTTTTTTACGCCCACACTGAAATATCATTAACCTTTGGAAGATTTTTAACATGTTTTTTTTTAGTTTCAGACCACAGCAAGTTAAAAAAGGCGTAGCTTAAGAAAAAAGCTTCAGTGTGCCCGGAGCTAAATTGATTAAGTTCTTCGAGAGCTGAAAGTTTTAGATCGATCTCATTAGATCGAGCTTAAGTAACTGCGTAAGAATTTGGGTTATAAATTGATGTTGACTTGGCTTCAGGTTAACCTTACTCAATTTTTTTATTGATTTCCACTCTCTAAATTATTTTTTTGAGTAAGCAATTTTTTGAATCATTCCAAGAAATGATTGCTGATTTTTTTTTCGAAAGTCGTAGCAGATTTTAGAAATTACATTCTGATTTTTTTTTAATTGCTGTTTTTCCATAAATAATTTGTGTTTAATTATACGTTAAATACTATTTACATCTTTACGAATATTCATACGTATATTCTTACACTTGTAATGCTATTCACATGTGCCTGATAATAAATTCAAAATTATTTTATTTGCCATACACTTATGATGTGGAGAGTGGAGTGACTGACCTCCCATGCCGCAAGTGAAATTTTGTTATTACGAATACACTGTGTATATAAGTACAATAATCTTTGGAATTGAAATACTTTAGTATTTATTAAGTTTAAAGACAATTGGTTGATAATCTTTAACCAGAATGATTACTGTTCTTATCTGCCACAGAGTATAATAACATTGATTTTGTTTGATTTTGAGTTAAAACACAAGCATAAATTTCCTGAAAGTTCAAAAATTCATCAAGAACGATTTCAAACAATATTTACATGTTAATATTTGATTTAAGATTACAAAGTAGTTGACATTGAATTTGGTAAGCACAACCACAGCAATCGGTAGCGCTACTGTCATCATGCATTTGTGGAAACGGAAATAATTACACATACAAGGTCAGGGTCATGAGTGCCACAAATATTTAAAAACAAAAAACAAAAACCTTCATTGAAGCAATTAAGCACAGGACACTGCTCAAAATAACGAATATTGTGATTTTCTCAACGGCAGTGATATTAAAAAAGTCGTATTTAAATGAGGTTCTGTGATAACGCACAAGTGTTAAGCTGTCCAGAAAGCACAGCTACAGGGCGTAGCGACAAGACTTTGACCCCTTTGGGCGGACTTTACATTTACACAAATTTATGAATAATGCCACAATTGAATTTTTGGGAGAATTTCACTGTTTTATGGGCCGGATTTTCAACCATGGGTTCCGTCACCTAATTTTCGCCAAATACAAAATAATTCAAAAAAATTATTCATGCCTCATTGAGTAAATTGTATAGTTTTTTGATATACTGGAAGTTTTTTTGGGCTTCAAATTATTTGAACGGGACCTTCATATAAAAAGGTCCAAATCGGTTCAAGATTGTTTGTCCATCGTCACATACTATTAAGATTTAAAAATGATTCTTTTAGAGCGCTTGTATGTAAAATGGGAGGTACCTTTTTACTTTGCCTATATCAAAATGTTGACCTACATATATTACCTATTTGTATTTGAGCTGGTAACTAATCGATTGTTTTGGATGTTTTATGTGGTTTCTAAAGCTAAGCACACAAAATCGGTTGAACGTATGTGTGGTATCTATATCTTATTAAACCGATTTTCTTAAATTTTAATTGCGTCGGTCCTTGGTTTAAAGAACCTACTTCTGCCAAATTTCATGAAGATCAGACAAAGTGGGACCTAGTTAAAAAAGTGGAGCGTAAAGTGAGAACTATTACTGATTGTTTCAGTGTTTTCCACCATGGCGTATAACAATTTTTATAGACTTATTGCTCATACGCTACACACAGAGAAAATGTCTGTTGGAAATCAGTCCGAACCACAGAATTTTTGTTGTACGAAAAGATTTTCAGTTCTAGTCACCAAATGACCATATCATCGGTTGAAAGTACCATAATTGATATGACAATATTATGGACAAACCGAATTAAGTTCAAAATATTAGTAGCCAAAACCGCCAGTTGTTGCAACTAAAAGACTATAATAGAACTTTTCAATGCAACCAACAATTGGTAATTGCAACAAACAATTTCGCTCTTATAACTAAAAACATTTTCATTTTAGAAACAATTTAAATGTAAAAATTTAATATAAAAACACTTAATAAAAAAAGGTTCTAGACGGCGAAATTCCAAGTTTTTTTTTTAAACTTATATTATATACATCTTCCTCCAATAGCCAAGCGGACTCGTAAAAATGTATCAATGTGTCCCGAAATTGGACAATATAATTTGTATCTTACTTTGAATAATTTGTTTAATTGGACTTTCGAATCTTTTATTGAAGCTTCGAATCCCGATAGAATTATTTATTTAAAACTGAAACTCAAATATCATTTCATTATTTATAGGTATCTATGTTGTCACTTCAACCAATATATTTAGTTCTATTTACTTAACATTTCAATGATTATTAAGGTTTTTTCCGACTTTAGAATCTACAGCACTAAAAGCAAAAAAATACAAACGATTCCTAAATTTCCAAGTTGAGCATTCATTAGCCTTAGTCCATAAGACATTTGACAATATTGGCCGGCTGACTTCTTAAGATCACGTATGTCCAAGATAAACTCATGGGCCATCAGACCAATTTGAGGATCCTTGTATAGTGTTTTGTACGGCAGCTCTAAACTTTTCGACACATTGTTTGCATTTAATATGGCCACTTGGGTATGTTTCCTTAAAGCTTCCTCTAAATAACCTTCACCTCTAGAATCCACAAATAAACCCGATCACGCTCAAATTTTAACTCTGGTTAAACTGAACCATGTACTTGCCTTTTTTTCGTTTAGCTCCCATATATTGGTCCTTCCCGATTCCGACCAACTATCGCGATCATCTCTGGCTAAATTGGACCATATCGGTCCATATTTTCAATAGCCCGTTTTGAAGTTCTACGGCTCTATAGGTCACATTGTTAGCCCAATCTAGCATCGTGCAACCTTAATGAATTTGAACACGCACACATGATAAAAGTCTGTCTTTTTTATAGGGTCTCAGTTGCCCCATAATGCCTCGCCATTACCAGTTAGCGGATAAATACGAATACAAAGCTATTGGGATTTCTTAAAACTAAACCAAAAAAATTATCCACCATAAAAAGAAGAAAGAAAATTCAAAGAAATTTTTTTTTTTGACTAAAATTTGAATTTTAAATCTTTCGTAAATTTGTATATTTTTTAATTTCATAAAGCTCCACATAACGACTATCTTATTATTTTTTCATAATTTTAAAAATTGGCGATTTCAAGAGATTTTTTGGTAAATTAATTGTTGCAATTTTATAAATATCCAAATTATTTTTTCCAATTTGTGTTATTTAGACCTTTATATAAAACAGATTAATTATTTTCAATTGTTTTTTTTCGTTCCTCTTAGAATCAAAAATATTTTTCATGATAAACTATTTAGGCTAGCCGAAGAAGCTAAATTTCTTCAATATATTCCACCCTAACGACAAAGGTTATCTTTTGGTTCTGTTTTAATGGTATTGTGAATGTTTCGATTAAATAACTAATTGTGTTGCCTTGTCCAATTTATTATTTTGAATTCAATACTTGGTTTTATCACTGATAATTTTTGTTACCTGTACTCAGGGTTACCGCTGACAATAAAGTACCACAGAAATGGGATTTCGTCCAAAAAAGTGTGATTTGTTTTTTAAAAGGTGACATAGTTTTTTAGTGGTTTCTTCAAGAATTTCTTGGCATGCAGTTGTTAAATTCTTCGGGTTTTGAATCCCGTGGCAGACAGAAACTTTTTCAACTTTAGGAATGACGATATCAGACGATGAATATTTTATGGCTATAAATTTATAATTCAGAACGCATCGCTTCACTGATTATCCTCGAGAAAAAACTATTCATATACAAAGGGTTGCATTTAAAAAACGGTTTTTTATAAATAAGTTTTAGCTTGACTAGTCAGTACGAAAATTGGGATGGGATTTAATATGTGGCTTCCTGGTTAATATGAGCTTAAACGAAAAGTTATATAACCATTATTTTTAACATTGTGGAATTAACATCGCACCTTATTGCTTTCAAAGCAATAACTAAGCAAATTGAAAAAGGGATTTGGTATAGAGGCATGGACTAAAAAGTGCTAACTTCACCATGGTTGCCTATCCCTTAAAATTTGATAAATATCGAGCCTCATATATGGCTTCTAGAGTAACAAGATTGAAATTCGAAAAAAAAAACTTATCATCGAGACAACATTAAGGCTTTTACTTAATTCCTATGCGGAATTCTATGGCCCCATAAAACAATTGTCGTTTTTCGATTGCTGCTAATTTCGTCGTTATTCAAAAAAAAAATAATAAACCTAGCGTCCATTATATGGGGCGAAGATATTGACAATTGAACGAGTACTTGTAAACCGTTTGACACATCATATTATCGCAGTGCCTGATGAATTTTTTCGTAATGTAATAAACATATTGACAAGTTAATGAAAATAAGGAAGGTCTTTTCAAAAAGTGCCACAAAAGGTAAAAATTGTGCCACAGTATCACCTTAAAAAAGTGGCATAAAAGTATCAAAGCGGAAAATAAGTGCCACAATACAGTGTGTTCGTTTACTTGCAAATTGTTACTGAATTCTGTTCCTTTACTCTAAGAGTTCAGTAAATGTGAGAGAGAATGCCAATTTTGTCAGTTCGATGCTAGAGAGTAGATGGATAGTATGAATAAATTTTGTCCAACCAAAATTTGTAAGATTGAACAATGTTTTAAATAAGCTCTTTTATATAAGCTAAGGATAGAAAAATATAAATTTACAGATACACAAGTTATTTTAACTATTTTTTCACTTAACTAAATATTAAACATAAAAGCATCAGCAGCTGCTTTCTTGCAAATTTTTACTGGATGCTGTTTGTGTAAATTCGCAAAAATAGTGTAAAATCTTCCCTACTCCCTCAAACTTAATCTTGCAAATTCTTAATGGAACAAGTAAACGAACAAAGCTATTGCCACTATAGTGGCACGACGGCAGCACTGCCAGAATTGATCTTTTTAAATTCTGAATAGTATATACAGTCACATTAATTCAGTTGTCACAATGAATCTGTTCTCTGTGTGTATTAATTATAAATGGCAGATACCTACTTTTATTGGTCGAGCTTAAAAAAACTTTCATAACTACCCTCGGTAAAAATTTCTTTTTGGGGAGGTTTGAACCCGCAAAATACCCCACGTCATATATCGAAGCTCACTGGTTTTGCATATTACTGAATTTCAATAAGTCACAAATTTGTGTTTCTTTTTCTCGATTTGCAATCCACTTGAAAACTCAGAGAAATGACAAAAAAAAAACACTAACCAACAACAAAATCAAGTTCATTCATTGATTCACTCTGAGGTAACGATTTTTCACAAACAAACACAAGATATACTATGGAAAAGTTCACTTTCAATAGCAATGTCAAATTGTTTCGAGCAGTAAATGCTGAATGCTGCTTTCCTTTTGCCGCAGCTTTCTTTCTATTCCGCCGTTGCCGTTCTAATGTTTATGGGAGGCGAGCGTAGACGAGCATATGACGACAACGAAATTTGATGTATGGCAAATAACGCGTGTATACTATGAACTGCGGGGATGGCTGGCTAGAGGCGATACGTGGAGAGAGGGATGGTACATAAAATACGCATCACTTATTGCTTATCGCTTTTTTAACAAGCTCAGCAACAAACAAATTACTTGTTACATAACATAACTGTCAAGACACACACACTCCCGTACATATGTATAATCAATATATTCGAAGAGTTTTCAAATTATCCCATATTATCAAATTGCAGTACCAAATTCAGTCTATACTTTTCGCTTATCTTTTCTGTACAAACACCGCCTTCATCTTTGCAAGTGAGACCGGCTGGTTTTGTTTAATTTCTCTACATTGCCTTCTTAAAGCACATTCCTCCTTACCATCCATTCACCACCTCACAAACACTTTTTACCTTTTTAAATTCAACTGACTGAAGTGGAAGACAATTTACGGTCGGTAGTTGTAAAACGCGCGCGTTCTCACGACTTTCGACCGGTTTGGCAGTAGACTGAAAACTGTTTGCTAAATATCTGACAGCACTTTTAACTGTGCCACTTACTCACTTCTCACTTACTATACCACAGCAGAACAACACATCAGCATATTCGTATTCTTTGTTTTTGGAAAAAGCTCACTGCTCATCTACCACTTTTTTGGAGTATTCTCGCACTTCTGCCGTTTCTCTCTGTGGCCTCTGCACACAGAGAGAAACAAAAGTGATGCATGTGTATTCAGTGACAGTGGACACTGAAGCACAGTGGATAGTGTTTGCTTCAAGAAGTCGTCGTCGTTGATGACGTCTTTGGTTTTGTTTGCCAATGTTTAAAAAATGTGCGCCAGAGAGCAAAGAGACTGACAGATGAAGCGACGGGTCCCTTAGCTCAGAGATGTATTGAGTAATTTTGTTCAATCGGAGAGGGCAGAGAGCTTAACACTCGTCAGTGTAAACAAACTGATTCTGCTTTTTATACACTAAGAAAAATACAAGTTGCATTCCAAAGGTGCCACCCATTGATGCGAGAGAAGTTACCATTAGGGGAATCAATTTTGTATTACCAGAGACATAAAGAGTTTGATTTAAGGTGGATGGGAACTATCAATATCGATAACTATAGTTTGACAGCTAATAATGTAAAACTGTGTTGACATTTCTGCTCAGTAAGGTATGGCAAGTCGTCGTTCGTTTAACGCCAAAACAACGCTTCCAAGTTGTGGAAAAAAAACTATTCACAAAGTTTACAAAGCATATTTATCAAGAATTGCCTTTAGTGATGAAGCTTTTTTCTGGTAAAATGACTATGTCAATAGGCAAAATTGCCGTATGAGAGCAAAGACCGTTAACGTATCACCACAGCATTCACTACAACTGACTGTTTGGTGAGCTTTACACTCTGGCGACATCTTTCGAAATAAGGAAGGATCTGGCGAGTGCTATTAAGTCAAGCAGACTGAATTTTAGTTTCCAAAAATTAGTCAGGGAAACATCAACGACATTTGGTTCATACAAGACGACATAAATAAACCGCTCTTAACTACTGATTAATTGCAAAATCAATTTGGTGACAAGTGGTTCTGTTCTCCGTCGTTCGTGCGACTTACGTATTTTGCTATGTTTGCGAACCTTTGACTCAGACCATCAGTCAGTTTTTATTGAAATCAGGTGATATTTTTACTAATTTTTTAGCACTTATGTATATATTTATGAATGAACTTATTTATTTTTGCAATTATAATAGAAAAAAATACAATAGTAAAAGACTAGCTGCTAGGGTCTTCGCCTCTTTAACAGAAGCTGTACCAAAACGTGAGTGCATGGGGCCAATTATTTTAGATATAATATATTTTAAGAATGGCTAGTCTGTAAAGATTGTAATCCATAGACCTAAATAAATAAATACATTGTAGCCAATACAGCCAAGCCAAATATTCATGAAAACCTCTTGAAAAATGTCTGAAAAAATAAATATATTATAGAGGACTATAAACAATTTAAATTAGATCGATTGCGTCTACTACGACGGACAATTCTTCAATTCATCATCGACCGACCAAACCCTAAGCTGCAAAGGCCTACAAGTAGCAAATAATTGATATTTCTCAATTTCAGACTAACACAATTTGAAGCGAGCAACGGGTTAAAGTTATTCAGGCTTATTATGAAAATGGGTGTTCAAATCAAAATGCATATCGTGCACTTCGTGATTTTTTCGGTCAATTTAATCGTCCAAATAAGCGTGCAATCTGAAAAATTGTGCAAAAATTTGAACAAACCGGGTCTGTAGGAGATGTGGAAACACCAGTGCATGCTCGTATAGCTCACAGTGCAGAAAATATTGCTGCTGTTTGTGTGGCTGAAGAGCAGTTCACCTCAACTCGTCGTCGTGCCCAAAAATTGTACCTCTCACGCTCGTCGTTGATGAACATTATGCACAAAGACTTGCATTTACACGCTTACAAGGTGCAGTTGACTCAAGAACTAAAGCCTCTTGACCATTCCAAACGTCGTCAATGGTCAGAATGGTGGCAAGAAATGGCAGCAGTGGATGATCGGCCCTTGAACCACCTTTTGCTTGTTTACTTTTCAAATGTAAATGCGTACTCGTAAATGACATTTGCTGCTTTAATAAATTAAATCAACTTGCGATAGTGTGATTACTTTTGTGTCACCTGGTAGAAGTATCGAAATAAAATTAATCTAATATTGGCCTTGTTCTTTGGGGTAAAGGTAAAACAACTATGGAAACATAATGTCTCCTAGTGTACATTAAATAGAATTAAACAACAAGAGGGTTTATTGGCAAAATCGTTAAAATCAGAGCTTCTAAAATTCTAAATTATAATAAATTAATCAATTAAGTATAATTTTAACAATTAATTGCTACACTTTGCACATGTGTGTAAAATTTCTTTAAACTATCCGTTCAAGTTGAGTAATAGTTTCTTATTCCATCTCGTGCAGATGAACGCAATACGAGCCAATGAGACCTTTTAACGTTTGATCATTTCTTAGTAAACGTCACAAAAAACATGTTTTCAAATAGCAGGGTATGTGTCATATTTTACTTTTTGTTAGAAAAATTAGTATGGTAACTCTTACTAGACTTGAGGCCAACGCGCTTGTGCGCGGATTCGTAGCTTTCATACAAATCCTAGCTTTATAACCTCAAATAAACACAGCTATTATGGCGCCTTATGCTCTTCTCAGTTGCCGAAATAAAACAATATTGCATGTTTTTCTGTTGGTAAGTGCAAGCTGTAATGATTGACTGATCATTGTTGTTGTTTTTGGTATTGTTGTCTTTTATTGTATTTTTTTTATAATTATTGTTATTTTTAATAAACTAACATAACATCAACAGTAAACATTGTACAATATCGTGTGTCCATCTTATTTTTTATTATGCATGTTTGCTTTGTTGTTTTTAATGGTTATAATTCTCGTTTAGTTTAAGTTGTCTTTACATATAAGTATAGGTTTGGTTTTAGTTATATGCCGTTGTTTATGTGTACATTCATTTTATGTTATAAAACAATTATTGGTTATGGTATGTATATAAACGTATGTATGTTAGTATGGATGTATGTATGTTGTAGAACGACGATGAATATATTCTGCATGAGTTTATTTCAAGTGTAAATTAAATCTTTAGTTTTTGTGTGTTAGTATTATTTTTAATTTTTTTTATAGGTAAGCTTTAAATTAATCTTAAGAACGTAAACAAATAGAAAACTGTATAGACATTTTAATTTATTGTTTAATAAACTGTTGAGATAAATTTATGTTGCTTTGTTTGCTGGGTTTTAAATATTAAGTGGTAGGTAGAAATGTTTGTATGGAGAAAACATGTATGTAGATAACAGTAAATTCACAGAAAATATACAACAAATTCAGGTGGTTGTGAAATATGATAAAAAGGCGTCTATCGTGGGCACAAACCTTGAAATGATGTGCGAGAGAGATGGGAAAATGAAATGCATCACCCTAACAAAGGATACTACTTAAGTTTGTTTTATAATAATTCCGCCCTTTAAATCTCATAAGAAAAACAAGTCAAAATGACTTCAATCAGGTCGAATCTAAATGTCAGAAATAACAACTACGATTATCATATTTATAGTCCCCATACTCGCTTGTTTTCATAGGAAGAATTGTGCATTTTGGTCTCTAGTGTACTAGTGGTCGATGGTTTTCACCAAAGCGACTGTTTTTTTTAAGTCACATTGAATTGGTATTTCCTCAGTTTAAATTTTTGTTTCTGAATTTTAATTTGTATTTTCTCAATTCCAATTGGAAAGGGTAGTGTTAATGGGAAAACATTATTTTATAATTCGTATTTCTCGTCGAATGATTTTTTTGAAAGAATAATGCTAGAGATTGACCAAGGTTTAGAAAATTTAGAACTTGAACTGACTTTACAATCGACCACATTTTAATTTTCGTTTCTTCCCATCTCTCGTGTTCACTCATTTCTGAAGTCACTGGTCTTTGATAAATTTAGAGATAACTTAAAATAATTGGTCGATTATTGTTTTTGAGTTTTCAAACTTTATTTTAAATGTGTATGACTTATTTGTGGTAAGTAAATATGTATGTATGATATATGTTTGTAGCTGTGAATGTATATAAAATAAGTGCATATAATTTAGTTGTTCATATACATGGGTTATTTATTGTTGCTGTATGTTGGCGAATTTCCTAGGTAATTGAAACTATAAATTGACAGATCCTTTAACTATAAATGTATATATAAATATGTATGTATGTATATGCATATTAATTATAATTGTATAATTATGTACGTACGTTATGTTCATGTTTAGTTGTTTCCGATTGTATTTTATAACTACTTGTTCATTTTCTTGTTCTATTTGTTGTGTGTTTTGTTTAGAATGTAGCAGGGAAGTTGTACTGTCATCTTTCAAAAATGGTAGAGAAGTTTCTAATTTCATTTTTTCGATTGTTCTATGGAATTGCCACTGGTTGTCCTTTGAAGTTATTTTGTATGGAGAAAGACATGGTTGGTGGTAGTTGCTTGGTAATTTTTTGTTTATTTCTATCATTCAATTAAATGAAAGGAAAAAGTATTTGTTGTTGTTTTTTTTCTTTGTTGCAACTAATGAAATATCAACAATATGTGAAGTTATAAACTAAATTTATTTTTTGTATATTTCTTTTAGAACATTTTGTTGCAATTATTATTTTATTTTGTAAATTATTATGAGCAAATTATATAACTATAGTTAATTATAGACACGATGAGTCAAAACATAAATGTTTAAATAAATATTGAAGTATTTATATTTATCAATTACATTATCGAATATAGATTTTCATATTATGAATAGAGTTTTGTTGTAGAGTATTATATTCTTTATTAAATATAACACAAAAATATTTATAAAGTTTCTTTAAATATATCTTTCTTAATCAGTTGGTATAGTAATTAATTATTGTTTCCAGTTTATTTATAATAATTGATTAATTTGCCGTTTCTTTTTGTTTTTCAAAACAAATTTTGTTTAAATTGTAGACATAGAGATTTTAAGTACGTTTGGTTTTAGTTATCTTTGGAACTTAAAAAATGATAACGATTATAATTAGTAATTAACATTTGTTGAAATTTAGCATATAATCAATCAAAGTCTATATACTTAGATTTGTTCCTCTTTTATTTTAAATAAATATTCATCTTATTAATGTTTAAGGTATTACTTTTATTTTAAAATAATAAAATGAAATTGACTTTTTTAGTGAATAGACTTGAATTTCATTTGGTTTCTTATAAACACGAAGAAAAATTGACATAGACATTTTATTGTTTATATTTTCAAATTAAAAAATACATTTTAAAAAAATATTAATTAACTACAAAATGAAAAGGGTTTTAAAAATCAATTTATAAAACGCAGTTGTATTATTATTAAAGAGCAAATTAAACTTTTTGCCATTAGTAGGTCATAAATTGTGGCCCTATGGCTAAACACTCAAGTAGTTAAGGATTTCAGTTGGTACTTGAACCACTAACTTTTTCCAAGAAAGCTAAGATCGTAACAGAAAAGTACTTATAAATTATGAAGTATTTGGTACTGTACAAGGCTACAAAAAATTTGCTTGAATTCGCCGATGACACCTCTTGTAGCTTGATTGTTTTTGGGTTGAACTATATTTTGTGCAGGTTATTTGACGTCCTCGACAAGATTATCAGAATGCGTCTGAATTCTTAAGCGATGTTTAAATTGTTGCAACCGAATTTACAATCGTAAGCAGTTGCTCTTACCAAAGTAGCAAATAAATGAAATTCAAATTGGAGCCACATTCGGTTGCACTTACCCTTCTAATATTTCACTCTCCCCTGCTTGACAAACTCTCTGCTTATACACGCCACCATATCTATTATGGCTTCCTTGTGAAGTTCACACTCATAAGTGGGAAACTGACATGGTTTGAACTAAATATATTATTTGACACAGGCGAATTCATAGTCATATATAAACTCTTTGGTAAGCAGCAAACTTATTTTTTGTTTGCTCCAACAGAAAGTATGAACGAAAATCAAAAGGTTTCTGTGTGTTAGATCACAATTATTTTTTGATTGCTTAGAATGTTAATATTGAAAAAGCTTATAAACTACAACAAACTCTTGTATTTTATAAATGCTACCACAGTAGCTGCCCAGAGATAAGAGGAAGGTCGATGCAAGATGTAATTAGGAAGCTTCGTGACATCTTTGCTTATTTGATACTAAAATTTAATGATTTCATCATCTCATCTGGAGCAGGTGCTTTCCCTTTTCCTTCTATTTGAAGGACTTCTGGAGGGCCATTTCTGTCGTCAAGCTTACGAGAACTAACGAAAGACTGTTTATTGTTGCAAGAAATTGTCTACTACAACTAACCCCTTTGTAAACCTGCATTTCAAAACCAGCAAAATATTGTGGGTTTAGAATTGGTTTTGTCCTTGAGCAATTGACTATAATTCTCTACTTAAGGTTTCGCCATAAGAAAGACGTTTTCAGAAAGTAAAAACTTATTTTTTTAAAGAATAGAATTAAGGAGATTACAAATATTTCAATTTACGACTTTGGTTAGGCTCTAGAAGAAATTTTTACCAAGAGCACGATCAAAATTTGAAAACTAGATACATCAGCAAAGTTCTATCATAGGGAGAAGAACTATTAAAAAGCTTTGGTGTCATGTGGTGCAGTTTGAAGGCAACAGCTTTAATCGTCCCATAGCAAATCAATTTATATCGCTATTGCCTTTAAACTTCCCTTCTTAAAGCTCTCGTGCTTTTTAATGATATTTTTCTTTACGATATAACTTTTCTGGATATGTGATAAATAATGCTCTTAAATCATATAAAATCACAAATTTAACCTAACCTGTGCAAAATACTTCAGTCCACTTTAGAAAAATAATCTTTATTATTTCAAAGTTACAATGAAATCTAAGAATATCATAATTGTGCAGCATTCACAACTATGTTATATCAGATGTGATTGTTTTGACCGGGTTTCGTAAGATGTACTGTGTTTTATATATTGATTTTCCCCCATTTAAACTACATCAAAAAGCTAAAATACTAAACTAAAAGATAAAAAACGAAATTGAAATTCGCTACACTTTCTCCATTAAATATTGTTTTTTAGGGAAGTTTGGGAACGAGTTTTGAATATAGTTTTTAAATTATTGTTGTATGTACGAGTTTTTTAAAACGATACACTAGACTGAACGTTTATGGAAGTTGTGTAGGACCCTAAATTTCTAGCCTCGGACTGCCTGCAGTAGGAATCTGGCATAGTGTTTTATTGTTTTTTTTTTGGTTTTTAGTTATGTTTAAACAGTGCATTGATTAATGATTATCTATCACAAATTAAAGTTTACAATCAAATAAAAATAATATTCTATGAACAATACATATACACACATAATATATTTTGTATGTATTGTATGTATATTTATATATTTATATATATTGTATATGTATGTATGTCTAGTTGTAAACTAATCTGTGGGGGCGGGGGCTGTATCATTTATTTGTATTGTTTAATTATTTTATATTTTTTTGTTCAATCTTGATTTGTTTTTGTTTGTTTAATAATGTTAACGAAAAATTCGTTGCATTTTGTTGTTAATTTATTTGTTTACTATTTTTCTTTTAATGCTCTTGGAAAAGAAACCATTTTGGATTTTGTTCATTTACTAAAAATGCGAAAGCTTTGCAGTCGATTAATCAATTATGGGATAAACTTATTTTTAAATAAATCAATTAAGTGAATACTTCTTTTAATAAATAGTAAACACATTATATTTTTCATATCAAGAAAACTTGCAATTGGTTTCTAGAATATTTTTAAATACCGGCCGACTGGTACAATTTTTTCAGACAGTTGATATCACAACATGCGAAATTAGGGTATTTTTATACGCACTTATGGAGCAAACATCAGTTAGAATTTAATGCAAACTACAAAAATTAATTAAAAGAGAAGACTTTTTGTCTCAATCACCCAATATCGATAAAAGCTACGATAATATTATGTACTGCCAACGAATAATTCGGATATAACAGCGAATTGGTGTATACATTACTGATTATTAGAACCTAATAGTTTTTTTTACCAGACTTCTTAGTCGGTATCGTTCCTAATAGCGTTGGATTTTCACAAGAGTCTTCTCAATGCAATTCCAGTTCTTATCAAGCCATTTCACTGCTCATGTAAGATACGGGTAAATTCAGAATCGACGAGAACGCTTAGTGAGAAGAAAACAATCGAACGTATTTAAGAGACATAAGGGCAATGTGGCTTTCCACAAAAGTTTTAATCCGCGTGGCACTTTCAGCGGAAAGTTTCAGTTTTATATACTGAAAGTAACTGCTCCGATGAAATATTTAAATTGAATATGCTACCAAAATATTTGGTCGTTACAAGGAATCATTTTTCGGAGCGAATTTTTTAAAGTAAGTACACTGAAAGTAATATGTTAATTCAAATTACAAAACATTCTTCTTAATATGTTTTTCGTACATTCATCATAGAATTCATTTTTCGTACATTTTGTGTATATTATGTAAAAATTTTTTTAGGATTTTATAAATCGGTTTCTTGAAAAAGCTTTAAAAAATATTCCTAATTTTACTTCATATGTTCTATGTAAAGTTTTTTGTTTTCTACGAACAGTGTTGGTAACAACTTTATTCGTAATTTTAAGGAATTTATATGAAAATAAATTTGGTAATTTTCGTAACTTTGCTTCATATGTTTTAAGAAAAATATTCTTATTTTGTATAAAATGTAATTTAAAATAATTTTCATTATTTTTGTGGCCAAAAGTAATATTCGCAAATGACAGCTGAGAAAAAATCCTGACTGCCTTGCAACCAAAGCCAATACATTTCAAGAGTTGATTCTGAAAAGAAACAACATCGGTCTCGAACTAGAATAAAAACTGTTCACTGTAATAATAATGATAAAAACTCGAAACTATTTTTTAAGACAATTTTTAATATAAATTATGAACAAATTTTACAATTTTTATGAAAGAATGTTTATAGTGAAATATTGTCAGAAACATTATAAATACTCTCATGAAAAATATGAAAATGTTTCATGAAAAATAAGTAAAATTTCCAATATAAAACTGCTTAATAAAACGCGTAAAACGTATTCGTAAAACATATGAAAGAAATTCTTTTTAAATAAAAAAATCTTTCATTAAGTTTTCAAAAATCACAAATTTTCATCAAACTTATTTCATATTTATTACGATTTTTTCATATTTCTAATGAAAAGTATCTTTGGCTCAAAAAATAAGAAAAAATCCATAATTTATATGAAAAAATGGTGATTTCTACGAACATAATTTTTTTAGTGTAGTATATTATTAAAAATTAAATTTATCTTTATTACCATTAAAGTTCAAAACAAAAGTTATATTGATATTGAACTAATATCAGCGTCTCCATAATAAATGTAAGTTTAAGAATTACCATTAAAGCGTTTGGTACAAAGACTATATTTTAATTTTGTATTGCTGGGTGTTAATTGGTGAGCGTGACAATTTTATGATTGACTAAGAAGAAATGGCAAATGGAACAAAACCATAATAAGTAGCAGCATAGGGAGATGACACATGTGATGCTACCAAAGTTTTAGTTGGTGCCAAATTTGGTTGCTTCAACAATACAGGTTGTGTTTATTCCTTTAAAAAAAAATTTCAATAATCGTTCTGATAAAAATTGTTATACCAAATTTATAATAACAATTCTTTATTTAAGAATATACAGACTCTCATTTGATTGGTAAACACCCACAAACTGATTAAGCTCTTAGGTACTGCACAGTTTTCGCTTCCATAACTTTAACAAAAAATAAATAAATTTATTTGTAAAAAATAATTGATTAATATTTTTTAATTATTTGCCTCATTCATTTAATTTTATGCAAATGCCGTTTTAGTGAATTTAATTTTAGTATTTTTTTTAGGTTACAAATTTCATAAACAAAAACATTTTCAATACGAATTTCAATATATATTTTGTTATCATATTTAAAAGATTAAAGCTTATTATAATTTATTTCTAATATGAGTTTAACTTTTTTGCGTTCAGATTTCATTTATTGAAAAATTAAACATATGAATTAATTGAATTTAATTTGCATTTAAAAATTTCAATAATGTTTAATTATTTATTTCAATTTCTTTTCTTAAATGAATTTTTAATTGAAAAGCATAACTTGTTTTTATAACTTTAGTTTCTTTTTGGTTTATGTTCAGGAGTAAATGTCATTTTGTTCTTTATAAATTATTTTGTTCCTAACTACCGGTTTTGTTTTAACATTAGTTTTTTTTGTTATTACATATTTATTATTATTGTTATAATTTAAATTGTTTTCTTTATTGTTTATGGTGCGTTGTAAAAATGTAAAATATGCTAATATTTTTGTTGTTTTTGTCGATACTACTTTTATTCATTTAAGAATTTCATTCGATAAATGCTCTGTGTGGGGTGATATTCTCAATACTGCAATAATTAGTTTTGTTGAGGTTAATGGTTCGTTTAGTAAGGAAATCGGATCAGATAGACAAATTTAGGGAAATTTGAGTTTGCAAAACTGTTTAGTTAAGTCAGAAATTATGTTAAAACATTCTAGGAATTTACAACTTTTTACGGTATTGCCAAAAACGTCTATATAAAAAGGCGATTAAGTAACTAAAATATTTCAAAAAAATTTAGTTTTTTTAACGTCTGCTGGTTTTTTGACAATGAAAATTTTAAACTGACACGTAAAACCGGCTATTGCAGACATTAAAAACTGTTTTCTGTGTTTTAAAACCGTCTTTTAATATTTTGTTAATTATTGAGTTATTAAAAATCGGTTATGTCAAAACCAATATACGAAATTGTATTGTTAAATTGTTGTGGATGAAAACTAGTAAAGACTAGTTTCCAAATGGAATATTTGAAAATAAACAGGGGTTTCTAAATCTTAGCTGACTGCAGGATTGTTTAATGTTGAATATTTAAATGACTTATTAAATTAAAAAATTAAGTCATGTTGATGAAATTTAAGACTCATCTACTGATATGAAAAAAGTTACGCGCATAAAAGTAAAACTTGTTTTTCAAAAGAGTTTTTCAAACTAAACTAGTTATTTTGTTTTAAAAGAAAAGTTTTATACTAAAAAAGTAGCCTGATATTTGCAAATGGTAAATAGGAATCGTAACCTCGTTTGTAAAACTTGGCACATCTAATGTATTTTTTACAACACAACAGATCTTAAAGGCGAAGTAGCAGGAATATATGGTAGAAGTGGGTTTTACAGTGTTTATACGGGTCTGCCGAACCGGTTATCCGGGGGTTCACATCCGTGGTTTATCCGAACTGGTTGCCCAATTAATCAGTTACGAAGCGGATACTAAAAAACTGCATATATTAGATCGCTAGACCGGGTTTTGGGACCGGTTATACGGGTTTCCCAAACCAGTTATACGGGTTTTCCGAACTTGTTAAACGTTGTTTGCATTGTTTTTACGAGTACAAAATATGCCATTATTTTCATACAAAAATATTCAAGCATGATGTTAAAACCCTTTTTTTAAACAAGCGCGATATATATTTCATAATAACACTAGTCAACAGTCAAAATGTACTCGGGATGCGATAATTTTTTCTGTGTAGATAACCTTGACATGAGCTCGAAAAACGCAATAAAAAATTTTTTTTTCGTTTCGTTTTTTTTTTTTTTTTTTTTTTAAATTTTAAAAATTTTTTTTTGGTTAATTTGTTTCGTCCGGCATAACTCGGGAACCACTAGCCCGATTTAATTAAATTAAATTTTAAAAAATTTAAAATTACAATTCCCTTAATCTGTTCATATATTGTTTTCCTATACAAGCAACAGTTTCCAAGTTAAAAATGAATATATAAAGGAAAAAACTTATTTTTTGCCTAAAGATTTTAATTTTTTTTTTTTAAAAAATCCATAAAAAATCCAAAATGAAAAAAAATGTCAAATCTTATTACTTTTACGTAAAGTCACATAACCTATGAGCAAAATGAGACAAAGATCATGAAAATCGATGCACGCGTTTCGCTTTTATTCGCAATTGAGTAAAGGTATAAATTTCAAAAATTTGTCACCCAACATATATTTTTGTCACCCAACAAATTTTAATTTTTTTTGTAATAAAAAAGAAAAAACCTCACCATAGACAAAGTTGTGCATATGTCGAGCAAATTTTTGAAATTCATACCTTTACTCAATTGCGAATAAAAGGGAATTGTAATTTTAAATTTTTTAAAATTTAATTCAATTAAATCGGGCTAGTGGTTCCCGAGTTATACCGGACGAAACAAATTAACCAAAAAAAAATTTTTAAAATTTAAAAAAAAAAAAATAAAACAAAAACCAAACGAAAAAAAAAATTTTTATTGCGTTTTTCGAGCTCATGTCAAGGTTATCTACACAGAAAAAATTATCGCATCCGGAGTACATGAAATTTTTTTCATTTTGTTGAGTAGTGTAATTTATATCGATTGTTTTTGCCAAAAATTGTCTACTTTAAATCTAAAATGTAATATTTTTCATTTCACCGAAGTCCACAAAAAAAATTATACTTGTTTATTTTTAAAATTGCCTCGATGAAACACTGGAAGCATGATCGACTTTTCCAAGTGATATTTTAAGATAAACCTATAGAAAATATATCCCTTTAAGAAACATGACATTATGACAGACATGCTTTCACTTTTATGCCGAAAAGGTGTTAAAGCTCTTTTTGAGCACAAATTCTGATACAAAACTACCTCTAGGCTTATTTAGAGGAAGTTTGCAAAAATAAGTTCAGATTTAAAAGCCATTCTGTGCAGACATTAGATTTGCCTGCATGATCAAAAGTTCTTAATTTATAAATGTAAAATTTTGAATCAAAATCTTAATCCAAAAATAAATATATACATTATTTGAATCAATGTTACAAATTACAAATCCAAAGCCCCCAACAACGACTTCTTTATATTGATCCGACCTCCTTTCGAAACAAACTATCGAGCGTTACTACCTTAATTGAAATCGATTTTAACCTCAAACCTCTGCTAGTATAATGAGTCCTCTATGCAAAACTTTAATTGATTTGATGATATTTTGTTTTATGGTTAATCAATAACTTTTTCGTTTTAATGACTAAAATAACTTATGTAACTGATCATATGTCTCATTTAAATACATTCATTTTTTGTTTGCCTTTTCTTAAACTCGTAGATTTGCTCTGATTTACTTTGAAACACAACAAACGAAACTGAAACTGAAGATAAAACGCTTAAATACTTGTGGGATGCTCTGGATACTGAAGATTCCATGTTATTGCGGTTAATTGGTTTGCATAAATAAAAAGACTAATTTAATATGTACCTGAAAGAAAGGATAGGATTAAATAAATGACAGACTGGATTGGACCGACTTCATTCACGACTTACTTGGGCATTCAGGTGGATTCATGTAACCGAATACATTTAGTTCGTATAGTGATGCTAATGTTATGAATAGCAGGTACCACACCATCAGTATGATACCCAAGCGTTTGTCCAATTTCCAACCATTCAAATGGGTGGACAGTATTAAAAATATGACAGTGGAGAACAGCGACAGGGTGGAATATGTCAAACCTGCAATATATCAAGAGAGATTGGCAAAGAAAAAAGTCAGTTGGGCATAGAATTAAAATATAATCAAAGTATAATCATTCCTTATTGTTGGGTGCGGTGATAGAGCGGATTAAAACTTTAATTAAACAAACAACGAACTAAATTAACGTAGTTTGATGGCGATGTATGTTACAAGCTAGGGGGGGGGGGGGGGGGGGTTTAAACATTTTAATTTAAAAAGCTTGTTTATGCGTGTTTGTTGATTATCAAAGTGCAGTAATTTGTGTTCTTATCGAAGGGGTTTGAAATCAAAACAAATACTAACAAATTGTCGATGTTTTAAAACGACCAACTCGTTTCACTTAAAGCAAAAAAATGCCAAATTTAGCAATCACTTGCACGACAAAGCAACCTTTTTTTAGCACGCCTTACTTTATAATCCTCACGGTATTTAAAACTGAGATAGGAGGCGCTACGGATGAATTATGAGTGTAGTTTTTTTGGTTGTGATAAAAATCTCCTAATTTGTTTAAACGTTTTAAAAGTAATAATTTTAATTAGGCAATTCACAAGGTGTATCGCCCCAGTAAACCAAACCTTCAGAATTCGGTCAGAATTCTGTAGGACAATCGGCAAAATTTTACGATTTCGGATCAGAATTCTTAGCGAGTTCGTAACGAAAAACATATGAGAGGGTTGACACGAATTCTGAACTATTTCTCTGAAGGAATTCTGCTGTTTTTGCAGACATTTCGAACCGATTTCTGACCGAATTCTGAACTGTAGTCTTGGGAAATTCGAAAGGAAATTTCGATTTGTCGTATCGAATTCTGAACTAATTCTGAACGACTTCGGTCAGAATTCTGGCATTAAGTCTTATTAAATTCTGATGTTTTTACCGACATTACGAACCGAATTCTGAACGAATTCTGAGCTTATGTCATGGTGAATTCTGAATGTAAAAAATCAAAAAGAAGAAAATATTTTTGTTCTACAAAAAAAAGTTGTAAAACATTTTCAAAAAGCGTTCGGAAAGACTTTTAGTGACAAGCAGGGGTGTCTGCAGTTTAGCAAGCAATAATTGTGCTGTAACTATGTTTAGTGGCTATACAATTAAGGGCAACCAGTTTTGCATTTAACAAGAACTGCCGGCAGTAGAGCTTTCCTCCGAACGCAATAAAAATCCCTCGCACAGCTAAGCTAACCAAACGTTCACAATTTGAATTTGAAATATAAAAATACCTCAGACAAACAGCTAAGAATTCTTTCAGAATTAGTTCCGACATGTCTTAACACAAGAACAACAACTGTAAAATATGAAGCAAATAACAAAAATTTTAAACGAATATACTACCTCAGATAACTAGTTCAGAATTCGTTGCGAGTTCGATAAGAGAAGTCTGAACAAAAAATTAATAGAAATTCCACAGACAAGTCTAACAGAATTCGGGCCGAATTCGTTAAGATATTTCTTAACATAATAAATAATCGAAATCGAACAGAATTTGTAACGATTTCGGTAAGAATTCTCGATAGAGTTCAGATATTGTTCAGAATTGTCCGGTATCAGACATTGTCAGCAAATTTGGTTTACTGGGGCCCTATGTTCACATACCAATAAAGAACAAGTAAAAAAGTAAAGATCGGTCTTGGCCACTCTGATATTCAGAGGATTACGCACCTCTGTCTATAGCTTGAGCAAGGTCGGACTCAATATGTTGTAGTGAATTATTTGCCGCTCATGACGTAGCATACAACAATTTAAGCGCGATTAACATTTGTAGCCTCTAAGGCTGTCCCTAAATCGGGAGAGACCTTTGTGTGGGGACTATTCGAAAACATGGACCGATATGGTCCAATGCAACAGGGCATATATACGTGTTGGTCGCTCGTAACGCTCCATGCGAAATTTGGTAGGAAACGGATGTAAATGTGGCTTCTAAAGCTGCAGATTCTTAAATCTCGAAGGACCTTTGTGTTGGGGCAAAAAGCATGGACCTATGTGGTCCTGTTTCACTACAATTAATAAATGGTCTCTGATAACGGTTCTTGCAAATTTATGGCTTCAAGAGCTGTAGGACCTCATATCGGGAGGAACTTTGGACCGATATGGTCCAATTTTACCAGACATGTGTGTCGGGTGTAGTATGTACTTCTAGAGCTTTAGGTTGTGAAACCGGAAAGCCCCTTTGTGTAGGGGCTATACGAAAAAATTGGCATATGTGTTCCAGTTTCGCTACACATAATTCGGGTGTAATTTGTGGAAGACCTCAAATCGGAAGGAGCCTTTGAGTGGGAGCTATTTGAAAACATGGATCGTTATAGTCAATTTCCCAGTAATATGTGCTGGTAACTTCTTATGCTCTGTGTAAAATTTAGTCGAGATCGGATGTTATCGGATGTCACAATACTGACCAATGTGGACCTTTTTTAAAAGTGTTTGTCCTTGGCCCTAACTTGAAGAATGTACGAAGTTGTTAGGTCGTTTGTTTTATTTCGGTCTGTTGCTTTTACACATTGAACAGGGATTAACCGGCTCAAGACCTCTTGCATCTATATTTAAATATTATTGTTAAAAACTTGTCTTCTATTTAAATATAGATGCAAGAGGTCTTGAGCTGGTTAATCCCTGTTGAATGTACGAAGTTTCATCCAAAATCGGTTTGGACGGATATTGCTTAATGAAATCAAATAGTAATTCTGAATCGGTCAGTATAATTAACATAGGGGGTATCTCTGTCCCTTTAATGTTAAAAGCATCCGCACTAATTCAATACACCTTGAACCACAGTGTGGTGTAGGGCATAAATAATGTGTAACGGATAAAATATATAATTAATAGATTAATACTTTTAACTCAAAATGCTTTTTAAAATTTCAACCTCTTCAGAGTAAATTTCTATTAAAGCATTAAGAGCAATCCTGCCGATCTAAAAACCCCAAAAATTAAAACGAATCGTGCTTTAACTTGGCATGTTACATTTCGAGCGATTAATTATTAAATCTGGTGAAACTGGACCGTATAGGTCCACATTTTCGCATGGTCCATTGAAAGTTGTTTTCCGATTTGTGGCTCTTCCGCTCTAAAATTGGATTTTTGTATCAGATATTGTTCGAACTTAGCATAGTACATTGTAAGAAGCTTGATAGTAACCCTGGTTAAAAAAATTAAAAAAACTGTATAAATTTCTGTTTATAAAAGAACTGAATAACATCATAAACCTTCTGATATGGAAGCTTAGAATTTATAGAAAAAAAGTTATTCAGGAAATACTATAAGCAAGAAAAAACGGATTCCGTTAAAGCCATCCACGAATTAATTTTTTTTAAAAACTTTAAATTTTTAAAACAAACTATTTATGACGCGAATTGTAAATAGTTGTTTTCTGCAAACAAAACCATTTTTTGTACAATGATGTGAAGTTTTTGCATTAGCGACTTCTTACTCGCTTAATAACCGACCAATAAAAAACACGCCTATTGTATGCCTTGAATAAAGATATTATTTTCTTGAGTTTGAATAACTAACAGTACCGATTAGTTATTGATTCTTTTTTATTTTAAAAAGAAACTTGCTGGCTTCTTTTACAAAAAATTTTGTTGGGATCAACGAATAAATATAAAAAATAAGAAGGCACCCTGGTTTTAACCCTTATTTCTCGTATAATAGTCACGATTATCTTTCAAGGGTCCGGGAAAGTATTTCAAAATCATGTCAAATTATCAAGAGTCGACTGTATATCCTTTTTATTCTGATATTTAAATGAGTGCGATATTCGATACTGCAGTCAAGTCTGCCATCTATGACAGTTGTGTGTTATCGTGAGGAAGAATTGATGACAGGAGTTCTGAATCGTCTAAAAAGTGCAAGAAATTCGCATAAAATGTGCAAGTATTGGCTAATTTAGGAATCCAAGTACATATGAGTTTATTTACAATTCAATGCGATTTTTTTTTATATTCGAGGGGGGCCTTGAATGATGATCGACGAAAGATTTGAATCGGATCTCTGAACGTGCCAAATTTTAAAGATCTTAAATACAACTGCTGCTACTTTCGTTAATGTGCTGCTTCTTTAAAGTTCGAGCATTATGTGCAAAAAAACCGGTTAAGGTGTGTAAGTGTTTGGAGTATAATGGCTAAAAAACTTTTAAGATTTTACCTCGTATAAAAAGACAAAGTTTAGAGACATAAATTTAAGAAAATACTTTCAAGAAAATTGACACTGGGGTTGCCTTAGCTGTTCACGAGCCTTCCGGGATCGGGACGTTGTAGCCAGTGCGTTTGACGCGCTGGCAGCTGTTCACTTACCTTTCGATATGACATTCACGTGGGAGCCCGGTTTGATGATGGCCGTTTGTATGAACCACGGAAGACCTAAGCACACTAGGATATCAAAGACATTCGAGCCGATTGCATTTGAAACGGCCATATCGCCATAGCCCTCTTTGATAACAGCTATTGAGCTTAGGGCATCGGGCACAGAAACACCAGCAGCAACGAATGTCAGGCCCATCACCGTGTCCGGAATGGCCAGAGTCGAGCCAATGACGGTGATCATCCAGACCATGAAGTATGAATAGAATGAAATCCATACCATGGATATAGTGAATGTGAGTGGATACCAATTGCGATACTTGTCGGTGCGACAGTCGGGCATTGTCTTCTGGCATAGAAAGTGTATGGGATAGACCACATACCAGGAAACCAGTGCTGGCAAACCACCCTCCGTAGGACGTTCCAGAGGATTGGGCCGTGCTTCTTTCGACTTGTCGCTGGACTTGTAGTAGTCGACAGCTGCGGGCTGTGGCTTACCTACCACCGGCTTGTTTGTGTCTGCCGTCGGACTTTGTGTTACCACCGATTCGGGCTGATCGGGATTATAGGCCATATTCTCTTGTCCTTGACCTGAAGGCATGCCCCAATCATCTACCGGCGGTTGGGTGGATCTAGCACTGGCTGACACAGGATTACTGGAGGATTCTTCGCCCCACGCAGCATTGGGATCCCAGCTGGCATTTGGATCCGAATAGTTTTGATACTCTGACGACGAAGGCGGTTGCTGCTGCTTTCCTGACGACGCAGTGTCGGCGTTAGGCTCCTGTGACAAATTAGTCTGCTGTTGAGTGCCTTGTGTATACGTGCTATCGGGAACATTTTTGTAAGTAACTAGAGATGATTGCTCCTCTTTGGTCGGAAGTTTAAAGGGCAGATTGAGGCCCAAAGCCCAGCGCTCGAGTTCTGTATTGAAATGCAAAGCCACACAGTAGCCAACGTAACAGAGTAACATGATGACCGATTCGAACTGTAAAATAAGAAGATTATTTAAAAATAATTAAACATTTTTGAGGCAAACAAAGTTTAGTGTTTTGGAAAAACTGAAGTAAGCCCTTGCATAATGTGCAGCGATCAAATTTGTCTTTACTTTTAATGTTAACCACATCTCTAACTTATACTCGGAGACTAGTTTTATAAATAAAGCCGCCCTTTGTCGTGTACATCGTAACCAAAACCTTCACCTCGGAATTAAATGGTCCACATGGTTGAGGTCGGCTATCTAATGGGATGTTAAATTAATATCAACGATCCGTTTGTTAACCTGTCAATCCCGAAGACCTATGCCATATCCTAAGCGACAACTTTCAAAGATCAACTAACAGATCAACTCTTTCAGCGAACTGAAAGAATTTCAGTTTCCCGATTGTTTTCCAAAGAAATGTTTTTTTAAGTACATACAAAGTCACATGGGGAGGTTACCAACCTATGACTGATTTTGGAATAATTTCCATGTATTACTTTGGAAAATAGGCAAAGGGTTTAAGAAATCTTTACTCTAAGTGTACCTCCATTATAAGTTCGACCTTGACTTTCTGATGCACTATCAAATCTATCAAACTGAAGAATACAGTGTGTGGAAAAGTCTGCCGAAAACATTAAGACTTGAGAGAAATACACTTATAGAGAAATACAAGTGACGTCGGAGAGCGGAAGTTGTATGTCCAAATCTTTAGCAATGCCTTTTATTTATTGTTTTCGCTATACCACCCATTTCGTATGCAAAAACATTTTATGCGAACTCTTCATTATAAGTGCACCTAACGAGTCAAAAAAATAATATTCGAATGTTGGAAATCTTAACTGATCTTGGTGATATTTTCGGGATATACACATAAGACTGATATTTTCCTCATGTGGAAAGCCGATGAATAGAACAAGGCGTATTTGCATGGGCCCCAAGCTCGAATTAAGGTGTGAATTCTTGATGAACAAAGGGACTGAGGCTTACCTTTAAATTCATACGTTTGTTCACAATCTGTAAAGCCAAGTTTAAGCAAAGCAAGAAGTAAAATGTGGCTTGCAGAGTGGCAAGATCCCAAGTCGGGGATATTTGCATGGGAAAATTCGGGCCGATAAGGTAAAATTGACTAGAGTTGAGTTGAGAGAGATCGGATCTCGTTTGTTTCTGCTAAGATGACAGGGCTTCACATTGTTTAGCTCATATATATATAGGAGCTATATCAATACGGTCACGTAGTTTATCTACTTTTCACTCTCCTGATAGTTAGATGAACTAGTATGCGTATAAAATATAATGAGTATAAAAATAGGACCCAGTCCCAGTACCTATATTAGATATCAGTCAATTATATATCCTAGAAGAAATATAGAACCAAATTTGAATGTTTAGTTAAAATTTCCTAAGGTAAATCCAAAGCTTCTCATGCAAGATAAAATTACATCTAGGGAAGTCCAATTCATCCTCTTAGCTTGAATGTGCCAAGAGCGAATCCTTATCTAAAATACTGTATTTTACCCATTAAATTTGTATGGATTACAATAACTCTAATGCCTTTGACCAAAACTAAAATCGTTACAAAAACCACTTCAAGTCTTCCGACCCCCATGTTCCACAGTTTTGAAATACTACGAGTACTTAAAAATATGAAGGAAACTCTGTCAAATACTTACACATGAGATAACATCGTTAAAGATTATGATCAACATAACCAAAATGGACAGACTGTAGAAGAAGCAGTCACGCACCAAAGGCCACCAATTCAGCTGGCAAACCGTGCCGGAACACAGAGCACACACCGATATGACAAACATAATATTGAAGACGGCCGAACCGATGACACCGCTAATGCCGATGTCGTCCTTGGCAAAGAATACGCCAATCACTACAGTGGCCAGTTCCGGAGCTGAACTGCCAGCAGCCATGAACGTCGCACCGGCCACATCCGGAGATAATTTCAGTTCTGTAAGAAACAAGAAAGCCAATTACATCGTCATCCATATCGTACAGATGAGCTCTTGAACCACTTTACCTTCACACAGTCGATCTAAACTGGCCACGAAGTATTCATCGCACACAATGGCCAGGCCGAAGAATGTAAACACGGCCACAAGCACGTGTATAATGAGGCCACCATGCTGTCGCAGCCACTTGTTCATGAGGGGTTGCGGGAATTGTTCGATAGCTGGAGGAGTGCAATTCTCACGCCTTGGACGCCATGTAGGAACTGCAGATTTATGCGTTGTATGAGTGGCCATGGTCGTCCCCATATAATCCTGAGAGTGCAAGACAAAAGATGACATACGGGAATCAATTTTGTTGCGTTATTTAAGCCTTACCTCTGTAAATCCCTCCGTTTCCTTCGATTGACCATTGTCGTTATTGTCAAGGTTCGCATCACTTCCAAGGTCAAGCGGCGTTTCGCCGGTCGTCTCTTCCGCGCTTTTCGCTGAATAAACGGTGACGCAATAGTATATCAGGAAGAGTATGCCCATATTCCACATACGAGCCCTTCGCGTTCTTCTGCTTGGTATCTGCAAATGGAAACGGTGGATGGGGTGAATATTGAAAATCAATTTGTCATTTTTATTGCTACAATTTACTTTATTCGGTTTACTCGGAACAGTGTTTGGCGGTCCGAGCAATGACAAACAAACCAAAATGCTAATTATGTTGCCAGGGGCGTAGCAAATGTGGTAAAATAATAAAAAATTCTACATCCTCACTTAAATGCAAATGGTTAACACAATCTTTAAAGGAAATAACTATACCTTAGTTGCCCACATACGACCATAATTCGGACCCTCTGTTATTACGGCCCTGTGAAAGTCCCACCCTTGTTACTTTTGAATTCATTACGAGTTGAATGGAGACAGTAACTGTTATTGATTGCACTAACTATTGTTATTTTTATCAAATGAATTAATTTAGGCCATGGCTCTAATTGTTATCGATTTCCGATTGTTATCACGCTTCCGTGTGAATGTAAATAATAATCCTTAGTTACTGAAAGTAGAAACGACTGGCTAGTAAACTAGAACAGATTCTATAGAAATATATGTGCTGTATTTATATCGAATAACTACTTATACTTGTATGAGGAATGGATAATCCAAAGACTCCATGTGAAAAACTAGTGATACAAGGAAAAACGTTATTGACTTCGACCACGGTGATTCTTATATATCCTCCACCGAAAATTAGTTATTGAAGTGGCACGATTTGAACCTCTCAGCGAAATCGTCAAAGTAAATTCATATTTAGATTCGTAGTAAAATCGACTTTAATTTTAGTACCCTCAATTACGTAAGTCCCTAAACATCTCGTTAGAGAACAAGAGAAAACTATTCTTGTACTCTCTGACCGAGACCGAGATCCGAGACGCAAAGTTATATTATCGACAGGTCTTGACATGGCTTAGAGATTTATCTCTTACTTGTAAAGTCGTAAGTATTAACGAAATGAAAACCCGCCGCTTAAAAATTATTATATATTCTTACCCAGAACAGAACCTGGGCTTACTGGTATTATAGCATGACTATCATAACACCACGGCTGCCCACAATATTTACCAATGGTTAATTCTTGTTACCATAAAGGTCGTATTTTCGACTACTTCGGTCCTTGAGTCCGACCCTAATCTCAAGCAAAACTTCAAACTAAATCCAGATTTGGGTTCATAGTGAATTTTGCTTTTATTTGAGCACCCCCACACAAAGAAAAAAAGGATGGTTGGGATAACAATATTTGAAGAGCATCATACTATTGTTGGGTATATGGTTGTGGCATAACAATACAATGATCCTCACAACAAAAGTATGATTCACATACAACCATAATATGATCTCCACAATCATATTATGATCCTCACAACAACACTATGATTCACACATAACCTTACATTTATCCCCACAACCATAGTAAGATTCACACTCAACCATAATATCGTCTCCACAAGCATATTATGATCCTCACAATCATAGTATGTTTCACATACGATCATAGTATGACCCTCACAACCATTGTATGATCCCCAAAGCTATTAATAAGGATTGGGTTATGTTGCCAAAAATAGAGATTTGTTTTAAGTAAATTATTTAAAAATAAATAAAATTTAAAATAAAAGGAGTGATTAAGCAGTAGAAAATTTTATTTGCATATAAAAAGTACCATATTAAATAAGATTCGTAATAATAACATTGTTCTTAAAACCATATTCAACTAAAGAAAAATTCCAATCATACAGTATGATTCAAGTTATCATAGTATTGTTAGCATAAAACTCAAAAAACAATACTTTTGTCCCACCAACAATATTTATATTGTTGCTACAACCATAGTTTAATTTTTAAATTTGGCCACAATACTATTTTAACATTTCAGCAATACTATTGTTACATTTCAACAATATTAATATTGCCGAAATCATACTATTGTCAAAATGTAATTCAAAAACTATACTATGGTTGCGATGAACAACTTTTATGGCAAAGAACATATTATTGTTGGCGAGACCATATAGTAACCATATTTTTTTCTGGGTGCATGTGTCCATATAAATTACACGCCCGTGCACCCAAATTTCGTACTTCCTATGGGGTTGGATGATTCCTTCGGGAAAGGAAAGGAAGACAGAGTCCTGAAGGTCTCAACTATTTTTTATGGGCTGAGGAAGTTTTTATTTTGCAATGCAATAGTTAAAAATACTGCATACGAGTATTCCTTAGACATCGTGATGAGATGTCTAAAATAAATTGCAATGCATTGGTCGTCTAAAATGAAAATAGAATACGATAGGATATACAAAATAAAGAGAATTTTCCTTCTTTTGTTTTTAAAAAAATTAAATTTTTATGTACAATTTAAAATTTTTTAAGAAAACCAACAAATTATTTTTGTTTGTTTTTAAAATATTTTAAACCAAAGTACGAAAAAGAATTCTTACATATGCCTAAATTCTGATTTTGTTTTAAACGACTGAAATCCAAATGATAACAGTAGTACTTTAGCTGAGCACTTTAACCCAAAACTAAAACTTTTACCTACATTTAAACACTGTCTTTAAAAAAAGAACCAAAAGGACATGCTAATATTAGAGACATCGCTTTTTATTATCGGTGAAACCTACTGAAATTAACTGTGAAAAATTTTTACAACATATAAATTCTCAAAAATTTTCAACAAAAAAATTTTCGTTTCGAAAAAAATGCGTAAAGGACACGCCAAACATTCAGATAGAGTGTTTAAATGTTCACGAAAATAATCGCAACACGATTTCACTTCAGACACCAAAAAATGTGTAAAATGAAGGAACATGTATCATTTTTGTTACACATTGCATTTGAAATTGAAAAATTCCTCGGTCCTTAAAAATTTAGTGTATCCTAGCACTCGAATGTCACACAAGCCTGGAATTCTTCTTGATACACATATTTTTAAGTGATTGGTTCTCTAGAACTAAAAAACACTGGGTCTAAAAAAGTGTAAAAATGGTTTTCCAAAATATTGGAGGAAGATAATTGTTTAAGTCTGTCAGAAAAAAGGGAAATAAATTTATAAAAATTAAAGCAAATTACGAAATTGAAATCACAAATTTCTGTTTGTTACAAAATCGTAATTGGGGACAAAAGAAACACGCCATGTGGATGAATTTGCGATATGTATCGTTAAAAAATTGTAGTCTATAGTTTGTCTTTGTAGTCTTTGCATGACCCTTCGGAATTGTAACTAAGTATACAAAAGTCAGCATATCCTCCACATAGGTATATAAGTTTATAGTTCTGATTGTCACACCTCGTTGGATCCCGCACAATTTTACAATCGCTCAAAAAAAGGCTCGTGTCGATGGGTGCAAAGAAATTTTGAAAAAATACGATCGCGGTGCTTTAAAAGACGTTTATAAGATCGTCACAGGTGACGAATCATGGATCTATGGGTATGAGGCCAAAACAAAACAGCAATCGACCGTGTGGGTCTTTGAAGACAAGCCAAATCCAACGAAAGTTGTTCGCGGAAGAAGCAATTCGAAGCAAATGGTCGCCTGTTTCTTTAAAAAAACTGGTCATGTGACGACTGATCCGCTTTAGCAACGTAGGCCGGTCAATTCTGAGTGGTACACCACAATTTGTTTGCCTAAAGTCTTCGGAGAAATTCGAAAAACTAACCAGAGAATACCATTCATTGTGCACCATGACAATACGAGCTCTCACACATAGGCTTAAACCAGCGCCTTTTTGACCGGCCAAAACAATTTGTAGTGATACTTTTGGATAATCGTCATAAGTTGCACACTAACAATTTGCTAACAATTTATTTCGTTACATGCCAATGGTTTATTAGTTGTGTGTGGTCTTTAAAAGCACATAAAGCAATTTCCTCATCTATAATGCGTACATTTTAAAATTTTTTTATTATGAAGATTGAAGCGCGTTAAAAAAATGGCCGTGGAACCGACCACTGTAGGACTTATTTCTTTAAACACTCGTTAAAACCCCAAGTCCCAAGTCTTTTTTAATGATTCGACTCATGGACTTTTGCGTGATATTCATCTCATAGGCCATGATTTTCTGTCTTAAGAGCGGATTTCTGTGAATTTAACGGCTTCGATGACATGCGGTGTTCGAACAGAGCGTGGGCGGCCGACCGGTGGCGGTCTTTAACATTTCCAGTCTCCTCAAACAGTTTTATGCATCGGTAGACGAACATGCGGCTAATCCCTAGTGGTAGGAGCGTTTTGAAAATATCGTTTTTTTTCATTTTACACTTTAAAATCGCAATTATAGCGATACGGTTCTCATTATCTGACCACTCGATGATGAAAGTTGAAACAATTTTAAAATCCGGTTACAGACTAACGCTATTGAGGTTAGCTTTCGAACCCCATATGACATTAACGGAGTATGTTCAGTTCTACTATTGAAATATGTGTGTTCAATGTTGTGACAGTTTTTATGTCCCTACTAAGTATTTTATAAAAATCGGATGTTACTTAATTTCTTTATGAGTTCCGGCCGATAAAAGTCTTAGGATGTGTTGGCCACGCCTCTTTAAAAATTTAAATCCGTATGTACTCAGTGAAAATTTTTTGGCATACAGTCATTAATTCAAAACGATCTGCTAATAGTTATGGTTGTTACAATGCTTTAAAAATGGGGCGTTTCTTTACACATTAATACTCGTAGTATACGAGTACATTACAAGTCCGATGTTCCCATCTTATTTACTTTATAAGTTCTGGTCGTTTAACATTTTTGGATGTGGGCGGCGCTACAACCCTCTGTGAAAACGCATCCGTGTATACCCTATGAAAAATGTATTCTTTTGTGTAAATTTTAAGACGATCTGCCTATAAGTATGGCCTCAACATCGTTTGTAAAAATAAGGGATGAGGCACCTCCCACTTTTCTCCCGAACGCATTTCATTACACACTAATATAACATTTACCGAATCTGACTCTTATGGTTTATGATTTTTGGGTGTGTTACGTTTTTGCATATGTGAGCGGCGTCACGCCCCTTTATAAAAAGCGAGGATCTTCTTGCATACTGTTAAAATTTCGAGACGATTGGGCTATTATCATTGGCGTACTGTGTTTTTTATAAAAGGGGCGTGCCACCGCCTTCTCTTCCGCCGAATGTATTCCATTGTTTGCTAACATATTATTATAGGGTGATCCATCTAGAGTTATTTTTTCAGAACAAAAAAAATATAAAAATTCAAATTAAGTGTGGAATCCTTATTTGTAATTTAAAAGGAAATTTTATGGCATTTTCTTTTTTGAAAATAATTTCCTTCAAATGTTGGCCGCAACTACGCCTCAGGGTTTCCATTCTGAGGGTCCAATATTGGATGACTCGTTCGAGCATTTTGGCCGGTATGGTTTTAATGACACGCGTAATGTTGACTTCCAATACCTGAATCGTAGCTGGTTTGTCAGCATAGACTTTGGACTTTACGTTACCCCAAAAGAAAATGTCTAAAGGTGTGATATCACTCGATCTAGGCAGCTAACTCACCTGTCCAAAACGTGAAATTAGCTGCTTTTCGAAATGACCTCTCAATAGATCAATTGTTTGAGCAGCTGTATAGCAAGTGACACCGTCCTGTTGAAACCAAGTGTCGTCAAGATTACGGGATTCAATTTCAGGTAGCATAAAGATCGATACCACGGCATTTTTGAAAAAATATGCACTGATGATTCCACCAGCTCATAAACCGCACCAAACCGTGTTTTTCTCTAGGTATAATGCCACTTCATGAACCTCTGCTTGTTGCTCTTCAGCCAAAATGCGGCAATTTTGTTTATTGACTTTGCCTTTGAGCCACAAATGGGCCTTATCACTGAACAAAATTTCGGTCGATAACAGCGGATCTTCCCGTTTCCCACCGAACGCTCATTTCCATAATACAGTTGCTGACATTTGAAGGAAATTATTTTTTAAAAAAATAAATGCCAAAAAATGTCCTTTCAAATTACCAATAAAGATTCTAACCTTGATTTGAATTGAACAGGGATTAAACCGGCTCAAGACCTCTTGCTTCTATATTTAAATAGAAGACAAGTTTTTAACAAAAATGGCAAAGTGACATTGATTTTCGTGGCTGCACACTACTTTTATCATGATTTCGGGTCCGTGACAACCCTCTTCAGAAAGCCTTGCTGCAATTGTTGAAAGTAAAACCGAACTCTATAAGGCCGGGCTCTCCACAAACAAATGAGAACTACTGTTGTAAACCTTACTTTTCAAGTTTTCTTCACACGAAAATACAACTCACTCTTGCCATCTCTAAAGAGACTACCCAACAAACCAGTCCCTAAGCGTAATATAACTAAATTGGAGAATACACTTACTACTAACAAATTTCTACAACTTTTCTTAAACATACATCATTTGAACCCATAGATTTCGTAACAAAGAAAAATAAACACAAAGTCGTCAACTATACGCTGCTTGCTTCACACAAGAAACAAAAAAACCCAAAGTCGCTGCGACGTATATGATGTGCCGTTATTTGTACACGTGCATTTTGTTTTCTTTGTTAAAGTTCTCAGTTGTTTTGTTCATGTTGAATTGTAAAGTTGGAGTAACAAAAAAGTTAAAATTAAAGAGAAGTAAAAAAGTGAATAAATTAAAGAGAAGTAAAAAAGTGAAGAAATAAAGTTTGTAAAAGTAAAATAAAATATATAGAACTATAAAAAAATGTCTTACAAAGCTGACATTTCCAAGCCTGTTTAAAGCTTATATTTCTAAGATTGTTCAAAGCTTACATTTGTAAGCTTGTTCAAAGCTTACATTTCTAAGCTTATTGTATATTATAGACTAGCAAGCTTATAACAGGGTTCAATTTTGTTTATTATATAATTGTTACCAAGCGTATTACTATAGTTTTCACTAACGTTTTCTAAGCTTAAGGCTTATGATAGTAAGTTTGTTACAAGTTATTTCTAAATGGTTTTGGTTTGTTGGGTACACATCGAGAGCCATCAATAGATTTCTTTTACAACATGTGTGTGTGTGTTGTAAAAAGAGATTAGTTGACTATGTCAACTTGTGTGCCGTGCCGGGCATGTACGTATGTTTTTTTATATATTTTTTGTTCTAAAAAATACCTTTAGATGGATCACTCTATACTTATACATACATAGTCTGATGTTCCTAGCTCTAAAAGTTTTAAGGTTTAAGATATGTCAAGTTTTTGGATATGTGGGTGGTATCAGGCCCTTTATAAAATCATATTCGTTTATAGCTTCCCTGTCGGAATTTTTTGAGCTGACTCAAAATCAAGTTAACTTTTTCCTAACTAATTTACAACTGACTTCTAGCTAACTCACTAATTATGCAGAGATGAGTCACTTGTGTTCTGTTATCAATCACACTTCTTCTCGATAAGTAATGAACTAGCTTTTTGATCACTCATAGCTGATGCAAATGTAAGTAAAAATAAAGTCATAGGAAAAAATTTGAAGAACCAAAGAAAGTAAGCAAAAACATAACTTTGAATATTGATGCGTTTTTGTTCATTTATTTCAGTTTAACTTGTGGTTTCAGCAGACAAGTCATTTTTTTAATAAAATAAAATATAATAAAATTCATAGAAGTGTTTAATAGACAAATAAAAAGAAAATTATGTTTTTAACTAAGAGTGGTGGTAGTAAAAGAAATTTGAAGAGGTTTATTAAAAAAGAAAAGGATGTGTTTGTTAGCAAATTGAATTGTGCAAAAAAATCAAAAAGTGAAAGCCTCGCTTCTTGCATTATAAATCAGGATGGTTTAGGGGAAGATATCACAGAAGAAATATAAAATTATGAAGAAGAACAAGTGGAATGCCAACAAAATACTGTGCGTGAAAAACTAGGTGTTTGGTATAACAAAAATCGACCAAGCCGAGAGAGCTTTGAGGAACTATTGGCTATTTAAGAGAAGAAAATTTAAAATTACCAAAAAGTGCAATATTAAAGAAGCTAATCGTAATGACTATGTAAGTATTTTGTTACTCTATTGCTAATTTAAATGACAACAAAAAAATATAGTTTCAGACTCGGTTGCTTAAAGGGAAACTCCATAAAACTTTGACAGAAATTTTTTCAGTGGACCTCATTGTTGCTGCTAATATTGACGGCATTCACGGAAAACTGTCGATTAAAAAATGTAAACCGTTGTTTGATGCTGTAATGGGTTAGTACCAAATATTTATACATATACATTTACGGTCCAAATTTTTATCTAATATTTGTTTCTCATTTTATAGATGCAATTCGTATAAATGGGGAAGAAGATCCCGAAAAAGCATTTAGAAATGCGTTTAAGTTGGTAAAGAAGGGGCATTTCCAAAAAGTGTGCATAATGAATTAAAAAACCAACTCAAACCCAGCGCTTTAATTTTGTTTTACTATTATTTTTTTTTTCTAACTATTATTTTACTATTATTTTTTTCTAATTGTAAAAAAAGACTGAATTCTTTTTTTTTGTTTAACATTACTTTGAAATAAACCCACTGATTAATAAGAACAAACCAAAAGTACAAGAAAATATATTTTTTTCTTATCACTAGTCAGTTAGCTCAATATAAGTTAGTTTTTGGCTGCTAATATAAGAGGGCACTATTAATTACTTATTTGCTGACTAGTTAATGGTAAGCTGACGAGAAACATATCATTAACTAGTCAGTTTATACCTAACTCAAAGTGTCCTCTGATGTTGTCAGCCAAAAACTAACTCATATTGAGCTAACTTGTGGTTAACTGAAACTTGTGCAGAGTGAGTGAGTACTGACTCACTCTGATGACAACAAATGTTAAAACTGAATAGGACTTTACATGGAAAATGAGTTAGCTTTTGAGTCACCTGTGACTCAATTTTGATGAACCATTTGTTAGCTTAAAGTTAACTCAATTTCCGACAGGGTTGTGACAATATCCTGGTAAACATTAGCATCCTGTTACAATTTAAAGGCGATCGGCCTATTATTTTAGGGGCTTTGCACCGCCCACTTTTTCCCACGACATTTTTCCTTGCATACTAACAGCTTACATACAAAATCTCTTAATATCTTGTTTTAGGGGTGAGGGTGTGGCACCGCCCACTTGAGACAAAAAAATCGAAGTAGCCTATTTAAACCACCGTTCTTACAGCTATAATCGGTGAAAATTTCAAGAAAATCGGTTTAGAATCTTACCAATTTGGGTATTTAAACAAGAAATTATTTATACATTTTAGTTTAGCTCTGGTCTTTTTTAAGCCGTTAATTCTTAAAATCGAATCAAACCTAATCCCATGCTATCACATAAGAAAGCCCGGCTAAACATGGCTAAGTACACCTGACAATTTTAGCTATATTTTAGTAGTGGCAGTCATTTTTAGTTTAAACGCATCAGAAAACTGTTGTATAACGTACAAATAACTATATTATTTATTATTATTATTATTATTATTATTATTATTATTATTATTATTATTATTATTATTATTATTATTATTATTATTATTATTATTATTATTATTATTATTATTATTATTATTATTATTATTATTATTATTATTATTATTATTATTATTATTATTATTATTATTATTATTATTATTATTATTATTATTATTATTATTATTATTATTATTATTATTATTATTATTATTATTATTATTATTATTATTATTATTATTATTATTATTATTATTATTATTATTATTATTATTATTATTATTATTATTATTATTATTATTATTATTATTATTATTATTATTATTATTATTATTATTATTATTATTATTATTATTATTATTATTATTATTATTATTATTATTATTATTATTATTATTATTATTATTATTATTATTATTATTATTATTATTATTATTATTATTATTATTATTATTATTATTATTATTATTATTATTATTATTATTATTATTATTATTATTATTATTATTATTATTATTATTATTATTATTATTATTATTATTATTATTATTATTATTATTATTATTATTATTATTATTATTATTATTATTATTATTTTATTTCTTTATCGTTTATTTTTTATAATTAATAAAATTACTAGCAACTAAGGTTAACTGCCTCAGAAATGCCTATAATATACAACGCATAAGTATAGTCTTGATAATCCAATATGACCGTACACTATGTTCCATATTACGCGTTTATATTACGCTTTTAGTCATGTTCTACTTTTATCTGTAAAGATCAGTAATGATTTTAATATAACATTGTGAACGAAATAACAATTATTCACCACCGACTGTGCAAGGATACTGGCCTCTATGAACCGCCATCAAATCACTGGCCAACGTTATAGCTCGACATGCAAATTATGGCCAATATGAAATCCTGGTGTTAAATCTTATGACCGTTTCAATTGATTTAAATAAATTAGTTCTGTTTAACACCCGACTATTGACGCAAGACTGATTCATAATAGAAGGAAAATAAACCCACTTTGCTTTTAATTGGAACGCTAAACAATCCTTTAAAGCAGTATTTTATTTGCGCTCAAATCCCCCTTCATTTAGTCGGTCGGGCGTCTTAAGAACCATTGTCTTCTTTCCTTTATTGTGGCATCAAGTGAGATTTGCTGTGTTGTGCTCTTCCACATGTTGTCATCTCGGGCAAATGAAAATCAAACAACACAAATGGGCTCGGAAGAGAAATCATGGAATGAATCATGGCTGTGCACGGAGGCTGATTTTCAGACAGAAAGCGAGAGAGAGAGAGAGCGACTGGGGGCGACAACAATGATGACATGTCGGGTCTTAGTCTGGTGGGCGCCATAAGATGTTTTACTTGGGGATTACTACAAATAGTGTGTATATTTCGAATGAGATGAACATGTGGAACACCATCACAGGCACATGTACATACCTTCATACGAATGGGTAAATAAGAGAGTGGCAGTGGATTCAAACCATCCTTCGGAATGGATGAATGAATGGATGGGTGATGAATAATGTATGCAAACATGATTTGTATTGATATTGCCTTAGGACGTGCTCTAAATTTTAATGGTCCGCCAGCTTCCAACCAATTATACACAACAGGCAAACAAATATTTAATGGTTTGATAACATTTACATTTCCTTCGCAAGGTTAACCTCAGATTTCACCTTCCCGGAGTCCTTACGGTAGTCCTCAATCAGTTGAGGGATTATTTTGATTTCCTATTGCATTGATGCGTGCTCTAAATTTTAAAAGCCTGCCGGCTACCAGCCACTTGTACCCAAACAAACAAATATTTAATGATTTGATTACATTTCCTTGGCTCGGATATCCTTAGTTTTTACTATAATGAAACTGCAAAGTAGCTCTTAATCAGTTTGAAGGATCATTGAGATACTTCAAACAGGATACAATGTGCAATAGTGTATACCTTTTGTACACCCACATGTCCCCGAACATTAGTGGCCGGGTTTTAGACTCAGGGTCAAATGACCACGCCAATTGGTCAACCCGCCCAAATGTGACGAAATGTTATGATAGCCCCTCCGTGGAGGGGCTTTAATATAGAGTGGAGGGTACATTGGGTATTGAAAATGGACTAGATCGGTCAAAAGGTACAAATTTTCCCAACACAAGGACTGGGTGGGTCAACCTCTGGATAAATCAAAAACCCTAAACACATTGAACAGGGATTAACCGGCTGAAGACCTCTTGTATCTATATTTTAATAGAAGACAAGTTTTTAACAAAATGGCAAATTGACATGGATTTTTGTGGCTGCAAACTACTTTTATCGCGCTTTCAGTTTCGTGACATCCCTCTTCAGAAAGCTTCGCAGCAATTGTTGAAAGAAAAGCCATACCCTTTAGACCAGACTCTTCCCAAACGAATGAGAACTACTTTTGTTAATCTTACTTTTCAAGTTTTCTTCACACAACTGCCCACGAAAATACAACTCACTCTGACCACCTCTACAGAGACTCCACAGATTTCTTTTACAACATGCGTGTGTGTTATGAAAAGAGTTTTTTTTGTTGGCTATGCCAACTGTTGGGTCGTGCCGTGCATGTACATATGTATTCTTTAAAACACAATAGGTGTGTTTTATTTGACAATTCTTGCCTAATACATTTTTATATCGTTTTTTAATGTTTTCCGGGTAGCCTAAGTAGAGCAACATTTTTCGTCAAACTCGTTGCATCCCTCTATCACTTACACAAACTGAAGGAATTCGAATTTTTCTGATTCTTCTTCTAAAGAAGAATGTAGAGGTTAAAAACTAATTTAAATGGAAGACTCAGTTAGTGCATCTCTATTTTATGTTTTAAAAATAAATGTTAACCACTGGATTATTCGATTTCATGTTTGTAATTAAATATACATTTGAATAAATATAAGTTTTAGTTTGACGTTTTGATATTTTTTGTTACCAATAGGTACCCCTTAGTTGTCATTTTTACAACTAGAAATTTGTCAGATACGCTTAAGTATTGCCAAATTATAATACTCCAAAATGACTTACAGCAATAGAATTTTATTGGTCACAAACAGACCGACTGCAACCATGTAGAATAGCGAAGGATGAACAAAATTCTCTTGTCTGGCGCCTGAACTTGTTGTTTTTTGTAGGAAAGGTACTCCTTTAAATAGTTTTTCCTTCTAAATTTGATCAAAAATGTATTGAAACTTCATTTTTTAATGATATTGCCCAAAAAATTACAATTAGTTTCAAAAAAATACCTAATGTTTGGAAAAGTAAAACCCACTTTTAATATTTTTTTTTTATAATTAGGTGGCACAGATAATTGAAAAAACGACAAGAAAATGAAACGAATTTAAGTTGGCCGCCACGAGCAATCGCCAACCAAATATGCTCGCCTATATGATATACTGTTGGACAACCACATGGTGAGTTCAGCCTCTTAACTAGCGAAATTTTTAGCTTGTGAAATAAAACACGTCTCGTGAACTGCTAGAGGTAGGACGATGATATTTGAAACACATGATGTTGGCAAGGATTGAAACACATCCTGGCGGAAAAGCGGGCGGTGTCATGCCCCTTTAAAAATCGAATTTACAGTCGAAGTAGTGGACCGATCCCCAGTAAACCAAATTTGCCGACAATGTCTGATATCAGAAAATTCGGAACAATATCTTATCTCTATCGAGAATTCTTACCGAAATCTTTACGAATTCTGTTCGGTTTGTCTGAGTATTTTTTTGTTCTGAGAAGTAGTTCAGAATTTTTGTCAACAAACTCGGTAAGAATTCTACGAACTCGGTAAGAATTCTGATCCGAAATCGGAACATTTTGCCGATTGCCGTACAGAAATCTGACCGAATTCTGAACGTTTGGTTTGCTGGGTACTTATACAATTTTAACTGAATCAAATCAGTTTGAACTGAATCAAATCAGTGATAAGCATTTTAATATAGCCTATATTGTGTTAAAATTTAGACCAATGAGCCGTGAACTCGTGAACAAATTCCGATATGACGATAGTAGGTGAAATATATGATGCTGGTATGGAAGAAACACACCCTGATAGAAAAGATGCCTTCCATAGCGAGTTTCGCGGTAATTGTTGAACGGAAGAAGACCAGGTTCTCACCAAACATATGAGAATTAGTGTTGTAAATCGCACTTTTCAAGTTTTGCTCAAACACATTGCTCTCTGACGAAGATCATCACGGATCCGAAATAGCGATAAAAGCAGTGTACAGCCGCAAAAATAAATGTCACCTTGCTATTTTGTACGAGTAAATAACTTGTCTCTTTTAGAATATATGTAGATGCAAGCGGCCTCGAGCCGGCTAATACCTGTTCAATGTGTTAATTATTTTAGATAAATAGTGGAAAAGTTGAATAAAATTCCTTCGATTCGGTCTATTTTCAACACCAACCGACCGCCGACTATATAACAAAGTAAGAACTTTCAAGCTCTTTTCGTTTGGACTGAATACTGCTTTCAACACATTGACAGGTTGGCATGGAAAAATCGCATTCGAATGTTACGACGATCATTATTAGAAAAAAGATTACTCAATAAAAGACCGAAAATGCCTTAAGGTAAAGTATAAGTAATAAAGAAATCCATGGTTATAAAAGTAATTTGAACGAATACGTAAGGTACGGACCCCGCAAATCCCGATTATTCGGTAATCTAGACTGTTTCTCTACACATTGCGTATTCTATAATCCGGAATAATTGTAACTCAGAAATTCTGATTAATGTAAACGGGATTTATTTCTCATATTATAGCGATTACTTCACAAAAAAATTATTGACTTAAGTTTACTTTTAAAGGGTTTTTTCTAATTGATTGAATTGTACTAGGGCGGTTTGGAAAGTTCTTAGCCTATCAATGAAAGAGATTAATAAGTTTTTCAAAAATATTTTTATTTTTCAATATAATCTACTGAAACTTCAATACACTTAGTCCAACGCTTATCTAGCAATTCTATCCCTTGAAAAAAATAGTTTTCTTCAAGGTCTTCAAAATAGTGGTTTACAACTGTAATTGCATCTTCATTTGAGGTAAAACGCTTGCCAGCAAGGAATTTTTTTTAGATTTGGGAACAGGTAAAAGTCACTGGGAGCTAAATCAGGAGAATAAGGGTGGTGGTTAAGCAACTCGTACTTTAATTCGTTGATTTTAGCCATTGTTAAAACACTCTTGTGCGCTGGTGCGTTGTCTTAAAGAAATTTTTTTTTTGTGTTGTAAGCCAGGACGTTTTTCTCGAATTTGTACATTTAAATGATCTAAAAGGTTGCAATAGTACTCTGAATTTATTGTTTTACCCTTTTGCAGATAGTCAATCAATAAAATACCTTTGAAGTCCCAAAAAACCGTTGCCATAACCATACCAGCCGATTGAATTGTTTTTGCCTTCTTTGGGGCACTTCCTCCAGCTTCAGTCCATTGTTTGGATTGTTCTTTTGTCTCTGGAGTATAGTGGTGGATCCATGTCTCATCAACAATTATGAAACGACGCTTAAAATCCATTTTATTTCGCTGAAAATGATCCAAACAAGCTTGAGAAATGTTCATTCTTATGCGTTTTTGGTCGACTGTTAACAAGTCCGGCACCCATCTTGCAGAAAGCTTTTTCATCTGTAGTTCTTCATGCAAAATTAAATGGACTCGATCATTTGAGATGCCCATGATATTAGCTATTTCAGACACTTTTATTCGTCGATCATTTAATACCATATCATGCACTTTGGCTACAATTTCTGTTGTTGCTGTTTTTGGACGTCCACTACGTGGTTCATCTTCAATGCTTGTACGACCACGTTTAAATTCAGCAACCCAATTTTTTACTGTTGCATATGAAGGAGCACTTTCACCTAATACATTCACCATATCATTATGAATTTCTTGTCCCGATAAACCTATTTTATGTAAATATTTAATGACACCACGCATTTCTAATTTTTCCATTGCAAAAAAAATCGCGGATGCGTTTTTTGTGAACACCTGTTTCTATATGAAGGAGTTGCCAGATCGAAACAAAATTTAACATGTGTTCATAGCAGAGATGGAAGTTTCCAAAACAATTTTCTGTTTATACCGCGCTTTTTGTGCTAGGCTAAGAAGTTTCCGAACCGCTGTATTTAACCTAAATCTAAATACATGTCTTGATTGTTGCAATGAATTAATTAATTTTTTTAAAAAATACATACCTACTTAGGAATAAATACCATACTTAAACGCTTTTTCAGCAAAAAAAGTCTTTGTAATCCGCATTAGGGTCTGCAATCAGTTATCCGGATTTTCGAGTTCTACTGTGTTAAAAAAAGTTGTGTACAAATATTTTCCGCATTTAACGCTAGTCACATTTAGTTCTGATAAGAGACAACAATATCTTTATATTGTTTGCGCACATGTATGAATTTCTATATATTTCTGAGCATTCCGTTTAAAGAATATACACAGTAATACTTATTTAAGGATATTAAATATAGTATAGTACATCATAGATACAAACGGAGAAAAAATTAGCTGGACATCGTTGAAACTACAATGATTTGCTTGCAAAAGATAATTTCCGTTGCTAATACCAAATCACAAGATAATAAATATGATCTTCACATAGTACTCACAACTTATTGATCGGTCATAGCAACGGAAATGTATTCGGTTGCCCCAACTGGTGGTTGTGGCTTGTGGCAACCAACAATTTGAAAACATTTTGTTGTTGTAACTAATTGCACTGGTCAACCCTAAATGTGCGGCAGAAGGTTTAAAAGTCAACTGGATTTGATTGTAAGCTGCTGATCACGAATCTGGGTTCCGATTTGCCTGCTTAGCTCTAGTTTAGGAGACATCCACATAAACCGTTATTTTCGGTTTGTTTTAAGGACCCATAACAGGTTTTTTTTGTAAACTTGAGCGACGTGTTTAATACGCTATAATGGAGTTATTATGAAAATAAACACTGGTAAAGAATCCAAAAAATTAAAGCAGCTCAAAGTAATTTTTTGTAACGAAAATGCAAAATTTCTGTAGAATCTTGGTATGTATTCAAGAACTTTTATCAGAAATAAAAGTAAGTGCATTGAAAAGGTTAATTTCTCCTCTAAACACCGCGCTCAAGTTTTCAGCCTTTAGGGGTCATATTATTAAAAAACCGCAAATAATGGATATCTCCTAAACTAGAGATAATCTGGCAAATCGAGGCCAATTCAATAACTCCACTTAGCACAGCGCTCAAGTTTTTAAAAGTCGGTTCACAAATAAAGCCGTTAGGGGTCCTTTTATTAAAAAAAAAACGATAATCGGAGGCCAGATTCGAGATCAGCATCCCCAAATAAACTACGTGGTAGAGACATGAATACTGTTACACACGTTTTATGCTGTAAAATAATAAGTACTGAATGTGTTGGACCAAATATTTTTTTAATATATTTATTGATGTATATTGTATCCAAAAAGAAAATACTTATTCGAAATGTCCGCCTTTTGCCTTTACACACGCCTTAAGTCGCACTGGTCAATCGTCAATAGCTGCACGAACCTCGTCCATTGGAAAATGGGCCACAGCTCGAACCAAAGCAGTCTTAAGAGATCAAATGTTGGGGTATCTTTTGTTACAAACCTTGTCCTCTAAAACCGTCCACAATTTGTAATCCAATGGGTTCAAATCTGGACTGCCTGAGGGCCATTCTTCGGAGGAAATGAACGCTGGCAAATTGTTTCGAAGCCAGGCCTTGGACGTTTTAGCCATATGGGCCGACGCAGCATCCTGCTGGAAAGTCCATGGCTGGTTTTGGAACAGGGAATTGTTAAGAGGCTTCACAACAGCTTCCAAAACGGTTTCTTGGTAAACTTTGGCCGATGTTTTGACTCCTTGTTAGCAGAAATGCAGGTTAGTGACCCCATCGTAAGAGAGACCCCACCAAACCATGACTGAAGCTAAGTGGTGACCCATTTCCACCCTTGGGATCAGTTCAGATGCTTCATTAGATGACCCCGCATATACTCTATCATTTTGCTTGTTACATTTTTTCTGAACGGTAAAATTTTTTTCATCGGTGAACAAAATTTTTCTGTGCAAGTTATTAGCGTTCTTCACCAAAAGACGTTTGCAGTTTTCAATCCTATTTTTTTAAAGCTGCAATGTCCGGTACGTCGTTTGAAAGCCACAAGTCCCAAGTCTTTTTAAATGAATTGACTCATTGACTTTTGCCTGATATTCATCTCACGGGCCATGTAAATTCTTGATTTAACGGCTTTGATGACATACGGTGTTCGAACAGAGCGTAAGCGGCCCGACCGGTGGCGGTCTTTTACATCTCCAGTCTCCATGCATCGGTAGACGAACATGCGGCTAATCCCTTGTGGCCGGAACGTTTTGAAAATATCGTTTTTTTTTTTCATTTCACACTTGAAAAGCGCTGTTACAGCGATACGGTTCTCATTATCTGACCACTCCATAATCAAAGTTAAAACAATTTTAAAATCCCGTAACAGACTAACGCTATTGAGGTTGGCTTTCAAAACCCATATGACATTAACGGGGTATGCTCAGTTCTACTATTGAAATGGGTGTGTTCAATGTTGTAACAGTATTTATGTCCCTACTAAAGTTAGAGTTAACTGTCAAACCTTTTGCCGCAGAATTTTTTTCAAATTTTGTTGCCCAGTGTTTTTATTGACGATGACTAAAACAAAAAAAGATTTTTTAATGTTTTTTCAAAATAATTCGATAATCACTGACGTTAAGCCAATCGTCACAACAAACCACCAAATAACATTCGGATGTACTGATGGAATTCTCGAGGTGGATGTAACCTCAATCATTCCGTTGTGGCAACGAATCTGTTCTCTGTGTGTAGTGTTCTGATTGCAGATCACGAACATTGCAATGCTCATTAGAAATATCCGTTAATGATTTTAAAAAGACGCCATTCGCCCTAAGGAGCAAAGTGCACTTTTTATGGGAATAAAATATCTTTGAAATATCTACACTTTTGTTCACTATTTTATCTATTTAGCGCACTAAGTTCTTCTGAAGTGGCCATGGTTGCTGGATATGCCGCCTTTGCATACTTAAATCCCATTTAACACAGATGGTAGATTTATTTGCAAATATTTTTGGAATGCCCCACTTTCCGACAATTTGTTATACAATATTTTATTGAGACCTTTTAAGTCTATGATAGATAAAAGTATCTGTCCAACTGAAATGTAGAGATTTTCGCAATGATGTCTCTAAAAATATGTTTTCGCGGTCATTATCTTTATAGAGTACTCGAACATGCATGTACAATTGTTTTCATAAAAACAAATCTAAAGATAAGGTATGGATTTTGTTACTGATCTTGTTTTGAACAACAATGTATGTTTGTGCGCCTCGGCATCGCTTAGACGGAGTAAACGGCAATCGGGCCCCAGATAAAACATTTAAAACGGGCCTCATTTAAACAATTTTTAAGAGAAGTTTCTACTTTGCACCAGGGTTTTTGAAGAATAATACTAAAAGTTTAAAAGTCAAAGTGCAGTTGGGTAATCTGGGAAAACAGCAAATTTAATAACTAAATAGTCAATAGTCTTTAAGAAAAGAGTGTATCAGAATGCGCACTAAATTGCACAAGTTGTACGTATCAACAACAAATAAAAGCTAGATGTCTTAAAGCTGAACTCACAACAGACAGCGCTATCGAAGTGTGCTGAGGATTTGAAAAGAGCATTTTCCAAATCCTTAAATCCTTAATGGAGAAAATCCACCAAGGGCCTTGTCAGCAGAACAGAGCGAGATGTAACTGGAGCTTTTCCAAATATTGATTGTGTAAGATGGGTCTGATGCGTCTGGCAGCTGATACAGAGGCGCCACGATAAAAGAAAGTCGATATCGTTTCGGCCGTTAGTTGCCACTCGAAGTTGTAGAGGAATTTGAATACCTCGGATCTGCCGTTAACCAAAAGAACGATGTCAGCACTGAAGTAAAACGAATGATCGCGTTGGAAAATATATCAAGCCCTTACCGCGAAAATGACGTAAGAGCAACTGAAATTTGATAGAAAATTTTACAACGCTTTTAAGCTTAAATAATAAAACTTAATATTTACAAAGATATAGGAAATTTAATTGTGTCGGAATCCTCCAGATGAATTAGGCAAAAAAACGTGGTTAGGGCCCGATATGTTAATTAGGGCTCTGTACACAGCTCGGTAACAACATATAAAACAAGTAACATTATTTAAAACAAGTAGTTAGATTCAAGTAAAAACTTCCTTAAGTTCACCGTGAATTGAAGTGTTCCATTTTTTGGGCTCTTTTTATCCATGGGCATATGGGTGCCCATTTTAGCTAACTTACTTAAGACCATATTTACCAATGACCCTTTCTTTTAAACATAAGAGCCGTTTTTCCCCTTTGGCTCATGAATTCGCAAACTCTTATCCAAAATTTCTAAGTTAAGCCGCATTGTTAATAATTTGAGTACTCAAACTGACTGCCCGTTATGACCATACGTCCAGCAACTATGCCCTTTTAAAAGGCGTGGAGTGTTTTTTTAGAAGCTGTAAAATCCGCTTAAAACCCCGCTAAATTTATTATTTTAAACCGTTGCAAAAAAACCTACAAGTTTTTTATTTCCAAAAAATTGCTTGGATAAAAGCGTCGAAAAAAAATTATTTTAAGCAATTTTTTATTTAAAGGAAAATGAAACTCCGCGTTAGTAATTTTCTTCAAAAACTTTTATTAAAAATTAAAATTTTTAAATTGTCAAATAAAACACGAATATTTTTTGTTTAAAAAAGTTATGATTCTCAAAAAAGTGAAACATTTCCGAGGTACATTTAGCTGTTAAAGGGAAACTTTTTTTGCACTAGGCCATCATCGTGGCAATTTTCTGGGTTCTATTTCGTGCTTTCAACAGACACAACGCAGACGGACATGGCAATCACAAAATGTTTAAAGTCTTGAATGAAATTCTGACAGCAAATACTTAAAACCAGAAACATAAAAACCAACAAATAAATAACTTTAAAGTTGTCCATTCTTACTGGTATACTGTGCGGACGTTGAAATTTCCAAATCGGAAAATCAAAGTGTGTTCAAAAGATTTATCACATTTCAAAGCTGACGTTCCATGAACTCAAAATTGTAGTACATGAACAATAATTCGGTTGTACTGATAGTTGTACTTGGAGGTTGCTCTGATGTTATACTTGATATGTGGCAATCCAATTTTCCAATTAAGAATGAAAACCTTGATTAATATTATGAAAAAAAAGTTATATCTCTTTGCTACCTAGGCTGACCAGTTTTAAACCCTCTACTCGTGTACTTGAGTAATGTTTCTTAAGGAATCATTTTTCATTACAATTTAAATTATAAAATAGCATACTCGTATAAGAAAATAAGAAAAATATGTAGAATTAACTCATATTTATGTGAGTGCAATTGATTTCCCGCTACTAGGGCTATGTCTTTTAGCATATTATTGTATGTTTTTGATTATACGCAGTTCTTTCTTATTAATTAAATTAAATCCATAAAAATAAATTTTCTAAAAAGGTTAATGTATTTAAGCTTTTGAATTGTTTCTTTTTATATAAATAAAAAAAGTTCCTAATATTATTTTATAAATTTAAATTTTTTGTTTAGCAATTATCTTCTTTATTAAAGATTCGAGTTTCGTACAAGCTGAAAATAAAAATGGCAATCCAGCCCTGGCACAAAGTATGTGATTTCTATGAATGTAGAGTTCCGACTAAAGCTTAAAAAAGTCAATATATGTTGTATGTTGATTTTCTTTCTTTGTCTCACAATAAGTCATAGTACGTCATATTTATTTACATACGTGCTCACATACATATGTACATATGTATGCATGCACGTAGAGTAGCTGGCGTGCACATAAAAACTCTTTGAATAAGAAGCATGAAAACGAAATCGAACAATGCAACATCGAAGAAACCAACCGAACAAACCTGATGAAATTTGATGCTCCGTTTAGTTAGTTAAGCCCTACAACAACATGTCACCTAACAACACAGCCAACTACTAACTATTGCAACCACAAGAACATCAACTGTGTAATTCTGTGTCAATAAACTTAAAACCACATTTTTCCTTCACCACTACCTACACCGTTGCAGCATTGTTGGTGCCCCCTATGCCCAAACGCATCAGTGATTCGAAGAAAAATAAAAACAAGAACAGCAACTAAAACAAAAACAACGCCACAATTAAAAGAAAACCCCAAATAATGCAAAACAAAAAGAGAGAAAAAACAAAAAAAAAAGAATCACAACAATTGGCAGTCAATTGCAAGGATGACATCAACGACTACGATTGTCGATTGTTGTCGATGTCATAGTCAAGAGACAAGGAATCAATTCGAAAATACAACAACAAAACCAGAGCCACAACAATAACAACAAAGACAACTGTGGTGACAGCAGCGACGTTGGCATCAAAAACCAATCCAGATACACAGACAGACAAAAGTACACATAAAATGCACATTCTGCGAGAGATGATAATGAGGGGTTTTTTGTTGTTACTTCTGGTGTAGTGAAGAAGAAGACTTGCAGAAGTGAAGAAAATACGAAAAGAATGTGAGTAAAAACCAGCGGCGATAACGAATGCACACAGTCACTTGGACTATTCACCACACAATAGGAATGGCAGATGAAGACAAACCAAAATTTGTGTTGATAAGCACATCAGCAAAATAATCTCCCTCTCTCTCTCTCCTTGTTGTGGGTGGTGGGCCGTTATTTAGTGTTCGAGTTTTGCGTCACCAACTGAGAGTGGGTAGTGTTGGTTAAAGGAAATTAAGAAAGCAAAAATTACCATTGAACGGAGAAAAAACAACTCATACACCCCGCAAGAACGGGTGGCGTACAACTTTTTGCACCACAAGGTAATTGTATGAAAACAAGCGAGGTGGGAATTAAGCACTCTTACCTTCCTGTGTAAACACAGTGTGCCACGTAAGGATTGTATACAATTATAAAGCAATGCAATACGAAATTGTAAAGTCCACTCCAGAACACTTGTTGTAAGTATAAGTAGAAACAGTGTTGCGATTCAATGGACAAAAATCTTCCAACAATTTTCTTAAAAAAACAACAACAAAATTGTAAATTCTAGTGGGGATGAACTTTTCTTGTTGCAATAAGAAAAATAGCTAAGCGACTATATATATTTTTTTTTCAATTTCAACAAGTAAATGTGGTCGTTTCTTGTTATTAAAAACAATTGAAGAAAAACGAATGTGTGGCGAAGGCGAGAGATGCCTACATCGAATATTTCGTGCAAGACCGTCACAACTGAAAATCGAAATGTTTTGACCTGAGTACAACAAAACAATATTCAAATAAGGTTTCCAAATTTTAAAATTTATCAAATTTTTAATTACGGAAGAGCATGGAGAGACAAACTGATGGATACAGGAAGCAAATATAAGTATTGATGTCTAAGTATATTGTATCCAAAAAGAATATACTTATTCGAAATGTCCGCCTTAAGTCGCACTGACAATCGTCAATAGTTGCTCGAACCTCGTCCATTGGAAAATTGGCCACAGCTCGACCCAAAGCAGTCGTAAGAGATCCGATGTTGGGGTATCTTTTGTGTGTGTCCTCTAAAACCGTCCACAATTTGTAATCCAATGGGTTCAAATCTCGACTGCCTGAGGGCCATTTTTCAGAGAAAATGAACGCTGGCAAAATTTCGAAGCCAGACCTGGGCCCATAAGGCCGGCGCAGAATCCTGCTGGAAAGTCCATGGCTGGTTTTGGAACAGGGAATTGTTAAGAGGCTTCACAACAGCTTCCAAAACTTTTTCTTGATAAACTTTGTCCGATGCTTTTACTCAGGTCAGTGACCCCATCGTAAGAGACACCCCACCTAACCATGGCTGAAGCTGGGGGATGACCCTTTTCCACCCTTGGGATCTGTTCAGATGCTTCCTTATATGACCGCGCATACACTATCATTTTGCTTGTTAAATTTTTCCTGAACGGCAACAATTTTTTCATCGGTGAACAAAATTTTTCTGTGCAAGTTATCAGCGTGCTTCACCAAAAGACGTTTGCATTTTTCAATCCTATTTTTTTTAAAGCTGCAGTCAATAAATGTTCGGTACGTCGTTTAAGTCTTTTTTAATGATCCGACTCATGGACTTTTACGTGATAATCATCTTACGGGGCATGATTTTATGTTTTCGGAGCGGATTTCTGTGAATTCTTGATTTATTGGCTTGAATGACATGCGGTGTTCGAACAGAGCGTGGACGGCCCGACCGGTGGCGGTCTTTCACATCTCCATTCTCCTCAAACAGTTTTATGCATCGGTAGACGAACATGCGGCTAATCCCTAGTGGACGGAGCGTTTTTAAAATATAGTTTTTTTCATTTCACACATGAAAAGCGCTATTACAGCGATACGATTTCCATTATCTGACCACTCCATGATGAAAGTTGAAGCAATTTTAAAATCCCGTTACAGACTAACGCTATTGAGGTTAGCTTTCAAAACCCATGTGACATTAACGGGGTATATTCAGTTCTACTATTGAAATGGGTGTGTTCAATGTTGTAACAGTATTTATGTCCCTACTAAGTAGAAAAATCATCCTACAGACCGTATACTATTAAATGGGTTCATCATATTTTTGTTTTAACATAAATGAAATGCAAAGTGGATGCCTAAAATTACATTGTCTTCATGTACATTAAACAATGTATAAAAAAATGATTGCTAAAGAAACACAGTAAAATACCCGTATCTACACATTGAAAGAAATAAAATCACTGACAACATAAAATCATGAGAACTTCAAGCTCCTAGATTTTTTAACAAATTTTTTTTTTGTTTTTTTAAATATCGGAACACGTCTGTAAAATGTTTTATTCGAGTTTAAATCTCATTCAAAAATTTAAAATCATACGACTGTCCTACATTTTGGGGGTTGTATCATGCAATGTATGTCAATTGCAGCGTATGCGTAATTTTTATTTATAAATTGCTCATACTGTATGAAAGAAGGTTACAAATTAGGTTTTTGGCAGGGCACAGTAGGGATCCATAAATCGATAAATCTGCTTTTTATATAATATATTTAAGAGGTTCTGATGTTATTCGGAAACGGAGGTACGTTTTCAAATAATTTCTCTAAGTTTCTCTTATCGGAGTGTCGACTTTTAGCGGCAAAATACACGATCGGCCAGAAATCGACTATTTACAGAATAAAATTGTATGTGCAATGATATTATGGACCGTAATACAACAAATAGAAATATTTAAAAAATCCCAAGTTTTTTCGAACTTTTTTTCCGCATTATTCTTATTACTATCTTTTAATTTCCAAAACCTAAAAAAACCGCAAAAAAAACATCAAAACATGTTGTCAATTGTTAAAACAGAAAAACAACGTAACAAGTTAGTGCAATTATACACAAGTAGTATTTTTTAAATTTAAAAAATAGCAGACACACAAACGGAGCCCAATTATTATTTATTTAATATACATATTATCAGTTATATTTGACTTTTTTGCTTTCATATCATTACTGTGAGCCAAACATTGGGCATGTGCTGGCTTAGTTGACAACAAATCAAATTTGTTTGCACAATATTATTAAATTAATAATTAAGCTGGATTTCTAGAAATAAGTAGTACGACAGCAAAGGAAAATTAGATGTGTTCGTTACACAGCACATTAGCGGAATTCATTTGAGGTTACTAAACTAAACATTTTTATGAAAGTTTCTCGTTTAGCAAGCGAGTAAAGTAGCCAACCAGGCTTATTTTCCTAACAACAAGTCTTTATTTTTACTAATAAATAGTTAAGCTATAAGAGGTCTTATCGGCAAATTTTAATCTGGATTATGTGCATGAGAGTAGTTAAATAAATTCAAACAGATAGCTTAAAGACATTTTACTCATAACTACAATGCAAAATCTTACAAACTGGTATATAATTTAATGGCACTATTTTTTTCAATATGATCTTTGGCAAATTTTCGCTGTTGCTACGAGGTACATGGTCCATTTGATCAGTCCAATTTTGAATAATATTTTCAATAAATCTTGACGTATGGCGTCAATGGTGACTTGGCTTCAACACTTTAAGTGTTGCAGGTTCATTGGCATAAACCAATGACTTTACATAGCGCCATAAAAAGAAATCCAGAGGCGTTAAGTCCCACAAACGATGGGGACAGAGAACAGAGCCACTTCTGGAAGAAAAATTGTTGTCACCAAATTTATTTCGCCATTCATTGATTGCGAAGCGCGCTGTATGGAACCAAACGTCGTTTATGTTTAGACAATTCATTTTTGGCAACAAAAAATCAGCCAGCATGGCTCAATAACAATCGCCCTTTGTCGTAACGGCAGTTCCTTCCTCATTCCGAATGAAATAAGGACCGATGATACCGTCAGCATGTAAACCTCACCAAACAGTCAATTTTAATGGATGAAATGGTGATTCGTTAAGGGCTTAAAGATTGCCTTTGCTTAAAATGAGGCAATTTGGCTTAACAGATTTATCGCGAAAAGATTTATGTATATATTTTAAAGAAAATTTCCACAATTTGTAAGCGTTGTGCCGGCATTAAACGATTCATGATGACTTGAACATTAACTTACATGAAAGTTGGTTTTTCGAAGGGATTATTCGCCGGTTCAACAACATTCAACAAGCTGCAATTGAAACTGAACTCTTTTGATCAATCATCTCCTATTACCTACTGTACTACAAAATACTCGTACTCCCTTGATCGAGATCTAACAAATTGTAGTAGCATTTTTATTTTCGACTTTTGCAATGAATGTCATTCCAAGTGAAAACGTAAATGGAATCGACATTTTTTGAATTACGAAAACTTCGAGGCAAACGTTAAACATACAGGCCAAATAATTATTGCATACTTAAAGCATCTTAAAATACACCGGATATACGACGAATGTGTCGCGACATCCTTGTTTCAACAACACACACTCACATGCAGACACACATATTGACAATAGCATTTCCTTCCTTCTCACCAACACATTCAGATTGTGCTGCATGGCTATAAGCAGCCCCACTCACACACACAGAGTGCTCTTGGCTGTTATTAAGTTTTTGCTACAGAGTGAAAAAAGTGAGTGGGCCACTCGGTCAGAGTGTAAGTGACATCTGGTGGATTGGTGAGACGTTTCTTCTCAGTTGCGCTGAGGCGAACTGCGCGCCATACACATGACACATGTGCTGCCTGTTAGTATGTGTGTGTGAGCCTGTAAGCTTGATTGTGTGCTAAACATGTCTCACTTTATCGATTTACGATGTTCTTCTTTGCTCTACATATACATGCAAGTTGATACAATGGCATACGAGTGTGTTCGGCATAAGCCGACCATAGCGACGACTGCAAAAAGAACGCAATGAATGAATGGATGTGGGCTCTTGCAGAGCACAGTGTCTAGTGTCTGCATGAAGGTGTTTCAGTGTATGTTTCTGAAGAGATAACAGATAACACTAATATTGCAGCGAGACTGTGCGACACAGATAACATTTAGAAACGGCATGGTGGCATGGATGCAAGCAGGAGAATGTAGAGCGTGTGCATGTGTGAATATGTGGTTTAAGTCCGGGTGGTGGCGTTGGCTGCGAATGCTACGATGTTGTGTTGGAAGGCGTACATCGACGATGGTGGTTTTGTGGTTGGACGTCGAATGTGTCACACACGCAAAACACAATGTGAAATGCAATCGTGAAGAGAAATCGCGTTCTTCAATGATTTCGCAAAAGTAAAAGGGCAAAATGTTACAAATGACGTGAGATCTGCTCTCCCTCACAAAACCGTTTTGGGGGACGTTGGCAATGAAGGCAGGATAGTAGTGGTAGTGGTGAATGTGTGGTTTACCCGCCGAAGAGGGCCTTCGCTATACCACCACCACCAGATATATCCCCCTCCGCGAGGTTGATGGTGAGTTACATCATAAGTTGCTACAATACAAGCGTTCGTTCATACGGTGGCATTTGCCTAGAAATGCCTTTCCTGTGAGAAAAGATGGATGCTGGCTGGTTGGCAGACTGACTGACTGGCTGTGTTGGATGGATGGATAGGTTTGAGAATGTTGGATGATGAACGTGTGTGTGTGTGTCATCGCTTGCATGAGACTTTTTGGCTGGCCAAACACCGCCGCTGCTTTTAAATCCTTTTGTTTTGTTGCTAATTTCCCAACAATTGCCACTTTTAATGTCTTTTATTGGGGAAATGCAATTGTCGTCGTTCCTTTTGTTACAATTGTTGTTGCATTTATTGTTTTTCTTGTTGCTGTTGTCGTTTTCTATTATGTGTGTATTTGCTATTCATGCAAAAAAACTACAACAACAACAAGAACAACGAGCAACAAACCGTCTGCGAAACTAAATGAAACCCGTAGACACTTGGCCCTTAAGAGCTTTGAGGGGTAACGCACACAAATGGAATCCATTCTGGGTCGGTAGTTCAAGAAAGAACAACAGAAAAAAAGAAAACGCAAAATGTCAGAGCACCAAAGCCAAGGGAAATGAAAATGGAAATGAAAGACTTACACACTTACACGTTTAGAAAGGAAATTACAAAACAATTGAATTGTTTGTGTGTGTGCGAATATAATTAATATTCTTAAGAGAATTATGAACAGCAATTTACCATTTTGTAGAGCGGTATCCTTTAGAAAATCCTTTGGTGATTGCCTTGTTCCTAGCTGGTGCAAATGTCGCCTATCCTGTCGAACGTAACACAACACAACTTTTCACACGTAATCCCGTGGCGTATTCAGCTGCTGTGGGTCGCTCGCCTTTGCTTGGGTGGTGGAATTGGATTTTGGTTTTTCTTTTTCTTTTATTTTGGAAAAATAGATACAGACGAAAAAACCTACAGTTATTAGTTGCCTTGGCTGACTTTGGTTCGTAGATTTCGATTAGTTAGATGTTACGTTGTGTTGCGTACCACTTGTCTCCTCTTTTTTCGGATTTCTTTTGCAGACACTTGGATTTTTTGGCTGCCTTTTTCTTGTGATTATTTGCAGTTCCTGAACATTTTCACTTAATTTTTTGATTTTACGCTTATTACAACATTTTTACATTTCATTTCGCCTTAAGATTTCATTCTATTTCACTTTTTATTCATTACGATTTCTTCATACATATTTGCACTTTTTTCTTATTTTTCTTATTTTTTTTATTGCCTGCCTTGTTGTGGCCCCGTTCTTTTGCACCACAAGAGCACTTTAGCAATAATTTCGAGATTTCCTCGATTCGGGGTGTTTAATTACACAAATCCTTTGATTCTGTTCACAATTCACTTTTCTGCTTGAAAGTTCTGTGTGTCGGAAGACGTTTTGCTCTTAACGCAATATTCGTTTATTAGTCGTGTTTCGTCGTCAGCACCATCGTTGTCAACGCTGTCGCAGTCGTCGTCGCCGTTACCGTCGCTGTTACTGTCGTTTCTGTTGTCGTCTTCAAGTCTGTTACGTTTTTCTTGTTCTATTCTGGTAATTTTTCTATTGAAGGATACCGTTTTTTTTTCTTCTTGCGTTTGATTCGTTACTGTTCCTTTAGCATGTGGTTGTGTATGTGTGTGTAGTCCCACTAGGAGGGTCGGCGTTACTTTTCAATGCGTTACAATCACTTGCGAACTCTCAGAGCAAACTGTTGTTTGATGTTACCATTCTGGCCTACTAAAGCCACATTCCGTAGGAAAACGAAAGCTTAAGAGTCCGACATCAACTCACTCGTGAGTCGTCGGCGTAGTGGTGGTAGTCGTTGATTTTGATATTGTTGTTGCTTCAAACTTACCGCTATGTTGTGTGCTGTGTGTGTAAAATGAAAGAGAGCTGCATATCCACCACGAAAGAGATTCATTTGTTCAGGTTGTGACAGTGATGGGATTTCAAGAATTTTGGATTGGACAAAATTGTACGCCGAGCAATTGGATTGTTATCAAGGCACTTCTACTCACGAGATGGGATACAAGACTGTTTACATGTGGTTTAAGGCTTTTTATGCACATTTTATTGATTCCTTTTTGGTAAGACAATTTATTTTTAACTGAAAATGCCACATTTTCAAAAAAATTTAAATGTCATTTCAAACAAAAACCAATAAAGAAAGCCATTAAAAACGACAATACATCTAGATCACAAAAAAACGACTTTAATCTCACCACGCAAATATGAGAATTAACACGTTTATGTGTACGTGCCCTGTAGTGCGAACATCAATTCCAGCCTTGTATAAAAAATAATCCTTACTTTGTATGTAGTGAAATGTATCTTTCTATAAGTCTGAGCTCAAAACACACCAAGTCTTCAAAATAAATTCTTACTAGGATTCGTAATAAAATTTGCTTTATCTTATGTACTTACATATGTATTGGAGAACCCATGAAATATATAGAAAATGAAAAAGTGTTATTCTTTCGCTCCCCGCTCATTTTCTTGTATATTGGGCATCAAAAATAATATCCGTGCAAAAATTTTTTCAATCGGATGGAAACAGGCCTGTCCGTCACGTTTATAAAAAAAATTACTTATTTACTTTAAAAAAAATGTTGAAATGTGGACATTTTAAGTTTGACGTCTGAAAACACCATGAAGGGTCATAGCTAGGTCAAAAGTTGTATAAGAGTAAAATGTTTGCCTGTATATTTGCAACAAAAATGCCTAAGGTGTATTTTTCGAAAGTCGTCTGGCTTACGAGTTATAGCTCACCAAACTTGCAACTACTTTTACTCCATGTTTAGGGCTAAAAGTCGTGACGGACTGGCCAGTTTCATCCGATTGAAAAAAATACTAGAAAATGAGCGGGGAGAGGAAAAAATAAAACTTTTTGTTTTATGGACGATCTATTATGTATGTATTGGAAAAAATCCAGATTTGGACTACCATTTGTTAATATTTACTATAGGTTACTTGCATTGCCAATAAAGGCCGTTTTTTTTTGTAATTCTGCGGTCTATTATGGGTCGCCGTGGTGCTATGGTTTGTGTGCACGATTTTCATACAAGAAACCGCTGGTTCAAATCCGGCTAGGAATATCTTCAATGTATCAGCGGATGGATTTTTAATTTAAAGCCTTTCGGATTATAGCCGGATAGTGAGTATATGAATAATATAATACAGTGAAAATTCGGGCATGTTTTGGGGGAAGAATGCATGCAAAGGGCGTTTTTTAAGACCCATAAATTTAAAAGGCTTGAAATTGTAAAAAACAACACACAATTTTATATATTAATCAAAACATATTTTTTTTATTTGAAATATTAATACTTGGCATTAACATTTGAAAATAATTTCGGGTATATGGCCACGGCGGCAATTTGCATCTTCTCCAACACTTTCGTTTTTGTTTCAATTGTGAATCTATACTCAATCGTGAATTTTTACGATATACCAGAGTATACTAATGTTAAATGTCAAAAAGTAAGAGTAGAATGATAGTTTGTTTGCTTTATATATTTCTGGCCCAGGCAACACTAAGTATTGCCTGGCTCCATCTCACATTTCCATAGGAAAGTTTGTCATTTTTTTTAGCATAAACGTACTCAGAAGGTTTTGAGGTACGCCCATCATTTGTGTTGTTTACAGTGACTTGAAAAAATCAATTTGGCAAAAAAATGGAATAAACCCGTGAACATTGTACTCAGAATGTTTTGACGTACGACCATCATTTGTGTTGTTTACAATGACTTGAAAAAATCAATTTGGCAAAAAAATGGAATAAACCCGTGAACATTGTCGTACGATCTTTTTTCACAACTTTCGACGTGGATTATCACGACAAGAGTGCAGCGATGAACTTAAATCGATGAAGTTTAATGAATGCAATCGTGACCGACGCTGTCCCAAGGACGAAGGACGTGAAGGTCGTGCCAGAGAACATTGATGCCGTGCGTGAACTGATATGCAAGATGGTCATGTGACATACATATCGTGAGATAGAGGCATCCTTAGGCATTTCTTCCACCAGCATACATTCGATATTGCATGAACACCTGCCCGTTAAAAGGTTTGTTCTCAATGGATCCCGCACAATTTGACAATTGCTCAAAAAAAAATGCTCGTGTCGATTGGTGAAAAGAAATTTTGAACAAATACGATCGCAGTGTTTCGAAAGACGTTTATAAGATCGTCACTGGTGACGAATCATAGATCTATGCGTATGAATCTGAAACAGAACAGCAATCGACCGAGTGGGTTTTCGAAGACAAGCCAAATCCAACGAAGTTGTTCGGGGTTTCTTCGGCAAAACTGGCCATGTGGCGACTGTTCTGCTTGAGCAACGTAGGAGGTCAATTCTGAGTGGTACACCACAATTTGTTTGCCTAAAGTCTTCGGATAAGTTCGAAAAACGAACAAGAGAAGACAAATCATTGTGCACCATGACAACGCAAGCTCTCACACATCGGCTCAAACCAGCGCCTTTTTGACCGGCCAATACGTCGAATTGATGGGTAATCCGCTTCAAAACAAAATGACCTCTACTCACGTGTCCAATGCATGGTGGCAACTAAAAGGTAGACGAACACAAATCTCCCGTCAGTCACTATAAGATACGCCTACTCTCCACTCTCTTCGACAGTGCCTCCACAGCCTGCAGTGCAAAAAAAAAAACAAATAACCGCGATCCACCCTGTACATATGTTGACAATTTACAAAAAGTTAATAATTTGTTCAGTGTTGCAATAGAAAAGCTCTGCCATACGTTGGTTGTTTTTTGAACACTTATTTTAATTACTTCCAGATGTTGTCCGATCTTGATAGAATTAAGAAACCAGCGGTTACTAACAAAAAAAACTTTCATTCAAAGTGTTCACCTGGAGTTTGTGAAAATGTCCGTAAATGTAAAATTTACTAAAAAAGAATGGAGTGTACTAGCGTACTGATTAATATTTAAATGTGCCAAAAATGGAACAATTGTTCCAAGTTTACCATCACTGTTTTGTGATTATGTGCAATTGCATAATCACAACACTGTTATTTAGTTGTTGTTGTTCCTTCCTACTTGTTTGCTCTTTTTGAGAATTTGAGGGTTGAATCAACTCAGCTAAAAAGTAAACGGAAAACTAATATAAAATCACAGTTGGCGTCAGTGATGGAACTCGTGTAACAATTGTATAAGTTTAGTGTATTTTTATAAGTTTGTTTCAATTTGTTCAAATGGGTCATATCGGCCCACGTCTTGATACAGCCCAATACAAATGTCTTTCCCGATTTACCTACAACCGTTTTAGGATACCAGTTTTTATTCCTATTCTCTATTATGATCAAATTTGGGGTAGTACTTACAATGGACATATGGACCATATAGTCCCATTTTTTTAAGAGCCCCCGTACTAATGGTTTGGGTCCAAAAACCGCTTCCAATATACACACATGGACATGTGGGTTTCAAAAAACAGTACATAATTAAATGTAGATTCGCCAAATTAAGTTTAGATTCCTGCTACTAAAGAATCCATTTTATTGCGGATAAAGCATTTGCTTAAACTTTCCTTCTTACTGTTTCAAAGATCCTAAGGCTGATGTTTTTGTTAGTGCTTTGATGTTTTTGTAAACGTCTTGAAAATGTTTTCAATTCTAAAATAATCATTTTACTCTTCATACAGGCACACACAGACAATAAAAATAGAAAAAAATAAGAAGAAAACAAACGTAATCAAATCAAAACGGTTACCTGCTACAAACCATTGTACGACCTGCTTTGTATCTTCTACACGCTTTTTGGCTTCGCTCCCACTCTGCCAGGTTTCGACCGATTACACAAGAAAACAAATGCAGTTCTTTGTAGCAACTTGTAGCTCAAAATATATCATCGCTTATAGCTTGCGCTCTGACAGTTGCCTAAGAAGTTGAACGAAGGTGCCGAACAGCTCAGAAGGAATTCAAATTTAATTTTTAATCCTCATCACTACAACAAAATTTCGTCATTTTGCTATTGATGAATCGGAAGTATTCATTTAATTCACCATTCAGAAAATAAAGTATATAACCCAATTTTACCACTAGAATTCATTTCGCCCACAGCTTGGATAAGTTAAATGTGCCCTGTTTCGTTCACATTTAACTTATCCGTTCACCCATTTCAGTTTCGTTCAATTTATTCCTTACTTCACCTCGAAAACGGTTCATGACCACGCTAATTGGGAATAAACATATCCACCATTAATGTTGCTCGCTTCGTGGTGAGTTAATCTGAAGAGTATTGATTTTTCGTGCTGGTATGGTCAATGAACACCGCTTCTTAAAGATGATAGAAGCATTTAACTAACTGATACGAAACATACTTCCTTGCAACACTGTGTTCAACACGATGGTACACCTTTTGGCACAGCCAGTCCGCCAATAAGCTGCTTTCATGACTCTTCGCATTTCGTTGGGCCTAAGTTCCTCAGACCTTACTGCACCTGTTCCTTGTTGGAGAAGTTATTGTAGGGTGATCATCTAAAGCCCATTCAATCACCCAAAATGAAAATTTTACGAAACCGGTTTTTATTTTTGATTTTTGGTTAAAACCGTATAGGCCGGGTTTTTCAATACAAGGAACACATACTGCTTAAAGTAAATAGAACACTACCATTAATTTACATATACAGGCAAATCCCGGTATAACGAATGATATATTGTCAGGGCCATTCGTTATACCGAATAATTCGTTATATCGCGAAGTTTTTTTTAACATGTTTTTATTGTATTTTAAACAGAACAATCAATTCATATTATGTATTATTATATAAATGTTTTTAGTTTTAACATAAAAAACCAAATAAAAAAATGTATTTATGAAATAGCTTCTTTCCATACGTGGATATTCACCTTTTTTAAGAGATCGACGATTTTTTGAACCATTGTTAGTTTCTTCTAAATTCGAGACAATTTCACTTCGCATTTTCTTTAATGTGCATATTGATGACTTCGGAATTCCAAATTTCATCGAAATCGCAGAAAGACTTGTTCCCTTTTTACATTCATCTAAAATTTTAATTTTTTGACTTAAGGAAATTCTGTTTCTTTTGCCCATGATTGACTGCACTCTCTCGACACGTTGTTAAAACTGAAATAACAAATTCGCGATCGTTGTGTGTGTATGCATCAAAAAATGAGTATGTATGCAATGAAAACTAACGGTATTGCAACGAAGCTTGCGAGTTTTTCTTTCTGTTTTAATTCTGCCTATTCCTTTCACGTTTTTTTTCAACCGTTCGTTATATCGAGTATAAAAATTTTAAGTCGTTCGTAATATAAGGTACTTAATGTTAAAATTTTGGTCGTACGTTATATCGGGTTTTCGTTAAACCGAGTATTCGTTGTACCGGGATTTGCCTGTATGTATTTTAATTCCAAGTGATTTTTAACATGCGGTGTTTCTATGAACAAAGTATGATATATATAGGGTGATCCATCTTTCCATCCATTTTTTCAGAACGAAAAACAAAATAAAAATTCAAATCAAGTGTGGAATCTTTATTGGTAATTTGAAAGGACATTTTAGGCCATTTATTTTTTGAATATAATTTCCTTCAAATGTTGGCCGCAACTACGCCTCAAGGTTTCCATTCTGAGGGTCCAATTTTGGATTGGACGAGCATTTCGACCGGTATGGCTTTAATGACAAGCGTAATGTTGGCTTCCAAAACCTGAATCGTACATGGTTTGTCAGCATAGAATTTGGACTTTACTTAACCCCAAAGAAAAATGTCTAAAGGTGTAATATCACTCGATCTAGGCGGCCAACTCACCTGTCTAAAACGTGAATTTAGCTGCTTTTCGAAATGACCTCTCAATAGATCCATTGTTTGAGCAGCTATATGGCAAGTGGCACCGTCCTCTTGAAACCAAGTGTCATCAAGATAACGGGCTTCGATTTCAGGTAGCATAAAGATCGATATCATAGCGAGATAGCGAGCACCATTCACGGTTACGTTCCGGCCATCATCATTTTTAAAAAACACTATGCACCCATGATTCCACCAGCTTATAAACCGCACCAAACCGTGGTATTCTCTGGGTATAATGGTACCTTTGAACCTCTTCTTGTTTCTTTTCTGCCAAAATGCGGCAATTTTGTTTATTGACTTTGCCGTTGAGCCAGAAAAGGGCCTCATCTCTGAACAGAATTTTGGCCAGCATTTGAAGGAAATTATATTCAAAAAAGAAATGCCATAAAATGTCCGTTTAAATTACTAATGAAGTTTTCACACTTGATTTGAATTTTTATATTTTTTGTTCTGAAAAAATACCTCTAGATTGATCACCCTATTTAAGGGCTGCTATAAATATTTGCTCAACGTTGCTACGTTGCTCAAGCGGAACAGCCGCCACATGACCAGTTTTGCCGAAGAAACAGGCGACTATTTGCTTCGAAGTGCTTCTTCCACGAACAACTTCGTTGGATTTTGCTCGTCTTCGAAGCCACGATTGAATTCATTAAACCAGTTTTTCACAGTGCTATAGGATGGTGCTTCATCGCTATACAAAGATTTAAGTTTCTCGATGCACTCTTGTAGTGATAATCCACGTCGAAAGTTGTGAAAAATGAGCGCACGAAAATGTTCCCGAGTTAATTAATTTTTGTTTGCCAAATTGATTTTTTCAATCACTGTAAACAACACAAATTATGGTTGTACGTCAAAACGTTCAGAGTACGTTTATGCTAAAAATGTCAAACTTTTCAATGTCTAGGCCAGAAATATATATAGCAACTCTATATATGAGTTGCATATGCGAGTATGTACTAGTCAAAACAGAGCAAACATTTTGAAGTTATCTGTTTTGCTTCAGCATCTGTTTTTTATCTGTTTTGCTTCAGCATATATCAAGGATGCGTGTACATTAGAGTGACTTAAAAATGGTTGAAACGCTAGAAACGAAGTGTGATTTGTTTTACACCCAAAATATTTCGGCTCTAGCTGCCATCATTCGAAAACTGGACTAGTTTAAAAACACCATTAAAATTCCCGCAACAACATTCTCGACTTTATGCTTTTGGTAAAATAAATGAAAAATATAATAGAGCGGGTCAACATTTATTGTGCGCGATATATTGAGAGTTTTGTGCAATTTTTTTCAGGAAATTTTATTATATTTCAAACTATTACTTGTGTTCATTTAATTTTTTTTTGATTTTAATGTAGTGTTCAAAAGTAATTTTCTGATACTAATCATTTCAGAAACTTATTACAGCATTAGGAAATGCTTTGTACCAATCTTAATACAACAGACGCCCACAAATAAGATCTCTCTCTGCTTATAAAAATCAGCATTTTGATTAATTTTTTTTTGCCATTACTTCAATGCATTATTTTAAGTTTGAAACAATTTGACTGAAATGTTATTTAAATTTTTGTTTTTCTTAATAAACTACTTAAAATTGGATAAAAATAGTATATTCGCCTTATTTTTGTAAAAATAAAAAACGCCCAGAAATTAGAACCTTTCGGAAAGTAGAACCACTCGAAAAACAAAGTGGTTCTAATTTGTGAGCGTTTATAGCATAAATAGAAGAATTTTGTCTGTTCATCTGTTGACCTTGTGCTCTTTGATTTATAAACGTTGGTACCCGCGTATTAATTTCAATGGCTTAAAAAGATACAGAAATCATAGCATTGAATAAAAGTTATTCAGCGGCACCCTGAAATTAAAAGTAAATTTAAAAATACAGTTTTTATGTATTTTAAAATATAAAATAGAGAATGTTATTAAAGAAAGTTTCCATTTTTACTGGAGTTTTGAAACTAGTCCAATTCACGCATGCTGCTAGCTAGAGGGCAATTATTTGAGAGCGTTCTTCTCATACGTTTGTTGGAACATTTGTATGACTTTGGGGAGAATTAACAAAATCGGTTATCGGACACAAGAACAGGATTATAAGACAACCGAAAAAGGAAATTTGTAAGAAGCCGACGGCTTTTTTTCTCCTTAAACAACCGAACTGCCGGCTTTGAAAAACCCTAGGTTATTGCAACAGCAGGTCAACCAATCCAATAAATTAAGACGGATAATGTAATGCATTTAAACAATTTGGGCAATTCTCCGGGCAGTAACAAATAACTTTTTGATGCGTTACCGAAAGTGGAAGTCATTTAAATTCTACATAATAGAAAAAAGCATTACAAAAATTTAATAATATGTATTAGATAAAAAAGAAAAACATCTCTAGGGTTTCCAATTTATAGACTCCACCAAGTCTTCGTCTAAGTAATACTCTCTTTGAGTGCTAGCAGTAAGTCTCTATGTAACGGGTGATCAATCAAGACGTATTTTTAAAAAAAAAATCATAAAATATTACTTTTTTAATTTTAAACCTGATCGAACAAATTTTTTATACAAAAAAAAAATATTTTGCATTGCATTTTGCAACAATTACATGCATATGTGTAAAAATAACCCAAAAACCATAAAAAAAAGTCGTTCGAACATTTCAGACTATGGACTTTACGTAGCTCCAAAGAAAAAAGTCTAAAGGTGTGATATCACACGATCTAGGCGGCCAACTCACCGCTGCAAAACTTTAAATTAACTGCTTTTCGAAATGACCTCTCAATAGATCCATTGTTTGAGCAGCTGTCATGTGGCAACGTCCTGTTCAACGTTCTAGCACCATTCACGGTTACGTTCCGGCCATCATCATTTTTGGAAAAATATGTACCAATGATTCCACCAGCCCATAAGCCGCACCAAACCGTGGTTTACACGGTTCAAGTCTTTCCATGATGAAATGGTAAACATTACTGAGAATATTACTTCACTCATTACTTCAATAATATATTACTTTTTTAATTTTAAACCTGATCGAACAAATTTGTTATACAAAAATATATTTTGCATTTTATCAACAACTTCATGCATATGTGTAAAAATAACCCAAAAACCATAAAAAAGTACTTTTCTTTAAAATCGCAAAATAATAAAAGTAGTGAAGATTGGGCTAAAATTTAAAAATATACCCGATTTTGAATGTCAATCCAAATAATAATTGTGTTTTTGGCTACAATCGTTTTTTACAGCACTCAAATATGTTTACTCGATCTATAGTAATAGACTTTTGGCCGACGGAAATTGATTCTGGACCATTGTGCGTCGCAGAAGTCTATAACAAATTATACGCGAATATTTCCATATTAAAAATCGTTCTGTAAAATGGTTGCCGAGTTGGTTAACAACTAATCAAAATTGCACTCAGAGAAAAGATATGGTAACAATATGGTCACCGCAATAATAGTATGTTTTCTGTAATAAAAGTATGTGACTAGCGACTAGCAACCATAGTATTGTTTTTTTAATTTTAATTTTGACAATAGAGCGATTGCAGCAATAATAATAATGTTGATATTAAACAAAAGTATGATTGCGGCAATAATAATATTGTTAATATATATTGATAGTATTATTTCCAAATTCAAAAATAAAAATATGTTTGTAGCAACAATGTAAATATGGTTGGTGCAACCAAAGGATTTTTTTTTGGGTTTTATGTTAACAATAATATGATTAGGAAAATAAGACCGTATGTTTTTTACATATTGAGTAGGGATTTTGAAACAATGTTAATGTAACGAATCTTATCCAATAATCATACTTTATATCTGCAAATACAATTTTTCAAAATAAACTGCTTTGGATTTGTAGAACTTAAATATTTAAAAAAATGAAACACTTTTTTTGAACGGACTTTTTTTTTTCTTGTTTAACATCATACCAATCCTAATAAATATTTTTAGAGTTGTGTGGGATCATACTATGGTTATAGGTATTATAACATGGTTGCGTGTAAATTATACTATGGTTGTAAGGATCATACTTTAGTTGTATGTGAAACATTTTATGGTTGAGTGTGAATCATACTATGGCTGTAGGGATCATAGTATGGTTGAGTGTGAATCGTGATATGGTTGTGGGGATCATAGTATGGTTGTGTGTGAATCGCACTATTGTAGTGAGGATCATAATATTGTTGTGACACAATCATATACCCAACAACAGTATTATGCTATTCGAATATTGTTACCCAACCATACTTGTTTTCTGTGTGTGTAAACTTGCGTTCATTTAACACAATAATATTGTTGTAACAAAAATGATAAATACCCACTAGACATCAGATTAAATTTTTTAAAATAGCTTGTTGAAAAAAGAAGGGAGAAGTTTAATCAAGAGCTAATAAATATGACGGAAACTTAAAAAAATCAAGCAAGCAAGCTACAAAAGAACGTTTTGGAAAAATTAAAAAGAGGCTGTTCTTGTTTAGATGACCTATTTATTAAACTATGTCTGCAATATTCGCATTCGTCGTAATATTCTGTAAGAAAATTGGAGATACAAAGAAATAGGTTTATTATTTTAAAAGACTGTTAAAATTCAAAATTGTTTTAAAATTTAGCCATATTCGTTATACCGCTATCGGGCTTTCAAGAGGTAAACGAGCGGGTGGACAGAGCCAGATCTATTAAGGTGTTTCAAACGAAATGACAAATTTAGAAAACACTCCATTCTTCGGCAGCGGTTATACAAAAGGTATGTTCATGTTTAGATCACCTAGATCCTGGTATATCAAACCAATTTTGTAATATGGGGGCCGAATATGCCAACGAAATTATACAATAACATCAATTTCCATACAAATTGTACTACATTTTTAGACAAAATTACGAAAGTTGTATTGTTTTTGGCACAAGCGCATGCAATATTAAAAGAACATTATGTTGTCAAGCTAAAAACTATAACAGTCGGCAAATAAGTCTCGCCATCTTATTTATGTGATTTAAGAAGTCAAACAATAAATCAAGTTTCCACACATTCGATCTTTACTCATTCATAGATATCGGCTTTAATTACAACTTAATACAACTGTTTTCCTGTACAATCCTAATTTAATCCGTTCCACTTGAAGTCACCTCAACTCACGCTCCTCAATGAACGCAGGAAGGCATTTAAACGATATCGTCCGTCTCAACACGTCCAATGTCGCCGGATTTGTATCAATTAGAAAAGCCATAATCGAATCAATTTGGAACGCTTAATTCCTTTCTTGGCTGCTAAAAAGGCGTCGTGACGTCTACAAATTCCGAAAGCAGACGCAACGTAGAGGATAACCTCCACCATCCTTTTTATGTCGTCGTTATCCCTGGCATCGTCATCAGCTTCATAATCGTTACCATTCGCCATCGTCATCGTCATACGAATGCAACCATAAATAATACACACGCATTTGTGGCAGTGAAATTGAAAACAGCAGGACACCACCATCGGGTACTCGATTTCGGAATTTTGAATTTGTATCATCCATCCGTCCATCCATTTATCCTTGCAAAGGACAACAAACACTCGATGGTGAAAAAGGAAAATCATTTGTGTGCGTGTGTGTGTGTTTTGGTTGGCATACATACGCTCCGAGATAAACGGTAGAACGAGAGGAGGGGAAAGGTGTCAAGAGGATGGTTACACAATCGTTTCTCTCCATTGTCTGGCTCTACAGATGCGTGTGTGCCAAGGAAAAGTGAAATGATCTTTCGTGGTTTTGTCGATCGTAAATTTTCTTAAGATTCTTTCATTGTTTTGAATTTATTATGTCTAGCTGTGTGCCAAGTGAGGCACAGTGTTCTGGAATAAAATATTTTTTTCTCTTTTAGTTACAGTGGTAAGCGTTGTGTATTCTGTTAGAGCGATACGGGCAGTTAAAGAGGAATAATTACATGTATTCCAAAAAAAGATAAACTTTTAGCAAATTGAGTTTTAAGGAAATACTCGTAATATTCAAGCCACAAAATTCTACAAATTGGTAAAAGCTCAAAATAAGGCATGTCTACACCCTGCTTATTACCGTGGATTAAATGTCCTAACCATCCTACACCTTCCAGCAGAAAAAGATATGGTTACAATATGGTCACGCCAACAATTGTATGTTCTCCGCAATAAAGGTATGTTCATTGTAATCATAGGACTGTTTTTTGAATTTTATGTTGACCATAGTATGATCGCGGCAATATTAATATTGTTAAAAATGAAAATTTGGCTTGGGCAACCATTTAAATATGGTTGGTGCGACAAAAGTATTGCTTTTTGGGTTTTATTTTAACAATTAAATGAATGCGGCAATCAAACCGTATGGTTGTAATTTTAAGCAATTGAATATGGGCATTCCCAACGGAAGGTCCAATGAGACGAAAAAAAAAATCAAAAGTGGTTAGGAAAAAGTCTGCTTCGTGCATTTTAATGCTTTTTTAACATTTTGTTTACATACGGAGATGTGTTATTGCAACAAACTTTACATTATAAGCTTCTCAAGCAACAACAACAACAACAAAAATAAAAACTAATTTATGTCCCGTTCGTAAATGTTACAAATGCCTTTTAAAAAAGAACGACATTTTAAAAAATAACTTTATTATGAAAGCTTTGTTAAGCAAATAATTCGAAAAAATTCGATGAGTTTTTAATTTTTCCACTAACTGGACAAAACTTCCATTTTTTTTGTGCCGTTCGCGATCGAACGTTTATCTTTAGTATTTGGAGAACGTTGAAGTTATACGGGTAGCGCAAAACTACCGTTGTGGTTTGAATGTTTAATAGCTTTTTAAGTTTATGTTTATATTTTATTTTTATTTTAGAATTTTGTAAAGCAAACTTGGGGAATTTTAAATGGAATACTACACAACGCAACAGCGATCAGCAATTGTGGATTTTTTAAAAATCAAGAGTCAATTGATTTGACGCAGCGTGCTTATCGTCGCTTTTTTAATGTGCGTACAGGACCTTCAGAACCAACAATAAACCGCTTGGCTGGAAATTTTCGACAACATGGTATAGTAGAACGGTCCACACGGACGAAAATATCCAACGTGTTGTGGATAGTGTGCAGGACAGTCCAGAAACATCAACAAGAAGACGTTCGGGACAACTGGGGGTATCGCGGAAAGAGCACGAATGTGCGGCAGCCGAAAATGGCCACCACAATATAACAAAAAAATAATAATATTAATTTACCAATAAATAAAAAATTATTAAACATTTAAACCACAACGCTAGTTTTGCGCCACCCTGTACAATACAATAAAGCGTTTAATGAGAGCTTAAAAAAATGTTATGTTTTCATACTTTTATATTAACTTTTAAGCGTACGAGTGACAATTTTAGAACAAATTTTTATTAGAACAATTTTATATTAACAAATCTTTCGCAATAAGTTTGAAGGGCCGATGTTGAATGTGAACCACACATAAACGTAAAGTTCTTTTCTGCATTTCATTTAATATTTCTCAATTTAAGACTGACTTAATTTGAATCATGGAAAGGTACACAAGCGAGCAACGCGTTAAAGTTATTCAGGCTTATTATGAAAATTAAAATCCATTGTCGAAGAAAATTATCTTCAGTGATGAGAGACGTTTTCACTCAGTGGATTCGTCAATAAGCAGAATTGCCGCATTTGGGCGAATGATAATCCAAGAGTGATTGTCGAAAAAACAATGCAACCACAAAGAGTGACCGTTTGGTGCGGTTTTTGGGCTGGCGGCATCATCGGGCCGTATTTTTTCCAAAATGAGGCCGGTCAGGCAGTTACTGTGAATGGTGTTCGCTATCGTAACTTGTTATGGCCCTAATTAAAAGATATGGCTGTGGACGATATGTGGTTTCAACAGGACGGTGCCACACAGCTTACGAAAAAATGGCTCTTCTGCGCGACAAATCAACATCGGTCCTAAAAATTTAACCACCCTACTTTTTTTGTGAATCAAAACTTTTCAAAACAAACTGCTATGGACTTATAACAGAAATAGTAATATGCTCTTCGCATATTTTCACCCCAACCAGACTTTTCTTCTGGACGGAATCGTTTTGAAGGCGGAGCTGCTACGACCTCATCTGATTCCGATTTGGAGCTAACACAAGTTAAAAAAGTACAATATCGTGTATATCTCATGGTGGTTTTCCAAATTTGGCGACACCCATTTCGATTCTCCATCCAAGTATTGCAACAGAGCAAGTCTAAAAAGTGTATGTTAACATTTAATGGCCAATTTCGAGTTTAAAAAATAAGGCCGATACGCTTTGATTAGTTGGCCACAAGTGTCGATACAACCCACCGAGTCGTTGTATTTATGGACCACATTTGCACGTGTTATCTCGAAGAATTTCTTCTCCTTTTCGCATAAACGACGAACGTCAAATGTAGACATGCATTCAAATGTGGTGGATGTCAATATGACTGAATTTGTGTGTCTTTATTGTTACTACCATTTTATCTCCCGAACTGCAGCATTCCTCTATGTCAATTTTTTTCTTCAGTCAAACTGAGTCATTTTTAACGATCTTGCATTATTTTTCCAGTCCCATATATTCCTTTTTCTGTCAAAAAATGCACAAGATATTTCGTACGAATGGCAGAATGAATGCAGGAACGGTTCCTTAACTTTCCTCAGAAATTGAAGCTGCCTTGCCTTGAGGCCAATACCTCATTTTTAAACCTAACGCCTCTGGTTTGTTGGGCAGACTTTGGTGCACTCGACAGTAAAAGGAATTAGTTTTCGTTGATTAAGGGTACCTAGACTCTTGTTTTTAAGTTTTTTAAAATAGTTCATAATTTACATCATCGCTACTAAAATGAATGCCATTCGATTCTTCCAGCGATGCCATACTGCTACAACGTTTTTTTAATTTTTCTAATCAATACCATTCAAACCAAAGACGATAAACTGTAGAAGAGGGACGAAATGAGCTTTTACGAAAAATCAAAACACACATGATTCGTATCAATCATTTTCGGAGTGCTGAGCGGTGGATTATACCTAAGGGAAATGAAGACTTAGGTGAGCATAGTGAATCCCCAAACACTCGCTAAAATTAGAGATATCTTCGGTGACCCCTACTCAAATTAACTCAGCAACATTTTTGGACAAAATATGTTTACTTAAAACTCTCTTGAAAAAAGGACGAAATTCATCCCAAATTCAGAGATAGGATTTTAAAATGATCTCCGTAAATTATCTTCATACGATTTTATTTATGATACCTCATCACAAAAAACTCGCTCAAATAAAGAATATGCATTATTTTTTAATGTATTTCCTACGGTATAACGAGATCTGTCAGGACCCTGTCCTTTTGGGGATTTACTATACTCACGCGTTCACTTACCGAAGGCACAATTAAACCAAAAAAATGTGTTACTCAGTGTAACTTACATAGAGAAAACGAGCAGGAAAACGTTAACTTTTGTTAGTCTGAAAAAGCTTTAAACAATTAATAGACTAACCCATTATGAAAGAGAGACTGAAACTGAATACTGACGAAACAGCCTACTGCCTTGTGATTATCAACAGCTAAGGTGAGGATGGCTTCATTATTGCAACGTCTTTATTTTACTCTCAAGTTCAAGGATATGTCGGGACAATCTTCTAATTGAAGCTAATTGCCTTTGGAGACATACTTTCTGAATACTGATTGCTTTCATGAACGCTGGTGAAAGTTGTATAATATCGGTTTTGATTGTTGTCTCGAAAGAAAATATCCAGGACTTTTACCTTACGATTGGAAGGTTGGTCCTTCGGATAGGAGAATTAGGTATGTATACATGAGGAATTCATTCTGAATGTCAAATCTATATCTCCCAAGGGCTCGATACATATGGATTCAACGAAATTACAATGAAATTGTGAAGAAGCATCTTGAAATGCGAACCAGTATTCCTGCAATAGAAATTACTGATGGTAGAATCAATTGCCCGATTCATGAGTATACGCCTTTCCTGACGTTGGTCGTCGGATGAAGTACAAACATTGAAGAATACGCTGATCCTTCCGGATCAATGGGAAAGTCCACTGAGACAGCCCAGCAGTAAATGACAGACTTCATAAAGAGTACACTATGGTAGTTTGTTTGATATACAGGGCGGACCAAAAGTTACCATGGGGTTTGCAATTTTAGAACTTTTTCGTCTATGTATTTTTTTCAGGTTATATAAATAACAAGCCAGATTTGTAAGCACCCGACTATTTTCTTAGGGGTTATTTGAAGCAGCGAGTATATGTGAACAAGCATGAGACAATTCTTCAACTCAAGGCCAACATTGCTGCAGGAATTTAAACGCTTCAGCCACAAATTTTAAAAGATGTTATGGAAAATGCTCTAAACCGAGCCCATCATTGCTAAGCTGAAAACGGGGGTCATTTAAGTGACATTATTTTCCATACTTAGTGTAAAGAAATCTCCATTTTGTATATTTTATAATCTGAGAAAAAAAAAAAGTAAACGAAAAAGTTATTAAAACTTCTAACCCCATGGTAACTTTTGGCCCACCCTGTAGAAGGGGCTCTAAATAACGTAACTCTACGTATGATATCAGTGGCAATATTTTCCTATGACGGCAAGGAAACTTATTATATGGTAGCTGTCGCAAACGACTTTGTCTCTCTTGCTTTAAAATTGAGCTTAGAATATGTGGTTCCCGATCTTTTAAAAAATTTCAATATTCAACTGGAAAGATTCGGGTTTCAAATACTGTGCCCCGTAGATCGTCCCATCTCAGAAATGGTAAAACGTTATTGTAGACAAATTCTAAAGTTCGATTCTTTCACCTCAGTCCGGCTAGATTGTGTTCTTCCTTTTTCCTTTTTTTTTTGTTTGGCATTGTATAGATGTCATGTCCTTTTGTTGCTAGGATTTTTGGCTGAGGCATTGTTAGCGTTTTCATTTCAGTGGTTTATAATCGAAATTGTCGGTGACTTCAGCAAGTCGAGTTGGCTCTCGAGTCTTGTTTGTCTGGCGATGTTTTGTTAATGTTGACTTTTAGCGGGAATCAATTTATTTTATGCGAAATAATCTTGTTGATGGCTACGGTTTCGCCCCCTTTCGCTTCGTTTCGTATCGTCGTTATGCCGACCCGACTGGCTGGTTGGTTGGTTGGTCCTTAAATTTTTGGGTTTATCATTAACATTCGGTTTTATGGTGGTTTTTTTTAAGAAGAACAACAGAACGAGAACAGGAACAGTGATGAAGGCAACGACGGCTGAGTCCTTCCTACCTCATTTTGCCTTTGTGGAGGTTTTAGGGGTTTATTGTTTAATGGTTTCTGAAGTGCAGAGGGGTGGAAATTCGGTTTATTTATGACATCAATTTTGCCATTTGGATATTTACTGTTGTTGCCGTTCCTTTCGGGAGATGGCCGTGCACTTCTGTTTTTTGTTTATGGGTGCGAAATGTTTGTGAATCTTTCATCGGCCGATATCAGAAGGGATGATATGATTCAATTTGTTCGCAAATTTCAAAAGTAATGAGTTGTAAGTATCAATACTTTTTGATGAAGAAGGGAACGTTCACCCTTTCCCGAATACAATGATTTCGAAAATAATTAGATCATTGCATCTTTTGCAATGCAATGAGTGTGTCCCACTTCTCCTCTTCATTTGTTGTGACTTAAAATAGTCGAAAAACAGGGAAGCCTTTAAAGACTGCAGTCGATCAAATGACACCGAAACCTTTTTTGTCGTTGTTGGTAGGAAACTGTAGGAAATCTGATACTCGTATCACTAACGAAGCGTATTTAGAATAGGTTAATATTTACAAATATTGCAGTAATGTGAGTTTCGTATTTAACTGTATGAAAAGATGACTTTAAATAAGCATTGTAGAGTTAATAAATAAATTAAATACGTATTTGTGGCATCACTTCTCTGGGATAAACACTGGTTCTAAATTTACACACAGAGAAAAGCTGGTTGATAGCCGATCCGAACTATAAAACACATTATGTTGTCATTACCGAATGTCGATCATTTTTATTGAAATTGGTTTAGACAACCCACAAGGTGATAGCTATGCTAGCATTAAAGTACAGTTGACTGTTCGGTTATAAGAGTCGAACAGAATAGGACGTGGTTGTCAGAACCACCTGTTGTGGCAACTAAAAGTTTTGTATGGAGGCACTCTATGGTACCAACAATTGGGTATGATAAATAAAATATTTTTCGGTTATTTTTTTTAAGTGAATACTAAACTTAAAATCTTTAAACATAATAAAATAATATAATATGGTTGCACCACAAATTAAATCTGGTATACTTCTTACATGAACGGAAGAAACATCATATCGTCGGTAAATCATTAAACCGAACAAGTTACGCCAAATCAAAAGTCTCCACTACCTTTTATTCGAATCGGTTCGAATAATTTTAACTTTGTACTTTAATATTGAAGTCGCATTAAAGTACTTCCACGCACGCTTACAAATAGTTCAGAAATAATGGTATATATATTGCATGCACAAAATAAATCAGTTGAAAATCATTCCAAAGTACTTAAACTCGATTGTTTAAACATACTTTTTGTTGCTGTCACCCACATTCCATTGTATTGTAGCTATGATAATATCAAGGTATTTACAGCCAATAAAACTGTTATACCAACCGAGTTCAATTATACTTTTGATTGCCACAACTACCAAGTACGATACATGACACTTTGGTACCAATAAATAGTGGTGAAAACAGATAAGTTCTTTGTTGAAACTAAACCCCGTTTAGTTCGATCTTGTAACATACGAGGGTCGCTATATATATTTCTGGCTCTAACTGTTGCCATGTGACATTCCCATTGGAAAGTTTGACATTTTTTAGCATAAACGTTCTCAGATCGTTTTTACATACGACCATCATTTGTGTTGTTTACAATGACTTCAAAAAATCAATTTGGCAAAAAAATGGAATTAACTCGTGAACATTTTCGTGCGATCATTTTTCACAACTTTCGACGTGGATTATCACGACAAGAGTGCATCGGTGAACCTTAATCTTTGTATGGCGATGAAGCGCCATCCTACAGTACTATGAAAACTGGTTTAATGAATTCAGTTGTGGCCAACGCTCGCTCAAAGACGAAGTTCGTCCAAAAACGGCCGTTGTGCCAGAGAACATTGATGCCGTTCGTGAACGGATAATGCAGGATCGTCATGTGACATACCGTGAAATAGAGGCATCCTTGGGCATTTCTTCCACCAGCATACATTCGATATTGCATGAACACCTGACCGTAAAATAGGTTTGTGCTCGTAGGATCCCACACAATTTGGCAATCGCTCAAAAAAAGGCTCGTGTCAATTGGTGCAAAGAAATTTTGAATAAATACGATCGCGGAAGATGAGCCAAATCCAACGAAAGTTATTCGTGGAAGAAGCACTTCGAAGCAAATGGTCGCCTTTTCTTCGGCAAAACTGGTCATGTGGCGACTGTTCCGCTTAGGCAACGTAGGACGGTCAATTCTGAGTGTTACACCACAATGTGTTTGCCTGAAGTCTTCGGAGAAATTCGAAAAACGAACAAGAGAAGACGAATCATTGTGCACCATGACAATGCGAGCTCTTACACATCGGCTCAAACCAGCGCCTTTTTGACCGGCCAAAACGTCGAATTTGTGGGCCATCCGATTGGCACCCAATGACTTCTTTTTATTCCCGCACATCGAGAAAAAAATGCGTGGTCAACGATTTTCGCCGCCAGAAGATGCTGTTGAAGCGTTCAAAACCATGTTTTGGAGATGTCTCAATCGGGGTGGAAAAAGTGCTTCGACAATTGGTTTGAGCGCATGCAAACGTGTATAAATCATGCTGGAGAATACTTTGAAAAACAATAAAACCATTTTTGATGATAAATATTCGCATTTTCGTTATTAGACCAGAAATATATATAGCAGCCCGTATATGGGGTGGGTGATTTAACATTTTAAACTTGCTGTAAAAAAATTTTGTCATTTGATGAATTTCATATCAAAACCTATAAAAAAAAGGTACATTTTGAACCCGACCATCTCAGATTTTAATGAAATTTTGCATACAGCTAGATTTTAGGTATAGAAACACAACCTCATTTTTAGAAATTGCATTTTTGAAAATATGTGGGCGTGGCAAGGTATCGAAATATTTGAAAAATGAAGGTAATGGGTACTTTTAAGCTGCGATTACTATGGAATGACTCAACCGATTTGAATGATCTTGGTGCCATTAGAAAGCTATATAAGTCACCTTTCGAAAACATACACTGTAAAAATTTTATATTACACTGAAAAAAATTTTTTTAGATAGGTCTATTAATTATATATAACATATCTAAAAACTAAAATGGGTTTTTTTTTATTTTTTTTTTTTAAAAATTAAATTTGTTTTATGAAGATGATGAAATCAGCCGAATCATGCCAGGGTCACAGGACTCAATTGTAGTAAGACAAGGGAACTTACGCGAGAAAGTTCAAAAAAGACTAATGCTGTCATCACTTCGTGAAACATACTATGAATTTAGAAAAAGACATCCTTCACTTCAAATAGGATTTACAAAATTTACAATGTTGCGACCAAAGAATTGTATCAAACTTGGAGTTGGAAACCAGCAAAATGTTTGTGTGTGCACTTTGCACCTTTATCATTGGGCTTCACAAACTTTTAAGACCTCCATAGAAGTTGCTTATGCAGACGCTGACGACTACAACAAAACAAAAGAAAAGCTATTTTCAAGGTATAAAAATGCTAAAACTATTACAGGAACTCAAAGCTTCCATTCTTTTATACCTTTAGATGAAACTTCACTAAATGTTAGCAAATATTCTGAAAGTCAACAGTATTTCTTGCGCAAAATTTTATATTAAATATAAAAAAAATATATAAAAAAAAAATTTATCAAGGTTAAGTCCATATTTTTGGGGGTGTCTGAAAAATTTGATAATACGATTCTTGTTCTAATCTATTAGAATTACCAAAAAATTCTGTATAACTTCCAAAGTATAGCTACTTTATTCTTTTTTGTCACACAAAGATATCAAAATATAAGGAAGTTAACAAGAGATGTATTTACTTAAAAATTTTTTAAAAAAAAAATAAAAAAAAACCCCATTTTAGTTTTTAGATATGTTATATATAATTAATAGACCTATCTAAAAAAATTTTTTTTTGGAAAAAAAAAATTGATCTTTAAAGTGTTTTCCAAGTTTAAACTTTTATTTTTGGCAAAAAAATTTTTTCAGTGTAATATAAAATTTTTACAGTGTATGTTTTCGAAAGGTGACTTATATAGCTTTCTAATGGCACCAAGATCATTCAAATCGGTTGAGTCATTCCATAGTAATCGCAGCTTAAAAGTACCCATTACCGTCATTTTTCAAATATTTCGATACCTTGCCACGCCCACATATTTTCAAAACTGCAATTTCTAAAAATGAGGTTGTGTTTCTATACCTAAAATCTAGCTGTATGCAAAATTTCATTAAAAACTGAGAGGGTCGGGTTCAATGCATATCGGTTTTGATATGAAATTCATCATTTATTAATGGAACAACATCCGATGCGCTTTCGCTTCGTCTAATGGACTGAAGATTGTTTGGCAGGAGATGAAGAATTTTACCAAAAAATTGTGTTTTCAGGTGAAGCTCATTTTGATCTCGAAAATGAGCAAGGAGCCGCCGTTGCCATTAACGGTGAGCGTTACCCACCGAATTTTTGTTTCCAAAAATTCAAGAGAATGACATGGACGACATTTGGTTTCAACAAGACAGGGCCACATGTCACAGAGCCAACGCAACCATCGTTACTTTACGCACGATTTTGAAAATGGAAAATCAGCCGAAATTTTTATTTAAGTCTATTTTATGTGGAGATCCATTAAGGATAAATGTTACGCACGTACAGCATCCAGAGACACATGAAGCTTTGAAACATAAAATCGAAGTGGCCATTGAAGAGATTCGATCCGAAACAATCGAAAATGTTCTGAAAAAGTAGGTTGATCGGTGAGGTACTGCCGTGCCGGTTGTGGTAGTCATATGAATGACGATGTTCAACCTTTCCAATAAAACCAGAAAGTTGAAAAATTTACAGTTCTTATTTTACAGCCGATTAAAATTTAATGTTTCAACTGACCCATCCAGTAATTGGTTACCTCTATAATAATTTGTCGGTTTTAGTTACTACAAAATCTTTGTTTAAGACGAAAACACATTTATAAATTCCAAAAAATAACGAATATAAACTGAACAATGTATTCAATCTGTAATAATTTCTTCTTGGGTCAGACAGTTAAGCTGCTTGGGTCAGACGCAAAACTCTTACAAATGATAAAGCCATAAAAGTAATATAACTTACCTACTTAGGATGGCACCACAACATCTTGTTGGCCCGGGCCTGTTTAAGAAATGTATATGCACTTCGTCATTAGACGTGCTTTCTCTAGGTCCTCGTCCCAAGGGTCTTTCCTCATCCTCTACATAGTCTCTCCACAGGAGTCTCGGTCTTGCCTTTCTGCGATTTCCTTGGTAGTTATCGTTTGCCAGAATATAGAAACAGACTCAACAGTTGTTAATGGACATTATTTGGCCTTGACTAAAATTTTACCATGGATTTCACTTCTCATTATTAACAAGTAAAAACGTCGATAAGTTCGGCCGAACCTTATTTACCCTCCACCGTCCCTACGCTACTAAATCGCAAAAACTGGTCCGTGTTTTGGACCCTTTCAGCCTATGCGTCCTTCCCTATCTCGCTGTAAAATTTGCTTCAATATTGACAATTGATCGCTTGTTTTGCCCTTGTGGGGATGTTTTTTGGGCCACTCGAGCCAAAACGTTCAGTAACGTTCTTTTTGGAGGTACTAAGTGCTTCCCACCATTTTAACCACTGTCCGCCCACAACAAATTATGATTTCTAAAGCAAATATTGAAAAAGTGTACTTTTTACCAAGGGACCTAAAAGGGAACTTTCCTCCGTTTGCCACTTTCGCCCATTTACAATACCAAACAGTTTATATCTGTAAGCCAACATCATGCAAAATTCCAGGATACGTTATTTTGTTTGACCGTCATCGTGGACGAACACACAGTCATCGCTAGATCGTCTTAGAATTTTACGACGATCAATTGTATATATACGAGTACACCATAGAGTCTCCGATTAATAATGTTTGGTACTGCAAACGGAATAAAAAATTAAGTATACCAGCCACTCCTCGGTGGATGGTATAAAAAATGCAAACAATTCCAGAATTCGAATTGGTTTGGTTCAGTGGTTCACAGCAAGTCTCAACCAATGGTTCGGTTTTAAATGTTTTAAGCTGCTCTTGGATCGTGGTTCTGCTTCAATGTTTAAAAAAGGTTTATCCCTCATAGAAAAAAGGTTTATCCCTCATAGAAATCCCTCATACTCCACTAAAAATATATAAAATGGCCCACTGTAAATACCAAAATATGACTGATGACATCTCTAGCCAAGACATCAAGCATTTATTTGAGATCTCTTGTGTCCCATTAACCCATAAGTAGCCGAAAATATAAATATTTAAAAGTCCTACTAACTTAGGTATTTTAATAACACATCGAAATCAGATTTATCTTTAAAATGCTTCTGGAACTCTAAAACCAATATCTCATTTTACCAATTAGATGCAGAAAATCGTTCCACTTGTGCATACAAGGTATAAAGGATAATCGCAAGCCGACATGACCGATAGTCTATGAAACTAAGACATTTTTTACCCGCGGCCCACAGATCGAATACTTATAAGGAAAACTTGTTGATCATCATTTTTCGGTCATTCTTTATTTCAATTTTTAAATCTTAGAACATTTTATTCGACAATAGTTAATTTAATCGAGCACATCCTTAAAATTACTTCTGAAGAAAACCCGAAAAAAGACTTTCAATTGAACGTCTAAAAAGTCATTGCAATTAATAATGGGGAAATTCTCAAGAACTCTGGCCATTGTGTTGGCAATATTTCTAATAATATTTAAGCCAACAATTGCGGAAAGAATTGGGAATGGGAAATATCTCTATTAGCCCTCTTTAAACAAACCGAAACCGAACAGAAATAACAAAAACCCACAATCAATGGCAATACTCGTACTCAATGCTGAAGGATCGATCAAGGACGGCGGCTTCGGCGTGTGATCATGCGCCTCGGCAAACAATTCGGTCGGTTGGTCTGTCGTTTAGTTACGACTACAAGTACATGCACGCACACCGACACGCACTCGTCCTGCACACTGTCGTGCTGTTGCGCTATTGGGCTGTTTGTTGTTGTGTTGTTTGCACAGATTTTGCTACATTATCCTTTTTACGCCGCGTCGGTGATGTCCTTTGGATGTTTTCCCGGTGAACTAATATGTGACACAGCACAGGCCCTGTGATTGTGCCGACAATCGGCAGTCGACAAAAAAGACAAATCACTCTGACTAAACGCGCGGCATAAGAAAGAAAATCATTCTTTAGTCGGCCCATTCAACCGTCTGTTTATCTGGCACTCCTCGGCACGATGATGAATACCTGTTGACACCTCCGGGGCAGCAGAGAACAATGGCTATTGAAACAATTCTGCCAATAATTGGAAGAAGTCGTCAAAATCTCACACATTGAAGTGACATTGCCTTTGAGGAATGGGGGACATTTATAACACATTTATATTCCTTTTTTTTGCATTCAAACAGGTTTCAAATCAATTTTGAAAATTCTTTGTCATAAAGGACCTTCGAACAATAGCCTTATTTCGTCCGTTTGAGGTGTTAAAAATGTGGCGAAATTTTTCATTTTCGGTTCAAGTGTTTTTCGATTGAAAGGAATTCCTTGAAATTTTCATAAAACAAACTAGAGTCATTCTTGAGAGAATGCCTTTTGGTTTGTATTGGATTTAAAATAAATTGCCCTGTAATTTATAATCACATTTACAACTTTCGTTTTTTATCATCATTACTTACAGTTTCCCGAAGTATATCGTGAGAATTTCTAAATAGATTTGAAAGAATGGCTTTTTCCGCTTTAGGAACAGCACTTGACATTACAAATTTTGCGCAGTTCTGTTAAGCACCCAGTCTGCTTTAGTAAAAAGAGAAAAAAGTTAATAGCTTTTTAAAACAAGTGGACCTATAAGGTTCAACGGACCGTGTCTTAAACCCTCAATTATGGAATGCTGTAAAATAACAGATGTGTGGTGTAGATCAGTGGTGTAGGGTATCACATAGTTGGTTACACCTTACCTTTGCATTTTTACATGTTTACATGAAGAGTCTAAAGTCTTCGTCGATTAGCCAGCTACAATTCAAGATTACTTGCGAAATACCGACAGCAATGCTGAAATATCGGTAGATTATTCTATAGATTGTCTTTCCGATCATAAAAAGAGTTCATAATCCAATTATGTACAAAGAGTTTAATTAAAACACTAAAGCATTTCACGAGTAAGAGAATAATGTTTTGCCAAGTAATAGTTTAAAATGCTTTGTAGTCAATGTTAGGGCGTAGAGTCTGAGTTTCAAAGATTCGGAGCAAAAAAGTCGTAAAATAAGCAGAGAGAGGTTTGAAGGCAGCACACATAAATGGTATTGAGGAGTCGTCTATCGCCAACGGCAAGACGCGCACCTAACCGACGTTGTTAAGTTATATTAACAACGCTGACTTACTTTTCCTCCCCCGTATGACAAACTACAACAAACCGTATTTAAGTTACTTGTAAGTAATTCACACACAATTCACAACGTCGATGTTGTGATTAATTGTTACTTGTAGGCCGATGATGATACGAGTATAGGGGGTGTACCTACCTGCACAAATGGTGATAGTTCTGATAAAACGCAAATAACGCAACGTATCAGACGCCATACTAGATAATTTGACCATTTCTGACATTGACGAGCTGCGCGTATCTATTCTCGAAGCTTCTGGCGTTGGTTTCGTCATCCCTTAATGTCTCATCTTGATGATCTCACTGAAAATGCTTTGATCGCGGACAAGTTGGGTTCTGTTCACGAAGAATGCTGCATGCTTAAGGACGTTGTGTTTGGCATAACTTCTAGCGATTTTGAGAGAGCTCGTTGGAAGGATGGAAACCTCGCCAGAATCAGCAGATGATTCGCAACAACTTACTCATGTTTCGAATATTTATTCACAGATGAGCTGAGGGCAAAAATAGTTAAAGAAACCATTAAAGTGGAAAAAACAATCAGAATGTTTTTGTTGACCTGGAACTTGTTAAATATATTAAAATAGTTTATTATAAGTACATGTCTCATCACAAAATGTCATGAGTAAGAGTTTATTCGAGTTTACAAAATCGAATTCATGCAGAGCGTAATGTAACGATCATCAGCCGTTTTGAGAAGAGTATATAGTACCTCCACATAAACAAGAACGATGCTTACGAAACCGGGCACACCGATCGTCTATTCAAAGTAAGACCAATGGTTAATTCCCTTAACGAACGTTTCAATCGATTTCCATGATGCCTCGTTTGTCAATAGATGAGCACACGTGTTTTACAAAAGTTGGACACTGTATGAAACATTGTCTCCAAAAGAAACCAAAGAAATCGTGATTTAAATTCTTCGCCCTTTGCGATTCCACCAATTTCACGTAAAAGTTCGAAATGTACACTGGTGAAGAACATCGTCCATTGCCAGGGGAAGCTGATTTGAAAGCCTCTGCGAATATTGTAGCACGAATGAACCGTGAAATTCCCTGTTTTGAAAATTAGAGACTCTAAAGTATATGGATAATTATAACGCCTACCGTATGATTTGCGATATGATGGCCACCTGTCAGTTGTTGAGGAAAAAGTTCGGTGTAAAAATGCATAATGTGTTTAGAGATAACAAGTGAACAACCGTTCCATAGTTGAATGTTTCATCGATAACCATAATGAAAAGAATAATTATTACTATATGTGGCTGGCAAAATAGAGAGGGACCTCAGGTTAAAAACCAGTTTTGTTCAGGAGAGCCATTTTAAAGATTAGGTCCCTTTCTATGTGCGCTTAGAAACGTCGACTTCACTTTCATAAAACGCGCATATCTCTGGGAGGGAACACTTATGGGGCATGGGATCGGTCTCATTCGATGCTCAGATTTGTCCACAACAAAAACAAAAGTGAAAAGTTGATGAAAAGTTTTGTTCAGGAGAGCCATTTTAAAGATTAGGTCCCTCTCTATTTGCGCTTAGAATCGTCGACTTCACTCTCATAAAACGCGCATATCTCTGGGAGGAAACACTTTTGGGGCATGGGATCGGTCTCATTCTATGGTCAGATGTTGTCCACATCAAAAAAAAGAAAAAAAAATGAAAATTGTTTTTTTTTACCCTTAGGCCCCTTTCTTTATTTCGACTAAGGGCACATAAATATTTATTTTCATACTCTTTTCATTATTTTTCACTTCATTTTGTTTGTATACATATAAAAAAATAATTCCAAAAAATACACTAATTCCTATAACACCGTTCAACACGCTTTTGCACACATGAAGAAGACCTATATATTCGGAATCTACGTCGAAAAATAAACTACCCGTGTGTCCCAGTTTTTCTAGATCAATTCGTATTTTCGCGAAAAATGTGAGTATATATTTGGTTAAAAACCACTTATATAGACATATTTTGTATTAACATACAAGTCCATATCCATAATTTTTTTGCAAATATACGAATTGATGCAGAAAAAGTGGGATACACGTGTATTTTATTTTTTCCTCCTCTTTCAGAATATACTAATTTTTTTCATGTGTGCAACCAAAAGCTTAAATTTGTCATACAGTGTAATGTACAAAATGCATAGTGTACCGTATATGGTACACGGCTTTTGCGGAAAAATTACCCATTTACCAGGGAAATCATTGCCCAATTTTTAGGGAGTGATTTTACATATGAATAGCTTGGTCTCCATACTGGGGCCTGACCTCATGCATTTTAGGGTTAAGTAATTAACTCTTTTAAAGTAATTATAACACCAAATGCTCATAACAAAACGAAAACCCAAAAAGAAAAACATTATATTTTATTGTATAAGTATTTAAAGCCCATGCAAAACAGAAATGGTGAAAATAATATTGCGCTTTGAAGATTGCTCAACACACAGTTCGAAGATTAAACGCAAAGGATAATTCTCAGTAATTCAAATGAAACTTCCGCATAAGTAATTTTATTTGTAGCCGTAGTAATCGTTGCCAAAGAGTGCTGATGAAAAACCTTAGCGTGTTTAGAAATAGCTGTACAGCCTGCCTGGCAACCATAACCAATACATTTTACCAATTTTTTTAGTTGATTCTGAAAAAAACAACAAAAGTTCTCGAGCCAGAATAAAAACTGTTCAAGTCATACTTTTACTTTTTATGTATAAAAAGTTTGAACAGGTTTAAAGAACCTGTCTTTAAAGAAAATTTAAATTTCAAAACTTTTGTTAAGTTAAGTTTTGTTAAGAGTTTCTCCTTAGTAGGAACATAAATACTGTTACACACGTTTTATGCTGTAAAATAAAAAGTACTGACCAAATATTTTTGAATATATTTATTGATGTATATTGTATCCAAAAAGAATCGACTTATTCGAAATGTCCGCTTTTTGCCTTTACACACGCCGTAAGTCGCACTGGCCAATCGTCAATGGCTGCACGAACCTCGTCTATTGGAAAATTGGCCACAGTTCGAACCAAAGCAGTCTTAAGAGATCCAATGTTGGGGTACCTTTTGTGATAAACCTTGCCCTCTAAAACCGTCCACAATTTGTAATCAAATGGGTTCAAATCTGGACCGCCTGAGGGCCATTCTTCAGAGGAAATGAACGCTGGCAAATTGTTTCGAAGCCAGGCCTGGGACGTTTAAGCCTTATGGGCGTGCGCAGAATCCTGCTGGAAAGTCCAAGGCTGGTTTTGGAACAGGGAATTGTTAAGAGGCTTCACAGCAGCTTCCAAAACGGTTTCTTGGTAAACTTTAGCCGATGTTTTGCCTCCTTGTTTGCAGAAATGCAGGTCAGTGACCCTATCGTAAGAGACACCCCACCAAACCATGACTGAAGCTGGGTGATGACCCTTTTCCACCCTTGGGATCAGTTCAGATGCTTCCTTAGATGACTCTATCATTTTGCTTGTTAAATTTTTCGCAAAAAAATATGATTTGTTAGGCAAATACTTACTTAGTCCCTTAAAGGGAAAAGTTGCAAACCTGCAAAGTGTTTGTAAATGAAATTTCACAACTGCAAATTTGCAAATGAAAAATGTTGGGTATGATAGGGCCCTGATTACATTATTGGTTTGACAGGAGAGTGCAAGAATCTTTAACCCAATTTCAAACATGCCCTTATCTGCCCTTTTGTCTTTTCATCTCTCTTCCGTCTCGCAAAGAGGCTCTTATAATTGTTTGATGTACGCATGGAATGATTGACGTACTACTGACATAACCTTAAGGCTCTGCCTGGTCGGTGTGTGTACATTTGATGTCCTCCACCTACGTTGGGCCTTCCAACGTCCCACATCAATAGTCACAGATAAATTCCATTCTACTTTACTCTTAATCTTTCAAATTTTGTTTATAACCAACGATTTTTTTTATATATCAATTCATCGATCTAGCACAACTCATCCATCAATTTTTTCCAAGTCCTCTGTTGTTGTGAGCGAGCCATACATCAATCGAACTTTGTTTTTTAACTGTAAAAATATAGAAAAATCACCCAAATTGTTGGCAAATTTCATTCTATCGACCATCAATAAGTGGCAGACGCACGAGGGCAACACGCTGCCGTATACTTACTCGTGTGTCAGTGCGAGGACAAGGCGACACTCATTAAAAAGGACATCAATCAAGGTGAGTGTGACACTGCGGTCGACGAACTCCCATCACAAAAGTTGTCATTCAAATAGGAAAAGAAAAAAACGCAATTTCAAGCATCTTTTGAATGGAAAACAACATGTGTTGCGACACATTTGATTTTAGAGGAAAATCACCAGAGATTATTTGGAAATCTGAAGTCGGCGTAATGCGAGTATACAGCATCAAAAAAGGCGGTATTATTATGGTAAAAATGCTATTGCATATATTTGTATGAAAAGGTATGGGTAGAAAGTGAAGTGAAAGTTTGTTGTAGTTCATAACACGTTTCTTCGCGGTAAGAAGAAGGGCAGCCAAGTGGAACTGTCCCTGCACTTATCAAGAAGTCAACAGCGCTCCAGTTAAATTTAAGCTTTCCCAACATTTCTAGTAGTGTTTGCCATTTGAATCGTTTTCACTACGGCTGAATGTGAGGTTATGGTATTATAAAGAAATTAGTGAGCTGATTTACAATTGTATCTCGTAGAAATTTGACAAAAAGTTGGTAAAGCTAAACTTCTAATCATCAAACAAGCCGCAATAATCATCAAAAATGCAGTTTTTAATCCTTGTTTTTGCCGGAAACATATGCGAATCGTAAACTAAGTTCATAGATAAAATTAAATGTAAAATGGTCTGTCTGGCTTCAGAGCATTTAACTTAATTCCAAACGATACAAATTCTAGATAAATACTACGGTACGAGGGCTGCTTTATATATTTCTGGTCTAATACTGAAAATGCGAATATTTATCATCAAAAATGGTTTTATTGTTTTTCAAAGTTTTCTCCAGCATGATTTATACACTTTTGCATGCGCTTTTGAGACACCTCCCAAAAAGGTTTTTTGAACGCTTCAACAGCATCTTCTGGCGACGAAAATCGTTGAACACGCTTTTTTTGTTGATGTGCGGGTCAGGGCTGCCAAGTCAGGGCTGTACGGCGGATAAACCATCAATTCGATGTTTTGGCCGGTCCGAAAGGCGCTGGTTTAAGCCGATGTGTGGGAGCTCGCATTGTTGGTTTTTTGAATTTGTCCGAAGACTTCAGACACACAAATTGTCGTGACCACTTATATTTGACCGCCGTACGTTGCTCAAGCGGAACACTCGCCACTTGACCAGTTTTGCCGTACAAACAGGCGACCATTTGCTTCGAAGTGCTTCTTCCACGAACAACTTTCGTTGGATTTGGCTCGTCTTCGTAGACCCACACGGTCGATTGCTGTTTTGTTTCGGGCTCATACGCATGGATCCATGATTTGTCACCTGTGACAATCTTATAAACGTCTTCTGAAGCACCGAGATCGTATTTTTCTAAAATTTCTTTGCACCAATCAAAACGAGAATTTTTTGAGCGATTGTCGAACTGTGCGGGTTCCAACGAGAACATGCCTTTTTACGGCCAGGTGTTCGTGCAATATCGAATGTATGCTAGTGGAAGAAATTCCCAAGGATGCCTCTATCTCACGGTATGTCACATGCACTATCAGTTCACGCACGGCATCAATGTCCTCTGGCAAATCGGCCGTTTTTGGACGACCTTCGTCGGCCACGATGGAATTCATTAAACCAGTTTTTTACAGTGCTATAGGATGGTGCTTCATCGCCATACAAAGACTTAAGTTCATCGATGCACTTTTGTCGTACGACGTGTGAGGTATTCTTTTCTTTAAAAACAAAATTTTGAAAATTGAAAACGTCGACAAGTTTGACCGGGCCGAACGCTATACATATGTGACAGCGCATAGAGAAAGGGACCTAAGGGTAAAAAAATCAATTTTCACTTCTTTTTTTTGAATTGGACAACATCTGAGCTTCGAATGAGACCGATCCCATGCCCCAAAAGTGTTTCCTCCCAGAGATATGCGCGTTTTATGAAAGTGATGGTACACCAAAGAAACACGTATGTAAATCTTTAAAATGGCTCTCCCGAACAAAACTGGTTTTTACCCTTTGGTCCCTTTCTATTTTGAGCGTCACATATATACAATTCAACGTGACTTCGCTTTTAAACAAAAGTAAACCGCTTTTTGGAAACAAAATAGTACCGGTGGTCCCTTTCTTGAGCATAGACTCCGTATGTTTCAGCTAAAAGTTCGAAACATATAAATATTTGAAGGCAAAGCAAAATGTCCTTTAATTTGAGCATTATGTATCTATACTGACAATTGTTGGTCCGTTTGACCAAACTGGTCGTTTTTTTTGGGCCATCTGAGTTGAAATGTCCAACAACTAAGTCCTTTTTTAGGAAAAAGTTGCTAGACGGTCAATTATAAGGCAGGCAAATAAAAAAGAAGTGGGTCCTAACTAATAGTAACCATTTGAAAAAAAGTTTGATTTGTTGAGAAAATACTCAATAAAGTGCACTTTTACCTCTAGTCACTTACACGGATGCTTTCCCCCTCCTAGGCCAAACAGCCTTTGGCCATAAGCCATCATGAAAAAAAATTCAGGATCTTACGTGAATTCGTTTTGCCGCTATTGTGCTTTCAGCAGGCAAGAGGACGGACGGACAAGGCTAGATCGCCTTGGAGTTTTACTACGATTTCAGATCGGTCTCTATTCTCAGATCAAACGAAATGACAAATGTAGTATAATTTATCATTTGATGGAGGGTAATATATTATCGAGTACCCAGTTCAGCAAACATTCAACGCACCGTGCAAATGTTGAAGCATATGAGCAATCTTATGGACCTAAAGACACCGCCTAGAAAGATTTGAGTGCGAAGTTAAGATAACAAGTCCAACACGTTGAACGTGCTCGAGGATTTAATTTACATTCAGAACATGCATACAGCATATTTCGCTTATAGTCCACACCTTAAAATGCACACAATTTTTGGATTAAATCGCTAATTGGACTGTACACTACATTTCATATAAGCCAATTTGTGGCGTGTAAGTGAATTCGGATATATACAAATAGTATGGAAATTTCCTTATACAAAATTTTAAATTGCTGTATCAAAACATGGTATAATTTAATAAAACCAAGTTTCTGATTAAAATAATCTTCAGAAATGTTTAGCTTAAATGGTTCTTTAAAAAAGATCAATGTTTTAAATTGATTTAATTTAATTTAATTTAATTTGCAAATATTGGAATAGGAACTTGCAAAGGATTTGTAGGCAAAAAATCCTTAACATATCTATCCTTATACATATCTAAGCAAAAAAAAAAAGAATAATAAGGAATTTTTATTTACACCAATTAAAGTCTTAATAGGAGTAGCTTGCAAACTCAAAAGGAAATAGTTTAGGATCCTGTGTGTCGACAATTAACATTTCTAAATTTTCATTATTAAATGTTTCTAAATATTTTTATTTGCTAAGAATCACAAAACCAGTAAGATTATCGTCGAGTTGTAAATAACAATTCGAAAATATAATTTTCACCATCTTTATTTTCAGATTGATGGCTATCATTAATTTATTTCTTTAATCTTAGATTGATAGCTATCATTAATACAACAATAATACGAAGTAAAAATTTAATAATGGTTTTGAATCGTCATGGAAAAACAGAAAGTAAAATGAAACCATAATTTAGATTCGACCGGATTAATCTCTCTCAGTGCTGGTCGAATCTTACTGGAAACCTCTCTTATATTGATTAAATATTGCTTACTTCATTTGTAATTCATTCACTTTTGATTTAACTTTAAGATCATTTTTGGCAGGGCAAGGTTTGTCCCATAACGTGAATAATATGCATGTAATTTACCTTTCAACAACCACATATAGGGGGCGCATAAGCAAAAATGGACTGTACATATTTTGTTTGAAACTTGATTGTAGATGGCTGACAAAAAATACTTTTTGTAATGTTTCATAAATTCTACTACAAGCGGTGTGACTTATAAAGAAAAGCTACTGTATAAACTTTATGGGGTCTCCCACCTGTAATTCATTGTGTTGCAAACGGTATGACAAATTGAAAATACCCTCTATCCTATAATGGATGGTGTAAAACACATTTGTATTTTTCAGTAGTAGCTGTAAATGCACTAATAAAGTCGACTGTTATTGGAGGTTATTCTGCCGAGGTTATTCTGTCGTCGTTTCGATTCATTTGCGTAAACTCTCTACCGATAAGCAAACATGTACACAAAAAGTGTTCTTTTTTCATGGAGGGTTTAGTCCCTACAAGAGAAACTTTTTTCTCCAAGAACGATTTCGACCATGTACAACTTATGACTTAAGTCATCATCGTTCGAAATTTTAGTATCATAGCTTAATTGGTTTGACCGCTTTCGTTCTTATGACAGACGCACGGACGAATATAGCTAAATTGTCTTAGAATATAACGTCGATGAATAATAAATATATATTTACGTTACAGGATCTTTGATCAATATTTCGAGGTGTTCAAAATATTGCCTTTGTTGGAGGATATAAAAATGGCTTTCGAATTTGCTCACAACTTTCAGCACTGCTGTTGTATAACAAAAAAGATATGACCAATAATGAACAACTTCCTAAATATGGGCTACATCTTGCTACCTCTTCAACCATATCCTGTACATTAGGCCGGATCATCAACTTGAAAATATTGTCTGACCCTTTGGGAAATTTCCATAAAGTGGCTTTAATTCAGTTAATTCAATACTGCAAACGGTGATTCCCTAACACTTTGCGATGTCTGGCATTTTTTCCACTGAAATCTTTAAAAATTGCTGTAAAAAATATATATTTTTTAATTGCAAAACAAAAATGATGAATGTCTTTCATATTAACGTTACATTCTAATTTCTAATAGAAATTTGAAGTTTGAGTTAAAGTTATAGATAAATCAAACAGCTAATAAATTTCTATAACTGGCAATTAGTACCAGTCTAACAGAAATTTTAAAAATAACAAATGCATAGTCAAAGTCTCTTTTCCAAAGTCTACAAACTATTTATTTTTTTGATCCGGCCTACTGCACATGCCTGTCCTACATTCCAATTGTTTTGGCTGGCACATTACTATATGTGACAGCGCATAGAGAAAGGGACCTAAGGGTAAAAAAATCAATTTTGATTTTTTTCATTTTTTGATGTGGACAACATCTGAGCATCGAATGAGACCGATCCCATGTCCCAAAAGTGTTCCCTCCCAGAGATATGCGCGTTTTTGAAAGAGAAGCCGACGATTCTAAGCGCAAATAGAAAAGGACCTAATCTTTAAAATGGCTCTCCTGCATGCGCTCAAACCAATTGTCGAAGCACTTTTTCCACTCCGATGGAGACACCTCCCAAACATGGTTTTGGAAAGCTTCAACAGCATCTTCTGGCGACGAAAGTCGTTGACCACGCACTTTTTTCTTGACAAAAAGGCGCTGGTTTCAGCCGATGTGTGAGAGCTCGCATTGTCATGGTGCACAATGATTCGTCTTTTCTTGTTCGTTTTTCGAATTTCTCCAAAGACTTCAGACAAACACATTGTGGCGTACCACTCAGAATTGATCTCCTACGTTGCTCAAGCGAAACAGTCACATGACCTGTTTTGACGAAAAAACAGGCGACCATTTGCTTCGAAGTGCTTCTTCCAATGATTCCAATGATAACAATTCTCTTTTACGTCCAGGTGTTTATGCATATCGAATGTATGCTGGTGGAAAAAATGCCCAAGGATGTCTCTATCTCACGGTACGTCACATGGCGATCTTGCATTATCAGTTCATGCACGGCATCAATGTTCTCTGGCACAACGGCCGTTTTTGGCGACCTACGTCTTTGAGCGAGCGTCGGCCACGATTGAATTCATTAAACCAGTTTTTCACAGTGCTATAGGATGGTGTTTTATCGCCATACAAAGATTTAGGTTCATCGATGCACTCTTGTCGGGATATTTCACGTCGAAAGTTGTGAAAAATGTTCACGAGTTAATTCCGATTTTTTGCTAAATTGATTTTTTCAAGTCACTGTAAACAACACAAATGCTGGTCGTACGTCAAAACGTTCTGAGTACGTTTAAGCTAAAAACTTTCCAATGGTAATGTCAGAGATGGCGCCAGGCAACACTTACACGCAGAAAAAAGTATGGTTGGGGTAACAATATTCGAAGAGCAGCATACTATTGTTGGTTATATGGTTGTGCCACAACAATATTATGATCATCACAACAATAGTATGGTTCACACACAACCATACTATGATCCCCATAACAATATTATGGTCCTCACAACAATAGAATCATTAACACACAACCATACTATGATCCACACAACCATATTATGATCCTCATAACCATAGTATGACTAACGCACAACCATACTATGATCCCCAAAATTGTTTGAAAAGACTGGAAAACGTTGTCATTCAACAATAAAGAATTTAATTAAGTAAATCATGTAACAATAGGAGTGATTTATTTAACAGTAAAAAATTCATTTATAAGTATTAAAAATATTTTAGTTATACTAATCCTTAGTTTTTTTTTGAAAAAATATAATTTTTATTACTATTGTTGCATAAGAAACGTAAAAATAACATTGTCAAATCAAAACAAAATTAAGGTTTTGCCGGTATGATTGCCGTAATCATGTTATTGTTAACATAAAACCCATGAAAATAATACTTTTGTCCCACCAACCATATTTATATTGCTGCTACAACCATATTTTCATTTTTAAATTTGACAACAATACTTTTGTTACATTTCAACAATATTAATATTGCCGCAATCATACTATTGTCAAAATGAAATTCAAAAAAACAATACTATGGTTGCGACGACCATACTTTTACTGCAGAGAACATACTATTGTTGCCGTGACCATATAGTAACCATATCTTTTCTCTGCGTGTAGTGTTGCCTAGGCCAGAAATATATAAGTACAACCATATCTAACCCTGCAACATTCGTTTTTAAGTTTATCATATCAAGATGTTGCTGTACCTTGCTACCGCTTCACATTTGAGCCTTCTCATTTTTTGTGTTGGCAAAGAAGTTTTTTTCGAACTGCACACTTTCCCCCCTCGGGTTTTTAATAACACCATGACAGTCATGTAATGACCATATGAGAGCAAGAGTAGCTCGGCTATGTATTTCCATCTTTCACAGTATTATTAACTGTCGTAACACGATGTTTATTTGGTTAGCCCGATTGACCCACAATGCCTTAAGGTTATTTTGAGTGATTCCTTTCAGCAAAATTTCATGCTTTGCCACATCATCAACGTGCCCTTTCCTCTGCTGATCCGTTTTCTTTCACAGAATTTCGGGTTTCTTTTACACTTTTTGGGCTATTTATCTCCAAAACAATAATTTTGTATAATCATGCATCATGACGATGGTGACGATGATGATGGATTTCCCTGTGCCCGGTATCTGTCCTGAATTTCGAAGCATCTTTAGGTCAGCCATCCATTGCATGTTGTTTCATTGTTCGGAGTTCAAAGATGAAATTTATCGGTTATTATTTGCACCTTTGTACCCACTCCCATCCATTCATGCGGAGTGCGTCGGCTGGAATAATTCCTTGAATAATTACACAGTAGGAAGTCATTTCGGGTGTAAAGTACTTTAAGGACAATGAGTGAATGCCAGGATTTGCGCATGCAATTGTTCGCTCACCTTGTACGGGCGGGTGAGTTGAGTGATGAACTCATTGCACGTCTCTGTGGGTTCCTCGCTTCGACATTCATTGAATTAAGTGTGAAAGGGCTTGTTGCTGGACGAAAAATAGAAACAAGACAAAAAACAACTTAACCTTTGAAAATTTGCATTTGACTTTCCATTGAATGAGTCCGTCCATCCGACCATTCGGTCTGTCCATCTATTCCTGGACATTCTTTTCATTTCGTTTCGGTTATTGATGACAGCTACCGAAGCACTTATGTTGCCTCATTCATTCTTTCAGTCATCCATTCATTCATTCAAGTGTTAACAACGAGCCGGTGCTCCGTTTTACTTTCGCATTCATGAATAGTTTAACTGAACTACGCTGGGCTACAGATCCTAACCATTTTGACCAAACAACCAACGGAATTCGAGGTATTCTCTTTAGAGATGTGTCTCTGTATTTGGGCTGCTCCCATTGATGTGTATGTCGGTCATTCGTGTGCCTCTGTCCAAGGGATTACATTTTTAAGTAGATTTGTGTCGCTCCCAAATCTGTCATAATCCCTAAAGCGTGTTACACGGCAAATTGTCCAAAGTTCTGCCTCGTTCCTACCTACTGGTCAACAATGTTTGACAGATCAATTGCTGCTATATTCGGCGTAAAGAAGAAAAACAGTGGCAAGAATGGACAAACATTTCAAAAAAAAACTGTCTCACCTTTCTGCCTTGTAAGAAATAATTTAAAAAAAATTATAATAAGTATACTTATACATTTAATAAACAACTTACAATTTCGGCGCTGATAGTAGGAATATCTTTATCACATCATAGTTAAATAATATTTTCATTAAATAAGAAAATTTGTTAAATCGAAATTGACAATTTGTTTCCTTTTGATAAAAAAAATTTCTTAATTGCTGGTTCCAAATTTATAAAGCCTCCGCTATAAGTTCGCACAGTAGGATGCCTGACTGTTATAGACTACCATCAGCGATATCAACTTGGTGATTTTTCCTCTACTAAAAACACAGGTGGTGATTTAAAAAAAACGTTACTATTTTTATTTACTTACAATATTTTATTTTGTTTTTGGCATCAATTGTCCTTGGATTGTTGAGGTGGAAACGTGTTATTGCATTGAAATGAAATTGAAAAATGGTTGATGAAGAATAACAATACACAAAGAGAATTGATTTGTTGCCACAACCGAATGTTGGTGGTTGCACGTACTATCCATTTATTTTATTGCTACAAACGAGTGTTGACTGGGTACATGACAATTTTTTTTTGCTTAAGCTTTATTAAATTAATTTATCAGTCTTATACAGGGTGTCCATCGGGAAGGTATACTACTTTGTTTATAATTTTTGATTAAATGAAAGAGAATGGATGTCGGCAATTATGTATGATTTTGATTGATTTTGATAAGGTGTTTTAACGATTAAAACACGTTGGTTTATCGAATATTTTTCCATTATAAATTTCCCACGTCTCTACTTCACGACATCTATAACAGTGAACAAAATATCATGAATGAAAAGAACAATTGACTTGGAGAAGGAAAAACAGATAATAAAATCTTCTTTAAAGAATGACAAATATTTCAAGAAATATTATAAATTCAGAACTTCAAGCAAAATAAATTAAATGTTTTATATTTAGTTATAAAGTGTTTGTTGTATTAGTTCATTTTATAGAATACATGGCAATTTTCAGTAGATGAAACTGACAATATCGGTTTAAAAGACAAAGAAACTTTTACTAAATAGGATAATAGGATAAATAGGAATATTGGAACTAAATGTGTACATGTATTGGTTGTTGCCCAAAACCTTCTTTAACTGCACCAGCTGATGGTTGAATTTAATGTTTTTGGTTATATTGCCATAATAAAAAAACGTTTGTCTTATGAATTTTTATATTTAACGATTTTAAAATATTAATTCTGTTATTCGAATCATGAGAAGTTTTTTTTTGAAAACTAGTGGAACGATGTTCTGCATCAGATTAATATAGCGGATCATAAAAATTAATTTTAAAAAGTTGAAGATTAAACTGATTTTTATATTAAACTAACGAAGTTGGGATTTTTAACCTCTCTATTTTTTCGGCAACTTAAGGGCAATTGGAACACAAAATACCTCAAATGAATGCTTGAAGCATTCAGGTATGTTATAAGAAATATATACAGGGTGTCCGCCGGGAAGGTATACTACATACTTCCATATCAGTCATATTTTGGCTCAAAATTATTTATTAATATTTAAGCCAAAATTATTTATTCCTTTTTTTGGAAAAAAAATATATTTTTACCGCTTCCCAATGGGTTAACGTATCAAAAATAAATACTCGTACGTCTATAGATAGATGTTCTGATAGATTTTCAATAATATCCCAATTTAAAAAAAAAATTAAGAAAGATTTAACAATATTTACTGTCAAGCTTTAGGGGAACCAAACTCGGGAAATATAGATATTTGAAATGTCTCTAAAATACTTGTACAGTTAAGTTTGTTTCTATAGCTTGTTTATCTCTGGAAAATATAAAAGCTTAAAATGCCTGACCCAAGGTTTATATTTTTTTTTTTTGTTCTATTGGTATATTTTGGATTTCTAAACGTGGTTCCGTCTTTCATCGCTGTTGGTATAAGCAATAATATGTTACAACAATGTACTAAACAGGAGTTGTTCACTACAAAGAACTTATCGGTTCTCACCACTAATTATTATTACTAAAGTAACATGTACTTCATAATTGGTTGGCTGACATAACCACCAGTTTTTTAAAGTGGCTTCGTCTTGCACCGCTGTTGGTATAACTAATAATATGTTACAACAGTGAACTAAACAGGTCTTGTTTTCTACTAAAAACTTATCGGTTGTCACCACCAATTATTGTTACCAAAGTAACATGTACTTCATAATTTGTTGGTTGAAAAAACCACCAGTTGTTGCAACCAATAGTTATACTGAATTCTGTTAGAATAACCGTTTTTTGGCTGTGAGTACCGTCAATACCATAGAATGTTGGTGATTTGTGTTTATCCAACCGTTTATCCAAAAATTTTTCTCTCGGTTTCAGACATCTATTTTGTTTTTTGTGCAAAATCAGTGATTTTGAGATCGCAAGCAACCTGGCCAAGCTCGAAAAAGATCTTGACGAAACTCTAAACCACTGTGCAGCGATCATCATATTCAAATGAAAAACGCTTTAAACCGTTTTTCGCACTTATCCCAGTGAACGCAATTTTAAAGCGACGAAATCACCACAATAATCGATTTAATCTACTTTTCCTCAACCTTCCAGTGCAAAATCCAAAATCGACAGACAATAACTCAACAGGACAACTGAGACGGACAGAACATCATTCAGGTATGGCCATCGTCGAGTCGAGTGCATTCACTTACACACACTCACATATAGCATGTCCTGTTCAGTATGGACAGGACATGCTTTGAATTGTAAGCGAATTGTCCTGGTTTTATTGTTACTCTCAAAACGGTGTCAGCACATTTTTGAATACTCACCAAATAATGATCGCCTTTAAGGATTAAAACGACTAAAAATCTGTTCGGGCGACATTTCGGGTTTAAATGTAAAATCAGAGTAAATATTAATAAACGATTACATGGCAATCTTTTAAACCAAACAAATGAAAACGGAATTGAATTGTTTGTAAATCCCCCCGTCAAAAAAAAAAATAAAAAAGGAGAATTCTGAAACGCACTAAACAAAAATCAAGTGATTATTTAAATGGTTACAACAGATAGAGACCGGAAATGTATGCGAGAGCCAAAGGACAAGCAGATTACACACAATGCAGATCCTTAAATTCCCTTTTTCATTTCGGGATTTTATAAACGCAAAATCGAAATGAGACTTAAAAAATCATTCGCAAATCAACACATGCCGACGATCATTGACTTTGGCCTCTATCGAGGACAACGGAATTCTTAAATCGTTGGGCAGACATAGAACGTGCAATGATCACAGAAAGGTTTGCTATAGAGGCGGGGCTTAACGCACAAGCGCCATTTGTATTTTGTCGTGGCAATTTTTCGGGCTGGCACCAGGGCCACAAACATCTGCTGGAATCACGCACTCACGCTCACACACACACAGGCGTAGCTTGTTTTCTCTAACCACGGTGGCGTTGCATCTTTTTTCATCCCCATTTTATTCTTTGACGGTGGTACATGCCACAAATGATTTATGCAGTCGCTCTAGGGATACGGTACGATACGTATACGTATCACACTCACACACATGTACTCGTACATGCGATGGTTTATATACACACATCGCTGCGGACATTTGGTTCAGATGCTCGTGTGTACGTACATCTGCAGTGTGGCGGCCTTCTGCGTTGTTTAAAAACCCGTGTCCCGAGCCACGTATGAACCCACTACTGTGCTTATTCCGAGTGTTTGGAGATCACGTGCTTGGCCGCCAATTCGGGGTTCTTTCTTTGTGGTGTGCTCTGTTGCTTGCTCCTTCTGGGAAACCGAAAAACGCGCGCGTGGGTTTCCATTGTTCGGTCGCCACATCAATTGTTATCATCGTATCCCGGGCATCCATCCGCATCTATCGGCAGTTATTTGTTGCTGTTTTATAGGTTTTTGTCCTGTTGTATTCGGGTGACAATGCTCGGGAAAAAATAGAAGCATCTCTTACAAATTGTATTGTTTTCCTCTTTTATGTCGATGAGTACGACGCTGATGATGATACTTGACTTTCGACGGCAACAACAGCAACAAGAGGGGTTGTTTTCCCCCTTTTCACAAAGTGTTCGCTTGCATGTATCAAATGTGGAATAGTTTCGTGGCCGACGCGGTTTTGTCATATTGAACGTTTACCAGACCGCATTTGTAAATCACTATCATGTTTACACAGAGACGTAGACTAGGGATATTTTTGTATAGTGGGTAAAGGAGGAGAAGATTTAGCTTCAAACCCCGAGCGGTTATTAATTGTATACTGTGTAAGAAAGCCATTTTTTTATTAGATTTGGATTGTTGTAATCGTATATTTCCAATTCAAGAACATTTACCAAAATCGCATATAAAATTCAGATTTTCGGAAAATTAGACAATTCCTAACTATTGTACTCGTTTTTTTAGTGTCAAACTCATTCAAGTTCGTAAAATAGTATTCGTGGATTTGGAGTTGACGAAAAGTAAACAACTTCATACGTAGTGGTATTAATGGGAGCGCAGGGTTACCATAAAGATTTTTCGGAAAGGATGACAGTTTGCTAAAAAAGGAGGATACTTGTCATTTACAAAAGCCTCCAGAACCTACGGGGGACACATTTAAAAAACGAAAAAATTACAGTAATTAAAACACAAATTTTATTATGATAACCAATTCAATATAATTTTGTTTAATAAAGATGCAAGTCCTTTTTTATAGTACGAGTATATTTGGATAAAAAGAAAACTAAAAAAAATTGGAGTATTTAAAAAAAACGATTTTTCGTTGGCAAAAAGAACATGTAAAAACTGTTTTAGGTTAGGCATCGCTAACTTAGACTGAATAGCAAAACCGCAATAACTTCGTCATTCGTTAACAAGAGTTTCATTTTTGCTCATGTCTTCAGAAAAATTCTACTGCAACACATAAAATGCCAACTCCTTCTCATGTGCTTTTTTTTAATTACATAACGCAACTTCATTTGGGGTTTGCAAGTTAGCTGAATAATTGCATGTATATTTTGGCTAAAAATTTATTTTTTTGAAGAACATGCAATTTTTTTAATTGCAATGTAGCGTAAACCAGTTGGAATTTGGGTTTCCTGTCTTCGGCACAATTGTAGATAAGACCAAAAAAACTGCATCTAGTGCTTCAAAATTGCTAAATCGTCAATTTTTTAATTTTTTCAATTTGTTTTCACTATTTTTGGCCCGTAGCTGCCAAACTGTGGGAAAGCATGTGAAGTAATCTTTAGAAAAACTATTCCTGATTATATAATTCATAATCCTTTAGAACGCTATAATACAAATGCTTTTGTACTGGTTTCTACGGCTTTCATACACTTGCAATAACGCAATATTTGGGGAAAATATTGCATATTGTTATACACTAAAATCTTGAGGTTTTGATGTAAAATACAGCTGGAAATGGATGTTAAAAAAGTATTTTCTATTATTCAAACTTTCTAAAAAAATTATGATTAGTACTAAAAGAAATATAGGGTGATCCATCTAGAGGTATATTTTCAGAACAAAAAAAATATAAAAATTCAAACCAGGTGTGGAATCTTTATTGGTAATTTGAAAGGACATTTTATGGCATTTATTATTTGAATATAATCTCCTTCAAATGTTGGCCACAACTGCGCCTCAGGGTTTCCATTCTGAGGGTCCAATTTTAGATGACTCGTTCAGGCATTTCGACCGGAACGGCTTTAATGACACGCGTAATGTTGGATTCCAAAACCTGAATCGTAGCTGGTTTGTCAGCATAGACTTTGGATTTTACAAAACCCCAAAGAACAATGTCTAAAGGTGTGATATCACTCGATCTAGGCGGCCAACTCACCTGTCCAAAACGTGAAATTTTCAAAATGACCTCTCAATAGATCCATTGTTTGAGCAGCTGTATGGCAAGTGGCACAGTCCTGTTGAAACCAGATGTCGTTAAGATTACGGGCTTCAATTTCAGGTAGCATAATGATCGATATCATGGCGCGATAGTAAGCAGCATTCACAGTTACGTTCCGGCCATCATCATTTGTGAAAAAATATGCACCGATGATTCCACCAGCTTATAAACCGCAAAAAACCGTGGTTTTCTCTGGGTATAATGGCACCTCTTGAATCTCTTCTAGTAGCTCTTCAGCCCAAATGCGGCAATTTTGTTTATTGACTTAGCCAGAAAAGGGCCTCATCACTAAACAAAATTTTGGTCGAAAACAGCGGATCTTCCCGTGACTCATCGAACGCTCATTTTCATAATACAGTTGCCAAGATTTGAAAGTAATTATTTTCAAAAAATAAACGCCATAAATTGTCCTTTCAAATTACCAATAAAGATTCCACTCTAGATTATAATTTTTTTTGTTCTGAAAAATACATCTAGATGGATCACCCTATATAAGTAGGTCATGTAATAACAAACTTGTTGCGTTTTTTAAATTTTATTTTAATTTTTAATTTGTCTTATTTTTATATAATTTAATATAACATATGAGAAATAATATGAATTTTTGTTTCTTTGTTGCAACAAATAATAACTTATTTTTTTCTTTTTTCGTGCAAAAAAAGGATTTTTTCTTCTTTAAAGAGAAGTGCCATAGGTATATCTATTATTATAAGCAGCTGTCTACCTTACATAATCACACTACAAATATCTGTAATACGAGCATCTGCTTTACAAAGTGTTTCCTTTTTTTCAAAATAAACATCAGATTTATTAAAAAAACCAAACTATATTTTCAAATGAAAATTGATGTGAAGCAAAAATCAAAACAAAGCATGCACCATGGTACATTTAACAAGGTATAGTCACTAATCTAAAAACAACGAAAATAGTTCGATTGATTGTCAAAGTCACTTGCAAGAGAATGCCAAAAATAGATTTTTGTGAATGTGTGATGGATGATAACTGTGCATTTTTGAGACAGAATTTTTACTTAATAAGCTTCAACAATTGTCATTGCTAAATTTCAAATTTAAAAATTTAAATTAATGCAAGAAAGAATTGAGAATCATAAGCATAACTCTAACAATTTCAAAATTCATTTAATTTGAAATACAAATCAAACTTCGTTTATGTATACACACCAGGGATTATAAACGATGTTGGCGAATTGCTACAAAAAGGGAATAAAAAAAAGTACTTTTTGAGTCGGAAAGGTACCAAGCATTAATATCCTAAACACTCTATGGTAATGGGTATTATTATCTTGGGCTGATGCATGCAACCCCAAAATACAAGGAGATAGACCCGGATCAATTCAGAAACACTATCGGACTCGATGGAGCAAATGCTATAAAAATGGGTCAATGTAGGGCCATGTTATGGTAGCTTACTAAAGCTTTTCCGTTTTCAGATCAAAGTCCGCAGCTAAAAAAGTCACATATTACATCCAACTCTGACCAAATTTGTGCAAAACGTAACTGAACGTGAACGAGCCCCTGTACAAAGGTTTCTTCCGATTCGTGTACTGTCCGTTAAACCATTACATGGAACGTTGGGTTATATCGCCACATGTACCATGCACCTTCGGTCTCCACCCAAATGTCTCTCCAGATATGGGGTCCTGCTATTACACAAGCCACATTTTGCATTTGATCTTGACAGACATGTAAGATCTATTATCAATCGTAGTTATTTTAGAAAATATCGGTTCACATTTTCATGTTTCATAATGCCAATACCCGGTCTACGAGTCCTAAATTATTTTCGATCGCGCTCAAATTTACAATATTATTACAATAATATTGGTCCATGTTTTTAAATAGTCTAGCCGCCATTTATTTACGTGCTTTCTATTTCAGTTCTACTCAATGAATTTTTGTTGGTTTAAGCATATTTATTCAAGTAGAAAAGACTAAGTACGTAAAAAAATAACTTTTCAATTGCGCAACATTTACTTTCTTCGGGATACTGGAAAGGGTATCAAATGAGTGGCTGGTGTATGGCAATACTTTTTCAAGTTAAAAGTATCTAAAAAAATTTACCAAAGTATTAACTTTATTATTCCTGATACACACTGAAATTCATGTGCATGTTACTAGCCCGACAACAAACAAACAGTTCGCTAAACTGTCAAAGTCACTTGTCAAAATACGTTTTTGTGAATGCTTGACGATTATTGTGAATGTTTGATACAGAAATTTGTCAAATTTCAAATTTGACAGTTAAAATTTCTACGAGAAAAAATTGTTGATCAGCATTTAACTCTAGTATAACTCTACCTTGTTTATTGTATCGTGAAATTTCGCATTTCACCCTCTAAAGGAAAATATTTGACATTTCGTAAATTTAAACTTTTACGAACAATTCGATTTATAGGGATACGAGTAATAATATTGTTGTGCCACAACCATATACCCAACGATATGCGATGCTCTTAAAATATTGTCACCCCAACCATGCCATTCTGCGTGTGCACTCAGTGAGAAATAAACTCGAACCTATCCGCCAAATCCTGATCCGAAGCCTTCTTTAATGTGTTAGCCAAAGCTCGGCTTATCACCTCTAATGACAAATGCTGAAATCAGTGTGAAAATACATTCAGGGTTAGTATTCAGTGCCAAGAGTTAATTAGGAAAAATAAAAACACGAGTATTTTCAATGTCGTCAACTTCGCAAATAAATGCTTAATTTCTAATCTCTCTATAAAATTCAATGATGAGTTCTGGTAAGTTTGACCGTTGTCCCTATTTGCGTCTTAATAAAACCTTAAGGAAAAACCCAGTTTTGTTCAGGAGAGCCATTTTAAAGATTTAAATACGTGTATCATTGGTGTACCATCACTTTTATAAAACGCGCATATCTCTGGGAGGGAACACTTTTGGGGCATGGGATTGGTCTCATTCGAAGCTCAGATGTTGTCCACTAGGGTGGAGTGAAATTCAAAAAAAAAAAGTTAACCTCGGAAAGAGATGTAGTCTGGGGTCCTAAAGAGGGGAAAAATAAAGAAAAAAATTTAAAAAAATTTTTAGGGGTCGCGCCACTCCCTCGAAATTTGCAAATTATCGCTATTTTGGCGTTGATTTTAGAAAAATCCTAAAAAGTTTTATGTCAATAAATGTTTGCAATAGCGTAAACAATGAAATAAGGGCATGAAAAAATTTAAAAAAATTTTTCTCATTGTTCAAAAATTTCAAAAAGTAAAATAAGTCAAATCGTCCCTTCTTCAGAAAATTGACTGAACAATGAAATCGCCACCAAAGCTACAAATATTAGTCGATTATCCTCATATTTGCCTCAAATACTTTTGTTGGGGCACTGAACAAGCTCAAACTTTTAAATTTCGAATAAGTTAAGTCGTTAATTTTTAGGATTTTTCTAAAATCAACGCCAAAATAGCGATAATTTCCAAATTTCTAGGGAGTGGCGCGACCCCTAAAAATTTTTTTAAATTTTTTTCTTTATTTTTCCCCTTTTTAGGACCCCAGACTACATCTCTTTCCGAGGTTAACTTTTTCAAATTATAAAAAAAGCATGTTTTCACTCCACCCTATTGTCCACATCAAAAAAAATATTAAAAATTGTTTTTTTTACCCTAAGGTCTCTTTCTCTATGCGCTGTCAAATTTGTGTATATTAATTATATTGCTTAGATTTACCACGCCTCTGTCGATTTCCACTTCGAAATTCCAATCATCACTCCAACTCCGCTGTGCGTGCATTATGCCGCCCGCTGCCTCATCTCTTTGGTTCTACACCAAATTTGATTTAGTACGGCGTTTTAGGTCATCCCCGAATTTATGCTTTTAAAGCATTTCATTCGTTTCCTTCGACAGGAAAGCCTTGAAACGCCTTTGGAAAGCCTTATTTACTTTACACTTGAGTTTTTTTCCAACTACCTTTGACTTGTACAATTGCTTTTTCTAGTGGTTTTCTGCAGGGATTTTGGTGGATTTTTGCTGGTTGAGCAACCATCGCCCAAAATATTAATTTAATTTTAACATTGTGGATGGGGCTTGCGGCTTTTGTACTCGTATGGGGTATGTTATAAATTGCACACGCCATGTTTTCTATCTACGAATATGAGAGAGGAAAACTCCAGTCGACTGAAGAAATTGTTAAAGATTGTTTTCCGTCGTTTGATTTTTTTTTAAATTACGGCGGTATTTTTGTATAAGCCTTGATAAATAAAACTGTATGGCAAAACCGCAATAGTTAAGTCATTTGTTAATAAAACGGTCCAATTTTGATCATGCCTAGTGAAAATGTGGATTTATTTTGATGATTTCGCTGAGATCGCTCAAAGGGCCCAAAAAACGGACCTTTTTTTATAGAGCGGTTAAGGGCATATAAAATTCGGCTAAGCCAACTTGTCAAAATTGTCATAGACTGTACAAGATCACGATTGGACAAAGGGTCTGACATTTAAATATTTTAATGCTTTCTTGCTAGGCGCCATGTAGCTGCACCGACTATGATACTATCGACCGAAATCCATAAAGTTTATAACATTCCAAATGGCTATTCAAATGCTTATTTGTTTAGAAACATGGACAACTTTTGTGTACTGCGAGTAATAGACCGTTTAAGATGCGGTTAATTTGTATACCATCAATTCCCAAGACTTTTTAGTTTTTTTTTAGCTGCATACGTAAATGTTTCTATTGATTTAGTAGACCGCGAAAATCTGTCTGAGAATTATTACTTTTAATTACCTCCACTAAGATTAAATTTTATTTAACTTTCGAAACAAATTAATTGTATGACTGGTTTTGGGAATATACTCGCTTGAGTACAATGGAACATGCGATGTATTCTTCGCCTCAAATTGATTACTTTATTGTTAACAAATAGTCAAAGAAATAATTACTTGGTTAAAGAAAAACAAAAAGCTTATTACATTTATTCAAGGAGCACATTTTTTATCGACATGACACTTTTTAAGGACCCTTTTTTATCCAAATTGTGACATTGAATTGATGTCACATTAATCGAATGGACTCTGTTGTAGCAAACTTTGCATCTGTATTGTTTTTCTATACGCTTTGGAAAGTAATTTCCGGAAGATGGTATCATAACCGAAGTTGTTGACGTTTTTAAATCTAAAGGACGAATTCAAAATTATCCATATCTTCTAGGTTGACTTAGTCTGTATAAAGCATCAACAAGGTTTTCAAACAATTTATCGTTAAATCCATACACCCAAATCCATACTCCCATTGCACTTAAGCGCGTTTACTTATAGTTATGCTTACCAAACGCTTGGTTGGCTTGGCTTTTTTGCACACACACTGAAAACAGATTTGTTGCCATAACCGAATTTTTTGCCAACTAAATGTTAGTAGTTTCAAAAAATTCGGTTATCAATCAAGAGATTCAAAACAAAATTAAAATTTTAATCAATTGTGGAATCTTTATTTTTTATTGGAAAGGACATTTTATGGCATTTATATTTTTAAGTTATCTTCCTTCGAATGTTGGCTGCACTACACCTCAGGTTACGTTCATTTAAGGTTATGTTCTGGCCATCATCGTTTTTGAAAAAATGTAGCCAAATGATTGCCCTAGTCCTTAAATCAAAAGTATAGGGTGGCTGAGGAAAGCAGCTACCAACTTTTCTTCTATTTAATGATTCTGGTGATTTTTTTATTTTGCAGATTGTTTTTTAGATTTAACAAAAATGGATAAATGGGACACTGAAACAAGAATTTTGATTGTCCGCCGCTATCACGCACTAGAGTCCGAAGTTTCGGTTCAAAGAGAGTATAGGCGCTCGTTTAGGCGGATTCCTCCGAGCAGATGGACCTAATTAAGACTAGTTAACAATTTTGACGAGCATGGGACAGTCATCAGAAGACCTTACCATCGAAATCCTTCAGTTCAAACGGAGGAAACAATCGCTGCTGTAGCTTCTGTCGTACAAAATAATCCAAGAGTTTCGACAAGAAGCTTATCTGTTCAAATTGGTATAAACAGACAGTCTTTGCAGTCAATTATATACAAAGATTTAGACTTATTCCCATAAAAAATTTAAATGGCCAAAGCAGCAGACCTCCCGATTCGCTTGGAATTTGAGAGAGTTGTTGAAAGAGTTTTTCTATCTAGAACTACGCCGAATGAGAATTTCTTTCAACTTTGTGTGGTTTCAGCAAGATGGTGCAACTCCTTACATAGTCCGGCATGTTATGACATCTAAAAACTTTACACTCCGTTGGCCCCCAGGTCGCCTAACCTGTTTGCAATAACCCTTGTGGGGTTATTGCAAACAGGAAGTCTACAAAGCAAAACCAACAAATTTTAATAAACTAAAGTAATCCATTCGAGAAACAATTGCAGTTATTCCTGTCTCATCTCTCCAAGCAGGAATGAACAACTTTTTGGTAAGATGCCGCACATGCATCAACAAGAAAAATGAATTCCATACGCTGACAAAAAAGCTTTAAGAACTTTATGAATTCGGTTGTCATGACCACGAGCTGGACCAACTGATTGTTAAATTTGAAGTATTTGGTTATCTGACCGTAATAAAGTTTTTTTTTTAATTTTTATATTTAAAGATTTGAAAATATTTATTCTGTTATTTGACTTATGAGCAGGTATTTTTAAAACTTGGATTTTATTTCGAATCTAATAAAGTTTGCAGGCACAAGTGGAATGATTTAAGGCTTCAAATTGGCAAAGTTGGTCAAACAAATTCTATCTTGGTTTTAAAGTGCCAACAATAGATTAGATTAAGCTGGTTAAGATACTCTATTTTAGTGGAATTTTAAATCTAATTATTTCCGGCTACATAAGGTTTTATAAGACACAAAACAATTCAAATGTTTAAAGTACTAACTAGAAAAGTGATAAAAATATTTATAAAGAACTACCGATTTCTTTGACTTTGAATGGCGGAATAACATTCATTTCTATTTTTGTTGACATTTGTAAAATAGGATCACAACGACCAAAATTAGGAAAAATTACAAAATTACTTTCTCTTTAACGCAAACTGTTTTACGTTTACTTGGAAAGTTTTCGAGAAGAGATCGGCCTTCAGTTCAGTTTGTGCGTCAATTTGTGTAGTGTTCGTGAAAATGGATCGTTATGAGACAAACCAACTTGGGAACGTTCTCCTCCTGTGCGTTCAATTGAAAACATTGCTGCTGTGGCTGAGAATGTCCAAGAGCATAATGTCCAGCACCATTAACTTCACATCGCCATCGTTCTCAGAAAGAGAACATTTTTCGCACTTCTTTGAGAAGAACTTTGCATAATGATCTCGGTATGACGGCTTACAAAGTTCAATTGGTTCGAGAACTGAAGCCCCATGACCATCCAATGCGTTTTCGCTTCGCCCAACGGTCGTTCGGCAGGAGCTGAAGAATTTTGCGGAAAAATCGCTCATTTTCATCGCGGTGGCTATGTCAATAATAAAAATTGCCGCATATGGGGTTCAGAGAACCCACACGTGACTATTGAGATGCCAATGCTTCCACAACGAGTCACTGTTTGGTGTGGATTTTGAGCTGGTGGCATTATTGGGCCATTTTTCTTCTAAAATGTGCAAGGATCCGCCGTTATCGTCAACGGTGAGCATTAACCCGACAATCCGAACGAATTTTAGTTTCCAAAAATTCAAGTTAATGACATGGTTTTAACAAGACGGGCCACATGTCACACAGGAAACGCAACCATCGATTCATAACGCACTACTTTTGAAAATCAAATAATCAGGCGAAATTGTGGAGTCAATTGGCCTCCTCGGAGCTGTGATTAGAGCCCCTTTGGATTATTATTATGGATTATGTGGGGAGTCATTAATGATAAATGTTGCTTAATACATCCAGAGAGGGCGGAAAGCCATTAAGGATAAATGTTACGTTGAGCATCCGGAGAGGGTGAGAAGCCTTTAAGGATAAATGTTACGCAAAGCATCCAGAGACAGTTGAAGCTTTGAAACAACAATCATTGAAGAGATTCGACCCGAAACAATCGAAAATGCACTGAAAAATTGGGTTGATCGGATAAGGTACTGCGGAGCCAGTTTTGGTAGTCATTTAAATGATATTGTGTTCCATTATTAAATGACAAAGTTGAAACCAGAAATTTTAAAAAAAATATCAGTGTTTTTTTTACAGTCGATTCAAATTTTAAATGGCCCACCCTGTCAAATTTGTTTAAGAAAAATTAATATTCAAATCTCCCCTATGCGTCGATGTTGGTTTCCATTCAGAACAAAACTTGTTTATTACATTTTTTTATTCAAATATATTTTTTAAGAAAGGACGAAAAGGGTCAGTTTTTTAAGATATTCTGATATTATTTTAGATGATTAGATATTAGGCTCCTCCGTAGCAGATCCAATAATACCAAATAAAGCATTAATAAAAAATAAATTGATGATCTATAGGTTTTGTAAAACATGTTAACCCAAAAAACGACAATTTTGAAAAACATTCATGCAATTTTATTTAATGTAGAACACGACCCATCTGAAATAATTGGACAACATTTTTTAATTTTTCTTGAAAAAAAAGAACGAAAAGCACATTCCAATCTTAGAGGTAGGATATTAAAATCCTCTACGTAAATAATCTCCATTCCATTTCACTTAAAACATTTCATCAACAAAATTCGGTAAAACGACGGAATAGTAACTACTCTTTAACATATTTTATATAGTACAGCGTTCCAAAATAAAATTTTCCTTGGCCCAAACAAAAAAATAACTTGAACCTACGAGGGCCGTCCTTTTGCGAATTTATTATAATTACACTAGTCAACAGTCAAAATGTACTCGGAATGCGATAATTTTTTCTGTGTAGATAACCTTGACATGAGCTCGAAAAACGCAATAAAAATTTTTTTTTTCGTTTGGTTTTTGTTTTATTTTTTTTTTTAAATTTTAAAAATTTTTTTTTTGGTTAATTTGTTTCGTCCGGCATAACTCGGGAACCACTAGCCCGATTTAATTGAATTAAATTTTAAAAAATTTAAAATTACAATTCCCTTATTTTTGAAATTCATACCTTTACTCAATTGCGAATAAAAGCGAAACGCGTGCATCGATTTTCATGATCTTTGTCTCATTTTGCTCATAGGTTATGTGACTTTACGTAAAAGTAATAAGATTTGACATTTTTTTCATTTTGGATTTTTTATGGATTTTTTAAAAAAAAAAAAATTAAATCTTTAGGCAAAAAATAAGTTTTTTCCTTTATATATTCATTTTTAACTTGGAAACTGTTGCTTGTATAGGAAAACAATATATGAACAGATTAAGGGAATTGTAATTTTAAATTTTTTAAAATTTAATTCAATTAAATCGGGCTAGTGGTTCCCGAGTTATGCCGGACGAAACAAATTAACCAAAAAAAAATTTTTAAAATTTAAAAAATAAAACAAAAACCAAAAGAAAAAAAATTTTATTGCGTTTTTCGAGCTCATGTCAAGGTTATCTACACAGAAAAAATTATCGCATCCGGAGTACATGAAATTTTTTTCATTTTGTTGAGTAGTGTTACCTAAGCCTTTTATTTCTAGAAGCAACCATTCAGTTAAACTGTACGTCCCGGTGTTTGAGTATAAAAATTGAATCGTGCACAGCTCACTGATATGAGAGAAGTGTCCCCTTGTTCCTTAATGGGTTGTTTGTGGCACTTAAGTGCGATAATTGTAGAAAAAAGTTAAACATATGAATTATACAATATTTTTTTTTGTACTCATGCTAGTGCAATGGGAAGGAATGAATTAAGAGATGCCAATATTCAGGTTAATTATTTTGTAATGCAAGTTTTTAAAAGCTTATGTGTTGTCTATTTTCGATTCGTAATATTAACCTGTTGTAAAACTCTATTGTTATAAATGAATTATTAATAAAAAAATTGGCTTCATCCAATCCAAAAATATCATTCTTAGGTTTACTCGTATAGAAAAAATGTCAAATCTAGATTTAGTTTCTTTCACCTTCGCTACCTTATACGAGTATGCGGTTGTTGTTAAACCGTCTAATTAAAAAAGTCTTTTTTTTTGGGAAGCTGTACGCAAATTGGTGCCTCTTCGTTTGTCACCTCAGAGGAAGTCACAACTTCCTTCCACTTGCAACAGGCCACAAAGGACATGTCACTTACACTTACATTGAATAGCGTTAGTCATAAACTAAATTAGTCAAAGAACTAAACAGCCACAATTAGGTACAGTCACTAGTTCCTTGTATTTACAAACGGAACACCCAAAAGGCAGTAAAACTCAAAGCGCTGCGCAATCACATGTAATTGCGTGCAATAAGTGACACCCGCTCGGTCGGACAGACGGACGGACGGACGCGCGGTCAAATGGGCAGTTGTGCGCTGCCGTAATAAATGTTCGAGCATCTACTAAAGTAGGCCTACTTTAGAACAAAAGGAAATCATAAGGATTAAGATGTTAGTCGATTGTTCTAATGACGCTGATAGCTATGCTAATATCAGCTACCATTCACCGGTCACGGCCGGCCATAAATTACAAGCATGTGCCTCTCTCTGTCTACCTGCTCGATCCATTCAGCCGTAGACGGTTCCGAAGAGATTCATTCATAAATATCCGCCGCTTAATAGGTGCGTTTAAACGCTAATACCACGATGCGAGTGACGCTGCAAGCGAGAGCGGATTAGTAAGTATGTGGTTTTAATGTACCTCCTCCACCTCAAACGGAGTCATAAAAATCCGCCGCTTCATCGGCGGAAAAATGGGAAAATCTACGAAGGCTCAAATAAAAGTAAGCGTGTGCGTCCCTGTGTGTGTGTGTGTGTGTATGTGTTTAATGATAAATACTTGGAACTTCCCTGTGGCACATGAATAAAGCGCGTGTATTTGCTCGCTAATGATGCGTTTTTCATATCCTTCTTTGCTTTATTTTTAAACAAATAATCATGGCTACGGCCAGGATGATGATGGTGTTGCTGGTGCCAGCGATGATTATGAATATGCGCTTGTTGGGTTTTTTCTTCGGCCGTGGATATGGTCGAACCGTTTGTGAAATCATAAAAAATCAATAGCTACCTAGGACGGATAATGACCATGATTGTAGCATAGTAGCTGCAAAAGGGAACCATAAACGGGGGGTAATTAATCACAGCGAAATTCAATTGAATGTGCCACAGCCGCCGTTGTCCCTTTCCGTGTCGTCTCTTTTATGACACTCACCAAGACAATTCATTCAGAAAGACTGGCCTACCTGTGCGAAGACTGTCAATATACTTTTTTATTACTCAAAAATGTAGCAGTGGCCTGTCCACGTTCGATACCGCGTATGTGCTCTAATTATTTGCACTTTCCTCTATAAAAAAACGTGTACGTATGAAGGTGCAGGACCATAGACTATTAAGGCGTCGATTTCCCTGGAATTCCGTATATGAGATTATTAATTACACGGACGCATTTGGGTTTTTCTCTTCCTTCTCGTCCACACATACGAGGCCTGACGATTCCTGCGAAACACTCGTACTCAGTCTCGAGCACGTATGAATTTTGGGTTTTTCTGGTCCGGCAGACCTATTAGACAGCGATTGTTGCATTTAAATTGGAAAACCACATAAAAAATACGATAATATTTATGCAATTGATAACTGTTTGCTTGCCATTTCCTGTGTGCATATCGAAGCATTAATGAACGTTTTTCCTGCCGAATGAAATTTTCCGAAAAGGAAATTGATTTACCATATGTTTGAAAAAGCAGAGATTACAGCCCTCTATGTACAGTAGTAAAGGTACATATTTTCAATAGTACCGATTGATTACTAATTTGCGAAAACTTTTCAAAAAGTTTGAAATTTTGAAATGTTATCTGTATCCACCAATCTTTTCATTTACACTGCAACAAAAATATGGATCGAATATCCAAATATAATTGGTGCCCCATATATATTTTTTATTTAACCAAAGAATGGCCAAATAGAACCCAAAACAAACTGGTTATTTTATATCGAGAAATCATTCAAAACCCCTGGCCCCTGCTTTCGGTCATCTAGCATATTTGGTCAAACCGGTTAAGCGTTAATGAAATAAAAAAGTCAATGAAATAACGCAAAGATAAGTAGTTTTTAAACAAATATTTCCCCTTCAGCCAAGTAAAGTTTAGAAGGCTTGTCTTTACGAAATTCGAGCAAGGTCTGATTTGATATGTGGTTTCTAGAGCGACAAAGTTTTAAACCGCGAGGGACACCAATACATCAATACGTGTACCGAAAGGGATCAATATCGCCGTGGATAATTATTTTTTCATAAGAATAAAATGTTCAGAATTTGTATTAACAACAGATATCCGCTAAGGCATTTTCGTGGAGTCAGTGTCAAAAAATAGACCAGCTTCATTCAAAGTGGTTGTCAATTTTACTCACAACATCTCATTAAGAAACAAGGGGAACTTCTCTCAAATCACTGTGCTGTGAAAATTCAATTCTTATACTCACTGACCCGGACCTTAAGTTTAAAACTATCGTGCCAGTTTACCTAGGTTAAACCCCATAGTTGGCAATTGTTCGGTCAAAACGTTTTATGTAAAATTTGAGTAAGCTCGGTTTTAGTTTGTGGCTTCTAGAAGGGCCACATAGACCGATTTAGACAAATTTCACAAAGTTTAATAATAAAAGATAGGCGACAGAAATACAAATTAATTGTTTAATATTTTTATATATTTTTTAATAAACATTAGGAATATTCACATCATTACCCACACAGATAAATACAAATGGCACAGCAACACACATGTTTATGCGAGTCCTGTCAAAAGATCTTATTTCTTAAAGCCATGTACTGGCGAAATACTTGAAAATATCAACATTCAGGGTGGGCCATTTTTAACTTTAAATTTTAATCGACTGTAAAAAATCATAATATTTTCATATTTCTGATTTTATTGGAAACTTTGAACTTTGCCATTTAATAACACAGTACAACACATGATTTCGGGACTCAGTTCTGATAAATGTTTGTGAAATTAGCCCCAAAAAGAAGAACTTCTGCATAATTCGTTTGGTCAAGGTACATCAAATAATAATTTAATAATTAATTTAAAATTAGTAAGTATCGTACATAGGGGAATTTGTCACGTTTTAGGCTCTTTAGTTTGCCATAACTCGAGAACCACTAGTCCGAATAAGCTGAATAGCTCGATATAAAACGAGCGGTAATACTTTCGCTCGTTTTATATCGAGCTATCTTAGAGATCACACTATAAGAGTTGTTGTAGATGGGTTCGCATCCAACAAACATTGGCTTACTACAGGTATACCACAAGGATCAGTCCTTTCTCCCTCTTTTTTTCTTTGATTTGATATTTTCATTGGCGATCTGTTGAAGCAGGCCGTGAATGCAATCTACTCCTTTGTGCATGACAGCAACCTCTGTCATTCTTATTCATTCAACAGTAGACCAAGTCTTCAAAATATTCAAGACAGTAGTCGGTTTATGGATGAGACACTTGACCGACATTTAAAGGCCTTTTCCAAATGGGGTCGAATAAATGAGTGGTTTTTGAAGAGCACAAGAAGCACTTAAGTCTCATAATGAAAAAAATTTGTGATAGTGATAAAAAAATTTGGTTCCCCCTTGGTTCCCTTAGACAGATTGACACTGTCTAAATCTAACCTGATGACAACTAAGCAATTAATTTGATTCCATAAGCAATCTGGAGCTAATGGACAGGATTATAGCCAATCCTGTCCATTACCTTCGAGTAAAACGGATTCAATGATATAAGTCTATTTGATTTTAATCGCGATTCAAACATAAGTTTAGGACGGGTCTCATAAAGCGTCAAGATCTGGAAAAGTCTAACCAGTCCTAGTTTGTATGGAATCTATTTAACAAATTGCATATTAAGATGAAAATAATAATATGTCCAAAACCTCCATAAGCTCTACATAAAATACCGTAGAAAACAAAATCGCAGCAACCTTGCAAGTAGCTCATAACTTATATTATCCTAAAATAGACTCGCCTTTTCCAAACTTTACCTTTCAAAGTCCTCCACTGCTAACCAAACAAAAGACCAAGTTGACCTACACCTCTTTAAAATATTACACCTTCACTTTCAATATTCGCTCCATGGGCTACAAACCCCCAAAATTTTCAATTTTATTTTAAAAATCCTTTCCACTTTTTTTCTCCAAGTGATGGAGGAAGGAGGCGGAGGTAGTGGCGTATATTGAATAAATGTAATCTTTGTGAATTAAGCTCTTATCTGTCATCGTTTGTGGCTGATGGAGGTGGCTGTAGAGTGGGAGCTGAAGGTGGAGGTGGTGTGGCATCATTTGTTTTAACTGCACATCAGATAATCACATTTAAAAGCCCTTTTTCTCCTCCCTTCACAAAAGGCCTGGAAAAAGTAAAACGAAAAACGGATCGCAAAAAAAGCGACAGCAAGTCAAGCGACGACAACAACAAAAACAAAAAAGTGAACATCAACAACCCCCCAAGTAATCAGAATGTACGGACGGGTACAGAAGACTGTTAAAAATATTTCACCTCCATAACGCTTTGCTTTTTTGCTACAGCCGCGCCGCCGCTGGCTGCCATACTTTCAATAAATGACAAAATGCTCAAGTGCAAACCCCATGGTTTTAGCAGTACACACACACTCACACAGATCCAGCCGACACTTCAAAAATAAAGCCTACGACGACGACGACGATGACTACAAGGGAAACCATCAAAAACCCGCAAAGCATTAAGGGCGCGTTTTTTCGTTGCCAAAAAGAAGGAGAACTCACTTCCAGTCCACATAAATACCAAGAGCCAACATTCATTCAATCATATACACGCTCGCCCATAACCACAAAGCAAGCCCAAATCACAACCACCACCAATCGAGGGCATTAAATGAACAGATAAATAAACGTCCAGGCCATGGTAGGCTTGGAGGAGCACCCTAATATGCAATCCTTGGAATGCCATAGGATATGTTCGATTTAGATTTTGCAGTAATTTCGAAACCCTATTGTCTCAACTAAGAAAATTTGAATATGCCCTATTATGTTTCAAATTAGATATTGGAATGTGGGGACATTTACTTGGAAACTTCATTAACTTTTATCCGGTTTAAAGTGAATGGCGGACGATAGGTTTGACACAAAGAAGTTTGGCGTAACTGCCATCAGTACTTCCGGAAGTTCCAAACTCTGTTAAACAAATCATATTTTATAAAATCTTTACTGACTAGTTCATTCTGCCAGTTACATACAGGGTGGCGCACCAATTGGTGTACAATAAGAAATTCAAATAACAATGTATTTCATTTACTTTTTTTTTATTGTATACACGCAGAGAAAAAACATGGTTACTACATGGCGACGGCAATAATAACATGTTCTCCGCAATAAAAGTATGTTCGTCGCAACCATAGCATTGTTAACTGAATTTATTTTTGACAATAGTATAATTGCTGCAATATTAATATTGTTGAAATGTAACAATAGTATTTTTGCCAAATTTAAAAATGAAAATATGGTTGCTGCGACAAAAATATTGTGTTTTACGTTTTTTGTTAATAATAGTATGATTACGGCAATCATACTGTATGATTGTAATTTTTCTTCATTGAAATATGCTTTAAAGAACAAATGCTACTGGTACGGAGCTAAAGCAATAATAGTACTTTTTTATTGACATTAAAATTTTTTAAACAAGCTGCTTTGGCTTTATTTAACTGAAATATTTTTAATAGAAACGCTTACGTTTATTTCAACTTATTTTTTCTACTGTAAAATAAATCAATTCTAATAAATAATATTGGGGATCAAATCTATTGTCGACAACTTAAACAAATACTAATTAATTATATTGGGGATCAGAGTTTAATTGTGTGTGATCATACTATGGTTGTAGGGATCATAACATGGTTGCGTGTGAGTCATAGTATGGTTGTGAGGATCATACTATGGTTGTATATGAAGCATACTATGGTTGTGAGGATCATACTATGGTTGTGGAGATCATGGTATGGTTGAGTGTGAATCATACTATTGTTGTGAGGATCATAGTATGGTTGTATTTGAATCATACTATTGTTGTGAGGATCATAATATTGTTGTACCACAACCATATACCCAACAATAGTATTATCCTCTTCGAATATTGTCACCACTACCATCCTTTTTTTCTGCGTGTAGAAAATTCAATTTAATTTTATGCGACTAATTGTGTTTGAAGATGATAGAACCTAAATGACCTCCATGATCATAAACACATATGCGTGGAGCAGAAAATTGTTCATTGCGGACTGAAGGGTTGAAGTTGGGATTGCATCAATTATTGTTTTGTTTTGGACTGCTCCAAACTAGTCAAATTCCTTGGTTTCGTTTTGTACACCTCTTGGCATAACCCCAAGAAAAGTCAGATGCAGTCAGGACCGATGACCTTGCAGCCAGCGAAAAGTAGAATTTCTGGATATTAGTTGTTTTGAAAACTTTCGTTGGAGCTCTGCCATAACCGGTCTGGCTATATGTGCTGTTGTCCCATCTTGCTGGAACTAAATTCTGTTAAACTGGATACGTCTTTGGCACAGTTTTGGGTAAAAAATCCTTCAACTTCTTTAAATAACGATCCCCATTGACAGTCGCTGTTACGCCGTTTTTTTCAAAGAAGTGTGGCTCCACCATGCAGCTTGATGAAACTACGCACTACACAGTAACTCGTTCTGGCTGCAGTTACGTCCCATGGAGTATTTATTAGATTTGCTCCACATGCGACAATTTTGCTTGTTTACATTGGCGTTTAGATCAAAATGGGCCTCATCAGACTAAATAAGCAATTTATTAAGCCGTTGTCTTCTTCGGCCATTTCAATCATTTTTTGGAAAAGTTTTCATTTGAATAGGCAAATCCGGAAGAATTACTTGCTTGTAATTTGTACTGTGAACGAATTATCCATTGTAATGGCCGTCTGCTAACTGCAATTTGCGCCGATAAGTTGCAAGTGGCTGTCTGAGTGAATTTGCATAGATACGAGGTTTCTTCAAGAGAAAAGGATAGTTTTGAAATTTTCGAGAAGAAAAGAAGAAAATTGTTATGGAGAATCATCGAATGTCTATAAGAGAAGTTGCAGGGTATTTTTTCAATAGCCTTTTTTCACAGACTTGACGTGAGTTGTGTTCAACATTTTTTTTTTTCTTTTCAGTATTGTTTGCCATTTCATCATGGAAATAATTATACCGAAAAAACGTCTTTAAAGTGTGCAACTGTATAATGGAAATGAGCGTTCGGTGAGAAACTGTTTTCGACCACAATTTCGTTTAGTGATGAGGCGCATTTCTGCCTCAACGACAACGTCAATAAACATAATTGCCGCATTTTGGCTGAAGAGCAACCATAAGAGGTTCAAGAGGTGTCCTTATACCCAGAGAAAACAACGGCCTGGTGCGGTTTATGGGCTGGTGGAATAATCGGGCCATATTTTTTCAAAAATGATGATAGTCGGAACGCAACCTTGAATGGAGCTCGCTGTCGCGCCTTGATATCGGACTTTTTGCTTCCTGAAATTGAAGCTCGTAATCTTGACGACATTTGGATTTAACAGGACGGCTTCACTTGCCATACAGCTGCTCAAGCAATGGATCTATTAAAAGGGCATTACGAAGAGCAGTCAATTTCACGTTTTGGGCCGGTGAGTTGGCCGCCTAGATCGTGTAATATTAGAGCTGCAGACTTTTTTCTTTGGGGTTACGCAAACTCCAAATTCTATGCTGACAAACCAGCTACGATTCAGGTTTTTGAAGCCAACATTACGCCAACATTAAAGCCATACCGGTCGAAATGCTCGAACAAGTCATCCAAAATTGGACCACCAGAATGGACACCCTGAAGTGTAGTTGCGGCCAACATTTAAAGGAATTTATATTCAATAAATAAATGGCATAAAATGTCCTTTCGAAAGACCAACAAACATTCTACATTTTATTTGATTTTTTTTATATTTTGAAAAAATATCTTTAGATTGATCACCCTAATTTAGGGGGTTTTCGCTTATATAAATTAACTATTAACTCTGAGCAAACATAAGCTTTTCATAGGTCATCCTCTCTTAACAGGGAGTGTTATAATTTGAAAAAAATGCATAGACCTGACCATACAAATTTGTACAAAGAAAGACCATAACAGCTGAAGACTTTTATTGATATGAAAAGAAACAAACACCGGTAGCAAAAAGGGCGGTAAAAATCATCATGACAGTAAAATTATCTGGGGATTTCCCAAACATACACAAAATCTCGAAACTCGCTTTTGGGTATTGAATGCCTATTATAGCTGGCGAACCGGAGTATACGATGGTTTAAAATAGTTTCCATCCGATTGGTCTTTCGCAGGCGACAAAGAGATGAATTTGGAACTGTCCCTCAAGCAACCAGACTGTTTTATTATTATTTAAGCAGAAATCACAGCCATCGGAACTGCCGCGAGCTAGTTATCATGCAGGGGTATCTTCTCTGCGTCTGCCGAAATCACGGCCTTCTGAACTGCTGCGCGACTAGTTCAGTATTATGGGGTATCATGCGGGGGTATCTTCATATTAACAGACAGCATGTCAGCCATTAGATCCACAGAAAATGTAATGTGGCGCAACCTACAACTTAAATGAGTGTAGCGGTGCTATTAGAATTCCTCGTGCGAGGGTCAAGCGAATTATTTCACCGAAACTCTTTCTCGTTGCAAAGGATGGGTGGGAAAGGTATAGATATAGTAGACGTTGTCATCTATAGATCAACAGAGAACGCATATCGCGATTAATCTACCAAGAACCCTCCGTGTAGTTATCACCGGCCACTGGCCTTTGTGCGTATATGCCAGGAGCCTGCGCCTGTCATACCGTGACTTTTGTGGAAATTGCAACTATGAAGAGGAGAAGACAACTGAACATCTTCTCAGTCACTGCCCGGCATTTGCGGATTTAAGACGTAAACTGTTTGGTCTACAGATCCTAACAGAGAATGACTATATCTCCTATGGTGATTTGGGTAGGATCCACATCTTCATTACAACAACCACCTTAAGTATAAAAGAGGCTGTGACCAGGTAGCATAGGAAAAATAATTCGCGACGAGAAAACGGTTTCACAACGAGAACTACTTACAAACCTCACAATTCTTCAGGCGGCTGCCAATTTGACTTAACCAGCTTTCTCTAAGCTTTTCCATGATTTTCCGCAATATAAAGATCAGATCACATGTCAGATTGCCAGGTCTTAAGACGAAATGATACGAGCTAAGGATGTTATCAACGTAAAACGCTCCAAAGGATCTTGTTAAAAATATCCAGTAAATTTATACACGGTAGTTGGTGCACACCATGTTGCCTTCAGACGTAGGAGTATTTTTAGACCTCCAGCTGGAAAAGGTGTCGTGTAGGATGGCTCTGAAGTTAGCAACCTCGCGTGTGAATACACTTAGAATACTCGCAGAAACCATGTTTGAGTTTTTGATAGATTTTTCCAGCATAGCTTCCATTTTTTGTTTCGTTTGTCCCCAACATAATCACCGGGAGTTAAGAGTTGGAGGATTCTATCCATATACTCAGAAGAAATATTTTTAATGGCGCACTGAAATCTTTGGAAGGAGGAGAAATCATAATGTAATTCACCCGATACTGTGATGTCTATGATGGCATCTCGAATCGCTCGAATATCTAATACACCGGAAACTCAAAACAAGATCAATTTGATTAATTTCGCCTTCTCTGAGCTTGGGCAGAAAATGGCAGTTATAGTCAAAACAAGCGACCAATTGACAAAATAGTCATAAGTTTGGGTAGTCAAACGAATCCCCGTCTTTTGATCCTTTTTTTGTGGGAAACATATGTAAATGGTAAACTTAGTTCATAGATAAAAGGTTAATGTAAAATGGGCTGACCTCAAGGCATTTAACCATAAGAATAATCCTAATAATACAAAGTTTAGATAAATACTATGTTATACTAGAAATATATAGTATTATTAGTTAGTCAGAATAATTTTTAATTGTTTAAAGATGAAGATAAAATTGTCTGTCGCATTAGCTTGGTTATTGAGGAAATGTCGCTTCGAATCCAACTACGGATCGATACTCAAATTAAAGAAAATTTCATAATTAATCCCAATACTATTTTCCCCATTTCAAGAGCAAGCGCACGATTTGGGGTTTATAAGATTCGGCCTTGGCGAAATTAATGTTTATTTCACTTGTTACTTATACCACTGGCCGAACTTTTTTGAAGCTTCCGCCATTTGTAACTAATTTGGTGAGTTAAATCAAAAGGACATTATTTAAATGTTCATACGTTGTGTTTCCTCACTTGGTGTAGGGTGCAAAAAAGCATCATCCATTTATTCAACCATTTCATACATGCCCCAAAAAAAAAGATTTAACAATAACTGGCTTTTGTGCTCCTGTGTGCGAATTGAAAGGCCTTCTCGCCTGCCTTCTCTAACAACATTTTCGTTTTTTCCTTTTCTTGGTTCTGCAGTTGCTTTTGTGGTGGTACGTCTCCCATTCTCATTCTCGTCATTTCCGGTGGGTAAGGGGTGTTGGCAAAAATGCTTTCAACCATTTTTGGGGGTTTGTTCGTAGGTAAGCGTAAAATTCACAATTATGCTACAACTTGACTGAGCACATACATACACTCATACACACATACGTACGTATCTGTACAAACCTACAATAGTCCTAAGATGTATGTGTGTGTGTATGTACGCTGAGGCATGTCTGTAAGTTTGTGTATTATTTATAATCGAGTCACAGCCACAAAATCAAAGCCCTAAAAATTGTTTTGAGGGCCATTCTGCCTTTTGTACGCATCCCAGCCCAAAAGAGGGGTGTTTTTGCTTTGGATGCTTTTCATGCCCGACATTCTTCACATACACACGCACGCACACACACACACACTCAACCGCACTCGCACAATTTAATGGGACTACACAAATGCCATGAAAAGGCTAATATCGCTTTTGTCGTTTGAGAAGGGGAACGAACAGGGGGGTTTGGGAAAAAGTTAATGTTTTTAAAAGATGCTGTCTGCAGATACGTACGTACGCCCGAACCTTTGCACACACTTACATACCCTATATACGTATATACATACATACATATGTACGTTTGTATGGATGTACATAAAAAGCAAAATACGAAAGTATATCTTTTGCGTTTATTGATAGATTTTTGGGCGAAAGCATTTCATATTTTTTATACATATTTATAGCATATCTACTCGTATCTGCGTGTGTGTGTGTGAGTGTGCTCCCGTCTTAGATATATCTTGTGGTGTTTAGCATAACATCGCCGTGGACAGTGGTTCCATTTTGGAGGAACGTACCAAGATGTTTATGGTAAAATAATTTCTCAACGTCTGCTATGGTATTGAGGATTATCGTTTGTGATTCAAGTTAATGTCCGCTCTCTGAAATTCATATGTTTTTTTTTTCAATCTGAGTTTATGTTGGCAGTAGAATAAGTCTCATATCTATCGCATACACGATATTTTCGAATATTCTGTGTAAAAGTGCTCGCAAACCAGAAGAAACGGTCGATCAAATCTCTGGGATGCCATTTCAGATTTCAAGTTGGTTCGGTTTAGTATATGTATTATGGGTGGGTTTTAAAAGTGAACCAAATAGGCTAAAATAGAAAAAAGTTCCTCTTTGAGGTCTAAAAAAAGTCCTGATAAAATGTTTTATTTTTCATTGGTGGTGTAGCCCTATAGGCCCTCCAAGAACTATAGACATATGGACATTAAGCAACTTTAAAATGTCGCCAAGAATCAGAAAATCACATCATTTTTACGACTCGAAGAAATTTGTGGCCTAAACCCATGAGGGTAAAGACCCAAAAGCACCGAAAAATGAGTCCTTTAAAACATGGACTTATTTATGCTTACTCAGAAACAGAGGAATTTTATGAAAAAAATGATTACTCGTATGACATTAATTTGACGGTTTGGCTAAAGACCGTACCGTAATGATCGGAGACATATCGGTATCCAGAAACAGTGAAATTTTCTCACAAGTCTAAATATATATTTTGTACCTAGATTAAGTAATTGGGTCAATTTTGCTCTCGGACTTACACAAAGGGGTCCTTTATTTAAGGACATTTGGTTATCTACAGCAACACAAAAATTTTTGTCACGTTCTTAACCCATAGGTCAAAGGTACCTAGAGTGCCGAAAATTAAGTCCCTTTAACCATAGGTAAAGTGTTTTTTAGACGTATATACTATAATGTTTTGTCCAGAAATTGAATTTTATTATGAAGATAAACTTCGGCATTATGTTTGAAAAATGATTTTGGGCAAATTGTATCAATGGCCAAATTTTCCACTTTTTGCAGCATTTGGGGCCGTATATCAGCAATAACATGCCAAATATTCTGTAACAAGGCGTCAGTCGTATCGGGCTTATCTGCATAGACAAGTGACTTCACATAAAACCACAAAAAATAGTCCAGCGGTGTTAAATCGCACGATCTTGGAGGCCACACCACAGGCCTACGACGCGAGATTATACGCTCAACAAAAGTTTCTTTCAATAAATTGATTGTTGCGTGGCTGTATGGCATGTAGCGCCGTCTTGTTGGAACCAAATGACGTTAAGATTACGGGCTTCAATTTCTTGTAGCAAAAAGTCCGATATCATGGCGCGATAGCGAGCACCATTCACGGAAACGTTCCGGTCATTATAATTTTTGAAAAAATATAGACCATCTCTGGGTATAATGGTACCTCTTGAACCTCTTTCGGTGGCTCTTTAGACAAAATGCGGAAAATTTGTTTGTTGACGTTGCCGATGAGCCATAAATGCTCCTCATCACTCAACAAAGTATTGGTCGAAAACAGCTGATCTTCCCGTTTCTCACCGAACGTTCAATTCCATAATACAATTGATAACATTTGAAGGAAATTTTATTCAAAAAATAAATTGCATAAACAAGCCTTTCGAATGAACAAGAAGATTCCAAACTAGATTTGAATTTTTGTATTTTTTTTATTTTGAAAAAAAGACTCGTGTATTTCTATTGATCACCCTATTATATAAGAATTAGCGGAATTTCCTCAATAACCATAATATGCTTTAGTTACGAATTGTTCACTTGTTTTTAATAAAAAGGCCCTTCAAACCTATTGCAAGTTTTTAAAAAAGCGGTTTAACTTTAATAGAATGTCTTCTAAGAAGAACTTTTTTTTTATTATTTATTAAAGTCATAGGTAAAAAAGTCCATAATGCCGGACTTTAGTTTGAACTAAACGCCATTTTTAAGTTTTTGAGTTAGGAGTTTATTAGCAGATTTTCCGACATGATCATTTTGGGGATCATTTAAGGGACTCAAATAAAACTCCAATACTTAAATAAAACCTTTTAATTATACATGGACTATGGTGAAAGTCTAAAGAGTAGTCAAAATTGACAAATATTGCAGACCATTGGACAAAGTGTTAACAAATGCCGATCTTTTTACTTTCGACCACTGTGATTCATATATCGGTATACCCGCGATCAAATTTAAACACCCTCCTGTGTCGAAGATAATTGTGGTATTGACATCTCTGGAATGTTATTGTAATTACTAAAAATATAGTTGCTTAGTTAATGTTTCAAAATGACCTTAAGTTTGGCGGGAAATTTATATGGGTTATAATAATAAAAGGACCGATGGGTATTGAGTTTCGGTAGGTTTTGTTATAGGTCAATATATTTATTCAAAATAGCGAATTAAATGCGTGGCTTATAATAATGCTGCAGAGAAATTTCAGCTATGCGACGATATTGACCAAATTCAAAACGGTTCCTCTTTGGCCTAGAGTTGGAAAATATCCTCAAGATCGGTTCATATTTGCCTACTGTACTTGTATTACAACGATACACGTAGAAAAAAAATATGGTTGGGATAACAATATTCGTAGGGCATCATACTATTGTTGTGGGTATATGGTTGTGTTTCAAAAATATTATGATCCTCAAAACAATAGTATGATTCAAATACAACCTTACTATGATCCTCACAACAATAGTATGATTCACACAAAACCATTCTATAACCCCCACAACCATAGTATGATTCACACTCAACTATACTATGATCTCCAAACCCATATTATGAGTCTCACAACCACAGTACGTTTGACATACAACCATAGTATGGTTCTCAAGCAACCATGTTATGATCCCTACAACCATAGTATGATCACACACAATTACACTTGATCCCAAAAACTATTTATTAGAATTGAGTTCCGTTGTCAACAATAGATGTGAATTATGAAAAATATTTATTTATCAGTAAAAAAAATCAGTTCAAAAAACGTAAGCGTTCTTTTTAAAAATATTTCAGTTAAATAAGACCAAAGCAGTTTGTTTAAAAAATTGTAATTGTCAAATAAAAAGTACTATTGTTGCATTAGATCCATAACACTTAATTTTTCTAAAAAGCATATTCAAATGAACAAAATAATAATCATACATTTGGATTGCCGTAATCATATTATTGTTAACATAAAACCCAAAAAAACTATACTTTTGTCGAACAAACCATATATATATTGTTGCTACAACCATATTTTCATTTTTTAATTTGGAAATAATAATATTGTTACATCTCAACAATATTAATATTGCGACAATCATACTATTGTCAAAATTAAATTCAAAAAACAATACTATGGTTGCGACGAACATACTTTTTTTGCGAAGAACATATTAGTACCGTGACCATATAGTATTTTGAGTCAATCGGTAAAATAAATATGCATCTCCTTAGTTTTAGGCGCTGTAAACATTAGCACAAGTTGAGTACCTTTCTCGGCAGTGTCGTGTCGGGTGTACATATTGACATTTTAAGAGAACTGATCAATTAATATTGACATTTTTAAATATTGACATTTTAAGAGAAGTAATTAATTAATACTCTCTATTTCGTTTATCATTTCACGATGATGAGATCATCGATAAAGGATTTGAACATATCGCAATAAAAAGTTTTGTGGCTTCTGATGTTTCTGGTGACAATTTTTTTTCAATGTTACAGTAAAAGGCATTGAGAGTTTTTATTTCATTGGCGAACATGAGGAGTTGCATTTATCTCAAATGCTGTTCCCACTCAATAAAATTGAAAATAAATTTGTATTTAAGACAACTTAAAGGAACTTGTACCAGAAATAAGCAGGAAATAGTTCTGCTTATGTGATTTATACCTACTTATAGAAAAAAATTTCATAAATAAAATAATGAATTGGGTATGGAGACAATGCATTTGTCGATTTTTAAAAATGCACTAAATTTTCTCTGTTTTTATGAAATCTCTTAAAATATTAGATAAAAAATTTGGGAATACATGCAGTCAACAGAAAACTTCAGAAATTTTTATCGGTCCATTCAGAAAAACTTGATTTCCAACTTAAATGTTGTTTTCTTCAATAGCAGAAAGTGATGTTTGGGTCAGAATAGCATGAAAGCGAAAAATCAAAACATTATTACCCGAAATACAAACAATAACATTTTTTTAAAAAAGAATAATAATGCCATGCTGAAATTATAAATATCAATGTTTCGTCTTCGGAGATCTCTATTGAAATAAAGGACTGAATGGACACGAAGGGTTTGGTGCTAAAATGTTCTACACATATGGACCCAATAGAACATCGCCAATTCAATAGAAATAAGGAACATATTCTATTTTTTAATATATTCCATATAGTATTGCATTGCTACATATAAACTTTCTCAGCTTATGAAAAATAAGTGGGAGTTACGCTGTCAGTCCTTTTGGGGTTCAAAATATTTTTTTATTTTTCGAAGAAAACATCTAACCCATAAAAAATTTGTTGCACAGTTTAACAAATGTTTAACTTCTCGTAGTTTGAAAACTAATAAAACAAATATGGAAATTTTGTGAATTGTACAAGACGACCCAGTGTCGAGATGTATGGGGAGAGGTGATAAAAATAATACAAAAATTCAAATCAAGTGTACAATCTTTATTGTTCATTCGAAAGTACATTTTATGCCATTTATTTGTTGACTAAAATTCAAATATTGGCCGCAACTACGCCTTAGGGTGTTCATTTCTCGTTCTAGAATTTCGACCGATATGGAGTTAAAGACAAGCGTAATGTTGGCTTCCAAAAGCTGAACAAAGCTGGTTTGTCAGCATAGACTTTTGACTTTACGTAGCCTCAAAGAAAAAAGTCTAAATGTGTGATATCACACGATCAAGGCAGCCAACTCACCGGTCCAAATCATGAAATTAGCTGCTCTTCGAAATGACCTCACAATAGATCCATTGTTTTAGCAGCTGTATGTCAAGTGACACCGTCCTGTTGAAACCAAATGTCGTCAAGATTACGAGCTTTAATTTCAGCTAGCAAAAGTCCAATATCATGGCGCGATAGCAAGCACCATTCACGGTTACGTTTCGGCCATTATCATTTTTGTAAAAATTTGTACAGATGATGACTCCACCAGCCTTTAAACCGCACCAAACCGAGGTTAGTGTTAGTCTTTCCATGATAAAATGGCAAACAACTCAACTCACACGTAATCTGTACAAAAGCCCTATTGAAAAAAACCTCTACATTTATCGCCCGTTATGTGCGTTGAAACATAAATCGCGTTTTTACGACTTCACGATAACTAAGTCCGGATAGCAAAAACTCAAGAGATTAATCATTTGTTAGTAAAATGTCACAATTTGTTACAACCGTCTTGAGATCTTGAGTTTTATGCATAATTATTATTGAAGTTCAATAGTAAACGGCTACAACAAATTTCATTTTTTGTTAGAGATTTAAGTAATTCAGGACATACTCGTATTCCTATACATACACGAACAAAATAGTTTAGTTAAAGAGGCTTAAACCTTTTTAGACTAGCTTTTTATGAGATGTTAACCTGTAGGTTTACGAATGTGCTCACAGACTAAAGCAAATGTAATAGCAAAACCACTGTGCGACGGAGTTTTGAATAAGAAATCTGCATTAAATGAAAAACGACAGCGATAAACATACAGAGCAAACGACGGCCAGTCAGCAGGCTCAACAACGAGATGCGAGATGCCGCGATGTCTATGTCTGCTATTAAATGTGGGAAGCCATTGCTGAAACCTTATTTGAAACAACAACAAAGCACGAAGAGACACACACCCCTAAACAAGGGATATTCTCTAATAGCTGAAGCGTACTCACACACACACTGCGCTACACGAACACGTACACACTCTCATGCCAACCACAACTACTCTCTTGCTGAGCCCATGCAATGGATTTGCGGCCAGAAATCTATGAATGAAGATAAACACACACACACGCTAAACATGAATCGGGGCGATTTCCTTTGGGCTCTTTCGCTTACTGGGAATTTCCTAAGCCCAGTGATTGAGTAATGTTTCTCATGACAGCAGCCTGTGCATGTGTATGGGTGCGTGCGTGTGTGTGAGTGATTCAGTGTGTGCGAGTAGGTAACCCACAAACAACACAGAGCACAAATCTCTATGAAGTGAAGTAGGTAGACAAACGACGAACGAGACCAGGTCCTGGCTGGCGGTTGTCTCTTCACAGTTTCCATTTATATACTGTGCGCAAAACATTGAGTGAATCAGTTCCACCACGGATCTTAACGAGAACACACACAAATCTCACAAACGATTTTTGTTACGAAAATAATAAGAAAACTAACCGAGAAAAAAAAGCACCACAAAAGTGAAAGTGTTTCATATACACACAAAAACCATAAAAATATCCTCAATATTTTTGATACCAAACGTATTTTGACGTAAACGAGAAAAAAAAGAACAACAACACTTAGCGCCATTAACATGTCAACTTTGAACATGCATCCGCCACAAACCTACTCACGACTCTTCCGTCCATGGGATTGCAATTCCCGCAATGAAACTAATAAAACTCCAGAAAGGATTGAGGCAGCGCCCAAACCGTTGGTTAAATCGGAATACGGCTCGTCCACCGAAGATATGTCTGCTGCTTCGTCAACTTCGCTGATCAAGGCCGAGAATTTATCCTTCAGCGGCAATGAAAGTGATCGTGAATGTGCTTCATCTAGCAGTTCTTCCACTAAGTCGTACGATGAAAGTTTCAACAGCAGTCTGCCAATGGAAACCTCCTCGCCGTCGGTCACTTCAACGCATGTTGTCCACCAACCCATGAATTATACCAGTGCCGCTACTGCGGTTCCCACCTCACATCTCTATGGTTCTTTGGACAGTCACATGCATCATGGCACGGCAATGCATATGATGGCTCCATCAGCTAGTGATTTGTACTATGCAGCCGCCGCAGCTGCTGGATTACCCAATGTAGCTGCGACAACTTCTCCCTCAGCGGCTGCTGCTGCCGCCGCCGCTTATGCTCTGGATCCCTATGCCTTGAGTCTAATGGAACAGGAGTACGCTCGTGTTATGGCCGAGGAGGCCCACCTCAAAGCCGTCAATGCTCGCAAACAAAGACCAAAGAAGTTCAAATGCCCACACTGTGATGTGGCGTTCTCCAACAATGGCCAACTTAAGGGACACATTCGCATCCATACCGGCGAAAGACCTTTCAAATGCGACGTCGAGACCTGTGGCAAGACGTTCACACGCAACGAAGAGCTCACCCGTCACAAGCGCATCCACACCGGCCTGAGACCCTATCCCTGCAGCGCCTGCGGCAAGAAGTTCGGAAGACGCGATCACCTCAAGAAGCATATGAAGACGCATATGCCACAAGAACGACAACTGGGACCCGCCATTTTTGTGCCCATGTATCCTTATCTCTATGGCTACTAGATCGTGCAGAAAAAAAAGATGAAAAGTCGATACTGGCTTGGCCTCCCAACCTTCCTATTCCAATGTTCCTAAAAGGCGAATGAAGAAAAACGGAAACTGTAAGAAAAACGCGCTTGCACGCGTTAAAAACGCTACAAACACAACAACACTCAATTACCTCAATTATCCTGTACCTGGCTGAAAACTGCAACTGAAAATTCAGAGCTCAACTTAAAAAAACCACAAGCGTCTCTTTGCTTTACTACAAAGAAACAAACCAAGTACAAGTACAATCAAAAACGAAGAAGGAAAAAGAAAATATTTATTATTTCTATCATTTTTCCATTAACACTCATACACATACAATGTACATATGTACAAATATATATTCATTATTTACCTTAAGACAAGAAAAGCATAAAAACATCGTGCTCAGAAGAAGTTGAAATGTGTTTTTCCCCTTAGATTTTTGTTTTGTGTAAATATCATCTCATGGACATTTCAAAGTTTGCACCGTGTCAATGTAAATATGTAATGTATCGTTTTTTGGATACTTGCTCAGAACTCAACAAAAATCACTGTACAAATGTTTAGTTTGAAGTTTATTTTATTATTAGTTTTTTATTATTTCCCCTTATTATTAGTTTTAAGTTATTTTTGCTAAGCTGTTTTAGATGAAAATTTTGATATTCAGAAAAAATATACAAACAAAAAAGTTATGAAAATTACTCAATCTGTCTTTATCTTTTAAATCCTTTGCATGCGCTGTTTCAAAATGCCGTCGGCTTGGTAGGATTGGTTTTGAAGACAAAACAACAAGAACCTAAGACTACTGTGAACATTTTACAAAACGCTGTTAAATCCTGTTAATTAAATTGTTAATTACATTACTGACTAAGATTCGATCAACATAAATAATTAGCAGCTATTTTTAAAGTCAAACTAATAATCAGAATTAACAAACTGTTGAAGATTAGGATTTAAAACAATTTTGCCTCGTTATTTTTCCAGGTTATAGTAATGAGAGTATTTCCCCACGTTTTCAAAATCTTCGAATCCCGCTGGCTTAATAAAGAGTCACACTACTTGACAATAATGTATTTGTTTTGATTTAAAATAAGACTTATAATCCAATTCACATTGCGAATTATTCAAAATAATCTAAGCTTTTTATTTTTTTATTCTTTCTTGACTTTACTACATAACATGAAGTCATCAGTATATTTATTTTCATTGTGTTTCATCGCAGCAAAAATTAGAGCGGCAATCCACTTGGAACCTCCTTGATATCAGACTTTTATATGATTGTAACGGAAATTCAAGCTCGAAATTCTATGCAAATGCATATTTGGTTTTGCTAGCCTAAAAGTAACTTGAACTGAATATCTTCGCGAATCAACGATTTTAAGAAATGAATAATAAAATGTGTTAAAGCGATTCCCAAAATATGTTGGCATATCAGCTACCCCAGTTTCAAAATCACGGGTGACTGTCGGGAAGGTATTCTACTTTGTTTGTTTATAATTTTTTATGAAATGACAGAGAATAGATCTTATTTAGTAGGGACATAAATACTGTTATAAAATTGAACACACCCATTTCAATAGTAGAACTGAACATACCCCGTTAATGTCATATGAGTTTTGAAAGCTAACCTCAATAGCGTTAGTCTGTAACGAGATTTTAAAATTGTTTCAACTCTCATCATGGAGTGGTCAGATAATGAGAACCGGATCGCTGAAATGGCGCTTTTCAAGTGTGAAATGAAAAAAGCGATATTTTCAAAAAGCTCCGGCCACTACCGATGCATAAAACTGTTTGAGGAGACTGGAGATGTAAAAGACCGTCACCGGTCGGGCCCGCCCACGCTCTGCTCGAACACCGCATGTCATCAAAGCAAATCAAGAATTCACAGAAATCCGCTCCGAAAACAGAAAATCATGGCCCGTGGATGAACATCACGCAAAAGTCCATGAGTCGAATTATTAAAAAAGACTTGGGACTTGGGGCTTTCAAAATAGGATTGAAAAATGCAAACGTCTTTTGGTGAAGCAATTGTTCACCGATGAACAAAATTTTTACCGTTCAGGAAAAAATTAACATGCTAAATGATGGAGTGTATGTGCGGTCATCTAAGGAAGCAGCTGAACTTATCCCGAGGCTGAAAAAGGGTCATCAACCAGCTTCAGTCATGTTTTGGTGGGGTGTCTCTTACGATGGGGTCACTGACCTGCATTTCTGCGAGCAAGTAGTCAAAACATCGGCCAAAGTTTACCAAGAAACCGTTTTGGAAGCTGTTGTGAAACCTCTTAACAATTCCCAGTTCCAAAACCAGCCATGGACATTCCAGCAGGATTCTGCGCTGGCCTATAAGGCTAAAACGTCCCAGGCCTGGCTACGAAATAATTTTCCAGCGTTCATTTCCTCTGAAGAATGGCCCTCAGGCAGTCCAGATTTGAACCCATTGGATTACAAATTTTGGACGGTTTTGGAGGACAAGGTTTGTCACAAAAGATACCCCAACATTGGATCTCTTAAGACTGCTTTGGTTCGAGCTGTGGCCAATTTTCCAATGGACGAGGTTCGTGCAGCTATTGACAATTGGCCAGTGCAACTTAGGCGTGTGTAAAGGCAAAAGGCGGACATTTCGAATAAGTAGACTCTTTTTGGATACAATATACATCAATAAATTTACTTATAATTTGTTTTTCATAGAAGTAAGGTCCAGTGATTCCAAAGGTGACTGGGGAATAATTTGAGGGGTTTACATTGCCCAAAACCGACTATTCTGTTTATTCACATATTTATTCAAATGAAAATGTGCCTCGTCACTCATTATGCTTTTTCATGAAAATCGGGGTTGTCATGGGCGAGCTGTAACATCCTTTTAGCGTATGTACGGCAGCGTATATGGTATTGTGGAAGAATCTCTTGTGTCAACTCAATCTTAAATGGAAACAAATGCAAATCCTTGTGCAAAATTCTGGCCAAAGTTGTTATTTGAAGACTAAGCTCCTGAGCACGGCGTCGAATTGAGGTTGATGAATTGTTTTGAACACTTGCTTGAGCAGCAGTAATGTTTTCAGCCGATCTTGCAATGAGTTGTGGTCCATGCTTGGGCCTATCAGTTACAGACCCTTTTTCTTCGAAATCATTCACTTCATGATAAATAGTGCGTTTCCTTCTTTCTCATTGTCACAGTAATCGATGATTGATTTTGATAAAATGTTTTAACGATTAAGACACGTTGGTTTATCGAATATTTTTCCATAACAGATTTGACATGTCTCTACTTCACGACTGCCAAATATAAACCGTCAAGACTAATGTTTACCACAATGGCGGCAAAACTAAGTAGTATATCTTCCCGGCGGACACCCTGTACTTCTTAAAATCGAAACTTCCTTTGATTGACTCTGTTTTAAAATAATATTAAAATTAATTGTTATTCTTTGTTAAAACGTATATTTTCCATCATATTTTCGATTTAAGGTACCATTTTTATATAAAACAGAAATCTAGAAGCAATCCTTATTAAACATGGAACACATATATTTTATTCGAATTGTTGAAAACCATTAACGTAGCGTTTTAGGTAACCAACTAATAATCAATATTTTTTAAGTTCTCTCAACACGTGTCTTCTATTTAAATGTTAAGACAAGTTATCTTCAGCCGGCTAATCCCCGTTCAATATGTTTGTACACTTGTTGTCTTTAATGTATTTTTTAAAATTTTGTTTGTAGATTTAACTATTTAAAGTGTATTTTTAAGCGTTTAAAATGCAATTTTTATCTGCATAACATTCAGATCGCTTTCCTCAGAGTTTTAATAGAAATACTGAATTGTTTCCAAGTCTTAATTAATGCAACAGAGTATAGACTGTGGGAAACTAACAACAACGAAGTGACCATGAGATAAAAATTATGCGTTGGCATTCAAAGAAATTCTTTAAATTTTGTTGGTTAACTGGCGCCTTTATTAGGATCGGAAATATAATCTATGTATAGAATAAAACAAATAAATTGGATCAACGAATCCACATTGACTTGTTGTAATCAAATCGTCTACGTCCTTAATCTTCACTGCCAAAATTAGGGAATATTCGAGAATACTTTATTGATAGTGCAAAATTGTGGGGGCTTGAAAAAGAGCTCGGGATCCGGATGTACAAGTTTTAAAAGTATGACAATGCATTTACCAATTTTTAACGATTGGCCAACGTTTCACGAAAAAATATTATTTTGCCAGTACTTTTTCTATAAATGAACACCTCATCGTCAAATAAAAGAAAGAAAGTCAAAACACTTTTACCAAATATAACGCTGGCAAAGATTAGGTCCCTTTCTATTTGCGCTTAGAATCGTCGACTTCACTTTCATAAAACGCGCATATCTCTGGGAAGGAACACGTTTGGGGCATGGGATCGGTCTCATTCGATGCTCAGATGTTGCCCACATCAAAAAAAAAACAAAATAAAATTAAAATTGATTTTTTACCCTTAGTTCCCTTTCTCTATGCGCTGTCACATATAGATTTTATCACAGTGCCAGTAATGAATTTGTGATATAAAAAAATATATGCTCTTTTCCATCTATGAGTTCTTTTTTGGTTCTTTACAAATTAGTTGTCATGTGGGTGCTGCTGTTGGCCACGGCAATTTTTTTCTACTTTTCCCATCACTTTTTCGATTATATCGGACGGTCGTGATTTCGTGCACTTAGCTTTTCAAAAAACCATCAAAAAAACTTAAATTTGGTCCCAAATTCAGCGATCTGGTTGGCTAAACAATTTAGTTTTTTTACCTCACATTTCTAACGAATTCAAGTTGTAACAAATTTTTATGTTGCGGAGTGGCTTTCAACATTTTATTGAATGATCTAACATTCTAGGATATCAACTCGACTGGGATATCATCGACTGTTTCTCCATTAAAAACTTGGTAATGTCATGTCTTTTGTCAAATATAAAAAGGGTTTCACGTGGTATATACAAGGTGGCGCAAAACTTATCATTCAATTTTGTCCTTGAATAACTTTTGATTAAATAAAAAAAATTATTTTGAGTGCATCAATTAAACTTTTATTCATAAAACTTTTCATATTTACATAAAATACTCGTACATGTTTACATATACAATTTATTGGATTTATCAGCTAGATATTACAACTAATATTACTTACATCTTATACGACTTACAGCAATTTATTACAATTAAAAGTAATTACTTATATAGGGTGATCTATCCAGAGGTATTTTTTAAGAACAAAAAATATATAAAAATTCAAATTAACTGTGGAATCTTTATTGGTAATTTGAAAGGACATTTTATGGCATTTATTTTTTGGATATAATTTCCTTCAAATGTTGGCCGCAACTACGCCTTAGGCTTTCCATTCTGAGGGTCCAATTGTGGGTGACTCGTTCGAGCATTTCGACCAGTATGGCTTTAATGACACACGTAATGTTGGCCTCCAAAACCTGAATCGTAGCAGGTTTGACTTTGGACTTTACGCAACGTCTAATGGTGTGATATCACTCGAGCTAGGTGACCAACTCACCTGTTTAAAACGTGAAATTAGCTGCTTTTCGAAATGACCAATCCATTGTTTGAGCAGCTGTATGGCAAGTAGCACCGTCCTGTTGAAACCAAGTATCGTTAAGATTACGGGTTTCAATTACAGGTAGCATACAGATCGATATCATGGCGCGATAACGAGCACCATTCACGGTTACGTTCCGGCCATCATCATTTTTAAAAAAAATATGCAGCGATGATTCCACCAGCTTAAAAACCGCACCAAACCGTGGTTTTCTCTGGGTATGATGGTACCTCTTGAACCTTTTCTTGTTGCTCTTCAGCCCAAATGAGGCAATTTTGTTTATTGACTTTGGCTGTGAGCCAGAAATGAGCTTATTCAGTGAACAAAATTTTTGTCGAAAACAGCGGATCTTCTCGTTTCTCTCCGAACGCTTCCGTTAAGATTCTGCCGCCAGCGTTAATACACACTTGTTACCGTTTCTTCTCATTTTCCATGACATTCCACAAGATTTCAAGTGATAACCCAATCGAAAATTCTCCTTAAGGTTTGTGATTGTCCAAGGCTTGTTAGCAAAACCCCGTGACTATAAGTATCCCCAAAGATAAAAGACTGGGATGGTTAAATCGTACGATCCATGCCAAATCTCCAAAACGGGAAATTTTGAGATGAAGAAACGCCATAATGACTCGTGCTGTGTGTGCTGTTGCACCGTCTTGTTGAAATCATAAGTTTAGCAAACCCCGCTCATCCAATTCCGTTCTTAATGATGCCAACAGCCACATCAGTGATGTTCTCAACGGAACGACAAGTCCGACAAGACCGCGCCCTTTAAGGTCTTGTCTAGTTCCAGTCTGTTCGTGGCAGGCAGCTAAGAGCCTGAATGATTGCCCAGTTAGCACGACCCGATTAGGAAATCGATGTTGAAACTCACGCTGCGCTATAACTACCGACCGAATACTGCTGAAAAATTCGATACAATTGTTCGACGCTTTTGCAAAGTAAAGCGCTTCGTTGCTTGTCCGTTTGTATTCCACGTCTGTCTAATTTACAAATGTCAAATATAATTGACGTTCGACGACATTTGCAGAATTTATAAAATCATCCGGTAGGGGGCTAATTCATATGGACTTTTAGCTGTTATAAAGAATAAAGTCTTATTATTCCTTGATGTCTGACCAAATTCTTTTCATGACATTCGGACCATGTTCCTGTTGTGTAGCTGGTGCGCCGGTTAACTTTCGAAAGGACCAATTGTTTTTAAATTTAAAATTTTTACAAAACTCCCAATTCAATCCCATAAATTGGACATATTGCCACACACATTCTTGTACTTCTCACACAAACGTATTCTTCTAAAACCATTAATACTTTTCACTATATATGTGACAGCGCATAAAAAAGGGGACCTAAGGGTAAAAAAATCAATCTTCATTTTTTTTTTTGATGTGGACAACATCTGAGCATCGAATGAGACCGATCCCATGCCCCAAAAGTGTTCCCTCCCAGAGATATGCGCGTTTTATGAAAGTGAAGTCGACGATTCTAAGCGCAAATAGAAAGGGACCTAATCGTTAAAATGGCTCTCCTGAACAAAACTGGTTTTTAACCTTAGGTCCCTTTCTATTTTGCGCGTCACATATTAACAATACTATTCGATATAACAAAAAATTAATGATTAAGCATTAAGTCAAGCTTGGTAATACACATTTTTTTCCTAGCTACGCCCTTTCTGATATCACCCACACACATAACCCTATTGTAGTGCACAGTAGAACCAACATAACATGACACGCCCCATCTTGGCACCTTCTTTGCAAATGACCATTCCACCTACTTTTGGCACTCGCCTACTAGTTTTAACACTGTTCATGCGATTCTGCTGAAAATTAGTTATTAGAAAATCGATTATTAGTTAGACTAGCTGAACGTTTAAAGCCTTTGCCAAGCTCCCTCTTGCAATTCCAGAAATGACATTCTCCTAGCGTACCTTTTCCCCTAATGCATGAAATTCGCTTTAATTGTTATTCTGCAATATGTATATTTAATCTTTATACACATGTGGGTTAGAAATGGTTGCCACGCCCTATTCTAGTACCTCCTTCACATACGCCCCAAAAGAGATTTCATTAAAATCACTACGCTTCAAACAATTGTGGTTCTGAATACGAATGCTGTACAACTAAACGACAGAAAGTTTTTAATCTTGCCACGCTCAATCCGAAATTTGGTAGGAATCGAATGTAAAATGTGACTTTAAAGCTGCAGATTCAAAAATCTGTAAGGAAATTTGTATTGTGCTATAGTATGGACCTATGTGGTCCACTTTTATCACAGTTTATAAATGATCACTTATATTGTACCATGCTAAATTTAGACGTGATCGGGTGTTATTTCTTGCTTCTAGAGCTGCAGGACCCCAAATAGGGAGAGAAATTTGAGTGGGAGCAATTCGAAAACGTAGGCCAATATTGACAAATTTGACCAGATATGGTGTTCGTCACTCGACATGCTCTGTGCGAAATATGGCTTTTAGGTTCTGAGTTTCATCAAAATCGGTTCATAATTGCGTCTTGCATAATGATAGATGGACAGAAGAATGGAGGATATGAATGGCTATAGTTCAAGAAGTTTTAATCTCTTAGCGATATTTTTGTCATCAGCAGCGACATTTTCTCATGACATTTTCTCGTACAAAGACTTCTCGAAATTAGGAAATGTATTTTAAACAAAGATCAGTTAGAAAAAAAATTAAAGAGTAACGAACTTTGGTTAATGGAGTAAAGAGTGTTGGCCAAATTATGACTATCAGCGAATTGTGACTTTACAGAATTTTAAGATCTGCTTTCTGTAAAATCGGAAAAATATGCCGCCAATGTTCGACTATGACAAATTAAAAATCCTGCAAAAAATCGTCGCGCAGTTTAACATAAAATTAATAATACTGATCCGTTAAAACTTGAATCTGAAAACTTATATCTGATAAACAGATCTTTTTATTCTACAAACACCGTCGCCAGGTTCACATATCCTCGGCAATTAGTCTAAATTGTAGTGTCTAAATGTTTCCAAACTCATCTGCCAGAAGCTATACATCACAAACTGATGACTTTTTGAATGACCGGCCTGTGACTTGTGTTAATGGAAGATATTTCTTTCGAATTTTAGCCTTTAACACAATTACATAGCATTTACCTAGGCACCAATTGTATTATCCAAGAAGGACTCATATGAAGCTCCTATTCTTGAATTAAGAAACAGACGGATGCACGGCGGAACAAAGACTCTCCACTGCTTGAAAGTGAACCATGCAAGTGTTCATTCATTTATTCCGACTACTTTTACCTTCATATTTTAGAAGGCGTTACCAAATAGCATACAAACTGCAAACTATTAGCTGCTGTTAATAATCGCATTCTCTAATAGATTTTGCATATAATTTAGTTGGAAAGCAGTTGGAAATTCCAAACAAAAAATTCTGCTAATTTGTGATGATTATGGCAATTTTCCGGCAGGACGAAAGGACAACAAACAATCTTGTCGGCGGCATGATTTTTTGAATTTTCCAAACCTTTTGTTGTCCAGAAAAAAACCCTTTGATCGTTTAACGATGATTTCCATTCATTCATAACTGAGACAGAGCAGGAACTGCATTTACAACCAAACACGGGAGAGCGAAAAGAGTTGTGATCATTAGTCAAATGTGCGTGCACTGGTACATGAAACGAGCCGAGCGTCGTCACGTTAAGGACATCTCACTTTTTCGCCCTTTTACCCGATGTGTAGGAGCAGTTGCTGACTTAAGGAAATGTTTGAAATGGCCAGTGATCCTAATCACTCGCTCGCACACGCCGGCCGCTAAGTTCCCCCTTGGCATGGCTTTGGCTAAGACTCGGCTCGCCGTAGACCTGGTTTTAGAACGGATATAGATTTATAAAAGTTCCTGTAGGAAATTTTATGCCACTAATCCTAAATCCGGAGATTTTAAAATCCCCAACCCCAGACGGCCATAGGCTTGATCAAAATAATCATCCGATTAAATCTGCCTGTGCAGATTGGGCTTAATCAAATCTTGCTTGGGTGTAGAAGCGATTGCGCACACGCGCTCTCTTGGTTAATCGAAATTCATAATCGTTTGCTCGGTGGGTTTTAGATATTCGAAGGTTGACCGCGCTGATTGATCCGCAGCGACTTTGGATTGCTATGGTTGTGGCCAACACATTGCCGTGTTTGCGGTTTATTCTTAGTCGTGGTAAAGTTTGAAATGGGTTTCCTTAAGCTCAGCTCATCAGATCTAGCAACGAACATCGAAATCTAATGATTTATTTGCTCGTTTTTGGATTACAATAATGGAAAGCATCGTGGAATTTGAGACATCGCTAATACATGCCTTGTCCAATTCTTAATCGATCGCAACTGTACTCGCGCGTACTTGGAAATGTGAAGATTTTCGAAGACGCACTTAAAGTCTCTTTAGACAATGTAATCTTGTAACAGCGACTGTCCAAATATGTATGTGGCTTAAAAAAATTAAAATTTTTAAAAGCAAAGGCATTTTATAGAATTTTTTTTGTAAGCATTTAAAATTTTTTTAGAAATACTCGTTATAATAAATTAATTATTATTATTGCTCAGGTTTTGTCAAGGACCAACCCTAAAAATTTGATCAAGTGGACAATTCGTAAATTTAACTGGGCCGAAGCTTTTGTACTCTCCACCATGGATTGAATTAAAGCAGGGCAGTGACATTTTTGGGGGATATGGTTGTTAAAGCGGCCCATAGTAACGAGACACTTGACCCCCTTCGGGTCAATCCGGTGCTTAGAACCTGCTGTCGTGGGATCGTGGGCGATATGGATGTTGGTGGTGGATCCTTGTTTGGCAGAACTGCATTCTTTGGCCCTATGAACCTCAGTCTTGTTCACATTCATGAATTTCATTGTTTTGGAGAACCCATATGTCCATTGTTGAGGAGGTCCTAGGAAGCCCGTATCGGTTCCCAAATAAGACAAATTAAAAAAGTCAAAGAATATTGAGATTTGTGGGACAATTTCACTCATATTGAGCAAACATAGTCACTATTCGAAGGGTCTCATTTTAGGCACTCTACATACATTTTACACATGGGGCATGTTAAACATAGTAAAGCCGTAGAATTAAAGTAAATTTTAATTAATGAAATTGTATAGTTTTTTTAAAATCCTTATGTCCATAATTCAAGGCGGCCGATTTTTGAGCCGGTCCGAGTTTCAACTAAGCACAAATCTTGAATAAGGATACATATTTGGATTTGTAAGAATCTGTCACTGTTTCTGGATATCCATTTGTCACCGAACATTAGGGGGCGTTTTATGAGCACCAGGGCCCAGTGACTACGCCCATTTATGCGAAGGTACATATATGTCTTTCACTTTCAAAAGCTGAATTAAAAATTAGTTTTAAGTACCACATCGCCAACTATAATACGAGGGCGACCGTAAAAGTAACTGGCCCAACATAAAAAGAACCGTTTTTTGGAATTATTATTATTTATTTTTCAACATAATCTCCTTCCAACTCAATACACTTCATCAAACGTTTTTCAAGTTTTTTAATTCCATCCGAAAAATAAGATTTTTCAAGACCTTCAAAATATGCCTCAGTTTCAGCAATAACCTCGCTATTGGACGAAAATTTTTTTGCCACCGAGAAATTTTTTTAAATTTGGAAACAAGAAATAATCAGAAGGAGCTAAATCTGGACTATATGGTGAATGCGGAGCAATTTCAAATCGTAATTCGGCCAGTTTTTGTTGAGTTAAAAATGCATTGTGTGAAGGAGCATTATCTTGATGAAATAGAACTTTTTTTTCTAAATGCGGTCGTTTTATCTTGATTTCTTCACTCAACCGATCCTATAATGCACAATAATATTCACTATTTATAGTTTTTCCTTTCTCAAGATAATCAATAAATATTATACCCCTTGCATCCCAAAATACTGTGGCCATTACTTTTCCTGCTGACTTAACAGTTTTCGCCTTCTTGGGACCACTTTTACCAGCTTCTATCCATTGTTTGGCTGTTCTTTGCATTCTGGGATGAGGTGATGGATCCATGTTTCATCAACAGTTATGAATCGGCGCAAGAACTCTATTGGATTACGCTGATAAATCGCTAAAAGCTCCTCGGAATTTGTCCAACGGACGACAAACGCGGCACCCAAAGTCAAAAAACGCGGCACCCATCTTGCGGATAGCTTTTTCATGTGGAGTTCATCATGTAAAATACTCCAAACTTGTTTTTCGTGCATATTAACAATATCAGCAAGTTCTCTGAGCTTTATTCGTCTATCTTTAGTCACTTCATTAAATATTTTTCTAATGTTTTCAATATTAGTAGCAGTTTTCGGTCTTCCAGAGCGTTGTTCATCTTCCGTACTTGAACGACCCATTTTAAATTGTTGAACCCAGGATTTCACGGTGGAGTATGATGGTGCATTATCACCATGAACAGAATCCAATTCATCTTTGATTAATTGTGGCGTATAACCTTTCAAATAAAAGTGTTTAATTACCGCACGAAACTCTTTATTTTCCATTTTTCAAAAATTATAAAACTTGTTTACTTCAATAAGCTGTAACAAAGAAAATAATCATTAAATATTTCGGAAATTTTGACAGATGGTTTACAAAAGATTGCTTTAAAAAAAAAAGTTGCTAGTAAAACAGAAAATGTGCCAGGCCAGTTAGTTTTGCGGTCGCCCTCGTACATACTTATATTTCTGGTCTAATAATGAAAATGCGAATATTTATCATCAAAAATGGTTTTATTGGGTTTCAAAGTAGTCTCCAGCATGGTTTATACACTTTTGCATGCACTCAAACCAATTGTCAAAGCGCTTTTCCACTCCGATTGAGACACCTCCCAAACATGGAACGCTTCAACAGTATCTTCTGGCGACGAAAATCGTTGACCACGCCCTTTTTTCTTGATGTGTGGGAGTAAAAAGAAGTCATTAGGTGTCAAGTCAGTGCTGTACGGCGGGTGACCCATCAATCCGACGTTTTGGCCGGTCACGTGTGAGAGCTCGCATTGTCATCTTCTCTTGTAAGTTTTTCGTATTTCTCCGAAGACTTCAGGCAAACAAATTGTGGTGTACCACTCTGAATTGACCGTCATACGTTGCTCAAGCGAAACAGTCGCCACATGACCAGTTTTGCAGAAGAAACAGGCAACCATTTACTTCGAAGTTACTTCTTCCACGAACAACTTTCGTTGGATTTGTCTCGTCTTCGAAGACCCACACGGTCGATTACTGTTTTGCTTCGGGCTCATACGCATAGATCCATGATTTGACGATCGTATTTTTTCAAAATTTCTTTGCGCCGAGCGACACGAGCCTTTTTTTTTGAGCGATTGTCAAATTGTTCGGGATCCAACGAGAACAAACCTTTTTTACGGCCAGGTGTTCATGCAACATCGATTGCATGCTGGTGGAAGAAATGCCCAAGGATGCCTCTATCTCACGGTATGTCACATGACGATCTTGCATTATCAGTTCACTAACGGCATCAATGTTCTCCGTTTTTGGACGACCTTCACGACCTTCGTCTTTGAGCGAGCGTCGGCCACGATTGAATTTATTAAACCAGTTTTTCACAGTGCTATAGGATGGTGCATCATCGCCATACAAATATTTAAGTTCATCGATGCACTCTGTCGTGACAATCCACGTCGAAAGTTGTGAAAAATGATCGCACGAAAATGTTCACGAGTTAATTCCATCACAACACAAATGATGGTCGTATGTCAAAACGTTCTTAGTACGTTTATGCTAAAAAAAAGTCAAACTTTCCAATGGAAATGTCAGATGGCGCCAGGCAACACTTGGTGTTGCCTAGGCCAGAAATATATATTTAGCACACAAAAGTGATTGCAATGCCCCATTTTAATACCTCCCACATAAACGACCTACTAGATTAAATTATAATCTGTGCGCTAGAGGAAATGGTCCATGAAATGATTGAAATCATAGTGTTAGGTCAACACTACACATATACCCTCACCAGATATCTTTCTTTTTATATACAATTTTTTCCTATGAAATGATTTTTTAAAAATCTCGAATAATTTTTTTCTCTTTTTTTATAAAATTTACTGTTGCTGAGTCTCTTTTTAAAATTTCCCCGCAAAAACACTCTTCATCATAGAGTGGAGTGTTCAGGACCCTGCAATTTAGCGGCCTTTTTCCCCATTTATCTCTCCTTTTTGTGGACGAACCTTGGTTAAACTTGAGGCACTTTACATCTCCAAATGAACAAGGTTGTTGAAGAGACCTTTAGTCCCGCGTGGCTCATTATTAATTGTCAATTGTTGTTCTTATAAAAACTCTTTTTATAGAATAACATCTCGGTGCGATAGAAAGGTACAAGTGTAGAGCAGAGCAGCAGTAGAAGATTGGAATTATTTTCCGAGTCGAGGCATACGATAATAAATGTATATTTTCCATGCACTTAACTTGAGGCAGTTTTCATCAAAGGGAAATTTCTTTGGAAAATTTCGAAAAAAAACAATGGAGCGTTTGACAAATACCTGCCCACCAAAGAAGCGTAAAACCTTAAAAAATCAGGTGTTGGGACTGTGTCAACAAGTATTTAATTTAAGACTTAGGAATGCATAGGTCCAATTTATTTGATCAACAATTAAAATGACAGATATCCATGAATTAATCACACATGGATACCATGGAAAACGCAAACATACAAGTACGATGCTCCTAAATCAATAGGATCAGACAATTTGTTACACTTGAAATTCTCATGAAAATGTCCACAAACGTCTGGACGACAGGTGACATTTCATCAGTTCACCTCAACCATCCACCGACCGAATCGGTTGACAAATAGTGACGTATAAATCATAGCTCGCACACATATTCAATCCCTACCGAATGCCTTTGAATGCCGGTTTCCCGATACGACTATAACGAATATAAATTAATAACGGTTATTAATAATACAATTATTTGACAATGCGAACGATAATCGGGTCACAAGTTTCGAGGGACTTAGAGGCACTTCTTGCATGGTCAGCGAGGGAGGAACGAGGAACCCCTGTGGCGCTATATCAATAGAACTAATCGAAGTTCGTAAAATATCTATGTACGAGTATGTCCCACAATGGGACGAAGGATGTTAGTTGTTGTTGTCTGTTAGTTGCCAACTACGAAGACGTCACTGTGTCTGGGAATGTTCTCACACACTCGCCTTGCCTCACAACGAACTGCACTGCACTACAGCAGCAGGACAATGCGCCAGGGGCTCATCTAACAGGTAGGTGATATTTTGCACGCCCCTATCAACCGAGTAGTGAATCCCTTTCTTCTTTCTTCCGTTAAACAATGAATGCCAGCCGACGGACGGACGGGTGGATAGCAGCGGACAACGGCAGACAATGTGGCAACAACAAGTACTCGTAAGTTGCAGGACAATGCAGCCTCACTGGCACTGACATCGCTACAGATGCACATTGTTCTGGACAATTTACTAGCCAGACTTGTCGATGATATCTGCACTCAGCCCTTAGAGTCAATTGTTTTAGGAAAAAATCAGTTAAATTTCTATTCAATCTTGGCCAGATACGATTATTTTTGGGCAATTTTTCTTGTGAGATCATCGCAAGGTGTCACAATCGCCTTTACGTCTGCCTATCTGTCTGTCAAATGCTATTGTCCGATCCCGAGTTTGGCAAATACGAGTACATGTGGCCAGTATTGCCTTGGGCCGTTTGCTAGGATGAATGGTATCTTTGAATAATTGTTTGGGAGCGTGTGTACACAGACAACATGTCTGGAAAAGTGTGAGAAAATCTGGATTAAAGCAAATAAAATGTAGTTAAGGCGAGAAAACCCTCCCGTAATGTTGCGGTTAATGGATTCCATACATTTGACCTGATTTGTGTTGAATGTTAGATTTTTCTTTTCAAGGACTAATAACACTCGACACTCGAAAATCAGGACACGTCTTTTTCGCATTTATGTTTCAGGGAATATAATCAGATTCTTTCTTTTATGTAAGAATTAGACCCAGTTTCAAAGGGAAACCCCTTGCTTAATTATTGTGCTTCAGAAAATCATAAAACACAAATAAAAAAGTCGGATGAGCAGATTATCAGATAGAAATACACTACTCGGAATGTCGGTCCTAATATGTGACTTTTAATGGGGCAGGGGTACATTTTTTTTGTGGGCTATACGAATACAAATACCAATGCGGTACAAATTCACCGGGGGTAATGCAAAATTTGGTCGAAAACGTATATAAAATGTGTCTTATAGAGCTGCAGGTGAAATCGGGAAGGACCGTTCTATGGGGGCTATACGAAAATAAAGATCTTTGTGGTGCAGTATCGCTGGAGTTTGAGCACGCTTGGGTTTGAACTGTGGTTTCTTGAACTTCAGGACCTCAAATTGGGAGGAAACATTGTGTGCGGTTATTTCAAAACTTTGATATGGTTTTATTTCACCACAATTCTGTTCACTCATAAAGATCTTTATAAAATATGGACGTTCTTTCAAGATTTAGAGATTTTAGAGAAAATTGTCATAAAATTCTACGAAAATGTATCCACATTATTCTGCCCGTCCGTCTCCATGTTTACTCAAAGTTGTATAAAGTATGCTGTTAGAATCGGACTGAAATTGGTGATCGGTCCCATGAGCACTTATCGGCGAGAACACGGTCGTTATAAACCATTTGTCATTCCATTTGCAGCACCTCGAAATATTTCAAGGGGTATTCCTCGGAGCCGAGTATTTCTTTTGACGGTCGTCTTAAAATTTTCCCACTATGCTACGTTTTGCTAGAAAATAATTGCAGAGCATTTTGTCAAGCGACATAAAACCGGTCTAGTTTCTATCGGGGTGTATTTTATATACTTATATAACATATATACTGGCATGTTTTGTCATATCGACATTAGTTCGCGAGATACATCCTTGAAATTTTCGCACTATGCTACGTTTTGCTAGAAAATAATTGCAGAACATTTTGTCAAGGGGCGTGAAACCAGCCTATTTTCTATCAGGGTGTGTTTCATATATAACATATACGAGTATACCGGCATCCTTTGTCATATCGGCGTTAGTTCGCGAGATACATCTATCCAATGTTGGGGGGTTGTATTTGGCGATGGCAACGCCCTTTTGTTCAATTTTAACTCAATTTAGTCTTTATTAACACGCTAATCATTGGTTTTATTCTGTTAAGACATTTTGGACGTTAGGTCTATTACTTTGGCCATATATGCGATTTGTTAAGGGGCGTGAACTTCCAGGATGAGTTTCGAGCCATGCACACATCACTTGTTCTAAATATCATCGTCACATATCTTTTCATGCGACATTCAGGTTGTGTGGGCGGTCCTAGCCCCTTGCCCAATTTTAAATAGTCTAGAATAATTTCATAGTTTTTGGTTTTATCCTGTTAACGTCCATTAGTTTGGCCATAAATGCATTTTTTTAAAGGGGCGTGGCATCGCGACACCCCCGAATATTCTTATATGATCTAGCCATGTCTGTCCTTCCGTCCGTCTGTGTGTCCGTTAAAAGCACGATAACAGTCACGCGAATCAACCTAGAATCCTGAAATTTAGCATGATGGAGCCGAAAGCGGCTCAGGGGGAAAAAAGTTTCCCTTTAAGGAACTAAAAGTTCATCGGCACTACATGTTTTTTAGTTTTTGCTTAAAATATAGCTTAAAATGTGTTAAATAAGTACTATTAGTAGCGGCGTACTATGAATCTCAAAAAAGGGTATAGTGGCTGGACGTTTTGGCTCATGTGGCCCAAAAAACGTCCCGCATAGTCAAAACTTAAATAAAAGCAAATTCTGCTAGTTTTGGCTGATATCAGGGTCGTACGATCCAAAAACGTACCATTTTTTAGCTTTATTAGCGTAATAACGGTAGAGGGTTTTAAAGGCTTAACGAGTGTGAAATTAGCCATCATTTTTGGTTCATTTGAAAAGCGCTTCCTTCTGAAAATCAGATTTATTGTGGAGTTCTGTCGTATATCACTATTAAATTTTTAGGTGCTTTAAATTTAAATTTAATCATTGCGTGACGAGGAGAAATCCAAAATCAATAGTTTCAAAGAGTCAGGACTAACACTTTTATTAAGTAGCACAAAAACGTATAATAGAAGGTGCCAGTTGCACCCAATTTTCATGTAGAAATAATACTGAATACTGAAAACTATTAAAAAATTAGAATGGTTGTTATAGCTGCTGATAAGAGAGATACTTTTTTTATGCGTCATTTTTCACGACATCGCGACCAAAATGAAGGGAAAAGCTGGTATGTATCAACACTAAAATGAGTTATACGTGAGTTGCTATATATATTTCGGGTATGGCAATAATATTTTTATTTTCAAAATATGTGACGCGCAAAATATAAAGGGACCTAAGGTTAAAAACCAGTTTTGTTCAGGAGAGCCATTTTAAAGATTTGGTCCCTTTCTATTTGCGCTTAAAATCGTCGACTTCACTTTCATAAAACGCGCATATCTCTGGGAGGGAACACTTTTGGGGCATGGGATCGGTCTCATTCGATGCTCAGATGTTGTCCACATCAAAAAAAGGAAAAAAATTAAAATTTATTTTTTTACCCTTAGGTCCCTATGCGCTGTCACATATTCTCCTTTAAGATCAATACACTTTTTCATGCGCACAAACCAATTTTTGAAACACTTTTTCCACACCGACTGAGACATCTCCAAGACATTATTTTTTAACGATTCAACAGCTGCTTTGGGCGATGAAAAACGTTGACCACGCATTTTTCTTTACGCTAGGGAATAAGAAGAAGTCATTGGGTGCCAAATCAGGGCTATACGGTGGATGGCCCATCAATTCGACATCTTGAGTGGTCAAATAGCTCATCTTTTCAGCTGATGTGTGAGTGCTCGCATTGTCGTGATGCAAAATGATTCGTCTTCTCTTATTATCTTTCCACATTTCTTTTGGCAAATAGATGGTCGTATACCACTCAGAATTGACCTCCTATGTTCCACTAAAGGCCCTGTGACAACATGGACGGTTATGCCGAAAACACGCAATCATTTGTTGAAAGATCCATACGGTCAATTGCTGTTTTGTTTCAGGTTCATATACATAGATCCATGATTCATCTCCTGTGACAATGTTATACACTGCCTTTGAGCTACCGCAGTTATAATTTTTCAACATCCTTTGCACCAATCCATACGTTACATTTTTTGAGCATTCGTCAAATTATGCGAGACCCAGCGAGAATAAATTTTTTAACGGCCAAATCAAGATGCAATATCTTTTTGATGCTTTTCATGCTAATGCCCAAGTATGCCTCAATCTCACGGTATGCCACATGTCGGTCTTGCTTAATCAGTTCACGCACCGAATCGATGGTTTCTGACAAAGTGACCGAAGTTGGACGTCCTTCACGAAGTTCATCCTGGAACGGCGTCCGAGACTGAACTCTTGGTACCAGCGATTAACAGTGGTTTATGATGGTGCTTCATCGCCAAAAGTCGAAACAAGTTGATTTAAACACTCTTGTCTCGATAACCCACTACGAAAATTGTAAAAAATCATCGCACTAAAATGTTCACGGGATAATTCCATTTTTTGACTGAGATGAATTTTTCGACACACTGTAAACAAAACAATTCGCCCTCAAACGACAAAACGTTCTGAGTGAAGTTATGCTAAAATATGTCAAACTTTTTCAATCGAAGTTCCAGCTTGCATCTGGGAACACTAGTATTGTCAAGACCCGAGATATAAATAGCAACCCTCGTATGCGTCATTGGACAGCAACAAACCCAGATGTGCTTCAAGACACACAATTGCATCCGCAAAAAAATAGTATGTGGTGTGGTTTTCATGTCGGAGGTGTGATTTTGTGTATTTTTTCGTCGATAAAAACAATCGTCATGTTACCGTAAATGGAGAGCGCTATCGTGCCATGTTAGAAAATTATTTTTGGCAAGAGTTGGATGAGCTTGACATCGCCGACAAGACAGTACCACTAGCCACTCAGCATGCGTTTAAATTGATTTACTGGAAGGCAAATTCGGTGAACTTGTTATCTAGAGAAATGGTCGAATGGGCACCTCGTTAATGCGAGGCCACATAAATTCATTGGTTTATGCCAACAACTAGACGAGCTCAGAGACAATATTAAACGCGAAATTACCAACGTTCCGGTCGAAATGTGTGCAAGAGTGGTGGATAATTGGGTCCAATGAATAGATCGCTGTACACGGGCTCATGGTGGTGATATGACCAAAATAGAATTTCATTCTTAAAATGTAACATTTGCACTACACCTGGAATAAATTTGAACTCTATATCTTTTATATTCTGAGTTTTATTAATATATAAAATTGTTCTGTCCTTAATGAAAAACACTGTACAGTAGCATTTTTCATTAAAACAGCATTTATGCCACTTGTCCAGCCAAAGCCACGTCCTTTTTCCAAGCGAAGCAGACCGTCGCTATACTGGAGTACATACATGCGTCGAGCTGTATCCCGACATGAACTCATAGAAATACAACGATTGCGCTGACTTGGATATGTTCGTAGAATGAAAACAAACGCTCTAGCCAGTTAGTCGTTCAATAATAACTACCACGGAAGGCGCAGACAAAAAATACCAAGGCTCCGATGGACAGACCAAGTGGAGGTGATGCTAGAGTTTTTGGTAGTGGGAACTGGAGAAAACATAACCAAGACCGAAGTGCAAATAAAATAAATGCACTCATCACACTCGTATCAATAAGAGGTTGTGGAACCAGCCTAAGGACATAAGGCTATCGCTGCCTAAGGACAAACGAGTGAGTATGGCTGTCGCTGCCTAGGTGATGTCTTCCTTGAAGAACGTATCTGGTTTTAGAAATATTCTAGTTTTTGGAATTTACGGGCGAAACAATATAAAACGTTTACCGATGACCTCTGAAAAACATAGTATGGCATTTGTGCTAAAGGTCTTCTGCTGTTATTACTGTACTTTCAGGATTAAAACAAAAAAACGGGCGATCTTATCGGCAGCCGTAGCAAGAAAAAAACGAGAAATATCCGAATGGGACATATGTTGCAAACACCTCATGATTGGTAATTTTCCAAAATCTTTTAAAATTTAATTTGATTATTTTGTTACGCTAATGATGTCGCACGTCATCCTTGTTATTACATATTATTATTGCAACAGGAACGAGTGTGTTTGTATGCGTTCTCTCGGTTTGTTTTGAAAAGGTATTAAGATTATGTTCCCGAAAACCAAGCCACATTTCCATGGCGACTCACAAGCGTGCATACTCGAGCAGCATATGTAAGGGATCTACGAGATAAATTAGCTCTAGAAATACACCCAAAACCACAATTAATACAAACTGAAGCATTGTCCTGAGCGCCTTTTGTTATGGTTGCTGTTGTTGGCCGATTGCATTCCGAAAATGTCCTTATGCAAGATATCCTCAAGTACTCGCATGTGTGACGTATGTATGCGTCGGTGAATGTGCTTGTATTGGTTATTGCATACTGTTGCGTATTCAGTGTCCGGCAGGATTCATATCTGGGAAATATGACTGGCGTCAGGATTAACGACAAACGTGTGCACACTCACTCACATACATACGAACGAACGAGCACATAAGGGCCCAGATAAAGAGCTCATTAGTCGGGAAAATAGGAAAAACGTACATTCGCTGAGCAGCCAAAGAAAAACATACAACGGATGAATAAGAATAACAAATATTTTAGTCTGGAATTTCTTTTTTATCTCATTTGTCAGATTAAATGCCGAGACAATCAACTTAACCGCATTTGGGCGAGTGTTTATGCAGATAATGACATCGTTTAGCGGTTTCCTGGACATACCCACTTTTCCGCTAAAGTATGGGCAGTAACAAAAGCACAAGAAAGCCATACCTTTGTGGTTTCATGCCTTGTAAATACCCAAGATACGGAAAATACCGAGAAACAGAGTGCGTAGAGTTGAATAATATTACGCTAGCAGAAAAGTGCAACGTGTCGTGCATATGAGACAGTCCAAACGAAGTCATCTAACATCGTTATACGCGATGTAGTCTGGTACTTGTAATGGTTTCAGTTACATCGTCGTGAGTTCTGGGTAGAATTGAGTACAAATTAAAATTTAAGTCACTGGACGATTAATTGTATACCCTCCAGCAATGCATTAAGTAAATAAGCAATTTGACATTCCGTTTTCACCACCTCGAATTATTGATCGGGTCATCGTATAAAGTATATAAATATGTTCTAACGTTTTGAAACTCTAACACGATATAGCCATATCCTTCTGTCCATTCGTGTGACTGTTGGAATCACGTTGTGGTTAGAAGAATTAATCTAGGATGTTAAAATTTTAAAGGATGATGGCTTATAAGCCTTTTGGTATTAAAAATAGACGAAAACAGCATAAGGAGAAAGTTTTCCTTTAAGAGACTAGCAAAAAAAAACATTTTTTTTAATAAAGTAAGCCCTTTTTATTAAAAATATTATATTTAAACAAAACCAAAGCAGTTTGCTTGAAAAAATTTAATTTCCATATAAAAAATACTAAAGTATAATTGCATTGTTCTACAAAGATTATTCAAATGAAGAAAAATTACAATCATACAGTATGATTGCCTTAATCAAATTATTGTTAACATAAAACCCAATAAACAGTAATTTTGTCGCACCAACCATAATTATATTGTTGCTATAAGCATATTTTCATTTTTAAATTTGGCAAATATGCTATTGTTACATTTTAACAATATACAATTGTCCAAATTAAATTCAGTAAACTGTACTATGGTTGCGACGAACAAATTTTTAATGCGGAGAACATATTATTATTGCCGTGACCATATTGTAACCATGTTTTTTCTCTGCGTGTAGTTAAGACACGCTTAGTTGCTGGTCGAAGCTCTAAATACGACCGTATCGTTAGTTCCCTACGAACGCAAATATGGATTTATTTCGAAGGTTTTGTTGGGACTAAGGTCGTACTCATAAACCGAAGGGGCCCAGATAAGGTTAATTTGGGCATACGGAAACTAAATTAAAAGCTGGTTTAAGGATAGTTCCAAATAAGGGTTTATCTAATGGACCAAAAAACGGTCCACTTTAATAGTGAATTTACGGTAGAGGGTATATAACCCCATACTATAATCCTCAAATTATATTATGGCTCTTACATGGTATGTATGGTTTACAAAACAACCACAGTACGATCCGTTATCCATATTATAATTCACACGCTATCATGTAATGATCCTCACAACCAAGGTGCGATCCCTCTCAACCATATTTTGATCCCCTCAATATATATTTGGATTGGGAAAAACTGTTATTTGTACAAGTATTAAGTATTTTTTTTAAAATACATGAAATTCAAAATAATACTCGTAAGTGTGCTTCATTTAACAATTAAAAAATCCGTTTAAAACAACTTAAGTGTTTGATTTATTGAAAATATTTCAGTTACACGAGTACAAATTGCAAGCAGTTAGAAAAAATTGGAAACCTTGAAAGAAATTTGTAAATCGCCTAATCAAAAATTATAAACCAGCGAAGAAGTATACCTTCCCGGCGGACACTCTGTACTATTATTAAATAGTATCATAGTCAAACAAGGAAGGAGTTGATAAAAGTGAAGTTTTTTTAATAAATAAGTTGTTTGTCACTAATCAAGTAGCAATCTTAAAGGCGAGCCACACAATAAAATTTTAACTTTAAAGCTTATTATTTTTTATTGCAATTGTAAAATTTAGAGATTTGTATTGTAAAAATATAAATAAGAGTACATATTTTATGTATTTGTACCATATTTTCATTTCTAAATTTGAAAATGATACTGATGCCGTAATCATTATGTTGACAAAATGAAATTCAAAAACCATTACTATTGTTGCGACGAACAATAGTTGATTGCAGAGATCATATTATTGTTGCTGTGACCATAAAGAAAATATATATTTTTTCTGCGTCAAACTTCTTGATGAATTTCCCTAAACCACAATATCACGAATGCAAGTGATGATATAACACGCTAATAAGTTCTAATAGAAACTTGGAACCGCCAGTCAATTGGAGAAGTCATTTGTGGTTTGTGAGAGTTGAGAATCGATTTATTCGATGAACAACAGATCTGAGTCAAAAAAACCCTTAACTGCAGATTTATTAAAAAAAAGTAGTTAAAAAGGTTTTAACGAATTTCAAAAATCAAGCACAAATTTATGATTAATTAGAAATAGCTCTTGCTTCCATAAGTGCACCGCGCGCTCTAGGGAACTCAGAACTCTAACAAGGTCACTGCACCAAGTGATATTAAACTGAACTTTATATATGACGTCACGCAATGAATACTTAATAGCCATTTTTCATCTTAATTTCCAGGAACATGCTTTTCTCCCATTTACTGGATAATCCTCAAAATGAAGGAAAGCAAGAAAAAACTCAATGAATTAATGACACATTCTCCTTAACCAAAAACAAGACATAATGGCCTCTAACGGTCATTGAAATTTCTATAACTTCGAAATGCCACACATGTTGCTGATATCCTTTTTACGGAGACACTCTTCCATTTTTTATAAATAAAAAAAACACAAAGGAAAAGAGGGTATAAACCAATAATAATCTGGTTGTTATTAAGAATTACACAATCCGAACATGTTCGTCCAGTGTTCTGCTTTTGTTTTTGTTTTATTAATTCCATTCATTTGTTAACAATTATCAAGAAGACATAACCAAGACTGGTTGTGTGGGCTTTTTGGGCATTGGAGGGTATTCCTAATAACCACAGAACAACAGCCAACGTCAGACATTCTAGAGAACAGAAGGACATCAGCCAGACACAGTGACTGCACACTCAAATGATATCGTAGAATTCACAGAGGATCGCAGGACGAAACAAAACAAACAACAAAAATCGAATAATGCACAAGGCACAAAATGCGATTTTGGCCAATAAATTTTCCAATTAAAAAGGACTTGTGAGAGTGCAGAGCCTTTGTCTCTCGCCAGTGTCATAGTCACAATCATATGGAGAGTACTACACAAATTGTGCTGGTGTGTGTGTGCCTTGTTGTTGGTATACAAGGGGTGGTTGTGCCATTGTTCTTGTAGTTGTTGCTATATTTGTAACCATAAATGCTCACTTTGCTCAAGGTATGTCATATACTCCACATTCTCCCCTAAAACAGCCTTTGAGTGTGTGTGCGTTTTTTTTTGGGAGATACACACACATCCAAGATGAGGGTATGTGTGTGCGTGTATGTGTGTAGTTTGGACTGTTCTCCATTTTCTTATTGTCTTCTTGCTTGCGAGTGAGTGTACATTTTTGTCATTTCTGCAAAATTGCATTGTGCTCCGCTGCTGTCCGCTTCCAAGTCATTGATTCGATATTTGTCTTAGTTTAGTTTTCAAATCTATTTTAGGGAAAATTATGTCACAGCAGGATCTTCGGTTGGCATTTTGGCCATTGTATTCGGAGCAAGTGCAATTGTCTTCGTATGACATTCAAAATATCCTGAGATCGGTGTCTCGCTGTCTCCGGCTGCGGAGTGTGTGTGGTCCTTGTTGCCATAATTATGTCGTTTGGTTGCAAAAATCTCTTAGTTGGCCAATTCATTTGTAGGAAGCCAGCCAGCAACTGCTTCGCCCTCTTCGTCATCAGGACCACCAACAGTTGGTGTTTGTTGTTACCATTGTGGTCATCTCCGGGGCTGGAATGAATAACATTGTGGGGATTCCTATGTTATGTTCTATGTTGTGCCTTTGTCAACCTACTGCATCACAACAAAGTGTCTTTGTCCAGGCTTCCATTGAAGGAGAATAGGCCCATTGGATGCTGGTTTACTGTGGAATTCTCTAAGAACTGTTTATGTTTTTGCAAAGGTAGGTAAACCTGAAATTGATACATCAATATTTGCCATAAAGGTTCACAAGAGAAACATATCATCTATATTAGCGATTTCCAACAGTGTGGGAATCTCTTGGGAAAGTGTAGATGCAAGGTGTCCTCTTAACAAGTCGTCTTTGCAGTGGCGGGAAATTTTAGAAAAAGGGGTTTGTGGTTTTTGGAATATATGTAGAAACTGATACAAATGCAGGTCCTGGGATGCAGTTACAACGATGTCATTGAATTTCATCTACATCGTTGTAACTGCATCCCAGGACCTGCATTTGTATCAGTTTCTACATATATTCCAAAAACCACAAACCCCTTTTTGAAAATTTCCCGCCACTGCAAAGACGACTTGTTAAGAGAACACCTTGCATCATCTTAGAGCCTTAACAGCCATGGCAATGCTTGCTATTCAAGGTAATATTCCCATGATGTACTTCTCAATAAATGGAAATTATTAAAAAATTACTCTGTCCAGTGGCCTAGTACTCGTACATACGAGGCCCATTTATTAGTGGGCATTGCACGTTTCTGTTGGTTGAGCAGTCTTATGGTGTGGAATCATAATTGACATGGAAAGTACTAAAATGGTCATGCTGCATATCTACTTTTCGTGGTCGAGATATTCCGCCGACAATATTCCTAAGCTTTTATCTGTTACATAATACGATAAAGATGATCTTATATCACAGTTGTTGGTGCTAACCATGTGGGTTTCCTTTTTATTTGTATCAAACAATCATCATAAACGCTTTTATTTGTCAACTGGTGCGATTATGCTACCTCTTGACCTCTAGCTTTTAAAAGCTCAGCCGGTAGACCTTCGACTCCTGCAACCTTGTTATTCTTAATGTGCGCGATTGTAGTCTTGACTTCTTCAAGGCTAGGTAATAGACATTCTTTACCGTCTTTGACAGAATGTTCAGGCGTCGAGGATGAATTTTGGACAGTGGGACCAAAGAAGCTTTCCATGCCTACTTTGGCAGTCATATTTGTATGTGCGTTCGGAAATGAAAAATTGTTTGTCCGAAAAGTTTATAAAATGCTTCATTATGATCGTATAATTTGTTTTTTTTTTTGTGGGAATCGGAGGTTAAAAATTTTAAATGGCCAAAAATACCTTTTTGGGCTTTACTAAACTTCTTTTTGTATTGAAAAGGATCGACCGATTTGTACAAAATTTGAATCATATAATAAAGAACACTAAGATCTATGAAATGTAGTCAAAGTTTTATTTATCAAAAAGTCTGAAAAAAAAATTTTATATTTTTTTAAAAATTAAAATTTTTTAAATTTTCGTACTCTTCGATTTTTGTTTTTAAATTTTACATAAGTTGCGTATAAGTCTTACAAATCAGAAACAATGCTTGAATTTTTTGGATCACCATAATAAGTTTTGGGCAAAAAATAGCATTTTTTCAAAAATTTTATATATTTTTGAAAAAATTTCAAAACATAAAAAAATACATATTCCTAAAAAAATCGTATAAAATCGTCATAGCATTATGCTAATATTAGTCTCATGTTGTCTTGATGCCAATATGGGTACCAAACTTCGTGCAGTTGGTCCCAATTTGATACCCCCTTCATCATCGATAGCGGTTCATAGTATCATAGTCGGTAAATCTTTAAGCGCCTGCCAAGGAACCATTAAAAAAAGACCCCTCCCCTTTGTCTAGTCATGAACTTCTGCAGTCTGTGAAAACTTTTCGACAACGATTTAAAAATTTATAATTTTATAAAGATGTGCCTCTTAGTTTGACCAATGACTGATTTTTTGTAAAAACGTATCTAAGATGTTTGACAGTCTGTAGAAAACAATCTACAGTTCGCACCATTGAAGCGAGGTTGCTAAAATTTTGCAATTTTCCCAAGCTATGTGTTGATGGTTTAATGGTTTTTCGCTTTTGTGCTTTTGATGGTTTTACGCTCTTATCATAAATACGAGTATCAACTCTGATGTATGTAAGAAGAGAGCATTTAGAAAGATCATATCTCATTAACTATAAGAGATACGGTATGGAAACAAACAAACTGTGATAAAAAAGGGGGACAATGCCCGCTTAGAAAGACGGCCTCTTGGTAAAAAAAAGTTACAAACTTTTATAAGAATAATGTAAATAAAATTTTTATTGACTTTACTTGCCTACTTCGGCGTGCTCCACAACCTCTGTTGGTCCGGGCCTACTCAATATATGATGAATAAGCACTTTGGTCTTGGATGTGCTTCCTTCTGTTTCTAATTCCAAGGATCTTCGCATCATCCCTTTTTATTAACATTTGCGTTTTTCAGAATTTTCCTCATTACGGTTAAGACCTCTTGTGATAGTGAGCGGGGTCACTTTCAATTTTAACTGAGGATTTGGAGTCACTCACTTTTGATTGTACGCAGACATGGTTTCAAATAGTTTTATCCTTTCAGAGTGTCGAATGCAGCCCTATAGTCGACGAAAAGGTTGTATGTATCAATTTGCTGCTCCTGGGTCTTTTCCAGAATTTGGCGCAGTGTAAAGACTCGGTCGTTTGCTGACTTATTCAGCCTGATAACACACTAAAACAACTAGATCAGGTCGGCGAGTTTGAGCTGCAATCTTTTATACAGTATAGTTGATAGTATTTATTCCTACGCGATGGATAGGAGACTAATTCCATGGTCTTGTCTCCCTTTTTGTGAATTGGACATACGAGTACTCCGCTGAGATTTTTAATCATCAGACATGCCAGTGTAAACTGGTTAATTCATGCACTAGATTTTTAAATTCGAAAAATTGATAATTTTATAATTTGTATTGTAAGGTTCCAATGTTCTCTCGATAAAGCGGAAGGCAGAATAACACAATGTACAAACAAAAACGCCATTTCCAATTCTGGAGATGGCGCCAGTCGGATTTGATTGATCTTGACTAATTTTATTTGGTTAGCCTTATAAGTTTTTAATTTAAGCTTTAAATCCTGAAAACTTTTGTTATTTTCAAACTAAAATCCAAAACTCAATTTATTATTTAAAGGTTTCTACTTCACTTCAAACGATATATTTAGTTCTATTTACTGTACATTTCAGTGTATCACCTAACATTCGGTTGCTCTAATAAAAACTTGATATTACATGTGACTTCAATCATTCGGTTGGCAAAAAAAAATTGATTGTGACAACGAATCTTTCTCTGTGTGTCTAAAAACTAACAAGTCTAAAATCTAGGTAAGTAGTCATTTGAAACTATTGAAATAACAGGGATTCTTCATTACGACTTTCCGACAAAGTCGTCTCAAGTCGAGCTAAAAAACTTCTAGAAATAGTTAATGTCCTATCACAATGAATCGCCGGAGTCTGTCCTTATTCTAGTATTTCCTCCTTACATTACAAATCACTTACCGGGCAGCACATGCCATTTCTTAATAAGCATTTTCTTTGTTATTCTTCCAAAACAAAAACTTAAGTAATTCATCAAAATTTTGTTTTGAATAAAAACTGTCTTCTTAAAGAAAAAACGACTGTCACAACAACTGCAAGGGTGTTATTGTTGTAATGGTTGAGGGGGCCGATCTCAATTCATGGAAGCCCGGACTAATTACCTTGTCAGGAACTCACAAGTTGATGTCACCAAGATCGTATTCCCCAAAAAACAAAACACCAAATCGGATTTGTGTCCAAATTAAAAAAACAGAATAGAAAAAAAATCCTAGAGTCATTTCATTCAATTTTCTAGTTTGTTGTGTTTTTTTTAACAATGAACTAGTGTTTTGCAAACAGATCAATTATCCTGTTAGGAAGGAAGAGACGGGAAGCGGTAACCAAACTCATTTCTAACATTTTAGATTTTACAATTTCAAAACAAAAACGAAATTTTGGAGAAAAACAATTTGGACATTTATTTCTTCATCCATCACCCTGATGACTGACGAAGTGACTTCCTCGTGTGTGTCTGTGAGTGTTGTCTACTTCCTTCCTGTGCGGTGTTGTTGTTTTTCATCGTCGTCCTGTGTGGCGATGCCTCACAGTGGTGCTGGGCTGTCTCACTTTTTAACTCCTATTATGATGACATTTGTTTGTATGTTTTAAGGTTTGTTGAGCTCAAATTATATCATCATTCGATATTTGTTGGTCCAACAACGATGGGAAGAAATTACTTCGTCTTCTGCCGTTGGCGAGCATTCCTTAAAGGTCATCACTACCACCACCAACACCACCACCATGGAGCACCCCGCATGGCAGGAATACACATAACATTTATGAGGACATCAGTGTCCGTCTGTTGCTTTGGTTTGGCCATACACAGTTGCTTTTGTTAACCGCAGCAGCAATAAATCGATCACTTCCGTTTATGGTCGTTTTGGTTCCGCAATTAAAAAGGCCAACCAACCACCCACTGTTTTCCCATTTCTTCTCGTATGTAACTTAATTTGTTTCCTCGTTTGATTTGCTGAGATTTGTTGCAGGGCCTAGTTTGATATTTTCATTACCCGCAGTTTTGAATGACATTTCAATTTGCCCTAATTAGGTAATTTGGAATTGGGTGTTTAACAGTTTTGGTTTGGTAAGCCAGTCATTTCTACCTGGAACGGCACGGGATGATGAGAAAATTCAATTTGCATTTGTTATGTCATATAAAGTCAATAAAATTGAAATTGCATTCCAATTGAATTGTTATCCTCTAATAATTACCAACCCAAACGTCACCTAGTTGCTATGTATAGGGCGCACACACACCCTGAGGTACAAAAGTGAGGTCCAAGCTTCCATCTGTCCCCTGTATAAAGTACGGTTGTAATGGGTGATCCATCTAGAGGTATTTTTTCAGAACAAAAAACATATAAAAATTCGAAACAAGTGTGAAATCTTTATTGGTAATTTGAAAGGACATTTTATGCCATTTATTTTTTGAAAACAATTTCCTTCAAATGTTGGAAACTGTATTATGGAAATGGGCGTTCGGTGAGAAACGGGAAGATCCGCTTTCGACCAAAATTTTGTTCAGTTATGAGGCCCATTTCTGGCTCAACGGCAAAGTCAATAAACAAAATTTCCGCTTTTGGGCTGAAGAGCAACAATAAGAGGTGCCATTATACCCAGAGAAAGCCACGGTTTGGTAGGGTTTATAAGATGGTGGAATCACCGGTGCATTTGTTTCAAAAATGATGATGGCCGGACGTAATCGTGAATGGTGCTCGCTATCGCGCCATGTTATCGATCTGCCTGAAATTGAAGCCCGTTATCTTGACGACACTTGGTTTCAACAGGACGGTGCCACTTGCCATACAGCTGCTCAAACAATGGATCTGTTGAGAGATAATTTCGAAAATCATCTAATTTTACGTTTTGGACAGGTGAGTTGGCCGCCTAGATCGAGTGATATCACACCTTTAGACATTTTTCTTTAAGGTTACGTTCAGACTGACAAACCAGCTACGAATCAGGTTTTGGAAGCCAACATTAGCCGGTCGAAATGCTCGAACGAGTCATCCAAAATTGGACCCTCAGAATAGAAACCCTTAGGCGTAGTTGCGGCCAACATTTGAAGGAAATTATATTTAAAAAAATGCTATTAAATGACCTTTCAAATTACCAATAAAGAGTCCACACTTGATTTCAATTTTCATATATTTTTTTTGTTCTGAAAAAATACCTCTAGATGGATCACCCTATATAACCTCTATTACAGGACAATTTGACCGTATACTCTATGAAAAATATTCATATTCTTGATCGTTGTAAAAATCTAGGAGAACTAAAATTTCATCTCCGATCGTTTACATAAAAGGAAATATTTCTAAGGTCAAGACTAGGGTGACCAATTTACAGTTCTTTTGCAAAAATCGGTTTTCGGTTTAACCGAAAAATTAAAATCTTTAAGAAACCGGTTTTTATTTTTGATTAATTTAAGAAATCTGTTAAGCCTGTTTTCCCCGTAAAAGAAACACATGCTGCTAAAAAAAAATAAAAAATTCCATTTACATTTACATTTAAAATTATTGTTATTTTTGTATTAACTTTAATTTTAGCCTTTATCTTCACTTGCTTCATTTAGTCAACCCACATTAAAAACATTCTTCAAGCTTAAAAAATACAGATTTTTCACGTTTGTCACTCTTATTTTGCAAACCAATTAAAAATTTTAGTTTATATTTCACTTGGTTTCCTTTCACTTGCTTTTTACACAAATTTTTTATTTGTTTGTTAAATTAAAAAAATCTTCAAAATGTAAAATCAGAAGAAATTTCTGAAAGTTAACCAACTTTTTGACTCGCTTTGTTTCTTTGCGGCAAAGTAAGCCGCTTATATGTGTAGTTTCATATAAATACAGGGTGGGTCAAAGCGGTAAAGTAAGCAGCTTATATGTGTAGTTTCATATAAATACAGGGTGGGTCAAAGTTAAAAATAAATAAACGAAAAAGTTTTTAGACCTATGGTAACATTTGGCCCTCCCTGTACATATGTTTCAATATTTCTAGAAATAAGACTGAATCGAAGCAAAATACTGAAACTTTCTATCCGCTTGGACCTTTCTTGTTTCATGTTTATTGAAATGTTGTTAAACCAACTTTGATGTGTTTATTAATCAAAATCAATGCAAACATAATGAAGTTACCTGTCAATAAGCATTAAGAAATACTTGCAATCCTAGGAATAAAGATTTACATAGAGCGATTCCCAAAAAAATTCGGCTCAGCATATCATTAAATATCCTTCAATAGCATTCTCGATTTTATACTTTTAATTAGATGAAAGGCGGTGTTGGTACTTGTACCTTGCATTTAAATATTATAATTTCATTCACGCTTGAGATATTAACAGTTTTGTTCAATTTTTTCAGACGACTTAATTTTGTTCAGAACAGATCTCATACTTTTTATTTTAATGCAGAAACAATTGTATTGAATAAGAACTATGAAACGTTATCCTGAAATTAAAAATACGCTATTTATTTTTAATTATATGAACATTTTTTACAAAAATTAAAAAAGTAAGCAAACAACTTTGCGGTATATGTGAAGCAAAAACCACAAATTTTAAAAGTATTTTCATACAGAGTTCACAAACAAGCATTTATTTAACCAGAATTAAAAATCGAGAATATAATTGAACAAAAAACAGGGAGTTTTGAAACTCGACCAGTTTACGTATGCTGCTAGCTACTGACAAAGAAATCTATAGATGACTCCCATGTACTCGTAGAGTCTCTGCAAAGGTTTACATATTGTTGTTCGTGGGTAATTGTTTAAAGAAAAGTGGAAAGGTAAGAATAACAACAGAACTTCTTAAATTTCAAAGAAACCAACGATTTTTTTCTTTCTTTTGAAACCGAATCGTCGGTTTAAGGAGGCCGAACTGATCACTCTAGTCAAGACGGAATAAGTGGGTGATTGCGTTGTAGTACGGCATTTACAGGGTAGGTTATTTGGTTGTTGGTGGCGGGTCCATGTTTCACAGAACTACATTTTTGAGGCCCTATAAACTAATGTCCTATTCTGATTCGTGAAGAAAGATTTATTATTTTGGAGAACCCATATGTCTACTGTCAGTATGTGGAATCGACTTCCGGCAAATGTATTTCTCACCCATTTCGATATCCGGAAATTAAAGACAAATGTCAATAAACATTACTCCCTCTTTGGGTTAGTGGGTGGAAAGTAAGCGAGCAACACTTTACTTTTCACCCAACAACGCCATGTACTGCATGTACTTATAGTGGAAAACCCCTGAGTGTTGGTCAAATAAAAAAAAATATTTTCGGATTCGTGACAGGACCGAGTGCAAAATTAGACTTTTAAGAAAATTTTACGATTAATGGATAGCAATATCTCCCCGAACATTAAGGGCCCTTAGACCAAGGCATCTAGTTCAGCCAAATCGTAAAATTCCCATGTGTCGATGTTCGAAAGGACCTATTTTTCGGCACCTTAGGGACCTTATACCCATTAGTCAATGACTTAAAATCAGTCGAATGCTAAAATTCATATAATTATACCTCCGTGACAACATTTTGTTTTTTTTTTTTATTCCCATATGTCGATATCTCAAGGAGGCCGTTCTTTGAGTCCCTAAGGCCCACATGGGCCGATGTGTGTTCCAAATAGGCAGAATCCTTTAATATATTAAGATTTGTCGGAGATTTGTTGGATAGATACCCATATGCCCCGAGCATAAGGGGAACTTTTTTGATCTAGCGCCCGTAAACCCAATGATCACGCCCGTTTTAATTCAAGTTATATACTTAGTAGGGACATAAATACTGTTACGCGTTTTATGCTGTAAAATAAAAAGTACTGAATGTTTTCGAACCAAATATTTTTTAATATATTTATTGATGTATATTGTATCCAAAAAGAATCTACTTATTCAAAATGTCCGCCTTTTGCCTTTACACACGCCTTTAGTCGCACTGGTCAATCGTCAATAGCTGCACGACCCTCGTCCATTTTAAAATTGGCCACAGCTCGAACCAAAGCAGTCTTAAGAGATCCAATGTCGGGATATCTTTTGTGACAAACCTTGTCCTCTTAAACCGTCCACAATTTGTAATCCAATGGGTTCAAATTTGGACTGCCTAAGGGTCATTCTTCAGAGGAAATGAACGCTGGCAAATTGTTTCGAAGCCAGGCCTGGGACGTTTTAGACTTAAGGGCCGGTGCAGAATCCTGCTGGAAAGTCCATGGCTGGTTTTGGAACAGGGAATTGTTAAGGGGCTTCACAACAGCTTCCAAAATGGTTTCTTGGTAAACTATGGCCGATGTTTTGACTCCTTGTTCGCAAAAATGCAGGTCAGTGACCCTATCGTAAGAGACACCCCACCAAACCATGAATGAAGCTGGGTGATGACCCTTTTCCATCCTTGGGATCAGTTCAGTTGCTTCCTTAGATGACCGCGCATACACTCTATCATTTAACTTGTTAAATTTTTCCTGAACTATAAGCGCCAGTCACCCGTGGTACCGGTTTACCTCCGGTCGGTTCCGTAAACAAGGTTACTCCCAGTTTCAGTCCCATGTAACCAGGGGACTGGTAGCCCCCCGTAGCAGCAGCCATATAACCAACAGCGTCCGAGTGTTTTACATGATTCTCGCTGTGATAGCTTCAACCATGGTGCGCCATCGGACTGGAGCCATTACCAAGCGACGGCAAGCGCCCCATAAGGCTAATCCCGCCGGTACCAATTCGAAGCGTGTTATATGGGCACACATTCCCCCTTGGTCAGGGGCCGAGGCCTCCATATAACCAACAATAGTATGATGCTTTTCAAATATTGTTACACCAACCATACTTTTTTTCTTAGTAAGGAAGGTGTTTGAAAAGTCTTGCGATTAACGCCATACAGATCCCAAAAAAATAGTATACATTCAAGTTTAAATAAGATAATTTCAGATTTATCTTAATTTTAATACAGATTTATTTTCTGTTGCATTTACTGAAAATTGCAGTTCACCAACTAACAATCTTTTGAACCTCTGAAATACTTAAAGTAGGCACAAAATTGGTTGTTAGTCGCATCTATTCACCAATTGTTTACTTTCCTTTCTCTCCCTATACCATAGACTCGATCGAAGCTATTTGGTAAGGAATAATTTCAAATCGATCGAGACTTCGTATGAACCTGCAAACAGTTATCATAAAATTAAATTTAGAGAAAAGAAAAAATACGATATTTTAGAATTTTTATCTATCGATAGTTGCCTTCCTACCCTCCTAAGATAAGATATGAATGAACTTCTTAAATATTTTACTCAAAATCTTCTTTCTGCTCGACATTGTGCAGATGCCATCATCAGTTGTAAAAATATTTGGAACATAAAACATTCGATACAATCCGTCATTCAATACAACTTGCGAAAATATGAATCAACACAAATTCCTCGTGATCATTACCAGTTTGTCAGCTCTGGCCACTATGTTGACAGTTTTCGCAATGGCCTCCGAACATTGGGTAAGGTCGTAAGGAGTAATTTGAATCTCTATTTCCTATTAAATGTTTAGTTTTGGCCAAATATTTTCAGTTAGAGGCGACTGCGGTCTTAACAGAACGTTTACAGAGTAACGTCAGTTATGGCTTATTCAAGGGGTACATTGAGAGGCAGCAGTTGGCGTCCTCGTTGAAATTTACACTGACACGTAAGTAAGAAATTTGTTTATACCCTTCGCCGTAGAATGGAGTAAATATAAAATTTGTCAATCTGTTTGCAACACGTTCCGGGATCCTATTAAGTATAAGTATATAAATATTATTGATGGTAGCAAAGGTCTACGACGATCTAGCCATTCGCCCGTATGTGTTCCTTATAGTGGTCCTCTCATTTTGTTGAGGATTGTAAATAGGCGATACAGAGCCAGAGGGAATACGTTTCTCTTTATTGAACTAAAGATAACTCGGAAAAAGTAAATTTTTTTGAGTGAACAAACAGTCATCGGCTTAAACGATGACTGTTTGTTCAAACGCGCCTGATACCTCAAAACTGTCTCTATGATCCTTAGAAACGTAGACATATGTGACGCGCAAAATAGAAAGGGTAAAAACCAGTTTAGTTCAGGAGAGCCATTTTAAAGATTTAAATACTTGTATCTACTTGATGCGAAATTCATGTAAAAACTGATTTCGAACAATTTTGTACGTTTTTTTAGTTCGGTTCGACAATTTTTGTCTAACAGCGGCTCATAAACAAAATAAGTGATATAGTGCGGTTTAAAAACGATTAAGGGTTCGGTTTGGTATGCATCCCTGGTATGCATATATTCTCGAATTCTGCCTAAAATATGGACTCAAGTTAAAGCAAATTTTACTACCAACCTAATTCTATTTAAAAGATATAGGTGAGATTGTGGTCGGACTCATAACTCATAAGAGCCTGAAAACGGACCATTTCAATAGCAAATCCACAGTGGAGGGTATACAAAATGTAGACTGGCCGAACTTTATGAAGTGTTCCTTGTTTAAATGACGTGGTGATCAATTTTTACCCGTTTCAAAGTGTAAATAGGAACTATGCTAAATTTCAACAATATAATAAAAACAATTAAAAACGTCCTTAAGTTCGGCCAGGCCTAACCTTATATACTCTCCAATGTCCTAAGGCAACTAAAAAAGAGGTCCGTTTATGGGATCTTCTGGCACATATGTCCTTCCCTAAACTCAGCAAAAACTTTAAAATTACTCATTACTTCGAATTGCTTTAATTTGTTTACCCATATTGACTATGGGTCAATATGGGTCGTATTTTGGGCCATATGCAACTTTGCCCTTTTTGAGGTATTAAGTGGGTCCCACCTAACAGTTCCCATTTTAACCATTGTCCTTCGACAAAAAATTATAAATTGTAAAGCAAATACGTTGGCCAGACCGAACCATCGTCCTTATGCTACTAAAGATCAAAAACATGGTCCGTTTTTTTGGGCCTTTTCGGTCCATGTGTCCGTCCCTACCTCATCCAAAAAAGAAGATACTCTATATCTGGATTAGTAGAAAAATGTTATTTAATTTAAGTAACCATATAAACATATTGACTTTTCTTCCGTTTTGACCACGCTGGACGTTATTTAGGTCACATGAGCCAAAATGTCTAGCAACTATGCTCTTTTTTAAGGTTTTTAGTGCGTCTGAACAGTACCCAATTCAAAGATTGTCCGTCCACAAAAATTATGATTTGTTGAGCAAATACTAAAAAAAGTCTACTCTTTACTGATGAACCTTTAGTCCCTTAAAAAGAAAGTTCCTCATAGTTTTGACCTGATTAGTTCACACGAAGAATTATCCGGAAGACAACATTTATTCGAATAGTGCATTATTGCTAATCTGTTTTAAAAGGATAGACTAATACTATCCTTTGGTATAGCAACGCCTCTTGAAATTAATTAAGCTCTAAAAGTTAATTATCAAATAGCAGCTTCCTCAAATTCCGCATAGAGGCACTGAGCCTGTAGTATCTTCTGGCGACGAACATGCATTTTTTTTTTGATGTGCGGAAATAAAAAGAAGTCATTGGGTGACAAGTCAGGCTGTACGGCGGATGGCCCATCAATTCGACGTTTTGGCCGGTCAAAAAGGCACTGGATAAGCCGATGTGTGAGACTCGCATTGTCATGGTGCACAATGATTCATTTCTTGTTCGTTTTTCGAATTTCTCCGAAGACTTCAGGCAAACAAATTGTGGTGTGCCACTCAGAATTAACCGTCGTACGTTGCTCAAGCGAAACAGTCGCCACATGACCAGTTTTGCCAAAGAAACAGGCGACCATTTGCTTCGAAGTACTTCTTCCACGAACAACTTTCGTTGGATTTGGCTCGTCTTCAAAGTCCCACACGGTCGATTGCTGTTACGCATAGATCCATGATTCGTCACCTGTGACGATCTAATAAACGTCTTTTGAAGCACCGCGATCGTATTTTTTCAAAATTTCTTTGCACCAATCGGCACGAGCCTTTTTTTGAGCGCTTGCCAAATTGTGTGGGATCTAACAAGAACAAATTTTTTTACGGCCAGGTGTTCATGCAATATCGAATGTATGCTGGTGGAAATGTCCAAGGATGCCTCTATCTCACGGTATGTAACATGACGATCTTGCATTATCAGTTCACGCACTGCATCAATGTTCTCTGGTTCAACGGTCGTTTTTGGAAGACCATCACGACCTTCGTCTTTGAGCGAGCGTCGGCCACGATTGAATTCATTAAACCAGTTTTTCACAGTGCTATAGGATGGTGCATCATCGCCATACAAAGATTTAAGTTCATGCACTCTTGTCGTGATAATCCACGTCAAAAGATGTGAAATTCCATTTTTTTGCCAAACTGATTATTTCAAGTCACTGTAAAAAACACAAATGATGGTCGTACGTCAAAACGTTCTGAGTACGTTTATGCTAAAAAATGTCAAACTTTCCAAATGTCAGATGACGCCAGGCAACACTAAGTGAAAGAAATATATATATAGCACCCATCGTATGTTTAATCAGCCCAGTCTAACCGTTTTGAATAGGTCTACTTACTTCGGGATATTTGGAATTATTCCGAATTATTTTTTTAGCTGAAATGTTTTAATGTAGAAACTACTAACTTCAGTTTTTTTCAGTGGTTTGCGATTTCGGTGCCAATGCTTGCATGTACAGTTGTCAACAGGATTTGGAACGCAGAAGACTCGAACTCAGGCATGTCCTCCACGGCGAAGACTTAGATCCCTGTCAGCAGTGGCGAAATAATCAGCCAAAGCTACATCCATCACAGCATCAATATCGAAATATTAGCGATGATCTAACAAAAGCATCGACTATGAATAAGTCGGCTACGAAAGCCCCGTACATGTCATCTTCCATACATCTCTGCAGTGTGATGTTCCTTAGTCTGGGACTCATCTGTTCCGCCATGGCATTAACTTGTTCCTGCGTCAATTTGAAATGGCATCCGGTTGAACGGATATTTAATATTTTCGGCCTTTACATATGGAATTCCATAGCAGCTGGTTGTTGCTTCTGGTCCGTGGCATTGTGGGGCGCTATGTTTGGCAATCATTTGAGCCACAATATCGCCGTTACGGACACATTACGTCAACAATTAAATTTTACCTCCGAAGGATATGCCAGCTTAGGGTATTCGTATTATTTGGTCATTGTCGTCATTCTCATACATATCATTAATCTTGTGCTGCTGTTTGTGCGGAGATACTGCCAGGAAAGGCAACCACATCAACTGTCAAACAATGCGTCCATTTACGATGCAGATACGAGATTGGAGTTCTATTAGACTGGAGCTGTTAAGATTTGGAAACTGTGTAATAATTAAACTCAAATCGTTTCAATTCAAAAATGCGTTTTTGTTGAACAATGTTGTCATGTAGGGGCTCGTAATCACTTTTAACGACTTGGCTTAAAACGTCATACCGGTTGTATTGATCACTTTTCAAAGTTACGAATCAGAGCTGCTACAAAGTATTGCTTACAATTAACGACAATCAGGTTATTTTAAAATTTGTTTTGTTCACAGTTGATAAAAAATTGCAAGAGCCGAATATGCAATCCGGTCTTTGCACATTGCATTATGTACGAATTGTTTCCAACCCTACTAAAGCTTTACCATATTGGTCCCTTTGCTGATAATACCCATGCAATGGTACTTTCGATTTAAAGAGCTGCAGCTCTCCAGACCATAGTTTAAATGTCACCTAGCTCAAATAAAGCGTAGTGGGACTGCTCCTTTTTCTTATATGATTTTATATGGACCCCAGGAAATATGTCTGTCACACTCTAGAAGTCTCGACCAGCAAACATTTAACGCAGTGCATTATGAGGGACCATCGGCTGATAGTCCCCCTACAAACGTCATTTGATTTGAGGTCCTGCATGTCCACAGGCCACATTTTAAATTCGATCCAGCTGAAATAAAGAGTATTGCGACCTGGCGAAAGTAGACGATATCGGCCTATGTCTTCATTCAGCACCATTAAGTCGGACCTTGCCCAAATTTACGACAGAGGCGCGGAGTCTTCTGAATAGCATAGTGGAGTAGGGTACCACATAGTCAGCCCTGCACGGCATTAGCATTTCTTAATTTTTATGTCCTCCACCGAAGGGTATATGTCATTCCGTTTGCAACCCCAGGAAATCTTGATCGGAGACCTCATAAAGTATATATATTCTTGATCGTAACATAATATTCCAAAACGATCTTGCTATGTCCGTTCGTCAGTCAGTAAGTGTGTCTCTTGAAAGCACGATAGCGGTCAAACTAATAAATCTAGGATCGTGAAATTGTTCATGGTAATGGCTTGGGATTTTAAATGGGCGAAATCAGCCCAGGGAGGAAGAAGTTTCCCTTTAAGAGACTAAAGGTTCCTCGGTAATAAATAAAATGCTTGAAATGGGCAATGTTAGTTGGGACGCACTTAATACCTCAAAAATTGGGCGAAGAAAACGTCCCGCACGGTTGAAACGGGAGATTAATAGTCAATATGGACATATGGATACCCAATTTCTTGTCTCAGTCAAAAAGTTTTGGCTTGACGGAAAGACAAACGGAAAGACGGACGGAAGGTCCGACGTACGGACGGAAAAACGGACGGACATCGTTCAATGGAATAAATAGTAATTCTGAGTCGATCGGTATACTTAACATAGAATCTATTCTCACTCCTTTAAGGTGAAACATCAACACTTAGTTATAATAGCATGTATAGTGTGGAGTTGGGTAAACAAGTAAAATTTGGACGAGGCAAACTATGAGATACCACACACCACTCTGCTATTCTGAAGATTACGCACCTCTTTATAAGGCTTGAGCAAGGTCGGACTCAATATTTAATTATTTGTAGGTCAGAACGTACAATACAAAATTTCAGAGTGACCAGATCTAATTTGTGGCTTCTAGAGCTGCATGACCTCAAATCGCCAGCGACATTGTGTGGGAGCTATTTGAAGTCTTCGACTGATATCTGTCTGTCGTTGTAATCAAAGTACTAGTCGCAATTATAAACCGATTTCGATGAAATTTGGGTCAAGGACGAATCCTTTTGAATTTAGTGTGGACCAAATTGATATTATGCTCGTACATAGGTTTTTCCAATTTTAGAACACGCAGCTCTAAATGCCGTATATGCGATTTGGACCAATTGCGAGTGACCAGCATCCATCTCCGGCAAAATGTGCCCATTTCTTGTAACATTGGAATATATTGGTCTATATTTTCTTGTAGCCCCCACAAATCTTCCCGATTTCAGAATTAAGATAAGATGCAGATTAAGAAACCACATTTTAACCCAATTCCTATCCTATCTTCTGCCTGGAGCGTTACAAGCGACCAACAGCCTGTCCTGTAAGATAGGACCATGTCGGCCGACGCTTCAAAAAAGCCCCTTAAAAAACAGGTCCCTCCCGATTTGAAGTCCTGTAGCTCTAGGAGACTTAAATTATACCCGATCATGCTCAAATTGTGTATAAGCGACCATTAATTGACTGGAATGAAACAGGTCAACATGGGTCATGTAGCCCTCATACAACGGTCCTTTCCAAATTCAGAACCTGTAGCTCTCAATGCCACATATTACACCCGATTCCCACCAAAATTCGCATAAAGCGTTACCAGTGACCAGCACATATTTGTGGTGAAATTGGACCATATCGGTCCATATTTTAGAATAGGTCCGTTTCGGTTTGAGGTCCTGCAGCTCTAGAAGCCACAAATTGCACCTGATAACGCATGTTTTCGAATAGCTCCCACACAAAAATCGACTCCGATTTAAGGTACTAAAGCTCTGGAAGCGACAAATTGTACTTGAACACCCTCAAATTTTGTATGGTATGTTATGAGCAAAAACAAATTAACTCTAACATATTAACACCGACTTTGCCCAAGCTCCAGACAATGGTACCTAATCTAAATAACAAAGTGGTATAATCAGCAAATAGCAAAGTGGTATAGGATATCTCATAGTCAGCATAAAATGGTTGTCAAACCGCACCAGGCAACGGTAGCGAAATGGGAGATTAACTAAATGTCAAGTTTTAAAAATGTACCGTCATATCAATCTTCAGATCTAGGGAGGAATATTTGCCGCATAATTTTGTTAAGGCTCTCTAATGTACACGACCATGTCACCTAAAGATCCAGATTGCTGGACTATATTCTGTTCCAAAATCGTTGTGAAATCTTAAAAATGCACAGATGTCAGTTGTATCTTAAATATAAATGTATGTAGTATTTATTTTTTAAAACTTAACATTTTAATATGACTTAAATACCATTTAGAAAAAATATTCTAATACAAAGATAAAACATAAAATTCAATTTAAAATTTCAAAGTGGTATTTTTAAAGTAAAATTAAGTACAATGAGAGAGATTTATAGCTTTTTTAATTATTTATGCCAATTTGAATTGCATCGTAAGAGGTTCTTTCGCACAAAAAGATGGTATACAACTACATTAGTTAAAGCTTTATCAATTTGATTTCTATGTAATCATCTCTTAATAGATACTAACATTCTAAAAATGTTCTTATTTTCTTTAATTCAACTTCTTCTTTTTTGTCTATTTTTTATTTATTGATAATAAAAAAGTAACCGAGCCCTTTAAATGCAATCCAAGGAATTGGAAATATTGGCAAAAATAAATAAATACGTGATAATACATAACCTCGAGCCACTATCATGTTCGTCACTATCCAGTCACGACGGTGAGATTTTGAATTGCTCATTTTTCATTAATTTGAGCTAAAGTTGTTAACTCTTTGCCAGGCTTTAAAAGCAGGGGTCTGCTTACCGTTGGAAAGCTTACGCTAATTTTCAGCTTTTGTTTTCAATAAATTAACTCAGCTTATATTTTGATTTGTTTCTATTAGCTCAAGTTAGCTTTAGCCAAAAAGCACACACATACAGCCAAATTCTGTTCAAACAGCTTAAGATGTAAAAGAAGTTGGGTGAGGTTTTTTTGCTAATCTAGCTGACTACTACAGGTCAGAACAGAAATTAAATGTGCAATTCGTGCCATTGGCTTACATTGTGTTAGCCTTTGAAACCCAGCTCTTTGCACAGAACGAAAAATGTATTCGATCGTAGCTGTAAATGAGCGAAAATATATTAAATATTACTGAAGATGTTGTAACAGGAACAGTTTGAAATCTTAGAATCGTGACTAAAAAGTGACTTGATAGAAACTAAGGAACCAAAGGAGTATACGAGAAATAAACCAAATTTAATCTTAATATTAGATATTTCTTTCAATACGAGGGATAATATCTATAGTAGGTAGTAAGTTAGTAAATAAATGCATAGTAGGGAAGGAATACGAGTACACAGTAAGTAGAATATTAAAAAATAAATACAAAAATGTATATGTATATAAAAGCTTAAGTTATTACAAAATATAGAGGTTTCAAAAATACTTCATGATTAATCCAAAAGAGATTTTAATTTTCACAAAGAAAATGCGGCTGTATATAGAGTGCAAGGAGTATGGAGGCAAACAAAAGGCAGTTTCGTATTGTTTAATCTTGTGTTTTTGTTTGGAATCGTGCAAAGTCCAGAGTAGTTTGTTTGTATGTGGTTGTGTGCGTGTAAATGGACTGAAGATTTATAACAATTAATCTCATTGTTTTCGCTATATGTTCAGTACGAGTGCATGCATGATGTTCATATATGTACATTATTTTGCGGGTTTGTAGGTAGTAAGATGCGCGCGGTTAGTACAACATTATAGCACATTGATTCTTCTCCCCACTGGGCGGCTCGAAACGTTGACGATCGCGTCGCTCACAATGTTTGGCGTACAACAATATGGTGATGTTAATTAAGACGACTAGAGTTGATACTATGACCATATAAAAGCTATAACCCAACGAGGCCAGTCCATGGCTATACCAGTGATGTTTGTGATCGGCTACGGTCAGTACGTTATGCTGCAGATACTGAAAGAATTGTATTAGCCAACAAACGAAAGCTATGACTTGAGAGGCTGCCGATGAAATATTCGAGGCGATCAAAATCAGCATAGTGCCGGGTTTCTTGGCAGCCGAGGCGGACTTTAAGACTGCGGCTATGGCAGAAATGGCACAACAGAGTAAACCGAATCCAGTGCCTAAGGCTGTGATTAGCCAAAGCCAGAAGTTCATAGAATCTGGTTCAGTTTGGATGAATGTATAGACTGAAATGGAAAATCAAAAGATGAAGTTAAATAACGGAGTTTTTTTGTATGTCTCTAATTCTTACCATCCACCGGATGCTGTCGTTTACCAAAGCCAGGATTCAGATCCTTGTTGCCATAAAATAAGCCATAATTCACTTCTCCATCGGATTCCTGAAATTAAAAATCATTGGAAATTGGTCAACTTGTGTATCCTTTGGCAGAAAAATAAAGTATATACTAAAATTATCATTCTGTTTGCAACTTCTCGATTTTTGATCGAAGACTCTTAAAAAATTATTGATCGTCGTAAAATTCTACAACGACCTTAACATGCCGTACGTCCGTGTGCTTGTTGAAAGCATGGTAGCGGTAAAATTAATTAATCTAGGAATTATTAAGCTCCTGCAATTTCGCATGATGGTGGCTTATGGCCATAAGCTATTTGGAATTGAAAATGGCCGAACACGGCCGAAAAGGAAACAAGTTTCCCTTTAAGGCACTATAAACGAACCTCGGAAAAAAGTACTCTTGTTTTCGAGTATTTGCTTACAAATCATAAATGCTTTAATGGTGGTTTGTTCTACCCTGTACTCAAAAAAAAGTATTTTTGCTGAACGTTTTAGCTTTTGTCAACAGTCAACATAAAGTATTCAAAAAAGCAAATTTTGCTACGAATCCGGATATGGATTTTCTTTGAAGTTTAAGCAAAGATGAGGTTAGGACTCATTGACCAAAGTGACCAATAAAAAGCAACCTTATTGGTTCTGTGGGCTTTTGTATCATATGGGTACTTAAATCAAAGCAAAGATTTGGCTATGATCAAGGTCGTTACCATGAACCCGAGAGAACATCAACATTTTTGGTTTCTACTTTATGGTTTATTTACTGCATATCGAATGGCGTATTTCTTGGATAATTTCATAAAATACGTCCACCAACGACCATGCCCGTAAACTAAAAGGGGGCGAAATGAGAGCGGTTTGAAAATTTTCGGATTGGTAGTCGAAGGGTACTATTGTAAAACTGCTAAGTTCAGAAACAGTGGTGGAATTTTTTGTTTTTTTTTTGTTTTTAAAAGATAGCTCTTCGTCCAAAATTACGAAGCCCAGAGGTCCTTCCATTCCAAAAATATGACTATTTGACTGAAAAGCATTTTTTTTGTTTAGAAGCGAAATAGCAATGCTCATTTATTTGTTTTTGTAAGTTAATACAATTTTTTTTTGGATTTCAGTCAAATGGGAAATGTATTAAATGTGAAAACCCTGTGTCCAGTTCGTTCAGCGTGAATGGTGTTCGCTATAGCGAGATAATAACAGACTTGTGTTCAGAAACTGAGGATATGGCCCTAAACGATATGTGGTTCTATCAGGATGGTACCATTTGCCACCGAAACAATGGCTCTTTTGGGCGAGAAATTCAATTACAGAGTTATCTCACTTCATGGCGATGTTAATTGACCGCCACGATCGTGGGATTTGGCACCGTTGGACTTCCTTCTTTGGGAATATATAAAAGAAAAACTGTAGGTCTATATGCCAAGAACAATTGAAGAGCTAAAGGATTCGGCACATTGTGTACATTGTGGCTGATGAAAGTCTCTACCAAAAAAAATTGAATACCTTTTTTTCTATTATCTGGTTATTTTTTTATTTTGCAGATTGACTTTTCGATGTACAAAAATGGATAACTGGGACACTAAAAATTTGGATTGTCCGCCGCTACCACGGTTCAAAGATAGTATAGGCGCACTTTTGACGACAATCCTCCGAGCAGATGGACCATAGTGAGACTTGTTAACAATTTTGCCGAGCATGGGACAGTCAACAGAAGACCTTACCATCGGAACCCTTCAGTTCTGACGTTGGAAACAATCGCTGCTGTAGCTGCTGCCATACAAAAGAATACAAGAGTTTCGACAATGGGTATAAACAGACAGTCATTGCAGTCAATTATGCACAAAGATTTGGACTTATACGAGTATATATTAAATTCAAATAGCAAACAAACTGAACGCAGCAGACTGCCCGATTCACTTGGAATTTGACCAGAAGATGCTTCAAATGGTGGAAGAGGACGGAAACATGTTGAACTGTCTTTCATGTCTGACGAGGTCCATCTCGATTTAAACGGCATCATCAACAAAAAAAATTGTCGGCAATGGAGTGCTTCCAACCCACAGATACTCCATGAGACAGAATTGCATCCACTTCGTATCACAGTGTGGTGTGCGGTTTCATCTTGCTGCATTGTCGGGCCCTACTTCTTCGAAGAAAACGGTCACACGGTTACGGTTTCTGGAGACCGTTACTTGACTATGCAGAGAGTTTTTCCAACAAGAATTACGCCGAATGAGAATTTCTTTTAACTCTGTGTGGTTTCAGCAAGTTGGTGCAACTCCTCACATAGCCGATAAACAGATATCGGGAAACTCCACATTTCTTTGGCCCCCCCTGACCTTACTGCACCTGACTTGTGGGGTTATTGCAAACAACCCATTCGAGATATAATTGCGGCTATTCCTGTTTCAACTCTCCAAGCATGAATGAACTGCTTGTTGGTAAGATGCCGCAAATGCATCAACGACCAGGGGGCATTAAATTTCATTATTTTTAAAACTAATTAAGCTTTACCTTTTAAAATTTAATAAAATTTATGAGCTTTAACATGAATAAAAGAAAAATGAATTCCATACACGTAAAAAAAGTTATTTGAGTTTTTTAAAGTAGCAATATTGATCAGCCCCACGGATAGCAGTGGCGAGCATATGGTTGATATTTAGTTTTATACATAACTGTCATAGATTAAGATAATTCTCCGAAATCTTTTAATTTTATTAACAATTAACATCGCGCGTTTTATTTGGACCACCCTTATATATAGACGTGAAAAATGTTAATGTTATGTGCTAAGCAGACATCAACGAAACTGAGCGGTCTTAATTAACTCCCTTCTGCTAAGTATTTTTCAAGCAAAGCGTGTTTGGACGTGAATAACTTAAACTGTCGGGAGTTCTAGTGTGTTAAAATTACTTGGCTAGGAGTAATTTGAAATGCTTTCGATTGACTGCAAATACTCTACGATGACAGATTAGTTCATGAATAATTAATACATGACATTGCTTTATTAACAACTTACCGGGGAATTTCTTCGTTTCGGCGTCGCCCTCACCCATGAGTCCGTGGTCAGCGAGACTAACAGCAATCCAATGGCAATGCAGCTGCCAAAAAAGGTGGAGAATACCAAAGCTCGAGTTCTAAGACTCATGTCGTAACAATGCAATAACAACAACGGCAACGACAGCAGTGTAATTGACACCAATCTCATTAACACTTCTCCCTTTCCCACTCCACCGTTCCCTTGTTCTATGTCTTACTCGGTTGGCTTTCTTTGCTTTTATGGTCAAATAAATCCCCCAAACAAGGAAAAGACTTAGACAACAAACTTGTTTTACTGATTTCAAAATGTTTTAATATTTCTTTATTTTTTGGCTTTAGGCGTTATTTATTCTATTATAAAAACTCATTGTCTAGAAGCCGTAGAAAGAAATTGCCTCAGTTTTCACTAAACACTGGAACACTCACAACTTTCTTCTTGTTAAAAACTGAAAACACTTTCGACTTCCATTTCCCGACTTCAAAATATCGGCAAAATAATTTGTCTATTATTTTCTATTCGAATAATTTCTTTATGCAATTTTCTTCTACCCGAATTTCAAGTTCAAATCAAGGCATCAATAAAATTATTATTCAGCTCTTTCCCGTTTTCTGTCGATCTTTTATTTGACTGTCTGTTTTCTTTGTGTTTCTTTGTTTATTGCAAAATACGGTTACTTTACAGTCACTAACCAGTCAAGTCGAGTACTCGTTTGTACAAGATGTTTACAAACAATCAGCTGATTAAGAAATTCAGCGCCATCTTCAATTAGTCTAAATCAATTACTTTAATTAATCACGGGTGCCGAGTTTGAAGCCGAATGTGTTTAAAATACCGGCGCGACTCCGCTGTTGTATTCTGCTGAGCGTACCCGCCGATTTTTTTATTGGCTAAAATCTGTTTTAAGAAGTCTCAGTTGCAGAATTTTCCGGTCGTAGCTGCCGCTGATTCAAACGGATAAAATCAGCATCCTAAAGACACCATCATTTATATATTTATTGAAACGATATTTTACAAAATAAATTTGAAAAATACACAATAACAACGCAGGGCAACGAGACCATAATGCGTATCTAGTAGTTATAAATTAGATTTGATTAGTATGAATATTGTGTTTGCTGAAGCCTTGAATGATTTCAATTAATGTATTGGGTTCTGATCAGTCTAATAGTATTGATAATGGTTTGTTTATTTTAGATATTGGGCAGTCTAAAAGCACATGCTGAATACTCAAATCATGACAGTATTCACACTGTTCGACGTTTGTGTGGTTAAAATATGAATTGTTGAGTGGAATGTCTACATGAGTGTAATAATTCAGACTTTCCTTCTGGTATTACCGCACAATGTGAGGTTGCCCAGCTTTGGATATTGTTGTTAAAATTGTTCAGATTGGATGCGACTTCTGCAGGAGTTCCGGACGCTACGGCAAATCTATTTGTGTCAGCGTAAATTCCTGGAACTGTCTGAACTGCTTTTACTAATGAATTGGCTTTAGATAGATATCCGTCGACTTTAACAATGATTTTTCTATAGGACAGGAAAGAGAATATTAGCTTTAAGAATTTAGAAGGAACATCAAAGTTTTTTAATTCGTTTAGTACATAAACTGAAACAACTCGATCGAATGCTTTTTCAATATCCTCCGATAAACTACACTATGTTTTTGCTTGGAAAGATTTTGTCGTAGTGTATGTTCCAATTGATGGCATATACATACTATAAACCCAATGTTTTGCTATACAAGTAAATGCGTGTTGTTTTTCAGAGATAATTTCCCACATTCTTTCCATAATCTTGATGCTAATATTTTTTCAAAAATTTTTGATAGCACTGGCAGCAATGAAATTTTTTTTATTTTTACCGCATTTCGGAATTTGAGTCAGAAGTGCGGTTTTCCAATCGTAAGGGTAAATGGCACTTCTTAATATATTATTGTAAGTATAGATTTATCAATCGAAGTTTAAGCCCCATCGGTGAATTTTTTACCATAGAGTATTATTCTGTCAATAGAGGGTGTAGTTCCTTGGTGGATATTAAGTACACGATTAAGTTCACATAGGTCGATATTTTTTAATACTACACTGTCTTCTTTATGTGTACGGTCTCCTAATGTCTCTATAAAGCATTCTTTCTGAAGCAAGATGTTTTTATTTAGCGTATTATCAGAGCTTATAGCGCTCCAGAGAACTTTTGATGACAATATCGTCGACAATGATGTGAGAAAATATGTCCAACTTGTTTGCTCTTAGGTTTCTAACTTTCGACCATAATGTTCGCACATCTAACGATACGTTCAAAGAGTTCAGGAAGTCGTTGGAAATAATAAAATATTACTAGACAAGTAAAAACCAACCTAGAATTACCTTCCCCATTCTGATTGTAAGGTTGCATGACAACTTTCGATATCGATAACTATGGTTGGGCAGTTTTTTTTTCAACAAAATAACAAATATGACACTCCCTGCATTTTAGAACATATATTTATTTTATTAATACATAAAATAATCAAACAAGAAGTTGCATCTTTGAGGTTTGGTATGTTATGATCATTTGTTATTATTTTTGAAAGAGTGAATAACTTACGCAACGTAAAAAGATCAGGTTTGTTGTTGTTTGTCATACGGAAAAGTATGTCAGCGAAGTTAAAGCAAACACATCACCTTCTAATAGATGCATGTTTCGCCGTTATATAAGACGCCTTTTCAATACCATATATGTGTGCCGCCGACATCTAAAATTTGTATTGGTTTTTTCCGCCCTAAATGATATAAGTGAAACTATAATTATACTCAAACTAATAGTTTAAAAATATATACAAACAAATGGCAACCAATTGATTCGACTATTTATTTACTACTTGTGTTCTTATTTAATCTTTGGTGTATACAAAGAGAAACAATGCAGCCATGTTTATGTAAATGTTTGCAATGCAGCCATATTACTTACTAACTAGGTAACTATGCTGGTTACCTCGAAAGACTACCGCTTATGTTAAACTGTGTTGAAATTTCAATTCAGTAAGATTTTTCCAGTCATCCTTAATCGTTTAACGTCAGAATAACTCTTCCAAGTTGTGAAAATTTGCTTAATAAATAAGTCTGTTTGCGAATCGTTTTAAGTGATGAATTTCAATACTGGTTAAATGGAGTGTTAACGAATCACTATAACATCTATCAATATTGACTTTTTAGTACGGTTTACATCGATATGAGAAAGTAGATGCCGGTAATGGCGAGCGGGCTATGACACCAGCAAATCTTGAAGCAACAGATTCCAATATTCCAATCGCCATTGAAAAAGTAGACTATTAGCCGCAGCTGACATATGCCGGAAATCATATTTATAAAATAAATGTCATTAAATTATCTTCCGGACTGTAATAAAAAATTGAATTCTAACAATTTTTCTGTCTTCTACTATCATTTCAAGTTCTCAAGATCTTAAAAACACCAATTCTAAAAAAGTGAGCTTTTTTCGGAAAGACTTGCTAAATTTTAGCACGATCGAGTTAAATGTGTAGACCTCAAATCGAATGAGACCTTTGTGTGGCGGATATTCGAATACTGGGTGGAGCGCGGTAATTGCTTATTTGGAAATGAAATAAAAAAAATTATGAATCTTAGGAAAATTTATTTTATCTTTTGATTATATTGAACAGTGAGGGATTTTTTTTTTAAATTACATGGTTTTAAATAGTGTATCTGGCAAATGTCGATCTTCGCTATCCACACACTGCTGCATACGTTTTCTAAAGTTTTCATGGACTCTAACAAGCATGTCGACTAGTATTCTGCCAATTTTAGCCTCAATATTTTCAATTAGGTCTTTGAAGGTGTTGGGACGGATGATATACACCTTCGACTGCAGCTAACCCCAAAGGAAAAAGCCGCATGGGGCTAAGTTTGGTGAGCGTGCCGGCCAGTTCACATCACCCCTCAAAGAGATAAGCCGTCCAGGAAACATTTGCCTCAAACAATTTATGGTAACTCTCGCTGTGTGTGCAGTGGCACCATCTTATTTGAACCATGTATCTTGTAATTGCATTGCCTCAAGAGCCGGCTGAAAAAATCCTCTGAACTACCTTTCGGAGTTCACAGTTACGGCAAGTCGGTTATCCTGGAAAAAGTAAGGGCCATTGATGCCTACTCGTGATATGGCGCACCACACAGTGGCGCGGTCCGAATGCGGAGGTTCTCTGGGGTTTGTTTCACTCCAGTAACGCATATTTTACCCAATTTACAATTGATTGCCGTCCAGGAACACGTCCGCGTGGGGGATCAGCTATTCGTAAACGAAAAGCGCGCTGCACAGCAATGATGGAGTGCGCATTTGAAAAATACGCTTCAACATAAAATTACCTCTCCTCATGGTCCGATGCATGATGACAACTGAAAGGCAGGCGAATACAAATCTCCCGTAAGCCACGCAAACTCTCCACTCTCTTCAGTACAAAAAAGCAAATTACCGGGCAGCAGCCTATACATAGACAGATGTGCTCGGTTGAGATGTATGTGGGAGCCCTCGACGGGACTCAGGCGTTGGGCAGCAGCACCAACTACTGCTGAAATAACCGCACTGTTGCTGGTATTCATTTCTGCATCGATATTCGTTGCTATATGCATTTTACTTAGCCTCTCTTGCATATGCAGGTGTTGTTGCTGTTTAATACTTGTCCCAGCTGTACCAACACCACAATCAATAATCGATTTTGTGTCCATAATAGCTCGTGAACGTTTGTGGGATGCTGCTGAAACATCGTGTTCCGCTTTTCAATGCTGCCACCGAGGCAGCACCTATTTCCAGTGGGGTACTTGTGTCCGATGCAACAATTTTCTTCGTATTGCATTGGTTGCAACGTACACTGCGTGGCCAATTCATGTCAGAACACATTTTACAGGACCACTTGCTGTCGGAACTAGTTGTCGTTACGGCTTCAGCCGAATTTTGCGAGTCTAGGCGCGAGCAGGCATTAAGTCTATAACCTCGGCTACAGCACCACGTGACTCGCCTTCGGCTTCATAGGACATTTGGGGTGGACTTAATCTGAAAGGAAAACAAAACAATGATGTCACAAGGATTTCTGTGACTGTGAATAAGTTCAGTTAACAACTTACCGGAATATATCCTCATTGACCATTGGTTTGGCACCCTTGCACATTGTACATTTTATGGAGGAGGGAAAATTTTCGTAGGTGCAATAATCGCAAATCCATTTTTGTTTATTTGAACCTGAGTCACACATGTTAAAGTGTTTCCACCTCTGCTCGCGGAGCGATCAACAGTTTCACAGGCAGCTGTGCCTTTGGCCTACTTCGTTCACTTCAAAATCCCAACTTTTGTAAACGTTTTTTACTGTGTCGTTCTCAAAAAAGTTATCTGGATTTTAGTTTTGAGGTTTCTGAGAAAATGTTTCCGTCTACTGTGCAATGGCTCTTACAATCACTGGAATTGTCAAAAAAAAAATAGAAACACAATTAATAAGTATTACAATAAGTATTTTTTAGTATTTAAAAAAATGGCATAATATGGAGCATTTTATCTACTTTCTCGGAATTATCTTTGGTAGGTTGCTTAAACATACTAAATTAATGAGTACGCATTCGGGAATACTTCTGCTAGCCCCTGGTAGTATTATCTTTTAATACAGCATGTCTGCAAAATGTTAGTACAAACTTGTTATTTTGCATCAGAATAATACTTGTAATAGAGACCACAGGTTACGGTAGAGAAATTTAATCAAATCTTTAGTATGACTTAGATTCTAGAATCATGAAACTGGCGTTACGACGCTCATGGCCAAAGAGTACAAAAATTTAAACTTCTCCAAGTCAGACCAAGAAGATAAGTTATCCCTCTATTCTTAAGCAATCCTTCTTCTGAATGTTCAGTTCGAACACCTTAACCTGTAGACTGTTGCGAAATTTCCATCGAGTACCAGGCTGTAGCTGTATGACCTCGGACGAACAAGCAATAAAGTTCAAATCGGGGAATCAGCGAACGTCACTCTTGGCCTTCATCATTACCCCCCAGGTCAAAGAATTTTTGCAAAAACAAATACATATTCGCACAAAAGCAGCACACAACCCAATGTAAACGGTCGTTTTGTTGGTGCTTCTTCTGTTTTGTGTTTTGTTCATCTCTCTTGCTTAATTAAATGGCATTGACTTCCTGGTCATCATCATCGTCATCAAAGACGAGTCTCATTAAATAATCGCACGTTTGACTACAAAGAACGTACATTCCAATCGACCGATCGGGCCACCATTTGCCCACCCCTCCAACAGGCAAGGAGTCAAGGGGACAGCAGTTGCACACTGTACTGGTCGGATAGCCAAAACTAACATCATCACCATCACCTTTGAAAAGAGAATGACTGAGTGTAGTTACTTGACACTGCTTTGTTTTTAGCTCTATTTACATACATAAATTCATGAGTATTTGAATTGTTGACAGATTGTTTCATTGCCCTGCATCATGCTCTTTTGATTTTCATCTCTAATCTCCGCAGAGGATGCCTCCCACCGTCCCACACCTCATTCTTGATGAATAAATAACAACAAAAACACTGCTGCAGCGCGCCGTCACACTAGTATTGGAGCACATACACAGACCGAATGGACATCGGACATGAACTGTTTTTTTTACATTTGCAAATCATTTGCCATCCATTCACATGCACCACCCACTCCTCACTCCATCACTTCTAGATGTGATGAAATGTTTCACTTAATTCAACAATTAATTCACACTCATTTCTTGCAACTCGATGACGTTCATCAAAAAGGCACCAAAAAACTTGAAGATTATGACAACTTTTGCTTTGTTGGTTGTTCGGGTCATCATCTTCGATCTCCTTCTTTATTTTTTCAATTTGCCATTTTTCTATTTACAAATTGTTGACTTTTGTTTGATGCTAGTTTAGCTGTCGCTCCAATAAAAGTAATTATTGTGATATTTACCCTCGCGTTTTGTTTAGAGAACAATTTAAATTATTCATGGTTAATTTGTTGTTATGTGAGCGTATTTGATTTATGTTTTGTGATATTTGTTTTTAATTTTTTTCTTATTTTTTTGTTTCGCTCAAAAGAAATTGAACACTACCAATGCACGTAATGAAGCCGCACAAAAATTGACGGCGGTATGTGTCGTCGGCAATTGAGAACAAACGCCGGCAGCTATGCAGGCGCGTAATGCATTGTTTACATTAAAGACTAGAATCTTGATTGCCGCAGTAAGCTTTTTAATAGTTAGTGTGTTTCTGAGATTAAGCCATTAACACAATATGCTTTGCCACATTTTGGTTTGTTTGACATTTAAAATATATCCTTAATAAAAACACATAACATGCACAGAGAAAGTTGAATTCCACCGCCGACCCAGTAAGCTAATATCTTCTGAGTGAAGTTCCAGTTCGTTTATTTTAACCTACAAAAGAAAATAATTTTAAAGTACAAGCAAAAATAATATTTGCATTTTTTTAATTTTGTAAATATTTTGAATTATCCACGCTGCTGAAACCAGAGCCGCAATCCATAATCCGGCATTGGTTCGTTGAACAGCATCACTGGGAGCACAAAAGCCTGGGATGGACAAAATTAATATGTTCCGAACTAAATTACCACTGACTCCGTAAGACCAACTGACCGGACGAAACTCTGAAAAAAGAAAAAAACATTGTTTTTTTTAAATGAATTTTAAAAAGTGAAACAATATATTATGGGAACTCTTGTATATTATTGCTCCGGTCAAAAGTGGAAACGTCTTTCAAAGGATTGAGCTCAGGTCAAGAAATTTCGTGTAGGTTTACGGCAGCCTTCCCGTAAGGTTCCCCATGTATTGTGTTTTCTTTTGTAGAAAAACAACGGATAGAGAAGATTACAAATATTAAAAAAAAAATGTGGGAAAAAAGTACGTAAGCTCGACGTTACATACCTGACTGACTTGGGAAATATCCAGCCAAATCCTGCTGCGCCAATGCTAAGTTAATTCGCAGCGCCAAATCTAAATCAGATCCAGCGCCATCGTCACAGCAGAATAGCCGCAACCAGAATTAGCCATCTTTAAAAAGTTATTTGTCACTACGTCGTCGAGAACTGAGACAAAGCCACAGACGCCCAAATTGAAACTGAGGGCTGAAAGAAAAGAAAATAACATACATTTAAATTAGAAAATTTATTTAAATTTAAATTAAAAATATTGCTAAATTAAATTTAGCAGAATACTGTTTTCTTCATGCCGTATTAGTTCTTTTTGTTCTTGTTATTTTTTCAATATGAATGGTGGTTGTGATAGCAAGGTTAGGTGACCTGAGGAGTGGAGAATGGGACAATAAATAAAATCCAAGGTTGTCATGGTGGAACCGGAAGGATTCCATGTTTGCATCCCAGGTTTGATGATGCTGTTCTGCGCCCCCAACGTCGGATTATGGATGGCGGCTCTGGTTTCAGCGGCGCTGATATTTCAAAATATTTACAAAATTAAAAACATTGCAAATGTTATTTTTGCTTATACTTTAAAATTATTTTCTTTAGTTGGTTAAAATAAACGAACTGGAACTTCATTCAGAAGATATAAGCACTGGTGTTCTTTGTATTTCTTTCCTTGTACGTTTTATGTTGAAGCCATCATTTTTTCCTAATTTGGAACTAAGCACTGTTGCTTTGGTATACAGCTGTTAATCATTATACCTCTTCTGCGAATTCCCCTCTTTAACCCTCTAAACAGCACACTAATTACTGTAAAACCTACCGCGGCAATCAAGATTCTAATCTCTAATGTAAACGATACATTAGGCGCCTGCATAGCTGCCGCCGTTTGTCCTAGATTGCCGACGACACATACCGCCGTCAATTTTTGTGCGGCTTCATTACGTGCATTGGAAAAATTTCGGTAGTGTTCAATTTTTTTGAGCCAAACAAAAAAATAAGAAAAAATAAAAAGAGTCTCAAAACAAAAATCAAATACGCTCACATAACAACAAATTAATCATGAATAATTTAAATTGTTATCTCTAAACAAAACGCGAGGGTAAATATCACAATAATAACATTTATTGGAGCGACAGGCATCAAACGAAAAAGTCGTCGAAAAAAATTTGTAAATAGAAAAAATGGCAAAGTGAAAAAATAAAGGAGAAGGAGGAAGATCGAAGATGATGACCCGAACAACCAACAAAGTGAAAGTTGTCATTATCTTCAAGTTTTTCGGGGCCTTTTTTGTCGAACCCCATCGAATTGCAAGGAATGAGTGTGAATTAATTGTTGAATTAAGTAAAACATTTCATCACACTATCGACGGCTCGGTCGAAGCGATGACAAGCTAGAAGTGACGGAGTGAGGAGTGGGTGGTGCAGGAGAATGGATGGCAAATGATTTGTAAATGTAAAAAAACAGTGCATGTCCGATGTCCATTCGGTCTGTGTATGTGCTCCAATACAAGTGTGACGCCGCGCTGCAGCAGTGTTTTTGATGTTATTCATTCATCAAGCATGAGGTGTGGGACATGGGACGGTGGGAGGCATCCTCTGCGGCGATTAGAGATGAAAATCAAAAGAGCATGATGCAGGGCAATGAAACAATCTGTCAACAATTCAAATACTCATAAATTTATGTATATAGAGCTATAAACAAAGCAGTGCCAATGTAACTACACTCAGCCATTCTCTTTTCAAAGGTGATGTTAGTTTTGGCTATCCTACCAGTACAGTGTGCAACTGCTGTCCCCTTGACTCCTTGCCTGTTGGAGGGGTGGGCAAATGGTGGCCCGATCGGTCGATTGGAATGTACGTTCTTTGTAGTCAAACGTGCGATTAGTTAATGAGACTCGTCTTTGATGACGATGATGATGACCAGGAAGTCAATGCCATTTAATTATACAAAAGAGATGAACAAAACACAAAACAGAAGAAGCATCAACAAAACGACCGTTTACATTGGGTTGTGTGCTGCTTTTGTGCGAATATTTGTTTTTGCAAAAATTCTTTGACCTGGGGGTAATGATGAAGGCCAAGAGTGACGTTCGCTGATTCCCCGATTTGAACTTTATTGTTTGTTCGTCCGTTGTCATACAGCTTTAGCCTTGTACTCGATGGAAATTTCGCTACAGGTTAAGGTGTTCAAACTGAACATTCAGAAGAAGGATTGCTTAAGAATAGAGGGATAACTTATCTTCATTGTCTGACTTGGAGAAGTTTTAATTTTTGTACTCTTTGGCTATGAACGTCGTGACGCCAGTTTCATGTTTATAGAATCTAAGTCATACTAAAGATTAGATGGTCTCTATTACAAGTATTATTCTGATGCAAAATAACAAGTTTGTACTAACATTTTGCAGACATGCTGTATTAAAAGTAAATACTACCAGGGGCCAGCAGAAGTATTCCCGAATGCGTACTCATTAATTAAGTATGTACGGTTTTATAGTCTAATTATGTGGCTGCTGTGGAGCCTTATCAGGTCTTTAGCCGCGATAATACTAGAATTCATTTTGTTTCACTTGTACGAGTGACCTTTAGTGGGTTATGACAAGACTCCGTAGGTCTTTTTGGACTCTTAATGCTTGATGCGCCCAACTACGGCAATGCCAGCCCACAGCTTCCTGTTCATTCAATAAATTCTACGTAGAACACTTAAGATTTATCGAAAACTCGTAACATTTCTGTTAGGAGTTTGCAAAAGTAGCAACTTATCGTATCGTAAAAAGTAGCAACTTATCGTATAAACATGATGTAGAGTGTTGAGAGCAGGATTTATGTTTCTGAGAGGTATTTATTGTCTTTTAACAAAATTGAGCAGATAAGTTGGTTTAGAGAATGCTTAACTATCTTCTTGATTTCAACAGAATCTTCAGTGCTGTCTCCATATTTCCAATTTTATATCTAGTCCATAACATTAAAAGGGCACACAGTCTGATGAATTTCGGGCATTGTTGTGACACCTGTACTTCTCAATCTCCTTACATCCACGCGATGTCATTTCTTGTTTGTTGTTTCTCTTCTATCCTTCTGATAGCTCTTTCATTTCAGCTCTTGTTGCTACAACCAGCATCGTTGCGTTATGGGCAGTTAATCTTTGTGTTTAGGTACCATACATTTTCTTTGGCTCCTGTTTCCATTTAGAGGGAAACATGTTTCCACTGCTAATATTCCTAATATTATTGGATGGAGAAATGTTTTTTCGTAGTAATTTGCATTCAATTTAGTAAGCATAAATGCACTTATTTAAAAACTCATCGTACTACAGAAGATTGTGGGTAACCAAAATTTTAAAATTGTATATACCCCTTACGATTGGAGTTCGATGCTACAGTACAGCCTAACAGCTTTTCCGGTTACAAAAGTTCCTAAAAACAACTTAAAAATAAAACTAGTTGAAAGCCAAAAGTCGAGCGTGGCCGACTCTGCATATTATGCCCTGCGCATCTGAATGCGCAATTGAAGACTGCGTTTTAGACCCCTTGAACAGGCTCTTAAATAAACATATTATTTTTTTTTTTTGGTCCATGTCACACAAATTTTGTTTTTTTATAACTTATTTTATTTTTGGCTTCCTGAGGAAGTTTATTGTTATTTGATAATCATGACCATATATGTAGAAAGCGGTTTATGTGGCCTGTAGACCATTTGTATGCAGCCTATAACGAAACGGTCCAAAAACGGAGCTCTGTATGACAATGGTTCGCGTCCTCATGTTGAGAATAATCCTAACATAAGGTTGCAGCAAGAAGGAGCCACTGTGTTTACAGCAAGGACACAATGGAACCTTTTTGGTGAACCCTAAAGTCTTATTTAGGCCACCCAGTACATATTTTTTCTAGTCCTCCTGCTCCATCTACGGTCAAATTTCCGACTGACACCTGGTAATAGGTGGGAGGTTTTTTACATTTGTGCCTTTTTGAAGGGGCGGCGTTGCAAATATGCATTGCAATATTATAAATGTATTTCACTCAGAACACTTGAAACCCTTGACGTGAAAGGCCTTCTTGAAGCCTTACGTTCATATTTAATACACAGACTTTAACTAACTTTCGAGGAGATTGACAAGTGAATGAAGCATGGCTCCTTTAGACTTTTATGCACAAGTCATAAATAAAGGCCAGTATATGAGTATATCAAGCCCAATAACAGCTTTATTTTTGAGCAATTCTATATAAAATCCTCCGCCAGCCAATTCTAAATACTTTGCCATTTTTTTAAATACTAAAAATACCTTTAGTAATAATTATTAATTGTGTTTCTACTTATTTTTTTGGTAATTCCAGTGATTGCCCCGAATAAAATTCTTGTGAACATAGAAGTACCATAGACGGAAACATTGTCTCCGAAATCTCAAAACGAAAATCCCGACAACTTGCCAGAGAACGACATAGTAAGAAACGTTCACAAAAGTTGGAATTTAAAAGTGAACGAACAGTAAGCCAAAGGCACAGCTGCAGCTTTCTAAAAGCCGTTGCTGTTGTCTGTGAAACTGTTGATCGCTCCGCGAGCAGAGGTGATAACACTTTAACATGTGTGACTCAGATTCAAAAAAACAAAAATGGATTTGCGATTATTGCACCTACGAAAATTTTCCCTCCTCCATAAAATGTACAATGTGCAAGGGTGTCAAACCAATGGTCAATGAGGATATATTCCGGTATGTAGTCAACTGAACTTATTTACAGTCACAGAGATCCTTGTGACATCATTGTTTTGTTTCGCTTTCAGATTAAGTCCACCCCAAATCTCCTATGAAGCCGAAGGTGAAGCACGTGGTGCTGTAGCCGAGGTTATAGACTTAGAACCTGTTGGTTCTAATGCCTGCTCACGCCAAGACTCGCAAAATTCGGCTGTAGCCGTAACGACAACAAGTTCCGACAGCAAGTGGTCCTGTAAAATGTGTACTTATATGAATTGGCCACGCAGTGTACGTTGCGTCCAATGCAATACGAAAAAAATTGTTGCATCGGATACAAGTCCCCCACTGGAGATCGGTGCTGCCTCAGTGGCAGCATTCAAAAGTACGCCGCAACGACCACCACCGGTGCCACTGAGCGAATTGGAACACGATGTTTCCCCACAAGCAGCCCACAAGCGTTCACGAGATATTATAGACACAAAATCAATTATTGATTGTGGTGTTGGTACAGCTGGGGCAAGTATCAATCAGCAACAACACCAGCATATGCAAGAGAGGCTTAGTAAAATGCATATAGCAACGAATATCGATGCAGAAATGAATGCCAGCAACAGTGCGGTTAGTGCAGCAGCAGCTGGTGCTGCCGCCCAACGCCTGAGTCCCGTCGAGGGCTCCCACATACATCTCAACAATCACGCCAATAGTTCTCAAACACAATCCTCCACCTGTTCATCATCCACCTCGACTAATCCACAGCTACCAACGTATATTAAGAAATGGGCCTGCAATGTAAGTGTGCAAAGTGGTGGAGCAGGGTTTCGAAATTAATTAATGTGTCTATGTGCTTCTATTTCTTCTAGACTTGTACTTATGAAAATTTCCCTAAAAGTCTCAAATGTTCCATGTGTGGCAATCCTCGTGATAGTAATAGTTCTTCCGTCACTGCCAATAGCATTGAACAGAATGCCAGTGGAGCTGGAGGTGGTAGCAGTAATAATCAAACAAATATAACCTGTAGTAGTGATAAAATGAATGATACCGTCTCATCGAATAATTCCTTAAACAAACAACAACATATATACCAACTTGGTGAGCTACTGCTTCGTTTGTGCCCTCTTGAATATTTTGTATAATGTCCGCCTTTTAGGTTCTGATACTATAAACAACTGTGATACAATGCAAGAGCGTCAGGAACGCCGAATACGGCAGATTAGACGTCAAGTTGACTGGCAATGGCTGAACGCTTGCCTGGGTAAGTAAATATCGTGCTTATAAACATTCGTGTATCAGATCCTCATCATTCTCATCCAATCTAAGGTGTGGTGGAGAACAACTACAGTGCGGTCGAGGCGTATCTTTCGTGTGGCGGCAATCCGGCCCGCTCCTTAACCAGTACTGAAATCGCTGCTTTAAATCGTAACTCAGCCTTTGATGTTGGCCACACTCTTATACATCTGGCCATACGTTTTCACCGCGAGGAGATGTTGCCCATGCTATTAGCACAAATTTCCGGCTCTGGTCCCGGAATTAAGCGCGTACCATCTTATGTGGCGCCCGATTTAGCCTCGGACATACGTCGACATTTTGCCAATATGTTGCGTATGCGTAAATCAATGTTCCCCTGTACATACGTACAGGAGCATGCTACTTTTTTACTCCCAGCTGAAATCGAGGAATTGCCCCTGCCCATACAGGAGCAATTGTATGAGGAACTGCTAGATCGCGATGCGCAGAAACAATTAGAAAATCCTCCGCCAGCCTTGAATTGGTCAATGGAGATAACCGCTCGTCTGGGTTCGAGATTAATGGTGCTATGGAATCGTAGTGCCGGAGACTGTCTATTAGACTCTGCCATGCAGGCCACTTGGGGCGTATTCGATAGAGACAACATTCTGCGACGGGCATTAGCGGATAGTTTACATCAATGTGCACCCATGTAAGTTGGTTTTTTTTGGTCGTGCGCCATTACTACATACCTATGATGAGATGACCTTTGTTGATCTTTTGCAGATTTTATTCTCGCTGGAAAGAGTATGAAATGGTGCAGGCATCAATGCTCCATTTTACATTGGAGGAGGCCCAATGGCAGGAAGACTGGTCCACTTTACTATCATTAGCCAGCCAACCGGGAGCTTCTTTAGAACAATTACATATTTTTGCTCTAGCCCACATCCTGAGAAGGCCTATTATTGTGTACGGTGTAAAATATGTCAAAAGTTTTAGGGGTGAAGATATTGGTTATGCTAGATTTGAAGGTACACTGACTGACGCCTTTAATAACAAACAAAATGTTTTAATGTTAAATGTACGTCTTATCTTTTCAGGATTATATTTGCCTTTATTCTGGGATCAAAACTTTTGCATAAAGTCCCCTATTGCTTTGGGTTATACCAGGGGACACTTTAGTGCTTTGGTACCGATGGAACCTTATGCCCGCATTGATTTGAGACGCGACGAACCAGAAGATGTTACTTACTTGCCTTTAATGGATTGCGAATCGAAGATATTGCCCATACATTTTTTAACACAGTCAGAGGTACGTATACCTATGCTCCTTTACGCAAGGGTAGATTAGAAAATCAGTCATCTCAGGTGTACATATACCGATTGGATAACACCAAGTCTGCGTGTACTTACATCTGCAATAGGTAGTTTGTGAACATACTTCTCTATATAGGAATTTAGTTTGTAGTGATGACGCATGGGAGTCCAGTCTTTTAGTACTAGGTCGACGCCAAACTGTTCGTAACTATTGAATTAGGACGTCGGTATGTATATTATCGTTAGCACCGCCTTTATCTACCAAAGTAGCCAGGGTGTACATTAGGGTTGACGATATTTAAGGACAAAAGTTTGTCAATATTGTGCAATCGATTTTTCGATAGCTTTTTTTCTACAAGACGTACTACCTCAGGCTGTGCACTCTCGACTGACCAGCTCCGGACATTAGCATGTTGTTGACATTTTAACACGTTGTCTGGTATTTTGGTTTTTGCCATGATATCAACTAAACGTTGCATGGTTTTTAATGACTTTTTGACATATTGGTCGGTATGCTTAACGTTTGCAAAAATCGTCTTGTCTGGTTTTGGAATGAAGACGACTCTCGCCCAATGTTAGATCATTGGTGTGTACTAGAATGTAAGGCAAGCTGTGATGATTTCGGCAAGATGGTTTATTATCAGAAACAGGCCTTGCTGTAGATGGGCTGGAAAAATTCCCAGGTCCTGTTGCCGTAAACGGGCAAAAGCTTCGTACTGCTACTGCCCCACGTGACTGTTGTTCTACCGTTCTAGCGGTTCCAAGTTGCCAGTCGGGGAGTGGCTATATATCAGAAGTCTTAGCATTTGTTCGCTTGTACCCACCTTGGCTCCATTGAGTTGGGAGGCTGTGTCGAAAGGTTAAACATTATGTAGCGGTGGTCAGAGAAGGAATGCGTGAAATATTTAATATATTTGTCATGTGTTTTGTTATTCTATTTTAAGTTTTTCCTAAATAAGCCAGAAATACCTGACATCCTCTATAGCAAGGTTTTATTAACACATCGGCAAGTTCTATAGGCAAATGAAAAACAAATTATATGATATCCACTACTTTCTGATCCACTCTAGCATGTAATCTTACATATTTATATGTAATTAATTTCTATGATTTTAATGTAATTTATTTTTTTTTTGATTAAAAGATGGGCCGTGAAGAAGCTATAATGCGGCAGTGGCTTGATGTATGTGTTACAGATGGCGGCCTATTGGTGGCGCAACAAAAACTACGCAAACGCCCTCTGTTGGTAGCCCAAATGTTGGAAGAGTGGTTGAACCATTATCGCAGAATAGCGTAAGAACATTGGCGGACTTATTAATAACCAATTGCAACTATAAATTTCTGTCTTTCCAATTTTTATAGACAAGTTATAACGGCTCCATTTGTACGCAGAGCACATCAGCAAACTGGCTACTCCAGTGATGGCGATTCTGATGAGGAGTAAGTCTGAACATAAGGTATAGATTTTCTAAACATCCGCAGCAACCAACCACTTACTTCTACAAACAATTTGCTTAGATATTTACTGAAGATACAACTAATATATTTGATATAAACAAAACAAAATTAATTGAAATTTTTCGTAGTGAATTTTTTGAAATAGTTAACTAAACTTAAAAAAAGACACCTGCGTTATAAATCCAACAGCCCCACGTACGAATCCACAACCACAACATTAATTTTTATTAGATATAAACAAATTACAATTGAAAATGTATGTAAAAAAATAAGAAGAAAGAAAACAAAAAAACAGAGTCGATAATGAAAAATTGCAATCAAAAGAAGAGTCAAGAATGAAGGAGTAAGGAAGGAGTTGTAAAATCTATTCAATTTGAACGTTATCAAATCTAAATGTAGACAAAAAAATTAAAATACAAGGGAAACCGGCAAACATGAAGTTATAAAAACAAAATATTGTATAACACAAGAAAGTATCCATTAAGGTAAAGAATACTGTCCCTCGCCCCTACCCTACATTATCTAGTTGTTAATTTTTAGCGAATTAATTTCCCTTGCGCCTGGTCCACCTCCTGTCCTGCCCCGCCTCACAACAACATCTATCAATAGTTTAAAGAGGAAGGATAATTTTTGAAAAAAAATTGTGTCTCTCCCCAGTGCCCGTTTTAAAAGAAAAACCAAACAAAAGAAAATCTATAAATAATATTTAACATTTTTAAAAAGGCAGTAAATAATATACATACAATCTTTTTTTTTAATAATACATTATAAATGGTATTTAAGATGAAAAATATTTAATAGTTGTTTTATCATATACTTTATTTTATTTCTTTGAAATTTTAAAAAAAAAATTATATTAATATTATTATATAAAGCTGATAATGATGAAGAAGAAAATTATTGAATACAAAGAATTATTTTGTTGGTAATGTTATTAAATAAATAAATGAAAACAAACAAATAATGAATTTAAAATACTTATAAAAAAAGTATGCAAAACAAATAAATCATCCAAGATTGTTAAAAAAGAATCGAAATGAAGTCATCTGATTTCTGCTAGTGGCATGAAAAACGATATAAACAAATGTTTCAAAAGCGTACAAAGACAGTAAAAATCGAGGAATGTCAAATGCATCTAGGGTGAGTACATTCATCTAAAGGAATTATGTTGTTACAGTCAATGGGGAACGCTATAGAGCCATGATTAATCGGTGCTGTCATAGAAACCGTGTCGGTTTTGCTAATTTTATGTTGGTTTTATTTTGTGTTATGAAACCAAGTTGGTTTTGTCAATTTCGAATGTAAATAAAACCAATGTTCGAATCGGCTGTTGCTAATAAAACCGATAACATTGGTTTTCATGACATCAACGCATTTTTTCTTATTGTTTTCAAAACCAATAGTGACAACATTGGTTTCGCTGTACTATTTTTTGTGGAGTAATGTGAAGTCGCTTGTCTACGCAGTTAAGCCAGATACGATTGACGTCTTGGAAGAGAATACGAGGATTTATATTTTTGGTCCTGACAATACTAGTGTTCCCAGATGCAAACTGGAATAACTTTATTCAGAACTTTTTGTCATTTGAGGTCATTTGAAAACGGATCATTTTAAATTTACTGTTTTTTGTGTTTCAATTTAGACTTTCTTGTGATTGTGCACAAAGTGCTGTTTTTCAACGATATTGCAAAGAAGGAGCATTTCATTCTTGACATGTAATTCAAATCACATTGGGGGCCTATTAAAGCTAAATTGCAATATGCATCAAAGTGTTAAATAGAGCATCATAAACAACTAGGAAAAGTGCAGGTAAAATAAAAAATCTAAATTCAAGTAATCCTAAATTTTCCTGATAAAAAAGAAAAAAACTGACGAAAGCATCCTCGTATAAGTGATAATCAAGAAACCAAGAAAAAAATATTAAGAAAAACGAAAATGTTCCATTAAATGGTAACATAATGTAATGGAAGACAAGTTAAAAGTTTTTAAACTGCTTGGAAAAATGTTTAATAGTTGGGCTACTCTTACGAGGAATGATCGATCCATACGCGGTGTTACCTTGGAATAATTAACTGTCTGTTGCGAATTGAGTGACTGAAGACAAATGAATTTGCTGGAACAAAGGAGATTGAATTTTGTATATCTTGTAAAAAACGTATAAGGACCGAAGGTGCACAAATTCCACAAAGGAACAGCCTAAAAAGCCATTCACAAACGGCGATATGTGAGCATACAGAATATAAATAGTGCATTACTCTATGAAGCACTGCCTTTATTATACTCACATTAGTTTGAGTAGTTCCAGTACATAAGTATACCTCTAGGCAGTACAAAATATTTGGCATAATTAAGCCATGAACATGTTTTGTTTTCACCCAACGTAGTAAAACTAAATTGGTGTTGTATAGTTGACGAAGTGTGAAACTAATACGCGAAGCAATACTGCGAACATGCTGCTCAAAACAACATTTGTTATCCTGAACTATTCGTAAACACGTTATACTCTGAACGAATTCTACTGACTAACCATTTCATTACAAATCTAGGTTGATAGAAGGGGATGATGAAAACAGTATTTCACTTGTTCTAGAATGATTAATACTACGCTTGTTGGATGACATACATGGTTGATTCTGAGATTATGGGCCGCTTTGTTGTCCTTGGTTGTTTCAAGCGGGAAACATAAAATATATTATACTTTACTATTTACTATACAATAAATCTTTATAGGACCTTTAAAGTCTTTAAAATTGTTTTTTAAAAAAATTTATTTGTTCTTCAAAAATTTCCTTACAAAGTGTTCAAATATCATTACCCTGGATGTCCAGGGTAATGATATTTATATTTTACAAAAATATTAATTATTTATTCAATAAAACCAGTCCATAGTAAAAAATAATATTTAACTAATTTTGTTGCTATTAAGGATTATAATTTTGTATTCAATCTATATTTTAATGGATGTTTCTGTTCCTGAAAATACATAGTATTCCCCTGTAAAATATAATATTCCCTAAAATTCAAGTTCCAAACCAATCCTGATACTTGAAGTGGGTGCACATCTAATAGTTTTTTCGTCAACAGTCTTATTAAAATTAAGTAAGTCGTGTTTTGTCACTCGTTACGAACGTACACACTTAAGTTGGTCATTCCCCTGTGTTGTTTTTTAAAAAGATAATTAATACTTTTTATAATTTTGCAAGTGTTTTTTTTTGTTCATTGCAAGTATAAACTTCCAGCTCAAGTCAATTTTGTAACGGTAAGTACTTAAATAAACATTTCAGGGGGTTTTGTAGAAATTCATCATTCCCCCTGCCAACATTTTTCACGGGGGAATGACGATTAACAGATTTTTTCTTTTATTGTCTTTACAAAAGAACTGAATTAAAATGAATTTGTTGATTTTAAAGAAAAAATACTATATATTTTATTGTCTTCGTCATTTCTCTGCTCAATGAGTCATTAGCTTGGAGGTCATATTTTAAAATTGTTGCATGATTCCGTTAAAAATTAAAATTTCGATGTGTACCTTTTAAAAATGACTAGTCTTTCTTAGTACTAAGACATCTACCTCAGAATCAACCACATACGCTAAATAATTTTAAAACATAATCAGTTTTGGTTTGTAAAAATAATAGCTGAACATCATTAGCAAAAGTGTATGGTGTACACCAATCTCTTGGACTTTCCAAAAGGTCATTAATAAACAGAATTGGACCTAGAACTGATCCGTGAGGGACCCCACTTCTAACAGACAAAAACCCGCTTTCTATCACATACATAGGATAGCATTAAACTACAGGCACTTTTCCTAAGACCGAAATCTTTATGCAATTTGTTTATTATAATTCCACAATCTATCTTATCGAAGGATTTTTCTAAATCCAGAGACAAAACCATACACATTTTTTGATCATGAGTATTCTTCCTTATTGAGTCAGTAAGGCTAATTAATAGAGCAGAGGTACTTCTGTCGTTCCAGAAACCACATTGACAATCATTCAGCAGCGATTTACTCACAATATGGTCTAACAACTGCCGTATAGTATATATTAAATTTTCCACAACTTGTGACAGGATAGGAAGCAAATCAATAGATCTTAAGTTATCAGAATTCGACTTCTTTTGAATTGGTGTCACTTTGTCATTTCGACCATATTCTACATTGTATCGGCTTTGATGTAAACTGCAATTAAAACTAAATTAACTAGGAAAGACCAGTCATTGTTAACGGATTAAAATGTAGAATTTACCGTACTGTTTTTACAAATAATCGTATCGCTTTCAAAAAATCAATTTCGATTAACTACAACCAGAAATCGATAGCAAAATAATCGTATTTATTTCCTAAAAACGATTAACAAATTAAATCGACGTCGATTTACCGATCTCTGATTTGTCGATGGTTGTTAAGTTTAGTTAGTTGGTTGAGTGGTTTAGTGGTTGTTCGTGTGCATTTTCAAAGCGGGTTATTTGTATTGTAACATTCGCTCATTCTCTTGTAAAGCTCTTAATTTTTCTACTGTCAACTTGTGATTTCCTGGTACTAAAACTTCTAACAAATGTAAATTGTGTTTCAAAACATCAGTGAGCGACGAAAATGCATTTATTTTGAAAATTTAGAAAAGAGCCAAATTTTTCATTAATAAAAGTGCTGAAAACCTCCCGAAAAAAAGAGTTAAAACCTTCATGAATTGAATTGTGTGAAAAGATTGTGAAAAAGCAATAAGCGAAAAAGATTAGAAATAAAGCAGAGCAGCAAAACGCAACGTGAAAAAGAAGGGAAGCAGAAGTGTTGTAAAATGGGTGAGTTTTGCAACGACAAAAAAAAACATGAAAATGTCAAAAAACAGGGAGTAATTACGCCAAATGAAAGGAACAACAGCTTGGCATTTGGGGTGGCAAAATTTTGCAGTACATTGTTTGCATTTTAAAAATAAGTTCTACTTTAATTCTTTAGATAGAAATTCTTTAAATAGAAATTCTCAAGACAATAAAACATGTTAATTTAATTTAAAAAATTGTTGATGGCCATTTATACCAAGTGAAAGAGTGCGGATTTTTTTTGTTATTCTGGTACACTCCCATTTATAGTTTGGCAAAGAGAGCGGCACAGAGAGAGAGTGCGAACGAAAGAGAGCTCCTGTTTGTCTTATTGGACCATTGTTTGCTTGTGTTTGTTTCGACTTTTCTGCAATAAATTCGAATTCGAAGTATGATATCACCCGTGGTGTCCCGACCGACCCATCATACGACCCACCACGGCACGCAGCCCATTACAGCATAATAAGGGGAAGACAAGAATTTGAAAGAACCATAACATCATTTGTCATAAATTGTATTTTTTGTGTGTGGAAATTTATGTTGTTGCTTGCCAAAAAGTGTACATTATTTACTTGACATGATATGTAAACAATACATGAAAACATGCCGTCGTACGTCATTGCTTTTGTCATCTTCGCTGGATTTTCTTTTATTTTGTCATGTTTTTTTTATATGAATTCCATGTAATTTCCATGTGGTGGCTGGCTGAATTCGATCGAATGAGTGGCCAAAATTCCATCTACCCAATGTGCCTTTCCTATTGCTAATGTGTGTGTGTGTATGAGCATGTAATGCTATTTTTTCTATTTCCTTCCACTTTTTCGTTCGTTTATTAAACTGTCACAAAAACGACGGTTAAATAATTGGACGGACGGATGTCACTGTGGAACTTGGAACATACAAAAGAAACTGTCTTTCGTTTACATGTTGATTTTATTTTCAAATTTTTGTTTTTACGAGGATTGTATTGAAGGGTTGATGTTTTTAATTCGACGATGGAAGTGCTCTTTGTGGGGCTTGACGAAGATTTAAAACAATATGTCGTCATCTTTAAAATGGCTCGAGTAATTTAAAAAAATCAATTGGGGGCATGGGTCAACCGCCCACTTCAATTAATATCGAGGATGACAAAAATGCACAAAAGAAAATATGGTCGAGGATTAAGGGGCCCTCACTTCTCAAATAAGTAAGGGCCCTAGCCCTAGGGGCCCCAAAACACAAGCACATACGAAAATAATACGAATTCTACAACAGTGGCAACAACTTCAGTTTTATAAACATAGGCTCCAATATTTTTGATTTTTGTTTTGGTGTAGAGAATGTTATGCAGATCAGTGAAAAAATTAAAAATTTGTCGTTTAGTAGGATCTTTTGGTCTGTTTTTTGGACATTTTTGTTAAATAAGACTTAATAAAATTGTAACCGTTAAGTCATTTATTCAGAATCGAGACATGCTAAAAATAGGCACTTTTATTTTTAGCATGTCTCGATTCTGGAAAGAGCATTTTAGAAAAATAATTTGTTGGTAACAAATCTAGTTTAGTAACAATTGTCAAAAAAATATGGTCCTGTAGGGCATTAAAAACAAATAAGTTGAAAAAAAGCGGTAGCAACCTATATTTTCCGAGTAACGGGACCCTAATTTTCGGAACTAAAACTGAATATATCTGCGACATTTGGACCTAGGCGAAATGGGTTAGAAAGCTTTTGAAAATACCTTTCAAATATAATTTGTATGGGTCATTTTTTGACCCGAGTTTCTGTGAAAAATAGATCAAAATTTTGAAAATTGTCTGTTTAGGGGTAATTATTTCTACCTAATAGTTTAAAGCCAACATTCATTTGGGACTTTTATTTTGAATTTAACCCTTTAAATGAGGGGAGTATGGGTTTTTCAGTTTTTGCGCAAAATTTTTTGTGAAAATCTTTTTTGATGTGAAATCTTTGATATTGCGATTTTCCAACTATATGGCTATGGACGCATTTCTTTTAGTTACGGAGAAAAGGTTCATTCTAGAAAACTCGTTAGAAACGTAAAGTGTAGTAAAATTAATATAAAAACAGTTGGAAATTGCGAAAATTGTTCAGCGATAAAGATAGAGGGGCCATCCCTTCTCGAACAATAAATATGTTAAGGGACTGGGGCTTAATTCCAAAAGAGGGGGGGATTTCTGGCCGATTTTTTTCAAATAATTTTGAAATTTTTTTAATAAAGTATAAGTATAAGAAATAAATGATGTAAATTCTTTGGAAATAGCGCCGCAGGTGAAAATTATTTGAAAAAAATCACGCGAATTTTTCATTTTTTTTAATAAGGAGCATTATCTCCTGTTCTAAAAGTTTTAAAACGTCCAAAATGCGTTGAAGGAAAGGTTAATATGTTGGCTACAAAACTAGATCGATAAATACATACTTAGAAATAAACATTTTTCCAGTTATGAGGCATTTTTAGTATAAGGTCGTAAAAAATAAAAAATTTGCTACCGCTTCTTTTATTTTTTTTACTAACACTCAGGGGTTTTCTCCTATACATGGAGTTCAGGGGGAAAGCGGAAGTAATGTTTATTAACATTTGACTTGAATTTCTGGATGTCATAATTGGTTTGGAAAATATTCCCCGGAAGTCGATTCCACAAACGGACAGTTCGGGCGAAAAACAAATTTGATCTGAAGTGTATAATGCGGTCAACCGGCCAATCGAAAACAAATGGGTGTGAATTCCTGGAAAGTTGTGCATCCCTGCCGAACATCTTCACGTCAGGACAAAGACGACGAATGTCTGAAGAACATACACCGTTAAAGTACTGAACTTTTGAAGCCCATATCTCGGAAACTATGGGAGACCGCAGAATTATTTATTTTACATTTTCGGCTTAGAATCAAAAGCTCTATCGATGGTGTAAATTTGGTGTCCTTGCGAGAGTTGTTTCTAAACTAGCTTTAAGCCATTTGTTGGCGGTTTTTAGTAGTAAGCATGGATAGAGGCCTTTGCTCGATAGCTATCAAGGTTCAATACTAAAATGGCCAAAAAAATAATTTTCAACATTTTTTTAAATGTTTTTTTGAAGACTAATACTTCTTGGCTGTTCCTTTAGACATGAACAGCATTGACATTTTGTTAGCAAAAAACATAACTATTGCGAGGATAAACATAAAACACGACTATAATCAATGTATCAATGCCAACGGAGACAGTCGATTTTGGTCCATTTTGTTCGGTTTTGGTAATATTTTGGTCGGAAAAAAATGCCTTGAAGCAGATTTCAAATACAAAAAAAAAATATTAACCCTTTAGACGCCGGCATCAATAATTTTCTTATATTTTATGATTTTTATTGTTTAATGGAAATATTGGAAAATTGCAGTTTATGGGGCCCCACGGGGCCAGGTGTATTTTAAGAACTCGGGCCTTTAAAGTCTTCTGCTATTGACCACTGTCATCGGAATTTATGTAAAATTGAAACTAACTCCTGTGTGGCCGGCCTTCGGCTGGGCATTAAGACTTTGAGCAATGGACAGGCGTAATTTAGGTAAAATCCTAATTAAAATTCTAAATAAGTTTTCTTTTTTTATTGTGCACAATGGTAGGAATAACTGAATATCTTTGGTGTGTAAGGGGTAAATATTGCATACTACGTCCTAAAGGAATAGCTAAAACAATTCAAAAACATTCGTTCATACTTCGATATAATCAACCATTTTCACGAAAATTTCGATCCAAAAAAGGAAATATTGATTTACCCCTCTATGGGTTAATGAATAAAGAAAATTTTAAACAACGTACAGAGAAGATACTTTCATAAGTTTTCCATCGGAATGGAAACAACGAAAATATACCAGAATTGTGGGCCGTAACTCAGGAAAAATGGGCTTTCGTGGATAGTTTATTTTTCGTTTGTCGTTTTACCAATGGTGAACATTTAAAATAATGTCATTAAGTTGAGCCATTAAATGAAAAACAGCTCGAAGTTTTAATTAAATATTCGTTTTCAAAGCCCCTTTGGAGGGCGTGTGTTTTCTCTCTTTTTTTGTTAACCTAAAACCGAATTCAAAATTATATTAATGTCGTGCTTACGTTCTTGCACCGTTGCATTTGGTCGTTTCTTTGAGCAAAGGCATAATTTCGAGAATGCTAATGAAGGAAGAATGCATTTTTAATTTTGTTTTCAAAATGGTCTAGCTCACGAATGCAGCCAGCTAGAGCCGCTTTAGATAGTTCATGTACCACTTTTCGACATGAAATAATTGCGCCTTGACGGACGAACGACAACGCTCAATAGAATCAGATGGTGATTCTGAGTCGATCGGGATACTTAACATAATGTTGCAAACGTCAGCACTAATTCAATATACCCTGTACCACAGAGTGTTACCTGGGTCAAGTCTTAATTGAAAGTAAATACAATTTGTTTCAGTAGAGTGGGTTTTACGTTTTTAATTCGTTTCCTCAAAGAGGATTTTTTGGGTCGGCTCCCAGGTTCGATGCATCTAAAAACCAATTTTAAGCAAATCTTGGAAATGCATATGAATTTCGTATAACAACGACATTTCATTACCTCTGTGTCGCCGTTGGTGTCATGTTTTGTACTATTTGAACGCATAGGACCAAAAACCCTTGTGGGTGCATTAAATGCGTCGCCACAAACAATTATTGTTCTTCGACGAACAAAAATTACATATTGTTGAGGTGACCGCCCTGGCCGAAGAGTGTTTGTTTCGGGTCAATCCGGTACATAGAACCGGCAGTCGCGGGACCTTGTTGACCTCTTACATAGCGATAGGTCGGTCTGTAGCAAACAACGCAGCACCTGTTTGGTCGGCGAACGTGATTACGACGCAGTGGAAGAAAATTCAGACTTGCCAGAATGCCGCCCTCAGAACAACAACAAGGTGTCTTCTGAGGACCATCTACATGAGGAGACAAAGGTCCTTACCGTGCGCAGACACAATTTCCTGCTGTCTAGGCAATACCTGCTAGGGTGTTTTCGCAGCAGTCATCCTAACCACCATCTCTTGGACAGGATGCCTCCGCCCAGGCAGAACAGCTGTATAGGTATAAGAGAGAACCTTTAGATCATCGAAACTATCAGGTAGGTCTGAACAACTTTCACACCGATGAAGTCGCAGCAGCAGTATCCAGCTACCTTGTGAATGTAGTGCTAGGGGAGCATCCCCCGGCAGAAGTTTTGATAATGCATTTTAATATTTTCCAGGCATCATTGACTAATCGTCAATGACCAACCTCTATTTTGACAGCAACAAGGCACAGACAAATTTTGACGACTTCTGAAGTTCAACAATTGAAAATGACTACCTGTGATAACCCTTTCTAATTGTTGTTGTTGTAGCGACACACATAGGCCCGGTGCGTAGAACTGGCTATCGTCTTTCTAAAAGTGAAAGTACTAATAATTAATTTAAGCTGATACCGCACAAGAAATCCAGGCCTTTAAATGGACTTTTCTTAGTTACGGTTTTAAGGCAACTTCTCTAAGACAAACATGGGCCGATTAGGCCAGTTGAAAGAAATCTGCTCTGAGGTTAATACTACGCTGTTAGCCAGGAAATAACTACAGTGGTCTGGTATTGTGTAATGCCACTTCCGCCCTAAGCATGTTATGTTCCCACACAAGCCACTTGACCCTCGTTGTCCAACAATTCATATCCATCCACTGCGTATGTTGGACGGGTGCATGCAGACCTACCATATGTGAGATGCCCACAAGTGCTGGACGACACAGACATTTACACACTTTCCCGTTTAATTTGTAAACTCTTGCCCATCCATAATGGGTCGCTTGTTCGAACGGCCGCTCGTTTGTTGGGGATGGTCAATCGTTTTTGGTGGTCTTGGCTACGTAGCTGAGTTATGTTGATTTGTCCGCTTTCAAATAAATTGAATGAATTACACACACACACACAACCCAACGTACCGCGTGCAGATGCATTACGTACGAGTACAATGCAATGGACGTCTATTATGTGCACTTGCTTTGCGGTTTGAATGTCCGTCCATCCGCCTGTCCGTCTCTATACGTACGTCCGTCCGTTCTAACCAAACTTACTGTCATCATCATCGTCGACGTCGTCGTTGTTGTTGTTGTTATTATCTTATTTGTATTATTTTGTTGTTATTGTGGCAGCTTTTATTTTTGGTCATTCTCTAGTCACAATATGATGTATTCGTTTGTACGTACATCGTACATGCGAACGTAGTAGCGGCAACATGCCTAAAATGCTCTCCGTCTGTTTGTACCTCTGGCCGTCCGTCCGTCGGCCCGTCCATCCGCTATTGTGCGTCGTTGTAAGTTTCTTGTGAACGTGTCATGAATGAAAAGATTTTTTTCTTTCCATTCGATTTTGTGTTGTGGCAGCGTTTTGTTGTCGCGTTTTTTTCTGTCGTCTTTTCTTTTGATTGAATACATCACATTTACAATTGCGGAGTGCACTTATGTTTGATTGTTTTGTGGGGGTTTTCTCATCTTATCAAATCTTGTATTACTTTTCTTTGCATGCCTGCCCGCCTGCACCACCCGTGCAAAGTTTTGTGAATAGACCGAGAGCGACAGTCGAACGACAGAAAATGCGAACGAACAAAAAACTATAAATTATTCATTTGAAAATGTGGCATTATCACGCAAATGAAAGCGAAAGGATTCTCGCTATAGTGAGTGGGCCACATGTTGTAGTCAGTTTGTGTTAAGCAGAGACGGATACGGGGTTACGGTGGGCATCATTTGTTTTCACTGATACAGAAATCTTCAAATTGTCACGAAATCGGAGCAAGTACATATGTAAACGAATGTAATGAAAATTCATATTGACTTGTCAAAGGTTTCAGTTGGATTGATTCTCAAGTGGAAGATGACAGCAATTGTCTGAGTTTTCTTTGCGTTGGGCTAGGCTTTGTTAAGTTTTGCTGGATCATCTGAGACTAGGCTTTGTTAAGGTTTGCTAAATAAGCTGAGATACATGCTAATGATTGTAAAGCAATTGCGTTTTTATTTCGTACGTCAAAGCGCAATTTCTGGTTTTATTACAATTACATTTTTAATAATCCCATAGATGAATTTAACCAAGTCTTTAGTTAAGATTCAACTTAGACTTTAGAAAACATTTGACAAATAAGATGTACATAATGGGTGGTAAAATTTTAATGGCCGATGTTGATTTGTCGCTCAAAAGAGCCATTGTTTCATCATTCGCCCTAATGCGGCAATTCTGCTAATTGACGAATCCACTGAGGAGAAAATGGGCCTCATCACTGAAGATGATTTTCTTCGAAAATTGATTTTAATTTTCATAATAATCCTGAATAACTTTAACGCGTTGCTCGCTTATGTATTTTTCCATGGTTTAAATTGAGTTAGTTTTAAATTGAAAAATATCAAATGAAATGCGGAAAACACTTGACGTTTAGGTGTGGTTCACATTTAACTTCGGCCCTTAAAATTTAACCACCCTTTAGAAGAATTGGCTCGCAACTTAAATAATTGACGAATTTGCTTTAATTTGAGTACCCATATGTCCATATTGTTTTTTTGGGCCACGCAAGCCAAAACGTGCAGCCACTATATATCCTTTGTTCGCGTATTTAGTGCGTTCTAACTTACTGTACCCATTTTAACCATGCTTAAAAAGTGTACTTTTTAACCGGCTAATACTTTTCTCAGCTGTACTGCAAGCTTTCGTAGCAATTTACCAGATTTTTACAATTTTTGTTGCAATGCAAAAGTGTAAACAAATGTTAACAATAAAAAAATTTGATAAATCCTCGCTACCTATCGATGGTTTGTATTGGGGACACTTTTTAACATAGTCGTGAATTTTTCTTTTATTTAGTTTTATTAATTTTTAAGCAAAATGTTTACAATTTCGCTAGTTAGTGACAAATAAAACGCATTTGGCGCAAAGCCATTTTAGTGTTTTTAATTAAATATATGAACAAGACTATCGATAGGGTTTTTATAAAAAACAAACAGCGAGACGTTTAATTAAATCTTATGACAATTTTAATTCATATTTGATTACAAAAATAAACACGTGTAATACAGAGATAAACATAAAATATAAAATGGAGATTTATTTTTAATCTATTTTTGTATTTTTTAATCTATCTTACAAATGGTTTTAAAAGACATTTAACAAATTTGGCGCTTCCAAAATGGTTCGCAATGTTTTTGTCTGAAATCGTTGTAGGACTTCGATGTTTTTTAGAGCTACCATCTCCCTAAAGATGGATCCCATAGGCCCAAATTGGGTTTAGTATCACTTTGTAAATTCGTAGTTTGTTATGTAGGTTAAGTTGAGATTTAGGCCTAAGCATCGATCGTAATTGAGCCATTTTTAGGTCTAATTATTTCCTTCTTGATTGTATATGGTTGCTTCAAGTTAGTCGGAGACCCATATGCAAACCAGATACATTTAATACAACTGCTACTAGGTATTATATCACCTTGAGTTTCAATTACTGGTAGTCTTGACCTTTTCCAAATCCAAATTTTTTCTAGCGAAAATGACCAACGCCACATGTGTCTGACAAGAATTTTAGCTTTTTGCATAATCTTTTTCGTCCATTTGTCTTCATATGTTCCATTGAAATATGCTTCTTCATTTATGAATGATTGCAACACTTTTTGGTTATAAGCTAAAAGAAGACAAGCTGTACAGCAAACATCAAAAATCATTATAAAAATTAATTTGGCAACACTGTGTGTCTGACAACTTAATAAGCGGAGATAAAAACTAATCTCATACAAAAGAAATTAGAGAATATTTTAGCTTGTCAAAATAAAAACACGCCTAATTTTGTTAAATGCATTTGAATGAAATCGATTCCGGTTTTGAATTCTTGCTTTTCGACTTTTTTTGATTCATCTACTAACCGGCAAAAAACATTAGATATTATGGTTTCTGACTAATATTAACATGCACTATAAACAAAACGCTTGAAAAAATGCTTAAGAAACTGAAATGTTTCAATTTATTCGCAAATTATGTTTGGTGTTACTATCACACAAAGACGGTCGAGCGATACGGTCGTAAACAATGAAATTTAATAAAACAAAAATAAATTTGTAGATATTCTTGTATTAAAAACAAATGATGGCATCATTGGGTTTTGCAAATAACACCTTAAGTCGAATTTCAATTAGATCAACCTCCGCTATTTTAGCAAATATAAGACTACTGCATACGATAAATTTTCACCCTGATTGTTGTTACTAATTCTGCCATTTTATTCAGAAGAAAGGACCCTGAAACTGGACTTTTTTTTTCTATTATTTTTTATTTAATTTTGATTGTGTTTTTTATTTTGGATTTAAGCAACACTGTTTCTTGCTTTATTTGTGTAAATCAATTCAATTAATATGATGCCTAATTTGCATATACAATTGATATCCATGGATTGCGTCGCGAAATCTATTACAATTTGTATAAAATTTGACAGCCGAAGTCCGATAAAATTGAAATTTAGAGGATATCGTTGGTATATTGCAATGCCGTCTTACACACAATACATACAATTATAGCGGCATTCTGCGACGAATGCCGGTAGTTGTTGATGGAAAATTAAATTTTGAGCAACATTTAGACACAGACTTTCAGATACCACTTCATGCGAAGATACGAGTACAGTTGTTGCGTGTCTTAGTAATGACGTATATTCTATATAGTTCATTTAACATTCGATGTCTTTTGCTGCTTTATGAAGTCTAAAGGAACCACTGCCAACAGTTCCAAGTTCAGATGTTCTCATTCTCGAGTACCACTCGTAGTAATCAATTAATTATAACCAGAGTGGACTGCTTGTTATGCAAATCTTTTCAGGTCAGAGTTGCCCGCGTGTTTAACAAGCTACCTGATGATCTGAAAACATTTATTCTGTACAATTTTGCATTTCGTAAAAAGCTTTGCAACTTTAAAATAATATTATTTTTATTTTTTTACACTTTGTGTGATTATAATTTTTGATTAAATGAAAGAGAATGGAATTTATATTAATAAATGTTTTATTAACTATCAGCAATTATGTATGAAATACAATATCAGATAAATGTCCGCCTCTGTTAGCCTCACAAATGGGGACCTTTTGGGTAAATTTTTTATTACATTCTCAACCATTTCACGCGGTATTTCATTAGTTTCATCATGAATATTTTGTTCGAGTTGCTCAAGCGTTGCTGTTTTGTTTGCATAAACCTTGCTTTCATATATCCCCACAAAAAGAAGTCCGTAGCAGTCAAATCAGGCGACCCTGTAGGGGTCATTTCGTGAAATAACTTGTTGTGGAAAGAGGTCTCGCAGTAATTCCATTGTTATCCTGGTTGTATGCGATGTGGCATCGTCTTGTTGATACCACATGTTAATTAAGCCCAAAGCATGCAGTTATGGCGTTAAAAAGTTTTCAATCATACAACGATATCGCTCCCCATTGACAGTTACCGTTACGCCGTTTTAATTTTCATAGAAGTAAGATTCAATTATTCCTCCTGACCAAATAGCACACCAGACTGTCACCTTTAATGGAAGCAAAGGTGACTGGTGAATAATTTGAGGGTTTCCATTGCCCAGAACCGACTATTCTGTTTATTCACATATCCATTCAAATGAAAATGTGCCTCGTCACTCATTATGATTTTTTCATGAAAATCGTGGTTGTAATAGGTGAGCTTTACCATTCTATTGGCGTATGTACGGCAGCGTAAATGGTATTGTGGAAGAAGCTCTTGTGTCAACTGAATCTTAAATGGAAACAAATGCAAATCCTTGTGCAAAATAGAGGCCAAAGTTGTTCTTTGTTTGTTTTGAACACTTTCTTGAGCAGCAGTAATGTTTTCAGCCGATCTTGCAGTACGTTGTGGTCTATGTTTGGGGCTATCAGCGACAGACCCTCTTTCTTCGAACTCATTTACTACACGATAAATAGTGGGTTTTGTTGGCACGTTGTTTCTCCCAAAAATTTCACGCAACTTTCTCATCGTCACAGTAATCGATGACAGATTTTGATAAAATGTTGTAATAAATTTGCCATGTCTCTACTGCACGACTACCAAATATAAACTTCTAAGACTAATGTTTACCAAAGTAGTATACCTTCCCGGCGGATATCCTGTAGTTTTTTTTGGCATGGTTTTGTTAACTTTTTACCTTCAATTTTGCAATACTTGAAAATGTTACTTTACAATAATACTATCTAAGCTGGAGTGTACTGTAATTAGCTTTATCGGCCTAATGGCTTTTTAGTTTAAACAAATAAACAAAAAAATCTGTAGACTAGTGTTATACATCTGCAGGTGCTGGACATACATTTTTCTCTTGTGCCATCGAATTAATGACGACAGTGTTCTTTTTTAATTTCGTTTAGTTAAACCTTTGACGTTGTTCGCTTTCCTCCCTCTCTCTCTTTTGAAAATCATTACACGTTCTATGAACAACAACATATTTTAAAACTTTTCTTCGAATAAAGTGTAAAATGATGTGTGCTCACGATGTCTCCTAAGTAATGCGACTAATGTGAATACAACAAAATTATGACTGGAAGATCAAACACAAACTTGAGGTTGGGCGGCGTCGACGATGGGGACACACACACTTGTGCCACACGAGAACAAGACCGATTGGAATTCTCTTATTACCATTCTCGGCATTGTCGCCGCCGTCAGCTGCAGCATCATAAGTACAATGATGTGGGGAACGTGCTTAAGTACTTAAAATATATCCCTATTTTCAGAGTGAATTCCATATTTGCTATTCCATGGAAGAGGGTCGGTCGGGTCCAAGCTCATCCATCGAGTACATCGCATGAATGTGCAGACGAAAGGGGGTCATAATGTAGGTCATAAGCACTTGATTCGTTTTTCCACTACTTAATTGATGTCTATTTATAGGCAGCATTCGTGGAGCGTGTATGTGCGAGTGTGTGACTGCTGGGCCTGTTCAGTACTCTTTTTCGTCTTCATCACATCTCATGCTTTAACGGCCGTCCTCCCATTTATTTTCATCGGATTTATGTTGTTAATTTTCTCGATATATTTTTCGGTGTTTTGTTTTATTCGACCGACGAACAGTGGGGGATATTGAAACAAAAACAGTGCGTTTGAAATAATTCATTCGCTTTAATTAATTCATTTTTAGATTTTAACTTAATACGTTTTGTGATTAAGTTTTAAAAACATAATTCCGGACGAATGGCTGTGAAATCCATAAAAACGAAATTTGTCTTGCACAAACAAATATTGTTATTCACGAACTTAAAACTTAAATTTTTATAGTGATGGTCACTGTTACGAAAAATACTGCTGCGCTCAAAATATAGCAGTGCAGGTTGTGAACATTCTATAAAAAGGAAATCACTTCTTTCTTCATATGGCTAATTTTCTAATGGATTCTGTTTTTATCATTTTCACTCTAACGGGATACTAAAAATATCAAAATGTTGGGATCTAGTCAAAAAAGATGTTTAATTCAAAAACATAGTAGAGCACAAAATTTACCAAATTTAGGCTTTTATTAAATTAAAATTTTTAATATCAGCTATAAATGGTTATTGTATTTTTACTCATATTTTTATTCGCTTCTTCTGAGTACATGAACGGCTTCAACGTTTCGTTAAATTTCCTAGTAGTCTGCACTTTTAGTGGGTTATTTTTGCCTATAACTCTTTAAATTCTAATCAAAGTTAATTGTTATTTTTTGTTCAGGTCTTGCTAGATCTGTTTTAAGATCTAATTACAATTCTCCATAGAAATGGCATCCGACTTCTGCGCAGGCCATTCCTTAACTTCAATAGTTTTGTCCTCAATCCGTTTCTTTGTAAATCGGCTGCTGTGTTTTGGATCATTGTTCTGTTGAAAAATTCATTTTAGGCTCATTTTATATTTCCTACTTTGAAACATAATATTCTGCAGGCTATCTAGATAATAGACAACATCCATGACATTTTTGATCCAGTGTATTTGAACAACATGCCCCTATCATTTCACTCGATCCAAAGTGCATTACAATTTTGCTGTAAAGTGTGGCCCAAGTAAAACGCTCGATGTTTATTGTACATAAAACAAAAAGTTTTCAGGGAATTATCTTAATATTTTTAATTAAGTATCTATGACAATTTGAATTGAAATAAAATATCGGGCAAATCCGATTGTCCATATTTTCAATGACTGAGACAGTGGAGGTTTAATGTTGTGATTGTGCCAAATTATCTCATCCTCTAGCTGTTGAATTGTTCTTGGCTTAATGACGTACACTTTTCTTTAAAATATCCCTAAAGAAAGAAGAAGATTTTTTTTTGCGCAAAAGAGCGATTGTTTCATTGGCTGTGTGGATATTCTGCAACACTTCCGCAGAAAGAACTGTGCAAGTATGCACAGGTGCTTTCGCATTTCCTACTGACCCAGAAGTCCGCCCAAAAGTGGACTCATTTGGTCGATTATGCTGACCAAAAAAATCACAAAGTGCACCAAATGCATTTTGATTTGATCGCCCATTTTCATAAAAGGCGTCAACAATCTTTACGCGCTGCTCAATTGAATTTGTTAAACTCCAAAAAAAAAGAAATGTTAAATTAAGTTGGGCAAAAAAACTTGATGTTAAGGTGTGACTCATGACTCGTGCTCCCGTTATAAAGATTTCTGAGAATATCTAACATACTGTGGGGGTCTGTACAGCCATATTAATTTGGAATCATCTGATCATAAAATGTTGTTTCACTTTTGGTCTGTCCAGAACAGATGTGCTTTTGTAAACTGCAATATTTTTTTCTCTTTTTTCAATTTTTTAGTGCTTCTCAAATAAAGATTATGTTGCCGTAGTATTCTGCGAATAGTTTCATTAGTTCAGAGAGGCAGATACTATATCTTGCCTTAAAGGCGGGAACAATCTGTAATTTTGGTGGTAACATTTTTTATTCATCGCTTCGTTCTTTGTGACACTACGGGTTTTATGTCATTCTTTTGTGCTTTTATTGTTGTATGTCATATCATTATTGCTTCTTCGCAAAATATTAAAGTAGCTTTTTAATTTTCTTTAGGTTGTTCCATTTCATATAATTTTTTTTTATAGGAAGTCGTTTTTTTCACTAAAATGCTTTTCTCAAAACTAAATAAGAATTTCGCTTTAATTTAAAAAAAAGATATTGAATAACTAAAAACTTCTTCATTTAAATGAAACTTAAAACAAACTACCAGCTAATCAGGGCTATCATAGAAACCATGCCGATTTTGCTAATTGTCGTTTTTGCAAACCAATGTTGGTTTCATTAGGTGTCATGAAACCAAGTTGGTTTTGTCCATTTCGAATGTAAATAAAACCAATGTTCGAATCAGCTGTTGCTGATAAAACCGATAACAATGGTTTTCATGATACCAAAGCATTTTTTCTTATCATTTTAAAAAACCAATAATGACACCATTGGTTTCTATGAAAGATCTGAATATATTTTTCTTTCAATCTTCTATTATTTTGACTGCTTAAAATTTTCAACTATTCCATAATTTGAGCTATAGCTTTACCAACTACAACAAAACTTACCAATCTTTTGCTTGATTTTTACCTCTCATTTCATACAGATTAATACAGTATAGAAAATAAAATGTTGTCCAGACACAAAATTGTAGCACTGTATATGGAAATCACCGACTAGAATTTTAAGAGTGCATTAAGGCACGACTTTAAAATACTTAGTAGGGACATAAATACTGTTACCACATTGTACACACCCATTTCAATAGTGGAACTGAACATACCCCATTAATGTCATATGGGTTTTGAAAGCTAACCTCAATAGCGTTAGTCTGTAACGAGATTTTAAAATTGTTTCATCTTTCATCATGGAGTGGTCAGATAATGAGAACCGTATCGCTGTAATAGCGCTTTTCAAGCGTGAAATGAAAAAGCGATATTTTCAAAACGCTCCGGCCACTAGGGATTAGCCGCATTTTCGTCTACCGATGCATAAAACTGTTTGAGGAGACTGGAGATGTAAAAGACCGCCACCGGTCGGGCCACCTAGGCTCTGTTCGAACACCGCATGACATCACAGCCCTTAAATCAAGAATTCACAGAAATCCGCTTCGAAAACAGACAATCATGGCCCGTGAGATGAATATCACGCAAAAGTCCATCAGTCAAATCATTAAAATGACTTGGGACTTGGTGCTTTCAAACGACGTACCGGACATTTATTGACTGCAGCTCTGGTGTCTCTTACGATGGGATCACTGACCTGCATTTCTGCGAACAAGGAGTCAAAACATCGGCCAAAGTTTACCAAGAGAACGTTTTGGAAGCTGTTGTGAAGCCTCTTAAAAATTCCCTGTTCCAAAACCAGTCATGGACTTTCCTGCAGGATTCTGCGCCGGCCCATAAGGCTTAAACGTCCCAGGCCTGGCTCCGAAACGATTTGCCAGCGTTCATTTCTTCTGAAGAATGGCCCTCAGGCAGTCCAGATTAGAACCCATTGGATTACAAATTGTGGACGGTTTTAGAGGTATGTCACAAAAGATACCCAACATTTGATTTCTTAAGACTGCTTTGGTTCGAGCTGTGGCCAATTTTCCAATGGACGAGGTTTGAGCAGCTATTGACGAATGGCCAGTGCGACTTAAGGCGTGTGTAAAGGCAAAAGGCGGACATTTCGAATAAGTAGATTCTTTTTTAATACAATATACATCAATAAATATATAAAAAATATTTGGTCCAAAAACATTCAGCACTATTTATTTTACAGCATGAAACGTGTGTAACAGTATTTATGTCCCTACTAAGTATAGAATGTTGACGAGTAAAATGTCATTCCTGCAACTTCAAATTGCCAAGTTGACCTAATCACTAAGATTTTCTGTCCGATTTTCTTTTCCGAGAAAAGACTTCAAATTTTCAAGATATTCAAATTATCATTAACATTTGTTGATCTTTTTGACATTTAGTTGATTGTAGTTTTTCCTAAATAGTTTTTAACCTTTTTTTCAACTTGATCTATTATTATCAAATGACCTTTAGGAAATCCTTGTTAAAAATGGTGTATAGTAGAATTAAAATTGCTCTTTGCATAGGCTATTGTTCTTTTATTTGAATTTATCTATTACTTTAGCCAACTTATTTTTCTTTCAACACATTTCTTCACGCATTACTGCTCTGTTTTCCAGTAGTTCAAGTTTTTTGTACATTGAAGTTTAACCCCGATCTATCAAACTTAAACTCAGTTTAAACAAAAATTTAGCTTAAAATATTACTGAAATATTATTATTTCGTGTTAGCTTTTTCGACCTGTTATTAACAAACTCTTTCTTTTTATTTTTTTCAAGCTTATCGCAACATATAAATAAAAATAAAAAAACTGACCTTAAGCTTGAATAAAAATAAAAAGAAAAAATTACTGAAATATTGAGGCAAAAGAGATCATTCTAATTTATTGATCGGATACTTTTAAATTTAATTATCCAGCTTGATTGCCTTTAACGAATGCTAAGGAGTCTTAAAGTTCGTCTAACGCTAGGTCTAAACGGTTTAAATGAAAGGTCGCAGGACCTCTAGTTTATGAGTGAAACCCTATCATCAAAAACAGTCAAACTATACGAAACTGTTTTTTTTTTTAAATTCCACCACTGTGCGATTTATGTTGATTTTCCTCTCGCAAAGTCAAAGAAAATTTTCGTCAGTCTTTTTTTTTGTTTGTGTTTACTTAATTTTAGCATATATACGAGAGTCGAGAGTATATTTGTGGTGATACAAAAACAACAACAATAATTGTATGATATATGCTTAGAATCTGTTACATATATACGATACAGACAGATCGAGATAGAAATCGTTTTTCAGTTTACACAAATCTGCTCTCTTTTGCGGCCGATCTTGTGTTTTCCTTTTATCATTTGGATGTGATGTGTGTTTTGAACGGTCATTCAAATTTGGTTTGCTTTAGTCCATATCGTTACTTTAGTATCGGCGGTTTGTTTCCATTGTGATTTATTTCGGCGGTGGTGGTTGATTCACCTTTTTATTTTAAGTGAAACTGATTTCGAATCGATTATCGGTCAAATCCACAAGTAGAAAAAAAGTGAAGTGATAAAAAAAGTACCACAAGAAAAAAAAAAAGAATAGAAGAAACCAAATTGAATTTTCTTCGTAATTACATTTCAAGTATTGAAAACACAATATACACTTTACAGCAGAGATTATGAAAAAGAGTAACTCTTCGCGATTTTTAAACTTTTTCGGCACTCTACGTAAGATTCCCTTTTGTTGTTGTTGTATTATCATTTATTTTGTATTATTAACATTCTTTGCTCGTTTAATACGTTATTATACAATTGTTTAATTGAAAAAAGTATTCCAAAAATTCGCCCACGCCTTTTTTGGTTTGCCGTTTTGTGATGATGATCGCGGCGGCGGTGATTCAATTTTCAAGATAATTTTCGGTTGCGTAGATGAAAAAGAATGTGTGCGTGTGTGTGCGATGGTGGTGTGCATAAATAATTAAATAAATATCATAAAAATTGAGAATTCAATTAAAACGATGATATAGCGAGTGCAGTGCAATGGAAAACGTATTTATTCACGGCTTAAAAATTTACAAATGACATGGGCTTCGTTGTCTCGAAACTGGAAAGCAAAAGTGTGACAATTATTAAAATAAAATTATTTGTTTAAAAGCTTTTTTTAAATGAGAATGTGTAGGCATTCTTTGAAAAGAGAAGCCAAATATCAATCAACACTCTCTGTCGAATCTACGGATTTTCATCTGTCGAGAAATATTGCAACACGTTTACTCTGAGGCACTGTGGTTCCAACAAAACAAAAATAGTGAACGACATATTTACTTCCGAAATAACAGAACCGATTTCATCAGAATGATCTGCAGACATATTAGACATTTTAGTTTCTGTTGCAGTTTGTATTCGAAATGTTTAAGTTTATTTTTTTTAATAGGAGTATATAAATATTTTTCTGATGTTTGAAAGATATGTGGATTTAAAAAGTATTTTAAAATGTGACTTGTCTTGACATAACTGAGGTGGTTACTTTCAAAGTTGGCCATTCCTTATTAGTTCTATTATGAGACAAAGGTCTTTTTCGAATACTCTTGATGATTCTTAGAAATTTCAATATTACAAAATATTTAATTCCATAACTTGGTTTGCTGCTTAAGCAATAAAATGTCTAATTAAAAATGTCTAATTAAATAAATTATAGGAACATGGCTTCAAAGGTGTTTTTTTAGACACATATGGAAAGAAGTTTCGTTAACGAGTTGGCGCCAATAAATGTTGATTGTAATCTATTCCCAGACCGGCACGTCTTGGTGCGTCTTAGAATGATGCAGAAGTTGACAATTTTTAAAAAACCTCTCAGTGCCCTTAACGGTCCATTAAAATTATGAATTTATACCACCTAGCATGATCTACGAGTATGATCGACAAATGAAGGGTTGTGTAAAGAACAAGAACCTTGCTAGAAATATCAATAATTATGAAAACAATTTTCAAAAATACATTTTTGTGTTTTAGCTCCAAAGGCATTTTAGCATTTTTAAAATTTTAGTTTGATGTTTAGCTCCGTCATGTTGTAAATGACATCTGAAAACAAGTGAAAAAGCTTCAGTCGGTTTATCCGACTTACATATACCCTCTCCTTTATATGGATCTTAAATTTTTCATCGTTCCAGGGTAGTTTGTTTGGAGGGTAGTACAATGGGCGTGGCATTGACTTTATTCTTATGAACATATTTCAGAAAAAAATGCAAGCGATATGTGGACTTCGTTTCTGTGGCAGTTGCAAAATAGGGCGCGGCTAATTCTCCAACTCTTTATCAGCTAGTCTAGTTTATAATCGTTTTTCTAATAACTAATTTGTAGCAGATTCGTATGCCAAGTAGAATTTTATGTGAAAGACAAAAGTTGCATGGGAGGTAACCGAATGGGGCGTGTCATCCAATTATTCGTACACGTGTAGAAGTCTGTTATGAAAAAATAAAAAAAGGTGTTCACAATTACTGAGAGACAATTTGTGTAGGTTATAATCATCACTGAACCAGGGTCATATGTATGGGAGGTACCGGAAGGGGCGTGGCTAGGAATCCAATTATTTGTCACCAAGTTAACCTAATATCTATGTTCTAATATATTGATTTTAAGTTAGTATTAATAGAATTAAAGGTATCACAAAACTGTAAGAGTGGACGGATTGGTGCATTTGCATGGGAGGTTAGCGGCTGGGGCCTGACAACCCCATTTTTTATATACCATTACAAAGTCGTTTTTAATACATTATGGTTGAAAAATTCAGCACAAGTATGTGGGTACTAATCTACATTGAGCAGTGTCATTTGTGCGGGCTGTGGAGTTTTGCAAAAATCGTACAACTCAACCCCGACTCCGGGTGTTGGAACGACTCCGGACGTAGGTACTTGAACCGACTCTGATTTTCGACTCCGACTAAAAACATTTATTTCAACGTAAATTGTTGAATGGAAACCGTTATGGTATATCCATCTACCGTAGAAGATTAAACAATAATAAAATCAAATTAAAGCCAGGGATTTTAATCGTTGAAAAATACGCAGCGTGAGAAAAAAGGCTTTCAGTATGCTCGGTCGGTATAAGGGAATCAAGGGATGAATGTTCATAGGTTGTACGAGTATACTGTCGAAGTGAGACCTATAATGCCAAATTTTTATTATAATTTCATTTTCATTTATTTTCATTTTATTGATATTCAAAAAGTAACCGAGCCTTTAGGCCTTATATAGTTACAAAATTACTTCAAATTTGTTTAAAATATACAAAAAAAACTTAAAGTAAGATTAATCTATTATATATAAATAAGTATTAAGTTAAGCATACGTTAAATAATGTTTTTTTTTTTTTAATTATTTTATTTTATTTTGATATCCCAAATTACGCAAAAAAAAGGTATTAATGAACGACTACTAGTTAAGTTTCGTAGTGTAACAGCAGCATGAAAGTGCAACACACTAAGACTACTAGCCAATACTATTGTTTCAAATTAAATCAAAGACAAAGCAATACCCGTAGAAAACGCTTTTTTTTTTAATCATTTACAAATCATTATGTTTGACATGTTGAAATATTTTTTTCTTATAAGTATGGCAGGAGTAATTAAATGATCTGAGCGAGACAGGCAGACTATTAAAAATTCGAGCAACTCTTACGTGAAATGATCGACCTAAATCTGAATTCAATCGGGGAATTGTAAGCTGTGGATTTCTTCTGGACCTTCCAAACTGGAAAAATTTAACTACAAAGATTGGTGTCTGAAGTTTATACATCTTATAGAAGTGAAGTAAACTCCTTATTTTTGTAAACTCCATAAAGCTACAATGCAAAAACCGATCAATGTACTCCGAAACGTGCCGCCGAATATTAAGAGAATATAAATACCTCACCACACGATTGAATGCTCGACGAATCTTATCCATGACCTGAGCCACTGCTCCAGAGTAAACTTCAATACAATACAGAAATATTGGCATAACAATCGCATGAACTATCCTAATTTTAATGTGTAGTGGAAGAGACAATTCCAAGTTGTACAACTTTCGCAAAGTAAAGTTAACTCTGGAAACCATGGAAACAGCATGGGCATCAAACTTTAACTTATTATCAAGAGTAATACCAAGACATTGAATATTATCAACGAATTCGATTACACTATTTGATACAGACACTACAACATTGCTCTCCAAAGGACTGCCAAAGAACATTGCTTTCGTTTTATTCACATTGACTGTAAGTCCATTACTGGACAACCAAACAGCCAAATTAGATGTTACGAAATTAATATTACTCTGCAACACGTCCAAGAAGTGCGAGTTTCCCTTAAACAACAATTGAACATCATCAGCAAAAGCAAAAGGAACACAGGAGCTGGTTTCAACACTAACAAACATATCATTAATATACATTACAAACAAAAGCGGTCCAAGAACAGAACCCTGAGGAACTCCACTACTAACTGGAAGCAAGTCTGAGGAACAGCCATTTAAACATACATACTGTCTTCTATCAAACAAATAAGACTGCAAAAGCCTACACGCGGAACTTGAGAACCCATACGAAAAGTATAACTTCTCAATAAGCAGCGCATGATCCAATCGGTCAAATGCCTTCTCTAGATCAAGCGCTAGAAGAACGCAGCAACCACGATCAACAGTAAATTTTCTTATATTGTCAGTCAGACCGATTAATGTGGAAGTTGTACTTCGATTATACCTGAAACCAGACTGACAATCATGGAGCATTGAAAAAGCATTGATCCTGGAAACCATTTGGACTTTGAGAATATGTTCTACTATCTTTGACAAAATTGGCATAATGGAAATCGGTCTATAATCTTCAGCATGTCGAGCATTTTTCTTTTTAATAGGAATAACTTTTCCAATTTTCCATAAGGCTGGGAAGGAAGAAGTAGTGATAATTGTATTAATCAGGTGCAGCATATAATCACCAATGTACGGAAAAACAATATGTAAAAATTTAAGAGTGTAACCATCAAACCCAACAGCTTTTGACTTAATCTTACTAAAAGCCTCAGACATTTCACTAAAATTAATAGAATGAAAAGAAAATCCTCTAAGGTTATTACTCGGAAATAACGGGTGACTCCTATGGTTGTTCGACTGGTTAGAGGAAAAACAACAATTTAAATCAAAGACATCAACATCTTGAACAACATTTTTACCTTTACCAACTCCGCTCTTGTTCAAAATTGACCATATTTCCTTACTCGACTTATTTAAGAATAGTTTGCTATGAGCGGAACGCTTATTTCTTCTAACAATACTTTTTACTTTATTACGACACCTACAATATATGCGCCAATTATCAGCATTTCTGTTATGCAAATAAGCTTTGTAAGAAAGATCTCGTAAAGATAGATGATACCTTATTTCAGCACATTTGAACCAATCGTCTCTTTTTGCGAATGTAAGTGGACGCCTTCTTACTGGAACAATAGAATGCAAAACATCAAGACTGCTATTTAAAACAGCCAACTGCTCATTCACATTGGATGTCAAAAAAATGTCCTCGAGGCTGCAAGCAGCCAGCGTATCTAACAATGTGTTGAAATTAATAGCATCATAATCTACATACTCGTAAAATTGCAGAGACGAGGCGGCTTGCAAGCTAAAAGAAGCAAATATGAAAGAATGGTGTGATATACCTGCGCAATAAAATTGAGCAGACAATTTCACAAGCTCAGGCATCGACACCAAAAAATAATCCAGTAGGGACGTGGTGTTATGAAAAACGTCATTGTGCGTAGGTCTCGAATTATGAACAACAGAAAGATTCAAACTGGCACAATAACTACGAACAGATGCAGACTCCTGCAAATTAAATAAATTTTTGTTAAAGTCTCCTATTATGACAACGTTGGAGTATCTAACAACTACATCTGAAATTTGCTCTACAAGGGCATCAAAATTGCCATGAGGAAGATATACAACCCCAACTAAAACTTTCAGATTATTAACGATTATTTCAACAAATAGACATTCAGCGATCCCATAAGAATTACCAACAAAAACAATTTTATGCTTTAGATTTTTTTCAACATAAAGAGCTACTCCCCCACCTCTCATGTCAGGACGATCATTTCGGTAAAATATGTACCCTGGAATGTCCAAAGCTGCAGTAGAAATATGTGGTTTCAGCCATGTCTCACTGACTCCAACAACGTTTAAATAACAGTCTTCTAAAATACTTTTTATTTCATTTATCTTTGAAGCGCTGCTATTTATTTTAAAGCTTTGACAATTGAAATGTCCTACATTAACACAATCCTTTAAATTTCGTAATTGGGATGACAAATAAGAGTTATTACTAACAACATCATCATAGTTATTGCCGTTCATTGTTACCGAACAAAAATAAATTAAATAACGCTTTACGCAAATTACCAGAAAAAATTATTAATTAAAAAATAAAAAAGCTACTAGCATGAACCAAGCTGATCTGCCAAATTCTTATAAATGCATCTTATGAGAAACAACAATAAAAATACAATCAGTTTGAAACTATTGCTACTGGCATCGTATTAGGACTGCCGACAACAGCATCTAGCAGATCGACACACTGATTGATGTCAAGTAATTTGTTAGAGCCATCTATGTGCGTTATAAAAGCCTTAGGCCTATCAGCATTCTGCAACTTAATTTTGTTTATCTTCTTCTCCTTCAATAACTTTCTGCAGATGTATAAGAGTTTTGAAGCGGCACGATTCAGATGGTCATTCAAATAAATACACTCGGCTACGCACAGTTCCACCAACGACATCAGAGAGCAATAGAGGATCACTTTTGTGATAGTTCGCCATTATGCAATCTCTGGCATATATGGAGTTGAATTTGACTAGTACCGATTTACCCTGGGCAAAATAACAACAATGTTGTATGTCCTGCGGGCACAGATCAATGTTGCATAAAGACGCTATTTTAACAATAGGTTCTCGCAAATGCTTAATACCATCAGGTAATCCATTAACAATTATATCAGCGCGGTTCAGCCGCCTTCGCAATACATCGTTTTGAAAATCTAAGTCCTGGATAGTGCTACTATAAGTTTTTTCAAATTGATTGGAAACAGCGAAGCAATTGCGAACTTCCTCCTCCAACTTTTTGATTTTTTGGTTAAACTCATCACGTATAGACAGTATGACTTCGTCCATTTTTTCCGTGATGGCCTGCAAGTGTTTTTTCATCTCCTGCTTATACGTCTCATGCTGTTTTTCCATTAAAGTCTTAAACTCCTTCTCAAAACTTAGACCTCTACTAGACAGCACTGCTCGAAATTTAATTAGTTGACACCAACTTAAGCATAGAACTCTATTGGTTATAAGGTTATTTTGGGGTATTGCTATATATTCTCTTACCCAGCAGGGTGGGAGTATAAAAAGCGTATAGTTGCTCTCGAATCTTGCTAAGCCCGAATAACTTTATGAAAAAACGACAGATGATAACAATCCTCTCACCAACGACGAAACGCGTCTACCAAGGGATGTTGTGTTCGCTATATCGTGGCTGACTTTCTTTTCCTAAAATATTTGACAAAAAACAACAAAACAAATCCAAGTAGCTTGCAGAGTGTGTAGAAAGTACATCTACACAAGTAAAACTTTAATAGGGTTTATCACTGAAATAACTGATTTACATTTTTTCCCACGCAAATTTCATTTGAACATTTTAAAAATGCAACCATGTGTTTTATATTTTAAGCAGACTGTGAAATATACAATATTAAACCCTCATCATTAAGGTAATTTTTTGTATAAAACTATCCGAAATAAATCGACTAAATTCCAGAAACGAGTAATATTTCATAGCCTTACAATGACAACATACAAAAACTTCTGTAGATGTATACACAAAATAATGACACATTTCCATCATTTGTGCATTTTTGCGTTGGTATCGCATGACATTCTCTTTATGGCAAATACTATATAATTAAAAACAAAAATACTTTCTCAACTTTACGGGCCAATAATATTGACAACAACAGTCTTTCCTTTCGATAGTGTGTCTTTAATTCGTATAATTTCTTTTTAAATATTTCGATATTTCCTAAACTTTTCTTATATGGCTTACTTTTGAATGTCGCCCGTTTTGTTGTTGTGAAATTTAATACCCGATTTGTTCAAAATGACAGACATTTTTACGTCTTGTTGTACGATTTAATCTTTCTTTATTTGTCTGTAATTTGCGGCACTACTAACTCGACATTATCTCACATGACACTTTTAAAATTTCCTCAATGTTTTTTTGGATATTAGTAACGGAAAAAAAACTTTCAAATGAAAGATTTAAAATAGTTCACGACATACACTTACTCAAAATACTTTACTGGGTATGCAGATTGTGCGATAGTTTTGAAATTATTGAGTAAGAAAAACAACACCGGTTGTGACAAGCTAAAGTATTTCCAAACATTAATAAAATCATACAATATTGACATATTTTTGTAAAGTTTAAACCAAATGTCGAAAAACAAATATCCATTTTTTATGAATAGAAAAATATGCGTGCTCTGATGCTAAAGTTTATTGCAAAACTTAGGGTTGAGAATTTCTTGCGTAAAAACAACTTGACTATTTACATGAGTAAACATTGTTCGTAGCTAAAGTTGCACAATCAACTCCATAAATTTACGAGCTGTCAATTTTAGGAACCAAATTTTTGTGTAAACTTTTATATTTTTAAATTCGATTCCAATGATGAAACTCACTACATATTTCAAATTTGTTGTTGTCTTAAGAAACAGCCAAACATATGGAAAATAAGGAAAACATGTAATACAGTCTCAAGCAGTTTTTTATTTCATATAATTCATTTTGAATGTTTGTCGACATCCTATTGAATAACCAACAGTTAAATCGGAGCCTTAAAGACGAGGTTATGAGTTAGGATATTTTGCATGGCAAAGTTCGACTTTTCAGTGGAAAAATGAAAAAATACAAATTGAAACTGGGAAACGTAAGTTGAAATTGAGCAAATACAAATTGAAATGGAGAAACGTAAATTAAAATTGAGAAAATACAAACTAAAATTGAGAAACGATAATTAATATTGAGAAATACAAATTTAAATTGAGAAAATGCAAAATAAAATTGAAAAAAAACAAATTAAAATTCAGAATAAACAAATTGAAATGTAGAAATGTAAATTGAAATCGAGAAAATACAAATTTAAATTGAGAAAAAAAATTAAAATGGAGAAACGAGAAATTAAAATTGAATAAATACAAATTAAAATTATGAAACTTTAATTGAAATTGAGAAATACAATTTTAAATAGAGAAAATACAAACGTAAATTACATACAAATTGAAATGGAGAAACGTAAATTGAAATTGAGAAAATACAAGTTAAAATTGCGAAACGAAAAAATTAAAATTGCGGAACGAAAATTGAAATTAAGAAAATTAAAATTAAAATTGAGAAAATACAAATTGAAATTGAGAAACGTAAATTAAAACTGAGAAATGCAAATTGCAATTGAAAAAACTGAAATGGAAAAACGTAAATTAAAATAAAGAAAATTAAAATTGAGAAAATACAAATTGAAATAAAACGTTTTATGAAATTGAGAAATTAAATTTATATTGAGAACAATTGGGAAAATACAAACCAAAATTGAGACAATACAAATTGAACTCGAGAAAAGGGATATTGATATTGAAAATCTATTTTCAACAGGCATATCCTCCAATTCAAACGTTCCTGGTTAAGAACTTGTTAAATGTTGTACTGCTCTGAGTATTTATTCGCAAACTCTTCTGCAGACGCATTTCGTGTATTGTGATGCATTTTTTCGTATAAGGCTAGATTTTTCAAACCATAGCAACCGTGAAACTCCACGAAGGGCCATTAACAGTAGACTAGGCTAGAACATAATTTCAGGTTAAAATCCAGGAATAACCTTCTGTAGTTTTTCAGCGGCAGGTTTTCCACATCGTAATTGCAGGCGACATTACGAGTAACAGATTTATCTTTAAACCATGTAAAGAGATTTCTTTAGAATGCATTAACTGTTCGAAGCCGGTGATACAAAACTCACTTGAAAGAAGTTTCTTAATTGAAAGTTGAGAGAATAGAATTATGTACTTATATGATCGCCACGATACCAGATTACCAACTCCAAACCTTGAAAACGATTACTTAAAGTTTCGAACACTCCGACGAGATTCGCTCTATGTCACCATTTAGACACAGAGAAAAAATATTATGGATGTAACGAAAGGATAAAATGTAGGAATGAAGCGATTGTGAAAGCTAATATCGAAATATATTTATTGTTTTGATTCATTTATTATATCTAATGTGTTATAAATTTAAAACATATATTGCAGTTTAGTTATTGAACTTAACCCTTTCACATTTGAAAACTTAATATAGGTTTTAAGGATAACTTTAAAAAATAAAATTTAAAAATTAAACCTTACGTCAATGCCCAAAAATACTTACTGAATAAAAATCAAAATGCGAATACTGAAATAATTTTTTCGAATGCAATAATTCCTAAATTTGGTTATGCGAATGCAAAATCGAATGTTTAATACTCGTATGATGCGAATAATTCGCATTCGCACATTCGTTACAACCCTAATAAATAAGACTATTTCTTTAAAGAAATCTATTATAAAAACAATTATTGTAGTAAATTACAAGTTTTGTCGTCGCTGATCGCGATTCTGAAATCAAAATTAGGAAAATAAAAATAACAATCGATATTTCAATGAGAGATGCTCAATAAGTTTAAAAGCTACCATCAACTACAGATTTCAACTTTTTATTGGTGGAAAGTCGTTAATCAACTGGATTTTGAGATTGGCCTATCAGCAATTATCAACGAGACAAACTCTTTTATAATGGGCGATCTAGGACCTGACATTGTAGTTTGAGTAAAAACGAAATTTAAACGAACTAATTAATCTTAATACATACTTATACATACATGTGTACTAGTAGTGTTTTTGGTTAAGCCTCGACAACTAAGACTGGATAGTAAAACGGCAATATTTAAGTTATTTGTTAACAAAAAATGCCAACAATTAATATTTCAATTTAAGGAAGTCTATAAGAATAGTACTGCTGTTTTCGATTCTAGAAAAGAACTTAGTTGTAGCCGTTTAAGTACTTAGCCTGGATAGAGGCTAATACTGGATAGTTATCCAGGCTAAGTACTAAAATGGTTACAAAGTATTACTTTTACTACTTTTCTATTTTTTGTTTAAAAACCCTAGTACATTTCTTTTTGACCCGAACATAATTGGAACTTTTTTGTTAACAATTGAGTTAACTATCGCGGTTTTGCTATTCATAGTCTTACTTATCGAGGCTTAACCTTAAACACCTCTACTGTAGGAAGCGCGTTGTAGATAGAGACGATTTTGTTTTATCTCATACTCGTACATCAACCAACTCGCAAACTGTTTACATTCGTTTTCCTTTAAATCAATTGAGCAGCAACGAATACGTCATACTTTTTGTAAAAAAAAAAAAACGAAATAATAAAAATACTTTAACGTTAGATGAGCGGTTGGTTGGCTGGATGGCTGGCAGGCAATATCCGCAGCAGCCAGCCCAGCAGCGGCAATAATAAAATAAATAATACAACATCTCATCGCGCAAATCACACGGCAACCAAAAAAAAAGAAAAATAACAGCAAAACACAAAAAGAAAAAATAAATAATTTATGTACAAAACATTTTGTTCTTCTCACACAGAACAACAGCAGCACAAAACAAGAAGTCGATGAAGAATACAAAAAAAAAACGAAGAAAAAGGGAAAACAAATAATTTCAAAAATGTTTAATGTTTGTGCAAAAAATGTTTGTACGGCAAGCGAGTGTGATGTGAAGTGAGTTTGTGTGAATAAAAAATTACACTGATGCTCTAGTATGACTGGCTGGCCTGTCTACCCAACCGCCAGTCGGTCTATTTGTCTGTCTGTCACTGTGTCTATAGTTTTATCTTTTCGTTTGTAAAAGGTACATATGAACGCGGATACTTTTACTTTGCGCTATCTCAGTGAACACAGTGAATGCCAATAAAAATAGTTCTTTTTCGAAAAATAGTCAATTTCGACTAATAAGTTTACAAAGTCAAAAGGATTATAATGGATGTTTGTATAACAGGCGAAAAATCAACTAAAGATCACGCTAAGGCAATATTTTTAAATTTTTTTTTTGTGAAAAAAAAAGTAAATCTTTAGGCGTCTTTTTGGTCACACTGCTAGGTTAGAATTTCGCCTAGTTTTTTGAAGAGACACAATACGTGCGAGTGTAACCAAAACACATTTTCTGTCAAAAGTAGTTGGGATTGAAGTTTATTTTCATTTTTATTTATTAATAGAAAGCAAGTTATTGAAAAGTGTGTCAGGTTAGGAATGGACTTAAAAGAAGGCGCTTAAATTTTTTTGAATATTTTTTTTTTAAAAAATTAAAGAATTGTTTTTAAAGCAAACAATTTTTGGCGCCTATAACCAACACAGTTTAAGTAAATATCAACTATTTAGGTTATTCAATAGTTATCGTGTTAAGTGAGTATTAATAGTTAGTTTTGGTTAACTTAAAAAAAAAACAATACACCAACATTTTCTTTATGTATATTTTGTTTGTAATGCAAGGCCTAAAGGATGGGTAACTTCTTGAATATACCTACCAAATACTGTCATGACCTTTGCAGCATAGTTGGAATACAAAGAGCATTGAATGTTTCCCCAGAACTAAAATATTTTCTCTAAGTTTTCTTAAGGATATAAATTTGGGAACTTTGTAGAACAAGGAATTACACTCAGACTGTTATCCTTAAACAAGTTATTTTTTTCAAAACCCCAAAATATGTTTAGGGGTCTGTTGAACAAAATAAGACCATGTTTCTTCCTTTAGGATATGTCAGTATAGATTGTTATCCTTGTTTTCCCAATACATTATATGGACCATTCTTAATGTCTAGAGAAGCACCGCTAAACCATGATACAGTAGACGCTCACAAATTAAATCTCTCAGAAATTAGAACCAGCAATTTGATGCATTGACAATTTGAAAATTAGAACCATTAGAAACAACTATTACAAATTACATGTTACGCAAAAACTAACTATGATAAGATACACTGCCACCGCATTCCAGCAGTTGGATAATAACATTTTCCTTTACTTCAATGAATTATTTCAAGTTTGAAACATTTATGTGATATAATTTGATTGAAATGTTATTTAAGTTTTCGTTTTTCTTAATAAAATACTCAAAATTAGATAAAAATAATGTATTCGCCTTATTTTTGTAAAAATAAAAAAAGCCCGGACATTAGAACATTTCGTAAATTAAAACCACCCGAAGAACAAAGTGTTTCCAATTTGTCTGTATTACTTCTTACATTTTCAGTGGAAATTTCTTACTTTCAAAATAATACATAATTAAAAAAAAAACACGAAAAAAGAACCATGCGTTAGATATGAGGCCTAAAGACCGCCTTGCTCCTTCCTTACTAAAAGGGATATTTTTTTAAATGACCAATTTTATCAGGAAATAGCTGATTACCTTCGGTTAAGTGGTCCTTCTTCCTAAGTTCTTGTTCGCTGTTGCTGCAAAGTTTTCTCTGTACCAAAACTAGTTTTCTCTTGTCTGGCTCACTCACCCTGTCATCGGTGGTTGAAAATTGTGTGTATTTTTAGAATTTCTCTGCATAAAGTCTTTTGTTAAAAGCAGACAGACTGTCTGGGGTTACACAAGCGCCTTTCATGAATAATAGGGAAAATGTATTTCATTCAAAATTTTATGTTTCCTGTAAAAACGAGCAAATGGTTCAAAAAAAACGATGAAACACTGTGGGCCGGAGTACTGTTGTGGAAGTGTGCACGACTATCAGGTCAGTTAACCAAGGGTCAGCCACGGATAAGAACATTTAACAATTTTTTTCAGCGGCCGGTTTCCACGACATAAATGCCAGCAACTTTACGAATAAGAGATTTTTCTCTAAACCATGTTTTTTTTTATAAAATACATTAGCCGTTCGGAGCCGGCGTTAAACAGTAGATCCTTGTTAGTGAGTATTAATGGGATATTGTGGTAAGTAAGTAGGACATTATATAAATAGTTTCTCAAAAAACCGGATAAGAAATTAATTCAGCTACGAAGCTTCCTTCAGGTTATTAATAATACTTGTTTGTCTTCTTCAAGGCTCTTTACTGGGGCGATTAAAATTTTGTGGCTCTAGTGGACCGATCGGAATAGCAATCACTGTATTTCTATTCGAAAACGTACAAGTATCTTTACTTTTCCGACTCTTTACACTGTCGCACATGCATGTAAAGCGGAACAAGTGCATCATCTACAATCTGAGAATATTTGAAAATGTTTACCCCCACATCACATCGTACTAACTGTTGATATATGCCGTTGATAATAAATGAATAAAGATCTGCAACGGATGGCAGGGAAAAATAATGAAATGCCATTTCGATTAGATAAAACCCAACCGAGTGGGTTGTGGGTAGGAAAAGGAAACACTAGAAACATGTGTGAGAAAAAGGGCCATGGCGAACGTTTCATTAAGCCAGTCTGTAGGCTGTCTATTTTTTTATTTCAATTGAAAATCTTCTGGAGCATTTTGCGCTATGTAAGCGTTTGACCTCGTTTAGATCTCTATAGTTTATCTGTCTGTTTTTGCTAGCGTAAATGAATAATTCCAATTAATAACTTGCAATATATATGTATGTACCAATATGTATATTCATTCTGTAATACCTTGTCATGCATGACATCATTTATGGTGTGAACGGCGGCATAAGTTGTGATTGTGTAGTTGATCGGTTGGTTTGGTCGATCGATCGTCCAGAGCGTCCATTCAAATGAGTGAAAGATTTCTTTACCGAGTTTTTCTATAATTACAATGTGGTGTTAAGTTGCGTTAAGAAATGTAACAAGATATTGCTAAATATTTTACATGCGGCTTAGTTGATAGAGATCCGTCTTTTTTGAATACAAAAGAAAAAGATGCATGATTTTTCATCGCTAAACATGGTTGACCTAATTTCCAACAATGTCAAAAGCGAAAAAAGTCTTTAACGACAGAAGGATAACTTGTCAAAGATTGGAGTTGAAATGTATTAATTTATTGTATTTCTTGAAATATTTTCCTTCAATTCTAGAAAAATCTATTCACTTTAAAGCACACTACCTTATTTCCAAGTGTTGGTACTAAAGTGTCTAAAAACCTGGGTTTTCAAAAAACCAGCATTTAGGGTTTTTTCAAACACGTGTTTTAAAAAACCGACTAACGGTTTTTAAGTATTAACCGACATTCCAGCTTTAGTTTAAGATTAGAATAAACTTTTCCTAACCAGAAGTGAAGTAATTTACTACATTTGGGATACATACGTCCATGTTTAAATGGGTTCCATTATTGGCTTATCGGAGTCCATCACACAGATTTAGCCAAACTGCAAAAGTATTTTTAAATTTTTTTTATCTTGATTTAATAGTCAGATATGTTCCTTATTAACAATTCATTCAATGAAACAAAACATGTATTTAAATGGCAGATAAAAAGTCTTTTAGTTGCAATCAGGGGTTACTACAGTGTCGCTATTTCATTTGGTTTTGTGATTAAAATTTTAAAGTTATTGGAAGCCATTTTTTCGTAATGGACTATGCCAAATTTCGACCAAATTGGTTGCAATATGTTGCTTCTAGAGCTAAAATCATAAAATCAAACATGAACATATGTGTGGAAGCTACATCTAAATTTTAAACTGTTTTCTTAAATATCAACGGCCTCCGTCCATTGTCCAAAATAATTACTTTTGTCAGAGTTTTTTAAGATCGGGCAATAATTGCGACCTGTAGTTTGATTACCAGCTTCAGATGGACAGCGGACTGCCGAAGAACTAGGCAGCCTGACACCGTTAAATCGAATCAAATTGAATTCTGATATGATCGGTACACTTAAATATGGGACTAAAATATTTGTGGCAGCGTCGTATTCTGTTCGTGAAAATTATGAATTTTAAATAATTTGACATACAACAATAAACCCGAAAATCCCGACAGCAAAAAACCGTGTAAACTGACATATTTTTGAAAACCTACTATCGGATTTAGACATAAAATCCGAATGTCGGTTTTGGACTCTCTAGTTTCTTTATACGAGTTCTTTCTGGAGCAGTATCCCTCTGATGCTTAAAACAACCGTCTATAGGTAAGGGTATACATAAGCTCACAAGGGGTTATAGGTAAGGCAGATCTTATAAATTAAAACATTGGCAGTGTTTGATAGGCTACTCACTTTAGATGTCGCTAATGCGATAACTTCTTAGCATTGAAATTTGTATTTATTTACTTACCATTTTTCGCTTGTTTGGACTCTAAGGACGTTTTGTTTCCTGGGTTTTGTGGGTACAAAGTACAATTTTAGATCAGATCTTAAAAAAATCCATATTTGGATTGCAGTGAAATTGTCTTTAATGTGATTACTCAAATGGCCATATTTAAAATTGGTCGTCGTTTTTGGACCCCCAGGTCCATGCGACCGATGCCATATTGTATGTTGAATAAGTAGCAACCAAATTTGAGATAAAGACTGTTCGCTTAAGCCTACGAATACTCTTAAATTGAATTATGGAATGCTATCTAGTCTTTGAGTTTGATAATTAAAGCTGCCCATGCAAATTTCTTGTTTTTATTATAGACAGGTACTCTCCATTGAATTCCGACTGAAGCTAAAAATATTTACGTCCATTTCCACCCAGTCGGTTAAGAACTAATCGGTAGTTTTATTTTTAAAGTTCAATTTAAGATATGTTAGAATAATGAGACGCTGCGAAAATGAATGTTTTACGATTTTATTTGTTGAATAATTTTGTCTTAAGAAAACCAAATGTTCAGCCAATACATGGGCAAAATATGATTTCAATAAAAAGTGACCTCACACTTTTCACCATAAATAAAAGATTTTTTAACCTATATTCCATATGTTTTTCACACTTCCTTCAAATAGATGTTTAGCTTAGAAATGTAGTATCGACTTATATGTCTGCACATTAAATAAATTTGAATCTTTTTCTACGCATATCTTTCGGAAAGCGTATAACAGCGCCCATATCTCACGTTACAGCAGGTGTCTGTAAAGGGGCACAAATCAATGTGTGCGGCGTATTGAACAAACAATTGAAAAATGCTCAGACTGGATGGGGAACACCCTCAATAAGGCACAGTGTTCATTTCATGCCGTAGATTGTAAAATCCAAATTGGGACACATCGACATTTGTTGTAAGCACAGTGGCGAATATAACTTATTTGGCTATTCTTTAATGAAATATCGCGACGGCTGCATTTTATTTTTATTAAAATAACTTTGCACTAGATTTCCATTTTTATTTTTTATTAATTTAATGGTTTTGTACTCTTGCGCTTGTACTTTCCGATCTATAAAATTTTTTCTCAATTAATTTTCCATTTTAGAAATTAATTTCTTCATCTTAAGAAACATCGATATGAAAATATAAATATTTTAATGAACCTTTGCCCGCCACTGTTCCCATAGTGTGCATGCCGAATGTTATACACATGCTCAGAAGTACACACTACATCAATATGTACACATGTATTTATGTCGTATAATGTGTGATCAAATGCATTCTTTAATGCGTGAGTGACAATGACATCAACAAATAAAATTTAATTTAAACAAATTGAAAAAAAATGTTGAAAACAAGTCGTACTTGTACATGACGCAGCACACAAACGACAGCCAGATCTGAAAGATCATTCCAAAAACAAACACATTATGTAAAACAAAAACAACAGTTTTAAATACAATTTTGTTCTTGTCTTTTGCCATACATTCCAAGCAGTGGCGATAAAAATTTATCGACTACATTACTTGCTTCTGCAATGGTGTCTTTAGAAAAATTCTACTGTATCAACAAAAAGTTTTTGCTGATTTACTTTTAGCAAACGAGTGGGCAACTTCTTAAAATCGCTTTGTTTTTTTTAAATCTTTCTTCGCAATATCTTCTTAACTAAATGATTTTTAATGTATAGACATATGAGATTTACTCACAAGCTATTATTTGTACTTGAAAATTTTCCAAACTTTTTAGAGAAAATTTCTTAGAAAAACCTATTAAAATATTTATGATGACTTAATTTCAATTCAAATAATTGTTGTTGATTGCGAGATTTGTCTCTGAGACATAAAAAAGCTTCTGCATAAAATGCATTGAAAGTGCTATTTTTCCGCTTGAAATATTGCCAATAACATCAGTATCAGATATGAATCGGTTACACTAGGGTCGTATAAATAAATCAATTACGACTGATCCGACGTGTGGCTAAAAAATTGGTAAAAAATTAAGTCGACTTTTGATTTTAAAAAAGTCGAATTAAACGACTTTTCTGGTTGTACCGCAACAAATTTGTATTTCATTTCTACCCTACATTCTTGCGTTCTAAATGTGTACTTTGTAGCCCGAAAAGAAAACAAAATTTGTCAACATAAAAACCCAAACTTTTATTTCTTTTGGCTGTAACTTTTGCAATTTTTATTCGAATTTTATAAATTATAATTTACATGAAAAATGTCAGAAAAATTTCATGTTCATGCGCTCATATGTGACAGCGCATAGAGAAATGGACCTAAGGGTAAAAAAAACAGTTTTAATTTGTTTTCTTTTTTTGATGTGGACAACATCTGAGCATCGAATGAGACCGACCGATCCCATGCCCTAAAAGTGTTCCCTCCCAGAGATATGCGCGTTTTATGAAAGTGAAGTCGACGATTCTAAACGCAAATAGAAAGGGACCTAATCTTTAAAATGACTCTCCTGAACAAAACTTTTCATCAACTTCTCCTTTTTTTGATGTGGACAACATCTGAGCATCGAATGAGACCGATCCCATGCCCCAAAAGTGTTTCCTCCCAGAGATATGCGTGTTTTATGAAAGTGAAGTCGATGATTCTAAGCGCAAATAGAAAGGGATATAATCTTTAAAATGGCTCTCCTGAACAAAACTGGGTTTTAACCTTAGGCCCCTTTCTATATTGCGCGTCACATATGTTATATTGTATTGTATGTGGCAATGTACATTTGTATATAAAGGTATTGTATGTCGCCTTCAAAAGGTAATATTTAAAAATATTTTATTTTATTACCTACTAAAAAAATCTTAAAAATAAAAGTTGAGAAAAAAATTGAATTTTTGAGGCCTCGAAAATAATTTTTTTGATATGTCGTAGAGAAACTATTTTTCCTCATGCCAAAAGCTATCAAAAAAATCGATGGCACAATATCGAAAAAATGTTGTCCCTTTAAATCCGCCTACCCTAGTATGCACCCTGTCTATTCAACTAATATTGGATTGACAGCATGCTCTTCTACGAAGCTGAGGAAGCCACATAAATGAAATTTTGTTCCATAAATCAATTAATATGCCGAAAAAAATATGCAATCATTTATATATTGAATTTTTAAAAATTTACTTGAATATGGACCTCTCTTTATAAGAAGGTAAGTTAAGAAGGACTTGTTTGTACTGGTGTCTAAACATAAAAAGTAAAGACAGAGAACATCCATAGTGACTTCCATTGTGATTGTCCTTTGTCTATGATAAAAAAATACGACATAGCGTTTATAAAACTCAGCCGATCTACTAATTGCAGGAGAATAACTCTTCCAAATCTTCGAGAAATTAATATCCCTAGGTAACTACTTCGTCTTTTCTGGAGAAACTGGCATATACACAAAAGGTGCTCCACCATCTCAATCTTCTCCTCGATCACACACAGACGGATCCTTTTTAAGTAAGTCATTTAAACGATTTGTCTTGTGTTTTCAAATATTTTAAATATTAAACTTCGTGTTGCTTAGGGTCCCTATGAAGCATTAAGCTGCTCGGTTCGTCCCTGAATGTGCCACTCTTTCTCACAGCTACCATTTGCCTTCTCAAATGTTTGTGGTCTTTTCAACAGTTCGGATAGTTTTGAGACCACTCCCCTATGAAGGGGCCAACTAGAGCGGTGTCTAACGGTGGTTGGATGGGGGAAAATAAGGTTGGACAGCAAATTTGATTTGTTTCGTGGCCAGGCAGCTGGCATTTCATATCGTCTACTACTTTTGTCTCGAATGTTACAGGTTCTGTTTTAGGTTTATGTATTTGCCTGCAATCGTATGTACGTGTGCCTCCATTCGTACTACGAACAGACGTGCATACAAAGATTCGAATACAAGTTGTAGAATTGAAATTGACTTTGACTGAGTAAGTGGCTGTTGTTTTCGTTGTTGTTGTCATTGTTTTATAACATTTATTCATTGATAACAAAGTCGGTCATAGTCATGATACCCACCCAAATACCCAATAATAAAAATAGTAACGACAACGGCAAAACAAAGTAACAGTTCTACTATTTGGGAGACGGGGGACTGTTTCTTCGGCGTCCAGTTAAAGGGGGTATCTAAACGCTATGCTAGAGAGGTCGGCTGGTTAGCTGGCTGGCTGTCTGTTGGTTCGTTCGGTTTGGTTGTTTGGCCCGCCGTCCCGCCGCCGTGAAGCCAATTTGTATATTTTAGTTGTTTTCCGTCGGGGTCTCTATTAAGCCATGACGTACATATGTATGGTTTTAATAAAAAAAACCAACAAAGAGGAAGAAGAAGCAACAGCAGAAGAGAATACCAACAACAACAACAACAAATTGATAGCAATTATGCAATCATCCAACAACACATACTACACATTTGGTTTTATAGAAATTAATCAGAATAAATGTCGAAAATTCAACTCAAATAGAACAGAGTATATGCGTTTGTTTGCTCGCTGTTCTGGATTTGAGAATTATGACTTTTGGCCAAACTCGAATGTGCTGTGCATTGTGTCATAATAATTCCATATTTTCATCACACAAAGTCTAAATTCGGGCGAGACCGACTAAATGATACTCTTGCACACTCTTGGAATCACTAGCTAATTCTAATAACTGGTGGAATTTTTATCGATCTTTTAGTAGAATTCAAATATCTTTTGAAAAAAAAATTAACCAAATACAATATTCAGTATTTCTTTGGTTGGTTAATGCAAAAGAGCAACCTTTTTTATTAGTTATTTTTCGCATAACCTCGGACTTACACGGCACTTCAGAAAAACACTGTCTAGCCGTATCAAATCTCACCAATTGACATTGTCGAGATAGCTGATAACACGGTTACCGAACTTGGCATCCTAAAAATTGATTAACACAATCAATGTGTGAAACTATGGATCGTCCAAGTCCATGTCTTTAATATGTGGCTACCAAAAAATATTTATCATGCCTCTTTAGCGCTAACTGTTTACTGAAGTGGCGTTTCCTAAGTTTTCCGATAGGCTCAATGCCGGCTCCGTACGGCCTATGTATAAATTGTGGCTTTAAGATATACGACTTTCTCGTAAACTGTAATTTACAAGATGTTCTTACCCGGATTTGAACCTATGTTTACTTGTAGGATATTCGTGCAGCCAGAAACTTTTTAATCGGCCCAGTAAGTGATGCTGAATAGATCGGAATAATTTTATAACTCTTCTTTCTGAGTGTTACAAACCACAGCACAAACTCGCAATACCCGGTACAGCAGTGTGACGAGTGTGTATATACAAACCCATTAGCATTTCTCCAAAAGTGTAATAACATTTAAGAACTTTTGACCGTTTTGTTGTCTTGGTTATTGTCTAACTTCATAAACTATACTTTTATTAGTCAGGCACATATCAAAATATACATAAAATAAATAAAAAGCACACAAAAACATATAAAGTTCGTAAGTATATAAAACTTTACTATGCCCCAAACATATGACATATACATATGTATGTACAGTGGGTTGCAAAGAAATGTTTTGAGTTTCGTGAATTAAAAAGGTGGGTCATTTGAATATGAAAAGAAACCTAATACACCTACCAATGATAACAAAATAGTAGGTCTCCATTGGCAGTCAGAAGCTCTCACCCTTCAAATGAAATTCTCTTTTTAAATTAGCACATGTCAGGCCGGCACAACTTCCCCATGTCGTCTAGAATGCCTTCCAGAAGTCTTATAAAAGAGATTTATTGGATTATCCTGAGCCAAATATTATAATATGTAGATTATTGCGTTCTTAATGATCGTAGCATCCGAGTCGTTGCAACCATAGAAGTTTTATTTAAAAAAAAAAACTAAGTATTATTTAGCTCTGGTGTTATAGCACTGCGTTTAAAGGTCAATCAATGTCTTCTTCGTTACCTCTATATTTCTTTATTAATATAAACTCTCTGTGTGAAACTACAGAAAGTAACGGATAAAAAAAACATCTCTTTTAAGAAAAAACAGCTTACACGAAAATTTTCCAAACCACCAGTTCCTTTTACTTCGTTTTAGGAGAAAAACTATTTCAAAAGAACTCAGAAAGAACTAACAAATATTTTCTCAATTTAAATTTGCGTTTCTCAATTTCAATTGGTATTTTCTCAAATTAAGTTTTCGTTTCACAAACGAGCTAAACATTTTCCTTTTCCTAATTTTGAATTTGCGTTTCACAATTTAAATTTGCATTTTCCGAATGTTAATTTACGTTTCTTAATTTTAATTTGTGTTTTCTTAATTGCAATTTGTTTTTTCTTAATTTCAATTAGGAATGGGGTAGACATAAAAATGTTAATTTTAAATCTACATACATATTTTATTTCAATTGTTTTACTATAAGAAAAATTCAAAAAATACCTTGTGATTTTTTTTCAGAAGCGGTAAATTACGCCCTTTCTAAAATAAGCCATGGATATGGAATTCAAATCCACACATAACGAATTTCGATTGAAAATCATACTTACATATACTGGCTCCACAACCTTTTTTATGGACAGCCGAAATCCAACGATAGTAAAATTTAATGGGTTCTGTCCGTATAAAAAGAATTTTAATGGTATAAATTCCTAGCAACAACAAATTTCCTCTATTCTTAAGTATGAATTTAATTTATTATACACAATAATTGCTTATAAGAAACAACCTTGTGGTATTTGTCGACTTTCTTATATCCATTATCTACTGTAGGGCTTAATCAATATATCTTCAAAGAAACGGCTTACGATTGCCGTTGAAATTCGATTAACCGGTGTTAGTTCTAAATACCCTTTTAGCGAGGCCCAAAAAGGTTTCGTCATTCAGTTGTGTTGGTATAATATAAAATTATTATGGAATTAGGTGACAATCAACAGTTTTGGCCATTAACATCGAAATCAGAAAAAGGCGGGCAGCTCGTACTCTTTGCTTTCTGAAGCTTCAAAACCATAAACACGTTTTCCAATATCCCCTCCCCCCATTCACAGAGAAACAAATGGCATGACCAGCAGCAATCAAGCGCCTTTAACGTCAAAATCATTTTAGCCACAAAAAGTTTCAATCCGCGAAACAAACACTCGGTGGGGCACAGACACATACATCATCTCTTGTATTTGCTTGGCAATTTCGTTCTCAGTCTTCCAAAATTTTACTATCTCGTCGCTACACACCGTATATAGAACTGCTGTTAGAGATTCTACATGGAAAGACATACACACACACACATACGTGTACGCATAAATATCTGTGTCAATGTATATGTGAGCTTTTTTTAATTGCGACACCGTGTCGACAACAAATGTCGGCTACACGATGATGACGATGATGATGTCACTTGTTAGAGTTAGTTCAGAAGAAGAAGAAAATGAATAAAAAAACAACAAATACACGATACTAATAATACACAAGTCGCCGTCGTCGTCGGTCGTACTTTAGTACAAAACAACAAAAGGAACAGACTTGAAATGCGTAACAATTTTTAAGTTTACCAGAGCATAAGAATGGTGAGAGCACTGGCAAAGAAGGAGAAGAAGAAGTAGAGAATAACACCACACACACACAAACTGATTCACGCAAGCACACCTCTATTTTCGAAAGTAGATGGGGCAAACAGAGTAGCAATGAACGAGAGACCACGATGACAACAAGACCCACCGAATAAAGGTCAACGATATGAGGTCAATTTCTAGTTGTTGTTGTTGTCATAGTAACAACGTCTGACTTTCGGTGAGTGCGTTTCCCAGAGGAAATATTAAAGCTATCCACCGTATTAAAGTTAGAAAACTGTTATTTTTCTTTTCAATCGATCGATTGTCATAATTAACTAATCCATTTAGATTGATGTACGATTCTATAGATTCTGTCTAAGTTAATTGTCGATATCGGAAACTGTGAGAACTTTTCGTTAGAACTTTCTTAAAAATTATCAATTGAAGGGAAACCCGTTTTCATTTTAACAAACAAGTGAGAATTATGTTGTGGGAATAATTAAAACAAAAGAAGTATGGCGACTAAGTTGTGTGAACTGTAATTTTTAATAAACTGGATCTACTAGATCTGTTGTAAAGGGTGGTTAAATTTTAAAGGCTGATGTTGATTTGATGTGTGGCAAATGGCATCGTCCCGTTGAAACCACATATCGTCCACATCTACATATTCCAATTTCTGCCATAAAAAGTTACGATAGCGAACACCATTCAGAGTAACAGCCTGACCGGCCTCATTTTGGAAAAAATACGGCCCGATGCCCATAAACCGCACCAAACAGTCACTCTTTGTGGGTGCATTGTTTTTTCGACAATCACTTGTAGACTCGCCAAATGCGGCAATTCTGCTTATTGACAAATCCACTGAGGTGAAAATGGGCCTCATCACTGAAGATGATTTTCTTCGAAAATTGATTTTCATTTTCACAGTAAGCCTGGATAACTTTAAGGCGTTGCTCGCTTGTGTATCTTCCCATGGCTTAAATTGAGTTAGTCTAAAATTGAGAAATATCAGATGAAATTCCGAAAAAAAACGTGATGTTTAGGTGTGATTCACATTCAACATCGGCCCTTAAAATTTAACCACTCTTTATCTTAGAAATGTATTATGAGTATACTTAAAAAAGTTACCAACACGGTTTAGCTGACCTTTTGTATACTCGTATAATAATGGAAAACTTTTCCTGACTTTGAAAATTTTGGATTTTGCCATCTTTGAATTGTGTTTTTAATAATATATCCTGTAAATCGCAAATATAAACCGAATTCAATGAATCTGTACAAATTGCATGGTTTCCCGATTATTATGCTCGCATTGAGATTTGGAGAAGTCGGTCGTTTTTCAAATATAGCCCCTATGTGAAAACCATCTCGATTTGGGCTCAAACCCTTTGATAGCAGCAAATTTAATCAGATTTCAATTAAATTTAGTTTGGGTATTGTATGGATCACACATGAACTTTGTGTAAGTTTATTTAATGTTTGTGTTTTTCCACTATATCTCAGATTTGTTGGTTTCTCCTATTAGTTTGTAGTTAGTTTTATAATACGACTAGGGTGTCTACAGAGTTTGGTGAAATCGGTCCCGCCCGACTTTAGACTTTTCTCAATTCCTCGATTTATTTGCTATTGTATTGAACTTCTAATTGAATTCATGCAACCACTTGATCACTTTAAGCACTCTTTTAGTTTATGCCCTTGACATTTCTTCCGAAGTAATCCTCTAAAACTTATTTTATTTTCAAGTCTAAGAACTTCTGTTAAAATTTAACTCTAAAATGTTGTATTTAATTGTGTCTTCTTAGAAAAGATTTAGTGAAATCTGAAAAATTGTTGGATATAAATTTTATGTGTTCACAAACACATAAAAGTTGCTGCTGGCGAAAACCATGGACACAACGCCATGAACAGATGTACACTGTTGTAATCCACAGGTAATAAATAGAACACTAAATACGTGTCTTCCCCCATAATGGCGTCCCTATTGAAGTCACTTCAAGAAAGGTACACAAACTTGCATGGCCATAAATCACCAACCGGTTCCAAAGACACATTCTACCCCCACCCCCCTTTATGCGCGAGTTTTTGGAATGATGTCTATTTTCGGGGAAAACATTCGTCTTAGATCACTTCATTATTAGCCCTTGAAGCGTGTTTGTGCAACACTCAATTTTTCAAGATCATAATTTCCTCAAATGGGAATTTCATAATCGACAACATTTGAAGGCTAGCGCTACAGCCATGCCACCTAGAAACGTTTGTCTGCGAACGCATAAACTACCCGACAAACAGTTGTGTTTGCTAAAAATAGAATCGTTAATTGTTTTTAGGAGGATTACTCTCCAGTCTTCCCTCCCATCGAAGACACCCTCAAATTAAATGAATGCGAAAAGCAAAGAAACCAAACAAACTACATTTCTGTGGTTGTTTACAACTCAAACCGATCAAAAATACTTATGATCACTTCTGAATACATTAAAAATTCAATAACATCGCCAATAAACATTTCAAGAGAGAGAGAGAACGATTGAAAATAATGGGCTGGTGTTGTTTGAGATAGTTGAGGAGAGAGGTGGGGATGATAAATGAAAGGTGGTTTCCAGAGTAGCGACGTTTAAGATAATGCCGGAGAGCGAAAGAAGAGAGTATAGAAGGTTTTTTTAACTTTAAGAAGGGAAAACAATCGTTGACTTATTTTGTAGTCATTCTCATTCTCAAGTGGTATTGATCCATACGTCAAACTGCACTTAAGTATGAGTATACACATATAAATAAAGGGTTTTTCATTAAGAGTGCGTGAACTTTGAAATGTTATAAAAGAGATAGTTGTGTGGAATATACGATATCATATCGATCGATAGCATATCGACTCACTAATAACGCGTATGATTACGTTCTTCAGTTCTGCAATTGTTTTGGTCTTATTGGCTTTGGCCATACGTCTCACGTATCACCCAGAGAATAATCGAAAGATCAGGTCGGTCATTTGACCTCGTTCATTCGCTGTTGTAACCACATATTAGCCATGTTCGTTTGGGCTTACTAGCTTAGTTACCTAGTTAGTTTTCAATATGGAAGTCTACAACATTGACATTTTCATATTGCAAAAATTATGGTTTCTCTCTGTATGCAACAGAGAGAATTGAATTATAGTTTTTAATGGTGAATTCGTTAAAAGTTGTCCAAAAAACTATAAATTGTTATAATATAATCATTAAATAAATTAATTGTTACACTTTTGCATAGTGAAAGTGTACAACATGTCTTTGAACTATAAGTTAGATAAGATTTAGCAACCTGCCTTCTAACCAATTAGCTTCCATATAAATTATAGTGGAGTAACGAACACAGCTATTGTCCATGTCCTCCAATTTCGCCGCATTTAAAGTTTATTATCACGCTGTCGTAAAGTTTTACTTGCTGTGCATCACAACGAATTCAGGTTGCCGCGGCCTGGTACCCAAAGCAGCAATATTTTCGGCCTAACGATCTATACAAAGATGCAAGGGTATTCCATTGTTTTTTAGAATTTCTGCACCAAATGCTGGTTGTTGACGCATTTTATCCTTTGCTTTCCTTAAAATAGCTATACCTGTTTAGTCAGAGTATTTTATTTGAGTTCTGAGTCGTTCAAAGCGCCAAAATTGGATTTGAAACGGAGTCCGATGTTTGCTTAAATCTTTAGCCCTTCAGCTAACTTTATAATGGTATTTTGTTAACCCTCCCATCCATTCAAAAAACATGTATTCCATCCATCGATGAAACTGTTAAATTGAGTGAGTGTAGCTTAACTTAATGTGTTCCGTCAAAGTTTGTACATAGCTTTTGAAAACCCCTTTACCCACAAGCAAACTAACTGAGAAGCAACGTTAAATAATTAGTTGAACTTTCCTAATTGAATAAGCAGCAAATCTACATTGGGCCTATATATATGACGACATACGTTCATATATGAGTCGTTCAGTGGATAAAGGGAATGAGTCCATTTTTGGCGTTTTTGAGATTTAGCGTGGATACACTTCCTTTCATGACTAACAATGTATGGTAAAAATTTTGTTTTCAAATTTCAACGGAAACCCCCTTTTAAAGACAAAACATTTTTTTGTACGAAACACAAAATTTTTATTTTCAGTGGAAAAAGGGAATAAGTCCACGCTTGCATTTATATTGCATTAATCACTTGTTAACTTTGCTTTTAATCACTCTTATTTTTTTCTATTTCTTGCCTCTCTTCGAGCTTTCGCTACCTGCCAATTTTTTGTGTTCTTTAAATTGTTGTTGTACTTAGTTTATTGCTGCATGAGAGCAGCAATCGGAGGCGTAACTGTAATCCAACTTTATGCTTTATTACATATGAATTCGACCATTGATCGCTGTTATGATTTCGTTGTGGTTAGAAGAGTTTCTAATTTAGTAAGTGCAGTGAGTGAGTAACCTTCGTCGTAAGTTACAACCTTCCTGCTAAAAAAAATTTGAAAAAGATTTCGTAAAAATATTTTAATTATTTGACCTGCGCATATTAAGTAAGTAAAGTTGAAGAGTATTTTTTTAAATATTATAAATATTAAAGTTTACTATTTATAGCTAAATAGTGCCAAGAATGGACGACAACAACAACAATGAGGTCAATGTCGAAAGTGGTGATTCCGATTTTTCATCAGTTGGCTTTCAACGTGTCTCAAAAAGGCGAGTGAGAAGAATTATATCCTCGGATTCATCGTCGAATAATGATGATGAACTGACAACGATCTCAGTTGGGCAAAAGCGACGACGAAATAGTATTGAATGGCGAAAAAATGTAAGAAAGTTTCGTCGAATCAAAGGTTTGAAATACACAAATAGCTCAGGCTCTATTGTATCAGCAAAAACATTTGCGGATGTAGTTTGTCGATGCAAACGTAAAAAAAGACGCCGATTTCGCCGTTATTGAGTCAAACGCAAAAAAAATTCAGCACATTTATTCGCCAAGTGATTGGATAAATATAATCGCAACATGCAAAAGAAAGGAACAGTTTCGAGTGGTTAAAATGACCCATTTTGATTTTTTCTCTACAAAATCTTTGGAAAATAACGTTTGCAATCGCAAAACCAATACCGCGGGAAAACCGGTAAACTGGCTCCAAATGAGGTGGATCAAACTAGAGAGATCGAAACCATGGGTAATACAATATAAAAATAATTTCGATGAAAATTTTGGATTTGAAAATATAAACATAAGAAAGAAAGGTAATGTAATTTTATTGAATAGCGTGAGTCAAAGTCTATTGTATCCTGAAACTAGAGCTATAACAAAAGAAAAGAAAAAGGATATGATTGATTTATTAAAATATATCCCTCCCGTGTACCATACTTTCTATAAAAACTTAAAAACAGTATCAAGTCCGAAAGATTATTCTGAAGAAGACATAATATTTTGTTAAATTTGTTATACTTACGATTTATTTAAAAAGAAGAAATTTTTTTAGTTATTTTTTGTTTTAAAAAGAAGAAATGTTTTATGTTATTTTTTCTTTTAAAAAGATGAAATTTTTTGTTATTTTTTTAAGTTCATTAAAAATAAAACTGTGCGAATGCACTAACTAAAAAACAAATTATCTGCAGCCTTTTTTTTGCAAAATTATAAAAAATGTACTCTTTCCAAAATATACTAATTCAATTAAAACACTACGCGAGGTAAGCCAATATTTAGATGGATATGTTTTCTTTTTATTTCCGAACGAATGTCCGAAAGTCAAAACATCATTAAGTCGCGTTTTTACGCTATCGATTTCAATAACAAAAAATTTGGTGGACTTATTCCCTTTTTCCACTGAAACTCTTAACAATAAAAACGTATTTGTATCATATTAACAGGTTCTGTGAACACATACACTTACATACTAACATTATATATTCACAAATTGTAAAAGAAGCCCTAATAATTAATTTTGCAATTTAAGTTTTGAGTTTTGTTGTAACAACTAGTTTTAAAGTCAACGTCAACTGTTCTGTCGTTTTTCTCCATTTCAAATTTTTGGACTCATTCCCTTTATCCACTGAACGACTCATATGTAGGTACAATATTCATACATACTCGTTTGTGAAATGAGCGAGTGGTCAAAGACAACATGTTGCAACGAGGGTAGTCTTGTCAAGGTCATGAATCGGTTCTTTTAGACAAATATTAAAAAAAATGTCACTGGACTTACTCTCCAGTAAACAAAGCCAGGCGTTGTCACTAAATTTTGGATTCAAATACTACATCTTCAGCTTCACCGTCAAAGTATCAAGCGATGAATCGGGCCGCCATAAACTGCATGAAACAGTCAATCTATGTGGATGTAGTTTTGCTTGGGGCAGAACTTGTAGATCGTGTTTTCTTCTTGACGCTGGGCCTAATGGGCGGGCCATGTCCGAGAAGATAATTTTTTGGCAAATATTCGGCACTAACGTTTTCAGCGCGAAATTAGTCGTCTGAGTTCAAAGCGAACTTGGATTAAACCAGCAGATGGACTGTCGGACGAACATTGCTTAATCATGATTAAAGAGATACCAAGAAATTAAACACGTTTGAACTAAACAGCGATGATGAAGTACCGTCGTTACCGGCTCTCAATTATTTTTTGAATTTTAATTGGTGTTGCATACCGAACGGAATTTGCTGAATATCAATACTCAAAAATTCAAAATGATTTTTTAGAATTTTTAGAATATTCGGAATTTGAAATGGAATTTCTAAATTTGTATTTGATATTTGCTGAATAATATTATTTAAAAAAAAGGTTTAGTTATGAGTTAAACCATTTCCAATTGAAATCGAGAAAAAACAAATTAAAATTGAGAAATGCAAATTGAATTGAGAAAGTACAATTGAAATTAAAAAACGCAAATTAAAACTAAAAAACGCAAATTGAAATAGAAAAACACAAATGAAAATCTAGAAAGTACAATTGAGACAATTTAGCAAATACAAATTGAAATTGAGAAAATTCAAATTGAGAAAAATCAAATTGAAATTGAGAAACAACACATTGATATTTTGAAATTAAAATAGGAGAACAAATTGTATATAAGTTTTTTGTATTTTCTCAATTAATTTTTTTTATATAGATAGATCCCTTTACATAAATTTATTAACTATTGAAGTATTTTGTGCAGCGCGACTTGGGCACTTTCTGGGCCAGTTGGCTGTAATTGTATTTCAAGGCACAATTGTAATAAGAAATCCTTTACATTGGAAGCATTTCAATATTTTCAAGCAAATAGTTTATCAAATTTGTCTTAAAAGTTTAAAGTCCGACATATTCCTTAAGAGCTATGGTAGTTTATAAAATGCAAATCAGCCCGAATGTACGAGTACTATTCGTTGATTCTAGTCAACATCGCTATAACCACAAGTTATTTCTACTACGTGTTTTAAAATGAGATGAAAGAAAATGTTATCGCATTTTCTTAACATCAATTTGTATTTTCCCAATTTCAATTTGTATTTTCTCAATTTCACTTTGTATTTTCTCAATTTCAATTTACGTTTCTCAAATTGAATTTGTAATTTCTCATTTTTAATTTGTTCTCAATTTTTATTTACGTTTAAATTTGTATTTCGATTTCAAGTGGAAATGGTGATATAAAACCCTGTTTACCCGGGTTTCTCGTCTAATCGAAAATGATAAAATCAAAAAACAAATAACAAGGAATAACCGGACTAACCGGTAACGGGTTTGCATACTCTCTTAACAGGCCTTACAACTTATATAATCGTTGAGATTCTGTCAAATCAGAATGCTAACAACTTTAAACTTAAAATTATATCTCATGGACGTTTGATGATTTGAAAATGTTATTTTGTACACATGATAAGGAATGAAGTTCTCCGTGGTGGAACAGTGGGCGGGGTCATGCCAAGCCACAATATTTCCTTTTGTAGGAGCTTCTTTGATAGACAAATAGTAGGTGTACCGACTATGCTATTATGAACCGCAATCTATGATGGAGGGTACACAAAATTCAACCCAACCGAACTTAATGTGTCCACTTGTGGCAAATAACATGATCCAGTTATTTGCCATACCTATTTATACCCACCTCGATTGCACTTACACATCTGTGTTTAGATGTGTATGTACGTATTTAGTTATGCTATAACAACGATGACTTCAGCAAATGTTGTTTAGCGTTTTCAGCGTTGATGAGATAATCATGGCTTTTTGTAATGAGCACCACTCAGTCGCTGTGTATGCGTAATTTATCATGTATCCACCAGGTCGTGTTCATACATGTACATTTCTCTCTGAACTAATCCTCCCACTCCTTTATGAAATTAATGCTAATAATTTGTCTTCCTCTTCTTCTTACAGGTAAGCAGAAAATATATTGCGCCAAATGCGATAAAAAATGTTCGGGTGAAGTGTTACGTGTGGCTGACAAACATTTTCACAAGGCCTGCTTCCAATGCTGCCAGTGCAAGAAATCCCTAGCGTCCGGCGGTTTCTTTACCAAAGATGGTGCTTACTTCTGCATACCCGATTATCAGCGTTTGTATGGCACAAAATGCGCTGCCTGCACGCAGTATGTGGAGGGCGAGGTGGTCTCAACGATGGGCAAAACCTATCACCAAAAGTGTTTCACATGTTCCAAATGTAAACATCCATTTAAATCGGGCAGTAAGGTAAGCAACTTGGAATTCCATATTAAATTTTATTATACATACTCGTAATAGGCATGTTTTGTTTGGCAAGCATAAAAGTCCGCTTAAAGGTCCGGGCACGCCAAGGTCTTTTTTCCAAAGCTGCGTTTTTCTAAAATTCCGGCAGTCTGAAAACCACTAAAAAAATTGTATTTTGTAAATTTATAAAAAGTTAATAATACTCGTATTACATTTTCGGCATAGAAATCTATGCCATACTTTTTTGTATGATTTGGACGTTTATTTCAATGGTTTTCAGATAGCCGGAAGTCGAAAAATACGCAGCGTAAGAAAAAAGATTCATTGTGCTTAAATCTTTAGATGCCGCTTTTTTGTTTCCTAAAAACTGTTTGTTTTGATTACTTTTGATATAGCAAAAACAAAATTATGGAAGATAAGACTTTAGGTGGACATAAGCGAATCCGCTTAGCGTTTTTGTTAATCAATTGTTTTCCTTTAAATTTAAAATTTGGAAAGCAACTTATTTTAGTTTTTTTATTTTAGTTAAATTTATAGTCTTAAATGATTCTTTATGCGATTTTACGCTTGTTAAATAAAACATGACCAATGATGATTACAAAAACGAATCGATGATGATATGGGATATATGCATGAGGGTTGTATTTTCGATACCTGTTAATTAAAGCAAGTAAAAATCATGTCGAATTAGTCCGGAATCTTACCTCAATGATGAAAAACACACTTTATTTGTTTTAGAAAAATCGGTATAATTTCTTAACTTTTTTTAAATTTAAGTAGACGATAGGTCCACAACTACGAATTTATGACAATGAGAAAGACTAAAATGTTCCTTGTATAGCGACAGGGCCTATCTTTGTTCAAACATAAACTGTGGTACTTAGTTGCTTCTAGAGCGACAAGAGGTCAAATCGTTAGGATGCTTTGTGTTGGATCTATTCGAAAACATGGTCGCTCCAAGCGATAAAAAATTGTATTGAGTTCGTCCCTGGCACATCCAGAACAGTGTTTTGTCAAAATATATTCAAACTCGGAACCGGTACTTTTACTACACCAACAATATATGGACGGCGGACGGACATCGATCAATAGATAGACAGATACTGATTCCCAATCGACCACATGGGTTGAACAAATTAAGTAAGCTCATGTCGGATCCATCGTTTCCGATATACTTGTATACTGTCCACCTAAGAAAGAAAGTCACATCTCCATTTTAGTAGTTTTGAGATATTTAGCTTTTTTGACTACGAAGCACCCTAGGTAGATGTGACTATTTTGCTCAACGGGTTTTAGTCATTTACAGGGGAAAATGGGTCTGTTATGTTTAACAGAAAAATCAGACACTCATTCACGGTTCCGAATCTGCTCTTATGTCAATTTTGAAATGGTGACTTTTTTCTTAGGGCGGCAGTATAATTGTCGGTACATTTACGGCGCCTGCCAAACCCCGGTATTTTCAAAGGCTAAACCATAGTTACTACTTATGTACATATAAGTCGTGATTTGGTGAAGTTCCCATATGGAAAATATGCATTAATGGATGATCGTGTGCTTTTAATTGCTGAGTCAATTTGACCATGTAAAAAAATGCGGGGTCAAAATTCGTATCAGGCTGATGTGTAGAGTATTGACTTCTTGGGATTCGGTCAGTGTCACGAACTTTTGAATATACTTTCGTACAGCTGGCGCGGTGCCTTTATTTGGCCAAAACATCCTTTCAATAAACACACTGTTAGGGCTACAAAGCATTGACTTTGAAAAAAAATTTGCATTATGTTGCAACAGTGTTAAAGAACTCCGCAAAAGTTAAGTCCTTGTATTTGAAACATGTTTACCTTGTAACCGATTCTACACATAAATACAGTTCGAGACCGTGTAGAAAACGTCGAAGTGTTACAAACGGATCGACAAAGTTAAACCAGTAAGGAATGTCGGTAAGCCGGACGATAGCATCTACACGATATTGAACTTGCGCGTAAAACTTCAAACCTTTTTATTAAATTATATATTAAATTACTGCATAAGAATTGAAATCAATCAAAATCTAATATATTACTATTTATTTGAATTTAATAACAAAATTAATATAAATCGACCGGTTTCCATTACATTTACAAAGATTAAACATAGCGAAGAGAAAATCTTCGTTTTTCAAAGTAAATTCAGAATCTGATAAATTAGTTTTAATGCAATACTTATAAAATAAGACTATTTCAAATCTAGACTACCGTCGTGTGAAGGTTTTTACGCACGACTTCCACACAGGTCACCCTGTTTTAAAGCCGGGTCATCTAATTTGTACCACTGACCTCGGTAGTGTCGGTTAATTAACGTAAAAGATAATAATAATCCGAAAGTCAAAAAACTCTTTTAAATGCATTTTCCTTTCGAACGGCATTGAAAAGCTGAATTAAATTGTGCACAGGTCACTGACTTAAATAACTTTCGCGGTTGTCCCTTAATGGGATGTTGAGGAACGAAGGTAACCTGCTAGACAAAAATATTTAATTCATTATGTTGTACAGTTAATTATGACTTAGTGTTGATATTGGTAACACCATTAATGAACAATCTAATATCTTAGAGCGATTTCCGCCCGGCTGTACATCTATCGTTGTAATCAAAATGTATATCGAAAATACGAACCGATTCTGTCGAAACTTTCAAGTTTATGCCAAGTGCAAGCTTAATAAAATGGGTTATAGGGGTCCATGTTTTGATTAAATCCGGGACCGAAAAATCCACAAACCTGATCTTATTAGCTTGTGGAGTGTCAACTCTTTTAAAAAAAACAATTATTTCTGGTTTATATTTTATTTTTTTAACGATGACTGTTATTGACGACTTTTATTTAAAAAAGTCTTAAATTTAAATCATTTAATGACTTTTATTTTTTAAGTTGCAATATAAAAGTAATTTTGGGTAATCCCACTATAAATTGATGATGAACGGGACAATAGGAGCTATACCCGTTTTGGTCCTTTTTGTCCCTTTCCCTCTTTTTATATTTTGTGCACCGTCCTGCTAAAAAATTAATTGTTATTTTTTGATTTTAAAAATGTTATTGAAAATAACTGTAATGTGAAGATCAATTCAATAAAAATAAAAAAAATAAAGTTTAAGACTGATTTATATGATGAAACATATGACTCACGGTCCCTGTATTAAATGCATAGGTATTCCCGAAATAAGAACCTGCAGCTGTAGTAGCCACATATTATATGCGATTCCGATCAAATTTTGTATAATGCGTTAAGAGAGCACATAGAGAAAAGATTCCTGGCCACAACCGAATGATTGACGCTTTGAGAAACTATCAAGTATTCATCAGTACGACCAATTGTTGATTGTTGCAGTGTATATGGATAGCGACATACATATAACATTTGTAATTCATAAGTCAACAAAAACTGTTTGCTCAAACATATATATTTACTTAATGCACTCTTAACCAAAATAGACGACCTTGTCGTTTTGAAGAATGATTTTTTAAGAACCAGGGTTGTCAGTTTTTTAATTGGGCCTCTGTCGCCAAATTGTTGGTCAAAATTACACACAAAAAAACGCCAAACTATAATCGCAGTTATACTATTGCCAATATCTATGTCCCTCTATTCTTTGATGGAATATCTTTCTATCTATCTATCTATCCTTTGATGAGCTAAAATATCGAAAATGCCGACTACAAATTGTGACTTTCGACGTTTTAGAGTATCTACTTTTTCATTAAGATTTAAAAGTTAGATTCAGGCGTTTTGATAAAAATCGTCAGAATAATCGCCAAAAGTCTTCGATCCTTCATATTTGGCGAGAGATAGACAAACCTGACAATCCTGCGTCGCGCGCTTTAAAAACTCCTAGAGTAAAAAGCAAAACAAAAGAGAAGACAAAAATTGCACTTTTGGAGGTACAGCATGAAAAGGGAAATCCCACTCATAAAGGTAAACAAGTGAAAATTCCCGATTACGAGGGCGGTTCGGAAAGTTCTTAGCCTATCAATGAAAGAGAATAGTTAGTTTTTCAAAAATATTTTTATTTTTCAATATAATCTCCTGAAACTTCAATACACTTAGTCCAACGCGTATCTAGCAATTCTATCCCTTGATTAAAATAGTTTTCCTTTAAAAATAAAAAAATACCTTCAGTCCCAAAAAACCGTTGTCATAACCTTACCAGCCGATTGAATTGTTTTTGCCTTCTTTGGGGCATTTCCTCCAGCTTCAGTCCATTGTTTGGATTGTTCTTTTGTCTCTGGAGTATAGTGGTGGATCCATGTTTCATCAACAGTTATGAAACGACGCTTAAAATCCATTTTATTTCGCTGAAAACGATCCAAACAAGCTTGAGAAATGTTCATTCTTATGCGTTTTTGGTCGACTGTTAAAAGTCCGGCACCCATCTTGCAGAAAGCTTTTTCATCTGTAGTTCTTCATGCAAAATCTAATGGACTCGATCATTTGAGATGACCATGATATTAGCTATTTCACGCACTTTTATTCGTCGATCATTTAATACCATATCATGCATTTTGGCTACAATTTCTGTTGTTGTTGCTGTTTTTGGACGTCCACTACGTGGTTCATCTTCAATGCTTGTACGACCACGTTTAAATTCAGCAACCCAATTTTTTACTGTTGCATATGAAGGAGCACTTTCACCTAACACATTCACCATATCATTATGAATTTCTTGTCCCGATAAACCTTTTTTATGTAAATATTTAATGACACCACGCATTTCTAATTTTTCCACTGTAAAAAAATCGCGGATGCGTCTTTTGTGAACACCTGTTTCTATATGAAGGAGTTGCCAGATCGAAACAAAATTTAACATGTGTTCATAGCAGAGATGGAAGTTTCCAAAACACTTAACTTTTTTCTGTTTATACCGCGCTTTTTGTGCTAGGCTAAGAACCGAACCGCCCTCGTATAGAGGTACATTCTAAAAAATCAAGTCCCACTTAAAGAGGTCCAAAATCCTGCTTAAAGAGGGTCTTTAATTTTTTTGTTTGAAGGGTACAGGGACCGCCAAAACTGCCCTACTTATAGAGAATTCCATTTGTGCAAGTCCTATTATTATGTTCGACTGTATATTCGATCTAGCTCAAGCTTAGCATAGTGTGTTATACGACAGATGTAAGTTACCATTTGATAGCCCAAAAGTCCAGCGACTTATAACCATTTCTACCGAGGCTCTACCATATTGACCGATTAACATTGATGTAGCCCCTATTTCAATTCACTTTTTGATTTGAAGTCCTGCCGCTGCACATAAAACATTTTCAAATAAACCATAGGGCGTTGCGTGCGACCTGTAACTAATCCGGGAGTGAAGGCACCATATCAGTCTATTATGTTTTCATGTAGCCTCTAGCTGTCACTTATTAAGCCCGAGCTTTATCAAGCTCCAAACAGAGGTGCGGAATCTTCTTAGTAACAGAGTGGTGTAGGGTATCTTCGCCATGATTCGAAACCTGCACTAAAAGTGGTTTACATTTTAAGGTAGTGCAAAAAATTCTTCCAGTGGTTGAATTAAACGTGTGTGAATTGACTGTATATTTCCTCTGCCGAAATACTTCAGAGTTTTTCAATACCAGTGACAATTGACGTCATCAATTACTCATATTTTGAAATTGTTTAAAAGCACTTAATTTTACTAGACCAACATTCGGCAGAGCCACCAATTGGACATGGGGGGGGGGGCTTTATAATAGGTACATGCGAGTGTACTTATACTTTTGAAGTTCTTTATCAGACATTCTCTTATTATCCCCTTAGAAGTAATTTCATACATTTAACATTGATTTGTGTAAAGTTTTTCCCATCTACTTTGGAACAACTTGTTGACGAGATAATAATGTTGTGGTGTTTTGAAAATTTTTCACAGGTAACTAATACAGGAAAAGAGGTGCTTTGTGAATCATGTGTTGCTGGAGGATCCGCTGCTGCTACATCACCCATACGACAGGCTGCCAAAGATGGCACAGTCTCGCCGACACCCGTTGCCGAGTCGCCAACCAGGGCCACTGCCCATCAGCAAATGACCAGTGGTGTTATATCAGATAAAGCGCATTTACGGGAGGACTACGATCCCAATGACTGCGCCGGCTGTGGTGAGATGTTAAAGGAGGGACAAGCTTTAGTAGCACTCGATCGCCAGTGGCATGTTTGGTGCTTCCGCTGCAAATCGTGCAACGCCGTGCTCAATGGCGAATATATGGGAAAGGACAGCGTGCCGTATTGTGAAAAGTGCTACCAGAAATCGTTCGGTGTCAAGTGCGCCTACTGCAATCGCTTTATTAGCGGCAAAGTATTGCAGGCAGGCGAAAATCATCATTTCCATCCGACATGCGCCCGCTGCACCAAGTGCGGCGATCCATTTGGCGACGGTGAGGAGATGTACTTGCAAGGCAGCGCCATATGGCATCCACGTTGTGGCCCAGGACCAAATGAATCGGGTTTGATATTAAACGGCTGCAGTGGTGTTGGAGTATCAAATGGCAACTTTACCGATACGGAATGTGATCGTATGAGTTCGAGTGCTTTAAGTGATATGGTAAGCGAATTATTTTAAGAAATATTAAAAAAAAACACAATCTGAATAAGTTGTAGAGCATACTAGACTTTTGACCTTTTGTCCAAATCACCTATGTTTAGATTGATATGTGATTTTATATGTGAAAATGTAGTAATTTGTAATATTTAATAGGATCAATGTGTGGGCCTGCCGAGATAGGCTGTATGCAGGCGTATAATTAAATCCAGGTCATTAAGCATATTTGTTTAGTTCACCTGACCATAAAATATTTTTCTATAGTTTGCTCGAACGATTTTAAATGTGACAATAGTGCTAAATTCATTATATGCCGACAAAAACAAAGGTGGCGTGTCATACAGTCCAAAGAAGTTTCGTCACGTTAACGAGTGTTACAACATCCATTGACATTAGGACCTCTCGGACCAATTGCTTGAACAACTTTCAATGATCTTACTGAATTTTTTTAAATTCGAGGTGTTGATACTTTTTACCAAAATACTGAGGGCAGAGACGATTGCAGAAGGAGCTTACAGTCCGGGTGCCAAGAGTTGGGCTGCCCACAGAACCATTATGCTCGGGCGATGGCCATCCACGCAGAAGATAGGAAAAGTAGGATTGGAATAAATGTGGAATTGGTCAGAGGGTCTTTTATTTATTAGTGCATTAATGCATTTGTTATTATCGCTTTTATTCAGTAAACAGTATGATTTAATAAGTAAATTTCACATTCCAATCCCTTTATATATTAAATCTTTTATTAATAACATCTAAATCACCTCAAAAATGTCTCTCCAGCCATCATAACTACTGAAAATAGTTCAGTAATAAAACTGATAGGTCCACTAACAACCTCAAAAAATAGGAAGAGAAGTAAAAACGCCGTTAAGTATTCCATACCCTCAACCGTCCCTACACTTCTTAAGCACAAAAAAATAATAAGGTTCCTTTTAGAGTCATTTCGGTCCATGCATCCGTCCCAAATTTCAGACAGAACTTTAAAACTTTTCTATATTTGGATTGGTAGCAAAATTTGCTTTAATTTGAGTACCCATATGTCCATTTTGAATAATAATCGCACTTTTAACCATGCGGGACTATTTTGGCTCAGTTCATCCAAAAAGTTCAGCAACTGTATCCTTTTTTGAGGTTTATAGTGCGTCCCAAGTAACAGCACCCATTTTAACCGTTGCCCATAGACAACAAATTATGATTTGTTAAGCAAATACCCAAAAAGTGTTCTTTTTAAAGAGAAACTTGTTTCTTCCTGGTCCATTTTCACCCATTTGCATTTTCAAACGGCTTATGACTATTATATATCATCATGCAAATTTTAAAGATTAGATGGAAGGACATGTCTAGATCGTTCTAGAATTTAACGATGATCAATAATATTGATACTTTATAGGGCCATTATTTTGTGATTTTGCAAACGGAATGACAAATTTAATATACCATCCACTCTTCGGTAGAGGGTAGAAAAACCATAATGCTACGTGGTTTCAAACTGTAGCCATTCTTACCAAAAACGATGTCTCACATAACGACGTGGCATTTCGCTGTAGAGTTTTAAACAGATCTGCTTAATACAAACTTGATCCATTATCCTGGCAATGATTTTGAACTTAGTTTCTAGAAGTTCCAGAAATAACTTAAATACAATAGTTTATTTGAGATAATAATGAAGCGTCAGCAACTCTTCGCTTTATAAGTATATACCTGGGCAAATACAAATTTCTGCAAAACAAGCTTGGTATCAAAAACACTTTTGAAAACAATGAATTAACGTGGCTAAAAAAATCAACTTTAAATCCAATATTACTCCAAGGACCTTCAGCTCATTTACAAATACTACAAATGCATTGTTAATATGAACGTTAATGTTATTTCGATCGCCATCTAAAGAACAAAATTCAAATTCAACATTTTGACTGTGGGAACTCCTAAAAGGTTTTTATGCAAATTGTGGCTCTATTAAAAGTTTCAAAATGTCAATAGACCGCAAGACTCTCTGTAGTGCCAGAATACCAATAGACGTTATGTCCTTAGATGCTATGCTATGTCATGCCACGAAAATGTCACTTGCAGAACGATTGCATGGATAAAATATACTCTTTCTTGGGCAGTTTGAGTGGTGACTGTAGGATACTGCCCTTGGACAAGACAGTTGAAAGAGAGGAATTTTACAGGACACTGTGATATCACAGATTTGTTAGGAAAGTGGGAAGAAGATATAAGAGTCTGTCTCTTTACTGACGTAAGCCGGCACCTCAATCTGTTGTTTTTCTTGGTCTTATTTACTAGCAGTTAGACCTTGTGTGTGCTGCCACCAGCTATTTATCAGTAATTTTTTGTCCATTTTATCCCACTTGATCTTTTTTACCTGAGTCTCTTATAAGTATTTATGTAGTTCTGTCTGGAACGTTCGTTTCCATTCGCATGACATGCTTTATTCAGCGCAATCGCTTTTTTTCCTTGCGCTTAACTACGTCATATAGGGATACTGCTTACCATTCGTTCGACTCTTACACCCCGTTGAAGCTGATGGGCCCATACACTTTCGCAAGTGCATTTGTTTCGATGAGGATACTGAGTATAAGCATTTCCGATGCCAGAAAAAATATATCCCACCTCGTCCTCTTTATTTATCTCAGTGACTCGCGAAACATACTAACGACGTTGTACTACGTACTTGCACAAGAGTCAGGCTTGTCATTTATCTATGATGGCTTACAAAACAAGCCATTTTGCATGAGGATAATTCTTGCATTATTGCAGATCTTGCATCTACTCCGTTTTATCATTCATCTGCTCACAAGGATAAAAAAGGATTTCCACTGTCTGAATCTCCTCCTCGACCTCACACAATCGGCCCGACTACTCCTACTTGCAATTACAATGTCAATGTCCCGTCAGGACATATACGATTACAAGCGCCTTAGCATCACTTTCGTTATTAATCAAGGTTTTGGTTCTGTTCCCGTCTAGTTTAGGACTAAGGATTTCGATCGAAAAAGAAGTCCCGGGATTTGTCGGGATTGTAAAATTCCGAATACTGAATTTTTCCTAATTAACCCCGGTAAATCCCGCAATATTTAACATTGTAAACTTATACTTATATAGGTGATGTATAAGGTTCAGCCTCGATAACTAACACTACACGGTTATGTCAAAGTGGTAATTTTGTGTCTAATGGAGAAATAAAGAAGTATTTGACTCTTCTGGGAATAGAGCATAGTTAGATAGTCCGTAAGCAAGAAATGCGTGTATTAGTAAATCCCTATAATTACTCATGAACGTAGTGTTGGAGTTGTGGTTAAATATTTAAGATATGATATTTTTTGTCCCAAAATTTTAAGATTTAGATTCTATTTATGAAATATATAAATGATTACTACTTTTCACATATCAAAGAATATTTCGGCATTTAATTTGGTGGTCAAAAAGTAAATTGTGTCTATAATTATTAAAACTACGAATGGTTGTAATTTTTTGAGCATCTAAAGTAACAAACAACAATCACTTCACAGCTGGCTGTATAAAGAAAACACTTTTGCTACTAACGTATCCCCCGCTCAAAAGTAAAAATCAATTCCAACACCTTTACAATCACTTCACCCACCTATTACCAGAACATAGCTCATCACCCTGAAAAAATCAAAAAATACTATACGATAAAGGGCGTATTTTATATTGTCAATTTATAAGCAAAAAAGTTGGATACAGGTAACCAAATTTCTGTGTAAAAACATAAAAAAACAAAAAGCTTAGCGGACGGTACGTGAAAAAAAATTAAAAAACTTATATGGGCCTAATTGCTTGCGATCTTCCTTAAATTTGGAAGAACTTACAAGTTAGGCTATAGAATAAGAGAAGTCCACAGCTTACCTCAACTACAGCTTACTGATGTAAGTAAAGTTTTCAGCCTGTTTCCAAACGAAGGAGATATAGGAAAGTGTACATTAGCTGTAAATAACTTTTGATAACAATAGTTAAAAGCTTAATTATCTGTGACTTCAAGTTCTTACTTTTGGTGTCCTTTGCCACAATAATATTCGCAACTGTTTCCAACTTTTTTTTATTATTCAGAAACGAAAAAAAAACATTTTTTGACATATGATACGCCCTACTCACTCACTGTTCAATCATTATTAAATGTGCATTTTTTCTAAATACATTTTATTTTATTTCACACCATTTTTCTGAGCTTGCAAGATTTTCTTTTTTGTTTTTATTTTGTTTACAGTACATAAGATCCCGAACGCCGAGTTTTAATGGTTCCGTATATTCCTCTAGCCGCAAGGTTTGTTTTAATTTTTCATTTTAATCTTTATTTTTATTTACCTTTTGCTTTGTTTGCATTTCTCACTCTCACTTACTAACGAGTTCAATTCAAATGTAATGAAATTCATAGAAAAGTAGAGAGTAAATTTTCTGTATACGAATGTTTCGTATATAAGTCCATATTGTAAAGTTGCAGAATAACTCAAATTTCTTTGTTCGTAATTGCAGCATTATCGTACTGTCAGTCCTGGTTTGATTTTACGTGAATACGGTCGTCACGGCGGTGAGGATATTTCCCGTATTTACACCTACAGCTATTTAACGGATGCCCCCAATTACCTCCGTAAACCTATAGATCCCTATGACAAGACGCCACTGTCGCCACACTTCCATAGACCATCGTCGTATGCTACCAGCACTGCCGGCTCCGTGGCGGGTAGTCGACCACCATCACGACCAAGCTCTCGCACACGCAGTGCTATGAAGGTGTTGGTCGATGCCATCCGTTCGGAAACGCCACGGCCAAAAAGTCCTTCCATGAACAACGAGGAGCCCATTGAATTGTCGCACTATCCGGCAGCTAAAAAACCGCCACCAGGTGAGAAGCCGAAAATCGAACGTGATGATTTCCCTGCACCACCTTATCCCTACACTGATCCCGAACGTAGACGTCGTTATAGTGACTCCTACAAAGGTGTACCCGTATCGGACGACGAAGACGACACTGAGACCAAAAATGGTGAAGCAAATTCGTGAGTACAAAACTACAGCTTAACTACATTTTGTTCATATATAATTCTAATAACTCCTTTGCTTGTTTCGTTTGGCGATCATAGTCGTTTACAACGTGAAGCTAAAGAATTGGAGAAACTAAATTCTGGTATTGGTTCAGCTATTGCCCGAGACTTGAAGGAGACGGCTAAGTATCGCAAGTGGAAGCAACAAAATTTGGATCCCAGAAATGCATCACGTACACCATCAGCAACCAAAGAACCATTGAATAAGCTAAGGTATGAGGATATTTTACGAAAATCATTAAATTTATATTTCTGTCCTACCCCTATGTACCCAAATTATATATGATTTCCGTATTTTCTGCTATCTTAATGTCGGAATAAATAAGTATTATTTAAGTAACAATAGGAAATGAATATTTAGGCTAATATAAAAGCTCTTCAGGTCGTTGGATGCTTTGGGCAGTAAGCCCTAGTCAGTGAGAATTTTATGGTACGCACCTTACAGATTAAGTGGAAGTGGTACTGCAAGTTAGTATTCTTCAACGCAGTGTCGATGCATTTAATTGAACTTTATGCTTAAACGTTCCGTCATAAATCAAGAACCCCTTCGATTTAACAAAATTAAAATCAACCTATTCAATCGAACAAAAAATAGACGCAAATTTTACATTTTTTTTGTTTCTCACACTGTGGAACAGCCTATTCAACCTGATCGTAATAGATGAAGAAAAACAACTGAAAAAGATTGGTTCGTTAACTATTTCTTTCCTTTTCGTTATCTATTGTAGTTGAAGAGCTGGTCAGAAGTATTAGCCTATATTAAGAATACCTTGCCCAATTTGCATGTTCTGTTCATGGAAGAACCATATTGACATTGGTCCTTGCTTTGAAAAATCTTACATATCTCTTTCCATTTGTGCAAGATTATTCAGTTTTAAAACATTTGATTATTCAAGAATTAAGGGCTATTTCAAAACACACCTCGATCCGTGTTTTGATATAGGCCTCCCGGTCTAAAAGTAACAATAACGTGCGATCTAAATTATAATTGACTCGGTTTATTAAGAGTATACAGATGTGATTCCTGGCAAATTTTGACTACGTCGGCGTTTGAAGACACCAATACAGACTTTCTTCCAGATTTGTGGCCAAGCAATTCAAGAACACACACATAAGTTGCGTATTACTTTATTTCGGTACAGTTTACTATGATGGACCCATTGCTAACCCTTGTGAACTGTTACTTTAGTTATAGACATATACTTGTCTTGAAATAGCTCCCATACGTTTTAGCCTTATGGGCCGGCGCAGAATCCTGCTGGAAAGTCCATGGCTAGTTTTGGAACAGGGAATTGTTAAGAGGCTTTACAACAGCTTCCAAAACGGTTTCTTGGTAAACTTTGGCCGATGTTTTGACTCCTTGTTCGCAGAAATCCAGGTCAGTGACCCCATCGTAAGACCCCACCAAACCATGACTGAAGCTGGGTGATGACCCTTTTCCTCCCTTGGGATCAATTCAGATGCTTTCTTAGATGACCGCGCACACTCTCTATTATTTAGCTTGCTAAATTTTTCCTGAACGGTAAAAAGATTTTCATCGGTGAACAAAATGTTTTTGTGCAAGTTATCAGCGTGCTTCACCAAAAGACGTTTGCATTTTTCCTACTTTTTTTTAAAGCTGCAGTCAATAAATTTCCGGTACGTCGTTTGAAAGTCCCAAGTCTTTTAATGATTCGACTCATGGACTTTTGCGTGATAATTATTTCACGGGCCATGATTTTCTTTTTTCGCAGCGGATTTCTGTGAATTCTTGATTTAACGGCTTTGATGACATGCGGGGCGGCCCGACCGGTGGCGGTCTTTTACATCTCCAGTCACCTCAAACAGTTTTATGCATCGGTAGACGAACGTGCGGCTAATCCCTAGTGGCCGGAGCGTTTTGAAAATGTCGCTTTTTTTCATTCCACACTTGAAAAGCGCTATCACAGCGATACGGTTCTCATTATCTGACCACTCCATGATGAAAGTTGAAACAATTTTAAAATCCCGTTACAAACTTACGCTATTGAGGTTAGCTTTCAAAACCCATATGACATAAACGGGGTCTGTTCAGTTCTACTATTGAAATGGGTGTGTTCAATGTTGTAACAGTATTTATGTCCCTACTAAGTATATGTCTTGAAATAGCTCCCATATAAGCGTCCCTCACGATTTGAGGCACTGTTGCTGTGAAAGCCGCACAAAAAGAGAGTTCTTATCCATTTTCGAAAGATTTTATTGTGATTAAAAAAAATCAGCCCCGACGAAATTAGACCATTTTAATTAAATTGACGGTTCATTTCTCTGGTAAAATAGTTTTATAAAAACAGTCTGTGAAAGATATCTTTTCAAACAAATCTACCGAACTAAGGAATGCTGCCCTTAACGCAACGCAGCAGGGCGTAGCTATAAGAGCTGCATGGGTAAGATTTTGGACAGTTAGAAAGGCGAAAAAGCCCCTATTCCTATGAAGTGATTGAGATGTACAGAAGTAAATGATAGCACGAAGAGATTTAAATGGCCCTTAGAGATAAAAATAGAAATCTGTTGACTGATAGGGCTTGTATACTGAACAAACTAAAAAGTCAAAACTGCAATCGCTGCAAAACATAACTTGCAGGTGAAAAGACCAAGTCCATGAAACATAATATATGTATACTATATTTCCTATCGTGGATAAAGACATGCAGATATTGTGAATGAAGCCACATAAGTTAGACACTTAAAACTTTTTCGGCAATGCAACTCTTAAGATGTTTATAAAAGAAACTGTGTTTGAAAACAAACGTATAGTTTATGTACGGACTGAAACTCTTTATCGTTCACTAGGGTTTTGTGAAAAGCGTTCATCTTTCATATTGGGTTCCCGGACATAATACTGATGAAGAAAACAAAGTAGCTAATGAACTGGCTCGTCTACGGATGCTAGTAAGTCAGCAGAAAAACCCTTTCTGTGCCTGGGAAAGTACTTTCTGGAAGATCTAAAGGTTTTTTGATTTTTATAAACAGTTGGTGGTAGTTTAAGGATATCTTCCTACAGAACTTGTACTGTAGTTAATCAAAGATAAAGGCAAATTACAACCGAATCTGTAAGGGTAGAGCTGTAAAAATACATTGTTACTTTTTTTTCAAAAAGACCATGGACTCGCAGAATCGCAAAAATGTGGGTCGTATGTAGACTTTTGTCGGTCACTGTATATGTACAGAATTGACAGCGTTTTTTTAACAAATTGCTAACGTTATGCCTTTTGCTACCACTCTTAGGCATTGAGATTTCATCAAATCATAACAATCTTTTTTTTCAATGACTGTATTTGGACCATCCAATGTTTTCATGAATTAAGTCATTACAATAAGCGTTTTGTTTTCCCTTTTTGATATACGGATTTTCTTAAAAAAGTGGGTTTTTGTAGAATAATACTAACATACGCAACTTAACCGATAGTATCGATAGCTTTATGCAAGGCCCGCTAGTATATTTACTGTTGTAGTTTAAGAATACCTTTCTACACAAAATGTAGTGTAATTGATTAAAGATAAAGGCAAATTCCAATAGACCCGGTGAGGACCGTCTAGTAGATTTACTGCGTGTTAATTTTAGGTTAAAATCTATTTAAACTAACCTACGTTGTTGTTGTTTTACAATTTTAATCATCCACATAACACAGATGTCACAAGGGAATGCGAATATCCGCTTCATGTTTTTTAAATATAAATTATGTATAAGATATTTGTTCTCAAAGTATTGATATTAAAATCACACCCCTTATTTGTGCAGACCTTAAACAGGTTTTCATACAATCGAAACGATCTAACGTGTTATAGAAGGAGTGTGAACTACGTAATTACACTTTAAAATATTTTCTTTAGGGATTATTTGGAAAACATTTCTGATTACTAATCGTAAATTCATATACTCTTACAACTATTAAACTTAAACTATATATTTATATTGCAGATACGAATCGCCAATTGGTGCATCACCATCACGTAATTTGGATCATCAGAAGCCCTTCTATGAAGACGAAATGTTCGATCGATCAACGAGCTACAGAGGTTCGCTGGGTAAATCATTGGGCAACGCACCCAGTTATAACGGTAAGTTGTAACAAACCAATCGCCGAGCAAAGACCACAACAGTGAAGCAACTCGCCTTCACTGCATGTCTTGTCAAACAAAAGCAAACTGTTCAGATTATACCAAGTTAAAGACACACTCTTACACAAACCATTCGAGGTTATACAAAGAAATTCCACCAACCCACTGTTAGGCTTTAAGAGGGACTTTGGGTTTATTTTCTTTTTTTCATTTGTTTTCTGTTTAAATTTTTGTTCTCTTATTAATTTTCTTTTCAATTTATTTTGGTCAAAAAATACTTTTTTCTTGTGTTTGGGGTGTTTGTTTTCGATACTCGTTCTAAAAATGAAAAAAAAATCAATTTGCCAAAAAAAATACCCAAACCACACACAGCTATACATTCCTACCGATCACCACCAAAACCTGGATATGGATTTAAAACTTCAACCTTGCCGCCGTATATACGCAATGGCTATTCTTCAGTAAGTGTGAATCTCTTATTTTCCAACACAGACCGAAACTATAAAAGCACACATCGCCGCTCGCTATCTATTTCAAGTCTTGTGGATCTAAACCAAAAAAAATATGCTTTCTTCTGTGTACATGCTGTGTTACTACTCTAACTCTAAATAAAACTATTGCCGGTTGTTGGTATTGTTTTTTTTTTTGTTACTACTTTTACAAAACTGTGGTCTGTAATATCGTTTTTAACGATTTCTTACATCATCGTCATTATCATCTTCATAGCCACTACCATACACTTAAACAAATTAAAACTCATTAAGCTACAAAATAATACCACATATCCCCCTTAATCCGTTTCATTAACGATTGTTTTCCACACGCACAAACATGGATATATCATCATCATTACAGTGGAGGAAATAATTATGTGTACAAGCGATCCAAAAGATAGAAAATTAGAATAACATATAACATGATTCCTGTTTTTTAGTTTAAACTAAAACAACTGACTCCAAAATTCGACGTCCAACAAATCAAAACATATAATAGAGATATTTTGAACTTGATTACACTTTTAGCTCTTAAAATTAAAGGCTTCAATTTTATTTCTACATCCTGTGAAATTAGCAAATAAGTTCAGCTAGACCGAATATAATAATCGCTCCAACGTGGACTCGCTACTACTACTACGTTACTACTGTTGTCAGTACCAGTTCATTAAATATATCCATATTTTCATTCGTAGTGAAATTCTAACCGAGTATTTTGAGCTCCATGTTTCAAATCAAAGAATTTACCTCTATTTGAATTTTACCTCTATTTTTAATTTGTCCATATTTAAAATTGTCTTAGTCTTATAATTTTATATAGTCTCCTTTTTTCTTTAGAGAAAGCTGTAAAAAGAAAATCAAACGTTTGAAGTATATAAAAAAGGATTCAATCGTTTTCTAGATATTGTTTACAGTATCGCTATGAAATTAAGAGAATCATTAGGAAAAAAAGTTTCTGCAGGAAAGGTACGTAGATGCATCAAGAGGGCCATATACAACGCACGCACTGCACTGTTCGCAAGAAATCACATGCAAGCGAAGCAAACAAAAAGAATTCCTGAAATTCAACTTCCTGCTGTCTAAGCAATTGCTGCTAGAGTATTTTCGCTGCAGTCATCCCAACCACAATCTTTTGGACAGATTTGATACGATCTTCATGATCTAGACAGAGAGGTTCAGCTGTATAAGAGAGAACCTTTAGATCATCGAAACTATCAGGCAGGTCTGAACAACATTCAAGCCGCTGAAGTCGCAGCAGCAGTAATGTAGTGCAAGACAGACGGGCAGACGCCCGTTGTTCTGGCACAGCTGAGATCTTGATAATGCAGCAGCCTAAATTCTTACTGGGCACGAATTGATACTAACCTTCCGGACATCTGTCCCGCCTCCTTTAGGGACCACAAGACGTACCACTTCAATTGTCGCCAAGCCCACTTAGCTGATCCCCAGTGCATATGTGGTGTAAATGGTGTAAAGATGCATGTCAGCAGACGGTATTGACAATTTTGTATTTATTGAGAAACGAATGAATAAAATGGTTTACATGAATATTTTGAAAGCAAATCTGAACCATAGAGCTGAAAAACTCAAGATTCGTGATAATTATTACTTCCAACAGGACAATGATCCCTAGCACACCGCTACTAAAGTCATGATGTGGATCGCTTTCAATTCCCACACATTCAAATGACCTCTCCACAAGGCCCTGACTTAAATCTAATTAAGCACCTATGAAAAAACAAATCCGAAATCACACAATTTTCAGCAAGGCCAAACTAAAAGAACTACTTCTGGCGGAATTGTATCGTCGGTTGTACATATGTATATCGTCGGACTACACTAAAACCTTGTAAACTCAATACCCGATCGATTAAATGCAGTTTTACGGCTCAAGGGATATCCTACCAAAGTAATTTAGTTCTAAAAATCATTAAATGTTTATAATTTTTTTATTTTTTTCAACGGGGACCAAGTCTTATTGTGCAGAAATATGGACTTGACAATATCTCAACTTTTTAATCTTTGCTTTGACGTAGTATAGGAGTGCACACATAAAATAAAAATAGGTTTTCAACGTTTGTAAAACTTTGTTGAATAATTTCTGAAGATCTTTTTATTAGCATGGTGCACCATGACTTCTGCTGCACCGTGTATTTTAGGTTTTTTAGCCATAGTCAATCAAAAACAAGAGTTGGATTTTTTTTGTTGTTTTGTCATTTTGGATTTCAGGTGACGATATTCACTCCAATTCTTTTAGAAAGGCAGTTCGCAGGCCTAACTGGAGTAGGCAACATAAATAGTTTTGTTTGCTGTTAGTGAGAAAGTTCAATAAAAAAATTGGCTAGGAAAATGTGTTTAATTTATTTTTTTGTTTCTGTTTATTGTTTTTCTTCATCGAAATAAAGCTTTGCTGCTCGGACAAAAATAATAAATGATAACAAAGTTGTTATTTTTGACTTTCCATCGTAAATTACATACATATTGTATAATTTCTCGCCATATGAAAGTAAATCTAGCATAACGATAATTATTTCCCAGCCCCAGACTGTATGTTAATATATCAAAATGATGTTTGTATGTGTGTGACGTAATACATGTGCCGTCGACTTTGCAATGGCATACAATTTAAAAACAATTATTACATTTGATATTTCTCATCATGATTTTCTGTTCCTATTGACTATTTCTTCCTTCTTCCGTCTGTCTTTTAATGCCGCCTAATATTTACAAAAAAAAAACACTAAAAACTCCCTAATACGTTTGGTTGGATCAACAACAAATATCACACACCACTATACTGTTACTGCGACAAATGGGACACTGTCGGCCACTTACTGCTACTTCTCCACTCTAACCCCCGATCGTCATCACATCATCAACAAACTTCATCTCGGGCCATATGTATTTGGGAACTACTTAAATATCTTAACTGTGGATTGTGTTTAATAAAAAAAAATAACGTTGCTTTTGGTGAATACAACAAATTTACTTCTTAATGAATGCTCTCTCACATACTCCCATAAAAAACAACTAATATTTTTGCCACCTCTTTTCCCCGAAATGAAAACTAAAAAACTGTAATTTTTTTAATTATTATCGTCACTACGCGCACACATCAACAACATCGAATCATCAAACAAAAACAAACAAATATCATTGTAACGTTATCGTTCGTGATCGTGATAAAATGCATCGTCACCGACTTCACCATCATCGTCGTCGTCAATCCGACACCATCACAAACGACATTTATGTACACATAAAACAAATTCATTTTGGATCATCATCATAATAATTTAACATCATCAATCACACATCACCCATCCACCCACCCACTCACTCGCTCACCAAACAATCACCGGAACTATTCAAACAATTTAAAATGCATGTCAATTGTCGTTGTTGTTGTTATCGTTGTCGTTGTGCTCTGTAAATGCCTCTACTATGTGTATATGTGTGTCCCTCTTGTCACTCTTGCCACTGTTCAGTGGTGAGCTCTCTTCGTCATGTCCCTAAACCTGGATACGGCTTAGCTCCACGTTCCCACACTTTCAGTTCAACCACATCGGCCGGCGCCATGATGCACGGCGGCGTCACCGTAAGCGCTTATATTTTTCATTCAGTATTTGTAGTCTTAAACAATTATCTAACTTTGCCGCTCTTGTCTATCTGTACACTCATACACATACATCACTACACTCTACACGTTTTTTTTTTTGATTTGCCATTTAATTTGTTTGATTTTCTTCTCATGATTTAATTTCTTATCCCTATTTGTTTTTGTTATTTTAAGAGGTTTGACATGAACCTGTCAAGCTAACATATCGCAATCTAGTCGGATTAATTGTATATTCACGCCTTTATTCTCATCGTTGCGTTTTTGTGCCGTTGTACGACAAAATATTGTTTGAGTTCTATTTATAATTTAGTGCTTTGGGTTTCAGAGGTTCGGTTTGATGTACCCCTAAATCTATGCACGCTGCACCAGTAAACGAAAACAATGTTGTTGCACTTCGGTGCGGTTAAAAACCACAAGCACCTCTCTGTGGGAACCACCCACCCACTGATTAGATATAGTTATGGTTGTTGTTTTTTTCAAAGACGTACCTTAATTGACGAAACACGGAAGTTAGAGGCTAGCAAGCACTCTAATACGGATGGTTACATGGGGTCGTGAAAGCGATCCCATTGTATTTTATAATGATTTAATATACAGGGTGACCCCAGATAATAGTGATAGGAAAAGAAATTAAATGACACAACAACAGTCTATCAATATGGCTGACTGGCTTTCGTTAGAAGCTACATTTATGTGAATATCACATTATTAAAAGGGCCGCCTCTGCTTCGCTGACAGTGCTTGAGTGGTGGGTCAGTTGGCTTTTAAGCTTGGACCTGACACATAATGGTATATATTTGATGAATGTCTTCATTTTTTTTCAGAGTGTTGCAAATGTACTTACGTCTCTAGAAATAAAGTTTGATATTCTGAAAATATTTGAGCTCTACGCCATTTCACATTGAAATTAAGAAAATGTAAAATGTAATTTAGAAAATACAAATCGAAATTGAGAAACATAAATTGAAATTGAGAAAACACAAATTGCAATTGAGAAAGTACAAATTGATAATATGAACATTTAAATTTAAATTGAGAAAAAACAAAGTGTTTGTATTTTCTCAATTTCAATGGTTTGTCAAAAAATAACCAAACACAGGGTAGTCGATTTAACATTTTAAACTTAAGTCGGCTGAAAGCTACTCGTAGTACCTCCTCCGATCAACCCAATTTTTCAGTACATTTTCTATTGTTTCGGGTCGAATTTCTCTTCAATGGCAACCCTCTTCAATTCAACACTCAATTGTCTCTGGATGCTTTGAGTAACAATTTTCCGTTAATGGCTTCCCACAGAAAATAATTCAGAGGGCTCAAACCGCAGCTCCGAGGCGGCCTATTCACCAAGGCACATCACAATTATAAACAGTGCTTAAAATATCGATGGTTGCATTGCAAATGTCGTTCTTGTAATTCTCTTGAATTTTTGAAAACCAAAATTCGTTGAGCACGGCGCGGTAACCCTCATCGTTGACGGTAACGGCGACTCCTTGCTCATTTTCAAAAAAAATGACCCGATAATGTCGCCAGCCCAAAATCCACACCAAACAGTGACTCGTTGTGGATGCATAGGCTTCTCAACAGTCACATGCGGCAATTTTGCTTATTGACATAGCCCCGAGATGAAAATGACCTTCATCTGAATACACGATTTTTCCGAAAACTCGCCATCTCCTGCCAACCAATTTGCAACCCATTGAGCGAAGCAAAAACGTATCGGATGGTGTTCCATTATTAAATGACAAAGTTTAACTTTTCCAATAAAGCCAGAAATTTGAAAAACATATCAGCAATGTTTTTTACAGCCGACTTAAATTTTAAATTGCTGACCCTGTATAATAAAACGGAGCTTGTTCTTTGTAAAGTATGCACCAAAAATAATTATACAGCAAACGGGATAATCGGCTGTCAAAAGTAATAATTTGTCAAAAGGAGACATATCCAAAAATCTTAATTGCAATTAAATAACACTGGGAAAGAAAGTTTGAAAAAAGAAATTTGCGGCAGAAGGTTTAATAGTCAACTATAGTCACGAAAATGGCCTCCGATTTGACAGATTTGCTCTAGTTTGGGAGATATACACAAACCCCGTTTTATTCCCTGTTTTGAATAAAAGGACCCCTAACTGCTTTATTTGTTGACCGATTTTGAAAAACTAGAGGGCAATGTTTAGAAGAGAAACTCTTCACTAATTCTAGTGAAATGGTACAATATAGTTGCATGTTTCCTAAAGATTTCTCCTTATTTGAGGTCCTGGCATTCTACCACAATATAATTCCGATCTTTAATCCGGCGACTGCCTGTTCTATGTACCGGATTGACCCGAAACAAACACTTCGGCCAGGGTCACCTCAACAATATGTGTTTTCTGCCTTGGCAGACGCGCGTGGTTCTAGCGCAGCTGAGATCTGGATGGTGCAGCCGCCTCAATTCTTACTGGGCACGAATGGATGCTAACGTTCCGGACATCTGTGCCGCCTGTCATCAGGGACCACATGACGTGCTGCACCTCTTCAAATGTCCGGCCAAGCCCACTCATCTGACACCCAGGTCTCTGTCGACGCATGCAGTTCAAATGGCGCCTTTCCTCCACCTGGATGTCGAAGCTCCCCCATAGACGAAGAAGACTTCAAAATAAATATATTGTTGTTACAACAACAACATACTTCCGATCTACTTAAATTTAGCTCAGTGCGTTTAAGGAGACCTATAAACAATGCTGGTAAACTGGATCATATCGGTGCATATTTTTATATGTATATGCCTCACACAAAGGTCCTTTCCGATTGGAGGACCTGGCGCTATAAAAGTCACACTATCTATCCATAATAATCCTGGTTAAAATGGAGCATACTGAACCTAATTGAGGTCTCTCTCAGTTTGAGGTCCTGGCGCTCTAGAAGACCCAAATTTAATCCGACTGTATTTAATTTCGCATGGTACGGAAAGTGCGACCTGTAACCAACCAACACTTAAGGTCCTGCTGCTCTCCAAGTCACATTTTCCAATGTAAATTGCGTTTATTGGTTTACCTTCTTTCTATAAGGGTTGGTTTAAGCGCACGACCGTGGCGGTAGTCGATAACGTAACAATACTTCAAAGGAACAACGACCGACAAGATGCTGCGAGGCAGCGGCTGCTACTCGTTAGGACAATCCCTACTACCCTTTGGAAATTTCCGAACGTACAATAAAAGAAAAGTGGCAGGGTTGCCTGCAGCTAGAGACGAACACGGCAAAATGAGACTATGTAATGTTAAAGACCTCATTACATTGGGTTCCTTCAAATTAAAGGCTATCCCGTTCTAGAGGTCACATTTTAAATGTAATCTTTCTTAAATTATGTATCGGCTCTGTCATGTGCGGAAACATGCGAAATCACTATAATATAGCCTCATAGAACCGATAAACAAGCACGGTGCGTATCCTTTGATATTGCCACCTAGGCAAACTATGGGGTTGCGTTGATTTACATTACAAAAATGTATTGTGTTGTTTTTCTTACCTCAATGTTTGGGGGGGGGAACTCTCTAAACATCGCTTTTTTAAATGTGTTTAAATGTGTGTCAATGTTTATAAAGATATCTCTTTAGCACGCAACACCTTTACAAAATCGGACTTAGAAATTGTTTGAACTCCAGAATAGTATGCTGGTTTTTACAGAAAACTGACTGCAGTCAATTAACAATTGCCAAGCTTTTGTTCTGTATAGAAAATAAATACATGAGATTTAGTTCCTTTATTACAAAAACCTTACCTAAAATATTTAAAATCTGTTAAGATCAAATACATCTAAGTTTTTTGCACCGCCTGCTGGCCCAAATTAATTTGTATTTCTTCTTCGGTTACACTACTTACTAACGCTTTTTATATTTTTTAAGTTTGGAGATTTAGGCCGTATCTTGACAAAAAAGACTTAACCTAATTTACCCATGCACCCTTTTAATATCAACTGGTTTTTTTAGCATGCATTTCCACATTTTGTCATTTTTCTTGTACTCATTTTTGTTTGTAATTTTGTACCTGCTTGTAGACATGTCCTTTTTCATTTTGATATCACAAATGTTAACGAAATTTAAAGAAATTCAAACAAATTGAATATCGAATTAATAAAATTAAAACTTTTATTTTAACTCAAAAAATAGGACTATTCATATGGAGGTTTAGGTGATAAAACGCACAGTACAGATTTAAGTTGTGGCAAATCAGAAGGTGAGTATTTTGTTTTAAGAATCATAAATGTTCGGAAATATATGAATTTAATTTGTTTTACTTGTGCCTTTTTTCAGCCTCAGTTGACTCGATAACCGAAGGTGATAGACGTGCATTAATGGGCGGAGATTTGCCCGCATCCAGTACATATTCGGGAGCATTATCTTATCATTATCCCCAGGCTGGACTAATACGCCGCAGCTTGCCAAATATGGCTCATTCGATGTTGGTCCATGAACCGGCTAAAATCTATCCCTATCACTTATTGATTATCACTAACTATCGTTTGCCTTCGGATGTTGATCGCTGTAATTTAGAGGTAAGCTTTCAGATAATGCTTATTTCAAATATTCCGCATAGTAACAAATTCGTCTTATTTATGTGCAGCGCCATCTATCGGATGTTGAGTTCGAGCATATACTACAATGCACCAGAGCCGATTTTTACAGATTCCCACAGTGGAGGCGAAATGAATTGAAACGTCGCGTTAAACTATTCTAAATCAAATTAAACGAATTTTTAGTTGTTCTAATCTACAAATTTGTGAGAAACCCAAAAACAGTTTCAAGCCAAAACTGTGGAAAATGATACCAAACCAAAAAAATCGTATATTTTTCTAAAACTACAACAAAAAAACAACAACTTTATTTTGCAAATCCACTTCTGAAACTAAACCAAGTAAATGTAAACACAGCAGCTTTAGCGAAAATAAGTAAAAGAACTATAACCAAAAAAGAAGGAACAAACTGACAACAATACACCACAGTCCAGAGAAGAAATCTATAGCAAAACCCCTACTGTTTAAATTCTAAACACACGTCACGTCACTGTCGTTATCATCACTTACGCGCATGCAGCTTTTATTATTTTCTAAACAAACAAATGTGGCAACTAAAAAAACCAATAACGTTTAGGCTTTTTTCGGTTTTGAATCCTTGTAAAGGACCTAGAGCCCTTTTTTACCTACCGCCGACTTAGTAGCAACGCATGGCATTATAAGAAGCTTTTTTTTTCTTTACACTATATATACATACATACACACACACATATATTATAGGATTTTATCAAATTTATACTGCGTTCTTCTTCGTTTCCGCAACGAACGAGTAATAGCTTTTTGTTTTAAATAGTTTTTTTCTAGTTATATGGAAATGAAAAGTTTTCCTTAACGTGGAGATAAATGATTTGGACATTTTCTCTTTAGCCCCCTTTTAATTTTTTAATTATACAGTGTTAACATTTTGTCGTATCAGTCCTCGTTCGTACGTACACACACATTCTGTACATTTATTGTTTTGTTTTATTTGTACTTTTCGTTTCTATTTTGCAGCTATACAATTTTATTGTTTTCTGTTTTTAATTTACAAATCCATAAATATAAAATATTTTTTGAGTTGATAGCTATCATCAGAGTATATATTTTATATAAATGTCAAATAAAATTGAGGAAAATTAAAAGTATATATATATTTTATTTATTTATAAATAATACAAAAATAAAACTAAAATCAAAGCAAACATTATTTAAAACACAAGATGAAACAAATTGAAACTTGATTATAAATTATAAGCTTATATAGTAATTATTAATGAAAATAATAAACAAATTCAATTTCAAATGCTGAGAAAATAAATGTGTGTTTATTTCTACCCAAACATGAGCCTCTCAATGTTTTAGAGTCCTACTACCAAATGATTTAAGCTACGGGAGGCGTCTTTGGCGAATTCGATGGTGGGGTGTGGTGCATAAATGAGGTTTTCGTCAATATTAGACATAAAAACACTGAATGGGAATAAAATACCAAACGGAATCAATACATCGCTCCATTTCTGCATTGGAAACGATTTAAAAGTGTCTTTATCTGTTTGAGTTAGTTTAAATAAAAATACAACTCATAGAAACTATAAAATTAACACTTGCTATGTTGCCCACAACCAACTAAGCAAACCGAGTTTTGTCCTTACCGAAAGTTTTATTTTTTAAATTAATTGCCTTTTGTTGAAAAATCTCCAAAAGTGAGATCGAGGAAAATTAAGGAAATTATGTGGAAGTTACACTTCTTTTTAAAAAAAAAAAATGGCCTGTACTATGTCGACAATTTTTAAATTCGTACTTTTTTTATTCAAAGTCGTGTCCAACACTCAGCTGGTACGAGACCTGGGCTTAAAATTTGATTGTTTGCGAAAAGATTGTTGGTCAGGCTCCGATTTTAAAGTAAGATGCTGTTGTTTTCGGCATAGCACATGCGAAAAGACACTTTTATAAAGTCGAAATCTACTTTTAAACCTTTGAAGAAATAATATCATGCACGTTCTAGAACGTTGGTTTCTTTTTTAGTACACCTGTGCAAATAAATACCAATTAACAACGAATATTTTCTAAAAATATGGCATTATTTTTCAAATCTAACAGAACTTTGTAGCTCGAATCATGGGTACTTTGGAAAAAAACCGGTTCATTCTACAAATGTCAACATGGGTGCCAAACAACAATGACTTACAAATTTAAATACATAGTATAGGGTGTTTTTTAGACGTGTGGTTTTCAATCAGGTCACACGTTTTTTGGAGTTGGTCGTTTTGACAGCTGTCACTTTATTTATGCTCATGGTTAATGACTATGTGATGCCTGAATTGAAGGATGTTGATGTGGACGACCTTTGGTTCCAACAAGACGGCGCTACATGCCATACAGCCAACGAAACAATTAAGTTATTGATGTAAACTTTTGGTGAGCGCATTATCTCGCGATACGATTTAACCCATTAATGTCCATTGGCAACTTTAGCTGCTAGTAGAATTGTTTCACTTTTGTATACTCTCATAATGAAATGAGTGCGTATCTTAAAAAAATAACGCTTTTATTATTTAGTTAACAAAAGCACGCGTTTTTCCATTTTATTTCACCTCATTTGCTTTTGTGGTTTGCATTTTATAAGTAATTAGCTTTGAAGCTTATTTCAAAATCAAGTTTTGACTGAGGTTTTTGATTTAAATGTAAGTTTTTCTGGTATGTTCGATTTAATTACTGGAACCAACACACGGTTTAGTTAGTAATAAGTCTAAACTAGCGTTTTTGATTAAAATTTTGTCAATTTACTGTGTGCATTTTTGAGTAATGTGGAGATTTATGTTGATGGTAACTTTGGATGCCAATGGGCACTTGCATGAATGTCTTGTTTTGTGATATGTTTTTTTTCTGTAGAGTAATTTTGTAATCAGTAGTGTGTGGATTTTGTTTCCGAAAATGATTTTATATAGTTTTAACATCTTAGGTCATCACATAAAAGGGCACTGACTTTTGATGAAATTTTGAAAAAACTGGAACTTTCGACTGATGAAGAATCAATGATTTTGTTTACCAATATAGTGCAAATTCCACCATGATTCTTTTAAATCTGTTGTTGAATTTGTTGGAGACCTAGAGAGATAACCCCGTCCAATTATGAGGACTGAATCAGAAAAATCCAAAGTTTTTAAGTCGGTACTGGGCAAAAAAAAGTGCGTCCACAGAAAAGATTTAGTTTAACAGTCTATTAACAGATGTAACTTGAAAAGAGCTGTGTTGCATTTCATATAACTACGAGGGAATTTGTTCTAAAAAGAGACCGAGATATATACTACGTAGGGACAGTTGGGTGGTCAATAAGGTTCAACCGTTAGTGTAAGAGCACACCCAAAACGGAGTTTTGTATGATAAACAGACCCACTTGAAGGTCAATAAAGTTATTCTGGAAGTGTTCTTAAATGTACATCCATAATCCTCAAATTGACCTCCCATACAAAACTGCCTCTCGATTTGAGGTCGAGCCACTAACTAAATCTGATATTGCTCCAATTTGTTAGAAAATGAATTGTAACATGTTTCTTATTGTCCCTTCACAAAGCGCCCTCCTGATTTTAGGCCAACCAACACTGCTGAGCCCTGTCAATCTTCAAATCACATTTTAAACCCGGCCTTGCAGTTTTAATAAGCATATGTGACGCGTAAAATAGAAAGGGACCTAGGGGTAAAAACCAGTTTTGTTCAGGAGAGCCATTTTAAAGATTTAAATACGTGTATCTTTGGTGTAGAATCGTCGACTTCACTTTCATAAAACGCGCATATCTCTGGGAGGGAACACTTACGTCCCTTTCTCTATGCGCTGTCACATATTGTTTTCTTTGCAACCTAAAACTAACTCAGGTGAGATATCGATCCGTGTTTCTATGTAGTTCCCCCCTTTTATTTTAAAATTCACATTTTAAATCACATCTTTGTTAAATTCCCTACAAAAGCGATGAGTATGTAGAGTTGGCCCCGTTTGACTACAAATTTGTTTGCTAATTGTTCTTTCGTTTTCTTGTAATTCGTTACGTTTCAGACAATTTTTTTCAATAGAAATAAAATGACTAATGTTTTACGCGTTAGTGTACCAAACAGTGTAAGTCGAATGAATGAATACTCGTTGCCAAGGAATGCATAAATACCTGTATAAAAGTTATATATGCAGTTTCGAGCTTATTTTCATAAAAATCGAATGTTAAAGGTAATTCGATATCATTTCGAAAGATACCCCTTGCACCGATCTGATAAGATAAAAAGGAGATACGCCAAGTTATATCTACCGCGACTCGAAATGTATTTATTTTCGATGATTTCCTTCTTACAAAATACTGATACTTAATTCCTTCACTTTTCGTTAGGACCCAAACTGGAGACTTCTCCCAAATCAGTCAGCTGTGCACAAAATTATTCTTATACTCACTCACCGGCTAAAGTAATTTTTTGAGATGTTACATGGATCACAGAACAGCCAAGTTGCGGTGAAACCCCCGCCTATGGAAATTGTTCAATACTTTTCCTAAACCATTTCAACGCAACCTTACACCACGGCCACAAAAGTCTTCACAATTGTTATTCCGAATCTAGCCCACCTATAATATGAAAGTTTTTCTAATATTTATTGGAAAGGGAAGATTTATTTGTGATTTTATTTCTTATTTATTTTTAAATAACAAAAAAATACTGGTGTATGCAAAGTAGTTTTTCTTTCTTTTTAACAGGTTTTTGTCTTAAAGTGTATAGTTTTTTAAAAGCAAACCATGTGGAGGAATGTGTTCGAGTAGACTGAGTGAGCAAGAGATTCTATAAATTCGTGCACGGTGCGTAGATTCCAGAGACTTTAGTTTTGCTTTTGCAGAGTATCATCGGTTTTCAAATCATAGGTCAGCTGCGTTTTCATGACAGTCAGACTACTGCCAATGATTTGTTTATGGTAGATTTGTCTAGTTATAAATCTAAAATGAAACAAATAAAAAACTTGTATTAATACTACTGATGTAATAGGAATATTGTGCTCGGAAGGACTTTCTTTAGTGAAGATTAAAATCAGAATGAAAAATGTCTAACACATTGAGTATTATTATTGTTTTTATGTAATAACTAATTTTACTTTGTCATTTTGTAAAAAACTTGTCTTCCGTTAAAATGTAGATGTTACAGGTCTCGAGCGGGTAATCCCTGTTCAATTCTTCTAAGACATGAAGGCTGAACACTACACAATGACTACCGTTGTCTACCCACATCTCCACAGTGTAAACTGTCTTTTGAACAGGGCATATTTAGGATTGCATATGGGTCAAATCGGTAAATGTTTTGATATATCCGCCATACAAAGATCCTTCCCGAATACCTGGCGCTCTAGAAACTGCAATTACGAGTATAGTCTGATATCGACGGAATTGGACACGAAATAGTTTCATGGCATAGAAAACAACTGTTTATAATATAGACCATATCAGTGCATGAGTTTATACAGCCCTCATACAAAGGTCACTTCAGATTTTACGTCGTGTCGCTCTAGAATCCACATTTATTGTCTGATCTGGACATAATTAAGTACAAGTAGTTCTATGGAATGACAATTAACTGTTAAGGATCTGGACCTATAAGCCCATGAATTAAATTAGGTCAACAATTGCGGCTATTCCTGTCTCAACTATCCAATCAGTAATGAATAAATTCTTGGTAAGATGCCGCACATGCATCAACGACAGGGGGACTTTAAATTTCATTATTTTATAAACTAATTAAGCTATATTTCATATTTAATAAAACTGAATGAGCTTTAACATGAATAAAAGAAAAATGAATTCCATACACTGAAAAAAAAGTTAATTGAATTTCTTAATGTTGCTTTACCCTGTATGAAGTTGTGTCGTAAGAAGGAACCATTCCATGAATTTTTAGTTCAGCTAGCAGGTCTGATTGCGTTCGTCAGAAATAGGAAGAGAAGTGTTGGACAATCGGCTACACACTTGCCAATCAAAGGAACTTCAAGACGTCGGAGCACAGGTTGCCAAAAAAGGAAATTGAAAAGCGCACAAAAACTGTGTGTCAAGAATGTCAACTTCCCATGTGCAAGGATTATGTCGCACCATTTCGTCAAAAGTTTTAAAATTTTTCTTTTACTTGGCTGTGAGAAAAATGCCTTTGTCGTAATGTCGCCAGCATTTACGAGGTGGAAAGGTGCCGCTGACAATTGTTAGATGTTCCTACTCGGAGTTGAACCTGGGTTTACTTGTATGATAGTCGTAAATACTACCATCACACAACGGCGGCCCACACCGTGCATTTGTTTATTAATCCTATCGGACTTCTTTGTCTGTAAGTAGTCTCTGATCAAAACCATTGCTCGCAAATAACATCAGGAAGCCATTTTCGTTTCATTTAACAATATTCAGTTAATAGATTTCAGATTTCATTTATTTTAATTAGATAATGTAATTCATTTATTGTATTTAACTCACGTTACCAACTCTCCTATATCCGACAGTCGTTTTATTTTGAAAATAAATTTTCAAATTCAATTTAATAAAATAAAATCTAACCGATTGAATACTTACCCAAAATTATCATAAAAGTCACGTTCTTCTTCTTGCCATTCGGACATTGTACATTCCAGTGTACTATAGCCCAGATGTACGCAATTTTTCGATACCAAACTTAGCATAGGTTCGGCGACCTTCGTAAAAGGATATCCGGGAGCAACGGCGGAACGGTAAATCCATGCAGCATTATAAACACTGCTGTGATTCTTAACGCTAAGACAAGCTATAATCTGCAAGACATAGCGTGATTGATTCATTAAGAACTTTTGAGTAATCTTGAATAAAAAACTGGAACAAATCTAGTTTAGTAACACTTGATATGGGTATCGATAGAAAGCTTATGAAAATACCTTTTAAAAGGTATGCATAAAGGTATGGATCCTTTAACCCATTGTGGGCTGGGGGGTTATTTTGTATATTTTTGACCCGTGTTTCTATGAATTGAAGAAATGCACTTATTTCTTCCTACTATTATCCTATACTTATTTCTTGTAAGCCAACACTTTAAGCTTTCATTTGGTACTTTGATTTGAAATATAACCCTTTAAATGCCGGAGATATTGGCATTTTAGTTTCAGTTTTTGCGCAAAATTTTAAAAAAAAATTGGCAGATCATTTTCCGATATGGAATTTTCGATCGTGCGATTTTCTCACATTATGGCAACATTTGTAGACGAAATTGCACGCTGTGGTAGCATTTCCTTCAGTAACGGAGAAAAGTTTCATTCTAAAAAACCCGTTAGAAACGTAAAGTTTAGTAAATAAAATAAAAAAAAAACTGTTGGGAATTGCGAAAATTGTTTAACGATGAAGACAGAGGGGCCCGAACAATAAATATTTTAAGGGACTGGGGATTAATTCCAAAAGAGGCGGAATATTTCTGCCCAAAAGGCCATCATCTGATGCTTGTTACACTAGAAAATGTTGATGATGAATGGATTTGGAGTTAAGAAATACATGAAAATCATTAAGAAATGCATGAAAACAGAAATAAAATGTTGAAATGAATAAGATTTGAATTGAACATTTTTTTGTGCGATTTTTTCAAATTTTTAATTTTAATATAGCTCATTATCTTAATTATACGTCTGAACTTTTAAGACCCATATCACGGAAACTTTCTTCATATTATATTTTAATTAAAGTCGACACAGTTTATTATGATTGGTGAATTCCCATCAAACCTGGTTATGTATGCCTCTTTTCCAAACTGATGACCAATATCAGTCCAAGTTTGAATACAAACACAACACAAATGGGCTTAGCACCCAACAATTGGTCTTGTATAAATATGGCATTGGGATATTCAAATCACCGGCATTTTTCCATTTATCGATGTAAATACATAATCCTTTTGAGATTTAACTCTAGAGCATACTTATAAAAAAAACATCTCTAAATTTGGCTTCTCAAACGTGGTTTTATGTAAATGCATTGTAATTTCCTAATTCTTAGAATCAATTGTTCTCTCCGGTTACAATTTAGTCAAATCAATGTAGGCAAAATCCAATTAACCAAAAATATTAGACTTTAGAAGCTTTAAATGGTACCTTTCCTTCTGTAGTTATCATAGAAATGTTTTATTGAAGTTTGAATAGAGAGAAACCTCATGAACGACAATAGGGTTCAACTTTTGTGTCTTGTGTTTTAATTTCATTTTTTAACTTTCATTAGAATACCCCAGCCTTCAGGCCACATATGGTTGACTGTGTACACCAACAATATCCTTTAGAAGAGTCGGATGTATGCGACTTCTTAAGAAAGTAGTGTGTACTACAAAATTTAACGTTCAACACAAACTCGTTTCAAACGAATGTTATGATCATTTGATATTTCTTCTTATGAACGACAATAGGGTTCAACTGTTGTGTCTTGTGTTTTAATTTCATTTTTTAACTTTCATTAGAATACCCCAGCCTTCAGGCCACATATGGTTGACTGTGTACACCAACAATATCCTTTAGAAGAATCGGATGTATGGGACTTCTTATGAAAGTAGTGTGTACTACACAATTTTACGTTCAACACAAACTCGTTTCAAACGAATGTTATGATCATTTGATATTTCTTCTTATTATTTCTAGAGTAAATTACTCCAAACTTTTGTTTATGTGGTTTTTTGTTGTGCCCTTATCGTATCCGAACGTTATTCAAGCAGGAATCAAAGACAAACTCCTCAAATTAAATAAACGAAAGAAAATGTTTGCTAGTTACTGAGTTTACCTTTTTGCGGAATTTATTTTTAAAGGATTCTTCATATGGAGCATCGTCCATAAAGATTTGATATGTACATTCAGATGGCTTCATTCGAAATATAAATGGTTCATAACATTCGGCCACAAGCGACTGATTTGGTTTTGTCTGAAAGAAATAAAGAAAGCACATACATGGACAAAAGAACTTCTACCTGTTGATATTGTACTTACCCTCATCAGCTCAACAGCCTTAGCATAAAATGAAAAATATGTTCCGGAGAATAGGAAAAATATGCATCCCGGAATAGTTAGAGCACAGAATGTGAGTGGAACACCCAAGAATATAAACAGCACGGCCCATGTGATGACAATGAACTGTAATGTTATCTGCAATTGATGGATTGAGAGGTCATCCTCAAAGTAGCTGTCGAGGTATTGACTTATGTGCTCAGATGAACACGATACGACACGTTTTTCTTCCTTTCATACGTATACCGCATCCCACATTTGTACGTACCTCTCTGAAGCAGAAGCAATAAAATGATTTGGTAGCAAAGGACATAACGTAGTCACGGACCAATTCCTGGCATTTGAGTTCGTCATCTTCCCGGTAATTTCGAATGACAATAAATGGTTGCATTTATTTGGAATTCCCGTCTAAATAAAAAAAAATCAACAGAAACAGAACCCGAAAATCAACTGATTAAACAACAATTGAGATGGTAGTTATTCGATTACAAAGCAAGAAATTATTTTCCTTGCTAAACTTGCCAGATCGTCGATGCAGTCAAAACTATTACCGGCATTATAACATGTCCACACTACATCGCGAATTATCTAATTCGTTCTCTGAATTACGTACGCGAATTACCCTGTTTACACTACCCTTACTTCATTAGATTTGACAGTTGCTTTTGCTTCTGTATTTAAAAAAAATGTGTTTGTTTACATTACAATTCTCCTTTTTTATTCAATCTATAGAACTGAATTCCTTTTTTTTTGTAATTTGGCTATGACCTCTAAAGGTTTTGTTTTTGCAATAAGGAATAAGGTGAATAGAAAAACAGCGAGTAAATGGAATCAGAGCAGTCAGTATATGTACATTTTTATTTTGACAGCAGCTTCAATATTTTCCGATAAAAATTAGAAAAGGTAGTGACTACTCCGTAATTCAGAAGGTAGTCCACAATAAATTACGATCAAACAACCTAATTCGCTCTCAGAATTTGGTATGGTGAATTAAGTAATTCGCAAGGTGATTGGGGGTGGCATTACGAATGAGAGCGCGAATAACGAAAAATGACTGTAGTATAAACGCCATATAAATGGTACCTTTAGTTAACCTGGAGTTTACGTAAGAAAATTTTGCGATGACAATAGCAATACATTTACATATTTTACTAATACACTCGTATACCTCATTGCCTTCGTCAATGTCTCTGATGTTTTAACAGACAGTAAATTCGGTAATTTGCCAATTCGATGTCGTAACAAAATTTGTGAGAATAAATCAAAACGTAATCGCAAAAATTAGAAAATTTTAACAAGTTATTTTTATTTGATAATGTATGAAAAACAAAATTAGAGCGCGAAACGATACAAATTTTGTTAGTGTCAAAAAGAAATGTTTAGAAGTACCAGACTCTTAGAAAAGTATTATAAGTATTTTTTAAGCATTTAGACTGGATAACTAACAAACATTAGCGTCTTTCCAGGCGAAACTTTGTAATTATGTTTTAAAGAATCTACTTCTGGACATAATCAAAATTTGAGTTTTTTTTAACTCTTGGGTTATGCTATCGAGGCGTAACCTAAACAAAAGACTAAAGGCTAAAGCAAGAACCATTTTTTTGTTTCTAAAACTGACATTACCAGATTTTTGCTGTTACATTTTTTTTTTGCATTGAAAACAACTTCATTATTAATTTTCTGTTTTGGTCATTCATTTTATTGTTTGTAGTTTCCATTTTCTAAACCTTTTTTTGATTTAATTCAATTGAAACTCATCGTTTGTCAACTGTTTTGAACATTGCAGAGCAATGGCTATGTACATTACTTAACATGAAATAGGCAATGATGCCTGACACGCATTTTTTAAATTTTGTTTTCAAATGTCTCACTCGCTGCTGAAAGTAAATTTTTTTATATGGAATTTGACACATTTTCACAGGAAACATCGAACTAGCCTTAAGATAAGAGACAGTTCTTAAAACGTGATCCTTGTGTATTGATTAAAAATTGTTTTAACTTTTTAAGCTATTTCACATATCTTGTTTATATGGCTTTAACTGTAATTTGACAGACCAATACTGGGCAGTTAAAACTCAGTAACCAATGGTAGAAAGAAAACAGCTAATGCTACATTTTTTGAAAATATAACGAGACCGTTTTTTACAATCACAGAAGTGTTTGTAAAAACGGCCTCTTTTTGCCTTTTTGTCTTTAAATACTTTATTTATTTAAAAAAAAAGATAATTATTTATTATCATTGGAGTTCCGATATGTTTATAATATAAAACTTCGTTGAGATTTTATTTAACATTAGTATTCATTGTTGTTTTTTATGCATTTAACTAGATTTTTTAAACATTAATGTTATATGGCGGTACTCTTCGTATGGTTCGGATAGAAATTGGGAAATTAAACCGTGAACTTGTCTCTTACTGAAGTGCCGTTTTTAGCCAATAAGAAGCATTACGTCCAACTTCTTCTGCTAGAATGGAGCTAGCCACATTCTGAATTTAAGAAAAATAAAATTTTTTGTTAAAAATGCTTTAATGTTCCAAGTCCCTAGTTTTCGCCTGTCCATAGTTGAAAGCCATTACGCTTTGCCGTACAGAAAGAATTTTCAAAGCCCCTAGATCCGGGTGTGTATATGAACTCGATTCAGAAGAGGCAATGACATACGTTAAAACTGAAATGTAAACAAACAATATTTTGACGATGATTTTTTTCAAAATTAAAATAATGAATGTGCAGAAACGGAATGCATAGAATTAAAAAACAACATATCCATTGCATTTCCTTCATTAATTTTCGGCTTGTATATGTGCTTTTATGTGTTTCTTTTATCAAACGAAATACAAAACCAGTGACAAGTGAGTAATTTTGACATGTGTGGGCGAACGAAAATAATACGAGACTACTAATTTTGTATTGAAATGTTTACGTTTCTCACTCACTCACTTTCTTTCGACTTGTCGTTCTGAAGCTTGTTAGTGTCTACGAAATTAGCTGTTTGTCGCTTAGAATGCGTGCGAACGTTATCGTTTGCCATCGTGGTTAAGGCAGTTAGTGTCACGACCTAAAAACTGGACTTTTGCCTAAGATAAACACAACAACCATTTTTGTTACATAACTATTGCACTAGGAAAATTGTTTGGTGCATGTTTTTAATATATAGATCAGTATGGAGTTTTCTGTTAAATTTTTGTCTCCACACACGTGTTTGAGCGTGACATTGTCAGAGGTACACAGTAGAACGCTAAAAAAATTTAAGTTTCCCTGGAAATATATATAGTGGACAAATAACATTTTAGTATAGGCCTCTATACAGTCCTAACAAGGCTGCATTTAATAATTTTTCTAAAATGTTTTTGAAGGATCGAGTAAAGCAATGCTTTTTCTATAGACACTAGCTGACCCGACAAACGTTGTTTTGCCATATAGTACAAAAAAGGTTACACTATAAGTGCGTGACACAGGAATTAAGCGTTGTAGGAAATTAAAGTATACCTTATTTAATTTAAGAAATTATTCTCTATAAAAGTAACAACTATATATATATATATATATATATATATATATATATATATATATATATATATATATATATATATATATATATATATATATATATATATATATATATATATATATATATATATATATATATATATATATATATATATATATTATATATATATCATTGCAAATACTAATCTAATTGAGAATTCAATGCGTTTAAATTCAACTGGCACATCTGTATGAATCATAGGGATTAGTGGCAGCAATACATTTCAGCCTTGGAACTTACCATTAAAAATTTTTGCTTCGATAACATTTTTCATTAATCTTTGAATGACTAATCGTGTATCATTGCAAAGCCGTGTTGGGTTCAAATTCCGAAGAAAAATAACTGGAGATCCAACCTTCAATTGTAAATGATGCGGTGGCATACATGGCAAATCCAATGAATTCTAAAACTCAATTAGTTAATTAACAACTTCGTTGGTATAATTTGGGAGTTTTATGCATCCAGTATTTTCACGTATAGCAACTATTCCATTGCCAACATCTAACAGTGGTTTTAAAAAGTTTCGGCGGATGGATCCTAAAGCATTGTAACGCGCATGTTCACTGTCAGTTGAACTTTTTCAACATTATGTCACAGTCGCGTACGCTGAACGTCGAATAACGGAATGTGTCTGTCTGAAATCACCCGCAAGGATTGACATGCATTCATCCCAGAGGCCATGAACGATTTTTTTTTGTGGGTGCAATGGGTAAATTCTGTTCTGCCTCCATCTAATAAAGTTGCTGCAATGCCAGATGATGCAACGGAAACATACATTCTGAATTTCACTTAAATTGGTCCACCCGCTCCAAAAATTAATTAAAAAATGGTATAGGAACCACCCTATGGATTGAAGATAGAGGGTAGGTATGTCTTGGAAAACTGTTGGGAATGCAAAAATATTGAGTGTTGGTAATAATTAATTGACTCTTCTAGGAGGCACCCTTGTAGTATAAAACGTTAAAAATGTTAAATTTCGACTGAAGCGCAACCTATCAAGTCCATGAAAAATAGATGTTAGTCGATTCGCAGACCTACACAAAATTTCATACAAATCGGTCCAGCCGTTTCGGAGGAGCTTTGTAACAAACACCGTTACACGAGAATTTTATTTATTAGACGTTTTAAATTTGACCTTTTTGTTAACAAATGACAACTATTGCGGTTTTGCTATCCAGTATTAATTATCTTGGCTTAACAAAAACTCCTTAGGTGTTAGTGCATAACCGAAAGCGGTATAAGGCCGGGGCACACTGAAGCTTTGTTTTCTTTATCACAGATAAAAACAATGCCAATGTTGACAACTTTGTTAAGTTGGCATCACTAGCCGCAAAAATTTTTGCGATGTGGACTTGACGATAACGCGAAAATTGTGCGTTTATCGAAATTAATTATTTGCCGAAAAATTATCTTTTGCTTGCTTCTTGCTCGACTCAAAAATAGTGTTTAGTATTTTTTTTACTGAAATAAAGGATATAAAAGGACATTGCGCCAATTGAATAAAAGTGTGCTTCGAAAGAATTTGCAAGTTTCTGCGATCCTTGATTAGTCGGGACACAACTATAGCTGTCGATAATATGACAACACCTGAAGAAGAGACCGCAAGGACAAAGGAGCCAACAAGCACCACAACCGTGAATAACACCAACTCAACGTCGAACAGCCACACGGATCATAACAACGATGTTGGACGGAGGAACAATTTCATATGTGGTGTCATAGAGGGTTTCTATGGGCGACCCTGGACCACCGAACAAAGGAAAGACTTGTTTCGAAAGTGAGTAGGGCACATTTTGCCATGCGAATTGTAATTTCATATGAGATTTGTTTCAGGCTCAAAAAGTGGGGAATGGACTCGTACGTCTATGCACCTAAAGATGATTACAAACATCGAGCCTATTGGCGTGAATTATATACCGTCGAAGAGGCTGATCATTTATCAGGTTAGTAGCACACTAGAGTGGCCATCCATAGCGTTAACTAAATTATGTCTACAAATAGGTTTGATAACTGCTGCTAAGGAGCAGGGCGTTATGTTTTATTACGCGTTGTCGCCCGGTTTGGATATGACTTACAGCAGTCAAAAAGAATTGCAGACACTTAAGCGCAAATTAGATCAAGTATCTCAGTTTGGTTGTGAAGCTTTTTCTCTGCTCTTTGACGACATTGAATCGGAATTGTCCAAGTCGGATAAGGAAGTCTTTCAGACTTTTGCTAATGCCCAGGTTTCGGTTACCAACGAAATCTATACGCACCTGGGCAATCCGCGCTTTCTATTTTGTCCCACCCAGTATTGCAGTTCACGTGCAGTGCCTTCTGTTCATGATTCCGAGTATTTGAATACTTTGGGCTCGAAATTGAACAATGACATTGACATTATGTGGACTGGCGACAAGGTGATAACAAAAGTGATCACTCTTGAGTCTATTCAAGAAATTACGGAAGTCTTGCGCAGGCCACCGGTCATCTGGGATAACTTACATGCCAACGACTACGATCAGAAGAGAGTATTTTTGGGTCCCTACTCTGGGAGGTCACCGGAACTGATACCCCATTTGCGGGGCGTTATGACCAATCCCAATTGTGAATTCCACGCCAACACTATAGCTATACATACATTGGCCTATTGGTCTAGGTGCAGTTTAGATTCCAAGGTGAACAGTAAGTATGGCCCATCACTTTCGTATTGAACTACATACATTTTTTCAAACAACTTTTTAAGGTTCCATATCGGCAGATATCAAACTGGAGACAGAAAATGAGGATGACGATGGTATTGGTTCTGACAATTTACCGGTAGACTGCTGCCTTTCGAAAAATATCTATCATCCTCGATTGGCACTCAAGTAATTTAAACTACATTTCGTTCGTAAGTGTTGGTTATGTAATATACGTGTTGCTTTGTATTTTAGAAACGCCATAACGGAATGGCTACCGGAGTTTTTCATTGAGAAAGAGGCATGGGGACCAATAACAAAACCACAACCACAAGTAACCTGTATGTAAAAGTGGTCAGTATGTAAATGGTTCACACATTTTTAATATATCGCGGCTATTTCATTGCAGTGGTAATGCCTATCATACCTATTATCCCCTCCATAAACACGTGCATGAGCTTAACGACTACGACTACTACGTCAACAAACGCAAAGACTGTCACTGTACCCCAAGTGAATACCACACAGCTGCAGGCATTGGGGGCATTAGCTGATGTTTGCAGCACTGTCAATTCGTCATCGATCAATCCGATATCTAATGCTGTTATGAATTCGTTGGTTTCACCCACCAAAGTGGTAACCAACGAGGATATCGTTAATCCTATACCCACATCGGTAGCCTCTAATATAGAGTTGCCGAAGAAAATACCGATTTCCATTGTGTCCGTGCCCATAATGGTCTCCAAGGAAGTGAATACAGATACGGACAGTGACGATATGCGTGACACCGATAACGAGATTTCCCAACCGTTGAACGCTAAAGAAGCCCCGGTCAAACCGGACTCTTCCGAAATCAGTGATAAAGAAATATTACACGAGGTTCAGCAGTCTGTAAAACAGGGGGAGAAATTGGAAGAGGATGTCGCAGTCGAAGGGAAGCCGGCAGCTGAACCCGATAATTCCGCGTTGTCCATAGATGCAATGGTCGATGATAATAACCTGAGTCCCGTCAGTACTGGTAATGAGCCAATGGAATGTAGTAGTAGTTTGACTTCACAAACTTCGCCTAAGGAAGAATGCGGCAAGGTTGTCACGGTCACCACAAACGAAGATGTTGTTATGGCAGACACTAGTTCGAACAGTGACGTAAATGTGAGTGCATTTTCTATCAAGGATTACGCAAGATCTGCTAATGGTATTTACCTATTCTTTTATTTAAGAATACTATGCAGGTGGAAAGCGTAGAGTCATCTCCTATGTCCATGCCGAAATGACTGAGGTGGAGAAGTAGGTTTACCCGCATTAACTAAAAAAATCGTTTTTAACCATTATAAATGTCTTTTTCTTGAAGGGTATCCGTTGAGGCTTCAAAAATTAACGCTGAAGACTTGTATTTCCTGTGTGACTTATTTTATTTGCCATTCGAGCATGGGTCTCGTGGTTTTAAGCTGCTTAATGAATTCAACTGGCTTAAGGCTAATGCTCATGTGCTACTCGAAGGTAAGGCGGCGAAACATACAGCTGGCATTGGCATAGCTTCGAAACCTGAGGTTGCCGAATGGATGCAGAGAGCGGAATACTTTTCGAACTTGTGCTTTTCCGTTCAGAGACTTTTGCGAAAAGTCGCCCTCTGTGAGAACAAAGAGATCTGCCATGATCTATTCTCTTATGTATGGGATATTGCCGGAGCATTATCACTACTGGATGCCTTTATTAAATGGCTCAGTTTAGGTCATTTTCCTACCAACGTTTTTGGTTATACACAAGGAAGCTATACTTGTATGTGTTTTGAGAATAGTTTTCGTTTTATTTTTCATTTCTTTATCCGTGTTGTCTTCCCTTAGGGTTCAGTAAAGGCTGGAAGGAGGCCTTCATGTCCGGCGATCAAGAACCGTGGGTGTTTCGCGGGGGTCTAATCGCTGATCTACAGCGACTTATGCCTATAGATCAAGGTAACGATTTGTTTTTGTATAAATTACCTGATCTACCCACTACAGATTACCATCCAATGCGTCCGTATAATCCAATGGATGAGGCGGCTCTAAATAAGATTTGCACACAAGGGTTCTTGTCATTAGTAACACCTACACCGACGTCGGCGGAAGAGAAAACGGCTCCCCTGGAATTAATTGGAAAATTTGCAGATCTAATTGCCGATAGTATTATAGGGCCTTTCGTAACCCTTCATCCTGAATTTTGCATTGTGGCTACAGATTCATCTAACAGTTAGTGGGCTATGCTGCCGCTGCTTTGGACTTCAATTCATTTTCTCGCAATGCGCTAATGTGCTGGATACCGGAGATGAAAGAGAAATACCCCGAGATCTTAGAGGAGCAAGTAAAGGACATTGCACCCCACTCCGAGAGAATCAGTGGCATTCTACGATCAATGATTAAGGAATTTCACACGTACGACCCACAATGCCCACCCGAAGTTCTCAGTTCTTATCCGGCCGTTATGACTTCGGCAGTACTGGAACAATATTTAACTCCAGATTATGGCGTGGCTAAACGTCTAATAACCGTTCTCTTGGCCACCCTCAGAGCTAATGGTTGCTTCGGTGTACATATACGGTTGCCCGCTAAGGATGCTGGACTTGAGTTGTTACAATTCTACATGAAATTGGGTTTCAGCGAAATTGTCCGTGATGGACAGAATTTTATTTATTTTCGGTCGGCGTTTTTAGCGCCCCCGACGCTGGTTATGTAGACTTACAAATTGAGTAGTTTCGCCCTAAATTTTGGCAAAACTGAATCTCTCGCTCATGCTTAACTTCTGCTATCTATCCAAGCAATATACAAATCGCACTAAAAAAAGTACAGCTTTCCACCTACGCCGTTGCTAAGCCGATACACGATCTTCTACGCTCAACATATTCCCATGGATTTCCTTCCCAAAGTTTGTAAACTACCCGCCCGCTCACACTTTCGTACTTTAGCAGTAGTTTTGTGTATTATTTCCAAATTTTTATAATTGATTCATACAAATACAAAAGGTACGCTGTTTCAAAAAAGCGTATTCTTCAATTTTAACTGTAGTATTTATATCATTTTTTAGATATTAATGTCCTTATTAGGACGCTTTCTCTATTCTTATACATTTATATGAAAGCAAAACCAACAAGTTTGCAATGTGTTTCTTTTGTCTGCCGTCAAAAAATGCATTTAAATCACAATCTTTTTATTTTTTCAAAAAATAAATTAAAACTTAAAATTCAACAAAAATCAATGTTTAACTAATATTAGAATTCGCCCCGTTCACTAACTACTCCTGCTCGTGGTGGATGTTGGAGTTTGTGATTTAAGGTCATAGAACCACACTGTATTTACGCCTTCTTCTATGACTTTCAGGGGTTCCAGTGTAGGCAAAGGAAAACGACAGGCTATTACCTTCGAATTTGGAATTTCAGCAATCAATTTTCTTTCCAAATCGTTCATCTGTGTGTCGAAGATAGGGCATGGTTAATATTAGGCCAAAATGTTCTCGACTCACTCACCATTTGTTCGACCCCGAAAATAACCACATAATCATAAGACTTCAAATTGAACTTCCATAAATCTCTGCGAAAGAACTTTGTTTTTGAACTCACACCTTCGCGCAAAGCCGCCAATCGGGACCACCAAACTAGCCACGGATTGAGCTCAACTCCATCAGATTGAATGCCATGTTTGGCGGTGGCTGTAAATGAGAGAACAATTCCCTTAAGTACCTCATTCAATTATGTAAACATAACCAAGACACCCACCTATGACAATTCTTCCATCACCCGAACCTATGTCCAATAAACGTTTCGGAGAACTACGTGCTGTTGGAAGAAACTTTAGAACGTTGGAAACTTGTTCTGTGGTGGCGGGAACGTACGGTAAACAAATGCGACGAAAGGCCGGCGCAACGAAAGAGGCGCATACTACAGACAGACCGACACCTACGCCACCAGTGGCTAAAATTAGCAACTTTGCCGATGTTGACATGGCAGTCTTGGGCTTGGAATGCGTTGATTCAAATTCTCCTGTGAGGTCCATGTCTGCAACTACCAACTATTCCATCGCCACTGTCTCCTCGAGTATTGCAGGGTTGCATTTAGCTGCTCAGTTCAATTTACCACGTTTATACTATTGATTTCGTATATTTCACGATTTTCTAATGACCACTTGTAATCACGATTTTCTAATGACCACTTGCATTCAAGATAGTGGCAGATGTTGCAAGTAAAATGTGACGCAAAACTAATGTCTGCTAAATTTGTGTCTCCATATTTTGATTTGATTTTTGTTTGTGGTATGCAGTAGAACGCTACAAATTAATTACGTTCCCATAGGAAATATACTTGTTTGTGTGTCGGACTAGAGAATGAATGAGATTTAAAATGAAAATTTTACATTACAAATGAACATTAAACAGAAAACTCTGAACTGACCTTTAATATTTATGGCCTACTACTACGATAGCAATGTATGTAAGTATGAGAATTTTGTTTGTTAATGTAAACCATTTTGTTGGATACACCACCTTGTACAACAGTGCAAGAAAAACAGGCAATTTGTCTTTGTAGTAGAGTCATCGATCACCAAAACTCACAGTTACCTTTAACTAGTCCGTGTTTACACGTTCAATTTCAATTGCAGCAATTCTTTAGGATTCTCTTTAACACTTGCGTTCTGCATTTACACTTGTAATTTGTCCGCGTTTAAATTGCTGAAATTCTTGTTTTTAATATTGTTGTTTCTAACTTTCTTATAAATTTGAGACGCATGCAGACTAACATTTATATGGAAATAAATAAGTGAAAAGTAATTTTGTTGACATTTTGATTTAAAAAAAGGAACTAACGAATAAAGAGAAGCATCAATTTATTCTACATCCTACTAAATGAGAATAAAATGAATTGCAAAGCACTCGGTAGTTTTTTTTTACCGCATTTCGTTTTTCTTACCGCTTTCCCCTAAGAACATAAAAATAGCAGCAGAATTGCAGACAGAAAATTGAACCGTGATCTTGTGACGGAGCGTTTCGTTTAACTCTACTTATAGTATAGATTTCCCAACTGTATTACAACATTTAACATATTAACATCACCCCATTATTTTGAAAAAAAAGAATACATATTGGTTAGTCTTTAACATACCCTGACTTATGGAGAAAAAATCTACGCCATAATTTTAAAAAATTTAAGAGAAAAACTGTCTTTCTGATAAATAGACACTATTGTTTTGTGTATTGGCAGAATAAAATTCTAATTGTGTTAACAAAAAATAAAATACCAAATGTATGAAGAAAATGTGTTTATTTGGTGACGCATATATGTACATGCGTACCAGCGTTAGCACCGCCCTTCGTTCACGTTATAATTTTAAGCAAAAATAACAAAAAGTTAAAACTGGCATTTTCAGATTAGTTTTGTCGAGTACGTTTGATTGTGTTTTTTGAGTTTTTTGACGCCAATTGACATAAACATATAATACTTTTGTTAACACTGAAGTAACCTAATATTTTTTTGGTTTCCTTCTTTATTTTAACGTATGTAGTTTTGATTTTTGTTTTTAAAAACTATTTTATTAAATATATACCAAAATTATTGTTCGTCAATTTTTTTTTTAAATTTTTCGTTGTAGAACAATGTTTATGTAAACTCGTATTATTCAACATGAAATATGCAATGTTGCCAGACACAATTTTTTTAAATTTTATGGAAGTTAAACTCAGTACTGTTTTTTCACAGCTTTATTTATGTTAAGTATGGAAATTTTGTCATATGAAACATAACAAAATTTTCAAAAGGTTAACAAACGGTGATTCTTTTTTTTAGCAAAATTTTGTAAAATTATTTTGAAAAGCAAAATGTAAACTATATATATATAAAATAAATGAGGAAAGAAAACTATATCTCTGAAAACTCAATAAAGCCTTTATTGTATCGCGTCATGATTTAAAATGATGTCACTGGATCAACCTAAGCATTCCTAAACCGCCATTCTTATTTTAATGGGTGTTTTTTTTGACAAAGTGTCTTTACAATCAGTTTATATTTGCAATTTGCACTTTGATTACAACACTAGATAGAAAATAGAATTAGTGATTTGAATTGATCGGTAAAATTTAATGGAGTTTACAGACATGATTTAGGTGTTAGAAACATCAGCTCTAAGTGTGGAATTGGTTGGATTCCCAAACTATCCAGTCAGTGAGTAGAAGAATTATATCGTACACAGCTTTTTAATTTATGAAAAGAGTCCACATGTTCCTTAATGGGATGTTCAAAGATCTAAGCATTCAGAGGCCTGATACAAATCCGCTTAATAAATGAACACTTTATATTAAATTAAAAAACGAAAACTACTAGTTTTATCGGTCTGAAAAAAGCCATAAGTAGTCCTAAATAATTAACAACCTTTGAAATTCTATATTTTTCGATTCGATCGGATCATTAATTTAATGTTTGTAACTGGAGATCGCCAATATGAGATATTTTAGCAAATAAATGGAGATCGCCAATATGCAGATATTGCCAGTTGTGTTTACATTATTGCTTTAAATTTTATATAAATGCACTTGTCACTTACGAAAACCACAATAATTTTTGCACACTACGAACGAGTAAATGAAAAGAAACGCCAATTATTTTGCATCCAACATCACTTTAAAAATTGCGAATGGAAAGAGCAAATTCTTCGTACCCCTCTCTCCTACGAACTTAGGAAATGCGGCAGTTATAATTGCCTATGTAAATTCACACCAAAAAAGATTATTTACCATTTTTGCGTTTTACAGATTGAACTTATGTACGTCGCGCATTTCTATTTGTTATAGCTGTTATATCGTCGCCGGGTTTAGATAAACTACTGTTTTCACCAGCGTTGTATCACTCAAAAGAGAGGGCGGCGCACGCCGTCAACTATCGACTCATCGGCTTTGCTTTCTTTGCTGAATTCAGATTGTTGTCAGATTTTGCTGTACGACAGAAAAAATTTTTTAAGTGCTAAATTTTTTTATATTTAACAAAGATAAACCAAGAAACATTGCCCGCAAATCAAGAGCCACTTCTCTCAAATACGAAAAGAAAATATATATGTGTGGAACCGAATCAATTCATACTTTTGAATGTGAAAAATAGGAAAAGTTGTAGTTTACTGAAAAATGGCGAATGTGCGAGACAGCGACACATCAACCTGGCTGCATAATAAACTTGGAACATCAAATGATTCGTGGATAAGTGGTTCAATATGCTCGCAATTGAACAAGGAAGTGTTGCGCAACATCAAGGAGTGCTTTCCCGATCTCCAGACACAAGTGAAACTAAAATTACTACTAAGTTTTTTCCATATTCCGCGTCGTCTTGTAGAAGAGGTAAATTTTCTTTGCTGGTGAAATAGTGAAAAAAATCAAGTTTCGTTAAGTCATACAACCAACACACCAACGCACACACTCACACGAACACCACCGTCCATGTACCCCACACAATAATACCAACAACGAATAAACAACACCAACAAAAAAACAACAATAAGAAAACATAAATGGATGGTGCGTTGGTGATTTTAAGAGAAGAAAAACATAATATTGCCTGCATGAAGACTTTCAAAAAAATTGACAAAAAAATACATATTCCGAGTTAAACAAAAAGTTAATATGCGAAGGCAAGCAATTGGCAAGAAAACAAAATCTTCGCAAAAAAGTGCATTGTTGTTTTTTATTAAGTGGATCGATCGCGCAAATAATATTTAGTGTTGTATTTTCCCGCCTTCTGCGAGGGAGATCGCAGATATCTGTAATCGGAGAGAGGGCTCTTTCTTCGTTCTCGATTAATTAAAAAAGTGTTGTTATTGTTTTTTGTTGTGTCTTTTAAGAAAGCTTTAATATTAATTCATTATTTTCTTTGATTTGCTGTGTTGTGTTGCAGTGGAAAGCCGAATTAGAGGAAGTCATCGAAGTTGCTGGTCTCGACTCGGAATTATGGGTGTCCATGCTGGCCGAAAGTATGAAAACATTTCCAGCGACCAGCTCGCTCAATACAGAGATTTCGGACTATGAGGATACACGTCCGATATTCACCGACATGGTCAATGATTTACGCAAATTGGTAGCCAAACACAGTGATCTGGGCATGTTGCCGCTGGAATGTCAATATCTCAACAAGAATGCATTGGTATCTGTGGTAAGTTTCAATAATTCAGAAGTCGGGTTTTAGTTCTTTATCTGTGTTGAAATCGGGTAGTGGATAGTATATGTGAGACCAAGTAAGGATACTTCGTTTATCTTGTGGGGACCTCAGGTAGAAAAAAAGCCCATTCAGTACAGACAAACGGTCCGATTTCTAAAAATCTACTGCTGGCGAATCGTTCACAATGGTAATATAAATATCAACGCAGTGGATTGCATTTAAAAATGCTGGGAAAATGTTTAAAGTTCACTACGTAAAATAACTTGCCAGCCGTCAAATGAAAAGTCACTGGCGAAGATTTCGTCCAGATCCGGCGCAAAGCTTTGCCAGTACAGGGACAGTGTTTCCCACATACAAAGGTCTATCGGCATTCTTTATATTATAGACATTTCTTTAAAATATTCCCAACTACTGGGCACCCTATTATGCCATGTAGTAAATACATTATCAAAGTTTAAATAGCAAATTTTGGTAAAAGATTGAAATGGAATGATATCTCTCATCCATGTTTTTCACTGTTTGTTTTCTCAAATTAACTTAGGTTGTCCTTTCTTTTTTATTTATAGGTTGGTCAACAACCCAATGCCGTTAAACATTTCACAATCAAACGCAAACCAAAAAGTGCCGCTTTACGTACTGAACTCTTACACAAATCTGCCGATGCTCAGTCTTCGCTAAAGAAAACTTCTGCTCCTACCATACCGCTACGATCGCGGGGTATGCCTCGTAAGATGACAGATACAACGCCCCTCAAAGGTATTCCTTCGCGTGTGCCAACGTCGGGCTTTCGCAGTCCCAGTATTAATGCCACCAACGCTCAGCGTCCAAATATGAGTCGTACACCAGCGGGACGAAAAGATGGTGGCATTAAATTGATCGAGCTGTCCGAACAGCCATTGGGCTATGCTGCTGCCAAGAAACGAAAACGAGAACTGGTGTTGGAGGAACAAGCACGGAAACAGGAGCAAAAAGCTGCTGCAGCAGCCGCAGCTGCTGCTGCTTCTGCGGATAGTACGTCACCTTCCAACACAAATAACGCGGCTAGCCAACTTGGCGGTAGCAAGGAGGCCACCACTCCAACGACACCCACCTCGGCTAGTAACAGTTTTGAAATTAAGACCGAAACAAATCTTCTCAATCAAAGCCAAAGTAGCAGTGCCGATGAGGGTGGTCATATTTCGGATTCTAAGGAGGACATCAAGCCTGATATTTCACAGACTACTATTACTAAGTCGACGGAGAAATCGAATACCACCACACCAGAGTACGCTCCACCCTCGTTGAGTTACACGCAAAATACACCGTCGGGTATCCTGGACAACGTCAATGCTGCCAATCAAATGGAAGACACTAAACCGAATACGCAGAAACTCATAAGTTCTATAATGCAACAGCAGACGGAAAAGTCTGCAATAACCGCGATGCAACAGCAGCCCCAGCCGCAACAACAACAAGCAAACAATACTAGTAGCATTAACAATTTAAATCATGTCCACAAACGTATTAAACAGGAAATTAAGATCGAAAGTGAAGAGATTCTGGTACCGGCCAATATAAAAGTGGAGAAATTGGATCCACCTGCGTTGACACAGCACACTCAGACCCAAACTCTGGGCCAACGGCTGCAGCAACAGCAGCATCAAACACAAATACAGCAGCAGCAACCACAACAGCGGGTTATCATACAACAGCAGACCACAATGCCTACACTGCAGCAGATACAAACAACAAAAACTCAACAACAACAGCAGCATATTCATCACCAACAACAGCAACCCACACAACACGTTATTATACGCACTTCTCCACAGCAGCAGAAGCAGACTTTAACAGTGCGACAGCAGAACACACCTACCACGCCAATAAAAATGGAGAAACTGGAAATCAAGCCTTTGGTGCGCAACACAACACAACCGGGAACCATTATAACCCAGCAGCAGCCAATGCGTCCCGTAAGCAATACCGCCGCAACAACCACATCTAACCACAATCCTTTGGCTAATTTGCCTAACAATATATCCGTGAAAATAACATCTACCAAGACGGGCAAGGTAACTCAAGCTAACCAACAACAGACGCAGCAACAGCAGCCGATATTGATAAATAGCTCTACGCCGGTTATATTGGCGTCGACACCTTCGCAAACGGCTGCCTTACGACAAAAGCAGTTGGCCTCTGCTACGGCATCCACTCAGAATGCTACGCCGCAAACGGCGCAGGCCATAAAATCGATGCCTTTGAGTCAACTGAAGAATGCGACAAACAGTGGCCCCGTGATAATATCGCAAACGATAATACAACCAGCAAAGAGGGCCCAGCAACAGCAACAAAGTAATCAACAACAACAGCATCATATACAGCAGCAGACACAGCAAACTCAAATAATACAACAGCAGCAACCCACAACTACAACCCAATACATACTGACACAGCAACAACCAACGCAGCAACATCAGACCTTACCCACATTAACCACGTTTGCACAGCGTCAACAACAAACCTCTTACCAAACAACACCTTCTACTCCACAAACCCCCACGTCCACGAAGATTCTCCTGAAGACGTCGCCCTCATCATCTGTCGTTATAAGGCAGCAACAGCAGTCAACCACACAACAGATCGTTAACAGCGGCAGTAGTGGCAATCCACCACCTTTGATAGCGTCTTCGTCTTCAAATGCCACCTCAACACAGCCAACACTGTTGAATATACAAAATGTACAATTGCCCAATCGTCCTGTAACCATACAACCCGCATCACATGCTGCCCAACAACAACATATGCAAGCTCAATTGCAGCAACAACAACATACATTGGTCTCCAATAACACCGCTACACAACAACCTAAACTGACGCAGGTCCTTATGCAACCGGGCGGAAGCGCTACCACGGTATCTGCTCAGTCTGCCTCAGGCAATGCCAATGTTAAAAACAAGACGATTATTTTGACACAAAAAGGGGTGATTCTTCGAAACATCGGCGGTGATATGTATCAGCAAATACCCATTAGCAATGTCAGTGGTTTGCAATCTTTGAGCTCTGGTACTACAACAACGCTTATGACAACTGCGGCTGGCCCGCCAGGACTTGTAAAGACGACATCAGCAGCCACATCTATGCAACAACAACAACAACAACCTCAGACAATAACATTGCAACAACAGCCACAACACACGACGCAGACCACACAAAAACTAACAACACTGATACCAACCCAACAGCATATGATCGTTCAGCAGCAACCACAGGCGACAACAAGTTTAATGACAAACGTTAGTAGAAGATCGATTGTCCTTGCTTACATTTGAATATTTCTGTTGCTTTGCTTATTGTGTTTTCTAATAATATTTTCTGCTTTTTTAGCAACCTTCGCAGCAAACTATTATCCGACCTGTTAACGTCCAAAGCGGTGGTCTGACAACAAATCTCCCGGGTGGGTTGACATTAATACAGCGACCCGGCCAGCAGCCGCAACTGGTACAGGTGCAAACTACTCCCGTTCAGTCGCAGCAGCAGCAGCAACAACAACAACAGCCAACACAAATACAACGTACCATAATAACGCAGCCGGCCCTGCAGCAACAACAGCAGACTCAATTACGCCCACAGCAAATTGTACTGCAACAGAAACCTGCATCCACTCAACAGCGTTTAATAACGACAACAAGCACTGGTGGTATTTCAGCAGCGACAGGAACCCAACAGATACAATTGCAACAATCAAGTACGGGTGGTATACAACGCACTCATATTATTCAAATGCCACAGCAACAACAGCAGCAACAACAAGCCACACTTAAGCGTAAAGGACTTCAGCTGTCGGTAAGCACGCGCTATCCGCTGAAATGCATCTCAATTCTTAAATGTGTTATACGGCGTCTTCTTTTCTCTTTTTTCAGAATGAACATGTTCACAAGGCCCATGAAATGTTCCTTAAGGCGAATCGTGTTTCCCGCCCCGATAAGGCTTTGATCCTAGGCTTCATGGCTGGTATGCGTGAAAATCCCCGACCGAATTCGGAAAATGTGATTGTTATTAAACTGGGAGATAAAGAGGTAAGATGGACATTCTGTTCGAAAAACACTTTCGAAAGGTGAAGCAATATATTTATGGTTTTATAGATAAAATGCTGGTAGAACTACATTTTGTAGGTGTATGGGAAAAGTTAAAGTTCGAATTTAGATTTTTAAAATATTGCGGCAATTGATAGTTTAGTTAAATGTATTCCAATGATAGTGTTTTTTAATCATAAATAATGTTCGCCTTACAACAACAACAGGATACTGGGGGAAATATGCTCGCTGATTTAGGGCAACATTCACAGATTATACCCTAATCTACAAGTAAAAGAGAACATTAGAATCGTCATTGGTTGGTGTAGACTTGTGTCTCTTAACAGAGTCTACTTTGGTGTATTTTCGAATCACAACTTTAACTGGAAAAAATCATTGAGGAAACATATAATTAAAGTGAACCAGATTTATATAGGGGTAGTTTGACGAATCCTTAGGTATGGGTGCGTGGTACGGTCTGACTCAATGATTAAGGGAAACTTAAGGAAAACTTTAGAAAAAGTGCAAAGACTTGCTGCTATAATTGGCGACAGGTAATTAAAGCACACCTGGCGGCAAGGAAGGCTTTGAGACTCAGAGATACAAGTCTCTGGTCGCAGTCACTATCGGGGCAGCCTAGGTTTCTTAGAGCGATAGCTAATTCTTGCAGTACATTTTCTTAATCAGCAGGGACGGACAACCTATCACCTGTGCTTGACTTTAGAAAAAATACCAAATGTTCTTTTCCCTAAAAGAGCAGTGTGGGAAAAGTAGAAACCTATTGAAAGATGGAAGTACGGACAGCAGCTGGCTTTTATATAAAGTGTTTTTAAATATATTAGACCTCGACTGAATACTAGTTGTAGTGTTTTCCTGGTCGAGTAACTGACTTCTTGAGCTGGGCGTTATCGTTCACTGATATTTTGTAATTATTACTTTAATGAATGGTGTGTTTAGTGTGCACGACTAGTAGGCCAGGTTAAACTCCGGGTAACAATTTTTAGCGGGAGGGGGTTTCCTGCTTGTAAATGTTGGCAACCCTGTGACCTATAAACAACATTAGCCGTTCGGATCCTTTGTTAAGCTTACTGATTTGAGAGAAGTTTGTACTTGTTTTTTAATGACATCTAGAGTAAGTAATATACCGTTACTTGTAGTACTACAACCTCATCGTTATTGCTACCTTATGTATTAAACGTAATATCTTTTCTTCTTCGATATCCATTGCCCAATTTTTGAGATGTTGGAATAATCTCATGGATTTGTTAATAATTTTGTCATTTTCTTAAAAACCAAAAGGCACTCTTGGACACATTCGATTCCTTAAATCTATCGTTGAATATTCCCAAATGAGTGGATTTTTGCCCTTATTCTTTTGGTATCGGTTTTTTTTCGTACGAGTGTTTTAATGATTCGATGCTAAGAACCTTGACCACCAGATACAAATCCTGGTAACAACATCTACAATTTGTTCAGCGGCAAGGTTTTACCCTACGGAATTTTCTCAAATATGCCATGTAAAGTCTTCTGTAGCTCTAGGTCAGAGAGATTTGAAATTAAGTCGAGCACTGCACTCTGAATTAAGAAAAAAATTCTCGTTTGTTCCTTTACGGGATGTTAAGGAAAAACTGTAATTCTGGTCGTCCTCGAAACATGAGTTACGCCTCCAAAGTAAATTTTGGAGTGATTACTACTACCACAAATAAATTACAGATAATATATTGCGAGCATTGTCTTATGTTTGTTTTTGTTTATTTTTAGGAAAAAGTTCAACAAGAGGATGGCCAAACTGCCCTGTGTTTGGTGGAGTCTCATATACGTTTGGATTATAACACGGGAGAGTGGAAAACATTCCAAAATTACAGACGCCTCGATCAGACAAATCAAAGTTCAGGCGACGGTGGTGGCGGTAGTGTGATGCAAACTCAAAATTCGGTGGTAATATAATGAATAAGGCCCGCTGGAACAACGACGGGCCCCACAACATCCAAACGTTTGAAAAAGTAAACAAACTGAAAATAAAGAACAGACAGAAATAAAAACAAATGTAATAAAGAGAAACGATCCTCCACTCATCATATAGGGAAAGCTTAGTGAAAAAGCGCTTAAACATAATAAAGAAACCACATTTCATATTATTTTCCAATGCATACATCAGCATCATCACCATCATCAGCATCATCGTGTAACTCTACTTAAAACGCGCCTCACATATGTATCACGTGTCCTCTGAAAATAATACAGTCTCCCAGAAAACACTCCCAATCCACCAGCTGAATAGATTCAAAATGCATACAATAATAATTATAAGAATTCGCTGCTGAGTTTTTGGTAAGTGCTGGTAGTGCTTATCAATTCTTTATTGCAAGTTCTGTACATTTACATACATACTTACTTATTATTTCGAATGCGCTTTAAGTCTAACGAAAACAAGAAGAAAAGAACCATGATATATGTACCGTAAGCAAATGTAATAAGACCGAAACTCAATACAATAATTTCCATGTGAAATACGAAATTATGTTACACACAATACCCCAATTATCTATCATGTTCTTTTCCAAAAACCCCCTTCCTGTCCCAACCGTCATCAAAAAAACTTATTACATTTTAATTATCTATATATATAACAAATAACAAGAAAAAAACAAAAAACAGATATGTAAAAGAAAACGTTTATTATAAATTTAGTTGTACAAATATTAAAAACAAGAAACCCTGGTAGTTTATTCATAATGCTTAGATTTATTAAAAGAAACTATATATAAAATATATAATAAGACATCATCAGAATATATATTAAAAAAACAACCTTAAAATTAAACAGTATCTCCTTTTTTAATAAAGTCCCTTTGTTTCGTCTTTCTTTTCCCATGACACTCTCACGAAGACTTTTCTTCGAAAACTTTCTATGCTTACTATCATTTGAATAAGTCTTGTGCTTAACTCCAAATCGTTACATGTAAAACAAAAATGAGCTAACTGATCTTAAACAGACATTATTCAGTCAATCGATCTGTTTTTCGATGTGAAAATTGTCCTTTTTCTATTTATTATTTAACGGCAGGCTTATAGAAAGTTTAGTTTATATTTTTTAAAGATCTTTTTGAATGACACTTGATCGAAGGAATAGCAAAGAATGTGTACTGAGAGTTTATAATACAATACACAATAACTATATAATAAAGTAACGAAGAAAAAAATAATTATTTGGCTTACATGTTAAACACAAGAATGCACATTTTACATCAAAAACTATTTTGAGATGATGCCCAAAAACCAATCATTCTTTGTTCTCAATAAACTTAATAACGATAAAAACAGACTCTTGCATGTTGAAATATGTGTAAATAACGTTATCGTGGGGCGTAAAGTTGGACCTGCTCGTAAATGTATTATTGATCTGCAAGTGAAGTGTATCTGCGTCACTGATGGCAATCATCTGCGGATTTACTTTGCGGTAAAGGCTAAAACACAAAGTAAATAAAATTAAACAAAATATAAAAGATGAAAAAAATAAGTTTCTTATTTTGCGCAGATGAAATTTGAATGATGCTGGTTGATCAGATATATTGCAGTGGCCCTTACATTTACTACTGCCAAAACTATAGACACTGCAATAACCTAAATTATCAAAAGTTTGGACCAACTCCGTTTCATAGCTTTCGTTTAATCTAGACGTTTAATCTGTACGGTAGCTACCCACAATTTAATTGGTATGATGGAATGAATTGGCGCATGATTTAAAAAAAAAACTCGCTATGGAATTGAAAGTGGATAGGTAGACTATCGTAATCTCTTACCCATAGCCGTTAAAGCTTTCCCTGGTCATTGCTCGAAATAATTACAAAGAAGCGAAGTGAACATTTACATGGAAAGTACTTTAAGAGCGTCGTTATGTTTTTAATGTTTTGCAATCGAGTTAATTTATCGATATTCAGCCCTCTTTCCGTTGTCGTCGTTTTTGAGTCAACAACATTGCGTGTTGATTTGTCATTACATTAACAGAAATTTGGCATTCTTTTACGACGACGGTTTATCGATAATTGAAAAAAAAAACAAAAAACTCTTCTTTAATATTTAAGTATTTAAGCGGATATATATATTTGTTTGTTTTTGCCCTAATTAGATATAATCTGAATCGACAGATTGTTATAGCATGAGGACACTTTTCTTCCTTTTCAAAGGCGTATGACATTGTTTGGCGGATGCTTAACCTTTATAGCTATTCTTTACCTTAAAAGGTTTTTAGCCACGATCAGACTTGAATTTCATGTGTTTCGATCTTGTGAGCATGTGTTCCCGTCGTTTATACCAAGATTCCGCGCTTTTCGGTGGACTTATTCTTTCCACCATATCTTCGTTCGGCACATTTGGCGCCCGCCACGAACTCGCTACAAAAAACTTCAATGGTAGAGAATTTTCATTCATCTGCCCAACATGTTCCAGAAAACGCAATCGTTGGACAGTGGAATACCGATAGTTCGAAGCCCGTTATTGCTTTACTCGTAACGTTTTGTCATTTGAGCGCGGTCAAAAAAAAAAGGAATTAACCCATAACAATTTTCGTGAAATGCGTTTTTACGGTTTTACGCTTAGATCAGTGAGACAAAAGAGTCCCAATCAACTTGTTCCGACTTTTTAATCGCTGGTACCTAGAGTACAGTCTCGGACGAGGTTTCCTCAAGGATGAATTTTGTGAAGGATGTCCGACTTCGGTCGTTTTGACGCAAACCCTCGATGCTATGCGTAAACTGATATAGCAAGACCATCATTTAATGTACCGTGAGATTAAGACATCCTTGCGCATTTGTATGACAAGTTTGCATGTTTATTTGGCCGTCAAAAAAATTTGTTCTCAATGGATCCCACATAATTTATCGACAAAGTGGCAACCGTCGTACTTCCTATTTTACGTTGTAAAGTTTTAAGCCTTTTCGGAAAAGCAGCACTGCATTTACACACATGAAAACATTGCAATTGGAAAATTTAAAGTAATCAAATTTCAAAAATTATTTTATTTTGTCCATGTGAGAAGATTTTATTGTTATCCATTTATACGAGGGCTGCTATATATATTCTGGCCTAATAATTAAAATGCGAATATTTATCATCAAAAATGGTTTTATTGTTTTTTAAAGTATTCTCCAGCATTATTTATACACTTTTGCAAGCGCTCGAACCAATTGTCGAAGCACTTTATCCACTCCGATTGAGACACCTTCAAAACATGGTTTTTGAACGCTTGAACAGCATCTCTTGTTCGTTTTTCGAATTTCTCCGAAGACTTCGGGCAAACAAATTGTGGTGACCGTCCTACTTTGCTCAAGCGGAACAGTCGCCACATGACCAGTTTTGCGGAAGATACAGGCGACCATTTGCTTCGAAGTGCTTCTTCCACGAACAACTTTCGTTGGATTTGGCTCATACGCATAGATCCATGATTCGTCACCTGTGACGATCTTATAAACGTCTTTTAAAGCACCGCGATCGTATTTTTCAAAATTTCTTTGCACCAATCGACACGATCCTTTTTTGAGGGTTTGTCAAATTGTGCAGGATCCAACGAGAATAAACCTTTATTTACGGCCTTTTTACGGTGTTCATGCAATATCGAATGTATGCTAGTAAAAGAAATGCCCAAGGATGCCTCCATGTCATATGACGATCTTGCATTATCAGTTCACGTACGGCATCAATGTTCTCTGGCACAACGGCCTTTTTTGGACGACCTTCGTCTTGGAGAGAGCGTTGGCCACGATTGAATTCATTAAACCAGTTTTTCACAGTGCTATAGGATGGTGCTTCGTCGCCAAACAAAGATTTAAGTTCATCGATGCACTCTTGTCGTGATAATGCACGTCGAAAGTTGTGAGAAATGATCGCCCGAAAATGTTCACGAGTTAATTCCATTTTTTTGCCAAATTGATTTTTCAAGTCACTGTAAACAACACAAATGTTGGTCGTACGTCAAAAAGTTCTGAGAACGTTTATGCTAAAAAAAATGTCAAACTTTCCAATGGAAATGTCAGATGGCGCCAGGCAACACTTAGTGTTGCCCAGGCCAGAAATATATATAGCAATCCTCGTACTGTAAAAATTGGCCTACATGGAGTAAATTGGAACGGGATTGCTGGCTTTTGCATCGTAACATACCTTCATAACAAATTTAAATTTGAAATCGGAATTAAAATGGGTGCTTACCCATTCATTGCTTTTTACTACACGTCTCCAAGATACTTACGCAGCGGATGCTGAATTGATACGTTTTTTTGTGTTAATAGACTATCACTATGTGCCGCTACAGCCATAACTACAACCAAAATATTTTGGGAAGACTTGATAGAAGAAGAACAAAAAAGCTATAAAGTCTAATGAAAACTAAATTAAGAAAGATGTTGGGCGTTATTACCGGGCTTAGGGCATATCTTTCCGCATTGGAACAACGGGATCAAACAAAAGAGGCACTTCTTTCTCTTTCAATGTCCAGCTTTCGCGAGATCGAGACTACAACGTCTTTCGGCCAGTGTGACAAACCTAGAGCACATTAAGGGGATGTGTTAGAGGAGGATCAAAAGTTTCGTGGACAAGACACTACGTCTATAACCATAAAATATTATTAAACCATCGAACAAGAGCGTACAGAAAGCCATTTACTGACTTAGGTGTATACCCTGCAGGGTATGGGTCCACTCATTGACCCCTCTACTCAAATCAACCAAAATTGTCAGAAGACTCCGCCCACCTTGAATCTATGTAATATTTCCAATGTGCATTTTGAGAAACAGACTACGCCAACTGGTTGTCTGTATGGAACGATTAGCCACAATTAGAGGCTTAATAATTCAGCATAATTCGTACGTGCACCTGCGCCAACAATTCTCCAAAACCATGAATTGAATAGTGGTTTCAGTAAATTCAGATTTATTTGAAAATATTTCACTAACTTTTAAACTTAACAATAGGGAATGAGATAATAGGTATGCAGACTTATAACTAATCAACATCGGTTCGGATACCGATGAAGCGAGTGATGCAAATAAAATATCGAATGTTCACAGGTACTCAACTTTCGGATAATTCCCTCCTAGTAAGGAAATGAGCAAATTTCGGTTGGCTCGCTTCGTCAGATGCACGAAGAGTTCTTAAATTAAAATAATTAACTAAACAATCATTAAAATACTGGACAAAAAAATGGATGGTGGCTTCGCAGTCCACGCTCTTAAGGGCTGACTTCTTTCCAATGGACGATGGCCCTTTGTGAGTCCGGTGCCTTGCCAAACGGATGTGTGCCATCGGAATAGACATACTCATTTACTTGATAGTCCAAGAGGGTCTTATAATTGTAGACATCGTTGCCCAATTGCTGAAATGAGATGGAAGGTGTCAAATATACCCACGTTATAGCTATAGGATATGCATACCTGTGTAAGTGGGCTGGTATTCGTGGTCAGTATACCAGCGAATTGTTTGTCTTTGGCCAATCTTAGTACCTCGTGTTCCATGAAGTGCATGCATGCAATATTTTCCTGGGGATTGAGGTCGGCGTGTGTGCCCATCATAAAGGAATGCAGGATTTTATTGAGTCCCTTTGGCAAATAAGTGTCTCTGTATTGGGGATTGAAGTTTGTTTTCCTTATTCTGCTTTGCTTTGTTCTGTTGTTTTTTTTTTATTGAAACTCACCGTATAGGACCTTCGACAAACTCTAGGAATTCAAATACAATAACTAATTTGGATTTGACATCCACTTCCGGTTCATTGCGGGCGTCGAAATTCAAAGCAGTGCTAATGATGCGGTTTGTGTTTCTATCGCGGACAACAAAACTCAAGTCCTTTTCAACCAGATCACTCCAAATGTCCTGAAAATGTAGAAATTGCAATTGTATATATACAAAAATAAAATTGAAAAACAACAATAATACTTGTGAAAATATAAATTCAATTGAGAAACGCAAATTAGTATTGAGAGACTACAAATTGATACATATTGAGAAATGAGAATTGAAGTTTAGGAATTACAATTTAAATTGAAATCGAGAACCATGGTTCAATAAACAAGCTATAGTCATTAGACCAACAACAACACAAATAGTTCGCTAGATTGTCAAATTTACTTGAAGGAGTCTGCCAAACATAATTTTTGTAAATGTTTGTTGATAATAATTGTGGATGTTGGATAAAGAATTTTTCCTTTGCAAACTTCAACAAACGCCATAGGCAATTTAAATTACTACGAGAAACAATTTAAAATCAGCTGTAAGCATAACTCTACCTTCTTTTTTGTACCAAGTTGAGAACTTAAAATAAATATTGATAAATAAAAAACTTAGAATGAGAAGAAGAATTGAAATTCTTTTTGACAATTGGCTCATTTTTGCTTTGAATTTGATAATAAGAAATCGAAATTAAAAAATAGAAATTGAAGTTAAAAAACTACAATTTGAAAATATTGAGAAATAATTTAAATTACAAAGTGGAATGGGTATATTTAGAACTAATAAAATATGCAAAAAAACTCTGATCTATTCGAAGATTGCTGGTTAAGTTCTAGTATGTACGAGTATGTAGTCTGTAATAACATTAGTCATGTTCGGTTCTGCTTACTTAACTAGCTTTTGCTACGGATCTGTGATAAAGCTTATAAAAACATGTTATGAAAAATTAGCAGGAAAGAAAAAAAACACATTTTCCTTAACATCCCACTAAAGAGAACCTAGACCGAACAAATGGGAATAAGCATTGCTCTTAAAGATAAAAACAAGAATAGTGCAAATGTTTTTGTTTCAAAAGTTTCACTCGTACGATTTAAAGCCACATGATTTAATTATCTTCCTAAACCTATATTAGAAAACACCATATCTTCGTTAAACTTTAGACGTAGTGGTCGATGGACCAAAAGTTGTCGGTTAGACAGTAACTTCACGTCATCATAAAAAAATTAAAATATTATGTTTGTTGAAAGAAATCGTTTTACAAAAGATGATATTTGCAGCCCTTTTACTTACCGAAATGATATCACTATAATCTGTGCGTAATATATTCGGCTTAAGCCATTGTTCTAGATCGGCTTTACCGTAAAAACTGTCCACTATTATTCTGAAAAAAAGGACCAAATAATTAAATTTTTAATTTGTTCCAAAATTTCTCCCCAACTTACTGTATGACATCCTGTTTATGGGAGTATTGTAACGGTATAGCCTCCATATCCAAATGGGGACAAGCACTTAACCAACCCTCGGTGTCCTCCACCATATTAATCTCACGATCTTTGGTCATGCTGTGAAGAACTTCACCCAGATTTTTAGCCGCTATAAATTCAGAGATGCCAATGCTGTAGCCCTTTTCCCGTAATAGTGTGACCGTGTAAATGGAATTCAATGAATTCCCACCCAGCTCATAGAAGTTGCTATGCGGTGCCAGAGTAGCTCTAGTTGAACGACCAATGACACCGCCCACCGTTTCGAAAAGATCTTCAGCCACAGCTCTCAACTCATCGGGAACTTGGGAATAGTCAAAGTCCAGCACAATGCTAGAGTCGCCTTCATTGTTGTTGGCGGTCTCGTACTGTTTCAGAAGGGCTTGACGATCGACTTTGCCATTCACCAGTAGAGGCACCTGATCGATCAGCACTATTTGGGGTATCATGTAGTCGGCCAATTTGTCCGCAAGTTTGCCCTCCAACTGCAATTCCGTGAAGAGGGGCGAATCATCTCTTAGCTTGACAAAGGCCAGCAAAGCTTGATCCACCTCCCCGGCACGGTAGCAGAGAACGATGGCTTTCTCTACCGGCGGCAGTTCAGAGACATGTTTCTCAACCTCCGAAAGATCCACTCGATGACCGCGTATTTTGATTTGTGAATCGGTACGACCTTCGTAAACAATGAAGCCATCGGAAACGGAACCATAATCTCCAGTTCGGTAAATACGGGAATATTCTAGAAATCAAATACGAAAGCAAAGTAAATAATAAGTATTAGGATAATTAAGCACGTGAGTTGTTGAACTTACTCAATTCCACTGCCAAAGGATTCTCCACAAATTTCTCCTTGTCACGTCCATTGACATAACCATCGGCCAAGTTTAGGCCGGACACAAAAATCTCGCCAATTTCACCATTCTTCACTGGCCTATAATCGGAGTCCAACAAATATACGACGGTATTGCTAACCGGTATGCCGATCGGTACCCGATCGAGATGTTGAAGTTGTTTTTTGCTCTCGCACGTAAAGTAGGTGACATCGCCCATCACCTCAGTGGATCCGTAGAAATTATACAGAGCATGAATGCCCTCCTGGAAGTAGTCATAGAAATTGCTGGCCAACGATACGGGCAGAGGTTCACCCGAACAAACCCATATTTGCAGATTAAACAGGAGTTTACTCTCATTTTCGTTGGCACTGCGATTGCCGTCCAAATTCAGATACATCAAAAGCGACCGCAATAGCGTTGGCACCAAAACCAACCGACGAATTTTATATTTTTCCAGCAGTTCCACTAGACGTTCGGGATCTTTAGTAACGGCTTTGGGCACTACCAAAATGGCCAGACCTGTAGAAAACATTGGAGTTAACATTTTAAATCTAAGGAGGACTCACTTTCATGAAGTGACCAGCCTACTTACCACACAGTAGCGGTCCCCATAATTCAGCCACCGAATCCACAAAAGTTAGGGCAGTTTTAAACACTCCCACCGTTTCGTGTAGAGCGTAGGGAAATGTGGTCCACTGCCATTGTAAACGATTTAAAATCACCTCGTGTGGCAAACGAACGCCCTTCGGAATACCCGTACTGCCCGATGTATACAAGACGATGGCCAGATTACTGACACCGCTGCCCAACATTTCGGAAGCCCTTAAGTTGCCTCCCTCCAACTGCATTGAGTTAATGCTCAATTCCGAAATTCTTAAAGTCGTTACCACTGAACCGAATCGTGTCTTGTCCACACTGTCATCGTGCACCACCATTATGGGCTTTGACTCGCGCAGAATGTGCTGTATACGATTCGTGGGAAAACTGGGATCTATGGGCAAATAAGCAGCTCCCGACTTCCATATGGCCAGTAGTGTGGTGACCAAATCATCGGATGGTTGCATACAAACAGCTATAATGAAATCACCATCTCCATTCGGTTGCAAGAAGCGTTGTGTGGCTTCTCTCACCAAGAGGCGGGCACATTGATTGGCCCGGCGATTCATTTGCATGTACGACGTTTGCCGTGGCAACTGTTGTTGGACCTCGGCACTGTTGCCGCCGTCATTGTACTGGATGAGCGCGGTCTTATGGGAATGGTGTGAGAGATTCTCCTCGTAGATTCTGTGCAGCTGGCGTGGTATGAGCTCCTGTTGGCGTCCTTTGACAATCGATAATTTTGCAATGGTACCCATGTCTCAAGGTCTTCTAGTAATAATGAGAAAAAAGGGAAAATTGTTTATCTTTTGAAAAAGGTGAGCTTGTAGTCTTAATTTGTATGGTAAGGCTGAATTCCCACGTACGAGCAAAATTTAAATTAAAATAAAGAAATGTCGATTCAGGGCTGATCAGCACGTTGGGCATTACTAGAATTCAACCGGGCTTATTCATGGCACATCGTCCAACGGTAAATTTCAGTAATTAGCAATATAAATTTACAAACATAACAAACAAAGTAAGTGCTAATAAAAAAGGGTTAAAGATTTTTTTTTAAAACATCTTACTCACAAAATAAGTAATATCAAGTTAAACTGGACAATAACGGCCCATGTTTTCAAATTGGTCTCACATAAAAGTCCTTTCCGACTTGAGCCACAAAATTAACCTGATCACGATCAAATTTATGAGCGACCAAAAATGTACTCTGGTGAAACTGAATTGTATCGGTCCATATTTCTGTTTAGTCGCAACAGAATGGTAATTCCCGATTTCAGAACCAGAATTCCGATCGGACCATGTTTCTAAATAGCGCCGACGCAAGGATGCCTCCTGATTAAAGGATATGTTGCTCTAAAGGCCACATTGTGAAACCAATCTAGCTTTAATGAAGCATAGTGCGTTGTGTTCGACCTTTAATTATATCTGGTAAATTTTGGCCGGTCTGTTTTTTATATATACCCACGAATTATCTCTATCTCGCTATAGAAGTAACATATAAAGTCCGACCCTGTTCAAGCTCCAGACAGAAGCGTCGGAGGGAATCATCTTTTTTTGAGTATGAGTATGACATCTTTCTTCATGTTTTTAAACTGACGTAGGAGATTTTGCTACCTTCAATGATTCGGGGTATAGAGCGGTATTTAAGGGCTTTCTGTGTGGTAGGAAGTGTTGCTGCAGGCGAAATGACAGTCGTTCGAGACCATTTTTTATACAATCTTTTTTCGGTTATTCTTTTTTCTTAACGAGAAGAATAACCGTATCGTTGGCGGCCCACGTCACCATTTTCATGTGTATTAGAGATAAGAACTAAAGATTAGGATAGCCTTGCCTAAGGGTGCGCAGGCGACCATGAGCAATAAATAAAAAAATATTTATTTAATAAATACGTGCCTAACTGCATATGCATCAGAGATAATAACAAGAGTAGGTCGCGCATGCGGACAAACCTCACATTAATGGAAAATATGGTACACGAGTAGGTACAGAGAAAATGCTATGTTCAAACGTGAACACTGTGGTCCGAGCTAAACCGCATCGATACATTCGACCACTTGTTCCAACTGCACAGAGTTTTAAATACAAGTTTTTTTAAGAATTAAAAAAATGTTTTTCCTGTTATTAATTTATTCGAATTTCCCGGTAATGCAAAACATTTCAAAATTCGATTTATTTTTATTAAGAATAAAACATGGAACTAAAATTGAGGTATGTACTTAAAAACTAAAAACAAGAAAGGTTCATTTATAAAATAATAAGTAACAGCAGGTTTGGTTTACGGTTCGGCTTACAGACAAAAAAGTGATATGGTTTGGTTCCAAACCGGTTTGGGTTCTTTTTGCAACCCTGCCTCTTGCGCTGACTTTGCAGTAGCGCAACCTGTCGACCCAAATTTGCAGGACTTCTCATTAGTCCATCAGGGCCTTAAACTTTATTAACCCACTTGGCGCCACCGTCCTTTTAAGAGGTCCCGTTATTTTTCTTCTATTTCTTTGCCATTGCTTGATGCATTTTCAATATAAACCAAATACAAAAATACTTTTTTTAAAAACAAATATTTCGGCGCCAAGTGGGTTAAATTGTGTGCATCACAGCCGTCCTTTACGTTACCCCACAAAAGGATCTAACGCCGTGAAATTGCAGCGCCGAAGCGGCCGGGGTGGCTTATAATACGATTATCGAACTTGGCTCGTAAAAAAACAAAGAAAAACCGGCGGGACGTCTTGCTGAAGCCAATAATCGTCCGGTCATAAAAAATTGGTTTTTATGTCTCTCATGAGGTCGCTGATTTTAAATCTAATTCGCATTTTTCTCCATCAGCTCCAATTTTTATGTTCGTATTTTCGACTTTTTTCAAAAAATTATAAATTTTCTTTCCATAAGCTGATTTTTAAAATTAAAGATGTATAAGTAGTTGTTACCTTTGAAAAAAATTAATTTTTGTAATATCACCAAAAAATACCTGATTTTTTACACCAAAAAACAAAAAATTTTAATTTTTTTCACGTTCAAAGTTGATGGATTAGGAGCTAATTTTGCTTTTTATTAGCTTTATCGAATATCATATTAAAATAGCTTATTAAAACATGTATGTACGTACATTAAAATCGATTGAAAATTGAATGAGTTATGCTAAGTTCGGTGAAAACAGATTTTTCGCCTTTTTTGATTCTACCGATAAATAAATAGCACAGCAGCAAACACACACACACATAGATAAATGTTATGTCATTGTTCTATGCCAACAAGCCAACAATTTAAGACGAGCTCGGAGAGCCAACATTCCGGACGAAGAGTGGTGGAAAATTGGGTCCGGAAAATTGGAAAATCGTTGTCTTATTAAAATATAAAATTTGTATGTCCTAAATGGAAAACCCCGTACAAAAAACAAGTCACTTTTTCGTTAAAAAAATTTCTATTTGAAAAGAATAGAAACGATCGCTGACTTGAAATACATACTTCTAACTAAAAATAATCCCAATTTCGGATAGCTTACTATTCTATTTCCCGCCATGATTAATTTATGGCTACTTTTGTTGTGACAAGTGTTAACTTTCATTTAAATTAACACTTGTTTAATACAAATTAATCACCTAAAGACTTCCCCACTAGTTTAATGTGCGCACTAACCGCATTCGATTTGTTACAAATTTCGTAATACTTTATTTGGCAAAGTTGTTTAACGAAATTCCGTTAACGAGCGAACCAACCAAAAATTTACTACTGCTACAAACATTTTCAACACCTTTCTTTTGGTAAATGTTTCGAATTTATTAGGAATTGAGATTTTTGTGAACTGTATTGATTGAATTGTATTGGCGGTGTTACTCGTATGTGTAATTTGCAAGATTGCAGTAGAAACATATGCAAATATTAACGGGGAGATTTTATAACATAGGGCCCTCCGACATTAACAAGTGCGCATGAGAGTATAATGACAATTGCAAAGACATTTCGCACAACAAAAGGGTAATAATTCGAACTTTCCACATTTTCTTGTTTTGTAGGAAAACAACATACGCCGGACATCTCTACCTACTGTAATAATCTTGCAGTTTTCTCCTCTATTTCGGTTAAAATACATTTGAAACTATTGAGTTACTATTCTTTTGTTTAACAAGTGTGATATATGCTATAAATATTAGTTAACAGATAATCCAGTTTATTACATCCATTTTTCACTTTTCAAATCATTGCGGTCTGAAATTATTTCAAATTCTATTTATGCAGAAATCATTTGAATATTAATGGCCCATTTGCATTAACACTTTAAATTGCTTATAGTACGTCCACTTTTTGTATTAAGTTTGGGATTTCAATAGTTTCTCGATTTAAACCTCATTTCATATGGCTCTATTATTGAGGCAATAAATAACGCCAACCAAACTCTTGGATACTCGTACATGCTTTTGCTTGTAAATGTGATAAATATTTGTTTGTAAATTATATCATATCACATTTTATGCGCATTTAATTATTGACTAAAGCTTAATGAATTAATTAATTTGTTTCTATTTAACGTTGCTGCTCTCGCTCTCGCTGTTGAGTGGCTCGTTTGCCGCTACTGTATTGTGCTTCCAATTGCTGTGATTGTTTAGAAATATTAAATAATATTAATAATAGTTTTTAGCATTTCGAATATCGCATGAATATGGCCAGAATTGATCTTATACACACATGTACATACATATTAGGTAATTTATGGTGTTTCGGTAAATCATCCTTAGCAATCGGATGTGTATCTATTGTCTAACGTGATAAATGCAATGACACGAAGATAGAGATCTGCTTAGACCGACTGCATTGTCAACACGTTGCCGTTGCTTAAGGCTTGGTTTTAGATAAATTTAAGCTCATATATTTTTCTGTAAATGTTGATTGACTTTTTAAATCGACTATAATCCTCATTGGGAATTGTTCTGTTTTTGATAGTGTGTAGCAAAGTCATTGCGAATTATTAGAGACCTACTACTCGTAAAGTTTGGATTTTGAGTAGGATAGGTTAGGATTGATGTCTTGCCCGCTTTTAATGTTTTTTCCCACGATTACTTACTTTAACCCCTCACTATCGCATTACGGAACAAGGGAAAAGTTCTCTCAAATCAGTATGCCATGCAATTTATAAGTCTTATAAACACTAATCAGAACCTACTGTTTAACACCTGTCTAATATATTTTTTTAAGAGAAGTTTCTACATGGCTTAGAGATTAATCTCTTACTAATAAAGTCGCCGGCATTTACGAGGTTTGTCCCCGATTGCATATTTGTTATTATTTAAATTTAAAAATATTGTTAAGAAATTAACAAAAAAAAAACTGGTTTTACTTTCGAATTGTCTGAGGTCCGTTGAAAATTACATTTTAATTCGTGCAAAAAAGGCACATTTCTGTGAATATGTTTTGTACGACACGGTTTATATATAATTTTTAAAACCAATGGTACGTTAAAGTATAAGTTTTTAGAATATATGCCCATGTGCTGCATTTCGACTTGGCTCGAATGTGAATCATTTCCCCATTTCTGGTGTTCGCCATTCCGAATACCCAAAAAATAATGGGTATTCATTTCGACCTCATGTACCCTTGGGGATCGTATTAGAAATGGATGTTTACCCACTTTATAAGCATGTACACATTGAAAAAGTGACACATAGTCAAAAATTAATATGTTGTTCATTTACATTTGCAAAAACATTGTTCACATAAGCGTTTAATTAATGAAATAAAAAATGATAATTTTTTATCAACGAAAATCTTTTGTGCTCCATAGTTAAAAGATGCCATATTTTTAAATTAACTATAGTTTTAAAATGTTATTACTTTTTACTGCTTTTAGACAAACTTTCCTCCAATTGTTATTGATTTTATAATGTATTTTCAGAAAATTTATTATTATTATTGTTATAGAGGATGTTTTTTTAGACGTGTGGTTTTCAAGAAGAAAAAAAACGCATATAATTTTATGTTTAGCCAAGAATTTATTGTAAAGATAAAGGTTTGCCATTATATTTTAAAAATGATTTCCGGCAAGTGGCCGCCGCGGCTGGCTCCAATAAATTCCCGCCGAGAGACCCAATTTTCGACCACTTTTTGCAGCATTTGGGACCGTATGTCAACAATAACGCTTCGAATATTATCTTCAAAGGCATCAATCGTGTCGGGCTTATCTACTTACACAAGCGACTTCACATAACCACACCAAAAATAGTTCAGCGGTGTTAAATCACACGATCTTGGAGGCCACGTCACAGGCCCACGACGCTAGATAATGAGCTCACCAAAAGATTCCTTCAATAAATTGATTGTTTCGTTGGCTGTATGGCATGTAGTGCCGTCTTATTGGAACCAAAGCCGTCCACATCATGATCATCTAATTCAGGCACGAATTGCCATTAATCATGGCTCTATAGCGACTGTAACATTATGGCCGGCTTCATTTTTGAAGAAATATGGACCAATGATTCCCGTCGTCTTAACAATGGGCTGTGGATTTCCTTTACTTCAAATGCGACAATTTTGGTTATTACCGAACCCAATCAACCAAAAGTGAGCTTCATCGCTGGACAAAATCAAGTGACAGCTGTCAAAAATACCAACTCCGAAAAATGTGTGGCCAGATTGAAAACCACACGGTCCGCATCTACTACATAGTTAGGCCAGAACTAGATATCTGCCAGTTTGTGTTTCATAAAACGCGAGACTGTTCACTCAAGGCACGATAGATTATAAGACGTGTGCTCGGTGTAGACGTTCGCCAAAACAAATGCCTGCTGTACAACAACCGGTGAATATTTAATTAGGCTACAGCAAATTTTTTGGATTAAATCCCGCATAGAGTTGGTTAATTGGAATCGATTATGTCCGTAGTTTTCTCTTGAATGGTTTGAACGGCCAGTCAACGAAAGACATTTGTACACGTGATGAAACTAAAACTGTGCGTCATACTAGGATTACCTTGGCGCAATACATCACGCGATACCATCGGAAGACAAACTTGTCATAGAGTTGGAAAAGAGATATTCTACCTTTTGTTGCATTAGCTTATACACTTATAATTACTTAAATCTTAACACGACCTAGGCCAAGAACAGGTTATAGCGGAGTAATTTCTGTAGGCAAGCCCCTTCACTCTAAGTGTACAGAGCTAATGACGATTCCGCTCTAAAATTGCAGTTCAAATAAAATTAAATAAAAAAGTAATAAAAATAAACAGCACTCCTCCTATTTTGTCATTAAAACCAACTTACGACATGCTCGTCGATATGGCCGGCCTTCTCTCTATGTGTGCTTCTCGTATTCTTTTAGATGTTTTTACATTAATCTGAACTAGTGGCTTTTTAACCAACAAACTATGATCAATGACAGTCGGTGTATTTTACAGACTACCGGGCGGACAAGTTATTTTGCCATGCTGGTCTATAATTCTCGCATATTAGTAGACTGATCTTTGATAGATGTCTCGTTGTAATATTAAAAACTGTAAAAAAACTTCGAATCTATTTCCAAAACTGGCTATGATTTAATGCAGGAAATGAAATTTGTGGACATTTTGTGGTTGTTGTTTGTTCTTGGTGTAATATAAAATGTCATTATAACCATGGCCTTTGACAGTCGGTTTGCTTTATTTGTTAATAGCGTTTTAAATGAAATTATCACAGTATTTAATAAGCAAATAGCCATGGAGATTATGTAATTATTTTTAACGTCGTTATTGTTGTTGTTTTTATAACTTATGAATAAGGTTTTTATTTCATTGTGTGTTACCAGTTTGGAGTACGTATTTTTTGAAATATTTTTTATATTCGTGAATTTTGATAATTGCATGTCGCAACATTGCGTACAGAAAAGTAGACAAAAGGTAATCGTTTTGTCACTATGAAAAAAGAAGAGGTTTTGTTTTGGAGCAGTTGTTCTCGTATCTTGAGGAAAAAAATATTATTTGCTGCATTTGAAGGTTAGCTGAATTTCCAAATTTAATTAGGCAATTAGGTACTTTGATGTTTTCATTCATTCATCCATCCATTTATTCTTTGGGTCAACATTAGGGTGGTTCTTTTATGCATTGAAATATTTTTAGGTCAAGATTTCTACACAAGATCGAGGAACTGGTGCGTTTACAATTTAACGCCATAGAAAATCGTAACATCAGAGATTTTAAATTATAACATACAGAGAACAGTTATTTCGTTCTACAAAAATTCGGTTAGCAGGAAAACCCTGTTATTGCAGTCACCAAATGCTAATAATCTTTATGCAAATCGACATACCATAAGATAATAGCTGAGGTAATATGGTGGTACTGATAACTAACTGGTCGGTTGCACTAATGGATTAAATTGCAAATAATTGGTAATTAGAACGGCTGTTCGTTGGTACCAACGATTTATTGTTTCCAACGATTGATAAAAACTACAACGAGTTTCGTTCTGATAGTCATCTTGAATTGTTGATCCCAACATAAAAACAAAAAATTAAAAAAAATTAAATAAACCCTGTAAAAGATGGTACTTCAAGTTGTTCATTCTTAATATCCATTTGAACGGAATAAAACATATAAGTTTATGTCGAAATGGCGATATTACTCTAATTAATGAATTTTGTTTTTATTTTGATTCGCCTAAAAATTATTTAAAACATATAAGTTTATGTCGAAATAGCAATATTCCTCTAATTAATGAATTTTGTGTTTATTTTGATTCGCCTACAAATTATTTGACTAACTAATAAATTAACCCTTTAGTGAAGTCATACCCTGTTAAAAATAATTTATTTCAGTTCTGGCGTTCCATGTACTGAAATTCCATTGCAAAAACTAACATTCTGTTGCGCTTTTAGAGTATTGGCAGTACACGCAACCAAAATCATTTGCCAAACAATACAGTTTCGACCGCGAATCATTTTACCGTGTGTGTGTATTGGTCATCACTACCAATTGTAAGAGTCGTCAATCGCTATACTCTCTCGCCAAGGATTAACGACATAATTTGTTTATGTTTAAGAGCTTTTCAAATGCCTACACACTAAGAAAAAGTCGGTTTGAAATCATATCGAACTACAAAAACTTCCTTGGGCAAGAAGAAATTCTATAACAATCACCGATTGTTTACAATCATGACAAAAATTCGATTTGACATAGTAAAAAATGACAGCTACTGTCATAGGCAACAAACTTTTCTGGTACACTAATGGAATTATATTTGGATATATTCATAAGTTATCCATTTAGCTGTGACAAATAATAGTTTTGTATGAATTTGTTGGCAATAATCACAATTAATTTCGTTATAGTATCCAAAATTCGGTAGTAAAAATTAGAAACATGACAACAAAAATTAAAAATATTTTAAGGTCGGAACTTCAAAAGCAAAAGTGAAACTTTCATTTCGTCAAAATGTTTGGATTGGTTGTTGCAGTCGATCCTTTTGAGGTAATGTTTGACCATTATTTGGAAGATTTGGGCGGTATCGCGGTAATAGATTGACGAATGTTAGTTGTTAAATTCTTCTTTGTTAGGGGACAGCATCTGAGTGTTTAACATTATTCTCGCTGCGATAGCTGCAACCATGGTCTGCCATCGTGCAGGAGCCATTACCAAGCGGCGACCAGCGCCCATTAAGGCCAAATTCGTAGCATGCTAAATGGGCACACCTTCCCGTTGGTCAGGGACCGAGACCTATCTCTCCCCGCGATTTAGGTTTAAACCAACTATTTGCGTACAAACGGTCTTTGGCGCAGCCCCACAAAGAAGTCATACAGCGTCAAATCGCATGATCTTGGCGGCCAATTGACGTTGCCGAAACGTGTAACTATGCCATAATAAAGCTGCAGTGGCCACGTTGCCGAAACGTGTAACTATGCCATAATAAAGCTGCAGTGGCCACGTTTAAATCTCCACTTTTGTGGTAAGTTTTCTTTGGTTGCTAAGCAATCCATATTAGTAAATAACACTTCAGATGGCAGATATTTAACAATTGACAGCGTTGCCAGACCCCGGGTTTTAAAACCATGAAATACATAAATCGATATTAACGGAATGGATCAATATAAGTAAAGGCTTAACAAAATAGTGGGCCGACGTGTTGTGATAAAAGTGTTCAGTATCATGCCAGTTAACTCAAGTTTAACCCAGGGTAAAAACATTTACAAATTTCTCAGCAGCGGATTTTCACCTCGTAAATGCCGGTGACTTTACCAGTGACTTTAATCTCTAAGCCATGTAAAAACTTCTTTACAAAGAGACGGCTTTTAACAGTAGGTCGAAAGAAGAATATGAATTACTGATGTGAAAAAAGTTCCCCTTGTTCCTTAATGGGATGTTGTAGGACTTAAGTAAGTTAACAGATTCTTTAAGCAATTGTAAACCTAATTACTTAAAAACTGGACGGTGGACGTTTTGCCTCATGTGGCCCACATAACCTTCCGCATGGTAAAAACGGGCGATAAATGAAGTAAATTTTGCTGCCAATCCATGTATAGCGTAATTTCTAAGTTTTGAACGCATGGGCAGTAGTGGGCGTATAAGGTTCGGCCTGGCCCAATTTAGCTTCGCCTTTTTACATAATTTTAAAGTATTTTTCAATGTTGTACAGCAAGTTTATTGTAACAAAGTTTATATAGTACGACTGCTACTTCGTACAAGGGCTGTGTATATATATCTGCCCTTATAATGAAAATGCGAAAATTTATCATCAAAGATGGTTTAATTGTTTTTCACTTTTGCATGCGCTCAAACTAATTGTCGTAGCACTTTTTCCACTCCGATTGAGACACCTCCAAAACATGGTCTTTGAACGCTTTAACAGCATCTTCAAGGGACGAAAATCGTTGACCACGCATTTTTTTCTTGATGTGCGGGAATAAAAAGAAGTCATTGGATGTCAAGTCAGCGCTGTACGGCGGATGGACCATCAATTCGACGTTTTGACCGGTCAAAAAGGCGCTGGTTTGAGCCGATGTGTGAGAGCTCGCATTGTCATGGTGCACAATGATTCGTCTTCTCTTGTTCGTTTTTCGAATTTCTTCGAAGACTTCAGCCAAACAAATTGTGGTGTACCACTTAGAATTGACCATCCTACGTTGCTCAAGCGGAACAGTCGCCACATGACTAGTTTTGCCAAAGAAACCAGCGACCATTTGCTTCGAAGTGCTTCTTCCACGAACAACTTTCGTTAAATTAGGCTCGTCTTCGAAGACCCACATGGTCGATTGCTGTTTTGTTTCGGGCTCATACGCATAGATCCATGATTCGTCACCTGTGTCGATCTTTTGAAGCACCGCTATTGTATTTTTTCAAAATTTCTTTGCATCAATCGACTCGAGCCTTTTTTTGAGCTATTGTCAAATTTTGCGGGATCCAACGAGAACAAACTTTTTTCTTGTCGTGATACTCCCCGTCGAAAGTTGTGAAAAGTTATCGCACGAAAATGTTCACGAGTTAATTGATGGTCGTACGTCAAAACGTTCTGAGTACGTTTATGCTAAAAATGTCAAACTTTACAATGGAAATGTCAGGTGGCGCCAACATGTCAGGTGGCGCCAGTCAACATTAAAAATAATTTTTGTTCCAATTTTAATAGCGTATTCATGGTGGAGGGTGTCTAAGATTTGACTTTGCCAAACGTAATATCGTTTTTACATGTTTAATAAAATAAACATGTAAATCCGTATTACTCCTGAAGTATCCATATGTATTTGTACTATTGAGAATTTTTTGGGAGTTTTATATAAAATTGTACATTTCCATCAGGGATGCAGAATGAATCTAACCGTTAACCAGACCACTGTTAAAAAATTAATTTTTTTTTTAAATTAAAGCTATTTTTACATAAATACTTATCATGTCATGTAATATTTTAAAAATGTACCTAACTTTTTTTTTTGGATATTAGGTGCAAACATTATTTATATATATTTTTTTTAATAAAAATAAATTATATTAAAATTTTATTTTTGTTCCTATGATTCTTGAACCATTGAATTAAATTAGTACCACGGCTCAAAAGTATCCAAACACCATTTTTAAACCCGAACCAGAGTTAAGATCTCGTGTGAACCACTGATCCTAACCAACTCGACTTCTCAAATGGTTTACATTTCTAATTTAATTTAGTTCTGTTTAAACGCCAACTTACTTTACAACAGCTGAGCATTATTTCAACAAAGTTGATGCTCCTCTCAACTTGTATCTTTCGAAATTGTGCTCAGATATTTGCTATCTAAAATAGGAAACGAATAAATCTATAATGATTGACATTGTTGTTGTAGCCAACAACTACGGAATGTTTCGTAACAAAACAATGTTTCGCTTTCCATCGCGAATGGAGACAACATTTTTGAAAGGTATGAAATTGCAATACACCGCAAATATTTATAAATCATTATTATGCGATACGATTGTACGGTTGGTGCTGAATTAATTCCGCATACTCGTACTCACTCGAACATAGGAATGGATGCCTTAGAAATGGTGACAATCTCCAATTCATTCTCGCACGTTGCAAAAAGAAAGTTGATTGCACATTAGATTCCATAGGCGATTGTCGCCGGTGCTGACTCCCTTCTATTTTGATTAGTTCGCACTGCTCAATAATGTGTTTTTAATTTATTAGAATTCACTAACTCAATAAATTGTTTGAGATGTACTTATGTCATTAGTTTGCGATAGAGGGTAGCAGAAGTCATCCCATGAAACACAGCTAAGTATTAACCCATTCCTTACTAGCGTTTCCAAAGATCTAAAAATATTATTCAAAACGCATGTTATGCGCCGTCTAGGTGCGATGGTAAGCGTACATGACAATCGCACCCAGGTTCAAATCCGGATATATTTCAGCTACGGGTTTACTACCTCGTGCTGCATCGTAGACTTACGTAAGCCTTTCGGAGCCCTCTTTCTACATTAGTTCCTGATCACATCTGTAGTTTTGTACAACCGCTCATAAGAGGTTGAATCATTGGAATATTTTTGATCGGGTTTATCCTAGTTGGGCCGAGTTCCTAGTGGAGTATCTGCCTTATTTTATAATCCAGATTTTTATTTCTAATCCTTAGATTACTTAGAAGTATTTAAATATTGTTACACACATTTTATGCGGTAAATTTAAAAGTACTGAATGTTTTTGGACCAAATATTTTTTAATATATTTATTGATGTATATTGTATCCAAGAAGAATCTACTTATTCAAAATGTCCGCCTTTTGCCTTTACACACCCCTTAAGTCGCACTGGCCAATCGTCAATAGCTGCACGAACCTCGTCCATTGGCAAATAGGCCACAGCTCGAACCAAAGCAGTCTTAAGAGATCCAATGTTGGGGTATCTTTTGTGACAAACCTTGTCCTCTAAAACCGTTCACAATTTGAAATCCAATGGGTTCAAATCTGGACTGCCTGAGGGACATTCTTCAGGGGAAATAAACGCTGGCCAATTTGTTCGAAGCCAGGCCTGGGACGTTTTAGCCTTATGGGCCGGCGCAGAATCCTGCTGGAAAGTCCATGGCTGGTTTTGGAGCAGGGAATTGTTAAAAGGCTTCACAACAGCTTCCAAAACGGTTTCTTGGTCAACTTTGGCCGATGTTCTGACTCCTTGTTCGCAGAAATGCCGGTCAGGGACACCATCTTAAGAGACACCCCACCAAACCATGACTGAAGCTGGGTGATGACCCTTTTCCACCCTTGGGATCAGCTCAGATGCTTCCTTAGATGACCGCGCATACACTGTATAATTTTGCTTGTTAGATTTTTCCTGAACGGTAAAATTTTTTCATCGGTGAACAAAATTTTACTGTGCAAGTTATCAGCGTGCTTCACCAAAAGATGTCCCGTATGTCGTTTGAAAGCCCCAAGTCTTTTTTTAATGATTCGACTCATGGACTTTTGCGTGATATTCATTGCTTCTTGTAATAAATTATTCTTTTCCTAAAAATCCTGTTGTAATTAGTTATTTAGAACGATTTAATAAAATCGGAGATATATCACTAAACAATAAAAATATGGTTTTTGCGGAAAAAGTATTATTTTGGGTTTTATGTTAACAATAATGTAATTGCTTATTTTCATAGCAAACTGCTTAGAATTTGTGTAACTGAAATATTTTTCATAAACAAACCACTTACGATTTTTAAACGGTTTTTTATATTGTTAAATTAATCCTATCCTATTATAAAATCCAATTATTATTTAAATTTAATGAGTTTTTAAATAATTTTCTTCATAAAAATTTATTGTAGAATAAAAATAAAACATAACCCAAATAAAAAATTTTGGACATCATAGTAGTGGCGTGTGAATCATTCTATGGTTGTGGTGATCATACTTTAATTGAACTCGAAACATACTATGGTTTTAAGGAACACCAGATGGTTGTGGGGATCATAGTATGTTTGAGTGTGACTCATAATCATACTATTGTTGTGAGGATCATAACATTGTTGTGCTACATCCACATACCTAATAATTGTATGATGCTCTCCGAATATTGTTACCACAACCATACTTTTTTTCTTCGTGTTTTCTCAATTTCACTGTAAGTGCATTTAAAATTTCACCTGGTTTAAAAAGGGAATATTTGTCGCATTAATATTTTCTAGTTGGACAATATGCCGCCACTAAACAATTATGAAATCAAGCAAATGGAATGAGTAGAAATGGCTGTAGTTTTTTTTCTTCTCAATTTTGTTTCTTTGTGACTGGTAATCGCAGATACTTCGAGATTTTGTTGTAATCTATTTAATAACTTGTATAAGCTGTCAGCTCAACGATAAACGACTACATCTTTCGTTGGTGACTTTCAATGCTACCAAATCGAAGTCGAATTAATGCCTTCTGATTTATTTTTATTTATAATACAACGGCAAGCCAGAAGAATTAATACGAGTAAACATAAATTGAATTGAAACAGTTTGTACTTAATACTTATAATATTTTTAATAAAACTCTGTTTTCTTTAATATTTATCTTATAATTGCACCAACAATAAAGTAACTGCATGAATATCGAAGTGGGCTTCTAATCACTTTTCTAGGATTTTCCCAAGCACGTTCTTCGCTATGCAATGCAAACGTGTAGAGTGCGCATACCTTCGAGTTGTACAATCTGAATCAATCGGTAATTAACCTTTTATAGCAGTAATCTATCTTAATACTGAAATCATGTCTTATTCAATTTTAATTTATTTTCTTAATGGCCAAAGATATTGAAATCTCGATGTGCTGCGCCGGCGCAGGCTGTTGGGTAGACATCAGTTGGCCACTGCCAGCAGATCCAAGTTGTTTAGACTGCAGAAAACGCTGCAGAGTTAATCACCTCATGTCTCGGGGTGTTGTTATCTTTGTGCAAATGTGTGAAGTGTTTCTTTTTTCTAACTTTTCACAACAAAGACGTTGTTAAAAATATTATCTTTCAAAAGTTTAGTAGCAAACTATCTTTAAACATAATAATTAAGGTTTTGCGTTTGTGTTCTGTCGTTGTTTCAGGGGCTCTGCAGCAGCGGTATTTTTTGTTGAACAATATCAAGGGATCTGAGTACTTGGGTAGGCAGAGAAACGGAGCCACTTTATATTATTGGGTTTTGATAGTATGGTTCAGCATTAAATTTGTCTACTCGTAAGTGACCAGTTGGGCTGTGAATGTCCCTCAACCGCAGGGGGCGAATGGGGTACCTGAATTCTCTTAGGCAACCCCAGACCTAACCTGGAAGATTAAAATACATCAGCGGATAGACTGAGATGCTTGACCGTGGCATAGAACGAATCTAGCCTGTCTTGCTAGAAATGTAGCCAGGTGCAAAAATAGAGAGGTGTAAGATGGTCCCCAACCACTCACCAAGAGGTAAGTGCCTACACAGCAGATCCTTACGTTAGTAAAATTCTATTTAATGATCCACTAACGATTAAGGATCCACTAATATTATAAAGGATCCACTCTACGTGTTAAGGATCCACTAATATTCTCATAAGTACTTTTTTCTAAATGTGTCCAGCTTCCACTACGTCTTATACCTAGAACTATAACTAGCACCTAATAAAGATTCTCTGTTGAAAATCTTCTAACATTTTTTAACATAGAAATTATGTTATTTTACAAACATTTGATGATTTAATATTCTTGAATGTTGTCCCAAACATATTATATGTCTGTGTAGACCTAACACGCTGAAATACAAATATTTAAATGTTTGTAGCATGTTCCAAATATATACGTGCCGAAGTTAAATACCCTCCATCATGGAATTCGCTCCAGTTAGAATATTTTGTCAGGTTTGTATGGGCGTTGCCACGCCCTCTTGGCGAGTTTTAAACCAAAAAAGTGTAAAATTATTTTCTTGCCATTGGTTCCATTCTCGTTAATTGTATAACGGCTTTATAAAGGTGGAGTGGCACCGCTTACTTTTCCACCAAGATGTACGAGTATTTTGATCTATGTCTTTATCAAATGATCCAAAAATCATCGTCATATCTCTAACAGTTCATGAGATATGGCTTTTCTAAGTTTACGGTTGTGTGGGCAGTGCTACGCCGATTTTTCCAATCCCATACAACATTACCCGGCGGTTGGTAACAATGTGAAAGCTTCGTAACAATCGGAGTTGGTAGTGGTGATATACATTTAAGCACATCAACACACATTTTTGCAACATTTCAGCCATATAGCTTCAATAGTGCGACCTGTAATTTGCATTTCACAGAAAAACATACGGACTTGGCTAGATCATACTAGAGTTTTACAATGATTCAGTATATATAATTTGTGGGATCTTCGAGGTATTGCAAACGGAATGACAAAATTGTATTGGATCGGTATAACAAATGTATTGGAGCCCTTACATATTTTTCCGCTGGGCACAGTTAAATAATATCTATTTGTGTAAGAGGGTGAAAGAGAGGGAGTAGGGAAAGAGGTAGAAAATTATAAAAAATAAACTTAAGTGTAGATTTGAACTCCAAATACTTGTATATAATCAGTATTCTCTGTAGACACTGCAACACAACCAATTCAAGCTAAGCGGTTTTTCGAATATCTGAGGCTTGATAATAACCTTCCCCATAAACGAAGAACAAAGGTATGGTTGGGGTGACAATATTCAAAGAGCACCAAACTAACAATATGATGATTCTTACAACAATAGTATGATTTACACACAGCCATACTATGATGCCCACAACCATATCGCGGCTCTCACAAACACAACCATACTATGATTTCCACAACAATATTACGATTCACACTTAGCCATTCTATGATCCCCACAACCATTTTATGATCCTCACTTCCAGATTATGTTGTTGTTCAGTAACAGATATTTTTTCAGTTATTTAAAAAAATATAAAATCAAAAATATTAGAAGTGATTTGTTTTCTATTTAAAAAAATTAATATCAAATTTTTAAAAAAAATAAAATCAAAAATATTAGAAGTAATTTATTTACTAGTAGAAAAAATCCGTTTACATAAGAGTAAGTGTTTAATTTATTAAAAATATTTCGATTATACAAATATAAAGCCTTTTGGTTTCTAAAATTCTAATTTAAAGATAAAAAGCACTATTATTGCGCACTATTCGTTACAAAAACACTATTCTAAATACCATAATAAAATAATAAATAAAAATTACTATCATACGTTATGATTGCCCTTAACATCGTATTGTTAACATAAAAGGCGAAAAACAACACTTTTGTCGCTTCAGCGATATTTAAATCGTTGCTACAACCATATTATTATTAAATTTGGCGATAATACTATTGCACAAGGGGTATCAAACTTATTTTTCGCGTCTACGTAATGTTAGCTTCATAACAAGCTCCCCCTTATTATTTCCCAGCAAAACGAATAACCTTAAATTTTGGAGTCGATCATATCTGTAAAAATGCTCGTACCCAATAAGGGTCTGTAAGGAATTTGTACTTCCATAGACTTAAATAAATAAATAAACATTCGTAGTGTTTTTTTTGTACACCATGTGCGAAGGCATATTTCGCATATAACGTATTTGTTCATTTCATCTCATGTCGTACAATAAAAACTATTTTGAATATTATTTATGGTATGAAATTATCGTTTTGTATTATTCGTTTATCGTATATTTTTTTGTTAATGCAATAATTGAACGACCGTCTGGGTGTTTGTTTTCAAATAAATATTTATAAATGGAGTGTTCTGAGACATTCACGATTGTTTTTGAGATTACCGTTATATTTCTAGAAGAATATTTATGTGATAAATGTATTTGTTTGCGTAATTTAGAATAAATATTAAAAAACTTATTAATTTGTTTTAATTATATCCTACTATAGTTATAATAATTTGAACTTATTTTTTTTCGTTGAAAAAAACAACGTTTTTAATATTTTGTTATGTTAATTGCCCAACTAGAGAATAAGTCATTTAATGTTTCAGTTATTAAAATGCATTCTTCATTTCTACATTAATTTTCAAATATGCTTCCTGAATGTAAATGTGTGTTTCTCTTAAACGGTTGTGATTTTAATTTGACTGTTAGTATATATTTCTATTTTGCGGGACAAAGTCTTCCCGCAAATTCGTCACTATTGTTAGCACAATAATATTATTACAGCTGCTTCAGGTTACGTTTTTGTACTATAATTAAAAATGTATTAATAGAAATTGATTATGTATTTGTAGAGATACTTTGGATATTAACAACGCCTATTCATGCGGTCAAGGTTTTTCCGGCTAAGAAGTTTAAATTTATTAAAAAATGTATAATTATGTAATTAATTGTTACACTTTTAAAACATTTTAGTCTCCACAGTCTTAGTATATTTAACCTACCCTAAATTTGATTAAAATCAAATGATATTTTCATTCTTCGCTCGGTTATATCCTAAATCGCAAAAGAAGGGAAATATAGGAACCATGGGCCGATCACCTTAAATTAAAATAAGCATAAAAAGTATTGACATTTGATGAAATTTTCTCTTCTTAAGTCGGTTTCACCCCAAATCTTAAGGTGCAATTGAGGGCCATACAAAAACATGGAACGATTCATTTTTGTACAGTGTTTATGGCTGCAAAATAGGTTAGGCCGCGGCCTATAATTGTATTGAGAATACTTATACATATAAAAACATGAATTGATCTTGTCGATGTTCAATAATGTTTTTCCTGTGTGCATAGAACACAAATAACACAGAGTTGGACCGTTCTGGTTTATTTTCTGCAGTATTTATCTAGTGTGCAAAAAAACTGAACTTGTCGGGACTTTCATTTGTATGGGGCTTTATCAGAATATTTACTGATTTCTTCTAATTTCAATTGCTGTGTAAATTCATACTGATAGGTTTCAATTAGCGACATACACTTCAATTACATTAATAGAAGTCAATGTCTAAATCGACTGAAAATTATTCCTAATCATTCGCTATACACTTTAGTACAGGTTATAATGATATAGTGTTGATGTTTGCAACAACCTAAAGGAATTGAGATAGATCCCATGTTCGATTCAGAATCAAACTGATTCCATTGATCTATGCTGTCTGTACGTCCCACCGTCAGTTCATATATAGTTGTAATCAAGCACAGGTCCTGGAACATTATTCAGGTTCAAGCCAACGGCACTTTTGGAGTTGGTCAACATCGTTTTACGTTTTGATAGGGTTTTCCTACAAAACCTAGAGATCAAATACACTCTTTTCTGGTTAAATTAGACTATACTGTTTTAAACTTTCTAACACCCCTACACAAAGGTCCTTTCCGCTCAGCACCTATAACCAAACCCGGCTAAAAAGATATCGGCTACCACAAGCGACAAAAAAGAACCTATGGCACAATAAGGAGTGTAGAGTCTCAAAATATCGTACCAACATAGCTCACAAGGCGACACGAGTCGCGTTCGAGCGATATCGAGAGTTGGAAAGGGAGGATCGCTTTTACGAGGAAAGAAGAAATAAATAGAAAGTATAGGAATTTCGAGTTGTACGACACCAACAAACGACGCTTCACAATTTTATGGAGAGTTTGTTGTCACCGTAAAGTGTGCTGAGGATCTGCAAAGATTTTTTTCCAATTTATTATGGGTGGAAATTATAATAAAATTTGTTTGACCAAAAAAAAAGTTTTAATTTTTATGCTGTTTCAGTCTAATATATCTGCTGCCACAACTAACTTAATTACATTTAAACTTATGTAATTAAGTTAGTTGTAAATTACGTTTAAGTAGCTATACTTGAAATTCCAAAGCAGTGAGATAGTAAAGGTGACTATCATAAAATATTTGTGCATTTAATAGTGCAGGACGATGTTTGGACTGTTCATATCTGTGTACAAAAACCTTCCCTTTTTTCAGCGGCGTCTGTTCCACCACATAAATACTTGGGAATGTGAGAGAAAGACTACTCCAGTTCGGATTCGGCTTTGAAAAATAGGGCCAGATAAGTGATTTTAAGAAGTTTATAGTAAACAACTCGCTTAATTAAGAAGCTTATAAACGTAGTGACTTCTTTCCTTTCTGGACCTAATGCCCTGATACCGCTTGTAAAAGTCAAAGCGACAACTAATGGTACACTAAACTCGTAACTCTTGGTTGAAAGTAGTTCATGTCGAAGCGCCATCTGTTTAATTATGTGTGGCACATACTGACACTCTTCTAGAATTATGGTCAAGCATTAAGTGACATTTTATAAAATATTCGCTGCACAACGATAAAAAAACATTTATTTATAATAAGGAATTCGTTTTTTTTTGCTGCAGAAAGAAAAGAATAAAAAAACAATAACAAAACTTAATTACTCTGTTTGTTTCCCCAATCATAAATAAACGATTTAAAAAATACAAAGTTGGAGTTGCAATTGTTTTTACTCGAGTTCTGTTGGTCGCTTAGTTGGTTCTTTTTATCCAGAACAACTATTACAAATGTGATCACTTCAAAGTAATTCACCATTAAGTTATTTTTCGCTCTGAGTTGGCTATTGTTGTTCCAATCACTTTGCTGACTACTGAATATTGACTTGTGACGACGACGACAACGACGTTGATGACCAATTGCAATGTCAGTCCGTACCACCAGATCCAAAACGAAATATTCACCGGCAATAATGATTATTTGATATTTACTACGTCTTAGACGCTGCTAAAGACACAAACACACCAAAGGGAAGGAAGAACGTCATTTCCAAATAATGCTCGTATCGTAACACAAACGAAAAGTGAAGCGAAGCTTAGCAAGCGCGCACAGCAATGAAAAACGACTACAAAATATGAAAAGATAAATTTGCTGTGTTCTTAAATTTGATTAGAAATGACCAATTAATGAAGTAAACACAGATTATGGGTCGTTGTTCAGATAAACCGAGATACACAGATACTCGTGTACTCATAAACTCTTGGATACGATCTTTACAAACACATACTACATCATCTGGCCATTAAATTAATACAGAAATGACTTGATAGAATTTGCTGTAGTGCTCTTTCAATCAAAATTTTCATATAATTTTAAAAGATTCATAAAAATTATAAAAAAAATCCATGGATCTAGTAAATAATTTATACCAAATAAAACAACGTAAATAAAGCGCAAAAAATGGTACGTTTTTGGGGCCCTTTTGGATCATGTGTCCGTCCTATATGTCTGCCAAAACCTTGGGATTCGTAGCAAAATGTTCTATAATTTGAGTAAACATATAACCATTTTGAATATAAATCGCACGTTTTGCCCATCCAGGTCGGTTTTTGCGCTACATGAGCCAAAAAGTCCAGTAACTATTCCCTTTTTTGAGGTATTTAGAGCGTCACACCTAAAAGTACCCATTTTAACCACTGTTCGTTCGCAAAAAATTATTATTTGCTTATCTCATACGAGAACTTAAAAAAATACTTTTCAGCGAGGTACCATAAGTCCTTTAACGGGAAACTTTTTTCTTCCTGTACCGATTTCTCTCATTTAAAATTCCAAACAGCTTATGACCAAAAGCCATGTTCATGGAAAATGTTAGGATACTAGGTTGATTTGTGTAACCTCTTTCATGCTTTCAACAGACACACCGACGGATAAACGGTCAGGGCTAGATCGGCAAACAACTTTTTCGAGAGCAATAATTTATATTTCTTATAGGGCCACAGATAACAATTTCATTGTGTTGCAAACGAAATGAAAAGTTTAATATACCATCCATTGAAAATGTTATAGAAACTGGAAATAACTTTTTTAATTTCCCTAACATCCCATTAAGGATGAAACCTGCTCCTCTCAACGGAACCTTTCGCTTTAAGCCGCCTCGAATGTCTATTGCTATTTAAAACTAAAGTTGTAGATGCCTTGCCAGCACTTGGGGGGGGGGGGGGGGTGAAAATCCGCCACTTAAAATATTATATGTTCTTAAACAGCTATGAACCTGGATTACTGGTATGATAGTCGCGCACACGAATGTTTCTTTGTATACTTATAGTTCGTATTAGTTTTGTGTGACTCAAGATGTAAACGAATAAAATGACAATACTGGTTTTTAATTAAAGCAGATCCAAAACTAGAGCGTTTTTTAAGGCAGACGGTGCGACAATTGCATTATAACGTTATTGTTGATATAACGACAGTTGTGTGTGGGGATGACATCCCTTTGCCGAAGAATTGCTGCTTCGGGTCAATCCAGTCCATATAACCAACTGTTGTGGGATGGCAGTGAAAACTAGCTTCGGTGTAATTGAACTATTAAGAAACTTTCAAATCATTCCAAAAATAATAAAAACACGCTTATGTGTTGGGATTTAGAAATTATAAAAGTTATAAAATCCAATTTTAATTTCATAACTTTCTTTTTTGGATCGAAATATTAATTCGAAATATTACATTTTCCGACAATTTGGAACAGTTTAGCATTTAAAGTTTGTTTTTCAGTAATTTAGTTTACTGTTGTAATTGGTTGGCCAGGTACTGTATATTTCTGCAGTCTGGCAATTAATCGCCTAGAATGCCGTACAACTTTGGGCCATTAGCCTTGCTTCTATGAACTGCGATACTGCAACTTTAGCAAGTGTCATTATAACTTGCAATTTCAGTACGAACAGTTTTTGTTTTAATACTCGTATCCAAGCCGTTATTTGGCGTTTTGTTGCAGTGATTTCTGGTTTCTACGAGTACGTTAGCCACTCGAGTCAAGAAACAAGGTCTGTTTAATCTTGCGCAATTTCAACACTGCTCAAAAGCCCAAATATGCAATTGCAGTTCAACGACTTGCTTGGGAAATCGCAAATCCACTCGTTGTGTAGTTGCGAATAGACACTCAAGTCTGTAGTAGCGACATTCAAAATGCTTCCGAATTCTGTGTGTATTTTCGGAAAAAGTTGATGTTTGTACAAAACTTGAATTCATAAAAAACAACAAGCAGCAAAACTTGAAATGTTTTTATGTGGATATACAAATAAAATGTGGTATTTTTTCGAAACAGACATTTATTACAAACGTATTTGATTTCGATTTTATTTTTGCGTTAAAAACCTAGATTTAAATCGGTGTTTACATTCCACGCTGACTATACCTCTTCTTAGGTTCAGTCAATACAAACTTCGAGTGCAACTATTAATAAATTAAGACAAATGCTGTCAATGTAATTTAAAATTAAAAATCTTTTTTAAACTCTTTGTAAAAGCCCAGCAAACCAAACGTTCAAAATCCGGTCATGATTCTTTACGACAATCGGCAAAATGTTCCGATTTCGGATCAGAATTCTTGCCGAGTTCGTAACGAAAAACATATGAGAGGGTTGAGACGAATTCTGAACTACTTCTCTCAAAAAAAATCCTCAGACCAACCGAACAGAATTTGTAACGATTTCGAAAGAATTCTCGATAGAGTTCAGATATGTCGGCAGTTTTGGATTACTGGGTGGTTTATTAACGAAAAAAAATTCGTTCGATGATACTTTGCCCTATATCACTGCAACACATTTTTGGACTTTCATTTGCGGGTGGATGTTTTTTTTTAAAATAAAAGACTTAGGTTGTTATAGGGTCAGAATATATAATACGTTGCTAAAATATTTTTTTGATCAAAAAATATATAAAACGCTTCTTTATAATCGTATAAATGACTGCTAACATTTGCTTTTTGGGGAGCATTTTTTGGCTTTACTAAAATGTTTTTTGTTGTAAAACGCATTGGTCGATTCGTCAGAAATTTGAGTAATATGAAAAAGAACACTACCATCTATAGTAGGCCGTTAACTTTTAATTTACACATTTTTTACATGTTTTATATTTTTTTCTAAAAATAATTTTAATTGTTCTAAAAATTCGTAGTCACCGTTTTTTTAAATTTATCCAAAATTGCACATTAGTTTAATAAATCGAAAATAGTAGTTAGATTTTTGGGACCGCCATAATTACGAGTATTGAAGTTTAAGACAAAACACTGACAAAGATCGGGATTTTTTTTAAATTAATTTTCTTTTTGCTATTGCGCATATGTCTAAGAAATCCAAAACAGTAATTAGATTTTTGGAACCGCTATAATTACAGGAATGCAAACCATTTCAGTATTCGAATTGGTTGAGTTCAGCGGTTTAGAGCTGGTATGAACCACTGGTTCGGTTTTGAAAATGGTTTTTAGGTATTGTGGTTTGGTTCAATGGGTCAAAATTGGTTCATAACTCGAAGGACCTATAATCTGTTTTGATCTAATTTATTTTTATTAAAACCGAAAAATGCAATTCAAGCATTAAAACATTAACAAATAAATTAATACGTAACATGCAGATATGTGTGTATTAAATGGGGTCGATTTAAAAATCGCCCAAGTGACAAGGGAAACCTTTTTTTAGGGATCAAAATAAGAAACTGTGTCCGAGGAACCATACCTCTAAAACGAATTCTGATACCCCGACCTTTGACCCGTAGGGTCAAATTTTGAAAAATTGTACTTTGATCCATTTAGAGTGGCCTTATCGAGTCCAAATGTATGATCGACCCCAAATAACTTTGGAACCCCATTGGGGGGTTCCTCGTTCAAAAAAATCACCATTTTTGGCACGTTACATAAAAAAATCAATATTTTTCTCTTTAGAAATGTATTTAGTCAGAACATGTAACAATGCAAATAAAGAAATGAGTTTAACTTAGTAATAGAAAAGAAAATAAAAAAAAATATTGTTTGGAGTCTTCTTTGCTTTTAAGTACGGGTCAAAAGTCGGAAATCAAAATTCATGTTAGAGGTGTGGTTCCTCGGGCAAAGTTGTTTATTTTGATCCCTAGAATACGATTTTCCTTGTCACTTGAGCGATTTTTTTCCTCCCAACAAATCGACCCCCCCCCCCCCCCCTAATGTGTATGCCTTTAAAATATAGCCTTCTAAGCATTGAATTTTCATATGGACCGCCGTTGTAAGTTTTTTTAGAGTACACGACTATCATGCCAGTTAAACCAGGTTCAAATCCGGTTAAGAATTTTTAAAACTAGTTCAGTAACCTGTCCCATCTGGTAAATGACGGCGACGTTACAATTTAGAGGTAAATCTACAAGCCCTATGTATAAAAATTTCTTCATGTATAAAATGCCTTCACCGTTCGATTAAAAAGGCTGATTTGAGCGAAGTTTCCCGTTTTTTTCTAACTGGAAAGCTAAAGAATTGTGCAGTTTACCCGAAATTCCTATACACAATGGCTGACAGCTGTACAGCGAATAAACAACTGGTGCAGTGGAGTGTTGTTTCGAACAGGACCCAAAACAGTAGGATAACCATCAGGAATGATACACTCAGTATGCACTTCTATGATGAGCCGTGTATAACGAGTTAAGTGCAATGAGAATAGGTAATTTATAAAGTTTAACCCAAAAATATTTGTTTGATACAAAATATAATCACAGTTTATTGACAAACGTTTTTGATGTTTCTTTTTTTAAATTTTATTTGGAATGTTTATGTGATTTATACACATAAATTGAATTAATTAAAACTTCTTTGTGCTCCAATGTTACAGAAAATGATTGCGATATGTTAAATTAATATAATAATGTGTAAAATAACCCAAAAAAAAACCTGATCGATGAGAATAGAGTTGTGGCTGGTCTATGGTCTACATTCCAATCAATTCCAAATTTGTTAATGTGCAACATTGTAACATGCGTTTGCATAGTTCATAAATTATTTTTAGTTGTTAATCCAAATACAATTATTAGTGTATCAGAATGTGCGTTCAGAGTGCGTATGTTTAATGTTTAAATATCTGGTTTCGGAGTTTTTGCGGTCAAAGTCTACGAACGGTTTTAAGGTATTCTAAGAAATTATTTTAAACTAAAGTCAAAGCTAAAAATCGTTTTTGACAATAATTTGAGGCTGTTTAAAAATACTTTATTCTAATTTAACAGTGCCATTTCCAACTCATTATTGCCAATTGCGTAATTTAAGAGTGTCAATTTCATTTAAATTCTACTGTACGGTTAATTGAAAATGTTTCAAAACCGTCACTTCGAAGCGGGTTAAATCTGAAGTCGTTTGTATTCCGCATTTCAAAAATAATTGCAACTGCGTTGAATTGTTAGTTGGCCACTTAGGTATTCTTAGATTATTACATTTTTTTAAAACGCACACAGAGAAAAAATTAATTTTAATTTTCCTTATTGAGTTTTATTTAATCAACAGTGGGAAAAAATTATACAACTCATATCAAAGACTAAATTAGTCTGTCTTAAAGAACAATAAATGATAGAAGAACACTATCCTTTACGCGTACAGTGATAAATAGTTGGTGAACAAGTTAAAACGTCGTTAAATTCGACCTGGCCCTACTCGAATAAAGCCTATATTGACTAGTAATCGCTAGTTTTGACCATGCGGGAGGTTTTTTGGACCACACGACTATGCCCTTTTTTAAAGTATTAAGTGGCTTATAACGAACAAGATAAGAATTTTCGTTGTACACACTACATGTATGTAATCTTGATGTTTATTCGGTTCTGCGTACACATGACCATAAATATGATTACATTATGGTATAAACAAACAAAAAATTGCCTATAAAAATTAAGTTCGTCGAATTCTACTTATATATGTACATCCACCGTATTAGTTACATTAGTCCGTCCAATATCTCTGTCAAAACTTGAAATAATTTCATAATTTCTTGGGCCATATGAACCGAAACGTCCAGCGACTATGCCCAATTTTGAGATATTAAGTTCTCCGAGGGTTATTTTACAAAACAATTATGATTAGTTGAGCAAATACCTAAAGAAATGTCCTTTGTCTGGTGTAACCAATAGTATTTTAAAGGGAAACTTTTCCCTTTTGTACCATTTATGATTAGCCAAAATTGCAGGTTCTTAGCTTATTTCCTCTGGCCGCTATCATGTCTCAGATTTTTACTACGATCAATAATATATTTACATTATAAGGTAATCCAATCGAGGTGTTGCAAACCGAACGACAGTTTTCGTATACATAGGAAAAATATATTTGCTTGCCATTATCTTTATCTATTTTGGTTTCCATTCTGAACATAAGTCAGTTATGCAAATTACTAACTAAAAAAAATAACAAAAATGATAGCTCAAAAATGTTTAAGCTTTTTTCAAACGGAAAAAAAGGATTCTTTAATGTTTAAAACACCCTGATTTTATTTAAGACAACCTATCTAAAATGATATAAGCTGGACCTTGGAGAAAATGTTAACCCAATAAATATACACAGAGATGAGATTTGTTGCCACAACCGAATTTTGGTGGTTGCATGTACTATCCATGTGTTCCAATGTTACATCCGAGTGTTGATTGTACACATCAATTTTCGGTAGTTGAAGTTTACGGTTGAAGAAAACAAGAATCGGCAATCCTAACAGATTTAGATAATTATTGGAACTAAATTTGTACATGTATTGGTTGTTGTCATAGATTTTTAATTATAAGTACTTCTTAAAAAATATGCAATGGATTACAATGGATGGAATGGGAATGGATATATGTTTTGAAAACCATTGTAGGTATAGGTATATAACAATATTTATTTTCAAGATTTGGGTAGCCGAAAAAATGGTCAACACCAAAAAAAATTTGGTTGTTGTTTTGAATAATACTCGTAAAGAGGTCTATCTATGGCGAAAAATATAAATATATCGGAAGATCCATCTAGAGGTATTTTTTCAGAACAAAAAAAAATATATATGTATAAAAATTCAAATCAAGTGTGGAATCTTTATTGGTAATTCGAAAGGACATTTAATGGCATATATTTTTTGAATATAATTTCCTTCAAATGTTGGCCGAAACTACGCCACAGGGTTTCCATTCAGAGGGTCCAATTTTGGATGACTCCTTCGAGCATTTCGACCGATATGGCTTTAATGACACGCGTAATGTTGGCTTCGCAAACCTAAATCGTAGCTGGTTTGTAAGCATACTCGTAGATTTTGGACTTTACGTAATCCCAAAGAAAAATGTCACTCGATCTAGGCGGCCAACTCACCTGCCCAAAACGTGAAATTAGCTGCTTTTCGAAATGACCTCTAAATAGATCAATTGTTTGAGCAGCTGTATGTCGAGTGGCACCGTTCTGTTGAAACCAAGTATCGTCAAGATTACGGGCTTCAATTTCAGGTAGCATAAAGATCGATATCATGGCGCGATAGCGAGCACCATTCATGGTTACGTTCCGGCCATCATCATTTTTGAAGAAATATGCTTATAAACTAGAACCGATAAAATGTTACAGGGTTTATATGTTTATGTTGGAATAACCAATATTATGTTTCAACAGCCAACTTAACAGGGTTTGGTAGTTATGAAGAACTAATCTGTTGTCACCACCAATCATTGGTGCCAAAGTATTGGTGCAACTAACCAATTGTGATGTACATTTATCACTATTGGTTAGTTGTCATAATCCCCAGTTGTCGCAACTAACAGTTAAACTGAATTCGGCTGGTAAAACTGTGTTATTGGCTGTGAATACCGTTATATGGTTGTAACAACCATCATATGATATCTTGAAACCTGTTACCATTGATACTTTGGAATGTTGGTTATCGCAACAGAAAATCGGTTTATCCAACCGATTTTTTTAGTTCGGACCGATTTTCGACTGATTTTTGCTCTGTGTATACAATTTCTACTCACATTTTTAAAATTTTATTAAAAAGGACCAAAATAACACGTTTAAAGTAGATACCGATTTTTTGTCTTCATTGATCCCTACTGAAATTAACTAGGCAACATAAACAGAACATAAACTTTAAATTCTTAAAACACCCGTTAAAGAATAATTTTCATTTTCTCGGAAAAAGGACGACAATCTAAAATGACTTTAAAATGTTTTACCAAAATAATCTCCATACGATAAAATTTCAAACATCACTTAAATCCGCTAACATGAAAGGATATTTAGTATTTTTATCTTATTTCACACGGCCCATAAAAAATACCTGAAGCCTACCGCGACTATTTTAATAATAATATACCTTTTATGTTATGGAATTTGGGACCGAATTTCTGTCAAGATGGTAAAAATTTTGTGATTGCAAAAGAAAAATGTTCTTTAAGAGTAGATACATTTGATGATTGCAACAGAAAATCCTCTCGTTTCTTGGTATTTTTGTAGTTCAGACTGTTTTCTCGCAGATCTGGTGTGTTTCAAATATTACACGAATACTGTGATTTAGACTTATAGCTGAGGTTAATTTTTTGTCCTTTATGGTTATAATATGTAATCACATTGTCCAGAGACCTACGCCAGTACACTATGCGGTTATAACCTTGTCGTTTGTTGTAATAATATGCTATTATGAGCCTAAGTTCTTTCCAAAGTTTTTTTCCAGTTTAACAGACTGAAAAATTGGACTGCACCGTGCCACATTCGGTTGTAGTAATGTGTAGTGTACGCAAGCTCAATTATTTGGTTAGCAACAAATAACGGTAGACTAATATCAACTTATATTTTTTCAGTGTGTATATCCGGGAAAAACCTGATGGCAAACAGTTAAAACTATAAGAATTACAAGATTACAGTAACGGTTAAGTTGTTGTACATATAACCAATAAGTTGGTTATGCTCATGGAATACTTCCAACAAATGACAGTAAATTAATTTTTAATTAGTTAATTTTTGTGATACGGTAAAAATAACTAAAAAAATTTTAAATTTTGACCTTAAATTGTTCTTTTGCTTAAGGGTAGTGGGTTTTCATTTTCTTGCACCCTTATTTTCAGGTGCAATTACTAATAGTTGCAGTGCACCAACCAACATAAGGTTGTACTGAAGAAAACTTTATACTACATGCAACTTCATTCATCTAAATTTTCTACCAGAAGTTTTTTTAATTATCATTAATCTTGAATACCAACTTACAATATTCTAGATAACAATCGGTAGCTACAATAGTACCCAGATCAGCTACCTTTGAATAGTACATTAGTAAACAAAATTTCGTTATTTAACAGAATTTGTGTTGTACGTGCCGAGTTTTTTCTCAGTGTGAACAAATTCATATTTTCGCCTTTCCGTACAGCAATCACTGTAACAATGATTGATTTATGTACGAGTCCATGTCACTTGTGTCGGAATACATTCGAACATGTGTGCCGTCCGTCTGTCTGTCCTTATGCTTGGTGTTTTTTATTTTCCAAAAAAAGAACCAACTGCTTTGTTAGTTATGAATGATTGTAGGCATATGCATGTGTAAGTGTATCTTCTTACATACACACACACACACATACACACATGTGAAATTGGTTGGTTGGTTGGTTGACTCAATTAAACAAATCAAAACAAATTGCATTTCAGCACTTAATAAACTAAATGGCATCGCATCATATGTGAGTGACTACCACCGAACTGACTAACCGGCCAACCAACGTACAGCCACATGGCGAGAAATCGCTTTGTGACGACTTCGCTATACCCGCTCTCGTTTGATATTTGCTTTCCAACAGACAGCGAACCGAATTGACTTTTGTTTCATTGTTGTTGTTTCTGTGTTTTTTATTATTGAGTTTAAGATTCGGAAGTAAATGTTTTTGTTCGTTGTGACGGACGATCTAAATATGAACACACACGACACATGTACGTCACAAACAAGATTCATTGAATCATCTAAAAAGAGCGGGTTATTTTACACTTCTTAGATTTTATAGGCGGCTATTTAATTGGCTTGAAATTTTTCGGATATTTTCCTGTCTTAGATTTAATAGGCGGCTATTTAATTGATATGAAATTTTTCGGATATTTTCTTGTCAGGGTGGGAGATTGAAAGAAAAAGATGTTTTCTACGGAATAAATAAAAGAAATGTGGGGTTGTGGCGTATGAGTGATTTGAAATTTATTCTGATGCTAATTACACGCGAGGCTACCGTTGCAGCAATACAGACATGTTGAGGCAAATGTTGCTTTGTGTATACATGCGTTGCCACGTGTTTGGCAAACAAACACAAATTGGATGTAACACGTTGCTGTCGACGGTTACACACGGGGCGTACCTAGCATAAAAAACACATACTCGTATTAATCATACGCCTCCAGCGCCTAGCGGCTAGCTAATACAGGATCTAGTAAATATATATTTAGACGCAAAAAAACTTCTGATAATATTTTGAAAATATTAAGAATGAAAAAATACAAGAGGACGATGATCAATTTTTAAAACCCAAATATGGGGGAACCTACTAGATGTGGGTATGTGTAATTAGTTGCATTTGTGTATGTATGTAAGTAATGTAAGTAATTTGTATTTTCGAATTAGTACAGTTATTTAAAATTGAAAACTAAAAAGCGAAAACAGAAAAATTGAAAAGGAAATTGTTTTGCTTAATCGGCGCCATGGTGATTTGAACTTATGCATTGTACACAGTGAGTAATTGATCCTCACCTCCACCATTATCAACATCACCATCACTGTCATAGGCTCCACCTCCTCCTGCTCCACCTCTTATTGCCCCACAACCTTCAGCCCTCACTGCAAGAGAAACAATCATTTATAATTTATGCAAGCTAAGCATTTCGAATACAAAACGTTACAAAAACGTAGAAAACACACAGGCAGACTGGGTGACTGACACACATACTCGTACTACGAGCGACTACTGGCTGGGTAATATTTGTACAATCGAATAATTACAGCGGCATCAAAAAAAAATTTGCCATGCTTAAAATTAGAATTACATATTTGGGTTCTTGTAGAGAAGACTAAATGACCAACCAGCAAAAACCAAAAAAAAAATGAGCAGAACTTATTTATAACCACTGACCTTCAGAGTGGCCAACACCAGCACCGGTCGGTCAACTGGTGCTCGCTGTGAACACAGTTGCGATTGAGCCCGGCCAGCAAAGATTTCTCCTCATCATCCACCAAAGTGGCGCGAAGGTGAACATTTAATAAAATTTGATTTTACTTACGTTGCGGTACATTAAATCAACGATAATTTGATTGTGCTGCTATTTATGGTGTTCTTGTTCTTTTTGTTGCTGCTGTTGTTGTCGTAGTTTTCCACTGCAATAACAACAACCACAAACTGTACCTACTTGTAACATTGTAAGACTATAAAACCATAGGCAGCCACCGACAAACCGACACAATTATTGAATTGAATAACAATTTAAATGTGCACAAACACAACCGACTGCATTTATCCGCTGCAATTTTCAATTTTCGAAATGAAACCGAAAACAAAGCACACACAAAAGCACGCACACATGCATGCACGCGGCACACGGTTCAAATACACGTAAGGGTATTTAAATCGATTTTCATTCTCTCCTTTCGAAATGTTGCCACATTTGCTGTCCAATTTTATTAGGGGCGGACACAGGCAAAAACGAACATTATGTCAGTTGTCGGCGTGTGTATGTATTGGTGTAAGCAATTGCAATATAATCCAAAGCTGAATAATCCGACTAAGGTATTTTTCGCTTATACAACTGAAAGCCACGTCCACTGGATTTCGGGGAATTGACATCCGAAATTCGATGAAATTAAAATTCTGTAAGATTTTGGAGACAATCTTAAGTATCTGCTACTCTGTGGGTCTAGTTGATTCGCTTTCCAAATTCCTGTATGGAGGTGACCACCTTGTCCAACAGTTCTGTGGGATTTAATCACCTGTTGTGCCAGATGGCAGACTCCAGTCTAAACTTGTGGCTTTTCTAGCTGCTGCTATATCTAGATGATATAGACGAAGGATGAATTGATATGTATTTTTAAATGACACCTGCACGCAGAGAAAAAACATGGTTACTACATGGTCACGGCAATAAAAGTATGTTCTCCGCAACCATAGCATTGTTAACTGAATTTAGTTTTGACAATAGTATTATTGCTGCAACATTAATATTGTAGAAATGTAACAATAGTGTTATTGCCAAATTTAAAAATGAATATATGGTTATAGCAACAATATAAATATGGTTGGTGCGACAAAAGTATTGTGTTTTGCGTTATATGTTAACAATAATATGATTACGGCAATCATACTGTATGATTGTAATTTTTCTTCATTTAAATATGCTTTTAAGAACAAATGTTATTGGTAAGGATCAAATGCAATAATAGTACTTTTTTTATCGAAATTAAAAATTTTTAAACAAGCTGCTTTGGCTTTGTTTAACTGACATTTTTTTTAATAAAAACGCTTACGTTTATTTAAACTTATTTTTTCTAATGTGAAATAAATCACTCCTATTATTTGGAATTTAATGTTTTTTTGAATAATTTTCTAATTCAAATCTATTGTCGACAATTTAAACAAATTCTAATAAACTATATTCGAGATCATAGTATAATTGTGTGTGATCATACTATGGTTGTAGGGATCATAACATGGTTGCGTGTGAATCATACTATGGTTGTATGTGAATCATACTATGGTTGTGAGGTTCATACTACGGTTGTGGAGATCATAGTATGGTTGAGTGTGAATCATACTATGATTGTGGGGATCATAGTGTGGTTATGTGTGAATCATACTATTGTTGTGAGGATCATAGTATGGTTGTATTTGAATCATACTATTGTTGTGAGGATCATAATATTGTTGTGCCACAACCATATACCCAACAACCATACTTTTTTTCTGCGTGTGTGAGATATCCAATGACTAATGATAAAAGTTAAAAATGTTCCACCTTCTTTTGCCTGTCGGCATTTCGTCCTTCCTTCCGTTTGACCTCGTTCTACTCGCGCTTCCGTCTGCCAGTCCTTACATCGGTATTTCTGTCCTTCTGCCTTTAAATTTTTAGTTTTATATTTTCCATCTATCCGTCTGTCCGGTCTTCCATCCGTCTGTATTTTCCATCATTAAGTAGTTCCGTTCGATCTTACTCCCGCCCGCCATCATTTGGTCCTATCTTCCGTTCGATTATCCACCCGTCTCTTCGTTCCATCATCCGCCTTTCTGCCCTTAGGTCTTTAAATCTGACCTCGTACTTCCTACCGTCTGTACGTTCTTCCTTGCGTTTGTCCGTATTTTGTCCGTTCTCCCGATTTTAGGTCCTGCAGCTACACAACCTTATACTGCTACCACTCTTGGTGAATTTTGACGCAGTACATCATGATGGACGTGTTAGCAAAGTTGATAAAATTGGGCTATATCGGTACATATACCGATCTTAAAGTCCCTTTTTAATAACGATTTCCGTTTAATAGGTACACTTTGTTACGACGTATCAGTGTCCAAATTGGACTGAGAAGGTCCATTGTTATCGATTACTCGACTTTACTAATTCGATGTTCCACTTCCGCATAAAAAACACGTTTCAAAAAAAACCTGCTCATAATTCAAATAACAGAAAATCGTTAAATATAAAAATTTTGGTCAGATAACAGAATACATAAAATTAACCATCAGTTGGTCCAGTGACATTCGAATGACATTTGAAAGAGTTCTTATCGCCAATAATGTACGAAAACAACCAATACTTGTACAAATTCAGTTTCTATAGTTAGTTAGGGTTACCGATTCCTTATCTCTTCAACCGATACTGCAGTTCCCACTATTGAAAATTGGACTGAGAAGGTCCATTGTTACATATATCCACCATATAAGTAGAGGTTCAAAACAGCTCAAAAACTGTTTTTTTTAAACATGAACAAATAGGTAGCAAAAAGTCTTTAAATTTTCTTATGATTTAGAAAATCTCATAATTTATCAGGGGCCAGGCACATAGATCTTAAATCCATCCAGCATGTAAAGCAAAAAGCAATGAAATTTTTTTTTCGCAATTGCAAACATGCCATTCGTTCTATGATTAACTTAATTTTGCGGCCGGTATCGTGGGTCCTTGGATCAAAAATGTGCGCCATACATAAACACCAAACCAAAAGCGAAGATACCATCATATCGAAATACGAGTAAACGATAACTTAAGTATCGTGATGAAATGTCCTCCCTCCGGGAGATAAAAAGACCAATGAGGAAACTGTTTAAAATCTACCTTAACACGTAAAATTTTCCGGATGCAACGTATTCTCTTCATATTTCCCTATATTACTCGACGCCCTAATGCACCAATGTGGCTTGTCCGTTTAACTTAAAACAACCTTCTGCAACTTTGGGCTACCCCTTTAAATATTTTTTAGACGAGCTTAATTTCCGCTCGTCTAAAAAATAACGACATGCAGGAAACATGTTTCGGTGTAACTGAAACATTAGGTTTTTTGTACCAGCACTGCTTTTAACTACCAACTGCATCTGGTAACTCTTTTCGAACTTGACACTCCAACAATTGTACGGCGTAAACGTATTTCATCGTTGCACAGACCTCAGCCTTTCGCTTGTACTGCAACTTCAATGCTCGAGTGCGGCAGTCGATTTGACTTCTTTTACACACCGCCAAAAGAAGCGGGAATACAAAGACAATAGCAAGACTTGTTAATTGTTTGACACAACAATGTAACCATTATTTATGAAAACTGTTTAAAAACAACAACAAATATTCAACAGAATTTTAAATGGTTACGTTTACGCAATTGTTTTGTGTTTGGAACAATTTGTTCAATTTTATGATTGCGCTTTAGAAGCGTTCTCTTGAATGGCAACTGATGTTCACCATGTTGCTGATTCTGCAGCTCACCTGCCTACCTGACTTCCTTTCTACCTGTCGTCGTTCAATGACACGGTGCTACATACTGGAAGCTATTTAGTTAAACGCTAGTAAAATTGACGCTCGGTATAGGAGATTACACAACTAACTAGAATAAACTGAGTTATGGCCAAAACCTTGTTGCGTGGCATTGTGCATTTAATTTGTAATGATTTATTTCCAAAATATTAAAAAAAGAACTTGTAAAAATTAACTATTCTTTTTCTTTAATTTCATTGCTTGTGCATGGTCTCTTTTAATCCAGACTTGCAATGGCAGTGGTAAAAAACTGGCCCTCCTAACATATGCAGGAAACATTAATATGTTTGTAGCAAAGATCACAAACATTTATATGCTTGTGTGCAAACATTTATATGTTTGTAGAATATTATTAACAGAGAATTGTTTATATGCAAACGTAGTTTTAACATATGCTCTTCTAATTGTCTAAATATAACGATTACGTGACTTAAGGTTAGTAAATTCTTGAACATCTTTTTTAACCTGATAAATAACATTTAATAATTAACCCACACATGCATCTGTTTAAATTAATTGACCATGTCAGACAAAAATCTGCATTGCTTAATGGCCTTAGCATTTACAAAAAGTAATAGTGAAAATTTTAACTTGGGAGTCATTTTACAACTGTGATTTTAGTCTTAAGACCCGGAAACTGAAGCTGTTTTTCGCTGCGTATTTATGAACTTTCAATAGCCTGAGAATTAATGGAATATACAATGACTACACACAGTAAAAAATCAGTTCGAAATCGGTCCGAACTTTGAATATTCGGTTGGAAAACATACTTTCTGTTTCTATCACCAACATCCCATGGCATTGATAGTTACATGGCTCGACTGATCATAAGATGGCAGCTACAATAATATTTCGATTCTTACAAATTATACCAATCGAACTCAGTAAAAATATTGGTTGCCACAATTGGTGCTTATGACAACCATCCAATTATGAAATGCACGTTACTTTGGTACCAAAATATGACTGATATAAAAGTATATTTTTTTTATCACATGTAGCCAAGACTTCAGGATTTTTTTTGAGTATATAGTGTCACATTACCCTTAAGTAGCCGGAAATATTTAGGTTTAAAATTTCAATTTAATTTACTTAAATAGTTTAAATTAAAAATTGCATGTTTTTGACCCACTTTACTAATTCGATGTTCCACTTCCGCATAAAAAACACGTTTCAAAAAAAACCTGCTCATAATTCAAATAACAGAAAATCGTTAAATATAAAAATTTCGGTCAGATAACAGAATGCATAAAATTAACCATCAGTTGGTCCAGTTAACAAATGATCGTTACATTCGAATGACATTTGAAAGAGTTCTTATCGCCAATAATGTATGAAAACAACCAATACTTGTACAAATTCAGTTTCTATAGTTAGTTAGGGTTACCGATTCCATATCTCTTCAACCGATACTGCAGTTCCCACTATTGAAAATTACCAAATACCCAATTAACATTCGCTTACGCTTATACATGGATAGTACATGCAACCACATTCACTTGGCAAAAATTCGGTTGTGACAACAAATCTGTTCTGTGTGTATTTACAAAAAGTTGATGAAATTAAGGCTCAAACAAATAGAAAACCTTGTTTTTTTCAGACAATTTCAGTGTTTATGTCGGAAATGTGCGTTCAAATCAAAATGCATTTCGTGCTCTCCGTGATTTTGTTTGGTCAACATAATCGACCAAATGTTCCCACAGTGGATTCGTTAACAAGCCGATTTGCCTCATTTTTCGAAATGATAATTCACAAGCCGATGCAAACACGAAGAGTGACTGTTTGGTGAGGTTTTGGGCCGGCGGCGTCATTGGACATTTCTTCGAAAATGAGGTCGGCTAAGCAGTTACCGTGAATGGTGATCACTATCGCGAGATGATAACCGACTTCTTGTGCCCAGAAGTTATGGATAGGGACCTGGACGATATGTGGTTCCAGAATGGTGCCATTTGCCACACAACCAACGAAACAATGGCTCTTTTGCGCGAGAAATTCAATGGCCGTGTTATCTCACGTCGTGCCGATGTTAATTGGCTGCTACAATCATGTGATTTGACACCGTTAGACTTTTTTATTTGGGAATATTTACAAGAAAAAGTGTACGTCAATAGGCCAAGAACAATTCAAGAAGGACGAGATAATACGGCACATTAACGACATTGAACCTCCATTATGTCTCAGAGTCATTGAAAATATGAAGCCGTGGCGAGCATTTGACCGATATTTTGTTTTACTCATAATTGTCATAGATCCTTCTATCATAATAAAATAATAATATTAAGCTAATAAATACTAAGATAATTTTCTGAAAACTTTTTGTTTTATTTAGAATTAACATCGTGCGTTTAGTTGGACCGCCCTTTACGTAGAAGATATTTTCGAAACTTTTTAATTTAACACATGAACCACAATGTTTTCTTGCATAATGATAATGACGTATTTTTCATTAGTCAATGAATTATTGAAATAATATTTAATGACTTTGTACTTGTAATACATTTTAGAGCTGGTTTCCTCAAAACCTTACATCTAAATTATTAATAAAAAAAACTTGTAAAAACCTTCACTAAAATTAAAAGTCAATGATTTATATTAATATCTTTTAATCAGTAATTTTACGGAGAACACAACAGTTTTATTGATCTTTAATTTCGGTCCAAGCATTTAATATTGAAAGGAAATGTAATGATTTTCAACGCCAATAAAAAAATATTTAAATTTTTGTTTTTGAATCAATTTAACAACATAATTCGTAATTTTTATTAAACTTTTTGTATAAAGTATTTTAAGATACAGTTGTCGTAATTTCAATTTGTGGAAAATATAAAACCCTTTGAAAGGATTTGCGGATCATAATCTCAAATACAAATTATTATTATTTTTTTAAGTTGTTTTATGCATATTGAAAATCGTTGAGTAATCTCCTTTACTAAACTGGAACGATCATTACGACTGTAGCACCATGTAATTGTCTGTCACTATCAATTTCTAATTTATGTGCATAATGAAAAAAATGATTTTAAAGTAAAAAAATACACTTAATTTCGATTTTGTTTGCTTTTCCTTTTGTTTGGTATTTCAAATAAAAAAGGCGACAAAATGCATTTTTGTATAAATAACAATAACTATCTCTAGAATATTTTATGAGTGGTGGCAGGAGTATTTTTCTATAATTGCCAATAAATATTGAATATTTTATATGAGGAGGTATTGGAGGAGAAGAAGGAGTTGCAAGAGGTATCGATTCTAAATGGTTCAATAAATTTGTCGTTGCGGTGGTAAATGCTTTATACTTTGTTAAGAAAAATTCGTACAATTTTCTATATATAAATATTTGACTTATTAACTGTGCAACAAATCGGAGCTATTCACTCTACATAATTATTTTTAATCGCTCAGATTGTCGTCATGCCAATAGTGGTGATTGTTTGTTGCCATTGTAATTAATAATTCTTCAGCGTAATCATCAATTCTTCTAGGAAAGCTGGTCTTAACTCACATAATAACGAGATATATGAATTTTGTAATAAATAAAATTACGTAGAGGAAGTTCATTTGGCAAATGTATTCATAGATTGGAACAAATTGTTTAAATACTTTTAAAGCAATTGCAAAATCTGACTCAAAGAATATGATTATTGAAAAGAGCTGTTTAGACTACGTTTGCTTGAAAGAAAAACAATGGATTTAAAGAACTTCTTCTTTAATATTTGCTAACCAAATTCACTTATTATTTTCGGCTCGGTCATATAACAAAAATCTGGTTGTGTTTTTTATATTTTATTTGGAATAATCCCAATAGCTGAATTGTATATTTCAATGTGCGAAAAGAAATGCGTTTATGTTTTTGTTTTGTAATTACTTTGTTCAGATTCCCTTAAATTGACTTAAAAGCATTAAAATGCAATATTTTAAAAATAAAAAAGTTTGCGAGTGTCCTTCGACTTGCTTTGTAATGTCCACCTTAAGTTATATTTAAATGTGGACTTTGATTCTCAAATGGAAGCAATTTTACTGCGAAACCAAATTTGGATTTATTTGAAGATTAGGGCTAGAATATAAGCTAAAACTCACAGACCCTAAGGCCCAAAAAGTGTCGCTGTAGTCTTAACAAAGTTGGTCGCTAACTATCAACATAGACATTGGGTACATAAATTAAATCATGTTTCGCTACGAATTCAATTCATTTTTGAATTTGGTTTTTTAAGATTTAAATGAGATTGGGGCTCGGACTCATAGGCCCCAATCTCATTAAATCTTACAATTAAATTAAATTCATTGGACCATATAAACAACTGATACAGGGTCATAACTAATTTATTATGGTGGGTGACAGATAGGTTAACAAGACATTCAAATACCATCAAAACTCCTTCGGAGCTCTCACTTTCGCGTAAATACTCGGAAATCATAATTGCTTAGTGAGCATTGCTCACCTAGGGTAGAAGTGTAACGTCTATATCGAATTCCATGATTATTCACATATTTTGCAGTCTATTTAAACATATTTTGCAGGCTATTTAAACCGGGATTCAACATATTTATGATTAGACTTTCATTTAAATCATCAGTATGTAAATAAAAAACCATTTTCATCAAATATAGTTACTTAATATTTGAAGAAAATGTTTTTTTACACTTACACTTCTACCCTGGGTGAGCAATGCTCACTGATGTTTTTATGTCTTTTTAGGTTTTTTTCTTAAAAAAAATTTATTAAAACTTAAAATAATGTAGCTGCTTATTCGTCCAAGTGTTCACAGTGTTTTAGATTGCGAATTTTGATGCAATGCTCACAAAATAAATTATGAAGGCTAGAAAAGGTTTTGATAGAAACAGTTTTCATACAATTCCTATTAATTCAGTCATTAATTGTTTAAGAACGTTAAATCAAAACTTCCAAGCTAGGGGAAACAAAGAGGACGCTAGTGATAATGAAATATCTTTAACACGTTTTTTGTTACCTGTAAAATTCATCTATTTCATAGCATCGATTGTAAATTATTAAAAAGTTGATTTTTTTATGACTTAGTAGAATGAAAGGGCATAATAATAAATGATTGCCAATATTTAATGCATTGGCATACACAATATCCACGTGAAAATACTATGAATTGCTAAAGGAATGCACTAATTTCTACAGTTGTCTAAAGTTCGCTTAACATAAATTATTTCAGGTGTATCACATTTACTGTGGGAAACGTATTTCGAATACAATTTCAGTAGTTAAAATATATTGTAATATGTATTTTAAATTGATGTAATGAAGCTTAAGAGAATAAAGTATTGTTAAGAAATTGGTAGATATTCGACCTTAATTAATTTTGTGTTGGAAACAAAGGTAACAAAACAACAGAAGAAGACGAAGTACTGCACTAAATAACAACAGATGCAGACGATAGAAAATACAACAATCGTATAATACTGGATGTTTTGCCAACCAAAATGTTTTGACTAGAAATTTGTAATATAACAATGTTTGTCTAGTTGCATTATAAGTATATCTAGGTTAAAAACAATTAAAGCCTAGCTGTAACTGTTCGCAAACTTTGTAAAAATTTATTCAATGACGAATTTCTTTAAAAGTGTTTGAACAGCAAAACTTTGAAAGTTGATTTGTATAAAGTAGCTCAAAATCTATATGGGTTTATTCATAGCACCGCCACCCGGTCAACAACCCGTTTTAAAACCTGTAAAAAAGAAGCCAAGTTCGCTGAAGTTTAATTTTAGAATACATCCTCGATGTACCCGTTATTGAAATTGGAGACATAACAAGAATTTTATTTATATGCAATTGGTAAATTTTTTTTGGCATCCACAATACCATAAAAGCTACCCCTAATTTCAACCAGGCACTTGAAGGACAACCTATTTTTTAATTTTTTCTGGCGTATGCAATTTTGCAGGGTTGTATCTAATTTCACAGATGAAGTGGCAAATTTAATATATGGTATAAGTTATAAGAATTAAGACTACAACTGTAATGATTCCATTTTAAACGGCAATTCGGTTACGGCAATTTTAGTTTTTCATTATTGCCTCTTCAGACATTCTGTGATTTATTCGTTCTGATTTTTGTGTGAAAAAATACTGAAATAACACAGTGATACAAAATCGAACTTTCCGAATGCGAGTGGAATGAGACCAATTGCAAATGAAAGTTGACATTATCCATAACAAAACCTTCAAGGATTTTCTTTATCAGTGCGAGATTTTTTTACACACATTTGGCGAGGAATTCAATTTTGATATTTATTTTTACCTAAAACTCACACTTGATGGCGCTTTCAAACAAATGGTGTTATTTCTTGTAGATTTTCATAGAAACAACGGTGTATTGCAGTAATTACTGCATATACAACACAAATGCTGACAGTTAAACGTATTAGAGAACATGGAGATATATACAAACAAAATACATTTGACGGTAGGATAATAAAGTAACAGGTAAACACTGCTTCCGACATAATATTTAAACCCTTAAAGAATTTTTATAAAAACAAGACAGCAATGCGATAAACGTCAGTAACGCACAAATTGAAAAGATGACCATAAAGGACAATCTGACTACCTGCGTAGATTCTATGTTAGGTGATTTATGCTTAAACATACAAGAACCAGAAACATACAGAGATCCACAGCCTACTATTTCTGGAGCTTTTGCTACTTCAAACATGTAAATTGACAGCGATAGTGATGATGATTAAGCGGATCCAAATAAGATGTAATACTTTTAATAAAAAAGTTGTTTTTGTAAAAAAAATGATTTTTTCCAATAAAAAACAAAACTATTTTCCATAAAATTGTATTTTTGTAATAGTAACGTACTGAGAATAATAAAATATACTTCGTTATATCATTAGGAACATCAAAAATTGATTTTTCAACCTAAAAAAAGTAAATTCACCGCCTTTTTTATGAAAAATCTAGAAGAAATACCACCATTTGTATGACAGCGCCATCTTGCGTGAGTTTCAGGTAAAAATAAATATCGAAAAAGAGTTCCTCGAATAATAAAAATAAATCAGCATAACAGCGTTCCAAAATCACCAACTTCAAATGCGCGTAAAAAAAATCTCGCACTGAACTTAAAAACCCTTGAAGGTTTAGTTATGGATAATGTCAACTTTTATTTGCAATTGGTTTCATCCCATTCGCATTTTGGTTGTTGCACTGTGTAATCTGCAGCCAACTTCACAATACGAAAAACACAAAAGGAATTGACTGTTACGGCAAGTTTTGTTACTTTCCATTCCCCTTACCTTTCTTTTCAAAAAAACTAAGAGTTAAGGCAAGTAAAGTTGCCTCGTGTAAATGGGGACTCTCGTCCAACTGAGTGCTCTGTAGGAAATACTGTAGAGATTTTAGGGAAACGAGATGCCTAACTACATTTTTTTTACGAGAATACGGAAGATATATAATAAAAAAGATCCTGTGATTTTATTGACTCTGTATTGTTTAAATAAAAATTTTCTTCTTAAATTAAAAGAAAGCGTGTTCTTTTGTTTATGCTTTTTATTCTTCCAAAAACTGGCGTCTAAAAAAAGTCCTAAGTTGACCCCACATATTTCAACACGAGATATTTCCTAAATGTATAATTTCACGTTTTGAAGGAAAGGAGCCACAAAGGAAAATTTTTCTCTGCTTTACTCTTTTCAATGAAGTTTAACGCCCATAATAATGGGAACAGCTTTAAACTCTTGACGCTGTGAAAAAACATTGTTTATTACTGCAAGCTAGTGCACCTTTATGCGCATGCAAGCTAAAAGTTTACTTAAAAAGACCCAGTCCTGTTGTACGCCCTCTAAAAGAGACTTGATTTTATAAAATAACGGCAAGGTTTAAACGGTATTATCAAATTAAAATGCAAATCTCAAATACATATATAACTGTACACATATTTAAAAGGATTTCCTCTTTTTTAAAAAAGGGTTTTTATTGCAAAATACATTTTTTGGGATCGGAATTCAATAAAATAAACAAAACACAAACCGCCTACGCAACGATTTTGCAGTAAAAATTTATGAACATATTTTAAGGTTACTTATATTCATAAAGACTTATGCTGGTTAAACGAACTTTTTCATAAAGAAAATTTGCATTTTGAAACTTGCTCAATTTTTTATTAATTTTTTTCCAACAAATTAAAGGAAAATTGTCTAAAATTTTAAATATCTTTTTTTTGAATTTGAAATTTCTACAATTAAATTTCGTGTTTTGCTGCAGATTCAGTGGAAATAAGAAGAAGGGATAGTAGTAAAAAAATATTTTTTTTTAATTTGTTGGCATAAATAAAGATTTAATTTCATTTGTTATAATTTGATTGTTCATCAGGGGCCTGGAAATAAAAATTTATCTAACATTTTAAATATTATATTTTTTTTAAATTTAAATTTTTTACAATTTTATTCTGTGTTCAGTTGCAGATGCAGTTGAAATAAGAAGGAACACTATTAACAGAAAACAATTCTAGAATTTTTTGATGTGTTGATATAAGCATAGTTTTGATTTAATTTCTTATAATTGGATTGTTCATAAGAGGCCTGGAAACATTCTGACTGAAACCTCACCGTAAACTAGAAACTTAAAATTTAATCTTTCTTATTAAACATAATCTTTTGCAGACATTGGAAAATGTATTGCATATTGTAAATTTGTATGTTTACACCGATTAAACTGGTTCAAAATTAATACAAAATTTTCCAGTCAGTCCTGCCTAAAAATTAGATTTTACCAATTTAGTCAGGCGTTAAAAAATGCCATCTTCTTCGAATGTCATGAGTGAGGACCGATCTATCCTTATTCAGAATTATTATCCAGAACTTTCGATAGTAGTCAGACATTTGTTATGAAGAAAACTTTTAATAACAATATCTAACAGTCAAAATATCTTAGGTGTGTTAATATTTTTATTTTGTTTAAGCAATAAAAATTCAAGTGTTTTTATTAAATATTGCACTGTAATACAGATGAGAACGACTAATACAATTGATTTTTTTATTCCTGCATATGTTCCCTTTAATGAGGGACGAAATATTGAAGAAATAAACTTACAAAATTCAACAACAAAAAAAGCAGACGTCGAGCTCGAATTTGACTTATTTAATGAACTTACATTAATGGTCGAATATAAGGAATAAATCAACTTATTTATTTTGTCGTATTTTGGAGTTATTACCAACAAAAATGTCAATTTTTCATTTAAAAATTTGTTTTCTATGAAAGTTTTCGTATGTCGTATGTTCTTTTATTATTTTAACTCATAGCTTGGGAATTTCGATTAGAATTAGAAATCATTACAATTAGAGAAATAAAATAATCTAATCATTAGAATTGAATTTTGATAAAAATTTCAGATTACTAATTGATTTGATTAGAAATAATCCAAAATGTAATCACAATTAGTGACGATTAGCATTTGTAATCGAATCTAATCAAAACTAATCCAAAAAATAATAGATTAGATTTCTTGATTATTTTTGATTAGATTTGATTAGATCAACTATTTTTAACTATTTTTGTGAAAAGAAAATATTTATTTATCACATTTGTTGCTATATTTACATAATATAACAGTTTTTGAATATTGCATAAAATTGCATACGGTGTACCCTGTTATTTAAATAACACTTCTTGTAGACAATTTGAAATCAAAGCGTTTTTTTTATTTTTCGACCTATTTAATTGATATTAACATATAATATTATTACGAGTATATTGTTTCGTTTTCATCATACCTAAACACATAAAAAATGATGCCGTCGCAAAATCGATTTATAGAAATAAGAATGGTATTCATTAGTTTTCTGGCTGTTTTAATTTGTCATAACAGCGAAATCCCTTCATTAAAAAAAATTTAAATAGGTTTAAAGAACATTTTTACATAGAAAATTTGAATTTTAAACCTTCCTTAAAATTTTAGGAATATGAATAAAATTTTGACAACAGATAATATTTTTTCGTTGTCACACGTTATTTATGGTTCCCTTTAAATCAAAAATGTTACACGACATTAATGGTAATACCTAAACTTTCCCAGTGAAAAAATAAATATTTGTAACAAATATAAAGAAAAAAAATAACAAACATATTTTTTGTGGTGCTTTTATAAACATTTAACCTTTAACATTTATTTGTGCATTTTCGTTAAAAACACAGTATTAAAAACGGCTTTAAATTTTTGTATATAAATTTGTTCGGGTCTACAAAACTGACTTAAATTCTGTAAACTATTGTTTTACAGAAAAACACTGTTGTGATATTTATAGTCCATGTATTTATAGTCCATGCTACATAGATGGATTGGGCTTCTAATTCAAACAATAAATACAAGTTAAAATTTAAAAAAATAAATTTAATAAACAAAATTTTTCTTAGCGCACACAAACAAGTATCCCTTTATTTATAAAAACTTACAGAAGGTTTAAAATATTTTTTTTTAAATTTGTTGTAAGCTTTTATGAATAAATTTGAATTTATGTTAAGTTTTTATAAAAAAATTTAAAGTCTTTAGACATAATTGTTAGTTTTTAGGTACCAGACAAACATTTCATACTTTTATTTTCCCATTTTAAAGAGACCGTTTGTAAAATATTATCTATATTTCAGTGTTTAGTTTTAAAAACCTCCTTTTAAAAAATATAGACATAATTGGTCTCGCGTCCTTTATAATCTCTATTCAATTTCTTTCTAATACTGATATATTACATGCATAAATTATCACAACAATTGGCCTTTAAAAATATCACTTCAATGTTGGAATTATTATTGGCAACTCTGTACAACATCCTTTTGCTGGACTATTTTTATTTCAAAATGAATTGAGATTTTCCGTTTTATAAATCCAAAGAAGGATTTTTATTAAAGTTAATTGAGTTCAATAAAATTATTATTACTTATTAAACTATTATTTTTTTCTAAATTTTTTTTTTATTTTTAATGTTTTTATACGTACTTTTTCGCTTTTTTCAAAACTCCAAGTATTGGCTTTTATTAATATCACTTTACACAAATATGTTCTCGTAAATTCTTTAATTAATTTTGTTAGTTATTAAAACACTTTTGTAATTTCAATTTAGTGTCAAAGGGATTGCATTAAAACTTATTTTAATATGACTGTGAGTTCAAATCTGTTTTGTAATTTTTCAAAATTTATTTTATTTGGTTTGTTGTTCTTGTATGATTTCAATTCTGTGTTGTGTTGTTCGTTCGCACATAAGCGTTACAAACTAAAGAGCGTTTTGAAGACTAATCAGAACCTCAGCCGAAGAGTTACTTTTATATGCGAAAAGTTCCAACTAAACAAGCGCACACAACAACAAATGAAAAAAAACAATTTTCGTTCGTGTGTTTTTGTTTGTTTTGTTTTTTGTCGGTTTTTCGTTTCGCTTCTTTCCTCAATTCAACATACTTACATATGTATGTACCTTCAATTGTATGTACATAATGCAGAGTAACTAACTTAGTTCAACTTGATTGAAACTGAATCTGTATTGCTCTTACGGCACGAGACACGAGCCTCTGAGTACTCGTAGGTCGTGAACATAAAACCGAGCCAACGAACAGCTGTGAGAGCGGTTCAATTAAACATCAGGCCAACTGAGCTACTGTTGCTGCCTCAGTCGGTGCACAACGCCGGCTGGGATCAGCGAGCAGAGCCGATATAAGCTCTTATTTAGGGAAATCCATTGATAAGCTTATCCGTTAGACACAGTGGCGTTTTTTTAATGTATGGAAAAATCGCACTTGTTCACATACCATTTTTTCCTCTACATCTTGACACTCTGAATGTTTAAATTTTCTGCAAAAGAGATAAGGAATTCCTTATGGAACCAAGATACACGTAGGATGAGAAGAATATAGCCAACTAGGGCATAGCGTATAGTACAAGACTCCAGTATTTATGGAAGTTACTTTTAGTTTTTGGAATAACAAAATGACGTACACACTTATTTAATTTAAGATTTAGTATACAAAAAGGTTTAAAAAACGACATTTATTTTTTCAAAATTATCCTTCTTTACGGGACAATTATAATAAACAATGAGGCTTACCACAAATTAGTCGGAACTGCATTTAAAAGAAACGGTAGTGAATAGTTTTTTTTTAATTTTTTTGAAAAAAAAATTATTAAATATTTAATCAATAGTTCTTGGATTTTTTATTAAAAAAGTATCAAATACTTAAAATGCGTTTTTGGCTAAGTCTCCAAATTTATCTGCAGCTTTGTCTAAGTCTCCAAAATCATCTGCGGTTTTGGTTTAGTGTCCCAATTTTTAAATGCAGCCCGAACTCTGGACACTTTCCAGCAATTTTGCAACTTTAATGAAACAGCAGTCACAATATATATTTCTCATTATTGTCGCTGTTTGCCTCTGTTTTTGTGTTATACTAACAGAAGAGTAATTTATGTTCATTTTCTCGAACTTTTTGGTTGTTGCCTTCTATTAGCTGTCTTACAGGTAACTAATTAGTTGAAACACTTACACGGGATGTCCTAATTCCGTATTACTTTGTTACTATTTTCTTTCAATAAATTACTGGCCACAACATCGAACTTTTGAAGATTTAAACAAAGCGTGCACGACTCTCACACAAGCAACCCATGTTTAAGTCAGGACTTACAATTAACCAAAGTTGTTTGGAGGCGGCATAAAATAGTGGTTTCCTGTCTGTAAATATAGGAATTAAATCGTGCATATCTAACCAGATTACGTCCTAAAATAAAAAGATTCGGTTTTATGCTCTAGAATCGAAAACATTAAACTAGCCTCTGTTCAATTTGAACACGTTTTATATTGTGCGTTGGGTTATGTTGGCTAGCTGTTGCATTTCGAGTGCAGCGGGGGAGTATGTGGAAACTGTTCCTACACCTGTTTTACTTTAATGTTTAATGTTTAAGTGAAGATTTCTTCATATTTAGTTAAGTAAGAAGGAACTGCGTTTTCTTTTACATAAAATGAGTGAATGAGTAGATTTATGCTGACTCGAGTTTGGAGAAGAGTTGGAAGGTCATCTCCTGGTGAATATTTTTTTCATACTAATTTCTTACATCTTGTATAATTTCTTACGAGTACTAACTAAAATATCTGTTTGTGTGAGGGCCACTTTTCCATAGATCTTAATCGCCGTGTGTGTAACATATGTGCAAACAAACCTTTGGCTTCATCCCTTTCTCCGAGTTCTAAAACAGTTATAGAAACAATTTCCACATGTTTTCCGACAGCACTCGAAAGTGCAATAACTAGCCAACATAACCCAACACAATATAAAACGTGTTAAACTTTAAACACTCGGCCAGACGGAAGAAAGTACGTAAGGTTTTCTTTATTCTCCTTTTTCATTTTAAGTTGACTGTATATTACTCAAAACTAGCTACCAGTTGCTGCTGTATCCTGTACTGTTTTATAGATATGTGACGATGTGTGGCCATCATAGCTTCATCATAGAGTTGGATTTTAAAGAGTTGGGCGCCTTTGGGATTACCGTATTGATCCCCTCAATTGGGTCTCCGTTTGGGGAGAACGCGGCGAACTCGAATAAATGTTATATAGATTAATTACCTTTAATTTGATAATTTACCTTATAAACCTTAAAATTTCTATTTTAATAATATCTATTTTACCAACTAAATATTTTACCTCTTGTGCATGTTTTCGAGATTTTATACCATTATGTGACGATGAACAACCAAAACATCTCTATCATTTTGGGTAACCACCGTAGACGCAGTCTAGGTTGAAACCACCACAAAACAACAATAAACCCATTGTCATTTAAAGTATGGTTTACTTATTTAAATCCCCCAACATCTCAATAAGGAACAGGCGAAAAATTGTTATCAAATCAGCGAGTTGTGTCCCACATTACATTTATAGTCACTATTAACTTTCATCCTCGAAAAGCTAATATAATAAAGGAGACGCTTTGTTACAGAGACCATCATTAAAGTGGTGGAGAAATCCGCCGATAAACATTATAGATGATCCTACCAGGAACTTGGGAAACCACTAAATACAATTGAGTTGGAAAACAAATATATTAATTTCCGTCTTCGGTTTTTAGAAACGATTTTATATGACTGACATAGACATTGTTATTATATATCTGAGCGTACTTTTACCCCCCTTTTTTACGTATGACATACATACGTATCGCATACATATTCCAGAAATGAGCAAAGCTGATCCGTAATTCTTTCAGTAGTTTGCTACTTATAGAATCGATATCTCTCTACTGAGGTCTCCTTATGAAGTTACAATCTGTTAAAATCGTTTGTTATTATACTAGCATAGGATATGTACCTAGCGAATCTCCTGTGTGCAGTTAAATATAAAAATCCAGATCGTAAATGAAAAAAATTTGATCTTAGACATTCCTCGTCTCATTGCACAAAAGTCATATTCTTACTCCCGATTCAAAGGATACAAAATCTTCAGCATAGTTGGCCTACTCCCGCACATTAATTAGCCTGCAATAGGCTATTATTGTCAGCGTTTCCAGGAAAAACAAGCACGAATCGGCAGAAGTTTTTCCGGATTTAGTCCGAAAACGCCAGTCTGTGCTGTATTAAGTGACATCTGAAAAACGTCACAAATGTTTGTTAAGTTGTGAAACAAAATATTTCATAAAAACGGAGAACCAACTCAGTCACATATTTTAAAAATTCTGTCTCTGCTCGTCTTTACTCTCAGAAAACATTCCGCATCCATGCGATGTTTGTCGATGAGAGATTTGGTGGCAGCGACGTCTTTGTTGTTGTTAGTCATCGCCCATCGTCGTTTGTCCAAGTTGTCATTAATTGAGGACTGGGAAAGTGTGGTTTGCATGCGACGACCGCGTATTTGTTGTAAAAGTCCATTAAACGATAGTTTCAATTAAAAATTATTGACAGAAATGATTTGTGCAAAACCAATTTGAAAAAAAAACAAAACACAACACAAAAGGTAATAAAAAAACAGAATGTATTCTTTCTATTTTGTTGTTATAATTGCTGTGATAATTATAGGAATTTGTAAAATTTAAATGTTTGAATGTTGATTTCTCACGCGAATCAATGGTTTACAGACGGTCTGTTGATGGTCCCGGGCTTACACAACAGATGATCTCCATCTGTATCCAACCTTATTGGTATGCAACCCTATTTCAATTTTAATGTCAGTATGAATTTTAATAAGGAAGAAGGCTTTTTTTTATGGTGGCCCAAAGGAAAATCCGGAATGTAAATGTAAGAATACTCTAGACGAGATCGTTGTTAATAAATATGGATCCCAGAAAATAGCAACAAACGGAAGGAACGGAATAACGGGTTCCCTCAGAATAGTAAACAACGTCAGGCAATTTCGTTAGGTAATCTCCATCTGTATCCAACCTTATTGGTATGCGACCCTATTTCAATTTTAATGTCAGCTATTATAAGTATAAGATTTATTAAGGATTTATTATTAAGAATTTCCCAAAGGAAATTCTGGAATGTAAATGTAAGAATATTCTAGACGAGATCGTTGTTAATAGATATGGATTCTCAGAATAGTAAACAACGTCAGGTAATTTGAGGCAAACAAACACTGGACTTTTTTATACACTTTTTAGTTTTTGAATGCGGCTAATGTATTTTATTAAAAAGTTTTTACATGGCTTAGAAATCAATTTCTTACACGTAAAGTCGCCGACATTTATTATGTGGAAACCACAACAAATTGTAAGATGTTCTTACCCGGAATTGATCCTGGATTCACTAGCATGATAGTCGTGTACGCTCCCATTACACTACTGCGGCCACGTTAGCGTCTACCTAGTTTAAAAAAAATAATTTCTTTATAAAAATTTAAATTAAACGTGATATTTTAAAATTTAAGCTTTAAATGCTGTAGCTTGTACCGTCCTCTTGAAAAAGTTATTTGAATTATAATTCCGAATATAAGCAGTTAAGCCCGACCGTCTTGGAGTATTTTATTTTTTGGTAACTAGGAAATTAAATTGTTATAACCAATTATAGGTGGTGATAAATAATTTATTATAACGGAATAACAACCACCAGTTGTGGCAACTAAATATTTTTCTGTATTTGATTATATGGCTAATAGATTGGTTGTGTAAACAATAGCTTGCTAATTAAAGCGCTTCAATCCCTATCCGTTTTATATTCTTTAGCTGTCTAGTTTACAAATATCAAATATGACTGACGTACGACGCGATTTACAAAAATTACGTCATCATTCGATAGGTTTGTTAATTTTGCGTCACCTTGTATATTAAGTTACAGATAAGGAAAGTTCTAGTATGTAACAGCTTACTTAAAAGTGTTTTTATGTACCTACGAGTATGACATGTTATGGTGCACGCCCCAGTATGTGTTACCATGTTTTATTAGATGTAAGACCCCGTCATACCAATTATATTGTGCATATGTAACTGATTTAAGAGAAGTTCCCCGAATGTTATTATACGAATTTCTTATTCCAATGGGAAAAACCAAGAATCATATTTGTGGCGCCTGTAACTATAACACATTGACAATTAGGATCCATGAATCCGAAATCCTATCTCAGTTCAATCATTAAAATTCATTCTTATTTGGATTCGAAATGAAATTTTCTTTAATTTCAGTGCAGATATATCCGTCTTTACAATATTGGACTTCTTTGGGAAGGGAAATCTAAAAAATATTGTTTTGTAGCGAATAATAACGGCATTTGATTATCTTTGAGTTACATACATAATGATCTTGTTCAACCAGTAAATGCAAAAAACGGATTGCATAAACTTTGAAGTGCCTTAAGTATTGCAAGTGCCAAATTATATTTTTAATTTCTTTTTTAAACGAGCCGAAATAATATTGATGTTTTTTACAGTAGTTAAAAATAACTTTTGTAAGCGATTTTTGTTTATAAAAATTAACATTTGTAAGGGATTTTTTTTACAAAAAATAACTTTTGTAAGTGATTTTTTTTACAAAAAATAACATTTTTCTCTCTGGGCCACCATACTAACATAGACGTACGGCTAGATCAACTTAAAATTTCACTAGACCAATAAAACTGTGCAACATTAAAAAAATTCTGGTCAGTAATATTTTTTTCTTTCGTATTTCTTGTCGATTACAACAAGAATCGGCTTGTAAAATTACCCAAACACCCCCAAAATCTAGAAATCCGTTTAAAAAAGACAGATTGGATACTTTTGTCAAATTATAAGCCCACGGATTTAAAAAGAAAATTCTAACGTACCCCTTTCGAACGAATTTGTGTGCATTTTTGAGGCAAACACTCGTTACTTTGAAATTTGTTCGCCATTCGATGATTTTACAAATTATTTTATAACTGAAATATACAACACCTACATTTTTTTCTATAGACGCTTTTAGTAAGGAAGAAAACGCAACCATTGATAATTGACCGAGCTATTGAACTTTTGAACTTTTAATCAAAGCGGATTTTTGAAAAATAGAAGTTTTGGGCTTTCAACTCAAAAATTATTGTTTGTGAGATTTATATTTGTAGTTACAGGCTTATATGTGTACAAAAATACTTAAAACCGCATGCAGAAAAAAAAGTATGGTTGTGGTGGCAATATTCGAAGAGGATAATACTATTTTTGGGTATATGGTTGTGGTATAACAATATTATGGTCCCCACAATAATAGTATGATTCAAATACAACCATGCTATGATCCTCACAACCATACTTTAATCCATTTTTTAGTTTCCATTTAAAAAGAATTATTATTGCATTGGATCCGTAACAATAACATTGTTCTAAAAAACATTTTTAAATGAGGACATATTACAATCATACAGTATGATTGCCGTAATCATATTATTGTTAACATAAACCCCCAAAAAAACAATAGTTTTGTCGCATCTACCATATTTATATTGTTGCTACAACCATACTTTTATTATTAAATTTGGCAACTACTATTGTTACATTTCAACAATAATAATATTATTAAACAATACTATGGTTGCGAAAACATACCTTTATTGCGAAAACATATTATTATTGCCGTGACCACTTAGTAATCATGTTTTCTTCTGCGTGCGTATTTCAATTAAGGGGTCTTCAGATTTTGGGATGTTTGGGAAATTCTCTAAACCGATTGGTTTTGTATTTGACAAGACCTGCAACAAAACTAGTAACACTTCCCAGAAATCTCACTTCATTCTTTTTTGTTGTATTGATAAATGGATTGACAAATTTAGAATACTTGTATACTCCAACCTATGGAGGGTAACAAATACTCCCCCGATGCAAATAACTGCTCTTTATGAACGAGTACTTTACATTTATTGCATTATAAGTAGTGGTGTCAAGAGCCCTTGAAAAAGTGTTTAAGTCAAAACGCCACAAAAGCGATGCGATAAATGTTTTAATTTACATTTTAGTTTTTTTTTTTTAATTTTGTAGGAAAACATACAAGTTGGCTTCGTTGTAAATATGAGAGTGGGGGATTAAGATTTTCTCTGAAAACGATTTCACCACAATCTCTTTTACGGTAGAAAGAGCTGTTATTGCATTGTCGTAAGAGACCAGTTTGGAGTTGCACCTGTTTTGTTTTGCCATAGCACGTACTACGAGTATATCCATGTAGATGGCATGCACGCATGTGTGTATGTATTTAAAAAGCCAATTTTCCACCTTACGAAAATCACCCAAGATGACACACTTGCATTCACATTCACAGGAGCCAACACACGCTAACACGAGTCTAAATAACTTCGGAGAGTGTGCCCGCTATTAAAAAGATATTGCTTTCATTCAAGTGTGTAGATAATAGTTTTGTTTGTTTCTTTTCCCTTGTCTTTTCCTCTCTCCACCTCCGCTCAATGCATTGCAGTGTGTCGCACGATAGTCTCGCGATACAAGATCACTTGCACAGTTCTAATTTGAGTTGATTGACATGCTGTACTACGAGTAATTGACCGGACTGAGTGAATGAGAAATAGTCATCGGTCAGTATCGATTCGTTTGAAATGTGATTACTTTCATGCGACAAAATCTAGTAATTTAAAAATTTGCGTATACATTAGGGAGTGTGTGTATATACTTTATATAGGGTCTCAAGGGAAAAGAACTGATGTGCAATTTCAAAATTTAATGAAAAAACGTTTATAAATAACTTGGACTTAAACGCATGTGTAGCGTTGTCATCATCATAATTAAGTTAGATCGACAAAGGAATCTTGGTATAACCAACTGGTGGGAACGCAAGATTGAAAATTGTGAAATGATATTTTATTTGAGGTTAAACAGCGTTGACGCTTTTAAGATAATTAGTTTCTTTTTTGCAAAATATAGTTTTTGCTTAATTTCAAATTTTAATTTTCATGATGAAATAATTGAGTACTCAACCTCGAGGTCGTCATATAGATATAAATGGTCGAATATTCATTATTTATCTACGATTGAAATTTTCTTTAAGTATTTCTTCTTTAATAGAAAACTTTTGTATTCTTTATTTGTCAGAAGACGAAATTAGCAGAAATTGGGTTTTTGTAATTCACTCGAGACAAGACATTCAAAATTGCATTACACAATACGTATCAATTTTGAAAGTTGCACTCGAGTTGCAAAAACACCAATGGACGATAATGAATTTTTGTTCGTTGTTTAAATCAAAGGCGATAAACTGTACAAGATGGACGAAATCGAAAGACAGAAGATGAGTACCAATAATTTTTGGAATGCTTTTTTTGTGTTTAAAGTGTGCGAATTTAGTGTTTTCTGTGATTCAATTTTGACATTCTTGTGATTGTGTTCAAACGAAAGTGGATCAATTAATCGAGAATGTGTTAATTCGAAATTTTGATAATTAGAAATTGATTTTTCAGGAATGTTACACAGAGTCAAATGGTCAGATTATCTGTTACATAAAATCAAAAAATTTTATTAATTCGATGAAAATTTCGATAAAAGGGATGATTGTCTATTTTATCTTTTTTAGATATAAATAAAACGTTAATTTGTTTGTAATAATTACGATTTTATAATCTGTATCTAAAATAATTGTTCGTTTAACAAAAATGGATAATTTTCACATGCATACGTAACAAAAAACAATTTTGGATAATTTTAGAAGGATTTTTGGAGAAATGTGAATACATATAAAATATTTCGCTGGGTAAAATATCTGTTAATGTTGTCAATAGCCGCCTAGGTAAGAATGTAAAAGGTGGTCAAAATCCACAACTTTATTTATGTGGCAACCTTCTTAGTAGCACATTCTGTCAATCTGATTTTCCAAAACCTTGGTGACGGTTTGGGGCTATCTTAGGAACTGAGCCTTAACGGTATGTTTCCATAACATAGTCCCTTTATGGTACTCCACAATAAAGTCCAAAGCATTACAGCTTCAAGGTGGCTAATTGACATTGCCGAGACGGCAGATAACACGATTGTGTGGAACGGCGCGGTAGCCTGCTTAAAACAAAGTTCGTCCAAGATCTCGTCTTCAATATGCGGACACAAAAATAGGTTCATCATGACTCTGTACTACTAACCGAATAATATAAAGCGCTTCAAAATCTGACCAAATTGTCACTCCCTGCGAATTTGTTGACTTCTTGACGATCACGTGCGGATTTTATAATCTAGTGCGGCAGTTTTTCTTGTTAACATAGAGTCGATGTTTTAGGACTGAGTCGCAAACTCTATGCTACTGCAGCCATATCCTTCTTTTTCTTTCGAGCACATATAGTTTAGTAGATTTCTACTAAGATGCAATTATATGCAAATAAAATTTTACAGAGAAATTAATTATAAATCTTCATCGATATAAAATGATACAATTTTGAATTTATTTTGCAAGTACAAACCACAAATACAAACAATGGCGAAATGGCGGCCAAATGATAATAACAAGTTTTTTTTGAATGTGCAGTGGTTTTAATTGAATATGATTTTTTTTGTAGACATATACGAGTACATAAAAACATTTATCGCAGACTGCTTACAGCGATAAATGTGAACTAAGATTGATTCACAGTTTGACTGGAAAAACACAAGTATCTCGTCACTTATTAATTCTTTTCTTCGAAAAATGATGCGATTTATAGTTTTCAGAAGATATATTCAATTTATGAGTGCAGATGACTGTGACAATTACTACTTTTCAATTTTGCAACAAAAAGTAATATTCCTGGGGTACTAAATGAAAAAAAAATATAATTGTGCGTAGTGCATTAGCCTTGTTCGTTTGGGGTTACTAGCTTAGTTAGCTTCTAACGTTGCTAAATGTTTTGCGGGCAACATTTATCCAAATTAAGATTATTGTGGCAGCATTGAGAGTTAATTTTGAAAAGATTTTATCGGCGAATTCGTTAAAAGCGGGCGAAATAAAGTTATAAAATGTAAAGTATATATAAATTTGAAAAATGTTAGAAAAAATGCTATACTTTGGCATGGCAAAAATTTGTAAAATATTGTTGAACAGGATGGGCCAAAAGCTACCATGGGGTTCAAAAATTTAACTTTTTCGTTAACTATTTTTTTTCATATTATATAAAAAACACTTGCAGAATAAATAATTTTGAGATTCACAACTGAGCAAAGAACCAGAATAATAGAATTTTATATTTAAATTTTATTATTTAAATCTGCGATCAATTATTTTCAGACAAAAAAAAACTGTAAGTTTTGGGGTTCTGAAAATCCTAGAGCCATTTATCAACTCCAATTGTACCCCATTAGGTGTACAGTATGGTGTGGGTTCACATCTGCAAATATCATTGAGCCTTGTTTCTTCGAGAATGAAGATGGAAGTGGTGTAACCGTAAATAAGGAGCGGTATCTTATTAAATTAGAACATCTTTTACGTCCTGCTATTGAAAACAGACCTGAGATGTGGTTTCAGCAGAACGGAGCCGTTGCCCTAACTGTCCGAGACACAATGGCACTTTTAAGTAAAATTTTTGGAGAGCGAGTCATTTCCAGAATTCGGAAATTATTTGGCCAGATTTGTGAGCACACAACTATTTTTTTGGTGTTATTTGAGGGAGCGAGTATATGTGCACAAGCCCGAAACAATCCTTTAACTCAAGGCCAACATTGTTGCAGAAATTCGATCGCAACAGCCCCAAAATTTTGAAGGTGTTATGTAAAATGCTCTAAAACGAACCCATCATTGCGAAGCTGAAACCGGTGGTGACATTATTTTTCGTACTTAGTGTAAAAAAATTTTCATTTTGTATATTATATTATCTGAGCAAAAAATTAATAAACTAAAAAGTTATAGTTTTTTATCCCATGGTAACTTTGGGCCCACTCTGTATCAGTTTGAGTTGATCTAAATTTTCACGTACCCCATAAATCTGTTACAAACTCTCCGCAAAGACAACTTGTTCGATTAGTTTTAAAAATTGATAACAGAAAAACATTTGTTATATTCTTCACCGCAACGAAATATTGATCGGAGACCCTACACCCAAAAAAATTAGTTGAAAATTGGTTGAAACGACAGAAGTTCTGTTGCAAAAAAACAATTTCCGTTGCCATCACTAAATGTTTCAATCCTAATGAATTTTTGGTTCGACCTCCCACTAAACGATAATAATGATTAAAACATTGCGCTCACAACCGATAGATCATTAATACCAATGAGGAAACATTTTAGTTGTTACAACTGGTGGTTTTGGCAACCAATATTTTGCAGAAAATTAATTATTGGTGTTGACAACAAACAATTTATAATAACGGAATAACGAGTCGTTTGTAAGTAATGCTTTTTTGCTTTAAATGTAGACTGTATTTAAATATTCTAAAGTTTAAGCCGATCGGAATGAAGTGCACATAGTCGGAAACGTATAAATATACCACTTCCATTTAAAATTTGATAACACACTTACTGAGATTTGTTTTTAAAAAAATATACCTAATGTTTAATGGGTGGGATAATCAAAAAGAATACACTTTTTAAACAGGGTGGAATTAACTTAAAATCTTTAATTTTATATTAAAAAAATCCAATTTTCTCTGTGAAAGTCTTCCTTTACTAATTAGTGTTTTTGACGTACATAGCTAAACACTACTTTTAATATGTAAATTATAATATTTATTCCCTGAAAAATAATTGTGGAGTTTATGAAACTATTTCACTTCTATTAATACTATCAGTTCAATTAACTGACATAGTCAACATTCAGAGAAAAAATCGCTGGCAAAACAAGAATTTCCGTTGTAATGACCATTTCTTATAATCGTAATAAATATTCTGATCGACATACCACAAGACAATAAATATGATTATTGATCGGTTATATCAATTCAGCAAATAGAAGAGATTTAGTTGCCGCAACTAGTGGCTGTAGTTACCAATATTTTTTCTGTAATTTTGCAGCTTTAACCAATTATTTGGTACGATAACGAAAGTTTCGATATAATTAAAAACGGGTTGTCAAGTGGTATTCTTTTTTTGTGTGAATAGGCGTTATTAAAACAAAATAATTCTATTATAACTGACTTTAAGTCAATCGATTAATTTAATTTATTTCAGAAAAAATATTCCATTATTTTTTTTTAATTTTTTTCCACTTTTTTGTTAAACAAATGCGGATATTGATTTTAAGATCCAAAACTTTTCGTTTTTCCTACCGTTACTTCAGTTCCAATTTCAGAATATTACAGAGGACAAAGTACTGATGGAATACTCGAAGTTCATGCGACCTTAATAATTCGGTTGGCAACAAATCTGTTCTATGTGTCCAAGTAAATTGTAATTGTACGAATCCAAGTAAATTGTAAGTTTGAAGATTGGGCTGGGAGAAGGGGCTGTTGCATGGGCTAAACATTTTTTGTTGTCACTTGTAAACCATATAACTTTCATACAAATGCTACTTTAGTAAGCTCAAATGAACACAGCTACTAAAACCTTTATTACACTGTAGAACAGGTGAATACAACGGACCAGAAAAAATTCTATCCATGTCAGCTAAAATTGGGTAATTTAAGTTATTTTATGATAATTGCAAAAATTTACTGTTAAAAGAGTACGGAAACCAAAACCTCACGCTTAATATGTTCTTCTGTCATTTAATTGTGCTTCCAGTGAAAGGAGATAACCTTGTAAATTTTTCGGCGAATATAGAAAATCTAACTTTATACAAATAAGGAGAATGACATTTAATCGTTGCTCCATAATGGCCTTTAAACTGCATAAGTAATTAAGAAAAATATTGGGACAACCACTTTTAGCGCTAGTTGTGATGGAAACATTTAGCATTTATGACAACTATGAATATTAATAAAAAATTATTCTTCTCATAAATCGACTACAAAATAAGAATTCAAATATAAAACATCATGAAAATGAAAAAAAAATCCAATAATTTAATTAATTGCAACAAAGTTTTATAAACATTTTTTTTCCTTTATACAAACAAACCAGCAATTGCAGCATGAAACTTCTTTTGCGATGACATTTCATAAATTAACACAAGTTAAATTCTCAATGACAATTGCTGTGTTTTTTACAAGTCAACGTTTCAACAAAATAGAAACTTGCTTAACTCAAAATTGTATGACTTCGTCACTCAGTGGGTATTTTAGTAATGTTATTATTTGATTAGTAATTTTTGGTAGTCGCTCCATGTTGGAGAGGACTTAATTTTAGCCAAACCTTATAATTAATGTCATATTATGATTCCTGAGAACATTTGACTATTCTTGAGTAACCATTGTAACCATAGATCCGAAAGATGGGATTAAGTGTACGCTAGAGAAATTATACTTCCGCTAAATTTGGGGATAGAACCAAAAATTGAAGGCCCGATAACAGACACCTTTAAACATGGATGTGTTGGCACGCAAAAACAAGATAATGTTTTAATGAATTTTGACCGAATTTATTAGTTAGTTTCAATATTTGAAGTTGGGTTTTCAGTTTTTTTTTTTGATTTCTTAGTCAATTGTCTATAACGTATATATTATGAAGCATATAACATAGTTCACATAAACTTACGACACGGCATTTACATTCGCCTATTACAAAGTTAAGAACATTTTCCGAAAAATCACATTCAAATCGATATACACCGATTCATACAAGTTTGTATGTATGTGCGAGTGTGCTGCATAACGAGCACAACAAATTGTTAATTTATTTTATAGTTTACATTTCAAATATCGACAGCTAATTTTCAAATCGATTGTTGTTGAGTCGCGTAAACCTACAGACTTAATGAGCCTTACATTAATTAATTATTAACGCCCGGGGAAAACTATAAGCAGCCTCTTAACAGTTCACACCCCATTGTGTCTTGGCAAATGTTATACGCTTAATTTAAATGACGTGGTTTCTCTCAGTGTAAAACAAAGCACAAATATAGTAAAACGGGTAGTAACTACTAGAACTCGTCGTTGTTCTATAATTATAGGGAATTTACGTCTGTCTGACCGTCCGTTCATTCATTAAACGAAAGTGAATGGCGAACGGCGTGATCACAGCGATTTCATTTGTTCGTTGGCCAAGTTCAATAGAACGCCTTAATTGTGCCTCCTCAAATGTTAATTGGAATGAAAACTAATTTTGCAACGCAAAGATCACAATTAATTCAAGATGAAATGAGGGATTCCTCTAAATGGGGTTAACTAAATGCATTCACCTTCCGGAAGGTAGTGCCGGTGTTGATTTTATTTGAAATACACAACAAAGGAAAATTATGAAATCGAATTAAAATGTTACATCAGTTGGAATATATATCGCCTATTTCGGGCAATACGTTTAGAAGTCTGAAACGGCATTGGGGCTTAAAGTTCAAAGGCAAACTCATGAGTTAAAGGTCGCAAACGCCAGAAATAATCGAAATTCTCTAAAGTTTTCTGGGAAATATATTTGGTCGCTGAGTTCAGAAAGACGCAGTTTACGTAAGTTGTGATGGTTTTGCACGGAGTAAGTAGGAGATTTGTGTTGCATTTGTGTTTGCATGGTTTTTAGGGCTTGAATAGCCCCGAGCGTAAACTAGTAGTTTCTCAGCTTGTTTACACACAAATCTGAGAAGGTTCGTAATTCTTATTTTTATTTACAAAAATTAAAAAAAAAAACTTTTGCTAGTCAGCATTAAAAATAGATAGCCAAGAATCGAATTTCTTAAGTCCCATAATATCCTATTAAGGAAGGTGTGCTATAAAATCCTTATACTCACTGACCGGGACCTTCTGTTTAGCGCTGGTTCCGAACGGCAAATGCATCTTATAAAAACGTTCTTTCATGGCTTGGAGATAAATCTCTTATTCGTAAGTAGCCGGCATTTACGAGGAGGAAACCAATTTTTAGACGTTCGAATTTGCATTTTATCCTGGAATGACTGTCATGATAGGCAGGCACACTCCAATCAAACTGTGGCGGCCTGATATTAAAAAAATGATTTACAAAAATTAAAAAAAAAACTTTTGTCAGCCAGTTTTGAAAATATATAAGTATAGCCAAGAATCGTATTATATGCATTTATTTTCTATAAAGAATATCTTATTGTACCTTCAATAGTTACAGAAAAAGACTTTTTCACTTCAATCAATTTTTAACAAAAACATACTCGAATATAATTAAAATACGAAGTAAAACCAATTGTTCATACAACAAAATATTTTAACTTTGCTATATTTTAAGCAAAGAACATTAATTGAAAATGACGCGATACGAAAAACAAGAACATTTTTCAATTCATCTTCTTTGACCAAATGGGTATTTCTTTTATTGGTTTATGTCGTTTTTAACTGGGCTGATTGGTCAGACTTCCTTTATAAATATTTTCCGTGTCAACGAAACTAGCGTTAAGTTTGACCAGGCCAAATATTAAGTCTCCACCATGTATTTACTATTGAAACGAGTGCAACAAAAATTATCATATCCGTGGTCTCTCTATGGTTCGTGTTTCCGTGTTTTCCAATTATAACCACTCATTAAAAATATATTTAAATTTAGATTCTTAAGATTCGAGTACCTACACGCAGAAAAAAAGTATGGTTGTGGTGACAATATTCGAAGAGGATCATTGTATTGTTGGGTATATGGTTGTTGCACAACAGTATTATGATCCTCACAATAATAGTTTGATTCACACATAACCATACTATGATCCCCACAACCATAGTATGATTCACTTAACCATACTATGATCTACACAACTATACTATGATCCTTACAACAATAGTATGATTCACACTCAACCATATTATTATCTCCACAACCATAGTATGTTTCTCATACAACCATAGTATGATACTCATAACCATAATATTATTAGCACGCAACCATACTATGATCCCACAATCATAGTATTATTCACACTCAACCATACTAAAATACTTACAACCATAATATGATTCACTCAACCATACTATGATCGCCAAACTTATTTATTAGGATTGGGTAATTTTATTCAAAAATAGAGATTTTTATCAAGCAAGCTATTTTAAATCTCACTACTCGTACACTTAGTTTCATAGCCAGATTTGAGGCCATGTTTTTATTGAACACTTCATTCAAGAAACAAAAATATTTATTTAACGGCAGTCGAAAATACTTGTAGTTGCCACTGGGGGCGAATGCTACTTCACCATCCGTAGACGCCAAGTACCGAATGTGATTAAACCATGATCAATGGCTATACGAGTATACTTAAGTGCAGGCAGATTTTAAATAAACGAGAACCAGTCGGAAGTAGAGTATTTCATCTAACAAAGTAAACACAATGAAAATGCCTCGAAAAACCTTGTTCCGACTGTATCGTGTGTATGTGTTTTTTGGAATTTAAATCAAAAACATACGTACACACATGCATGTATGCTCAATAAAACCTGTTTTGTTATGTTCATAGTCGCAACCATACAGTATGATTGCCGTAATCATATTATTGTTAACGTAAATTTTAAACAACAATACTTTTGTTGCACCAACCATGTTTATATGGTTACTACAACCATATTTTTATTTCTAAATTTGGCAATAATACTATTGTTACATTTCAACAATATTAATATTGCCGCAATCATACTGTTGTCAAAATAAAATTCAAAAAACAATACTATGGTTACGACGATCCTGCTTTTATTGTAGAGAACATATTATTGTTGCGGTGACCATATAGTAACCATATCTTTTCTCTGCGTGTACATGTGCACAATTTTAGTCCGGTCTTGCGAACGAAAGCATATCTGGATTTGAATTGTCTCAATAAGTGTTCACATTTACTGTAGTCGCTTGTTTTGACTAATAATTTCGAGTTTTAAGTTCCAAGGGCCCTTGAGTCCAAGCTCAGTCTTAGCCAACTTTGAGTTTTTATTAATTTGCTTTACTTTCAGTATCTACAAGGTGCCGCAAAATTTATTATCCGATTTTGTTTCAGAATAACTTTTTTATTAAATGAATTAAGAGAATTAAGCACATCTGGCCGGAGCTCAAGAAAGGTCGGACTCAATAGGTTATAGTTAATTATTTGTCGCTCATAACGTAAGTACCATACAAAATTTGAGCGTGATCGGGTATAATTTGTGGTATTTAGAGCTGCTGGACCTAAAATTGGGAGGGATCATTTTGTGGGGTCTATTGGACATGGAAATGAACGAATATAGTTCAATCTTACAGTTCATGGGTGATGGACATTCGTTACACTCCATACACACTCCATTTGGTAGAAATCGGATCTAAAATGGGTATTTTAAAGCTTATATAAGATATTTAAAAAAGCATTACAAATTTGTCCCAATTTTTTTTTGTCCGCGACTGTAGGTGATATTTCGCGCTTGATTAACAGCTTAAAAACATAGTGCGCACATTCGATTTTTGAATTCTGTGAATTCTTTATTTAATCGGCATGGTTTTTTCCTTACTTTTAGTGTCATGTACTAAAATTCAATACGTTTCGTTTGAGTCCTTGGCTAGTGTGTATAGAAATTATTATCTGCCCAAACCTACGAACATTTTATCGAAAGTTTCAAAATCATGATACTCGTACATTTACCAGTATTTTATGAAACACAATAACTCATAAAAAGGTTTTCTCATAAACATTTGTTATGAATTTTGTAATCAACATATATTTGCATGATAATGAGTTTATTTTTTTGTATTTTTAGAATGTAAGTAGCTGGAAAGTGCTGGTGATTGTTGAGTTGTTTTTACACCGATGCAAAAATAGAAAATCGCAAATCTTTATTGTTTTGCCATACACCACACTGTGATACAGGGTGTTATAACAATGAGTTAAAGTTAGAGGAGATAAATCTATTATGTTAATTATATCAATCAGCTCAAAATAACTATCTGAGTCGACAAAGCCAAGCTCTTCTTAATTTTTTGTTAATTGTGTCCTGGAGATATTTGAAATTTTGTACTTTTCCAAGTTCATCCATCTGTTTAATTTTCTGTTGTAGTGATCTTGACTAAACTATTCTGCATCTTAGACAGGTGGGTGTCTCGTTGAAATTGAATCACATCGATCCACCCCATTTGAGAACCTCTCTGTAGAACTCCCATGTAAGCACTTTTATACTGATCCAAGGAAAATTTGAAAGTTGGTTTAATTTTCTCAACACCGCAGGAACTGTTTTTAAATCGGCGAGCCGTGTTTTGTCTAATTCTTGTAATTTTTACTTGACCCAACAGTCTTTATAGTAAAACCACGGTAATCCGCTTAACTGAATTATCCAGTAATCCAACTTGTGCTTTTCTTAAACGAGAATATTGTTAAGGGGGCAACATTGAAATTCGAAATAAGTATTTTTTTTACGTTTGGAATCACACATATAATATAGTTAGGATATTTAGACTGTTATCGACCTGCAGCGTGACCCACTTTATTGTTCATATGTCTAGACGATTACTAAAAACTCAAAAAAGTACACTACGATATCATTCACACATTATCTTATGTGAAAAAAATCCAATCGAAAATTCTCCATTGCAATTTGTCGAGAGATACTTAACGCCATTTGTTCTTTGTTAAGAGGTGTAAAATACATTCCCACTATTAGCGACAATTATCATATTTACAATTTATGTGGATCCAACAAACAACACTATTTCTAATTGTAAATCTTACAATTTTTGGTTGTTTGCCAGTCAACATTGATTGTTAAAATGGGGTCAAAATATTAAATATATAAAGTTTATATACCGCTTCTTTATTTACGAGGGCATATCGATAATTCCGTAACTTTTCGAATAAAACTAACTTTTCAACCTCATCTCCTTTTAGTTCAATACACAAGTACAACATATCACCAAGACAGGCTTTAAGTGTTTTAAACTCCAATATTTGGCAAATTAAAAAATTAGTGCAAAACTTCACTGATATTTGCTCCAATCTAACGATTTATCTAAACGTAGTTACTCACTCTTAGCCCACTTTATTTTGCTGCTGCTGCTAAGACTCTCACAGGCGTATGAAAGAATTCGAATGGAATCGAAAGCGGTGATAGAGCGAGCGAGCGAACAAACCCACGGGTACGGGTACTTTGTAAAAGGGTGCACTGTATGGGTTAGCACAATTATTAATCTCATGGGTAAAATTAAATTTGAATTTAAAATGAATACATATTTGGAATGAAATGTTGTAACGATTAAATTAATTGCGGTTATTATGATTCGATTGTTTTTTCTTTGTTTGTGTTTGTTGTTGTATGTACATGTTCCGAGGTGGCAAAAATTAAAAATTCGTTGACAACCAGCCAACGATGCCGCAGGGAAAAACTGATGAAATGTGAATGGAATAAATGAGTTTGTAGATCAGTAGAGCAGTGCTTCATGGTCTCTGTGCGTCTTAGAGATCGTTGAAGTGTGGTTCAATCCACTCTTGGCCTATGTAGTTCCATTTGTATTCACACGTGTTGCAAATCGGCTTTATATAAAGCACCAATGGTTTAAAAAACCATTTAAACCAAAAATATTTTCCATTCCTTTCGGAATTATCAACACTGCACGTCACAAGGTGGAGTTAATGATCAGTCAACCTTGGCAAATCATTACGATCTTAATTATCACCTCAAGTCGCGGGGTAACTTCCGGGCAATGTGTAAGCGCACGGAACGTCTGGGTGACAAAACTTTCCAGGTTAAAGAAGACGAGGTTGAATTTGTCACTCAACGCGTAACTTTCCCCGACAATGAAGAGTATTATAAATGCAAATTAACGGACAGATTCCTTTTGATGTTGACGAACACCGCTAACGTCTAATAAATCAAGATATTCAGATATGTACGAATACTCCTAAGATCAGATGTTAATCGTTAATAGGACAAAATCTACGTTAACGAAAATAGGAATCAAGTAAAATATTAACGTTGATGTTGACATTGTTTTAAATCCTCACACTCAGCTGAATCCTGAAAAAGAATACACAATAAACACATGAAATGTAGAATTCGTAAGTCATCTCTCACTAACGACGAAACGGGTCTACCTATCGGTGTTGTGTGCATGCCATTCTTCGCTGACTTTGATTTCCCAATTTTACAACAATAAATAATAATTTTTTATATTAGTTTCTGGAGTTCGGCTTTCACATTCTGTGGAATATTCGCATTTGCCAAAAAATATTTTAGTTAAGTATAAAGTTACCTCAGAACTAAATGTATTGTGAATTATTTTTTAAAAACATTTGTTTTTCCGTTAGCCTTGTACTTAATTACAATTGTAATTTCCCTGGCAAATGATGTACATTTTTATTATTTCACCTAAAATAAATTTCAACATTAAAAAAATTATTAATCACAAAAACCAAAATTGGAATATTTGTTTTCGCATTTGTAAAAAGTATATTTCAAAAATCGCATTCGCTTTGGCAACAATATATATTTCAATATTCGCTTTCGCTAGACCGACTTTCGTTATATCCCTAATAAAGTCTTAGTGAGTCTGCTGGTACAGACTGCTCTTCCGTATAATCTGATCTACATCTTGCTTGTCCAGTAGCATCACGATATATCTAAAATTGGGGCTTTAGATCAATCTGAAAATGGAACATGGGACCGATGTTAAATTTAAACATACTGGGTCGTTTACATACTGGTTTATTTGTGAATCACATGTTATTTTCAAAGTAACAGCCTTTTCCCACTCGAAATCTCGAATCAAAGTCAGCATTTTATCTCTGTGGATTGAAATAAATCGTTAACGCTTACACGCTGGGAAAACACGCTGCACGCAGAGAAAAAACATGGTTACTACATGGTCACGGCAATAAAAGTATGTTCTCCGCAATAAAAGTATGTTCGTCGCAACCATAGCATTGTTAACTGAATTTAGTTTTGACAATAGTATAATTTCTGCAACGTTAACTGAATTTAGTTTTGACAATAGTATAATTTCTGCAACATTAATATTGTAGAAATGTAACAATAGTAATATTGCCAAATTTAAAAATGAAAATATGGTTATAGCAACAATATAAATATGGTTGGTGCAACAAAAGTATGGTGTTTTGCGTTTTATGTTAACAATAAGATGATTACGGCAATCATACAGTATGGTTGTAATTTTTCTTCATTTAAATATGCTTTTAAGAACAAATGTTATTGGTACGGATCTAATGCAATAATAGTACTTTTTTTATCGAAATCAAAATTTTTTAAACAAGCTGCTTTGGATTTGTTTAACTGAATTTTTTTTTTTTAATAAAAACGCTAACGTTTATTTCAATTATTTTTTCTATAGTGAAATAAATCACTCCTATTATTTTGAATTTAATGTTTTTTTGAATAATTTTCTAATTGAAATCTATTGTCGACAACTGAAACAAATTCTAATAAATAATATTGGAGATCATAGTATAATTGTGTGTGATCATACTATGGTTGTAGGGATCATAACACGGTTGCGTGTGAATCATACTATGGTTGTGAGGATCATACTACGGTTGTATGTGAAACATACTATGGTTGTGAGGATCATACAATGGTTGTGGAGATCATAGTATGGTTGAGTGTGAGTCATACTATGGTTGTGGGGATCATAGTATGGTTATGTGTGAATCATACTATTGTTGTTAGGATCATAATATTGTTGTACCACAACCATATACTCAACAATAGTATTATCATCTTCAAATATTGTCACCACAACCATACTTTTTTCTGCGTGTGGGAAAGTCAATGCTGTTTGAACCAAACAGTGTGTTAGTTAAAAAGAAGTTCAGGTTAGCAAGTTTGGGCAGAAAGTTCGTTAAACCTGCATACTAGTCAATAGCATTCACTGAGACTATGGAAGCCTTAAATATGTAGTCCTGAAACATCGATTCGCCCTTAATCTTAACAACCAGCTTGATGCGAGTTTTGCACAAATAGCTTGTATGATTGTATGAATTGCTTACAATAACAAATTGACTCAGCCATTGAAGGTACACAACCATTCACTTTCATCCACGTTCTGGCTTTTCAATTTTGTGTTTTTATCTTAGCGAAAAGAAAAATGCCCTCATCTAGGGATTAGAGGACCTATGTTGTGTCAACAATCCATTAAAGGTACCGGCCTTTTTGGCGAATATCAATCAAGCCAATGTCACAGAAATCTGGGTTAACTAGAAGCTAGACACATGACTTAAATTGTACGAGTATAACATAAATAATGGAAATGGTTGTCTTTTTAAATAAAAGAATAATAAGCCGAATTCCTTTTTTTGAATTTTTTGGAAGATAAGTTCGGACGACCGTTTGCTAGAAGAAAAAAATTACAAATATGTTTGCTTGCAATCATAAGTATGTTTGGAACATACTACAAATAGACTTAAATGGATAGTTGCTGCAACGAATTTCATTAGTTTTAATATTATAATTCCGTGTTTTATGCCTTATTTTGACTATAACCCTAGCTCGTGCGCATGAACCCCGATTGAACTCATTACATGAGTGAACGCAATGAAACCTCTTTATAAAATTCGTTTCTTTTTGATAAAAAAAATGTTAGAGATATTTTTGCGGGCAAACATATTACGCAGTAAACATATAATTGTTTAGAGCATTTTTCAAACATTTAAATGTTTGGGTCACTGCCAACACTAAAATGTGTGTAGCAATGTTCCCAAACATTTATATGCTTATGTGCAAACATACATATCGTTACCTTAATATAAAAAGGCCCTAACTCTTAAAAAATATTTTTGCAGTAGAAGAAAAAAACGTCATAAATCTGTAATAATAAGGCCATAAAATCTTTATAAATTCACTTTTTGTAAAAAAGAATGTTAGAGTTAAACATTTTTTTAAAAAAATAATATTTATAGATTTTGAATGAGTTACTGTTTTCTGTAGAGACATTTCATGGACAAAAAACCCAACTAGGGTTCTTTTTATATAAAGGTACGGGTTGCTATATATTTCTGGCGCCATCTGACATTTCCATTGGAAAGTTTGACATTTTTTTTAGCATAAACGTACTCAGAACGTTTTGACGTACGACCATCATTTGTGCTGTTTACATTGACTTGAAAAAATCAATTTGGCAAAAAAATGGAATTAACTCGTGAACATTTTCGTGCGATAATTTTTCACAACTTTCGACGTGAATTACGGCAATAGTGCATCGATGAACTTAAATCTTTGCATGGCGATAAAGCAACATCCTATAGCACTGTGAAAAACTGGTTTAATGAATTTAATCGTGGCCGGCGCTTGCTCAAAAACGAAGGTTGTCCAAAAACGGCCGTTGTGCCAGAGAACATTGGTGCCGTGCGTGAACTGATAATGCAAGATCATCTTATGACATACCGTGAGATAGAGGCATCCTTGGGCATTTTTCGATATTGCATTAACACCTGGCCGTAAAAAAGATTTGTTCTTGTTGGATGCCGCACAATTTGACAATCGCTCAAAAAAAGGCTCGTGTCGAATAGTGCAAAGAAATTTTGAAAAAATACGATCGCGGTTCGAAAACAAACAAGAAAAGACGAATCATTGTGCACCATGACAATGCGAGCTGTCACACATCGGCTCAAACCAGCGCCTTTTTGGAAGTCCAAAACGTCGAATTGATTGGTCATCCGCCGTACAGCCCAATGACTTCTTTTTATTCCCGCATATCAAGAAAAAATGCGTGGTTAACGATTTTCGTTGCCAGAAGATGCTGTTGAAGCGTTCAAAACCATGTTTTGGAGGTGTCTCAATCGGAGTGGAAAAGGTGCTTCGGCAATTGGTTTGAGCGCATGCAAAAGAGTATAAATCATGCTGGAGAATACTTTGAAAAAATATATAGCAGCAACGATATATTTTATTGCATTTAAACATCATAATGGTTGCAGTAAAACACGTGTATGCTAACCACCAAACATGCATTTGTTTCCACCCAATAATTTATATGTTTGCAGAATAAAATCTAATCGGGCAGAAATAATGACATACTTGTTTTTTTACGGGCATTAATCCAATGTTTCATTAATATACAACAATATAAGCTACCTACAAGTGCACAAATTTAAAAAAAGTGCGAAAGCCCTCAGAACGGAATGTCTGATACTAAACACTTTTTTTAAAACATCGTTTTTTTTTTAAATCTTTACAAGTTAATTGAAAATCAATTTTATGCACTGAAAAACATCCACCGGTGTTCTTGTTTTGAAAAGGTCTCCGTTTTGTCATTGCTTGAGCGACTACGAATATTCTAACATATTTTTTCACACAATTTATGTTATTCCACAAACATATGATATATATTCTAGAATGTTGTCTCAAATATTATATGTTTTTGTTATTGTAAACCTATTATGCTGAAATACAAACATATGTTTCTAGCATGCTCCAAATATATATATGTTTGCATACCAATATATTTTTAAAATATTTTGTTCTCCGTGAAAGAGATAACTGAGGATTCAAATATATGTGTTATTCAAGTGCTTTCTATCACAACAAAACAGAGTAATAAAAATAAAAATAAAGCTTTATTTCAAAAGTAAAATTTTTAGAGGGAAAGTAGAAATGAACATGTATAAACTAAGTACAAAAGAAAAAAAACTGCAATAAGTTAAACTAAAAGAAGGTGCGTTATTGTGATATTAGTATTTAGTTTTGTTGTGACTTTTACATTTAATCATTTATTATTATTAAATTGTTTCGTAATGTCCAGTTTTTAAAGAGTAACAAGAAATTATGACGAATGAAATGTAAAACTAATTGATTTTGTAATAAACATCCCCAGAAGAAGTTGGAAAAAAGCTAACGAAACATTGGGAAAACATGGCATAAATTAGTTTTATTTAATACATGAAGGAAAACTGACCAATTAGCCCAGTCAAAAACGACATAGACAAATAAAAGAAGTACCCGTTTAGTCAAAGAAGGAGAATTAAAAAAAACTAATATTTCTAAAGTACGTGATAGTGTTTTGGCCTATTGCATTGAAAGCAAATAAAATAAATAGATAAAATAAATTTTTTTTTAATAGAATTGATAATTATCGCATATTTTTTTGCATGTCAAACAAAAACGAGCTAATGATAAGGGCGGTGGCAGTGGAAAAATAGTCGGTTGCACCGTACCGCCAGGTTAGGCTGTGTCGACTTCATTCTATGGCGAAGAATGGTGATCAGCATTGAAACCGGAATACAGTTTGAAACATATTTCGCCTTGAAAATAAAATTGTGTGCCATCTTTAAAGGTTTCAGTGTATAAGGGAACAAATGCTTTCAGGCGAAATAAAACAAATTATCTCCAAATACACTTGATTTATATCCACCTAAAGAATTCCAACGGCCTGCTGGAGATTTTATTTTGGTTGTTATTGAAATCTCGTGCCAAAATCTCTTTCCGGCTTTCGTTGTGACACAACCAAAACGTGAATGAATTCGCAATGGCGATTAGTCATAAATAAAACCGCAAAAACGTATGAGGTTATAAGCTGTAGTGGAATCCCCAGATTCCAAAGATTATAAACATCCAAGAAAGAAACAAAACAGAAAAGAAAACAAATCATTATCGTAGGAATTCGACAAAAAATACGATATGTTAAAAATGACGTTGCCGAGTAAGGTGCTAATTAATGAGTCGGTGTTTCAGTCGCTGATTATCGAGCTGGCTGTCAGTCTCGCTGCGGGCAAAAATGTCCGGTGTAGAATGCTGCGTATTGTGTGCTATGATTGAATCGTTTAACGTGAACTGGCTGCTGCTGTATCATATTTGCTGCTTCGAATAAATTGGATCGGTTCAGTTTGAATGTTGGCTGTTAAATGAATTGTAAATTGTATTGATTTCACACTTGTTATTTACGGTGCTGCCACGATTTCTGCGAATCATTAAATAAAAGCTACCGGAGAATAGATTCCCCAAAAGTGACGTTGCAAAAATACGAATTTTTTAATACATCTAAATGATTTCGTATCGATCTCGGCGATTGTCTTTAGTCTATGGACGTTAAACATGTGGTAAATCACAGAGTGGCATTTATTTGTTCCGCTGCTGCTGTTGTTTGTTAATGACATTTTTTTCTTTCTTTAAAATATTTATAATTTCAACAAATGCTTATTGATAACAGATTTCTCTGCCCGTCTGTCATCATGTGAATTATCCTCGGTGGGCAAAATTGTATTAAATATTTTTTTCGATTTTTAAATTTTTATTGGGTGGATTAGGTGACCGATTGCATTGTTCAGACGTGCAGGCGGAAGTTTAGTCTCATTAATTTTGCCAGAGCTAAAATAAGTTACCGCAACAAAAATGCGCTAAATCAGTTAAACAAAAAATTGTTTAATTAAATAATTCAACAAAATTATAGACTAAAGTTATCACTCTATTATTAAAAATTTATTGTTTAATAAATCATTTAAAGAATTGTTTTAATTTACAATTAAGTGCAAATACTAAAACATCTTAAGTCGGCGTAATTTTGGTTATTATTGTTTTATTCGACTTCGCCAGTTTAGTGATAAAAACATGCATGTGCTGCAAAGCCCTTTTAAGGGATTTTTCTGTCACATTTCCAATTGAAGGGGTTTTAGCAAAAAACATTAAGTTTCGATGGTACTACTAAACTTATATTAATTAAAATTCATATATAATTACAACGGGAAAAAGAAGACTTGAGAATAACATGCACTTTAAAAATATAAAATGGTGATGCACTAATCGAGCCTAAATTTACTGGTATATTTTTATATCATCTTCAGACAACAAACGAACCTAAAAAATTACAATTTCTTCAATTTGTGAAAGTCATAGATGAATTCGACGAAACTGTGTTTCAGAAGAAACTCAGCTTAAATCATATTTGTTTCCTTTTATGTTTGTTTGAAATGTGCTTTTTATTTAAAATGAATGATATCATCACATTTTGGTGCTAAAATCAATTTTACAATTGATTTAGGCAACACTGTCTAAAACAATCTTTGCGCTTTGCAACACTTAACCTCTATTGGCGGCAAAAATAAACGGAGATTGAAAAAGTCGCGCAATTAAGCTGGAACGAAAAATATCGAAAAAACGAAAAATGTAAATAAAACACGCCTAGTGTCCACCCCCCTGTTTTGCAGCACACATCGCATTTGTTCAACAAAGTGTATTTACTCAAAAAATTTGAATTTTCAGTCAATATGCACTGAATTTGCTTTGGCAGTTTTAAAAAAAATTAACGATTTTTTATAAAAAAAATAAATTTAAACTTATTTATTTAACTTTAGCTGAATAAGCGTGTGTAGGGAGGGATATGTACGTCTAAGTCTGACTTCAAAACTTTTTTTAAGTAGCTTGTAATCATTTTAGAAAATTATTGATGGGTACATGTCTTGACATAGCATAAGATGTTTTATTACGGTACTCACAGGCAATAAATCTGTTATACCAACCGAATTTAATAAAACTATTGTTTGTCACAACGAATTTATGAAGTCCTTCAGACAAAACCAACTGATCCTTATTGAAAATGATCTCCTGAATCCGAATAAAATGTCCGTTTTGCTCGACCACGTACAGTTTTCGAGATATCGTGAACATGAACATTTTCTAACTTTTCTCATTGATCTGCCTAAAACTTCAATTCAGCAATTCTTATCCGATTCACTTAAAAATAGTAAATAGTAATAATAATTCGTAAGAAATGCATCTTTTATGTAAATTATAATTTATAAAAATCGAATAAAAAATGGGGCATTTACAGCCTATGAAATCAAAATCTTGTTATTTATGTTGATAATTTGATTTTCTACTGCCAATTGTACCCCCCAATTCTCTTATACAGTTTTTGCGAAAATTGTCGAAATTTAAGGCAAATTAATTAAAAATCTCAGAATAATTTAATTTTCGCGATATCTCATAACTACACGTGATGGGTCAAAACGGACATTCAATTCGGATTCAGGAGATCATTTTAAGGATCAGTTGGTTTCGTCCAAAGGAGGATTTTGTTGCAGAGCGGTGTAATTGGTGGTGACAGCAGACAAGTTCTTTGTTGTTACCAAACCCCGTTTAGTTCACTGTTGTCAACTAATATTGGGTATCCGAACATTAGACAATAACCCTAATAATAAATAATTTTTCGGTTTAAATCACTACAAAATCCTTGTTTAGTAGGAAACACATCGAAATCCTAGAAAAAAAACTAGTGGGAACAAAAGAAAAAATGTGTTAACCTGTTTTAATATATTCTTGGGCCAGATAGTTTAAACTTCTTTGATCTGACAAATTATAATTAAATAAATGTTTTCCAGATTAAAGAAACAGGCTTTACTGTATTTTAGCGACATTACTCAGACTTGACAAATAATTTCACCTTAAATAGACCACGTTATTATAAAACAAGCACCAACTTACCCATATTTCCCGAGTTCAATGTAATGTTATAACTTTTTTTATTCTTATTGGATTTTCATAACAATAAACTTATCCGAACATCTAATCATCTGACACATTGCGGGTCGGTTAAAATATAAAATGTTTCCACCCATTTTTTTAAATAGGCCAAGGCTCGAATTAGCTTGAATCTTTTGTTTCTTGCATTCGTATTTATTCTTCTTTGAGTGTTTTTTACTTTGCCCCGATTCGGTCATTTTTGGGCCACTTGTTGTTAAACGTTTTTTATTGGTTTGTCCACTTTGTGTCTCAATTTACTCGTTGGTAAATTAGAAATGTTTTTTTTACATTTTTTGGATAACTCTAAACTAGATTAATTTTGTCTACAATTATAATAATTATAATTAAAATCATCAGCCAATTAGAAGAGATATTTGTCAATCTAATGAGGAAAAAGCTGTTGAACCTTTAAAAAAACATATAACTTCAACAAAAGCTTAATGATGACAGAATTCTCTGTCTGTCTGTCATCATGTAAATTATCATAGGTGAGCAAAATCGTATCAAATATTTAATTCGATTTTAAAATTTTTGACAGGTGGATTAGGTGATCGATATTCAGTGCATTGTTTAGTCGCGCAGGCGGAAGTTTGGACTTCATTCCTGAGTTGGGACTTCATTTCTGAAATTTTTACTCAAATTAAAATTTAAGCAACCTAAGGTTCACCTGTGCTGAGTTTTTTGAAATCTACATTTAAATTAGTCAAATTTAAAGTTTATGTACTGAAACATAAACACTTTGTAATTCTTTCAAATATTCTTTACTTAAACTGCGTTTACATTAAACAGTTCTTTTAAACCTGTTTGCATGACACCCAATGCTAAAATGAAGTGTATTCCAATTAACATTCTGCAAGTTTTACTTATTTCACTTCTACAAGAAATAATAATCTTATTCAAAACTTGACTAATTTTCAATACAGAATTAAGCATTTCGATTTCGTTGATGTCACTTGGAGGCAATTGTGATGCATGCAACTGTCACCACCATATTTATTGGAATAATTGGACTCGCATTAAAATGGCAAAACGAGGAGGTAATTATGTAACCATTATCGGTTACATTCTCGTCTATCATTCTTTGCTGTCCGAACGAACATTCGTACACACAACAAATGTTTTTCATACATTTAAAAATTCAATATTAAATGATAATGAAGTTTGAAATATGTATGATCATTTAATCGTTTTATTATTTCATCTCGAACTTCATTATAATTATCGCGAATCTTTCAATTGAGGTATTCATGAAACAGGTTCTATCTATAAAATGCAGTTTTGCTTACATTCCCAATACTTACAATTACGTATGGGCACTGCAAATATTTGCAGCAGGCGCAAGGGCAGATTTAAAAGTCCGTGCAGTTTTAAACTTTAACTATGGTTAAAATAAATATAATACTGCTGACTATTCTAGCATATGAGCTGTGCAATTCGATTGGGGCTATACAATCTGGCTTTAAGTGAAAATAAATTTTATAAATGCCCAACGTTTCGACTTTTTTTAGATACCGCTCTTGCATTAACTCAAAAAAATAGGCTCAGCGGCTTTTAAAAACAAGTGAGCAAGTTTTTATTGGTTGGACGACCCTCGTTAACATATTCGGCCACCAGTGGGACTTTTATGTGAGAGGTACAAAAAGAGGCAAGACTCAATTTAAATTTTCGTTCTAATAATTTTTCCAAGTACTAGTTTTGAGCAGATGTGCGCACATGTGGTCAAATTTGTACATTTGCAAGGGAGGTATCATCCAGTCAATGAAACCGTTACGATAATATTTAAGAGTTCAAAACTTAAGCGGAATGGGTCATTTGTAGGGAAGGTACCAGAAGAGGAGGTTATTAATGTTATTTTTGCTGAACTAAGGAAAACCCTTGAAGGTTTTGTTATGGATAATATCAACTTTCATTTGCAATTGGTCTCATCCCATTCGCATTCGGAAAGTTCGTATCGCTGTGAATTTGGTGGCGATAACAGATAAGTTCTTTGTAACTTATTATTGATTATACCAACAGCAGAATACTCGTATAATCCCTATACTCGTATTAGTTTATTGGCTCTAGTAACTACAAAATGTGTAGCCAACCGAATGATTATTTTTTCATCTATTCCAAGTGGTCAATCAGGCCAACCAGTTCGCGCGCTGAAATTTTCTGTCAGAATTGAAATAAATTCTTTTTAACTTTGCACTTAAGTGTATGACAAATAATAATAAAGCAAAGTCTAATAAATGTGTAATCAAATCAAGATAAAATTAAAAATGTCAAATTTTAGCATTCAGTCTACTTTTTCGATTTGTTACTAATTTGAGGTCGCTGATTTTAAATCCAATCTCCATTTTTCTCCATCAGCTCGATTTTTTTTTACAGGTACTAATCGTATTTTCAACATTTTTCCAAAAAATTTAAGTTCAAAAATAATAAATTTTCTTTTTATAAGTTGATTTTTAAAATCGTATTTTTTTTAAAGATGTAGTTGTAACCTTTGAAAAAATCAACTTTTTTTTAATATCACCAAAAAAAATGACTGATTAATGGCTGTTTTTTTTTAAAAAAAAAAGACAAAAACAAAAAAGTTACACATTTTAATTTTCTTCACGCTCAAAGTTGAACGGTGGGAGCAAATTGTTGTTATTAGCTTTATTAAATATCATATTAAAGTAGCTCTCTAAAACAGGTATGTACAAGAAAATCGATTGAAAATTGAATGAGTTATGCTAAGTTCGCTGATAACAGATTTTTCGCCTTTTTTGGTTCTACCTATAAATAAATAGAACAGCAGCAAAAACACACCTATTCATAAATGTTATTTTTGTATGGAAATCGCAATTTTTGTCAATTCAGTTTTCTCAATAATTTGCTGACAAAATCAAAAGTCGTTCACTGATTTTAATGAAATAATTCTAATTTGATTCAAAATATATTAAACTAAATGCCTAAAGACCAACACTGTGATTTTTGTTGCATGTTTTTTCTATGAATTTTTTAACAAACAATTTTTTTTTATGTAAAATTGTTTTTTTTTTTCAATACTTCAACGATATATATCTACTGGACCAAATTAAAAACAATGTAGGAACGGATTAAAGATAATTTTGTTGACTCGTTTAAATATTTTTAACTGAATATGGTGACCCGTTTTCAAGTTATTTAAATATATATCGGGCAACCGATTATTTACACTTTATAAAATTAGTACAAGCGGCTAGTTGGAAATATGTACCATAATATTACCACAGCCATCATCTATGGATACGTTTCTAACAAGATTGTTAACATGACTAAAATGATGGCAACATAAAGTTGTGCCCTCTAACAGCATTTTTGTAGTCCCCACCGATTGTTAACCGAATTTTTCTCTGAGTGTACAATAATTTCATTTGATCTAACCGTCAAAACCTCGTCTTTACCGGCACTTTTTTGTTGCCGGCATCTAGTTTATTCATGAATTTCTGGCATGCAGCTTTCTGGTTACACAACAAAACTAATTTGTTTTGATTAAATACCGGCAAAATCGTAAATATTGGCTTGTTTGTAAACAAGCACAAATAATCACAATAGAGACGAAAGCTTTAAGCTATTTTCATATGTTTGGCGCGCATTTTTGTCTCCAGTCAACATGCTGCCGCCTACCAGCCGACGGCACATGCTGCCCGCAACAATGTCTTCTCAACATGCGATGAGCCAATGTATGAATGGCTAGCAAGCAAAAAAGTGAAACGAAACGGCGACGACAGCGATATATTTTGGCCAAATAGGCGCACATTCAGTTTCGTAGAAATCGCTTCCACGGACGGTTGACTCGTATGTGTTCAGCGGATAAATTCAAGCTTGTTTATTCAAAGTTGTAGTCGAATATAAATTAATTAATTAGCAATTCAAAGAAATAAATGAAGATTGTTTCGAGTACAACAACATCTTAACACAACGACCGACTGATATGTTGTTTTAATTGGAAGGAGAGAAGAGTGTTTGTGAATTTTATTAAAACTGTCAGTGTCAAATTATCACCTGCTCACTAGTCTAATTAACAACAATTAAATGCTTTGCATACTCAATTCCTTTTTTGTGTTTGTTAAAAGATTTTCAAATTTATTTTTTTAATTTTTAATTTGTCTTAAAAAAAGAGTCATCACAAATCTTGGCATTATTTGTGTTTGTTTGATGGGAAAATATTGCGGTTTTTTTGTGGTGTATTTTTTTTTAGAAAAATAAAAACAAAAACAATCTTTTGTTTATAAACAAAATAGTGAAATATTGTGCACGTACCTACGTACGGACGCTGCGCAACGTACATACGTCGTATGCTTACCATTCATTCGATGCTCGAGTGAAGAAACATCATCCATCCACAGATTCCATCCATTCATGCGTGAGTTTTTTTTTATTTCGTTCTTTGAATTTATGATTATTTCTTATTTTTTTGTATTATTTTAACGCTTAATGTGTTGCGCCGTCGTCCATTGTTGTCACCCACCGTCCTTCTTCGTCGTCGTCATTCAGTTTTGTTGGTGGTGGTGCCCAAATCGTGTGCGTTTCACGGTGATATTGACACTTGAATTTATGACAATTGTGACTGACAACTGCTCAATCGTAGTCGCTCGCGCTCGTACTTGCAGGTGCTCGTTAAAACTTGAATCACCCACCAACTGTCACTTGTGACGGTTACGTTCGTGCTGTTAATTGTTGCTGTTTTACTAACAGTTGCAGGTTTGTAATTGTCAAATTTGTCTTGAATACTTAAGTTTTATTAAAATTAAGTTAAATCGAGTGGAAAACCAACAGGTTGTAATCGACAAATGACTGGTGTTTAAACATGTTCAAGTTGCAGCAAAGATTCGTTTAATGAAGTGTAAAACAAGTATGCTAATGTATACAGTATGAAATCTTGGACTTTATGAGAGTTATGCGACAGATTTTAAATTCTGACTAGTTAATATAAAATAGATTTTTGAAAATTTTGATAATGTTGTTTGATACTAGTTTATAAATATTTGGTAAACGAATGTCAGCGTGGTTGTTAAATTAAATTGGGCAGTAAAACATTTTTGTTATGTATTATTTATAACCTCACCCCATTGTAGAACACGGGTATTAGAACTTTGTTCATAATTATGCCAAATGATTTAGAATAATTTTCTGAATCGATTTAGACATGCTCACCTGTCTACAAATTCTTGTTAACAAAGTTCGCGTCCCAAATATAAGCTGATCCTAGTGAGACTTTGTGCATTACAGGTGTTTTTAGCTTGGACTCGAAAACTTAAACTGGGCCGCAAGACCACAGTCTTTAACGTATTTGTTCCCAAAAATAGTTCATGTGCATAAAAAACATACAGCCTTTCGGAAAACCGTTTTGCAACACTTATTTGTTGTAGCAGTTTAATACTTTTCTAAAACTCTTGTTCTTCTTGTAGTGACAAATATAGTCAAAGGAGTTTTTCTAAAGACTCACTTAAGCCGCTAAAGGGTTTTCTATCCTGTCTTATTAAAATAATACCGCTTTATGTGGGGTATAACCGACCTTTAAGTTACAAACTCCACCAAGTTTCAATGGAATTGATTTTGTGGCGTTTGTTCATACACAGGACCAAGTTCGTTAATAAATGAGCGGATCGGGCCATGTTTTGTCGTAGCCACCATATGGTTGTGTCACAACAATATTATGATCTTCATAACAATAGCATGATTCACACACAACCATGCAACTATCCCCACAGGCAGAGAAATAATATGGTTACTATATGGTCACGACAACAATAATATGTTCTCTGCAATAAAAGTATGTTAGTTGCAACCATAGTATTGTTTTTTGAATTTCATTTTGACAATAGTATAATTGCGGCAATATTAATATAGTTGAAAGGTAAGAACAGTATTATTTCCAAATTTCAATATTTGGCAATATAATATGTTTGAAGCAACAAAAGTATTGTTTTTGGGTTTTATGTCAACAGTAATATGTTTAAGGCTACCATGCTGTATGATTGTAATTCTCTTAATTTAAATATGGTTTTCAGAGTTCTTTTTTGTGAAAATTAATTTTTTTTTTTAACAAACTGAAAGGTTTACTTTTTTAAACGGATTCTAATATTAAATAAATTACTTTTATAATTTTAAATTTAATGTCTTTTTAAATAATTTCTAATTCAAATTATTGACAACATAACGTAGTCCTTATAAATAATGTTAGGGATCGTAGTATGGTTGAGTGGAATCATACTATAGTTGTAGGGATCATAACATAGTTATCCGTGAATCATACTATAATTGTGAGGTCCAAACTATGGTTGTATGTGAACATACCAAGTTGTTTGGTGTGAGTATGGTTGTATTTGAGTCATACTATTGTTGTGAGGATCATAATATTGTGTGTATATGGTATACCCAACAATAGTATGATGCTCTTTGAATATTGGTATCCCAATCATATTTTTTTCTGCGTGCACAATCTTAATATGATTCACACTTATCACTACGAGTATAATATGAGTCACAGCATACTATGATCCCCACAACCATATAATAATCCTCACAACAATAGTATGTTTCACACACAATCAAAGTATGATTTTTAAAACCAAAGTATGATTCATACGCAACCATGTTATGATCCCTACAGCCATAGTATGACCCCCAAAATTATTGTTAGGGTTGGGTTATGTTTTAATTCAGCAATTTTTTAGATTTTTATAAGGTAAATTATTTATTACAATTAGTTCAGAGTTGAGAGGTAATTCCGTTGAAGAGTTCAGTAAAAAATGTTATTTAAAAAGCAGTCGGAAAGATTTCCAATTGCAGGCAGGGTGACTGCAGTTTCCTCAGACCTCAAGCATCGAATGAAATTAAATCATAATAAATGACTATACACTCTAGTGCAGGCAGATTCTAAATAAACGAGAATTAGCCGCAGTAGAGTATTCTACCGAACTGCCTACAGATTTCTCATCGATTTGCATCGCTACCCGTGTGCTATTGTTTTTTATAATGGGCAACTACCATGCACTGTACAAACATTTTTCTTGTATGTATAGTTGTCTATAAAAACTGCTTAGCTCATAGTCACAATCATACGGTATGATTGCCGTTATGATATAATTGTTAACATTAAACCTGAAAGGCAATATTTTTGTCGCACCAACTATATTCATATGGTACTACAACCATTATCTAATTTCTAAATTTGGCAATACTACTACTGTTACATTTGAACAATATAATATTGCCGCCATCATACAAGTACTATTGTTAAAATAAAATTCAAAAAATAATACTGTGGTTGCGACGAACATGCTTTTATTGTCGTGACCATATAATGGGTGTTTTTAAGGGTGTTTTAGTTTTCAATCTGGACTTGGTCTTTTGACAGCTGTCACTTGATTTATGCTCAGTTTGGTTTGCCACTTCATAATAAATATGCTTACTCTGGAAAACGTTAGCAAATCGTTGTGAATGGACCCAAAATTAAATGGCCACCGATCCCGATTTTTACAAGAAAATTTTGTTCAGCGATGAAGCTCACTTTTGGTTGAATGGGTTCGTATAACAAAAATTGTAGCATTTAGAGTAATGAAAATGCACAAGCCATTGTTGGGCATGTATGGGCAGAGGGAATCATTGGTCCATATTTCTTCAAAAATTAAGCCGGCCATAATGTTCAGTCAATGGGGAACGCCGTTTTCGTGCCTGAATTGGAGGATATTGATTTGGACGACCTTTGGTTCCAACAAGACTGCGTTACATGCCATACAGCCAACGAAACAATCAATTTATTGAAGGAAACTTTTGGTGAGCGCATTATCTCGTGTTATGAGCCTGCGGCGTGGCCTCCAAGATCGTGCGATTTAACATCGCTGGAATATTTTTGTGGGGTTATGTGAAGTCGCTTGAAGTCGCTACGCAGATAAGCCCGACACGATTAACGCCTTGGAAGAGAATATTCGGCGTGTTATTGCTGGCATACGGTCCCAAATGCTGCAAAAAGTGCTCGAAAATTGGGCCACTTGCCCGAAATCATTCGTAAAACATAATGTCAAACCCTTATCTTTATAATAAAGCTCAATTCATGGCCATAACATTAAATTATAGGAGTTTTATTCCATCCTGAAAACCTTACGCCTGAAAAAACACCCTGCAATAACCACATATTTGCTCTATATTAGGCGAATTTGACTTGTTTTTTGCACAAATGGTCAAAAAACGGTTGCCAACGTTTTAAAAAACGTTTTCTATTAAATTTGAAAATTTTGTTATTAGACGTACAGTGTTAGGCGATTGAAGTGCATCCAGTACTGGCAAATCGACAATGACGGCTTTGTCAATTTTATACCAAATTTTATACGCAACCAGCTATTGTTCGTGAGCTAAGCCATCTCAAAGTGAATAAAATGTTTGTGTACTGCACCATAAACCGTTATAGAAGTAATGCTACAGGCAGCCGTTTGAATGCCTTAGTCTAGGCAAAAGATGGCCACATCGACCTTAAGTAAATGGATTCTGGATTCTGATTATTTCCACACATTTTGTATTTCACACAAAAAATATTATCGTTTGAACTTTGACAACGTCTGATATAAAGGGGGGGGTCCAACTAAAACGCACGAGGTTAATTAAAAATAAAACAAAAAGTTTTCAGAAAATTAGCTTGAAATGTTTTATTATCATAAACAATTATGTGCGAGACAAAATATCGGCAAAATGCTCGCCACGGCTTCGTTGTCATACCTCTATCCGATGGTCCATGTTTTCAATGACTCTGAGACATAATGGAGGTTCAATGTTGTTAATCTGCCGAATTATCTCATCCTTTAGCTTTTGAATTGTTTTTGGTTTATTGACGTACGGTGTCAAACCACATGACCAATTAACATCGCCACGAGGTACGGCCCGATGAAGCCGACAGCCCATAAACCGCACTAAACAGTCACTCTTTGCGGATGCATTGGCTTTTCAACAATCACTCGTGGATTCCCAATTGTCCAAATGCGAAAAATCTGTTTGTTAATAAATCCACCGTGCACGAAATGCATTTTGGTTTGATCGCCCATTTTCGTAAAAGGCTTCCAGCAATCTAAAAAGCTTTAGCGCTACTCAATTGTGTACCTTTCCTTGAATTTGTCAAACACTGAAACAACGAAATGTCTAATTAAAATGGACAATAATCTTGACGAAATTAACATCGTGCATTATGGTTGTACCACCCTTCATAACAAATGGGTAAACTTTTATTAATATTTGCTTACCCTATATTTTAAGCTGCAGACAGCACACACGATATAAATGCTCCTGATATTTCTTATGCAGGTCAAGATGAGTCATCCTATCCAGCATTAAACAATGCAGCGGGAGTCGCAGGGCTACTTCCCGAAGTCGTTTTACTTGTAAGTCGGCCGATTTCACTCTTGACTTTGGCTAGGCTATGTTGTATGTTGGAGAAGACAGTGGGCCATATTCTACAACTGCATATTTGTGGTTTATTCAGATTTTAAAGGTATAGGGAGGCTACATGTTAAACTATGGAAAGTGCATACCTTTTCAAATGTACCACACTCGAATCCCAGATAGAAACTAGACTATGACTATTAGCAAAGCCCCCCCCCCCATCCGTTAATAAGTTTTCAACAGCCAGGGATGATAGTAATGTTCACCTGTTCGCCAGTTCAGAGCTTTTCCAAGTGCGGAGACACCGAACGAACGAACGAACGAACGAACTTGTTCCAAATAAAAAGAAATAAACATTTTCAAAATACAACAAGTGTTGAATTGAAATGCCGACTACCACTTGAAAAGTTATCTGCCTGATGCGCCACAAACAAGTGCTATTCACTGAATTCGACTTGAATTAAAAGCGGACCAGAATCCGATACAACCGCAGCGGCCTGCGATGTTTGTTGTTCCACCAACGACATCAGCGGCAGCAGAACGCAAGACAAATGCAAACAAATAAAAATCACAGTTGACACTTGAGATAAATTAATTACTGCGACTAGTTACATGTACATGTAAGTCTGCCACAGTAACAACAAGAACAACAGACAGAACAATATTCGATTTTAAATTTTCACTTAGAGTTGCTTCCATTGTGTGGCATGGGCAGCATTCTGGCATGATCAGCAGACGCTGCACAGTGGTCCTTAAAGCGCTTTCTTGGTTTACATTCGCTGCAGTCCCATAATCTTTATGCAACTTCAAGACAAATTAGCAAGATATAGTTTAACTTAATGCTCCTACAGCATATTGGGCTAACTAAGAGAGGCTTTTAAGTCCATTCCGGAGTCCGGATACACATAGAACTGATGTTCAGGCACAGTTGTAGCTGTGGCTAAAACTTAAATCAAGAGCAGACTTTTGTCTAAGCAGGCTGGAACCGAGCACACTAAAGGTGTTAGATACGCGTAGACCGGCTACATGCCGCACTAATACCGGCATACATGTGGCGCCAAATTTAAACTCCACCTTGAACTAAAAGATAAGTCCTAGGAACATCCATTTTGGTCCAACATGCATGCGGGTGCCATGTGACCTTGAACAAGGATTAAGTAACGCTTACACTGTGTCAAAATGCCGTTGGCTGGCAAGGTACTTCAGGGCGGCGGCGCAACTTGGTTGTATCTATTACAGCGGGATTCATGTAAAACGAACGAATACTGTCCGTAATCTACTCTTTTGTCAAAAAAAATATTTCAAAACATAAATGCATGAGAAATATCGGAAGGGTCATTCGAAAATCAATTATCGGTTGTAAATAAGCATCGCGATTACGAAATATATTCAAGGATACGAAGTGATTTTTGTTTTGGAAATGGGTTAATAATTGCACATTGTAGCAAATTTTGAGCCAAAAGAAAGCTTTTCTAACCACTGTGTCCTGACGGCAGGTGTAGCTGCTTTCGACAAATTTACATTCACTCAAACATTCCGTACGTCTTTTCAACAGTCCAAGTCGTCGTAACATCATCATTAAAAAATATCAAGTAAATAAATCATATTTTTCAATTTTTTTTTTCGCTTTTTATTTCGTTTCATTCAAACATCTGGCTGTAGAAAATTCCACGAAAAAAAACACAAATTTATTATAAAGCAATATTTTATGTTTTTTGTTAGTTAGGTTGAGGGGAAAGAGAGTGGGCAGAGATTGTTCGTGTTGGCTATATAATTTTAATGTTCGGATAGTGTTTTGTTTTCGAGTGTTAGCGAACATTCAGAGGTGTCAGTTAAACTTAGTACTCTGTGCTGAGTTTGAAATATGTTCAACAACACCCGATTTAATAAGTATAGAGACCTTTACTGAAGAGTCAACTAAGACCCATGAAAGTGTCAACATTAAACTGCGCCCTTGTTCTATCTGGTGTGCCAGCAAAGCTTCGTAATCGCACTTTGCTTTCAACTCACGAAGGCAATGCCTACAACTATGCGACAAGATCCTAAGGACTTTAATCCTTCCCTCCCGATAGGAATCCGTTCATCTGGAAATCCTTTCGCATAATAAAAGATTAAATAAATTGGCGAAGGACTATATACAGATCCTATTTAGATAGATAAGCATTGATGATAAGCCAGCACTGATACTTCCTATACAAATTACCATTTTGCATAGATATCAACAATAGTTGGAATGAAGTTGGACAACTTTCGATGGTCTGTTGCCATAAACCAGCGAGTAAACGTAACTACGATCGATCTGGTAGCCAAGATCGATCGTCGTTATTCTTTTAGCTATAATTCACATTGATTCTTTTAGATATAATACATTTTAAGAAAAAAATTTCAACGCCAAGTAATCGAAAGGTTCTGGCTTTAGAGATACAACAGCAATCTGCAGACTGGAGGCACTGTTTGTCGAGCTCTGAATGTTTCCTGTTTTTTTAGAAGCAGTATGTAACCGATAAAAATCACAAATTACAGTAGATAACGTTTATAAGAAAGTTAATAATTTCTGCAAGTTTCTTTCTTATAAGCAATTATAAATAGTTTTAATAAAGTAATTTTAAACAGTACATACTAATTAATAACCCAGTGTTTTGCAAAATTTTCTTATATGCGGTTTTTTCTTATAAGAGATGTTCTTATATCCGCCACGTACAGTAAATACTGTTTAAAATTGCTCTACTATAACTATTTATTATTGCTTATAAGAAAAAAAGGCATAAAAGAAAGAAACTTATGGTAGTTACCTTCTTGTATTAAATATCTACTGTATCTGGCTGTCCAATTTCCAATTCGAACAGTGTGTTTATTAAAAAAGAGTTTCGGCCGAAATAAAGTACCTACAGGCCCTACTGTACTTAAGTATGTATGTGTAAAAAGTTCGAGAGACTAGCGTGCTTAAGTGCAACACTCACGATCCTCAACGTAGTATGGTACACTGTGTTGGGGGAAAATATTTTGAAAATAAGTCTCTACTTTCTGTTCAGTTTGTCCTAGAGGCATAAAATTTCACACAGCTATATTCGAGGTTCGTTTGAGTTTACAGGAAAACACGTTTTCCCTCTACCCATAATAAGTACTCTGTGTCACAACTTTTTATTTGGTAGTCTACAAGCTTTGAATGCTGGAGAAACCTCATTTTTTATCCGATTTAGGAGACACATACATCTAGGACACATAGATCTAGGACACATACGACAGAAAGTAGAAACTTATTTTCCAAAATTTTTGTTGCTGCCACTGTGCGGTGCTCTCTGACTAGAATATGGCAACCGTAGTCAAGAAGGCGCGACTAAGGCCTGGAATATGAATTCGCTTTCGATGTCAACAACTTAATATTTCACACACCGTTCTTGCACTAAGACCTCGCATTGTTCGCTTACATGGTCCGATTGGCTTAGCGATTGAAGGCAAACGACCATCCCCTTCGTTTTCGTTTCTTAGTTTAGACCTTCAAGCTGATCGAAGTGACGTACTATTTGGCCCAAAAAACATATTTTCTGCAGATACGCAGTCTTGGCGGCTATGTTAACAATCAAAAAAGACTTATCTGGAGTTCGAAAACCTCGTTCATGAACGTCGAGAATCCAATTCATCCTCAGAAAGTGTCAGTTGGGTGCGTTGGCAACATTAGCATATTTTTTAAAAAAGTTGCTGGTGATTTTAAAAGAGGCATGATAATTTATTTGCTGTAGTTGGAGACCGAAAACATAACTCATTATCTGCAGTTTGACACCGTTCAAAATTGGGTAGGTGTACCGCTACTATGCGTTAACGATTCAGGCCATTAATACAAAGATCGTGGAAGCCATTCGTGGGATGGAGCCAGAAAGCACCATCTTCGAAAATTGGGTTGACAGGATGCGCTTTTACCAAGCCATAAATAATGGAAGAATTGCTTTTTCAAATAAACCCATAATTTTGTTAAATATTTTAATTTTTAAGAATGGAATTTCCATATTTTTCTACCCGCTTTAGTTTATTACTTACACGCAGAAAAAAAGTATGGTTGTGGTGACAATATTCGAAGAGGATAATACTATTGTTGGGTATATGGTTGTGGTACAACAATATTATGATCCTCACAACAATAGTATGATTCAAATACAACCTTACTATGATCCTCACAACAATAGTATGATTAACACATAACCATACTATGATCCCCACAACCATAGTATGGTTCACACTCAACCATACTATGATCTCCACAACCATAGTATGATCCTCACAACCATAGTATTTTTTATATACAACCATAGTATGATCCTCACAACCATAGTATGATTCACACGCAACCATGTTATGATCCCTACAACCAAAGTATTATCACACACAATTATACTATGATCCCCAATATAATTTATTAGAATTTGTTTAAGTTGTCGACAATAGATTTGAATTATGAAAATTATTCAAAAATACATTAAATTCAAAATAATAGGAGTGATTTATTTCGCAGTAGAAAAAATAAGTTTAAATAAACGTAAGCGTTTTTATTAAAAAAATTCTGTTAAACAAAGCCAAAGCAGCTTGTTTAAAAAATTTTAATTTCGATAAAAAAAAGTAATACTATTGCATTAGATCCGTGCCAATAACATTTGTTCTTAAAAGCATATTTAAATGAAGAAAAATTACAATTATACAGTATGATTGCCGTAATCATATTATTGTTAACATAAAACGCGAAACACAATACTTTTGTCGCACCAACCATATTAATATTGTTGCTATAACCATATTTTCATTTTTAAATTTGGCAATACATTTCAACAATATTAATATTGAAGCAATTATACTATTGTCAAAAATAAATTCAGTTAACAATGCTATGGTTGCGACGAACATACTTTTATTGTGGAAAACATAGTATTATTGCCATGACCATGTATTAACCATGTTTTTTCTCTGCGTGTATAAAGCATAAAATAGGATGTTTGAAAATAAAAATTTTGAAAAGACATCAGGCAATTTTTTCAGTTAAAAATTGGAAATCCTATATCCTTGAAAATTATAAATATTCCCAATAACAGTTTTATTGCTAAACGGATTTTGTTTTTTTAAGGAATTCTATAGCATTTAGAGTATTTGGTCTTAAGCTAAAGATATAAAAAAGTTTATTAATTTACAACCAACAATATTAAGGGTATAAAGTTGAAATTAAGGAACAGCCACCAAAAGGCAAAGCTGGCTGCAGGTACTAAACGATTAGTAACCGCACTGTTTTGCTACATTTTTCAGTTCTTCGGTTATTATTCTTCACAAACCGATTAAGCTGACAATTCACAATATTTTCGATACATTGCACTAATCTGATCTATAGAAGACTTGTCTTGATTGCAGTTAATACAGACATCACCAAATTCACCGGTAAACCGACATAGATCCACCGGGTTTTACGGTTAATCGAATATGATAATTTCATTATTACCAGCAGATGATTAAAGCCTGAAAAGCCTTTATTAACACTTTTCTCCATATATATCAAATTTGGACATACAGTTTATTTCCCTCAGTGTAATTGATATTGTTTTTTTTTTAATGCTTGTTGCCGCCCGTCGCTTGTTGTCGATGTCATTTGCTTTTGGCCAAAAACGTTTTTGGAATAATTAAATTATGATTACCCGACATTAGTAACCCACCAAAAACAAAAGATTCACCGTTTTTTCTGTCTCTTTAGAAATGATTCACATAAAAACTATTACCACAAAGAACAACAACAACAACCAATGGATTATACTCCGTACAAAACGAAAAATAAATATATGTCGAAAAATTCAAACTGTCACAATTTTATTATCAACCACGACGGTCTGTCAGTGTTCAAATTCCGTGAGTAGTAAAACATGACGATTTGCGAATACTTTGTGTGGTGGCAGCGGTGGTGGAGGTGATGATAAACGAGTATTGTCTTGGTTTTGGCTTTTTATTGGCCTTTAACGAAATTTGAATTTTGAAAGATATGATTTGCCTTTATTGTTTGTTCGATTCCCATAAAACACTGCGCATTTGAGGATGGCCACTGGTTCCCTTTTTAAAGGCTTTTCCTCAACTTGTGTTTATTGCAAACAAATTTGTTGGATCAAACAATTCTTAGTCAACTAGAAGTGTGCTGCAATTCTTCTTTCAGCATAACCAAATTGAATGTCAGATATAAAATAAATTCGTTTTCGAATGTTGACCTCGACTGCGGTTTTAATTAGGTGAACACACATTAAAAAAGTAATTTTGTTGTGAGTACAAGATAATTATGAAATTGGCCGATTTCTGGACGGATTGGCTTACTTTTTCAGATCCGCCTGCCAGTGGAAGGAAGATATTTCCTTTTCATCGCTAAGTTTCAGCTGACCTACTGAAACTTTGAATAGTCTTGAGGCCGACGTAGACTCTTTAGTCAAAATCTGTTCACGAAGCCCCCAAAAATGTAAAGGCCGGCATTCCATATATTAGGTGCTTCCTTTGTTACTCTTTTCTCTTTGACCCGTACTTTTACAATATGCAAATTTTCTTCGATATTAGGGTTGCAACGAACGTAATTATTCGCATATCTGTCTCACGAAAATTTCGTATAAAAATACTTTTTTTTTGCATTCGCTAAACAGCGTTTTTAAATTTTTTTGAATATTAACAAAATCCAAATTAGGCAATAGTTGGCCTTAATATCATTCTTTTTGACATTTTCGTTCTGTATTGGGCAATCTTAGTTATAGTTTCAAGTTTAAATAAATATTCGCAATTTGATATGCAAATGTAAATTAAACATTTTATTTTGAGCATTTGCTGTGGCATTCGCATAATACCTGTACATAATTTTAACATTCGCTCTCGTGCACGCTAAACATAAATTCGATACATCCCTAGTCGAAATCGGTTCATGTCTATGGCCTGTTCTTTGATTAGAAAAATGTTTGGGCAGATGGGTGGGTAAATTAAATCAGTTGATCGGACCTTGAAAGATCCCCCGAACTTGTTTTTGGGCGTTATAAACAATGACTATATAATTTACCCTGCAACACTCTGGATGTGCGGAAAACGTAAATACTCGTAATTATGTTTGATAAAATTGATCAAAAGCAGCGGCACTTTAGCAGAAACGCAATTAAACTATCGTATTTAGAATTGACTAACAGATTTTTTTTGGATTTTTTAAGGTTGGCTGTATTTAAGACCTTCAATTTTGCCAAATCATTAATAGTCACATAAGGAATCGTTACTAATTTCGTTGCTATTAAAAATCCAAAAATTACTGAATACATTTTACAGGTTTTAGACCATTGGTCCAAGCCCTAAATTTAGCTAAGTTGCGAAAATATTAAGATATTTGAATTCGTAAAGATCTTTCAGTGTTTATTGTCACTTACTTTACTCCCTCAACGTTCCATTAAGGAATGAGGGACAACTTCTCTTTAATCAGTGAGTTTTGCACGAAACGATTCTTGTACGTACTCACTGACCGGGACCTACTGTTTAACGCCGGCTCCTAGCTGCTAATGAATGCATTTTATAACAAAAGTTTTTACATGGCGTATAGATAAATTTCTTACTCTTAAAGACGCAGCCACTTACGAGGTGGAAACCCGCCACTGAAAAATGTGTTAGATGTTTCTACCCTGGGCTTACTGGCATGATAATCGTGCACACTTGCACCACACCACGGCGGCCCACTTATTTATTGTCATACACATGCTTAGTTTCCTTTCCCTTTTGTTGGGGCTATTTAAAAACACGGACCTGTGGATTCCAATTCTATACATAAAACAATGCTTTCATACATGCGGTTCGAATTTGATGAAGATTGCTAGAAATATGGACCTATAGTAAGGTTGTACCTAAACTCGGCTGTTAAGAGATGGTCCAATTTTATATGAATACGAGGGAACATCAATAATTCCATGACTTTTCGAGCTTCCCTCGTTGTTATATGAAATGCAACACTTCTCCCATCCTGTGAGTAGAGAGCGTTCCGTCATTTAGTGTGTTTAACAGCTGTTCAGCTGTTTGGAAAAAGTAAACCGGAACTCTGCCCAAATTCTTATTGAATTTGCGATCTGTACTTAGATAACGGGAAAGATGGACAGAATGACGAAAGAAGGCACATGGCTTAATGGAATCTGATTGTGATTTTGAATCAATAGGAACAAAATAATAATGTGGTCCAACCATAATGCACGATGTTAATTGCAAGCAAGCACCAAACAATCACTATTTGTTTTTTGCCCAAATGCGGCAATTTCCGCTGTGGACACATTTGGTCGATTATGTTGACTTAAAAATTCAGAATGTTCACGAAAAGCGTTTTAATTTGAACGCCCATTTTAACGCCAATTTTAACGCGCTGCTCAATTGTTTACCTCTCCATGGTTGAATTTGCCAACCTGATACAGAGAAATGAGAAATAAAAGTTGGGCAAAAAGGTAGACCTTAAGGTGTGACACACAATTAACATCGTGCATTATGGTTGGACCATATTATTATATTATTCCTATAGATTCAGAATCACAATCAGATTCAATTAAGCCATGTGCCTTCTCAATTGGTCGATATAATTATCATAGATACTTCTAGAATAATACAAAATATAAAGATAGTTCTCTGAAAACTTTTTGTTTTATTTACAATTAACGTCGTGCGTTTTAGTTGGAACACCCTTAACATGACATCACTCCGCTACCCGTTTAGGTCTTAGTCATAATACCTAGATTTCCCGAACCTCATTAGCGAATTCACGAAGTTGTCTATTGTCGTCCGTTGTCTCTCGGTTTGACTTTCTGGCAATGTTTTAATAGGCAGATAGGTGTCGAATCATCACTGCTGAGTCTAGGCCGCTCAACTCCTAAGTCAGCACACCCCATGATAGGAAAGAGGGTATGTTGACTTTGTCATTCCGTTTGCAACACCTCGAATTACTGGTCGAAGACCTATAAAGTATAAATAATCTGAATCGTCGTATAATTCTAGCCACGGCCGCCTGTCTTTGAAAAGCCAACCAAAGCTCACAATATTCATGCTAGCTGGCTGAATTTTTGCAGAAACATGTGTTGGTGGAAACGCTTGGTATTGAAAATGGGCCCATCAGTCAAGAGGTAAACATTTTTCCCACATAAGGGTTTAGCCCACCGCGGAAAAAAATCAACAACCATGAACTTAAAAAGATAATAGAGATATGACAATGATATTTGGAACATATGATGTTGGCAAGGATCAAAATACATCCTGGGGGAAAAATGGGCGGTACCACGCCACCTTTAAAAAAAACTCCCAATCATTTTAAAATGTAAAAAGAATTAAATCAAATTTTAAAAGTATATAAGCTTTGGCCATGCCGAACCTAATTTGTCAGGTTGTTTAAAATTTAGAAGGATAATTGATACTTTTTTGCATGATGAAATGGCAAACCTCAGTGAATATTTTTGACAGATAGATGTTGCATTTTTCCCGTGGTGTCTATTCTATACCGATACTTCTAGCATCGAGTACTTCAGTTTCAATATTGACAGGGTATCGATAACTTTCCTTGATTATTTTGATGAGAATAGTAGCGATTCGATAAATATTCGATCTTCATTCGCTTATTATCATTTTCACTGATCTCAAAAATGTTAACAAAATCTTCCTAAAGATGTTGCTTTGCTGCTGATGAATTTAGTTCCAGTTAAGACAATGACTACAAGCGCGTATCATAAAAATTACTTACTATGCCGTGCGTAATAGTTTCTTTTATTTTTTTTCAGTTTTCCACATTTCTTGTTGTTGTGCGCCAAGAACACAACATCATAAAAAAAGTTCACACATACAATAAAACAAATGAAAGAAAAGAAAAGAAACTAAAAAAGGTGAAATGTGGGAGAGCGGCAAGAAAAGGCGCACCCACCCACTTTTGGGTTTTACTACTTGGCCGGCATTCCTGCTGGAGTCTGTCCGTCCATTTGTCTACATGGCTTTTTGGCGGCTTGTCTTTATTTTCCTTTTTATTTCTTTATTCTGAAAATAAACAATTTATCTCGAAAATTACGCGAACAATGCCAAGGCAGCAACAATGGGTGGCTATGAAAACATGATGTCTCCTCGCATAATTAGGCCCCCCATATACAAAAAAAAGAAGAGCCCAGCAATTGTTGGCGACATTTGTTCACAGATCCCTTCAGCTTTGTCCACTGCACTACTCACAGTGAAGGGTGTGTTTGGCAGGTGTGATTGTACGTTAAAAAGTAATCAGGCCAACAGAGTGGAGTTCCCAACAAAACGAATCATCGATTCTTTGAGGGGGATCCTGTGAATCAGAACGTTATGAATCGACACCGAAAGAAAGAAAGTGCCGTCACACCAAAGCAAATAGCACTACCCTAGTTTATAGTTACGAGTTGAAATTTATACCGTCCGGCGTTATTGTTCCGTCGCTCAGTCATCCATTCATGGTTGATGAGTTGGCTGGTTGGTAATTTCTTCTTGCCAGTCGTACTGACGACTTTGAGTATTTTTAATTATTTGCGTGTATTTCTTCTTCGCTGTACTTGTTGTATTTTATTTGCATAATTATGTAATCATGTTAGTAATAGAGTGTTAAAGCGGTCTTTTTATGCTTTGCACTTAGAATCGAAACAATAGCAGCACCAGCAGCAGTTCCGCAACAACAACAAACACAGCAACGTCGACAGCGACACCAGCTATAAGTACAACAATCAACCTTACCCTCATTTGCGACTCAGACCCAAATAGATTAGAATTTAATTTGAGCAGTTAAGTGTCATTGTTACGCTTAACAGTCGCGTACCATTCACACTTACACACTTTGCATTATGCGACCTCTGTGACTACTGCGACAATTGTCGCTGTCGTTTAGTTAATATCGTTTCTCTTTTGTTTTTTTTTTTTGCTGTTTACTTTGCGACTATGAGGTACCATTAAGTGGAGAATATTACATTCTTATTGAGTCCAGCCTAGACCAGCTTCCTTCCGCATGTGACGCAGTGATGATACCAAGTTTATCAGAAAACAGAATTATTTTAGACGAGTACGAGTATCCATGAAAACTCAATGTTCCTCATAAATTTGCCTTAAAGCGTTTCGGAGACCTTGAAATGTTCCCAAGTTAAATTAAATTAATTTAATTAAAACAAGTCAAAAAAGTCTAAAGTTATTGGCACAAAAAACAAGGTAGTATCATGCAATTAGCAGATATAAACTTTTTTGATATATTTGATTCCGTTAAGACAACGGTCGGAATTGTTTCCATGAAAGACAACTGTAAAAGTTTTAAAAGTACATACGTATTCATTAATCAAACATTCACAATTATAACAGAAATACATACAATGCCTTACTTACGTACTTTGACAGTAAGGAGCATACGTGTTGTATATAGTGTTGTATGCTAAAGACAGCGCCGACTATATGATACCCTGCACAACATAGTACGGTAGAAAAAAAGTGGTGATAACTATAGATGTAATACTATAAACACATCTTTTGATATAGGGCGTGGAAGTTTATTACCTGTAGTGTAAAAAATCCTATAGACGCAGAGAAAACATATGGTTACTATATGGTCACCGCAACAATAATATATTCTCTACAATAAAAGCATGTTCGTCGCAACCATACTATTGTTTTTTGAATTTCATTTTAACAACAGCATGATTGCGGCAATATTAATATTGTTGAAATGTAACAATAGTAGTATTGCCAAATTAAGAAATGAAAATATGGTTGTAGCAACCTTATAAACATAGTTGGTGCAACAAAAGTATTGTTGTTTAAAATTGGCGTTAACAACAATATGATTGCGGCAATCATACGGTATGGTTGCGAATATTTTTGTGTGTGCGTATGTTTTTTTTTGATATACCAAAGAAAAACACATACACCCGAAGCAGTACATGTTTGTTGGTTGTCCATTATAAAAAACAACAACAATCGGAGAGATTTTTATTGTTTGTTCGGTGAAATACTCTACTACCGACCGGTTCTCGTTTATTTTAAATCTGCCTGCAGTTAAGTATATAGCCATTGAGCAGTTAAGTATATAGGTCTACTCATGGTGAAGTAGCATTCACCCCTGCTGGGAACTAAATGTATTTTCGACAGCGGCTGGAATATATATTTTTGTTTCTTGAATGGAATGTTAAATAAAAACATGGCGTCAATTCTGGCTATTAAGTTATTGTAATGCAATTTAATATAACTTGCTTGATAAAATTCTCTCTTTTTGAATAACAACATTACCCAATCCTAATAAATAATTTTGGGGATCATAGTATGGTTGAGTGTGAATCATACTGTGGCTGTGGGGATCATAGTATGGTTGTGGAGATAATAGTATGGTTGAGTGTGAATCATACTATTGGTGTGAGGATCATAGTATGGTTGTGGAGGTCATAGTATGGTTGAGTGTGAATCATACTATGTGTGAATCATACTATTGTTGTGAGGATCATAATATTGTTCTGCCTCAACCATATACCCAACATTAGTATGATCCTCTACGAATATTGTCACCCCAACCATATTTTTTTTGCGTGTAGATTCTGTTATTTATTATGCATTCACAAAGTCACTCTGCTTTAAAGCAAAGATACACACATCGCTTCTACATATCATATATGTGAAGGGTGATCAATCTAGAGGCCTTCTTGGGAAATAAAAAAAAAAAATTTAAATCAATCTCTATCGTTCCTTCTATGCCAATTAGTTTTTAATTACAATTAATTTATCCGCAACTACGCCTCAGGGTGTCCATTTTGAGGGTCCAATTTTGGATGACTCGTTCTAGCATTTCGACCGGTATGGCGTTAATGACACGCGTAATGTTAGCTTCCAACACCTGAATCGTAGCTGGTTTGTCAGCATAGAATATGGACTTTACGTAACCCCAAAGAAAAAAATCTAAGGGTCTGATTTCATACGATCTAGGGGCATACTCACCGGTCCAAAACGTGAAATTTAAAATTACCCCTCAATAGATTCATAAATGACCTCAAGCCGAAAAATAATTTTATAATGATAAAAGTGTTAATGTCAATGTCACTTTGCCATTTTGTTAAAAACTTGTCTTCTATTTAAATATAGAAGCAAGAGGTCTTGAGCCGGTTTAATCCCTGTTCAATGTGTAAAAGCAACAGACCGAAATAAAACAAACGAGCTAAACAATTTTATAAAATAATAACACCAAAGGTCAACTATTCGCTTACAACGTTTGTCGTCAATATTACGGGCTTGCCACACTGCCATATAAAAGGCGTATGGCATCAACAATCTCACGCACTTTTACTCTTCGATCGGCCAACACCATATCTTGGATTTTTTCGGCATTTTCGGGTGTATTGACCTCAATTGGCCGTCCAGAACGTTCAGCGTCATTTGTACTTGTGCGACCTCAACGAAAGTCAGTAAACCACTTGTTTACCATTGAAATCGATGGTGCAGAGCCCCCATAGTATTTATCTTTTTGGTTTAAACAGCTGTTAAACATAGACTAAATGACGGAACTATTTCAAAATTTGACAGTAGTCTATTAACAAACGGTACTTGATGGAAGCAGTGTTGCATTTTATATAACTACAAGGGAAGTTGGAAAAGTCACGGAATTATTGATATGCCCTCGTTAATACGGCTTCCTGAGCAATATGACAATTAATCGGGAGGAACCTTTCCTTGGAAATACTATATAAAATACTATATGTAACGTGCAAAATAGAAAGGGACCTAAGGTTAAAACCAGTTTTGTTCAGGAGAGCCATTTTATAGATTTAAATACGTGTATATTTGGTGTACCATCACTTTCATAAAACGCGCATATCTCTGGGAGGGATCACTTTTGGGGCATGGGATCGGTCTCATTCGATGCTCAGATGTTGTCCACATCAAAACAAAAAAAAAGTGAAAATTTATTTTTTTTACCCTTAGGTCCCTTTCTCTATGCGCTGTCACATATACTAACTAATTTCATGCGAAGTTTGAACAAAATTGGAATTAATTTGTGGCTTTTTGGGATGGCCGATACATTCAAATTTTTCCAAAGCTTTTTGTTTGAGTGTAGTTTAGGAAAAGTGTAAGGGTAGCTCTCTAGGAAGGAATGGCAAGTCCACTCGGATGTCTAGAAAGGCCTATTGAGGGACCTTGATAAAAGGAAAGAAACGAGAAAGAGGGGAAGACTAAAGATACAAAGGGTGTCTATTTATAAGAGTAAATCAGTTGGAGTGGTTTGAGTAGGTCCTCAAAGTATCTACTGTCTAGGTAGGTAACTCTCCATTCTTAAAACCAGCGCATGAGCATGACTCCTCCTCCATTACGTCCTGGCAACATCTACAAAATTCTCCATAGTCCCTATTAAGCAGTGACCCATGGGGACTCATATAAGAGAATGCATCGATTGTTTTCCTAGTGTTAGCAATTCCCTTATTCTTTTTCGGTCTATTTTTAAAAAAAGTCCTAAAAATTCACTTTGTATCAAAAATATGTGATGGGATAACTCAAAAACTTGAGCATAAATGTCAAAACTTTTGCCAAAAATCAGCCGCTATAGACAAAACTTATGTCCGAGACGATGACCCAAAAAATTTTTCACTATGTAGGTAAAAGTGTCTAGAGCGCCAAATTTGAGCCTTTTCGAACATGAACATGCGGTTACTCATAACCAGTAAAATTTCTTTCTTTTTTTAATATGCTTAAACTTTTTAGATTTGTCTAAATTTAAGCCCCGGAAATACGGGTTTCCTAGGGCCCTCTTAGCTGTCCATTGTTGGGTTCACCAAAATAATGAATTCAGAAATCCGAACAGGAAAACGGCGCATAAGATTGAAAAATTCAATTCTGCCACACATGGACAGGTGGAGGGTATAAAAGCTTCGGCCTGGCCAAACTTAAAAAGTCTCCATTTGTTGTTAACTTCAATGGTCGAACTAAACAGCGTTTTTTTGGTGCACATATAAGTAAGTAAATAATTGGTACTTGGGTTTGGTCTAGCTACTCATATGTTTGAAAGTACTGCTTTCCATTTTCGCTGGAGAGTGTGAGCCATTTTACTTGGTCGTAGAATGTATTAACCCCCACCCTTTCACACTGCTAAGAGCCGTTCTTTGCAAATTTGTTGGTCGACAGGAAAGACGGCGTAAATGTCCGAAAATTAATTTAAATCTGTTATAATGAAATCACGCAATTGCGATTTCGGACACAATGTCTGAAGTGAATGAATGCGAAATACAAAACACGGAATAAAACCAACACCTGTTCATTTCAATTTCATAAAGTCATCTCCGCGTATGAGCAACACCCAACACCAACACCTACACCGCACCCTGTTAATTACAATAACCGGTTGCAGGGAGTAAGGCTGGCCCGGCCTGGCCGGCATTTGCTTGGTTGGCCAAAAAACATTTTTGATGCCAAAGTTTAATTTTAGGCCATAAACATTCGGACAAAAAGAAAAGTTACTCTTATTTGTTATTGTTTATATTTTCTTTGTTTTTTTTGTCTCGATGACGATTACACGTGACACTAAGGAACTGAGGGAATATACAACAACAACAAAAATGCGATGAAACATCTTCCAGGTGTTTTCGTTTAAACAATTGTGTCGACGATTTGGCATGGCTTGAACGGTTTTTGTGGTTTGAGTTTTGAAGCCAGAAATACTCACGTAATGCTAATATTACTTAGCGTACTTACGGCGTCGACGACATATTTCAATAAACGTTTAAATCGAACATTTGTTTTCTTTTATTCCTTGGGTTTGTTTGTTCTCCAGGATATCGAAACTCAAAATCTATATTTACATTTAAATATTTGATGTGAAGAGGTGGGGTGGGTGAAGCATGGGAAACAATTGCCGTTGAGTTGACAAAGTTTTGCGTCGTAAAAGAAACGAGAAATTTAAATATATTTTTGTATTCTAGTAGTGGACAAATAATCCAAGTCCTCGCTACAATTATATTTTCTAACGACACTTACATTTAATTGGATATTGACGTTTTTCTACAGGATATTGGCTCAGACGAAAATAGTTTTGTCTACAAATTTAATGACTGCTACTAGTGCGAGAGTGAGTGTATTGACGTTCAAACTGCCAAAGTTTCGAAATGTTTTCGAATTTCATGAACAAATCTAATGACTATCGTGAACTGTAACTTTTGTTGAAACTTTTATTTCTTTATATCTGAAATGAGACATTTAAACAAAACATGTAAGCCAAAACTAAAATCAATTGGAATACCAGTCGTTACTAGCACTTGTAATTAGGTCACAAGCCTTGGAATGGAATTAAATGCATGTCGTATTTTTTACAGAGTGAAAGAATCCTTTATGTGGAGGATTCTTTCACATAAAGGAAAATCATTTGGTTGACATGAAGCATTAATTTTTTTATGGACTATGGATGGCCTCACTATTTTTTGAAATATACCGCAAAACTTATTTATTTAATGTTGTGCTTTCAAAGTCATTAAACAGTTTTTTAACTCAAATATGTAAATTCATAATAGCCTCCTTAAATGCCGTTTCGTTTGATCATTATGGAATATTGTCGAGTTTGAATTAAGATTCCTTTTGCAATACTCGTAACCTATTTTTCGCCAACATGGGTCGAATAACACGCTTAATGCTAAAGAAATAGCAAAAAATATCGTAGTCAAAGATTAATCGTAGCACATATGTTGTGTCCAGTTATTTAAAGAAACATGGAAGATTATGGCACAATGTGTAAAGGAATCCCGTCAAATAAAGTTCCAAAACGAGATACACGAAAACCATTTGAATTGCCGAAAACTTTGCTATGACTTTGAGACAAATTAGAGCTGCTGCAGGGTTAAATGTGATCAAAACCAAAATAAGAATCATTTAAAAGAACGCAGATTTCTTTAGTAAAGGCTGGTTAAATTTTAAGGGCTGATGTTGAATGTGAACCACACCTAAACTTCAAGTTTTTTTTTTCAGCAATTCATTTGATATTTCTCAATTTCAGACTAACTTAATTTAACCATGGAAAGATATACATGCGAGCAACGCGTTAAAGTTATTCAGGCTTCGGGCAACAGTGGATGATCAATTGTCGAAAAAAATCATCTTCAGTGATGAGGCACATTTTAACCTCAGTGGATTCGTCAATAAGCAGAATTGCCACATTTGGGCGAATGATAATCCAAGAGTGATTGTCGGAAAAACAATGCACCCACAAAGATTGACTGTTTGGTGCGGTTTATGGGCATCGGCCGTATTTTTTTCCAAAATGAGTTATGAGTTATTGTGAATGGTGTTCGCTATCGTGAGATGATAACGAAAATAAGGATGTGGACAATGTGGGCGACAAATTCAATAGACGTGTTATCTCACTTCGTGCCGATGTTAATTGATTTGACACCGCTGGACTTCTTTCTTTGGGGTTATTTGAAAGAATAGGTGTACGTCGATAAGCCAGCAACAATTCAAGAGCTAAAGTATGAGAATTATGAATTATGCCTCAGCGTCATCGATAATTTGGACCATCGGATGGAGGTGTCCCGCCGAGGTCGCTGCAGCCAAAATTATCATAATCATAAGAAATGATAATAATTTCCTAACTAATTTGTTTTTTACTCAAAATCAACATCGGCCCTTTAAATTTAACCACCCTATGATTGAAAAAATCTCGGCTTTTCGTAAGAGCAGCGATTTAACTAAGATGGTCCAGACAGGTATAAATATTACTTCCACGATTTGAGAAAAGAAGAATTATTTTTAACACGCCATCATAGCAGATAAGGAGGTTTAAAGGTATGTGGGCAGCCATAAAGTGCCTTGGCTCAAGCCAGTCTATATTCGTTGATCAGAAATTAACCGGAATAGTCTACATTAACATACTCGGGACTGCATTTGTGGAATTAAAAGAAACTTTCGGACCCATCCCATTTATTTTGCAACCAGACAATGTCCCTATTCACAAATCCCGCACTGTTAAAGACTACATTCTTACCCACGGAGTGAAAATACTGCCCTGGCCGCCCTACTCTCATGCCCTTAACATTATAGAAAACGTCTGAGGATGGTTATTACGGAAAGTATGCAAAGGTGGAAGAAAGTTTGCCACCAAGGAAGAGCTAACAGATGAAATCAGTAGAACTTCTTGAATTAAAATTAACCCAGATTACCTTAAATCACGACGTCTCGAAGGAATCATGTATATTTGACGTGATTTAAAGAAACGGAAACACACAGAAAAAAACTTAGTTGCAAAAAAAGAATTTCGGTTGCATTCATCAAATATTTATAATGATAAATATGAACGAATTGTACACACAACTAATTATGCGGTCAAACCAATAAAACGCGGAAAAGGCATTTATTTGCAACAAGTAAAGTACGAGTAGTGGTTTTTTTGTTTGGTAAGTTTTGTTTTTTTTTTTTTTTGGTTTGACAAATGAAACCATCCGAAAAAAAATCATTGCTGATCTTTGGACAATCGATTAATCCAATAGTTTTCAGTAAAACTCATCCATCAATTTTTACATTTTTTCCTCGACGTGACCCTTCCTTTTGTTTTAGAGTACTTGAAATTTGTAAACAGTTTTCTGTCTCTTCGTATGTGCCACTGATACTTCAGTTCCACTTACTGTAAATGACGGTGCACCAACTAACATTCGGTTGTATTGACGAAATGCATGCAACCGCAATCATTGGGTTGAACATGTGGTGAATTAAGTTGCATTAAATTCGATATGTGCTCGTATGGTATTTCTAACCGAATTTACATCAAGATTAATATCATTTGGTGATTGCAACAGAAAGTATTTTGGTCCAACGGAATTTTCGTCATCCGAACCGATTGCAAACCGACATTTTCTCTGTGTGTACGTGGGCTCCAGTAGACTTGACTTTACTTTATTTCGACGCAATAGGTTTTTCAAATTGAATCGCTTCATTTGGAACGAATTTTAATATGGATAACATGAAGTTGTTTTTAGTGTTGACAGGCGCTTAATGAAAACTGCTACCTGACCGTAGCCACCGTGATTTTTCCCGGAGGCCTGCAATTAATTAATATCCGCCCCTACAGGTAGCTTAACATTTTCATAATAATCTCAATCATTTTTCATATTTTATCGCTTTACAATAGATAAACTCCTCTCGGTTAATGACCTTCGCAATCACTGTGGTGTAATAATGTTTCCCTTGAGGATGGTTCACATCAACACCACCTCCTCGCCGAGTAGGCGCAAGAGGCGTTAACATGATTTTTTTCCGAATATTTATGATGTAATAATGCTTCGATTATGGCAACAAACATCATTTACAACGACAAGCGATTACATCGCAAATCTGAGTGACAGATTTTCACTTGGTGCGTTTTTATAAGGACGGCGGCAGCGTGGGCGTTGGAGATCAATTCGCACATATTCTGATAGCTTATCTCCAAAAAAAAAGGCCTGGTGGTTGTTGGTGGGTTGGTATTTTGGGAATTCAATGAATTACGCTTATAAATTGTTTGTCTTTCATATCAGGAGCAGCAGCTACAGCTGTCATCAATGTTGTTATTGTTTTATGTTACTTAGGTGGTTTGTTGTAGGCGCTCGCTCAGCCAAAGCGACAACAACTCGGAAAATCAATTAGTTGCTGCAACATCACTCCCCCGCGCCCAGCTCCCTTGTCGTGATATGAAATTATGGTCGGCCGGTGGGTAGAGCGGCCAGGAAACCCAAATGAAATAAAGTATCTCAAATTACTTTATTATTGTGGCGACCATACCTTCGACCCCGCTCCCCTATGTCTTATACGAGTGTCCAAGCAGCGTTTTATTCATGCTTTTTACTCAGACGCGAAGGCATCAAAGATAACATTTATTATCGCCCATTCCCTGGCCACCACTGCTGTATTCCCTAGGTCTTCTGCAGCTGATGCCGCAGAGGCAGACAATTGAACTTTAGCGTGGCATTCTAGGAAATTGTTCATTAAAGGAGATGAAGAAGAAGTCATGTGCAAGTGATTTGAGTTCAGCTCTGTTGGTGGACAATGTGGATGTTATTAAAGGGTCATCCAATTTGAGAGTTTAAAAACCTTAGTGCTGTCATCCCTGATATGTAATATTCTTCTGTCATTCCAATACTTATTGCTATAACCTCCACCATTGGATGAAGTGTATACTTAATTTTTTATTCCATTTACAGCACCTTGATATATTGACCGGAGAACCTGTGAGGTATCTTATTAGCCATGCCCGTCTGTCCGAATATATGTCTGTTTAAGGAACGATAGCAGTCAAACGAAATACGCTAGTGCTTGGTCTGATGGTGAAATGAAAAAGTCGTAAGCCATTTTGGATTGTATAGGGTGATCCATCTAGAGGTATTTTTTCAGAACAATAAAAAATATAAAAATTTAAATCACATGTGGAATCTTTATTGGTAATTTGAAAGGATATTTTATGGCATTTATTTTTTGAATATAATATCCTTCAAATGTTGGCCGCAACTACCCCTCAGGGTTTTCATTCTAAGGGTTCAATTTTGATGACTCGTTCGAGCATTTCGATCGGTATGGCTTTAATGACACACGTAAGGTTGGCTTCCAAAACCTAAATCGTAGCTGGTTTGTCAGCATAAACTTTGGACTTTACGTAACCTAAAAGGAAAATGTCTAAAGGTGTGATATCACTCGATCTAGGCGGCCAACTTACCTGTCCAAAACGTGAAATTAAGTGCATTTCAAAATGACCTCTCAATAGATCCATTGTTTGCACAGCTGTATGGCAAGTAGCACCATCCTGTTGAAATCAAGCGTCGTCAAGATTACGCGCGGTAGCGAGCACCATTCACGGTTACGTTCCGGCCTTCATCATTTTTGAAAAAATATGCACCGATGATTCCACCAGCTTATAAACCGCACCAAACCGTGGTTTTCTCTGGGTATAATGGCACCTCTTGAACCTCGTCTTGTTGCTCTTCAGCCCAAATGCGGCAATTTTTTTTATTAACTATGCCGTTGAGCCAGAAATGGGCCTCATCACTGAACAAAATTTTGGTCGAAAACAGCGGATCTTCCCGTTTTTCACCAAACGCTTATTTCCATAATACAGTTGCCAACATTTGAAGGAAATTATATTCAAAAAATGAATGCTATAAAATGTCCTTTCAAATTACCAATTAAGATTCCACACTTTTTTTATTTTTATATATTTTTTCTTCTGAAAAATTACCTCTATACTTATATATGGGCAAAATTGTCCTGAGGAAAAACGGCTAGCTCTTGATAAAGTAAACACACCTCGGAACACATCGACTTTCGATTATTTGCGGAGGAACTATGCCTGAACTTGGCGTGGTTAGTGGGGAAGCACTAAAATGGTGAGGTGCTCAAAAATAGCCTTCTGGTCGAAACGAACCCTTGCTAATAAACATGGACATATGGTGAAACAAGGTTAAACAAATTTTGTTCTTGTGACAAAAATACATGGGTGACCAGTCGTATGAAAAAAAATACGAAAAAAATGTTGTATGGGCTATGGGTGTAGCCCTTGTTTGCGAGGTTTGAAGGGAATATTAGGTCAGGCGCTGCAGGTATTCTGGAGCCCTCAGAATTGTTGTTCTGGCCTGACTAGTTAGGTGCCGGCGTTCCGAGAGTATCGTGTTGGCTCTGCTAATCGCATGGTAGCAATTGGTTGGCGAACCATGTTTTCAGTTATAATAGCTTTTACCATGTAATACATACGAATAATATTCCAAATAAACATATATATTCATGTATATATCAATTTAAAAAGGGCACTCAGTTTTAAGCCTATTTTTCTATGAATCCAAATATAGATTATTTTTTTCATTCAACTCAGATAGGGGCACAGACTAATGGACCAGTGGGCCCAAAAATCGGCCATGATAGTCTGAACAAGCGACCTATTAAATATAACCTAATAGTTACTCATATTAAAGCAAATTTTACCACGAATCCGAATATAAATATATATGGGCGATTTAACTCAAGTTGGGGCTCAGACTAATGGACCTCTTGGAACCGAAATAAAGCCATTTTTCCGTTTTAATAGCTAATCCTTAATGACGGGTATAGAAGATTCGTCCAGACAATCTTTTTTACATGTTTTGTTACACAAACAGAATAGGTTAATCGGCAAAACCGAATTCTGTAATCAATTGAATGATTGTGGTACGCAAAGTATTGTATCGGCACAGTAAAATGTTAATTGTGGCACTCCGATTTTCTGTATATACTTATAGAACTGAAACTATCAATAAATGTGACATCCAACATCCAAATTCATTCAGTTTCCTTCAGCCTTCAGAGTTCCCCAATTAAAGAATCTTATTTTTGGCTCACATTGTTCTAATTCGAGTATTCTAGGTTCTCTAGCGGAAATATGTCTTTCCATCCGATCGGATCGTTAATTGAAGTTCGGCTATTAGAGATAAAAAAATTGTCATTACCAATATTTATTAATTAATAATAGGTTAATAAGTATAACCGACTTATTGTGTGCCATAATTGTAGGAAAACTTTCATTTTTTTGTATGTCGAATCGAATATTCATTACAATTTTAAACTGTTAGTAAAGGTAGCGGAAACTCTTTTTGCGTTAACGAATTTTTTGTAGTTCCGAACGATTTTAAACCGATCTTAACTCTGTGGTACAAACATTATCCAATAGATGTCGTTGGAGTTATTGTTGTAAGTTTAGTATTTTCATTTTAGTTTTAATAGTTTATTGCTTGAAGTATGAACATGTTTTATTTATAATCAATTAATTATTTTTATTTATAATTTTTTTATACATTAATTATAATTTATTTATACATTTCTTATTTGTAGCAACCACAGGTCGCGAAATAATAGATAAGACTATATTAAATTGGTATAACTACTTTTTTTATAGCCAGAATCACAATGTAATTGAACTCACAGAGAACAGATTCGTTTTCATAAAATATATTATTACCAACCAAATGATTGTGGTTGCATGTACTATCCTAGGTTTCGATAGAATATCCAAATGATAGTTCGTGCACAGCAACTTTCAGTAAATGAAACTGAAATTATCTGTGGACGTCACAGAGTACCAAATGTACTACAACATAAACCGATTTTTAGATCTATTTCTATATTAGGTGCTATCACCATATCGCTTAAACTGATCCAACTTTTGAAACCATCCGAACGACACGGAAAAAATGAACTTTTTTAAATATAAGTAAATACTTGAAAAAACGTGGTTTTTAAGAGATATCAAGAAAATTAGTATTCGAATTCGAGTAGTATTGGAATCAACTTGCTTACTACGACTAAACATATTCCATTAAAAAAAATCCACCACTGTCTATTATAAGAAATGATAAAGAATAACTTGTAATCGCCAGTTATTTGTTTTAACAACAAATTTTCTACAAAACTTTCAGTTGCCATAACCGCCTGTTTTTGCATTTTGGTATAATCGACATTTTTGTTTTGCGTACCATAAAAAAATATTGTTATCTTGTTACGAGGGCTGCTTTATATACTCCTGGACTAGGCAACACTAAGTGTTGCCTTGGCCATTTCCATTGGAAAGTTTGACATTTTTTAATATAAACGTACTCAGAACGTTTTGACGTACGACCATCAATTGCGTTGTTTACAGTGACTTGAAAAAATAAATTTGGCAAAAAATGAAATTAACTCGTGAACATTTTCGTGCGATCATTTTTCACAACTTTCGACGTGGATTATCAGGACAAGAGGTCATCAATGAACTTAAAAACTGTGAAAAACTGGTTCAATGAATTCAATCGTGGCCGACGCTCGCTCAAAGACGAAGGTCGTCCAAAAACGGCCGTTGTGCCAGAGGTATGTCATGTGACATACCGTGAGATTGAGGGATCCTTGGGCATTTCTTCCGCAAGCATACATTCTTATTGACACAATTTGACAATCGCTCAATAAAGGCTCGTGTCGATTGGAGCAAAGAAATTTTGAAAACATACGATCGCTGTGCTTCAAAAGACGTATGAGCCTGAAACAAAGCAGCAATCGACCGTGTGGGTCTTCGAAGGCGAGCCAAATCCAACAAAAGTTGTTCGTTTGTTTGCCTGAAGTCTTCCGAGAAATTCGAAAAACGAATGTTTAACAGACATTATCCTATATATAATTATAGACGAAAAAATGTTCTTGCAATAGCAGATGGACAAGTTTTTGTAGTTCTGACCGAATTTTCTTCTGCAGGTAACTATTTACGTTTTTCTGACATTACAAAAGGAGTAACCCTTTATATTATATACAACAATCGAGAGCGTTACGAGTATTTATGGTCACTATTTTAGTCACATCGTACATACACCCAATATTTTGTTGTTGTCATACATACTTTGTTGACTAATAAACTTTATAGTAGTTTTTTGATGTGTTCGTGTGTGTCCGGGCCGTTTTGATTGTTCCTCGGTCTCGGGCATATGTTCGTTATGGTATATCAACAGGAAACGGATATTGTTCAAAGTTAGTTAATCAATAAACTTCAAACTTTAAAAAACTGTGAACAACAACTGGATAGACTACAGACGTGGACCAAACTTCGCTGGGGTACTTAAAACTTTTTGGCCCACTTCTCTGCACCCAAGCTCCACAACCCTTTCGCAAATATTTGCGTCACTTAAAAAATATTTACACGTCCCACTCCTCACGATCTGTCTGTCTATCTGACTTGACTGGCTGATAAAGTGACACATCTCCACAGAAATATTTTTCATTTTTCTTCCAAGAATGATACATTAGAGGGAAACCGGCAAAGGGTGTTATCTTTTGTGCGCACATTGAACAGGTTAGTTGTCATAAACAAATGTTTCTGGTTGCTTGTACTACCCTTTATAGTTTCAGCGGAAAATCGAATATTTTATGTACTATGAGATTAAGATAATAACCATATTAAGATAATACATTTCATGCCACAACGCATGTAAGTTCTAGATAATTTTAGAGTTTAACCGGGTATTAGCTTGAGTTATAACATTTTCTGTGCGTGAAAGTGAAGTTTTCAGTGGCCAAGTAAAAGTAAGTAAAGCAAGTGAAGTTGTCAGTGGCTAAGTAAAAGTTTCGAGGTACCGATTATTTTAAAAACTACGATTACACAGTACAACACATGATTTCGGGACTCATTTCTGATAATTCTTTGTATAACTAGCCCCAAAAAGAAGAACTTCTGCATCATTAGTTTGGTCAAGGTACACCAAAAATTAAATTAATAATTAATTTAAAGTTAGTAAGTAAGGTATAGGGTAATTTATCACGTTTTAGGCTCTTTTGTTTGTCAAAACTCGAGAACCACTAGTCCGAATAAGCTGAAATACATTTAAGCAAATTAAATCTGTCCATACAACGTTTCGCTCCGTAAGCAACAGTTTCGCACTTAAAAATGAATATATGAAGAAAAAAATATTTTTTGCCTAAAAATTTAAGTATTTTTTTAATTCATAAAAAATACAAAACGGTAAAAATTGTCAAGTCCTATTATTTTCACGTATTGTCACATAACCTATGAACAAAATTAGACATAGATCTTGATAATTTATTCACGCGTTTCGCTTTAATGCACAATTAAGTGAAGGTATGAATTTCGAAAGTGAATAATATATTTCAATTAGGAAAATAACAATTGCCCAAAATTGGATATTTTTTGTTACGTTTTTGGTCATATCGTCCCAAAAAGAGGCCAACTGGATCAAAAAAAATTGAGTACTGAAAATTGATTCAAAACAGCATTTTGTCATTATTTTGATGAAGTAGATTTAAGTGGTGCAAACTTTACCGTGTACAGCGAGATGACATACAGACACGAGTGGACAACTTGCTGTATTATTTTGAAAAAATCAATGCATTCATGACGTTAAAATTACATTTCATGCATTTACACCTTGATACCTTTTTGACACAATTATCTCAATCGGACAAACAGGGAGAGAGGTTCCACCAGGTGATCATGCCAATGGAAAAGCGATTCAAAGATAAAAAATTGGATGTATTGGTTGCGGAGGTTTGTTGGTGGAGTTCTAAAATTATGCAGTTTGAAGATGAAAGCACCAAAGATGAAGATGACACTGAAATTTGTGGACATACTGAACAAAACATGCCCTTGAATAATTTATCTATCTCTGTTAATGATGCAGACTTAGAACTTGAATATGCACAACCTACGAAGAAAATAAGGTCATCAGAACCACAAGCGTCAACTTCAACGAGGATGGATAGTGACAATAATTGAAAATGTTCTAAATTTTGTTTTCATGCATAGATAACATATAATAATCTCATATTTTCTGTGTAAGAATAGCTGTAATATGAATCGGAATGTTTATCTTCATGCAAAATAAAGAATCAATAAAAAAGTCATCAATGTTTTTTCCAAAGAATTTTGTGCATATCTCGAGCAAATTTTTGAAATTCATACCTTCACTAAATTGTGCATAAAAGTGAAACGCGTAAATCGATTTTCTAGATCTATGTCTCATTTTGTTCATGGTTTGGTTATGTAACTTATGTGATTATGTGACAGTTTTAAGTTTTTTATGAATTAGAAAAAAAAAACTGTAATTTTTTTTGGCAAAAAATATTTTTTTCTTCATACATTTATTTATAACTGCAAAACTGTTGCACATGCGAAACATTGTATGAATAGATTAAAGGAGTTGTAATTTTTAATTTGCTTAAATGTGTTTCAGCTTATTCGAACTAGTGGTTCTCGAGTTATGACAAACAAAATAGCCTAAAACGCGACAAATTCCCCTATACGATACTTACTAACTTCAAATTACATATAATTATTAAATTATTATTTGATATACCTTGACCAAACGAATGATGCAGAAGTTCTTCTTTTGGGGCTACTTTCACAAACAATTATCAGAATTGAGTCCCGAATCAATCCCCTGTCAATTTTGTACTTTGTTATATTATCTAAACATCCTCATTTTTTGGATGTTATTATCATTTTATGGTTACAATGACATCATAAAGTCCTAAAATGACACAATTATCGCAAGAAATTTTATTTACAGCCCTGGAACTTTTATGGTTTTAATTGCTCTAGATGGATAGTGGTACACAAAACTAATAAATAGGTTATAGTCGGAAAATACAGTACAGTCAGCTTGAGTTATAAGTGGGAGTGAATTTATTAGAGGCTAAGTAAAAGTAAGTAAAGGAAGTGAAGTTGTCAGTGGCTAAGTAAAAGTATAGAGGTACCGACTAATTTTAAAAACTACTATCTAAACATCCTCATTTATTAGATGTTAATATCATTTTATGGTTACAATGAAGTCCTAAGTCAATCCTGGAATTTCCAACTTTTATGGCTTTAATTGCTCTATTAGAATTAAGGTACACAAAACTAATATGTGACGGGCAAAATAGAAATAAGGTTAAAAACCAGTGCCATTTTAAAGATTAGATCCCTTTCTATTTAGCTTAGAATCGTCGATTTCACTTTCATAAAACGCGCATATCTTTGGGAGGGAACACTTTTGGGGCATGGGATCTGTCTCATTTGATGCTCAGATGTTGTCCACATCAAAAAAATATTGAACAGTTGATGAAAAGTTTTGTTCAGGAGAGCCATTTTAAAGATTAGGTCCCTTTCTATTTGCGCTTAGAATCGTCGACTTCACTTTCATAAAACGCGCATATCTCTGGGAGGGAACAGTTTTGGGGCGTGGGATCGGTCTCATTTGATGCTCAGATGTTGTCCACATCAAAAAAAGAGAAAAAATGAAAATTGATTTTTTTACCCTTAGGTCCCTTTCTCTATGCGCTGCCACATATATAGGTTATAGTCGGGAAATGTTGGAGGATATATATCGCAACTTTGACCTTTTTAAGGCAGTTAGTGCGTCCACAAAACAGTATCTATTTGAAATTGTCCGTTGACAGAAAAATTTATGATTTGTGAAGCAAATACTCATGTACTTTTTCGGAGGTACCTTTAGTTCCTTAAACGGAAATATTGTTTTCCCTAGGACGATTTGGTCCATCATACAAAACTTGAGGGTCCAAGCTAAATTCGTGCGACCGCTATCGAGCTTTCAACAGAAGGACGAACATGGCTAGATTGTCATAGAACCCTATATACGGGTTTCTGAGCAATATTTTTACGGAATGAATGACAATTCAAGTATACCATTCACCTTCGGTGGAGGGTAAACATATATTAATCTGGAATCTAAAAACTTATTTTTAAATGTGTTCACAGATCTTTATTTCCCAAAAAAAGTTATTTTGTTGATAATAAAAAATTGATTTTTGGTATAGAGGCCCACAAGACTCTAAGTTGGGAAAATCGACCTTATAGTCCAAACAAAAGATTAATATTAACAAGTGACAACAACAGTAAGTTCGGCCAGGACAAATCTCACGACCTCTCCACCATGCAGGGTTTATAACAGCCATTTGTTGCCATATTTTGTACTTAATCGTCCAAAAAGACGGACACCCTTTGTACGTGGTGTTAGCTACTGCTCTTTGTTATGAGTGTGCGTGTATGTGTGTGCGCCCCTGTTTCAATTTAATACCCTTCCGCAATGTGTGGTTTCGTTAGGTCTACTCGTACAAGGATGGCTGGCATACCTCGAACGATGAGTGCCATGAAAAATGTCATATGTGTGTGTGTGGGCCAAGTGTGACCCGGCTGGAGGATGAGGAATGGCAAAAGCCACAATTGTTTTACAGCATCTGCTAAATGTGCGACCGATACTCTAGTACTCGTATCATTGGCATCACTCACACGCTCCCACATTCATATCCCGTGTAATGTGCGTGGGTTGTCCTTTGGCAAGGGTAACCACCTCCGTCGACGGTTGTCAGAAGTCAACCAAATACGCAGAAACTATTTTCTGATCCATTTTGTGTCGTTTTCTTTTCGTTTTGTTGAAAGAAGAATAGAAAATTGCATTTGTCTGAAGAATAGAGGAGAATTTTATTGTCAGTATATTGAATAAATATTTGACGCTCGAAACGGAGTGACACACTAAAAGCCAATTGAAGCCACAAAGTGAGATATAAACGCCACTTTCTGTCATGGTTACGGTTGTTGCTTGTTAAAACGCTTACAAAAACCTTGATAAAAATGCGTTTGTATGTTGAAATCGTATCAGGAGGTATTAGGATACGATAATGCAAGGTGATGGATGGGATTATTTGATATACTTTATCAATCTCTAAACTTTAAAATACGAGTTGGTAGAATACAATTGGAAATTTTAGAGATGTTCGGTATCAGTTTTGAATTCTGGTAAAGCAGCCATTCCCAATAATATCCCGTTAGTAAACAACATAATTTTTGGCTCATTCTAATTCCGAACAAACTGCTAAGTTGCATCTAAATTTTAGAGCCTGTACTGTTCATAATGATATGGTGAATGTGTTAGGTGAAAGTGCTCCTTCATATGCAACAGAAAAATTTGGGTTGCTGAATTTAAAAGTGGTCGTACAAGCATTGAAGATGAACCACGTAGTGGAAGTCCAAAACAGCAACAACAACAGAAATTGTAGCCAAATTGCATGATGTGGTATTAAATGATCGACGAATAAAAGTGCGTGAAATAGCTAATATCATGGGCATCTCAAATGATCGAGTCCATTTAATTTTGCATGAAGAACTACAGATGAAAAAGCTTTCTGCAAGATGGGTGCCGCACTTGTTAACATTCGACCAAAAACGCGTAAGAATGAACATTTCCCAAGCTTGTTTGGATCGTTTTCAGTGAAATAAAATGTTTTTTTAGCGTCGTTTCATAACTGCTGATGAGACATGGATCCACCACTATACTCCAGAGACAAAAGAACAATCCAAACAATGGACTGAAGCTGGAGGAAGTGCCCCAAAGAAGGCAAAAACAATTCAATCGACTTGTAAGGTTATGGCAACGGTATTTTTCATCAAGACAACGCACCAGCGCACAAGAGTGTTTAACAATGGCTAAAATCAACGAATTAAAGTACGAGTAGCTTGACCACCCACCTTATTCTCCTGATTTAGCTCCCAGTGACTTTTACCTGTTCCCAAATCTAAAAAAATTCCTTGCTGGCAAGCGTTTTACCTCAAATGAAGATGCAATTACAGTTGTAAACCACTGTTTTGAAGACCTTGAGGAAAACTATTTTAATCAAGGGATAGAATTGCTAGATAAGCGTTGGATTGAAAAATAAAAGTATTTTTGAAAAACTAAATATTCTCTTTCATTGATAGGCTAAGAACTTTCCGAACCGCCCTCGTATATGCGAAGACATTGCTATAATGTTGGATTTGTCCGGTAGAAAACACTACTGCCAGCAATTCTCGTTTAATTTACGTGCCAGCCTGCTCTTAAGAGTGGCCTCTGATCATAGTAATAGCACAGCTAAGATTTTGCATACACAACACCATTAGATAAACGTGATTCCTTGATGACGTCACACACTCCTCAATACATTTTTGTGTTTTTTTTATGCTGACAATTATTATACAAACTGTATCATTTTTAAACGGAGCAAGGGTTTAAAAAAAATTCTATAATAAATGCTAAATTTTAGTACCTTTACTAAAGGTATATAATAAATTTGTCATCCCATTTGCAACACCACGAAATATTGATCCGAGACCCCATTAAGTATAAACGAGTTTATTCTTTATCGTGATTACATTCAAGATGATCTAGACTTGCCCGTCCTTATGTCTTTTTGAAATTCTCATGGCTAATGGCCATAAGCTGTTTGGGATGGTAAATGGGAGAAATCGGCTCTAGGGAAAAAAAAACCCTTTAAGGGACTAAGCGAACCTAGGTACACGTAGAAAAAAAGTATGGTTGGGGTAACATATTCGAAGAGCACCATACTATTGTTGGTTATATGGTTGTGGCACAGCAATATTATGATCATCACAACAATAGTATGGTTCACACACAACCATACTATGATCCCCATAACAATATTATGGTTCTCACAACAATAGAATTATTCACACACAACCATACTATGATCCCCACAACCATATTATTATTCACATTCAACCAAACTATGATCGCCACAACCATATTATGATCCTCATAACCATAGTTTGTTTAACGTACAACCATAGTATGATCCTCACAACCATAGTATGACTTACGCACAACCATACTATGATTACCAAAATTGTTTGTAAAGACTGGAATACGTTGTTCTGCAACAATAAAAAATTTTATTAAGTAAGTTATGTAACAATAGGAGTGATTTATTTATCAGTAAAAAAAATCAATTATTAAAAATATTTTAGTTATACTTATCCGTAGTTTTTTTCAAAAAAATAATTTTTATTACTATTGTTGCGTAAGAATCGTAAAAATAACATTGTCAAATTAAAAAAAATAAGGTTTTGCGGTATGATTGCCGTAATTATGTTTTTGTTAACATAAAACCCATGAAAACAATACTTTTGTTGCTACAACCATATTTTCATTTTTTTGTTACATTTCAACAATAATATTATTGCCGCAATCATACTATTGTCAAAATGAAATTCAACAAACAATACTATGGTTGCGACGACCATACTTTTACTGCAGAGAACATACTATTGTTGCCGTGACCATATAGTAACCATATCTTTTCTCTGCGTGTAGAAAGTACACTATTTTGAATTAAAAAATCATAATTTTTTGTACACGGACAGTGGTAAATGAATACTGGTAAATGAATGAATTGGGTCGTCAGCAAAGGGCATAGTTGCTGGAGTTTTTGGCTCATGTGGCCAAAAAAAATTCGCGCGTGTACAAAACCGGCCATAATTAGTCAAATGGACATATGGGTACTCAAATGAAAGCAAAATATTATTACAAATCCAAATTTAGAGGCATTTTGAAGTTTTAGATAAGTTTATGGTTGGGCGCATGTGCAAAAGGGCCCCATTTTGTTCGCGCTTTCAAAGCGTATGACGGTGGTGGGTATATAAGGTTCGATGTAGGCCAAAATTAACGACGTTTTTACTCGTTTTTTATTAATATATTCCAGAGTAAATATTTTATAAACAACTTACAATTTTGTGAGGTGGTTGTATGCATTCTATACCACACCATTTTTGAATTATTCTTTAATTGAATATGCAAATTTTTGAATCAAAGTTGACGATTATTTTTTCCTGTGTGAACTCTGAAATTATTGTGTGAATTTCTTTATGACACCAATTTTGAATAACATACGAGTAGTAGTTGAGTATGCTCATTTTTAATCGTTGAGTATGCACATTATTAAGGTTGAATAACATATTAGTTGAGTATGCACATTTTTAATCAAAGTTGGTAGGTATTTTTTCCTGTATGTTCTATAAAACTATTGTCTAATTTATTTTAATTTAAATTGTTCGCCAGCCCCTTAGACGATAGCAGTTAAGAATATGCTTCAATGATGATGGCTTATGATTTTATTTATTGTAATTGGGTGAAGTCGGCCCATTGGAATAATTTTCCTTCAAGAGACTAATAGTTTGTGGGCGAAACTTAAATCAACTAAAAATCGGTAGTTAAGACGCATCCAAAAATGTTGTTTCGACCTAGAGGCTCTGGAGACCTAAAGAAACAGCCCCTTTGGACCTAAGAAGCATTTACTAATAATCATGGACATAAAGTATAACAAAGTATGAATGTATTTTTAAGATGCGCTTAAAATTCTGGCTCACACAAGCACACTAAGGCCTTATAATCAAGCTGAGCGGCAAATATTAAAATTTAAATAAAGCAATATTCACTAATGATCTTACGGATGTCCCAAAGAACCATGTGGTCCAAAAAACAGCAGTTGCAATTAAACCAAGCAGTAAAGTTTAAAGTGGGCACTCTAATAAAAACAAATTTCACTTCGTATAAAAATATGGATTCATTATAGAGGTCCAAACAATTGTTGTCTTGTCCTCATTTCAATAGCGAACCATACTGAAGGGTAATAAGACTCGGTCAGGACTGGTTCCCAAAGAAATACATACTTTTAAGCTATTAATATTTTCTATCACTTTCAGTTCGCGTTTTTTAGCTGCTCATTCGATAAATGTTTAGAACAAGTTCTTGCCAAAAGTGTAGTCTCATACCAGAAGCAATACTTACTGGTTCAACATAGGAGAAACTCCCGTTTGCTTTAACCAATTGTATACCAGAAAAACATTTAAACGCTACTTTCACACCCATCAATTCCAAGCTTGGCACATCTTTCCGGTTTTATCCCTTGTAAAAGGCTTGACGTCATAATCTACCATAGCAAATGTATAACATTTAAAGGTTTTATTAGCATTCCCTCCCATCATTTGCCCTCCGTTGAGCCTCTAGGAAGTCTTGTCACCGCTAAGTACTTGACAGATTCGATTCAAATGATGCCGGAACATATTGTGCAGCCAGCAGCAAGTAGTGCGTAGTATCGCACATATTGCCGTAGACATTTTACGCACTTTTTGACATATTTATTTTTACGTAAACTGTAATAAACGCCATAAAACAATAGCTCATTAATGGAGCGTAGATACTTCGTTTCCTGCCTGCACCCACTCCATGTACCGCAGTGTGATGGAGGCAGCAGCTGCTGGCACTCCCATGTTCTTGTACTACGAGGCGAGTTGGTTGTATCTTCTTCATGCATGTTTTGAAATATTGAAATGTTTCCGATTTATACGAGCCGCTTACTCGCTCATTCATTCGCCGGGGATTTGTTTTCGAAGTGATAACACACACAGAATATTTTGTGGATGGGATAAGTCTCGAAACTTTGCCTATTCAATGGAAAGTGATGAGTTTGGTGCTGCCGTGCCCTCCGCTCTCTTCCTCGACCGGGGAACCCTTTTCCTCTCACTGTCGATGTAAATAATTTCATTCCCCATTGAGTTTATGTGAGGACATATGCCCCGACCTCCATCAACACAGAGATAGCCAGCCGCTGATATTCGTATAGTCAAAATTTGTTTTGGTTCACTTCCGCTTCCTTGAATATTTTTGGCTCTACTCTGAAAGAGAGAGCGAGTGATGCAGGGAGCAGCTGTAACTCAATTTGATCATTCACAATTACTTGTGACATTTATTTGATTACGTTTCAATGAATGGGCGAATAATCAAAGGTATTCCGAAATTAATTAAAAGCCACCCGCATCCAAAACCCCAAAATTGAAAATGGTTCTTGGTAAAACCAATGTTTTCGCATTCCTTTTCGAACTCCATTAACTCGAAAGCGCCCTAACCCCTCCCAGCACTCATGCCTATCTGTAGTGAGCGTCAATGCAGCGTTTGCTGGTGTTTGATGGGCTCCCCTTCTGCTATGTTTTTATCCGCTGATGATTCGAATGATATTTTGAAGGCCTCACTTCATCATCATGGATTCCTTTGACAATGGATTTCTCCTTAATGTGAAATTGCTGTATTTACTTCAAGTCAATGGGGTTTTATCTACTTGTGCTGTGGTATTATTTGTTACCGCAACCTCAAATCCAATTATATTTAATCAAATGTTTGGGTTGAACACTGTTAACTTTATTTTACTTTTTCTTTAAGGCAGCAACGAAATAACCCAGCAAACGATTTAGAAAGGGTTCCCAGTTATGTGTACCATAATATAATAATAGCTTTTATCTAAGTGTAAATCCGATTTTCAAACTGCTTCGGCATCATGTTATAAGGGAGTTTGTGTGTAATGGAGTTAATAGAGCCGAAACCGGGACTATATTAAAATAAACCCTTTATCCACTAAACCCTTCCCCAAACGTCCATTCAATTCTCTCACCTGATGCTTTCAGGAAACATTTTGTCAAAAACGGGTCACATATTCCTGTTTTTCAGCATAAAATCATCCTAGAACCCAAATTCTCATGATGATATATATCAATTTTCGATATCAGTGGGTTAACGGTTAAATAACACCAGTTACATGGGGGTATCAAAGAATTGGGACTTGCTTTTATAGGCTGAACCAAACAGTAAGTGCATGTATTTAGGCTCAGAAGATTTTACGTGGCTTATACATTGGAAAACCCGCCGAAAGGATCGTGTCAGCAAGTATGTGTTATTTTGGGCTCGAGTAACAGCTTAAGAACAGAAACATTGCAATTTACAATATTCTGATATTACCCGTGCTTTTATATGGCGCCTAAGCTGGGGTGCCATCAAAAATTTACAACCCCAGCTGCGTCGGGCGACCGCAACATGCTTGAAGTTTTATATATTCTTTCATTTTTACTCCTACAAAGAAATATGCTTAAGTTCATACCAAATTAGATATACTCTCAATAATTCTCCTCTCCAACGGCTACCTTGCGAATTCGACTCGGTAGCTTGATTCGCAATATCATTTAATTATAGGCGTAGAATCTGGCTGATCTAAAAGTTGCGGAGCCATTCTAAGATAATAAGAGCAGCAGCAATTTTGATGTGCTTTTTTGGCTTCGTACTTGGCGTACTTTTGAGATAGTCACGAACACTAGTAAAAAAATTATAGTCGGATGTAACCGTCTATAATAAATCCCGCACTTCTGAAAGTTCAGAAAAGTCAACGGAAAATAGGGGATTGTACCCTCTTGGACAGGGTTAAAGTGATCTCAAAAAAGAAAAAAGTATTGCGATTGTTTAAATCGGTTCAACATATATGTGGGAGCTATATCTTAATCTGAACCGATTTTCTCCAACTTTAACAGTGTCCGTTCTTGGCACAAGGTACTTTCTTTTACCTAATGTCATTAAGCTAAAACACATAAAACCGGATGAATATGCATGTGGCAGTTGTATCTCAATTTGAACCGATTTTTTTAATTTCCAAAACTTCGCTGATTTGTCCCTAAAACTGACTTGTGCCAAATTTCATCAAGATTGGATGTCCAATGTTGTTCCTAGAAAGCATTAAATAGCATGAACACATGTGCTTAGGGGCCATATCTAAATCTCAACCGGTTTTCACCAACTTTAAAAACGTTTTTACTTGTTCCGAAAAAATAACGTGTGAAAAATAATATTAATACTGTATGTAAGACTGAATGTGGCTCCTAGAACTAAAAAGAGAAAAATCGGATGAACATATATGCGTAAGAGCTATATCTTAATCTGAACGATTCGGGCAACTATTGCGACCTGTAGTTTAATTACAATCTTTAGATGGACGGGCGGACAGACACACATCGTTAAATGGAATCGTCAGAAGATTATACGCCGATCGTGACACTGAAAGGGTCTAGCTCATATGTTTCGTTAGAAGATTATACGCCGATCGTGACACTGAAAGGGTCTAGCTCATATGTGTCGTAAGGTTGGATCCAACATCGGGAGGTATAAGAGCCATTCAGCAATATTTATTCTGTGTGTGAAATAACGCCACAAAGCAAATTTTGTTCAAATCTGATGCAATTCGTGGCTGTTCATGCACGACATTAGTTCGGTTAGACAAGAAATCGGGAGTTACATTTGTATGGCGGCTATATCAAAGTTAGAACTCATTCGGTCTTTTTTTGATAATCTATATCTTGTGTGCGAAATAACGCCACAAACCAAATTTCTATAAAACCTGATACATTTTGCTGCTGTTAGTTTGGTCCGAACCCAGATCGGAAGGTACACTTGTATGGGGGTTTTATCAGAACTTGTTTCAAAATCAAACTTAAAATGCACTCATTTAACTTTACTTTCAATTCAACATCTTCAAAAGGTGCATTGGGTAATCGTTACCCTAACACGACCTTACGAACGTAAATGCTTTCCTGTCAATGGCTGCTGTTGTATTGGCAAAGTGGCTTAAGTTCACGTTAATACTCAATGAATTGATGATACTCGTACCTTTTTCTGGTGTGCACGAGGTCGGATGTGGGAGAAAACGATTAGGGCGAAGACTATGACAAGTGAAGAACACGGCATACACGCTTAAAAATTCACTTTTAAATCAATACTCTCCTTGTGGCTGGAACATATGGCGGTACACCAATTAAAAACACAAGGATTATAAATTGTCCTGTGGAATGGAAATAAATGACACACAATAAAGCAAGAAGACGGAATGAAGGCATGCATGAATGAGTGAATGTGATTTAATTATTAAAGGACAAAAGGACAGTCATGACTTGAATACCACTTCCGGAATGTGGGTCATCAAACAAACAAAACAGAATGTCTATTCACCATTCCGAAGGATCTAAAGCGTTAAAGTGGTTCGAAGTAAGTGCATCGAAGAGTAGGTTATTCGTATGTGTGTATATGTGTGTTTTTTTGTCCTGTACTCGTACTATCAAAATGTGAAATGGATCTGTACGAATGGCTGTCGGTATGTTTGACTGTAAGCGTGTAAAAGTACCAACAATCCATGAGATACGCAAATTGGTTACACCAACTCGTCGCAGACGACAGTTAAAGCGTGAAAATGTAATCTTCACTTGGCCATTAAAGGACGATAAATTGATTAGATAGACCTTGTGTGTGTGTGTGAATATGTGTTGGCTGACTCCTTGCGCTTTCTCACACTCACGCACACATTGCGTGTGTGAGAGAGAGAATATCTGAGATTCACAACTTTTTCTTTTCGTTTTTTTCCTTCTTTTTTTGGTCTTTGTTACTGTGTGCAAATGTCCTTATTTTAAGCCGGCTGCTACTTGTAGTTTGCTGACTTGGTCTGAAAATAGTCGTTCGAATGTTAATTTTATTACGGCTTTGAGCTATAAATTCTCACACAATCTTTAATGTCGTTTAGTTTTCTTCGGGCGCAGACAACTCCATATACACACTCGTACATATGTATATTTTGTTCTACTTTCATCTTGTGGTCCTCTTCAATGAAAGCCGCAAATTCATAAAGCATATGATAAAGAGGAACCAAACCGAAGATTTAGGCAATGCACAGTGTTACTATGCCAATATCAAGATGAAATAATAAAAAAAATCGCTTGAAATTATTTTTTAATTTGTCAAAGCTTTAAAAGAAGCTATTACATAACAAAATGGCAATGGTAGCACAGAGGGCATGGTTGTTGGAAATGATTGGTTATTAAGTTAATTCCACAACATCCCATTAAGGAGCAAGGGAAAACTGTTCTCAAATGAGTGAGCAGTGTACTCAATGACCGGGATCTATTGTTTTACTCCGGATCCGATCGGCTAATGGATTTTATTGAAACGTTTTTACATGACTCAGAGGTAAAGCTTTTACTCGTAAAATTAGGGTAATTTGCGAGGTGGAAACCTCGCCGATGAATCTCGCGACCCACAAAAGGTGATAGGTTTCATGATATCATTTGCTAGCGTAAAAATATTTAAGGCCTTTTCTTAAAAGACCCCTAAAGGCATTTCGTAGCAAAAAATATACATTATTTTGTTACTTCCGATTTGTAGCAATTCAAAAAACGTGTTAAGCCAGCTTCTCTTTGAAGATCTGCTAAAAGGGTTTGTAATTGATCCCATACTTAGTCCTTAATGCATTGTTTTTAATTAAAAAGATCCAATGAACATCCCTAACACCCTTTATGCGTACAAAGAAAAAGTCAGAGTAAAATCAATTCGAACTACATAGATTCCATGGGAAGAGAAGTTATGCTGATGCAAACAACAAATTTAATAATGTTGGTGGAAATTTGGTTTGACATACCGTAAGATGATAGCTGTTATACAATGTTGGTACAAATTACTAAATAGTTGGTTATAACACTCGAATACTGTCAAAATTATTGATTGTTGCAACCGCATGTTGCAGTTGTTGTCGCAATTAGTATTGACAACAAACAATCTGTTTTTATAACCAAAAACATAGTAAATTTATTGTGGCAACTTAGTATTGCAGCTCCGAAGATAAAACCAAAAATATAAACAAAAAAATTTAATCGTGGCCGAAGTTTAAGAAATTAAATTCCTTAAAAACAACTGAACTTTTTCGTTAAATCAACTGAACTTTTATATAATATTTGATTTTGTCGGGCTATTTGGCTAGATTATGATGATGAAAATAAACTAATTTATTTAATTTTTCACTCAACGTTTTGTTGGCTTATTTCCAACTTCTTAAGGAGTGGTGTTTTATTAAAAATCAATTAGTTTCACAACCGTCTCATACTTAAGAAAAGCTATGGAGTACTCCATAGCTACTCTTTAAGTAAAGTTGTGTGATATTTGTTTTAAATTATTCTGTGATTATTTTTTATTTTACTATTTAACGTTTATGTCGTGAAGTCCAGTTTTTAATAGAAATAAGTAATATGAGACGGTTGTGAAACTAATTGATTTTTAATAAAACATCACTCCTGAAGAAGTTGGAAATAAGACAACAAAACGTTGAGTAAAAAACGAAATAAATTAGTTTATTTTCATCATCATAATCTGACCAAATAGCCCGACTGAATTTTGGTTAATACACTGAAGTTTATAGTAAATGGAACTGAACATATGAGTGAATTTGTTTTAAACCCAAGGATTAGGTACACGCAAACTCCAAGCACTTCGAATGTTAGTCCTTTCTTTCCTCAGGTATATTGGCATTCTCTTTGACAAAGTTGAACTTTATTTAGGGTCAGTTAAGCTAATTAATATAATTTTGTAGTCGAATCAAAATAAATTGTTTTTTTTTCAATTTCAGCATTTGACCTCTTTCAAAACGGGTCCGCTTGTCATTTAGAAATATGCAATTCAATTTAATTTGCGACGCAATTTTTTTCATTTCGTTCAAATAGGCTGTAGAAATAGAAAACTTTGAAGTTTCCTCCCATACACAATTTTTGTATTGTTTTTAATATTTCTGGACAATTCTATACCAAACAGTTAGTTGCTACAAAAGACGTTTCTGACATCCATCTATTTGAAATTCATTCCATTAGTACAATCAGAAAGTAAGTTAACTGTTCCATAATATTTTCACAGCTATCATTTGTGGTACGTCGAAAGGAATTTCGATCAAATTGGTGATCCCAACAGAAAGTCTTTCCAGCTCACAAACTTTTTGTAGTCCAAACCGATTGTCAACCGAATTTTTCTCTGTGTATACACTCTGCTTGGAATGAAGCTCGATCAAGTGGGAATGACATATACGTACGCCTATATGAAACATAGATCGACCCATTTTTACCAGGGATAATTATACAACGCACTATGCTTAAAGGACCTTTATTCGAGAGGAACTTTCGAGTGGGAACTATTTAAAAACACGAATCGATAGGGTCCAATTTAGTTAGACATGACTGTATGTCATTCGTAATGATTCATGAGAAATTTAATCGGAATCGGGTGCAATGAGTGGCATATATAGCTGCAGATTGTGACATTGGGAAAGTTCTTCGTAAGGGGGTTATTCAAAAATAAGGTCCCATATTATCAGAGTTATTTTTTGGTCGCTTATGACGTGACATGTACAATTTCAGAGCAATTGTCTATTTGCGACTTCTAGAGCTGTAGGATTATAAATCGTTTTTATGGGAGTTTTCGAAAACATAAACCGCTATGGTCCAATTGTCCAAGTCATGCGTGTTGGTCATTTGTAACACTCCGTAGGAAACTTCTTCGGAAGCGGATGCGATATGCGTTTTTTCTGACTTTTTCCTGTGTGTAGGTTTTTCCCGATTGCAGAACCAAAGCTGCAGGTTCTGAAATCGGAAAAAAACCTACACACATAAAAAAGCCGGTAAGAAATCGGCCCAAACTAGAAAATTTCTGTGAGACGAGAAGACTTTCAGTTTCAATCATCAAAGGTGATACCATAAGATGATATGGCAATATAATGGTACATGCAACATAGTATTCGGTCATATTAACCGAATCAAGCTAAAACATTTTGGTTACCGGAACCGCCTGTTTTAGAAACCAAAAGTTTTGTATAGAACTGTCCGATTCACCCAAAAATCTGTAATCACAACTAATTACTTCGCTTTAAGAATTGAAACAAGTGCTTCGTAGAAACAATTTAATTGTAATGTTTCATTATAACAAAAAAAACATTAAAAAAAATTTATTACGGCGGAATTTCAAGGTTTCTTTGAAATCATGTCGTAGGAAAGAAGTTAAAATATATCTTCCCCCAGTAGCCAAGCGGACCAGAAAAAGTATAACAATGTGACCTACAAGTGGCCAAAATGATTTATATCTTGCTTTGTCTAACTTTTTTAATTGTAGCTTGAAATCCTGATAAAACAACTAATGCAATTCAAATATTCACATATCATTTCATTATTCATAGGTTACTTCTTTGTCACTTCAATTTACTAAACATTTTCGTACATCAACTAACATTTGGTTACACTAATGAAACTTGGTAATACATGTAACATTAGTTGTGGCAACCAATCTGTTTCCTGTTTGTATGTTTTACATTAAAAAATTTATATCGATGTGAACCAATTTTAATAGGGTTTGTTCGTGCCCCAAAATTGTAGAATGCACCAAGTTTAATCGCCATAAATTTATTTGTCAGCTTAACGCCACGAATGTTAGGATGTGTATTAGGGTGGGTCGATTTAAAAATCGCCCAAGTGACAACGAAAAACGTCGGGACATCAGAATTCGTTTTAAACGTTCTTGCTAAGTTACTATATTGGTCATTTATTGAAAATTATTTATTGATTTTTATAATTATTTTATTGATACCCACAGTTTTGTTGACATGACGTACCAAATATACATCAATATCTATTTGTCCTTTAAGTCTTACATTGTCGATGTAAGTGACACGCCTATGAGTGTTAACACACTCTTCTAGTTGATCATTCTTAAGTAGACGACATACTTTTTTATTTTCTCTAGGGGTTTTTACTCTGGCTAGGGTTCAGTATATTTCGCAGAAAATTCCAAAATCAAAGCTCACCGAAAAGAAAGTTTTTAGCGTACTCGTTAAGTTTTGTGGCTTCCAACTCAACACCAGAACTATGTAGATTTTTTTAATTGATTTCATAAATACATTTAAAGTATATTTTCATAAACAATTTTATAAAAAATACGATCAGTATAATTCCTGGGACCAGATTGACATCTCTCTCCGATTTCCCTTTGCTGTACGAAAACATTTTGTTGTAAAAGGATACGATGTTTTTCTCGCTTATCTTTATGTCTCTTTCTGAATTTCCGTCCTAAATTATACCATAGACTTGCACTACAGAACATTTTTGAATCTTTTTCTTTGTCAAGTTCTTTTCTTACATTCAGCAATTTGTGATGGCAATCCATACATAAAGAATTATTTTGAAACTGTGACTTTTTATTCAAGGGTAAATACAGCATTGTAGCGGCTCTCATTATATCCGTTTTGGTATACATTTTTTCGTCTACAGGACACAGAGTCCTGATATATCCTGTCCTGGTTGGAAACTTTGGTGTAAACAACTATCCAACTATTGCGTTCAATCAAAAGCGATGTTAGTTTTAAGGACTCGACCTTAGATTTGTTTTGTTTTTGTGGAATACAGCAGCTACGTTGTTGAAATCCGAACTCATAGCGTTTATTCCATCATGCTCCTGTTAAGAGCCACCTGCCATACATTTGTTTCAGTTTTTATACACAATTTTTTCTAAATTCTTACCTTAACGTCGTCTTTGAGGTGAGCGTTCTGCACGTGTTTGACTTTTTCTAAAAATACTTCGTACACCAATGACGTCAAGGGGGAATATTCATAATTAAAAAAATGTAAATGTTCCTGGTCGGCAGTGCTGACAATTTTTACACAAGCACATGAGACAATCGTTTGATATTTTATTAGCGTTTAAATAACATTATGAGCTTTAAAAACCTACACGCAGAGAAAAAATGTGGTTACTATATGGTCACGGCAATAACAATATGCTCTCTGCAATAACAGTATGTTCGTGGCAACCATATCATTGTTTATCGACTTTATTTTTGACAATAGTATTATTGCAGCAATATTAATATTGTTGATATGTAACAAAAGTGCTATTGCCAAGTTTAAAAATGAATGTATGGTTGTAGTAACAATATAAATATATTTATTCCGACAAAAGTATTATATATTAGGTTTTTTTTGTTTACAGTCATATGATTACGGCAATCATACTGTATGATTGTAATTTTTCATCATTTAAAAATGCTTTTTAGAACAATGTTATTGTTACGGATCTAATGTAATAATAGTACTGTTCATATGGTAATTAATATTTTTCAAACAAACTGCTTTGGCTTTGTTTAAATGCAATATTTTTAATAAAAACGCTTACGTTTTTTTTAAACTGATTTTTTCTACTGTTAAATAAATTACTCAAATTGTTTTGAATTTTATGCATTTTAAGAAAAACTTCATAATTCAAATCTATTGTTGAAAACTTAACAAAATTCTTATAAATAATATTGGGAATCATAGTATCATTGTGTGTGATCATACTATGGCTTTGGGGATCATAACATGGTTGAGTGTGAATCATACTATGGTTGTGGATCATAGTATGGTCATGTGTGAATCATACTGTTGTTGTGAGGATCATAAGGGTTGCTATTTATATTTCGGGTCCTGACAAAACTAGTGTTCCCAGATGCAAACTGGAACTTCCATTTTAAAGTATGACATTTTTTAGCATAACTTCACTCAGAACGTTTTGTCATTTGAGGGCGAATTGTTTTGTTTTCAGTGTGTTGAAAAATTCATCTCAGTCAAAAAATGGAATTATCCTTTGAACATTTTCGTGCCATGACTTTTTAAGAATTTCGGCGTGGGTTATAAAATGTGTTTAAATCAACTTAGTTCGACTTTTGGCGATGTAGTACAATCAAAAACCACTGTTAATCGCTGGTACCAAGCGTTCAGTCTCGGACCGTCGAACGTCCAACTTCGGTCACTTTGCCAGAAACCATTGATGCTGTGCGTGAACTGATTAAGCAAGACCGACATGTGACATACCGTGAGATTGAGGCATCATTGGGCATTAGTATGACAAGCATCAATAAGATGTTGCATGTTCATATGGCCGTGAAAAAAATTTGTTCTCATTGGATCCCACATAATTTGACGAATGCTCAAAAAAATGGCTCGTATGGATTGGTGCAATGAGATTTTAAAAGTATAACGGCGGTAGCTTAAAGGCAGTGTAATATAATAACATTGTCACATGCATATTAACCCGAAACAAAACAGCAATCGACTGTATGGGTCTTTCAAAGCGAGCCAAATCCAACAAAAGTTGTCTGTGGAAGAGGAATATCAAAGCAAATGATTGCGGTTATTTCGGTATAACCGGCCGTGTTGCTACAGTACCTATAGTGGAACGTAAGAGGTCAATTCTAAGTGGTATATAACCATTTGTTTGCCAACAATGTTCGAAGAAATGAGGAAAGATAATAAGAGAAGACGGATCATTTTGCATTACGACAATGCGCCGACGAGATATTTGACCACTCAAGATGTCAAAATGATGGGCCATCGCCCTACAGCCCTGATTTGGCACCCATTGACTTCTTCTTATTCCCTGGCATCAAGAAAAAATGCGTGCTCAACGTTTTTCATCGCCCGAAGCAGCTGTTGAAGCATTCAAAAATCATGTTTTACAGGTATCTCAAGGGGAGTGAAAAAAGTGCTTCGAAAATTGATTTGTACTCATAAAAGTGTATTGATCTTAAAGAAGAATATTTGGAAAAACAATAAAACCATTTCCAATGATAAATTTTTGTGTTTTTATTGCAGGACCCGAAATATAAATAGCAACCCTCGTGTTTTTAGTTTTAAGTTACTGTGCCGCTCGTGCCATACTTTAAGCCCGCCACTCGCCATAATTTCAGTTGCCAGTTAAGTTATGCATCTGTGCAGAGCTTCCTGATTATTTTAAACCGCCATAATAAAGTCCGTGATGCGCATGTGCCACTTTCGAGATGGTTATTTATAAGGCACTATATTTTTATATTTACATTTGTGCACATTGTATATACTCGTAATATAAATAATATTGGTGATAAATATTTGTTTATAACTTTCATTATTCGAGTTTATATACGCCCTTAACACTTTTTTAAAATAACCGACAATAAAAAGAATTGGCAAATATCGCGAAGAGCGTAAAATGTGTTTCATTGCGGATCTGTTTAAACGTCATATCGAGGAAATGTTGGAGAATTTTCCTGATATGTCTGAATTAGAGGAGATTTTCGAACACTTTCATCACTTTGTGATAAGGATCTAGAACTAGCAAATTCAAGCCGTGGGAGGTGCTTGAATAATTGATAAATAACGCAGGAACCAGTCAATTTTATTTTAATGTAATGCAAAAAAATAAACGAAGAACTTTGTTTAAAAACAAGAATTCCTAATTTCTTTATACTTATCTGATAATTAACACCGCTAGGGCCGCTTTAAATACAACTGTGTTAATCATTGAAAACTTGAAATTTTGAACTAAAAATTACTTCTGTGTTTCTAATAGCTATTTGAAAGCATACCAGTTTCAGATCCTTCAGGAAAGTTTAAACAAGTGATGCAAAATGTAGCAAAAAAGTTAAAGCGACCACTTGATGTATGATGTCGAAATAAATTACAAACGACAAATTAAAATACAATTGTCTCAAGCATGGGCATTGTTTAATTTTGTAATTTATTTTATAGTCACATACCGACAGTAAACATGGCGCAACCTGTATTTTGCTTGTTGTGCAAAATTTCTGCAATTACGAGTATTCAGGGATTCTCTATAGACTCCGGACACAATATGTTCTTTCTTTCGAAATATCTTGACCAACTACTCATGGTTAAATTTTATGTATTCGGTTATCTGGGCAAAATAATAAAGTTGTTTTTATTTAATTTTTACATGTAACAGTTAAAAAACATTTATTATTTTATTTGAATTATGTGCAGGATATTTTAAAACTTGGTTTTTTTCTTCGAATCTAATATAGTTCGTATGAACAAGTGGAACGATTTTATGCATCAAATTGGTAAAGTTAAAAAAAATATTTTTTTAAAAGTGCCAACAAATTTTAAAATAAAGCTGACTGTGTGTGTTCAATTATTTAAAAAAAGTAAAGTGGAATTTTAAACCTACTACGGCTACTTAAGGGTAATATGACACCAAATACCACAAATTAATTCTTGAAGCCTTGGCTACATGTGATAACAAATGTATACTTTTAAATCGGTCATATTTTTCAGGTTATTTTTAAAAGATTGGGTTTTATAATGAAATAATTTAATTATAAATCGCCCCTCTGCGTGAATTTTTTTCCATTCCATTTTCCAATTTCCAATCCAAACATAAGTTATTCATTAAATGTTTTTGAAGAAAATAAGAGCCAATTTATAACTATTCTGATTTTTTTAGACGATCAATCCTCAAATAATAACAGTAGTAGTTTAGTAGAACACGTTGTAAAAGAAATCTATTGATGGCTCTCGATGTGGAGTCTCTTTAGAGGTGGCAAGAGTGAGTTGTATTTTCGTGGGCAATTGTGTGAAGAAAACTTGAAAAGTAAGGTTTACAACAGTAGTTCTCATTCGTTTGGGGAGAGCCTGGCCTTATAGAGTTCGGTTTTACTTTCAACAATTGCAGCAAGGCTTTCTGAAGAGGGTTGTCACGGACCCGAAATCATGATAAAAGTAGTGTGCAGCCGCCACGAAAATCAATGTCACTTTGCCATTTTGTTAAAAACTTGTCTTCTATTTAAATATAGAAGCAAGAGGTCTTGAGCCGGTTTAATCCCTGTTCAATGAACATTTTAAACTTAAACCAATCAGTTTTAAAAACATTTGAAAAACAATTGAAATCCATTGGCCACATTTTTTCTACTTTTTCGAAAAAAGAACGAAAAGAACACTCCAATCTTAGACTTATGATGTTAAAATGTCCAACGAAATTAAACTCTGTACGAAGACATTTCATCTCGAAAATTTGGTAAAACGTAATTACTTCGGTAAAACGAAATTACTATAATCAACCTTAGTCTTTTGTTTCTTAAAGAAGTCATTCATTCACTCCGCAAGAAAGTTCTAACTTTATTTGCATACTGAGGTACTCGAATGTTAAAACAGCAAACTAAACGGGGTTTGTTTACTACTATTGGTAACAAAGTAACATGAACTTCATAATTGGCTGGTTGTAAACCAATAGTTTTACTGAATTCGGTTGGCATTGCCAACCTTTTGGCTGTAAGAATCAAAATATTATTGAAGCTACTATCTTATGGAAAATCGAACTATGTAACCATCAATAGAACGGAATGTTGGTGATTGCTACAGAAAGTATGTTTTTCCAACCGAATGTTTTTAGTTTGGCCATATTTCCAGCTGAGTTTGGTGGGCCAACATTACCATGGGGTTTTAAAATGTAATAACTTTTTCGTTTATATTTTTTTATTTTATTTTTTCCGATTATATTAATAACACTTGGAGAATAAATAAAAGAGAGATTCACAACTGAACAAGGAACCTGAATAATAAAATTTTATTTTTTAAATCAGCGATCTATTATTTTAACGCATGAGTTATGAAGCTCATTTTCATTTGAACGGCTTTGTTGGTAAGCAGAACTGTGGGTTCTGCACGCAGAGAAAAAACATGGTTACTACATGGTCACGGCAATAATAATATGTTCTCCTCAGTAAAAGTATGTTCGTCGCAACCATAGCATTGTTAACTGAATTTATCTTTGACAATAGTAAATTTGCTGCAATATTAATATTGTTGAAATGTAACAATAGTATTATTTGCCAAATTTAATAATGAAAATATGGTTATAGCAACAATATAAATATGGTTGGTGCGACAAAAGTATTGTGTTTTGCGTTTTATGTTAACCATAATTTGATCATACTGTATGATTGTAATTTTTCTTCATTTAAATATGCTTTTAAGAACAAATGTTATTGCTAATAATAGTACTTTTTTTTTTTATCGAAATTAAAGTTTTTTAAACAAGCTGCTTTGGCTTTGTTTAACTGAAATATTTTTAATAAAAACGCTTACGTTTATTTAAACTTATTTTTTTCTACTGTGAAATAAGTCACTCCCCATTATTTTGAATTAAATGTATTTTTGAATAATTTTCATAATTCAAATCTATTGTTGACAACTTAACCAAATTCTAATAAATAATATTGGTGTGATCATACTATGGTTGTAGGGATTATAACATGGTTGCGTGTGAATCATAGTATTGTTATGAGGATCATACTATGGTTGTATATGAAACAAACTATGGTTGTGAGGATCATACTATGGTTGTGAGGATCACACTATGGTTGTGGAGATCATAGTATGGTTGTGGAGATCATAGTATGGTTGAGTGTGAATCTTAATATGGTTGTGGGGATCATAGTATGGTTATGTGTGAAATATACTATTGTTGTGAGGTTCATAGTATGGTTGTATTTGAATCATACTATTGTTGTGAGGATCATAATATTGTTGTACCACAACCATGTACCCAACAATAGTATTATCCACTTCGAATATTGTCACCACAACCATACTTTTTTTCTGCATGTGGGGTTCGGAAAATCCAAGAGTCATTCATCAACGCCAATTGCACCCCATTAGGTGTACATGGAGTGGGATCACATCTGCAAATATCATTGGGCCTTACTTCTTCGATAATGAAGATGGAAGTGCTGTAACCGTAAGCGGAGAGCGGTATCAGTTTATGAAAGAAAATTGTTTACGTCCTGCTCTTGAAAACATACCTAAGACGTGGATTAAGCAGGTCGGAGCCACTACTCACACTGCCCGAGACACAATGGCACTTTTATGCCAATTTTTTGGAGAGCGAATAATTTCTAGGAATTCGGATATTATTTGGCCAGCGCGATCGCGAGATTTGTCGTCACCCGACTATTTTCTTTGGGTTATTTGAAGGAGCTAGTATATGTGAAGGAGCCCGAACAAATCCTTCAACTTAAGGACAACATTGTTACAGAAATTCAAACGCTACAGCCACAACTTTTTTTAGATGTTATGGAAAATGCTCTAAACCAAGCCCATCATTGTAAAGCTAAAAACAGGGTCATTTAAATGACATTATTTTTTATACTTAGTGTAAAAAAATCCATTTTGTATATTATATAATCTGAAAAAAAAAATTAATAAACGAACAAGTTATTATAGTTGTTAACCGCATGGTAAGTAACACAGTTGCATCTGTTGGAAGACCTCCATAAATCAACGTTAACCTGCTACTTTTTGGCCAAAAACCAATAATCTATTCTCTCGATTAGACACTTCCCTGCCAACATTTTCTATCGCGGATGTGACTAATAAGTGACGCTGCGAAGTTAGAACTCATCCTCTGCGATACCATTTTCGCAGAAGTGTCTTCCGTATAGAGAAGTTGTACCCCCCCCCCCCCCCCCAGAGTATACTTCCCAAAGTCACTTCTGCGTAACTACAAAGAGTTACTTTTTAGTGTCTTCATGGAAATTACTTTTGATTCTAATTGTATTTCGCGGTCGCTGCGACTTTGGCAGAAGTGTATAATGTTGTTTAATATATCCTGGTGTTGTCAACAATAAACAATCTTCCAATTGCCTCCTTAATGATTTAAAGACGACTGTAATGTTATTTGTTCTTGTAAAATACAAACTATCTTCCAATCCGATCATTCGCAATCTTTTCGTTGACCGTATCCTCCACAATCGTCATGTAGTCCCTATATATGTTCCAGCACGGAATTTGTACGTCATTAATTAAAAAGCACGCTTCCTCGGCAAACAAGTTATCGGTAATTTCGGTGGTAGAGGCCGGGTTCTTACCCTGTAGCATGTCCGCCTTTCCTTTTTATTATAGAATTAATTATTTTCTTTGTAATCAATATAGCCGACGTGCCCCTTGTCTAGCGTGAACTATAACTTTTGAGTTCCGACTGATCCTAAACACTTGATACTTTCACTCCAAAATATCAGCGTCCTAGAAAATCTTTTCTAAACTTACAATTTCATTAAACATTAACCCTAGGTTAAGGAGTTTATCTTCTCGTATACGCACACTTCTTCGAATCCATTACACTGTGAAGATTCCCATTGTAATGCTAAGTACCATACGACAAATGTGAACCAACTTCTGCTCCACGCTATCAGACAACATTCAATTACAATAACGTTGCCGTCCTTCGCAAGGCCATTACAGTGGAATCATTAAATGCCTCCCTTCTCCAACAAAAAAAAAATCTCTGCCTCAACTGTGGTAGAATCTCTTCCTCAAATACCAGCAACCACCACCGCTACTGACATTGGCATTGCCATAGTCATGAATTCGAGCAATCATTCCACATTTTTCCGCAAACCGAAGTGTTATGTGGTACTGCAAGGCGGAGGGCGGATGGAAGTCAAGCAGAAGATTAGCATTTATCGCTCACTCCACTTGTTATCGATTGCTTCTAATTTATGTTATGCCGTGTTAAGAGTTTAAATTTCCTCTCCGTCGTCGTGTGAACATTGTTTGGTAAATATTCATTGCAAATTTATTTGAAAATGATTTGATTCTCCTTTTTTATTTGTTCACGATTATTGGGTTTTCGATAAAGCGAAGATTTATGAATTGAGTTCGAAAGTTTTTACCAACCCTGCCATAAATTGCAATTGAAAGTTTTTTTTAAAGGCTATGCCATGGACCACCGATTTGACGTGCTAGCGCACAAATTATACAAATTCCATACGATTCGTATGTATTTTCATTTTATTTTAGTAATGTTTGCTAAACCACTGACTTCCTTTTTTTTATTTAATAGTGGAAACATATTTTTTTGCTTTTTTGCCTTTGCCTCCATTACCGGTGGATTTGATTTTACACCACGAGTGTTTGCGTGCGGAGCCAAACATTGCGTATATCTTGCGTCTGCGGATTGCTTTTCCAATGAATTCAGTTTTGATAATTTTTTATGGATTTATTTCTTCCTCTCCAATGAACAACAACTTTCTTGACAATTAGCCAAATTGCTGACAGATATCTTATTGATAATAATGCCAGAACTTAAATGATGTGAAAAACAAAAAGCGACTCGATGACAGGCTATTGCGTGCGAAAAACATTAAAATATTTCTCTGTGATCGGTATTTTAAATTTAGATATTAATCAGCTATGGTTTAAAAGTTTCATTTAGTACATAAATTCTAATTAAAAATATAAATGTTTTTATGGTCTTAAGAGATAAAAAGTTTTGCACCGTTGATCGAAAACATGAATTAAATGGGGACCGTTAGACGGGATAAAAGCGCCATGCTTACCGTACGTCTCTTGTGACCCTAAAAAAAGTGTGTCCTATGGTCCTGTGAAAAGTTTTCTAATAAATATGGACATGTGGTCACTAAAAGCTATACAAATTTTTCGGGCGTGTAGACCATCGGGCCGCAAAAACGGACGATATAATCAAAACGAACGATCAATTAATAAAAAATTTGGACATTTTGATACTTAAAGCAAATGTTACTTCGAATCCAATATGGACGTTTTTTGAATTTTTCGTTCTTGAATTTTTCGTTCTTATTATTGTTATTAAAATTACGGCAAATTTTACTATGAATCCAAATATGGATTTTGAAGACAAGGCTAAGATTGAGGCTAAGACATATGAACCTACGGCCCCCCAAAAAAACGGCCATTATACTCAAATAAAAGGAAAATTTTGCTGTGAATTATTTTGAAGATTTGGCTAAAACTGGGATCGGATTTTTTGACCCAATATAAAATTTGGACATGTGCGAACTTAATGCAATTTCATAACGAATCTAAAGTTGGAATATTCTAAAAACTTGTTAGAAAGAGCGGCTGTTAACCCTTGGACCAAAAATGCGGTCCTCTAGACCAAGACAAACGATAATTGTTGTTTTTGACATTTCCATAGCGAATGCACAGTGAGAATAGATTCGTATTTTCAACAATCACATAAACTACGACTACGAAAAAAATTTACATTAAAAAAAGAAATGTAACGACCTCGAGATTGAGTATTCAATTATTTCATCATATCGATATAAAAGGTCTTGTATTCATTATTTATCTACAATTGAAATGTAAAACGTTTAAAATATGCCGATCTACGCCAAATTCAACAAATCGCTAAATCAACAAATGCATTTAATATTTTGGGTTTGTTAGACTTATGCGCAAGTTTGATAAGCATATAATAAAATTGAAATTTGAACAGGGATTAACCGGTTCGAGACCTCTTGTATCTATATTTTAATAGAAAACAAGTTTTTAACAAAATGGCAAAGCGTCATTGATTTTCGTGACTGCACACTGCTTTAATCGCGAGTTCGGTACCCTCATCAGAAAGCTTGGCAGCAACTGTTGAAAGAAACGAGCTAAACATAATTGAAAAATTAAAAAAAAAAATTTAATTTAAAAAAAAATATAAACTAATTTTGACTACGTATATAGATCGTAGTGTTCTTTTTGACCCAAATTTCGTTCAAATCGGTCAATTCGTTCCACAACAGCAAGATTTTTCGGTAAAGCCCAAAAAAATATTTTTTTGGCCATTTTAACTACAAAAGAAAAACAAAAAAATATAGCGGCCATTTATAAAATTATAGAGATGCTGTTTAAACAATTTTCGAGCAAAAACCAATTTAGGTGCGTGTTTCAAAACACAAAATTGATACGGCTGATGTCAAGTTCTGGAATTTGCTTTTATTCAACCTCGATTTTGATTACATATCTCGATTTAAAATCATTTTTTTCATTGTCGTCGCTCCTTGGACAATGTGTTTATAGCATCTGGCCTACCGAATATATATACTTACAGACCTACATACTACATACATCATTGTGTATGTCGCTTAATGATCCATATTTTCATTAAATAGCAAAGCCATGAACTTTGACGACAGCGCCGATGTTTCTAAACACAATCCATGATGTGCATATGGCGCACAATATGGATTAATTCCATTAATCAAAACGACCAAAACATTCCAAAAGCTAGGCCAAGCACTAACTGACACACAAATACATAAGCCACTTACTCTACTAAATGCTCAGCATCATTCAGCAACAACAGCCTAAACGCGCCAAAAAAAAAGTTTTTAAGATCATCCATCCGTCCATGCGTCTTTAAGTAGATGAAAAGTAATTAAAAACGAATGAAATATGGAAATAGCAGCAGACAACAACTGCAAGTACAGAAGGAGACACACAACGCTCGAACAAACTCAATAAATTCGTACTGAAGGAGATGAGAATGTCTGAACGGAACTGAACTGGTCTGCTCACAGTTTAATGTTTTCGATAAAAAATATATTTGGCCGTCCTTCTTAATTGAATTTGGGGATTTGCATGGACCATCTGGATAATATGTACATATCGTATGTAGGTGTTTCCATCATCTAAAGGTATATGTCACAAAATCGAAGGGGCGTATTCGCGAACTGGCGAACATCTGCTTAAGTGTATCAAACTATTTTGTTAGATAAATTCTTTAATATTTGGTGCAACTCATTGGGTCTCATGCATAAAACCGTGAGTTTGGACTCGATTTTTTGAGTAAAAGGTGCTTGTCGTATGCATAATAAAATTTGATGTATTTGCTTTTACTCACTGCTCACGTTTGATCTCTTCTTGCTCAGTTTGAACTTAGAAGTTAAAGTTAGATGAGTTTGTACTCATTTTCATATGCATAAAAACAAGCTTTTAGTTGACTCGCGTACACTAAAAAGGAATCATGGCTGAATATTTTGTACCACAAATAAATAAAAAATGTTATTAACAGCGTAAGACGAATTTAGCAGGTGAGGATAAAAATTATACAGGTTTGTAATCTTAATTATTATTATTTTTTATATAATTAATAACAAAATGATAAATACATAGATTTGATGGTAGTAGTAGCTGGTTAGCGAATTATTTTTTTGAGGATTCAGAAGAAAGACGTGGTGGTGCCCTCAGCAACATTGATAAAATTCGACTCTATTTAAGATTCTGTGCAGATCCTGGAATCCAAAAAGGTATAGACACGATATTGGAGTCCATCCATCAACTGTGTCGCGAACAATTGTGGAAGTTGCAAAACTTATACGAGTATCTGCAAAGCAAGCGAGTGGATAAAATTCAGATTCCCAGTTTTTTAAAATAATTTGTTTATTGCCTGTTTTATTCAGGTCTATTTTATTTTTTATGCGACATTTTATGTTAGCTATTTTTTATTATATTTTTTCCCGTTATTTCTATTCCAAATCTTTGCTTAATTTCTTTGACACATGTTTCTATTGTTTCTTTTTTCTTATTTTTAATGCTTGGTAACTGACTTTTTTCAAGTAAATATTTATTTTCTTTCATTTTTTGTACTAAAAATTTAGACATATCGTTACTTCCACTTGACGACATGTTTGCACTTCAATAACAATTAGTCGTTTGATCTCAATTTGCTCAAGTAATTGCAATTGGTTTGAATTCATTTTTATGCATACGAAATTGAGCAAAAGCTGTTGCTGTTCGATCCAACTCAACTTACGAGCAATTGCTTACTTGAGTCAACTCATCGCTTTTACTCGTTTTTATGCATGAGACCCATTGTGTTGAACATTGGAATATGTATCTAAATAAATTGGAATATTATCAAAAAGGTCTACTAAAACATTTTTATTGCTCGAAAAGTTTATAAATCACTACTTTATTATGGTGTAAAAAATCGTTTATAAAAGAATAAAAATTATATTTTTTAATTATAATTTTTTTAAAAAATTATATTTTTTCTAAAGTATTTTTTTGAAACTTGCGCATAACTCTTAAAAATCTAAAACGAAATCAGATTTTTGGGACCGCCATATTTGTTGAAGTTAGGTGCATGACAATGGCGTAAATCGGCATTCCTTTCTAATTATTTTATACATATTTTTAAAAATTTAAATTTAGTAACACTGTCTATGGATCTTGGGATTTTTTTTATTTAAAAGAATCCCTCATGTATTTTTTTTAGAACCTCCGATCAATATATTTTGCAAAGAAAATAGAAAATTAAAAAGTTTATGTCATTCAATGCCCTCCAAATATGTTAGGCCTTATTTTATTTTTTTGAATTCAAATTTCAAAATTATGTGTTGTACATTCCGTATAACTCAGGGCCTAATTTTAAATTTTAAGTGCATTTTTGACGGCGAGTTCGAAGGAGCACATAAGAGATGACCAAGATTAAAACGGTAAAAAGACCAAAATGCATTTATGGGTTCCGGAGCAGTTAACGATGGGAGAAAGGATGAGATCTTTACCTCACCTGTCTGCTTGCGGAAGAAGTTCACGATTGTGGTGGGGCAGGTACGCAGGGTCTTGCTTGCGTGTGTCGCACGGTCTCTACTGAGGCCCTGCAGGTGTTGTTAGAGGTAGCTCCGCTTGACCAATTATGGCGATCCCAAAAATCTAATAACTGTATTGGTTAGACTTGTCTGCAAATTTGGTAAGAAATTTAAAGAAAAATCGGCGACTATAAAGATTTAGAAAAAATTTTAATTAAAAAAAATCGAATGTTTAAAGAAAGGTTATAAATTGAGACATATTTTGTAGTATCAAAAACTTTAATATCTTGTTGAACTGTGTAATTTAACTGCAGCATATGGCATAATTAATAGGTTTAACAAAGACTACAAAGCTAAGGGACAATATCCACATTCATTCTATCCTCCTCCACTAAACATGATAAGCAAAATCATTTAACCGAATATCGATTAGCAACAATTTAGGAAACCCCTACAACTCTTTCACATTCCCATTAAAATAAAGATGGCTAAGTTAATAAATATTTCCCATCTTTCTTTTTGTCTTTTTACAGTATCATTCCAAAGGATTGCGAAATCCCTGTGGTGAGCCTTCGCTCGGAAAGCGTGAAAGGATAATTGATAAATGTACTTAATATTTTTGCGTAATTGAAAAATGACCACAAATTATATCAATTCGAGCATAAGAACCAGCGGAGGGAACCCAACGAAATTGTTTAACGGAAACATAAGGAAACTCTTAAAGCTCCGCGTAACAAGCGGGCGGAAATAGAAAACAATAGCAACCATAACAAGTATCCTGCGGTGAGCCATAGACACACACACACTCGGCCTCATACTCACGCTGGAAACAGTTTGGCAATATCCGGTCCACATAAAAAAAGCCAAAGAAGACCACATACATATAAGACCGGATTTTGGACAAGTGAAAGCATGTGATTATATGAGGCGGCTTCCTTTGTTTATGATTGCTTTGACGACGATGACGATGTTGATGATGACGCTATCGGGGCTGATGGGGACAATAAGGCTGTAATTGGAATTAAAAACGCCCTTGAAGTTACGACGATTCCACTATATACCACGTATAGGAAAAAGGCGGCGTCAGAGGCGATATTGAGTGCGTGTAAGGCTGTGGGTGAGTGCCTGGTCTGTCGCTTCAAACGCCTACAATACCGTGGACAACAACAAGAACAACGTCACAAGCAGCTATATCAACAACAGCAACAACATGAAAATGGCGAACCCACCGCACCAGGAGCAGCAACAGCAGCAGCAGAAACAACAATACCAAAAACACCAACAACCAAACCAAATAGAATTACCAAAGCATCAGTGGCAGCAGCACCGTCACCATCACAACAGCTGTGCAGCGTTTTTATTGTCCTTGGCTTGCTACTCGCATTTAATGGTAACAAGGTCAGTGCTGGGACCAAGCAAGTGGCGGTAACCTTCCACAACCCGGACTTCATACAACTCCGTGCGGCGGCTATAATATCGACGACGACGACGTCGACCAATACCACAACACTGCCCCCCAACAACTTAATAGCCCACCACCCTAAGAAGACGAAGAAGAACGGAGTTGATGTTGTTGTTCGGCCGCCTCATCTAGACAACAACAATAAAGTCATTTACCCGGCCAGTAATGCAATCACCATAAACACGACCAACGCCGGCGACGGAGGCGGCATCGTCCCACCACCATTGCCGACACTTACTTCCATTTATCCATCATCACTTAATGAATCCTTCACCGTCACCTCCTCTCCCAATGGCACCCATGAAAGTGAAGTGCCAGAAATTCCGGCTTACATCCGCACCACTGCCATGGCCTTGTGCATTGTCATCATGTTAATGGGTGTTATTGGAAATGTCATGGTAAGCAGAAAGTTTTAACTCCTCGGAAATTGTTTGTGTTCTTTTTTTATGTCAAGCTTAAATGAAAAAGTTTTTCGCGATTGAAAGCTTTGATTGAATGCTTGGGAAACATATTTTTGCATGGGCATTGATTAGAGAGTAGACAAGGGCATTTCGGAGCCGGTCCCGAGATCCTGATCAGAGCTATGTCGTGCAGGGTCACTGAATCATAATGGTCTGTTGAAAAGAGTAAGCCAAGTGTAATGCGATAAACTAACTTTTTTCTACCCAGTGTTCATTTCGGATCCAAAATGATTTATAAAATTTATAAATTCAAAAAAAAAAAAATTGATCCAAATGATCATGAAACGTTCTAAGATTATTTTTGATTAATTTAAAGGCCCTAAAATTGTAAACCAAACCTTTTTTGTTCTCATAATCCGTTTTATTGGCTATAAAATCTATTCTATACAGGGTGATTCATTCGCGACTGGTTCAATTCTCCAGCGTATTCTTGGCTCATTTCGTGAAAATATGTCCATCTACGACCATGCCCGAAAATGCAAGGGGGCTATCATTTAAGAAGCCTGATTAATGGTTCAGAACTTAGCAATTTTACCCTAGACCCTCCGACCACCAATCCGAAAATGTTCAAACCGCTGCCATTTCGCCTCCTTGAATTTTCGGGCATGGTCGTATATGGACATATTTTCATGAAATGCGCCAAGGAATGCTGTATACTTATACAATAAAAAACTCTTTCGGGAATCGATCTGAAACATATTAATCCCCTTTTCGGGGGGGGGGGATACATTTGCGGCCTTTTTTAGCTCCACAAAAGTCGAGGCACTCTAATCAACTACTCACAATAGTTTATACCATCACCCAACGGCTATAAGGTGTACTTTTTCATGGCTTCTTACCTTAATTGATCCATATCCGTTTGTGCGGATCCGTAACTGTATCCCTTTTGGTACCTTCCGTGCAAATGTCCCAGTAACTGCACAGACTACTTCATAACTTTCCCTTAATGAATGAAATTTCCTTTATCGTATAACTGATGATTAGATCTATAACAATGATTAGATCTATTTACAGGACTTTCACATCATTCTACCGGTTTTTCAGTCAGAAGTCATTGGAATGAACGTCAAAACACCATCAGTTTCAATAAATACTTCGATATACAGGCTGCGATCGAACCTTTGCAATCCGCATTCCTGAGTTCAAAGGCTACATAAACCTGTAGTGCTGTTATAAGCAGTTTCATGCTCTTGTGCCCCAGAACTTAGACTACTAAGTTCTGGGGCACAAGAGCATTACAAGGAATTAAAAGGCGAATAAGCTGACTGGACATGTGAAAACCTTACATATTGCACTCGACCTGGAACATGTGGTACTTCCCTCTCTAGATGGTACTAAGCTCAATCTCAGGCCAGAATGTGTCGGCTGATCAGACAAACGATCCAATTCGCTCACAATCCTTTATGTCCGCATGCTAGGTCAATATCTCCAAGTTAGTTGCTTTGCTTAAAAGTCATTGCCTGTTAGCCAGTCATGCATCCAAATTAAAAATATGACAGTCTGCCTGGCAACCGTAGCAAATACATTTCACAAATTTCTTCTTTTTAAGTTGATTCTGAAAAAGAAACAACATAAAGGTCTCGAACCAGAATAAAAAAACTGCTCAAGTCATAATAATGATAAATGACCGAATAAATAACAAAAAACGAAAAAAATATGAGCTGATGCCTGCTAAAGAAGCTTGGTGATGAGGATGATACTCATGTAATTTTCTATATCTGAGAAGGTTTCAGTATTTAGGACCATACTCACTCCTATTTGGACCTTTCTAATATTAACAAAAAATAATATTCTGAGGTTTTCTGAGTATTACGAGTCGGTTAGACAGGAAAAAAGATTGCATCCCCTAGGTACACCGCCCACTTAACTAAAAATGTCTAGGTAGGTTCAACAGTGGTTGAACCTACTGTTCACACTGGATCGAACCTAAATTAAGACTACATTTTTGTATTGGGTGATCAATCTAGAGGTTTTTTTTAATATAAAAAAATAAAAAATTCAAATTAAGTGCGGAATCTTTATTGTTTATTCGAAAGGACTTTTATGCCACTTATTTTTTTGAATATGAGCGTTCGTTCGGTGAGAAATGAAATGTACCGCTGTTTCAATAAACCAAATTGCCGGAATCATCATGTAAATGAAAAGACTGAGATGCCTCTTCTTCTTCAGTTTCAGTAATTCGAATGATATTTATTTTGCTAAACACGACTATTTATACACAGATTCAGTTATCCTATAACTTACAAACTACGCATTAAAATATATACAGTAAAGGGATCGATCTCATAAACAACACATGTACCGTTATGGGATCGATCACACAAACATCATAAAGCTTTTACAGCAAAAGCTCAGCAAACCAAACCTTCAGAGTTCGTCAGAATTTTGTACGTACGATGGGCAAAATGTGCCGATTTCGGATCAGAAGTCTTAGCGAGTTCGTAACGAAAACACATGAGAGGGTTGACACGTATTCTGAACTACTTCTCTAAGGGAATTCTGATGTTTTTGCCGACAGTTCGAACCGATTTCTGGCCGAATTCTGAACTGTAGTCTTGGGAAATTCGAAAGGAAATTTGGATTTGTCGTATCGAATTCTAAACTAATTCTGAACGACTTCGGTCAGAATTCTGGCATTAAGTCTTATTAAATTATAATGTTTTTACCGACATTTCGAACCGTCATGGTTAAATCTGAATGTAAACAATCAAAAAGCAGAAAATATATTTGTTCTACCAAAAAAAAATTGTAAAACATTCCCAAAAAGCGTTCGAAAAGACTTTTAGTTACAAGCAGGGGTGTCTGCACTTTCGGAGAGCGCCACTTTACTATAAGTATAATAATACCGCAAGCAATAATTGTGCTGTAACTATGTTTATACACTTAAGGGCAATCAGTTTTGCATTTAACGAGAACCGCCGGCTGTAGAGTTTTCCTCCGAACACAATAAAAATCCTCGCACAGCCCAGCTAACCAAACGTTCAGAATTCGGTCAGAATTCTGTACGACAATCGGAAAAAATTTTCGATTTCGGACTAGAATTCTTAACGAGTTCGTTACGACAAACATATTGGAGGGTTGACATGAATTCTGAACTACTTCTGTAAGGGAACTCTGATGTTTTTGCCGACATTTCGAACCGATTTCTGAACGAATTCTGGGCTAATGTCTTGGTAAATTTTGAATGTTAACAAACCAAAAAAAAATTGAAATATAAAAACACCTCAGACAAACAGTTAAGAATTCGTTAAGAATTAGTTCCGACATATCTAAAAACAATACCAATAACTGTAAAATATGAAGCAATTCCCAGCAAACCAAACCTTCAGAATTTGGTCAGAATTCTGTACGACAATGGCAAAATGTTCCGATTTCGGATCATAATTCTTAGCGAGTTCGTAACGAATAACATATGAGAGGGTTGACACATATTTGGAACTACTTCTCTGAGGGAATTCTGATTTTTTGCCGACAGTTCGAACCGATTTCTGGCCGAATTCTGAACTGTAGTCTTGGGAAATTCGAAAGGAAATTTGGATTTGTCGTATCGAATTCTAAACTAATTCTGAACGACTTCGGTCAGAATTCTGGCATTAAGTCTTATTAAATTATAATGTTTTTACCGACATTTCGAACCGTCATGGTTAAATCTGAATGTAAACAATCAAAAAGCAGAAAATATATTTGTTCTACCAAAAAAAAATTGTAAAACATTCCCAAAAAGCGTTCGAAAAGACTTTTAGTTACAAGCAGGGGTGTCTGCAATTTCGGAGAGCGCCACTTTACTATAAGTATAATAATACCGCAAGCAATAATTGTGCTGTAACTATGTTTAGTGGCTATACACTTAAGGGCAATCAGTTTTGCATTTAACGAGAACTGCCGGCAGTAGACTTTTCCTCCGAACACAATAAAAATCCCTCGCACAGCCCAGCAAACCAAACGTTCAGAATTCGGAAGGAATTCTGTACGACAATCGGAAAAATTTAAAATTTGTTGAATGGTAACAAAACAACAAGAATTTGAAATATAAAAATACCTCAGACAAACAGTTAAGAATTCGTTCAGAATTAGTTCCGACATGTCTGAACACAATCCAAGCAAATAACAACAATCAAGCAAATAACACCAATTTTAAACGAACAGACAACCTTAGATAAATCGTTAAGAATTCGTTGCGAGTTCATTAAGAGAAGTCTGATCAAAAAATTAATAAAAATACAACAGACAAGTCAAACAGACAGAATTCGGGCCGAATTCGTTCAGAAATTTCGGAACATAATAAATAAAAAATCCTCAAAACAATCGATCAGAATTCGTACCGATTCCGGTAAGAATTCTAGAGTTCATATATTGTTCAGAATTGTCTGATATCAGACATTGTCGGCAAATTTGGTTTACTGGGAGGTTCAAACAGCAGTCCTAAACAAACAACCGACTAAAGACTGTCGTCGTTATGCTGCATGTTTTTATGCTGATCACTTCATAAAAACAACACAGCATAAACGACTCGTCGTGACGATCAAACCCCAAACAATAAATGATCTACTTATAATGATAGTTTATACTTATACATAAGGAATTGATAGTTTATATACATATGTTACAGTATTATGCTACAATCGGTCTATATTTTTTCAAACATCTTGAAGACATATGGTTTCAACAGGACGGTGCCACTTCCCATAAAACTGCTCAAATAATGGATCTATTAAGAGGTCATTGCAAAGATCTGCAAATTTTACGTCCTTGGACCCTCAGAATGGACACCCTTAGGCGTAGTTGCGGCCAACATTTGAAAAAAATTTATTAAAAAAAATAACTGGCATAAAATGCCTTTTTAAATGAACAATACCAAAAATGACACTTGAGTTGAATTTTTCTATTTTTTTATTTTGAAAAAATACCTCTAGCTTGATGACCTGGTACATCAATTACGAAGAACACATTTTGCTGTACGTTGTTACAGTAGTAGACAATAGAATTTATTTGTTTCAAAATTTATTAATATAAGTTAGATCAAGTTGATCAAAATAAGTACGAATATACGGTGGGGATGTATTTATTTGACTATGGACAAGACTCACCTCATTTCAACATGAATAAAATTTCTAGCTGAGCTTTGTTAATAAAAAATAAGTTAAAAATCCGTTTCGATTGGATGCCGTTTTCACCCCAAATATTTATTGGCCGAGGCTGGCTGGGCTCTTCTGTTAAGGAATCCTTCCATTTTAAACAATACATTTTTGTGACATATTTTCTTCATCGACTTTAGTTTATTTTGAAAAAAGGCGATTTCACCCTAATGTGAATCTTACATATTTCCCCCACATACTAAATTAAAATTTACTTTATTACTTTTCCCCTTAGGTTCCCATTGTGATCATAAGGACCAAGGACATGCGAAATTCTACAAATATATTCTTGACAAATCTAAGTATAGCCGATCTGTTAGTTCTCTTGGTCTGCACTCCGACAGTTTTGGTTGAATTGAATACCAAACCGGAAACATGGATTTTGGGACATGAAATGTGTAGGTTTCCCCATTCATATTTCATTTTTTTATCAATCGGCAGATATTATTTTAAATTATTGCTAATTTGTTCTTGTTCTTTACTTTGTACACAGGCAAAGCTGTGCCCTTTATCGAATTGACAGTAGCCCATGCCTCGGTCTTAACCATTTTAGCCATTTCGTTTGAACGTTACTACGCCATCTGTGAACCATTGAAAGCCGGCTATGTCTGCACTAAAACGCGTGCCATACTCATCTGTTCGCTGGCCTGGGGTATTGCGGCCCTATTCACCAGGTAAGAAATAAACGGCTGGTATTTTTTTTTTATCCTTGAGCACTTTAAAATTATCCATACACATGCATAAAAACAATCATCCATTCATTCATTCCATTTACAATCTGTTCATTTATGCATTTAAATTCTTTTAATTTGTGTCTCTGGTTTTGTTGTTCTTTTTTTCAACTGTGACGTAGTTTAGAATGCATGATGCCACGTAGAATTTGAAAGTATATTTAAAAAAAAAGCATTTGAGCAACAGCGTGTAATAATTTGCGCTCATTGTAGTATACTCGTACATTGTTGTTGTGGACAATTTTATAAAATTATTTAACTAAAAATCTATAAAGATGGAAAATCAAATGGCTTTTGTGATAAAGTTTAATTTGAACAGCGTTCTGCTGTTTTGGGGGCATATTCCCCGCCCACTCGCCTTTCGAGTTAAGAACTCGACCATAGATATAGATGGTCATATCCTTGTCGACATAGACTGATTGATTAATGTTGTTAACTGCAGGTTTAAAATGTTTTATATGTACCCAAAGATTTTACATTTTTAAATGTCCAAAAATTCACTTTTGATTTTTACTAAAAATCTTGCTGTTCTGTAAGTAATTGACCGATTTAAATAGAACAATTCGATTTATATAATATAATAAAACTGCAATTTATAAAAATTATTTTTAAAAGATATTTATATATTTTTTTAAAAAAAATTATATGCATTTTTTCTCGAATTTATTTAAAAAAAAATGTTCTTTAATTTTTTTTGAAAAAAATCAAAACAGTAATTTGATTTTTGGGAACACCGTTATGTTTAAAGTTATGGTCAAAACACTGTTCTCTTTTAAATGGCCCAATTTTTTTAACAAATAAGTCAATCCAGGACAGCAAGATTATTAGTAAAGCCCAAAAAAAATATAAAGAAGCGGTATGTAAACTTTTCCAAAAAGTTTTTTTAAGGTACGTATAGAAAAAATTCAGGATAAATTGACCCAGCTTAGCTACCAAAAGGAAACTCTAAAGATACACGAGGCCCTTCCCACGTTCTTTATCTATAAAGTCTGAAATTTTACTTCAGGGAAATTTGAGTTTTTGCTATTTGGGAAAGCAAATTACTAAAACGTGTTCTCAAAGGAGTCTTTTAGTTATAACATCCACCATTCGATAAAGTGTATAGTTAATGTGTCCTTTCGGTTGCAATGTAATGCGGAAACCCTTTAAATTATACAGGGTAGCGCAAATGTAATGTCAGGTGGCGCAATAATTATGTATGTTGTAATGTAAAATTCCTTCCACTGTCTAAGAAATGTACACAAAAATGACTATTTTCGCGAAAAGTTGAATTGAAGATGTAAAATTTATTATGACATTACATTTGCACTATCTGGCATTCCTTTTGCGACACCCTGTGTTTTATTGATAGTCGTGAAATTGTTAGACATTATAGTCATGCCCGTCCGCCTGTGCGTCTGGTGAGAGTTAAACAACGGCGAAAGGAAAAGCTCTAGACCGGTGTGAAAAAAACATTTGAATTAAGGCTTCAAAAGAACGTCTGTTAAAAACACACGTTTTGAGTATTTGCTCAACATATCTCCATTATTCATAGACGAACTATTGCTCTGTTTTGATCGTACGTTTACGCACTTAACACATCCAAAATAGGTATGGTTCGAATCCATGGGTTCTAGTGGTCCCAAAAAAAAACGGGCCAAATGGTTCATACAAACATTTATTAATAAACGTGGCATCTAGTGGCTCAAAGATAAATTAATTTTAATATGATTTGAAATATACGTAAATGTAGTTTCAAGGTCTGCTTAAAATTCGAGCTTGGGCGTGGGCCTTAGTGGCAAAAAAAGCCTTTAAAGTTTAAACAAGCCATCAATCAGAAATTTAGATATATGAAAACTCATATTAAAACCAATTTCGCTGCGAATCTAAATAAGAATTTATTTTAAGATTTACCTGTTGTCGGACTCATGGATCCGTTAAAACCTTAAAATCGCTCTTGGTACTTTCCAGCCTTGTTTTAGCTTTGTTCTAGTCTAGTTAAGGCAACAGAGCCCTTACATTTGTCGTTCCCAGATTAAGTAAGTGCGAATCTCGACGTAAATAAGTCCCCGGGCCCGGATGGTATTACGGCACTTGTCCTGTGTAAGTGCTCCTCGACGCTAGCCCGTCCATTGCGCAACCTCTTCAACCTTGCTTATCGTGCGGGAGTCTTCCCAGCGTGTTGGAAGGTTGCGAACGTCCAACCCATCCCTAAAAAGGGTGAAGCCAATAATCCTGCAAATTATCGGCCAATCGCGATTTGCTCCGCGCTCTGTAAGGTAATGGAGAGCATGGTTAACCACCATCTTGTGAGGTATCTAGAGTCCAACTGCTTGCTTAGTGATCGACAGTATGGCTTCCGTAGAAATCGCTCTACGGGAGACCTGATGGCTTTCTTGACGGAGCGCTGGAGTCGGTCTATCCACCAGTTTGGTGAGAGTAAGGTTGTGGCTCTGGATATCTCCAAGGCCTTTGATAGAGTCTGGCACGGTGCACTCTTGTCAAAGCTGATAGCTTTTGGCGTCGGTGATACTTTCGCTCGTTTTATATCGAGCTTTCTTAGAGATCGCACTATAAGAGTTGTTGTAGATGGGTTCTCATCCAACAAACATAGGCTTACTGCAGGAGTACCACAGGGCTCTGTCCTTTCTCCCTCTTTATTTTTAATTTTCATTGATGATCTGTTGGGTCAGACCGTGAATCCAATCTACTCCTTTGCGGATGACAGTAACCTATGTCATTCATATTCATTCGACCGTAGGCCGAGTCTTCAAGATATTGAAGACAAAAGGCGAATTATGGATGAGACACTTGGCCGGGATTTACTGGCCATTTCCGAATGGGGTCGAGTGAATAGAGTAGATTTTAATGCGCGTAAGACACAGTGCTGCTTGTTGTCTCACAAGCGATTTGCTGACCCAACAATATCGTCAATTTCTATCGATGGTACGGATATTGAACAATCAGAAGCTCTTGATGTTCTGGGCATGAAAATACAATGTGACGCTCGTTGGGCGAGACATGTATTCGAAGTGTCGAAAGAAGCACTCAAGTGCATAGGCTTTTTAAAGCGGTGCAAGAAATATTTCACTCCTTCTGATCTTTTCAATATCTATACAACTTACATCAGGCCGAAGATGGAATACAACTCCCATATATGGGCAGGTGCTCCAAAATCATCCTTGGAGCTACTTGACCGTGTTCAAAGGAGAGCGATGGTGCTGATAGGTGACAGTAGGGTATCCAACTCTATTGTTTCCCTTGATCATCGTCGGAATGTGGGTTGCGTGACGCTGTTCTATCGTTACTTTCATGGTGTGTGTTCATCAGACATCCGTCGCCTTATTCCTGACGTGAGGATGTTCGGCAGGGATACGCGACTTTCTAGGAATTCACACCCGTTTGTTATCGATTGGCCAGTTGACCGCACTATACACTACAGATCAAATTCGTTTTTCGCTCGTACAGTCCGTATGTGGAATCGACTTCCGGCAAATGTGTTTCCCACTAATTGCGACATCCAGAAGTTCAAGACAAGTGTCAATAAACATTATTCCCTCTTTCCCCCCTCCGATCCTTTACTTTCCACTCGCCAACGCAATGCACCGCATGTATAGGGGGCATCCCCTGAGTGTTGGTTATTTAAAAAAAAAAAAAAAAAAAAAAAAAGTAAGGGTAACATTGTTATAATTCCATAAACCGACGGTTTGGGGTACAGATACAGCCAAGGCGTGTCCGTTTGTCTGCAACATTACTGGGTCCGCAACAGTGCCTAAGAGTCCGATTTGTATAGGTGCTTAGCTAGTTTTACAACTCTGAACTAGTCTAGATTTCACCACGGGTGAATGTACAACCTTCAATGCTGCCTAACTATCCCCATATGAGTAAATATCCTCTGTTATTTGGCAGAAAGGCTGATGCTTCGTCTATAGTACGAGTATATAACCTCTCGACCTTAAAAACAGTACAACTATTATTTAGTCGATATGATTCGCAGTTTAAAAAGCTTTTATATGAAAACCAGCTTCTGTACCTACTTTAACATTGAGACTGAGATACCTTCGAAGGTTATCCTTAATTTCAAACCACCCTGTCAGAGAAAAGAACAGTTGACATTTATGTGATGTCAATCACTGGTGTGAGGTAAAATGATCCTCCAGACGGAGAAAACACCCTACAAGAATTTAAACATAGAAACTTTTACTTACTGGCAGTTTTAGGGCTCCCTGTAAATTGTTTTTAAATGCACTGAAATAACATATATAGTAATATTCCATTTAGATAACATTTCAAAGATTCTTTTAATGGATTCGGACATCACAAAAGCCATTTGAATAATAATTGTATAATATTAGAATATCACATTATTGAAATTGTCCCACCGTGCAGTAGTTTCTACCGTTTTGTTTTTTGTAATATTGGCCAAAGCGCAAACACGAAAATCAACAATAATCGTAATAACAGCAGTAACAATAATAACAATAATAACAATAATAGCATTAATAAGTCATTACTGTCATTATCACATCTCGCAGTGTTTTTTTTATTTTATTTTATTAATATTATATTCTGTTAATATGCAAATGTCCGCACCCTCCCATTTCCACAATACCTCCCCCTATGTTGCTCCCCCTCAGCACATCATTCCCGTCATAAGAAAACAACGGCGGAAAAATGTAAATATTCTGAACGGAAATAAATGATGTCCAATAGAGGAAAAGAAGGAATGTCACACAGACAGCAGACAACGACTGCGGGAGCCTGTAAATATTTCTAATATCTGTGATGTTGTTGTAAATAGATAACAACAAGAAAAACAAAAAACAAAAAAACGTCGGCAATCAGGACGACATGGGATGTTTTCATGGTTTTAGCATGGACATGATTACGGTTCCACTGTTGTTTAAATATTTTACAGTGTTTCTTTTAAGTTTGCTGCCGTTTTTATTTTTTTTCAAATTTTCTATTTATCAAAGTTATAATAGTGGTGTTTTTGGCTAAGTCTCGTTAAGTAAGACTGGCTAGAAATACTGCAAAAGTTATATCATTTATAAGCAAAAAGTGCCAAATCTGTTCGTGTCTGCAGGAATAGTCCAAAAATACTAGAGTCTTTAAAACAATAAAAAAATGATAAAATGTTTTTTTTTGCCATTTTAGAACTCAGCCTGAATAACTAGTGGCTTATACTTCACTAGCCAGGCTAATTACTTAAAGAGCTCCAACAAATTATTATTCTAAAATGTTTTTACCGGAATTGAGTAACGCAGTGCCTTTCCTATAGACATTCTCAAAATTAACACTTTTTGTGAACAAATGACTTAACTATTGCGGCTTTGCTCTCCAGCCTTATTTATGGTGGCTTAACCAAAAAACGCCACTAATATTGACACGAAATCAATACCAGCCCATCCACCCACTCTATCTATGTGTGCGGTGTTGGTGTCACCCTTATCAGACATTGACACTTTTCTATTTTTCTTGAGTTTTTTCTTTTTTGAGTATGAAAAACAACCACCCCCACACCCACAAAAGGTTTGTTTTACACAATGTTTGTCATAAACATTACCGACGAATTGTTGGTCAAGATCTAAGCCAAGTTGTTCTTTTTTGATTTGTTTTAATTTCATTTTGTCGGGTGAACAACCTTAAAAAAGCGCTGTGCACAGGAACACAGGAAAATACTTTCTCACACATTAATTACCCCAGTTTGATCGGTAAGGGGTTATGGCTCTAGGGTGCGGGCGAGGTGTGAATATTCCTAAAACAACTGCTGCCGAAAAAAAACAAACGCAAATAGGACACCCCTCCGGGACATAAACAGCACGCGGCATCCGATAATGTTGTTAAAAGCATTCTGGGTTTCATGTTACACCATCTGCTTTCACTCTCACTGGCATTTTGTTTACCAATTCCGCCGTCTCTCCTTGTTCTGTGTCCCATTATCCACATCTTCTCTATGCTATGCCGAGATTTATCTGGAATGGATATGATTGTAAGAATTTGCCGAAAATTAAATTGTGAACAAATTAAAGTAGCGACAGATTTTCCGTGTGACACCATCACCGATAGCCTGCGAAGAAAATGTCTCAGAGAGATAGAAAGTTTCGTAAACAGTTTACAAAACTGCTTAAACTGAAAGAATTCCTGAAATTGTTTTACGACAAATATGTTTGCGACATTTTTGCAAAATTCCGAAAATGTTCTTACTTTACTGACACGTTTTTACTTTAACTGGAAATTAAAAACATATCCTTTAAGAATTTTTTGGACTATGTTCGTTCACGTAAAAAATATGAATATGACTCATACATACGATTTCGAATCCATTTTTTTCTGCCAAATAATAGACGTGAACACTTTTTCATAAGCGAAGTGAATAAAATACAGGGTGGGCCAAAATTCACCATGGGGTTTAAAACTTTAATAACTTTTTCGTTGATTATTTTTTTTTTTATTTTTTTTTCAGATTATATAAGTATAACACGAGTATACAAAATGGAATTTTTTTTACACTAAGTATGACAAATAATGTCACTTAAATGATCACCGGTTTCAGCTTTGCAATGATGGGCTCGTTTTACAGAATTTTCCATAATTCGAATTTCTGTAACAATGTTGGCCTTGAGTTGAAGGATTCTCTCCGGCTTGTTCACATATACTCGCTCCTTCAAATAACGCCAAAAACAAATCTGGCGATCGCGCTGGCCAAATAATTTCCGAATTTCTGAAATTATTCACTCTCAAAAAATTTGACTTAAAAGTGCTGCTGAAACCACATCTCAGGTCTCTTTTCAAGAGCAGGACGTAAAAAAAGTTTCTATCATAAACCGATACCCCTCTCCGTTTATGGTCACAGCACTTCCATCTTCATTCTCGAAGAAGTAAGGCCCAATGATATTTGCAGATGTGATCCCACACCATACTGTACACCTAATGGGGTGCAATTGGCGTTGATGAATGGCTTTTTGGTTTTTATAACCCCAAAACCTACAGTCCTGCTTATTAACAAAGTCATTCAAATGAGCGTCATTACTTATGCGTTTGCGTTAAAAAAATTGATAGCTGATTTAAATAATAAAAATCTATTATTCAGGTTCTTTGTTCAGTTGTGAATCTCTCCATTATTTATACACCAAGTACTATTTATATCGGGTGATCAGTCTAAAGGTTTTTTTTTCAAAACAAAACAAAAAACAAAAATTCAAATTAAGTGTGGAATCGTTGTTGTTCATTCGATAGGACATTTAATGCCATTTATTTTTTAAACATAATTTCCTTCAAATGTTAACAGCGATTAAGTCTCAGCGTGTCCATTCGGAAGATCCAATTTTGGATGACTCGTTCGAGCATTTCGACCGGTTTCATGACACGCGTAATGTTGGCTTCGAAACCTGAATCTTGGCTGGTTTGTCAGCGTAGACTTTGGACTTTATGTGGCCCCAAAGAAAAGTCCATTGTTTGAGCAGCTGTATGGCAAGTGACACCGTTCTGTTGAAACCAAATACCGTCAAGATTACGGGCTTCAATTTCATGTAGCAAAAAATTCAATATCAAGGCACGATAGCGAGCACCATTCACGGTTACGTTCCGGCCACCATCATTTTTGAAAAAATATAGACCGATGATTCCACCAACCCATTAACTGCACCAAACCATGATTTTCTCTGGGTGTAATGACAGCTATATAATGTTGCTCTTCAGCCCAAATGCGGATATTTTATTTATTGACGTTGCCGTTGAGCCAGAAAGGGGCCTCATCACTGAATAAACCGCTGTTCGAAAATAGCGCATCTTCTCGTTGCTTATTTCCATAATTCAGTTGCACAATTTGGTGACGATACTGAAAATGAAAAAAAAAATAAAGTTTAACGCAACTCACGCGTAAGCTCTGAAAAAATCTCTATTGAAAAAATACCTCTTATGGATCACCCTAAATAACCTGAAAAAACTCCATGGCAACATTCGGCCCACCCTGTATTTACAATTACTTGTTCTATTTCATTTATTGTCTGAAAACTATTTTCATTTAAGATCACAAAATATTTTTTTACATCGAGTATAACACATTTTCTCATGAAATTTGGAACTCAGTACCGAGCTTAAAGTTAAAATTCTTTGATTCCGAAACACAAACTTACCATAAAAATTATTACATGTTTTTAACATAAAGATTACAATCTTCCTTTAATAGTTTCCTAATTTAACTTAATCAAGTAATTTCTATTATACCACTTATATTTGAACATTTTCATTAAAATCTAAAGAACACCCTATACTTAATAAATCGCTTCACATAGAATTACTTCTTACTATGTAAGGTTTTTTTTAATTAAAGTACCTTTAATATAAGCAGACGAAGCGTACAAATATTTTGAAAAAAAATCTTTGACTTTATTTATTTTTAAAGAAATAAAAAAGCTTTTGAAAAGGCATTCGAAAAGAATTTTAGTTGCAAGCAGGGGTAACTGTAGTTTCGGTGAACGCTACTTCACCATCTCTAGACCACAGCTACACTTAAGTGGAGGCAGATTCTAAATAATGCCATTTTGATATGCAGTGGAACAGATCTGATTTTTAACGCTAAGTATCATACGCGAAGAAAAAAAAATATGTTTGCATGCTAACATGTACTCGAACTTTATATGTTTGGAACATGCAACATTTGTACACAAACATATGAATGTTTGGAAACATAGCCACAAACATATAAATGTTTGGTTGCAAACAATTTTATGTTTTGCACATAAACATATAAATGTTTGTGAAACATATTTATGTTTCCTGCATACGTTAGAGACGGAAGGGAAGTGTAAGAAAAATGTTTTTTATTATATCGAAACCAAAATTGATACATACTTATCAATACGAATATCGGTAACGACAAGATCTATCAGTACTTCCAGAAAGGTCGACTTCAGTATATCCAGACATCGGCTACTTAATGCGGGACAATGGCAAAGTAGGTGCTCAACGCACAGTGCCGCAACTAACTATGAATGTAGTTTTCTCTCTAGTGCGAGGAGATATTTAGATCTTCTTAGGTTTTATCTTGGCCAGATTTGTCTAGTTTACTTAAAGCTGTCGTGATCTTCCCATATCTTATTAGATTATCTTGCCGCCCCTTGTATGAGCCAATGCACGGATGAAAAAGTGGCAAACCGCAATGTTGAGGAAAATTTCTATGGCTAAATTGTGTACAAATTATTTTAGGGCAAGTCCGATTGCGAGATTGACTAAATTCTAAATCTAGGTTCATATTTGGATTTTTGAGAAAATTGCAGTTTCCGGGTATCCATATGTCTCCTAATATTACGGGGCGGTTTTTGGGCCACAGGACACAGAAATCACGCCCATAGGATAAGGCCTTCGATTCAGCTAAAAAGGAATATATTTTTCACATTCTTCATAATATTTAACTGTTTTTGAGTACCTACATGTTCGACAGGACCAATCTTTCGGCGTCTTATGCGCTAAGGGCTGACAATTGCAATATATTTTATTTGGATACCTAACAAGAGCTACACTTTTGGACCCATAAAGACCAATGGGCCGGTCCGAATTCCACATTGGCACAAATCTTAAATATAGGTATATGTTTGGATTTGTAAGAAAATCCCATTGTTTGTGGGTTCTCATATGTCCCCGAACATTAGGGGACGATTTTTAGGGCCCCATGTCCTAATGACCACGCCCATTTATGGAAATGCTAAAGAATCTATGCCTACCACATCCGAAAAAAGCTGATTTAATTTAACAAATAACAATGCCAAAATGTCCCTAATTTAACATTTTATATGGACTTTTTTTAATCCCTCATAGGAGAAGTTTTCCCCCTTTTTTCCATTTGTTCCATTTTCAATACCAACCGATCGCCGACTAACAGCAATATATCTAGTATGTTTGAAGGTTCTTACTCTTCTCGTTTGGACTGAATCGTTCCTCCAACAGACGGACATAGACCGTCTTAAAAGTTTATGACTATCCATAATACATAATTTCTTTACATGAGATCACATATACAACCATCCTATGGTGGGAAATAAAAAAAAAAGTATTATATGAGCTTCCATTTTTATTCCATGGGGTCCAAAGCGACTTGAGGTAAGAGTCTACAATATCTAAGGATTTTTAATGGTTAAAAATTTCGATTTATGGGAATAATATTTGTGGACGAACTGTGATCGTTAGCGGCGAAGTTCATAAGTCAAAAATTAATACATATTTATATTGAAGATAGTTTCTAAATAGTGTTGAAGACCAAATTTACTCAATTCAAGTTAATTAAGTAAAATGCATAACCGACAGTAGGAAAGTTTTTAATGACTATCTCTCAAATTAGTAACTGCCCAGATTTTGCACGAAAATTAACCAAATTTGACTAAAAAAGGACAATATTGCAATAAAACGATGAATTTTGTACTTGTTTTAAGTTCAAGTTATGAATTAAATTTTAAATTTCTTCAGATGTGTAGAATCAAAGATTCATTTCACTTAATTTAAATATATTTTTAATGTTTTGACCGTTCAAAAAATAATTGATTGGTTTCCTGCACGAAAACAGCAACAAGTTCCGTCTGACGATTGTTTATAGACTTGGACATGTTGTTAGTTCAAAAATTGCTACGTACTGAAATCTAGCAGTTAATATCTTTATGTTCCTTTCTTCGTGTTTGTTGCTTAGCATTTTAGATTAGTTTTTAATGTTCTTAAGGTAGTACATATTTTTAAATGACGCTCATGGCTTTCTTGTCAGCCCGAATATCTTCGGCGTTCAGTTGAAAAAAATAAAGTCGGTTTAATTCGTAATAGTTTCTAGTAACTGCTTCTAGAACATGGACTATTTTTCGCTGTAATAGTTTTTTTTATTTAATTTTCGGCAAAAATTCTAATCATTTCTATAAAATCCCTCAGTTTCCCGTCTTCTGTACACTTTTCTTGTCTTACCTACTCCTTGTTTAAAGCCCTCTTCTTCTCCTCCTTACCATTCCACAATTTTATCATATTTACAATTCATATCGCCCTCATTCCCGTTGAAGAAAATGTCAGCACTTGCTCATTGGCGAACTTTCTTTTTTTTTTGCTCTCTCTCCCTCTCTTTCTCTGTAGTCCCATACTGTGGGTGGCCGAATACAAGTTCGTTGACTATATCGATGGTTCCTCGGTGGCCGTATGTCTTACGCAGGCCATATCCTTGTGGACCGTGGGCTTTTTCCTGATGACCATAACAGTCTTCTTCATTTTCCCCCTGTTGATTTTGATTGTTTTGTACGGGATTATAGCGAAAAACTTAATCTCTGACAATGGGCCCATGATGCGCATACGACCCACCAAACCGGAATTTAGCCTCAAGGCACGCAAACAGGTCGTCTTAATGTTGGGAGCTGTGGTTCTCTCGTTTTTCCTCTGCCTACTGCCCTTCCGTGTGCTCACCATGTGGGTGATAATGAGTTCCGATCAGACGATACTTGATATAGGCGTAGAACGTTACTACAACCTGCTGTACTTCTGTCGCATTATGCTGTATCTGAACTCGGCCGTAAATCCGGTACTCTACAATTTAATGTCTACGAAATTCCGTAAAGGTTTCTACAAACTGATCTGCTCGGTGTGGACGGCAGTTATAAACTCCCTCACCTGTGGCCACTATGATGTCTGGGGTAAACGTTCGGGTCCAGGTGGCATGGCCACCACCACAACGACGAGTTCCAACACTAACACCACCACCAACACCTCTTCGAGTATTTTGTCGCGCGGTTCCAATCGTCGGTCCAGTGATGAGATCTGTACGCGCACTCGTGTCCAAATACAGATGCAAATGCCCTACGGCAGCGATTGCGAAATGGTCGCTATGCTACACAGCAGCAACACGGATTGCCGAGCAGCTGCGGTGGTTGCTGCAAGTTTGCCAGCATTGAATCGATATGGCGGTACAGTCAAATGTCAACATGCCCAGCAGCGTCGTGCATCATCATCATCCGCACAGTGCGGTGCTCCACATCATAATCATCAACACCAACATCATCATGTAGTTTGTACTCACTTGAAGATGAAGCAAATAAGTTTCGAAGAGGAAGAAGCCGCTCTGGCTTAAATGGTTTTATGCACTGGACTTCGGTGTCCGGGATGCATGAGTAAGACACCCCAGCTTATGTAGAAGATTTTTTGGGGTAGTTTTTCTTTTATTTGCTAGTGTTTAATGTACACAAGAATGTTTTATCGCTGCCTGCAAATGACTTCGGAGAGATGATGTTGTCTTAACCGGGTATTTAAGGATGATGTGCCATTCCATGGAAGTGGTGGACATTTCCGTTGTGTTTGCGTTGTGTCTGCCCTCAAGTGGGCTAAGATTAATTAAATTGCGGGGATTTATAGACACTGCATACGTGTTTGTATGTGTGTATTTCACATGGCAACGCAGAACCTTGCAGGCATTAATTTCGTATTTCTTTTTATAAATAATAAACACATTAGGGACATTAATTATATGGAAAGTAAACATAAGTGCTATCAGTAGTTTGTCCCATCGCGCAAAATGGGCTGTTGGTAGTTTGTAGGAGCTTTTAAAAGAAACTTTGTGTAGGGAAAAATATCACAGCTGGGGATCTATACTTTGTACTTTAATTTGGACAAGAAAGTTAAAATGCTCAACGTTAAGGGATCGACGTTGGCACTAAGAACACAATAAAAGTAGAATTAGCTTGTAATTTGTAAAAAACTAGCCGACGCGAACAATTTTAACTACAAAATATGTAATGTGTATAACAGAGCACCACAAAATGAAAAATGCAATCACCAACATTTTATTGTATTTAAGATTACATGGTTCGAATGACTATGAAATGGTAGCTACAATAATATTTCTATTCTAATAAGTCGTTCACACAAACCGAATTCAATTGGACTTTTTATTGCCAAAAAACGGCCCTGGTAGGTCTAAGTTATTTTTTATGGGCCAAAGAAATTTTATTTTGCAACTTTTTTTTCTGCAAATATGTTTAGAGCAGTTAATGTTCTTTGCTCTTACGAATTTTCGTGATGAGATGTCTTGTCAAAATGGCTCTTATCATGTCAAAATGGCTCTTATTAGTGTCCTTTTAAAAAATATTTTTTTTAATAAAATTCAGAATACAATTAAATTTTTTACTAAATCGTTTGGCATACCAACTAGGCCTGACTTAACACGATGATTTCATTTTTTTTAACAGACAAAAGTCGGAACTAATTTATAGTGAAAAAAAAATTTCACAATTTATTGGTGTTTTTTGCTTTTTGGAATAAAAAATTGAGAATTTATCGAAAAAATATTTTATCATAGAAACTTTTTAAAAAATGAAAATCAAAAAGAATTAAACACAATCGGCGAATATTTTGCTTTTTCTAGTAAACGAAAATCCAACCTAATTTATTCTGCAAAAAATGAACTAAATTTTATGATGTTTTTAATTTACCATCAAAAATTTAAAATTTTTCACATATTCATCCAATAAAAATAAATATTAAAAAATTATATAAAAATTATATTTATAAAATTTAAAAAAAAACTAAATTTGTACCACTCTTTAACTATTTAAAATTATAAGCTAATTCGATTCCGTCGAAAAATTCGTCTTTGAAAATTATTTCCGTTCAAGTAACAAACTACAATATTAATTATTTCTGTATAAAAATCGGTCAATTTCTCTTTGCGAATTTTTCTTAGATGGATTATTATCTTTAAAATGATAACAAAAGTTTTAAATTCGAAGCAGGTCAGTTTTCTGATTTTTGTCAATATAACGGAGCACTGTGCAGAGGGGCGATTTATTAAATAGAATTTTTTCCACCCATTTTTTTAAAAAAAACCTACATTACCGATATAAAAGTATATATTTTGTATCACATGCAGCCATTTTGTATCATAGCCTTTTCGTTTCAGCTGAGTATTACCAAGCGAAAATTGATAAACGGAATTTACCAAAGGTAAATTTAGACTTAAGAAAAAACGCAATAGTTTAATTTTTTTAACCGTCTTCTGTAATTGTGCCACCGGGCGCATGAATAATATTCAACCAAATATTGCGTTTACATTTCCGGTTTAAAACTTAAAGTTCTATAAATTTCGAGCTTTAACAGAAACGATATGCAATATCGCGGACAAGAAGAAGACACAAATCTGTTCATTTGGCATATTTGCCCAAAAAAGGATGAGAAGACATTAACACTTTTGGTCGTTGTTTGTTGTGGCATGACTTGACAAGCCGATGGTCATTAATGTCACCACGAACGACGAAAGAGCGCAATACCAAACCATGTAGAACAACATTTACGAGTGGAAATCTGTAAGCGTGTATTTGAATAAATAAACACCCCTTTCGCTTATCTCGCAATGTTTACAAATGGCAATGATAAGCGTTTATGTAGGCTACCCCATTTTTAGGCCCAAGTAGTGGGAGTGGAGGGGCTATTGTAAAAACATTAACTGACGTCCTTCCGTTTGTAAACAGTCCTTCGCTTTTCGTCGTTTCCGGTTTCCTTGTCTTGAGCCGTTGGGTTGGATTTTCTTTGTTATTTTCCTTTTTGCGAACTACAACAGTTTATTGCCATAAAAACGGAATATGAATGGATGGGTTTCCTTTCTGTATTGAAGTAATGACTTTAAGAGACACAAGCAAGCATCTACGAGTAGCCAACATTTCATCTTCGTTCATTTTTGTATTTGCGCCTGTGTCCATTATAAATATAGGCAGAAACAATCAATTTTTCGGACTATTAAACTCAAATGAATGTCCCAATAATATTTACTGTAATACAATATTTGGGGGGAAGGTCACCAGCCGTTTAAGAGAAAACGATATGGGCAGCAAATGTAAGTTGTGGTGACAGTGAGCTAGCGCTACAATTTCATTTATATTTGAAATGTTGTAGTTTGCAGATACAAACATTATATTTTTAGTACTTTACACCGGTCATAGATCATAAATCTTTTTGATACTGCTAATTTGTTCTTGGTTTTAGGTCAAAGTTAATATATTTTTTTAGTTTTTATGTCGTTATCGAATTTAGTTAAAACGTTGCTTTTGGAATAAAATTAAAATTTGTTATCTAATTTAGTTGAAACTTGATAATCGCTACAAAGGCCTTGCGAACAGTCCCGAACCTTAATGATTCTTTTATTTTGTATCCTATTATTAGACTTTCTACACTTAGTTGTGTTCCATAAATTCACTTTCGACTAATTGTTTATTTGAAATTTTGTGCAAAAAATTAATTTGCACAATTTATAAATTAAATACTTTTAAATATAATAAATTTACATATAATAAATTTCAATCGGAAACTTCTTAATTTAAAATTAAAGTTTTCAATTTCAATTGCAAACTTTTCATTTTGAAATTAAAAGTCTTAAACTCAAATGCTGCTTAAATGGAAAAAAAGATTTTTATTTCGTTTTAATTTTCTCATTTCCAATGGAAATTCTAAATTTGTTATGGAAATGCTAAAATAAAATTTGATATTTCACTTCATTTCATTAACGATAGATAACCGGTGTAAGGCTAGATGAACTACTGAAAAATCCTACTGTTCCTAAATCAACCGCCAAGATGAAATAAATGACTTGTTTTGAATTATGATCATGTGTGACGTAGCATAGCGTACTTTTAAGCAACAAAATCTAAACTTCCGACAGTAGAATTCAGGACCAAAAGACATAAAATCCAGCCACAGTTAAACGCAAACACGAGCCAACACCACCAAAATATGCCGAACGAAAGCAATATGATTGGTATGGATAAATCGGAGGGATTTTGTGGGATAAACAATGTAACAAACAACAACAACAACAACAACTTGTTCGATTACGAGTATTGTGTGAGACAATGCCGGCAGAACATAATTTAGAAATGACTAAACATGAAGGACACAAACACTACAACAACTTTGAGATACGCGCACACATACATCTATGTACTCGTTCTCTATCTCTCTCATTATCTCTCACTGAAATGTTTATCTATGATATTGACAACGTTCACTTTATTTTCTTTCTCTACCACCACTGCCACATCAGAGGCATTCTCTAAACGTTGAATTGCGACTTGACTTGATTTGAATTGATGCGTAAGCTGATGTGACGAAAACGACAACAACAATGATATTCGGTCATTACGATGGCTGCTGCTGTTGTTGTTATAGTCATCATCATCATGTGTACTTCGACAGCGGCTACTCATGATGATGCTAACAGTGTTGCTGCTATTGTGTGACTATCACTTTTGTTGTTGCTGCTTCAATTTTTTGTTTTCGTACCACCGCCGCAAACATTCAATGAACTCTCCTCGATTCAATCTAATCTCCACTGTACAAACAGTGAACAAAAATCAAACAAAACCAAAAGAAATGACGAAGGAACGAAATATTGTTTGTTGCTGTGTAATCTCACTGTTTTGCTTTGAATTTTCGTTTGTTGTTTCTCATACATAAACATTTTTGAATTGCTATGTTTTTTTATAGATATTTTAATAGCAATGAAAATTCCGTCATAGAGTACAATATCGGTAATACTCGAATGTCGAACTCAATCACAGTCTGTGGTGGCTTATTCGATATAGACACTGTTGCCATTACATGGATGATTTCAGTTGTTTTAATTTTTGGTCGCTCTAGTTTGAAATATCGTACAGCGATTGGACTCTGGTGTGTATGAGTAATATTTATTGATATATTGTTCATACGTAGGAAAGCACCATTTAAACATTCTATACTTTTTTCAATTGTAACTCAGAAAACTAAAATTGAAATTAAGAAATTACATTTGAAATTCCGTTGAAAATTCAAAAGACACCAATTTAAATGCAAAAGATTGCATTGAAAATAAGGATTATTCTATTTGAAACTCAAAGATTGTGTTATGAATTTCAGTCGGAAAACTCTTTAACGACATTCGTAAAATAACCGTTTTCGTAATATCGTCCAAAAATTTATTACAAATTGTAAATATTACAGTTTTCAGTCACACAAACTGAGACAAATTTGAAAATTCGATGGCTTGTGCGAAATCCGTATACATTAAATTTTCCTTATTTCAAATGAAATATTCGAAATTCGATTGAATCGTTTAAATTTCAATGAATGGATTTCTTTAGTTCCACATTATGTCTTTTTAATTTCAAATAAATATTCTGAATATTATGTTTTGATATCTTTAATATTTCAATTGCTGTCTTGAATTTTCATTTATGTTCTCTTAATTTCAAATCGAACGTCTGGCATTAGTTGAATTTTTAAATGTTAATTGGAAATTTTAAATTTCAATTAGAATTTGTAAATTTTAATTGATATTATTGGAAATTTCAAGGTGTACTAAAGCTGTGAGGGTCACTTGCGCTTTTTTATTAAAAACGCAATAACACAATAATTTAAATTTTTAGTGGGTTGGCTAAAAAGTGGGTTGTATTTTATTTTTCTGTTGAAAGGTTAGTTAAAGCGATGGAATTTACTCAGTTCTTTGGAAATGCTTAGTTTCTGGCTAGACTGGAGACCATGTTGGTATAAAAAAGCAATTCAATGTACACTAAAAATTGCTCGAAAAAGTCATTCAGTTGCTAACTGCGCAGTTTAGGTAAACGTTTCTTCACCATCGTCTTATCCAAAGCAACGAATGGCTATAACTATAATCAGAGGTGTAACCATATGTCTACATTCGCTTGTTTCGACCATAATACCCGTGTTCGTGCTCCTCCGGTCTCATGTGCCCTTTTTCCAAATTCAGTTTAGTCCTACAATCGAATATAAATGAATAAAACCAATTAGATTTTTTCGAAAATTCGATCAAAATTGACCTACGAGTATATATCCAAATTTTCTCTTGGTCGTTTATCTTTGTGTCTAAACCCGAATTTAAAGCAAATCTTGAGAGTACATGAATATTTTAAATACTACCGAAATTGAACCACACTTTCAAAACCACTCTTTCATGGTTCGATTACAAACAATGGAAATATGTTGTACTGGTGTACTTTTACTGGAGTTACTTTTATTCCCTCAAAGAAAAAATGTTCTCTCAGAGCCGAGGACGCCCATATATAAGTACAAAACCTTGCACCACCGGAATAATTTTTTAGCATAAATACTTGAAAATAAAGCTATTGAATTGCACTCCATTTTCGCTACTTCGTGAATTTTAACTTAATAAAAATTATCATTTTGGAATGACTTATCACAACTCGTTAAACCGACCTATCTAAAGTATTTTTCAAATTGCATATTTTTCGGGACACCATATATAAGTCGAATAAAGCGATGTTTTACTTCATTCTGGAACAGAGAGTTTAAAATTTTTTTTTCGATACACACTGTTGTAGCGATCCACTTGAACTTGAAAAGTTGATGGCAACAGCAGCATACGCTAGCCAATATTTGTTTATTTTTCTATCAATCTGTTTATATTAATCCATAATTTTGGCGCGTTTATACATACGTATATATATACCAAAACAGTATGTGATTGTAATTTTTTGTTATACTCTTTATGTAATAAATATAATGACGCATATATACGAGTATATGTATACATATATAAATTAAAATTAATGTTTATTGTCAATATTATGGAATCTTGTACATATATATATCTAGATTTGAATGTTTAGTATATATATATAAGTATGTAGTTCGCATACACTGTCTTACAAAAGAAAACGTAAGGTAAAAAAAAAATTAAAAAAAATATTATTTGCCAAAATATTAACTCTTGCGACAGTTCACTTTTTTGTGGAATGTAGTGAAATGCCATGCCACCCAGCGAACACTAAATACTATACAGAATTTTTTAGGATGTAAGCTTACTCGGTATTTCACTACTGAGATTGTTCGTAAGGCATAATAAGGTCCATCGTTTAACTCCACAGATTCAAATTTTCATGACGCAAATTTCAAAACTTTTGGCTGATATCTAGTATTTTCGATTTCGCGGTTTATTCTGATTCCTGTTTCAGTAAATTTTATCGTCGGAAGTTATTAATTTTATAAAAACAAAACAATCAATTCAAAAACGTGGGAAATATGTCAAACGAAGCAACTTTATTAAATATTTTCATTAGACATTTCACTGCTTCAAATTAATTTAGATTTGAAAAGAATTGCTAGCTGTAGTTTTCTTGTTGTGCTAAGTCGGTCGTTTTTTATATTGTTATATATTTTGAAATATAAATAACATGAACGAAGACTTAACCATCAGCTGGCCCAGTTTACAAATGTTCATGGGGTAAAAAACAACAGTGTAAAGCAACAACCAATACATTTACAAATTTAGTTTCAATTATCATCCTAATTAGTTAGGATTACCGATTCTTTGTGTCTTTAACCGATAGTTAAACGATAATTTTCTCGTTACTGAAAATTGTCGTGTACCCAATCAACATTCGAATGTAGCGTGCGTTGTATGTGCAACCTCTTACATATGGTTGACAAAAATTCGGTAATGGTAACAAATCTGATCTTAGTCTGTGCTTCAAGTGTTTTTGTACGATCTTAACTTAGTAAACTGCTCAAAAATTAACCTTATTAGTCCATATAATCTAATATAGCCTCAATAAAGAGTCTCTTCCAACTTAGGTTCCAATTAATTCAAATTTTGCTTAACATCTGGACATAGGCAGGAGTCTTCTATATACCAGAGTGGTGTAAGGTATCATACAGTTTGAAATCGTGCAGTGTCCATTACTTTAATAGATATAAAATTGGTAAATGAAGCAAATTGGGAAATAATAATTTTTTTATTACCTAGAGATATGTCAGTACCTTTCACCGACAATTTTAGTTCCATGTTCTAAAAATAATTAACGGCACCATCCTGTTGTGCTGAATAAAAAATTTTTAATTGAATGTTTTTCAGCTAAATACAGCTATATATAAGTATATAGATATTAAAAAAAATAGTAGCTATACCCACAATTCAAACGTATTAAAAAAGTTATTTATTACCGCAGCAGAAAAGTGTGGTACTGCAGGGGATGCTATATGTAGGTACTTTTCAAAGGTGTACGCATCGAAAACTTCTTTCTGAACCCTTATATATTTTGGGTCAAATTTGTTTTATAACCTTTTTGTTAAACCCATGTCTACAAATACCATCGGAATGGTGTTAACAATAGCTTTTGCATTTTGTAATCGTTTCCAATAATACAAATGTACCATTTCGTCCACTTTGTTATCCTTGTAATGAAAATCTGTACTTAAGAACATAATTTTTACATAAACCAGATGGGAAAACTGTATTTCTAGCTACGCCTTTTCTGGTACCTTCCACACAAATTAACCTGTTCCAGTACAAATAAGAATTCACACAATTTGTTCACCTATTCACATTAGGTGTCACAAGCCCAAATGTTTTATCTTCCATGCAAATTGAAGCCGATTAAGTCTCTAGACACCTCCTACACAAATGGCACTATAAGAGCTTAAATTAAAATCCTAATAAATTGAAACCTACTCGTATTTCATGAATTTCGCCGAAATTTTATATTCTGCAATATATCTGTGGACATTTGATAAAAGAACCTAACTCGAGATCGGACAATTTTCCAACATTTTAATTATATGTATAATTTTTGAATGCGCATCTTTCTGTTTAATCAGAATGTTTCTATATGTTCTAGATCGAGAGATATAGAAGACGCCAAATCAACCTATCTCGTGATTTGTATAATTTGGTTTTGACAAAACAACCCACCTCGAAATAGGTTGCAAGGGCCTAAGAAACATGTCATAACGTAATTTTGACAAAAGAACCTATTTAGACATGGGTTTCTAATAATTTTCAAAAATAATTTTGACAAAACAACCAATTTTCAGTCATGTTCTTTTATCAAATGAATAATCGAAATAAATATATTCCGTTGTAAAGTAAAGTTCTTTTAATAGCCAGTTGTGCACTAGCATTCATTGTGACAAAACATCTCTTAATAACATCAGTGCTTTTGTGAAGTGATATTTGGCGAAATAGCGGGAACTTAAATCAAATCAAATGCTTTTGTCGTGTGCAGATGAAAAAAAAAATTGAAATTTTACGAAAATAAGTTGTTTTCTAATTTATCAAATTTAAAAAAATGAACAGAGGAAGGCTTCTTACGGCTATGGCTCAAAAAATACCTCTATTAACAGAAAAGAGAAATTTAAGTGTTGAAAGAGAAGGTGATAACAGAACAAAGGTTTTAAAGCATCTGCTTGAGGATGGAAGAGTAGTAGAACCGTTTGCGGATGAAACAGTAACATCTTTTGATATTGGCGCAAGTGATGGAATGTTGTCTCAAATTAATGCAAATAACATAGGTGCAATTGAGCAAAATGAGAATGAAATTGATGAAGATCCTTTCCATGAAACTGATTTTGATGACTCAGATTATATTCCGGATATGGACTCCACTGTTAACACATCTACAGAGAGCACTCGTGAAATGACTGCAAATCTTGAGTCCAATTTAAGTAATTGGGATTCCGCCGAAATTGATGAAACCCAACTATTGGAACTTCCAACCACTTCGTCCTTTAAAATTAACAACAGGAGTAACAAAAACTTTGGAAAAGAATATGTAACTTATAAAAATAAAATAGTCCCTGCTAGAAAAATTGAACCCCTTTCGGAATGTAGAAGATTGTGTAACACTCAACTAAATTTCGAAGATCAGAAGAAGCTTTTTCACTTGTACTGGAATTTGGGCGACTACAACAAACGTCGGCAATATCTGTCAGGCTTAATTGAAGTTGAAATCAAGAAAACGCAAAAACTTAATAACTCAGGAAATCGGCAGTACAACTATTTGTATAATTTTGAAATTAATGGTCAAAAGACAAGAGTATGTAAGCAGTGTTTTATAAAAATATATGACGAAACAGCTCAAAGTATCAAAACTATTACTAAATATAAAGTGAAAGAAACTACTGGCCAACTTCTCCAATGCGATAAAAGGGGAAAACATTTTCCGCAACACAAATTGTCAACAGAAAAGTATCAGGAAGTGCTGCATCACATAAATAGTTTTCCAAAATATGAGAGCCATTACAGTCGTCATACAAAGCAGATATATTTTCAGTGTAGTCTAAGCCTAGCTCAATTATACAGATTATACACCGAAAAATATTCTCAACCTGTTTCGCTGTCAACGTATCGAGAAATATTTCAGAAGCTGGACATTAAGTTTAAAAAGCCGCATCTTGACGTATGCAACATCTGTGAGAATTTAAGGGTAGATATAAAAAATGCATTACACGAAGAAGAAATATCAATACTTAAATTAAAACAAAAACAGCACCACGAAGCGGCAGATATGGCGTATGAATCTAAAAAACATGATAAAGAACTTTCTTTGAAAGACAAATCTATTAAAATGTACACTTTTGATCTGCAGCAATTTTTGCCAACTCCACATTTAAATGCGGCAATGTACTTTTACAAACGACCATTATGGACTTTTAATTTTACAATGCACGATGGAGCAACAAACAGAGCCAATTGTTACATATGGAACGAGACCATTGCAAAGCGTGGGGCAAACGAGATTGGTTTCTGTATTTTCAAGTGTGTTATGGATTTACCGAAACATGTGAAACATATCATTTTGTACAGCGACTCCTGTCCTGGGCAAAATCGAAATTCTCACGTTTGCGCCATGTTTGAAAAGGTTTTAGAAGATCATCCAACTATAGAAATAATTGATCATAAGTTTCTCGTTGTTGGACACACGCATATGGAATGTGACACTGTTCATTCCCAAATAGAAAAGAAGAAGAAACAATGCGTAAATTCCATACATCATCCACATGACTGGGCTACTTTAATAGCAACTTCAAATCACAAATATATTGCAATTGAGATGCTTCAAGATGATTTTTTTGACTTTGGCACCCTGTTGAAGAACAAATATACATGGAGAACCACTAATACATCAGGTGCGAAGAACATCACATTTGTTTATACATTTACAATCTAATGTTTATTTTCTTTTTTCTTTTTAAAGGTGATAAATTTCAATGGAAACTGGTACGATGGATGCGGTATGAGAAATTAAAGCCTGGAATTTTGCAATACAAGCTATCTTTAGAGTCAAGTGAGGACTTCATGGAACTAGACATAAAGCAGCGGCGACAGAAAATAAACAACCCGGAATTGAGCAAATGTTATTCTGCTCCTTTGCCTATATCTTTGAACAAAAAACAAGATTTACAGTCCGTTCTTTCGTTGATAAATCCTGAGTTTCAAAATTTTTATAAGAATTTGCACGTTGAAGGTGAACAACAAGTGGAAGTTGATTGGGATATTAACGAATATGATTAGACGAAGAGTACATTTATCATTATCTTTCCGTGATTTACATAATTTATATAAGTTGAATCATTTTAATATTTATATGAACTAAATGTATTTATTGTAACAGAGATTCTGAATTCATATATATTTTAAGTTTCCTTTTTTATACCAACCATATATGTACTTGAGCTAACACAAATCAGCACATTTCACAATATTAATTTAAAATACATTTTGAATTCTATTTAACAAAGTAACATGTTTCATTGAATTTTTCTTATTTTATTTTAATAGAAGCACTAGACCCGAGATAAGTTACGAAATATGTGTCAATTTTCATTTTGACAAAAGATTTTATCTGGAGTAAAGTTAATTTTTTGGTCAAAACTATTTTTGACAAAACAACACATCTCTGTTTTTGGCCATTTTCTCGGCAACCGTTCCAGCTAGAAGGAAAATTTGTATTGGAAAATGTAGATATACGAATTACCCACAACATAAACAATTAACATGTTCTTAAATATGTCCTCATGCGACTGCGTGACCCTTCAAAGGAGTATTTTTGCTCTCCTGTAAAATTCAGTTTTTTGACATTGGTTGTTTTGTCAAAATTCCACAGATATGTATTTTATTTTGTACTTCCAGCCACTCCTTATTTTTGCAGCTCCCGGAAATCGGAATTTCAATAAGTTTTTATTTTTTCGAACAACCACACATTTGGGAAATAGTTGCGAAAAAAAAAGTTTTTCAATAAAAGTTTGACAGAGATAAAAATCAATACGCTTCAGGCAGATCTGTAGATTTACCCTACGACGAAAAATTGTAAATGTAATTACTTAGATTTCACATTTTGGAATTTTCTAAAGCATTGTCTTACAGTAGCGTTAAAAATTAAGGGGATGTTTTGAGTCGGCTCAACTGACTGAAACTTGATAACGTGTTTTCATTTGCTTTTGAGTATTTCGATTGGTCAGTTGTATCTGGATATAAGAATCTATTGAGATTGGCCAAACTAGTGGTTTTTGGACTTGAGTTTATAATCAATTTTCATCAGAAATACTTTATAAATCACTTTGATTATAATAAAAATACAAACAATCATGTCTTTCGTATGTATACTTTTGTACGACTGTGTTCTAAATATGAATAAAAAATTTATAGTTTTCTTTTTACATTAAAAACATGCCTTTTTGTATTTTTATTGTCGAACATTAAAGAAGATTACAATGTTTTCAAACTCATACAATTATTCAATACAATAACAAATCGAAATTCAATGAAATTATGTTTTTTTTTCATTAACAACAACTACAAAGAACAAACAAACAATAAATAAATAAACTCTATTTGTTAATCTTTTAGAAAATTTAGTGATAATTTCACATTTATAGTGGGGCATTGTACGATACCAAACACAAACGGAAAATAAATCGAAATTTTTCCAAAAGAAAACAGAAAACATAACATTTAAATATAAATCTCGTGGAGAGGAAGAAGTAAACTTTGATTTATTCGTTAAGTCATTAGGCAGCAAATAAAAGCAACTACGACGCATTGCGTACGAGCAACTATTTATTTAGATTTAAAAGGCAAGAGAAAAAAGGGAAGAAAGAAACAAAGAAATGAAATGAAATCTCACATGAAATGTGAAATAAATTTATACAGACATAGAGTTTTCGATTTTAAGACCAATTTGTATCCCTCGAACAGTGGAAGAAGTAGTAAATTGAATTTATTATGTCAATCTATCAATATATTTATGTATGTTTATAGCCATTACACTCACACTCTAACACGTACACTTACACTTTCACAATCGACGCTGACATGAACGCACATCCGTATTCTGACATTCGCATACTTACACATGTAAACACTACGCACGCACACATTCACGAGCGTGTGTTTGTGTGTCTGTCCCAACTTGTAGCCAATAAATTGGTAGGAGCGAACACAAATGATAATGTTACGGAAGGAAATAGAAAATTTAAGCCATTAATGTATTTCAACTGTTTCATATATAAGTAATATACACACACTAGTAAATAAATAAATATATACTTATATAAATACATACATATACTTATACATACGTAAATATACACACACTTAAATATGAAGCATACAAACTTAGGACCATTTTTAAGGTATTACTATTATATCGACATTAATAAAATTTAAATCAAAAAAGCATTTAAATCGGAATTTCAATAAGTTTTTTTTATTTTTTCGAACAACCACACATTTGGGAAATCTTTGGGAAAAATAAAGTTTTTCAATAAAAGTTTCCAATTAAAAAAACAACAACAACATATTAGTTGGTCACTGAAGTTTTTAATGTAAATATGATTATTTCACCTTTGTTCTAGCCTGTACTAATTAAGGTTTTCGCTTTGTCGCAGTTTCGAATTTTATACATGTAGCATAAATGCATACGAGGTCAGTTAGTATATTTAGACTAGCAAGGGCTTGCTTATGTTATCAAATCTTCTTTATACTGGGTATGAGGGTATTCTGTCAAAATCACATCTAACTACTTTTCTAAGAAGTAAAACCGGCTACATTGATCCCATTTAAACGTTCATAATAAGAGGTCCCACATCCTGCTTTCAATGACATCCTGTGTAAAACATTATATCCACTCTATCCAATCTTCCTGAAATTTAGCATAATTTGGTATAAGTATCCTATAACCAACCCTGGAAATTTAGCATAATGCCTATACAACCAATCCTGGAAAACTAAGACCACATCGTTAAGTGATTTCATGCAGTCACCATACGAAGATCTTCCCGATTTGAAGTAAATTTATGCCGATCTTGCTCAAATTAATCAAACTACTTTCTGTAAAGCTGGAACATTGTTTGTTTCCTATGAAGATGAACATTTGCCGCTTAAAGAGCCAAATTTTAAACCCAATCAAAAATTTACCACAGTGCATTATGAGCGACTTTTATCCAATCCTAAGTCGTCCATATTAGTCTTTTTTTTTGCTAAAGCTCCCATACAGAGGTTCTTTCCGATTTGAAATCCTGCCGCTCCTAAGTCCTCATAACAAATGGTATCTACCTTAAAAAGATCATTGTGTATTATGCGTGGCCTATATAGCCCCCATAACATACTCGTATATCCCTTCTGCTCTAAAGGACACACACTAAGCTCCACATGGAGGCAAATTCCGCACACTGCAGCGGACTATTATAAATGGCTGAGTGTTGAAGGATATCACATAGCAACCTCACCCTAAGTTGGCCTTTTTTCTGTATAAGGTCGTTTGAGGTGACTAACCTCGCATTTGTATGGAAGATACTAGTTTGCAAGTCGCTTTGTAAACGAGTAGTAGGCTTTTAGTAGTAACTAACATTTTGCAGAAATATATGTTAATGGATCGAAACGGTCAATATAGTAAATGGACCGGATCGGTCAATATAGTAAATGGACCGGATCGGTCAAGGGGTAAAAATGTTCACGTTATGTTACTATCAGTCAGAAAATGATGACGATGTGATTGGACAAGGGCACCGCCAACACAACCCTGAACTGGCAAAGATCATATCTCATGAACTATTAGAGAAATGACGAACTTATTTGGAATATATGATGTTGGCATAGAACGAAACACACCCTGGGCAATCCCACTCCCCTTTTGCAAATTTGCATTTATGGACAAAGTAATGGACCCATCGCCTAAAAAAGTTAAACAGATTGAAATCAATAATTAGCATATTATTGTAGACTACGTTTTATGTTTAAATGGGACAAAAGGGTGTTGCTCCGCCCATACTATCCTTAACATTCAAAAGCCATAACTCGTGAACTAATACCGATATGACGATATAAGTTGGTATATTAGATGTTGGTATAGAAAGAAACACATCCTGGTTGAAAAAGTAGACGGTGCCACACCAACCCAAAACAAATTTTTATGTTGGACCCCGATCGATAAAAAAAAAAGTGTGAATAAGATTCGGCAAGGCCGCACTTAATTATTAAATTTGTTACACCTTCCACCAAAGGGTCGATGCTATACTAAATTTGTCATTCCGCGTGAAACACTACGAAATATTAATCGCAGACCCTATTAAGTTCATGTAAGATTCTAAAAATAATGTCATATTTGGATTTGTGAGAAAAATGCATAGCTTTTAGTTTCCGAATGTCCATGTGTAAATATGCCGGATTTTCGGCCCTATGGATACCTAAGGAACCGTCACATCAAATTAAGCGAAATTGCAATAACAATTTGGAATTTTATAGTTATTATATGTCAATGTACATACGTTTTGTGTGCCCCCGACCATGTGTACGGTTGCTATATCCAAAAATCTAAAAATATTGTCATATTTGGATTTGTGAGAAAATTGCATAGCTTTTAATTTCCGAATGTCCATGTGTAAATATGCCATAATATGCCAAATATGTCCAAAAATCGACCTATCTTATCCAAATTGGTCCAAGAGTAGTTGTTCATATATCGCAACATACTATAACAAATTTGACTGAAATCAGCATTAATATGGGTGTTCTAAAGCGGTTATATCCAAAATTGGAAAGGACCTTTGTAAAATTGTCAGAAAATCGAGGTTTCGCATACAAAATCTTTGAACATTTTCTAAAAGAGTTTTTCCCATCTACCCTCCTTCATTGAACTAAATTATATTTTAAAGCCGTTTGTCTAACACTATTTTAGTTTACCTTATGAAATTGTTTCGTTCTTATTTCGTGCCAAACCGTTATAAGTAAAAATCCGCCGAAGAGTATTTCGTATTGCATAGCTTAAGTATAAGAAAATACTTGACCTGCACGTGACCCACCTAACGTTTTTGCCAGCGTTGTAGCATTTTTAATTTTGAATTATGGTGTTGCTGCACGATACAATCAATATACTTATAAGTATTTTCTGACGAATTTAATTTACCGATTCAAGATAACTTTTTTTTCGAGAATTTCCCTGGGCATTTTTGCAAGTTGTATATTGGAAATAATTCCGCAGTGAAAACACATTGATTTCAATTTACAATGAATATGGAATGAATTTAATTCGCTCCAGTTATCATTCAGAACTATGGGAACAATAAAACTATTTTTACATTCTCCACCATAGAATGGGTGTACTTATATATATACTTTTTTCATTTCGTTAGTAACACCTCAAAATACTTATTTGCAACCATATAAATTATATATATTATCGATCATCAACTATCCTAAGACAATCTAGCCATGTCCGTTTGTGGAGAGCACGATTCTGTCTAATCGAAAAAAGCTTACTAAATATATTTCTTATAGGAAGATTAAAGAATCGGTGTTGAGTTGGTATTGAAAATGTACTAAACCGGGTAAAATTGAAAAAGTTTTTCTTTGAGGGACTAAAATAAATACAGATCAAAGTTTTTGGATATTTTTGCTTAGAAATTTAATAAATTAACCTTAAAATAAGCTTTTTTGGAAGTGGTATTGATTCATTAAACTTCCCATAAATGAGTGCTTTCATTAGTACCCAGAGACCAAAAACGTATGTTCTGGAACAAATGGGTACTCTGAAACGGTGAAATATATTCACAAATCTAAATATGAACCTATATTAAAGAGTTGGAACAGTTGGTGACCCAAGGGGCCAACAATTGTCCTAATTGAACTATAGACATATAAGTATAAAAACAATAAAATTTCGTCACAAAGCAGAATATCACATTATTTTTATAAATCAACCTTTAAATAACCTTTTTTGGAAGTGGTATAGATTCATTAAACTTCCCATAAATGAGTGCTTTCATTAGTACCCAGAGCCCAAAAACGTATGTTCTGGAACAAATGGGTACCCTGAAACGGTGAAATATATTCACAAATCTAAATATGAACCTATATTAAAGAGTTGGAACAGTTGGTGACCCAAGGGGCCCACAATTGTCCTAATTGAACTATAGACATATAAGTATAAAAACAATAAAATTTCGTCACAAAGCAGAATATCACATTAATTTTACGATTCAATGAATTTTCAGGCCTTGACCCACGAGATAAATTTCCTATGCCCATTAAGGCCCAAAGGGTACAAAAAACCGGCCACTTTCAACTATAGACACAGGGTATTAAAAAATAGCATTTTTTCACGAATATCACTTTAATTTTACGTTTCGAAAAAATTTCAATGATCCAAAAATTGGTCCCTTCAAACATAAACATATTTGATACCCACTAAAAACCGTCTCCTTATGTTTGGGGCATTTGGGTATCTAGAAACAGATAAATTTTCTAACAAAGGGGCCTTTAGGTCCCTTTCTCTATGCGCTGCCACATATGGGTATTAAAAAACAGCTGAAATATTCGTCACCAATCCGAAAACGAACTTAATTCTACAATACGATTCGATTTTATTTGAGGGGTTGGCCCATAGGTCAAAGGTCCCTAGAGTGCCGAAAATTAGGTCTCATATCAATATACTTTAACTTTTAAGATTTGTCGAAACTTGAGTCCCGAATCTACGAGATCCATCAACAATTAAGATATGGGTTCTCCAAAGCAATACAATTTACTAACCTGAACAGGGCAACGGTTTATCGAGCCTTAGCAATGCAGTTCTTTTAAACATGAACCCACCACCAACAACCAACAATACCCCCCACACTGTCAATACAAAGCAATCCATAATGGAGAGTATAAAAGCTTCAGAGTGGCCAAACTAACGAATTGTCCACTTGTTTTTTTTTACACTATTACTCAAACCACTATGCACCGAATAGTTTTATCTTTAGATAGATAGTATATCTACTATTAACCATATATGTAATTTAATAACATTGTAACACGTGCAACAATTAAATATAAAATATTTTATATTCTACGTATACGTATTTTTTTTAATCATTTTCTATTATGTGTACCTACATACATTGTTCTTAAATGCGAATGCCTTTGATTTATTTGAACTCCGTTTCGAGTAAAACGTTTAAAATTGTTTCTTTACTTAGTAACTAATTAATTAGGGTGTATTAATTTTCAAATATTTTACAGAGTGCCGTGTTTTGTTGCAAGTGTTAAGTTTTTATTGGAAATTCTCTTTTGAACGATTGAAAGTTTATGCGATTAAAATTAACATTAATTTATAAATCAGTGTTGTATAAAACGATAATATAAATGAAATGTGAATAGTTTATAAGCTTCTAATCGCATTGCAAATGCCTTGGAGGGTTGCTGAGTACCACCTCTAGAAATCATGAATTTCCTTCGCTCATATATAGTTACATAATAGGTTGGGTCGATTTGTAAGGGCATAAATTTGTCAAGGAGACCTCCCTTCATTTTTAATCAACTCGTGATATCATGGACAAATAGCGCTGTAGTATTCTAATACATGCAAAATAATGTCCGCGGCAAACTATCTTCGGGATAAAAAATATAAAATAATATAGAAATTATTTCCTTATTTTAATGTTCGTAAAAAATTACTTTAAGCTGTACATCAAAAATTTGGGTTTAATTTTAAATGTTTGTATAATGATTTATCGAACAACTCCGTACAACCTTAGCAATGGAACCAGTTACCTTCTACTCGTGCATGATATCTATAAGAATAATACTACTACATCTTATGGCATCATTTGCTTTTAAATCAAAAGTTTAAGAACAAATTTCTTTAACGACCGTAAGGACAGCACACATTTAGACAATTTAATGGTGACCTGCTTTCGAGACTACTTACGAAATTAAATCAAGTGTTACTGTCAAATCTTTTTAATACTCGTAGAATGCCGCTGTCTAGCTTCATATTCTGCATTCTTTTTACCTTCCTCAAGGATTATTTAATCGACATGCTCAATTTATTTCCATCCTACAAAGCTGACTCTCAAATTCCTCTCAAATTCATTCGCATTTAATAGTTGAAGGGTTAGTAGGAATGTATTGCAATGCTAATCTTTGTCTTTATAACTTCTTTGCCGAGACCAAAATAAAATCTAATTACCAACATGATCCTACGTTTTACTTCAGTTTTGACACCGTTATTTGGTTTATGACGGATCAGAGGTCCCTATACTCTCTCTCTATCTGGACATTCTCATTGGATTGAAAAGTGTAAGGAATAAAGTTGAATGAATAATAGCCCATTCTAGCCAATACATTAATTATGTCGCGTCGTTTCTTTAGCAGTATGTTGAAGAGCGTTTGTTTCTTCGTAGTTTACCTCACCATGCGTCGTTGATGCGTCGACTATCGGCATGTTGACCCGCCATTTTTTTTATTTTTTTTACTTTTTTTGTATTTTTTATACTTTTTAGCTACCAATTGCATTGTCATTTGACTAACGAGTTTTAGAAGTCATTTTCAAATAACCCTAAATTTGAAAATCATTATGTCCTCAAGATCTAAATCTGAGTTTAAGTAAGAACATTTTAACAAGAGATGCCTTATGAATGAAATGATGTCTGTCAGACTATGTTTGCCTTTTGTAGTGCAATGTTTTCTCAGACATTAAACTCAAAAAGTTATTTAGACTAGAGTGACATCTTTTAAGTAGCAACCATAAAAACTCATTATAGTTTTAATTCAGCATGTTTCCAAATATTTTAAATATAGGGTGATCCACTAGAGGTATTTTTGAGAACAAAAAAAAATATAAAAAGTGTGTAATCTTTATTGGTAATTAGAAAGGACATTTTAGGTTCGGAAACTTCTTAGCCTAGCACAAAAAGCGCATTATAAACAGAAAAAAGTTAAGTGTTTTAGAAACTTCCATCTCTGCTATGAACACATGTTAAATTTTGTTTCGATCTGGCAACTCCTTCATATAGAAACAGGTGTTCACAAAAGACGCATCCGCGATTTTTTTACAATGGAAAAATTAGAAATGCGTTGTGTCATTAAATATTTACATAAAAAAGGTTTATCGGGACCAGAAATTCATAATGATATCGTGAATGTGTTAGGTGAAAGTGCTCCTTCGTATGCAACAGTAAAAAATTGGGTTGCTGAATTTAAACGTGGTCGTACAAGCATTGAAGATGAACCACGTAGTGGACGTTCAAAAACAGCAACAACAACAGAAATTGTAGCCAAAGTACATGATATGATATTAAATGATCGACGAATAAAAGTGCGTGAAATAGCTAATATCATGGGCATCTCAAATGATCGAGTCCATTTTATTTTGCATGAAAAACTACAGATGAAAAAGCTTTCTGCAAGATGGGTGCCGGACTTGTTAACAGTAGACCAAAACCGCATAAGAATGAACATTTCTCAAGCTTGTTTGGATCGTTTTCAGCGAAATAAAATGGATTTTAATCGTCGTTTCATAACGATTGATGAGACATGGATCCACCACTATACTCCAGAGACAAAAGAACAATCCAAACAATGGACTGAAGCTGAAGAAAGAAGGCAAAAACAATTCAATCGGCTGGTAAGGTTATGGCAACGGTTTTTTGGGACTTCAAAGGTATTTTATTGATTGACTATCTGCAAAAGGGTAAAACAATAAATTCAGAGTACTATTGCAACCTTTTAGATCAATTAAATGTACAAATTCGAGAAAAACGTCCTGGCTTACAACACAAAAAAATAATTTTTCATCAAGACAACGCACCAGCGCACAAGAGTGTTTTAACAATGGCTAAAATCAACGAATTAAAGTACGAGTTGCTTGACCACCCACCTTATTCTCCTGATTTAGCTCCCAGTGACTTTTACCTGTTCCCAAATCTAAACAAATCCTTGCTGGCAAGCGTTGAAGATGCAATTACAGTTGTAAACCACTATTTTGAAGACCTTGAGGAAAACTATTTTAATCAAGGGATAGAATTGCTAGATAAGCGTTGGACTAAGTATATTGACAAAAAATAAGAATAGGCTAAGAACTTTCCGAACCGCCCTTACGGCATTTATTTTTTGAATATAATTTCATTCAAATCTTGGCCGCAACTAAGCCTCAGGGTTTCCATTCTGAGGGTCCAATTTCGGACGACTCGTTCGAGCATTTCGACCGGTATGGCTTTAATGACACGCGTAATGTTGGCTTCCAAAACCTGAATCGTAGCTGGTTTGTCAGCATAGACAAAGTCCAAAGTCTAATGTCTAAAGGTGTATTATCACTCGATCTAGGCGGAAAACTCACCTATCCAAAACGTGAAATTAGCTGCTCGAAATAACCTCTCAGTAGTTCCATAGTTTGAGCAGCTGTACGGCAAGTGGCACCATCCTGTTGAAACCAATTTTGAACTAAATTTTGGTCGGATCTTCCCGTTTCTTATCGAACGCTCATTTCTATAATATATAAGTAGTTGCCAACATTTGAAGGTAATTATTTTTAAAAATAATTACCTTAAAATGTCCTTTCAAATTACCAATAAAAATTCCAAACTTGATTTCAATATTTTTATTTTTTTTTTGCTCTGAAAAATACCTCTAGGTGGATCACCCTATATAACATAATATCCGTGTTCTTTTGAGGTAACTAGCTTAGTTACCTAGTTCGGATGCAATGCAGTTATCTGGCAACACTGAACAAAATTTAGAGTTATATAACAATATTGTATCTTTTTGTATACACAGAAGAGAATTGAAAAACCAGAGGGTTCATCTAAGAATTCTTCAAAATTCGTCAAACAATAAGAAACTATTGATTCTTATTAAACAATCAATGAAATGTAATAACTCAATTAATTGATACGTTTTATAAAAATGTGTAACATTTCTTTAAACTTTCAATTTGAGTTGATTTATAGTTTCACTTATCCTATCTCTTTTTGTTCGATTACTTTTTTATAAATAACAAAAAACATCTGTTTCTATATAACAAGGTGTGTCATGTTTCGTTTTTTGCTAATTCTAATTTTTTTTAGTTACTTGAGGCCAACTCGCTTGATAAGCGAGTAACATCCGTACAAGTGGCATGTTAGGATATTCTTGCTTTCGGAACATATTTTCATTGAAAACTTGCATAAATTACAAATAAAAAACACTTCTTCCGAAAATTTCTCTCCATCATCTTTCACACTGTTTTAGAATGCTAGTAGCTAACCTACGTTTTTGCCGCTTATAACTCATATAAAACACGTCATTAAACTTATAATTTCATTAAACTGAATGTTACCATTAAAAAGTAACACTTTACAATTGTCTAGGCCATAGGACAGCTATAGCTTCAAGATCACCCATGCCAAGTTCTATCCACTCAGCAGTTGTATAACAAATTGTGTCATATGACGCCCCCTAGCTTAAACTACTTAAATTACCAAAAAAAAAAATGCTTGAACTTATCAAAAGGCAATGCCAATCAGAGCTGATTATCTAAAGGACTTGTCGAGTTCTCAAACACACGCGGGGAGTCTGTAACATGGATTTTTGAAGTAGAAACTCCAAACAAAATCACTTTGATTAGAAAAAAACAGCAATAAAAATGTATTTTACCTTAACAGGAGCTTACATAGTAACACGAACAACAGTTTTAAACAACAAGGAAATATTTAGCTGACGGCGGAAAAATTAAATAGCATAATATGTCAGTGCCATATACATTTCTTCTTTTCTCTACTAATCCCCTGAGACAAAATATTTTTTTTGATTTTTTCTACTTATATACATTCACACGATCGGTTTTTTCGAAACCGACATGCGAATATGACAGTCCCTGTTACAGAATCCCCTCGTCTAAAGTGGACCTTATGTGATGTTGTAATGTCGTAGTAAATTAATTATTTTCTGTTTATTTTCTCCTATTATTGTACATTACTTTGTAGTGGTTGATTTAATTTTGTTTTTATTCCCAGCGAGTAGACTTCGTTATGTAAATAGTTAACAAACCCGTAATGTTGCATCTTTAATTGGCTTTTTCCGCACCGAAAATTGGCTAAGTACCCACAACTTAAAATCCAACACATCCGATCCAGCCACATTTTCACCCTAATCCAGCCATATGTATTTCCTTAAAATGTATTCTCTCCCCCGCCTAGCCCGATAATGTTAATAGCCACCTATCGCCTGGAGCCTTACTACGATGGAACTATAGAAGCCGTGTGTTTCACCTCGGCCGATACCTTTTGGAGTGCGTTCTATTTCATTGGCAGTATTACTTTGTTCTTCTTGCTACCCTTTGGAATTTTGGTTTTGTTATACACAGCTATAGCGTACAAGTTGCTGAGAAGACATTCGGAATTTCAGCGGCCCACCTCGCCGAACATTAATGTGGCCAACGCCGCCACGGTTATAACAGCGACGGCGATTGTGGCGCATTCAACCAACTCTGCCTCAAAACAGCAGCAGTTCATACGTCGAGGAACAACAGCCAACGTCAATAGTCATCCGCAGAACAACAATCTGCACAAACATCGCCAACAGGTCATTTTTATGTTGGTCGCCGTGGTTGCCAGCTTCTTCGTCTGCCTTTTGCCCTTTCGAGCCTTTACTCTCTGGGTCATAGCCAGCTCCAACGAAGATGTTGTGTCGCTGGGCTTGGAGGGCTACTATAACATTTTATATTTCTGCCGCATTATGTTGTATCTGAATTCGGCGCTCAATCCCATTCTCTACAATCTGATGTCTTCGAAATTCCGCACCGGTTTTTGGCGCCTAATTATATCTTGCTGTCGCAGCCACAAACATAAACAGGGAATTTGTAATCGTCGCCAGATCACCACATACACAAGGCGAGAAGCCACCGTCTTGGACAATGGCAGTAGTTTAAGATCTCGCCGTCCCTTGAAGCGTGAGGCAACCTTCTTGGTGAATTCGATATCAACGTCGTCGGGTACAGAGCGGACGTCGACAACATGTCGCAGCGGAAGTCTATCGACTTCGTTGACCGGAAATGCTAGCAAGCCCCCCGAGTCGCATTCGTTGGCGGCAGCCATCACGGATATGGGTACGGCAGCCCTGGCCACTATGTATTTTAATTAATTGTGACAAATACGAAACAATTAAACCAATATTGCTTCCAATCAAGTATACATACAAACATTCTAACTAAATATTCATATACACGCATACCTACTTACGAAAATTAAAATAAATAAATAATTAATTTAAGGCACGTTCATCGTGAATAATGTTTAAATAAGCAATAATGAAAAATGTTTCACTTATGAGGCGAAAAGGCGTACAATAGATTTGTGCAAGGAACGAGTATAGGGTCTATTCGGACTGACGAAAACTAGTAGGACTTTAGCTCGTTTTTTATTAAAAGCTAGCTAACCGATTAATGTTTTACACATGAATGAAACTAGAAACTAAGTTTTGTCAGTCCTAAATGAGCTTGGCACATATTTGTGCAAGAAGCGAAAGGTAAGTTGAAATAAAAAGAAAAAATTTCCGAACAAAAAGATCGTATATATCTGGTGAGTATAGTGACGATAGTATTGAAGTCATACACAATAGGCGTGTTCGATTGGTACTCGCTTATTAACGAATAAGTGGTCGCTATGGCAATAACTTCAAAACTTTACTAGAGATTTTTAACAACAAAAACTGATTGAGTTTATGCATAATTTAAAAATTTTTAATTTGCAGAAAATAAAGTTATTCATGGACTACTATAAGCGAAAAATAGCCGAACTATTGAATAACTTTCTTCCCCAAAATTGTAATTATTAAAAACAACCCCGTTTGTTTTTAATAATTAAAATTAACGCAAATTGTCTACAGTTTTTTGTGAAGTTATCGCATTAGCGACCTAATAATCGAGTTACTATACTTTTAAACACGGCCAATATAATTTAAGCTCATATAACTTTTCATCTTCAGATACAAAACAACATATTTTTAAGCGTATATTCAATATACTTTGGGTTAATAAAAACCAGTAGGTTTTTTGACAAGAATTTGAAATCATTGTCTAAGCGGGTTTCACGCTTGTCAAATAAAACAGACGTGTTTTTTTCGCAATTAACGTTTATTTCGCAGCACTTATTTGAGTTTCTCATTTTCAATTTTTTTAGCGGTGGGATATCCAGTAGCCTTTCGGAGGCGGCATTTAACATGAAATAATTAAATATTGTGTGCTATCAAAGTCCATTTCTGTTTCTGGTGTTTTTAACGAGTGTTATCCAAAGCCCGTAAAATCGGTGAAAGCGTTAGGCATTGGAGTACGCACGTGTTAACCTTGCGCCTAGAATGTACTCATATTACACTTATTGGCGTTAATACACGAATAAAAGCAAAAATATAGCATAATTTAAGGGCGTACGGTTTAACAACGCTCTGATAGCCATAATGCACTATCGAAAAATGACTCACCTTTCTTGGAATACGAACCTTTCTGTTAACCACTTGCCTCGAAGAATTCATCCGCCAGTAACATGTTTTTTTTAAATATTTCATATATTTTATTTAAACCCTTATTAAATATATAAAATTATAAAAAATTAAATTTTTTAAAAGACAATTAAAAAGAGCTCCCGGAATGGGTTGAGAGGAGGGGAGAAGAAATGGGACAAAATTAAAAAAAAAAGGTATTGAAAGCAAATTCAAGGCAAAGAAAAACATTTTGTTGTTTTGTTTTGAAAATGTATATTAAATATATAATCGATTTGTTGGTTGTATGATCTATATTTTCAGAGAATAACTATTTAATGTATGTATACTTCTTTATTTTAATTTAAATATGTTGCAAACTAATGAAAGTTGTGTTGCGGTTGCTTGATGTTCCTTATTTCATTTCATTTACCTTCTTATTGTAATTATTCTGTTAATATTCTTTTGTTTTTTGTTTCATCCAGTAAATTAATGGTAGTAATTTCTTTGATTACAACAAGCGGTTAAATTGGTGCTTAAATAACTGAAAAACAGGACTACTAAGGAGAGAACATAACTAAAACTAATCTTCTGGCTCTTCATGAACTTTTTCCTTTTAATGTAAATACTCGTTACACATCACAAATTATTTTAAGATAGATAGATTGAGATTGAATTGTAAACATAAAGAAAAACGAAACGAACAGAATGGAGGGTAAAAAGTTGATTGGTCGATTAAAAGAACTTAACTAAGCAAAACAAGTAATGTAATTTTAAATCTGAGCTTACTGCTCGAATAGAACGGAGTGGAGCCACTAGATGGCAATCCTAGGGGAGATATCATACGCATTAGACAGATAGATAGTTAGTTGTACATATCATACAGGGATATTTGCATTTCCCATACAGATTGTGGTTGAGTGTGTGTGTGTGCTAAGAATCGGACAACTTAAACCAGACAGACGAAGCAAAGGAAAAAAGCAGAAATTTTCTTTTTTTGTTGCTGAAACTTATACTAGAATTTAAAACTGTAACCTCCTGTTCTTAATTATTGATTGGTGTGTTGTGGTTTTATTTTTATTTCTTTCTTTCTAGTATATTAATTGTTTTTTGTTGTTGTTGTATTTAGCTACTACACATTTGTTTAAAATAAAAAATAAACGTATATATATCTTGTGTCCATCGAAATATTGATCGATCGAACGACCCAACCACTGCAACAAGTGAATGGAATCAATCAATCGCAAGAGAAATCTTTGAATAACATCATGATCATCATAATCGTTATCATCATCACCATCATTATTATCATTTTTGAAAACTATGCTGTTTTCTTTCTGCAGTTTTCTTTCTTTAGTGTTTGATCTCAGTTTTTATCATTAGCATTCGTATTGAAGTGTTTTGTTTAAGTTTTTAAATTTATTATTTTAATTTTACTGTTGTTTGTTGGTTTTTTGTTGTTTCTTTTTTATGTTATAATAAAATAATGATTCACAATTAGTTGGGGAGTAGTAATTATTCAGCAGCAACCGGACTTGGTATTTTCCACTGGACGCCCTTGATCGATTTTGACTTTGCTGGTGTTTTCGGTGGCGCTGGATGGTGGTCCAACGCGGTTCTTAATCTCAGCGGCCATTGTCATAAAGGCCTGTTCAACGTTAGTGGCGCTTTTGGCTGAAGTTTCAAGGAATGGAATGCCTAATTGATTTGCATATTCCTTTAAGAGAAGAAAATATGAAATTGTTAAATAAATATGAACAACAATCTGTATAAAATCCTTAAAAAATTATCAAATTTATTTTATTAAATACTAATTATCTGGATTTGGAGTAAATATTAAATAGAATTATTTATTCAGTTTAGTCAGTTTAAAAATCTGTGTCAAATAAAGAATTAAAATGTAAAATCTTTGCATTTATAAAACATTTTTCCTGTTGAACTATTAATTTCAGACTTTTCTTTTTTAAATTAGCACTACTAAAGGTCTTTTCTTAGACGAACTTATTAAAAATTAGAAAATCCATGAAATGACAGCACTACTAAAAGTCCTTTTCTTTGACGAACAAATTAAAAAATTAGAAAGTCCATGAAATGATAATCTAAATTGAGGGGAATAATACCAAAAAAGCATATATGTTCATATCCTATACAGCGTAGAAAAACTTCTTTTTAAACTAGTAGCGTAGTATTCCGTCGTCTCTGGTGATTAAGTACAAAGACGATAAATTACTGTAGGAAGCCTGGGGTCTCCAAGTCAACACTCTTGTCCACTATTTTGGTTGACTTTGTCAACGAAGCGTTTACACTTTTTATTTTGCCTATATAAGTATGTACTTATAGTTCACGGATATAGATCCAAAAGTGTTGACTACGATTATTTAAATGCATCTCACTGAATCTTTAGTTCCATAAAGATTCAGTGGACCACACAAGAACAACATAGTCAATAGTGTAACAATTGATTAAGAATTCCCAATGTAGACAACAACACTGGTTCCAATGTCATTAGTTAAATATCTGTAGCAGAAAGCATTGCCTGGGGTATATTTGGTCAATATTACTGGGCGATTTTTTGATCGTCCGCAAATACTTAGTAGGGACATAAATACTGTTACAACATTGAACGCACCCATTTCAATAGTAGAACTGAACATACCCCGTTAATGTCATATGGGTTTTGAAAGCTAACCTCAATAGCGTTAGTCTATAACGGGATTTTAAAATTGTTTCAACTTTCATCATGGAGTGGTCAGATAATGAGAACCGTATCGCTGTAATAGCGCTTTTCAAGTGTGAAAAGAAAAAAACGATATTTTCCAAACGCTCCACCACTAGGGATAAGTCGCATGTTCGTCTACCGATGCATAAAACTGTTTGAGAAGACTGGAGATGTAAATGACCGCCACAGGTCGGGCTGCCCACACTCTGTTCGAACACCGAATGTCATCAAAGCCATTTAATCAAGAATTCACAGAAATCCGCTTCGAAAACAGAAAATCATGGCCCGTGAGATGAATATCACGCAAAAGTCCATGAGTCGAATCATCAAAAAAGACTTGGGACTTGGGGCTTTCAATCGAGGTACCGCAGCTTTAAAAAAAATAAGATTGAAAAAAGCTTAGAAAAATTTTGTTCACCGATGAAAAATTTACCGTTCAGGAAAAATCTAACAAGCAAACTTATACAGTGTATGCGCGGTCATCTAAGGAAGCATCTGAACTGATCCCAAGGGTGGAAAAGGGTCATCACCCAGCTTCAGTCATGGTTTGGTGGGGTGTCTCTTACGATGGAGTCACTGACCTGCATATCTGCGAATAAGGAGTCAAAACATCGGACAAGGTTTACCAAGAAACCGTTTTGGAAGCTGTTGTGAAGCCTCTTAACAATTCCCTGTTCCAAAACCAGCCATGGACCGCCCATAAGGCTAAAACGTCGCAGGCCTGGCTTCGAAACAATTTGCCAGCGTTCATTTCCTCTGAAGAATGGCCCTCAGGCAGTCCAGATTTGAACCCATTGGATAACAAATTGTGAACGGTTTTAGAGGACAAGGTTTGTCACAAAAGATACCCCAACATTGGATCTCTTAAGACTGCTTTGGTTCGAGCTGTGGCCAATTTGCCAATGGACGAGGTTCGTACAGCTATTGACGATTGGCCAGTGCGACTTAAAGCGTGTGTAAAGGCAAAAGGTGGACATTTCGATTCTAGATAGATTATTTTTGGGTACAATATACATCAATAAATACTTTAAAAAATATTTGGTCCAAAAACATTCAGTACTTTTTATTTTACAGCATAAAACGTGTGTTACAGTATTTATGTCGCTACTAAATAATGAAAATATGTTAAGTAAATACTCCAAAAGTATACTTTTTTCTGAGATACTTTTAGTCATTTAAGGTAAACTTTTTCCCTCTGTGCTTATTTCGCACACTTACAATCCTAGGCAAAATTTAAAGGCAGTCACTTATTTCGTGTAACTGCTATTGTGCTAGACAAAGACATACGAACGGACGGATCATATTTTCGAGGTGTAGTGAATACAGTGGAGGGTCTAAAAACAGCCGAAACATGAGGTCACCGTTCAATAAATGCAAGGTGCTGATAATACCATAATATTTATGCATAGAAGCAGAAGTGTCGGACATTGGAGACCTGACCACAATCGATTTGGAGGTGGCATTGGAAATAGAAGACAAATTGTTCTTTCTAAAACACACGGAGTAGCAGTTGTTATCTTCGAAACGATTGGTGTCAGTCTATTTTAGCACACTGAAATCACAATTGCCATTTGCAGCAGTTTTGGTTTTATTTTTGTCTAGTTAAGCACTCTTGAATATACTAACGAAAATAAAATTTGTCCAATATTAAATTAAAACTAGGAGCATAGGACCTCAGCCTATAGGTCCTATGAAGCAAGGCCTTATATTCAAAGAAACTGTTAAGGGCATATTCGGTTTTGAGACGGTTCAATACTGTTATTCATATCCATACCTAGAAGTGCCTGCCCATGATTTAAGGCTTTACTCTAGCCAAAATGTAATATGTATGTTTTATTTGATTGCTATACAAAATGTTAACGTTTTTGCGTACCCATTTTTAGAACGCAAATAAATACTCACTGGCCAGCACCGCACGGCTAACGCATTATATAGAGAAGTTTAAACATGGCTTAGAGATAAATCTCTAACCCGTGAAGTCGCCAGCATTTACGCGGTGCAAACCCGCTGCTGAGAATTGTTAGCTGTTTTTACCCGGTGTTGAGCCTTGGCTTACTGGCCTTTCAAGTTAAGCTTAGGTTATCTCGAACCCTTCTAATGTCTCAGGTACTGTATGGTCTGCAGTTTTTCTCAGGTGCAATTGGATCCAATTTAATTATGCTTAAAGGCATCGCTAAAACCATTATTTATTTTGTATAGAGCATTCGTCGAAGAGTTCATATCTCTGAGTATGTGAAAAAACTTTTTTGGGCGTTCCTTTGAAAATTTAGTTTGTTAACGTAAGTTATTTTTAGACAATGATGTCATTAAGTGGTAAAACTGTTGCTTTATGGAATACCTTTACTTGCTCGCGATCTACTAGGAACTTTTAGATATTTATTCCTAGGATTTGGAAGAATATTTATGACAGATCATTTTTTGGAAAAGATTGCCCTGTTTCAATCCTTTTAGGAATTTCACCTAAAACTTTTTCGACATTTTGCTATATCTTCCCCTATACAATGCTTTACGTCCTCGTCTGGCGGTCTTACTTTAAAGTCATTGTACTTTTTCATTACCTTTGAATATTGCTTACAGGGACTGTGTTTCTCCATTTTGTTTTTAATTTTATGGCTGGGAAGCGTGTTAGTTATTTTAGGGGTTTCGTTTAATTTAAAGCATTTTTAGGTAATCTGAATTGAATAAAATACTGAGAATATTATACATTGTAATATTTATTATTGACCTAAATGACTTTGTATTATATACTCGTAGATAGATTAACAATTTAAATGTTAAAATAAATAAATTTTGGTCACGGTTTTTTTAGTCCCTCAAAGGAAAGCTTTTCTCGTTTGCCCGATTTAGTCCATTTTTAATATCAACCGAATTTATACCTTATAAGTGCTAAGACTATCTCATATTGTCCGGGCTGTATCGTAGATTCAAAACATATAGATTGACATGGCAAAATCTTCATAGAAGTTTACGACGACCAAGGATATATAACGGGTAGGTAATGTTGAAACTGACAGCTGTTTCCCGCTCGAAATTTTGTCTGAATGTCAGTATCCTACCTCCGCAATACAAAATGAGTCGCTTTACGTTATCGCATTCGAATTTTCGGCCATAAAGCTGTTTGAATGGGACAACAATTTTAGCCGAAAAATCATATTTTTGACGAGATGGTTTTTTATCTCGGCGGCTACGTTAAGAAACAAAAATTTACACAGTGACACTTAAGTGCGGAATGTAGAGTGGTGGCATTATGGAAAATTTTCTTCGAAAATAAGGCTAGGAAAAACGTTTCAGTCAACTGTGGGCGTTACAGAGCCATGTTCGACTTTTTTTCACTGAAACTCAAGACATGGAATTGGGCGACCTCTGGTTGATGCATGATGGCGCACCAAACCACACAGCCCATGCCACAATTGATCATTTAAGCACCAAATTCCGAAATCGTATTATCATCTTAGCGATGTCAATTGGCTGCGACTTACCCCTCTAAACTTTTTTTCCGTAAGGAACCGTAAAAAACTGATGTTCTTCCAACAATCTAGAAACGATTCAAGCACTTCAAGCCAATATTATACAATCAATTCGTAAGCTTCAGCACGAAACCATCAACCAGGTCTTGAAAAATGGGAGTGACTGAATGCGCTATTGCGAAGCCAGCATAGGCAGCCACATAAACAAAGTTGGCACACAATTAATGGGAATGTTTGTTTCTAATAATAAAGCCATAATACTTGAAAAATGTTAATTTTGTTCATTCTATTGCGCTTATAAAAAGAAACTTGTATTTGGACCACCTTGTACACGCTATACTAATGTATAAGTATTAGTATTCCGAGATGTTACAAGAGGAATGAAAACAATTATACTCAAATGCAATGGCAGAGAGTATAAAAAGTATAAAGGCTGAATGATGCGCAACGCCAATCTAATGTTAAGAGGACTCGTTGCCTGTACAAGGCATAAAATCAAGAGAATCGTTTGTAAGGGCTTCATAAAAACAGACCGGTCTAATTTCAATAGGGTTAATAGGTCACTCATAAATAAGCTATGAAAAATGTTAGCAATATTAAATATGTAGCATCTTCAAAAGCAGCGCCTTAATCGATAGTGACGTTTGTATGAGTTTGTTTTTTAATGTGAAAACTTTCGCCAAAACTTCTATATTTTGGGTCTGCACTGACAACCTATGAATTCTGTTGCGATCGGTTATATCAATATAACATCCCTTTAGGTTATAAAAACATCATAACATAGTTTTTAAGTCATATACTACATTTGATATAAAACTACAAAAACTTACCGCAGCTGTGGTATGATCAACAACTTTCTTAGTCGTTAAATCGCTCTTGTTGCCCACCAATAATTTGTTGACATTCTCACAGGCATACCGTTCGATTTCCTCAAGCCATTGCTTGACATTATTGAAAGATTCCTGATCCGTGCAATCGTAAACGACAATGATGCCATGAGCGCCTCTATAATACGATGAAGTAATGGTACGGAAACGCTCCTGACCAGCGGTATCCCACTAAATAAAGAAGCGCGAATTATAAAGGGAAACGGAACAATCGACATGTCAACTACCAACTTACAATTTGCAATTTTATAGTTTTACCATCCAATTCAATGGTTCTGATTTTCTGTGGAACAAAAAAGGGTGTTGTTAATCTTTTGTATTAATTGTTAGATTGTGTATCAACTTACAAAATCCACACCAATTGTGCTGATATAACTTTCCGTGTATGTATCGTCAGCAAATCTCAGTAAAAGACAAGATTTTCCCACACCAGAATCGCCAATCAAAAGTAATTTGAAGAGATAATCACTGCAAGCATAAAACAGAAACAAAAAACAATTTTTAAAAGTTCAAATATATTTTGCATTTTTTGGAAATGCTTTCCAGATTATACACTTGAGCGATAAGAAAAAAATATGTGTTTATCACTATTTGCGATTGAGCACGAAATGTCGTTATTCACAAAACAAACGTCTGAGTCAAACTGTAAACTATCCAACAATTGCGATAAGGCAGCTTTCGTTCAAATTGATATAGTGGCGAGAGAAAAATGTGAAAATGCCATACAATCCTCTGTCGTCATACACATTGGCATATTTTAAACATCATTTATGTATGTATATTACTTCAATTGGCATATTGAAATACTAATCCTACCTTGGATACGAATACTTAATTGCACACCATACCTGCATATATCGTGTATTGGAAATGTTTTTGATTTAAGGAAATGAAAAGTAAAAATATTCTACAGCACATCAACGATGACTTCATTTGCAAGCTATTCCCGTGTAATAGTTATTTTCAGAGGAATGCAATTCATTTGCATACGATTATAAAAACAATAATTACTTCCCCCGAATCATTAAATTTAAAGCAAAAGGCTACTGGTACATAAAAGTATGGGCAACGCTTTTTCCAACGAGTATGATGGAAATCTAAAGAAAAATATCTGTTCTTAGGTGTTAAACGCAGTACATTTCAGTTCACCTTTATTTTTATCAATTTTTTGTCAATTTGAATTACATATTAGTGATATTTCAGTTATCGAGTTGGATTGCCATAAACTTAACTATATTAAACACGAACGATAAATGGTAGACACATAATATAATAGGTTAATAATAGGAATTAGAAACGGTGAGAAAGGGGGAACAATATGAAGAATTAATATTCAAACGTAGAGAAATATTGCGTTGAATTTTGCTTAAAATGTTAAATAGCAATTAAAAAGGTGTTTGTACTTTAAGTCCGGTTACACTTATATCCCAGTTTGCATCGCTAATTGGGACCGGAGAAACGCGACCTATTCTCCGCTCCCTACTGTAGTATGTTTTTGTGAGCAAATTTGCACAATGTCTTTTTAATAACTGAACAAAGAAATGTAATGCAATCGAAACGGCGCAAACGGAACTACGCACACACATGCATCTGTATTGATTTTAAATTTTTACGGTTCCATGACCTATTTTTTTTATCAAATTTTATTTTATGAATTTTTTTGGGCATACACGTTTTTTATAAAAACAACGACTTACTGACTCTCATAATAACTCATCAAATATATTTGAAAACTCTAGACTGATGGTGGATACGAATTATAATTTAACATTTTTTGTTTGGATTATGACAGGCTTGATCGAGAGTCATCCACCATATATCTAGAAGACAGACTAGCTTTACTTATTCATGATTTAAGGAATCTTAATAAAAGAAAACATTTTTTAAATTTTAATATTACAAATGAAGTAAACATAATTAATTCCACGACACCCGGTTCTATGTACCGAAGCAGCAATCTTCGACAAAAGGTCTGTCACCCCGGCAATACGCATGCCGCTACAACGACAATAAGATGCGAACTTAGTTTTACCAAATACATTTTTTGGTTCTTTCTTTGCAGCAAAGATAAAAATAAAGTGTTGAAATATGAGAACTGATCATAATTTTGATGTCCATAAAGAACATTTTGAAAGCCGACAATTGCGAAACTATTAAATTCAAAACACATCGAATGGCGAATAAATGTTTTAGGATGGTGAACAGATGGTAAGCCCTTTTAAAATGTTTTCTTCAAACGGAGAGTATATAAACTTAGCATTTTGAGCTCACTGTATGTAGGAAAACATCGTGTAATTTTGATGCTGATGTTGAAAATATAAAGGATTCGCCAACCGTAATGCACGCTGTTAATTGGGAGTAACACCATAACGTCTTAATTTTAGATTTCTTTGTTTTAGTTTTGTTTCAGACTTTTACAAAAATTGGAGTTCAAATCAAAATGTATCTCGTATACTTAGTGATATTTTTTTGGTCAGCATAATCAATCAAATGTGTCCAGAATCGGGAGAATTATGCGCAAATTTCAGGAAACAGGGTCAGCAAACGGTCACATGATTTGACATCATTGGATTTTTTTATAAGGTTATTTAAAAAAACTGTACTTCAGTACGCCAAGAACAATTCTAGAGCTTAAGGATAAAATAAATTCGAAACATTAACGACATTGAACCTACATTATGTCTCAGTCATTAAAAAAGGGACCATTGGGATCATATGCCACCGAAGCGGTGGCAAGCATTTGGCCAATATTTTGTTTCACACATAATTGTCATAGATCCTTCAGTCATAATTATCAAAAAAAAATTTGTTTTGTTTACAATTATAATCGTGCGTTTTAGTCTGACCAACCTTTATATGTATAAGGCAGATACAAAACTGAAGTCGTACATTTATTTTTTAATAACCTTTTTCATTCAGTAACATTCGTTTTTAAAAAAAAGACTAAACTAAAAACATTTTTTAGTCGGTGGATTCGACTTACATATAGCCTCTCCTATAGAAGGATATTAACTTTTTAGTCGTTAAGTTAATCTAACATTAATAGTCAGAACAACTAATTTTCACCTACATTGCCTGAGACGTGCCGATTTTAATGAATTCTCATGAAGGGTGTTTAAATGGGAGGTCCTTGAATGCAAAGCTGAAATAAACATATTGCAGACTACAAAATACTTGAATTATTAAAAATATATGTGGGTTTCATTCTTTTTTTGTCAGCTTATGTATTTTTATAATCATTTTTTTAGTTAGTAATTTTCAGCAAAATCGCATGAATAGTTTTAAAAATGGTACTCGGAATGGTACTATGGTAGATAGCAGAATGGGCGTGTTAACCACTATTTTTATACGCCCTTACAAGTCATTTATAACCACAATTTAAGAGAACTTCATGCACTCGATCTCAATTTAAATGGGTACTAGTATATACTGGAACAGTGTCATTGTTAGTTATTCCATTTTTTACCAAATATACCTTATTGCTCTATGGTTTACGACTGATTTTTAATCAGATCGAGTTTATGGTATTAAAGATATTGCAAGAATACCAAAAGTTGTCGGAATGGTATATTTGAGTTAAAAGTATTTGAGTGGGGCAATATGGACCATTTTGAATATTGAAATAACAATACGATGGTCAAAATTTAAAACAACTGAGGATTGCTTTCAAAAGTTAACGTTCGAACCCACCCGTACAGATGAACTTTGTTTAATTTAAAGTCAGGAAAAAGATTTGGTCAAAACATTTAATTGAAATTTTCGATGCGTTACACTTTCGAAGCGTAAAATTAAAAACTTATATTTATTTAAGTTCCTTATATTTTACAAAAATTAACGCGTTAAATCCAGAGATTAACACAAAGTTTAAAGAAATATAGATGCAATAGTAAAGGCTAAATTGAAAGAGCAAGTAATTTTTTCACTCTAATTATGCTCCACCCCATCGTCTTCAGACGACGAAGTAAAACAAACGCGGAGTTTGATGCAATTTCATGTAATTATGTGGATATCTTTTTACTGGATTTGTTCGACGCAATGTTGCCCAATACATACGAGTACTTTTTTCGTCTATTTTCTTCATATGATCTACTGTAACATGCAATATGAATGATTTCTACTTGTTTGGGACCCATAGTCAAAAAACTGGCTGGCCAGAAAAATTCTAAATCAATATAAAAATTGATGTGGTGGCATTGTCCACTAACATCTACAAAAACCTTAAGGTTTTTTTATAACCGAACTACTCTAGGCTTAAAAACCTTACATATATTGAAAAAATACCCTATTAAGCGGAAACGAAAAAACAGTATACATAAAAAATAGCGGATTTTTTAGCTTGACAAATGAAACCCCCTATTATAAATAGAAAACAATGGCAAATAATACAAAACCGCGCCTGGGAATGTTCAGCATATATATTTGCTTTAAAAAGGAGCACTACTTCAAATAGAGCTTGTGGAATGGGCCATATTGCTTTTAAAAAACACTTAGTAAAAATCTGCTCGTGTGCTCTTAGAACAGACTGACAGTAACGTTGTATGTAAATTTTGATCAAGATCGATTAAAAACTGGAGCCTTTAGAGGAAAAGGGCCTTAAATCTGTAGTGAAGTTTGGATCGAATGTTTTTCATAACTTGCGTCAATAGAGAACAATGCACTATTATTAAAACAATAGATTTACAGGCGAACTCGAAAAATCAAAACAGACTGTGATCCTTAGTCACTACGTTATAATGTGGTTTATCAAAGTGTGGTATAGATATAAGAAAATTCAGTAGTTTAAAGCAAAAGTCTATTTAAACTGAACCATAACATGAAATTGCATGTGATTCGACCCCGACAATCATTTTTCAGATTTAACATTTTGCAAACGTTGTAATTTCTTATAGAAAGCGAAAATGTAGCATTAGTTCTGGTCCCTTATAAAAATATTTTTATAAAAAAAGAGATGAAACACAATTGAAATAAATATTGGCAAAGTCCCTTCTTTATTGAGCCCAAAAATGTTAAGTAGAATTTTTATTAATCAAAATTTGTTATAATATTCAAATTTTTGGTTGCTTATTTTATCACGCATATTTTTTATCGCTTATTTTCATATTTTATATCGAATATTTACCGTTTTTATGTTTTGAATGAATTCGCATCAGTTGCTACGCGTTTAAAATTAGTATTAGACATTTTTGAGTTCAGTAAAAAATTATGTTTTCTTGAGTATAAAAATTAAACGGGATTTCGGTTTTCTCCTTTAATCCGTATTAAAAGTAAACCTATGTAACGGCAAAGTCTTACTTTCAGACACTATATTGGCTAAATTGTAAAGTTGTCGCCTTATAGACTTTTTAAGCAAATTTCGAGTTAAACACGACTGAACGACAAGACTAGATAAATAGGTATACTGATATTTATATGATAGTGGAATGTAAACTACTTTCGACACAAGTAACTGTCATCTCTATTCTTTAAACGTGAGTTCAATCACAAACCCACATAAAAGCCACATAAAAAACAATTAGAAAAATCGGGCAAAAGTACAATCCACATTCGGAAAAGGAAAAAATATTTCAAGAAATAACAAAGCAAAAACGTCGTTAAGTTTGACCAGGCCAAACCTTATATACACTCCACCGCCAATACGCTACAAACCCTTTAGGTCCATGTTTCCATCGCTAATCTTAGCAAAAACTACAAAGTTACTCTTGATTTGGATTGGTAGTCAAATCTGCTTGAATTAAAGTTTCTATATTTACATATTAACTATTTTTCGACCGTTTTGACAATGCGGGACGTTTTTTCGGTTAAATGAACGAAATAGTTCAGCAACTATGCCCTTTGTTGAGAAATTCAATGCGTCGCAGATAACAGTACCCATATTAACCATCGCCCGTCTACAAAAACAAAATATAAAAAAGGTTCGGTTGGTTAATATCGATATAATATTATCCGATCTCTGGTTTTATGTAAGCTATGTGGACGTTTAATGGCTAAAAGGATAGCTTGTCATGTGTACAATAATACATCCCTTGATTATTATATTTATTCTAATATAAGGCATATTCCAAAAAACTTCAGGTTAAACATATGACCGTCCGAAGACAATTTCAATACATTTGAACTCGGCATCAAAAATTCTACCTGTTGTAGAAGTTTGATCAAAAACGAAATAAATTGTTTGGATATGTAAAGACGCACATTTCTTTACCACGTCATTGGCCACATTTCTAGTACGCATTTTGCTAGCTTGAGAGCAATCATCAGTAAAATCCACCATTCTCCTAATTCCGACCCATTGAATGTGAGCTGCAACAAGGCACATCAGCATAAACAACAAAGCAACAAAACGAAAACAACGCAGAGAAATTGTGATTACGTATCGTAGTCAAAAGCGAAAGGCTACATAGAAAAACCCAAAACAGCTGAACATGACGAAGAGAATGAAGTGATAATACAAAAAAAAAACGAAATAAAAACAACAAAACCACATAAATATAACAAGAAAACAGCAGAAAGCAAACAACAAACGAACAACGAACAGAAAGAACCAACATACATACGCATTTACACACACACCAGCACAAAAGACGTAAGCCCGTGACTCATCCGCCCCTTTATTAAAGTAACTTTTTTCCATTCATAGCCACCCGACTACCAAAGGTTACAAAAAAAGTGCACTTCGGTAGAAGCGTAGATTAAGTGAACATTTGGCGTACAAAGGTTTTTCTGCCAGCTATTAGTCAATACAAAAAAAAAACAAAAAATGAGGGAGGTTAGGTGGTGCATTTTTTCATTGGATCTTGTTTTTGTAGGGGTCGCCGTTTGTCCAATACAGCACTTGAGCCGAGAAAAAAGGGAGTGGGCTGCATACTCAAACACAAAGCAACCACAACTATGTGAATTGTGAATATAGAAAATGACGTCGCAAAATACTCGATATTTTTGTGAATCGTGAAAACCCCCCGAAACAATGGATCCATTTCGTTCTCTCGAAATATGTTATGTACATGTAGGAGCGTTCCTCGCTTTTTCTCAGATGTTTCACTTACTATTCTGGATTTACAGCTGACATTGTTGTTGTGTTGGTTTCTTTGAATTCGGGCTCGATGGGGGCGAAAATTCGATTTTAGAAACTTTTTCTTTTTTGGCTGCACGGAAACTTATCTTTTTCAAAAAGTTCTCGTCGCACTTTTTTCTTTCTTGTATTATTTCTCTTTCTTTGCTCACACAAACACACACACAATACTGCAAATCACTCTTGTCACCCGTTTGACGTGGACAAAAAAATATTTTGTTTTTTCCTCTCGATTAGTTATTTGTGATATTCAAAAATAGCGTCCAGTTTATTGAATAACTATGTGCTTTTCGAAGTTAGAGAATTCTTTTTGGATTTGTTTGCAATGGTTCTTGCGCTATCTCTATTTAGAACGTAATTATCAAAAAAATTCACTTTTTTTCTGTCGACGGCAATTTTTTTCAAAAGATGGCGACGATTTACACATCACCGTCATTAGTGGTGTTGTTGGCCAAGAGTAGTCATTCATCACATAAAAAGTAACTGGTACATCTATCGATAAATTTCATAATCGAGTGTAATCGACTGCAAAATGTTAGCAAATTAGAAATAGTATCGGTGTCGCCTACTTATTTAAAGCAAAAATCACTACGGATGAAACTATAGCTAGAAATAACTACAGAACTTGAAGAAAAACTACCAACAACAATTCCCTTTGGAACAAATCAAAAATAAAATGCCAAAACATTGTAAAAACGATTTTGATTCGAGTAAAGATTTCAATAACACATTACATATAAACTTCTTATATTTTTCTGCATCATCAACTTTTAAATGGGATAAGTTACTACCTCAAAAAATCGCTACAGACGCTACGTTATAATAGCTTAAATCGCCAGAGTTGCGTTTTTTATGAAAAATCACCTCAAGTAGTGGAAAAACCAACAAGTTGGCTTCGCTGAACAATATACATAGATCCAAAGATGGAGATTTCGATTGATTATGGTGCACCGCATCAAAAACCCCATACCTGCCAAATTTTACAGTCAAACGACTAAAGGGCCGAAAATGAAGAAGACTAAGGGCCGTTTAGATAGAAAGGCCCAAGCCTTCGCGTTTTTCTTTATTTGTATTCTTGGCACTAAAATTTTCTTGAAAAAGAAGAAGACTAAGGGCCGTTAAGATAGAAAGGCACAAGCCTTCGCGTTTTCCTTTACTTGCATTCTTGGCCCTAAAATTTTCTTGAATTTTTGAATCAGACAGAAAGCTATCTTTAAGCTTGATAACACAATTTTAAAATTTCCACTCATAGTTTTTCTTAAAATAGAAAAGTATTTATTTTCTCATATTTTTTCCTGGAATATCCAATTCATTTTTGAAATATAAACATAAGTATGTGTTGAATTTGAATGTTAGGCAACGTTTTTAAAAAAAAGCTTTAGTTCGGTGGTTTATACCATTGTTTTCGATAACCTTGCATGAAAAATCATCTGTAAATTTTTCCGGACCAGACACGACAAAACGCAAGTAAATGTCCAAATGTATGTAAATACACACGTTATACGGCATTAGAATATGCCAACGAAAACCTCTAGATTCCATTTTCATTGGATTTCGTCTGTCAACTTCAATACACATTGTAATAGTTGATAGTTTGCATTCGCGATTACGCTCGAAAATGTCTTCAACATTTTTTTTAGTTTCTTTTTGCTTATTTCAAAATTTCCCTGACCGAAAAAGGTTCCACTGCTAGTGATAACATGGCAGCAATTGGTCGAATCGAACCGGTCCTTTAACAGATGCAAATTTCGAAAATTTCGTTTGCTCCGCTACACGTACATATTTCTTATGGGAAGTGGAAATTCCGTTTGAGGTGAATACTAAGCTTAACAGTATTCAATTAATATTTTGAGATGGCTGGGAGCCTTCGTAACGTGTGCATACCGCACATATATCTTTGGTTTAAAACTGGGCAGGACTCTTGTCATTTTCCAAAAGCTGTTGTGCATCTCTTAAATGTTGGGGGCTTTACGCGTATGAGATTATTACCTCAGAAACGGGACCAAATAAAACATTTTATCCAGAAATCTTTTACAAATTTTAAACAACTTTCAGTGAATTCTCGAAAGTTAATTTTGTATAGAAATTGACAGCGGAAATTCGTCAAAAGTGGATCAGATGGATTTCATTTTAAAATATAAACACATTTTTTTTAAAAAGTTGTGATTTTTTTAATTGGATTGTAATGAAGACATGTTCAGGCAATTACTTTTTTCATGAAATTATCCACGAGTTTTTCACAGAGGCGAATTTTTATGGAAAATTTTTCGAAATAATTGCAATAACGTCTTTATTGTAAACGTTATTTTTTTTTGAAGTTGGTCTTTTTGACAGCTGTCACTTGATTTATGCTCACTTTGGTTTGCCATTTCATAATGAATAGACGTACTCCGAAACAACGTTTGTAAGTCGTGGTCAATGGGCCCAAACGAGATGGCTACCGATCCTGATTTTTAAAAGAAAATTTTGTTCAGCGGTGAAGCTCACTTATGTTTGAATGGGTACGTTAATAACCAAAATTGTAGCATATGACGTAAAGAAAATCCACAAGCCATTATTCAGACGCCGTTACATCCTCAAAAAGTCAATGTTCGGTGTGCTCTATGAGCATAGGGAATCATTGGTCCATATTTCTTTGAAAATGAAGCCGGCCTTAATGTTACAGTCAATAGGTAACGCTATAGAGCCATGATTAATGACTTTTTCGTGAATGAATTAGAGGATGTTGATGTGGACGACCTTTGCTTCCAACAAGACGGCGCTACATGCCATACAGCCAACGAAACAATACATTTTTTGAACGAAACTGATGGTGATGACTGCTGGCGTGACCTCCAAGATCGTGCGACTTAGCACCGCTGGACTAATTTTTTTGTGAGGTTGTGTGAAGTCGCTTGTTTATGCATTTAAGCACGACATGATTGACGTCTTGGAAGATATTATTCGGCGCGTTATTGCTGACATACGGAACTAAATGCTGCAAACCATTATTAAACATAATGACAACCCCTATCTTTATAATAAAGCTAAATCTTGAAAACCAGTCGTCTGAAAAAACACCCTTTACAAAGACGCATTTGTTTAAATATTTCGTGTGATAAAGGTATACTCGTACACTTTATTCTATCAGTGTATTTGGAAAATATTTTTTAGATTCCAGTTTAATCGATCATTTCAGGACATTTGTTGTAAACCGCATTAACTGTGGTTTTTCGCGGAACACCACTCAAAATGAAAAATTCCAATGTGCAAGTTGCTTTTATTTCGTGGAAACAAGTGTTGAGGCGAAGAAGAGAAGAAACATGATATTTAAAACAGGGCCGAAAGTTAGATATTTAAAATATTAAAACGTTCTCCATTTTATAAGAAATAATGCCTAAATCAAAGAGGGGTTTTTTTTTCCAAATAATTCAATATATGTAATTCTGAATTACAACGCTTGCCAAGTTGTATTATTTACCAGATATACAACTAATCTGTGTAAATAAATTAAAATTGTGTTATTATAGCCAAGTTTGTATATGGGTGATTCTGAGATGGGTCAATTTCGACGTCATTGATGAATTTCTACAAAATCCTCTGAAGTGTTTATTAAGTACTTACCCTTACAAAATTGACTTGAGCTGGAAATTTATATTTGCAATAAACACAAAAAAAACAAACACACTTCCAAATTATAAAAAGTATTAATTATCTTTTTAAAAAAATCTTTTGGAATTTAAATTAAAAAAATCAAAACCAAGTTATCTGGCATGTCACAGAACACAATCCCGATCGAAAGTGCTTTCAATTCCGTATTTTGCTTCTTCAGAAAACTAATTTCGAAAGATTTGCTCGGAATGAAACCACTTTTGATTATGTGATCGAAATTGATATTTTTTGTTCTATAAACACAAAAAAACGTTTAAAAAAGTACTTATTTTGAATAAAGATTATTGTAATCTTTAATTACGTTAGTTAACATTTTTTTAATAAATCTTTTATATTTTCAATAGTACTAAGACAATACAGGCCAAATAATTGCCTTAAACGAAACAAACTAAAATCAAAAGAAACGTTGGAAATTAATTTGTAATTTGTATTGTTTGTGATCGTCTTTTGTTGTGGCGTGTAATATTCTGGCTGACGAAAATAAAACAAATATGAAATGTGAGTAAATTATAAGTTTGTTCCCAATATTTTGATTAACAAATAAATATTTTAGGGGAAAGCATAGAAACGTTGCTCAAGATAAAATTTTTGTCGAGTTCATGGAGTGCCACAATGATATAGCCAGAGGATTCGTGAAGGGAGATCGTGTGGTTGTAGAAGCGCTTTGGATAGAATTAACAGAAAAATTGAATTTTTCTGGAACACCACTCAAAGATTGTCATGGATGGAAGAAAACCTGGACGGAGTGGAAAACATACGTGAAGAAGAAACTGTGCTACAACAAAAACGAAATTTGTAAAACAGGTGGTGGCCCATATAACAAATATGTATTGTCCGAGGTTGAAGCTGTTGTTAGTCTCCGGAATGTAGAGAAGTGTAGAAGGCGTTACTGGCGCCAAAAGTTTTGGAGAAGAGGATCTGATCGCGCACATTTGTGAATCTGATAAAGAAAACGACGAAGATCTTGATTTTACTCCCTCAACATCTGACAGTGCTAGGGAAAGAGGAAATGATTTGGCAAGAAGCGAAGTGTAACACCATCAGCTTCAAAGAGGCGTCTTTCCCGCACACCATCTCCTACTCCTAAGCGCCACAGATCACGTACTCTACATGTATCCAACCCGGAATTGAGCAGCCTTTTAGTAGAAGAAAAAAACACTTGGGGAAAATTGCTAAGTTGCTGGAAGAGCAACGTGTCGACAACAAAGTGGAAAATATTGTCCGCCTTATGGAAGAACAGCGCGATGAAATGCGAAAACAAAATGAAAAATTCGATAGGCTATGTAATATTTTGGAAGTAAAGGAACTATTGTTAAACAATTTTGGTAAAACTATTTTACTTAAAACATATGGTTTTTGTTTTCTCATATGCATAGAGTTGCGCAAATAAGAATAACCATGGTTTTTAAAGTTTTCGGAATTACCTAAATCGATCGAAATCTGAAGAAGGTAAAACAAAACCGAACGGAATGGTTAGTACGGAATTAAAATCATTCCGATCGATTTCTGCGACAGGCCTGTATATTTATAAAAATGAGTGTTATCTGATGTACACACATGTCATCCCATAAAACTGATTACTGAATCACACCGCTACTCCCAAAAATGTAAATTACGATGCATTTTATTTATAATACATCATATATTTGATTAATTTAACAATATCAGTAATATTTTTATAATATTTGAACGATGCTTAAATCTTTTTGTGTATCCTTCGTACACATCATAATACAGGGAAATCTTTCGGTAAGTTATACTTTCAGAAATAACCACACAATACAGGCGAAAATTACAAACTAAATCAAGATTCGAAAAGGTGTTTTTGTTTGGTTTTTAGCAAAACTCTGAAGGAAAATATTTCATACATATGTATAGTGAGACAGGAGTGCTGATTTCCGAACACAATACGCAGATAATGGAATGATTACTACACTACCAGTATTACGACGGGGAGGAGCCATTACTCCAGGGAGTTGAGGGTCAACAGTTGTTTTAGAACTTTGGTTTGTGATGTCTCTCTTATCTCGCCAGCGAGGAACATTTCGTCGACCACCGTATAGACCTTGTAGAAGTTAAATACCAAATCTAGTTCGCACACATTGTGGAAATACTCATTAAGCACCTCGACGAAATTGTGTATAGCTTCCAAGTAACACAGGTTATTGTCATTCACGTCGACACATATGCAAAAGTACAGACCCGCATATCGGCGATAAACGATTTTGAAGTTACGAAACTGTAAAGAAGTACAAATGTATTTATCAACATCACGACAAAACATTCCTGATAATACAGAACATTGACCCAACGAACCTCTACGAAATTTGTGTGTTTAGCATCCCTCACGGTCACAACTGCATGAACCTCCTCAATGAGCTTTTGTTTCTCATCGTCATCAAAATTCATGTACCACTTGGCCAAGCGGGTCTTACCAGCTCGATTTTGTATTAGAATGAAGCGTATCTATAGCGAGAATTGGAACGAAATGCTTTAGACATCTTAAATCATAAAAGTGGGCGTTTTTACCATTTTTTTTAAGATGGAAAATTTGTTTTTACGGACCAAGAAATTTTACTACACTAACCAGTGATTGGTAAATTCATTACGATTGGTTTTGAAAAACGATTTTGTGACATAAACTCGATTTTATTGCAATCGGCTCGTCATGTTGGGAGGTTGATCAAAGTCGGTTTTTTGATTACGATATTCGATTAGTTTTAGACCATAACTTATTCATGTGATAAACATTAGTGGCTCATAAATGTAATTTTGCCAGACTTTTTAAAAAAATAATAATTAACAGACATATTATTTCCGACAGCGATAAAATTCTCTTGTTACACAGTAAAAAAAAATTAAAGAAAATTTTTAAAAATAAGTAAAATCAACCACTGCTGTTTTTTCTGTATGAACATATTTTGTGTTGGTGTATGTATTTTATTTTTAACTTTTGTTTATTTCATGTTCCATTTCTTGGGGTTCGAACAGTTCTCCCAAGAAAAGATATTTACCAAGTAAAAGCCACTTCCAAATAAGCTGGCGTTAAGGCTTGGTCTATAATTTGTAAGATGTCTTAAATTAAATATGGGATCACGAACGGACACTTGTACTCTTTTAATTTAATATACAAGTATGAAAACATAACATTTTTTAACCTCTTATTAAATGATTAATTGTTTTCGGTAGCATAATATTAGAGTACAAAATGAAAATTGTATAACTTCAACGTTCTCCAAATTAGATCGCGAGCCGGACAAAAAATGGAAGTACATAATTTTTGCCAATATGTTAAAAAATTAAAAAAAAACAAATTTTTTCGCACTGTTTGAGAGTAAAATTTCATGATAAAGTTATTTTCTGAAATCTTCAATCGTTCATTTTTAAGACATTTGTAACTATCACGGACATATAAGTACATATCAGCAAGATTGTTTCAAGTTTCAATTTTTTATTACATATATAAAAAAAATTGTTGTTACTGTTTCTGCACAATGAAGCAAACATTAATCAAAAACATTCAGTTTTGGCACAGCCGTTAAATATCAGCTGTTCGATCTTAAACAAAAACATTTAAATGTATATACCAACAACGGAGAAAACAACTTTATTGATTGATTACTACAGACTTTATACCTATTAACGATCTATTCAAAAATAATAATAATATACGTTCATAAAAAGTTATCATCCCGTTTAGTCCTGCTAGCTCAATTTTCCCTACTGACGGATCTAAATTACATTTGTCAGAAAGTTTGACAGTTGCTCGCGATGATATAAATTCAATCAAAAACAATTGGATTGAATACAATTCTATAAGTAATGAAAGCAAATACGAAATGAATCCATGGTACATTAATGAAGTACAGCCACTAGCCGAACAACAAATAGTTTGCTATATTATCAAAGTCACTTGAAAAAAGAATGACAAATATAAATTTTTATGAATGTTTTATATGGAATTTTATATTAAAAATTCAGGGCTGTCATAGAAACCATGTTGGTTTTGCTAATTGTCGTTTTTGCAAACAAATGTTGGTTTCATTTCGTTTCATGAAACCAATTTGGTGTTGTCCATTTCGAATGAAAATAAAACCAATGTTCGAATCAGCTGTTGCTGATAAAACTGATAACATTGGTTTTCATGACACCAAAGCATTTTTCTTATCGTTTTCATGACCAATAGTGACGACATTGGTTTCCCTGTCCTGGCTGTTTTCCTCAAATTTCAAATATACTGCAGGTTCACGTCTATTTAGAATCTGCATGCACTTAAGTGTTTAGCCATTAATCATGGTTTAAATCACATTCATTGCTCGGAGTCTGAGGACGCTTATGTCGCCTTCACCGAAACTGCAGACTCCCCTGTTTGAAATTAATATGGCGTTTACACTACTGTCATTTTTCGTAATTCGCGCTCTTATTTGTAATTCACCGCCCAATTACATTGCGAATTACGTAATTCAGCATACAAAATTCTGAGAGCGAATTTCGCTGTTTTCTAAAGTACGAAGAAAAACTGCATCCTCTAATTCTTATTGCAAAATATCGAAGCTGCTGTCAAAATAAAAATGTAAAATTACTGCACCGCTCCCATTTACTCGCTCTTTTTCTATTTGCCTTAATGCAAAAAACTAAAAGCAATGTATATATTTATGATATATTGATATTTTGTACATACCTTTAGAGCTCATAGCCAAATTAAAAAAGAGGAATTTAGTTCTAAAGATCGAATAAAAAAGAGGAATTGTAATTTAAACAAACACATTTTTTTCTTGGAATACCGAAGCAAAAGCAACTGTCAAAACGAATTAGGTACGCGTAGTGTAAACAGGGTAATTCGCGTAAGTAATTCAGAGGGCTAATTAGGTAATTCACGATGTAGACATGGCATAAGTCTTTTCGTCTGGCTTCTCCATAACGTTTTGGGGTTTACTTTGAACTAAGCATAATTTTTATTACTTTAAGAACAAATTATAAATCAGATGATTTCATAACACTACATTTTTTATTAGACCATGGACTAATCGTTAAGATGATTAAAAGGTATTTTTTAAAAAGACTATGGACGAGAAGAAATCGTTCGAAATGCCTTTACTTTGCATTATTGTACAAAAATATCACTCAGTAACAGACAAATTTTCGGTAAATTTTCGACATTTGTTTGAACACAATCACAACAACGCAAAAAGTCAAAAATAAAACTCAGATAATACTAATTTCAAACACTTTAAACAAAAAACTTTTTGTAAAATATTAAAATTTTATTTTGAATATTTTTTAATAGATTTTCCTGACATAATGTTATTTTTTACAAAAACTTATTTTAATATTGCTATACGAAATGCTTTTACTTTGCATTATTGTACAAAAATATCACTCAGTAACAGACAAATTTTCGGTAAGTTTTCGACATTTGTTTGTACACAATCACAACAACGCAAAAAGTCAAAAATAAAACTCAGATAACACTAATTTCAAACACTTTAAACAAAAAACTTTTTGTAAAATATTAAAATTTTATTTTGAATATTTTTTAATAGATTTTCCTGACAAAATGTTATTTTTTACGAAAACTTATTTTAATACTGCAGTTTTCTTTTGTTCAATTCTTCGTGGTTCATTTACAGTTGCTATTTTTATACAACATTGAAAGCTTTAGCTCATCGCTCCACATTTCTTTTGCTCATCGTGTGTTTTTCAAATTCATTATTTGCCTTAGTGTTATAAAAGAACATCAAAATTAAATTTTATTAATTTACAAAATATTTGTTATTAATTTAGAAATAAACAGAGTATTTGTGCTTTACTGTGTGGTGTTTTGTAAGATATTGCAAAGAAGACGCATATTGCGCATCAGCTAAAATTTATCGCCTTTGTTTGTCCTAAAGCCTTGTACAATTTATCGTCTTTGTTTTATGCCTAGTATTCACCTAAAACGAAATTCTCACTCCCACAAGAAATACATAAAGTAAAGCAAACGAAATTTACCATTGGTAAATTCCGTTTAGCTATTTTCGTTTGGAGGTATTCAGCTGAAACGAAAAGGTGGCAGAATTAGCAACTGTTACAGGGAAACGAAAATTGCAAACGAAAATTAATGTTCTAAAAATTGTTTGGTCAAGGAATTTTTGAAATTTACAAAAAAATAAATTAACAAATTTTGTGAAGTTGTTTTTGAGGGTAATTTGATGGATATGATTAAAATCATTTTTTTTTTTGAAAATGAATAACGGCTGCTTCCTCTACACTGCTCTACACTACAAATCTTTCGTGTAGCGATAAATGCAAAACTCCTAAGCGAAACTTTCGTTTTAGGTGAATACTAGGCTTAAAACAAAGACGATAAATTGTACAACATGCAATAATGTAGAACACACTTCAGTAACACACAAATTCTCGGTGCTTATTTTTCCACATTCGTTTGTACACCATCACTAGAACGCTAGAAAGTCAAAATTGAAACACAAAAACACAGAAAACACTAAATTGATTTTTACTCAACACTGTTTTTCGATTTCTCGATAAATCTCAAATCGATTATTTTGTACAATTTATATTCTTAAATACAAAGTATTCGTTATCGATCTGTATCGCTACATTCTATATTGGAGATGGTATAGTTTAGGCCAAATTGTACGCAAATCTACAGTTTCCCGACCTGACTTTCAGTTTGTAAACAAATAAAAGACTTGTGTTGTTTTGTCTCTTTGCCAATAATAAAACGGAATTTGTGGAAGGATGATTCTTTCATTTGGAAGACGCGTGTGTCAACAGTTGAAAATACCGAACCGAACATGCGCTGTGTCCGCCGCAGCGACCAAATCGGACACTGGCTCAACAAGACAAATGGATGAACTACAGCATCGCGCTCTGGAGGAACAATGCATTCTGGTAAATGAAAATGACCAGATCACTGGATTCACATCGAAGGCCGATTGCCATCGTGTCAATCCAAAGAGCAAAGAAGTGAAATTGCATCGTGCATTTTCGGTATTTCTGTTCAATACCAAAGGTGAAATGCTAGTTCAAAAGCGATCCGAACATAAGGTGAGAAATTTTAACACTTCAATTAACATGAGTTGTACTAACTTTCTCTTTACATGTCTCTGGCTGCAAGATCACATTCCCTAGTACTTACACAAATACCTGTTGCAGTCACCCACTGTATGAAATCGAAGTGGAACGTGACGAGCTCAACGCCTTTGGCATTCGCAAAGCGGCACAACGAAGGCTGAACTATGAGCTGGGCATTCCAACTAATCAAATAAGGCCGGAAAATTTCCATTATCTGACTAGAATTCACTATGCCAACACAGGCGATGGTACCTGGGGTGAGCATGAAATTGACTACATTCTATTCTTGCAAAAAGATGTCGACTTGAATCCCAACACGAATGAAGTGAGCGATGTGCGTTTCATAAAACGTCAGAATATTGATGAGGAGATTGAGCGATTTGATGCCCCTTTGACACCATGGTTTGAGCTTATATTGAAAAATCATTTAAAGCTGTGGTGGGACAATTTGCATCAACTTAAAAAGTTCGAAGATCACAAAAACATACATCGCTACTAAACGCAAACCATTTGTGTGACAAAATAAATAATCTATTAAAAGCTTTATTGAAGTTAATTTTAGATGCACACTTACTATCACTGCTGAACCAATCTTCAGTACTTAACGAGTTGTAGCCTCATTAAACCTTGTATCTAATAATGTCCGATCATATCACATCGAATATTTTTTAATTAGATAAATAAATAAATAATTAAATTCATATAAAGGGTGGCTAAATTTTAAGGGCCGATGTTGAATGTGAATCACACCTAAACGTCAAGTTTTTTCTTCATTTCATTTGATATTTCTCATTTTCTGACTTACTCAATTTGAAAGATATAGAAGCGAGCAACGCGTTAAAGTTATTCAGGCTTATTATGAAAAAGGGCGTTCAAATCAAAATGCATATCGTGAACTTCGTGATTTTTTCGGTCGATTTAATCGTCCAAATGTGCGTACAATCGGAAAAATCGTGTACAAATTTGAGCAAACCGGGTCTGTAGAAGATGTGCTGTTGGCGATAGTGTAGCTGAAGAGCCGTCCACCTTAACTCGTCCTCGTGCCCAACAATTGAACCTCTCACGCTCGGCGTTGATGAATATTATGCATAAAGACTTGCATTTACACGCTAACAAGGTGCAATTGACTCAAGAACTAAAGCCTCTTGACCATTCCAAACGTCATCAATGGTCAGAATGGTGGCAAGAAATGGCATCGACCTTTACAATTTAACCACCATTTATTCTATGGATCGAAAAAACAAAAAAAAATAAAAGCAAATAGGCGAACAAATGCATTTTACCAGCACTGCTTTCAAAATGTTTACCATAAATAGACATTGTTGCAAAAACCAAAACATTTTTTTTGGCGGTAGCCCATATTTCCTGATTTGAAGGGACCAATCAATTATCACTGAAAAACTAATCAGAATACCTATTCAACGTCCCATTGTGACGTGCTTGAAGATCTTAAGTTTGATCTCCTTTTTTTAAAAGAGCCCTCTGTGTCAAAATATAGCCGATATTTATTGTTTTATTAATATCTGTGGTGTTATGTGTCACATTAACCCTTTAGAAAATTAGAATTTTCGCCGTAGAAGTTTTTAGGGATTTTAGAGTTGACCTAATTGATATGACCACATTTTGTAATCTGAAAATATGGTGTAACCATATATAAGATGGGCATGTTAGATCCCGGTCCAATTTTTCTAACTGAAGCTACTGTGCGTGAGCTTAGAGTCTATCACCAATGGATAGGTCTTATCTAGGGACTCGGGAATTTAAATTATTTGATCACTGTTACAGGTATTTCGATAAAATGTTATCAGTACAAGGAAAACAAATATTTCAACCAATCTTCATACTCACTGAAAGCGTCATCTCGCGACTTCATATAACCTATTTTATTTAATATAATAAAAAAAAAATTAAATTAAAACAATCTCATGTGGGCCAGTCATCAGCTGATCTTAAATTCTTAATCCATGGACAGACCCGATCCTGGGACTCGGGCAATCAAAACCCTTTGTTAGAGGTACAGGTAGTTTGGTAAAACTTTTCAATTCACAAACCAAAGCATTTCCCTTAATTAAGCATTATCACCTATAAATAAAAACTTTTTTTCTGGAGATGGATGCTCAATATCTCGGTAACCTAAATGTTAGTGAGACACAAAAACACTAGAAAAGTATAACTTGATATCGACCACATGTTTGCAAGGGCTGCTCTTTTTAAAAAAAAGAAGGGATAAAATATAATATCTTTAACCACCTCGCAATGAGCTAATGGTCTTTGGATATATATTCTGATAAGCTTTCCAATGGTACCCATAATCATATATTAATTAGAAAGATATAACAACATTTAATGTCAAGCCCTCGGGGATTGTAAATAGTGAAATATTAGTCGGCGCCCAAAAAATATGTTCTCTTTTATTTTTAATAATAACAAGGCATATCTTAAGTAAAAATCTATATCTATTTATGGTGAAAATATTGAAAACAGGTGAGTATTGACGTTATATACAATTTAGCTTTGGCCCTGTAAAATGATATTAAACGTAGAATAACTAAGATTCCATCAAAAGAAAACAATTGTACAATTCTTCGGCCAAGGGCTGTCTCCTCGGCACACACAGTTGCCGCTACAACAACAACAATTGTACAAAATCTTACAATAGTTAAAAAACAGACTTTATTTTTAAACAATTTTGATGAAGAGTGAATATTTTGGAAACGATAGACGCTCTAAATACAATTGCGTTGTGTCAAGGAAATCTCCCTGTTTACCTGTTCTCGGGTTAGGGTTAAAAACTTTAAGCTATGGACGCGCTGAATCTAAGGACTCTGGAATCTATTTCACCTCGAAATTAATCCTTGCTCTAGGGCCCTGATGTCACTTTTCTTTGTATAGTTTAAGCCCCTTTCCCAGTTGGAATGACCTTAATTATAAGATTCAAAAACGTTGGCTTTATTAGAATTTCTATCAGGCTGTTTAACCTACACCTTATTTTTAAAATACATAGATTTCGTTTTCGCTTTTGAATTAGGGTAAATATGGCGTTACATCACATGTCCCCAAGAACTGGAGTGTATTGCTTTCGACATTAGATTTTCACACTATAACCTATTTTGGAGTTTGTTTTTCAATTTAGGTTCAATTTTAAATAAATTCAAGATAAGTCATGACCTAACATGTTATCAACTTCAAGAAAATTTAATTAAATATTGAAAGAATTTTCAAATCAATAAACACAACACAGATACAAAGTAATTCCAATTAATTAAAAACGAATCGCTATCGACATGCAAATTACTTTTTACGCCGAGCTTTAACCGTTTTAATGGAAAATAAAGCTTATGCATACTCGTATCTATTTTTTTTTGATACTTATTCTGACGGAATCTTGTGAACTAGAAATAAAAGTGCGAATTTTAATGAGTAAACAAAGCGGTAATTTGTGAAAGATTGTTTCTAATGTACCCTTGAACAAAAACTTCGTTCCAAGAAGGCCTTGCTAGCTAATAAGCATCACTATAGTTAAAGTACAAGTACAATAAAAAATCAAAGATTGAATTTCCTCTAATAGACTTAATTGCCAACAACTATCAGATTAGTATTGGTCGAAAGTCTAAGTCTTGCAAATTAAATGGACATATTATCTGAAGCTTTTCCCAAGGTTGATTTAATAATTAGATTGATCATATTAAAAAACAGCGTAGGAAAAATACGTTAGTATACCTTGGCACAATTTCAAGACTGATGTCATGTTCTTTTTTTATGGCTTATCTGAGATAGACAACTCAACTACAACTACTCCACCTCGTGAATGTTGTCCCGACATTGATGTATTACATGCTACCAGTAGCTTCGCCTTTTCTCGTTTATTATAAAGGGTATTTTTTAGACGTGTGGTTTTCAAGAAGAAATAAAACGCATATAATTTAATGTAATGGCCAAGAATTTTCTTTTTAAGATAAGGGTTTGCCATTACACTTAGTAGGGACATAAATACTGTTACACACGTTTAAGCTGTAAAATAAAAAATTTTTTTGGACCAAATATTTTTTAATTTATTTATTGATGTATATTGTATCCAAAAAGAATCTACTTATTCGAAATGTCCGCCTTTTAAGACTACACACGCCTTAAGTCGCTCTGGCCAATCGTCAATAGCTGCACGAACCTCGTCCATTGCAAGATTGGCCACAGCTCGAACCAAAGCAGTCTTAAGAGATCTAATGTTGGGGTATCTTTTGTGACAAACCTTGTCCTCTAAAACCGTCCACAATTTGTAATCCAATGGGTTCCAACCGCGCATACAATCTATCATTTTGCTTGTTAAATTTTTCCTGAACGGAAATTTTTTTTCATCGGTGAACAAAATTTTTCTGTGCAAGTTATCAGCGTGCTTCACCAAAAGATGATTGCATTTTTCAATCCTATTTTTTTTAAGCTTTTTAAGTCCGGTAGGTCGTTTGAAAGCCCCAAGTCTTTTTTACATGGGACTCATGGACTTTTGCGTGATTTTCATCTCACGGGCCATGATTTTCTGTTTTCGGAGCGGATTTCTGTGAAGTCTGGATTTAACGGCTTTGATGACATGCAATTTTCGAACAGAGCGTGACGGGTGGCGGTCTTTTACATCTCCAGTCTCCTCAAACAGTTTTATGCATCGGAAGACGAACATGCGGCTAATCCCTAGTGGCCGAAGCGTTTTGAAAATATCCCTTTTTTCATTTCACACTTGTAAAGCGCTATTACAGCCATGATGAAAGTTGAAACAATTTTAAAATCCCGTTACAGACTATCGTTATTGAGGTTAGCTTTCAAAACCCATATGACATTAACGGGGTATGTTCAGTTCTACTATTGAAATGGGTGTGTTCAATGTTGTAACTGTATTTATGGCCCTACCAAGTATTTTAAAAATATTTTCGGACAAGTGGCCGGACAAGTGGTATCGAGAGGCCGAATATTCGACTCCTTTTTGCAGCATTTGGGGCGGTATGTCAGCTATAACGCCCCCAATATTCTCTTCCAAGGTGTCAACCGAGAAATTAAGTTTTGATATTTATTTTTACCTAAAACTAACGCTAGATGGCGCTGTCATACAAATAGTGGTATTTCTTGCGTAATAAAAACATCAGTTGAAAACTATTAAAACAATATTTGATATGAATTGTTTTTAAAATAAACTAAGGATTTCTTTAACAATGCAACTAGATTTTTTTTTGTTAATTATTTTTGAAATATTTGTGTTTTTACTTAAGCCTTCTGTGTCCAACAAACAATATTACATCATATTATATTTACCTGGAAAATATTATGTAACAATAAATCTGGCAAAATCGCATTTATGTATGAGAATTTATTTATTTATGTAATTATCTATGGGTCTATTACACTTTTTCTGGGTTTAGCAATCAACAGCTCAGACTTTTAATACGATTGTAGCACAGTGTGGTGAGCAAAATATAATTACGTATTCGGTTTCGCAAAAATAAATGTTTTTGTATTCGCTTTTGCGGGGTAAAATTTTTGATTAAAGAAAATAGAATGGATCTTATATTGATAAATGTTTTATTTAATGTCGGCAATTATGTATGAAACATGATTAGATAAATGTCCGCCTCTCTAAGCCTCACAAATACGAGCTCTTTTGAGCACATTTTTATATACATTCTCACGCTTTTTACGCGGTATTTTATTAATTTCATCACAAATATTTTGTTTGAGTTGTTCAAGCGTTTCTGGTTAGTTTGCATAAGCCTTGCTTTTCAGATATCCCCACAAGAGCAGTCAAATCAGGCGTCTGTGGAGGCCAATCAGCATCACCATTTCTTGAAATAACTTGTTGTGGAAAGAGGTCTCGCAGTAATTCCATTGTAATCCTGGCTGTATGCGATGTGGCACCGTCTTGGTCATACTACATGTTAATCAAGCCCAAAGCATGCAGTTCTGGCGTTAAAATGTTTTCATGATTCATGATGATGATTCCTCCTCACCAAATTGTACACCAGACTGTCACTTTTAATGGATGCAAAGGTGACTGATGAATACTTTGAGGGTTTTCCATTGCCCAAAACCGGCAATTCTGTTTATTCAAATATCCATTCAAATAAAAATATGAGTATGACACTATGATTTTTTCATGAAAATCGGGGTTGTCGGGGCGAACTGTAACATCCTATTGGCATATGTACGGCGGCGTAAATGTTCTTTTGGAAGAAGCTCTTGTGTCAACTGAATCTTAAATGGAAATCCTTGGGAAAATTGTGGCCAAAGTTGTTATTTGTAGACCAAGCTCCTGAACATGGCGTCGAATTGAGGTTGATGGATTGTTTTGAGCACTTTCTTGAGCAGAAGTAATGTTTTTAGCCTATCTTGCAGTACGTTGTGGTCCATGCTTGGGCCTATCAGCTACATACCCTCTTTCTTCGAAATCATTTACTACACGATAAACAGTGCGTTTTTTTGGCACGCTGTTTCACCCAAAAATTTCACGTAACTTTCTCATCGACACAGTAACCGATGATTGATTTTGATATCGAGTATTTTTCCATAATAAATTTGCCACGTCTCTACTGCCAAATATGAACTGTCAAGACTAATGTTTACCAAAATAGCGACAAAGCAAAGTAGTATACCTTCCCGGCGGACACCCTATTAAACATAGGGTTGCCATGCAACAAAAAACGTAATGCTTAAAAACGTTCCATGTAGGACACAAAAATCTTTATTTTTTCTTCATTTCATTATTAATAACAAACCTTAAATATCCAGCAGCCATTTTCATTTCACATTTCAGATTAGAAGACTTAATAGTAAATATTTTTGTTTAATAATAAATAGTATGTAACAAACAAATGTATAGAGCCATATATGTATAGCATAATCAAAACATACGCACGCATATAGAACTATGTTGTGGATGCAGTTTTATATGCGTCTTATGCAAATGAAGATAAATATAATGATAAATATAAAATAAAAAAAACATAAAAAAGTAATAAATAGCTATGTTTTTAGATGATCACAATTTGCATTTTCAATCATGCGGCATGATATCAATGAATGACTTACAAAATAAATACATATATAAAATTGTATAAGTGTTGTATGGTGTATATGCAATCTCTTTTTTTGTTGATTATTTTCGATTTTCATACTTTTTTTCTTGCTTTTTTATAAAAAAATAAATAGTTCTTTATCTTTATATTGTATATAATATAGCACTTACAAATACATGCTTAAAGAGGCATATATTTCATTTTAGAATTACGCTTTCACGCCGCACACGCTTATCCTTCTCAGTTTGCTTTCTTAATACAAAGAGAACACAGTAACAATAAACTAAATACAATTGATATAAAAAAATATATTTACAAAAAAAAAATAAAAACTAAAATAAAATAAACGTAAAAGAGCATATGCCGGCGATCTCAAGGAAAATGACTTAAGCGATCTTAGAACATACGATATTTTTATTATTTCCATGTTGACTATAAAAATCAGCTATTGAAGTATTTAGTGACATATTCCTTAGTTATGTGAACTGCGTCAAAGCAAACTCTTTCCTTTTTTGTAAAAAAATACTAAAATCACATCTTTTGACAATTGAAGAGATTGCGCATAAGCCGTTTTCCTTAAGAACACAGACATACGTACATATAATAAATGTAACAAAGCTGCAGCTTGTGTTTTAAACGCTTAGTAGCAAATTTTAGAGGACGCTTTCGAAAGTACCTGTCTTTAGACGTAAACAATTCATAATCATACAATTGGATCGATTAGTATTTGCGGGAATTGAATTGTTTACTTTCAAAATGTGAGTGATCAATTCACATTTTAACAAGGGATGCTGTAGTTGTTTGGGTTTTTAAAGATGTTGTTTGTGGGCACTCGTCCTTGAAATTCCCATAGAATCGGCTTCCAGCAATAGAAGACCTTTTCATCATCATTGTTTTGCAAACTTAAAACTACAAGTGTTAGTATAAAAAAATTCGATTTTGTTAATAAAAATAATTTTGCAACAATTAAAGGCAAATTAAATGTTGCCGGCTGTTTTCTTCGTTTACATAAGTTTGCTCTTTAGTTGTAAGCATTATAAACTTAAATTATTATAGTGTGTTGATTTTTTTTATCGTCTTAATGTAAGCTATGATTAATTAACCAACAGTTTAGACGTCGTTTGGGTTCTTACAATTTAAAATTGCTTTCAAGTGGTAGTTGCAGTTCATTAGTTTTTTTTGTTAAGGCACTTATAAAGTCTTGTTTCCTGTTTTTTTTAGAATTTTTACATTTTTTTCTGTTTTTTTTCGTTTTTGCTAAGCATATTGTGTTTTTGGCACTGAATAATATATGATGTGTTGCATGCGAACATTCAAAACTTAGCATCACGGACCACTTCGCGTTGCCTTTTCCATTATAGGCCATTAAGAAAGGCCAAATAGTTTTAAGGCATTGAAGGCTGTAGCTAAAGCCACCTCTTCTGGGGCCTTTTTCATGAATGCAGCAATCATTTCCACAATGGCTGGTAGGCTACAGGGTTCGTTGCGTTGAAATGTACAATATCTAGAAGTAAGGTAGGGGAAAACCATTCACATACATGGCTGTTCGGTTTTATGGCAGAACTAACCTGTGTAAGTACAATAAGGAGCGTTCAGTGATGCCAGTCTTAACGTGTTGTGGTAGTTTCGAAGCACGTGTGTTTGGATACATAAATGGCGAATCGGTCTCAACCAATAAACGATCTAATGGTAAGGTTCCATTATCAAGCAGGCGACGAACGCCTGTGTCTGATTTGTCCTGGAATAAACGTAAAACTCCAAGTATAAATCAATGCATTAAAAAAAATATATAACAAAATGGTAGCAGTTTCACTGAAAGAGTTTACGTTTATAAAAAGTAAAAAATATGTCCATATGGTTTGGAAAGTAAAAAATTTTTATCATACAACGACCGTGTCAACCTTTAAAAAAAAAAAAAAAAAAAAAAATATATATATATATATATATATATATATATATATATATATATATATATATATATATATATATATATATATATATATATATATATATATATATATATATATATATATATATATATATATATATATATATATATATATATATATATATATTTATATATATATATATATATATATATATATATATATATATATATATATATATATATATATATATATATATATATATATATTTGTAGTACTTTTGGAGGTATAAAGTTATATTTATCATCACTATCAACTCTCGTTGTTGTTATTTAGCACCAGCTCTTAACCTTTATAGCTCTGAACTCGAAAGTCGACATCTCATATATAATGTCAGATACGACAATAATACATACAATGTTTTTTATCCTAGAGAAAAAGTGGACATTGCTACGCCTCTATTTGACAACTCGTATTAATGGCCAATATAATAAAACGATCGTTAAAAAAGTTTCACTAGACCATGTTTGGAATAATTTGCACGTCATTAATTTAATTCTGTTTACATTTTATAACGGTCATTAATTGGTCTTTAATAGGATTTTTTAAATAGGTCATTTTTTAAACGACCAAAAGGTCGTGTAATTGGCTAGTCAACCGTAAACTTTGAAAGACCACATTTAACTACCACTATAACGGTAAGATTTGGTGCATGTTGGTTGGAAGTTGAAAGGCGGCCTAAATAATGTAACGATGGTTATACATTTTTAATAGTATTGACCAGAAGAGCGTAACTTTAGACATGCCTCCTTCACGGACTATCAGCCCGATTCTGAATGACTTTTCCCCGGGAATTTTATCCCTATTCCTTGTTCACTTTTTCCTTTTCCCTCATTCTAATCGAACTTCGAAAATGAGAAAAATTTCCCCGGGAAAAAAGAAGGTAATCTAAATATAAAAAAAGGGAGAATGCCATACAAATTTTGGAAAAAATTCCGCCAAAAAGTTGTAACGGAGTTGTGCCAAAATATAAGTATTTAATATATTTGCTTCAACATCTAAAACGCACGATGTAATTTTCAATCAATATTGTTTATCTGTGACAATTATGTGTTAAACAAAATATCGACCAAATCGCCGCAGCTTCAGTGGCATACCTCTATGCGATGTTCTATATTTTCAATGACTCCGAGACATCTAATTCTTTAGATCTTCAATTTTTTTTGGATTATTGGAGCATACTTTTTCTTTTAAATATCCACAAAGAAAGAAGTCCAACGGTGTCAAATTTGTTGAAAATGGAATGAATTGATACCTCCACTTTGCGTTTAAATACCTGGTTACAAATTTTCTTATTTGATCTAGTACGTTGTTGTTGTATGTATGTATGTATATATATTCAAACAAAAAATTTTGTATCAATACGTAAATTCAAATTTCTCAAAATTCCTATTCCATATTCGCCAGAACAAAATGGAGTAGCCGAAAGAATAAATCGCACAATAATAGAGAGAGTGCGGTGTATGCTTTTGTTTTTGGATGCCCGCGTTTGTTCATGTGCCTAAAGAACGAAGAAGCAAATTAGAATCGAAGTCTACAAAATGCATCATGGTTGGATACAGAGCAGAAAGCAAGGCGTACAGATTGTTCAATCCACCTGATAATAATGTAATAGTAAGTCGTGACGTGGTATTTGTGGAAAATGGCAGAGTGAGTATGAAGACTAGTCAGAAACAAGATTTATATTAACCTGGCGTATTGGAATACGATGTCAATTCAAAGGAGAGAGTGTGAGAATATGAATCGACACCAGACTTAAATAATGGAAAAAATACTGGCACAACGCAAGAGCTGAATATTGATAATGAAACATTAGTTCCCGTTGGGCTTCAATCGGCAGATTCTGATACTGATAGTGAATACGGACTGGCCTTCTGAAAATATTACCGAAAGTACTGATAGTGCCGAGTGGGCCCCAAATCAAAATACAAGACTAAACATACCAAATCGGAGCGAATAGCTAATCGAAATCAACAATCAGCTACATTCTGTGCTATGGAATTCGTCTCTACTGGCCCCTGCACAGTTAAGGAAGCTATGTCATCGGATGAAGTAGACAGATGGAAGATTGCCATGCGAGAATAATATGATTCATTGATTGACAACAAAACCTGGGTACTGGCTGATCTTCCTCCTGGCGAAAAGGCAATACAATGCAAGTGGGTTTTTAAGAAGAAACAAGATGATGAATGTAGTCTAATACGATGGAAAGCAAGACTTGTGGGTAAAGGTTTTACCCAGCGAGAAGGACTAGACTTCCACGAAACTTTTTCTCCTGTGGTGAGATATGATTCCCTAAGGTATTTGATGGCATTGGCTGCACAGCAAGGCATGTTCATACATCAGATGGATGCAGTTAGCGCTTATTTAAATGAAAGTCTGAAGGAACACATATATATGCATCAGCCCGAAGGTTTCAATGACGGATCAGAAAAGGTGTGCAAACTCTTGAAATCAATATATGTGACGCGCAAAATAGAAAGGGACCTAAGGGTAAACACCAGTTTTGTTCAGGAGAGCCATTTTAAAGATTTAAATACGTGTATCTTTGGTGTACCATCGCATTCACAAAACGCGCATATCTCTGGGAGGGAACACTTTTGGGGCATGGGATGGGTCTCATTCGATGCTCAGATGTTGTCCACATCAAAAAAAAAGTGAAAATTGATTTTTTTTACCCTTAGGTTCCTTTCTCTATGCTCTGTCAAATATGGTTTGAAACAATCTGGCCGTGTTTGGAACGAAACAATAGACAAAGAACTTCAAAATATGGGACACGTACGAGGAGAAGTTGACCAGTGTATTTACCACAAAATAAGCAAAAAGGAAAAGCTATATGTCGCAATATACGTCGATGATGTTCTTATCTTCTCCGATAATATATAAACATTAAATTTTGTAAAGAAGAAGCTGTCCCAGAAGTTTATAATGAAGGACCTGGGCGAAGTTTTAACTGTCCTGGGAATGAAAATAACGCGAAATAAAAATGAAATCAAGATCGATCAATCCAAGTATATATCAGATGTTTTGTCTAGTTTTGGAATGAACGACTGTATTTCAACATCAACCCCTATGGACTGCAATCAAAAATTATCGACAACAGATGATGCAGAAAAGGAACGAATTTCGAAGGTTCCTTACATGCAGGCGATTGGTTGTTTGCTGTTCGCCGCACAAATATCAAGACCCGATATTTGCTATGCAGTCAACTTGTTAAGTCGTTTCAGTACCAAACCCGGACGAGCTCATTGGGAAGCTGTTAAGCGTGTGATGCGATATCTGAAGGGAACCATTGATAAAGGATTGATATACAAAAGAAACCCAGAAGAAACTATAATTGGATATTGCGATGCCGATTGGGCTGGTAATGTGGACGGCCGACATTCTACAACTGGTTATGTCTTTATTTTTCAATCAGACGCAATATTCTGGACAACAAGAAAGCAAAAAACGATGGCGCTTTTATCAACGGAAGCGGAATTTATGTCCATAACCGCAGCAATACAGGAGTCAGTCTGGTTGAAGCGCCATGAAGCTGAATTAAATCCAGACTGTGGAAAAAGTATGGTATTGTTCTGTGACAACGAAGGTGCTATTCAAGTGGCCAAGAACAACAACTACTCAACTAGAACGAAGCACGTGGACATAAAAGCAAAATGTATTTGACAAAAAATTTATAGTAATAAAATAACATTGAAATATGTACCTATTAAAGAAAAATTTGGACTTGTATTAATTGATGTGTAAATATTTTTAATGCTAATTTTAAGTTTCGATTTAAACGATAAGTAAAGAATATTTCATTCAGGGAGAGTGTTGAAAATGGAATGAATTGATACCTCTACTTTTATTTAAAATACCTTGTTACAAATTTTCTTATTTGATTTGGTACGTTATTGTTGTATGTATATTCAAACGGAAAATATTTGTATCAGTTCAATAAACGAATTAAATTACATGATCGTGGCGGCCAATTAACATCGCCATTGTTTCGTTGGTGGTGTGGAACCACATATCGTCCATATGCTCAATTTTTGGCCGTTATTATCTCGCGATAGCGAACACCATTCACGGTACTGCTTGACCGACCTAATGACCGCGCCAGCCCATAAAACGCACTTTGAGGATGCATCGGCTTATCAACAATCACTGTTGGATTCTCATGTGACTACATACAGCAATTATGCTTGCTAACGAATCCACTGAGGACACATTTGGTCGATTATGATGACCAAAAAAATTAGGAATTGCATTTTGATTTGATCTCCCATTTTCGTAAAAGGCTTTAACAATCTTAAGGCGCTGCTCAATTGTGTACCTCATCATGGTTGATTTGACAAACGCTGAAACAGAGATATGGGAAAGGTGGGCAAAAAACTTGACGTTAAGTGTGACTCACAATTTAAATCATGCATTATGAAAAAAGAAGCATGTACGACGGCACAAGGTGGATGTCGCAATATAGATACGAAGTTTTCTGCTATCATTACAAACCGACATTGATCATATTTATATGTTTTTTTTTTTGTTATAATTACTGTGTACCTTTGCAACTTCATAAAGTAATTTGCAAATTGATAGCAAAACAAAACAGTTGTCATCGAAAATCGAAATTCTCTGTTCCTATTACTCTTCTCCCCGTTTGTTTAGAATATGAGGATTTTAATCCCGGGAAAAATAAATTCCCCGGGAACTATCTCCCGGGGAGTATTTGGAATCGGGCTGTATGTATAGGTGATCCATATAGAGGTACTTTTTCAGAACAAAAAAAATAAAAAAAAAACTCAATTCAAGTGCAATCTATTGATTGGTAATTTGAAAGAACATTTTATTGCATTTATTTTTTGAATATAATTTCCTTCAAATGTTGGCCCCAACTACGCCTCAGGGTTTCCATTCTGAGGGTCGAGTTTTGGATGACTCATTCGAGCATTTCGACCGATATGGCTTTTATGACACGCGTAATGTTGGCTTCCAAAACCTGAATCGTAGCTGGTTTGTCAGCATAGACTTAGGACTTTACGTAACCCCAAAGAAAAATGTATAAAGATGTGATATCACTCGATCAAGGCGGCCAACTCACCTGTCAAAAAACGTGAAATTAGATGCTTTTCAAAATTGATCCATTGTTTGAGCAGCTGTATGGCAAGTGGCACAAGTGGCCTTTTAAACCAAGTGTCGTCAAGATTACGGGCTTTAATTTCAGGTAGCATAAAGATCGATATCATGGCGCGATAGCTAGCACCATTCACCGTTACGTTCCGGCCATCATCATTTTTGAAAAAATATGCACCGATGATTCCACCAGCTTATAAACCGCACCCAACCGTGGTTATCTCTGGGTATAATGTCACCTCTTGGGCCTCCCTCTTCTTGTTGCTCTTCAGCCCAAATGCGGCAATTTTGTTTATTAACTTTGCCGTTGAGCCAGTAATAGGCCTCATCACTGAACAAAATTTTGGTCGAAAGCAGCTGATCTTCCCGTTTCACACCGAAGGCTCATTTCCATAATACAGTTGCCAATATTTGAAGGTAATTATTTTCAAAAAATAAATACCAAAAAATGTTCTTTCAAATAACCAATAAAGATTCCACTCTTGTTCTGAAAAAATACCTCTAGATGGATCACCCTATACATACAGCCCGATTCTAAATACTCCCCGGGATATATGAATGTATAGATGTATTAATTTATTAACTAACGAATGCTTAGAATACTTCTGATTACTTTAATTTATCCGATTGCTTAATTTGGGTTTCAACACATTGTTCCTTAACAGTTTTGTGATTTTATTCAAAATCCATAATGAGTCCGGAAAGAAGACAAAAATTGCTTTACGTTAAAAATTGTTACAATATTTTTACACCGAGGTTTGTTTTTTATACTCAGATTAGCTTCATGCCAAAAATCTACACATATAATGGATATTTTTATTTGGAGAAAACTACGCAATTTGGAAGATTTTCTTCACAAACAAGAGAACTCATGTTCTAGAAAATAAAAACAAGGCAAAGAAGATGAACAACGAGCTTGGGACATACGTACGTAAGAGCAACAATAACTTCTTTCACCAGAGAGCTGTGCACGATATAATTGGAATACTCTCTAATCGGGACCTAAAGTTAAACATCAGCCTAGAATGGCTAACGTAATTTCTAGAGAAGTTCTAAGTCCATGACCAATTGCTGCGGCCCCAGCAGAAACAGTCAGAGTAGGCTATTTAAAAAACGATCATCATTGCAGATTTTTTTTTACAAATTTTGTACACGGTAATGTAATCTAGATCCAAAATCAACTTTTTTACAATCTAATCAACAGATTAAGCTCACCCAAACTGGTTTTTCTTTCCAAGCCTAAGAAACTACTATATTTTGTAAATTGGGATGATGTGGAATAAGCGGTAAAGTTTAGATTGTTTTGCTTTTCTTACTACAAAGAGTGCATTGAAGCTATTGAGTATCCAAAATGGGCATCCTTTTCTACGTCAGCTATTCCAAATGGTTTATGTATTTACAAAGTAGTGCTTTCATTACTTTAGTATGAAAAATGTAATCGGCATTGCTAGAAAAAAAGATAGCCTACCCTTGTAGTCTTCGAGTTTTATATCAAAAGCTATCTTATTTCGTAAGACATTATATCAAAATAAAGGCTTGGTAAAATGTTATAACACATTTCCAGTTTTAGACAGGAAATGAACTTTTTTTGCTAATGATTTGTCTTGGTGCTAAGGTTGTCACGTCTAATTTTTTTTTAATTTTTTAATATGTAAATGTAATTGGCATTGCTAGAAAAAAAGATAGCCTACCCTTGTAGACTTAGAGTTTTAAATCAAAATCTATCTTATTTCCTGAGACATTATATTAAAATAAAGGCTTGGTAATATGCTATAACACATTTCCAGTTTTGGACAGGAAATGAACTTTTTTTTGCTAATGATTTGTCTTGGTGCTAAGGTTGTCACGTCTATTTTTTTTTTTAATTTTTTAATATTTAGTTTATTAATTTTGAATTATTTGTATAAACATTTATCTCTGAAATTCTATTTGGGTATCCATTAACCTCCGCATCTCTCATTAAGGTTAAATAACTTATATACACACATTAAAGGGGGAAACTAATAAAAATTAATCGATTATATAAGAATTAAAAACTAATTTTCTTGTCCCAAACCATAAAAATATATCACAAAAAGTTAAATACGGCTTTTGATCCGTTGATACGTTTTTTAGGTGTTAAACCATGATGTTTTGCGACACCATTAATTCGTTTCTCTTACCTTGCATAAATAACCAGTTAAACTAATGTAGAACCTTCTGTCTAAATATTTAATTGCTTCTTCGGCGGTGCCCATAAAACTTCTAACAATCACCGGGGGCAAATTCTCGAATCTTAAAATAAAGAAGAAAAACCAATTTAAATACTTCCATTTCGGTAAAATCATATTTATACATGTACACCGTACTTGTCTAGTATATCGAGGACGTCTTGTTGGGCTGAACGTTCATGTATCAACACAGCCTTGCCGAGATTGCATGCCAGCAGTAATTGTTTTTCAAAAATCTCTTTCTGCACTTCGGGTTCGGAAAAATCTCTCTGGTAATCCAAGCCACACGGACCAATAGCGACACATTCCTGAGAAGCGGCAATTTCCTGAAACTCAAACCAACAACTGGGATCTTCGATGATCGATTTTGAATCGTGTGGATGTATGCCAGCAGTCGAGTAAATAATATCGGGGTAAATGCGTGAGAGTCTGAGGGCTTCTTTGCTCGATTTTACCGAAGTGCCGGGTACCATGATCTTTTGAACTCCTGTGGTAAATACAAAAACAAAACAAAAATTATAATACAAATTACATACATGCTTAAATTAAGAGGCGATGAAAAACAAAGCATACACGTTCAATGTAAAATAAACCATACGCACAGGCATGATTGTACGTACATATGTAAACTATTATTAATACACATTCATATTATATTCTGATTTCAATGAGTTGCTAATGGAAAATTACGCTTCAGACAGCAAGCAGTAAAGATCATATGGAAGATATCATATGTATGCACTCTTCTTCGTTCAGACAAATAAACAAACCAGAGGTCACATCGCCCACACAGGCATACAGAAGACGACGACGCCCTAAAAGACAAATAGCTTAAGAGACGACTCATGTTTTTCTTCAATTTCTTCTTTGTTGTGCGACACCATTGATCAGAGGCGTCGCAAACTTATACACTTAATATACATGTAGGATTGTTCATGTATAGGACTGGAGATTATTCATGCACGATTGTGTTTGTATGTATAGACAAAACAGTCTAATTAAGTTGAATTGCACATGTATGTGCTCCATCAGACGTTCTCAAAAGTGTAAAAATATTAAATTAATGGACAAAACATTTTCTTCAAGAGAACAATTACTGATTTCCTTACTTGTACTAAGCGTTAAAATTCGTATATCACCTAAATCAAGACAAGGGTAAATAAAGATTTTTGTTAAAGCCCAAAATATTAGTATTCATCTGTATTAGGATATATATAACAAAGGTGAGGCAACTGTAAAGTCTTTCTACTGTGCGTGTAATTTACACTTTGTTGTGGTGGGTAGTCGGAATTTAAGGCATACCTTGAGACTGAAAAATCAGAATTTTTTCCAAAGTTTAGATCTTCAACAAGACTTAACGATTCCTACCTATTGAACTAGTGTTACACCGGTTAAAGAAGGCAAGGTCTTCATGCCTTTTTTCTAGTTAAAACACGAGCTGCGCATATTCTTTCTGTGTAGATTTCCTTAGACTTTCTTTTCTGGAATAAGCCCAAGAAAGTCGTTAAAAAATATAAACTCACTTTTTAAAATTTCCTTTTTTACTGTACGTACTGAAAGGCATAGATAATCAGTAAAAGTTTACCCGATTTATTCCTTACTTATTTCCGATTTTAATACCCAAATTATGAACTATAGCCTTATCAGTTTCTATTTTACCAAAATGCTTCCAAAACTTCCATCTTATATATTTATCTTACATGTTATAACATCTCGTAAAAACGAATTATAAAAAAAAAATATTTTATAAAGACATATTTGATTATTTTAAATAGTTTTTTTTATAAAAAAGGAACAAATCTAGTTTAGGTACAATGACAAAAATAAAGAACCCAGAGTGCACAATTTAAAAGAAAAAATGGTGGAGTTACACGAGCACAATACTAAACAATATGAAAAGCTCATTGCAATGTCATAAAAATAGTGCAGTAATGTTTAAGCTCTATTAACCCATTGAGAAGCGGTTGTATATTTTAAATTTTTTGATCAGTTTTTGAGAAAAATGATTCAAAACGAAAAAAAGAAACTACGTATATCTTTCTTTTTATGAAATTTTAGGCGGTACTTGAAGCAAACACCAGATATATTGAGTTTTATTATTGGTATATTATTCGACATATCTTCGATTTAGTAACCCACGGGACAATTTAGATATCGTTGGGAAGCGTATTGACTGCCTTAACCCATTGCAAGTCGCTGGTATATATATTTTCCATCTATTTGTTAGTTTTTGTGATAATGTGTTCAAACTAATATAATGTATTTAACACCATTTATCTTGATATGAGTATAGTCCTACCGATCCAGAACTAACTTTTTTTTCTAACTTTTTCCTGTGTGGCCGGTTCTGACTGGTCTTAGACTTTCAGCTACCTAACTTACAAAATAAGTCGAATAAAAGCTTAAGACTTGGTTACAGATATGTATTCATTCACATTTACACCTCCATATAGGCCTTGCGTTAGCACAGTGGGCTCTTCGCAAAAAAAAATTAAAATCTAAAATTCACATTTTTTTTTATTAATAATGTGATAGAAATTGATAGATTTTACGATAATTATCGGACGCATTCATTTTTTAGAGTCCAATACCTCGCGTCGCTTCCACCATATATACTTCCACCATATATACATATATTTTTACTTTAGCCCCTTGCACTCTCTAATTAGCAACGCCACTGCATCGATTGAATAATTGGCGTACTCCATGCACTCTTTGTACTACAACTACTTACCGGCGTCTTTGGCCCTTTGTATAACGGAGTCCAGATCTCGACTATATTTCTTATTGGTGAGATTGGCTCCTGCATCGATAACGATCAGATTGTCAAAGCAATGCTTAATGTCTTCCACGTCGAAAGCCAAGTCGTCCACAACAGCTGGGCCTGACGCTGTAGATTGGGCCGCCATGGTATGGTCTAATAGTTTTGAGGAATTCGTTATTTGTCGATAGTGTAATAATTCGTTTTCCTTCTTAATGGCACCAGCAAACACGTAATCCCACTCTCAGCACCGTATCGTCTTCGTATCAGTCTTTTGGCTCCTCTCGATGTGTATTATTTCGTTGCTAGCGTTGTTGCCCCTAACTCTGCTCTGCTTTATACGATCTGACGAAAATAGCAATGACGAAATGTTTTGTTATTGTTTTTTATGTTTTGTATTTATTATTTATTGGTTGGATGGTTTTTGGTTTGGTCACTATTGTGTTTTCCTTCTGCCTATAAGAAATTCGTTTGTTGTTGTCGTTGTTTTTCTTTTACTTGAGAATTGAGCATGAACGCGAGTGAGTGTGTGTAATCTAATTAGGAATTTGGCGATTTTAGTCTCAATGTCGACTTCGTACCGCTTTCGATGCAGGACGTCCAACGTTTTAATGTAGATTTTTTATTGTTAATTCATGTAAATTTAGTTTAGATTCCTTGTTATTGATTTGTTTGTTTTCAAATTGAACTAATATGGCGAAAATCTGATATTTTTGTTATGGGAAGATTGAAGAAACACACGGAGCCACGAGCTGAAACAACACCAGTCTGCACAGTTTCAGTGATGGGTAATGTTAATTCGATTTTAAATGCAAGTCGACTTTCGATTATTGTGTAGTCGATACCAAAGACAGTATATTTAACAGATGGGCGATACGAGTTTAATCGAAAATCGAAAAACAGAGATGAGTAAAAATCATTTTGGGAATGCTGTTTTTGTCTCTAAAATTTGCAAATTTAATGTTTTTGAAATTGACTTTCTACCGTCAAACAAACAAGCACATCGCCCATTTTGTACAATTTATTGTCTTTGAAATCAACCCAATTGTAGATGTTACAAGAAATGTTTTTTTTGTAAAGCATAGTATTCACCTTAAACGAAGTTTTCACTCCCATATGAAATATATGTGGCAAAGCAAACGAAATTTATCATTGGTAAATTCTGTTTAGCTTTTTTTGTTTGATGGTACTCAGCTGAAACGAAAAGGTCGCGGGATTTGCAACATCCCTGTATTTTAAATAGTGTAAACTTATTTCGCCGTCTGCAAACAAAATGAATATTCTGATAATTGTTTGGTCAAGAAATTTTTGAAATTTAAGTGCAAAACTCCTAAGCGAAAATTTCGTTTTAGCTGAATACAAGGCTATCGTGTGCGTTGCTGAGTGCTGTTATTATTGCAAAGAAGAAGAATATCGCACAACTTGTACAGTTTATAGTCTTTGTATTAATCCACTTTGCAAAAAACGAGGTATGATCACTAGCCCAACACCATACAGGGTGGGCGACTTAACATTTTAAACATAAATCGGCTGTCAAAAAAGTACTATGTAATAATTTTTCATGTTTCTGGTTTTATTGGAAAGGTTGAACTTCGTCATTTAATAATGGAACACAATATCATTCATATGACTACCACAATGACTCGGCACTACCTCATCCGATTTGCACAATTATTCAGTACATTTGCGGGTGATCCGCGTTAAATCTATTCAATTGTTTCTGAATGCTTTGCGTAACATTTATTTATCCTTACACAAAAATTAATCCAAAGGGCACACACACAATTTTGGATGTTTATGCGATTTTCAAAAACAATGCATAAAATATCGATGGTTGCGTTGGCTGTGTAACATGTGGCCCCGTCTTGTTGACACCAAATGTTGTCCATGTCATTCTCTAGAATTTTTGGAGACAAAAATTCGTTAAGCATGGCGCGGCAATGCTCACCGTTGACGGTTACGCGGCTCCTTGTTCATTTTCGAAGAAAAATGGATCGTTGTGGATGCATTGGCCTCTCAATAGTCACGTGTGGGTTCACTGAATCCCAAATGCGGCAATTTTGCTTCCTGACATAGCCACCGAGATGAAAATGAGCTTTATCTGAAAACACTGTTTTTCGGTAAAGTTCTCTATCTCCTGCCAAATAATCTTCAGACTCTTTGGGCAAAGCGAAAACGCATTGGATGGTGACAAAGTTCAACCTTTCCAATAAAACCAGAAATTTGAAAAAATTATCAGTACTTTTTTACATCCGATTCAAATTAAAAATGTTAATCGCCCACCCTATACATGTGTATAAAAATGTGAGAAATCTATATTTTGTATCGGTCCATCAATCTAGAGGTTTTTTTTTCAAACAAAAAATAACGCAAAAATTCATATTAAGTGTGGAATAAAGATCATCTGGGGTTGCGTACACGTTACATTAAAGCGAAGAATTCGATAGGCTGTTGTTAGCCATCGCGCTGTGCTTATAGCACCGGGCTTCACGCTGGCTAATTTCTCAATAGCAATAGAAAAACAATGAAACAGAGTAGTTTTTTTCATGTTGTATATGCATCTGCCATGGCGGTCACCGACGAGCAACACATGGACCACAGTTTTGTTAAACTTGAGAACCGCCAAAAATACAGCCAACGTCAAAATATTGTTGATTAAAATTTTCATTATTTCATTTACCTTAATTTTGTTAATTATTGTTGTATAAGTTGAGATATGATGGTAAAGTATAAGAAGGGGGTTCCTGAGGTCAATGACTTTAAAAACGAAAAATTTGGTCTCTTCAAGACAAAAACATCGATGTATCTCACTTTAAAATCCTACTGAAAACACCAAAGATACAAAGAACAACTTAAAAAGACTACCCCTACATTCGGCAAAAACATTTTTAAAAATTGTTCTGCTGGGATTATAGACATACTTCCTCAGCAAGAGTTTAATGATTTTGTGCGAGCTTTAATTTTCTGCTATTAGGGTGGTACAGTAGTAGCAACTGGTATATGATGGGTAAGTACCGGAAGGGGGTTACTTGAGGTCAATGTTTCAAAAACAAAAAGCAACAATGTATCACACTTTAAGATCCGGCTGTGAATGCTGAAGATATAAAGAAAAATTTAAAAGCTCGACACCTACGTCATATATACAGGGTGACGCACCAATTGTGCTACAACAAGAAATTTAAATAACTTTTTTAAATATATGTATTTTACTTATTTTTTTAGTGTATAGGAAATTCAATTTGATTTGACTTATTGTGTTTGAAGATGATAGACCTCCATACTCAACCAGGCATATGAGACACCTGATTAGTTAATTATTTATTGCGGCCTGAAGTTAGGATCGCTTCAATTATTGTTGTAATGGACTGCTTCAATTCAATCAAATTCCTTGGTTTCGTTTTATACACCTCTTGCTTGACATAACCCTATAAAAAAGTCTGGTGCAGTCCGCCGACCTTGGGTTCCAGCGAAAAATAGATTTTCTGGATAATTATTTGTTTGGGACGTTTCGTTGGAGCTCTGCCAACTCTGGTTATACGAGTATGTGTAGTTGCTCCATCTTGCTGGAACCAAATGTTGTTGAATCGGATATGTCTTCGGCGCAGTTCTGGGTAAAAAAAACTACTTCAACATCTTTAAATAACGGTCCCCATTGACAGTCACTGTTACACCATTTTATTTAAAGAAGTATGGCTCCACAATGCAGCTTGATGAAACTGAAGTTCCTTCTCATGGAGTATTTTTGGATTAGATTCACTTCTTATATGGCAATTTTGCTTTTTTACTTTGCAGTTTAGATCAAAATAGGCCTTATCAAACATAAACAAGCATTTATCAAGCTGTTGTCTTCTTCCACCATTTCAATAATTTGTTGGCAAAATTCCATTCGAATAGGCAAATCCAGAGGATTTAACTTGCCTGTAATTTGGACTTTCTACGGAAACAAGTTTAAGTCATCATGAATTATATGTTGAAATGACCGTCTGCTAACTGCAATTTGCGCCTAGTTGAAACGCTTGGATTTGCCTGAATTGACGATGCTACATCCGCGATGGTGTCTTGAATCAGCACGCAGAAAAAAGTATGGTTGGGATGACAATATTTGAATAGGGTCATACTATTGTTGCGTATATGGTTGTGGCACAACAATATTATGATCCTCACAACAATAGTATGATTCACACTCAATCATACTATGATCTCCACAACCATGCTATTATCCCCACAGCAATAGTATGATTCACTCTCAACCATACTATTATGTCCACAACCATATTATGATCCTCACAACCATAGTATGTTGCTTATACAACCATAGTATGATCCTCACAACAATAGTTTGATTCACACATAACCATACTATGATTACCGCAATCATAGTTTGATTCACACATAACCATACTATGATTACCGCAATCATAGTATGATTCACACTCATATTATGATCCTCACAACCATAGAATGTTTCTCATACAATCATAGTATGATCCTCACAACCATAGTATGATTCACACACAACCATGCTATTATACCTACAACCATAGTATGATTCACTCAACCATACTATGATCCCCAAAATTGTTTATAAGGATTGGGTAATGTTGAAAATAGAGAGTTTTATCAAGCAAGTTATTTTAATAACATAGGGATCTCATCATGGTCTATCTACTCGAGGGAGTTTGGACGGAAATGCTGGCCTGTAAAGCATGGAACCGCTGCACTACCCAAATCCTCTTTTCGGTATCCCAAGCATTCATTTTAATAAATCTAAATACTAAGCTTCTCACCTTCACAGAAAAAATGCAATTACGTTTTGTTACTGTAGCACGATTCGAGCGCCACCATGTATTAAGTCTTTGTGAAAAAACACCATTTACCTACTATGTTTTAGAAACTTTAGCAGCATGCGCATGCGGGACATCCCAATATATAAGTAGATATGAGGCTTCGTATTTAACTCATAACATGTGAAACAATCTCCGTGAACATACAAAGTTTTGGCGAAAATCACCTTTTAGAACAATAAAAAAAAACAATCTCTAGTTGAATGTCTATTTATCTCGCAACAGTTCAATGACATCACAAATCAACGGAATGCCATGTGAGGCAAATGTCGGTTCGCTTTGCGCTAACGGTACTGCGACCACGTGACGTATACTTACATATGTATGTGAGTCTGTCTGGTACATCATACGTCCTGTATTACCTTTTGTAGGAAATGAAACAACGGCAATTACCGGACTTTTGTTGTTGTTGTTTGTTTTGTAGGTAATTCTTTTTTGTTTGTTTTATTTGTTTTGAGATTTGGTTTTGTTGTTGTCTTGTAACATTACGCCGTTCCTCTAGTATTTATCAATTTTATAAGTTTTCATAATATAAGTATTGATTTGATTCGATTAGAGTTGTTATACATGTTTCATAATCATCATATACAATGTACATACATATATGCGTATATATCTATATAAATCATTTACGTACTATGTCTGTGTGTGTATAGAGTGTTTGTCTGTGTGTGTGTTTTTGTATAGGTCTATTCAAGGTTTATGTATAGAAGGTTACGCCATCCCAGCCCCCATCCCTTTTCTGTTTTTGACGTTTGTCACCAATGACGTCACGCAAACTTTGTTCCTATTGGCTAAAAATTTCGAGCTAACAGCTGATAATATTTGTGTATTCATAACAGTGGGACAATTGACTATTTTTGCCATCAATTTATTTGTTTTATTTTATTTATTTGTTTATTTTCCAAAAATTTGGCCACTGCACACTTCATTTTTACTATTTTGTTTTTTTCTCCTATTTTTGTCACACTTCTATGGATTAAAAACACAAACTAAATGTTTCTAATCAAACAATAAAAATGTTACTTATACACATACTCACATATTTTTTACTGTTGGTTTTCATACATTTGCCCACTGCACACTTAATGTTTACGTTTCGATTTGTTGTTTTATTTCTTCACAAATCTGACAAAGTGATTTCAGCTGTAGGGTTGCCAACTCACTGCAATATGTACATTTTTCACATGAAATCTTAGCATTGTCAACTAAAAGTAGGCAGACATAGAGCTGGCAACCCACTTCTTTTTGATGTTTGTCACCAACTACGTCACCTAACGGCAATTTTTGCTGATGGCGTAACCTTATATTTATAAACCTTGGGTCTATTGGTGTAGCGTCTTCACTGTGGTATTCAATCTTTGGTATCGTTCATAGGACATCATTATTATTATTGTTTGTTTTCCTTTGACTTTTTTAATAAATTAATCTCTCGCTCTCATTAATGGTTTTTGTTGTTGTTATAATTCATATACATACGTATGTATGTATGTATGCGTGGATGTATGGGTTTCTTTGGTATTTTTTTTAAAGCTATATTAAACAATATACATAGTATGTATGTATGTAGTGTTAATAATTGTTTTATTTTTTGCTTAATTATGTCTGTCTATGCTTTTTGTTTTTTGCTATACTTAGTGGCATGGTATGTTTGAAGCAGTTATCGTTTTAAGGTATTATTTTCTTCTGCAAAAAAAAATAAAAAAATATTTATTTCTTAATTTGGTTACTCTTTTTTTTCTTTGTGGCTAAACGGGAATTTGCAAATACATACTATATGCGTATATTAATACATACATACATATAAGTACATATAATTTTTCAGAATAATTCATATACACTATATATTTTTTTCAAGTATTTAATCATATTCATTTCTGGGGGTATATGACGGTAATTATTTTAACTCATTTTCATACAAATATTATTTTTTGTGTTTTTTTCATCTAAAATTTTAAAACCTATTATTTAACTGTACTGAGATACCCTACATCATAGTGCGATCTTAGCCAGTAGATGGGAGTTGTATGTGCATGTGATGGTTTGGAGAACTGTTGAGTTTTGTGGAAGTCGGAACAGTTTTAGGAAATCGAATTGGACCTTTAAAGAAACTACTGAAGCGGATCGAAGTGTTGATTCAGCACAGGTTATCTACTAAATTTAACACGTTTATAACGAACGGCTTTGTGCGGTCCCAGTGATTTTGCCTCTATTCGTCATTAAAATTATTATGGCTAAAATGAATTATGGATATAACATACTTCTATTATTCGAACATATTCGAAAACCCCTTTTTCGAAATTTCACCTAATTTTGTACGTTTTTTTACATATTTGAGAGAGAATAGAAAATATTTAATTAAAAGAAAACTGTGGGAAAAACCAAAATAAAATTTATTTTTGAAATTGAAAAGAAAACAACAAATTTGTAACATTTTTCAATTTTTTTTATAAAGAAGCAAAATATACGATCCCTTCAAGTTCGCTTTAACCGTGTTCGACTGTAAAGTATACTGTATTGTATAGATTTCATAACATTTTTTCTTGGCCCTCAACTTGCTCAAAGTGTGTTTCGTTTGATATCAGCAAGAAATTACTCGTACTATACGGACAAATGGATACATCAGGGATGCAAATTTGAGTACTTATACATTTTCGGAATCGAATCCGCGGCTAATGTGTAAATTTTGATACATTTTATGAATGTTTCAATCTGTGGCTTTTTATACCCTACACCATACTGTGGTACAAAGTTTTATGACTTAGAACTTATGTTTGTAACACCGTTCAGATCATAAAATCGGACATTAAGCGTTACAAGCAACCAATACATATTTCGGGTTCAACCTATTAGTGACCAATAATTAACTCTTCTACTAGTGGATAGTATCGCTCCATGTTTTCAAATAACCCTAATGCTTTTATGCTCTAAGCCCCACACAATGGTCCTTCTCAAGTTGAAGTTCTACCGCTCTAAAAGTCAAAATTTATATCGTGCTTGGATTTAGTTTATGCTTGACCACATACTATATCTCTTGATATAAACCCCCTAAGAATAGGGGGTTAAGTGGGAATTTAGGACCAGGAACAGTTATCCTGGTAAAATTGGACTATATCGTTATATGTGTCACTTACAGCAAATGTTCCTTCTGTTCCTCCTTCTATAAAGTCTGACCTTGCTCAAAATACTAACAGGGGTGCAAATCTTCTGACTTTAAGAGTGACCCCACACCACTCTTAAAGTCAGAAGACTTCTTTTTTTTGTTTCAATAAAATTGATTTTGAAAAGCAACATCTAATCTTTGGTTTTGGTACTGCTGGGATAGAAAAAGTAAGTTTTCAAAAAGTCCCCGATGTACATTAGAGTCCCTCGATTTGAGTAGAGTCAAAATAAGTTTCAAATGTACCCCTTTAGAGATGATGATTGATAAGTTTCAAAGTGAATCCCAAAATATTTTCTCTCTACGTAGCTGTCTGTACTTCGAAGAAGTACGAAGAGCAACGCAACGGTCTGGGCGTTAAATCTGTAACACGCTTCGGTAATTAGTCGTTTTCTATTTATGGTAACTAGCTTTGTTAACTATAAGTAGTTTGTTTCCAATATGGCAATCTGGCAACATTGGAGAAAATAATGTTGCCTTCTATACACCACAGAACAATAAGGTTGATCGGCGAATTCGTAAACAGCTGATAAAAGAAAAATTAAAAATTGTAATAAAACAATCAATGAAGTATAATAAATCAATTAATTGCTACACTTATGTTTTCTGAAAATGTGTAAAGCAGTTTTAAACTTTAAGTTAAACATGATTTTTTTTGTTTTTTACATTTATTCGGTCTTTTATCTTTATTATGACTTGAAGAGTTTTTATTTTTGTTCGAGACCTTTGTTGTTTCTTTTTCAGCATCAACATAAAAATTGGTGGAATGTATTGACTAGGTTGCCAGGCAGACTGTACTGCTGTTTCTTCCCATCTAGTGCTGATAACCCCATGCGCTTTCGCCGATGAGACCTCTTCTTGTTTGATTAGATTTTAGCAGCGTTGGGGGTGCGTCTTGTTTGTCTTATTGTTGTTTTGTTTGGTAAATAAGTAAGTTCCATACAAATACTAGTTAAATAATCTGAAACGAACAATCGGATTTGATAACGATAGTAAGAAATCCCTTTAAAAGTAGTGATTTCTCTAGAGGTTTACCCTATCCTTGTTTGGGGAAAATGTGTACCTCTAACTATATATCAACGAAACCGAAAAATCCCAATTCAGGATATATTTGGTTTTTTTTTTTAAATTATTTTGATGGAAACTATGGGGTTAAGCCCCTTTTCAAACCACTTAACTCCAAACCTGACACTCACACACACACACACACACACACATATCTTTCCGTTGATGACAATTAAAATCCAATAACAAGTATCGATTTTCGTTCGTGTTGTTGTAATTCTCCATTTCGATGTATTCTTATATTTGAAGCAGTAGTTCCACTATCGTAATATTTAAAATTCAAATATGATACTCATATTTTAATAATTTCTAAGTAATGAAACCGATTTATATTAAATTATTTATGGGGGTTCCGTTTCGATTTGCAAATGTAGAAAAGTTTAAATTTATTTTGTTTCCAGTTGTAGTGAAGTTAGCTGCACAAAAGTGTAACGTCTTAAAACAGTTTACAAATGTCTTTGTAATTACTTCTTTATAAAAGAAAACAAACAATTGTCATGTCCTTAAAGTGTAGTCTTGAAACAGCTATTTTCATTGTGCGCATTTTGATTGCATGGCCGTTTTTGGGGGAGAATTTTAGCCCATGTCATCGATACAAATCACTTGGACTTAAGCTTAAAACTGAGCTCCAAGTTAACCATATGGATTAATAGTCATCATCAAGTATTTTTTGTTATTTTTTTATACTTCTATTAACTTTCAGTTAATGTAGGGTATATCGTTGATCGACAGATAATTTCTATAAAATCTTAATATAGAATTATTTTTCTTATACAGTGCAGCAAAATCATTGAGACCAGAATTTCAGAAGGAATACGACTAAATGTCACTTTGCGATAACAGAGGATAAATGTGAACAAAACAACAAAAATTTAGTGTTGCAGCCTTTTGGATTATTTGGACATATTTCAGATTAGCGACTTTTGCAAAATCATTGGGTGAATCATTTGGACATGGGTGAGGTTGATATCTGAATTCTCAGGAGTCAATTGATGTGATGTGCCCCCTTCAACACACAAAAATTGAACTCTAAAGGTCATATTTTTAGCTACGTAAAAATTTCACTAAAATCTCGATGAAATAGAAACGGAAACCGAATAGAGGCGCATTTTTGCATAGAAAAACCACAAAGCGTAGAGCAGAAACCGTCGCTAAAAAATTCCAGATGTTTATAGTTTTACCAAACTATATCAGGTTTTTTGTTTCTAAAGCTTAGGGGGAAGTATAATAGACCTTTTAATAGCAATGCTGATCGACTCAATATATATGAATCAATTTTAGCAGGTCCGTTTGTTTATCTTTTCTTAATCAATGTGCGGGTCGCGTTGAAGCGCTCCAGGACCGTTCCAGCCGCATAAGTCGAAATTAGTCCATGTTCTGATATAGCCCTCACACAAGTCTAAAACCCCTCTTTGTGTTCAACTGACCTTAATGCGGTCAGTAAGCCCAGGCTTAAGTTCGGGTAAAAGTATTTAATATTTTTCGGCAGCGGGTTTCCACCTGGCGACAATGCGAGTAAGAGATTTAAAACCTACCAAAAAAACATAGTTAAAAAAAATAGAGTTTTAGCGTTTTATATTCTTTTATACACTAAAAAAATGTAGATACGTATTAAATTAAATTACGTATTAATTTGCTAACCCTTATGTATCAACACTTACATGTATATAAGGGCGTGACACCGTCCATTTAATTCTAAACTTTTTAGGAACATATCACATGAACAAGTGTGCCATTTCAACTGGGTGCAGGCAATATTTTTAAAATGTTGCACCATTAGAAGGTAAACTTTTTTTAGAACGAAGTAACCACTTGTTTTAACAGAGAACGATTATCATCTTTCCGTTTTTTTCTATAGAAAATGCTTGGCACATAATGCTGAAGTCGCCAGAACGCTACGCGAAATATAATGAGAGATGAACAACAATCTTGACCTGGTTATTGTTTTAATTAGAACAGATTTTGACAAAATGAACGAATCCAATCGTTTGATTTTGCCACACTGTTATTTACAAATTAATAAATATTATTTTTTTTTAGTTTTGCTTGTTTTTTTTGTTTTTTTTTGTTATCATATAGTTTATAGATTTCTCCATAGAGGGCGCCGTTTCATTGTATTTTGTAGCGTGTATGCACTTGTTTCTTTAAGCTTTTGGTTTTAAAGAGCTTTAAGCTCGTTCTTTTTATTACAAACTCGTGGAGTTTTGCATTTATGGTTACATTATTTGTATTGTATTTTCAAGAAACTAATCAATTTTTTTTATAATATTTGCCCTTTATTCTTAAGTAACCAAAATATATTTCATTTCATATTTTTTTTTTTGTCTGCAGATTTTTCTTCGGGTTTTCCTTGTTATGGTTTTTTTTATAGAAATTTCATATTAAAAATGTTTATATAAATCTAAATATCGTATGTTTAATTAATGTTGTTCTATTTGTTATTTTGTGCTTTATTCATTTTTGTTTTGTTAATCTTTTTCATTTAATTTTTAAATTATTCTATTTTTGTCGATTATTGTTATAGTGATAGGTATACAATTAACATATCGAGCCATAAGCGCTAACCTATCGTAAGTCAAATTTTTGGAAAAAAAATTTTATTGCTGAAAAATAATCGTTAGGACAAGCCTCATCGTTTTGTATTTTTAAAATGACAAAATTGTTAGTAAAACATCAAAAAAAAAGCTTTTGCATTTTATCGTAAATGATTGTTTAAATTTTATTGTGTAGCAATTTTATCGTAAGTCACACATCAAATTGCTGCAGCAATCGCAAATGTGTTCAGATTTTTTTTTTTGTTTTTTGATACAGTTATATGAGTAGGTAGAAATCTTAAATTTTTGCATTAAAACATTTGCATTTTTAATAAAGTTGTTTGAAATAAATAATAAAAACCGTCTCCTGTAAAATTTGCATTTTTTCACTTACGATAGGTTAGCGCTTATGGCTCGATATGTATGTATGAGTTTGCTTAGTTATGATTACCATGCTATTGTTTTGTTTATGGTTGGTTTTTGTTAAACATTCAGTGTTACCCTTTGTTTAAATATTTTCAAAATGACAAAATTTTATAGCACACAGTGTTTCGAGATTGTATTCAACTGCCCGTAATGAAGTGAAGTTTTTCGAACGTTACAAGTACTTTTCTTTTATTTCCTTATATGTAAACAACAAGCGATTGAAACGAATTAGTGTGTTTAAAGTAATGGGTTCATAAACACTCTAAATATTTGTTTAAATTTGGAAAGGCCACCCCAAAACTCCGAGGGTGTTACAATCCGTAGAATCTAGTGGCACACTTCGTTTAGAAAGATCATTTCAAAAAAAGAAGGTTTGCATTTTAAAGTTTGTATTGTCTGAAACTTCAGAATAAAATATCTCCTTATCTGAACCTAATATTTCCAAAACTAAGTACACCAATAGATTCTAAGATCTAAAATTTAGTTTACGGAATTGGTCAATGAGATAACACGATACATCTCTTAAGATTCCGGTATCGAGCAATAAACTTATTAAAATAATCTAAAGTTCTCGATACCATAATATTTCGGTATCGAATTACCAGTATACGGGTAATTTAATCGAAAGATTGGTAATATTAACAGTGCGCAATAGCAAGTTTTAAGGAGTGGTAAAAAATATTGACTAATTTTTTCAATTCCAATCAATTATTTCAACGATTTTTTAAAAAATTATTTTATTCGATTTCGCCAATGGAGTCCTTGTACTCGACACTTAAAAGATACGGATACCTGAAAATATTATTAATTTTACCAATAGCGCTCCGTAATCCAAACAAATATTGGGATAATTTAAATTGTTAAATTATTAAACATTTGTCAAAATATTTTGAATTGATTTGATTTTGAAGATACCATCTTAAATCACTGTGTAAAATAAACATTGCATTATTGCGTGATTATACCTGTTTTTGTGCAAACCTTTTCAAAATTTAGCATGTTTTCATTTCCCTATAACAAGTTTACATCTTTGTTGTATTTTTGGTTTCGAATATTTTTATTGATGCATATCCATCTATGAATACCCGAAAATCATGGTCAGCAAAGGTAGAAGTCTTGCTACAGTTGAGTTTAGGTTAACCCCAGTCTGGTAACGATATAAAAGTCGTGAGTGTAAGACAACTTAAAAATTATGGCTCAGGAACTTACTTGGGCTTGGGGATATTCCTAAACATTTTCTGTAGGACTTCAATTAAAAGTTCTATGTATGTCAATGCCAGTATGGTCGGCGCGTTAGCTATAGTGCAGTTGTCTGGTATAATATGTTTCAATTTTTCTAAATAATTTAAATTTACTATTAAATCTCGGCATAAGTATAATGAATATTTTTAGATCAGAGAAAATGTTTTGTCCTCTAGATTGAGCCACAAGTATAAAATCAGAGTAAAAATAAAATTTCTTGTTATATTTAATAGAAGTTAAGGATTGCGTGTTCTAATTAAAACTAAATGTTAAGTAGGGAACGTTAAGGGGGGACTTTCACAGCAATGTTCGAGTATAGTCCAAAGGGGGATTGTGCATAATCAGTCCAAGGAAAGACATGCAAGAGTTCCAATACCACCGGGATCCCAACCATCGACTTCCATCGAATCGGCGACGATTTGGAGGACCTTTGAGACTATGTGGTACTTTTGTACCACATAGTCTCGAGAATGCAAAGAACCGGAGCAAGACTAAGCTGAAGCCTGAAGCAACAAATCAGAATACCTCAACTCGAGTATCAGTTAGATCCTAAAACTCGATTTCGACATAATTCTAATGAAATTTTTATTTTGCCAAATTTATCGTTAAAGACGATCGGTCATTACTTGATTGTTAACACGATTTTTAAAAGGGGGAATCGCATTGCCCTCTTTCAGCCTGGGTGTGTTTCATTCAACATAGAATGTTCCAATTATCATCGTGATTAAGATGGGATATGGTTTTTCTAACCACAGGGTTGTATGGGCGGTTCTTCATTCATCTTTTTCCAATTTTCCAATCTTTTTCAATACCATAACATAGTCTTTACAAATAATCTTGTAATTGATTCCATTCTGTTAACATTTTTTACCGATCAGTTTTTTACTTTAACGATATATGCTATTTTAAAAGAGGGTGTGGCACCAGGTTCCAATACGTCACAACTTCAACAATATAATATGACCTAAATTATGTACAAAGCGTTCAATCCGTTTTAGAATTACAACATTTTTAGTAAAGCCCAACAATGCATTTTTGGCCATTTTAATTTTTTAGTTCCACAAAAAAGGAAAAAAGATAGCAGACATTTATACGATTATACTTATAAAGAAGCGTTTTATAATATTTTTTAGGAACAAAATCGGTCCATATTATCATATAGCCTCAGGACCCCTTGCAACTTGAGAACCTGGAACTATTGACACCATTTTAATGCCGTTTTGTTCAAATTTAGCCTATGAACAACATACGAGGGTTGCTATAGATATTTCTGGCCTAGGCAACACTTAGTGTTGACTGGCGCCATCTGACATTTTCATCGGAAAGTTTGGCATTTTTTAGCATAAACGTACTCGGAACGTTTTGACGTACGTTCATCATTTGTGCTGTTTACAATAACTTGAAAAACATCTTCGTGCGATCATTTTTCACAACTTTCACGACAAGAGTGCATCGATGAATTCAAACCTTGTATGGCGATGAAGCACAATCCTATAGCACTGTGAAAAACTGCTTAAATGAATTCAATCGTGGCCGACGCTCGCTCAAAACGAAGTTCGTGAAGGTGGTCCAAACATTGATGCCGTGCGTGAACTGATAATGCAAGATCGTCATGTGACGTACCATGAGATAGAGGCATCCTTGGGCATTTCTTTCACCAGCATACATTCGATATTGCATGAACATCTGGCCGCAAAAAAGGTTTGTTCTCGTTAGATCCCGCACAATTTGACAATCGCTCAAAAAAAGGCTCCTGTCGATTGGTGCAAAGTAATTTTGAAAAAATACGATCACGGTACTTCAAAAGACGTTTATAAGAGCGTCACAGGTGGATCTATGCGTATGAGCCCGAAACAAAACAGCAATCGCCTTTTTGACTGGCCTAAACGTCGAACTGATGGGCCATACGCCGTACAGCCCTGACTTGGCCCCCAATCACTTCTTTTTATTCCCACACATCAAGAAAAAAGTGCGTTGTCAACGATTTTCGTCGCCAGAAGATACTTTTGAAGCGTTCAAAAACCATCTTTTGGAGGTGTCTCAATCGGAGTGCAAAAAGTGCTTCGACAATTGGTTTGAGTGCATGCAAAGGTGTAAATCATGTTGGAGAATACCATTTTTGATGATAAATATTCGCATTTTCATTATTAGGCCAGAAATATATATAGCAGCCCTCGTAAAACTGGTGAAATTGGTCCAGGTTTTCATTAGCTCCATACAAAGGCATCTCCCAATTTGAGTTCCCGACCATAACAGTCCAAGTTTTCGAAAAGCCTCTAGACATGGGTTCATCCCGCCTTGTTGCTTCCGATATACAAAGGCGATGAATTTTTCGTATACCAGAGTGCTGCTATTATTTGTTTACTTGCTACATTAACTACATTCATTACTGTATTCCATGTTTTGGACGTAAATTCTTTATAAATTCCATAAAGTGCGCATGGGCCTCAATGTCTTAGAAATGGTAGAAAATATCGTATTCGTCCAACGTCTTGTCGTATTACAATAAGGCCCAAAAACTCTATAATTGTTGACAAACTCGTAAAGTTTTACTAAATCATATTGTTCGTGTTGCATTCAATATATTTCCGTTTCCGTTATGGGCATAATTACATTACAGCACATACTTGTATGACCAAATATCCACTTAAATGTATGCGTATACATACATACATATACCGACCATGATTTACGCGTATACATTTAGTATTAATGTGTTATAATTATGTCTTATGTACTAGAATATGTACGTACTTATGCTTGCAATTTGTTATATTTATTCTATATACTTATATACATACATACCTACAGAAATACTTGCATGTACATTAGAGCGACTCCGTTGGTATGAAGCAAAAAAAGTTTCCTCACTGTTAGCTGACTTTTATAAAATTATAAAATTGGTTTTCATTGATTATTCCAAACTTAGGCAATAAAGTGTCATTCTTTTTGAATGGACCAAATGCACTTTTCAATTTTGTTTTTCCATGAAATATTATTATGCTTAATTTTGCTTATTTTTGGATAATGTTTTTTGAACAGCTTTTTTGTACCTACCCATTCGTACACGCAGCAATATGTTTTGCGGAAGCAACCGTAGTTTGTGCCAACCTTTGCGTTATGATACCTTTTACGAGACTCCAAAACCCATATTTTGCCTGACGCTGCCCATTCTGCAATTCTGGTACGCATTTTAATCTTCTTAATATGGGCTTCTGGTACCACTGGTATGGCTTTCTGGTATCACTTCAGTCAATTTCCCACTGTATTTTATGCGTTAGCTAATCTTAGTCAAAGCAAGACAACAGTCGTTTAGTTCGGTCGGGTCCGTTCAAATATTCCCTCCGTCGTTCAGAAAATACTCAATAATGTGTACCTTTTCCCAAATACCTTTATCCCTTAACGAGAACTTTAGTTTCCCCTTTGGCCGATTTCGTTTATTTTCAATCTAATACGATGTCATATCAATAATTCCGTGACTATTCGAATAAAACAATTTTTTTTTGAAAAAAAAAAAATCAACAAAATCTCCTTTTAGCTCAATACACTCCCTCCAATGTTTCTCCAATTTCTGTATCCCTTAGGATTTTTCGAGGTCCATAATAGGCACTTGTTTGATCAATAATTTCATCGGTGGAGCTGAATCTCTTCCCACAGAGAATTTTTTTAGGTTTGGAAATAGGAAATAATCACTGGGGGCTTAGTCCGGAGAATATGGCGGATGAAGTACCAATTCGTAACCAAATTTTTAACCCAATTCATGCAATTTTGCTTGAGACGTATGCCCACGCGCATGATCAAGGTGAAAAAGAACTTTTTCTTGGCCATATTAGGTGTTTTTTTCAAATCCTCGTTAATTCGGTCCAATAAGTTGGCAAAATATTCGCCGTTTGTGTTTTTCCCTTTTGATGGTAATCGATTTGTATTACCCGCGTACATCCCAAAAAACTGTTGCCATCACCTTATTGACCGACAAAATCACCTTGGCCTTCTTTGGAGCCGGTTCACCCGGAGACACGTATTGTTTTGAATGCTGCTTGGTCTCGAAAGTGTTGTAATAAATCCTTGTCTCATCCACAGTTACAAAAAGCCAAAAAACTCATTCGAATTGCGGTCAAACAACCCCAAACACTCATTTGAAGTTGTCACACTATTACGTTTATGGTGAATTGAGAACAAACGCGGCACACATCTTGAAGACAGCTTTCTTAAACCCAACTGATCATGTAAAATCGTAACCACACAGCCATAAGAAAAGCGTATGACATCGACAATCTATGGAGCAGTGTTGTCCACTTCCCACTACGAGGTAAGTTGGAAAAGTCACGGAATTATTAATATGACCCCATATTAGTTGGAGTTTTGGCTGAGTTTAGGTTCAGATTTGTGGACCCAAAGACGGTGGTATATATGGCCATATAACTAATACAAATTAAAGCCGATTTCACTTCGGATCTATAAAAGATTTTTTTTGAACGTTTGGTTGAGAGTGGGGATAAGATCGGACTATTCATTTGCAACACCACAAAGTATTGATCGAAGACTCTATAAAGTATATGTGTTATTGATCGTCGTAAAATTCTAAGATGATTTAGCCATGTCCGACCTCCATCCGTGTGGCTGTAATAAGCACGATAGCGGTAAACGAGTCAACCTAGGATCCCAAAGTTTTGCATGATGATGGCTTATGGTCATAAGCTGTTTGGAATTGTTAATAAGCGAAATCGTGGGGGGGGGGGAAAGTTTCCCTTTAAGGGACTGAAGGTACCTCGTTAAAAAGTATAGTTTTTTGAGTATTTCCTAACAAATCATAACTTTTTGTAAAGGGACAATGGTTAAAATGGGTTTAAATGGTACGTACTAAATATCTCAAAAAAGAGCGTAGCTGCTGAACGTCTCGGCTCATGTAGCCCAAAAACGTATGAAAACGGGCGATCAATTTGCCACGAATCCAATTAAAGAGCAACTTTGATGTTGTGGCCCAGATAAAGGACGGATGCATAGGCCGAAAAGGCCCAAAAAACCGACCATTTGTATGGATGGTGGAGGAGCCCTAAAATCTAAATTTTGAAAAAAAAATGTTGGGTAATCTCTTAAACCCAATTAAAAGTTCAGAAGATAGCTAATCCATTTTTTATTTAATATACTCGTTTTAGGGTTAAACAAAACAAATTTTCTTTTCTACCGGTTTTTTTTTGTGAGTCGCTCTAATGTACAATACATATGTATGTATGCAGTGGTTATTAGTAATAAATAATTTGTTATATAATAGTTTAGTATGTTTTATTTTTATTGTATATATTTTATATGTATGTAAGTAGAATTATTGCTTTGATATTAAAAAAAATCATTACAAATTTCTTTCTTTTTGATTTGGTTTTTTTTTACTTTTTGTATGTTTGTATGTATATAAATTTGTTTAGAAATATTACAATACAAAAATTTGTTTTCTTTGTTGTTTCTTCCTCGGTTTCCCCTACACCATTTCGGTTCATGTTTGTATTGTTTTAGGTTTAGTTCTAATATAAATCTTCTTTGTTTTAGTAAAGGTACTTAATTTTTGTTTACTTTTGTGTGTGTGCGTGTGTGCGACGATTTACTTAATTCTTTTTTATACTTATAGAATCGGTGTTGTTGTTGTCATTGGGTTCTTAACACTCACACACGAACACGCACTTAACGCGCCTACACAAACTGGACAGAAAGCGTCATCATGGACCCGTTTCATAAAAAAGAGACTACTTCTTCCTTGTCTTCAAATGTTCCAGCAAGTCAATAAAAATAAATTTGAATCCAAACCGAAGTTTTAAAATGTTTCCCTATATTAGATTATTTTTTTTTTTGTATCTGTCTGTCTGTTTTTGGCGGGCGGGCGCCTTTAAAAACCTTTCAACTGCTTTTGTTTTCTTTGTCTTTGTGTTTGTTTAAAACATTTAATCTAAACACTTTCATATAAAAAGCTGTATTATTCTTAAGATTTTAAATTTTCTATCGTTCGGTACAAAATAAATAATAAAATTCTAGCAAACAGTTAACATTAATATGTTTGTATGTATGTAGTTATGTATTATATTTAAATATTTCTTTAAATATATTTTCATATTTTCTTAGGTTTTTACTTTTTCTCATAAAAACAGTAGGTGTTTCCTGCCCTTAACTTACAACGAAAAAAAAATCGGAAACCGAAAAGACAACAAACGAAAACTGAAAGTTTTTCCATGCTCTTTCAAAATATCACTGTATTTTATATTTGTTTCAAAAAGGAATTTGTTTGCATTTTATTTTTTAGTTTTTTTTTAAGAAAACGTACAATTTGATTGTTTTGTTTTTTTCTTCTTATCTTATTGTGCCTAGCTTCATGGCGGTCTTCCTACTTACCCGCCATGACTTCCGGTTCCTTTATGATGACGATCAAACGATCCGAGTAGTATTTGTATCTGTTATTTTTGTTATTGTGTTGCCTGACTTTTAAGGATATGTTCTTGTGCTCTTCATAACTATGTGCTATTCTAGTTGAATGTATGTGTGTATGTATGTTTGTATTATGACTGCATATCATCGTTAGTACTCGTTTGTACTATGCACGAGTAACTCAATTCGCCGGTTGCCGCACAACTTCGTGATGATTTACTCGTAAATTTCAATATTACGCCGGGGTGAACTAAAACTGCCGCTGCTCAGCTGTGAATCGGTTTTCTTCAGAATCGAAACATGGTGACCAGTGCCATCTCCAGACCGGCTAGAGCATCCAATTATCGAATCCTGTTTATTTAGTAAACCTCGTCGTTGATCGGCAAACGATATAACGGAATCTTGTTTCACCAACTGATGACGACGGGGTTCTAAAAAAGACAATTAAAATATTGTGAAATATTGAAACAAACAGTTAATAGTTTAAATTGAACCAGTAACAAAGTCGGCAAGTACGGCTCAGGCCGAATCGTATCTACCCTCCAGGAAATATACCCTGCACATCCAGAAGTGACTTTAGATTTTTGACTAGTTTGAGTGAGTTATAATGAATTGTACCCTCAATCTCAACTCATATGTGCTTATTTACTATACTATGGTCGTTCTGACCATACGGGCGTGCGTGGACCCCTTCTGAATACATACATAGGTCCGAGCACAAAAGGTCTACCAGTCATAACTATTTTTGAGTTGCTAAGTGCGTCCTCCATGGTTCCTTCTACCTCACCTTTTAGTCTCTTTAGAGAAAAGTTTTTCCCCACGGATAGTTCCAAACAGCATCGTGCAATTTGGGGTCCTAGCATGCGAGTGCATATCAATAATTCCGTGACTTTTTCAACTTCCCTCGTACTAATATAAAATGCAACACAGCTCCCATCAAGTACCATCTCTTAATTGACTTCTGTCAAATGTTGAGAGAGTTCCGTCATTTAGTTTGTGTTTTACAGCTGTTCAAAACATACAACCTTGTGGATTTTGGTAAAAATGGAAAAGTTTAAGAAAGCAGTCTGCAAGATTGGTGTCGCGTTGGTTCTCAATTAACCATAAACGTAACAACGTGTGACAACTTCAAAGGATTGTTTGGAGTTGTTTAACCGCAATTCGTATGAGTTTTTGCGGCGTTTTGTAACTGTGGATGAAACAAGACCAAGCAGCAATCTAAACAATAGGTTTCTCCGGGTGAACCGGCTCCGAAGAAGTCCAAGGTGACTTTGTCGGCCAATAAGGTGATGGCAACAGTTTTTTGGGATACACATCGATTTCCTTCAAAAGGGAAAAACATAAACGGCGAATATTATGCCAACTTATTGGACCGATTTAACGAGGATTTAAAAAAACGACTCCATATGGGCAAGAAAAATGTTATTTTTTATCAAGATAATGCACGGGTGCACACGTGTACAGTTTTAGTGGTAAAATTGCAAGAATTGGGTTACGAATGAGTACCTCATCCGTCATATTATCCGGATTTAGCCCTCAGTGACTATTTTCTATTTCCAAACCTAAAGAAATGGCTCGGTGGAAAGTGATTCAGCTCCATTGATGAAATTATTGATGAAACATATACCTATTTTATGGACCTCGAAAAATCCTATTTTTTTGGAAGGGAAACAAAATTTGGAGAAACGTTGGACGAAGTGTGTTGAGCTAAAAGGAGATTATGCTGAAAAATATTTTTTTGTGCAAAAAAACTGCGATGGTGTCTTAAACTCTAATATAGGGATTTCGATGGTACGTTCTTCGTGCAAAGCTTCTAGATTCGGCAAATGGCTGCCTCATAATATCCAACATACTCGGGGGAGTTCCGCAAAACTCCCGCCTAAATTCCCTCTGCACAATAATTCAGGCCGGCACAGCATGGTACCGCTGCACTATCCAAATCCTCTTTTCGGTATCTAAAAATTATAACCTTCCAAATAAAATAAAGAATAAGCCGATTACTGGGTCCATAAAAACACAATAAAAAGGAAAAGATATGAAAATTGTCACTTCCTTTATATTGACGATCAACGCAAACTACGCATTTAATGAACATTTTTGACGACTATGCGCCTTAAATTGGAAAGGTGCATCTACTGTCGGATTTGATTGAAAAATACAAGTCCGAGCTTACCGCCATTCAGGTAGTATGATTGAGATTACAAGTCGTATCTAAACGAATAAAGGACGTTTTGCCAGATTTGTCAGCGTTGCCGATATGCTGGCTAAGCTCGCCGGATTGTGTGTGGTTCTTGCTGGTCACTCTGGACATATTGATGTTGGCAAAAACTAAATCATATTGGGCTTAAAAGAAAGGAAAAATCCAAAAAATACAAAGGTACCCGATACAAGTCCCCTGGAATCTACCACGCAACAAAAAAAGCGGAATAAGAACGCACTCACATTCACTAAGATGCGTTCATACGATGTACTCTTGGTATAGCTGTAGATGGGAATAATTTTCAATGTGGATTAAAACCAGCTATAAGGCACAATTAGAGTTTTTCTCATGGAAAATATTTCCGACATAATGTAGACAATATGTTTGCACCATTCGGCTATCTACACCCGGGACATCGCCACAGTTTCAAAAATCAACAGTTGATGTACTTCCTTTACCTGGCCTTTGATCGACGAACGATATCACAGAGTCCTGTTTAACGAACTTCTGCCTCTTGTGCTCCAACAGGGAGCCTGCGACGGGCGAGCTGCCATTCTCATTCGCTCGTGTCATCGTGTTGCGACGTGAATCGACCGATATGGAATCCTGTGTTGAAAAAGAATCTTGAAGATTGTGACCAGCACGTTTATTCTCCAAATAGTAGGATACCACGGAATCCTGTTTCGACAACGACACCTTCGAGCCATTACTATCCTGCTGGCACAACAGACGCCGTGAGCCATCGCTCGAAGCACTCTCCTGCTTAATCAAATACTGACGCGATCCATGCGAGTCCTGCTTCAGCAGCATTTGCTGTGACAAGTTGCTATCCTGTTTGCACATCAAATTGTGGCGGCGCAAGGAGTTGTGCTCGTATATGTACGAAACGGCATTGGTCTTTCGCAAGCCTGGACTGCTGGGACTTTTGCGCGAGCCATGCTGATAATGTGACGACTTGCGGCGGCTGGTGCTGGTGGTCGACGATGCTATGGCCACATTGTCGTAGTATCTGAAAGAACACAAGAAATGGGAAGAGCAGAACAAAACAATGTTTAGTGTTGACGGCCTTGGGTCGCTTGGAATGAACTTGAAAGTTGGTGGTGCACAGAGAACCTCTGGTTTTGTTCTCGAGCACAAACACTCACCTCAAGCGGCCGCAACAGGACCGTGACTTGATTATGGCGGCAAAACCTCGTCTGTATTTCTTGTTGAAGAACGCATAGAGTATAGGATTGATGCACGAGTTGGACGAGCCCAGCCACTGAGCGAACGGAGTAACCTTGTTCAAGACTTCACTCTCCTCCATGGAAATCTCTCCGCCTATACATAAGAGAATATGCATGTGTGTGTGTAGATGGGCGTGTATGCGTGTGTGTGAGTGAATGTTGTGTGAAAATGTGTACGATTGACATTGAAAAGACAAATACACCGCCACACAGACATGAACATTAGTTTTATTAATACACTCGAAGAAAATGGGTAGACAATAATTTAAAGCACATTAAGTATGGGCAGAGATGTAAGGGTCAAGATGTTTGGGACTGGTTTGTCGTACTTATTTTTAATTTTTGTGGGGCTTAAAATGGTTTAGTCTGACATTTCTAAAGAATTTTAAGAGCACTGAACTTCCTGAAGTTTAAATATTTTGATGTTCTGAATTTAATGTGTTTCCTAATTTGAACTTTAAGAAAAGGGTTAAATTCTCACATAAGAGATCATTTCACTTTATAACCTACACCACACTGTGTAACATGACTTAGAGCTGATTTGTATAACACCTAAATTTAAAATCACGATCAGATTCCATTGAACTTTATCATTCCATATGTCCGTTCGTCTGTCTATCTACAGTTTCAATAAAAGTACAGGTCACAATTATTAAATAATTTCGATGAAAATTTATCAAGTTTTGGCCAAGGACGAACCCTATTGCAATCGGTCCACATTGTTACATGTTTTGATAGTATGTATAGACACTTCCTGCTTTTTGAACCTACTGCCAAATCTGATAAATCTTTAGTTTCAAACATTGATACTCCACTTTAATGTGTCGTAAGTTTCAAACAGAGGCGTTGAATCTTCTGAATCTTAGTATCTCGTTGAAGGCCATGTCCGACTTTTTCCTGTTTACGTGTTTAAAAATTAAAAGTTAATTGCTTTTAACGTCAGTACTGATTTCTCTTAAATCACATCGAGGTCAAGTCAAAAGCTTTTTGGCACGAAATGTATAGATGGGGTCCCTTACGATGATTATGCTATAAATTCCAGAATATCGCAGGACGTTGTTCCTTTTCCTACTTTTTCTCTTTCTGTAACTATTAGCAATACCTTTTTGGGTCTGACCCTATATGTTTATTTGCAGATAGCAGCAGCATATTTTACTCGTATTCGTGCTTCACTCTTATATGAGTGCTACGACCAACATGGACCTTGAGAAGGTCTTAGAGTAAAGTCTGTCAATTGGATCGAGTTTAATGCTGACAAGACCCAATGTTGTTTGTTAAGCCATAAATAATCCATGGTCTTAGCAATAGCGAAACTCTCGATGAATTCGTGTTATGGCCTTGAGAACATAGTTTGATATGTGCAGGAATAATCTCTGAAGAGTTGAAATAAACACTTAGAGCGCTGCAAGAAATACTTCCCTCCGTCTAATCTCGTTTACATCTACGTCAACAACACACGTGGGCGGGTACTTTAAGGTCCTCTTAAGGTTATTTCGTACTGTTTCCTGGGAGGGTGCAGAGACTTATCGGACATACAGAAGTAACTTTAAGTACAAATCATTGCTTTTTTTGCATTGAACATTATCCCGCCGCTTTTCCATTTCAAAATTGTCTACTAATAGGAGACAAAGAGTATATATTTTAATTTCCTAATATGACTAAAGCTCTCTCTCTCTCTCTCTCTTTTAGAAGGCGGTCGTTAAATATGTGTATAAAAGTGTTGTTTGCCATATCGGAAGCGCCATCCCAGTAGGTTAGCCTATACGACTCTGATATTTATACTCGTAGTTCAAAAGGCCAAACTACTGCTGGTTTTACTCTGGTGCATCCTCGAGCCGTATAGGCAAACGCACACCTCACTCCCATACTCTTGACGGACAGTCCTAATGAAGACGGTGCCTCAAGGGGTTACTAAGTCACTACCCGCGGATCGCAACTATTATACAAACGGTGCAAGAAGTAATAACCCCGGCATTGGCGGCAAGTGGGGCTCATGCAGGCTATGAGTCGTCGATGCAGGACAACAACTTAAACGACTGTGGATGACTAACCCTATTATCGAAAAATCAACAAGTTTTTTCCTAACTAAAAGCTTGAAAATAGCAGGTTGTGAAAACACTCAGGTCTCAGTGAAGTCGGGTCCTAATGTTAACCTACAAATCATGGCTCAGGTTCTGATGAATCTGGTTTCTCACATGAGACCCATAACACGGTCGTGGAGCCACAGATCAACACTCCACAGGTTGACAAGCCGGTCGATAAAGTTAGCTACATCACTGTGAAGCTGACAACGTAACTTAAGAGACGGTCCAGGGCGCAGTGACGGAAATCCCTAAGTAACTGTGCTAAGTCAACATCTGTCCAAGTCAACCCGCCAACAAAGAAGAGAAAACCCACGACAGCCGGTTCTATCGACCAGATTGACCCGAAGATCAATTTTCGGCCAAGGGCTGTCAACCTGCACATAGTTGCCTCTACAACAACAACAACAGCAAACCCCTGCAATATCTGCGGAGACTGGGAAATGGATGCTTTCTCCAGTTGAAGTGGACAATAACAAACCTGCGAATAAGGTATGAAGATCCTCGATAGCTAGTGTCATGGCAACTGATTGACGTTCAGTTAGTGACAATATTGTAACACTTGTAAATAAAGGCGTGGGGAAGTCACACACTTGTCTGGCGAGCACTGATAGCATGTCTTCGAGGGAGAGGAAGCTGAACATGGAAACAGAAACCAAGAAAAAAATGATGGACGATTTGAGCTTTTCAGTAATAAACATCATCTCCTCCTCTGGCAAAATAAAATAAGACCAGAAAAAGACTGTATTAATAACGAAATCGCGGAGTACGTAATCGAAATCAATTGCTACAAATTTCTGTGGATTAACTGATGATCCATCTAGCCTTAATTACTAAGTTAGCGCCCTGGAGGACCTGGTGTAAGTATTCCGAATACCTAGGCAGAAGCTAAGTTTGGCCTGGTCAAGAAAGATGACATTCCCTAATGACTTTACATGCATCGCAAGCTTTGTTTTTCATTCAAGGTTGGGGCAGCTCCAGTACGACTGAGTATGTATTGAAAATGCTTGGCAACAAAAATTTGGCAGTAAGCAATTGGCAATTCTACAGATAGAAAAGCCAAAGAGAGCTATGCGGTTGGCCACGACCAGGCTTCAATCCTTTTACCCTTGCCAAAACACAAAGAAAGCTGTTTTTCATCTCACCTTGTCCGAGTCGAACAAGGAGGGGTCTTAGAATTGACCAGCTCTCAAAAACCGTGTGCTAACCGTTAAATGATCTCAGTCAATCAGACCAAACCTCCATCGGAGCAGAACGCTAACATTAACACTTATGGTGTAAATTAATACTTTAATACTTGTCAAGTCCAGGTTGCTGTCGTTTAGGAACCTTGAACTATATAGGACAGGGTTTCGGTTCTGAGCAATACCAATAACTAACTTTTCTACTAAAACAAAGGATCTCGCTTAAGAACCTACCTTAATTGCTTTCTCTTCTGTCCAGAGTTGTCAACATGCAACGGTCCTGAGACAAGGCGATGGACCCATGCTGTAATTTTTTTACCACCTGACACTCTGGCACTACCACCCACTTTGGAATAACAAAAATTGTTAAGGGAAGGATGACAAACAGGCAAGAAATTTAATATAGATTGTGGTTTGTGGCAGCTGTAATTGCAACAGATGAGAATAGGTCCTTCTAGAATTCCTGAATGCTAACTGATTAACTGACACTTACTAATGCTAACTAGGCTTCGTTTGTTAGCACAATTAGGGAAGAGGTCATAGAGATGACATGCCTCAGACATGCACTCCAAGTTAAAAAAGGAGTCGCAAGTTCGTGGAAGTTAAAGAAAGTTCAACCAAGACCGTAAGGATTATAAATCATTTATTTAGCAGACCCGAACCAGAAAGAGTTTGTGAAGTCAGCTTAAGTAAGTATGCATTCTATGTCATATAATGTGAAGTACGATTTTTCCTTTCATAATACATATATACACCACAAAATATCATTAGTTATTCGACTTAGCGCCTTTTCCTTCTTAGGCCCCGATATATAGAGTTCACTTTATTTCCGAGGCTCCTACGTAGTATAAACAATAAAAAAGCTGAAAATGTTTGTGCCTCTAATAAAACACAACTAGTGTAAGCAATATTTAAATGTTGCTACTAATGTTGTATTCTTAAGTCTTACCATCAAAATAAAGACGTGAGCCTAAACATGTGGCAAACCTCGCAAAACTTGAAGAAAAGCATTGTCCGCCCGACCGTCTGAATTAAACTGACACAGATTTTCGAGTGCACTCGAAGGTCGCCGAAGTGGGAGTTTGTTTGGGAGGTTATGCAGGTTATGTAGGTTATGTTTTCGGTGAAGTACAATACGGCCATGCACAGACACACAGCCAGACATACACGCACACATCCACACTCACTCGCACTTGGTTTTCAAGAGATATTTTCGCACAAGGTGAATGGATGGATGGATGTTTGGCTGCACGTACACTCTGTTTTTGGCTTTGTCCATGCAAAGAATTCATTCGATTCAACCTTCAGCCGCCCGGAGAAAGCGCAAGAGAGAGTCGGAGCCGGAGCAGAGGGAGTACGGAGCCACACACAGCACACCTTGCCCACAAACCACACCGAACTAATAACAATAATCGACCGACCGCCCGACAATAAACATTTCGTCGGTTTATTGCAGATTGAAATGTGTGCCGGTGTGTGTATATTGGCATGTATGTGTGAGTGTGAGCGAGTACTTACCAAATTTAATACGTGCGAATATTACATAGAGAGGCAGCCAGGATAGCACAAATAGAATGACCACGGCCACCAACATTTTGATAACCTTCACTTTGGACTTTTGCTGCATACGGTCCATTTGGGCATCCTTGGTATCGCCAGGTATGGAGCGCGTTGACACTTTTATCCATATCAAAACATAGCACAAGGTTATCAACACCATGGGCAGTACGTAGCAGGCCAGCAGATGTGCCAGCAGGAAATACAAGTTGCCGCTGGTGCCCGGCGGCCAGACCTCTTGACACAGATACATATCGGGTGCGGCTGGAAATGCCTCGGCTGCTGGTACCAAATCGAAGTAGAGAGCCCACGGTATGGTGGTGCCGAATGCTATTATCCAAATGCACAAAATCATAAAGCGGGCGCGACTTTTGGACAGCTGTCGCAGAGGCCACCAGATGGCTATGAACCTGGAAGGATTTCAAAAATAAAAAATATATTATTAAAAACAAATTTGTATAATTTTATTTTGGTTTACGCTATGTTCTGATAGACAAACAAAGTTAGGTGATTGCCAGTGGCCTTGCATCCAAGGTTACCATAAAGATTTTACGAAAAGGAGGACATTTACACAGGACACATTTTGAAAATAAAAATGGCAATAATTCGAAAAAAATGTAGGTAGCAAAGGGATGAAAAATTTCACTTTTTAGAAAAGGGAGGGTCAATGGAAGGACAGGTTTCAAACGGAGGTAACCTTGCTTGCCTGTAGCCAATATCAATACTTGTTTTTTTTTATTAATTTGTATGGAATGGGTACACATATACTATTGAAAACTATTGAGTAAACGTGTAGCATCAAGTACTTACATAGGGATTGTGCCACAGTAGTACGTGTAACACCACACTGTGGAACGGGGAGGAAATGACGCTTATCATGTCAAGATTTTCCGCCTAGTTCTTTGCTTACCAATATAAATACTTACTTAGGCTGTCTCCACTATCTCATGTTGATCAGGGCTTGCTTAATAGATACTGTATAAGCACGTCGGTCTTGGGGATGCCTTCTCCAGTTTTCAATAACAAGAATTCTCGCATTCTTCTCCACTTGGTCTCTTCACCCGAGTCTTGGTCTTCCTTTTTTACTACATGGTCTACATGGTAGTTACCGTCTAACGCCCCACAGTGGCCCATAATCAATTTCCATCGCCCATCTTTCGATTAAGGCAACATTTTCGAGTTTTGTAAAAAAAACGATTGTAGTCAAGGAATCAAGGAATATTTTGAGTTTAAATCAGGTAATAGGGTCTATTTAAGAAATCAGCCCAAAGCTGAATGCTCTTCTTATTTTACGGTTTAAAGACACAACATAAATTTTATTTTTTTCGAATTTCAGATTTTTTACTTTTGTCAAGTTTGGAAGATTTCAAAATTTGTCGAACACCCTATTTTTTGGGGGAAACATTTGCCGGTCCGAAGTTGCTTAGGTCAACAAATTATCTTTTTTCTGAAAAACTTTTAAAATCAAGGAATGCAGTTGAAAAGAAGAGCAACTTCCCTTACTCTTAATATTTAAAGTGTATCCCAATCGGAGTTCATCTGCCGTTGATACGTCCCAAAACACATACACACACGCACGATACAGCGTATGGTCGTTGGTCCATTTAAAAAACAATAACAAAAGCATAAGGCTTGCGATGGGAACCTATGCGAAATCAGAAGGCAGTGCGAGGGATTTTTATAGTGTTTACTTTGTTCGGTGGATTCTCGTTCATTTGGATTCTTTCCGCTCTTAAGTACATAACCGCTGATCATGGTGAAAATCATTTTCGTAGCTTGGGGTCGATTTTCATTTTTAACCGGGTTTTGTAATACAGTGTCTAACAAAAGTTGCAACTCTAGTAATGAGGGTTGATAAAGGGTAGTTAAATTTTAAGGGCTGTTGAAAGTGAACCACACCTAAACATCAAGTTTTTTTCCGCATTTCATTTTAATTTCAGACAAACACAATTTGAACCATGGAAAGATACAGCGAGCAACGAGTTAAAGTTATTCAGGCTTGGTGGCAAGAAATGGCTACAGTGGATGATCAATTTTCGAAGAAAATCATCTTCAGTGATGAGGCACATTTTCACCTCAGTGAATTCGTCAATAAGCAGAATTGCAGCATTTGGGCAAATGATAATCCAAGAAAAAACAATGCACCCACAAAGAGTGACTTTTTGGTGCGGTTTATGCGCTGGCGGCATCATCGGGACGTATTATTTCCAAAATGAGGCCGTTTAGGCAGTTACTGTGAATGGTGTTCGCTATCGTGAGATGATATTGAACTTTTTATGGCCCGAATTGGAAGATATTGATGTGGGCGATATGTAGTTTTAACAGGACGGTGCCACTTGCCACACAGCTAACGAAACAATGGCTCTTTTGCGCGACAAATTCAATGGTCGTGTTATTTCACGTCGTGGCGATGTTAATTGACCGCCTAGATCATGTGATTTAACACCGTTGGACTTCTTTCCTTGGTTTTATTTGAAAGAAAAGGTGTATGTCGATAAGCCAGCAACAATTCAAGAGCTAAATGATGAAATAAATCGGCACATTAACGGCATGGAACCTCAATTATGCCTCAGCGTCATCGAAAATTTGGACCATCGAATGGAATGGCCTATATTTTGTTTCATACATAATTGAACCATACCAATATTATCATAATAAAAAGAAATAACAAATATAATACTTATAGATATAAAAATTAGTTTTACGCTTGAGATATTAAGAGTTTTCAGCGATTTTTTTCAGACTACTTCATTACCATAGAGCCAAATATTTTGGGATTTGCTTAAATTAAATAGCAATCTTAATGTTTGGAGAAGTAGCACACACTGAAGCTTTTCTTAAAAACGCTTCTGCTTCAAAAAAATGTAACCCTTTCGTATGAGAGTCCGCACACTAACGTTTTTAAATGCCAAGGCGTATATAGCTGAGCAGCGTTTAAAATAAAAAAAAGCTGCATACAGCATACTAACTTTTTTCTGTTGCGTATTTTTGGTCATTTAACTTCAAATTGTAAATATTCAAACAAATATTGGAATATTTGTTAAAATTTAAACAAAAGTTCTCAATTTTTTATATACGAAATAAAACAGAAGTATCATTTACCGAAATTTGTCTCCGTTAAACTGTGTTGATGTGCGCCCACTGTCGTATTTCTTAGCAAATATCTTTTCCGCTGCTTTACAGATATAAACACGCCGTTTTGTGTGCTCGGGCCTCTGAAGGAAATTTGCAATAGAAAAATGTTCTCAAATCTTACTATGGACTAAGCGTAATAGTTTTTATGTACCAACGATATAAACCAAACAAACGACATATAAACTATATCCGACTACCCCACTTTCAGTTTGAATAGCTTAAAATATTCCTCCTTCGCAGTAATTCTCCCTTCAACAGAAATCAAAAATGTTGGCTAGATCAAAAGTAACAGAGTTTGGGCCGATGGAAATTGACTCTGGATCCCAATGCGGCGTGTCCAGGATAGGGCGCCTGGGTCCTCCTTGTCTATCGCTTTTTTGCTTGAACATTTGCTTCCGTTTAACCGGGGTGTCTAAGTCAGGATATTCGTTGTTGTTGACGTAACCTTGATAACCTCATATAGCTTACGGCCTAAGCTGCTAAGCGGAAAAAAAACTCTACGAAGTATTTTCTCTAGAAAAGGGCGCTTTAGCGTCCTTTAGAAGCTCGGATAATAAGACTGGAAAGAATAATCATTGTTTGTTTTTGCGAAAGGTTCTGTTTGTAATCCCACATTTTCCCACACTATCCTTTATTTTATTCAGAGCGGACATTTTTTTCTTGCCTTCTTGTGGATCTATACTAATTCGAAGTAACCATCTTACCTTTCTGTCTTTGAGGAGTCTTTCTAACAGTTGTCAGCACAGTTTTCGTCTTGTCCTCATTGACCACCACACCCATTTAGACGACAATCTCTATGCCGTCAGCATACGCAAGGAGCATACGCGAGGAGAATGTGACCCTTGGCACTGTGCCATTTCTATCCCCCTTTGCATTTTTCAAAATTTTCTCCATCAATTTGTTGAAAATGTTTCACGATAAACTGCCGGGTCTTTCATCCTTTATAACTGTAAGAATCTAAGAACTTTTATCTCTTACATTTTTACTAATGAGCAGCAGCCCTTGTTTGCCCTGGAAAAGGCAAGACCTTTAACACGTGTAAGTTGTTCGTGCTGAAGCTATTCACGTCTAAGAGTCCTGGCACATGAAGTCATTGCCTGCATGCGCATCATGTCAGTAGCTTTTGTCTTTACGCTAGTTTGTGAATGCTTCCATTAAGTGATGCTTTGAGCGCGCAGGGAGCCATTTGGAAATCCCTGATGTTATTTGCCACCAATTATTCTTTAAAGCTGTTTCAGAGCAATCGATTGAAAGGCTTTCGGTACGAAGTATTGTTAGTACGAACAATATTTTTAGAATGTAAAAGCTATGATTAACAAGACAATAAATCGTTATCTATGCAAATATCGTCACACCCTGTATGAACCAGTAATTAATAACTCAACTGCACACGCATATTTGTAGTACAAAGTTCGATCCTATGCTGTAGGTAGGAGAAAAATCGATCAAATTGACTCAAACAGCATAAATTTTATTCAAATTGAATTGCGTTTATTTGCGATTAATCGAAAATGAATCGAAATTATTTATGAGGTTGATAAAAATAACCGACAGCTCCACACAGGCCAAGCCGCAACTGGTCAAGGAGTTTAACATGCGATTTGAACTTGATCTTGTTTCTCGCCACAGAAAACAACAGAACAGCGATAACAAGTGCGACTGCGACTGTGCGACTAATGGAAGCATATGTTTGTGGGTATGTTCATACAAATGTACACTATGCATAGCTACGATGTATGAGCTAGCGAATATTGGACAGAGATTAAGTGACCTAATACAATATTAGAAAAGCCCAACACATACAAACATACATCTAGCTTCATACATATGAACGGGTTCATATGAAGTTTACCTTAGACAATTATTATGAAATTGTGAATTCATTTTAATCACCCTAGTTAGTACCCTAAATGCGGTACATGACACAATTTATTTTATTTAGAACAGTAAATGGTTTTAATATGGAGTAATTCATATATAGTTAGAGTGTCTAGCTTTTATTTATACCCTTCAACATTCTTGACAAGTCGGTCGAAAAACTGGCACCTTTTTTAACATGGATTTATAGGTACGAAAAACAATAAAGTTTTCTCAGGAACTCAAATATGCCGTTATACCCTATAAAAGTTTGAAAAATCTCAAAATACTTGTCTTATCGTCATTAAATTCTAAGACGATCTAGCCATGTCCGTCTGTTGAAAACACTATTCAGTCCAAACAAAATGGGCTAGAGTCTTTAAACTTACCAAATATAGACGAAATTGGGAAAAGGGAAAAAGTTCCTATTTGGGGGACTAATAAATGTCCTGATCCCATATTTAATTTTTTATTTAATTTTTTAATGAAGTCAGTTTTAAATAAGTTATTTTTGGAAGTAGCATAGATGCTTTAACCTTCCTATCAATTGTTAAAAACCCGTCCTATTGTGTTCGGGGTCATAACTTTTTTTGGACGTCATTCTCCCAAGGGTCTATCTTACGACCAAATATGTTTTGATAATAAAACACATTTTTTTACTTCAATTTGGTGAAAAAACGTCCCGCGCCTAAAGCAATTTCTAAAATGCAATTATTTTTTTTTTAAATTTTTTTTTAAATACTCTATACAAAAATTATAACATTATATGGTTATGACTAGGTATTAAAAGACAAAAACTTCAAATTCAGTTTACGCGATGTTTTACAAAGTGGATATATGTCTTGGACTAATTTAATTCCACGTTCTGCGCATATATTGCTGCGCTGTTGATTTGCAATTGCAGATGGTGTTGGTACCCAATGTCTGATGAAACACTCGTGGGCTTTCGTAAATTTTATTAATGCCTCATTTAAGCCTTCAAAATTAGTTTCTTGGAAACAGTGGTCTGAAAACCAAATTTCAAACCATGCGCCACAAATAAAATCACATATTGGCTCTAAAACTTTTTGGTAATTTGGAAGAAGGATAAAGGACAAAATACCAAAAATTGCTCTTGAATTCCACCTGGCATTGCTAACTGGTGGTAATGCTTTAAAACGTATAAATGGGAACATTCCGTTGATTTTGAAATATTTATATGCATGGCAAAGTTCGTATAAAAACTGCATGTCATCTCTCCACTTAATTTTAGCCAATTTCAGCAGAACAAACGGAACACATGACATGAAAAGCAAAGTATGAAAGATTGCACAAATGACATGAAAAGCAAAGTATTTTCACATAAATACTATATAATTTGAATAAAAAAAAAATATTTTCATTGAAAACTTCATGGCGTTAGGCGCGGGACCTTTTTTAACGATAGCGAAAAACTGAAAATGCAGTTCTTAATATTTTCCCATGCCCTACACGATTTTACCTTGGGAGAACTGATATTTGCAAAAATGTAAAAAAATTATAACCCTAATGGACATATGAATGTAACATTAATTTTACGATTCGAAGTGTTGCGGCTGATTTCTGGCTCAACGGTAATGTCAATAAAAAAAAATTGCCGGATTTGGCAAAAGAGCAATTAGAAAAGGTTCAAGAGGTCCCATTATACCCAGAGAAAACCTTGGTTTGCTGCAGTTTATGGGCTGGCTGCAAATATTAAGATGGTCCGAACGTGGCTCGCTACAGCGCCATCGGACTTTTTGCTACCAGAAATTGAAGACTATAATCTTGACAACATTTAGTTTCAACAGCACGGTGCCACTTGCCATGCAGCTGGTCAAACAATGGATCTATTACGAGATCATTTCGAAGAGCAGCTAATTTCACGTATTGGACCGGTCGCCTAGATCGTGCGATGTCACACATGTAGACTTTTTTCTTTGGAGATACGTAAAGTCCAATGTCTATGCTGACAAACCAGCTATGATTCAGGCATACCGGTCGAAATGCTCAAACGAGTCATCCAAAATTAGACCATCAGAAGGGACAACCTGAGGCGTAGTTGCGGCTAATGTTTGAAGGAAATTATATGCAAAAAATGCCATAAAATGTCCTTTTGATCAATGAAGATTTGAATTTTTGTATTCTTATTTTAAAAAAGAAACCTCTTGATTGATCACCCGATACACATTTTAAAAAAGAAAATACAGATTGACGTCAGTGTTCTACACATAACTTCAACAATTGTGGCGGTCCAAAAATCCGATTATTGTTTTGGATACCTAAGACTTATGCGCAAATTTGTTTAAATTTAAAAAAAAACTAAAGGCTATGATTTTTTTTTTCAAAATTTCAATATATAATTTTTTTTTTAAAAAAAGTTAAACTTTGACTACATGATATAGACCGCAGTGTTTACTCTCATATGACTAACTTTACTCTTATATGACTTTCGAACAAATAAGACAATCCATTTCAGAACAGCAAGAATTTTAGTAAAGCCCAAAAATTAATTTTGCCATGCAGCTGGTCAAACAATGGATCTATTAAGAGATCATTTCGAAGAGCAGCTAATTTCACGTTTTGGACCGGTCGCCTAGATCGTGCGATGTCACACATGTAGACTTTTTTCTTTGGAGATACGTAAAGTCCAAAGCCTATGCTGACAAACCAGCTATGAGTCCCGCCAAAAATAAACAACTAAAATTATATTAGCATTTTTAACGATTTTGATATTGGTCCAAAAATGCGGCGTTTTCCATCCAAATATGAGATTATGAGTTGATACGAGTATACTCGTATATGTTTCTATGAACCAGTACGGGTGGGTACCGAGTAACAATTCCTCACAAATCCAAACGCATAGTATTTTTTTTTTGCCCGGACAATAGTAATCCAAAAACCGATCCTCTATGGACCTTTATATTGCTAAGTGATTTTGCCCGATTATATTAGCTAGTTTCACATTTTTAGTTGGCTTTTTGACATACGCTGTGTTGCTGTGGATATAGTCGTCTACGTACGACTTAAGCTTTTATACACGTCATACTCGTATATATCTTATTTAGCCATCTACTTTCAGGTACCCTCCTAAATTTCGCATTTTATTGCACCTGTGAAAAAGTTTTTGATTTGTGATTTAAACGCATGTATGTAGGTAAGTGCACCATGTGCCGCACGTGTGTCTGCCTCAACAGAATCACAGAATCGAATATCACATTCCAATACTAGTTAAGCTACTGAATCGTTTTTGCAGCAAAATCAACCTTTTAACCAACAAAAGAATCGTTCACAAAAAGGTAAGAGAACAGCATCCTTTTGTTGGCAACAAAACGAGAAGGTGTTTCAAAGGTGCTTCTGGGTCTGTCAACAACATTCCAAATTCGCTTACACTTGTTTCGGGCATTCCTCACATCGAAAAAGGATTGTGTATTGTATCATCCAAAAATTCATTATAATCTTTTTTCGTCTTAAAACATTTATTTCTAAGTGGTTTTTGTGACATGAAGGTAAATCTTTGACATTTACATTCGCATGTAAATATAAACGAATCCTGGCGCCAAGTTTTAGTTGAAGGAACATAAGAATATGTACTTACGTGTCAAATCGAAAGTGCTGAGGGATTTGATGATAGCTTTTTGGAAGAACTTGGCCGTTCTTGGCCATTGACGCTACCGATTTTACCCCCATGATGCTGGGATAGAGTTCGAGTCTTTTAAATATGAAATGGAGTATTGAAACAACACGGTCAAAACAATACGTAGAATTCAATGATGTGGCAGTTCTATGGTCAGAATTGACCGGTTTTGAAATGTTTGCCCCAGCATCGGAATAATTACAGCGGCTTAGACTTAGTTTTTTTAGACTTAGTTTTTTTAAAACTGCCGCAGTACTGTAAATACACACTATTGTACGGTATAAAGAATACAATTTCGACGTTGCTGTTGCTTAGGAATTAAAAAAAAGACCTCAGTGATGGGATGGACTTCATGTATATAAAAAAACAAAAGCGTTTGCAGTTGGCAATAAAAAGTCGCAACTTGAAAGTTGCGTTGTCGAGGTGTTGAAATCTTTGCATTCTAACTATTTAACTTCCAGTCAAATAGTCATAACATGGGAACGGTAGGACCTCTGGACTCGTTTTAGGAAATTTTGGAAAGGTAAGAGGTTCAGAAGTTAGCAATTTTACTCTAGTACCCTGCGACCACCAATCCGAAAATTTTCAAACCGCTGCTGCAAACTTTCGCCCCCTTGTATTTTCGGGCATGATCGTAGGTGGACATATTTTCATGAAATAAGCCAAGAAATACGCTGGTGTAATTTGTCCAGTCGTGAATGAATCGCCCTGTATACTCGTAGCAGCAGGGTTATAAATCGGGAAGAAATTTTGTATCATTTGAAAAAAATGTGAAAGACCCACACATAGTTGGGTAAGAAAAAAAAGCTAGAAAATAAAGTAGCTTTGTCTGGAAAATCAAGGAGCTAATTAAAATTATTAGCTTGTAATTGATCTAAATAGAATACATTTGTAAAAGCCCTAAGTTACCAAATCGAACAACGATACATTTAGAGAAATCCTAAAAATTATTGTCCATTTAGAGTAGATGTCAATGTTCAAAATGACCTGTTTTTGGAACCCGTAGGAACGCATTTCCATGGGTTAAGAACTTAAATGAAATCAGGGATTCGCGACGTTTTGTATATAGTAAATGGAGGGCTCCAGAGCCAATTTGGCCGATCCTGAATGACCCAAGTGTACATGATAGATTTGTGAGAAAATGACACTGTGTTTGCATACCTTTTATGTCCCTGAGCAATGACCACAAACGGTTAATGAATCTACAGCTACGACTTCCAAGCTATTTTTTAAGGTATGTAGTGCACGCAAAAAAAAAATATGGTTGTGGCACAACAATATTATAATCATCACAATAATAGTATGGTTCCCACACAATCATACTATGATCCCCATAACAATATTATGGTCCTCACAACAATAGAATTATTCACACACAATCATACTATGATCCCCACAACCATATTATGATCCTCATAACCATAGTATGTTTAACGTACAACCATAGTATAATCCTCACAACCATATTATGACTTACACACAATCATACTATGATCCCCAACATTTTTTGTAAGGATTGTGTTAAGTTGTTATTTAACAATAGAGAATTTTATTAAGTAAGTTATGTTATAATAGGGGTGTTTTGTTAAACAGTAAAAAATATTTATTAAAAATATTTCATGCCGGTATGATTGCCGTAATCATGTTATTGTTAACATAAAAGCCATGAAAACAATACTTTTGTTCCACCAACCATATTTATATTGTTGCTAAAACCATATTTTCATTTTTAAATTTGGCAACAATACCATTGTCACATTCCAACAATATTAATATTGCGGCAATCATACTATTGTCAAATTAAAATTCAAAAAACAGTACTATGGTTGCGACGACCATACTTTATTGCAGAGATCATACTATTGTTGCCGTGACCATATAGGAAACATATCTTTTCTCTGCGTGTGGATAAGTCTAAAAAAAATGTGGTCAGAACGTTTTTAAGTCCCTCAGCGGGAACTACGCCGATCTGTTAATATAAGATATATACTATCTTGTACGTAGGTTATAAGTCTGTAGCTGTTTTCTTCTGGAATGGTGCTTTCAACAGACAGACGGACAGCCATGGCTATATCGTCATAAAATTTAACGACGATCAATAAAATGTAACAGAGATGCAAAAGTTGATACAATCGTACTTCTTGATAAATTTTCGACATCAAAAGTACCGAGTTGTCTTATCGTGAATGACTTTAAATTTTTTAATTGTCTTACTTTTTATGTTTCAATAAAATTGATTTTTTTCGTTTCCAGTGACGCGGCCCGAATGCAGAGGTCTCTTGTGAAGTTCTCTGGGGTTTGTATTACTCCAGTACCACATATTTTGGGAAACATCAATTCAGAAACGAAAAGCAAGCTGCACTGATCGAGAGCGCATTTGAAAAATTCACTTCAACACAAAATGACCTCTCCTCAAGTGTCCAATGCATGATGGCAACTGAAAGCAGAGGAATACAAATCTTCCGTCAGTCAATATAAGCCACGCACACTCTCTTCGACCAACAGTGCCGCCACAGCCTGCAGTGCAAAAAAACAAATTACCGCTCTCCACCCTGTATAAATAGTATTGATTGCTACGCCCGTTTGGACCATATGACCCGAGACGTCGGTATTTAGCGCGTAGTTTGGCGAAACGCTGACATTTTAAATAATTGAGAATTTCCAAATTATAACGTCAAAGACATTCCACAAATTAATATGACATACCAATAAAGTGTAGTGCACTTAATTGCAATAAAAAAAAACCGCTACAGCAAATTTTCAAAAAATAAAATTAAATTTAAGCGCCAATTCGAGATTGTAATGCAATATTGGGTTTTAATTACAAACAAGAAATGTAGTTTTCAAAAAACAACAACAAAAACAACAATAAATAGACAAGAGTTATCGTCGCCGTCGTCGTCAAGTGAGCTGCATACGCGCGCATAAAAAATGTGACAAACGCAAAAAATGACATTAAACTTGCATTTAAATTCAGTTCAAACTGTTTCGTTGCATTACGACTATTTTTTATGTTTGCTGACTTTCATTTGCTGGAGATAAAGAAAATCTAGTATTTGGCTTTGTTTCGAAACAAACGTTTAAGTTTTCGACACCGACATGATGTCTCCTTGAATTCCCATTTGTAGCAACAGAAGTGTGTGCGGCGACATGTGAACAAAATCCGTCCGTCCGTCCGCCCGTCCACTTTAGAGGCAGGCTACTATCACTGGCCGGTAGTACAAACAACGACAGCCACAACAACAGCTTAAGTAAAACGGCGGTCACCCAGTTTGGAAAAGTTCTAAATGTTCATGCGAGTTTGAAAGTCTGTGCTGTAGATACTTTTCAAGCGAGGCGTTCGTCCGTCCATCCGGCTGACACTAAAACGAGGCAGCAACAAACAACAGCAGCAACAACAACGCAGCACATGTTGTCGTATAGCTGGCTGTCTGGCCGGCCGGCCGAGTATTCCAAAGAACAACACAATTTGTGAAGAGTATAAAAGCATTTCGGAATTTTAGGTTTGTCATCAGTTGCAAATCATTTGCCAATCCAGTACATCTGCGATACCAATTTTCAACTTCATTTGTAAAGCAAACACTTTCAAACCTCATTATCATCATGTTCAAGCTTGTAAGTTTGTCCAAATACTTGGAATGGCAAGCAATTTGGCGCCATGCGTCGTTTCACTTGGCTTGTGATTAGGTAAGAGGGAAGAAATGCTAATATTTTCCTGTTTTTCTTGTGTCTTCCTTAAACTGCCGCTGTAGTTGTTGGTCCTGTCGATATTCGCCTTTGCCGTTGCCAAGCCCGGCGTCGTTGTGGCTCCTGCTCCAGTGGTGGCTCATGCACCTCTTGTCGCCCACCATGCTCCGGCAGTACATCACCATGGAGCCCATGCCGTACACTCGTGAGTTCTTTCGCACCGCACCGTTTAACAAGTGGACTACTCATAAGCGGCCGACTAACAAATTATTCTTTCTAATTTCTTTGGCAGACATGTTATACACCACCCCGCCCCGGTTAAGACGGTCGTGCACAAAGCAGTGGTGCCTGTGGTGCCGGTAGTTAAACCTGTAATACCTGTTGTGCCCGTCCACCATGCCCACCCCGCTGTGGTAGCGCACCACTAGATGGCAGGTCACAGTAGGCAACCCCCGTCCATCCAATTTCCGCTTCCCGTATCCATTCATATCCTGTAAAAACTCCCTCTCAAAAAAAAAATACAAATCAAGAAGAAGAAGATATAGAAAGCTCTCTAATAAACGAACATTGGCAAAAAATCGTGTGTGTGTGTGTGCCTTTTCTTTTATTTCCCTGTGATGTGTGCGTGGGTGAATGTGTGCCTGTGGGTACTTACCTATCCAGCGATACGGCAATGAGACTGTAAACGGATGCTGCCACCGACACACCCTGTATGTAGGGTACCGTCTTGCACATGAGCCAGCCAAGGATCCAAGCTATAAAACAGAAAAGAAGAAGAGAAATGCAAGAAAGTATGCATAAGTACGCGAATTTTCCACTTTCTCTGCTGTAGGGTTTATTGTTCGTTCTATTTTTGCTGTGCAAATAGCAAATACTCGTACAACATTGTTTTAAAAGTCATCCTTAAATAAGTATCCGCATTTTTATAATAGAAAATACCAGGACTTTGCAGAGTTGCCAGATATGGACAAAGTTTAATGCTTAATTATGACCCTTTGTAGCTATTTGTAATGGAAATATAAAATTCCTTATATAGGGTGATCCATCTAGAGGTATTTTTTTCAAAATAAAAAAAATACTAAAATTCAAATCAAGTGTGGAATCTTTTTTATTCATTCGAAGCAAATCCTATGCCATTTATTTTTTGAATATAGTTTCCTTTAAATGTTGGCCGCAACTACGCCTCAGTTTGCCCATTCTGAGGGTGCAATTTTAGATGACTCATTCGAGCATTTCGACCGGTATGGCGTGAATGACATTCGTAATGTTGGCTTCCAAGACCTGAATCATAGCTTTGGACTTTCCGTAGCTTTAAAGAAAAAAGTCTAAAGGTGTGATATCACACGAATTAGGCGGCCAATTCACCGGTCCAAAATTTGAAATTAGCTGCTCTTTGAAATTAAATCTCACTTGATCCATTGTTTGACCAGCTGCATGGCAAGTGACACCGTCCTGTTGAAACAAAATGTCTTCAAGAATACGGGCTAAACCGTGTTTTTCTCTGGCACCTTTTGAACCTCTTCTGGTTTCTCTTTAGCCCAAATGCGGCAATTTTGGTTTATTGACGTTACCGTTACGCCAGAAATGGGCCTCATCACTGAACACAATTTTATTTGAAAACACTGGCTCTTCTTGTTTTAAGCCGAACACTCATTTTCATATTACAGTTGCCAACATTTGAAGGAAATTATATTCAAAAAATAAATGGCATAAAATGTCCTTTTGTATGAACAATAAAGATTCCACAAAAAATAAATGGCATATAATGTCCTTTCGTATGAACAATAAAGAGTCCACAATTGATTTGAATTTTGGTAATTTTTTTTTATTTTGAAAAAAATACTTCTGGATGGACCACCCTACATGACAAATGGAAAATAATTGAAAATATTGTGGAGACCGATATACATTTTAGTTTTTAACTCGAAAAGTAGAAGCATGGCCACCCAAAACATTATTTGTGCCAATTTTTTAAATAAATCAAAGGTAATTTTTTTCTGTTTAGCTCGTTTGTTTTATTTCGGTCTGTTGCTTTTACACATTGAACAGGGATTAAAAGAAATCTGTTGATGGCTCTCGATGTGGAGTCTCTTTAGAGGTGGCCAGAGTGAGTTGTATTTTCCTGGGCAATTGTGTGAAGAAAACTTGAAAAGTAAGGTTTACAACAGTAGTTCTCATTCGTTTGGGGAGAGCCTGGCCTTATAGAGTTCGGTTTTACTTTCAACAATTGCAGCAAGGCTTTCTGAAGAGGGTTGGCACGGACCCGAAATCATGATAAAAGTAGTGTGCAGCCACGAAAATCAATGTCACTTTGCCATTTTGTTAAAAACGTGTCTTCTATTTAAATATAGAAGCAAGAGGTCTTGAGCCGGTTTAATCCCTGTTCAATGTGTACATTTTTTCTATAATCGCGAAATTTTGTAAACCATATTTAAATTCTGATATTTTAAAAAATTGTTTCTTAAATATCATAACTAGAACAAAAGTTATGAATTTTTAAAAAAAACAATTTTGAAAATATTGCACTGCTGTAATTTTCAGAATTCTGAATTTTTTTAAAAACCAAAACTGAATTTTTTAGTGCACCAAAGTGAACCCATGTACAAAATTTCGTCATAATCGAAGACCTACTTGTAAAAAGTTATCGGTTTCACATAGAATTGATGAAGTGTCAATATATGACAAAAAGAGTATTTACCGACTATAGAACTCGTTTTCTCAACATAAATCCACTAAATAAATACTGGTAAGTTGGGCGAGAGCGACGATATGATACCCTTACCAAACGCGTTAGACTCCATAGTCCCAATAAACACAAAAACTTTAAAATTCAAGTGATGGAAATATTGCTGGAATTCATAGTTGATTTTAAATTAATTTTCAAGCAAAATAAAAATATCAATTTTTTCCTTTTGCTACTTATTGCCTTCAGGTAATTTTTTAAAACACAGTTATTTTCAATATTGAACAAAAAATTGGCGAAACAGCAAGCTGGAGGGAGCTGTGGAGAATCTGCTAGTTTTATAAATACTCAACCACCGTCAGGAGGAGTGACAGCAGGTATTGGACTTAAATGTTTTTCACCTTAAAATCTGTATCACAAATTATAGCCGTTTTGACTTCCTTGTATACGCTATGTTAAACCAATAAATAAATGAATTTAAATATTTTTCCATTACTATTGCCCTAAATGAGGTCGACCCAAAAAAGACTTGAATAAGAAAGTTGTAGCGCTGCTTTATTGCTGTATTAACCATATATTACACAGCCTCAGTTCAAACACCTGTAAGCAATATAACTCCACTAACTAAATTTCTTTTAAATCTGATGAAATTTTAAAAAATTCTCGTGGCCTAAAGCCTTGGTACATTGTGTGATAGTCGCGCACACTATCTCTCGCATCATGGCAACCTAGAAGTCTAAGTGTTCGTACCACTCTGTAATTGAATACATCCAAATTGTTTTGTCCAATAAATGTACATGATGCAATCAATTCCATTAACTACATAAATGAGTATATAACAGGAACAGATAGATTCTGCTTGTCCATGATTGCTTTTCTATTTGTTTCATTATTAATGGTTATGATTTTTATTTCTCAGATAATACAAAAAAAAAGTCATCTTGCCACATTACAGCATCAAGCAACACGTGTCAATTATTAAACTTTATTAGCAACGCGTGTAACGTTGCCACACGAGAACGCCTATATCCCAGTCCTTCCGAGGCGAATATTTAACGTTTGCTGGCCAGAATTCATTGACCAATCATTCAACGTCATCCAGGGAAAGCAAGATCTGTTGTCGTGACGGGGGACAGAAGAACCCGCAGCAGTCAAACCCGCACATCGCACTCGGTCTTTCAGAGACTTTAACGACATTTGCTAGGGGACTCCACCCTTTTATAGAATCTAATGAACAAATAAGTTTAAGGAAATGGTATGGTAGTTTTGTTTATGCTTACTGCGTACATGTGAAGCGAACCCGATTACTTAAGCGATAAAAAGCATATCTGAAAAGATGCGTCGCCCACTGGTCCGGAATAAATTTCCCTGGGCCAAAAAATTATGTCTTTTGATCTAGTAAACATTTTGGAGCGCTGGAGAAAGGACGATTGTTGCCAAGATCTCAATTATTATTTTGAGCTGTTGACATCTAAAATCGGGTATATTTTAGAAATTAGCCCAAAGTTAAAAATTTTTCTTATATTGCGATTTTGAAGAAATGTAAAATTTTTCTTTTCTTATATATGTGACGCGCAAAATAGAAAGGGACCTAAGGGTAAAAAAAATCAATTTTCACTTTTTTTTTGATGTGGACAACATCTGAGCATCGAATGAGACCGATCCCATGCCCAAAAGGGTCCCCTCCTAGAGATATGCGCGTTTTATGAAAGTGATGGTACACCAAAGATACACGTATTTAAATCTATAAAATGGCTCTCCTGAACAAAACTGGTTTTTACCCTTAGGTCCCTTTCTATTTTGCGTGTCACATATGTATGTAATTTATCATAAACTACCCAGCAAACCAAACCTTCAGAATTCGGTCAGAATTCTGTACGACAATCGGCAAAATGTTCCGATTTCTTTCCGAGTTCGTAACGAAAAACATATCAGAGGGTTGACACAAATTCTGAACTACTTCTCTGAAAATAAAAATCCTCAGACAAATCGTACATAATTCGTAACGATTTCTGTAAGAATTCTCGATAGAGTTCAGATATTGTTCACAATTGTCTGATATCAGACATTGTCGGCAAATTTGGTTTATTGGGTACACACAAAAAATCGTATAACACACTTCTTCAGATTTCGAAAATTTAAAAGTGTGTTTTTATTTTTCGATCTTGTCGGAGCTCATACATACGAGTATAGGGTGATCAATCTAGAGGTATTTTTCAGAACAAAAAACATATAAAAATTCAAATCAAGTATGGAATCTTAATTGGTAATTCGAAAGGACATTTTATGGCATTTATTTTTTGAAAATAATTACCTTCAAATGTTGAGAAGATCCGCTGTTTTCGACCAAAATTTTGTTCAGTCACGAGGCCCATTTCTGGCTCAACGGCAAAGTCAATAAACAAAATTGCCGCATTTGGGCTGAAGAACAACAAGAAGAGTTTTAAGAGGCGCCATTATACCCAGAGAAAAAAAACACGGTTTGGTGCTGTTTATAATCTGGTGGAATCATCGGTGCATATTTTTTCAAAAATGATGATGCCCGGAACGTAACCGTGAATGGTGCTCGCTATCGCGCCATGATATCTTTCTTTATGCTACCTGAAATTTAAGCTTGTAATCTTGAGAACACTTGGTTTCAACAGGATGGTGCCACTTGCCATACAGCTGCAATGGATCTATTGAGAGGTCATTTCGAAAAGCAGCTACTTTCACGATTTGGACAGGTGAGTTGGCAGCCTTGATCGAGTGATAACACACTTTTAGACATTTTTCTTTGGAGCTACGTAAAGTCCAAATTTAGGTTTTGGAAGCCAACATTAGGTGTGTCATTAAAGCCATACCGGTCGAAATGCTCGAACGAGCCATCCAAAATTGGACCCTCAGAATAAAAACCCTGAGGCGTAGTTGCGGCCAAAATTAAAAGAAAATTATATTCAAAAAATAAATGTCATTAAATGTCCTTTCAAATTACCAATAAAGATTCCACACTTGATTTGAATTTTTATATTTTTTTTGTTTTGAAAAAATACCTCTAGATGGATCACCCTACATTAATCACTCATTGTTTTTTATACTAAAGTGTGTTTTCACTTCTTATTCCAACGTTTAGTTGTAGTATATATTTCAATAGATATGGCTAGATCATCTTAGAATTTTACGAAGATTCAGAATAATCTCGTATATGCCTTATATGGTCTCCCACAATACCGTCTATTATATGATGGAGCGTTTGGTAATAAACATTTTCAATGACGCCATATCGATGTCTCCGGCCCATTGAGTACGACATTTGCATAGGAAGTTTAGGCGGATGTTAAGCTACTAGGTAACGGGCACCACTTGTTGGCCAATGTTAAATAACAAATTTAAAGTTCAAATGTAGAATTGAATTACAGTCGCAAAATATTTCAAATTTGGTCATATTTTTCTACTCGTATCAGTTAACCAAAGAATTTTGGTGTGAGTATGTGCACAGGGTGTAAACACAATTCATTGTTAATCCAGTGTCAAATACCATGGGCTGATGTTGGATGGTAAACTTAACTGAAACCAGAACACACAGACAAGAACCACTTCGGCGGAATCTTCTTAATACTCGTATTGCAGCAAACAGACCAGTGGCCTTAACTGGAGATTTATAATAAGTGCGCTTAGAGCGACTGTATTTATGGATCTAGTCACTATCCCTAACTGGCTGCCGCCAGACATTTTGGCAGAGCAAGTGATTGTGAATAAAGCTATGCTACTTGGAGCGTTGGTGGCATAGAATTACAAGGACTATGACCACTCTAAAATGTTTGCTGTGGTCAAAATGGATTTTCCTGTTGACTATGTGACACCTGAACTCATTTTCGATCCTGGTTTTGCGACGATAATATCGGACAAACCGGACTACGTATTTGGCCTCCGCCTCCCGGAGAATGTAATCCAAATATACACGGATGGATCAAAGTCACTGAGACGAGTGTCATCTACTCGGACCAGCCAAATTTGATACTGTCCCTTCAGCTATTGGACAATTGTATTATTTTTCAAACCAAAAACCGGCCTTCAGAAAAGCAATGCGGCAACTTCATTATTTTGGGGTATCATTCAAGGATATCTCTGACCAAAATACGGCCATTAGATCCCTGAATAATGTTTACGCTGCTTCGAAAATGTTTCAAGGATGCATGATGTCTCTGTAACCCTAACATGGATGTCTCTGTATATGCAGGATATCTCTGTAAGCCTTATATGGGTTTCTGGACATAGGCACACTGATGGTAATTGTCGACACACTTGCGAAAGCTGAAGGCTAAATGTCCTTGGACATCTATGTCATTTAAATTTGTTAAGTTCGTACGTGGCAGGATATATCTTAGCAGTGTTGCATTGCCTGTACTTCTCACGTGTCTTGTTCTTTGTGCAACGAATAAAACGCGGAAAACTTCGACAATGAATTCACTTTTCCCACAATATTAATATGAATATGCAGCGCACATTCCGCCAATGCTTAAGGCAAACACTCGAATTGACTACCCTCCCACTCTCGACAAGCATCAGTGCTCAACTTCAAAGAGAACATCGCACCCAAATGTGTGAGTTGTACTAGAACATAGGGACTTACGAGAACTCCACTCGAATTCTATTCGCCAACACAGTGCGTCATTCGTAGTTACTCTTATCATCAGGTGTGGTGACCCACATCACATCACTCAATTTAAAATTTTCAGACACCCAAAATAATTAATTGATCTGGCAACACTGCGTCAGTACAAATTGAACTTTAAATTTACATTTTCCATTTCGCTTGCACTGCAACCATAGTTTTTCTAATACTACGATACGTTTATACGATAGCATTATTCGTAAATTTAGTAACTCCTTCGCAAAGTGTCAAAAAATTGCGTATTTACGCAAACTGTTTTGGTATTTCGCTAAATGATTTTGCGATTTATGCCAGCATACAACACACATACAACCGCGCGTAATCCTTAAGCACATACACTTAATTTTAAGCCACAGCCATCTCGAATGATACTCAAGTATTTTGCTCAGGAGCATGAAGCGGAACTTGCGAAGATATTTTTCATTTTCATTGTTTTTTTGTTCCCTTGCTTCCTTTAGCCGTTCGCCGTTCACTCTCTCGCTCTTTCTCTCTCCGCCAGAATGTTCACATTGTATGCAAGGAGTCCTGATAGATAAGAGCGTATTAAATTACCTTAAATAGACTTAAAGGCCAAAAAATAGAGATGTCACAGAGAGAGAGAGACACACCGACACGCACAACACTAAAAACTCCCACATGCACATGTACACACATCCATGGTTGCGAGTCTCTGTGACTGAAGATCTTTCAGCGATGGCGTGATGGAGGAAAGCAAAGCACTGCCATAAAGAAAATTAATTGAATTCTCTAACGAACAGGATGGAGGAAATAATTCTCCTAATTTTTCATTATAAATTGAACTGTTTTTTACACATCCAAACTGGTAAAAATGGTGAAAAACATCCAATTATGGCGAATAAAAAGCTCAGATCTGTTTCCAAATTTCTTTACACCACACTGTGGTCCAACAATGACTGCGTCGGGGCATGAGTGTGCCTGCGTGAGTACGTCCGTATGTGCGTCAATCCACTGCGTTAAGGATGATGTTGCTCTTTATGTTCGTTAAGTCGAAATGTGTCTAGCGATGATTAAGCGATATTTGAACAATGACTAGTACATACATATATTCTATTTTATTTCCATTATTTTGTTGCTTTCTCGAAAATAAATGGATACTTATCGGGGATGAGTTATATCCGCTGACATTGTGACTGCGTACTTACAGTGATACTTGGCAATAGTCGATTGCCAACTGTCGGGGAGACACTTTCTCTCTACTGGGGTGAAAGGACTCAAAATAAAAATGGCCTATTTTAACAATAGAATCTTGTATAACACAGTACAACATTTTTCAGGTGATAGATTCGGGGCTCAATGATTTATAACTGCGAAACTGTCGCTTAGGTAGCGAAACGTTGTATGAACATGTTAAAGGAATTGTAATTTTTGTTTTTAAATTTGTTTGAGCTTATTCGCACTAGTGGTTCTGGAGTTATGACAAACAAAAGAGCCTGAAACGTGACAAATTCCCCTATACGATACTTACTAACTTTAAATTAATTAGTAAATTATTATTTGAAGTACCTTGACCAAACGAATGATGCAGAACTTCTTCTATTTGGGGCTACTTTCACAAACAATTATCAGGATTGAGTCCCGAAATCATGTGTTGTACAGTGTAATAAGAAATTCTAATTTATATCACCAGGTGATTCGGTGAATGGCAAATATGGTGTTTTATCTATACTTCCACACGAACTTATTTGAAAGTGAATAGAAAGCTTTCCACAACATTCGTGTTAAAATAGCAACAAGTATGAAATTGATAAAGTTTGGCCATAGAGAATATTGTGTACACCTAGAACAATAAACAAATTAAAATTGTTTCTGAATTAAAACTGTTTCCGATTTCAAATATTGTGCAAGTAGACTTTAAAGTTTGGCCAGATCGATTGCTTTTAATTTGTTTTCCGCTGTTTCTAGTACTAATTCTACTAATTAACAAGTAGAATTAGTAAATAACAAGTGTGATGAATAATCGTTTAGTTATAAAGGGTGTTTTTTTTAGATGTATGGGTTTCATGAAAAAATAAAACTCATATTATAATAATATAATTTTATAAAAATAAGGGTTTGCCATTATGTTTTAAAAATGATTTCGGGCAAGTGGTTGCCGCTGCCGGCTCGAATAAATTCCAGACATGCGGCCCAATTTTCGACCACGTTCTGCTGCATTTAAGGCTGTATGTCAGCAAAAACGCGCCGAATATTCTCTTCCAAGGTTTCAATCGTGTCGGGCTTTTCTGCGACTTCACATAACCTCACAAAAATAGTCAAGCATGTGTTAAATCACACGACCTTGTAGGCCACGCCACAGGCCCACGACGCAAGATAATGCGCTCACTAAAAGATGTCTTCAATAAAATGAATGTTTCATTGGCTGTATGGCATGTAGCGCCGTCTTGTTGAAACCAAAGGACGTCCACATCCTTCAATTCAGACACGACAAACTCATTAACCATGGCTCCATAGCGTTCTCCATTGACTGTAACACAATGACAGGCTAAAGAAATATGCACCAATGATGCCCTCTGCCCATAGAGTACATCAAACAGTGACTTTTTGAGAATGGTTTTTAACTTACCCATTCAACCAAAAATGAGCTTCATCGCCGAACAAAATTCTGTTGAAAAAATCAAGATCGGTGGCCATCTCGTTTTGTGCCTATTCACCACGATTTGCTAACGTTGTTCCGGAGTAATTCTTTTCATTATGAAATGTGCAACCAAATTAAGCATTAATCAAGTTACGGCTGGCAAAAAGACCTACTCCAAAAAATGTGGCCAGATTGAAAACCACACGTCTAGAAAAAACTACCTTTACAATAATATGATAGGTATGATTATCTTATGGTACATACAACCAATATATAGGATACACCAAATAGTATAGGTTAAATTATTGAAAATAGCGCAATAGACAGTAGTTGGCAATATGGTTTGCAGTTTTCCGGAATACAAGAAGTATTTGCCTCAAATTCCGGGATCCCGGTGCGGAACAAGAATGTAATTTACGATACAAAATAAATTTTTGGTAAATAAAAATATCCTTAAATGAAAGAAACAAATGAAGTCTTTTCAATTTAAATACGTAACTTATTTTTAGTATAGTCCAACTCAACTATTCTATATTCCCACCACAACCATAGTATGAACCTCACAACTATTGTATTCCATAGAATGTTTCATATACAGCCATAGTGTGATACTTGCAATCACAGTATGCATTCAACCATAGTATGATCCTCAAAACCATATGATCTTAATAATTATTTGTTTGGACTGGGCTATGTGTTATTCAATAATAAAGATTTTTTAACAATAATAAAGATTTTTAAATTATTTAAAAATACATTCAATTCAAAACAACTGGAGTAATTTTTTTAACAATAAAAAAATGCTTATTTCACTTATACTTATACATATTTAAAGCATTTTGTTGTGAACAATTTTAATTTGCAGATAAATAGAACTATTTCGTTAGTTGTTCTAAAAACCATATTAACATTTATTAGAATTACAATCAAACTGTATGATTGCCGTTATAATTTTATTGGTAACATAAAACACCAAAAACAATACTTTTGTCGCACTAACCAATATTGAATAGTTGCTACAAACATATTTTCATTTTTAAATTTGGCATTAGTATTTTTGTTGCATTTTAATAATATTTATATCTTACTATTGCCAAAATTAAGTCAGCAAAACATTATTATGGTTGCGACGAATATTATTGCAGGGAACATATTATTGTTACCGTGAACATATAGTAATCATATATTTTCTCTGTGTGTGTAATTGATGTAAAATTGATACAGTAATCACGCTAAAGGCTCAACATAATATAAATGAGTATCAAAAAGTTCAAAATGCTCCATCAACAAATAAGATTACCGGATAACAAGGCGTTTACATCGTAAGTTTAAATCTGGATTCAGTCTTTTAGGGGGGAACAAGTTAAACGAAATTTCCGCGGGATTTCGCTACGGGATCCCGACAAAGGAAATATAATTGAAAAAAATTCGCAAGACATCATGCGGGAAAAATCACGGGATGCAAACCCTAGTTGGCTACTAAAAGTTGTGTAGAAAATTATACGTTGCCACCAATTATTCTAAAAGGCGTTAAATACATAGATTGTTTATTGTTGCAACTTGTAGTTTTGGCTGTCGCAACATCAACGTATATTCGATTCATCGCACAACAGAAAGAGTAGACAACATTGCTGCAGTTTAACTCTATTATCGCCATTTTGGCTTTAACTACTCGCCATTTTGGGTAAACTACAATGCGACTACCAACGCTCCATCAGATTTCCCTAGCAGTTACCTATTTAAGGATATTGTCTGAGAGTACATCTTCCTCTTGGTGTGGGGTTGAGAGCCTTCTTTAAACTACGCTACTCCATGGGTCGTCGTACTGTGTAGAAGCCCGACTCAATGCCAAGCATTAAACGATAGGATGTGAAACTACCTCCACCACGAAACTCCCCAAAGGACTATTTCTATGAACGCTTCTGGCAAACAAGTCGTGTAATTATTCATTTCCAGTAGTTATTCATTTCACCGGTCGATGAACTATCAGTTTTTACACAGCAACATTGCGGCTCAACAATAGAATTTTTATCAATCACAAATAGAAGCGGAAAAAGATGACTTATTAAGGTTTTTATGGTTGATAATGACACTGATGGCTAACATTTCGAGTTACTCAGCGTAAAAAGGAATTACTTTAGACCAAAGGTTAACTTAAATTCATTAATTTTTCATTGGATATTTTTTTTGGCCAATATCTGCATAAGTCAGGGTCCACTGTAAGGGTTTTTTTTATACTAAACAAGTTGTGTGAATAAATATCGTTTTTTTGGAAGACAAAATCCACTATTATGAGCTCCGTCTCTATCATTCTTCCTTAAGGGTAGTGTTGTGCCTCCATTCGTGTGGCTCTTAGTCAACAGCGTTTGACACATTTTCCCATGCCGTTAAATGTTTTGGATAACAAATAATTTGTTTCTTAGAATTTGTTTTCTTTGCCATTTTTTCATTTTGCATGTCCATGCGAGACAAAACTAATATTTTGGCATTCTCATTGTCCATTAAAATAAACCCCATACACCAAAATGAATGGCCCCATGCAAAGAACCAAATTCCCGGAGATTGCTTTGGGTTAAATTTATTTCACAAGCATTTTGGGCCAACAGCGCAGTTAGAGAAATTTCAGTTGTTTGTCAATGAAATAAATATTGTGACCTAGTATACTTTATACGAGTATTGCTGTGACAATCGGATGGCGGGGTTGTCATGTGGGACCTATTCCCAACTACTGTAATGAGAACGACCGTCATAAGGAATTAACCATTCTCGTTTGAAATCCGAAAATGGAAATTGGCCAACATACAAATAAAGTAAGGAAGTGTGAAATGACAAGGAAAAACAATCAAGGGAATTGTGAGTATTAGACGATCTGTATTTCGAAGCCATATACCTAAAGAAAACAGTGTTACAAAATCTTAGAATTTAGAGGACCACAGAGTTTGGCTGTTATCATATTTAAAACGGTTTCTGGGCATACTTATGACTTATTAAAATAGGTTTGCTCAATGCCTACACTATGCCAGAGCTTTTCTTGTACAACAAACTCCAAATAAAAAAATATCCCGGATTAATTAAGAACAGTTTAGCTTTCTATAATGATAGCCTAAAGAAAAGAACAATGAAAGAACAAATCAGAATTGTTTTAATTGTTTTCTTTCCAATAATCGAGAAGAAATGTAGATTACATCCGAACGTGTAGATTACATCAAAATTCTTTTGAAGATCCAGCCATTGCAAAAGTACTTGTATTTGGCCACAGTTTGAACTCAAACATTCTAAATAGACTACAAAGAAAAATAAATATTCAGAATTCTCTATGGCATTATCGTATTGGGTGGGTCCAAGTTACGAGTCACTAAATTTTGTTCTCCCTCTTTCCAATAGGGAGAACACAATTTTATATCTTTATGTCAACGCACCCTCAAACATTTTTAATGATCTTTTAGTATTAAAACGTTAGTCGAAGTCAACATTTCCATCATGGTAACGTTCACTTCACGTTTGGAAATCATTAAACGTGACTATCGAATTTTTGGACGAACAAAAAACATATATTGTTGAGGTGACTGCCCCTGGCCGAAGAGTTTCGGGTCAATCCGGTACATAGAACCGGCAGTCGCGGGATTGCTTTACACGCCATCACCACACGTATAAGTCGCGGCCTTAACCAGAACAAGCCTAACGACAGGACGGTCCTCGTGGCTCTCGACCTTACAAAAGCCTTCGAGACGGTCAAGCATGCCACTTTGTTCGAGGGCATTGAAGAAACGTCCCTTCCGCCCAGTTTGAAACGTTGGGTCGTAAACTATATGTGTGGGCGCCAGTCATATGTAGAATTTAGAGACAGAAAGTCGAAGCCCCGTAGAGTTAAACCAGGAGTTATCCATGGTGGAGTTTTATTCCCGGCTCTGTTTAACCTCTACCTCTCTAAACTTCCTGCACCACCAGACGGCGTTGGAATTGTGTCGTACGTTGACGATTGCACAATTCTGGCGTCAGGACCTAAAGTGGATGACATTTGCGAGAAAATCAACTGTTACCTCACTGACTTAGCACGTTTTTTCACTGCGAGGAATATGAAAATATCCGCCTCCAAATCATCAGCCACACTGTTTACTGCATGGACCGCAGAGGTGCGGTTGTCACTCAATGTGAACGTCGATGACGTCAACATCCCGACCACCAACTCCCCCAAAATTCTTGGGGTCACATTGGACAACCTTTTTAGATCCTCTGCACATGCAACAGCTATCTGCGATAAACTCAAAAGTAGGAACAAGGTCCTCAAGTCACTTGTCGTCAGTACTTGGGGAGCCGACAAAGAAACCTTGTTGACCTCTTACAAAGCGATAGGTCGGTCTGTAGCAAACTACGCAGCACCTGTATGGTCGGCGAACGTGAGTAAGACGCAGTGGAAGAAAATTCAGACTTGCCAGAATGCCGTACCTTAGAACATCAACAGGGTGCCTTCTTATGTCTTCTGAGGACCATCTACATGAGGAGACGAAAGTCCTTACCGTGCGCAGACACAATTTCCTGTTGTCTAAGCAATACCTGCTTGGGTGTTTCCGCAGCAGTCATCCTAACCACCATCTCTTGAACAGGATACCTCCATCCAGGCAGATCAGGTACGATCTTCATGATCTAGAGAGAGAGGTCCAGCGGTATAAGAGAGAACCTTTAGATCATCGAAACTATCAGACAGGTCTGAACAACATTCACGCCGATGACGTCGCAGCAGCAGTATCCAGCTACCGTGTGAATGTAGTGCTAGGGGAAAATCTCCCGGAGATTTCACCTGAGGAGAAGGTACTACCTCGGCAGATGCGCGTGGTTCTAGCGCAGCGGAGATCTGGATGGTGCAGCCACCTCAATTCTTACTGGGCACGAATTGATGCTAACGTTCCGGACATCTCTCCCGCCTGCCATCAGGGACCACATGATGTACTGCACCTCTTCAATTGTCCGGCCAAGCCCACTCAGCTGACCCCCAGGTCTCTGTGGACGCATCCAATTCAAAATATGCGTTTCCTCCACCTAGATATCGAAGCAGATCCCCCATAGACGAACAAGACTTCAAAATAAATATATTGTTGTTACAACAACAACAACCGAATTTCTGAGTCGGTTACTTCAATTTTCGGCCGTAACAATCGTCCCACGCGACAGGATGAGCGATGAAGCTCATTTCTGGCTGAGTGGTTTTGTCAATAAACAAAATATGCGTTATTGGACAGCAACAAACCGACATGTGCTTCAGGAGGCACAATTGCATAAGCAAAAAATTACTGTGTGATTTTCATGGCGGAGGTGTGATTGGGCCGTTTTTTTTCGTCGATGAGAACAATCGTCATGTTAGCATCAATAGAGAGCGCTACCGTGCCATGTTAGAAAATTATTTTGGCCAGACTAGGATGAGCTTGACATCACCGATATGAAGTTTTAACAAAACGGTGCCACTAGCCACACATCACGCGTTACAATCGATTTACTGAATGGTAAGTTCGGTAAACGTGTTATCTCGAGTTCATGCGATTTAACGCCATTGGATTTGTTTTAATGGGTCCACATCAAGCCTTTGGCCTATGCCAACAAGCCAACAACTTTAGACGAGCTCAGTGACAACATCAAACGCGAAATTGCCAACGTTTCGGTAGAAATGTGTTCAAGAGTGTTGAAAAATTGGGTCCAAAGAATAGATCGGCGTACGCGAGCTCGTGTGGTCAAGTGACTGAAATCGAATTTCATTCTTAAAATGTAACATTTGCACTACACCTGGAATAAATTTGAACTCTATTTCTGAAATATTCCGTGTTTTATTAATATATAAAATTGTTATGTCCTTAATGGAAAACCCTGTATATAGTATTTATTTTTTAATAGGCAAATCGAGTATGTGAGACCTTTTTAATGGTGAGACTTCCTTGCTTTCACAAAATAGAGAAATTGCCAACGGACTTACGTGGTAGCTTAGTCTTTGAAGATAGCTTGAGCTTATATCGTTAAGTTCTTCTTTAACCATTTTTATTTGTACGACTTTATTTAAATTGTTGTTAGTTACGAACCAAGGAGCATTAGTGATCATACGAGTGTTTTAGATTTGTACCTTTGTAGAATTTTAATATTAGAACTGGTGACAGTTGCCCAGAGCTGAATTCCGCATTTCTTGACTGGTTTAAGGATTAGTTTGTACAGTAGAAATTTGTTTTCAAGGCTGAGCTCTGATCCCTGTACCAGTAGCATACACATTTTCTTAGTCGTACTGTTAAGTTGCAGTATTTTAGCTAAAATGTGAGCCTTCCATGCCCAAGTACTTTACCTTGAGGGACTCTAGCAGGAATATCGGAAATTGCTAAACTATTTTGACTAACTCTGACGTAAAAATTTCGATTTTCGATAAAAGCAGTAAGAAATGAGCAGGGAGGAGTTTTTCAACTTATACAGTAGTCCTTTGTGCCAAGCTCTATCAAAAGCTTGTTTTATTCTAAAAATATAGCAGAGCAGTATTCCTTTTTTCTAAAGAAGTTCAAATGTCCTTTATATCGCGGTGGCACTGTTCGGGCGTACCGCGTTTATGACTTAACCCTAATTGGTAGTTAGGAATGATGTTTTTCGATTCCATAATTGGTTCCAGTCTCTTCAAAATAATTTATTCAATTACTTTTTTAAAAAAATTGGTCGTAGACTAATTGGTCTATATAAGGAAACTTGATCTTCAATATATTATATAAAGTATATAGTACGACCCAACCATGTCCGCCTGTCCGTGCGTCTGTTGCAGACACAAAACGAATTAACCTAGGATTCTGCGATTTTTGCATAACGATGGCTTATGGGCAAAAGATATTTGGAATTGTACTAAACATGGTCGAAATCGGACCATGGGAAACAATGTTTCCTTTTAAGGGACTAAAGGTACTCAGAAAAAAGTAAATGGTTTTTGAGTAATTGCCTACAAATCATAATTTTTTGTTGAAAAATAATGTTTAAAATGGGGACTGTTAGTTGGGACTCCCTTAATACCTTAAAAAGGGAATAACTGCTTAACGTTCGGCTCAAGCGGCATAAAAGTATGAATATATTGCTACGAACCTAAATATGGATTTTTGTTGAGGTATTGTCTAAGATTGGTGTGGGACTCATGGACTGAAGGGGCCCAAAACAGGCTTCGGTCATTAAATCCCACTTGCAAACTGTTCGCAGTCGCTTTTTTCCCCAAATAGGCGAATATGATTTTACATAAATTTATTCTCCCAGCTGCCATCAATAATTTCACGAAATTCCTGTAACCAAAAGAAATACACGTAAATCCAAGTGGCACCACTACAGAAAATAAATAAGAACGCCAACTATCATTACGTTTATGATGACGATAAAATAATAGACTTAACGATAGGAGCAGAGAGAACGGATAGCATGGCGTAGAGAATATGTTAACGCAAATTTAAGATACTCCGACAACAGCAGTGTAGTCCTTCGTCTAACAGATAGGGATGTGAAAGGGGATAGTTTTAACCCGCAACAACTGTTAGACTTTATTTCACTTTTTTCAAATTTAATTTCCCATTTTGGCCATAACCTCCTTTGATAAATGTTGAAAGTAAATCTTTTTCTTTCTTGTCCTTGTAAACTTTTATGGCAGACGCCAGTCGTAAATTGGAACGATATTTTGAAATTAGCCAAAGGATGTGTGTGAGTTCGCTTGCGTCTGTGTTACTGGCCCCAAAAGTCAACAAACAAACCACATGGTGGTGTCATTTTTCCTTTGTTGATTTATGAAGTTCGATATTAATTTCCAGTCGATTCAATTGATTTTTCGTGATTTTGGTGCGAAACTAAATGAAACGCCACACCACCGACCAGATAACCTTTAACAAGTCGTGGTAGAAATGATGATTTATTTGTCACAATTTTATGTTTAAACGATAAATCACACCCTGATTGACATTTTGACAGATGTCCTGCGTACCTACACATGCCTTCTGTTATTTATTTATAATAATTTGTCATTGTTACGCGCCATAAGTTATTATTAAATGAACACACACACATACGCACATATCGGAATTAAAGTCGATTTGTAGGCAGACATGGAGTGTTTTTAGGACGAACTACTAGGCGTCTGGATGAGTCTGTGCGATAACGGGCTTACGACAAGTCGGCAATTCTCATATGCATATTGCGTTGTCCTTGTCGAACTCATATCCTTTGGCTTAAGAGTTTTGGCCTGCAAATCATTGCGGCGAAAAGAGGCTTAAGCTCAGGCAAATACAAAAACAACAATAATGGTTGATAATGAAAGTCATTGCGAATAAATTAAGCCAGCAATGCCGTCCGTCCGTATAAGTGTTGGAATAAATTCAAGTAAATGTATTGGATTAAAAAATACGCATACAACAAAGTGGTTTTATTTATTTTTTGTGCATACATTTTCTCATTTTTATGGCACAGGGTGTTCCAAATATGGGTATCATTTTTAAAAGTGAAATCATTTCAACAATACTCACAAAAGCACACACCACATACAAACAGAGTTTCCATTAGTACTACCGAATATTACTTGGTTCACTGTAATTATACAACCGAATGTTAGTTGGCAATGTAGACTGTAGTGTTTAGTACTTGAAACTGGAAATAGTGATAGAAGTGACTGCCGACTTTGTGACTCACTCAGAATACTCTTATAAACCTTTTAAAGCTTTTTTTAATTCGATTTTCCGAATAGAGAATCATTTAAAAATATTGTGTCAAAGTTTGAGATAAAACGGAGCAAAACTTACTTAAGATACTGTACACACAGAGAAAAACAGTTGGAAATTGGTTCGAACTTCCAATATTCGGTTGGATAAACATAATGGTATTCTTGGTTACATGGCTCGACTTAACATGAGTTACAATAATATTACGATACTTACAACTAACAAGTTGAATTCAGAAAAACTATAGGTTACCACAATTGGTGGTTACTTATATACTTTGGTAGTGACAAGAGATAATTTCTTCGTTGTAATTAAATCCAGTTTAGTTCGATGTTGTAACATTTTAAACAATTCAACATGATTTTGGACTTTCTCCGGGGGTAAATGATTTGTTCTAGAAATTAAAGAATTAGGTGGTGGTAGTTATTTTTTATGGACCAATGAAATCTTTATTTTGCTATGCTACTATAATAATATTTTATAAAATAAGTTAAAAAGTATTAAATATTTCTTGTTTAACTGAATTTTTGTGATGAGATTTCTTAAGTAAAATCGGATGAAGTTTATTTTCGTAGAAAAGGAGTGTCCTTTTCGTCCTTTTTTTAAAACAATTGAAAAATAGTTAACAATTGATTTTTTAACTGGTGTTAGAGTATTTCTATATTCTAAGTACAAAAATGTTGATCAATTTATTTTATTTGGGATGTATCCTTTTTTTACTATAACTATATAATCGCTTTAAAAAATTGGCGTTTTTGGGTAAAATGTTTTACTAAATTACTACTTTATCATTTTTGTATAGACCATCTTAAATAAATTCAAAATAAAGTGTCTCTCTTCGTCCTTTAAAAAATTATAGTTTTTTCGTTTTGTTTACATTATTTCGGTCCCTTTTATGACTTCGTTAGTTTTTGTTCCGATTCGAGACCGTAAAAAGGAATTTGTTTAATAAAATTAAATAAAAAACAAGGTTTTATCAGAATGGAAAACAAAATCGACACAGAGATGCGAATTGAAATATTTTTTTCCACCTTTTTTTTACATAAACTACAAAATATGGTCATCACATCTGTAGTCAAATATCTAATCGAGTTATTTTTTTTGTGTTTTGAACCTTTAAATAGCTGAAAATTTTAAGATTTAAAATATTACTTAAATAATATTTTATGATCTGCTTTATCTTACCAATAATCTATAGCAACAACCAATACATGTACAAATTCAGTTCCAAAAATCATCCTTATTAGTTGGGGTTCCGGTACCTTGTCTTTTCAACTAAACCTTTAAGTTCCCACTACTAAAAATTGCCGTGTACCCAATCAAAAAATTGGCGGTTGTAGTGATGGAATACAAAGATAGTACGTTCAATCACCAACATTCGGTTGTGGTAACAAATCTGTGCGTAGTTTACGAAATCGAGTTCTACACATGACTCATTCTTATTAAAAACTTAAAAGCTTTTTTTCCACAACTCACGTTTTCAAAGTCGGACCTTTTGAAATTTTGAACACTTTTTCTGCACTTCTGTAAAAACGCCATTTTTGAGAAAAATCCTTTTTCTTATATTAATGACAAAAGATTATACTCGTTTTAAAAATCTCTTTCGTTTTTTATAATTGTATATATATTTTCACAATAACAAAAATGCCGATTTGTACGCAAAACCCTTTACCTGAAAAAAGCAATTATCCAACAAAATAACTGTGATTTTATGATTTCTGATGATACTGCACCAAGTTATGAGGGGCAACGCAGTTCAACCTTTTCCGAGAAGCTTTTGAAAAATTGCAGTATTTTTTAATATTTTTTTAAATATTTTTTCGTGTATTTCATATAAAATACACAATATGCATCAAATGTAATATTACGTTAAAGTATCATTGGTTTTAAAAAACAATTAACTGAGTCGTCAAAAAAAATCTCAGATTCTTTTTTGTACTAACTAACGTATTCCGGACCGATTTTTAAAAAAACGAAAAAAAATTAGTTGGAAATTGATTGGAACTACAAATATTCCGTTGCATGTATTCCAGTTTCCCGCCAAATACTTATAATCGTAATAGATATTCGGTTCGACATACCATAAGATGATAAATATGATCATAGTTTTGTACACATGGCTAATTGATCGGACATACCAAGTATACGCGAAAAATTATTCAATTGCCACAACTGTTGGCTTTGGCAACCAATAGTTTTGCAACCAACTATTGATGAATTTAATTACAATTTCATCATATTTAAAAACAGGTTGTTTAATGGAATTTTTTTGACTGGAATGGCGATATTAAAATTAAATAATTTGATCATTACAGACTTTAAGACAAAAAATCCACTTTTTTCCTCAAAAATCGTTCATCATTTTTTCCATTTTTTCCTATGTTGTAGAGTACTTCAGTTTTTTGAGAGTTTTAAATTTGTACTTCTAGAGGTTCGGATGCTGCGTATGTTCCACCGATACTTCAGTTCCAATTAACTGAAACTAACATTCGGTTGTACTGATTGATTACTCGAGATGCATGCAACCTCAATCATTCGGTTGTGACAAATAAACTGTTCTCTGTGTTAACTAATTTTTCCTCTGTGTGTCCTATTAAACCAACTTGATAAGTTGAAATTCTTCTAGACTTTTAGCACTTGATAGCTAGTAGTTCTTTCTAAGGTCGTTAAATAAAACCTTCTTTTGAATTACCATTTACTTTATTGCTGAATTTAATGCACACCGAAAAAAATCTGTTGAAATTCGGTTTAGTCTTCCAAAGTTGTTCTTTTAAGTTTTTAGTTACCTTTACCAATGAAATTTTGCACCACAAAAGGTTTAAGGTTGGTTTTGATTATTGAAAATGGATTAGGGTAAATTGTTATTTATTTTGTTACAAATTAATGATTTATCGGCCAATGGAACATACGAGTACATTAGATATTTTGGAAATTTGGCAGTAGTTGGCGCTGTCTTAATGTTTTGTTAGCCTATAACAATTAAAGGTGATTAATGAGGTGGTTAATAGTAAAAATGTCTATTTAATTATCATAATGTGGGGTCAAATCTAATTTTGTGTATTAAACAATTAATGATTTAATTGAGATTGATTCTAATTTGTTTGACACTTTTCTAGTATACTCGTATGGTGGGCACTAAACAAAAAAACAAAAATTATAACATTCCATAGAAAAAGTGTCGAAAATCTACATTAAAATTAGGACCCATGAAGCATAGTAAGTAAAAAAGCCGTTTCACCTATTTACATGCTTAATATTGTACTCGAATGAAAAAAAAGCTTTCACTTATCTAAATATGCTATTATTTTTAAGATAAAAGTATTGGTGCCCAAAGTCCCAAGTCCCAACATTAGGATTTCTTATAATTGAAAGTCTGTAACCCCGATTTAAAACCTTTCACAGTATGAAGTTTTCATTAAGACAAACGTGAGTCCTAAATAAGCCTATGGGTTTCTTAATTTTTTGAGATTTGGAGAGAAAGCATTTATTTTTGGGTTAAATTTTCCCTATGTGATTTCCAAAACAAAGAAAAATCATTACTCAGATCTAATAAAATTGCATACTGATACCAACTCGTTGTTGTAGAGGCGACTGTGTGCCGAGGTGATAGCCCTTGGCCAAAAAAATTCTTGCCTTATCCGATCCACAGAACTGGTAGTCGTAGGACCAACTCGTACCTTCATTCGGCGTTAGTGGGTATGGTAAAGTTTCCATTGCTAGTCTTCCGACGTTCTTAACATTCGTACAATCCCACGACAGCTGGTTCTATGGATCGGATTGACCCGAAGCAGCAATTCTTTGGTCAAGGGCTGTCACCCCGGCACACAGTCGCCGCTACAACAACAACATTCGTACATGTTAATATTCCTCATTTAAATTTGAAGAGACCTGCAAGTTTTGTGTTATCCTGCATGTGCTACAATTTTGCCGATTATTTCTGCTTCTTATCCAGCTTCTCCAAATAAAAATAATAGCATTTCTTCACATTTTTTTTTTTAAATATTAATCGAACTAATACCATGCACAGGTAACATATTCGTTGCCACTACCGAATTGGTTTGCCAACTGAAAGATTGGGTTTGCATGTACTATCAAGTTTTTATTGGTGCAACGAAATATCAGTTGATGCACTGAAATGTTTAGTAAACGGAACTGAATATATCAGTGTAAGTGACCAAATAGAATGCAATGAAGAATTAAATTATAAGTATATAAATTCTAGTTTAAAAAGAAATAATGTCATTGGGATTCAATGCTTTAATTAAATAATTGAAAGTTCAAATAAAAAAAAATTGTCAAATTATATTGGTTTTTTTCGGGACACAATGGGCGTGTTTTTTAGTGCTCGCTCATTAAGCGAGTAATTGGTCGCTTAGGCGAGCAATTTCAGACTTTTAAAAAAACAGTTCTGTATATACAAGAACTAAACAAGTCTCCATAAACCGCTAGATATGAAAGCTTGGAACTTATAAAAAAAAATACTTATGATAAACCACGGGACTACTTTTTGTGGGTTTATGTGAAGTCGCTTGTCTACGCAGATAAGCCCGACACCTGAAATTTCCTCGGTATTACCTTTTTTAATTAATTGCTTTTACAAATAGCCTGTTTATAAGATGCACCGTTTTTGGTTATTGAAGCAAAATAATTTCTGGCCATTACCAATTATTGGTTGCATCGAACAGTTTCTAAAAAAAACTATTATTTGCCTCAACAGGCGGCTTTGACAACCAACAGTTTAAGCTTCACTTGGTTTAATGTGACTAAATATTTAGTTGTCTGTACCATTATATTGGCATATCATATTATCATATATGGTGAGTCAAACTCAATTGAGGGCACATCAGTGAGCAGGCAAAATGAACATGAAAAACATAAATTTCTCAACTTTTCTCCTGATGGCTCTTTTCATTCAATTTTATTATGATTTCCTTAATTTTTTCCAAAAGGCGCATTAATTTTAACTTTATCATTTGACGCTAATCTTTTGCTACCAATCCATTTATTTAAATTTCGTAACTGAAGTAGATACGGGTGACCACATCTTTACATGATAATGGGGGGGGGGGGGGCGTTCATTCGTAACATAATTATTTACTTTCCTTTGTGTTTTCATGATTGGCGTGCCTGTTCTCTTAAGTTGCTGTGATTAAATGCCCTTCCTTCTCAGCCAAATTGTCCATTTTTTTGTAATTCCATGCTTAACTTGTCCAGTAATGTCACATGGTAATCTCCCGTGATGGGTTTTTGTTTTTTTAGCTGGGGCAATGCTAATTGTGCACAACTATTGCACAACGAGCCCAAGCTTAATAGCGGGTATAAATATTTTCAATTTATTTCCTCCCCGCTTGTTCCTTTTTTAAAATGACAAGAAAGAGATTTAACTCTGACCCATGTAAGACTTCTTGTTAAAACGCATTTGCTTTTCTGTTCAATTGGCCTGATTTTTTCATATATTAACAAAATTGAATTCTATGATTAAATTCAAACACTGTTTGTTGTTTATTCTTATTGTTTTTTACGGTGTACCTACTCACATATGTACGAGTATATGTGCCCGCAATATTAAATGAAATGGTCATGCATTACAATTTAGAGGATTACAGACTTGAGTTTGATGCCGATGCTATCATCATCTGAAACAAACGCCGTAATTTACTAGAGATTATAATCTCGGCCTTAGATATCTTCATTGTTTATTAGACGCCTGGCACTCCGACCACGCAAACAAGCGTAAAACAAAAATGGGATCAAAATATTCAGTTTCTTTCAGTTTTTTTTTCCACCAACTCATGTCGCCTACTGAATATGCGGCACTTTAGTTGTTTTCCGCCACCTACAGATAAATTGCGATACAGAGTCAAGCGCAAGACTAAGGGTCGTAAATTTCACTCTCTGGATACGAGGATTCGAATTGTTGGGTGCGAGTTGCGAATTATCATTTTGCTGCGCACTCATATTTTCACACATAACGAGTATTTTGGGAATTTTTTATATGTGATTGGTCCGTGGTAGTGCGTATAATTTTACTGTCCCTGTTCGAAAATGATAACAACAACAAACCCGTGGAGAACAAAAATTCGTATGGTATGATAGATTCAATAAATTTGGATATTTATGAGAGTCGGTGGTTATTGTGCACGGAAACTTGTCGGATGTGTGAACGGGATATAAGAGCAAGTAGATGTACCCCCATAAGGTACACGGGAAGCAAGTTTGGCTACCAAACCAAATATTTGCGTATGCAAATGAAAAAATATTTAAAAATGGTGTTAAAGTAGCTGTAAACAAAATTTCATGTCATTGGTTTTATTTTTGTTTAGATTTGAATTTTACTTTCGTTTATGGTGTTTGAATAAGAATATGACAGCATTCCGATAGTCGTAACTTTTTCAGTCAGGAAAAGGTGAGAGACGGATTTTTTGACTAAATCTTGGTATTATGCATTTCGTGCTTGTTGTTAAAATAAGTAGCCTAATGATACTTAACTTTTTTAATTATTTTCTTTTGATATATATTGATGGAATTGCTGCATATTACTAACATCTTCTAAGTAGCCGTCCTTCCCGATAAGAAAGGCCAGGAGTTTAGAAATTCGAACTACAAAATGTCTTTGGCTATCATTCTGCTTGACGTCGAAAAAATCTTTTGCCAAGATCTTTTATGAAAAACTGATGGACCAGTGATTTTCAAAAAATATAAAAAAAAATTCTGTTTAGCTCGTTCGTTTTATTTCGGTCTTTTGCTTTTACACATTAAACAGGGACTAATCCGCTTAAGACCTCTTGCATCAATATTTAAATAGAAGACAGGTTTTTAACAAAATGGCAAAGTGACATTGACTTTCGTGGCTTCCGTGATAACCCTCTTCAGAATGCTTCGCAGCAATTGTTGAAAGAAAACTATTGTTGTAAATCTTACTTTTTAAGTTTTCTTAACACAACTGCCCACGAAAATACAAGGAGAATGTAAATTCTATAACACATCTAGTACCTAAGGTAAAATCGGACGCTATTTGAGACAAGGCCAAAAATTTTGAGGGACCCTGTGTGGGTGCTATGTAGGTCAATAGTGCTATTTCATTAGGGTTGGCAAAAAGTCACTTAAAACGCGCTATGCTAAGTTAATTCAATATGTGGCGTTAAGAGCGGTGCTATATGGAAACAGGAACCGATATGCTTAAAGATCAGATTTATAGTGTGGCGTTGAGAGCGACGAGAGCGCAAATCGCTAAGAACCTTGTGTTGCTACATATGAAAACAATTTTATTGAGCTTAGTTTTATTGTTTATTTCGCACAGTACTTCATTTAAGCTAGAACGAATGTAAAATTTGTTATACTAAAGTTGGCAGAGAAGGCATCATTAGACCTACCGTCGGGAAATTCAGCCTACGCGATAGTACCTCCCACAATGGAAAAAGGCATATCGATTACGCCGCGCAAGGAACTTGATATTAAATAGCATTAATTTAAACATTGGGAGTTTTGAAATATTTTCTATTAAGGAAGAAGGCTAAAACCAGAATGTCGGTTAATGCCGGTTTTTTTACTTAAAAAAACCCCGAAGTCGTTTTTTCATAAAACGGTTACGAAAAAAAAACGAAATTTCGGTTTGCTGAAAACCTTGATTTATTTGGACACTCTAATCAACAAGTCAAACACCAGGCAAAAGAAAAGACTGACAGGTATTATGACCTCCTAAGAATGAAAGTCACATCTCCATTTTAGTATTTTGGAGATATTTAGCTTTTTTGACTACGAAACACGCTAGCAGTGGTAGATGTAACCGTTTTGCTTAACGTTTTTCAGGCTTTAACAGGTGAAAATGGGTATTTTATGTTTTACACACAAATCAGAAACTCATTGAAGGTTCCGAATCAGTCCTTATCCCAATTTTGGAATTTTGGGGCTTGTGACTTTCTTTCTTAGGAAGGCAGCATAGCTTCCTATAGAGATGCGAATGGGAATCTATAACTAATACTTCGGGTTTGCTGAACACCTGGAAAGAACATGTGTCCAATTTATTACAGGTTAAGACGAATTTTACGACAGCCGCACGCTATTAATCTCAAGCAAAGTTCGCTTTAATAGCCCGACTCCAAAACAACAAAGCGCTGGAGCCGATGGAATACCAGCGTAGCTGGGTAAGATCATAAGGTACGAACTTGCAAGGTGCCTATATCGGCTAGTTTGCAATATATAAGTACAGAAGGACAAATGCTTTACCGATGGTTAAAACCTCAATGTGCAATGACCATTTCATACAAAGAGAGCCCAAACCGAAAGCGTCAACTACCGCGTTACAAGTTTCTTATTGAACAAAACGCTTTCCACTATTCCCGAATTGAACCAACGCAATCTTTGTGGCTTCCGACCGAAGAAGGCAACAGCGGAGCCACACTGGATTCCGACTGGACGAACTAATTTATTTAAAATTTAATTCAAAATTACGCAGCGTAACAAAAAAAAACATACGTGTGTATAGCTTTAACTTGTTCTTAATAGTTTTCGATTTCATTAAAGTTTTAATTTCATTTCTCAATAAAGTTTTGGTTTCAAAATATTTACAATAAAACTATTCAGTGCCGTAGCTATAAATTCTGGAAATTTTGCGTTTAAAATTGGTTTTTATTAAAGATTTTATTGTTTCCAGTTGAGACTTTTGTCTTTGTGGGAAACATTTTCACTGCGTAAGTGCAAATGCATACTTACTGGTTAACCTACAAAAATTCGTAGAGGTTTTCACGATGGTTCTTATTCCAATTTATGTGGGTATACTCAGTAGCATTATTATGTAAAACTGCTGGATTAACTAGTCCATTAAAACAAATGATCAAATGATTAACAGGGATATTATCCCAAAGAAAACGGAATATTTACAACCGTAAAAGGCAGGCGACAGACTACAGGTGTTGAATGCGATGCTGGCTACCAGAAGGTAGACGCACATAAAATACAAGCGTTAGCTGCGATGTCAGCCCAAATCCCCCCGGAGGCACTTTGACAAGAAATGCGCTTCAAAGGAATGAAACAAAATGAAATTCATTAATGGGCTGAAAAGTTGTTTAAAAAAGGGCCAAGCGATGAGGTGAATGTATAAGTCCTTCCCAGGGGAGTAATTAAAGTATCAAAGGACTAAATTAAAACTTGTACGCAAAAGTAGATACTTCTGATGGTACGAGTACACGCATACTTCGCTATAGTACGAGTGTGTAGCAAAAGTTGTACAGCGTACTTAGACAAACAACAAGTACGAGCAACTGAGAACGCACTTAGGGAAAAGCTAAATACGGTGGCGCTTCATACAACCTGATACAAGCTACAAATGTTGTTAGCCTACTTGTTAAGCTTTTTGATTGCAGATTACAACAGAATGGGATATAATGTTAAGATACGGTTAAGTACAAGATGGGTGGATAAGAGAAAAAATAGAATTGAGTTATTAGAAGAGAGATTCATACTGCTGTGGGTGGTTGTAGCAACCCTTTAAAAACTACCTGCCATTATCATGGTACGGCTTATGTAAGCATAATATTACTAAATGATCATCTAGAACGATGTTATAGTTCTCGAAAATATTTTGTGGCCCTATTACAACACAATGAGAACTAGGACACCGTTTTTTATGGTATGGTTCGTATAACTATAGTATTATCACCAAATGATCATCCAGAACAATGTTTTGATATCCGAAATTATATTATGGTCGCACCAAAACACATTGTGAACCAATTTAAGATTCCTAGATCCATATAGTGACGCGATATTACATATCATCATCACGCAATCCCCAACATAGCGTGATTTACATACAACCATGTTATGGTCCATGCCACCAAATTGCTCTTATGATTTCTACAACCATAAACTCACTGACTAGAAACTACGTTTTAGTGCCGGCTGCGAAAAGCATAAAAAGAATCTTTTTATGGGCTACAGATAAGTCTTTTACTTGTAAATTCTCAGCATGTCCAATGGGAAACCCTAAAAAAATACGGTTCTACCCTGATTTGAACCTTGGTTTACTTGATAATTGGTTACATAACGCATCAGACCGGGCGGCCCACAGAATTACACAAAATTATAGCTATTTGAATTTTTGTATTATTTGAAAGCTTTATTTATTAATTCTGATATATACTCGCCGCTACTTTATTAAGTAGGCCAAGGTATAATTTTCGAGTACTCTGGCGAGTAGATCAGGCTGCATCGGGATCAATGATACCGAAAATAGTGACTTGGAGCCTTTTAGGCTACTTAAGAAAAATTCTAAAGGAAACGGGGTCAAACAGAACATTCTCGGTGGCCAGTTTAACAGTGAAGACTGGCCCATTATGACCTGTCCATCACTCACATAGAAATTAGGCCCAAAAAAAAAATAATCGAAACGAGAACACATAATTTTGATTTTTACCCTACGCCACACTGTACTACATAGAGCTGATGTTTGCAACACCTTTAAGGAATGGGCATAGACCCTTTGTTAAGCATATCACTATCTGGTTCTATTGAGAGATGCCCGTCCGTCAGTCTGTCCATTTATCATGTAATCAAAATACTCGTCGCAATTATGAACCGATTTCAATGAAACTTGAAACTTTCAACAAGTTTAGGCCAAGGACGAATTCTTTTGAAATTGGCCCACACCCTTCCATTCACAAGTGGAAACTGGACCACCTACGTTCATTCTTTCGCATAGCTCGCACACAAAGGTCCCGATTTTCGAACCTACAACCCTAAAGGCCACATATTACATCCGACTTCGACCAAATTTCGAACATAGTATTACGAGTAACCATTACGAGTAACTCTGGTGAAATATGTCCATATCGGTTCAAATTTTCTAATAACTCCCTACAAAGGTCGCTCCCGATTTGAGGTCCTGCACCCCTAGAAAGCACAAATTACACCCGAGCATGCCCAAACTTTGCGTGGTAGGTTATGAGCGACCATTTATTGACTGTGCTGAAACTGGTCCACAAAGGTCAATATTTTCGAATAGCCACACAGAGGATCTTCTCGATTTTAGAATCTGGATCTATAGAAGCCACATTTTACATCCAATTACTACCAAATTTGGCATAGAGCTTTACGAAAGAACAGCACCCATGTCCTGTAACATTAATTATAATTCGAATAGCCCCCATACAAAGGTCCTGTAGCTTAAGAAGCCACAAGTTTTAGCCCCTCACACTCAAATTTTGTTTGGTATGGTATAAGACAAGACAAATTATAAGATAAATATTTTAATATTCATATTTAAATTAAATAATTAACTTTATAATATTGAGTCCGACCATGCTCATGCTCTACACAAAATTGCTTAATCCTTCGAATGGCAGATTGGTCAAGGTTAAATTCTAGCACTATATGCCACGCCCGACTTAAATTTTTTTAATTGTTTTTTTTGTGTGATTTTACATTTTTTTAGTGCGAATTTACATACGAGTAATAATCTATGGATAATCAAAAAACGTCACGAGTTTTCTGATTTGGCTTTAATTGGTTTAAAAAAAATCAAACCCGGTCGAAGGCCGATCATTACTAGAGGAATTTTTATTAGGATAAAGCATTTGCACTTAACCTTTAGTTTTACCCAAAGACAATGAACTGTAGCAGATAGACGAAATGCTTCTTCTTTGCGATATTGTACAAAAACACCACTCAGTATCGCACAAATTCTCGGTTTATTTGCCCACTTTTGTTGGTTTGAAACACAAAAAACACTAAATTCACACCCTTTAAACACAAAAACCAACATTCCCAAAATGTTTCTGTCGATCCTCGTCGAACGTCTTTGGTAGTATAACCTTAGATTGATTCTTCCTTTGTCTGTCTCGGAAATTTTTTAAAGGTTTAAATTTTCACTTTGAAAGTGAGCCTCAGGGTCATGCCGATTTTTGGCGTTACTGCTTTTAAACTCACTATAGCTGAAATATTTTTAAGGGGCGTGACATTGCCCATAGAACTCTAAACTTAGAAGGACCCTAATTCATGATCTGTTAGATACGACCATGATATTTGGAACATATGTACGATATTGGCATTGAAAGAAACACTACTTGATGAGAAAGTGGCCTGTGCCACGCCTTCTTTTAAAAATCTTATTAATAGCTTAAGTAAAGGACCAATGAATTAATCATATGAATTAATCATAAAGAGTGATTCAATTTTAAGGCCCGATATTGAATGTGAACCACACCTAAAAGTCAATTTTTTCTGCATTTAATTTGACCTTTCTTAATTTCAGACTAACTCAATTCGAACCATACGCAAGAAGAATTGTCGAATTTTGCGAATGATATTTCAAGAGTGTTTGTCGAAAAAACAATGCACCCACAAAGAGTGACTGTTTGGTGCGGTTTATGGGCTGGCGGCTTCATCGGGCCGTATTTTTTTTTGAAAATGAGGCCGGTCAGGCAGATACTGTGAATGGTGTTCGCTATCGTGAGATGATAACGAACTTTTTCTGGCCCGAATTGAAAGATATGGATGTGGACGATATGTGGTTTCAACAGGACGGTACCACTCGCCACACAGCTAATGAAACATTGGCTCTTTTGCTCGACAAATCAACATCGGCCTTTAAAATTTAACCACCCTTTAAAATATAATATGGGGAAAAGAGCGTGTATTTTTGTATGTGGTTTCCTGGATTGTTCTCAGTTTATACCGACATCGTTAACACGAAAAGATTAAAAAAAATAATTTTAATCAAATGATACAAAATAAAGTTATCGAAAGCACCTGTTACCTGTTCAATGCGTGAAAGCAATTTCCATTTTTTAAGATTCGAAGCCGAATACAGAATTTCTTTGGATATGTCAAGAATCTAATACACCATGTAGGGATTGGTATCGTCCTAAATATCTCAATTTTATAGACGAACTCAATCTTCAAACAAGGGTCCTCGTCAGAGATACACTGAGATCAGAGAAGAACCATAACATTAAATGAAGCAGCCTTACTTTTTTTCATTTGCTCAAATCGGAACTGCTCCAAAATTAGCCAACGATTGAAATACGTTGTCTATGATCAATTGATTTGATACTCATTGAGCTCGAAGCTCCGATGCACAGTTCGCCAAGTTTAAGAGACCTACGTGGAATTAGTTCTTACCATCTCATTTTCGAGAGATTTTACGTTTTATTTGATTATCAAACGCGGAATAGCTATTTTGAAAACAAGACCATATTGACTGTTTGATTTTAATTGCCACGTGTAATGCTGTTTCGTGTTGTTATCTTTATTGTTTAAAAAACAAAGAAGAGCAGAACTGTCTAAAATTATGATAATATAACGCCATAAATCTACCCTTCCTTATTGGTGAACCTTCCATAAGTTAAAAATCGTAAGGAATGATATACAAATGCCTTTTGTCGAGCATAAATTACAACCCATACAACTTGTACTTTGATCATGAAATCTTGAAGTGATATATAGTCTTGACGACTTCTGGCCTTATATCTGAGTTGTAGTGGCGCTTGTATTCTATTCACGCACGCACACAAACGCACACACAGTCGGCCTACAGTAACAGAAATAAATAAAAAACGAATTCTTTGCTTTGAAGTATACCTTCGAAGTAAGCGAAACTTTTTAAATATTTATACCGAAAGAAATTATATGCAATGTAAGGCACTTTACCAAGTGTATTTGTGTGTGTGAGTAAGGCTGTGTGTATCTGTAGGTGTGTTCTGCGCTGTATGTGTGTGTGTGCCGTGTGTTGTAACCCTGATGATTAGGTCGTTGAGCAAAATATTTAGGTCAACTTTTATCCATCCAGCCGCAAGTAGCCTTGAGGAGTGTAAACAACAACCTTCCGCTGCACTTTAAGGCTGAAGGTGTGCTTCGCTTGCATATTTTGCTGTTGCTGTTGTTGTTGCTGTCGTTGTCTGTTTGCTAGATACGAGTGTTTGCCGTATGAGTGCGAGCGTGTGTGTGTATCTGTGTGTATGCATGACTGCATTCGACCATGTGTTGTATCTGTACGGGCTTGAGTATCGCTGCCAATGAATGTGTCTAACGGCCTGTCTGTTCGGTCTCTTCAGTGTAAAGTGAATATCATTGCCTGCATGTATGCGTGCCTTTGTGGATGTGTGTGTGTATGTTTGTAAGAGTATTAGTATGTCTTTGATAATAACACACAAAATGGTTGGCAAATAACAAAAACCAAATTTAGCAGCGAACAATAGTTGAACTGACACACTGTCACTCCCTGCCATCACCAGCACCACCGTCGTCTTCGTCGTGATCATCATCACAATAATCATCATCATCATCATAATCATCATAACATGTTTGATAAGTTTCCATCACGTTTACACTTTGCCATACAAATAAACTAAGCAGCACACGACAACAACAGTTGTTGGTGGAGTGGAGAAGGATACGCAAACGGAAACAGAGAACGAGAATAACCAAGACCTTCCCAATGGAATCCGTGCAACAGAAACGAGAAGAAGACAAACAAGAAAAAAAAAACAATCAAGAGAAACTATCAAATGTATACTTTTTGTTTGGCACAGAGGGAAGAAAGTTCAATAAATGACAAAGTTAAAGTTGAAGTTTTCCGGCCCAGGAGAAGGGAGACCCCGGACAAATCTTTGACCGTCTGCATATTTGTTGTCGATGGGAATTTATGAAATTTTCCTGTCGCTGTCGGCTGTTGTGTATGCAAAACAAATTGCTTTATTTGTTGTATGATAAATGTTGTGTGGACACAATGTTTCAAGGATACAGACGGGCTTGCCATGTTCCCGGTTAGGGCCAGCTTTTGTATTGTGTCCAAAACGTGATTGTTGGTAAATAATAGAATTATTTTATGGACTGTATCTTTTCATGGTCGAAATAAATGTATTTAATAGTTTTGTACTCCGTTATAGGGGGTGGTGGTGCACACTTATATTTATGGGTTCCAAGTAAAAAGAAGTGAAATAAACCACAAGTTGGATCGGATCCAATGAGTTTTAACAGGGGCTTGTACTAGTACGAATGATTTCATAATAAACAATGAATGTTTTATCCCTACATCATAATTTTTTTGTCAAATGCTTGAGAAATATCGATGTAGAACCGTATTGTCTTTTTTCATATGCACGCCGAGAAAAAATCAGTTGGAAATTGGTCCGAACTACAAATATTTGGTTGGTATAACATATTTTCTGTTGCAATCGCCAACATTCGATCGTATTAATAGTTACCATAAGATGGTAGCTATAATAATATTATGATTCTTACAGCCAATACGAACTCAGTTAAACTAATGGTTGCCAAAACTGGTGGTTATGACAGCCAACCAATTATGAACGTTGCTCTGGTACCAATAATTGGTGGTGACAACAAACAAATTCTTTGTTGTAGCCAAACCCGTGAAATTCGCTGAAGAAATCATTCACAAGATAGTTCGAACGTTTGATGCATTGTGTAATATGATGCAACACAATGCATAAAACGTTCGAACTTTCTTGTGAATGATTTCTTCTACAAATAATAGACTAAGGTGATTATGGTAAATTTGCAAGAGGACGGCCTTCGTACTAGATCCAAGATATTTTTTACTGGCCAATGACTTTTTTAGTTTGCAACTCAACTCCATATTAAATAAGTTAAAAAGTAATTAACATTCCTTCGTTAAACCAAGGGTCTTGATGAGATATCTTAAGTGAAATCGTATGAAATTTATTTTCGTATAACATCTTATCTTTAAGATTGGAGTGGAAATGTGTTTTTTAGCCGGAGTTTGAGTATTTTTATGTTCTACAAAAATGTTGCCTATACACATTTGAAAATGTGTATATGTTATTAGAGATGGTCGGTTTTGGGTTAAAGTGTTCTACTAAATTTATACTATTATCATTATATAAGTAGTATAGATCGTCTAAAGTAAAATTAGAATATTTTTAAAATTTAAATAACCCACAAAGTATCACCGATATAAAGTATATATTTGTAACACATCGGTAGCCAAAACTTTAAACATTCATTTGAGGTATTAAGACGCGTTAACCCTAAAGTAGTCGGAAATATTAAGGTTAAAATCACCTTTATCTTCAAACTGCTGCTGACACTTTGAATTCAATATTTAATTTAATAACCTACAATTAAAAACAGAAAATCACACAACTTAATTAGATTCGAAAGTAAAAAATCAAAATCAAATAACACAAATATTATTTTTAAATCATTATACGTAAAATATAAACATTTTTATATCGATCACATAATCGAATACATATAATTTAACCATCCAGTTAACAAATATTCGTAGTGATGACAACCAAATTCGGAGAGTTCTTATTACCAACTATAGCACTAACCAATGCATACACAAATGTAGTTCTAATAATTATCTTAAAATGATAGGGTTGTCAATGCTAGTGTTATAATAGTGTCAGTTCCCTCTTCTTTCAATTTACATACGAGTATATCCAAACAATATTCGGTTGTAGCGGTGGAATACATGGATAGTACGTGCAATCACCATTCGGATGCCAAAAAATTCGCTTGTGGCAACAATTCTGTGTGTAGCCCTTCTTCTTTTGAGCATATACTGAGCATCCCCCATAGTTTGCTGAGTGATTGTCACCAAAATTGAAATTCAAGAGAGACAAATTTTTCCCTCTCAAAGACAGAGTCAACCTTTGGAAAAATCAATATAATTGAAGTACAATAGGGGGGTTTTTATCACCACTATCAACATAGGGGGCTTATATATCACCACTATCAACATAATAAAATCAATAATTACCAAATTAGAATAGACTAAGTTGGGTAAAACTTGACAAAGGGCGTGGCACCGTTCATACAACACTGAACTTAGAAAGACCATATCTCATGAACTGTTAGAGATATGACGTTGATATTTGGAACACATGATATTGACAAACGTGATATTACAAAACGTGGTGGAAAATATCTATATAAATAGTTATATTTAGGGCAACAAATAAACCGATCACTAAAAAATGTTAAGAGAATTAATTCAATTACTAGCAAATTATTATAGACTAAATTATGTTAAAATTGAAACAAAAACGGCGTGGCGACACCCATTAAACTCTGAAATTTAGACGACCCTGTCTTGTTAACAACTGATACTATCGAAATGACAGTTTCAGTTGTTTTTTATTGTTGATGTGAAAAAAACATACCCTGATGAAAAAGTGGGCGGTGCCCGCAAGCCTAGCATTATTTCCATATAGGACTGGAAAACATGATGGAGGGTATACGAGCATCGGTCAGGCCGAACTTAATAATTCCTCTTGTCTATACGTGCTTGGGTTTTAGTATTTCTTTACATATGCTGCAAACTTTTGGTAATTTGCACTGGGGTTGGTGTGACCGAAATTATACATTTCGTACATTAGGGAGGATCTCTATGCTTAAGAGGTTCCGCTGCTTTTTTTTCTCCGACTGCATAAACATTGCAAAATGTATATTGGAGGCGTTGCAGCCATCTTGATTACTAATGAGAGTCACTCATGTTAAGACAAATGCTAGCTTCACCTTAAATAGAGGCGATTAATTTCTAATTTATAATGTTTTAAACAGATTTAGTTTCAAAACCATCTTTTAGACATTTTATACTGAACATCTTAAAAAATAGAGATAAATCCCTTGTTAGGTATACCAATTGATGATACTTTTAAGTCGCCTCAACCGAAACCGCTTGACTTTTTTGTTGCTGTTTTTTGTTTTTTTGCTCAATAGTCATGGATTTCAAATACAGGGGGTGGGCGATCTAATATTTTAAATTTGTACTGATAACTTTTTTCAACTTCTGATTTTATTAGAAAGGTTGAACTTTGTCATTAAAAAACATAAAAAAGTTAACAACAAATAAGTATTCGAAATTTCTTGGGACGAGTCAAATACAGAACATTTCCTGGGCATTAACAAAATTTTCACTTTTTGTTAACAAATTTGTCAATTTTGTGGTTTTCCATTCTTGGTTATCGAGGCTTAGCAAAAAAAAAAACGCCACCACTGACATTTACTTATACCCACTGTGTCTAAAATAGTGGTGGCAAGAGTCATGTCCTCGGGTTTAAGTCTCCTGAAAGCCGTAAGGAAATTTCGTGCCTCGTCTGGCCTTCCACCAGACGATAACCGGTCGTACTGCTAAGGTATACTTATCAATTAGTGAAAAGTGCGATGCTTCGGGCTCCATTGATTCCCCATCCCGTATTATGGTTTCTCCATCCTGTCCAAAGTGTTGATCCTGTAACTCAGCTCATTGTTCCATTTTCAACGAAACAAAGTAAATTTCGATTCCTTTATTTTATTTCGTACTCGTACAACGAAGAAGTCAGAGTCCGAGTTATCCAAAGAGCCGCAGACATCTGACTTTTACACAACTCCATAGCCTTGGATTTCACATGTATGTAAATATTTTAGGCTTCTTCAAAAAAAACCTTTACCAACAACTTGAAAACCAATTAATCGATTGCGAGCATCGATTTTCTTCCCTTTCCCCTTTTTTCTGTACAAGCATTTTGTGTTGATTTGGCATTTTAGTAAAGTTTGAATGATAAATCGTTCAGTTTAATTGTTTGGTATGTCCTTAAAGGCCTACACTCAGCGAAGTGTGGACATTCTGGTATCGCTGCCTTCCGTCGCCTGAAAATTATTCGTGGCTTAGAAAGCATGAATCAACATGAAAGTGAATGTTATTCTTGCCCTTCCAACAGCATGACAATAAATCAATAATTGATTTTGATTATTTGTTTTTCTTTTCTCTGTTTGTTCTACAAACAAATTTTTGATTTGCTCTGAAAATGGAAAAAACGGCTGTCAAAGCCGAAAAAATTGGGTGTAGGAAGACACTTTTTGCTTCGCTTGCTTCACTTTAGCCTTAACCTTTTTTTAGGAATAACAAATGTGGGCATTTGTAACATTTTAATTGTTTACGAAGAGAAAATGAAAATAGAATGGGTGACCATTTATTCAACTTGTCCCGGCTTATTCGAAATTCAACATTTTACTATGTATGTATGAGTGTACCTATGTATAAATACTTCCCGGTACACGAAATGAGTTTAACAAAATTCCTTTTAATGTAGAATTTGTGTACACCCTACGACATTAAGCAACGTAGAAACTGTGAACAATTCTACAGAATGTTTTTATACCCATTATAGGTAGGATTGTATGTATCATTTGGTATGGACGAAAAGTATAACCCGTTGTATTCAGTACAATAAATGTTATTGTTGACATCAAATTGGATTTCTAGTCACGTGTTTTTTGGCAGATTAGTTCCCACACTTTAATTGTGAGCTGGGTCATATTTTTTTTCCTACACCACACTGTAACACAGTGCATTCTGACTTAGTGCTGATGAGTGATGGCAAATATGACATCAAACTCGACACAATTTTGCAAAGTCTGAGGCCATATTTTAAATAAGTTCATACTGGTTCACGTTTTGATAAGGCTCGCAAAGTAAGGTATCTGCCTATCAGCTTTAAAGCCATGCATGAGAACCGAAAATGCAAAAATTTCGCATAGAAAGTTATATTTTACACACAGAGAACAAATTCGTTGCCACATCCGTATTTTTTTTGCCTACCAAATGATTGAGGTTGCATGCATCTCGAATATTGCATCAGTACAACCGATCGTAGTTGGTGCTCTGTAATTTTCAGTAAGTACAGGGTGGAGCGCGGAAATTTGCTTATTTGGGAATGCAATAAAAAAATTATGAACATTAGAAAAATTTATTTTATAATTTTATTATATTGAACAGTAAGGGAATTTTTAAACTACATGGTTTTAAAAAGTGTATCTGGCAAATGTCGACCTTCGCTAACCTCACACTGCTGCATACGTTTTCTGAAGTTTTCATAAACTCTGCCAATTTCAGCCTTAATATTGATATACTCCTTCGACTTCAGGTAACCCCAAAGGACAAAATTGCATGGGACTAAGTCTGGTGAGCGTGCCGGCAAGTTCACATCACCCATCAAAGAGATAAGCCGTCCAGGAAACGTTTGCCTCAAACAATTCATGGTTACCCTCGCTGTGTGTGCAGTTGCACCATGCCTTATATTATTCCTGTTGCCACCATGCCTTATATTATTGCATTGCCTCAAGAGGCGGCTAAAAAAAATCCGGAAATGCCAAGAGCAAGTAATTACTTCCGAGCAGAGCGTTTCGGAGATTGCAGTACTGCTGCTCTAACTCTCTCGATGTTTTGTGGTGTTGTAATCCTTTTCTCAGGTCCCCTTAGTACACATGACACATTCCCTGTTGTTCTCGAAGAAGTTATCCAATTTACAATTGAATGCCGTCCAGAAACACGTCCGCGTGGGGGAACAGCGAATCGTAAACAAAAAGCACGCTGCACTGCTAAGATCGAGTGGGCATTTAAAAAATACTCCTCAATACAAAATGACCTCTCCTTACGTGTCCTATGCATGATTGCAACTGAAAAGTAGACGAATACAAATTTCCCGTTAGCCACTATAACCAACGAGCACTCTTCACTCTCTTCAACCAACCGCCACAGCCTATGGGTGGAACTGGAACCATCAGAAACAATTTTTTGCATCTAAAAACCTACATATCGCACTTGTTCAACGAAAAAATTTAAAATTTTTATTAGACTCTAAAAACTGTTTGCTTACACTCTTGAAGGACTAAAAAACATCGGAAGAGTCAAGGAAAAAGTATGAGGAAGAATTTTGCAGAAGACAACGGAATTAATGGTTTGGCTAAAGGTTATTTATAATCGACCATTTTATTCTGTTAACGCCTTTTTTAAACACAAATAAAAAGATTACCATTACAAGCTGACTTTGGTTATGATGAATTTGTGGTTATTATCAATAATAATTGGTAACAACAACAAAAACTATTGTTTGCCACAACTACAATTTTCGACAACTGAGTTCTTTTTCCACATTTTTTTGGTATAATCGATCAATTAGTTGAATGTCTAACAAAATGATCATATTTATCATCTTGTGGTATGTCGAACTGAATAAACAATTAATTTTATGTTATGCATTACAACGCAATTTAAGAAACTGATTACGAACTCTCTTAGAAGTAGACCAATTGGTCTCTGCTGCAGTCTGAAAAATGCAACTGGTCCACTTTGTTCCTTCCTTATAATCTTGAGTCATTACCCGAAGACGTTTTATAAATCAACCAAAGTCTGGTCCTAAGATAGCCTGTTCAGGTGAAAAAATGCCAAACTTTATTAAAAAATACAACAGTGAAATTTCAGTAAAAATTTGTTATCAAATATACTGCAAAAATCGTAGAAACTTCGTTTTCCTGGTAAATAAAGTAGGAATATTTCACATAAAAGAATATTGGCAAAGTAGCATTTATGAGTCACAACATCGTTCAACTACCAATTTTTGATGAACATTTCCTTAATTAATGAAATTTAGCTTTTTATTGTTGCCCATGATTCAAAAAAAAAAACGCATTGCAAACGTATTTCAGTTCAAGATTTGGGGTTTTAAACAAAAGGCGTGTTTTATTTTGCGGGCGAAAAATTCGCGTAAAACGTAGACACGCCCCATTGTGATACTTGCCGTGCAAATTAACCAATCTGCCCACTCTTGATAATATTTTTAATGATGTAAATGGATTTCTAATGAAATATAGTAAATAAAAAGTAGATTATAAAGTACACTAGCTGACGAAAAATTGGAGCTATAACCACGCCCCTCTTGTACCTTCTACATAAAAAACTCTATCAGAGCGTAGATTGAAACCCACATAGCGTTAAACCTAATGCATAAATTTCGCTTGTTTTATGCAATATGTTTATTTCTTCTTTCAAATAAAAATGATTGCCACGCCCCATTTAAGTACCTTTTACATAAACGACTCTTTATTAGATTTCATTTAAAACGGCACGCTTCAGGCAATGGTAAGAAAGATGACTGGTTATTGATGTTTAAATTAACTTAGCGACAGAAAATTTGAAATCTAGTCACGCCCTTTATGGTGAGGCTATATATAAGTCGGATCAGCCGACTTAAACTTGATCATTTGTTTTGAATTATCACGGTATATGCAATTTGCTTTGATATAAGACAGATCTATTTAGTACAAGCACTAAAACAGCAGACTTTTCTTAATACATGTCAGTTGCGTAAAAATGATGTTGCGGCCGTTACGACCCCTTGTTGGTATCTTTACAAAACTTTTTCGTTTCTTGATTCCATTCTCAAGAAAGTTTCCAAAAATGTCATTCCGGGTACATCTGAACACACTGCTTTGACACTAAAGTGTCATAAATAGATATATTTGGAACCTGCATTTCAAAAATTGTATAGGGTGATCCATCTAGAGGTGTTTTTTCAGAACAAAAAATAATTTAAATATTCAAATCAAGTGTGGAATCTTTATTAATAATTTCAAAGGACATTTTATGGCATTTATTTTTTGAAAATAATTACCTTTAAATGTTGGCAACTATATAATGAAAATGAGCGTTCGGTGAGAAACGGAAAGATCCACTGTTTTCGACAAAAATTTTGTTCAGTGATGAGACCCATTTCTGGCTCAACGGCAAAGTCAATAAACAAAATTGCCGCATTTGGGCTGAAGAGCAAAAAAAGAGGTTCAAAAGGGTGCCATTATACCCAGAGAAAACCACGGTTTGGTGCGGTTTATAAGCTGGTGGAATCAATGGTAAATATTTTTTCAAAAATTATGATGGTCGGAACGTACCCGTGAATGGTACTCGCTATCGCGCCATGATATCGATCTTTATGCTACCTGTAATTGAAGCCCGGAATCTTGACGGCACTTGGTGTTAACAGGACGGTGCCACTTGCCATACAGCTGCTCAAACAATGGATCTATTGAGTGGTCATTTCGAAAAGCAGCTAATTTCACGTTTTGGACAGGTGAGTTGGCCGCCTAGATCGAGTGATATGGGGTTACGTAAAGTCCAGTCTATGCTGACAAACCAGCTACGATTCCGGTTTTGGAAGCCAACATTACGCGAGTCATTAAAGCCATACCGGTCGAAATGCTCGAACGAGTCATCCAAACTTAGACCCTCTGAATGGAAACCCTGAGGCGTAGTTGCGGCCAACATTTGAAGGAAATTATATTCAATAAAATATATGCCATAAAATGTCCTTTCAAACTACCAATAACGATTCCACACTTGATTTGAATTTTCATATTATTTTTTGTTTTGAAAAATACCTCTAATACCTAAAATGTAGCCCAATTTAAACGCACAGTGTTACTAGAAAATAAAACAAAATGTTTTCAGAGAATTATCTTAATCTTTTTTATTATAATAGATGGCTCTATGACAATTATGCGTGAAACAATCCGGTGATCCATATTTTCAATGACTGAGACATAATGGAGGTTCTATGTTGTTAATGTACCGAATTATCTCATCCTTTAGCTCTTGAATTGTCCTTGGCTTATTGAAATACACTTTTTCTTTTAAATATCCCCAAAGAAAGAAGTCCAACGGTGTCGAATCACATGATTGTGGCGGCGATGTTACGCCACGACGTGAGATTGATTACACGGTCATTGCATTTCTCGCTCAAAAGAGACATTGTTAAGAGGTAAGTGGGACCAACCTCTTGAAACCACATATCGTCCAAGTCCATATCTTTAATTTCTGGCCACTTTCTTAGCTTACTTCATTGTCGAAGAAGAACTGCCCGACGACGCCGCATGGTGGGGTGTTGTAACCCCAAAATGGAGATTAATTAAAGGACGCTTTCCGGAGATGTAATGTTTATTTTTATTTACTATTTCTGATATTATTAGCCGATTCCTGTTGATTTTATCATAATCGGTCTTAAAATGGCTTAGATATGGCCGAAACATCGGAAAAGATATGCCAAAAATATAATTTTTTAACGTGTATAGGGCTATAACTTCCGATGTATGCATTCTACGTGGCACCTTTAAATACTACACGCAGAGAAAATATTTGGTGAAGCTATGGTCACCGCAACAATAATATGTTATCTACAATAAAAGCATGTTCGTCGCAACCATAGTATTGTTTTTTATGATTGCGGCAATATTATTATTGCTGAAATGTAACAATAGTATTATTGCCAAATTTAGAAATGAAAATATGGTTGTAGCAACCATATAAACATGGTTGCAACAAAAGTATTGTTGTTTAAAATTTACGTTGTATGGGTGTGCGTATGTTTTTTTGATATACAAAAAAAACATACACACGATACAGTGAGTGGTTGTTGTCAATTTAAAAAAAAACAACAACAAACGGAAGGTAGTTCGAGGGATTTTTATTGTGTTTCTTTGTTCGGTGAAATACTTTAATACCGACTGGTTCTCATTTATTTAAAATCTGCCTGTACTTAAGTAAATAGCCATTGATCATGGTTTAATCACATTCGTTTCTTGAGGTCTACAGATGGTAAAGTAGCATTCACCCCTGCTGGGAACTAAAAGTATTTTCGACTGCCGTTGGATGTTCAATAAAAATATGCCTCAATTCTGGCTATTAACTTATTGTAATGCAATTTAATATAACTTGCTTGATAAAAATCTCTATTTTTTAATAACATTACCCAATCCTAATAAATAATTTTGGGGATCATAGTATGGTTGAGTGAATCATCCTATGGTTGGAATAATAGTGTGAATCATACTATGGTTGTAAAGATCATACTATGGTTGGATGAGAAAAATACTATGGTTGTGAGGATCATAATGTGGTTGTGAAGATAATAGTATGGTTGTGTGTGAATCATACTATTGTTGTGAGGATCATAGTATGGTTGCGTGTGAATCATACTATAATTGTAAGGATCATACTATGGTTGTATGAGAAACATACTACGGTTGTGAGGATCATAATATGGTTGTGAAGATAATAGTATGGTTGAGTGTGAATCATACTATTGTTGTGAGGATCATAGAAGGGTTGTGGGGATCATAGTATGGTTATGTGTGAATCATACTATTGTTGTGAGGATCATAATATTGTTGTGCCACAACCATATACCCAACAATAGTATGATCCTCTTCGAATAATGTCACCCAACCATACTTTTTTCTGCGTGTAAAATTATAGCCCTCAACAATCTGCCTTTTCACTTAATTTAATCAAAATCGCAATTCAAGTGGCATAACTTTCGGCGATATTACGTCGGAAAAACACATTTACGGCAGATATCGGGTTATAACTCCCGACATGTATATCCCTATAGCCCTAACTGAGATCTGTCTATTGCAGTTAATTTCATTAAATTCGGTAATTACCTGGTGACAATATGGATTAAAGTATTTCAAAAATATATATTTACATCCGATTTTGTGCTAGAACTTCCGATGTGTATATCCCACGCCGAACCTCAAAATAATAGCCCTTAAAAAGGTCCATCTTTTATCGTTAATTGCACATTTACACTTTTTTCGGCCGATAAATGATTAAAAAAATTAAAAACCGACAGCCGAAAAAAATCTTTTCAACCGTCTTAATGCTACAAGTATATTAATATAACTCTGTGAATACAAACCCCTCAGATACCAAAATAATGCCTCGACCATGATATATAATATGGGCTCTGCAACATACTATACTATGCCCAAACATTTGACCGGCTTCATGAAGCCTTACAGATATTTCAACAAAAATTATTATATGATGGCCGTAACTTAATTTTAAATTCGAACTAACATGAGAACAAAGTTGCTAACATTGTGTTATGTAATAATTTTCTATTAGTTATAAACAAATGTATTAAAATCTATATTTTTATAAAATAATATTTTGATATTTTTATTAAGGAACTACTAAGTAAATTATTTTATAATTTTGAAAATGTTTGCTTCACAACTCAATGGTATTCGTAAAATTATTAATGTTGCTGTGAAAAGAAAACGGGGTTAAATCTTTGTATATTCCTTTTGGAACATCACGTTTTAATTGTCACTTTTGCTTTGTACTTAAAAATTATACATCAAAACCAGACACACCGAAGTATTAACGCCTTATACATCTTTAACAGTAGAGTTAAAAATATGACCAAACACTGACACGAAATTATAATTAACAAAAAATCTTTAAAATAGTTATCGTGATCATTTTATTGTTAAAAAAATAAAAAATAATTGCTACACCGTAAGTTACAAATATGAATTACAATTACAATATATACAACAACGATTTAAATGTAAACACTATAAATAGTGTCACTGTTAATTTTCTACATTTTGACTACATGTGGATATTTTTAGAAAATACACGAATTGGCGCAAAAGCGCGCAAGATGTTTTTCTTAATTATATAAGTACACACATTCCTTTATAAATTTTTTTTGGTGGGGTTTTGCCCGGTACCATTTTAAAAATTTACAAATATACTAAAAATGTCTTAAATTAAGACCATTTTTCAAAAAATAATTAAAAATACTTATACTACATATTACTGGCAACCGATATGTATATTTGTTCTAAAATACCTGAATATGAAGGTTCAATAGCAATAATATTGTTTTCGAATGGTTGAATACAAAAAATTGTCACTTGAAGCAACTGAAATGTCACTTTCTGAGAGAGTTTAAACAAATCGAAAAAAAATTCCACTTTTGACGGAATACAGAAGAAGAAGCAAACAACATGTCTTATCCATTCTATCAATTAGTGATGTAGAATTTTGTATGGTGTACCAATATATTATCGGAAAGATCTACTTTAATTTTTCAATTAAGCGCCGTTATGGTAGTCAAATACCCCACTGTGCGCCGCCTGCTTGTCGTAAAACAAACCCTAAGCCGATACTTACTTATATGGAGAATAATGCAAAGCGAGTACCGATTTATTGCAAAAGTAGCGCAACAAAAACTTTATTAATCATTGTCTCTCCCGTGTGAGAGATTGCTTTCTAATGAATTACTTATTGCTACTCAAATTCGGAACCAACATTCTCCAAAAACTTAATATATGATTATCTTTTTTAAATCAATCAAGAAAAGTATTGCATTTTCATTTATACTAAAAAGTCTAAAAGACGACTTTTTTTGTAATAGTCATAAAGTCGACTTTTAATCTTAAGCAACCCTAGTTTCATCAAGTGCAATGGCTGGTAATATATATGTACGTAAACGAAAAAGAATAATTTTTTAAATTACGTTCTCGTTACCAGCTTTATTCGACTTTCGATCACGAAATTTAAAAAAAAATATGAAATTTTTACAAAAAAAAGTCTAATTTTGACTTAATTTCCTCAACGTCCCATTTAGGACCGGCCAGGGGGCTAATCACGGCATTCGACGACGAATGCAAATTCGAATAGAAAAATATTTCGATACGTTTAAATGTTTGGATCATGGCATTCGATCGTAATGTTTTATCGCATACTACTTTTTTTGCAATGCTGCAAAACAAAGACTTTCAACTCAAAAGATGTGTCGTTGGCTGATTCGAGCACGACGTGGGACTGTTAAAAAATTAAATAGATAATAAGAAACATTTTACGCATTATTGCAATGCAAAAATGTAACGATTAATTATTTTATTGTAGTTAATTTATTATTTTATAACAATTCATGGTGTTTTTACGTAATTTTTGTCGAAACCACTACTGTAATAACACAAATTGAGTTTCCTAAAAGGCCGATGAAACATCTTTCTTTGTTGATTCTCTTTGCGGCAAGCATACGAGTATGATGACAAGCAGAGAAAAGCAGAAAAACAAAACAACAAGCGATTCTTGGTTTGGTGCAAGTAAATATTTTAATAAATCTGATAAAAATATAGAAAGTAATTAGTTATAAATGGATCCAATGCTATTTTTTTACTCATCATCGTCCGATTCGGAGGAGGATTGCAATGTAAACGTAATTAGAAGAAATATTCGAATTTGGTCTGGAAATCGTTTTTTCATTATCTTTGTCCCTAAAAATAATAAAAAAGACGAATATTTTTACGGTATTTCACAAAATATAGAAAAATACCTACATTTCTTTTGTTTTACTCTGTTGTTTTGTTTGGCGTCATTAAAAATGGTAGTGTTTGGTTTTTTTCGAAGACGGTTGTGCTATCGAATTCAACTTCGGGTAGTTGCAATTCGATAACGATTGCCGTGATCCAAATTAATTGCGTTTCGAAGTAAATTTGGTCGTTAACGAATGCGGTGATTAGCCCCCAGAAGCATATTTCTTACGGTGCGAAATATATGTTGAAATTTAATTGAAAATTCTAATGATATTGCATTGTCGGCATAGAAAACCTATACCATAAATTATTGTGGGGTTGCAACGTTCATTGCAATGGTTTCTAGACTGCCGGAAGAGGAAAAATACGCTCCGTAAGAAAAAAAATCTTTAGAGAAGCCGAACCTATAAGGAACAAAAGAAATCTCTCAAATCAGAGTGCAATTCTTACACTCACTGACCGGGACTTTCTGTTTAACGCTGGTTACAAAGGGATAATGGATTTTATAAAGAGGTTTTTACATAGCTTAGAGATTAATCTCTTACTTGTAAGGGCGCTAGAATATACACAATATATTAATATACTCGTATAGGGTCATCCATCTAGAGATAGTTTTTCAATAGGGTTTTTTTTACAGATTACGCGTGAGTTGTATTAAACTTTATATTTTATTTGTTTTCAGTACTGTTTGACATTTCATCATGGAAAGACTTACACCGCAACAACGTCTCCTAATTGTGCAAATGTATAATGGAAATGAGCGATCGGTAAGAAATTGGCTTCGGCCAAAATTTTGTTCAGTGATGAGGCCCCTTTCTGGCACAACGGCAACGTCAATAAATAAAATATCCGCATTTGGGCTGAAATGCAACCAGAAGAGGTTACAGAGCTGTCATTATACCCAGAGAAAACCATGGTTTCGTGCAGTTAATGGGCTGGTGGAATCATCGGTTCATATTTTTCCAAAAAGATGATGGCCGTAACGTAACCGTAAATGGTGCCCGCTCTCTGACATCGGACTTTTTGCTACCTCAAATTGAAGCCCGTAATCTTGACGAAATTTGATTTCAACATGATAGTGCCACTTGCCTTAAAGCTGCTCAAACAATGTATCTATTGAGAGGTAATTTCGAAGACTAGCTAATTTCTCGTTTTGGACAGGTGAGTTGGCCGCCTTTATCGATCGTGTGATATCATACCTTTAGACTTTTTTCTTTGGGGCTATGTAAAGTAAAAAGTCTATGCTGATAAACCAGCTACGATTCAGGTTTTGGAAGGCAACATCACGCGTGTCATTAACGCCATACCGGTCGAAATGCTCGAATGATTCATTCAAAATTGGACCCTCAGAATGGACACCCTGGGGCGATGTTGTGGCCTTACTTTGAAGGAAATTATATTCAAAAAATAAATGGCATAAAATGTTTTTTCGAATAAATATTTAAGATTCCACACTTGATTTAATTTTTTGTATCTTTTCTTATTTTGAAAAAATATTTCTAGATGGATCACCCGATATATACTCTTTGGTGTATACCTTTAGTAAACCTTTTTTTAGATTTTAACATTTTACTCCAACAGAATATACTCGTGCTTTATAATTAAATGTAGAAATACGTTATAAAGTTGTATGCCACACACTGAGCTTCTGCAGCTTTCATTTCCCAGGCTGACAGGTATACATTTATTGTATGTAAATTAAATAGTTTTTTACGTTAACATATGACAATCGATAAAACAAAATAAGTTTCAAAGTATTGCGAGTCTGGCAATTCCTAGTACTGGCATATATTTTGACATGGCAATGCCATACGTGTGCTGTGTGATGGCAGTACTTGCTTGTATTGTATTTTTGAACCCTTTTAACGGATAATGGGTTTTGAAACTGGCCAGAACAGATTTTGCAGAGTTTTAAACTTTTATAATTTTAATTTGTGAAAGATGCATTTCCGGAAACATTTTGTACACCCTAAATTCCCTAACTTTGAACAGGCAATTATAATTCTTAGCGAGATTGAACAAACTATGTGTGGTTGTTTTTTCTGTCGATTTCACGCCATTGCAACATTTTTTGTTTTTTGTGTTAAGTTTTGTTAATGGCTGTTGCAAAACTTGATTATTGGCATACTACGTTTTGCCAACGTGGCTCGGGTTTTTCGAGCTATCGCATCGTATATTTTTTGGTTCAAAGTAAATTTTTGGACTATTGTGATACTTTGGGACGATTCTTTCTCTCCTTCTCTCTGTTTTCCCCAACTTGTTCACCTTTTTTGTTCACCTTTGCTAATACGAGTTCGAGTATGTTGTTTTTATATATCTAACATTATTTTAAATTAACCAAATGTTTTTCGATTCATTTTATAATAATCAAGCTTGTTTTTGTTAAGAGATAATAAAAATATCTGGCGACCAAAAATATGAAAACATCTGCAGCAGCGTGTTGTTAGGAAAACGGTTAATGATGTCACCACTGCAAAATCGGCATCAAAGTGTCACTCTTTAAAAAATGCATTGGCGGGTCTATCGCAATAAACTTCAATTAGTGTGTTATATAGGGTGATGATAGAGGTGTTATGCTGAAGAGCAACAAGAAGAGGTTCAAGAGGTGCCATTTTACCCAGAGAAAACAACGGTTTGGTGCGGTTTATAAGCTGGTGGAATCATCGGTGCATATTTTTTTTCAGAAATGATGATGGTCGGAACGTAACCGTGAATGGTGCTAGCTATCGCGCCATCATATCGATTTTTATGCTACCTGAAATTGAAGCCCGTAATCTGGACGACACTTGGTTTCAACAGGAGAGCTGCTCAAACAATGGATCTATTGAGAAGTCATTTCACGTTTTGGACAGGTGAGTTGGCCGCCTAGATCGAGTGATATCACACCTTTAGACATTTTTCTTTGGGGTTACGTAGAGTCCAAAGTCTATGCTGACAAACCAGCTACGATTCAGGTTTTGGGAGCGAACATTACGCGTATCATTAAAGCCATACCGGTCGAAATGTTCTAACGAGTCATCAAATTGGACCCCCAGAATGGTCCGATACATTAAACGAGAAACCAGGCATATTTTGATGTTTTATTCAATAACTTTGTTGGCAAAAAAGAATTTCCGTTGCAATCACCAAATGTTTTTAATCGTAATGAATTTTCGGTTCGACTCCCTAGAAAATGATAAATGTGATCATCGTAGTGTGCACACCACTAACTGATCGAGCATATCAATGAAACGCGGAAAAGGTATTTAGTTGTCACAACTGGTGTTGTTACTACTTATTGGTGACTATCACTAATATTTCTTCATAACTAAATACGAGTCGTTTAATGTATTTTTTTTTTGGTTTGAATAGGCTTTATTAAAATAAAATGATAAATTACTGACTTTAAGCCTAAACAATTCTTTCCAATGTTTTTGAGTAAAAATCTTCCATTATCTTTTCCACTTTTTTCCTGACATGATCCTCCCTAAGTTCTAGAGTACTAACAGTGTGTAATCATGTGTAAACAGTTTTCAGCCTCTGATAAAAAATTTGTAGATTTTAAGATTCAAAATTCTTTTATGGAGGTTTGGAAACTTCTTCCAATACTTCAGTTGCAATTACTGAAAATTACAGAGCACCAACTAACATTCGGTTATACTGATAAAATACTCAAGTTGCATGTAACCTAAAACATTTGGTTGTCAATAGAATTCGGTTGGGGCAACGAATCTGTTCTCTGTGTTAAGTTGTGTTGGATGTATGCAATTTTTTTTATTATTTCCTTATTTGTCAACAAAAAATCGTTTAGCTTGCAAGTCTTAAGTCTCATAAAAATGGTAAATTGGCAGTTTGTTTCTCTCCAGGAAAACTGGTCTTTATTTTTGACTCCAAAACCCGGATTTTTTTTTAATTTCCACTATCATAAGACGTCGAAGATCAATTCTTTTGAAAAGTTTAAATATTCGACATCTCCATGAAATTTCCAATAGCTCAGTAATTTTGGGTATGTAATCGAAGTGTGTTTTATTTACGAAGATTATTAAATGGAATTCATGAAAAAATAATTATTATATTGTAGGAAAATGCCAGCTGCACAGACACCTTGTGCTGGCGTAATCCCTACGCACTTTCGCATATTAGTATTTTTTTATTTCTGTAAATAATCTCAAAAAATCAAATGAACGCATGATTTGAACATATTATTTTCAAATTTAATTCTGCATTTCTGTCATTATCATTATTCATTATTGCCTCGTTTTAAACGGCAACATTATATTCCATACACTTCCAACCAAATACTCATCGATGCGAATAGGTATGCTCTCGCATTTCAATCGATTTTCGTTAATTCAATTCCATTCGATTCGATTCAATTCCAACACACTAATTCGATTTTACAGCTTCATCCGTTTTTATTGAATTGTGATTCGTGCAGTCGTCATCGAATACTTACACCGAAAAATTCGTAATGACAACATGAAACAGAGAACAGAGAACCGAAAACATTCATCCGTCCGCTGCAACAGCCGTATAGGATGGCGACCGACTACTTATGGGAGGCTACACGTGTTGCGAATAATTGATCAGGTATGAAAGATGCCTCTTCAACAAAATACGTAACGACATGCAAAGGCAGATTGATAATTTTCCTACGATAGGCGAATATTAGGTAGACAAGTGGCGTAGGGGCAAGGACAAGGAGCCTACATACGTGTATTTCAATATTTTCCTTGGAAGTTGCAAGCTCAGCACAGCAAAGGGACGATGTACCACATGTTTATGCAACATCAAACGGGATTGAAAATGTGAGGCTAATTTTTGCTTTCCAGAATTTACATATCTGATTAACTACAATCTCTTGTCTAAGTAATTTTTAATTCGGCCGAGGGAATATTTCGGCTTTGAATCGTCTTCTGATTCAATACGAGTATATGCGGTGGCATTTCTAGTTAAAGACTATGTCAAGAATAAGTTGGCAGCGAAATAAAGCAAAACTTTATGTGAGTGAACTCGTAACTTGATTACCAAAGAAAATATTTGTTGAACAACATGTCTGTATTTACTTATCATAGCTCATGCAGGCATTTCGCTGCTCTGTGATATTTATTCAAAGATTTTCTACAGCAAGTGGCTGAGATACTGCTCGGCTTATTTAAAGCTATTTTTTATTTTAAATGCAGACATTCAGCATGAGTGAAATCTCACAAAGAAACCAAAACTAAATATTATCAATTCTTCCAAATTCTTTCAACAAGTCACAGGCTCAATGGGATATCCATCAATAAAACAGAGACTTTTTGAAAGATCATTAGGTGTACGAACTACAGACCGGAATCCTGGATTAAGGGTTTATAATATTCGCCGAGGTGAATCTTATTTTTTCTGTTTGTTTTACTTAAAATTGCCTTTCAAAAATTCTTTGTTTTATTCATAGATATCCCATTAAGCCTATATCTAATTGACTGCATTTGAAAGAATAATCAGTTTTAAATTTAAGTTTCATCTTAAGATTTCATTCATGCTGAATGTCTGCATTCAAAATAAGCTGTCAAAATAAGCTCTGAGTTCAAAAAGCTCTAAAAATCTTTACTTAACTGAACGCACCGGCGAAAATTTGAGCCTTCGAACGGCCACCTAAAGTAATTTTGTCACCTCAAGTAATGGTGACCACCGATGGACTCTGTCCAATCCTTTTGTCGAGTCTGGTGTCAAACTCAATGCGAAATATTGTCAGGAAATTGTTTTGGAAGCAGCCTTAAAGCCGTGGACATGCAAACAATTCGGAAGTAGACAATGGACGTTTCAACAAAACTTGACACACTCTACAACCAAGAATAGTTAAAAAACCATGTTCCAAATTTTATTTTGTCCAGAAGTAAAATGTGCAAAACCTTTTTGGAGAGCAAAGTAAGCACTAAACAAGTAAAAACGTCTTTAATTTCGACCAGGCCGAACCTTATATACCTATATACTCCACCGTCCCTACGATACTAAAGCGAAAAAATTGCTTCGTTTCTTCACGCAGAAAAAAAGTATGGTTGTGGTGATAATATTCGAAGAGAATAATACTTTTGTTGGGTATATGGTTGTGGCACAACAATATTATGATCCTCACAACAATAGTATGATTCAAATACAACCATACTATGATCCTCACAACAATAATATGATTCACACATAACCATACTATGATCCCCACAACCATAGTATGATTCGCACTCAACCATACTATGATTTCCACAACCATAGTATGATCCTCACAACCATAGTACGTTTCACATACAACCATAGTATGATCCTCACAACCATAGTACGTTTCACATACAACCATAGTATGATCCTCACAACCATAATATGATTCACACGCAACCATGTTATGATCCCTACAATCATAGTATAATCACACACAATTGTACTTTGATCCCCAATATAATTTATTAGAATTTGTTTAAGTTGTCGACAATAGATTTGAATTATGAAAATTATTAAAAATACATTAAATTCAAAATAATAGGGGTGATTTATTTAACAGTAGAAAAAATAAGTTTAAATAAAAGTAAGCGTTTTTATTAAAAATATTTCAGTTAAATAAAGCCAAAGCAGCTTGTTTAAAAAATTTTAATTTCGATAAAAAAAGTACTATTATTACATTAAATCCGTACCAATAATATTTGTTCATAAAAGCCTATTTAAATGAAGAAAAAAACACAATACTTTTGTCGCACCAACAATATTTATATTGTTGCTATAACCATACTTTTTTTTTAAATTTGGCAATAATACTATTGTTACATTTCAACAATATTTATATTGCAGCAATTATACTATTGTCAAAACTAAATTTAGTTAACAATGATATGGTTGCGACGAACACACTTTTATTGCGGAGAACATATTATTATTGCCGTGACCACGTAGTAACCATGTTTTTTCTCTGCGTGTTTCGGACCATGCTTCTGTACCTACCCTCAGCCAGAATTTCAAATTTGGATTGGTACTAAAATTGGCTTTAATTTGAGTACGTATCCATACCTACACACAGAGAACAGATTTGTTGCCACAACTGATTTTTTACCAACCGAATGTTGGTGGTTGCACGTACAATCCATGTATTCCAACCGAATGTTAATTGGGTACATAGCAATTTTCAGAAGTAGGAACTGATAGTATCGGTTGAATACACAAACAATCGGTAATCTAAACTAATTAAGCTTAATTTGAACATGTATTGGTTGATGTTATTGATTATTGGTAAGATACATATAAAGCATATAATATATTGAGCCCTAACAACGAAAACGAAAATTCATTTTGATGATTCCAATACAATGAACTTGCTATAACTTTATAAATATTTATATTTTATTTTTAATATTTAAGCTTAAGAGAGTTGTACAATTTTCCACTGACTTTCATTAAACAGAATGTGGCACTTACTTAAATCGATATTATTTAAGTAAAGTGAGATTTCAAACCTAAATACAAGTATTACCGGCGACTAAAGGGTTAATTTGACACAAAATACCTCAAATGAAAGCTTGAAATCTTGGCTACAGATGTGATACAAAAATATGTACTTTCATATAGGTCTTATTTTGTAGTGTATTTAATAGAAGAAGTAAACAACAACAACAACAAACCTTGTTTATTAAATTTTATTTAAAAGGACGAAAATTAACATTTTATTTTACAAAAAATATTCTGATTTTATTTTAGACGATCTGTACTAAACTGATAATAGTAGTAATTTTTACAATTTCATTAAAACCAACATTGATTGGGCAACATTTTTGTAGAACATAAAAATACTCAAACTCCCGATAAAAAATCATTTTTTGGCTTTTCTTCATTTTTTTAAAAAAAAAGGACGAAAAGGACCCTGCTATCGTAGAGATCGAATGTTAAAATGTTTTACAAAAACAAACTCCATACGATTTCACTTCAGACGTCTCATCATGAGAATTAGCTAAAATAAGGACTATTTAATACTTTTAAAATTATTTAATGCAATATAGCGTTGCAAAATATAAATTTCCTTGGCCCATAAAAAATAACTCGGACCTACAGGAGCCGTTCTTTTGGGAACATACTACAATCACCTAAGTCTTGCATATCTAAAGGAAATCATTCACCCCCCGCGAAAGTCCATACTTTTTGTTCATAGTGTACTAAGTTACAACAGCGATCTAATCGGGGTATAGTTACTGCAAAGAATTTATCTGTTGTTACCACCAATTATTTAAACAAAAGTAACACGTACTTCATAATTGGTTGTTTGTCATAACCACCAATTGTGGCAGCCAATATTTTTACTGAACTCGGTTGGTATAACGGAATTATTGGCTAGTAGAAACGTTGACTGCATTTACGTTCTCTGTGAGTATGTATGGACATATCGATACGTATCGTACTCAAATTAAAGCCAATTTTAGTACCAATACAAATTTGAAATTCTGGCTGAGGGTAGGTACAGAAGCATGGTCCGAAAGAAACGAAGCATTTGTTTCGCTTGATTAGCGTTAGGACGGTGGGTAATGTGTGTATATAAGGTTCGGCCTGGTCAAATTAACGACGTTTTTACTTGTTTAGTGCTTGCTTTGCTCTCTAAAAATGCTCAGATGACATAGTCCATCGATTTCGCATCAGGTCATTTTGTGGACGAAATAAAATGTGGAACATGGTTTTTAACCATTCTTGGTTGTGGAGTGTGTCAAGTTTTGTTGGAACGTCCATTGTCTACTTTCGAATTTTTTGCATGTCCACGGCTTTAAGGCTGCTTCCAAAACAATTTCCTGACAATATTTGACACCAGACTCGATAAAAGGATTGGACAGAGTCCATCAGTGGTCACTATTACTTGAGGTGACAAAATTACTTTAGGTGACCGTTCACAGGCTCAAATTTTCGCCGGTGTGTTCAGTTAAGTAAAGATTTTGAGAGCTTTTTGAACTGAGAGCTTATTTTGAATGCGGGCATTCAGCATGAATGAAATCTTAAGATGAAACTTAAATTAAAAACTGATTATTCTTTCAAATTGCTGCGACCATCTTATGGTAAGTCGAACCATGTTGCCATTAATACCACAGAATGTTGGTGATTGCAGCAGAAAGTATTTTTATCTAACGGAATATTTGTAGTTCGGACCGATTTCTAACTGATATTTTTTTGTGTGTACTATTATTCGCATGAGGGTCTTGTTTTGCGCCTCATAACCCAAAAAGGTTCCAATTAACAGTGTCCACTTTAATCATTGTCCGTCCACAAAAAATAATTACATTCTTCGCTAATACTTAAAAAAATGTACTTTTTACCGAATTTAAATTAGTCCCTTAAAGGTAAAAATTCGCCCATTTACAATCCCACAAGGCCTATGGCTATTACCCATCAACATGCTAAATTTCAGAATTCTAGTGTGATTCGTTTGACCGCTATGGTGATTTCAACAGATATACGGTCAGGCGGACGTGGCTAGATCGTCTTAGAATTTTACGACGTCCCAGATAGAGTCCCTAATCATTATTTCGCGGTATTCTTAACGGAATGGCAAATTTAATATACCATTTAATATGTAATATGCAAGAATTTCACACAAATTACTTTTTTTGCTTATATTTCTAAACGTTACGAAATTTGCAGATGTGACGTTCGGCTAGGTCGGCTAATACAACCCTTAGCATAAAATACCAAAACTAACAAACTTATAGATTTATGACGATAATATTTAGAACATGCGGTATAGGCATGAAACGAAACACAAACTGGTGAAAAGTGGACCGATTGGTATAACATTTTAGCAGAATGAAATTAATGATTACCAAACTTTTATAGACTATATTGTGTTAAAATTAGATTAAAGGGCGTAACACCTCACATTCAACTCTGGACTCTGAAAGGTCCTATCTCGAAAAAAAATACTGGACTTAATTTATCTACTTGGTATTTTTAAGTGTGTGCAGATAGCCGTTCGATGCGGCTTGCATCCAGAAAAAACAGTGATGATACACTGACACCACTGAATATAAACTGGCTCCACAATCTCGGATTTTCTAACTACCCATGCCTCTCTAATATGAAGAAACGCAACATAAACATACTGAATAATATTTGATATTTTCGCAAAGTGGATTTTTGGTTATCAATGTATCCACACTAACCACATCTTCAAGGGCTGTTGAAGCAATATTGAAGTATAAGTCGAACAGAAGTTAAGGTTGGACTTACAAAAGCAAACGAACCTTAGGCTTTTGAGCAAGAGTCCGACTAGATCTATAAGCAATCACGTAAAAATGGTACTGTTTGTACCAGTTCATCAATATCATTTATATTCCCTGGATTATAAAATTGTATGCTTAAAGTTCGGGCTAGAGCTTTACGCGCAGAAAACCGCCTTTCGGTTAAATTAAGCCATCAATTGCCTTGTGCTTAAATAAAAGAAACTTCCAAAAACTGATTTATTTAGAAAGTTGTAAATCGTTGGCCAAATAGGAAAATTGATTACCTACGAAGTTTACGTTATGTACAAAACCTGAAAATACGTATTTTGCTACTCTATTATAATTCTCCTTTTCTGTCCCCCAACATTTGACATTACAAGGTTGTTATTTAATCTTGCCGTACGACACTTGGGCATACTTCCCAAAATCAATGCACAAATCAAATCAACAAAATTGCGCTGGGTTGGTGCCTGTCATTCCTCGTTCTTACCTAATACAATAACCTTAAAAGTGACACAATCACAAATACACACACACACAAAGACACAGCCACACAAACATATGTTCACACAAATAAGACACTAACACCGACAATGACACCAACACCATCATAATAACAGCATGACACCGTGTACGCCGAACCAAAAGGTCGGTAATGCGAGGATACGATTATTTGCACACAAACACGCTCACGTACGCACACACAGATGCTATTCGTGCAAACAGCCATATACATTAATACATTTGTATCTGTGTACATTCAAACAACAATAACAATAAAAACAAATTGCAAATGATTGCAGGCGGCAAACGATGGGATGGATGGGAAGGCTCAAGCCAACAAAAATAAAAGAAAAACTACAGTCTTTGATAAGGCCAAATACATCATCAAACTCTTGTTTGCCTCAGCAAATGTGCGGCAGTTTTGTATTTATTTTCGTTTTCTTATCGTACGTTTGTATACTTGTACATCTACCAAATTACATGTTCACGTACATAAACATATATCTTTATATATAAATGTATTAGTGTTGGGCATGTACTTTGCATACCAAGAGTCTCTTAATATAGAAATACAATCAATGCCACCATTGACAATGGAGGGCGGGATGATTTGTTTGGTTTATTTGATTCGAGGAAATAAAATCCACGGTACACGTAATTCCTATAAGACATTTTCATAAAAGTACTTTTGGCCTACAAGTTTCGTTAAGATTCAAACTCGTTATTTCAGGTCTACCAAAAGCAAACATTCTAAACGGCCTTCTTTGTACGTGGAAAAAAGATCGCGCGCACAGTCCTTGTTTTTTACCATTTTGCAATCAATCCTAATTCTAATTTTATAATCGTTGTCTTCTTTTCACTATGAGAGGATTAACAAACATTCCCCCGTAAGTCTGGTTTTATGATCGTCCTTTCAAATGAAAATGTTTCAAACCCCATTTTAAAATAAATTCCGTGAAATTAAAGTGAAAATTATTGTTTATCCATGGCTGGTACACTGCACACAATTACTTTTTTGATTTCCCTGAAAAAAATAAGTTTTTTATTAAGTTGAAATAAAAAATATAAGTAATACTAAAAAAGATATTTTCTTCTTAATTAAAATCTTGCTAAAATTTTTGGAAACCCTTTACATAAGTATGCCTTACTGACGCTTTAATTTAAAGGGCAGAAACTGGAATTAAGAAATTTGGAGTGTACTTTGAAATACATAAAAGTATTTACTTGCAATGTGGTGTTTAGCTATTAGATGAAGGTAAATGAAGGTAAAAAGGAGACTAATTTCTACCCCATGACATAAAAACATGTAATTACTAGAGGTTATGGGCCGTTATTTGGGACCCTACTATTTAAACTGCCCGATCTTATGACACATTTACATTTGGAATCTTACTGATTTTTAGTTTATTTTGGTTCATTGGTCGTTTGATTTGAGCATTGAACAAAATTGAGAGAAATATGGCAACCTTGATTCTTTTGTGAAGTATACAGCAAACATACTTGAAAACAATGAGCTTTATCGATGAATTCGTCAAAAGTACAAGTAGACTATAAAAACTATAAATAAATAAATGATATATAATAAGTCAATTAATTGCTTCACTTTTGCCTAGAATTTTTTTTAAAAAAAATAAATACAGGGTGGCGCAAAACTTCTGTTGTAGTTTGAATGTTTAATAACTTTATAAATTTATTTATATTTTTTATTTTTGTTTCAGAATTTTGTGAAGCAAACGTGGTTGGGGCGTTTAAAATGGAACACTACACAACAGCAATCAGCAATTGTTGAATTTTATTTTAAAAATAAAGAGTCAATTGTTTTGATGCAGCGTGCTTATCGTCGCTTTTCGAGATAAAGCCCATTTCCAATTGAATGGTTTCGTAAACAAACAAAATTGCAGGATATGGGCCACAAACAATCCCAGAACAGTTCATCAGCAAAAATAACACCCACTTAAGTATAGTATTTGGTATGGTGTATCGTTTGAAAGGATCATTAGTCCATATTTATTTAAAAATACAAATGGCGCTTCAGTTACGGTTAATGGTGCTGAATATCGAAATTTATTTGAGGGCAGCTGTAGAAAATCATCCACAATTGTGGTTTCAATAAATGAATAATAAAAATTATTAACCAATTGTGTGAAGAAAACTTGAAAAGTATGGTTCACAACAGTAGTTCTCATTCGTTTGGGGAGAGCCTGGCCTTATAGAGTTCGGTTTTACTTTCAACAATTGCAGCAAAGCTTTCTGTTGCCACGGACCCGAAATCATGATAAAAGTAGTGTGCAGTCACTTTTCCAAGAAGAAGCAAGAGATCTTATGCCGGTAAATCCCTGTTCAATGTATTAACTAATATATAAAAAAGTTATTAAACATTCAAACCACAACAGTAGTTTTGCGCCACCCTGAGTTAATATAAAGTTTTACAATCGTTTCCCAAGTTTCATATCGTGCGATGAGCCCTCTTCTTTTTTTAGAAACAGATTTTATTCGGTATACTTCTGAGGTTCATCTGCATGAGATGGTAATATGTACATTTTTCAAATTTTTTCAATGCCAAAATTTAGCGATGTAGTGATTAAAAATATTTCGTTTATTTTTTAATACCGATTCCACGATTTTATGTCTAATATTGACGAAACCCCCATCTCATACACATGAGTTTGAATTCGCCACAAGGCTCGAATTCGCCTTTGACATCTCCAGTACTTTGATTCTTTTTGGAACATACATAAGAAGAAAAATGTACGAAAAAAGTAGAAGAAACGAATTAAAAGAATTCGCTGTTTCTTATGCTTCGTCCTTTCATTTACATAGACAGAAAAAAATACAGTGTATAAATAATTTATTTTGCTTCTGAAAGAAATTAAGAAAATTACAATGTAAATGAGAATAAAACGCCGTCTAAAGAACATCAATGGCATATTTTTGATGGTGCAAGTTCGAAGGTACTTTAGGATCCAATTTCTGCAAGAAACACTGTTAAGCTCTTATTGGTTATCAAGACATTGAACGAAATCTATAAAAGTTGTTAAAATAGTTTCTTATATGAGCAATTGTATTTACTTTATATTTAGCTTAAAATCAAGTAAATTGTTTAATTTGCTTGAAGTGAAAATAATTTATTTTTCTCTTCAGCCTATTTCTGCAACTGTTGAAGTGACAATAATTAAATATTCTTTATAGAAAATAAATTCTTATTATTCGATTCTCGGCTATTCAATTTCAAATCAAAAATATTTCATCTCAATAAAGAAGAATCGAAAATGCTTTCGAAATGCACTTACTTCTTTTAAACAACAATTGTTATCTTCTAAAATAAGGTCAGTTAATTCATGGCTATCAATTGCATTTAATATTAGAACTGTGAAAGTACCAAAACAAAGTGAATTGCGTGTTGTGCTTTTAAGCTAATAAAATTCCTTTTAATTTTCATTTACCTTGGATTTTTCTCAGAGAAAAAAAGTATATATTGCCCTATATTCACAGTTAATGTATAACAGATCTATGCGAAATGTTCATCGCCGTCGTCAAGCCGTTCAAAATATAATTAAACGAATAAAAGAACGTCGACATACTGGATATAAAGCAAAAACTGGGAGTCCCAAACTACTTACACCAAGAGCAGAGCGACATATTTATAAAAAGAAGCAGTGAAAACACCCACTTATCGTCTCCAAAAATTAATGACCCTCTAAAAATGGATGTAGGAAGTGCCATAAAAGTGTTCGTCATGGACCAACAATATTAACGGTCTTGTAGCAAAGAAGATGTTACTCATTTCGAAAATTAATAGACAGAAAAGATTTTCATTAGCCATGACAAACATAAAGTAAAATTAAGACTTTTATAAATCTGTGGTGTTTGGTGATGAAAGCAAATACAACATATTTGGTTCAGAGGGACGATGGACGAGAATGGAGAAGCCCTATAAATCTCGACATAAAAAACACCAAACCTTCTGCAAAACATGGGGGAAGATGAGTAATGGTATAGATTTGCATAACCCTATCTCCACTCATAGATAAGGTTATGGATCGCCATGTTTATAAGTCAATTTTGAAAAATAATTTGTATGCCAATGGACAGAAAGTAGGGGTAGTTATAAATAACTATATATCGACCGCAAGCACCCTGCTTAAGAAATATGGATCTTATGTAACAGAAAACAGTTGAACCCCAATGGAAGTCTTTGGGCTTACCTTGAGGTTGAGGTAAGAAAAACCAAATTTCATCAAAAACAATTCTAAAGAAAGAATTGCAGGAAGAATGGGGACAAATACCAAACTAATGAAATCATGGCCAAAAAGTGCATATGATGTAATGGACAACAATGGTTATCATACAACATTGTAACATATCAAAAATAATGTTAAAAGTAAAATAATTTATTGAAATTACTGTTTTAACATATTATCATGTTTAGTAAAGTATCCATGCCGTTCCTGGTGTAAAACTTAATTTTAACTACACAAACTACTTTAGCTTTATTTATATTATTTATATAGGGTGTTTTTTATTGGGGTATAGAACTTTAAGTTGGCATCACTTTTTTAACTGGCGGCCATTTTGTCAGCTGTCAAGTGATTAATATTTAGTTTGGTTTGCCATTTCATCATGAACAGGTTGACAAAAGAACAACGCTTGCAAATCGTGCAAATTTATTTCGAAAGTAATGGTTCAGTTCGCGAAGTTCACCGCAAGCTCCGTCCATTTTATGGTCGACATAATCGTCCATCAGAGCAATTAATTCGGTTAACCATGGATCGGTTAACATGGACCATTGGATTATTTTCTTTGGGGATATGTGAAGTCGCTCGTCTACGCCAACAAACCAGAAACACGTTAGGGGACTTGGAAGCCAACATTCGTGGCGTTATTGCCAACATACGGCCCCATATGCTCCAAAAAGTAGTTGAAATTGGACCTGTAGAATTGGCTTTATTCGAGCCAGCCGCGGCGGCCACATGCCCGAAATCATATTTAAACATTAATGGCATAAAATTATCCTTCCAATAAAGCCAAATTGATGGACATTAAAACGATTTTCTTGTGTTTTATTTCAATTCGAAGTTCTATACCTCAATAAAAAACACCCTTTATATGTAGTATAAAGTAAGTTTACTTTATTAAAAATTACGATACTTACAGCAATTTTAATTTTAAAATTCATTAGATTTTAAAAAAGATAAATACTTTATTGATACATTGGACCTTTAATTATTGCATCTCTATTGTACTTATATATTAAACTTGCTTGTAAATCACTGGATTATATGCGTTCAGATGAAAAAACACGTACATAAATTACAATTCAAACTTAACACGAACGAAAAACGTTTGAACGATGCACGGGACAATAATTATCCATTATAATGGATGGAAACTGTTGAAACATGAGCACATGGCCAAGACCGTCACTTAAAGCTTAATCCAGTGACACAGGGCAGAAAATTGCATTGCCTTAATAATTGAGTGCATGCCATCTTGGTCAAATTTAAAAAATAAGTTTCTATCGAATGGGCCTCTAATGAGGAGGGTCCATTTCGCCAGAGTTCCTTATAGGGCACACATCGCTCACAATGCTTAATTTGTGCAAGATCTTATAATGAGGATTAAAAAGCGGCAAGACCTTGAACGGGGCAATAGGAAAATATGAAGTAATATGGTCCAATTTTAGCATGGTTGGTTAACGGTCTCGTAGTTGGTTACAACGTTCGGTAAGCTTAGCCCAAATCGGATTTAGTTTTTGATTTATTGACTTCTAAAGCGGAAGGGTGTTAAATTGGAAAGGCCTATATGGAACATAGACCGATGTGGACCAGTTTTCTCAGATTTTATTCTAAAGCGGAAGGGTGTTAAATTGGAAAGGCCTATATGGAACATAGACCGATGTGGACCAGTTTTCTCAGTTTTTATTATACGTCTCCCATAGTGAACTTACTTATTTTTTCATGGCTTGATCGCCGACACTCACGAGATTGCAACTCGCAAAAGGACACTTGTCTTACTGATATATGTATATATCCTTTGCCCAAACCTAAACAATGTGCTAAATTTCATCTAATTAGGTTCAAATTTGCTATCTGTTATTTGATCACAACGATCGATAAACAGTTGTACGCGCAGACAATGGCCAATGGAAGCGGACTCAATAGGCATATGAAATATTGGATCTCCTTTTTGGTGTGACAAGCTTTTTCTTTTAAACTCTTTCAAAAAGCTTTTAACTGACAGTCAGGCATCGCTAGATAGTTACTACGATCTATAGAATATATCTCCCACCAAGCCCCACATGATATTTTCCGGGCCTAAAAAGGAGCTACCCTATTTTTCCCAATCCAGAAAATTTACATAAATTGAAAACATTAATGTAGTTCTTTCTTTTTAAACATCATATGTCGAAAATCTTATAAATTTATCTCTAATTGCTCATGAGATATGGTTTTCGATATTTCAGAATTGTTTTTTCAATATTACAGTCCATTGTCCCAAAATTAGCTACATTGTCCTAAATATATATGTCCTAGCTGAACAAATTTTTATGATGATCGGCTCTAGTAGTAAAAATCCTTTAATGTATAGGGGTTCCAATATATTATTACAATCTTTTTTGTCTGGTAAGTAATGAACCTATTATGCATAAGATATTTTCGATAGATAACCTACGAGTATTATGAGATCTCCTCTTTTTCATTGTCGACGTAGGGTGATTACTATCGAAGAGAATTTGAGTCAACGTGTAGTATCGGATACTCCACATTGTCTATTTTGTGTCGCATTTTGTTCATTAGCGCCCTACACTCCAGTTAAGGGCAACAGGGAGTTACAACTTAGTGCTGACCTCATGTTAATTATTAACCAATTGTCTCATAATCGCTCTTTCAATCAATTTAGCTCAGTCTGCCTATCAATCTATTATTGTAGCCCAACTACAGCTCACAGTTATTAATCGAATTTTTGTTAAATATTTGCTCTAGAAGCTTCAAATTACATGCGACCACACAACTAAATATGACGCAATAGCCTGGCATATTTTTAGTGTTTGGACTTTTAGTCACAAATGCAAAGAGTATTTCGTATTTAATCGCAGAAACATTAAATAAAAATTATGCATTCCTTTTAGTGTTTTTCACAAACATTTGAAGCAGACAATGAATATTTCATATGTGGTAGTGTGCGGCATCTCAAACACCAACGCAATTTCGTTTGTCACAGCAGCTGTGACTTGCCGTGTCGTTTTAGGTCCTTATGCGAGTGAGTATTTTTTAAGCGACGACATACAAGGACTGTGACGACGAAATCGCTGTGGCATTTGAGCTGCTGAAAAGGGTTACAAAGTATTTTTAGTGCTCAAAATAAACCTACATTTCGAAATGAATTATTTATGCAGCACACAGCAACACATGTTTTCGATCGTAAACTCAACGAAAACTGTTACCAACTGTATTTAAACTGAAGCGGACCTTTTTTATTTTCCAAAATTATATTCACTGCTAGTTTCAGAACGAACATTTTTGGATACAAAATAAAATGTATAAATTCCGTTTTCCGAAAATAGCGAATTTTCGACACTCCTTTACGAGCAAACAAGTTTACTGTCGGATAAGGCCGACTATGTGGTACTCTACTGTACTGTGGTTTACAAAACTCTCGTAGGTCCTGTAGGGAACTAAACATAAATTTGAAATATGATTTTTAGAGTGAAAAGACCTAAAAATAGAAGGAGCCTTTTTTACGGTCCCATAATAGGTCATTATAGTCCCATTTCACCAGTGTTATTTATAGGTCGCTCATTACGTTTGGATTTAAAATATGAATTGCAGAGCGACGAACCTAGAATCAAATCTATAGCATGGTGGTTATAGAAAAACAAGAACAATTGTGGTGCAATTTAATCGGGATTGGCAACGGGTCCAACTTGATCTGCCATGAAAAAGTTGAGTACAATCGGATTTTATTTCCGAGTTTTTGAGCGTCAAAATATAAAATCGTCAGGATAATAAACCGATATGGTCAATTTTTATCAGTTTTTAGTGCAGCATACTATACTCAATTTGAGCACGCTCGGATCTTATATGTGACTTTTAGAGCTAAAGGGTCTTAAATCTAACTCTTTTTCTTATATTTATCGATCGGTTGGTCTTAAAAATGGAAAAAATGGGGCTAAGAGGACTAAAAAATCCCTTATACACAATTTTCTTTTTTGGACATTTCCACTCTGTAACTATAGAATTTTCGAAAAAAAATTACCTTGTTGGGATATCGTAGGTATAGACGTAAAAAACGTGCCAAACATGGGCATGGCATGAATATTAAAAGCCCGTTCCAATTCGGGAATATGTCCTCACAATTCCAAATATACACTCTGATCTTGTACTAGCCTGCTCGGAATGGCTAATGAATATTATAAAAAAACTTTTAAAAGAAAATTATGAGATGGAATAACTCAACCTTGGAATTACAAGTAGTTGGATTTGTTTATTATTGAGACTTAAACCGGGTTTAGCCTGTGTGATAGTCACACCACGGTGGCCCACGAATCTAAATATACTATTGATTTTACAACTTCCCAAAATTCAAGGTCTTGTCTAAGTAATCCTAGGGGTTGAAGCAGAGGTCCCTTCAAACTTCTATATGGACACGAATCCTAAAATTTAACGTATTTAAAAGATGTCTACACGTCTTAACTACCTTTGCCATATTACACATAAATTATGATTTTGTAAACAATTCTTACGAAAAAGAACAACCGTATCCCCCTAAAATGTGCACAGCTATAAGGGAACGGAATCTCTAGTGGAGATCATTACAGCTTTAGCCCAGCAAATCTTAATGAATTGTCCACTTGCGTATCCACTTATCCTGCCACTGATGCTTGTACGTACACGTGGCGGCTGCCATAACATAAAAAAACATTTGAAAATACTTTTTGGGGGATGAAGAAAAACATCCTACGTTCACCAGACAGAAAACAAATTTTTAGTGCCTATGACGATGATCGGCTTCATTAAATTCAAATATTAAAAATTACGCACGTACGCCTAATATCATATTGAGGGTCCCTTATGTAACAAAATGTGGCAGGCCTAAAACCATTGTTTAGACAACCGCCACTGAAAAATTTCAACATTCATTTAGTTACTTCAACCTAGATTTCAGTCTGAGTTTATTGAGTGACAGCTGCGCCGCGGAGTATTATCGATAGATTGCTCTAACTGCAAGTAACAGAAGCATAGAAAAAACACAAAGGTACGATTACTATTTTATTCTTTTTGTGTGGGGGGAGTTTATTGTCATAACGATTTCTATTGCATTGTAAAATTAGTCAATCTGCTAATGAAGGTTCCCTTGATAGAAAAATTACAGCGGTAGGTAACTTTTCAAAAGACCTTCTTTTTGTAAAATTATTTTTAATGATTCAAACTACACAATGTGTTGAAAAAAATTAAAATTTCAGAATCCATTTAGTTTGGTTCAATGTGGCCGATGAAGCCTTAATATGGCCTTAAACGCTTAAACAATGAGTTGCATACTGCACGAATATGATCTTGCGGTAGTTTAGCACATTCCTTTCTGCAGCAAATTCATACTGGCAATTTTTTAGGGCTCACCTAGCTCTCCAAAACGGCCCAGATGGAATCCACTGGATTTGTATCTGGGAAAGCGTGGAATTTGGCTTTTTAACCATTTTTGGTTCACACGGGCTTTATAAGATGGTGCCAAATCTTGTTGGGATGTCAATGGTCTACGACCGAAATGTTTAATTAAGTACCCTCGGCTTTAAAACAAATTCTACAACATTTTCCAGATAAAGTGTCGTATTGGCTCTTACACCAGGCTCGACAAAAACGACTGAACATCATCCAACGGTGAACACCGATACCATTACTTGAGATGGACCAATATAACGAACTTAACTGTACGCACTGACGAAAGTTTGAGCCTACGAGCGGATAATAGGAACATTATTTTCATCTTAGAACACAGTGTTTGGAAATTCTCCACTGTTGTTAAAGCGTAACAACTCCTAAAATTTTTTCTCTTTGGTGTAAGATGGTATGCCTTTTGAAACTTGTAAGGCTTTACCGTAAGCTCATTTTGAAATATGCATCGGATGCTGCGCTGGAATATTTTTAGTTCTTTAGCCATTTAGTTACCACTACGACGTGAATTTTGTAAAAGTCGAGCCTTCCCATTCCAAAGTCAAGCCTTCCCATTCCAATTTTATGTGTTGTTGCGGTATTTTTCGCCCACCACCATACCAAACAGTAACAATAACAGCTGGCATTAGTATGAAGTTGACCTTTCAGGCATTATTGATTTGCCAGTATTGCCAACGAGAAAGTGTCGTAGTAGCCTTTTCGTTCGAAATTAAAAGAGATTTTTAACGACATAGGAAAAAATAGAGAAAAACAAAAAAAAAAAGTTTATAGCTCAAAATATTGATTTCAGGCATAAGATGCCGCTGTGATTTGTGACTTATTCGCATAAATCAGCGATGAAAGAAACCCCCTCAACTAAATATTTAATGGGTTCAAATTGCACCATCTCGGAGGATTTCTCGTTGGTCTCTCATAAAATACATAACAAAATACGAACAAAACATATATTTTTCTAAAACAATTTTATCACTTGCACTTGGCAATGCACAACAGACTGAATAAATAGCAGCTAATTCGATGCTTCAACAATATAGCCGCTGACAAAGTTCGAAAGTCCCCTTTGGAGGTTTTGTTATAATACATGTTGAAAAAACAAACAAAGCGTGCTTAAAATACCTAAAAGGTATATTAAACCCAACCAAACCTGATGTTAATACGAATTTAGCCGTATGTGAGTATGAGACTAAGTAGAGGAGGCAATCGAGAGTTCTTTATTTCTTTGATAATTGTTTAAGAGCTCTCAGTCGTTTTGTGAAATCCTTTTTGTAACGATTTAAGTTTTAACATCAATTATTAAAAACTCTGATTTATTTTGATTTATACCCCTTTACATCTGTTCACTCCATGCTTAAATCGTCAATATTTACTCCATGCTTAAATTGAAAGAAAATATAAGAAATAAATGGTTTATATTTAGGACGCTTAGTTGTTGCCTAAGAATTGCCGACTTCAGCGTAACAGTTTCAACCAGAACAAAAAATTGCATCAAAACACCGAACTTAATACACCACCCTCGCACAAGCAATACCGGGATAATGTAACCAACCACCTGCACAACAAGAAAAATCATCTACAACTGGAAAAATAACTAACCTACACCTAGCAAAAACAACACAAACACACAGACGGATACAAATGTAAATACCCGTTTTAAGAAAGGAAAAAAACGAGACGATACTGAGATATCGTCAAAAATGAAAACACACACCACCACCCATACACACACAGCCACAGCCACACAAGGTGCCAGTGTATGAGCGAACGGATGGATGTTGGATGTGCGATTTGGCCTGTATGTGAATTTGTATTAAATCACCTTTAAATTCACCCACTGACCCACTAAAAAATCAACTCTGCACTCTGCTTTGCTCTGTAGTCTACTGTGCGGTTGTGGGTAGTGAGCTGTGGGCTTTGCTTCGTGTCTCTTAACCACCTCTGACACACATACACACACTCTTTCGTTTTCTCTTTAGAACCAACAAAAAAACCAAAAGCAACGGCAACAACAGCAAGAACTTTTGCGCCAGCCTTGCGCCTAAGTTGACTGAGAAACTGAAATTAGGTCAGTTTTGTGTCGATGATCCTTTACACTAAAGTGGTTGTTGTTGTTGCTGTTGTCGGTCGGTTGGTTGATGAATATACACACACTCATACAGACGCTGTATGTGTACATATGCTTGCGAAGAGCATGCGAGCACACTCGTTTATACACATGCAGTTTTGAGCAAGTACTTTCAGTGTGTATGCGAGGCATGAGTACTCACTCGTACCATAGGAAGAAGAGCAGAAGGAACTTGTGAATGACTGAGTGTGTGCGTGTGTTTGTTTGTACCCTGGCTATATGTACATATATGTATGTGCATCCTGTTGTGAGTATATGTGGGGCCAAACTTTTTGCTATGCTTATTTTGATGAGAAGAGCAAGAGTTGTGGTGTGGGTATACGTACAACGTCGAAAGAAAAAGTCGCCTAAACTGCCATCAACGCTGAACACTTAAATAGTTGGAGGTCTTTCTTTGCGAATGCCTCGGTATATGTGTGAAAACACCCTTTTATGTTTCCTTTACATCAACATTCCTTCACTTCACGCCTCTCTCCATTCTCCTCCTTCACAATGTCTCTACTCACTGTATGAATGTTGAATGTATGTGTGTGTTTGTTCAATGCAATGCTCTGCTGTGAGGGGACGGAAATGTTCAAAAAGCAAAAAAAGAAAACAATTTCTGGGTCTTTTAGGCAAAAATTTAATTGTCAATGGCGAACCTAAACAGTTAACCCACATCCAAGAGTATGGGTCACTCGTACAGTGGCAGGTTAATGTCGGAAATACTTTAATATGAAAGGGAGCAGTGGGAGGGAGGGCGGAATATTAAAGGTTAATTCCCATTTGAACAATGTCTGGTTAAAGCGAAATATTGGTTGCAGAGAAGGGCCAATTAAATTCTCTAGCAAAAGTTTAATTTAGCCCTAACTAAAAGCAGTTAGTGCTTAGATTAATGAATTATTCATAATATTTCTTCGTGAGAGGGAAAAAGTCTACATTAATTTATTATATTAAGTTATAAAGAAACCCAGGTCCACAACTCCTCTTTAATATCTGACATTTTTTGCTGACGTAATGCCTTGTAAAGCCAGTCAGAGAGTATAGAAATTATATCACTAATTTTAGAAAAGTTCGTCCGTTAGTTAAAGACATAAGGGAACATACATATATACTAGGGATGTGGATCGGGGCTGACTTTTATAATTCCCGGGATTCGAGATTGTTATCCCGGGATTGCCTCAATTTCGAGATTTTTGTAATTAAATTAATTAATGCTAAGGTTAATGAGTTGCTCATAAAACTTGCTAATATTTCTTTGTGAGAGGAAAGAGGTCTACAATAATTTATTGTATAATAATAAAGAGACCCATATCTTCAACTCTGCTTTCAATAACAAATATTTTTCTGCTGAAGTAATGTCGACATGAGAGTACGAGTATAAAATTATATCACCAATTTCTGAGAAGTTCGTCCTTTAGTTACAGAAATACGAGTAATAAAGGAACGTAAACGTAGATACATATATACTAGGGATGTGGTCGTGCTTTAAAAACCTTCCGAAGAAAACTAGGACCTCTTAAGTTTCGCTAGGCAGTCTTGATCGTATTTATTGCCTATATAAGCCGCTAAAGAAAAGTATCTCTCGCAATCAACGCTTGTAGGTAGAATAAGTAATTATTAGTTAGTAATCAAAGAAATTTAGTTTTCTTCCAATATTGTACTTAATATCAATTACAGTTTTAATAGACTTTGAAGCACTTTTTAACTTTTCTGTATCGTCCTGCAGGTTTTTTGGTATTGAGGCATTTTGTTGTTTTCCGAATCCTCAATGGAGCCTCGTCGATATTCTTGGATAAAGACCCTTTGTTATTTCACTATTAATTTCTAAAACATTTTTACAAAATTCGCACTTTGTATGCGGATTACCTGTTGCATCTACTAAAAAGTGAGCCCTAGTTAATTCTTTATCATCATTTTTTTTATTGAGCCCCAAAAACCATACAATATTAGATTTAGTATTTATAGTTTTTATTTGTCGCTAAGTGGTTCGCTCTTTGGCCTCTTACTTAAACTAAGATGATTTAATTAATCTTATTGGCAGCTTATTGCTGAGTTAACTGCATTTCGTTGGATTGTTTTTTAACTGGGTGTATTTAATATTCAAGAAACAAAAAATTAGATGATGTATAAAATACAATTTTAAACTGTATAAATTTTAAAAAAAAATAATTTGAAAAAATCTCTGGACTCAGGATTATTCAATTCCCGATCGACATGTCTAATACATACATAGTATGTACGAGTATGTATATAATATAAAACAAAAATATATTTCCAAATAAGAGTTTAACTCTTACGACACTGAACTTTTAATAAAAAATCGAGACTGTCCTTCGTTTATATTAGTCGTGTTTTATTTGACAAGCTAGCATTTTCGGTAGTATCACTCAGAGAAAAAACATGGTTACTACATGGTCACGGCAATAATAATATATTCTCCGCAATAAAAGTATGTTAGTCGCAACCAAAGCTTTGTTAACTGAATTTATTTTTGACAATAGCATAGTTGCTGCAATATTAATATTGTTGAAATGTAACAATAGTATTATTGCCAAATTTAAAAATGAAATTACGGTTATAGCAACAATATTAATATGGTTGGTGCGATAAAAGTATTGTGTTTGGTGTTTTATGTTAACAATAATATGATTACGGCAATCATACTGTATGATTGTAATTTTTCTTTTTTTAAATATTCTTCTTCTTTTAAATGGTACGGATTTAATGCAATAGTAGTACTTTTTTATCAAAATTAAAATTTTTTAAACAAGCTGCTTTGGCTTTGTTTAACTAAATTTTCATTAATAAAAACGCTTACGTTTATTTAAACTTATTTTTTCTACTGTGAAATAAATCACTCCTATTATTTTGAATTTAATGTATTTTTGAAAAATTTTCATAATTCAAATCAATTTGTGACAACTTAAACCAATTCTAATAAATAATATTGGGGATCAAATCTATTGTCGACAACTTAAACAAATTCTAATAAATTATATTGGGGATCATAGTATAATTGTGTGTGATAATACTATGGTTGTAGGGATCATAACATGGTTGCGTGTGAATCATACTATGGTTGTGAGGATCATACTATGGTTGTATATGAAACATACTATGGTTGTGGAGATCATAGTATGGTTGAGTGTGAATAATACTATGATTGTGGGGATTATAGTATGGTTATGTGTGAATCAAACTATTGTTGTGAGGATCATAGTATGGTTATATTTGAATCATACTATTGTTGTGAGGATCATAGTATTGTTGTACCACAACCATATACCCAATAATAGTATTATCCTCTTCGATTATTGTCACCACAACCATACTTTTTTTCTACATTTTTCTACATGCCGTAGAGATAAATCTCTTACTCGAACAGTTGCTGGAAACCCGCTGAAAAATTGTTAGATGTTCTTACCCAGAGTAGAAACTGGGCACACTAACCATCCCACCACGGCGGCCTTAACTAATATTCTATGAAAATTCGAAAACTAAGCACGCCAAGTCAAAATTTGAACAACTTTAAATTTGAAAGACTAGTAAGAGCGAAGTCCAAGGTTGTTAAAGTTTATTTAAACTTTTGTTTTGTCGAAAGCAATTTATAAATTCCTATTAAATTATTCTAGATTTAATTTAATATGCGTGATTAGAGTCAGAAAAAGTAGATGTAGAAAAATTCCAAATTTCAGACCGACGCGACACAAAGCGTAACTAAATATCAAATTTTATTTACAAACGTCCTTGTGGAAGCATTTATACCACAACGATATGACTTTAAATCGACATCGACTACAAGGCGACATGGTAAAAAGGCAGAGCTTACACCGTTTTTGCCTTTTATAGCACCGTTTTTTGTACTGTCAAATAAATTAAAACAAATAAATGAATTTTAAAATATTTCTTTCCATCCTTTTATTTAATAACTGTGAATGCAAATCATATAAGTATATGTGTGAAAATGATTTTGAATTCAAATGTTTTACGCTAATTTCATAGAAAAGTGAAAGCGACAAAACATCTTTGGTGTGAATGAAGTTGTGGGTGTCGCGCCGGTCTAAACTCTACCTATTTTGTATAAATTTTGTAGCGCTTGGAATGTATATAAAAATAATGCGATTCTATCAAAGGAAAATGTTTCTAGCCTCGTATTATCTTTCTTCTCTTATTATCTTTTCTTATTTCTTCGAATACTGTTGGCAAACAGATGGTTGTATACCACTTAGAATTGACCTTGAGAGCTCACATTGTCGTGATGCAAAATGATCCGTCTTCTCTTATTATATTTCCTTATTTATTCGAATACTGTTAGCAAACAGATGGTTGTACTCAGAATTGACCGTCCTAAAAAACGAAATCATTTGCTTCTAAGTACTCGTACTTCTTCCACGAACAACTTTTGTTGGATTTGGCTCGTCTTGAAATATCCATACGGTCGATTGCTATTTTGTTTCGGGTTCATATGCATAGATCTATGATTCGTCACCTGTGACAATGCTATACAATGCCTTTGAGCTACCGCAGTTATACTTTTTCAACATCTCTTTGCACCAATCCATACGAGCCTTTTTTTGAACATTCCTCATTCCTCAAATTATGTGGGATCCAACGAGGACAAATTTTTTTCACGGCAAAATGAACATGAAATATCTTATTGATGTTTGTCATACTAATGCCCAAGGATGCCTCAATCTCACGGTATGTGACATGTCGGTCTTGCTTAATCAGTTCACGCACAGCATCGATGGTTTCTGGCAAAGTGACCGAAGTTGGACGTCCGAAATTCATCCTTGAGCGAACGGCGTCCGAGAATGAACCAGCGATAAACAGTGGTTTTTGATGGTGCTTCATCGCCAAAAGTCGAAACAAGTTGATTTAAACACTCTTGTCTCGATAATTCACGATGAAAATCGTTAAAAATCATCGCGGGAAAAAGTTCACGGGATAATTTCCTTTTTAGACTGAGATAAATTTTTCAACACACTGTAAACAAAACAATTCGCCCTCAAATGTCAAAACGTTGTGAGTTAAGTTATGCTAAAAAATTTCAAAGTTTGCAATGTAAGTTCCAGTTTGCATCTGGGAACACTCGTATTGTCAGGAAGCGATATATACAATAGCAACCCTCGTAAAAGGTAATGAATTACAAATAATTACAAATAATTACAAAAGAGTATGGCTTTGAGGTATTTTTTTCTTGATTCTTTTTCGGGCATTTTTATTTATGGTACTCTAACACACTGCCTCTCTGCTCTACAATGTGCCTAAAATTATTATAGCTAGAAATAGCCACAACCTGCTGCTGTAGTCTACAGTTTAGTGTTAAGAGTAAGGTTACATATTCCCTTGTAAGGTTGATTTTTCCTTGTTTAAATTTGGGGACCATACGAAAAAATAGACTGATACAACATCAACAAAAGTTATAGCATGCACAAAAGCGATTGCTACACGCAGAGAAAAAACATGGTTACTACATGGTCACGGCAATAATAAAATGTTATCCGCAATAAAAGTATGTTAGTCGCAGCCATAGCATTGTTAACTGAATTTAGTTTTGACAATAGTATTATTGCTGCAATATTAATATTGTTGAAATGTAACAATAGTATTATTGCCAAATTTAAAAATGAAAATAAAAATGAAATGCGACAAATATATGGTTGCTGCGTTTTATGTTAACAATAATATGATTACGGCAATCATACTGTATGATTGTAATTTTTCTTCATTTAAATATGCTTTTAATAACAAATGTTATTGGAATCTAATGCAATAATAGTAATTTTTTACCGAAATCAAATTTTTTTTAACGAGCTGCTTTGGTTTTGTTTAGCTGAAATATTTTAAATAAAAACGCTGACGTTTATTTAAACTTATTTTTTCTACTGTGAAATAAATCACTCCTATTATTTGTAATTTAATTTATTTTTGATCTATTTTTGATCAAATCTAATGTCGACAACTTAAACAAATTGTAATAACTTATATTGGGAATCATAGTATAATTGTGTGTGACCATACTATGGTTGAAGGGATCATAACATGGTTGCGTGTGAATCATACTATGGTTGTGAGAATCATAATATTGTTGTTCCACAACCATAGTATTATCCTCTTCGAATATTGTCACCACAACCATACTTTTTTCTGCGTGTATAGAGTACATAATCCGTAATTTTAGTGCTGCAGAACCTGAATGCTGGTGAGATGTAACTGATCATACACCGATATAGTCTGATTTCCACGATGCGGTTTTTGATATAGTTACCTACCTTTTGTGCAGGCCATTCGAAATTACCCGAATTGAAAGTAGTATAAGCTTTTAGTTATTTAGTAATATTAGTTTTTTATGGAATTGAGGCGTTTGAAACCTCATTTAGCTATCTAACATTCGGGTTTGGGCAAAGCGAAACTTTTTTATGTACTTAATTTTTCAAGGTATAAATTCAGAAATATTTAATTGATCGAAATCGAAGTGGGACAGACGACTCTGACACCAACCACTTTATTTCGTAAGGAACACATAACCATCAATTTAAGAGTCACAATTGTAGCAAAACTGTGTACAGATAAATTGATTCTTAACAAAATATAAAATTAAAATGTACGTATGGAAAATCGTCCATTAGAAAAAAAAACAAAAAGCTTAAAATTTTTCCGTTACAAATCTTAATACGATTTCACAAAATAAAAAAGAAATATAATCAGAATCGGCAAAAGTAAAAAAATAAACATATTAGTAAACGATTTTGAGAACATATGGGCCGTTTTTAGGATCTCTAGATCCCACAGGTACAAAAACAATTCCCATTTAGATTTTGAGAAAATAATGGGTGCCATTTTACCAACGAACGAAAGTTAAAGCATGTCCTTTAAGCTAATTCCCCTCATTTACAATTTCAACCAACATTTCAGGATCCTAACATGTTCCGTTTAACTGCTATAATAATTCAACGAACTCACAGATGGGCAGACAGGCGGACGAGTTTTGAGTTTTCCAACGATAAAAAATATATTTTCTCCGATTAATGGAAATTTAGACAAGTAAATTTAAATTTTGAAATACAATTGCTCTCAACGGGTAATGAATAACAAATAACTACATATTTGAAAAAAGGTAATGTTTTTAGGTATGTTTTCTCTTGATTGGTTGATTTTTCGGGCATTTTTATTTATGGTACTTTAACCTACTGCCTCTCTGCTCTGCAACGTGCTTTGAAATTAAATTTAAGGGGTTATAGCTAACTTCTTACTCGACTTAACTTCTTATGCAGACTTTCTTCCGAAATATATCTATCTATCTACAAGAGTCTATTTATCTACAAGAGTATCCTGAAACCTATGAAATACAGCTATGTGACACAGCATTGAACTCATATGCCGAAATTTAAAAAAAAGTTTTTAATCAAAAAAGTTTATGATTATTGCAAACGAAAACAGTCAATTACATGGCAAACATAATAACCATTGAAGAGGTAAAAGATGGTAAAAATCTCATACAGGGCACTTTTGGAATGCTATTCCAATCAACTAGTATATCTCATGAGAAACGGACAATTTTTGTTCTAGACTGAGAAGGGGAGACTTACATACATACAACAATTTAAAATGCTAAATTTGTCAAGTCACTTAATATTGAAGATAGTCCTCGAATATTGAAGATAGTCCTCGATTATTGTAGGGAACATAAGATTTGAGAGTTGTTATTTTGCTCATCGCCATTCGATGTACAATTGGTTAAATATTTGCAAATTAAAAATACTCGTAGATTACATAAATGAAGTATACTGCCAATTTTAATTAAAATATAAATTAAATCAACAAGTATTATATTTAAAATTAATTTAATTTAATTTGCTCTACTCATACTTCTGTCCAGTCTTTATGTGGTAAGGGGGAACCTGCCAGAACTTTAAGTATTTTCTTTTTACCTCAGATAACTTAAACCCAAATGTCCCACAAAAAAATAAGGTTTTTCACTTTAAAACACAAACGACTTGTGTGTGGGAGTAGATGTCTGGCTTTGGCTAGTACCAATCCACACACGTACGCATAAATTGTGGGTCATAAATGATTCGGGGCAATTGGATTTCTTGGGGATGATGCAGACATAGACTTTGTTACTCTTGTTTTATATTCTATTACGGCGAAGGAGCACATGTACTCCCACACAGACACACCCACATGTATTTGAGTGTCCGAATCCTACCCCAAAAACAAGTAAATTGTCGTCAGTGGGTGTGTGTGTAGGCACAAGATTTGGATATTTACTATTCCGTGTACAAGATACTGGTAGACACACACACACTCACCACCCATCTGTAGATAACAAGGGATCACTTTAAGGAATTTTCATTAATGACAATAAATTGTTATCGCCCTTTTATAGTTTAAGGCCTGTATCTGCTCTCCTCACTCCAGCGCTTGCCCCTTGTCAGCCACCATTAATCGCATAAAAAGGCAACAGGGTTTTTATTGTGGCAGTGGAAAGGGTGGTATCGTTGAATGGGCTGCAGTGCATATTCCATTCTAGAAGAATTGAATTCTTCTGCAGTTGGATGTACTTATCATCTATTCGATTCGATTCATAAATATTTAAATTGCTTACCAAGATGTTGGATAAAGGGTTAATTCTGCTTCTAGTATTCAATCAGTCACACACAGTGGGGGATGGGGGAGTTTTGAATGACAAATGTACTCACTTAAGACATATTAACAGACCCACGGATAGACAGACAGACGAGCGTACTTATGTCTATCATCACTTCATATCGCAACCAGAAAAAGTTTATTGAGTGCATTTCTTGAGCTCAAGATAAAAATTCCACACAAGTTCTTCGGCAAAGAGCGTGAACACTTTTCAGCAACATTTATTAAAAAATAATCCTTCAAACTTGGTGTGACGGGCTGGCGGGCTGACTGCATGTCTGCTCTTCGTCAACAGTAAAAACTCGGGGTTTTCCTGCCAACCCGATGTCTTTGTGGAAAAGTGAAAGGTTCCACACATACATACACACAGACACTCCAAGGCAAGAGCAAAAAAGATAAATAAACACACATGTGTCTCCTTTAAGCAGATTAATCTTAAAATAAGCTTTTTATGTTCATATCTGTTTGTGCCACTGTCGAAAGTTTTCCTTTTATTTATTTTTTTTCCATTTTCATCATTTTTTTATTTGCATTGTTCTGTTTTGAAATAAAAAATAATACTGAAATGACAAATACTGGAATGTAAACTTTGTTCTATTGTCTATTTTTATATCCAGCTGAGACATGGGCAGCAAAATTCATATCGCCACTTTTCAAACTCCCAGGAAGTCCTGGACCCCCATCAAGCAAAGAGTATGCAATATCAAGAGTTGACAAGTCTCGCATGTCACTTTTTAAGGAGGAGCTGCTCTATGTTTGAGTTAATAAATTATAAAAAAACCCGGTCTATAATCCTAGTATGTATTTTTAATCACAAACCTCCAGACATATTTGCAAAATATGTTTTTTTTGTGGGGAGAGAGAGAGATATTTTAACTCTTTATATTGGGTATTCCCTGACTTCATGACCAACTACCATCATATTGATGATGTTGGCAGTTTATCCATGTCATTCTTCTTTTAGAAACATTTTATTTTCTCAATTGATGAGTTTCTAGATAAGCCCGGAGCGTTCAGTCTATACGAGGTTGTAGTCAAGGCATTGGTTTATTTATTAATCACAAAAATCAAAGGTCAGGTTTGAAAGCCGTTGCCGATATTCGCAGTTAAATTATTAAAACATACTATGTACTTATATTACATCTCAAAAAACTTGGTATCCGAATAAAAATAGTTTTTCATTGAACCAACACAAAGGGGATGCCCCGCGTTGGCGATGGAAAAAATGGTAACCGAAAGGTGTAGAAAGTGAGTACAGTACCACGTAAATATTAAAAATAGCGGATGGAGTGAATATTTTGTTGTACTGCATCAAAAAGCCATAGCAGTTGAGTGCTTCTGTAAACACTTGTAACAGGGAGTGCAAAAGTAATGTCATAATGACTTGCCGTTGTGCTATTAAAATGACAGTTTGAGTCTTTTTTGAAATCCTAAAAATCCCCTTTTGCCACTTGTTATACTACCTTCATCCTATTGGGTAAGAAGGTACATATCATTTGGTACGGACAAACAGTTTTACGCATCGAAAAAGCATTTGAAACCCTACATATGTTTTGACCAAAAATGTTTCATGAGTTTTTAAGTCATTTGGGCCATATTTGCCCATCCGCCTAGACGGCTGGTTTGCAGGATACTCGTAACTCTTATAGGGGGCTGCCATGTCGCAATATTTTTCTAAAACTGCCTATGGGATTGATAATGGACAATATTGCCAAAACTCTTCTGGTACCTACCACACGAATGTACCATTACGCCCACTTTTGATATTCTTGAAATATCTTCAATACTATTTGCACGATTTCACTAAAAATAAATACAGTGTAACCTCTCTAGTCCGGACACTTGTTAGTTCGCACTTTCCTGTAGTTCGGACCGATCAGTTTTTTGAACAGTTTATAAATGTTACCTCTGTAGTCCGGAAATCAATTTTGCCTAACAACACAAACGATAAAATATTTTAGAAACACGAAACATTATTTGTGAAAGTTTTGGTGTATTAAAACCGGCGAGGAGGTAAGACGTGTATAATGGCACCTACTACAATACAAAACTTTTACATTGGCTGAAAAATTAAAATATTGCACTCGATTGATTGTGGAAAATCTATCAGCAAAGTGGGTAAACAATTCAACGTCCCATAATCCACAGTATTTGTATTAAATCTAAAAAAATATAACATTAGTAAATATTCGACTCAAACTTGGAAAGGATCAGGTCATTACATTCTTAAAACAAATATGGTTACTCGTAAAATGGTTGAAAATTTTGTTTAGGAAAAAGGGAAGTTTTGAGATTTTGTGAAAATACTCAGGTGGAAGAAGCTTTGATGACATGGTTTATTCAGCAGCGTAATTAACATGTGCCAATTACAGCAGACCTTTTAAAATATAAAGCTAGATATTTTCATGGAAAAATATTTTAAAGATATTTTTTCTGCAAGTAACGGCTGGTTGCAAAAGTTTAAGCCTCGATATGGAATCAGGTATTTGAAAATTTGCATCAAAAAATGATCAAGCTACGATTCTGCCTGCAGTAGAGTCGTTTAAAACAATGTAATTGAAAACTGTTAAGGAAAGGTCAAACTTCAAATTTGAGTCAACATTTTTTTCAAACGTAAATTAGGAGCTTCACTTATATACATATCTAAAGTAAAAGTTTGAAAAAAATGTTGACTCAAATTTGAAGTTTGACCTCTGAAAACACCACGAAGGGTCCTAGCTAGGTCAAAAATTGTGTGAGAGAAAAATGTTTGCCTGTATATTTGCAACAAAAATGCTTAAGGTGTATTTTCCGAAAGTCGCCTTTCGGCTAAAAGTCGTGATGGAATGCCTGTTTCCATCCGATTGAAAAAAATTTTGCGCGGATATTATTTTTGATGCCCAATATACTGAGCGGGGAGCGAAAAAAACACTTTTTGTTTTATGGGCGCTCTACTTAATAATGATTTAAAGGATCCATGTTGGTACCTCCATGTTGGTACCATTCCGCCTACTTTTGGTTTTCACATGGGGAACACCTGTACTCCCCTTTCTCACATACGACATTTTACGAGAATTGATTGAAATCGGTAAGCTTAAAGCAAAGGAGGACGGAACGACTGAAAATTTAAAAACCATATATGGTTGCGGGTTTATGGAAGTCGGATCAACCGACTGAAATTTCCTTACTTGTTAAGAATTGAGTATTGTTATCACTATTTTCTAAATGGTACCATTTATCAAAAGGCAGGAGTTTTAGCAACTAACATACTGTACGGGAAAAACCAATTTATTGGTTATGTGAATATTATAAAATTTGATGAGTACAACCGAAAGTTGCATTGTCCATCGGAATTATTGTAGCTTAAACTGATTTCTTCCTGTGCACACCGGTTTTGAGTCACAGCACGTTAAAAGTTTCGATTTGTTTGTAATGATTTTGTTTCGAAGAGGTTAAAAAATTATAAATAAAGGTTTAATGGCTACTTTGCTTGAATACCAGACAAGACACCCATACATATTTAGCTGCATTTTTTACACCTTTTAAATTCCGTAGCCTATACTAGTATAAGATTAATCTAAGGCAATATAAAAGCTTCTCTTAAAATGCATCAACCAGCTATAAGAAACCAACAGATCACAATGACTTTTTGTCGCATTTATAATGTGAGTCATGCCGTCTCTTTCACTTATTTGAAAACTTTTATAAGAACTTTAGTTTGGTTTTTGCGAAGCTGGATTCCGGCCGAGTCATTTAATTATAGAGAGCAGTGCCATAAAAAGCTCTGCTGTAACATTGTGGTATATAAAGACAAAAGCTCAATGGTATTAGTTAACTCACTATGTGGAGAATACAGGTTTTACCTTCGTGCATCACGCCACAAAACCAGAGCTTTTATATGGTAGTTCTCTCTCTACATATAGAAGAACTTCCCTGGTTCCGGTCGTCGAATATGAACAGCTTTTTGATTAAGGAGAACTTCAACGTCTGTTTCTCAAAAAGATCATGAAAGAAATAAGTAAATGCCGAGTGGGTATTACAAGGTAACCAATATATTTGTAGTTCCTAGACAAATCAAGTCAGATTCTCTGGTTATGTCAAATGCATGTATGTCCGTTTGTCCGATGGACGTCTACGAAAATTTCATTATCATAGCCGCAACAATTCATCGATCGCCTTGAAATTTGTCAAATGAGAAAAAAAACTTCTTTGATTTTTTTCTATACAAAATAAGAAGAAGAAAATTATTCGATTTCGAAATATGCCACTATCTCATATGAATCCTTAATAGTTGCTGCTGCCGCATAATGGTTGCACTGATAGCACTTGTACTCGTATTATAATAAAATCAATCACCATCGCAAGTAGCGTCGTCACAACAAAGCATGTTCAGTGCCTCCTACTTTATGGTCCTCACATTGCTCTGGTTTTTATGGCTTACCATGGAAATAACCACATAAAAAAACAATAGCAACAACAACATCTTCTTATGCTAGTTAAACAAATCTGCAATCTATGAAATATGATTGGGGGTACTTACGGACAAATATGTTGCTCATCAAAGTGGCCGGCAAACAAAAGACGATAACCAAAATATCGGCAATGGCCAGATTCACGATGAAATAGTTGGTGACCGTGCGCATATTCCTCATGCGCAGGACGACGGCAATGACGAAACTATTGCCCACCAGGCCGACCAGGAACACAATCACATAGGCGATGCAATAGACGATGGTCATGGCCAGTGAATGGCGATAGAGGAAATCAAAATCGGATACCTCCAGTTCCCAGTAGGCCGATTCATTGCTAGAGCTTTTCATGGTCGACATGGTGGCCATGGCGGTGGTCTCGTAGAATTTCTCCTGATAACTGGAGGCGGCTGAAGTAACGGTGGCAGTGGCAGTGGTCATTACGGAGCCCAGTAATGTGTCTATTACCAGGCCTCCATTGTTGGCATCGCCAACGGCAGCAACTGTTATCGTTGGTAATGATGTGGCGTCGGCTACAATAGTTGTGGGATCAAATGATGTGCCATCATAGGCATCCACCGCCACTTGGAACGTTGAGTTAACATCGTTGCCGCCGCTAGTAAAGTTGTTGGCGGTGCCAGTGGAAAGAGTCTGTAGCTCAAAGAGTTGATGGCTAAAGTTTTCCATTAAATTACTGGAATCATTTGCCTTGGTGAAATTGAAATCCAGCAAAGCTTCGGAGTAATCCATAGTTTGACTTTGTTGCGATGCTGCGCCCTTGTGGCTGTTCTTGCGGCTGCTGCTGCTGGTGGTTGTTCTCAGTGTGGTGCTACTCAATGGCTGGGCTGAGGAGCCGGTGGTGACAGAGTAGGCGGAAGAGGATGATGACGGCGATGAGAATTTGGGATCATGGTAGTCGAGTTTTTGGGGTTTCCTTCGCAGGCGATGCGATGCGACCATGTCCTGCTGTCTCTTGCGTGCTTGCGTCGGTAGCAGGGCTGGTCCTTTCGGCAGAGCTTTTATTTTGGAAGATTGTTTTGTTATAATTATTATTCTTCAATACATTTTCCAATTAAAATATGGCTCTGTGTGCGTGCTCGCGTGTGTATGTGCGTGAAAATGTCTTTGATTTTTTTGTATAAAAGTTTTCTTATATTAAAAACGATGGTTTCCGCTACGGCCTATTTGAAATGGCATTTATGTTACAAAGGAACGACTGACGCCTGGAGTAGAGTAAGGTGAAGTGGAGTCGAGTGGAGCTGGGTAAGTGGGCTATTGTGGAAATTATGATAACTGTTTTTGGTACATGTCGCCGTCGATGCTGTTCGCACACATTCGCTGGCATGGCATAAATTTATGGGCCGCAATTTTCTTGTCTTTCGTCTTGAGTGTTATTTTTTCCTTTTGTCTTTTTGTTTGGTGTTTGCCAAAAATTAACATAATTTTCTGATTTGTAAGCAAATTCTTAGTATTTATTCTGAAATCATACACTCATGCGAAGTGTGGCCGTGGACATGGACATGAACATGTATTGGGAGGATTTCATTATGCTGAAACTATGGACGTTTAACATTGATTTTAACCGGGGTTCAGGTCGATTTCCACCACCTCCACCTCTGTTACTGTTTTCATAAAATCTAAATATCCAAAGATTGCCAGCAAACAAAATCCTGACAGCATTACAGAGCTCCTTAGACTAAGCCATATACATTTGATTTTATGACCAAATGTGAATCAGAAACCAATTCGCAGTCTTATATTAGGCAGTATAGAGATTTATGCACCTTTCATCCATGTCAAGTGGAAACCACACACTTAAGGGAGGAGTGAACAATTTGACTTCTGCATGGGGGGAATGGGAGTAAAACGGCTTTGATCAAAACAAACTAAAGCTAGTTATAGAAGGTCGACCAAATTAAAACTAAAGTCAGGTTTCAATTTAAACAAGTATAAAAGGCTAATGTCGGGCGAGGTCGAGAATGACCCTACCCTACACCACTCTATTTGCTATTCAGAAGATTCCGTGCCACTGTCTGAAGGTTGAACACAGACCGGTTCAATTTCACCTGCAGTAGTTATAGGTCACAGGTAACGCACGACGCTCTAATTGATTAACAATGTGGCCTATGAAACGGTAGAACCTCAAATAGTGAAGGATTTTTTTGTGAGAGGTATTCGAAAACATGGACCGATATGGTCCATTTTTACTAAAAATGTGCACATAGTCTAACGTAAGGCACCATGATTCATTATTACTAGATTGGATTTACAATGTGTTATTTAGAGCCGCAACACCTCAAATCGAAACGGACATTTGTGAGGGGAATATTTGAAATATATTTAAAATAGATCAATACGATCCAATTTTACTGGAGATGTATGTTGGTAGGTGGTTACGCTCTGTGGGAAATTTGGTCGGATTCGTATGTATTGTGTTGCTTTGGTTCTGCTTCTGACATTGGGAAGGGCTTTTGAATGGGCTATACCTAAAGGGTAGGCCATTTAAGATTTGAATCGGCTGTAAAAAAAGTACTGATAATTTTTTCAAATTTCTGGTTTTATTTGAAAAGTTGAACTTTGTCCTTTAATAATGGAAAATCATCCCATTTGTTTCCGCTTTGCCCAATTGGCTGAAGATTGTTTGGCAGGAGATGAAGAATTTTGCCGAAAAATCGCGTTTTCATCTCGATCGCTATGTCAATGAGCAAAATTGCCGCATATGGGGTTCAGAGAATCACACGTGACTAATAAGAAGCCAATGCATCTACAACGAGCCACTGTATGGACTGGATTTGGGGCTGGCGGCATCATTGGGCCATTTTTCTTCTAAAATCAGCTAGGAGCCGCCGTTACCGTCAATGGTGAGCGTTAGCGCGCCATGCTCTACGAATTTTTGTTTCCAAAAATTCAAGAGAATGACATGGACGACATTTGGTTTCAAAACGACTGGGCCACATGGCACACAGCCAACGCCTATCGGTATTTTACTCACAGCTTTTGAAAATCGAATAATCAGCCAAAATTTCGATATCAATTAGCAGCTCAGAACTGTAATTTGAGCCTTTTCAATTATTTGCTGTGGGGAGCCATTAAGAATAAATGTTACGCAAAGCGTCCAGAGACAATTGAAGCAGAACTTGAAGTTGCCATTGAAGATATTCGACCCGAAACATGGGTTGGTCGGTATGAATGATATTGTGTTCCATTATTAAATGACATAGTTCAACCTTTGCAATAAAACCAGAAATTTGAAAAAAGTTGTCGATACTTTTTTAAATGTTAAATTGCCCACCTTATACATAATCGATTGACTGAAAGAAGTAACCTTAAAATTGCTCAAAAAAGAGTTATAACGTGTGATCAATCTAGAGGTATATTTTTCAATAGGGGTTTTTTTTACCGATTACGCGTGAGTTGTGTTAAACTTTATATTTGTTTCTTTTCAGTATTGTTTGCCATTTCATCATGGAAAGACTTACACCGCAACAACGTCTCCAAATTGTGCAACTGTATAATGGAAATGAACGTTTGGTAAGCAACATTTTTCGACCAAAATTTAGTTCAGTGATGAGGCCCATTTCTGGCTCAACGGAAAAGTCAATAAAGAAAATTGCCGCATTTGGGCTGAAGAGCAACAAGAAGAGGTTCAAGAGATGTTATTATACCCAGTGAAAACCACGGTTTGGTGCGGTTTATAAGCTGGTGGAATCATCGGTATATATTTGTTCAAAAATTGTGATGGCCGGAACGTAACCGTGAATGGTGCTCGCTACCGCGCTATGATATCGATCTTTATGCTACCTGAAATTGAAGCCCGTAATCGTGATGACACTTGGTTTCAACAGGCCACTTGCCATACAGCTGCTCAAACAATGGATCTATTGAGAGGTCATTTCGAAAAGCAGCTAATTTCACTTTTTGGACAGGTGAGTTGGCCACCTAGATCGAGTGATAATACACATTTATACATTTTTCTTAGGGGTCACGTAATGTCCAAAGTCTATGCTGACAAACCAGCTTCAAGTTCAGGTTTTGGAAGCCAACATTACGCGTGTCATTAAAGCCATACCAGTCGAAATACGATCCATCCAAAATTGGACCCTCAGAGTGGAAACCCTGAGGCGTAGTAGGCCAACATTTGAAAGAAACTATATTCAAAAAGTAAATGCCATAAAATGTCCTTTCAAATTACCAATAAAGATTCCACACTTGAATTTTTATATTTTTTTTTGTTCTGAAAAAATACCTCTAGATGGATCACCCTATATTTTGGAACAGTTAGAACTTCCGATATGAATTTATATAAAATAAGTAAGAATTATGTATATGGAAGGTAATCAAAGGGCGAAGACTTATATCAGTGTCATCGTTTTAGATTAGGTACTGACTGGTGATGTCACACTATCGACTTCAGTAACTTTACACTTCGTGGACGTCGTATGCGTTTGGTATCGTCCCTTATTTCTATGGTCGTATGCGTTTGGTATCTTCCCTTAAACGTCAATTCTGCTAGATGTCATAACCATACATCCAAAAACCATAAAATGTTTGAAAGTGAACAGCTCTTATGATAATCTAATTTATTGCTGCTCAATCGTGTAACTGAATAAGATGATTTCGCATCAGTGACAGAATAGTAAACAACAGACTAGATAGACATGGCGGCCACAGACTGTCTTTATGGATCTGCCTTAATTGAAATCCGTTTACTTAAGTGAAAATTCTTATGTTTTGGTACTGTTCCAGAATTTCAAAAGGACAACTAACTATTAATTAGTTCACTGTTATTAATATTTCATGGAATAGAAGGAATCGTTGAAAGTAAGTCGTAACTTTGTGTACACGTAGAAATAAAACAAATGTATCAACAGTTTCTATTAAAAAGCACAAAGTCCCAAGGAGTGTTTGTAATTTCCTGTGCCGACGGCAAATCAAAATTCTTTCATACTGATTTATTCATAATCAATTGCAGGGGTGACCAATAATAAACATTCGGCCTTTTGGTTTTAAACAGAAATTTGTTTTTGAAACCACCTATTACTCGTATTTATACTGGATATGGTTTGACAACTGACGGGTGGGCCAACTAATTACTTTAAGGACATTGGTATAATAGAAATTAAAACCTCCTGATTTCGGCGACATTTGGTTGGGCAAGGTTTATATGATTAGAACACGTGTCAAGCTTGAAATTTGACATGGAGTGCAACAACTCGTTGAACTATACGAGGCCCATTGTGATTGTCATTGATAAATTACACCACAAGTTTTGAACTTAACTCTGCAGATCAGCCTTGTAGCAAGAGGATAACTTCTCCGGACTCCACGAGCAGATGTTTCTAAACAACTAAGCAGTTTTTTTTGAAGGGACGGCCTTCTGCACTGTACTGTCTTTATCTACTCCTTTACTTACACAAGTTCTAGTATTTTTTTCCTATTCATTCCTATCATATCCTAGTCAGTACCCTAGCCTTGCAGTTTCCAAAGGGCTGGTTTTTGGTTTCGTTCCTACCCAGTTTAGATCATAGTGCCCAAGCTATCTTCAGTTTGTTGGTCCTAGGCCATGATTGGTTAAAATTAGTATGGTATCCATGTTTTTAACAGCCCGTTAAGGGCACAGATTGGTCAGCACCTGCGGCCTCCCTAGACGTTCGCCCTTCGAGTTTATGTGATACTTCGGCTTCTTCATCATTACTTCGTCCAGGAACCCAACAGAGTCATCAGTCGGGTTTTTTATAATTTCATTTTTATGGATTTCATCGGGGGTAACTATACATCCTTTAAAGCTGTACTCATAGAAGTTAATACCGTTGCAATGCGGCCGGTTAATCTAATCGCAGAAATTGTATTGATTTGCTTACAATTGTTATTTAATCGTTATCCAATGGGACAGTGGAACGTGCTCACCTGTCAGCGAAAAGTTGTTATTTCGAAAAAGTCAAGAACTAGTGCACTTGGTATCAGCCAGATGGTGCTCCGGGAAACACGCGAAATACCACGAAATTTTTGAACCGTTAACAGACCGTCTAGATCTTATGTTATAACTCTTGGTTTTTTGATAAGTTCATGTAAAATTAAATATAATTCAAGACGAAGAAGTAAACATTACTTGCATAATTTGGCAGATACCGGCGGCATTAGGGCAAATAGTGACCGTTCGAACAACCACTGTTAGGTTTGGTGGAAAGGGTACCACGCAAGAAAAGGAAATATAAAGGGTTCACTCGGCTGCCTTAAAGGTTCATTATTAAACCCTACGGAAAGCTGCAATCAACATTAGAATGACATTTTTATAAAAAATTAATTGTTAGGTATTGTGCCCCTTTAGGGCAACGGTTTCGACATCTCAATACTGATTTAAGTGCTTTATTTTAAAAAGAATAATATTTTAAATTGTCTTCCCCTTTGCATTGCACAGGCTGAGCCAAAAGTTACCATGTGGCTTAAATATTTAATAATTGTTTGCGTTTACATATTTTTTATTTTCCTTTTTCAGATTATATAAAAAAACACTTGGGGAATAAATAATGCAGAGATCCACAACTGAACAAAGAACCAGAATATTAGAATTTTATTTTTTAAATCAGCGATCAGTTATTTTAACGCAAAGTGATGAAGCTCATTTACATGACTTTGTTAATAAGCATAACTGTAGGTTCTGAAAATCCAAGAGCCTTTCATCAACGCCAGTTGCACTCCATTAGGTGTACAGTATGGTGTGGGATCACATCTGGAAATATCATTGGGCCTTACTTCTCGAGAATGAAGATGGATGTGCTGTAACCTTACATGGAGAGCGGTATCGGTTTATGATAGAAAATTGTTTACGTCCTGCTCTTGAAAACAGACCTGAGATGTGGTTTTAGCAGGACGGAGCCACTGCCCGAGACACAATGGCACATTTAAGTCAAATTTTTGGAGAGCGAATAATTTCCAGAAATTCAGAAATTAAATGGCCAGCGCGATCGCCAGATCTGTCAGCACCAGCTATTTTCTTTGGGGTTATTTGAAGGAGCGAGTATATGTGAACAAGCCCGAGACAATCCTTCAACTCAAGGCCAACATAGTTGCAGAAATACGAACGCTACAGCCACAAGTTTTGAAAGATGTTATGGAAAATTCTCTAAAACAAGCTGAAAGCGAGGTCATTTAAGTACCATTACTTTTCATACTTATACTTAGTGTAAAAAAATCCATTTTGTATACTCGTATTATACAATTTTAGGAAAAACATAAAAAAAATTAATAAACGAAAAAGTTATTAAAGTTTTTAACCCCATGGTAACTATTGGCTAACCCTGTAGATGTCTTTCGTCCATTTAGTACAGATCACAAATCGCACAAACCAATTGTCATTATAATCTAGAGAACATTTCTGCACTTTGATCGGTTATTCGGTTTCATCGAGGTCGACTCATATTTGCAATAAACATTTTGATAAAAGAAATAGATAAATGTCTTAATCTACTAACAAAATAGTTCTGAGTCTGAAAACCGCTTTCAATAGCGTCACCTTCACGCAAATAGACTTCTATTTAAATTGCCGACATCTACTGATCGCCACTTAGTTTTATTCATCTAATATCGGGCGAAGTCGTCGGTATCTCAATACCCTACACCACTCTTTTATTCACGACTCTGTCTGGTCTTTGATCAAGACAGATTACATCAAAAAGAGATGTAATCCGTTGAGGCTAAATGCTAGATCTTGATTTCAAATTGGAAAGAACATTTCTGTGAGGGGTAGATTTTAAAATTGACCAGTATCGCAATCGAATTTAATTTGTCACTTCTAGAGCAGCAAAACTACAAATGAACCGATATGATCCCATTTCATTTCTTTAGGATTACTAACAGGCGTACACTGTCCTAAGCTTAATTTGACTAAGATCGGATATAATATCGGAGCTGCAGGGCCTCAAATCAGAAAGTAAATTTTTATGGGTGCCATATGAAAATATAAAACGCTATGGTTTAGTTTAACCATGTTATCGCTTAGAAATACTCAGAAACACCTTTAATCGGAAAGTACCTTTGTATGGGTGCCATATGATATGGCCCAGTTAAACCAAGTGATCGCTCAGAAATTCCATGCAAAACTTGAGCACGATCGGGTTTAATCTGCAGAACCTCAAATCGAGATTGAGCTTTGTGTGGGACTACATGAAAACATGGGACAATGAGGTCCAATTTTTCCAGAATTTGGTTAGAAATGTATGTTTTATGGTGTTATTATAAGTAAGGCCTTGAACTTTGGTATGGGAGCTTTACCTGAAATATGGAGATATAGGGTGCAGGTATATATTGCTCGCTTACTACGTACCACATAAAAATTTAGCACTACCCGTACAATTTTACATTAGCCGCTCATAACGTAGAATATAACAATTGAACACGATCTGTTTAATTTGCGGCTTTTAGAGCTGCAGAGCCTTAAATTGTTCGAAACCTGAACTAATATAGTTCGATTTTACCAGTGATGGTTGTTGGTCGCACGTAACGCTCCCTGTGGAATTTGATCAAAATTGTTTGAAATATGTGGCTTCTAAAGCCACCGGTTTAGAGACCGAAAGAGAAAAGAAAAAACTTTGAATTATATCAAAAATGAACGGAAATGGTCCAATTTCAAAAAGACCTTGGGTCAAACCAGAACACCAAATTTCATTAAAAAGGATCATAATTTCGAGCTGTAATCAAAGTTACTACGACAGATAGACAGAATGACATCGCTCAATTCTAAACCAATCGGTATGTTAAACATCAGGGTCTGTAACCATTCCTGTAAGGAGTTACAAACATCAGGACCTTAGCAAATCATAACACCCTGTACCACAATGTGGTGTAGTATAAAATCACGTTCACCAATATTTTTCCATTTACTGATAATTTCGGTTTCCCTATAAATAATCGGTTGTTATAACAGAATAATTGTTAGTACGTACCCATCAATCACCAACATTCTTTTTTGTTCTCTAAATGTGCCCTCCAACCCCATCGTTTAGGATGAGGGTGTGACAGGTGGCTTTGTCAGTCTGCAGTGAGCCTACGTTGCCGATTATTGTACCGGAATTTTAAAGTTTAAAAAATTCGTTCATGGCTATACGACAGACAGACAAACAGACAGGTTGCATAAATTTGTGCACTCTCCCACTCTGCTCCGCACACACACAAACTCGTACACAGAAATGTGGATATGCACATACATACATAAGTCGGTCGGCCCGATGACAAGGGAATCGTAGGAGACCTTGATAATATATTATACGAGTAGTTAAGGTCATTGCATACATATGTATGTATATATGTATTGTTTGTACATAAATCCATATAACCAAAAAAAGGCACACCAACACATGCATGCTGCACTTGCTGCACTGCACACTTGCTTGCATTTGCACTCACACAGTGAGAGCAAGTGAAGTGAAGGAGTGATAAACGGCCCTGAGATGTTGGCAATCGGTGAATTTGTGTTCATTTGGGGGCAGTGGCGGGGGAGGTTTTGCTATTGTTGCTGCCGTAAAAAAAATACAACAGTATTTCAAGTTTGTAACCTTTGACCCATCTTTATTATCTCAATATAAATCGCGACTTAACACACACACACACACAAAGTGACAGACAGACATTCACATTGATTTCGTATTTAGTACCCGTCCTTAAGATGAAAGGCAAAGAAAGAATAAAAGGAGAAATCCCTTCACATCATATGGCAATCGTTAGGTCGAAATTAACTATCAACTCTATTTGTCTATCCATTGATGTATTCCCTCCACCTCCTTCTCGTTGGTGTAATTCATTCTCTCGTTCGTTGTTGTATTAACCACACAATTGTTTAACAAATTCAGTAGACACACACAAACCACGGACTTGATTGTCTTTGCCAGTCAACAAAAGCAATCACAGCAGCAATCAAGCGGAATATAAAAATTGATATCCTTCATTGTAAGGATGAGAGTGTGTATCTCTATGTGTATGTGTGTGTGTGTATAGTAGGAGAAGCCATAGCAGACGCTTACAACAAGAGTTTTATCGTTACAGCGAACAGCATACAAACGAAGTAATGAATCCATGGGAAAAACGGCACTGTTTACACTATAATTGTAAGGGGCGTTTAAGTGGGGGGCCAACGCAATCAGTGATGCTGGGCGTACGTATATGAAGAGAGAACGAACCTGGTTGGGGCCGGGTGGTGTGCGTGGGAAAATAGTGCGTGCCCAATGAACAGACATAGTGGCACCCAGTGGCACAATAACCAGCATGTACACACATTCATTACACTCTATCTCCTTATGCGACCCCTGCCCGAACCTCTTTAGACCAATTGTTACCAAGCCACATACAGATGTATGTAAGTTTTAAAGGGGATGGGGGGTCTTTGATTTACAATTCAAACTACCGCAGAGTTGGCAACAGTCATTTCTCAGTTAACACTACACATACTCTAACAAAGCCACAACTACCCGCTCCTCCCTGGCCAGTCATAAGGGGAGCACAGTAAGGAGTGGTGTGGGAAGAGTTTGAGAGTGTGTTTTAAAAAACAAAAACTATATAACCCCAAAAGTTGTATGACATCCCGTGACATGACCAATTATATTATCCAAAATAACTGCCACTGGCACACACACATACTCGTCCGATACTCCAACAGCGGCAACACAAATATAAAATCATTTTTATTGTATGTCAAATTTAAAAATGCATTTTTGGATTTTATGCATTTCCCCCGCACTCTTTCTCTCTCTCCAACCCGCACTCTCTGCAGCACTTCATCAGTTGTTATTTACATAATATTCCCCTAAACCCGTAAGGGGGGTAAATCAATCACAATTTCTGTTTATATTTTTAGTCGCTCTAAATTCACCGAAAAATCACCGTTCTTGTTTTGAATCACAAAATAATATTTCAAATCACAAAAAACCGTTACATTTCTATTCAATAACGGTTTGCTTTGCTATCACTGTTCTCGGGATTTGTTACTGTTTTTTTCTCTTTGTTTTGTATTTTTCTTGCTTCTTTTCGGCGGAAATCTGAGTGTTGTGAACGGTTCCGCGTGCGAAGCAATACTGGAGCATTGGCAATACGTTTCGCTAAGGCTAATGTACGGCAGTCATCCTTTGGAAGGCAAAACACACACACGCAAGCATACACGAGCACTGAACGAGAGTGACTGTTGGCCGTGTTGTTTTCCTTCGTGTCTTTGGTTGATGTCTGTGTGTGTTCGTTTCTCACCGTAACATTTAACTGAAATGAAATGTAGGTCCTTTACTCTCTTTCCTTTCTTACTCGCATACTCTTAGGTTTATTTGCAGTCATTACACACACGAACACGTACCATCTGTAAGCGGATGAGGAAGAAGGTGAGCAGAAAGAGGAAATCTTTAAATTACGAGGGTGGTATATCATCAGCTCGTTGATAGTTAAAAACGCTGAAGACGGGCATTTTTTTATTGCGTCCATTAGTCAGTGAATATGGAAATCATAAAAAATGTTGTTCTCTTATCGCCGGTATGGATGAGAGGGACAATTATTTTATTATTATGGGCCGGAAGTTTTGTCAGCCAATCGGATTTTATATATATCTCGGAAATGACCATGTTCTATAAAAAAATGTGAAAGGATGTTAAGCAATGGAAATATTTTATATTTATTCATAAAAAGACGAGTATTTTTAGCTGGTATTTAATAGATACGGCTGCACGAGGATGACTGTTGGTCATGTTAAAATTAGAGTTGAAATCTGAGTCTCAAATTTATGCTAACACAAAGTAGTACAAGGTGGTGTTAGGAGTTTCTGCTGATATTTGTAACATCCAGAAGGAAGTGTGAAAGATCCAGTGGAACCATTATGAAACGTTTTAAAAGCTATAAATGCGTCTGTCCAGCTATAAATGCAAATATGAACCGATCTCGGTAAAAATGTGCACATTATGTATTACTGGAAAATACATGTCATACCGATATAGATATATAAGGTTTGGGGTCAAGGAGGAAGATTGCTTTAGATTTCAATAAAACTTGGTTTATAGCTTAAGCTCAAACGCAGGACAAATGTTGCTGAAAATCGGTATGTTTTACTACACCCGCCTCCTGATTTGGGGTCTATCAACAAAGAACTTACAATTTTATCAGATTTCCATAACATTTGTTCTCAGGTATTAATTTACTTACTGAACAATCTTTATTCAAAATCGACAACATCCGTCCATGGCCCGATTTAAGGTCTTACTAACGTAAGCTTGACAAATTTCATTAGATATTAGTAACTCGGCTAATGCAACATGGTTTCTGGCATTAGATTACACATATGTGACAGCGCATAGAGAAAGGAACCTAAGGGTAAAAAAAAATCAATTTTGGCTTTTTTTGATGTGGACAACATCTGAGCATCGAATGAGACCGATCCAATGCCCCAAAAGTGTTCCCTCCCAGAGATATGCGCGTTTTATTAAAGTGATGGTACACCAAAGATACACGTATTTAAATCTTTAAAATGGCTCTCCTGAACAAAACTGGTTTTTACCCTTAAGTCCCTTTCTATTTTGCGCGTCACATATGTAGAACAAACCACGTCAAAAGGAATCCGGATTGGCTTCTTTTTTAAAAAAAAATTACAAAAATAAAATTATAAATTTAACTGTGACATACTACACAGTGCGACAAAGAAACAAAAACCTGGGAAATAATACTATTTTTCTGGTATGTGCTGCTGAGTGCAACAAGAATCTGTTTTTGAAATTTTCCAGTAGTGGTTTTTGGAATTTGGAAAAAATAAACTGCGGCTTTTTGAAAAGGGTATACACTTTTTAATAACCTATAGTAAGAAATCTGTGTGCATTTGTCTTGCAAATAAACTGTTTTCAATATTTTCGTGTTTTTTTTAAATTGGTTTTACACACTATTTTATTAAGGAAGCGTATAGTTTTTGAACTGAGTAATTAAAAAGGGGTTTCTTATGAGTAAAATTCTGGGTTATTTTTAAAAATCCTTTATAAATTAATTGAATTTTTTAACATTTTATTAACACAACAATTTTGCAAAAATCCAATTTTTGGACATACCAATGTCTGTTTGGCCGTTTTATGTTTGAACATCATAAGTATCCTATATTTGGGAATTTTAGTTTTTCCTTCAAAACGTTTTTGTATTGTAACCATTTCTTGGCCCAGGTTTTCCGGGTAGAAGTCCAGATGGAAGTGCATTTTTATAGACATGTAGCAGACCACTTCACCATACGCATTGAAAAAGGCATTTATAATCGCGACATAGTCGTCGCTTCTGTGATTACCATGAATGTTATTACGTAGTGCAACTAAACTCTTCCATGCGCATTTTTCGACGGAACGAAGCTTGTTGCTAAAATTGTCTTCTCTCATAAATTTTTATTAAAATATGAGATTTGTAAAGAAATAAATATTACATTTTTTAATTTTGGCTTTGAATAGTTTCGGGAACAACGCTCTAAGATGGCAAAAAGCTTCGCCTAAGTTAAGTTTTTTTACAAATACTTTTATGTATACCAACTTTAGATGCAGTGGTGGCAGAATAACATTATTAGCTGTAACTTACAGGGCTTTAAAAAAATGTTTCTTCTGCCTATTTGATAATTGTCACGAGATGTCTATTCTTTGCGATCATACCGATTTGGTGCACGACTATCCCATTTTCAGAGATAACATAGATATTTTGTATAACCACCTTGCATACAAAATAAAATTATCAAAACCTTTAAATCAGCAATGGCTTTCCATTTATGCAAGTCAATGTGGACGAATCGTCACGTCGATGTCAACTGGCCACCGCGTGCGAATCCACAACAAAAGGTTTGGATTTGAGGGAAAAAGGTACTTCGACAAAAGTACACTTTTTAAAAAATCAAAAGTACACTTTTAAAAAATATTTTGTATAACCACCTTGTCAACTGGCCACCGCGGGCGAATCCACAACAAAAGATTTCGATTTGAGGGAAAAAAGGTACATCGACAAAAGTACACTTTTTAAAAAATCATAATTTTTTATGGACCAATAATGGCTTTTTAAAAAATCATAATGTTTTGTGGGCGAATAATGGTTAAAACGGGTACTGTTTTTTGCAAAGGGGCATAGTTGAAGGACGTTTCGGACGCCCAAAAAGGCCCACATAGTCAAAAACAAACCAAATTTTCTTCCACTTTTGTGGTGTTGTAATGGTGGAGGGTATGAAGTGTTCGGTCTTGCAGAACTGAATGACCTTTTTACTTGTTAATTTTATTTTTAAATATCTGAGAGGTCCGTGGAGGGGTATGAATCTAAAAACTTAAACTTTCTTACACTGAGAGCTTAGCACCCTTTCCTACGATTCCGGCGACCACATTAGAAAGATATTGAAATACAAGGCCGTCTCCCGACGGGAAGTTCACGTTTTCTGAGCATTTCTTGAATTCGCTGCCTAGCTTTTGGAGTATACATATATGTGCATTGAGACCGATAGCTGTTATGACGTTTAGTCCCAGCCAATCGTCATGATTTCTGTCGAGTGGATTTAAACCTTTTTGTTTAGACCAACGTTATAGGGCTTTTCTATAATTCCGTGACTTTTCCAACTTCCCTTGTATAAGTTTTTATATGAAATGCACCATTAAGTATCATCCCAGTTAATAAACTACTGTCAATTTTTGAGAGAGTTCCGTCATTTAGTTTCTGTTGAACAGCTGCTCACACCAGCTCGTGCATTTTGTTAAAAATGGAAGAAATTTAATTTTGAGTGCTCAGTAAACATTATTTTTTGCGGAAAAAATCAAACCAAGGAAAAGCTTATATGAAAGTACTAAATACTATGGGGACTCTGAACCATCGATTTCAATGGTAAAAAAGTAGTTTACTGACTTTCGTTGTGGTCGCACAAGTACAAATAACGCTGAACGTTCTGGACGGCCAATTACACCCGAAAATGTCGAAAAAATCCACGATATGGTGTTGGCGGATCGAACAGTAAAAGTGCGTGAGATTGTTGATACCATACACATTTAATATCGCAGTATGGTTTTGATTTAATATGAGCAGTTTGGTTTTAGAAAGCTGATAGGTGCCGCGTTTGTTCTCAATTGACCATAAACGTAATCGTGTGACAACTTCAAAGGATTGTTTGGAGTTGTTTAACCGCAATTCGAATGAGCTCTTATGGCGTTTTGTAACTGTGGATGAAACTGTGTATCCATTACAACACTCCGGAGACCAAGCAGCAGTCTAAACAATGGGTTTCTCCGGGAAAACCGGCTCCGCTGAAGGCAAAGGTGACCTTATCGGCCAATAAGGTGATGGCAACAGTTTTTTGAAATGGACGCAGAATAAACCACATTGATTACCTTCAAAAGGGAAAACAATAAACACCGAATAAAATGCTTACTTATTGGACCGATTTAACGATGTTTAAAAAACGGCCTCATATTGCCAAGAAAAAAGTTCTTTTTCATCAATATAATTCACAGGTGCATTCTCAATGGCAAAATTGCATGAATTGGGTTACGAATTGGTAATACATCCGCCATATTTTCCGGAATTAGCTTCCATTGCCTATTTCCTATTTCCAAACCTAAAGAAATGGCTCGGTGGAAAGAGAATCAGCTCCAACATAAAAATTATTGATGAAATAAATGTCATTAAGAACCTCGAAAAATCCTAATTTTGGAAGGATACAAAAATTAGATAAACTTTGGAATAAGTGTATTGAGCTAAAGGGAGATTATATTGAAAAATATTTTTGCTAAAAAAAATGTGTTTTATTCGAAAAGTCACGGAATTATTGATGCCCTCGTACCGTCTATTACCCCTTATCAGAGAACGAAGCCAACTGGTTATAAGCCAAAGTAATGGACTGATCGTTATGCAATTTTAACTGATTGTAATCTGTGACTGGGAAATTGTATAAAGTGTGCTATGGTTAAATTGGACAAGGGTGTATGGTAACGTCCACACATCCCTGAACAAAAAAAAAATAATATCTCATGCATTATTGGATTTATGATGATATGTGAAAATTATGATGTTGGTGTAGATCGAAAGAAATCTTGGAGGAAAAAAGCGGTATTGCAGATGCTAAATAGCATTCCTTGATATCACAACGGAGCTCGGTGGACCAAATTTGACAACGAATAGGATGTAACCACAAGCTTACATTTCGAATCGACTGACCTTGATGTCAGTCGGTCAGTCCAATAACTTGGTATATTTTCCTAGATTTGTCTATAGGTATGGGCACAAACATACATATCTTACAACCCCCTACTCTTTATTATCATAACGCCCTCTTACCCGTACGACCACACCACCGTTGTCCTTGCTCCTTATACATGCCACACATACATACATACATATGTGTGTCTGCCTGTTCTCGGTACTCTACACTCGTTCATTTGCTAAGTTTATAAGTCAGCTGATGGTGGCCGTGTGAAAGTGTATGGGTATGTGTGTGTGTGCGGTGGTTATAAAGCATAACATCAACTTTGCCTTTTTTAAAAAGTCTGTTCAAAAAAGAAAATAACGAAACAAAAACAACGACAAGTGAAAACAAAACAAAAAACTTTTGCAAAAAGGCCTTCGAAAGTAAATAAGCAGCAGCGTCAAGCGTCAGCAGCAGTAAAGTTGTTTGCGCTAATTGTGGCTATCATCGGAAGAAGAACTGTTATTGCTTTGGCCATCAGAGCCGACCCGATCCGACCCTCGTGTGTTGTTGTTATTGCTCTGCTTTACGATTATTCCTTTTAGCATCTAATCCGTCTAATTTTATTTCGCCAAAATTAAAATTACATTTAATTTCCCTTTGAATTTCCTTTCGAGTCCCTTTTGTTTACAACTGTCGCAGAGCACCAGACGAAGCACAACTCAGTATCCTTTCGTTTAGGCCTAATGGTAATGTTTCCTGTTCATTCGGGTGCATGGACACACACACACATACACAGACGAAACCACCAACATTCCAGCAAACACAGACACGCACGCAAACATGCTTGCCGAGATTTATGTGTTGGGGCATTAAAGGGTGTGCGGAGGGACGACATGTGAGTGGATTTCGTCGAAGCAATTTTCATAAAAACGATTTGTTGTTGTTTTCTTAAAAGCATCCCAATGTAAGTAATTTGACTTGGAGTAACATTTTATGATTTCCTCTTGGTTCTGTACTGCTCCCATTGACACAGGCATACATCTTCTCAGCACGTACATACATATGCATGTATGTATGGGCATACATGCATGTATGTGCATACGTGAGTATGAAAACATTCAGCGTTCATACAGTCAACTATGAAAATATGAACACAAAAAATTCTCTTACATCCTTCTTCGAAGAGAGTTTATCATAAATGAGTAGATTAAAAAACAGTCGCTCTCTCTTCTCACTTGCTCTCTGTTAAAAGCAAATTGTTGCAAAGTAAAATGCGGCCAAAAGTTCAAATACCTTAAGGTAGCACAAACACACATACAAGTGCACACAGATTGCATTTGCACCTAGACGAAAATACACCGGAGGAAAGTTGTTAGATAATTTTAACAAAGTATTGCGAATTATGGACAATTATGTTCGATGACATGTTGTACTTGCAAAAGAAATCATTAAAGCTTTGTAGACATGTTGGCAGAGTTTTATTGACAGACTTGTATTAAAATAAGTTGTACATAATAAAACCTCGTAGCTGTAAGATGTTCATTGTTCGATCGTAAAAATCAGGCGTAACAAAGACACTGGAACGAGAAAAATACAAGAGTTTATTTCTCCTGGATATGAAGAAGTTTAAATTTACAACGCAAAGACTGATAATTATTTATTTTTAATTTCTATTTAAATACTTATAGATTAAGTAGAATTTATTGTGACCCTAAAGAATTATGACTAGCATTCATTTTGTAGAATTATGACTAGCATTATTTTCTTATGTCCGTCTGATCGTATATCCATCTATTCTTGTTATCAAAGTATAGGTCGCACATACTTAGAATCAATCTCGATGAAATTTTGTACGTAAGTTTGTTTTCAGCTAATGCCGGTTGAAGTTGAAATTGGAAGAAATCAGTGCAAGTCCTAATTTGGATAAATTTCATCAGGTTTTAATGAAATTTGGTTTGTGATTATGGTTCGCACGCAGAATAAACAATCTGCACTAAAACATTGTCATTTGTGTGGGAGGTACCAGAAGAGGAGTCCAATTTTTATGTCGCCTAATTTGTTTATAACTTTATTTTTATGTCTTGGTTTTTAGTGAGATCGTGCAAATATTATTAACGATATTACAAAAATACCAAAAATGGATGTAGTGGTAAATTTGTGTGATAGGTACCACAAGGTGCGGGGCGATATAGCCCACTTTCAATGTCTTAGTCAGTTTTGCCAAAATATGATGACATGCAAATTTTAAAAAAAATTGGTGGCTCCTTTGAAGAATTATCTTGCGAACCAGCCGCACGGATGAAAGCAGCGTACATGACTTAAAAAGTCATTAAATTATCTTAATGAAATTATTTTTCGGCTTCGGCTTTATTTAATCCCGATGTTCTATGTTTGGTTTAATTTTTATTTTTCCCAATATTTCGTCAATCATCTTCAGGGCTTGTCACTGATAAAATACAAAACATAATTGCATTCAATAAACAAAACATTAATACAATATTTGAAAAAAAAATTACATTAGAAAACAATGTCGTCCGTCTGAATATCGCTGTCAACTGATTTGTGTTCCTAGCTTGTGTCTGGGCTTATGCACCACATTTCTATATATGTGTGTGTGCGATCCCATCTGTGTCCGTTTTGCAATTAATTCTCCTCTTATTAGGTACGTCAATTAAGTTAAGCATTTCGAGAGTATATCTTCTTCTAAAATTTCTCTCTTGCACTACAATTTTTACGTCGGTGAAGTCAGGCTTATGTCCAGTCAATGTACAGTGGGCCGCAAGTACGGTCGTTTCTTCTATGGGCCTATTTTCGGCTTTAAGGTCAGATTTGTGGGACGAAATTCTTGTCTTAAGTTTCATTTTAGTAGTGCCGACATATACCTTTTCGCACATTTCGGAATTGTCACCATTGCACTTTATTTGGTATAAACCGTTTGATTTATCTATTAATTCTAGATTTTGTCCTGCTGAATAAACTGTTTACTGTACTGTATGTCTTTTATGCATGTTGATATTTGTCTTTATTATATAGGGTGATCCATCTAAAGGTATATTTTCAGAACAAAAAAATATAAAAATTCAAATCAAGTGTGGAATCTTTATTGGTAATTTGAAAGGACATTTTATGGCATTTATTTTTTTAAAATAGTTACCTTCAAATGTTGGCAACTGTATAAGTATTGTGGAAATGAGCGTTCGGTGAAAAACCGGAAGATCCGTTGTTTTCGACCTAAATTTTCTGGCTCAACGGCAAAGTCAATAAACAAAATTGCCGCATTTGGGATGAAGAGCAACAAGAAGAGATTCAAGAGGTACCATTATACCCAGAGAAAATCACGGTTTGGTGCGGTTTATAAGCTGGTGGAATCATTGGTGCATATTTTTTCAAAAATTATGATGGCCGGAACGTAGCCGTGAATGGTGCTCGCTATCGCGACATGATATCGATCTTTATGCTACCTGAAATTGAAGCCCGTAATCTTGACGATACTTGGTTTTAACAGGACGGTGCCATTTGCCATACAGCTGCTCAAACAGTGGATCTAGTGAGAGGCCATTTCAAAAAGCAGCTCATTTCACGTTATTGACAGGTAAGTTGGACGCCTAGATCGAGTGATATCACCTCTTTAAACATTTTTCTTTGGGGTGGTTTTATGTTAATAATGCTAAACATTAAACACATTTTTCGGCTGCACATTCATCGTCAGCTTATGTCAGCTAAAAAACCAGCACCCGATTTATTTTATAATTGTTGCTGCCTAAAAAAGAATTTTAGGCTGCTGCTGACTGTAGTTGGCTGGAAGTGACAGCGTTTTTCTTTTTTTGGTTAAGCTATCGTGAGCTAATAAAAACATTCTAATTATGAGCTGGGTCAATTTTTTGAAAACAAAAGCTAAACATTAGCGTTAGCTTTCTTTTGTGGTAAAGGTTTAAATATTAGACCAGCCTCTTTTAAGACCAAGCATTAGGGCGGGTCGATTTAAAGATCGACCAAGTGACAAGGAAATGCATATGGTAGGTATGGTTCCTCGGGCAGAGATTCTTATTTTTATCCCTAGAATACGATTTTCCTTGTCACTTAAGCAATTGTTTTGCCCCCTGCAAATCGACCCGCTCTACTGCATATAGGCCCAAATCCTCATTCAGTCACCTCAAAAATATTTTTTTCTGATTGACGGAATGGTAAAGAAATTTCAAATTCATTCCGCCAATATACTAACGCTGCTTGCGAATTGTTCTTTCACATGCATTTGTATAGGCCTGATGTTCTAGCTCTTTGTAAGACCTATAGGGTGTGGTAAGTTCCTGGGTACCACAACCTATATCCATTGATTTATCGGAGAGGTCTTGTGGTAGAAACAAACTTAAATAATGTTCCAAGCTTTATTGACATTCGATTACACCGTTAGATGGACAGACGAACGGACATCGCTAAATAATCAGAATCTATTGGTTTACTTAACATAGGGTCTATCTCCTTTGATTTATAATAAACATTTGCACAAAGTTATAATACCCCGCACCACAGTGTAATGTAGGCTAGAAAAATGGTCCATATAGGGCAACATTTTCTTCTCCGGACAATTCCACCCTCCAACTTATTTTACAATATTGGTTGGTTTGGATGTCGAATGCATTGGCGCAATAATTTTCAATAAATCTACGGGCTCAAAAACCGGACCAAATGACCATGGCCATATGGGTACTTTAAAAGACTGAACTTTATCACAATTTTAGCTACGCTTAATTTTAGTCCTGGACAGCAAAGAAGGTCAGTGCTAAGCATTTCTATATTTCAACGAATTACGAAAATGGGAAACAGTTTGTGTTGTACCACAATAGTGTTCCAACTTTAAGAGAAAAACAAATTATAATTAATGGTTAAAGCAACAAAGCAATAGACGATTGGAAATCTGAATGATGTGGCACTATATATAGGGTGATCCATCTAGAGGTATTTTTTCAGAACAAAAAAATGTAAACATTTTTTTAAAAAAGGTGTGGAATCTTTATTGGTAATTTGAAAGGACATTTTATGGCATTTATTCTTTGAATTTTAATGTAATTATTAACAAAAATTATGTTATTTATGATAGAATATTGTGTACTGTTGTAATTTTATGTTCTCAGTTTTGTTTTAGTGATTACCCCTGATGATGAACGACGAAGTCAGTTCGAAATATTGGGTTATTTAAAATTAAATAAATTATAAAAACACCAACATCTGTTTTTTGCTTATGACCTCAAGCCTAACAACAACCAAAAAATAAACAACAAAAGGTCAACTATACAAATATAATTTCCTTCAAATGTTAATTGCAACTTTGCCTTAGGTTTTCCATTCTGAGGGTCCAATTTTGGATGACTTGTTTGAGCATTTCGACCGGTATGCCTGAATCATAGCTGGTTTGTCAGCATAGACTTTGGACTTTACGTAACCCCAAAGAAAAATGTATAAAGGTGTGATATCACTCGAGCTAGCATAGACTTTGGACTTTACGTAACCCCAAAAAAAAATGTCTAAAGGTGTGATATCACTCGATCTAGGCGGCCGACTCACCTGTCCAAAACGTGAAATGACTTCTCAATAGATCCATTGTTTGAGCAGCTCTCCTGTTGAAACCAAGTGTCGTCCAGATTACGGGCTTCAATTTCAGGTAGCATAAAAATCGATATGATGGCGCGATAGCTAGCACCATTCACGGTTACGTTCCGACCATCATCATTTCTGAAAAAAAATATGCACCGATGATTCCACCAGCTTATAAACCGCACCAAACCGTTGTTTTCTCTGGGTAAAATGGCACCTCTTGAACCTCTTCTTGTTGCTCTTCAGCATAACACCTCTATCATCACCCTATATAACACACTAATTGAAGTTTATTGCGATAGACCCGCCAATGCATTTTTTAAAGAGTGACACTTTGATGCCGATTTTGCAGTGGTGACATCATTAACCGTTTTCCTAACAACACGCTGCTGCAGATGTTTTCATATTTTTGGTCGCCAGAGATTTTTATTATCTCTTTTTTATTATCTCTTAACAAAAACAAGCTTGATTATTATAAAATGAATCGAAAAACATTTGGTTAATTTAAAATAATGTTAGATATATAAAAACAACATACTCGAACTCGTATTAGCAAAGGTGAACAAAAAAGGTGAACAAGTTGGGGAAAACAGAGAGAAGGAGAGAAAGAATCGTCCCAAAGTATCACAATAGTCCAAAAATTTACTTTGAACCAAAAAATATACGATGCGATAGCTCGAAAAACCCGAGCCACGTTGGCAAAACGTAGTATGCCAATAATCAAGTTTTGCAACAGCCATTAACAAAACTTAACACAAAAAACAAAAAATGTTGCAATGGCGTGAAATCGACAGAAAAAACAACCACACATAGTTTGTTCAATCTCGCTAAGAATTATAATTGCCTGTTCAAAGTTAGGGAATTTAGGGTGTACAAAATGTTTCCGGAAATGCATCTTTCACAAATTAAAATTATAAAAGTTTAAAACTCTGCAAAATCTGTTCTGGCCAGTTTCAAAACCCATTATCCGTTAAAAGGGTTCAAAAATACAATACAAGCAAGTACTGCCATCACACAGCACACGTATGGCATTGCCATGTCAAAATATATGCCAGTACTAGGAATTGCCAGACTCGCAATACTTTGAAACTTATTTTGTTTTATCGATTGTCATATGTTAACGTAAAAAACTATTTAATTTACATACAATAAATGTATACCTGTCAGCCTGGGAAATGAAAGCTGCAGAAGCTCAGTGTGTGGCATACAACTTTATAACGTATTTCTACATTTAATTATAAAGCACGAGTATATTCTGTTGGAGTAAAATGTTAAAATCTAAAAAAAGGTTTACTAAAGGTATACACCAAAGAGTATATATCGGGTGATCCATCTACAAATATTTTTTCAAAATAAGAAAAGATACAAAAAATTAAATCAAGTGTGGAATCTTAAATATTTATTCGAAAAAACATTTTATGCCATTTATTTTTTGAATATAATTTCCTTCAAAGTAAGGCCACAACATCGCCCCAGGGTGTCCATTCTGAGGGTCCAATTTTGAATGAATCATTCGAGCATTTCGACCGGTATGGCGTTAATGACACGCGTGATGTTGCCTTCCAAAACCTGAATCGTAGCTGGTTTATCAGCATAGACTTTTTACTTTACATAGCCCCAAAGAAAAAAGTCTAAAGGTATGATATCACACGATCGATAAAGGCGGCCAACTCACCTGTCCAAAACGAGAAATTAGCTAGTCTTCGAAATTACCTCTCAATAGATACATTGTTTGAGCAGCTTTAAGGCAAGTGGCACTATCATGTTGAAATCAAATTTCGTCAAGATTACGGGCTTCAATTTGAGGTAGCAAAAAGTCCGATGTCAGAGAGCGGGCACTATTCACGGTTACGTTACGGCCATCATCTTTTTGGAAAAATATGAACCGATGATTCCACCAGCCCATTAACTGCACGAAACCATGGTTTTCTCTGGGTATAATGACAGCTCTGTAACCTCTTCTGGTTGCATTTCAGCCCAAATGCGGATATTTTATTTATTGACGTTGCCGTTGTGCCAGAAAGGGGCCTCATCACTGAACAAAATTTTGGCCGAAGCCAATTTCTTACCGATCGCTCATTTCCATTATACATTTGCACAATTAGGAGACGTTGTTGCGGTGTAAGTCTTTCCATGATGAAATGTCAAACAGTACTGAAAACAAATAAAATATAAAGTTTAATACAACTCACGCGTAATCTGTAAAAAAAACCCTATTGAAAAACTATCTCTAGATGGATGACCCTATACGAGTATATTAATATATTGTGTATATTCTAGCGCCCTTACAAGTAAGAGATTAATCTCTAAGCTATGTAAAAACCTCTTTATAAAATCCATTATCCCTTTGTAACCAGCGTTAAACAGAAAGTCCCGGTCAGTGAGTGTAAGAATTGCACTCTGATTTGAGAGATTTCTTTTGTTCCTTATAGGTTCGGCTTCTCTAAAGATTTTTTTTCTTACGGAGCGTATTTTTCCTCTTCCGGCAGTCTAGAAACCATTGCAATGAACGTTGCAACCCCACAATAATTTATGGTATAGGTTTTCTATGCCGACAATGCAATATCATTAGAATTTTCAATTAAATTTCAACATATATTTCGCACCGTAAGAAATATGCTTCTGGCCGGTCCTAAATGGGACGTTGAGGAAATTAAGTCAAAATTAGACTTTTTTTTGTAAAAATTTCATATTTTTTTTTAAATTTCGTGATCGAAAGTCGAATAAAGCTGGTATCGAGAACGTAATTTAAAAAATTATTCTTTTTCGTTTACGTACATATATATTACCAGCCATTGCACTTGATGAAACTAGGGTTGCTTAAGATTAAAAGTCGACTTTATGACTATTACATAAAAAGTCGTCTTTTAGACTTTTTAGTATAAATGAAAATGCAATACTTTTCTTGATTGATTTAAAAAAGATAATCATATATTAAGTTTTTGGAGAATGTTGGTTCCGAATTTGAGTAGCAATAAGTAATTCATTAGAAAGCAATCTCTCACACGGGAGAGACAATGATTAATAAAGTTTTTGTTGCGCTACTTTTGCAATAAATCGGTACTCGCTTTGCATTATTCTCCATATAAGTAAGTATCGGCTTAGGGTTTGTTTTACGACAAGCAGGCGGCGCACAGTGGGGTATTTGACTACCATAACGGCGCTTAATTGAAAAATTAAAGTAGATCTTTCCGATAATATATTGGTACACCATACAAAATTCTACATCACTAATTGATAGAATGGATAAGACATGTTGTTTGCTTCTTCTTCTGTATTCCGTCAAAAGTGGAATTTTTTTTCGATTAGTTTAAACTCTCTCAGAAAGTGACATTTCAGTTGCTTCAAGTGACAATTTTTTGTATTCAACCATTCGAAAACAATATTATTGCTATTGAACCTTCATATTCAGGTATTTTAGAACAAATATACATATCGGTTGCCAGTAATATGTAGTATAAGTATTTTTAATTATTTTTTGAAAAATGGTCTTAATTTAAGACATTTTTAGTATATTTGTAAATTTTTAAAATGGTACCGGGCAAAACCCCACCAAAAAAAATTTATAAAGGAATGTGTGTACTTATATAATTAAGAAAAACATCTTGCGCGCTTTTGCGCCAATTCGTGTATTTTCTAAAAATATCCACATGTAGTCAAAATGTAGAAAATTAACAGTGACACTATTTATAGTGTTTACATTTAAATCGTTGTTGTATATATTGTAATTGTAATTCATATTTGTAACTAACGGCGTAGCAATTATTCTTTATTTCTTTTTAACAATAGAATGATCACGATAACTATTTTAAAGATTTTTTGTTAATTATAATTTTCGTCAGTATTTGGTCATATTTTTAACTCTACCATTAAAGATGTATAAGGTGTTAACACTTCGGTGTGTCTGGTTTTGATGTATTATTTTTAAGTACAAAGCAAAAGTGACAATTAAAACGTGATGTTCCAAAAGAAATATACAACGATTTAACCCCGTTTTCTTTTCACAGCAGCATTAATAATTTTACGAATGCCATAGAGTTGTGAAGCAAAAATTTTCAAAATTATAAAATAATTTACTTAGTAGTTTTTTTAATAAAAATATCAAAATATTATTTTATAAAAATATAGATATTAATACATTTGTTTATAACTTATAGAAAATTATTACATAACACAATGTACATTGAACAGGGATTAAACCGGCTCAAGACCTCTTGCTTTTATATTTAAATAGAAGACAAGTTTTTAACAAAATGGCAAAGTGACATTGATTTTCGTGGCTGCAGACTACTTTTATCATGATTTCGGGCTAGCAACTTTGTTCTCATGTTCGTTCGAACTTAATTTTTGTTGAGAAATGTCTGTATGGCTTCATGAAGCCGGTCAAATGTTTGGGGATTGTATAGTATGTTACAGAGTCCATATTATATATCATGGTCGAGTCATTATTTTGGTATCTGAGGGGTTTGCATTCACAGAGTTATATTAATATACTTGTAGCATTAAGTCGGTTGAAAAGATTTTTTCGGCTGTCGGTTTTTAATTTTTTTAATCATTTATATGCCGATTTACGAATAAGTGCAATTAACGATAAAAGATGACCCTTTTTGAGGGCTATCAAATTAATATTTTAAGGTTCGGCGTGGGATATACACATCGGAAGTGTTAGCACAATATCGGATGTAAATATATATTTTTGAAATACTATAACCCATATTGTGACCAGTTAATTACCGAATTTAATGAAATTAACTGCAATAGACAGATCTCAGTTAGGGCTATCAAATTGATCTCTGAAGGCTCCACGTGGGATATACATGTCGGGAGTTATAACCCGATATCTGCCGTAAATGTGTTTTTCCGACGTAATATCGCCGAAAGTTATGCCACTTGAATTGCGATTTTGATTAAATTAAGTGAAAAGGCAGATTGTTGAGGGCTATAATTTTACACGCAGAAAAAAGTATGGTTGGGTGACAATATTCGAAGAGGATCATACTATTGTTGGGTATATGGTTGTGGCACAACAATATTATGATTCACACATAACCATACTATGATCACCACAACCCTTCTATGATCCTCACAACAATAGTATGATTCACACTCAACCATACTATTATCTTCACAACCATATTATGATCCTCACAACCGTAGTATGATTCTCATACAACCATAGTATGATCCTTACAATTATAGTATGATTCACACACAACCATACTATGATCCTCACAACAATAGTATGATTCACACACAACCATACTATAATCTTCACAACCACATTATGATCCTCACAACCATAGTATTTTTCTCATACAACCATAGTATGATCTTTACAACCATAGTATGATTCACACTATTATCCCAACCATAATATGATTCACTCAACCATACTATGATCCACAAAATTATTTATTAGGATTGGGTAATGTTATTAAAAAATAGAGATTTTTATCAAGCAAGTTATATTAAATTGCATTACAATAAGTTAATAGCCAGAATTGAGGCATATTTTTATTGAACATTCAACGGCAGTCGAAAATACTTTTAGTTCCCAGCAGGGGTGAATGCTACGAGTACTTCACCATCCGTAGACCTCAAGAAACGAATGTGATTAAACCATGATCAATGGCTATATACTTAAGTGCAGGCAGATTTTAAATAAATGAGAACCAGTCGGTATTAAAGTATTTCACCGAACAAAGAAACACAATAAAAATCCCTCGAACTACCTTCCGTATGTTGTTGTTTTTTTTAAATTGACAACAACCATTCACTGTATCGTGTGTATGTTTTTTTGTATATCAAAAAAACATACACACACCCATACAACGTAAATTTTAAACAACAATACTTTTGTTGCAACCATGTTTATATGGTTGCTACAACCATATTTTCATTTCTAAATTTGGCAATAGTACTATTGTTACATTTCAACAATATTAATATTGCCGCAATCATAAAAAAACAATACTATGGTTGCGACGAACATGCTTTTATTGTAGATAACATATTATTGTTGCGGTGACCATAGCGTAACCAAATATTTTCTCTGCGTGTAGTATTTAAAGGTGCCACGTAGAATGCATACATCGGAAGTTATAGCCCTATACACGTTAAAAAATTATATTTTTGGCATATCTTTTCCGATGTTTCGGCCATATCTAAGCCATTTTAAGACCGATTATGATAAAATCAACAGGAATCGGCTAATAATATCAGAAATAGTAAATAAAAATAAACATTACATCTCCGGAAAGCGTCCTTTAATTAATCTCCATTTTGGGGTTACAACACCCCACCATGCGGCGTCGTCGGGCAGTTCTTCTTCGACAATGAAGTAAGCTAAGAAAGTGGCCAGAAATTAAAGATATGGACTTGGACGATATGTGGTTTCAAGAGGTTGGTCCCACTTACCTCTTAACAATGTCTCTTTTGAGCGAGAAATGCAATGACCGTGTAATCAATCTCACGTCGTGGCGTAACATCGCCGCCACAATCATGTGATTCGACACCGTTGGACTTCTTTCTTTGGGGATATTTAAAAGAAAAAGTGTATTTCAATAAGCCAAGGACAATTCAAGAGCTAAAGGATGAGATAATTCGGTACATTAACAACATAGAACCTCCATTATGTCTCAGTCATTGAAAATATGGATCACCGGATTGTTTCACGCATAATTGTCATAGAGCCATCTATTATAATAAAAAAGATTAAGATAATTCTCTGAAAACATTTTGTTTTATTTTCTAGTAACACTGTGCGTTTAAATTGGGCTACATTTTAGGTATTAGAGGTATTTTTCAAAACAAAAAATAATATGAAAATTCAAATCAAGTGTGGAATCGTTATTGGTAGTTTGAAAGGACATTTTATGGCATATATTTTATTGAATATAATTTCCTTCAAATGTTGGCCGCAACTACGCCTCAGGGTTTCCATTCAGAGGGTCTAAGTTTGGATGACTCGTTCGAGCATTTCGACCGGTATGGCTTTAATGACTCGCGTAATGTTGGCTTCCAAAACCGGAATCGTAGCTGGTTTGTCAGCATAGACTGGACTTTACGTAACCCCATATCACTCGATCTAGGCGGCCAACTCACCTGTCCAAAACGTGAAATTAGCTGCTTTTCGAAATGACCACTCAATAGATCCATTGTTTGAGCAGCTGTATGGCAAGTGGCACCGTCCTGTTAACACCAAGTGCCGTCAAGATTCCGGGCTTCAATTACAGGTAGCATAAAGATCGATATCATGGCGCGATAGCGAGTACCATTCACGGGTACGTTCCGACCATCATAATTTTTGAAAAAATATTTACCATTGATTCCACCAGCTTATAAACCGCACCAAACCGTGGTTTTCTCTGGGTATAATGGCACCCTTTTGAACCTCTTTTTTTGCTCTTCAGCCCAAATGCGGCAATTTTGTTTATTGACTTTGCCGTTGAGCCAGAAATGGGTCTCATCACTGAACAAAATTTTTGTCGAAAACAGTGGATCTTTCCGTTTCTCACCGAACGCTCATTTCCATAATACAGTTGCCAAATTTTGAAGGTAATTATTTTCAAAAAATAAATGCCATAAAATGTCCTTTCAAATTACAAATAAAGATTCCACACTGTGTTTGAATTTTTATTTTTTTGTTCTGAAAAAATAGCTGTAGATGGATCACCCGTTAGTTATTGCTTTGTTGAAAAACCATTGTCAGTTGAAAGAAGGCTGTGAAATAAATTAGTTGATTTTTACATACAAAAATAAAAATTAATATATGATTTTTTTTTAAATATTGATTAAAAATAACTATAAATAATAACTCTGTTTTGTTAATTATTTTTGCCTAAAAAATAATCAAGGATGACGTTGGTGTTCAAAAAAAAAAGGATGACGTTCTAGAGTTGATAAGAGATATGTTTTTTTATCACTTTAAGGTCAAACTTTACGACATTTTAGATGTTCTGATTGTGATGTACTTTCAATAAACAAAAGAAACCTTAGCTTTCTTAAACATTTCTTTTTTAGGCCTCAATTCACACAATATTCCAGAACTTTCTACAAAGAAAAAAATTAATGGAATTTTCCATTACTGGAAACTGGAATTATATTCTTCTTCCTTCACTTTCCATTAATAGTTTTACATGTTTCCTTTAAAGTGCCTTAAGCGGCCGGAGTATTTCCCCTCTTTGACTTGTATAACAGTTTACAGCAGACAGAGACAACAATATCATCGTTTCAGGGGAACATAACTGCATGAACCCTCTGCCCTTGACGAAAATCAATAACACCAGATAAAGGTGGTGGCATGGAAAATTCTAGAATTTTCAAATGGCTGGGACCTAGAAAAATACACCCACAATTTAAAAATACTGCGTGACTTGGGCTCTGAACATTTTATGGAGATGTTACAAATTTAATCAAGCGTTGTTGTGCTCATGTCTGCATTTCTTTTATCTCTCATAGTAACCATAAATGATATAATGAAAAAATTATTATTAATATTTATTTATCTGCATTCCAAAGATTGTTAAATTTAATTTTGTTTAATAGTTGACCTATTTAATTGTATATTTTATTGCTTGATCAATCGGATGGCAGTCATTAATAAACACTTGATGATTTGAATTTTTCAATAATTCTTAAACAAAAAACAACATTTTCTGTTGTGTAAAAACAATTGAAATTTATGTGTACGGATTTTTATAGAATTTAGAAATTGTAAAATAAATTTTTGGCCATCGATGACTTAAATCGAATGGACGTAACTCATTAAAAAAGTACTACTTGCAAATGGATATATTTTTATACTTTTTTTAAACATGAAATAAATAGATATTAAATTGAAAATCTGAATTTATTAACGTTTTAATTAAATAAGACATTATAAAAATGTGTATGTTTAAAGTTGTTTTTCGGTTTTATTATATTTCTACCAGGAATGCAAACCCCAACCGGGTTTGAACCAACCATATCGCTTTTTTGTCTATGAACCGTACCATAAACCAAACTGCTGTAAGAACAAATTGTCAAACAGAATAAAATGCTTCAAAAACTTAATAATAAAAGTGTTTCGGTTCACAACAAAAATCGAAAGCCTTTTTTATGGATACGCATTTATGTGCATCTTACGTATCAGTTTATAAATGTACCTAACTTTTTTTTAGTCTTTAAGTACAAACCTTAGTTTTAATTATATTTTTTATTTTTTTTAATAAAATAAAAAAAACATCAAAATATTTGAACCTAACCTGAAGTACGGGTTAAGAATATATAAAAACCATATTTAAAACCCACCTGGTTTAGACCTGCTCTTAACCGAACCAACTCTAGTTTTGAAAAGTTTTTAACTCTGATTCTCACTCTTTTTCTGTACGTACCTTAGATATGTAGCGAATGTCTATCTAGTGGCTTATTTTTCTATCAAATGTTATTATGACGGGAATTCCATAAAGGTCCAATTAGTCTTGACGGTGGACGGTTGATTCTGCAACCTGCAGAAGTCTACCGTCGTCAACCGTCAAACTGTAGTTATCTCCCTCTAACACATGCAAAATGCAACCCTAAACTGAAATAGCTGATTGCCTACCGTCAAGACTAAATGGACCTTAATTCGAAAGATATTGCTGTTCATGAGAGAATTTGTGGCCGGAATAAAGGATTTCAACGCCTGCAGTACGCAATTTGTGCAAACATTTCGACTGGCATGATGATCACGGTCTCCGTCGTCTAAAAGCAAATTTTGAACAATGTCATTTAGTTTCTTAGTTTATGTCTTAAGCTGTTATCAAGTTCTAAGTACTAAGTTCGCCTTTACAAGTAAAAATATAAATCGAGTGATGCCAAAAAGCTAGAATACTTTGAAATATGGTTATACCAACGAATATTAAAGATACCATGGACTGATCGAATAATGAAGTCTTAAATAGAATGAATTTAGATCGACAATTAAAAGATCCACAATTAAAACGTATAAAAAACCGCAAGTCTGGGACACTAATGAGAAACGATAAATAGCAATTCCTACAGGCTATACTCAAAGGAAAAAATGAGGGAAGAGGTAGAGAAGAAATTTTATGGTTGAGAAACATCCAAGACTTGACTGGTTATCATGACGAACGGAACCTACTGAATTATGTTAAAAACAGAGAACTCTTAAATCTGTAATTCGAATTAAAATCTGTTATCCTAATCAAATACGTATTTTTGTAAAGTAAGCTTAATGTATGATCGCTTATATCCGAATCACGGATGGGCACATAAAAGAAGAAGCACTTTTGTGGTGGACCGTGAAGGACCGATGTTATGCCAACAATCCAGAAACGATTTAAGCACTTAAGACCAATATCATCTAAGTAATACACGAACTATAGCCTGAAACATTAACAAGGTCTTGGAAAATGAGCAAAGCTGTATTCCATATGTAATAGGAATGAATGTTTTTACGAATAAATCCATAATATTCTGAGAAAAAAATTAAATGTGGTTCATTTTATTGCATTTTTAATTCATTTCGTAATTATTTAAAAAGTTTTGCAGTTTCACTATTTTATTTTTTGTGTTTTTTATCTTTGGTTTGTTTTACAAATTGCATATGAGAGAGGCGTAAGTCATCTATGTTTGACAATCGAAATACGCAGGGTTGCATCTGATTATTTGTTGTTAGGCAAATTACTTTAACACTTATAATTGTACCATGCTGTCAAAAATAAGTGATATCAAAATATTGTCATAACATTCCAAAATGGAAAATTTTTTAATCAGCTGTTCGTGTGCTGTACCATCGTCCAAATATTTCCTATGCTGACACTGCAATATAATTTTGTAAGAATTCATACTTTCATAAATATACATGAAGCAAAAAAAATACACCGGATTTGTATCTATTTGGGCCATGATGTAATACGAAAACTAAAACGAAAACAGTCAAACGAATTATGTCCCATTAATAAGTGTAAAGGTGGATCTTTCGAACTAAGTGCCAAAAACATTTGTTTTAAATTTAAAAAAAAAGAAACAAGAGTTTTGGCCACCCATTAACACATGTATACGCATGGGAATTCGGGGTTTGTAAATCTAGACGGAAGCCACAGATATTTTTTCAGATCCCATATTCACATTTTATTAGTTGTGTTTTGTTTGTATCCGCTTGTTAAAAAGAAACAAACAAAAAATCTTTTATGTTAAAAAAGGTAGCGATGAAGCAGATGTTTCTTTTGTTTCATTTGCTCGACTGTTATACGCTTTATGAATTGCTGTCCTATTTCTGCATGAGAACGAATACAAACGCACATACACACCCACAAACATTTTGTTATACGTGAACGTGATTTAAAGAGCGTACATTCAACATACATACGTACATATTTATATACATTTACATATATGCATAATATATAATAAATAAGAACCTCGTAAATGCAGGAAATCAATTATTTCATTAGAATTTGCAGCGATTGTTTGAACAAAAAGGGTATTACAATTTTCGTGCAAAAAATAAAGGAAGCTGCAGTGCGATGCCAACTGCAAATACTAATATTACTTATACTAAAAAAATACTGATATTACTGATGGTCTACATACAATGGCTCAATAAAGTAGTCGGACACACGTTAAAAATATGTTGGTTTAATATTTTGTATATTAAAATTAGTGGAAAGATGGAATAAGTTGTTATTTTTTTATGTTCTATTATTGCCCTTTAAAAAATAAATTATTATGTTGCCTTTTTATTTAATTTTAATTAAAAATTGTTCCAAGGTGTAAAATAAATCGCCAAAAAAGTAATCGGACAGATGGCAACACTTCTGTTTATTATAAAGCAAACTATGGTAATCTCCATTTTATTGCATTGATTGGAAGCGGTTCATTTTAAAAGTTTGTATACCCTCCACCATACAATGGAGGGTATATTCGTTTTGTCATTCTGTCTGTAACACCTTGAAATAATCATCGGAGTCCCAACAAAATATATATATTCTTGATCCTCGTAAAATTCTAAGACGATCTAGCAATGTTGTACGGCTGTCCGTCTGTTGAAAACAAGATGTAGCCTGCATGGAAACAACTAGGGAGCTAAAATTTGGCACAAACATGTGTAGTTAACCTAGCATGGTTGGTATTGAAAATGGGCTATATAGCATGGTTGGTATTGAAAATGGGCTATATAGCTCTACGGAAAGTTGTTGTTGGAGACCCTCAACCAACACTACCTCATAAAAATTTGTTTTTTATTTGGAAATATCCGTCCAGTTTCTTGAGCAAAATCACTGAAATTTTGCAAATAATAATCTCTATATAGGCGCAATCATCTATGTAAAAATGGTTTAGATTGGACCACCATTTTTGTACCTCCCATACAAACGGCCTTATGGGCCTTGAGAAATAATATGACTATAACTTACCACAAACTTGACCTTTCTATATACAACTCACTTCTACGCTGAATTCGGTTGAGATCGGAAACGTCCTACTGGTACCTCCCACACTAACGGTCTTATTGGCCTTGAAAAATAATATGACAATAACTCACCACACACTTGACCTATCGAGACGGAATTTTCGGCATAAAGATTAATATATAGAACAGACTTTTGCGCTAAATTTGGCTAAGATCGGAAAGGCCCTACTGGTAATTCCCACACAAACGGTCTCATGGGCCTTGAAAAATAATATGACAATAACTCACTACAAACTTGACCTATCGAGATGAAATTACAAATTACATAACGATTTTTATATAGAACACACCTCTGCGCCAAATTCTGTTGAGATCGGAAAAGTTCTACTGGTACCTCCCACACAAACGGTCTCATGGGCTTTGAGAAATACGTAATATGACGATAACTCAGCACAAGCTTGTCCTATCGAAATGAAATTTTGCACATAAAGATTTCTATGTAGAACACACTTCGCACCAAATTTGGTTTTATTTGGGAATCTGGCAGTTTGGCACATCCAAACTTAACATTTTTTTACTTGTTTTTGTTAAAATTTCTAAAAATATCTAGACCAAAGTTATACACGTCTGAGGAAATCAGAAAAATTATTGTGAAGAACTTTGAAGAAGGAAAAACAATCGGTGAGATAGAAGATATAGTAGGAAGACCGAAATCAACAGTTCAAGATGTAATAAAAAGGTATAAAGAATCAAACTCAGAGAAAATACATTGGAAGACCAAAAATGTTAACCAGCTCGGATGAGCGATGGTTTTCTATCATGTTTAAAACAATCCAAAAGTTAGTGCCTCAAAACTGGCTAATGAAATTTCTCAACGAATAAATAAAGCCTGTAACCCAGAAACTGTGAGATTAGCGCTGCGAAGTAATGGGAATAATGGTAGAGTCGCTCGTAAAAAAACATACATAGAATAAAACGAATAAATTATGCCAAACAACACAAATCCATATGTATTTCGTTCTGGAATAAGATTTTATTCACAGACGAAAGCAAATTTAATTTATTCAGATCTGATGGGCAGTCTTATGTATAGAGAAAGCCTAACGATGAACTTAAAGAAACAACCTGTTAAGCATGTGCTAGTTTGGAGTTGCATGTCAGCCAGTGCAATAATAGAACTGTGAATTATAGATGAACTTATGAAACAAACCAAATATTTATCCATTCTGAAGCAGTGCCCAAAAGCTAGGCATAAAAAATACATTCCAGTTCTACCTGAATAACGATCCGGGATGCTGTACGCATCCCGAACAACAATTTAATAACTATTTCACTCCATTTCTAATAAGCAATTAGAATGTGAAGAAACAATATGGCTGACAACCATGAGTGACTGTCAAAATATTTTTATAACATTTCATAATAAAAAAATGTTATCAGCTGTTCTCGAGACTTATCTTTCTATTATTGTACCATGATATTGGCACTTGTTGCTAACAGATGGGTTTATTATTCCGGTTTGGGCCTAGTGTTCAGCTCAAACGAAATTTTCGCTCCGGAATTAACCTAAGGTAACTTTTTTTGATGGTCCTCAGGTGAAACGAAGAGGTAGCGGACTTAAACTGTTACAGGAATATTTATCACTAGCAATGTAGAATGTTTTTGCCACCTTCAGCGAAAATTATTGTTCTGATAATTGTTTGGTCAAGGAATATTTGACATGTGCAAAAAAACAGCAAATGCTGTGAATTTTAAAATGATTGCGGCTGTTTCTTTCTACACTGCAATTTTTGTGTGTAGAGATAAATGTAAACTTCCTAAGCGAAAATTTCGTTTGAGGTGAATAAAACGCAATTTTGCCAATTTTTCCATGCCATGATGCCTTTATCACATTTTGTTGTGGCACTATTTGTTTCAATTTTTGAAAAGACATTCCTTGTTTTCAGCATTTTGTCAAAAATTTTAATTAAACCACAAAGGAAAGCATTATATACTGCGATTATGTATGTGGTACTTTGAGGGATATGTCAAAAAAATCATTTGTATACACTAAGAATATCAAGACGAAACGTCTTACAATCACCCTTATAACAGCTGACGTACATAACTTTATATAGCGATCGATGCAAAGTTTTTTTTCGAACCTAATCTTCAGGAGAATCTTTGAGCTAATGCGTTCCATTTTATACCTTGTAGGTTTATAGCCATAAAATATCTATAAACATTTATCATCTAATAGCCACAGCCTTACAGCTGAAAGAGTTGTTTTGTGTCACTTGCTTAAGTTCGTCATCAGTACAGATCGGACTTTTATGCTTTTATCGCGTTTTAAGCGCTGCAAAAATAAGAAAATTTGAAAATTTAAAAATAACGCTAAGTTTTTTAGTAATTCGAATAAAAACTTGTTATATATACTTATAATTTGCACTTTATGTTTTTTTAGGACCGGTGCACGATTTCGGTTTCAAGTGATTCAAAAAAGGTACAGGTATGGGAAAAGAACTTTTCAACGTATGTACCATTAAAAAGAAATTTTTTTGGGTATTTTTTAAAAATCTCTTCATTTCAAAAAATCTCTTCAATGTCCAAGGCACAGTATAATTTTACAGTTTTTTTATATTCGATATTTGACTAAAGTTTATATAGAGTGTTATTAAAGATAATTTAAATTTGTAAAAGTGTTTTTAATGTGATTCAGCTCCCTAAGGTTGTCTGCTGGTGCCCAAATATTTGGGGTACCTATTTTAAACTCCACACAAGCCAAGGCACTGTAAGTACATTTAGTCGATATATTGCGTAAATTGACTTACCCCATTTAAAGGCTTGTTTCTAAAGCTTTGGCAAAGGCTAAATTAGCTTCTATTGGTTAATGAATTGAGAATTAAATAAAAATCATCTTAGATAGATCGAATTTTAATTAAATTGTATACAACATTATTTTTATGTCTATTTTAAGTGGGAGAATACGAATTTTTACAAAAATATGCTTAAAACAAGGCATTTAAAGACAAAATATGCTTAATACATGAATTTGTTATTGAAATATGACATTTTAATTTAATTTGTTTATTTACATTTTCTGTAATGAAGAAACCTTTAGGCCGATTGGGTAAAATTTGATTTTGGTAAAATATGAAAAAATACGCTCTTACGCAAAGACTAACAACAACAAATATGCTTTTGCATAAAATTCCGAATCCTAGTCATCATCATTGTTTCAAACCCCAAAGAATTTGATAATTGCATGGTAAGAAAATAGCTCGGTGTGCAAGTTTTCTTGAAGTAAACACTGAAAAGACTATACTTCTTTCTGTGCCACTTGATCAAAAAACAAGCATATGCCACTTTTTTGAGGAACTTGCCTAAATCACTGTAGAGAATACTTTTGTAATTTTTTTTGCTCCATACAAATCGAGGCACTCTAATGTACTTATACATACTTATATGTATTATAAAACGGCAGATGTACGTTTCCTGTTTATTGTTCTGCCAACAGACACCAAAAATTCTGTGGCACATCCCCTATGCATAGTAATGCCTGGGTACATTTTTATCAACTAATTTCAACCCCTCTCTTAACCCTCAGACATACAATTTTTCTGGTATAACTAAGTATTTCTAGTTGTCCGTCTCCAGGGGGACCGGTTTGTGCTGTCAATTAGAAAAAGTACACCAAACACACGAGAGGATACTGTAATCACAAGAAAACCCGATATCCCAAAGAGAGCGGATAGTCCTGAAAAGGATTCCAAAGGAATAGGGATTATTTGTGTATAACAGTTAATTACGACCAATACCTCCAACTATGTTCTTTTTTGTTGTTATTCTGTTAGAAAAGCAGATGCAAAATAGGTCCGGGCTCATATCCTGGATTTATGTACATCTTTAGGTAGCAATAATGAACATGTGTGCGTGCGTATATTCTTACTTTGTACACATCCTTTTCAATCTATAAATATTAGTGTTCTGCTGAAGAGGATCATTAGTTTTGTTCAAATCTCTTTTGGTATAACATTCAATCGGAAGTGGGATAAAGTGATAAAATGCAAAGGAATACAAGGAGAAAACTGCGTCGACAACGGCAGCCGCCAAGAAGGATTGTAAAGTCGGATACTTCGAATAAAAACTTCAACAAAAAAAATTAAATTGTGATAAAATAAGTTTGAAATCACAAGGTACAATTGAAGTGTATGGGGCTTCTCTCAAATGCGGTAAAAAGGCCAAGTTTTTGCAATGAATTACGAATGCAGTTTATCAAATGTCATGTAATAACGTAGATGCTTTAAAATATAGCGGCATATGAATATGCATGTCCGCAACCAAGGGGACGCACAGTGGGTTGAAAAATACTTTTAATTTTGAAAGAATGTCTAGTATTAGCTTGATTTGAATAAAGTTTTAAAGTGTCATAGCCGAATGATATGTTACTGAGGTTGTCCATATAACATTACGTATATGTGTGATCTCGCTACTATTGTACAAAAAATTCATAAGTATGAATAATAATTCAAGATAAGTTTCATAACGAAATATTATGCATTAGAGTCTCGTTATACTTTGAATTTTTTATTTTTATGATTTCTGTGGGAATGGTACTGATTCCCAGATATAGAAATTTATTTGATGTTTGATTCATCTAAAGTTTAAACTCAAACTTCAACTTCCGATCTCATATAGATATATTGTTCATTTACATGTGAAAGGCTGTTACAAATATAAAGCCACCGAATGAAGGCTATATCAAAACATGAACCATTTCAATCGATTTTTATTCACGTGAAAAACATTAAACATTAAAAAAGGACACAAATCGTTAAAAGCGCAATTTAATCGCATTTCATAAAGTTATTTCTCCCATTGCGGTGGCAAACAATTAATTTTTTTTGTTTTTTCGTCTTGCCTGTTTTAAAAACACAATTTTCTCAAAATTTGCTCCATATATGGCTATGAACAAAATTATGTGGGACTGATTTTCGATGTTTGAAGACTAAAAACCGCAATAAACTGTTGTCATTCCCCCAGACAACGAACCTCACTGTTGTCAACAGATATATCCAGTATACCGAATGATTATCCTGCCTGTGGTTCAGATGTAACTTTGAACCAAGACGCACGCTATTCATGTTGAAAAAAGTCGGCTCAGAATAAAATATAGCTCCCAAACATAAATGATCATCTGATTTTATGTCTTTCGCTCTAGCAGCCACATATTACAGAAAATCTTAATGAAATTGGACACCCGTTAATATTTTGGACCCAAGAGAAGCTTTATTGAAATTGAAGAAAATCGGTTCAGATTTAGATACAGCTCCCACACACATATCTTCAGAAATCAAAGAAAATCGGTTCCACAACTTACATCCAATCTTAATAAAATTTAACGTGAGTAACTTATTTAGAAGTAATTGAAATCATAGAAAATTTTATTAAGCTCCCACACATATATCGAGCCATAAGCGCTAACCTATCGTAAGTCAAATTTTTGGAAAAAAAATTTTATTGCTGAAAAATAATCGTTAGGACAAGCCTCATCGTTTTGTATTTTTAAAATGACAAAATTGTTAGTAAAACATCAAAAAAAAAGCTTTTGCATTTTATCGTAAATGATTGTTTAAATTTTATTGTGTAGCAATTTTATCGTAAGTCACACATCAAATTGCTGCAGCAATCGCAAATGTGTTCAGATTTTTGTTTTTTGTTTTTTGATACAGTTATATGAGTAGGTAGAAATCTTAAATTTTTGCATTAAAACATTTGCATTTTTAATAAAGTTGTTTGAAATAAATAATAAAAACCGTCTCCTGTAAAATTTGCATTTTTTCACTTACGATAGGTTAGCGCTTATGGCTCGATATGTTCATCCGATTTTGTGTCTTAAGCTCTAAAAGCTAAATATCGTCCAATCATTCTGAAATTGCTACGTTTTTCGTAGCCAAATCAAACCAATACTTAACCCCAAATATCTCTGATGTTTGGTAGAGTAAAGAGACTATCACTCTTTAAACCGGGCGTGTCCGACTTTACTTTTTAGATTCTTTAAATCAGTTGCAATAGCTTTGAAAAAGAAAACAAAATTTGGCTACTTTTGACCAGTGATTGAAATCGCTCTTTAACTCTCGCTCAAACTCTTTTCGATTGAAGTTCCAGTGCATACAAATGGTAAATGCTCGCGCGCACGGCAGCGAACGCGGCACAGCACACAAGAGCGCTCTTCAAAAAGGTAAATGGCTGTGCCCTTTTACCGAGCGCACCCGTTGATGTGCGCAGCAATTTTACAGAACGAAGTTCATTTTCTTTTTATTTGCACTTCGGGCTTCGTGTGTAGTCAATAAAAAAAAAGTTCGTGTTGTTTGAAGTGTTGTCATACATGTTGGTTTGAAAACCGTCAATATGCGATTTTTTTATAATTAAACTCTTATATTCATTGCATGTATCTTTTTTGTTGTTGAAATCAAACCCATTACTGTAAATCTACAAAATGTTATCGTTGTTTTTAATTTGTGCTAAGTCGATTACATGTTAAGATTTGAATGTATTCGTATTGTATGATCAATACGAAGTATGTATTTTTGAATCTGCAGTTTTAATTTTGTCAAATAAATCCATTGTAGTTCATCAAGGTATAGTTAAAGATAGCCTTTCATTACAATTATTTATAGTTAGTTAAGTAAGAGCCAAAGTCACTAGGTTGAGTAAAAATTTCATTTTAAATTCATTTAAAAAATTAATTAAATTATGGAAAAGAAAAAAGGACATAGTAGGGGTTTTCACTTCAAAACATTCCTCTCTAGGAAAATTGTAAATGTGGAAATATATATTAGAAACAAAAAAAAATTTTCTGTCATATATTTTTGGATTGTTGTTGTTCAACATATAAAATTACAATTTTACAATATTCCTAGAGAGGAATGTTCTGAAGTGAATACCCATAGTATAAACAAAAACAATTCAAGGTTCAAAAACACATATGGCAAACATAAAAATAAAAGAAATTCAAATATTAAAACAACGGCAATGTGTTTATGATATCGTTATGATATCAAAAATATGTAGAAATGTGTTTTTACTTTTTTAAAGCGTCGAATAGTGCCCAAGAAATGACAATTTCTGATTTGTGTGTGAAGAGATTACGTACAAATGCACCAACGCTTTTAATTACTAATAAAAATCGCTAAAATGTCGATAAATGGTTTATGTTGTCAACATGTATTGCCGATGTTATTTTCGCCCTTTTCATGCCAGAACACGAAATGCGAAAGAACTGTGCAGCCGATGTTGCTCTTTCCCTCGCAACAAGTTCGAGCTCTTTGACTAGCACGGAACCAAAAGAGCCACGCAATTGTGTTGCTCTTCGTTGGTTTTGTCGAGGGAAATTCATGTGTGACATGCTCAGAACATTACAAAGTGCCGAGCAGTTGTTTCGCACACACACTTCAAAACTCAAGCGCATTTACCAGTGCGTGTGCGCGCACAAGAGCCATTTCAAACACTGCTTTTGACTAAACTTAATTTGTTACCACATTGGTACTCACACTAAAGCCTGGTACTAAATTCGTTCTCGTTAAACATTAATTGTCTAAAAAATTACTAAAAAATTCGATTTTATTTGGTTTTGAAATCAAAAATTTGTACAATAGCAGTTATGGACAAAAAATAGGGTCAATTAAAGTTATTTTGAAAGAAAAAAGAATTATTTCTTAACATTCAAATGTAAAACTTTGGCTTAGGAGCTTTAGCAAACTGTTTTTTGTAAAACAGCTTGTTCATGACAACATTAGGTACACCTTTTCCAAATAAAATAGATTGAAATAGAAAAAAATTGAATGTTTTGGTCCTTTTTCTTGATCTTTTTAGTCCAATTTTTTTTGACGATTTTTTAAAATATTCACATTGTTATCCTGAAACCAATATATTAAAAGACCCGACGTGTGTTTTGTGCCGCTGTCCTGTTAAGGTATTTATAATAGCGTTTTCCATTCTACATAGGGCAGTATTACTTTACTTAGGATATGGTAGTTTAGATTTTTATCCATGTTTTCTTCAATCCATTATGTGGACCATGCTTCTTGCTTTTTAAAGCACTGCTAAGCCATGAACTACTTCCTTCATGCTTTTATTTTTTTTTGATATTTTGTCGTTGTCTCTGCGACTGTGAAAAGGTTCTAAAAAGGGTTCCTAGATGACAGTGGCTAGCCTCTTTACCTGAGTTATATCAAGCTATAGCTTTTGAAAAAAATAATTTTTGAAAATGTGAATTACTTCACAAGATCAGGTTTGCACTGCTTGCGGAAAAGAAGTAAGTCAGCGAAGTTCAAGCGAAGGCATCACCCTCTGGTAGACTCGCGTTTCGTCGTTGGGGCGGTTGACTCCTTAATAAGATATATGAGCCTATACTTTTTGACGCATTGCAAACATAGCCTAAGACTCCTCCAATTTTTTTTTTTTTGGGAATCTGAAGTTGAGTTTGACCTTTATCTTTTAAATTTTGAATGATGTCCTACAGATATGGCATGGCTCTATCGATATTTTTAGCATTACTTTTGTTAGAATTTTTTTAAAAATGGCTTTAACAGCCTTTTGTTAGCACTTGTAAATGTTCAGTTCGCGGTTTAAAGTAGTTGTTCTCGTAAATTATAATAAAAAAAAATGAAAAATAAATAAATAAAATTTTCCGTTACCTTATTTTTATGTGCGCACCTACGGATGATTTTTCTCATTTTAGACGATGTACCATACTGCCATTAATTGTAAGGCATTGCCAGATTATATTTTTTAGAAATCTTTCCATTTGCAATAATTCCAAGCAAAACGTTTCAACAATACAAATTTGTCGGAAATTATTAAAAATTGTTTGTAGATTATTGGTGAACCAATTTTTTGTCTATGAATGTATGTGCAGTGTGCCAGATGTTGATCAAATCCAATTTCACAGATCCAAATCCAATTTATTAAAAAGGCGATCTAAGTACCAGGTTCTATACTTGGACTGGAAGAAAGACTACAAATTTATTACACAATAATGAGACATGCAACTGTAAAATTCGACCCACTGTGCGACATTTCCGCGTCGCTTAATTTGCTTTTCCCCCTACAGTTGACGAAGGGGTTATTATACCCCTTCGTCATTGTCGTTTTCTACAAGATGGCATCACCACACTTGTATTGCCAAAGTGTAATACTCCAACAATATAGCCAGTCGTGTCTGACACTCTTATGTATATATAGTTGTATCACTTGTGTAAGCACATACGTACATATATATACATAAACCTAAATAATACGTGCTCGTACTCACATAGATTCGATATTCGTATTGTTTGTTTTTTTCATTCATCTTTTATTCCAAAAATCAAGAACTTTTTCACAATATGCAATTGGAATTGTGGTTTATATGACACCTTTTATTCCCCTAAAGAGCTCTAACTCTACTTGAATGAGGGTGAAAATGTAAAACTGTATATAGTCCCACAAAGTGTAGTATACACCTTCCCCCAACACACACCCCCTAAAAATATCTTTGTTATAACAGTTTAAACCGAGAGAGAGGCCACCATATGAAAGTTTGGCAAAAATCCCCTTCGCTCATGGGGAAATCGTAAATGATAGAAAGAGAAAGGGCGAAGACACTGGAAAGTTCCTGAATTTTCGTAGCAGACATACGCTGACCAGGGTATAAATACAGCTGCTTCGTTTGCATCTTCATCAGTTGTGTTTTAAATTTTGGAAGAGTTGTCTGGTAGACATAAGAGAAGTGGAATATAAAAGTTTAATTGAAATAAAAGCTTGTGAAAAACATTTGTGGTAAAGCTGAAAAGTAGTGCGTTTTGCCATATAAAATGGCTTTGTCTATTTGCTGCATGTGTGTGAAGCCAGATGGGAAAAATAATTTTTATTCTGGGCGGAGGAGAATTAGGCCGAAATAGAAAAATAATTTTGCTGTTCCAAAATGGAAGAAATCTATTGAAAGAGTAACGTGTTTGATTGCGGCATATGGCTGAAACTCTAGGCAGGATTGGTGTGACCAAAAGGTCCGGAACGCCACTACACACACCAAGGCTTGGTTGTGTTGCCTTCTAGGAGAAAGTGAGGCATTTTGAGAAATCGGCCTCTTGAGGTTTAGCTTCAGTTGGGTACTGTGAGCTTTGGTGGTCATCGCTAGAAAATTTACTCCACCTTTAAGTCGTAAGCATTATTTTTAATATTTTTTAAACGTTTTTAGTTTATAAAGAAAATACGTCCACCTTTTTTTTTAAACTGCGCAATTTTTTTTCGTACATTTCCTGCTATTGCGAAATTGCATACATACGTGTTTTGTATGTATGTGTATGTGATTAAACATCTGTTCTATTGCCATAATTTGTGTAATTATTATAAACACAATCTCTGTTGAAAACAACCAAATTCTAATTTTTTTCATATAAAAAATTGTGTATAATGTATATAAGTATATACATAAGTATCAATATGATATAGATATAAAATTCTCTATACCATTTTTCTCGTATAACTGTGTTTACATGGTTTATATACATAGCTTCCACTGGAATTTTTTCCACCATCGAACCGTCCATAAGTTTTGCATTTCCACAAGTCTTCCCCTCTTCGTTTAATGAACATGGGTGTGGATTGTGCATACTCTTTCTTACAACAAGGCCTTGTGCAAGCTTCCATTTGCACCGTTTTCCAGAAGCAGCATTTCCAGCGGTGTTGTCAACTCGGCGATTTTAACTTCGCGTGTGTTTCATTTTCAAAGCGCTGTTCTTTTTCTTTTTAAAAATTTTCTGTGCTTGGCCTTGTAAATGTTAAATTTATATTTTAACCCTGTTTGTCGTTGAAGACTCCCTTGTTTTTTTCTACTGCTTTGTAGAAGACCCCCACATATGTTTATAATACATGTTCACTCATAACATAAACTAAGTATTTGTATCAATTGACATGCGCATTTAAGGGCGCCCCTCACAGCGCATCATTTATTCCATACCACCTCTGCGTGTGTTTTTGGCCAACGCTACACTCTTTATGGGATGCTCTGCGGGTGCTTTGCATTTCATTCACTGTTCCCTTAAAGACTTTTGCGCACTTAAAAGACCCCTTTCTGCCTGTACATCTTTGTGTGGCCTTATCTAGGGGTTCCTCCTCGCTGCGTGTCTGACCCCCCACCCTCTTCATAGATATTTGTTATCGTTTTATTGCAAATTTTATGCATACTAAAATACTATTTATTATAACCTTACATCACATAATATTTTCTCTAATTTATTTCTCTTTAAAAAAATATTTAATTTTTTTTTTTTATAAAAACTGACACGATGCCTTTCTTTTTTCAAACCATTTAGCGAATTGTGTGTGTATTGTGTTGGGCGGCATCGTGTAATTTATCATAATTATGCTAAGTTTGCGAAAGCGTCTCGTTCGTCTATATTCTCTCGTCTTTTAAACATTAAATAAGAAAAAAAGAGTAAATAACTCTGGCAACGCATCACAACTATAGAGAAGCTCATAATGAGAAAGAGAGGTTATGTATTGTATATTATCTACATCTGTACATATACTACTACTACTACTATTCGTATATACTAAAGAAACGGCTCGAAGAATACATGTTATCGATCGAACCTTTAGCAGATAAATCGAAATCTCTAGAATATGAAAAACTACACAATCAATCCGTAAATCAGAAAAACGTATCGACGCAAGTCTTTGCAAATGAAATGATTGAGAGATGAGTGCGTTGTTGTGTGGTATAAGAAAAATGAAATGAATGAATGTGATGAATGATGATGATGATGAGAATTGAACGAGAATGAATCACAGGCAGGTCTGTCTCTTCCCTCCTTCGTCAGCGTGCAAATTTCCGAGAGATCGAATGAATGGTATGTAATATATGAAACAGTGAAAAGGAGAGGAATGACAAGTCAGGCACAATCCAAAATCAGTTAAGAATGAGAAGACACACATAAATTCTGAAAGAAGAGGCTTCTAATAAAATAAACTACGTCCATTCACCATCGCAATGTGAGTTTAGAAACTAAATCTAATATGTATGACAACTTTAAACCCAGATTTATTGTAAGAATGAAATTTATAGAGCGATAGAGCGACTACGTTTTTAAATTTAATAACCCACCCCCTCCCCTCCCGCCCACCGTACTATGGGGTGGGGGTAAATGGGGAGGAGGGAGCTCAGTGTTTTCTAGTTTGTACACTTATCATCACGTATTTCAAACTGTTATACTAGTTGTTTACTAATCAATAAATACACCACCCACACCACTCGAAGCGTGTTGAATTTTCAAAACGCTTTCAAAAACGTAACAACAGTTTATTAAGTATAGTTTACCATGTAAGCCTTAAGTTGCTTTTAATTGTTCTATTATGTTCTTATAAGCATTCTTCTATAACCTTAAACCGTATATATTTTATATACACTTACTATGTATACAACTTTAAAAGTTCTTCATTTTCTTGTTATCCAAAAAAAAAGAAATTTTTATTTCGTACTTGATTCTTTGTCCAAAAGAAGAAAAAAATATATAAAAACCAAAAAAAAAAATTCAAAACAAAAAATCGAAAAAAAGCTGAAAAAAAATTGCCAACAAAAGATTTTTGAAAACCGAATGAAATCAAATAAATATATGATAAAAAAAAAACTCAAATTTTTCTACAAAACCAAACCTTTGCCAATTGTTTTCCTTTCAAAACCAACCACCACCATCAAACCACAAAACCAAAAATAATTTTTTTGAGCTGTTTGTGAGGCCCCCCGCCGACGTCGCCCGCATATGTTTCGTGGCATTATCGAGCATGGCCCCCAGCCAAAGACATCTTCATTTTTTATGTTTGTTTACAGTCTTCCAAATTAACGCAGCAAAAGAAAAATACGAGGTCTGAGAAAGTCCAAAAATTACGTTATTTACACGTACGTATTTTACAAGCAAAGTGAGTAAATAATATTAGATTTTTATATATAATAAAAAACCAACACCAACATTAAAACATCACCATCATAAATACATTATATATTCTCTCGATCTATCGATAATATAACGAATCTTAGCTATTGTTAAGATGCTACATTATGCAAAAGTAAGGATATACAATTAAAATCAGGTTAAAATTAAACGATCTAGAGTTACGTCAGCTTATTACGCTAAAACGTTAAACTATTTAAGCACGTATATTTTTATATAGTAAGCTGATCATAAGAAGATATATAAAGGTGTCTGATATTGGGCAATTTATTTTTGATTTGAAACATGCGTATATTACTGCCCGCCCACTCCTCGATCAAACGGCACGAACGAGTATAACTGTTGGAAATGCAACTCTTAAGCGAAAAATATTTTTACCTCGTACTCGATTATATCCATTAAAATTTACCAAAGCGAAAGAGAATGATGAAAAAAAAACTAAAATGGGTAATATAATTGCAGGCCGACAATCTCAAATTTTTTAAAAAAGTTTTTTATGAAATAGAGGAATTGCGTAAAAGATATTGCACCGAAAGAAATATTGAAGAAATCGTATAAAGGAACTAAAAATTTCAAATAAAACGTAGGTCGTATTAATCGTATAAAAGCAATCAAAGCGTCTCGTCGTATTTTTATATTACAAAATCAAAATAAATTATATTTAATAGGCACTCTAACCAACAAAAAAAACAGTATGAAAATGTACATTTTAAAAGCGATAAATATTAAAGGATAACTCCGAAAATCATCGATTAGTATGAATATTTGTTTATTGTAAACATTATTTTGAAAAGCCTCGCCTAGGTAATATTAATTTTAAAAAGCGTCAAAAACGAACATACAATTTTGAAAACTGATTAAACACCGAAATCAAAATCTTAAAAAAACAGATTTTTTCTACTAGGGAAAGCAAAAAATCTTTGATAATTAACCATAAAATACCGAAAAACTGAATTTTTCAAGTTTCGAAGAGCGTAAAATGTTCATACAATTTTTTTTTTTTATCAAATCCTAGGATTATGAAAGTCAAAAGCACGAAAATCTTAACGCAAAATTTTGTCGAAAAATAAAACATTTCGTAAAGCCTTGCAAATTGAAATTACAGTTTTTAATTACGATATAAGAAGCGTTTATCAAATGTAATCTAAAATAAACCAAAATGTTGGGTCGTTTGTTTTATTTCGGTCTTTTGCTTTTACACATTAAACAGGGATTAACCGGCTCAAGACCTCTTTTATCTATCTTTAAATAAAGAACAAGTTTTTAACAAAATGGCAATTATCATTTTAAAAATCGTCGAAAAATTTAATTTTAAAAAACGCTGAATAAAACAAGCACTGAATTTTTATTCATACGAAAATAACAATTTTTAATGAAAATCGTCAAATTAAATTAATTAAATATTTCGAAAAGCGTAAAAACGTTATTCAAATAACAATCTGAATTATTTATGAAAACATAATTTCATAAAGCGTTGTATATCTGAATTATGGAAATTTAAAAAAGCGTCATATAACAAATTTTTATTTTGAAAAGCGTGAAATATTTAAAATCGTCCACGTTTTAAGCAAACATTAATCTGATCATGTCAACGATAATTCAAAAGAAGGGTTTATACTAAAATTTTAAATAAATCATAAAGAGAAAAATCCACTTAAAAATGTCGTAATCGTATAAACTTTCAAAACGTGTTGAATTTACAATCAAAATTTTGAAGATTTATCTCCGTTACAGATGAAATAAAAGTATAACAGTTCTAACAGTTTTAACACGTCGATCATTTAAATTACAGTTACATAGAAATTTTAGTAAATATGCCTGCAAATTTTGAATAATTATTAGAACGATGCGTATTGAAGTACGATTTTAAAAGCGTTATATTAGAATGGAAATTTTGAAAAGCGCCGAATATTGAACGAATATTTAAAATGTTCTATATACTTCACACAAATAAAAAATTGCAATATGATTAGAAACCATTTTTGAATTTTAAACCTATTAATTTTTCTGAATATGGCCTTGGTCAATAAAGTTGAAAATTAATTACATTAGTGACTTGGAAAACTAAGAGTTACAAAAGAGTTTAATATTTGAATTGGAATTAAAAAAGCTTAAAATTAACATTACATGTTGAAATACAAATACAAAAAAAAATAAAAATGTAAAAAATCGATTCGTGCAATTTTGTAAAGAGCTAATATATATTGGTATTCAAATTAGGCGGAAATTCATGTCATAAAATGCGCCGCATTTTAAAATACGTCAATTTTTCGTAATGTTTCGAAATTTTCCAATATTGAAAGAGTTGTATACTAAAATATAAATTTTGAAACACATTGAACAAGGTTAACAATATTTAAATAAGTCAATTCGTAAAGCGTTGCATATTGAAATGATTATTTTGAGAAACGCCGACAAACAACAATATTAAAGCGTTGTAAATACTGAATATTGAAATGAGTTTTATTGAAATTTTAATGGAAAAATAGTCAAATATTAAAATTCAGAATGAATGTTAAAAACATAGCATTTTTAAATGCGTTGGTATGTACATTGAAATGAAGATTGTTTTATATTAAAATTTCATAAAGCGTCATATATTATAAAATTCGCAAAGCGCTTTGAAAATAAAACTTGAAATTTAAAAGGGCACGTTAAAATGCTGTTAACAAAATTGTTTTATATTCTAAAATCGGTTTTTATAAAAATTTAAATTTCTACAGCGTTGTTTTTAAAATTTAAATTTTGAACTTATATTAAAAATCAAATTCCTAATGAAGAACGTTAAAATTAAAAAGTTCATACAGTCGAAAACTATATACGTAATAAAACTTAAATTACATTTAACCAAATGTATGAAATGAAAGAGAATGCTAGAAAAATAGTGAAGCTGTCTTAATTTAGGACAGGGTTTTATTTTAAAGAGTTAAGTACGAGTAATATCGAATGCTTTGTATTAAGAAATTGAAGTAAAACGTCGTCAAAAAAATATATTGGAATCTTAATCAAGATTACCGACTTTATAGGAAATCTAATAAATAATAATTTTACGAAAAACTCCTAGGTAACGACAAACTAGGTTTAACGAGGTAGGTGATTATTGAGACAGACCGATATTTAGGAATTATGAAGGAACATGTATAATAGAAAAACAAAGTTACGAAAATTCCAATTCTGCAATATATGATCGTCATTTACGTCAAGAATTATTTAATTCGTAAACAAATGTAAGTCATATATGTACCCTATTGTACGCGACCATATAATTGAAGTATTGCTTTACTAAATGAATAAATGCTAAATAGAATGTTGAGAATGCGTCTCTTATTGTAATAATGAACAGATACAGAGTTTTGATAAAAATGCTTAACCGAAATGAACTGTTCTTGATACAATTCAATTTAAAATCGATATGTTTTATTCTTTTCGTCAAATAATTCGACTGAAAAACCGCAGTTTGAGAATACTGGGTACAAAAGACAAAACGTTAAATTATCCGCCCTAAAACTTAAATTTAAACTTGTAAAACGTTAAATTATCCGCCCTAAAAGTTTAATTTAAACTTGTAGAAAATATCGAATGCTAAAAAAGTAGAATAAACGTTAGGAAGGACATTTAGTGAAAGGCAGATTTTTATAAATACTAACTTTACGACGTATGAAATTGATCTAATCTGTTAATGGAATTCATTTACATTTGACAATTTTGTCTATAAATGCTGCGTTCACATTCAAACAGGTTTCAACGCACTTGCATTTATCAGCTTAAGCCATAATCGAACGCTAACAAGTTTTATAACAGAAACTGTATTAATAAGACATTTGCGGCGATTTACATCAAATTTCAATTTTGCTATTTGTTTGTAATCAAATTTATTATTCTGTAATGAGTTCTTTAGATCTTGTTGCATTTGACAATTTTTATAAAAGTTCTTAATCGCCTTGTAAGGTGTTCATTTAATTTGTTCCCTCATTTTCAAGAAACAATACTCAATCTGCCTACGATCAGACTGCTTACCCCTTGCTGTTATAATCAAATGCGAAATTTTTTAATACTTAATATCACTAAAATATAAACAGAAAAAGTACGTTTTTAACTTAGTTTCTCCAGGGTCCAAAATGATAGAGCCATAGAACTTGGTAGTAAATTCAATACTTTAAAAACTGTCAATGTAAATTTAACAATGCATGTTATGCATATTTACTCTCCAAACATTAAGTTATGTGTACTGGAACCGAGGGCCCAAAAAGAAGGAACACAAAGAGAAATTTGAGGAAAAATCTATGAATTTCAGGTAGTTTGTTACGAAACATCAACACTATAGTTTGTTAATAAGTTTATTTTAGAATTGAAAGTATAAAATGAGAATTAAACGGCTTACAATGAGAGTAGAAATAAAAGATAATGTTAAAACGCCTTACATTGAAATTGAAAGCGTAAAATGCTTACTTTATTAGAAATTATTAAATGAAAATCTGGATATCAGCGGAAGTCTTTAAGAAACAACTGATAATTATTGATTAAACGGACTGTAATTAAAACTGAAGAAGAATTAGCAAGAAGGAAAATGAAAAGTTGTCATGATATGAAACGGAAACTGCGGAAATATTGAATTCGTATATTCAAATAAAACTTGTTTAAAGCCTTGCGTATTATTTTAAAGAACACATCAATTTAAGGGTAGCATATACCTATATTGAGAATGACAGGATAAAGCTAGGTAGAAGTTTAAAACTAACGTTGGTTGAAATGAAAAATAGGTATAAAATAAAAAATTCAAATTTATAAGCAACATGAATGACGCATAAATATTTAAAAAGCAAATGGACGTCGTATATTGGAATTAACTTCTAAAATACAGTTGGTGCTAGGATTCTAAGAAGCGAATAATAAGATAATGACGTTGAAAACATTGAATATCGGATTTTTTTTACATGTAAAACAAATATCAAATAGTTGATGAGAATTGACCTTAAAGTATCTGGGATCTGAAGTAAAAAATACATTTGAAAAACGTCGTACAGAAATTAACTCTATGAGTAATATGAATAATTTATTGAAATAATTTTAGATATATTGACTAGAAGGATTTTGCAAACTGATCAGAAATTTAAATATATTCCAAAAAAATAAAAAATGTAAATGGATAGATCGACCAAAGAATTCTGCGAACTCATAAAGAAATTAATGTTATGGAGAAAAAGACGTCGTACGTTGAATATTACTGAAATTATTTTTTCGTCTAAAAAATATGATTTACTAAAAATTCTAGATTGAGTAGGTAGGTTTCTGGAAACTCTTCGAGTTGAGTTAATATTATGAAAGATGGTCGTACATTGAGCGAATATTACAGAAATTCGATTGGCACCAGAATTACGAATTATTTATAGATTGAAATATTCGGTTCTGAAAACTGATACAAATTGGTACATTGGAGAAAGGATTCTAAGAACTGATTGTATATAGCTAGTATGAAGAACGTCGTCGTACCTTGAAAGCATTTTACTAAAACTTATTTTAAGACCGAAAGTGGTGGACACTGACCGTGCGTAAAAGATTCTTTGAGCAGATAGTGCAATATAAATGAACACGTCGTATATTTTAAAAATAACGCAGTAATAAAGTTTAAAGCCAAACAAAATATGTTGTAATAGTTAATTGTAGATCGATTCAACGAGCAAATTCTGAGAAGCGATAGTAAAATATTTATTCCAAAAAATTTCACTTTGAAGGAAAATGAATTATATTTTTCGCCGGAAAAACAAAGATTTGATCGTCAATATAATTTTTGTCTTCGTTTTGGTGGTTAAGAATAGTTTAAAAAACATAAAACTAACCTAATGCCTAAAAATGTCTGTTCTGAATATATCGAGCACAAAAATTAATTCGTTTAAGACAATCCGTTAGCAATCCGCTAACAGTTTTCCATTTCCTGTTACTCAACATGTAACGTCTCTGCCTTAGTCAAATGCAATTTTGATTAAAGTTTTTAAGTAAAATGCAACACTGGGTGTCATTGCTAAGTATTTGACTTATTGCATTTCGATCTTAATAAGAAAGTATAAACAGCAATAAGTAAAATACGTCTTCAAAAAGGTCTTCACAGAATTATTCTGCCAAATTATTTTGTTCATGCCAAAGGAAACATTTTGCTTTGCCAATACGTTAACTGCTTCTCAAAATCCTAATATGTATTTCTCCTACACTTAACCATTTACTCGTATTGAACTTGCGGCTGTGTTTTTATAATCCACTTGCGGCGAGCGTGGAAATTTGTTTGCAGTTGCTGTGGCGTAAATTTATGTACAAACTTCATTCCGTTTATCCCTTTTCGCCTATCCTTGTTTTGCGAAAACCATTTTCGTACGAAAAAGGTCTGGGTTTTAAACTTAATTCTACTTTTTCGCAAAGTGAATTCTATTTTAACACAAATATTTTGATTCATATCATCCTAAGTCAAATGATAGCCACTGACTTACTTCTCGGTATGGATTTTGAAGTCAACGTAAAATTTAAAATAAATTTGGTTTATTAAAAGGTCCATCCATATTCCTTCGAAATTTCTTTTCTTTAAATAAATTTCATACCTGCTTTCATTGACACTTTACCATTTGTCGACACATTGTATCGTTTGTTAAATTTTAAACAAATTTCACTTTATTTGCTATTTGTTTAAAATTTATGTTTTCGCTCCGATTTACAAGTTTTTATTTGATCGTCGATGCACAGTCTAAAAAAATTGGAGAGGAACATATTTTTGACTAAAAGGGCAGTACTTACAAAAAAGAAATTCTGAAAATATAAAGGAAGTCTTATGTTGCAAGTCGTACATTCGCTGATGACAGGAATTTTTCAAATGTATTTTAGAAAGACTAATCGACATAAGAACTGATTTTTCATAAAGCATTGCATATTACCAGAAGAAAACGTTGAAAACATTGCGTTAAAAAATATTCTGTAACAAAACGCACGGAAGGATTTAAGAAGTGGCCAAAAATGTTTGCGATTAAAATGTGGTTAAAACAACAAGAGTTATTTAAAGTTCTATGGAATATTAAACATTAGTCTAAAACAATATAACGTTTTAAAGCCCAAATAATACAGACGAATATAGGTAATTTAAAATGATTCCAAAATATACATGCGATTTTAATAAATTATATTCGTTTTGCAAACATAAATATCAGGCGAGCAATTTCGACGTTTATTGCGTAAAGGACTGAACACGATACTACGTAAAACTAATATTGAAAATAGAAATCGATGAGATAAAATTAATTTCGTAATTGAGGAAGAATATCGAGGAAGAATATCGAGCGTACATATTCGCCTTTACATGCTTATGTTTACATGCTTATGTAACTTAACAGTTTAAATAAATTGAATTAAATTAATTTAAATTTTGATAAGAAAAGATAGCAGACAAGAACTTTAAATGCCGAACGAACTAAATTAAATGCCAATAAAGTATAAGTAATAAAATAAAATTCTTCAAAACAAATCTTAAGAAAATTTGTGAAAAATGAAATAAGTCAAACTTTGTGTGTAATATGGCAGTACACAATATATATTTAACTACAATAATTCAAGCGTCAAAGATCTAGGCGATTTTTAAATTTATGATTGAATTTTATAAAATGAATTTCATTTAGTCGAAACAATAGTTAATTGTTTACAATTTTGGATATTCTTATTGAATTCCAATACTTCGATGGTATCCTTTAGAAGTTAGAATACCCAAGCGATCAATTTAGAGACTCAAATAACTGATCTTGTTCAAAAAATTTCGAAAAATACTATTGAATTTATAATTTTAAGATTTAAAAATATAACTGCGTTTCAATGAGTGTGTAAACATTCATAGGTGAATAAAAGAGAATCTGGTTTCAAACCAAAAAGCGTTTGAAAAGATTTATACAACAAATTTCACTTTATTGCTATTTGTGTATAATCAGAAGTTTCCCTGCCTTTTACATAATCTAGATTTAATGAACGCAAATTCGAAAAATATACTTGCGAATTTTTAACCCTAGTTTTTCCGTATAGAAATTCGTATAGAAATTAAATTCCGATTATTCCAACGCTCAAAATTTACATTATTTTCTTTTTGATCTAATCAAATTATATTCTCAAATACTAAATATTTCGCAATGCGTAACGTACGTGTATACTTTTTGTATTTTCTTTCGATGGCATATGAATTTTACATTACGATAAAAAATATAATTATTAATATCGTCGCATTATACGTATTTTATTTAATTTTAGAATGGTCCTTTTTATTATCGTATTAAACACAAATGCGTTTGAATATCCATGAATAATGGTAGTCAATATTGGCGTTACTTCAAAATCTTGCTACAAAATAATGCGTGAAAATTTAAATATCGTAGATAGAAATAGCGCAACTTTTAAAATTTTTAATCGAGTTAAAATTAGGACAAGAAAGCTGCGTATATAAAGTAATTATGTTCAAATCCAGAGAAAAATGTATTAATCTACACATGGATTAAAAATACAACATCATTGCTGAAGATAGCTAAAGTGTGTACGATGCGAAGAGTTTTGTAATAATTATAATAATTACCCACACTGAATAAAATTGATACATAAAAAATGAGAAGTAAATTAATATTAAGCTGGAAAACGCAAGTTTTATATTATGATTGTTTTCTTTCCAAATGAAATTTATTGAAGAAACTGAGAAGCATATTATAGATCAAACAGAAAGCAAAAAAGAGTTTTGTGGATGATATTTTCAAGAAGCATGAAAAAAAATCATTTTTCCAACATTTTGCTTCATAAGCACCACAAATATTCTAAATCAATTTTTTAACAAATTATAATTGTTGGACAGGTCTCTAGCAATAATTTGGCTTTTACAGATTGAAAGAATATCAATTAGTCGACGAGTTATGGCCAAAAAACCATATAAACAATCGGCTGAAAATCGGCATTTGACTGCAAAGTTTGAAGGTCGATTAAAAAAAATCGAATTAACTAAAACAAACGCCGCGATACGGGTCTTCTAATTTAGCCTATATTTTCACCCCTCACTCTCAGAATCGACCTAACTTTTGCTAGCCTGAATATAGATTTTAAATCTTGAAATTTTAATTATTGATCACCTGAATTAGCAAGAAATTATCATTTTACGAGAAATGATAAATACTTAATTCTCATAACATCGCATTAAGGAATGAACGGCGAACTTCTATCCCATCAATGAGTTACACTCTCAATGACTGGACCTTTGTAATCAATGCCGGCGGCTACGTACGACTAATGCCTTTTTAATAGGAGTAACATAACATGGCTTAGAAATGACATATATATTTTATATTAATATCGTAATGATGGAGTCAGATAAAGAAAATATTTTTTGTATCCAATACAGATCTTCTGTAAATATCATAGGCATCGGTAAATATGCGACGAGCGGTATTAAATATTCCCAACGATTTCAAAACAGCGTCTTAAATTATTGTATATATTTCAGAGTATAGCGTTCCTTTTTAATATACAAACATTCTATATAGTACTTAGGTTGGCGACGTACAATAGCAATATTTTAGAAATGCGTATTTAATGTATATGAAATACCGAATCGAAAAATTCAATAAATATCGTAGATATGATAAGATATCGCATAGTTTACGAAATTTCGTAAGAACTAAGGACATCAAACTTCAAAGCGTCTATTCAATTGTACATAAATCAGTGTAAATCGTTCCTCGTTTACATATGATTACGGCGTACAATATAAGTATTGATATTTCTAGAACTGTGTAGTTTATGTGTATTAAATTTCAATACAAATATGTATTTCAAGAACATCAGATTTGAAATTACAAATTCGCATCGTCTTGTACTTATATATTATTTTCGAGTACATTAATCCTATATAATACTTATATTTGACGACGTTCAGTAATATTATTATAGAAAAACGTATTAACATATGTTGCATATGAAATTTTGATTCAAGTATTGAGTAGTATCGCTTCGAATCGTTTCAGCCAAATGCTATAATTATTACAAATCAGCTAATTTACTTAAAATCAGCGTCCACATAAGCAAAAACTTCTGATATATAACGTATATTTAAAAGTTTTACTTTAGAAATGCGCATGTTATAATATTTCGTACAAAACTGCTCAAGTCATAATAATGATAAAAGACCGAATAAATAACAAAAAAAGAAAAAACTATTTCGTACAAACTTTAAAAGTATCAAAGCGCTTACTCTATTCTATATAATTGAGAGTATATCCTTTTTCATTTATATACTAACTTCCCAAACCTTATTCCGACGACGTTATAATATCAATAATTTTGAACAATGTTTATGAAATTGAAGTCCAAATAACATAGATGTGAAAATGCAAACTCACTGCTGCGTCCCAATACTTAAACTCGTATTATATATATAATATATATTTCCGAGTATATCATTCCGTATTTATTAAAAAACTTGAAATATATTATTTATGCATATGTTGACAACGTGCGATATAAATATTTTAGAAATTCGTATTTTATGTATATTAAAATCCAATACAAATATTCTTTAAATATCTAAATTATGAAAAAGTATCGCATCGTTAGTAAATACTATACTTTCAACGTATTTGAAGTCAAATTAAAATCTACATATTTAGTTAATATCATACATATGTACGGCGCGTAGAGTCCATTAGTTCAAAGCGTATGTAAATGTATTGTAAATATTTTAAAGTCTGCCGTTGCGTATTCGTTGACACTTTTTCAATATAATGCTTATGTTGACAACGTACAATATTAATATTTTAGAAATTCGTATTTTCTGCGAGTCTTTTACTGTAGTTATAAAAGTACGCAGCGTTTTTGCTAAATACTATATTTATATATACTCCCTACAAACTAGGCATCTAATTCAAATCGTTTTTCGAAATGTTCCTAAAATATTGGTATTTTAGAAATGGGATTGTATGTTTATAAAATATAAATATTTAGTCGATATGTGAAAAAGTACAGCATCAAAAATAACTATCTGTACGAACTTATAGATAGCAGCTACTTAAAGCGTTATTGTATATATTTCAGAGTATAAATTTCCCTATTCATATAAATATTACTTATGCTAATGGCGTAAATTATTCAGATTTATGTATATGAAATCAGATTGAAATATTTTTTGAGAAAACGCTTGCAAATACCAACTAACCACTAGTTGAAAGCGTTTTACTTATTTTGCATACTTCTGAGTATCGATTCTAATTTCAATAATGTATTGAAGACGTACAATAATGGGTATTTAACAGATTCACATGAAAATACGAACTCACTCACCACCTCTCCAAAGCGTCCTACTTCTGTTGATGCGATGCACAATATTAATATCATGTCTTATGTTCGGAGAATATATTCACTATATGAAGAAGTATTGTGTAGTGGTGTAGGTCAGTTTAATAACATTCCCTACGATGCGTTGATATTGAACATGGCCAGTTTCAAATAGTTTCATCTATTGTAGAAATATTACGAAGCGTCAATGACACTTAAATAATTATACGTCTATAATTAGTTTAGTGAATTATAATAATGATTTTGAAAAAAGAAACGAATCGCCTATATAACAAAGAATAATGCATTCTTCTTTATTCGCCATTAAAATGTTTAAATCTTCGAGTTCTTAAATGTAACTATTCAGAAGATAATTATTAAAAATGGAATAATATAGTATACAAATTCAATAAACCTTTTCGTATTGAACGAATGATGAAATCGGATGCAGAAGTTTTGAAAAGCAAAAAGAAATCAGTTTTGAGTAGCATCAAAATCGTTAACCTCCATTATAAGACTTGTGTTTAATGCTCGTCGTAGGGGTCATATTTCAGTTTTTACAACATTTTCGCGGCTGCTAATTTATCAAATTTGTTAAATACCGCAATTTGAATAGACCAAAGATGACCGCTATGAAGGTTTTTGCGATCTACAAGAAATCCTGGATATTTCGCCTGGGATCCGAAGATGTTTTAAGTGTAATGATTTTCGGTACCTCTTCGGATTCGGTGATTTTTTGATGCCTGATAATTGTTTGCTGTTTATGCCACCAACTGCGTATTTTTTTTTGTATATATTGAATTTCAAATCGTCTTTAAATGAAACATTCTGTTTCAAACGTCGACACTATCGCAGAGTATATATTTTCTAACATACACAAATTATCCTGAGGAATATGTTGGATGAAGAGTTTACGTTTTTATACCAGGACCACGTGTTAACCAATAAGTATCTCAAATGAAATAACACAACTGATTTTTGTCTAAGAGAATATTTGCTGTCGTCCTAATCAGGTCGACGCACATGTTGCAAAATAAAACTTAAGTTTTACAACAAGGACACTCCAATATGTTCCTTAATAATAAAACGTATATTGAATAAATAGATAAATAACCCATTCGAATGGTAAAAGATGCTACTAAAATGTAAATTTTAGTTCATATACATACTTCATTAGTTAATTATGTACTAGAGACTTTTCCTATACGCATACCTGTTCAAGAGTCTATATGCAACTTTTGCGGTTATAAAATCATTCGAACGATTTTCGTTAACCAATTTAAATAACTTATTCTAATATATGCGATCTCTTAGAGTACCAATATGTTACTATAGAATCAAGTTATTTTCTAGTAGAAAACTTCGATTTATCAAAACAAATTTTAAGACTAAAAACTTTATAATCGAACGAACTTTTATTTTCTCTTACTATCCTGGTATTATATATACTTATCGTATAGTAGCTGTTTATTCAATTTGTATAACTCATGTCTGAATATATTTTATATCGACTAACCTATAGTATACCGATTAGGCATGTGACAACTGTAGTCTGGCGGGCCAATGCGAATTAGAAACAAAAGAACGATTATATACTTATAGCAAATGCGGCTTCAACAAAAATAATATTTGCGGATGCCTTAAATAAGGCGTCAATTTTTATAAATCCCCAAGAAGCAAATAATAACTAAGTAATTCCAAAAATTAAAACAAGAAGGTTTTTGATATTGCGATTAATAGGTTCCATGCTCGTACAAGTATCTTAAGTATCTTTTAACCAAAATAGCGTCTAAAGAGTATATCATTTTAATTGAAAGATATTTACACAATAAGCTTGCGATGCACGCGCTAAGTTAACTGATATATAAAAATTTACAAAATAATTTCAAATTATATTATTATTGGTACTCACATAGACTCCGATTATTTTAATTTCAAAGCGATTACAAATATTTAAGTAGTCTAAGGAGTTGGAAAGCGTATAAAACTATTTCAAGTATTCTAAAGTAGAAAAAAGCGTCTAAACAGTTGTGAACACAAACTAAACTGGACTTACAACGTATACTTACAATATTTCATAAAATTTAAATGTGATTATCGTCGTTGACATTTGCTTATTATCCTGAAAGCGTTTAATATGTTGTGAGATTTCATTTTATTATTAAATACATAAAAAGTCGAGTATTGAAGTAAATATATTTTACTTTGCGGTAAATTTTATGAACTGTTATGGATATAATAAAGCGATTACAACATTTTCAAGTTTAAATCTATGGAAGGCGTCTAAAAACAGTTTTGAATCTAAACTGATCATTCGTGCGCACAATGACTTGCAATGTAAATCTTCGAATTGTTTATTTTTAGCACGTGTTGTGTAGAGTAACAATTTCTAAATGTGAGAACACAAGTTTTACTTTCATTTTCTTCATGATAAAAAATAAATGATTACTCAGTGTCTTTTTGCGCTTCATACTTCTAACGAAGTATTTACTTTAAACTAGCAAATTAAATTCTGGTTTCAATAATTCACAATATCGAGAGATTAACAAATTTTCTTCAAAAAAGTGAATTCATTTAAATACACATAGAAAGTATTAAAGTTGCGCAAGACAACCTAAGTGTACAATTTTAAACCGTTTGGACATGAGATCGATTGATTAACCCCTTTCCTAAATCTTCAAGTGTAAAATTAAATTTTTTTAGGGGTGCGAGTGTCAACACTCCATCTGCGTTTAAAAATCCACGGTATCACAAAATACTTATAATAATGTCAGGATTTTAAATACTCAAAACGTTTATTATCGATTATTAACACTCCAGAATATCATTTAATCTCGTTCAAAGATCTGAGTATATCGATTCTAAATGTGGTGTTGAAAATATACACTATTTTGAATGTATTACTGCCGTCTACTGCTTCAATTTATGTACAAACTTAACCTGCTAAGCGTTTTCAAATATACAATTTCAAATTTTGGTATAACAATGACGTATTTTGGTATGGAATTATTAAGACACTAATAGAAGTAGCCATTAAAGACATTAACTATTTCAATATACTGTGAGTGTATCAAACAAATTATTCTGTGGGTTTAATTTTGGGAAATAAAACTTTTACCACATTTGCGTTACGCTGAGTTTCTTTTTAAAAAAGTTATGGTTTTTTTGTATGACCTAATATGCTGTCGAATAGTAAAAGTGGATGGAATGTAATAAATGGCAATATTCTTAGAACTTCGGGCTAAAATAAGATCCCACGAATTCGCTGAGTTAAAACAGCACTCCACAAAGTCATACGAGTCCCTTTCCTAGGCAACGTTCTAAGCTCATAATTATAATTCTCATGTCGGCATTTCTAAAAGGTCCTCTAACTGTACTGCGTTTATTCATATAATTGTAATTTATATTGACTTTGGTACAGATGATCTTATCTCAGTTAAGCCAAATACTCGTACTAGTTTAATAAATTCTACTTTCGATGTCATGAGAAGAACGTGCGAACAATAATATTGGAATATAATGCGTTTATTTCGAGGCAAATTTAAAAACCAGTGAGTTGGATACAGCTCAACTCACTGTAATAAAACAATCGAAGCGGCGTTATCCTCTATGTCCTGTTATTAAAAATAAAATCGCTCATAAATGAAATAAACCTTTGATTATGGTAAGCCAAACCAAATCTAAGTTTAGATAAATAAAATGAAAATTAAATCATTTAAAATTTAATGATCCATAATATTTCCTGTAAATCGATTAAAAATTATATAATAAAGATTAACTATATAAAAGTTGAATTGGTTAAAAGTATCAATGTTTTCGAAGAGATAGAACAAAATGTTAGAGAACGTTTTTAGATACGAAATTGAGTCACGTATTAAAATGATAAATTCAAAAATTGTACGGAATTGACAATGCCTTCAAGTGTTTTATTGAATCAAATGATAGAAATATTACAAAATACTTTCACACAATACCTTATTCGCTGACAAACTTCAAAATTCGTCTTCAAATAAAACATTCAATTTTAAACGACGACTTTAGAAGGATATATATTTTCCGACGTACCATAATCAGATTGAGGAATATGTTAAAGAAAGAACCCTTTTAAACAAATCCCCTGTATAATGATTATCGAAGAAAATATTTTCTGTCGTCCCATTAAGGTTGAGGCGGCTTATGTTCTGGTTGGTTTGGTTTTACAACTGCCACGATCCTATTTCAAAAGTCAATTTGTCTATGCGCAATTAACGACGACTACGAGTAATCAGGTTGAGATCCTAACTTTCAAGTTCTAAATAAAAATTATTAAATAAATAATGTTTGCGCATAAAAGCAATTGTCGAGGAAAAAACAAAACCATACATATTTATTTTGGAGTAAACAAAAGGTTATACCACGACTGTCGATTTAAATAAATGTTCTGCATTGGTATTGAAGTTCACCTAAAAAAGTTTAACTACAATTTAATAATAAAAAAAAAAAAAGTTTAACTACAATTTCAAATATACATAGCACTTGTCATGAGTAAGAGTTTGAAAAAATTGCTTTACATGGTGCAAAACGTAACCTAACGCCAAACGTAAGGTTTGCAACTTCTAGAGAATAACGAATGATATATAAAAATGAGAATTCATTTAAAAATTTGTTAGAAATATTCGAAGCAGCGCAAGTTAACACAAAGGTACAAGTTATAAACCTTTTTAAAATCAGAAATACTTAAACCATCCTTACCTATGGTGTAAAAATCGTTAAGGAATGCGAATATCAAAATAAATACATTCACGATTGTAAGTTTCAAAGTCATCTTGGCACACGGTCAATTAATTAATTAGTAACCTTTAAAGAAACGAGTAAAACAATTGCAAATTCGACGTTGTTGAATCATTTATATAAACCTTATAAATATACAATTTCAAATTTTCATGTTATATTAACATTATTGGATATGTAAATACAGACATTCTAGAAGATTTGTCTTCTTTACCATTTCACAATGTCTTCAGTTTATAGCAAGTGTTTTACTTTTATGATGCGGAGATTTAACATAAAAAACAACGAACAAATTTGACTGAAATCATCCTCCATCTTAGTATTCAAACTCCACGAAGTAGTTTCGTCTTTCAAATTTAATGCAAATCAAAAGTTGTAAATTTTATATTCTAGATTTATCTGCAATGCGTTTTCAAAAATACAGTTTCAAACATTCGTATAACATTGACGCATTTGGCTATGATTTCACAAAGACAAACAAGTAGAAAGAAAGGCTCCTCAAACCTATTTGACAATAAGCGATTTCGATATTTCTTCAGTTACACACCCTTTGAAATGGATAATTTTCGTAGTGCCTATTATCGATTTGATACAAAGTAAAAGGCAATCGATATCCTAAGCAAACTCTTGATATGCGTTTACAATTCTAAAGTATTTATATTCAAATGCCCGTTGAGTCTTGTCTGTAACATACGTATTGTATTAAAGTTAAAAGGTGTCAAAATCGTTACAAGAAATAACTTCAATGCGTTTTCAAAAATACAATTTCAAAATTTCGTATAACGACGTATATCTCATTTTCTGAGATAAACTTGCAGAAAGATCCTCTATATTATTTGACAATGAATAATAAATGTATCCTCGTATTGCGTATTTTCGAATAGAAAAGTATTCAAACTCGTATTTAGAATCGAAAATTTTAAATTTTATGTACAAGATTGCGGTTTCAAATATACAGTTTAAATTTTCGTATAACATTGACGTAATTGGGTATGACATTACTGAGATATACTTGTAGAAGGGGATCCCCTATATTATTTGACAATACATAATATATCCTCGTATTGCGTATTTTCGAATAGAAAATTAATGATTGATTAATAAATAAATTCTTCTGCGTATTCTGCGTGCGTATCTTCGAATAGAAAAAGGCTTTTAAAAATATAACCAATTAGTAACATATGTATTCAATTTAGTATTTAAAATGGAAAACTTCAAATCTTCTGTACAAGATTTACACAATTTACCTGCAATGCGTTTTCAAATATACAATTTCAAATGTTCGTATAACATCCACGTAATTGGGTATGACATTACTGAGAGATACTTAAAAAGATCCTCTATATTATTTCAATGAATAATAAATTTATATTTTGGTGTTATGTTTGAATATAAAAAGGCTTTATACATTACAAGACAATTATTAACATAATTATTCAAACTCGTATTTATAATAAAACTTCAAATTTGAGTTGCCACTTTATAACCTACTATGCGTTTTCAAATATACAATTTCAAATTTTCGTATAATATTGGCGTAATTGGGAATGGAATTACTGAGAGATACTTGTAGAAAGATTTCCCATATTATTTGACTATAAATAATTAATATATCCTCGTAATGCGTATTTTCGAATAGAAACTGTAATCAAAATCATTTTAAAAATTTAAATAATTAATATATTTACTAATTGCGTATTTTCGAATAGAAAATGTTTTAAAAATCATGTTGAAAATTGAAAACTTCAAATTTTATGTGCGAGACTTAATTCATTTACCTGCTATGCATTTTCAAATATACAATTTCAAATGTTCGTATTATATTGACGTAACTGCGTAAGAAATTACTGAGAAAATGAATGATTGAATAATTAATATATTCTTTAGCGTATTCTGCGTGCGTATTTTCGAATAGAAAAAGGCTTTTAAAAATACAAGACAATTGTTAACATAATTATTACTCCTAGTTGAAATTGAAAACATCAAATGTAATGAACAAGATTTTTACAATTTACCCTGCTATGCGTTTTCAAATATACAATTAAAAATTTTCGTATAACAATGACGTAATTGGGTATAAAATTACTGAGAAAATGAATGAATAATTAATATATTCTTAGTGAGTATTTTCGATTAGTATTTATAAACTACAAGACAAGTATTATTCAAACTCATTCACATATTTATGTTGGTTACATAAAGCTTTTAAAATCGTAAAATCCCAAAAACTTATAATTTAATGTACGAGATTACCTTTTATGCGTTTTCAAATATACAATTTCAAATGATCGTATTATATTGACGTAACTGTGTAAGAAATTACTAAGAAAATGAATGATTGAATAATTAATATATTCCTCGGTGTATTCTGCGTGCGTATTTTCGAATAGAAAAAGGATTTTAAAAATACAAGACAAATAATTATTAACATAAGCATTCTAACTCCTTTTTGAAATTGAAAACATCAAATTTAATGAACAAGATTTTTACAATTTACCCAGCAATGCGTTTTCAAATATACAATTTCAAATTGCTGTAAAATATTGACGTAATTTGGGTATGAAATTACTGAGAAAATGAAATATGTAATTTAATATACAAGATCTACCTATTATACGTTTTCAAATATACAATTTCAAATTTTCGCATAACAATGACGTTTTTTGTATGCAATTTGGTATCGTCCTTCATTTAAGATATAAAAGAGTTCAACATATCTTAAGTTTATCAGAAACGCATTTTAAAATGTTAATACGTATTTCAAGAAATCAAAAACTGCGATACGAACCTACCTGCGTAATATACAACTAACTAATTTAGTACTGTATGTAAGTAGTACAATAAATAATAAGGTATCAATGTTAAAATAGCCACGTAGCAATTTTCGTTATTTAACCAATTTAAAATTGTGTTATGACCGAAAACGTCTTAACTTTTATATGCGAAATTTACCTGCAATGCGTGTTCAAATATACAATTTTCAATTTTCGTATAACAATGGCGTATTTGGGTATTATATTACAGACATACTTTTAAGAAGGTCCTTTATACTAGACTTTATACGCTGACCAATGAATATTAAAAAGGCAGACATCCCAAGCCATTTGCTAAAAATATGTACTAGAGGTCAGAACTGAGATTTCTACAAAATAAATAGTATTTTCTGCGAAAAAACTTTGCATACGTTTTTCATTGTCAGATTTTCTATTTGTAGAATATTGTATGAACAATATTTTCATCAATTGGTTTTAGTGCCAAGAACACAAACGCTATTTTAATGAAAATTCGACGTAGAGAAGAACTTCTTTATCTGCAAAGGCAGTTACTAACATCTGGAGTTTGCAGTAAAATAAATGGTCTTAGCTATGATAATGAATAATCGATTTCAATAAATGTATAACGAGTGTTTGTAGCAGGAATATTTCAAAATCATTGTTGTCATAATGCGTATTTTTAAATATAATTCAGTTTATACAAATTACAAGACTGCGGAAGCATACAATCGACCATCCATTTTTAGTATTCGAACTTTTAAGCGTTTTAAATTCTGAAACTATATGCATTTTGAATATTATCGTAATTGAAATTTAAGATAAGCTGGATTTACCTGATATGCGTGTTCAAATATACAATTTCGAATTTTCGTATGACAATGACGTTATTGGGTATGAATGAAATTTTCAAGATGCTTTATATTATTTGCAAAGAATAAATAAACTACGTATTCCAATATATCATGAGTTTATATCAAGAATATTTAAAAATGTTTTTAATGCGTATTTTCGAGGGAAAAAAACCGTCGATAACAATTACACAAGTCTACGTTAGTATCAATTATCAAAGAAATTTTTCTGAGCGTTGTTTAATAATATTCGTATAATATTTGTAACTGGGAATGAGAAAGGACCGGCCGAACAGGATCTATTTGTAGAATGTCCTATTTGCGATTAAATTAATAAACTATTTCAATGCACATATCTTGAGGTTATTGGGTATATTTCGAAATTCTATTGTTCAGCATATTTTCGTGAGAAACTGAAACTGCGATACAAATAACAAAACAACTTTGCTTGCTATACGAGTACGAGTACAATCGACCATCCATTTTGAGTATTACAATTTTTATGCGTTTTCAATTCTTTTTATTGGGTATATTTCGAAATTCTATTGTTCAGCATATTTTTGAGAGAAACTGAAACTGCGATACAAATGACAAAACTACTTTGCTTGCTATACGAGTACGAGTACAATCAGCATCCATCTTGAGTATTACAATTTTTTGCGTTTTCAATTCTTTAAGTATTTAATATGATATCATACGAATATAAAAGAAGAAGAATCTATCTCGAGTATTTATATTTACAAAATAGGTTTTATTACGATTTAACCATACGTCAATGAGCATTACACAAAGTTCTATTTAGTTTTAGATCTATAAGACATATTGCGGTTATTATATATAAAATCCTACGTATCACTTTCCTATATGGAACTCTATCATAATTAACCTTAACGATTTTTGATTAAAATCTTATGATTTAAAATGTACATTTTTCCCTAGCGTAAAATTAGTCCTCAAGTACAAATTTAGGAACATGTTTAAGATATTATAGACATTGTATTTAATTGAAATCTATTTAAAACTAGTATTCAAAAAAGCGAGTCAAATTATGAACGACATAATGCCAACGATAATTCGAAGTAAATTAATTGGTTCAACATGATTAATTACAAATTACGATTCAAAGATATTTACAATTGGAAATAGTGAAATTGGAGCAATAAGACCAAGAACTCAAGTATTCAAGCGCATCTTCATAATACGATATTATTAAGGTATAAAGCGTAACTAGTAGGTTCTACGATCTCTATATAAAAAAATGTCAAATCGAAAAATAGCCTTCAAGTACATATGTTTACTCTGCATTAAATATTATGGAAAAAGTGCCTTAAAACATATTTTTGTTTTAATTCGTATGAGTTGAGTATTTAATAGAAAAGTCTAAGTAGTTACGTTGGTTCTTGGCGATCAATTTTGGGTTACGTTCCAAAGATATAATTACCGGATACATAAGTTGCGCCCTTATTTGCCTATCAGCTTTGCGGTTATAAATTCAATTGTCCCCAGATGTTGTATTCTAAATCTTGCGGAATTTTGCCAAATGGTTTTTGCTTTTAGAACCCTTAATTCGAATAATAATCAAATACCATACTACAGAAGTTTTTTAGGTATTGTGGTGTCCATTGGCGTTAGAATTTTTTATATCGATACTTGTACTTACCTTAAGCATTTCTCATTTGCGATTTTAATAAATATTTAAACAATATTTGAGAACGTTGCGGTAATATCGAAACTAAAAGTATGTGAATAAGCATTGCACAGACTAGCTATTTGTATACAGCGGTTCAAATCGTACAAGATCTTAAAAATGTGCCGAAAAGTCCGAATTTTTTCCCTGATTGTTAACATCATACAAAAAGTTTTACTTTTACTGTAAGCTTTTCTATCAAAAATGAAATATTACGAATATACGATTTTAAAAATATTTCTTCGTCAAGTCCCGATTAAAATGGCAACAGTTTTAGTTAGATTCAAATATTCAAAGTAAAATGACGTACTTACATATATAGCAAAGGATTGCACATGCCCCTGTTCGTATATTTGACTATACAGACATGTCCAGTATGCCAATACTTTAAAAACATTCTTTAAATTAAGCATATTTGAAAGACAGTTCTTATACACTTTGTTCATCGATTTTAATTTTACTGTTATCAATGAGAAACAGTCGTAGGATTCAAAAATCATAAGATGACGATCCTTGGATTTAGTTGATTTATAAAATTTTCGAAGTACTCTATTTTAAAAATACTGTTTTCTTAATCATTTTCAACATACGTTCTGTGAATTAAACTACAATCTCCGGAGAATAAAAAAAACTACAGATTCGAAAGGCTTTGAATTTCTCAAAGCTTAGAATAGTATTCAAGCTTAAGCTGCGACAGTTAGGTAAACATTTTTCAAAATGCCAAAAGGTGCAAATACAAACATATCCGTAATATTGTAGAAATTCAGGTATTGACATTAGTCAGAATATAATAATCGTCGACAGAACTAGCGAGGTAATCAGTTTCAAAATGTAGCACGAGTGTTTAATTTCAAAATATATCGCTGCAATCAAAGTAGAAAAACGATTAAAAATTTACATGTACCTCATCGACCAAATTTTAATTATATAGGCGATATCATTTAGTTACGGTGTAAGGTAGGATATATTCTAGATTCTAAATACATGCTTCAATATATATTCAAATGTAACTTTCCATTATTCCGAATATAACTGTGCCGATATACGAGTAGTAAAACATTCTTGGTATATAATCATACATTTGAGTTATAAACAGATAAAAATTACATTGTTCAACAGAATGTTGATAACTCTTTAGAAAAGAAACTTTGAATTAGGTTGGTTCTTAGCCCTACCAAAGTACACCAATTGCGAATTTGAAATTGTGCTTCATTCGATATGAATAAATATCAAATATTTTTTAGGTCGAATATGAAATTTGTGCTTCATTCGATATGAATAGATATCAAATATTTTTTAGGTCGTTAACATTCAAAATTTGTTATACTCCGTATACTGTTTTAAATAAAATATTTAAGGATTGCAAGCGAAGCTACGCCGTTTTGAACTTACCTTACAAATGCTGATCGTTTTGAAATATGCCTTGGTAAAATGACTATACTCTTTATAATTACTATACAATTTCAAGAATATGCTGATAGAAATTCCAGCAGATGGTTTCGTAAATGAAATGATATATTTTCGAAAAACTAGACATAATTTCGAAAGTATTGCGATAAATCGAAAAAGTGACTTTTCAGTTACTGGAATTACTGGAATCCTTCATGCTAAAACTGATAATAAGTGAAGCTGAAATTAAGAAAATTTCAATCAGTCGAGATTACCACTTATCTTTTATTAATGAAACCCATTGCGAGTTCAGACATTAAAAAGAAATACCGAGAAAACGTTATTAAAATTAAAGTTCTTCGTTACCTTTCATCAGAATGATTGATTCAAGGATTATGTGATTTAAGATGGCATCGAATGTATTCTTTAATCGTTACATAAATTAGAACTTCTACTAGAGTTGTCGTTTGCGCTGCTGAATCTTAGATGATATTACCCTAGTATATTTTGTAGTAGGCGTGATTTTCGCACTACTTACCACGACCGAAATATATCTTCTGATCTTTATGTGAAAAACTTAACCAAAATACACCTATATTTATATCGATTAGAAATTAACTATTTCAATAGAAACCATTAATTCTCGTAATATTTCTTTTAGCACTTGTTAAGTTGTGTCTAAGCTTTCAAAATTTTTAGAAAATATTTTGCAACGCCTTTTTGAATATGATACTACAACCTTTCTAACATAGTTATAATTTAAAATAATTCCAGTAACGATTATTTTAGCTGTTAACATATTTAAAAAAATAAAATGTATACTCGTAAGTTCTATAACATAGTTAATGTACAAATAACTAAGGCACTGTAAACTACAAATACAAATACCATTTACTCAACAACATCACATCAAATACAAATACTAAACTCTGCTTTTAAAATGTTTCATCTCAAACATTTTCACAACTAAAGTGTGAACTGTTCTTCCTATAACAATGAAATGCTCCACATTAAGCGTGTGTTTTATTTAACAAGCAAACAATTTGCTTAAAAAAGCGCTAAAGTGATTTTGTTAACAGAAACACCTAAAAGTTCTTTAACCGCATGTTTCCGGCGATTATTTCCTACTAATTCATGAATTTTATTTTTCTGCAATAACAACATTTATTCTAGGTCGTATTCGACGACATCCTTAGTAAGCGCCAATATTCGAATTTCAAAGTTCTTACTTTTCGTTGCTCCACATTCAAGAAAGGTATTTTCAAAGTATAGTCTTTATTCGGTTGTACCTATAGAGCACACCAGCATACTGTATATAGCCAGCCATATTTCGAAATTAATGTTTAACTTTTTCGAATATGCTTGGTGTATTTACTTCCATTTAATGCACTTCGTAAGAAAAAAATAACGTCTACGTTTACTTCGAACTTTTGACGACAAGTTTATATCCCTAAACCCCTGTTCGTCCTCCTGGTATTCCAATTAATAACTATTCGTAAAACTTTAATTTAAGAATATAGTTTGTCATTTCGGTCGAACAAAGTCAAATGACGTGTACCAAAATATTCCATGAACTGAATCAGGCCAAAGCGGCACTGACTGTCTATGATGTCTACGATGTCTAGATACACAAAATCTACGATTTTTGTATAAAAACAAGCTCTCAACATTTGCATAAAAAGGAATTAAATCTCTATGATTCCGTAACATTCCGAAATAGTATCGATGACTAATTATAAACCTCGATCTTCTTAGTAATTCAGATTTTAAACTAAGAAAAGAAGCGAAGCCGTATACATTTGAAAGTAATTTTTCAGTCGTCTATATTTTCATATTGAATAATAATCAATACTTAACACTTACTTAGTTTGTTTTATATTCATTATTCCGGTGGCATGATTCGTCGCGTTAGCGATGAAAAGGCAATTAATTAATTTAATACAATTCAAATAATTGCGATATATTGGAAACCAATAAATTTAAATGAGTGATTATTCAAACTGACCTCGAGCACGATTATTTATTTAAAATTACTATAATTCAATACTTTTAATAAATCGAACCTAGCTCTGGCAATAATAATGACCCGAATTTAAAATAGGCTTTTCAAATACAATTTTCAAGAATGGAAGTTTTGTTACTTATGGAATCTGAATTAAATTGATTTACGTCTATTAAAAAGGCGTACGTCGCTCTGTTCAGGATACGACCCATACTGTGGAACCAACTGAATTAAGAAAGGTTAGATAAGCGTTAAAATTGTCTTTATAAAAATTTATGATTAATAACGTACTATTATCGAAACTGAAATCAAAAACTTCTTAACACTTTGTAAAAAAAACAGCGGCTAAAGTCATTCGTCAAGGTATTGAAACCCCGAGTATTTGCGTTGGATTGGTTATTAAAACTGAGCAATACATTCCTTAAACGTATTCCTAAAAACGAATAATTCCGAAATGTATGCTATAAATTATACGAGTATTACATAATTATTAACTTGAGTATTTGATGCGAGTAGTAGTGAGTCAAAAATGCCGCCAGTTGTATACAGCGTCCGAATTGTAAAGCGAGAATTTAAAAAAATCTGAATTACTTTTCTATAAACTCTGGCCGTACACAAAAAAAAATCTAAAATGTAATACTAATTAGTCCTGCGGTGGTAAAGAAAACGACGTTCAAAATCTCAAGATTTTATTTCTTAGTAGGATCCTAATCTAAGTCCATTGGCTTAAAAGTATTAGCGTTGCGTACAAAAGAACTTTGGCGACTTTATTACTTTAAACGATTATTGAAGTCGAGTGAAACTATTACCGAAAAAGCTAACTTAACGAAAAGCGGCTAAAAAAATCGTGCAGCGGTTTTGAATTTGTGGCCAAAATATGCAGATTTTATTAGTAGTAATGTTAATTTCATCCGTTATCTAACGCCAACTTTCTTAAGTTTAAGAAAACAAAATTTTAATTTTTGATTATAGATTGTTTCTTGAACCTAAATAAAAAATTCTAAAATTTGGCTTATTGCTAACTAAAGGGTGGGTGGTTTACCTGAACTAAAAAACAATATAAATTTGTACCGAAAACGCTAAATAAATCATTAAATTCATAATATACTTTATTACTTTTCGAGTATGTGAGTGATGGATGTAATGGAAACCCTAATTATTACGGTTTTAATACATTTTTCTAAGAACTACGTTATGACTCTCAGCCACTGTTTCTAAAATACTAGCGTTATCTACCAAAGTTTTTTTGTAGACGAAGAAAATATGTGTTAGAACAATAATTGACAAAATCTTAAAATTTGTTTCTTAAGCCAATACCACAATTTAACTTACTGGGCCCAACAATAAATAAAGTATGGTTATCCTAGATAAAAATATGGTTATCCTATATAACCATATCGATAACTCTAAAACTGCTTTTTATTGGGTTTTTGAACCAATAGTTGAATAGAGTCCTTATGAGCTTGAATCGTAATCAATATCGGAAACATATCGAGTTGAAAGTTAAAAAAAACTAAAGAATAGAAATAACGAGCGATAATCTCTGAAGCTTTGACTATATTGACCCATATTACTGATGACAGTGATGAAACTTAATTTTTGTCGAAATATTAAATGAGGAAAAAAGTATCTGGGACACAGGTCTGAATTAAGAAGTTCAAAAAACTACAGCGTTGCGTTGAAATAAAGGCCCAAAGAATATCGTGAAATTACCCATGCGAAGGATATATATGACTAATGTTTTACGATTTATATGTTTATATTAATCTAGATTACTAATTTCGTGGAAATATTGTTGACCCAAAATAAAACAAACAAGGTTTATAAAGATTTTTAAATCTACGTTGCGAAATAATTTTTGCCCTTTTCCGCTACTAACACGTTTGTTACCAGAATTTTGAATATAAGACGATACCCCTAAACTATACAAACCACTATTTGTGCCCATACTTAAGGATAAATTTGACCTAATTTTAAAATTCCACAAAAAACTTGTCAAAAAAATATAAAAATCCAATAGTCTAGTATTATTTTAGAATAGTACTAGTGACGCAAGTGTCTTAAGGCCAGTTTTAACTTAAAATAAGGTACAAAAATACAAATTCGAAAATAAATACAAGTATTATCTACAAAAGATCTTTTCTTAAATATATGTATTTTAATATATCCGATTAGAGCTCTCATTTAAGTTTTCTATCTATAGCTTGAGTAAAAATATCGATTTTTCCAAGTTCATTTCGATATGCAACTGAATATGTTTCGAGTCTTACTCATTTTAGAGGCCTCCATTTAGATCGAGTGGAGATAAGATTTTTTCTTGAGTACATCTTAATATGCGACATTATTTTTAGAATAATTCTTATATAAATGTTTAAAACCCTCAGGTTAGTGTACTTGGTTTTAGGTTTATCCTATAAGCTTTCTTCGAGTATAAAATAGGATTTTTCTTAAGTACATCTCAATAAGTAACTCCAATATCGTTTTTGAGAGTTTAAAACAAAATTCTAATATGGTTAAACATTAAAATTCCTATATCAATATTTTTCAATATCAGCCTAGAGTACTCACCTAAGGCATTTTCCACATATGTAGCGCTAGTATAAATAACGATCGTTCTTGAATACATCTCAATATTCTTGATTCTTAAGCGTTCATGGCAAAATAGTTATTTTGCACCACGTCTTCGAATACGTCTAGATCTAAATATACTAACATAAATAAATAAATTATAAGTAGTTAGTAAAGTATTTAGTTTAGGCATCTTCATTCGATTAGGAATAAGGATTTTTACGATTCAAGATACTTATTACAGATATCTAAATACCAATACAATATTTTTCAATATATACAAGTCTTTCTTGGTGTGTATTAATAGCATTTTTATTACATATATGAAATTATTCAAAACTGGCGTTATTATACAAAGTTTGACTACGATCAAAAATTTTTAACCAATTATAAATTTGCGTGTATTGAACTATATAAAAAAATAAAAACATTAAATTAATTACAAAATACAGCATATATAAGAATAGGCGAGTAGTATAACGCTTTGAGATGAGTATATATGCGTAATAGCGTATTGTGATCGTTGCGATTCGTATTTTCAAATGTTTTATTTGAATTTGCAATAAATGAAGAGATATCTTGGAAACCAAGTTGGCAACGGGCCACTATAGTTTGACACTAAATATAGTATAGTCTTTTACTGTCGACAAATCAACAATAATTGTTTTAAGCCAGCGTTGCATTTAATGCTTTCAATTTTAAATCGCTTTAGATACATCGCTTTAGATAATTTCCTTTTTGTGGAAAAAATACAAATTTAAATAGAAAATTACATGAACATAAAGTTTAATATACAAATTGTGGAATCTTATGATTATTGGTTGCTCTGTTCATAAAAACAAGTCTAGCCAAAACTTAAGTTACAAAAAAAATTGACGTAAGGTCAAAAAAGGAATCAAATCGAAAAAATCTTATAAAAAATGGTCCCTATTTCTAAATAATCTGAAATAAACAATGCAAATAACATTGAATTGAAAACGAATTGAATTACAACAATGAATAGACTTAAGTTCCGTCGAATTTTTCAATTTCTTTCGCTATACAATTTTTTTTTTAATAAAATGATGTTATACTTTTGCTTTAAAGTGCCATTTTAAAAACAGATCATAAGGAATACGTATTCCATAGCTCCTAAAATACCCTTTGAACCACTTTTGTAAACCTGTAATATGCGGACTGAATAGAATTTGAAATTTTTTGCGCTTCGAAAAGTGCTTGTGATTTTTCATATTTGGTATTGTAATGCGTATTGAAAAGTATTCGTAGATTTTCTGATCTTATATAATTTTATGATTTATGAATTGTAATGAACTGAGAAAATCGTAAAAGTTTTAGTGCAGATGAGTTGCGAATGCTGCCTTTAATATTGCAAAAATATAAATAAGCATATTAAAGTACGAAAATGTTGATTTGAAATTCCTTGTCAAAGAGGCCGTTAAAATTTAAACTTGAGTTTCCTTTACTTATCTTAAATTAAAATGAAATAACGTTTGATTATACCATCTTATATATTATATATTGCCTTATAATTTGCCATTGCTTACGTATGATTTAAAAAAAATATTTAACAAACATCGCTCTAATTGAATTGATTAAAATGTCAAACGTTACCAAGTCATGGTGAAATGAGAACTTATTAAGGGTCTGCCTGCTATTGCGTTAAACATTGCGGAAAAACGTTTTAATTTCGAAAATATGGAATAATATAAAATAAAACTACAATGTATGTCAATATTATTAGAATTGCGAATATTTCAAAGAATGATAAAAAATTTTGAATGTTTTTAAAAAAGATCAAAATAATGGTAACGACATTCACCTATTTAGTAGGTATTCGTTTGAATAATTATTTAAAAGCCCTGTTTTGCACAATTGAAAGTAAGACCAGGTAACACTCAAGCTGTGAATGAGGAACCCCAACTGAAAATTCAGGGGGAATAGAAATAAGAGTTGTTTTAATGTCGACATTAAAGTGCGAGAAAAATTAAACATAAAATTATTGGTAATCCAGAAATTAATGCGAAAAGTTTTGAGAATGAATTGAAAGAACTGAGAATGAAATTAAACGAAAATGTATCTGTAAGAATGAGAATAAACTGGAAAATAGTACGAAGTGAAAATATGAATATTACTTCAAGTAGTGAAATAACCGGAATGAATGAAAATATTCAATCCTTATGATTGTAAAAACTTGCACAACAGCGAAAACAGTAAGAATGAAAATAAAAGGATCGTTTTACGCCATTAAAATGCGAGAAAAGAGAATAAAAATATATGACAAAATGCAACTAAGAAAATGTTTTGATTAAGAAAGATTGTTGTGTCGTTGTTGAAATGCCAGATATAGCGAGAGTGCAAATAGAAATGAACCTAAATTGTTTCATAAAATAGAGAGAATGGAAATTGGATGCGTTTAACTATTTTGAAAGCATTACAGATGAAATGAGAGTTTGTAGAATTACTTGCGTCGTATGCATTTTGAATCTTGTGTGTGGGTGTTAAATATGAGAAGAGAGAAAAGAGATAAATCGCATAAGAACATGTAAGAATGAAAATAAAAGCGTTTAAATCCTTATGAATGAAGGAAGACAACTGAGAAAATAGAGATAATGGAAATAATGGTTATAAAAGGAAAGCATTTTCGGATAAAATGAGAATAAGACAAGTTAAGCGAGAGCGATTTGAGAATCAAAATAAAAGAGAATTGAATGAGAAAAATAATAGTGAGAATGGGGATTAAATGAGTCATTTTATTAAATCGGTCTTTGTCGTTGAAGTGCGAGAATGTGGGGAGAATTGACTTTTATGACAATCAATCCATATGAATAAGGAAAAGCAACTGAAAAAATAGAGGGAATTGATTGACGTGCGAGAAAATTGAAGAAAGGATGAATATATGCAGGAACTCGCAATCAATATATATGAACACATATACTAGGGAAAAAGAGAAAATGAAAGCAAAATGGTGGTTCTTTGACGTTGTAGCAGTGCGAAAAAATTAACAAAATATTCGAATCCAATGTATAGTAAAGAAATCCAACTGAGAACTTGATGAAAATAATTAAGAAACACCGTTAAATTGCGAATAGTTATAAAGAACACAAATGGGATTCCAATCGAAATGATAGAGAAAAACAAGACTAAATGAAACGGTTCCAATCTATATGAGTGAAGAAATCAAAATGAGTAAATTAAAGAGAATGAAAACAAAGGGAATCTAATCCAAATGAATGAGAAAGCGACGTGAAAATAAAAATGATGGGTCGTACTGATAGGTCGTTTCAAGTTGTTGTTGAAGTGCGAGAATATAGAGAGTATGACTTCGTATTAAAGAGAAGAAATACAATTAATGCAGTGAAAGAATGAGCGAAACATAGAGCGAATGAAAACAATGAAAATCAAAACCCAATGAATGAAAAGTGAAAGTCAGAAAATAGTTAGAAAGACAAATATAAATCGGTGAGAAAGGTTGGTCTTTGTCATTGTTGAAGTGCAAGAATATAGAGAATTTATATGGATAAGGAAATCCTACTGAGAAAGTAGAGAGAATAAAAACAGAAGAGATTTCAAACCAAATGAATGAGGAAAGCGACTGAGAAAATAAAAAGAATGAAGATTACGGGTGGCGAGAATGAAGAGAGAATCTATATGAGTGAGCTAAATCCAACAGAGATCAGAGAGAATGAAAACAAAAGTGTATCCAATCCAAGTGAATGAGGGAATCAACTGAGATAATAGTGAGAATGAAAATAATGGGTCGTAATGATAGGTCGTTTCAAGTCGTTATTGAAGTGTGAGAATATAGAGAGTATGACAATAAAAGGGAATCCAAACCAAATGAATGAGCAAATAGAGAGAATGATAAAGTTATGTTGGTAAGAAGAGGTTGTTCTTCCTAGTTGTTGAAGTGCGAGGTAAAAGGAAGATAATAAAGCCGAATTCAATCTATTTAAGTGATGAAATGCAACTGATAAAATAGAGAGAATGAGTAAGAATATCGTTATATGTGTTTTTTGATTTGCGAAAAATAGAGAGAATGAACACAAGGGAAACCAAACCAAATGAATGAGTAAAGCAACTGAAAAATAGAAAGACTGAAAATTATGGGTCGTTAAGATCTAAGGTCGATCTAAGTCGTTGTTTAAGTGCGAAAACAAAGAGAGAATCTTTATGAGTGAGGTAATACAACTGAAAAAAGAGAATGAAAACAAGAGAGTATCCAATTAAAGCGAATGAAGAAAGCAACTGAGAAAAAAAATAGTGAGAATGAAAATAATGGGTCGAATGATAGGTCGTTTCAAGTCGTTATTGAAGTGTGAGAATATAGAGAGTATGACAATAAAAGGGAATCCAAACCAAATGAATGAGCAAATAGAGATAATGATAAAGTTATGTTGGTAAGAAGAGGTTGTTCTTCCTAGTTGTTGAAGTGCGAGGTAAAAGGAAGATAATAAAGCCGAATTCAATCTATTTAAGTGATGAAATGCAACTGATAAAATAGAGAGAATGAGTAAGAATATACACATATAACGTGTTTTTTGATTTGCGAAAAATAGAGAGAATGAACAGCAACAGTAAAGCAACTGAAAAATAGAAAGACTGAAAATTATGGGTCGTTAAGAAAGGTCGATCTAAGTCGTTTAAGTGCGAGAAGAAAGAGAGAATCTATATGAGTGAGGTAATACAACTGAAAAAATAGAGAGAATGAAAACAAAAGAGTATCTAATCCAAGTGAATGAGGAAATCAACTGAGAAAATAGTGAGAATGAAAATGATGGTTCGTAAAGATAGGTCGTTTCAAGTCGTTGTTGGAGTGCGAGAATATAGAGAGTATGACAATAAAAGGGAATCCAAACCAAATGAATGAGCAAATAGAGAGATTGAACATATACTGGTGGTAAGAAAAGGTCGTTCTTTGTCCTTGTTGAAGTGAGAATGGGTGAAACTAACCAAAGTAAATAGTGAGCATGAAAGGAAAATGAGTAGAAAAATGTTGCGAGTGTTGATTTGATGAAGCGAGCATTCAAAGATAGAAAGTGAATGTGAGAATGTTCGAGGAAACCGGAGAGAGAAAGTGAGAAAGAAAGAGTGTAGAGTGAGTGAGATTTGTTATGAAAAGGTTGTAAACTGTATGAAAAACTAAAAGAGAATGATAAAAAAATGTGAAAAGCGACGCGAGAATGATAGAAAATATGAAAAGCTACATTATAATGATAGAATTAAACTTGATTTAGAATAGATATATTAACACGAGCTATATTTGTGAATTGGGAATGACGCTGAATGAAATGCAGACTAACTTTTTAAGTATGTATAGCAATGAGAATAAACGTATGCGATGTATGAGATCAGATTTTTTTGGAGTAATGGGAGAGAGTGTGAAATGGGAGAATAAGATAATCTAACATATGGCTAAAGAGAATTTTGTCAAGACTGAGTTTAATAAACGTTGTCTAGAAATCGGCATGAAATTGTAGAATGAGAAATGCTAATTGAAAATGCAATACGTTAAGGATAATTGTTTGAGAGTGATAATCGACTAATGGTTAGATGAGCGTTGTCCATTATTCTGCTGAAAATGAAAGTAAGGAAGCATAAAAATGAAAGGAAATATAAATGACTGCTAAAGCCAAATGTAAAGAAATGCTATTGCGACAAAAGGGAATCCAATATGTCTGAAGAGAATTTTTTCGAGAGTTAATTTTATAAATGTTAAAGGCAATTGCAAAAATACGACGAAAGTGCAGATAATTTTTTGCCAGTAAGATACATATGAAATAGAAAAGAGCGAACGAAGACAGATCACAATACCGAAAAATGAGAGTTTGTGCTTGAGTGTAGGTTGAATGAATAAAGAACAGAACAACAAATGTGTATTTAAGTGTAATGAGAATGGAAGACTCGAGGAAGAGAACTACGTCGATACAAATAAGTGTAAACATAGCGGATAATTACGAGTAAAAGTATAAAAAAGCATTGAGTAAAAGCTAAAGATAGTACGATTAAACCAGAATGTCAATTGTGTTTTAGTGTAGATTAAATCTTATGTAAGAATTTGCAGAACAATCTCAAGCGAGAATAATTAAACGAAAAGCATGATCGTGGAATGATATTGAGCGAGTGATATGGGTACGTGTGAAACTGCGGAATTGTGGAAATTATGCGAAATTTATTTCTCTTATTGTCATCTATGACTGATATAATGTAGAGTACCTTAAGTTTTTGATTTGCTTGGAATCGCGAAATTATGTTAGCAAGAACAGGCAGAAATCTGGTAGTAAAGAAGAATAAATAGAGCAGTTTTTCATTAAATCCAATGATTAAAACTTATGAGACGCAACTTATGCAAGTTAATTTAAATGAAAAAAACATTGTTTTAAAGTAGCTAAAAGTTGTGCAAACCTCTGTCGTTATATTAACAATGGGAAGTGGACTATTTAAAAGCTGCTGCGAGATTGACATATCCTATCTACCTAAGAAGAGTATACATAGATATCAGAGTAAACGTGTGAATCGTATTTGAGTTGGATGCACAGTAAGCTGAATATTGTAGATCGTTTTTTCGGTTTCTTAATAATAGATCTATACGATTTTCAAGTAATCATGAGTATACGATTCAAAATGAGTAAAAAATTGCGAAATGAGTGTTATAACTTCTTGACAAGAGAAGTAGATTTTTACGATAGATTTAAAACAAACGAACGAAAATTTTAAAGTTTAAACTTTTGCAGGAGGCAACAAAATTAGCTGAACTCCGAAAAGAGAGGTTAAACTTAATATTAAATTGTTAATCAAGAATTTTGTGAGAACGTCTTTATAATGAATGTACGATTCACTGGGGAATGATGGGTCAGTTGCGATCATGTTAAAGAAACTGTTAAGGAATTTCGTAAGAACGAAGAACTTTCAAGAGAGAAAATCGAAAATTCGATGCTTCGGTGAGATTAAATTGAGTTAATTTATTAAGTTGCGTAGAACAGAAAGATTAACATATAATTAAAATAAGCTGTGATTGAAATGATAAACGGAGTTGTTACTCGAACCCTGATATACTTTAGATGGAATATTTAAAGTATATGAATGAAGGAGTTAGTTTGAAATTATTTAATTGTATAAACAACATTTGGAAATCCGAAAATCCACGTCATGAATTATATATGCTTTACAAGCTTCAAGGAAACTTTATTATTAGAACTGAGAATCCACGGCATGAATTTTACTATATATTTTTTAGGAGCGATGTAGAATTTTCAGCGATTTTAATGTATTGGAAGTGAGATTGAAAGTAAAAATTTCTGATTATATTGTCTAAATGAACAAGTGGTTTCCTGATAATTAATTTTTAAATGATCTTCATGACTGAAAGAATCTGATATTTAGCTGAAACTTTTATTCAAAATAAGATGGACTCTGGAAAGTCTTAAAAGCGGCTATGCGAAAAAAATTTCAGTTGTAGTGGGAAAAAAAGTAAATTTAAAGCGTTTAATGCCTAGTTGAAAAATGTTGAGAAATGATACGTCAAAGAAAGGGTTCTCAAGTCTGCGAAGAGTGGGAAGAGGTGCACACTACAACGCGTTTATAACAGAAATACATTAGTAAAGATTTTGGCTCCAGAAAAAAATGATTAAAAGTCAAATTTGACGCAATTTTTTACTTAGCAGAAATATGTCCGACCTTGACGATTTTAGGAAAAGATATGAAATAAAATGTTACAAGAAGTTTGGGTATTCATGATTGTAGTACGTACGTATGAGACAAGTATTGAAAGCATTTTAATTAAAAACGATAAGCTTAAAAACGCTAAACCCGAAAGAATATATCTAATATTGTACTGATAACATTATTGAGTAAGAAACTATTAAAAGAAGTGAAATTTAAAAGCGATAAATGCGTAATCCAAGAATGTTTATTAATAATGCATCACCAAAAATTAAAGACTTATTCAGAATATGAGTGTGACTTCGAAAAGTCTGGCAGAAAATCAAATTAAAAAATTTAAGATAAGAAATTTTGAGAATAAAAATGGGTAAATGAAATGTATTGAATAACCTTCAAAGAGTCTTGCACTTTGCAAAGTCGGACATTGTTAGATTTGAATTTTGATGATGAACCTGAGAAAATGATTGAAAGCGAAATTTAAAGCTATTTTATGTATGAATGATTTGCTGAATTTTGAATAAAATTCTGGGAAAGAAGAGAAGATTCGAATGGTGTCTGGAAATTGAAATAATTGAAATAAAATGCGATAACTGGGTAATTGGGCAATTAAATAATTGTATGTAACTTAGGGGTTTAAATGTTGCCATATAAAAAAATGCGTTGATGAGAAGTATCGAATGATAGTCATTTGTATGTTTCGAATGTTGTCGAATGGTGCATTTAATGCTTCTATAGTTTTGAGAAAAAAGATGTAGAATGAAAAGCGGTAAATGGATAATTAAATAATTTTAAATGGTATTGTAATAACAAGAGGTTCGAATGGTATGTACAAATGCGAAATAAAAAAGAATCGAATGATCGTTAGCCTTAACCGACCTTAATATAATATTGAAAACGACTAGGACTTCGAAAATTCTGAAAAATGTAACCAAATCGGTTTGTAAAATAATATTAGAAACAACTATCTAAAAAAATTTAACAAAATAGTGTTTTTTGCGTATAGTATGGCGTCAAGGAAATATTAAATTCTTCAGTATGATTACAACAATAGTTGAATATGAGTATAAGAAGTGTAATAAAATCGAATGCGTTTATAATATAATGGTTTAAACAGTATTTTTTTTTAAGAATTTAATAAAATAATTCAACGTTTTAGAAATGAAAGTTAAATACTTTAGGGACGTTTTTGTGAAAGCGATAAGTCTGAGGATGATTACAAAATTGCAGTTATAATATAGCGAGCTCTGTAAAGAGAACCAGTGAATTTTGAAATAAACGATTTAAAGGAGCACACATTTTCTAGAAAAACGAGTACGATTTTTTGATATTTGTGATAGTATGGGATTTAAAATATGTATGACACAACGTATGCGAACTGTTTTCCAAAAACTGAGATAAAAAGCGTCAATGACAGATGATATTGCGTAAATTTTAGAACGGTTCTTAAATTATATTTTTTTTTTTGGAAAAAATAGGGTTCGAATTTATGTTTAGGTGTATTAAAAGCTGCAAGAGCGGAAATAAATTCAAATATAGCGAGATGCTAAGAAATTAGATGCGGTTACAATATGATTTTTAATTAAATTACAATAGAATTATTATTGAATTGAAATCAATACTTCTATAACTTTAAAAAATTGACATGACTTTGACATGTCTGCGAAACGTGAAATGCTGTTAACAAAATGGAGAAATAAAATGCCAAAATATATTCTGAATGAATTAGTAACCAAATAATTTTTAAAAATTCAGTAAATTTAAAATTTATTATATGCGGTGCGATGAGAAATATATTCTAGATATAAAGAAATCTACAATAGATTTGACAAAATACTACTACCTTTTTAAAGGTATAAAAAAACATTATGAAACTTCGATAAGTCTTTGGAATATTACAAAATTTAGATTATAAAATGCGTCTTAAAAGACGAATATGCGAAATATAATAAAATTGAAACGTTTGTAATAAACGCAAAACTTTATTTTGCGAAGGAGATTTGTATAAATTGATGGAGTGTTACCAAACTTTAGTGAAAATGAGTACGACTTCGAGAAGTATTTGAAATTGAATAAGTATTGCAAATTAAAAGCGATTACAGTATCCAGTAAATACAGAATAATGTTGTACGACATTACGTAGATTTTTATGATTTAAATGAATGACGAATAATTAGAGTTAGAAATTCCACAAAGTTTGTAACTTGGAAAAATCTAAAAAGGTCGCAAATGAAATGAATGAGAATTTGTATTAAAACAAGATTTCAAAGATATTTATGAATGTGCGATATTTGACAAACATATAGTTACATTTTGAAGAATTATTGTGATGACAATTAAGCAGCAAGTTTGTAATATGTTTCAAAAGAAATATACAACTTTCGAAAGTAGCCTAACCTTGAAAACTTCGATAAGTCTGCGATGGGTTTTAAAATTGAATGCGATTATAATGTGTGTTTGGATGTCTCAAATGAGTTCAAAAACGGAGCAGTTAAGTGAGAGTATGTGGAAAGGAGTGTGATTTGGATAATATATAAGAACGTATCTGAAATACTAGGAATGATAAATAAATGCAAGTTTGGGTAAAATGAAGTATGTTCAGTATGAGAAGTGTATTAGTGTGTTTAGTATGAGAAGTGAATGCGAATGTGTTAAATTGAAAAGAATTTTGAATTTGAAATTCGAATGAAGTGGAACTTGTATGTCTGCCTGCTTTACAAATTTCTATGAAATAGATTTGAGAAGCGAGTGGAAAATTTGAGAAAAGCGTTTTGTTTGAGTGGGTGTGAATTGTTCAATAATGAGTAATGAGCTTTAAGTTATGAAATGCTTGTGTGGGACTTTTGTTCGTATTAGAGAGGAAGTTGGCTCGAATGAAAGTGTAACCGTTTACTGTTTCAAAAAATCACTGCGAGATGAACGTTTTGAAGAAGAACATTTTAGAGGAAGTATGAATTATTTACTAAAGACTGAAAGTTGGGAAATGTATAAGTAGGCTCTAATAAAATCTGTAAAGAGGTTAGGGAAATCTCTGAATGTGTATGCACAATAAGATCGAATAAAAATGTTGAAGGAGCGTTTCAACTGAATGCGAACGAATGGGCTAAATCGAATTAAAAACCGAACACGTATGAATGTTGAGAATATATTTGCGATCAGATAAGAAGAAACACTTTGAAGGTACGTTTGGACTGAATGTTTTTAGGACTGAATGTTTTTGTTAAAAGCTGACAAATGTGTACGTGCGAATTAAAAACAAAACATGTATGAATGTTTAAAAATTATCTACGGAATACATTTGAGAACTGAGTATGTGTACTGTTATAAGAACAGAAGAAAAATCTTTAAGGAGCGTTTAGAGTGAATGGGTATGAAATGTTTGAAAAGTTAAAAGCTCGAATGACAATGAATGTTAAGGCAACTAAGATGAGATTTTTTTGAATGTATGGGTTTATCCTGGTGAATTTTTAATACTCGTATGTTTCTGGTATGATTTAACAAGACTGAAGTACAAAACGGCGCGTAGGAAGGCATTAATGACGTATAACTGTTAAGGGTGCTCCGTATTATGCGGTGGAAATTATTATTTTAAATTGTGACATGTCTTTTTTAATATCAGTCGGCGAGAATTGAACGTTCCCAATTTAATACAAAGTAATAAAACTGTACTAATACGACTAATCTATGAAAAAACTTAGTACTACGAGAAAACTAAGTAAAAAATCGTTTAGTTAGATTTATGGTTTAAAATCAGAAATGCTCCTTAAATATGAATATTTAAATAAAAAAATAAAACAATTGCATAAATAAATCGAATATAGAAAACGAAATTGCATAAATAAATCATATATAGAAAATGAAATACCTGGTTAAAATATTTTTCGAAATACTGAAAACATGCCACACAAAATGGCGATATAATAATTCTGAAACATAAAATGAAATACGAAACGAACAATTTAATAAAAAAATAATAAACCATAAATAAAATGAAAAGTAACCCAAAAATATTAAAAAAAAAAATATTACAAAAAAACTCGAACAAATACATATGACCCAAATATTCTTTAGTAAAATATTAATAAAATAACTTCGTTTCAAATGGATATTTAAATAAATTATTAATTTATTAGAATAAAATTTTTAAATACAAAAAATAATATAAATTCCTCGAAAACAAATAAGTTAATACAAAAATTAAACTAAACAAATTTCACTTTAGCTGTCATGGCTAACCGTAAAAGTCCTTAATAGTTTTGTTCTGTCGCTGGTCATCCCTGGACCCTTAAACATAATAACAAAGTTTACTTTCTATTGTAATTTAAAACTCAACAATTTTTAAAATACTTATTCCAAAATTAAGCCAACGTCCTACATGATACATTTTACTTAAAATTATTCTGTGAATAATAATGGGGACAATTTTAAACCTCACTGTATGTCTGGTCCATTAGAGCATTTTCTAATATATGATAAGTTTACATTCTGTGTCTAATATGAGCAAGTATTATATTCTGTTTTTTGTTTGTACAAGATCAAGTCCTGGGACTTTTGCCCACTTATTTAATATTGCCATGAGTTATGCGCTCTGTATTTATTTGTCTTATGTTGTAGAACGATTGTTTTATTCTGTGGGGATTCCATTCCTCGCATTTTTTGTATTTCTTTTCTTTCAAATGCATTTTTTTGTGGCTCGACATAATAAATATTTCTTCTTTCTGTTACCATTCCCTCCACCAATCCCATGTTTTCTATTACATATTTGTTTAAAATTCTTAAAATTATAGTGTCTCGTATGTATGATTTACTTTACTTAAATATACGTTACTACTCGTACTTAATGGCATATCTACCTCCTCCTACTACATGCTACATGCATATCTGATGATGATGATAAATTTAGGTTTGTGTGAAGCCGCCTTTTATTTATTTATTGATATTCTTTGTATTTGTTTTTTTAATTCTAACCAGGTTATGTTTCTCTATGCGCCAACATTGCAATTATTAACCATTTTCCTCAAGTACACAAGTTTGTAAGAACCATTTAAACTGTTCTAGTTCCCAGCTCACCTTCTTCTAGCCGAATATGTCTGATGTAAATTAACACCTTCTAAAATGGGTAATAGTGTACTTGATAGTCGTCCATTATTAAACTGAAAGTAAATTAGACTCTTCGTAATGCAACCCTATACACAGTATTTCAGAATGCAATCTCAATACCAAAACTTCCCATACTTCATAAACTGTACGCTTTATATGTAAATGTCAACCTTATTAGAATCTATTTATATCATTGGAACGTCGTCGTCATTGTCTATAGAATACTCTCAGGTATACAATTTCGCCTGTTCGCAATTAACAGTTGTCCTTCGTTATCCATTAAAGTTACATTTTGAATGTTTAAGGGGAATTATAAATCTTTCTACATGCTTGTAAAACTAAAAACTTATTTTTTTATTTAAGAGTGTTTTAGCAGTTTTGAAAATATTTCACTACCTAACCAAAGCTTAACTGTCGCCCATGAATCAACTTAAACATCTAATATTATTTGAATCTTACTCATCAAGCAAATACTGCAAGCTCTGGGATCATTAGCTAAGACCACTACGACTTTTATAATACTTAATTTAATACTTCGACGGTGGCACTTCACATTCATTTAGAAAAGGATACAGCTGCGCATTTATTTTACCATGAACCTATACCTATATCTAGCCGAATATGTCTCATGTAAATTAACACAGCCGATAGTTGTCTTTTAAATCCACACTATTCAAATATATTAGACTTGTCGTTATGTGCAACCATATAGATATTATTTCTGCCTGCAATACCCATAACAACTGCCCGTACTTCGTAAACTGTACGCTTTATATGTTAATATTAGCCTTAATTGAATTTAACATCATGGAAACGTCTTTTCAACACTGTGGGATATACGGTTTCGCCGGTCTCTCCCATCTAATACACATTTGTCATTGGTCCTCCAAAATAAGTACTAATTTCCAAACGTTATAAAGCAAATTATTAATCTTTCTACTTGTAAAACGAAAAACTTCGTGCATAAATTTATGAATATTAGGTTTTTCAATCTTTGAAGAATTTGAAAATATTTTGCTGCTTAACCTATGCTCTTCTGTCGCCCTTAAATCCACTTAAATATCTTAAATCATTATTTTAATCTTACTCATCAATAAACTACTGCAAGCTCTGGATCATCACAATGGCCGGCGTTCAATCTACGATTTAAATAATACAAAATTCGTCGAACTCTCCTTTCAGGTTGAAAAAATACAACCAATGCGCTACTATCTCATCAAGGATCGATCTACACCTTTTTTAAAATTTTATTTTTGTTTGCACCTTGTACACAGATATCTATTCCACACTACAGCTACACCTATAACCACAAAACTTCAGTTGTATCTCTACAACCACACCAGCACTATGATCACATCCTTCAAGATAACCATCATCAACAATTTCTATCTCCCTAATCCACAAACACAACATAGCTGTCGCCTGGTACTACAGACACAACACCCAGCACTACGAAAAACAGAACAACCATTTTGATTATGGACTATCCTTCAAAACTCATTATTATTCCTTTTAGCTTCAGCAAATTAACACCAAACATTACAATCACATCTCAAGACGACGACTCTGCTACAAAACTACATTTGCTAACCTGCAGCGTTCACCCGTCTCCCACCACTCAAAAAATTTACTCCTACTGCTCAGACCAGCAAGAAACATGAAAACTACAATCTCAATCAACATCACGATTATCCCTCGCAAAATTCCTTACAAATGATTATACTTTCAATGGACGTTCATCATTTCACAAGTCCGAGGATGGCGTCCAACAAAGAAAACTACAATCTCAGCATTTTTTGTCGCAAAATCGATTTTCGACGACTTTTATTTCGATGGATGGTCATCTAATTTTCAACACAAGTCCTCGGACGTCCAGTATTTATCTCTTGCGATACATCCGCCTTTAACAAGAACACTTCAATTTTCAACACTCCATTACGACCTCAAAATGATTTTTAATTTGCTGGACGGTCAAATAAATTTCAACACAAGTCCTCGGACGTCCAGTATTTATCTCTTTCAATAAATGCGCCTCTAGCTCTAACAAGAACACCTCAATTTTCAACACCACCATTACGACCTCAAAATGATTTTTATTTTGATAGATGGCTCTGTTTTTCAAACTTCAAATTTTCGGAGCACCCACCACGGATATCATCCAAATGGCATCACATGAACTCCTGGGACGAATTTAGCTAGCTAGCTCACCTACAAAGAATACCACCATCTATATATCAGCATAAGCCCTTAGAAAAAAACCCATCAACACGATCTCGATGAAACCATTTTTTCAAACTTTGAACTCAACATAAGCATTAGCCCTTCCAATTGCAATGGACTGCAATCAAAAACTCCAAGGAGTTTTAGTTTCATCGATTCATGAGAATTTTAAACGTGCTTCTAGTTTTCAAACTACAACTCATATGACGACCAACACAGAAGACGAAGACTGAAATCTCAATATCAGCATCATTACCCCATCAGAAGATCGTTTTAAAATGATTTCAATAAACTGTTACTCCAACTCCTTGCCTTACTACAATCTAAACATCACCATTAGTCCTTACAAGAATAACTTCAACATCTAAAAACTGTCAGCTATTTTTAAAGTTACAATTGCTTGGAGGACCTGCAGAAGTCTAAATCTATTCATGTTCAACTACTTAGCTCCACTACAAAGAAGACTTCAATATCAACATAAGCCTTATCCCTTCTGATAGCCCCTTGCAGTTGAATTCCATTTCAAACTTAAACTTCTTACAGTACGAGAAAACTACAATCTCAAGATCATCAATAGCACAAGCCCTTCAATAACCACATCTATATATTTATTCAAGCTTACTAATTGGGACGACCAACAGAAATCTTAGATGTCTGCAATTTCGACAAAGTATCCTTCAAACTTCACCTTTTATTTTTTACATTTCTTTTATTTGGATTCCACGACGACTACCACCACTTCACTTGCAGCACCAGCGATGATCAACTACTGCATAACGAGTAAAGCAATCAATTGATTTTGTTTCCCAATTCCACACCACCAAACGTACTTCTTCATCGACAAACTTAAAAAAAAAACTTCAAGCTTATGCAACATTGACACCTAGAAAGATTCAACTAGGGCATATCGCCTACTCTTTATCAACATTAATATCCATGGAGTTGTCTTATTTTATGTGTTTTTTAGGAAATAACAAATTCATTCCGGTAACATATACCTTTAACTTTTTCTCCGCATATTCGACTGTAATATGTTTCTTCTCATAACCCCTTTTAGCGAGATATCAGCAAATTTGTATTTTTTATTTTCCTAGTATAACTTGAAACAATTGTTACCTTAATTTACAACAGCCACATGGGTACTACAGTTACAGCTACGAGTACGACTTCTACATCTACAACCAAGAACTTACTTCAAACAGCATACAATGTCCTCAAACTTTGCATCACATAACTGTCATCCCACTTCCAACTACAACAGAATGTCCACAACTACAACCACTTCACGTGCAGCACCAGCAATGGTCAAAAATTACATTAAAGCAATCAATGGAGTTTGTTCCCAAATTCCACACCACCAAACGTACTGTTACATCGACTTACTTCTACGACTTCTCTACAATCACACAATGCTTTGCCCACTTCCAACTCCAACAGAATGTCCTACAAACTTGCTTCGTCCTCTCGAGTGTCAAATTATCAATATTAGCTTCACAAAATTAGCAACATCCTATAAATGATGTGTACCACAATGCCACAACACCAACTACACTTTATGATTTAAGAAATGTGTTTGTATAGGTAGAGAAAAGTCAACATTGAAAATATCTTCAATTTTCCTTTCAACATGCTATCATATCGGCCATTTTTCATATCCCCATCTACCATACGTGGAACACATAACACCTCAGAACGATAAAAACTATCCTTGGATGATGTTACCATACTCCAGAACTACCGAACGTCTACTCAAACACATTATTCCTACAAATTCACAACTATACAACATTAGCACCACCTATTTTCATCCAACTCTATGTGTACCACAACTTGTTTAACACTTGAACTACAAAAATTCATCCGCTCAACTAGAAACTTTAAGAACTATACAATATTTTCAAAATCTCAATTACAACCACAACATTTCTCTTACTACAAAACTAAATGCTACAACTACAAATTAACTCCCAAAATTAATTATCTTCAAAATCTCAATTATACAACATTAACGCAACAAATTTTCACCACGACTACTTTACTACAACTAGAAACTTCCTCAGAATCACATTGAGTTCCTCCATTATCAACATTGATCATCAGCAAACTCTTTGGCCGCAAACATGCCTGCCCATATACTACAGTATCCTACAACTACAAAACTGCAAACTTCCTCAAATATCCTTTGAAGTCCCCGACATTTTATTATTTCAATTTAAAACTCTTCAACATTGTTTATGATTTAAATATGTCTACTACTACGTATCCACTTCTACAGAAGGTTGGTTGACTATAACCACTGTACTTCACACCCATCAAGACATTTTAATCGGAGAAAACTTTATTTCAAAAGCAGCCTTTAGTTAATAATCGAAAAGCCCTTTCGAATACTCGATTTTTATTTCTAAACCTTGATTTCAAAATTGCAATATTACACTTGAAAATTACTCAGCAATCAAAAAAAACATGGCTGTTACTACAAAACAACATTGACTACTACTACTACCGCAAAACGAAAAACTTCATTAAGATCCTTTGATTTCGCAAAGATTACAACAAAATCATCAACAAATTCTCAGCATATTCCACTTAAACAACAGATTTACCACAGAACTACAACTTCTAAAATTCTCTATCAAGACGGTTAAACCCCGGTTAATTTTTAATTTCCGTATTCAACAAGCAAATTTATTTATTTTCTCCTCCATTTTTCATATCCGAATTGCAACATTTCAATAAAAAAAAAAAACAAAACATGACGTACTTTACTACTGCTGCAAAACTACAATCTTCATTGCGATCCTTTGTTTTTACGAAAAATACAACATGTTCATCAACAAATTCTCAGCATACTGCAGCTACTGAACTATTACTTCTACAAGAACTACAACTTCAAGGAGTCTCTGTCAAGACATCAATCTCAACCTATAAGAAGCTCTTACTATCCTTATTCCTAATTTTAGCTCTACAACAAGAACTTCAACTTCAAGGATTCTCTATCAAGATATCGATCTCAACCTATAAGAAGCTCTTACTGTCCTTAAACCTTATTCTAGCTCTGCAAAATTAGATTTTAAGACTTGTCGTCTCCATCAATTCCATGGCATCAACATTGTCTAGTGCTGCAAAACAACATTTCGTTCATCTGCAACTCCAAAACTAGAATATGTTTCACTCAAGACATCGATTTTCTCTAGACATCAAAACTACAATGAAACTACTCCAGCCCACACCAGCACTCACCAGCCCTGAAAGTATTTTATTTTTCTCACCCTTAATTTCAGAGCTACATGACTACAATTGAAAACTTTTCCTCGTCAATTCCATGACATCGACATGTCTACTAATGCAGGTAAACATCAACAGAAACTACATACCTAGAAACTTTCTCTCAAGACCCCTCCATACTTTTTCAATGTTCAGCATACTTTAACAACTACACAACTTCTGAGGATCGCTATCAAGACATCTTAGCTACAAATAAGGATATCGTTTTTTTTTTACTTTCCTCGCCCTTCAATTTAGAACATCATCAAAGTTACAATAAAAGACTTCAGCAATGAAACCAACAACGTAGTCTATTACTACAAAACAACATTTCGCAATTTCTGGGGATAGCTATCAAGAATTCTTAATTACAAATATGTATGTCGTTTTTTACTTTCTTCGCCCTTCAATTTAGAACTTCAAAGCTACAATAAAAGACTTCAGCAATGAAATCAACAACGTAGGCTACGAGTATTACTACGAAACAGCATTTCACAATTTTTGGGGATCGCTATCAAGAATTCTTAACTGCAAATAAGTATATCGTTTTTTTACTTTTCTCACCCTTCAATTTAGAACTTCAAAGCTACAATAAAAGACTAGCAATGAAATCAACAACGTAGACTATTAACACAACAACATTTCGTTCAACTGCAAAACTAGAAACTCCCACACAAGCCCCTCGATTTTTCTCTAAATACAACAGGTTTATTACAACCACAGAACTACAATTTCGTGGAATCTTTGTCAAGACATCTAAACTACAAGAAGATGACTCAAATCCCAACCTATAAAAGATCTTGCAATTTTTGTATCTTAGTTTTTACTTTTCTCACACTTTATTTCAGATTACAACTGCAAAACTACATTTCGTTCAAGTACAACTGCAGAACTAGAAACTTCCGCTTAAGTCCCCGCATTTTGTCAAACTTATTCTGCATACTCTATCTTTTCAACAGGGTTTACGACAAATTCAAGCAATCCTATCAAGACATCTTTACTACAAAAAGACAACTCCAATCAGCTACTTTAAGAAACCCTGCGAGTATCTTCTTTTTTTTTCTTTCCTCAACCTCAATTTTAGACCTGCAAAACTACGTCTCTTCGGCTTTTCTCCCAATGTACAGGTTAATTTCATCCACAGAACTATACATCGGAAACGAAGACCTTGTAGATATCTCTTTTTTTACTTTTCTCGCATTTGTTTTTAGCAACGTTTCGCCTTCAATTCCACAACTTCAACATGTTTAATGCCACAAAACAACATTTCCTGCAACTACAACTGCGAAACTAGAATCATTCTCTCTACCCCTTTTGATTTTCTTGAACCTTTTCAGCATACTCCATCTTTTCAACAGGTATTTGCACTACAACTTTTGGATATCTCTGCCAAAACATCTAGTCCACAGAAAACTACAATCTCAACCTCGCTTTTAATTTGTTTCTCTTATTTAAATTATATCCTAAACCTTAACAATTTTTAACTTCTCCTTCTATAACGTTAAGGGCGACAATTTAACTTCCTAGCCTCCACATCACTCTACGACAACACAACTGCTCTGTTCCTAAAATATTTCTTGTAACACGAAAAGCGTGGACCAACCCACCTATACAATTTTGTATATATTCAATTAATATTGTTTGTTTTTACACCAATTTCAAATATTTATTTCCAGTTATAAATAATGAAGCGTAAAGTAATTTCGATTGTGTTATTGTTTTTGTCCTCATAACAATCTTTATATTTTATCTATATTTTGAACTCAAAATTATTAACCATTTCTTTGTCAGTAGTTCTTTTCTCTCAACTGTTTCCCATATTTGTTTGAGACATTATCCAGCGACGGTTGTCGAACAATGTCCAGCTTAAGCATATAGACCTAACATTAGCAGGCCTCTGGAGAAGTCTTTCTTAACATTTAGTTGTATTTTAGAGGCTTCCACTTGTATGAACGTCAATTTTTTAAATGTTATGCTAAAATAAAAAGTTTTCAAATTATTTAACTGTATGAGTACCATAAATACTTAATATCAAAAATTAACTATGATTAACCATGCATATATTTCAAATTCACATATCTAAAGATAATATATTTTCGTATAATATTATACATACTAAATATTATAAACTGCGTACGTTCACAGAATACTACATATATATACCATACCACCAACATTATTTCAAATAATATCGAATGCATTGTGTTTTATTATGAACGAAGATTTTATTTAACCTGAATTGCCACTGAGACACCACATATTCACACCACAAACTATTTTTTTTTTTTAATATTTAGTTTAAATTTATAGATTTTGTTTTTTAAGTTCAATTAAAAATCCAATATTTTCGCTCAAAATGTGGTTCATTGCCAAGCAATGCTACAACAAAATTTGTATATTTTCATTGAAATTCTTGAAAAATTCCTCACTCGCCTTGAAAATCTAAACATAAAATAAAAAATAATACGAAAGCAGGGAAATCGAAACTAGGGGAAAGAAGAGGGTTGTCAAAAAATTAAAAATCTACAAAATTTCAACAAAGCGAAACAAACATATTTTTTAAAAATGAAAATACGAGTACTTAAAATTTATCCAAATTAAAAAATCAAACCTAAGGATCAAATCACAGTATATAAAAATATTTTAATATTAAAGAATAATATCACTAAACTAGAGAATAATTCCGCCGCAATGATAAACGATTTTGAAGATCAAAAATTTACGTAACTAAAAAGAATGACCGTAATCGAAAAACGAAATCTTATATTTTTTGAAAATTAGGTAGATCAATATAAATGATTTGGCGGCAGCGAAAATTCGATTTACAGCAAACTAAATGAATTTAAAAAAATGTAGTCAATGCAAGAATAGAATCCAAATAATATATTTAGTCCGGATACAATTAAAAAGTAACGATGAATAAAAAATAATAACATAAGAAAAAATAATTAAACTAATTTGGAAAACAGCGGATCTGTCTTAATTCGAAAGTAAAAATTAAAATATTAAAAAAAATTAAATATAAAACAATAATTATAAAAAAAAGCATAAATAGGGGAAAATAGAAAATATGGCAGAGGTAGAAAACACTTTTGACCAACAAATAGAAATGATTTCAATTACAGAAATTAAATTTAGCCGATGTTACGTAGCATCTGGACAAAATAATATATATGTTTTGAAATAAAAACGTACCAAAAATCAAGGAAAATAATTTGTTTATCAAAATTAATATTAAATAATGCGACCTACATCGAGTAGTATTGGAAATTTGAAACCAAGAAGATTTTAAAGAACAAATGAATTCAGTTTTTAACAGGTGAACAAACAACAGAGTTCCTTTTTATTAACACCCTTGGGGGTTGATCGAAATATTGGAATCCATCAAATTTCATAACATGGAGTTTTAACCTCAAGTCAAGAAATAATTTCTAACGATTTTTCACAATTCCGTGTGCCAAATATAATATTTTGGCTATACTTTTATTTTAAATTTGAAAAATCTATCTGCGACCTTCACAACATCCTATGCCCAATTTTTCCGTTGTTCCCTAAATATATACTACCTCTAATACGATTTTATTTAGCTATAGCCTCGTTTTGTTGTTAGACCCTTCTTTGGTGTTTTCGAACTTTGTAACAACAACTACAAGCACCTCTTGAGAATTTCGTAATATGCAATTTCAAAATGTTTATAACCGTACAAGTATTTGTACTTACACCACATATAGTGTAGTCTTACTTCAATAATCTGGCTGAATACTAATATGAAGGTGGTACAAATAGATACGCTGATTTTAAGATCGTTTTTTTTTTTTTTTTGTAAAGTTCCTAACCGATCTAATAATACAATATGAAAATTATCCCTTAATTCGATTATGTATAAATTTGTAAATTTTAATTGCGAAAAGCTAGAGCGGCGTGACTTTTGCACTGACCCACTATTTTTTGTATTCATAACACTATTGCATAAAAAATAATCAGTCAGTGTGTTTAGTTAGAGCTTAAACTTCTCGTTTTGTATTAGAACTGCAAGCATCAAGTATCGTACGTTGAATATCCTCCCCCTCCACATTCGTTCGATGTCTTCTTCTTTTCTTCACAGCTCAATATGTATTTAGTTGAATATTGAATACCGAATTTTGATACGTTAATAATTTGATTATACAAAAATAATGCATTTTTATTTAGTCTTTTCGCCGCTGACACAAGTTACTGAATTGTTGTTAATTTCTTTACGTTGTATTTTTACGATTTTTGAAAATATGTTTTCTTTTTTATTTTGTTTAGAATGAAATGTGGTGTGTGGTCTCTGTTTCTTGTTAATATTTAATTTGTATTGTATTCAAATACTACTACCAAGCCGAATATTTCTCTCATTCGAACAAACTCTAATCGAAACAAACTGAAAAAAACTTTACGTTGAAAGTGTTTGATTTAATCAAAATATATTTAAATATGGGATTTGTTCGTTTTTAATGGTTGTTTATATTGTTTTTATATTTTCACCTTTTTTTTGTTAAGCTTTTAGTTATGGTGGAGGCTTAACAAATGATGTTTCTACAATGGCTTTGTTTTGTGTAAATTTACATTTTATGAATTCATCTATGTTTATGCTCAAATATAACATTTATTTGTTTCAAACTTTTCTTCTACTGAATTTTTTTAAAGCCACGATATTTATTTCCTCTAAGTAATCATCCAGTTCTAATGCGTTAGCCTGAAACTCGAACTGTGAGTATTGTATAATAATTTTTAAATACACCGGTAGATCAGCGAATTTTCTAAACTAACTTTGTGTAAAAGAAATAACCACAACAGGACTTTTTTGAACAGAAAAATAATTGTATACAATTCCATACCTCGATGTATATTTTCTTTATAAAATAATATTGAAACCAAATGATTTTTATGAAAAAAAATTTAAATTAACGAAGCCGTCAGTATCCTGATTATTGATCATGGGCTTCGAATCAGTATAAGCGTATAATTCGTTGTATATACTCGTAGAAAATCCTCACTGGCATTTGTAATACAAATTCCCAATCGGAATCAATTTACAATTTCGTATAACCCTAACATTAAACAAAACTGTCCATTTCTTCATCTCTGACTTTGTCCTTATTTGTTGTTGCCAGTATTTAATTGATGTTAGAAATACTTAATATATTGTAAAATGGATGTAAACATCCGAGTCTCTTTATAATTAACAAGCAACATTTATATTAAATATGTGTTATTGAAACTTTGTCTTACTGTCTCAATAAAAAAAATCTCAATACCGTGCTATGCTTCAGTTTTGTAAAATTAAACTCCTGCACCTTCTAACAATTTAGAAAAATGCAATTTCAATATGCATATGCACACGAAAGTTTTTGTTATACCCATTTCATATGTATCTACAACACCTACTCGTACCGCAAAAGTCCTAATCTAAGAAAAATCAAAACTTGTAAAATCTTTATGATTTTAAAATATCAAAATATGAATCCTGTTCTCATCATTAAGGTTTAACTACATCAATGAGGGTTAAAGATCTTGTAAATATTACCAATTAAAATCTAAATTAATACCGAACAGTTAAACTGTTTAAATAATTAAATAAAAAAGTTCCTTGTGGGGGCAATTAAAGATGTTATCCTAGAGTCTTAAAGGCACTGATTTCGATTCCCTACCAGAATCATTGTCTGTCAGTGTTTTATATCTTTAAACCTTAGAAAATAGAAAATAATTTTACTTTGTACTACATTTTGTCCTGATAAAACATATTCCGCATCTGTTTAATGGGATGTTAACTTCTTCAATTAGAAATTCTGTTTTATATCAAACAAGTCACAGAAAATGAAATGACATTTTTAAGCCTGCCCTCTGTGTCCTAAGGAAGAAACTGTCTTAATCAATCCGTAAAAATCGTTTTAAATCGTAATTATTTTTAATTGAAAAAGGAAAAGCATACTCAAATTAATAAGATATAAAATTAACTTTTATATGCGAATATATGTCGATCTCAAGTTCTAAATTTCGTCCCTGATTTTGAATCCCCTTCGAAAACCTGAATAACTCGTTGTATTTATAATTATAAGAATTTAGAGATCCAAAACATATTTCAAATACACTTTTTTAAGTCGGCGCTTCTTCTTAAGAAGACTTTTTTTGTCTATCCATAGAATTTAATTTTAGTTATCGACAAAATAAACAAGTTCAGCTTAATTGTCATACTTTGAAAAAAATCATACTCGAGGTAAAGCTTGGTTTGGAGGTTTCTTTGCCATCTTATTAAGAGATAATTTTATTTCTTTAACAATTGCAATAAATATCTGAAATAATTGTTAATAAAATGAAAAGCGCCATTATGTCTAATTAAAAATATCGAAAACTACAAATGTATCTGAATACTACTTCGATTACAATACATGTCTTAACATGCCCATACATATGGCATATATTTTGTCTTAAGACGAATTCGTTGTTTATTCCCCAACTTCGTTTAATCGAAAAAAAAATATAAACATTATCTCATTAAGTAGACTAGCGTCTGTGTCATAAATATCTGAAATAATGAAACTAATTGTTTAAGGCCAAAATGTATCTTCTACCCTTTCAGAACCTATCATATTCCTTTCATATGTAAGAATTGAAGTAACAAATCTAAAGTTCAAATGGAAATATAATTTTAAAGTCCTTTTATTTTTCCATAGGAAACAAAAAGTAGACCAATACATCTTATTTATAAAATCGTTTATAAAACCATAATTGCCCTTAATGAAATAGTAAATTTAGTCTTTGACTTCTTAAAGCTTCCAATAAGAAAATTTTTAAAGGCATTTTAAAACTATTTATTGTCCAAAAAATTAGATTAGGGTTAAGAAACTAAAAATTGCGTTAAAAATAACTGCGTTGAATAAGTTAAATAATTAAAATTACTTCTCCGTGCTTAACTTTGTCCTATATCAATCAATGATAATGAGAAAAAAATTCAATACAAACGCTTTAAAACGATGTTACAATTAAATACAAACATAATGTCCACAGAAAACAAATGTTCGTCTAATAATAAAACTCAATTAACTACATTCAGATCCACGAAAAAACACTATCTAAATGGATGTGTATTACTTAACTCAACCTAATTTCATGGGAAATTTTAACGATAAAAACTGTGGGTTCTCAAATAAAATATCGACATCTTAGGTAGGAAGCCATATCTTAGATACAGTTTACTGCGTAGTCAGGACATCCTCCACTAAAAAATTGCTCAATCATCGATTTTGTCAAAAATTATTTCAAAGAGATTATAAAAAATGTTTTATATTATTTCATTATTAAACAAAATTCTTTTATACAATGAATTTTGATAAATTTAAAACTTTACCTTAACCTCAAACTAAAAATATAATGTTAAGCGACGTCCTCGACATATGAGTCATCTTGGGCATCCGTATCTTCTTCGTTTTATTATTTTTCAACTCTGAAAAGAAAATCAACTATATCTACCTCTTTGCTACACAAAATGTTTTAAATCCCACTCATCCGAACTACTTATCCGGTTTTATTTTTTTTATTGTCTGGAAGGAGGAGTGCTCTGTTTTTAGATCTTTTTAGGAGTCGCCTTATTTTTTTTTTTTGAATTCAAGCCCCAACAGAATCTTATAACTCTAAAAATTTTTTTTTCAACTTTATATTTTTTCCAATTGCAATATTACTCTGAATTGTACATTAAATATTTTAAATATATTTTTTAATTATAATACCATAGGCAATAATATCAATGTTTACAAAATAATAATATAAAATTAAATATAATTTATTTAAATATCCATAATACGATTTATATCCAAAATTGGTCCTAAAAACGACAATTCGTTGTAATTCTAAAACTCATTTTGCATTTTAACTTCTCTGAAGTTTTCAAACGGGTGTCGGACAAAAAAGAGAGACTAGTCTCTAAATCGCTTCTCCGCCATAGTCCGGACTATGGTGTGTACGCAAAGTCCTTACGTTATAAGGACGAGCCCCCTCGGTCGGTTGGGGCGGGTAAGTGTGTGGCGGGGTCGTTCGGCCGGCAACAAAATGTTGCATTTAAGTATTTTTTTTGACAATGCGCGGAAATGTAATTCATAAATCTACAATACAAAACGTATGTCCCATTTTACTTTGCACTTAAATTTGGTTATAAAAAGGTTTTAAAAGTAAATATAAAATATAAGTTTTAATAACTCGGGGCTTTAATTTTTATTTATAAAATAGTTGAGTAGACATTTTTCTTGGCAAATTATGACGATGCACAGTCGCCGTTACTAACTGAGCACGCACAATACACACACAATTATTATCATTTTTAACTATTAATAAAATCGCATTATTATTTTTAACCTATAATAAAATCCCTTAACTTTTTTTTTAAAATATATTCCATAAGCATTTTCAGCGTTAACAACACTTATACGCGCATTAGAGCGCACCTAAAAAAAGTTCGCGTACACCTTCGAATATAAAGTATTTTCGGAAGGTAGCTTTTGTACCGAACATAGGGGTCGCTCTTTAAAGATGTCCTTTTATCTTCTGCATTTACGGTCGGATCTTAAGATGCTAAAGTTCTATCGCTGTCTGTCTTTTTTCAGCGTTAAAAGTTGTTTACCTCAAGTCTCTTTTCTAGTACCATATCTCAGTTGCTACTACCCTAATGGTTCACTTAAATGTAAGAAATTTAAGCTCGCACAAAAGCATTAAACTCTTGCTGGAAGTATGTCGATAATTCCAACAAAACAATTTTTAAACGTTTTTGTTTATTTTTCCAATCGAAGGGGGGATGTCGTTTTATGTTGTGCGTTGTATCATCGCTGTTTACAGTCGGAAATGTGATGTATCGATGTGTTTATCTCGAAATGGCCAGTTTTAACGGCCACCTCAAGAACCCCTTTCTGATTCTTACCAAAAATATAGTACAGAGTCTGCATTTATTCTGCACAAAGTCCAACGATCCAAGCAAGAGAAGATCTGTAGAAATATTAACTAGAATCTTATCGATTTCTTCTGTTTCACTCAATGGTATCACAATTCTCTAAGATTACTTTGAGGGAGAATATTTTATAATCTTGAAAACTAGAGGCCTAAAAAATATAGTCTTACTGCCTTATTCATAAAAACTTACAATAGGATTAAAGACATTTTTATAATATGGAAATTTTGTAGTCTATACCTTTCGTAAATTTGTATGAATATGGCCCTAATTCTAAATATTTCGAAAACTAAAAAGCATGATTTTCTACGGCAGCATGAAGAAGTCTTATTAGAAATATTCGCTATATCGTTCGAAAAATAGCTCAACAAGTTTTTAATAAACATTTAATAGTTTTGGGGTGAAGAGATGTTCGCTCCCGGCTTAAAATAATAAATATTTCAAATTTTAAACGTTTACTTTATATAAAGCAATTTATACTTCTATGTATCCAACTAACATTGAAATACATTTAGTTACAAATCTATCTTTATCCTTATTCCTCCTCACAAGAATATTTTTTCCATTCTACACGAGCGTTTTCGTTTGAAGTATGTGCTCGTACATACATAAGTAAGTAGTGATACATAAATATTTCATTTATTGCAACAGTAATTTCATTTATATGTATATATCATAATTCGCAACATATGTGACCCGGTCTACGAAAAGGGACCTTCGGTGTAAAAACAAGTTTTCGAGAAAACAGCTGTTAAAGATAAACAAGTCATGTGAAATGAGTGTAGATGAAGAGGTTAGTTTCGTTCTTTGACAAACTTCTTTACGAGTTGGAAACTTCTGCTTTGCGCCATTAGAAAGAGCACACTTTAGTCTATCCGAATCGCCAAAAAAGTGAAAAATGATATTTTCACACCGAAGGTCCCTTTTCGTAGACCGGGTCACATATGTTTATTTATTTTAAATATATGTATATATATGTTCAATACACATATAAAGGGTGTCCCAAGAAGAACGCAATTTTTAAATCTGGCAACATTCGAAGTGTCATTGTTTGACATTTGAACAATTGTTATTGTTTGTTAGTAGAAGCTACGAGGTTAGTTAAAATGGAGCGCTACACGAAAGGGAGTTCGTTAATTGGGTATTGGAGAGACAACATGAAAATGCTGATTTTGCCGATAAAATCATCTTCAGTGACGAGGCCCATTTTCATCTTGATGGCTTCGTCAATAGGCAGAATTGTCGCATTTGGGGTGCGGAAAATCCTCGAGTGATTCACGAGAAGCAAATGCATCCTCAACGTGTCACTGTGTGGTGTGGTTTTTGGGCTGGAGGAATCATTGGACCTTTTTTTATGAAAATGAGGCAGGTCAAGCGCAAACAGTCAATGGTGTTTGGTATCGTGAAATGATAACCAGTTTTTTCTTGCCTAGAATTGAAGAAATGAATGTGGAGGACATGTGGTTCCAACAAGACGGCGCCACATGTCATACAGCCAGAGAAACAATTCAATTGCTGCATCAGTCAGTTAAAAATTGCGCTCTTCTTAGGACACCCTTTATAATCTATTGTCTTGATTTCTCCTTTTCTTAATATTACATTATATATACATACATATATTATATATATTATTATTAATCCATATATCCAATATTTTTCTTTTCACTTTTTATTCTAGGATGAAGTCTATCATACACTTATCATATACATATACATTTTTTTTATAATATTTTATTTTCTTGTTTTCATCTCTATGGTGGCTTTTAAACGGTCATATGTAAAAATTATGGAATAATACTATATATAAAAAATATATATAATACATAACATAAAATACATATTTTAAACATTATTTTAAATCAAAAAAAAAACATTAAAAAAGAACTCTATACAATAAACAATTTTATTTAATATCAATAATTAAAAGTTTGTGTGTTTTTATTTCTATAAGTTTCTCAATTGCATCAGTAAGTTATACAAGACAAATTATGTATTAATATTTATTATTCAACATTTGGCAAATACAATGTAGGGGGACAGATGGACCGTCATCTGTGGACATAGGAAAATCGGCTCGAAATCCTTATTGATTTAATGACCACTAAAACACGTTTTATGAAACGGAAAACGAGGTGTGTAGACCAAAGGAAAAAATTGTCTGTAAATCACTAGAATTCATTCATTGATATTTAAATTACATTACAAATATTTTCAATTTTAATACTAAAAAAAACTCAAACAAACCCCTCAAATGTACGATACTGACTTCGGTTAAAACCTCACGCACTACACGTAGAAAAAAAGTATGATTGGGATAACAATATCCAACGAGCATCATAGTATTGCTGGGTACATGGTTGTGGTACAACAATATTATGATTTTCACAACAATAGTATGATTCATATATAACCGTGCTAAGCACCTCACAGCCTCACAACAGTATTATGATTCACACAACCATATTATGATCAACATAACCATAGTATGATTCACACTCAACCATCTCGACAATCATTTTATGATCATCACAACCATAGTATGTATCACGTACAGCCATAGTATGATTCACGCGCAACCATGTTATGATCCCTACAACCATAGTATGATCACACAATTATACTATGATCCCCAAAATTATTAGAAATGGGTTAAGTTGTCAATTTGAATTATGAAAATTATTTAAAAACAAAATTCAAAATAAAAGGAATGTTTTTATTAACAATATTTCAGTTAAACAAAGTCAAAGCGGTTTGTTTGAAATATATAATTTTTCCATAAAAATATTACTATTTTAAAAAGCATATTCGAAATAAAGAAAACTTAAATCATACAGTTTAAATGCCGTGATCATATTATTGTTGACATAAAAACCCAAAAAAAAGTACTTTTGTCGCACCAAACATTTATATTGCTGCTACAACCATATTTTCATCTTTAAATTTGGCAATAATTCTTAATAATAATAATATTAATATAGCGACAATCAAACTATTGTCAAAATTAAATTCAATAAGCAATACATGGTTGCGACGAACATACCTTTATTGCGGAGAACTTATTATAGCCTAAACCATATAGTAACCATATTTTTTATCTGCGTGTATAGGGTCAAAACGACCGCCATCTGCGAACATAGTTAAATCAGCTCGAAATTTATATTGATTTAATGAATAAAAGTATGTTGACGAAGGAAAAGGGGTTTCTGTAAATCACACAAATTCATTTATTAAGACATTTAAAATACATTTTAATTTATTTTCAATTTGAATATTAAAAAACAACTCAATTCGTGTTACAAATGAACGACCTTAATTTCGAGAAAACAGGGAATAAGTTACAAAACGACAAGTAAAACAAATTTTGCACTTCTTATTAAAAGGCATCCCTTAGTTCTTTTAAGAACTCCACTGGACTTAAATCAAAAACTAGTGGTGACCATTCTACAACTACGTAATTTGTATTTTTACTAAAAACTATTTCCTTGCCGAGTGTATGGGTGCAAATACACGAAATACAAAATTATTTCATAATTTGTTTCAGCAAATTCTTTTAAACCTTTGTCTAATTATTTTATACGTCAATTGAAGCAAATCGAAGAAGGTTCCCTATTCACTAATGCAACCCCCCGTCATAAGAGAGACCAACCTTTAAAATTTTGAGCCACTAATTTTCGGTTCTTCGGCCTTGCCAATAACTTTAGAACCCATTACGGCCATCCAGGATAAACGTTTTCTGCCTATTAATATTTACAGTTTTCGGCAAAGGCTGATCTTGCTTTCTAGTGACATTTATGTGCTTTCTATTGACATTATAAGGTTTAAAATCTTTGTTTTTGTTTAACTTTTAAATCTCCATTTTAAATTTGATCTGGCCGTTATGTTCAAACCGAATTCTGTTTTTTTTTGCTTAGAGCTGAAGTTATATTTTGTTACTGCAGGGCGTTTAAAGGGGTTTTTATATCTCCCAATACAATTGTTCGTCTGCCAGATCACTTAATAAATCGAGACAATTTTGGATCCGCTAAATAATTTAAAAATGCCTTCGATCCTTTAAATCTTTGTAATTATCCTTATTAAAAGTCTAGAATACCCGATAGACATTTTTAGACCATTTTAATTGAGTTTCATAAGTCACTTTCAACTAATCGATTTTTTTACTTTTAAACAAAAGCGTTGTTAAATTAAACTTAATATTATAGGAAATAACCATCAACTATTATTTTAAGAATAAAAGACCTTTCAAACTCGTAATTTTAAATTTGATCTCTTTACCATATATTTATTTCATATAAAAACAGTAACTCTAAAATTGAATTTTAATTAAAAACTAAATATTTAATATAATTCGATGCAAGCTTAGTTAAAAAAGTGGTACTGATCTGGGAATGAATCCCCCATTATTGGAATACTGCTTGATATTACCCTGTACCATATAAATATTTCCATGTCTGTATTAGCCGTGTTCGATTGGGCTGCATATTTATTAGTTATTCATTGTTTTGATTTATTTTAAATGCGACTATTTAGCTCAGCTTTTAACATACATACGTAAATTACGGCCAAAGACAAGTAAGAACCACTTTAATCATATAAAAATAGTCAGACACAAAACATGTTCTTACATCGTTACGAAAGCAGGGAGTGTCTGTAAGACAGTTGTTACAGAAACTTCTCATGAAGTTATAGAAACATTTTTTATTGACTTAAGAGAATTCAAAAAGTAAAGCAAAAAAACTTCTTATCGTTGTGGTTCCCAATGGTGTCGGGGTTAATTTTTGAACTAATCAAAAAAAAAGCAAAATTCAAAATACTTTTGCTCTCATTTGCCTTTTTGTTTGTAAACAAACTTTTTTCGGCCATTGTTTCCACATTATTCTCAATTTTGTTTAATGCGTCAGATTATCCTACCAGCTAGCTGAGATAGTAAGCCAACGCGAACATGACTAAGCAGCCTGATAACGGCCGTCAAAATATGACTAGTGTATTTTTAGACAAAATTAAAACTAGGCATAATTCGACTACAACTGTGATCATGGCCAATGTTTAACTATATTTTTCGCAATAAATAAATTTTCTTTAAACAAGTAGGATATTTAAGGTTGCTCCAACTCTGTATATTACTCGTATTAATAGTCGTGTTTTTTTTTGTAAATAAAATCTAAATATTTCGACATTTGTAAAATAAACATTGTGTTTTTATAGTTTTTCTTAGTTTTATCTTGTATGCCTATTTTGATGTTTTTTAATTTAATTTAATTTATTTACATTTTCCGTAATTAAGAAGCCTTTCGGCCGATAAAGCTAATTACAGTAAACTACAGCTTAGATAGCATTAATATAAAGAAACATTTTAAAGTATTAAAAAAATTCAAGTTTAATTAAAACGTTGGGGGTTTCTTCTAAATAGTTTTGATGTTATTTTAGTTTATAAAAAAATTTAAACAATGCAATTGGCAATTAGAAAAAGCTGTCAATAATTTAGGCGATGTAGATTGTGAAAAAATATGCTTTTAAAGAGTTATAGAGCAACACACTTACTTACAGTTTACAAGAGGTGTTGAAGGTGGATATAAAATGCAAATGGGTTTTAAATGTCGATGCATATACAAATGTTGGTTTTGCGTTAATTGAATATAAGGCTGGCTCACTATAATTTTTAATGGCTCTAGAGCCCTTTTTTTCTTTTCTCTGTTCTGCTCATTTTGGTGGTATAATTCTTTCTATAAGAATTGCTTTAAGATATTGTAGGCATGAGTTAGTTGCGTGATAAAATAAGTTTTAGCGCACACATCTAGAATTCGCAAAAAAACATTACTAAGTCAAAGTATTATTCCATGAAGTATGTTGCTAGTTTTTTTTTATTAAATCAATATTTCACAATGTTCTTTTAGGCCTGGCGTTGGTATCTAATTAATTGTTTAATTTTTTAATAAGGTATAATTAGTTTATATAAAACTAAAATAAAATATGTTTTTAATAGGCGCCGTTGTTCTTCGAGAAAATAATTGGCTTATGCAGGCTTTGAAATTAATTAGATCCAAAACCATTCAACTTTAATATAAAACCTAAATCCTTTGCGATATACTACGTAGTTTTGGATGTTAATAAATAGCATTGTTCGAATGCAGGGGGAATCTCTTTTAAATACTGGATATACTATCTTTAATATATTATAGCAGCAATTCCCTAGATCAGCATAACCATTATGAAGAGAATTTAAAAGTATCTGTAACGATTATTCCAAATAAAAAAAATGAAGTCCTGTGAAGCTCAATACTCAACTTCCGGAGCAAACCATGTGATGGTTTGCTTTACACATTTCCCGATGAAATAAATAAATAAATGCCCATTTAATTTACACACGAAAACTACGTACAGTCCAAGAATACTAAGTAAAGTGTTTTAATTTTTGTCTCATAATTTCGAAAAACAATGCATGTCCTGGCTGGTATTGAACAATATGAAAAAAATTGCTCTTACTTCTAACTTAAATCGATAACATTTAACAGGCTGCATACCATACTTAACCAAAAACCCCGCACCTCTAGGCGCATTGTAATCGTCCACACTTCAAGGGTGGGGTTTTCAAAATTTAAATATAAACAAAATAAACTGGACTATTTTCAATGATACTTGCCCTGTGGGTATCACATAAATTTAAACCTCACCCGCCAAATACTTTAAAAAAGAGATCGAAATTTGTTTCAAACTACGGCCAGCAAATAGCTGAAAATCAGAACTGGCAACTAATAACAACTCTGGACAACACAAATCCGGAAGCAGTATTTATCTTGCATGACGTCGAAATAAAACCCATTATTGGAGACATTTGGAACGTTTTCTTCACATCCGCAGAAAAGGTCCCAGAACCAACGGGATGAAGTACATTAGAAGGACATTCCCAGCCTTCAGTCGGACGATTTAATAACCCCCTCCGCCTGTGGGCCTTGGTCTGAATGCTGGCATTAAATCCAATATAGATGCAAATGAATATAAGGTAATCAGAAAAGTCGTATAGATTAAACTGAAAAGATTTTAATTTGTTTATCTTAATTTGATTTCAGATTTCTGGATTTTGAGGAACAATTCATGAATACAGTTCAATTAAATAATTAATCAAAGTGTAATTTAAACAATAATTTAATCAAGTACATAGGTAGAGAAAATATATAAAAAATGTATATACCGCAATAATAGGCATGTTTTATTTAACAAATGAAAAATCCCTTTAAAACCCACAAGAAGATATTTTCTGATTGTTACGAAACAATTTAAATCATATTTACTTTCTGAAAATATATAAGAGGTACGAAATAAGTAAATGTATTTTATTTTTCATTTTGCACTAATTTTGTTTTATTTTTAAGATTATTATAATGATGGAAAAACAAACAACAGAATAAAACTTATTAAATAAAAATTACCATATAATTCTAAAGGTCTACTCGTAGTGTGTTTTTATTGGTGGTAAAAGGGTAGCTTATGGAAAGTAATACGTTAAGACTCTGGTCTCCTATAACAGATAACCAGGTATGTGATGAAAACCGATCGATTTAAATCGATATCGATTAGCTGCTAAAATTTTAGATAAATAGTTTTATGTTTATAAATAAATTTAATTTTTATGTAGTCAATCAATGCCATATTTAAAAAATATTCGTTTGAAACCTCAACGATTCGATCGTTTCCTCACTTACCGCTTTCAAATCTGCTCCATAATATTTTTGACCGGTAGAGCTTTTAACGTAATTTTTTCAACAATTTGAAGAAAAAATTAGTGAAAAAACTTGGATATTTAAATAGGCACTGAAAAAAAGGGGAATTATTTTCCTCGCATTTTTTTTCTTCACAAAGGTATCGTCAAAAATGTGGAGCAATATGTACATAACTACTGTTACTTATCTAGAAACGTAAAGGAATCGACAGGTCTTATGCAGAAGGTTGTGGAAATGTCGCACAGTGGTTGAAAAAAATATTTTGGATATAAGTCTTTAATTTTTGTTGTCTTTGTCGTAGATCCACGAAATGTCATACAGCTATAGGCAAGGTGCATCTGAGTTTACAGGAATAGGTTAATTGTAGCGCGGCGCCGAATTTGGCAACCTTGGATTTGACGAACACATAGTATATTTTATTTTCCAACCACTGCGTCATGATACAGGGTGTCCGCCGGGAAGGTATAGTACTACAGAGTGTCAGTCCGGAAGGTATACTACTTTGTGTGTTTACAATTTTAAATTAATGGAAGAGAATGGATCTCATGAATAAATGTTTTATTTAATGTCGGCAAGTATGTGCTCGTATGGAATACAATATCAGATAAAAGTCCGCCTCTGTTAGCCTCACAACTGCGAGACCTTTTGAGCACATTTTTCATTACATTCAGCACGGCGTCGAATTAAGGTTGATGGATTGTTTTAAACGCTTTCTTGAGCAGCAGTAATGTTTTTAGCAGTACGTTGTGGTCCATGCTTGGGCCTATCTGATTCAGACCCTCTTTCTTCGAAATCAATCACTACGAGGGCGTCCGCAAAAGTAACTGGCCTAACATAAAAAGAACCGTTTTTTGGAATTATTATTATTTATTTTTCAACATAATCTCCTTCCAACTCAATACACTTCATCAAACGTTTTTCAAGTTTTTCAATTCCATCCGAAAAATAAGATTTTTCAAGACCTTCAAAATATGCCTCAGTTTCAGCAATAACCTCGCTATTGGACGAAAATTTTTTGCCACCGAGAATTTTTTTTAAATTTGGAAACAAGAAATAATTAGAAGGAGCAATTTCAAATCGTAATTCGGCCAGTTTTTGTTGAGTTAAAAATGCAGTGTGTGAAGGAGCATTATCTTGATGAAGAAGAACTTTTTTTCTTCTAAATGCGGTCGTTTTATCTTGATTTCTTCACTCAACAGATCCAATAATGCACAATAATATTCACTATTTATAGTTTTTACTTTCTCAAGATAATCAATAAACCCCTTGCATCCCAAAATACTGTGGCCAATACTTTTCCCGCCTTCTTGAGACCACTTTTACTAGCTTCTATCCATTGTTTTGACTGTTCTTTGCATTCTGGGTTGAAGTGATGGATCCATGTTTCATCAACAGTTATGAATCGGCGCAAGAACTCTATTGGATTACGCTTATAAATCGCTAAAAGCTCCTCGGAATTGGTCCAACGGACGATTTTTTGGGGCAAAGTCAACAAATGCGGCACATATCTTGCGGATAGATTTTTCATGAAAATACTCGAAACTTGTTTTTCGTATATTTTAACAGCAAGTTCTCTGAGCTTTATTCGTCTATCTTTAGTCACTTCATAAAATATTTTTCTAATGTTTTCAATAGTAGTAGCAGTTTTCGGTCTTCCAGAGCGTTGTTCACCTTCCGTACTTGAACGACCCATTTTTAATTGTTGAACCCAGGATTTCACGGTGGAGTATGATGGTGCATTATCACCATGAACAGAATCCAATTCATCTTTGATTAATTGTGGCGTATAACCTTTCATATAAAAGTGTTTAATTACCGCACGAAACTCTTTATTTTCCATTTTTCAAAAATTATAAAACTTTTTTACTTCAATCACCTGTAACAAAGAAAATAATCATTAAATATTTCGGAAATTTTGACAGATGGCTTATAAAAGATTGCTTTTAAAAAACAAAAAAAAAAGTTTCTAGTAAAACAGAAAATGTGCCAGGCCAGTTAGTTTTGCTGTCGCCCTCGTATACGATAAATAGTGTGTTTTGTTGGCACGTTGTTTCTCCCAAAAATTTCACGCGACTTTCTCATCGTCACAGTAATCGATGATTGATTTCGATAAAATGTTTAACGATTTGTTATTTTTCCACAATTAATTTGCCACGTCTTTACTTCACGACTGCCAAATATGAACTGTCTAGACTAATGTTTACCAAAATGCAGGCAAAACAAAGTAGTATACCTTCCCGGCGGACACCCTGTTGTAAAGGAAGCTATTTAACCTACAAAAGAAACTTGAAGAAGCTGCTGGCATACTCTTACGAGTATATAGAAAAACATCTCCAGCAGTTCTGTTTGACGGCAGTAACCAAGCTATTTTTGAGAAGGGGGAAATCCCCCATGTTTTTGGTTTATTAAATACTATAGTTTTGTAATTAAAATAATTTAAAAAATATTCGTGTATACTTACCCGTTTCCTATTTAATTATAATTGTTCAATTTATAGTCGAATTTTAGTGTCCATGTTTTGTTTTTCTTCATTTCTTTAAAGAAGTTTCGGCAGTTCGTTGTTTACTGCTCCCAATTGAGGAAATAAAAGTCTATTATTATGTTTACATTACACAATTATGCAAATTTATTATTTGTTATAATCATATTTACACAGGATTCATTAAAAACGAAATAAAAAAACGACATGTACTTAAAGAAATATTTACGATGAATAATGCGATGATGGCAAAAAAAAATAATATGCGGTTGATAACTCTCGTCGTCGTGAGGGTACTTACTTCGTTAAGTAGTGCTACTCGTTGTACAGTGTGGGAAATTCGTATAGGTTAAAGTGTGTGTCGATGGGAAAAATATTTTAAAAAATGTATAAAATTGTTTATCAAATTTGTTAAAGATTTACTGGAGGAGACTTTGCAATGACCAAAGTTTTTTGTCAGACGAATATACTTATATGTATGTTTTCATTTATTTTTTTCATACAACTTTATTTATTGCTGCACTGCGATATGCAATGCATGCAAAGGAAAACATCGGTAAAACAGGTTTTGGAATACTTCAGAGTGCTTCAGAATGTTTATATTACCTTCATGACAGGACGCATAGGAACTTTGAAGGGTAACCATGTGGCCCTACGGTCTCTTTAATCCTATTGATTGGTTTCTATGGACCAAACATTGTCCTATGTCTATGTTTACGAGCGGTCAGTGTAGGTTATATCAAATTTCACTGAATATTTGAAATCGATCTGAGCGCTATACGTAAATGCCTACTTTAAATAACCAATAAAACGAACAGGATTTTCGGTACTGATAACGAAACAACTTATACAAATTATAGTTTGCAGCAAAATAAGGAAACATATATTTTCAAAACCTAAGTATAGGGTCATCCATCTACAGGTATTTTTTCAGAACAAAAAATCAAGTGTGGGATCTTTATGGTAATTTGAAATGACATTTTCTGGATTATTTTGAAATAAATATGAATTGGAATATTTACAATTTTCTATCAAAGGTTTCGATTGTCAGTTCATAACTAGAAATTTGACAGAAATGGCGAAGTGATGCCAAATAAAAAAAAAACAACTTGAAAATGTGATTTTAGCTAAATCCGTATTTGGGCCGTGTACAGATCGAACTCTTTTAGTCAGTGGTCAAATTGGGTGAATAGATATTGGTATGGTAAATATAGTTTCTCTTTTTGCTGTGCGGATGCGATTACAGACACATACCAAAATAAATATGTATAAGTACATAAAATGCAAAAATTTGCAAAATACTTGGCGAGACTATTGGTAAATAGATAAATATTACACCTTTACCTAATTTTGACCATAATTCCGTGCCCACAAATGAATCTAACAATAATGTGGCAATGAAGTGTTTTTTACCTTTTGCCAAGATAAATGATTTCTTCTTGTTTTGCAAAACAATAACACAGATGTCATTATTTGATCCAATGCCAAAAGTAAGAGTAGTCCTGGTTATTCAAATATTTGACGCAAACTTCAAAATTTTGGAAAGTGATGAAATTTGTATGTCAAGCCAACCATTTTCGTATTCCGTATAAAAATTGTTTTATTTTTTTTATGTAAACTGCCTGTTGCATTCAACGTCTATTGAAGATTTTACTAACGCAAACATCAAAAATTTGGAAAGTGAAGAAATTGTGAATCAATTGCTGTTTAGAAACGATCATTCAATCAGCTGACGGTAGGTGTTGCTGTTTGTAAACTAAAGACAATGCTGGCGTTCCTTTTGTATGTCAAGCCAGTCGATTTTGTACGCCTTATAAAAATTCTTTAAATTTTTTTTTATAAAAACTGCCTGTTGCATGCAACGTCTACTGAAGATTTCAATAACGTCGAATCTAAACAGATTCCCAAAATTTACTCAAACTCTTGAGCATGAAACAAATAGTTTCTAGCAACTGAAATGTATGCTAATACAGGGGACTAGAATGCCGAAATTTAGTTAGCACTAAATACGATTGCAGATACTAAAATTATCTCCAGTGGGTAACTGCGAATGAGAAAATATTAAGCGTTGACATTATAAAAGTTGGCCGTTTTGGAATGATCTCAGCGTATCGCAATGGACAAAATAATTATTAGAGATAGATATTTTTATTTGAGAAACCTCAAATGTTTCTCCGGTATATCTGACTCAAATGTTTAGATAGTTTTACTTTAAAACATAAGCCGAGTTCGCTTAAGCTTAATAGCATTGTTACCTAGTTAGTTTGCTATCTGCTAAGTTTTCTTTTGTGTCCTTTGTTAAGAGTAGAGGTTCGTCTGTCAGGCAATAAAAAACTTGAAATGGTAATAAAATAATCAATGAATGCAATTAATTGCTTCTCTCGTTAAACTATCAGTCAGAGTTGATATATAGACTGGCTTTCCAAACGCATGTTGCTTTGTTGTAATACATTGTAGAGTGTTCGTTAATGCAACCCTGAAATGTTTTGACAATGTAGTTTGTTCCCTTTTGCAACACTGTTGTAGTTAATACGCAAGGAAAAGCAACAAAGGCATTCAAATAAAAGTAGATGCAAAGCGAATGCAACACATAACACAAGGGCGACGCAGGAAAATAAGCATGATATGAATGATACAATGCATTATGCCACGTATTAAAAAAGTACAATGTATCAACTCTGTTTTAATACTGTATTGATACATTGTAAATATAAGTTTAGGAAATCAGCCATATTTTTAAATTTCCCATCTCGTGCACATGAACCCGATATGAATTCGGCGATGCGTCCTTTTATTGTTTTATTTTGTTATTGTATACAAAACAATAAAAATTTGTTTTTTTTTATATAGCAGGGTGTGTCATGTAAGACTTTTTGTTGTGTGGTAACTCGTTTCTTTGGAGACAAAAAGCCAACTCGTTTGCTAACTGAGTAACTTCCATACTAACAAAAGAACACAGCTATAAAGAGGTTCAAACAATTTCTTAATGACAAAGGAGTAAATTAGTCGAAAACAATTTTCGCAGTGCGTCGACAAAATCTATTTTTGAAGTTATCTTACAGAAAGAGAGTTGGCCTGTTAGCTGAATTGGAATTTAGTCGAACGATTGCTATATATTTAAAAAATGTAAAAGAAGAAAACTTCGTCATTTGTTTTTTTTCAATTTGGGTTATGCTTTTTACCTCGGCAGTTTGTTCTTGAACATTGTTAGTCAACAAAATATTTCAGAAAATTATATTTTCAAACAAATTTCAATATGACAAACAGTTTGGCACACTGCTAGCAGTAAAGCATCCGTGAGATGAAACCTTTATTGCAAGGATAGGTCAGCAACCGCTACATTTGCTTTGTTTAATTTGACATATATCTTTTATTATTATTTTCGCCATGTAAATTGTGTTTTTTATATATTATTTTAGTTTTTCCCAATATTTCGACCGACTTCATCAATCATCTTCAGGGATGTGATTTAGAGCTAAGTAACACTGTCGTTTGTCCGTCTGACTTTCTGTTTGCAACAGATTTTTTCTCTTTTATAAAAGAAGGATAATATCACAATAGAACATTTTAAGAAGACCGAAGAAGAATTTATTTACTACCGATCAAATTTATTTCTCAAGCTGAATTTGACACCACCTCCACCTATACGAATTTCCCGCACTGTACTGAGTAATTTAGGACATTGGGGGGAAATGAAATTTTTTATAGTAAAATCACTTAACCTTAATTTATAGCAAAACCTTTTTGTTGAACTTATTTTCTAGAGTTTTTTTTAATGCCAAAAAAATGTGTGGAGTATCATTTTTCCTCAATTATCTTTTGTTTTTTTTGTTATGTTTTTCTTTTTTAGTAATAATAATAATTATGCATTCATAAGCGTTTTATTCGGTTTTATATATAATTTTCTTTCTCTTTTTTTTGTGTTTCTTTTATTTTCTGCTTCGTCGAGACCATAATTTGGGGGCATGTTTTTAGGGGGTTCTGTATAATGGGAGTGGGGTGTTTTTGTGTGTCTGTATCAAATAGTGTCCCGGATGTAGGGTGTGTGTATTGCATGAGGTATGATGTGGAGGTGAAGTGTGGGTATGTGTGAAAGAGAGTGTCTTGGAGTTTATATTTAAACAATTTCTAGATCTATATCACCTCTTAATTGCCTTAAACATTCTAAAAACATTTAAATGATTTTGTTTTTCTTCTGCCTTCTATCTTTTTATCTGCTCTTTTATAGAATTCTCTTTTTTAGAATTACTTCGTCTTTGTGGTTTATTTGAGTTTTTAGTTTTTTATGGTTTTCTTTTTCCGATTTCCTTTATAGTTTTGCTAAACTTGAGTTTGCATTTTATAATTTGTCTGCAGAGTTTTTTTTTCAGTTGTTCGGTTCTTCTGGTTGTTGGTTTTGTTGTAATTGAAAAATTGTTAATTTGTGTTTTTCGTTTGGAATTTGTTGTTTATTTTGTAGTTTAAAAAAATGATTATAATGATACCTTTTTGTTTAATATTTAATATTTAGTGCTACTTAATTAAGAGTTTTTTTTTAATTTTTATTATTATATATATATAATATGTAAATACATTTATTTATAATTAATTAAATTAAATATAGCTAATCTAAGTTCTTCATTATTCTCTTGTTCTTTTTGTCTTGTTACTTTTCAAGTTAATCTTTTTCCAAGTCAGTTAATTATAGTGTGTCTTTCTTTACTTTTCTATTCCATTTTTTATAATGTTTTCCATTTATTTAATTAATGTATTTTGTGAGATTTTTTTTCGTTTTTTTTGTTTATGAAACCAATGAATGCAACTTTTCTCTATGCAAAATATTTTCTGATTTTGTTTTGTGTTTTTAGATTGAATATTTTTTTTTCATTTATTTGTATGTTGTCTTTTTTTGTACATTTAATTATAAAAAGTTTTTCTTATGCTTTTTCCTCTACTTCTTCTATGTTTTCCTTTTGTTTTGAAAAGAAACGATTTTTTTAAACATAATTCATCGAATAATTTTTTTGTTTTTTATATTTAAATTTACACTCAAGACGAAATTTTGAAAATTTCTAGTGCAATTGCCTCTTTTGTTTCCGTTTTTTGTTTTTTTTTACTTTCAATTCAAACAAAGTGCCTTTTCTTAATTATTATTCAATATTTGTTGAAGTATAATGTTTTTTTGTAATAATATTTAATAATACTAAAACAAATGTATAAAAAATAGATATTTTTTGTTTTTTTAATTCAAAAGTAAAATATGATTTTACAAAAAGAAAAAAAAAACAAATTGCATTTCAACTTAAAAAAAATGCATTTCTTAGTTTGTATTAGAAACTTATTTGTTTGTATAATTAAAGTAACATCTCTTTTTTATTTGTTTAGTATTGTCTTCTTGTTATTGAAGCTATGCAATCTTAAATGATTTTGAAAAATTAAAATTCAGACAAAAATGTAAAATCGATGTAGCTAAACGATTTCAAAATTTTAAGAAGTGTTCTTGAAAAGTTGACGAAGTAGTTCTATCTCCACTTTTCACTTGAAAACCTGTGAAAAAATAAGCTTCGAACAGTCCAACGCAATTTCAGCAGTAAAAACCTTCAATATGGTAAAGAAAAGTCTAAAAGCATAAGAAGACTGACGAAAACTACTAGTTTTCCCATACTAATACAACAAATACTACTATTTTTTTTTAATTTGGTGAAAACGAACACAAAACTGCAAGTTTTGCCAATCTTAAAAGGCTCGAAATGAGTCAAAAACGAGCTGAGCAAAATCGACCCCAACAACTTTACTTTTCACATACAAATTCAAATTTGCCGCTTGTGTTGAAAACGACTTTTTTCCTGAAAAAACTGAAAAATAAATATTTTGTCCGTCTTAAAAGGCGCCAACAAAGTATACAGAAGACGAAAATGAGCTAAGAAGAAACGAGCCCAAAAACGTCTCTTTTTATCTACAAATTCAAATCTTGAAGCAAGATTTGAATTTGAAGACGTTTGTGTTGATAAAGAGTTTTTCTGAAATACAACGTAGATTAAAAATGGGTTGTTTTGACCAAAAGAACAGTATTTTTGGGTCCATGGGTGTGAAGTACAGGCTTTTGACAACTTTTTAAGTACATGTTTTGAGTCGTAACGAGCACGTAGATATTTCCTTCAATTTGAGTGCTCATGTGTCCAAAGATGTTAGTCGCTGTCTCGTTTGACTATAAGGTCTTTTTGAGGCTCCTTAGGGTCCATAGTTCAACTTCAATCTTAAAATATATCCATAATTGAATTCGTTGTAAAGAAGTATATTTCAATTTGACTACTTATATGTATATATTTAATATTAGTCGCTTGTTTTAACCATAAGGGCCATTAAGGGCCCCTATTGTTCTTACGTCCGACCACTTTTTTTCAACAGATTCCGATAATATTAGCATACTGTAATGACGTTTGATATTTGTTAAATGGTCACATGTGCATGTTTATTGTAAAACATTTTTCCGATCAATGGGGACCATTTTAGGGCCTCAAAAGAAAACAGGTGACTTGAGTCATGGTTCGTCCACATACAATTATAAATTGATGAGTAAATACATACACAGTGTGAATTGTTCAATGTACCTTGAGTTCATGAAATGGGCCCTTTTTTCACTCTTGGCCGATTGTTCTCAGATTATAATCTTAACTAGATTTGGATGCCATCATCGTTCAACATCCAGGGATTCTGACAGTTCATTTGGCAGATTTCGTGCGGGGACTAATCTTAGCATATTACAACGATCAATAATGGACGTGTTTTACTTAACAAGCTAAAAAATCCGCCAAATCTTTTTACATGAGTAGAAGAAAGTAGAAAGAAAAAATTATTTTCTTTCACGCTAAATAAGGCGTTTTTTTCAATCTCGACTTATAAGTACTTTTGCCGCTTCGGTATTGTAAAGCGTAAAGCATTTGTAGCTGTCAGAAGCCAGTGCGGCCAAATACATTTTTATATTGATTTGTTTTGATTCATGTGCAGCCTGCGTTTTTTTGCACAACTATTTAAAATATTATTAAAGCAGAAGTTTTTTTAACGAAACATATGAGAAAAAAAGGAAGAGGTATACGATGAGCTAAAATTTATGTCAAACTCATGTGGCATAAGCCATTTTTGTTGCATTCATCTATGACTTCCACAAATTGAAAACATTTGGATTTCGACTTCTTCGACTGTAGATATGAAAATCAAAAAAAGAAGCTACTAAAGCGCAAAATAATGGGCACTTTTTGACCCATGCCAAAAAAAACTCTAAAAGACTTAGCAGAAAATACGCTTAATTTGTCACTAAACTAGCGAAATTGTTGACTGTCAAATAAAACACGTCTAATGTTTACATAGACTTTATAAGATCTCCGATCAATATTTTCAGGTTTTGCAAAAGAAATGATAAATTTTTTAGACGCGCATGACTCTACGGTAAAAGCAGTAGTTAAGGATAAAGGTTTATTTAAAAATTCTAGGAAATTAAGGTAAAAGTTAAGGTTGGAAGTCAAAAATGAACACATCTTGGAACACCAAAAAGAAGGAGTAATAGATCAACTCCTTTTCCTAGTGCAACAATTTCAAAAGTAAAATAAAAGATTATTTAGTAGGAAGTAAGTAAACATCAAAATAGCCGCATTCGGGGCTAAAAGAACAGTACTGTCACATATGTTAGCATGTACTGTTTGGTGGGGACATTAAACTGACTTTTAGCGGGGCTTTATTTGGCGACATGATAACCGTGTGATTTCTTACAATTATTGTAGGCTTATTTTCCTGAATAAGTCCGTACTCCGCGATTATGTGTGCCCACTCTTGTTACTTTCTTATTAAACCCTCACCACACTGTGGTATAATGAGATAGACCAATTAAAAATTATACCGATCGAATCGGAATTATTTTCAGAGATTAAGACTTGCCCGTCGATCCGTTTGTTCTTGTTATCAAAGTCTTTGACACAAATACAAACCGATCTCGATGAAAATTTCCAGATTTTTTGTTTTCTTTGCTAATGACGGCTGGTATTGAGTTGTGAGAAATCGCTCTAAGGTGTAGGGTCTTACCACCTCAAGAGCGATAAATACAGACTAAACATAACTGAAAATGTACCTTATACAAATGTATCTCCCGATTTATGGTCTAACCGACTAAACAGCGGTATTTTTCAACGGATCTCAACGAAATTTAGTTTGTGGCGTTATTATGAACACAGGGTAATCATTGCAGAAAATATACCTTGCCGGTCCAAACCTTTATATAGCTCTCATACAGATGTACCTCCCGATTTCGGGTCTAACAAAACTAACAGCGCCCAAAATTCATCGGATATCAATGTACTTTGCTTTGTAGCGTTGTTTTGCACAGTGGAAAACCATCAGTTAAGCCTATGGATTCTAAATTCTAAAGTGTGTGGTAATGGTATCATGTAGTCTGCCTCGCCCGACTTAAGACAGTTCTTACTGGGTTATTGTAAGGCGTCAGTTTTTAAAGGACCTCACTGGTTAAACCAAAGTTTTGTGTTGCTTTAACCGGACTATTCTTTTTTGGAATCAAGAGCTTTTCTCTGACTTATTAGACGACCATTCAACTAATTTGATATGCTGTAATCAAAGATGATAAATTATACAAGATGAACGATGTGCTTCTTCTTTGCAATAATGTAGAACAACAGCACTTTAGTTACGCACAAAGTCTCGGTATATTTTTTCAGATTCATTTGCACACAACCACAAGAAAGCTAGAAAGTCAATACTGAAATACAAAAAACACTAAATTCGCACACTTTAAACAAAATCATTTTATTTCATCTCTGTTTTTAGCTTTCTCGAAAAAACTCATATCACCCATCTTGTATAACTTATCGTCTTTGATTGTAAGTTTATAATTCTTTTTCTACTTTTCTGAAACTACCTGCTTAATTTGATTTATGAAAAAAGTGTAACCCTACGAAGGCTTTACTTATTGCTTAATATTACTTATAGAAAAAAAGATAGGATTTCGTTCTTTTCAATAACTTCGGAAAAACTCCGCGGTGTGAAAATCTTATAACATCCATCACATACTGGGCTTAAGTCGACTTTTGCCCACGGTTTATCAAAATCATGTTCTCTCTACTTTCTCTTTACTTTCCATTAAGGGAACTTCTCTGTCTGATCAGTAAGCTGCGCACGATATAATTCACGGACCGGGACTACTTTCTTTGCTTAGCTAAGGCCTTTTTGAACGAAGATTTTACATGGATTATCGATAATCTCGTAAAGCGATAATCTCTTACTTAAAGGATAAAGAAATGGCAATGCGGCCGAAAATGTTTATGATTTTTTCACCGAGGCGACCCAAAGCCGAAATAGATACTATCAAAGTAAAAGAATCATACAAAAAAACTACTGGAAGTTAAGCTGGTTTGGATAAACCCTATGAGAAGAGACACACACTCAATAGCTGAATGAAAGCCGCGAACAGCAAAAAAGAAGGACCAGATCAAGCAATACTGGAAATATTTTATTGAATTAATTTACTTAGCAGAAGGTAAAAGAATGGTGAATCTCTATAAGTGAGCTGTGATGGAGGACGTACTGGGTATTTGAGAAAAATATATATTATATACATTTCTCAGAAGCACATATACGTTCAAGTTAGACTTCAAAATACTGTATTAAAATTTTTTTAAAAAAATTGGATTCGAAATTATTCAGTTTTATTTAAAAATATTTTTTATCTTCTGAACCAATATAAGTAATTTTCAGCCACACCCTGGATATGACTGTGAAAGAATTTGCAGGCATTAGTTTTCCTTTAACAATTGCTGTGAAGCTTTCAGATGAAGGTCGTCGCCGAACCGAAATTGCGATAAAAGAAGCCACGGAAATCAGTGTTACTTTCGTGGCTTCTATTAATATGTAGCTGCAATAGGTTTCGAGCCGGGTAATATCTGTTCAATTCGATAGGTTTTAATAATTTTAACCGACATGCGAATGAAATGCATATTCACAAAAATCGGTAATATCACAAAACTATAATTCCCGACATAAGAATTTCATTCATAAAAATTGTCTTCAAGCACAAATAGTCTTGTATGGCGCTATATTGGACTGTTTGTCTACTGCATAAAATTGACGATTTGCTTGCTCATGTCCTAGCCGTATTTAGGATGAATCTAAGTAAGTTTGTAAATAGTAGAAGGCACAGTAGGAACATATGCCTTATCACGTACTCTACATCAGAGACGATAAATCGTAGAAGATAAGCGTTATGCTTCTTCTTTGCCTTAATGTAGAAAAACAGCAAACAGTAATGCACAAATTCTCGGTTTGATCACAAACATTAAAACTTAAGAAAGGCAAAATTGAAACACAAGAACACTTAATTCGCACACTTTAAATGCAAGAAACAGCTCTCCCAAAATGATTGTTGTGTTTCTCAAATTCTCGTAAATCTTCTATAATTTTTAGTCTTTGCTCTAGCTAAATAAAATTTTGAAATTGTATCAGCTTTTTCCGATTAACAGAACTTAAAGTAAGGAAAATCTGCAACTCCCAGGCAGCAACTGGTAATCAAATTTAATAAAAAAAATCATTTAAAGGCAAAATTAAGTCCCGATAACTTTACACTTTTCAGAAGACATTTAAAGCTTTAAGCTTCTCACAAATCGTATAACATTGCATATTTTGAGTTTTTTTCGTTTCGTTTTTATTTTTAAATATTTATTGTTTATAATTAGTTTTTTTTTTGTTATAGAGAAAAAGAAAAACTTAAACATTTATAATAGACAAATTAAATAAGCTTAGTTAGCAGTTGTTATTGTTGTATTTGTGTTTGTTGCTTCTTTAATTATGTATAAAGCTTAGGATACATACATACAAAAAAATTAAAAAATAAATCCAATTCAAACAAATAATTTTAAAAATGTTTGCAATCTTACACAACTCAAGAGTAAATGGGGGAAGGGGGATGCATTAAAAATGGTTGTACACACAGCAAAAGTCTTTTTTCGATTTTGTTTTATGTTAATTTTACTTTTAGTTTTATTTAATTATATATAGGTATATTTTGTGCAAACCATTTTGTTATTTTAGTATTTTTTCAATTATTTTTTGTTTAACGAAAATCATACACAATACGTATTTACAAAAAAGAGCCAAAGAAAATGTGAAACGTTTTCAAATTATTTACAAACTCCTTTATGGTGGCTGGGGGACTTGGGGAGATTATTTTGGGGCAGGGGCAGAGTATACAACATTTAGTAATTCATATTTGTTTAGTTTTCTTCTTTTTTTATTTTGTTAATAGAAATTTATGCTTACATTTTATTTGACATTTATATAAAAAAACGAAAGGAGAAAAGTTGAACTTAAATTATTTATAATTATTTAATAACACATTGTTTTTTGTTTATGTTTAATTATTTCTTTTCTTTTCACTTCGTATTTAAATTTTGCTTTCTGTTTCTTGTATAATGCAAAGTCTATGCGTTATTTACATTGTTTTTTATATATAAAGTTTTTAATCTTTAGATTTACTTTTCATCCAAAAAATAATTGAAAACAACAACTACTCGTAGTTTGAGGTGCAATAATTTTGAAAATAATAAACTTTGTTTTGTTGCTGTTGTTGGTTGTAGTGTTTTTAACATGTGATTTCAGTTGTTGTTGCTATTGTTGTTGCTTGAATTAAGTTTTTCGTTTTTTTTTAATTGTTTTTTATTTTGTATAGACATTTTTGTTCTTATATCGTCGATCGTTTTCCTTAATGGTTTAAAGCGATTTCTTTTACTTTCTAAATCTTATATTGTGTATTTGAGTTTTAGTTGCTAAATCATCTTTGTATCGGCAATTGACTTAAAAGTGTAATTAGTAAAGTTGCCAACATCAGCTGTAGGCAACTGAAGATGGGTATTGTGGCCGAGGTCGAGCCCGTTTCACCGCATTTGCCTGCAATCGTAGAACAATTATTAATGAATGCCTCATAGTTTTGTTTTAGTTTTCTCTTTACACTTACCAAATACAGATAAATTGGCCTCCAAATGGTGTTCGGGTGGTTTTTGTGTTCCTCTGGAGCAGGCATCGCCGACCACCAGTTTGGCGTTGGTGCCCTCTGTGGGCCGGTAGCTAATGCAGACGCCATGTTTGGTTCCTTTGTGTCGTGCAATTATATAAACGGTACCGTTTTCAGTCCAGGAACCATGACAGGAGTATTCTGAAATATTTTTTAAAAAAGGAAAGTGTAAGGGAAGTTTTTGTGTGAAAAATAAGGCGCGATTTCAATGCAATTGTGCCGTTCACAAGCTTTTATGTACAGGGTGGCTGGTGAAAGTCGCTACCATTAAAATTTAATAATTTTTTTCTATATTATAATTCGGGTTAACTTTTTTTTATTTTGCAGATTGATTTCGTAGTTTCGGTTCAAAGAGAGTATAGGCGCACGTTTGGCGGCAATCCTCCGAGCAGATGGTACATAATGAGACTTGTGTTTTGAATGAACTATCCATTCGAGAAACAATTTCGGCTATTCTTGTCTCAACTCTCCAAGCAGCTGGAGATGCAGCACACACTTCAAAGTGAAGGCGAGGGGGGGGGGGTCATTTAAATTCTATTTTTTTAAAACTAATTAAACTATGTATATTTAATAACATTGAATGAGCTTTAACATGAATAATAGAAAAATAAATTCCATACACCAAAGTTATATGAGTTTCTTAATGTAACAATATCCATCAGCCACCCTGTATTTAATTTAAGATCATTTTAAATTGTTGATGTACATAAAGTAATGTTTTTTTTGAAGCATTCGATTTTTGTTCGATTTTTAATGAGGGTAGAGATGCCAACAATCAACCATTCTCTTGCAAACAAAAATTCTTAACATTTTGAGTTAAAACCCTTTGGTTAAACCATTGTAGTATGGATAAAGCTCTGCTTTCTGCTTATGCCCACAAGATTATAGTATCATCAGTACAACTTACCTTCATCGCCCTCGTCGTTACACAACGGTCGAACATCAATGACATTGGGTTCAGTACAACCGATCCACAGCTGACGTTGGGCCTTGTAATTTGTTATACATTCAGGAACATTACGTCTACTTCTTAATCTAGTATCACTATCCGGATCTTGTACAAAGCCCACATTTGTATTATTGCCCACCACCAGAATCTCCTGGGTCGTCACATCCTTGGGCGGCGTGGATGCAGAGGCCTGCGGCGGTGGCGGCGTCATATCCACATTCGTATTCACATTCACAGTGGGTTTCGTTGTGGTGCTGGAGGCATCGCGTCTTGAACGCACCGGTAGACCGCGTGTATTCGAGTGCCAAGCGTTTTTCTCGTTCGGATTCGAATTGCGAAAACTCAGGGAAGTGTGTCTGTGGAGAAGGGGCAAAAAAGCGGTGTAAAGAAAATATCTTAAATATTTGTTTGGTTTTCTCTTACTTTTTATGTAGAAATCCTCGTTCGTTGCTCTCGTACTGATGGTGATGATTGTGAATGCCATGCACTTTGTTGTTGTGATTGCGTTTATGACGCGTAGTCATGTAGGGAGGGCCTATGGCTCCTCGCAGCGTGTAGAGACCTTCCATGGGACAAATTTGGGGATCGGGATTTGAAGCTGAAAAGAAAACAAATTTAATAAAGGACAACTAAGGCATATCTTTGACAACTACTTACCCAATAGAGTAATGTAGGGTGTTTTGTTGATATCAAAATGATCGGGAGCACAGGCATCTTCCAAACGCGAGGCTGGTTTACCAGTTTGTATTTCAATGATGTGCGTATCACGGCGATAGAACATCATACACATAAAACCTGATTGACTGAAATTTAGGCAAAATTTAATTTATATTTTTTTAAATTCAAGTCGGCTTGGTCTGGTTAAAGAAAACAACAACGTTAAAGTTAAGTTGTTTTATTGTTGATATATTATTTTATAGTTTAGTTCATAATTGCATGTGTTAAGGTCAAGTCCAAAGGGATTTTATCAAAAATTGGGCTCATTAGAATTGGAAATCAACTAAATTGTGTTTCTAACTACTCTAAAAGAAATGCTATTCAGTTCATAACCAGTATGCCCTATTTGCATATGCTTACGGAATTGCAGTTTTCTTGATTACGTGCAGAAATCGATCACAATTTATTTAAAAATTTACATACAAAATGATCGAAATTGTCTTCTTGTGCGGTGGATAGTTAAGGAATATTAATTTTATTACGTCTAGAGTTGTTAGGGGTTTTCTACCATGTGCTAGGTTTCGTTAAACAGATTATTAGTAAAACGTTTCGTGTTTTAAGTGGTAGTTTAAACCAAATTTAGGCTTAAACAGAGTTTGAACGTTAAAACAACATTCATACTTGATCATCGAAGTAGCTACGAGTAATCTTAAACTGAAAAATAAGTCAGTTTCTTAGTTTAAAATCAAATTGTGACATATTAACCCCCAGTTTTACCATGTCTTGTTAGATTGAAATAATGCTTGCAATGCGTTTTAACCGAGTTATGTAGAACTTTAGATTGAAAAAGCTAGTTTAAAAAAAGCTAGTTTAACCTATTTCATATATGAATGTATGTACATACTTAAAAAAGTTGAAAATATTTTAGCTTAAACTTAGTTTAATCCTTAAAAAGTTGTATATTTTATTATTAGCTGATAACTATTAGATATCTTTATTGTTAACTTGAGGTTAAGTTGTTGTGCTTTTCGGCAAAATTAAGTAAGGTCTCGAGCCGATTAATCTCTGTTCGAAATTAGAGAATATACTTTTATTAATCATTTCACTTAACCAAGTTATTTAAAAAAAAAAACTTTACTAGACGATGATTAAATTGCTACCGTCCATCTATGTTGAAGTTAAACTTTCCGTTAACATTTTTAAATCGAGTTTTACTTCTATTTCAAACGTCAATACTTTCGTAAAAGAAAACTAAAAAATAATACAATACATTATTAATTAGAGGATCACTTCTCTCTTAACATATGGAAGTTTCTTTCATCGTCAAATGCGTTGCGCTTTAGTCACTTCCAGACGGTAATTGAAAGACAGTTTGAATTTTACAAGAACAAATTACATTACAGTCGTATTTAAATCATCCAGAAGGCAATTAGAAGATTATTTGTTGTTTACAGCACCATCAGAAAATCACATGTGCTGTTATGGATAAATATAACAACATTATGCAATTCTGCCAAAGTCGTAGTGACCGCGAAATAAAATTAGAATTAGAAGTAACTTCCAAGAAGGCACTAACAAGTGACTCTTTGTAGTTATGCAGAAGTGACTTCTTGAAGTTAACTTCGGGGGATACAACTTCTCTATACGGAAGACACTTCTGATGGAAATGATGGTATCGCAGACGATGAGTTTTAACTTCCTAGTGTCACTTTTTAGTCACTTCCGCGATAGAAAATGTTGGGTTGTTTCTAATTATCCACCATTTAACCGACACCATATTAAACAAACCAAAACAACCAAATGTCAAATTTCATACATATTGATATTCAATCTATTGGCTGGGGGAAAAAAAGAGATATGGACTGAAATCAAAAACTTTCAACTTTGTTGCGTAGAGCTGTTTTTGCTGCTTTTCGGTTTAAAATAGATGATCAACCATAAGTGATCATAGATTTCATTGGTCAAAAAGACAATAATAAAATCTCTCACAGCCTAAAATTGTAGGTTAAGTCAATAACTTTATAAGTTTTAAACATTTGGAGTTCAAAATGGCTTGAGATATGGTAATAATCGAGCTCGCCTAAACTCGCTAAGGGTTATTCTTGAATAAATTTCTAACCAAAAAATTAAATTTTTAAAACAAACGGGCTTTGACGCAAATTTTCTATAGTTTTATGTACCTCATTAGTGAGTTGCCAATAGAAAACGGCCAAGGAAGCAATCAAATCATAGTGTAATTAAAAGCTTTTCGATGCCTTATTTAAAACTCGGTGGAGCATTTAAATATTTTGAACATTGTACAAATTGTGCTATACTCTTCGCCCGACCGCCAAAAACATTCAAACAATAACAATTGTACTTTTGCTTTATGCTAGTAGTGAAGACGGTTTTTATCGGTATGTAAGTAGACTCCAAAACCTATCCCAGTATGTAAGTAAGATATACAAAATATTTAACATAGTTTTTTTTAAAGAGAAAAAAACAATTTTTTTAATTTAGAACGTTGAACTGCTGTACCTGTCTCACCCGCTGACAAAGTGAGTAACGCGAATGGATCATGCAACTTAAAATGAGGGCTAATGTTCGTTGAAAACGAAATTTTGAAAAGAAAAAAATCATGAAATTTAAAAGATATTTTTGGTAACCAGTTATTTTGTTCGAGAAAATATTTACAGCCAAAGGTATATAATTTTCTTAGAGATTTGTACGTCTAAACAATACTTACAGTGTCACATTATTTAACTGAACTCTTTTATTGCTAGGATATTAACCTCATGATTCTACTTCTAAACTATGTTTTAAATTAATACAAATGTATAAGTAGTATTTACTTGAGCGCTGCTTCTTTGGGTTAACGTTTTAAATGTCCTAAGCAATTGAACATTATTTTAAATTTAGCTCATTTCGAATTTCAATATCCTAATTGTAAAAAAGTTCTTACCGAAATTTTGAAACTGTTAATTTCGTTAGCTTATCCGAATATCGTAAAAGATTAACTTAAAATTAATTTTATTCAACATTAATTAATATGATTATTTTCATTTAAAAAATTCTGTTGAAGTAAATTCCATAAATCTGTTGGTGGAAACCGGAGTATTTATCAAAACATTCTAAACTTCAAATCATTCTTAGAGATAATTTTTGTTATCGTGTTGACGGCCCCCAAATTGACGCATACTTAATCAGAGTTTAAATTAAATTTCAAACGGCCCTAAATGCTTCCGGCTAGTTGTCGTTGTTGTAGCGGCACCTGTGTACCGGGGTGACAGCCCTTGGCCGAAGAGTCGCTCTTCGGGTCAATCCAATCCATAGAACCGGCTGTCGTGGGATTGATTAGTATGATTTCGATTACAGACCTTTCTTACCAACAAGAACAAATCCGACAATTGGGGAAAGCGAGTACAAAAAGTACCGACTTTATTATTTAATGAATAAACAAAGGATGTTATTTTCCAGCTCTTGCTAAAATTTTGATTTATTTTTCCCCTAACGCTTTGGTTTTAACTCTATTTATCTTTAACCAGACTCTCTGAAATTCGACCGCAATAAATTCTACTCACCATCCTGTGGTATAATGCACCACCGACATCATTTCGGTGGCAGTTTGCTTATTGATTTGCTCACACAGAGCACGGGTGTCCATATATCCATTGGGTTTGATAATGTGTATGGACCCATCACTAAACAGAGAGATTGAGAATTACTATCAAATGCTTCCTTTCACCAAATCGATGAACTTACTTTGTGTGATAATTGTAGACCGCATTGCCCATTAGGACATGCCAGTGACGCGGACCCTTAAACCAGGCGGGGAAATCACACCTCTCGGTGATGGGTGGCTTACGCAAAGACATAATGCGGGAGCCCACCTACAAAGTAAACAGAAAATATTCAGTTTTATTTCATTATAGCGCTCACGGTCAGATCATATTTACCTCTGCACTGTCTAGGCCATTACAAGTGGCATCACCCGATTGAGCCAGTTTGTATTCGGCATCTTTTGAAGTTGACATGCTCGGTCCGGCAAAGTGACCCATATCTAAGGTAAGTTAAAGTAAAGCTTAATATCCGTTTCCCTGAAGAGAGAGGGTGTGTTTATGTGTCTTACCCATGAGCGAGGAGATTTTCTCGTAGACAAAACAGCGATAGCGTTCTTCATTCGAGATGGCGTGATGATGCGAGACTAAGCCCACCAAGTAGCGTGAATTCCCATCTTTCCAAGTGGCCAGGCAGGTGAGTTCCTCAACTGAAAATGAAAGAAAAATGGAGATACAAATTAAACTCAATGCCAAAAAAATTAACGGGTAGAAATTTAAGGCTTATTATAAGAACATCTTTTATAAAAAAACTGCATATGAGAAATTTTGGCAAAACGGCGAGTAATAAAATTATAATTGAATACTTGTAGTATTTGTTGACTTTCTTAGATCTCTTATCTGCCTATAAAGACAATTTTGAGACTTGTTGACAAAACTTAACCGAGAAGAATCAATTTCTATTCCCCACTTACCTGTACTTTCTGTCCCCACAACATCGGGACAGGCCTGAAAACTCAACAGCAAACGACTATCCTCGGTGCAACTTTCGATATTCGATACAGGGCTCTTGCATTCTCCATTACCCCGGTTATAGGTAAATATAAAAGGACCTAGAAGTAAAACAATAAATCATTAAAAAATATCAGGTGGACCAAAAAAAATATTTAGACGTACCTTTTAAGGGACATTTAACCGGTTCTGCACTTTCCCTAAACAAGGAATACAACAAGGCATCGCCGGGTATTTGATCGCATAGATTCTGTAACGTTTCGCGACCTTTGCAAAAATCTGGGGGACATAAAGTTTTTAAAGCAAAGACACAGATGGAAGAAATAGATTAATGCACAATATTTCACAGTGGATAACATAAAAACACATAGAGAACGAACACAGAAAGGAAAACATAGGAAAATTATAACAAAAACAACCGAAAAACACGCATACAAGTTAGAAAAGAAAAAAAAATCAACTAAAAAAATATTATATAAATACACATACATATGTACAAAACGGGGTTTCGTGACTCGAAGAGGATAAATATTGAATTGGTAGGGATTTCAAATTTTAGATAGTCCCGGAAATAAGCACAGCATTCCAAAGGTTGGTTCAAATTATAAGTGATTTTAAAATTAGATGGCCTCAACTGTGATGTACTGCGAAAATACCCAGTAAACCAAATTTGCCGACAATGTCTGATATCAAACAATTCTGAACAATATCTGAACTCTATCGAGAATTTTTACCGAAATCGTTACGAATTCTGTTCGGTTTGCCTGAGGATTTTTTTCAGAGAAGAAGTTTAGAATTCGTGTCAACCCTCTTATATGTTTTTCGTTACGAACTCGGTAAGAATTCTGATAAGAAAACGAAACATTTTGTCGATTGTCAGACCGAATTCTGAACGTTTTGGGTACTACAATCGGGATATTTTGGTTAGGATTTTTTTTTAATTTCAAATTTGTTTGCAGGATTTAAATTAAAAGCATTTCAGCTTTAAATTTCCGTACAGACTAGATTGTGGACAAATTCAAATACTAGACTGGTAGCTAAGAATACGGCCATAATTAATTTCATTGCCAAAACAATGGAAATATAACTCGACATTCGCAAAAACGAACGAAATCCACTGGATTTCAGTTTTCTACACAAATCTATTTTGGCACTAAAACCGAAAGAATATCGATACCAGTTGCCTATGCAATTGAATCGTAATGAAGCTAACCGTTATATTAAAATTTTGCTTCCAATTCCAAACCTCTTGAATCACAATTGTCTGACAATAATAATAGTAAACTATGGTAAGTATTGAGAATATAAAATTAATAGACAATAGAAAAAAGAAAGAAAGAAAATTAAAATTAATTAAATTATAATTCAAACAACAATTTCTGTTATTTTTTTTTCTTCATCTTCGACGTCATCGTTCATAAAGTTTTGTTAAATTAAAAAGTTAAAAACGAAAAATTTCATTCTCGTTATAGGCATACGTTGAAAAATTCCAAATCAAAAGTTCATCGTAACAGTTTACGTTATTAATTAAATATTTATTGTATAATTATATATATTTCTATACGTATATAGGTATGTAATGCAATAAATAGTTACACATTGATGTATGAATGTTTGTATATAATGAGTGTAGTAGAAGTACAAAACACTTATCATTATGTTTTGCCGTTCACACTGTGTTTTGTGTCTGGTGTTTAAACAAAATGCAATAATTGGAATAAAACCGTAACGGACAACCACAAATAGTGACAATAAATAAATGATAGGTGGGCCGGGCCAGAAGTTTAAGCTTTAAGCGGCAATGACAACCACGAATTTTTAGTTTTTTTTTATTATTTGTATTATTTGAAACTGCCTGACACTATCAATTAACTAACGGCTCTACAGTGGGTGGTCGATACAATGAATGGGATTTCCCCATTCTTTTGAAAAACCTTTCAAAGATGCTTCCAGAGTAGAGTTTTCTATTATTGTTACTTGGTTTTGTGCTGCTGATGTTGCTATCTATTTCATTCAATTGACCCAGTTTGAAAGCAAACCCTTTGTGACTTTTGATAATTTCATGTCAAAGTGGTTGGGCAGCTTTAAAAAAAAACGCACACAAAAACAGGTCAGTCAGTGGGTCTCCGTTCAACAGTTATACGTTTCGACTTTAGCTGAACAGCTGTCATTCTACCTTGGCTAGTTGGTATTAAACCATTAAGCAGATTACTTTGATGTTGGTCTTTGACGATAACTTACATTAGCATAAACTTTCGATTTTATTAGTCGTTGTTCATGTTGATATTTAATTACTTTGAATATCAAACTGCGACTAATATAGAAGAAGAACAAAATGTTATTTATGTTTTTTGGAATATATGTGGTTTTAACAGAATTCAATCGATTTTTTATGTTAATATTTGTGTGCGCTGGTAGCTTTTCTTTTGAAAACTCGAACCTCTTTTTTTGGGTCTTAGTAAACTATACGATAATTCAGTGGTTCAGTGAAGAAAACGATGGAGTTTTGTCAACAGCTTTAAAAAGACATATATTTGATATTTACATGGTGGTGCCAGATTTAATGGCCATGGAAGGAAAACTTAATTAAAAAAATTCCTAAATCCCATTTTTTATATTAAAAAAATGTCCAATGGCCGGTATTTGGTTTACACCAAAATCAGTAAAAAGATGACCCTAGCCTTTCTGCAACAGTTCGCGTTGATTAATAAATTAACCATATGGTATGCATAACAAAATCGTTGGTTTGAAAATAACATACGTATCCTCTGTCCGTAAATGCAGTTTGTATTGCATTAACGAACTGCACTTATTGAAGCCCCTGTTTCTAATATCTCGTATATGCCGTCGACTTTGCAAGTGAGAGATTTGTCTCTAAACCATATTTAAGCTTTTCTGTACAAAATTCATAAGTTCTACGTTGTTGCCTCAGTATGTTGGTTAGGCGAATTTCAGCGTTCAATTGATACTGATGTAAGGCCACAACTGAGAAGCTTTAACGCAGTGTGGTTTGCATGCAGTTATCATATTAATTGAATTAAATAATCCAAGATTGTCTGAATTCATTGAGCCAGACAGTCTTAATGCGCCATGGCGGGACTGTGAGTGTTGTTCACTAGCAAGTCAGTCTCCCGAAATATTGTTTGACTCACTTTGGAAAACAATACTAGGGACTAAAGGGATGATGGTTTGGGAAACATGACAATCACAACTATACAAAACAAATTCAAAAATATTTTTCAAAGCCTGGTTTTTCTAAAAATGACTCATAAATACGATTTTGGCAGGTTTAGTTCGTGTAAAATAATAGACACGTTCTTTATTTTCCATAGAAATCAATAAAAAATTGTACAACTGTGTGAAGGGTGCCAGATATTAATCTTATTAATTTTCACCGCAATTTAGCAGATTTTTTTTAAATGATGTTCAACGCACTATCTATACGAAAAATCACTGTTGGCGCCATGTTAATCACTGTTGGCGCCATGCATGGGTCAGGTTATTAAAACGTATGATATGCTTTTGGGAGATAACCAATTTAAAAATGATCTAAAAAGACATTCGAATTTGAACCAATTTGGGCCCTCCATCATGTGGTGGAAAAGTAGTAAGGAATATGTGTTACAAATAGTCCATCGATTTTTTTTTTTATGTTTCAGTTCTTTTATTGACTATTACTCACACTGCTCTGAAAGAAAATTATCTATTCACACGAAAAACTATTATTATTAGATTTGTATGAAAGAAATTTGGAGAATATAACAGAGAAATTGTAAATGGTTTATTGAAATTATTTTCTCTCCTTTTCAGACATAAAAAATATGTTGCGATTTTCTGAGATTAAATGTTTCAAAGAAGTCTTGAGTTCGTCCAACGAAATTTTATTGTTGTTAGCAATATTTGAATATTTATCGAATGATATATACATAATGTCAATACTAATTTTAAATTAATCAAATTGAAGTTTTTTAAAACATATAAGCAATTATTTCTATAAAATCAAATTTAAACTCCGTTTTGGAAGCGAAATATTTCGCAATTAAATTTGTAGGTTGCTTATTTCGTATATTTAAACATTGACTTAATTGAAGAATTATTTTAATTTAACAAGATTGCTGCAAATTAAAAAAAAAATTATCTGCCATGTTGCAGATGACTTTATTTTATTTTAAAAAAATTAGATGAGTGTTATTTATTGCGATTTTACGATTTATTGATTGATATTTATTTTAAATGTTTCATTCATTACGCAACAAATATTTTTTTTTCAATCATTTTTGGCTTTTTTAATTTGTCTTAAATGTGATATAAGAACATTTAAGAAATTTTTAAGAAAGATAAAACGCATATCCGAAGGTAACGTGTGTTACTTCTTTACCTTCTTATATCCTTTATCTACTGTCGATTGTTAGACAGCAACAGAGCGACAATCGACATATCATTCAAATTTAAGTGAGCCTTCCTATTTATTGAACAAATGTTGGGGGAAAACAGTTCAACCAATTGTGCAGTTAGACGGAGGGTTTGTGTAATACAAACTACTGATTTTTCTAATGGCCGTTTTTCTTTATTTCGGCAAACCGGTATTTTTCTGTGTCATAATTATCTTGAACACTTTTTTAAATATCGTCGTTCTTGAAGCAAATAAGGTTTAATGGAAATTTAAACCTAATACATTTTAAGACACAATTTAATTTGTTGACCTTGTATTGAAAAAAAAGGAGTACTTTTTTCTTAAATAAATTGCGCTGACCTTTCAATTTATTTTGGAAATGTATGCACAAATTATTCTACTTTTCTTTTTTATGAAAATTACAAAATTTCTCAATCGCATTTCCCAATTCATTATATCATTTGACCACTGTTGTTGAACTGTAGCCAGCCCAACTCCACGACCAACAAAATGTCAATGGCTTTTTAATTCACACTTTTATTACTTTCAACATTTACGTATACAAAGTATTTATCTGGTTTACATTTCTCACAAATCAATGGTGATTACGAGTATGCCCTTCCCTCCACTCAAGACCGTTCCTTCTTCACGTGTCATTTGCCCACCGCCAGCAGACGAACACAATTTTCCAACTGACCAAGCGACAAACGCTCCACTTGAGTTCAGACGCTGAGTTCAGTTCAGTTCAGCTCAGTTCAGTTTTGGTTTGTTTTCCGATTGTTGCTAAAGTAAATAAATAAATTACACAAATAAATAAACAAACAAACGAAATGGAACGAAACACAAAAGAACTTTTGACCATTTTTCAAAATCTTTGTTTGTCAGTGGAGCGGTCGCTGGTGTTGGCGTTTCTGTGTATTTGGGGGCTCTTGTTTTCGTTGTTCCGAGTTTTTGATCTATGGATCATTTATTTATTGTTTACTTAGACTATTTGTCATTGGAGTTGGAATTGAAATTGGAATTAGAATCAGAGAAAAAGCATTTTGTTACAAACAATCCAAAAAACAAAACAAAATTTAACAAAACAATAGTCATAAAAACACGTTCATATACTGTTTTTCTAAAAACGAAAAACAAACAAAAACACAAACAAAAGTAAAACCAAAAAATACATTCCAATATTGTATGCATGTATTTGTTTGTCTAGAGAAAATAAACTGGAATTTCAATAATGCAAATCTCATTTGCATTTGTTAGATTTTCGTTTTTAAATAAATATAGTTATGTATGTATGCATGTGTGTGTGTACACTAACATACACAGTATAATTAAGTTAGTGAATGTCACACAAAAAAAAGCCAATACTTTTATTTGTGGTTAAATAAAAAAATTAAAATTAAAACCGAAATAAAACTTGTGGCCAAAGTAAAAATGTTTGCTCGTTCGACTGTGATTTGTTTTTTCTTTTTTGACATTTGAGACTCTGGCACACTAGTCGATCTTGTATGCGAGTATTATTACGAAATGATGTCCAGATTATGTACAATATACAAATCATCAATATTTTCAATCGATGTTCCAAGGTTATCCTATGATTTATGATTTGTAGTGAATTCAAGAAGTGTTATATTTGTGACCTTAAGACAAGTTTTTGTAATTATTGCAAATGAAAAGGGCGGCCAACACAAATGCCTCAACAATCTGTATAAAATCTGAGCCTAGACGGAACACTCTTAATGTGAACGAAATATATTAAATTTATTTTGGCACAGATATATGACATGATTTTCTTTACTGGAATGGTCTTCTCGGGTTCAGTTTGCCGAAAATACATGGCACTGTGGAAACGATTTTTCAAGCCTTAAGCCTCCAACGTTTTGGGGAAATTGCTAAATGGGGGAAAAAAATGACCCATAGTAACAACTCTGTTCCCGCAACTTCCCCCCACCAATAACGGCTTCACGGATGATAGAGACACATTGGCCACCTTCCACTATGGATTTGAAATTCTCGCTGTGGCAAATGATGGAGGAAGGGGGGGGGGGGTGGTTACAGGGAGTATATTTTCATCTTATGGCGAAACAGTTTTCCAAATGCGGGATAGTGTATCAATGAACATACTCTGCGATTGCTTGTTTTTAGGCTACCGGGGCAGTGGAAGTCGTAAAACAACCAATCCCAATTATATGTATAACGGACGATACCGGTTGTAAAACATATTCACGTGATTGCTGGGGATTACGAGATAAAGCCTCCAACGGCCTCTGAAATGCCTTGGTGTTATGTCAGACTATGATCTGATTATAATCGGCTATTAGAGGTTATTAGAGGTTCAAAGCCAGCCAAATAGATACTATAAGTATTATCTATAAAGGTATATACGGAACGCTAGCGTGGGCCAAGGCTTTAGACCAAAATATGTTAACTTCGCTTTACCCAGAGTGAGCCTTACGAGCGTTGTGTAAGTTTCGGACTTTGCCCGACATTTATAGATGAAAGAATGCTTCCCATTAACGTGGCCCCAATCATTAACTATTAGGATAGCCACGGCAAAGAAAGAAACAGAAGTGGTCAATTAGACAGATCGACCTACCAGCTGATTGCTGGTGTGGTGTATGTCGAGGTGAAGTACATTTATACTTGGGGCAGCCCCTAATAGAGCACGTATGTTTCCGGAATATATATGTGGCCCAACTGTGTGGAGCAGCTGGAAGACTTGAACCTCCTTATGTACTTCTGAACAAGGTTTAAGGCAGCAGGTTTCGTAATTCCTGGACGACAGCTTTATAGTGCAAGACGTAGACTTTATAGTGCAAGACGGCAAAAACTGGAATAAAGTCGACATGCTTTACGAGCTCCAAAAAAAGAGCTCAGGCAAATCCACTAGACCTCGTAAGCTGGGATATAGCCAAATATAACATAATTGTTTACCGCGAATTCGTCTGGGACGAAACGAACTGTCAGTAGGCTGAATAATAATAAGGGTTTCTGTACACTACACGAATTTGTTCGTCCAAACATTCAAAATTACACTAGAAAAATTTTAAATTTTAATTATAAAAAGTTGGTTTGCGTTGCAAAGCCCCAAATGGACGATAATGAAATTTCGTTCGAATGAACAGGGGGTTAGTTAAATTTTTTGATTCTTTAACATGCGAAAGACACTATCATCTGCACCTCAAAAAACATTTGCAATATTCCTGTGTCTAATTTGTTTGGTACAATTTCAATCTGATTGGCTTGTGCAGTTTTACGAATAAAATATTAATTAAAACTTTTGTTTGAATAAAAGTTTGTATATTTCACCAGTATTCCAAATTTGTTCCTTAGTTTTAAAACAACAAAAGAGTTATTTTCCAAATTTCCTTTTGAAGAGGTTCTAGGAAACAGATTTCAACTTAAGAATTTCCCGGGAATATAATAATTTGCATTGAGTATTCATTTAACTGATACACAAAACAAAACCTTTACAAATACATCGCATATGAATTATTTGGAATTTTACAATTTTGGTCGCACTGAAAAAGAACAAGCTCAGAATTATGTTTAAACACAATATTCTCCTAATTACAACAAACATTTTTACTTTGTATGTGGCTTGTGGAAAAATATGAAAGAAAAAAATTAAAATGAAAAATGATTTTGAAACCAACTGAAAGCCAAACATTTTGTTTTCGCTATTTATCATAAAGGGTCCTCACTCTTCTTCCTTTTCGTATTTTTCTTCTTTGCGTTTTAGTTATATGAAGTATGTATGTAAGTACGTACAAAACAGAAACGGTAGGTTCAAACGTCTAAAAAGTGTTATAAAGCATAGATCGTACAGAGCTCATAGGGCACACGAATGAATGGAAATAAGAAACAACAACAAAAAGAATTGCATGGCATGTCTTTTTATTTATTTGAAATTCAAACGAAATAAAATGTTATTAAACATAATTTAATTACTCACACACACACAGACAGAGAGAGAGAGACACACAAACTAAAACATACACGCACACCCACACTTAGAGCGGCTGAGACACCGGCAAGCAATAGGATATTTGAAAAAAAAAAGGCACACACACACACTTATGCTTCCTGTTTTATTTTTTAATATACAGAGAGAAAATGATAAAAAATTACAAATAATAAACAATTGAAGTATTTTCCTTTTAGTTGTGCTCCTGTTTAGAAAATGAAACAAATGAACTAAATTAAGAAGAGCAAAGCGAATGGGAGAAAGAATGCTAGTAAAAAAAACGGCAACAGCAACTTCAAGGTATTCTGCTCATTTGTAAAATTGAAAATATTTCCTTTCTTCTCCAGCTTTGCTGCTTCGTTTCATTTGCAGCAGTAGAGTAGAGCTGTGTTCCTAATGCGAAAATGAAAGGATTTCACACACACACTCGTACTCGCACACAAGCAGCGAGAGAAAGAGGCGGGTGTTTGTGTGAGACTGGGTAACGCCGCTGTGTATGCATGTGTGTGTACTTGTGATGTGGATATATGGAACAGAACAAAGACCAAATACAGCAACAGAAGAGTCTATACTCTAAATTAAGCAATGAACGGTTTACAACATAGCAAATTACAAATACATACACACCCCCACGTAAACTCCCATCTATCCTGGCGGCCACCCACTCAGCTACGGGCACACGGGCTAACCAGAATAAGAGTCGCAGCATTCACAGTAGGTGTGTGAGTACTAACCGAACTAGAAGAGAAAGGGCCCAGCAAGGCCTCCTAGGAGCCCTGCTTAGGATGCTCGGAGGCATGTTTGATACATTCTTCTCTCATTTCTATTGAATGGCATTCCAGTGGCCTGTAGAAAATGGTCTCACAGAATGCATTTAAAAAAATAATATAAAAAAATTCTTACTGAAAAATAAGTTTTATATTAGTCTTGATTGGCCTTCTCTGGAGTTCGAACCTACAACCTTCTGCTTGCTACTCCGATATGCTACGTACTGGCATATCGAAGTAAGTAGTGTGCCAACGTTAAATGGCTTATATAAAGTATATTCACTGTTCCTGGCTGTCGCTAACACCTTCCGTGGTGCCTGCACTCACCAGGCATGGTGCATGCCCTTTACAAGAAGGTAGCCAGGAATGTTTATTGGATCTCACTCATTGAAAATATGAAGGCCTTCTGCAGGCTTCCTTAAAGAATGCATCAGGTCTAGCAGGCCTTCTTAGAGAAGCGACATGATTAAGTGTGGAGAAGCATTTTACATTTGCAAAAAAGGCCTTCTGAAATGCCCAAGTTTGAAAGGCATTATCGAATGTGTATTGAATCTATAAAGAGGCCTTCTAGATGGTCTTCTTATGATAAGGCCCTGCCAATTTTTCTGCTGGGAATGTCAGCAGCACAATATGTACACGGATCCGCGTACAGACATACCGACATATGAGAGTCGAGTAGAAACGTACAAAAGCAAATACGAGTACGAATACAAACACAAATATAAGTACAAATAGTGCTGAAATAGTCTAAAAATAAAACTAAATGAAAAATGATGAAAATGAAGGCAAAAACGGGGGAAAACGAGAAAAATTATTACAATGATAACGGGTATTAACCCCCACAGCACTCCCCAAACTAATACCGGTCACAAGTTAGTTGGAGCCGTTTAGAGAAATATGAAGTGAGAGAGTGGGAAAGAGTGAATGACGGGGAATAACTCATCATAAGGTTAAAAGTGAAACATTTACACATACACACGCACACTACGTAGGAGGATAACAGGGAGAACGAAGGATGCTGGGTTAGAACCGTATTGCTTCCCTATATCGTACAGTGCTTTATACAGATAATTTAGATCTCACTAACAGAAGAACCGATTGGTATAAACTACAGAGAACTTGTTTAACTAATCATGGAAGAGAAATATATTTGTCTTATCCAGTTTAAGCACAAACATTTTACAGTTTATCATTGACGCGAGTACCTTATAAATTCAAAAGAATATATTATTTTCTAACAATTTTTTAGACGCGTTTTACTTATCGACTAGATTTGTAAACATATCAGAACTCTTTGAGACCCTGTCCTTGAACACATTGGTTTCGATATATCAATCGGTGAATAAATCACCATCTGAACAGAAAAATGTGTTTTTTCATTGCAGTCTATGAGATACAGATAATTCTGGTGTCGACTATGCGAGTTTCCATGCTGATGGCGAATCGTTACTTTTAGTATTAACACTGTCGACACCTATAGCCCAGCTTTGATCGTCATATTGAAAAAGCTCTTTTTGTGCAAAATACAATAACCTTGTTTTGCAGATTTAAACTTATATTGTTAATTAAATTTATAGAATTTAAATGGAACATTCCAATACGATCAGATACGATCTACAATGATGCGGTTTTTAAGTAGTCATTTTAGAAGAATGTGGTACAGCTTTACATAAATAAGCCTGTTATTATAAAATCAATTCTAAAAAAAAATTTTAAATTATTTCTTTAAATTTTAAATAATATAAAAATAATTAAACAAAATTAAAAAAAAATAAACCAAAGCTATAAAGTTTTTAAAAAATAATGATACAAAAAAATATTACTGACATTAAAAAAATTTTAATATAAAACAAATGTTTTTAAAAAAAAATTTAATATTTCTTTACTTAACGAAAACTGTATTTGTTTTTATTTTTAATTTTAAACGTATTTATTAAAATAAGACAGAGGCTGGGGTTGTTGACTACATTTGTTATAAAAATTAACAAATTCAAATACTGTGGCCTTGTGCTATTTGTCTTCATTTAAATTAAGTAAAAAATATTTTAAAATTAAGTAAATAAAATTTACATTTTTTTAATTAAAAGCATATAATTTTCACTTAAATACATCAACATGTATTTAAATAAAAAAAATTCAGAGAAGTTTTGAATAACTTTTAAATTGAAAAATTTGAAATAGTTTTTTATTAAGCAAAATATTTTTAATTTAGAAAAATATATATATTTTGGTTTAAACATTTATTCTTTTAAATAAAAATTTAAAAAAAATATATGAAAGGATTCTTTTATAGTTTAAAGCTAATTTTTTTTTATAAAAGAATGTATTATTTTTTTTATAATTGAAAAAAATAGTTTAAAAAAAGAATACATGTTTTCCTTTAAACCAAGACCCCAAGAGCCATATTTCTAATCGTTATTAAAATAAAAGCATTTGCAAAAAATTTTGCATCTAAAAACGATATAATTTTTTCAATTTAAATAATCTTTCAGTTAAAAAATTACTGAATTTTCTCGTGGCAAATTTTTGTAACTACCAAAAATATTTGAGCCTACCAAAACGATCGACTCTGAATCACTATCTGATTTGATTTTACAATGTCTGTATGTCCGTCCGTCCATCTAAAACTTTTCATCAAACTAAAGGTCGCAATTGTTGTCCAATCTTCATGAAATTTAGCAGAAAAGTTTTTGGACCAAAAAGGACGCTATTGATATTGAAACAAATGGGTTCAGATTTATATAGCTCCCATACATATATGTTTATACGGATTTTCTGTTTTAGCTCTACAAGCCACATATCCAATCTTAATGAAACTTGCCACACGTTAGTTTTTGCACTGATAAAAGACTATTAAAATTGAAGAGCATCGGTTCAGGTTTAGAAATAGTTCCCAGATATATGTTTATCACATTTTTCTGTTTTAGCTTTAGATGTCACATATTATATCCAATCTTGATGATATTTGGAGCATGTCCGGAACGGACACTGTTAAAATTGAAGAAAATCGGTTCAGATTTAGATATTGCTCCCACATATATGCTCAACTGACTTTAGCAAAAATAATGACACTAACGCACAAATTTAAATATGACATCAGTATTAAAATCTGGGTAAATTTAGAGCCACTCCAAGGTGGTTTGAAACCCTATTTTCAGTTGGCTTTTCGGGACATACAGAAGAGCAGGGATTAATAAAGTCAGCCACGCCCGACCGAGCTTTTAAATGCAGTAATTTGTGTTTTTATATTATTAATTAAAAACTGTACTACATTTTTATATTTATACAATTATTGAATAAATAATTAATAATAAAATAAATAATTAATAATTACAAGATATATTTTACTTTTGATTTTATATTTCATAATAAAATTTTAGTTTTCAAATTTTATTATGAAATATAAAATCAAAAGTAAAATATTTATTTGAAAAATAACAAAACATAATTTAGATTTAATAAAACAGGCGAAAAATGAAAATAATAGTCAAAAATGACTGGTTTTGAACAGTTTTACCACTTTCAGAAACTATCGCATGTTAAGAAATTCCTTTTGAGTTAACCGGTTACAAAATATATCAAGAATATTCAACTTTTGCATCTCATAAGTTTCGTAGTTTACAAACATAGCGACTAAATTGTATTACTGATTGACTAGTAAGTCTTAAATTTTCGCAAAGAAAAGTGGATATTAGGTAAAAGCAAATTAATACATAATCTCTGAAATTACAGAGAAAATATCATTGTGCTTTGGTTCTGCGGGCATTCGTAGGCGTATACATAATATTAATAGAAACTAAAAATAATGTATACGCTCCCTTCTAAAAAAGAAAACTTATTCTCATTTATTGAGTCAGCTTAGAAGGATAGCATAACATGGACTCCTTAACGTTATCGCTAAACGAGCTATAGTTCACACAGTTCGAGATTAAACACAATGACAGTCGCTAGCCACGACGGCTTGTTTACAATTGCTAGAGGTTAAACTGTATTGGGAGAATGAGCGTTTATTATTGGATCACTATTATCATTTCTTTTATACAGTCCAAAGTAGTTTGTGGTAAGCTTTAACGACATCCGCGAAATCCTTTCATGATTAGCGCTTAAGTAATAACAGCGACTGCGAACCCCGTTACCGCTGGCATATTCGATTGTGACAGTAAGGCTGAAAACTACGGCTACGGCATGATGGTGGGGAAGCGGAGAGGCGAAGCTTAGCGAAATAACTTGTCATAAGGTTAAAAGCAAAACATATACTCTTATACGCCCACTTTGTGACAGAAAACAAAACGGTAGAGAAGGGTGGCGGGGGTGGGCGAGAGACTTTAACGTATTGGTTTCAAGGGGTTCCCTATAACGACCGGCTGTGGAGTAAGCGAGACGGGGGAGGGGGTGGGGCGGCATTTGTATAAATACAATATAAATCTAAATAAATGAGAAACATGTTAAAGTTACTGATAATGTACATGAACAACAGGCTGGCGATGAGGTGAAACAAGACCAGCCGGGAAGGCGTCAGCGAAGGACGACACTGAGGTTGATGTGAATGCTGCTTGCTATTGCTGATGTTGCTGGTTGTTGGATGTTGCCAGTTTGGTGGGCTAGGTCTGAGTGCTTGGATGGGCGGTTGGGCGATGGGGCGTTTGGCTTGTTTGTTGAGGCTGCGTTGGGCTTAAAGGTGGCTGCTGTTGTTTACAGGAAAAAGGGTTTTTTTGTGTTGTTGCTGGTTCTTCCCGTAAATGATTGCTGCTGCCGCCAATGTTGCTTTTGTTGTTGATTTTAATACATTTTAACAAAAAGGAAAACTACATTTCAATCAGAGAGGGAAAATACACAAACTCACACACACACAGACACACCCACATACACAAATACACGTTTAAATATTTACTTTTTCCCCCCCGGCTGCCATACTTAATGGTTTTGTTTGCCAAAGAGCTTGGCTCTGGCAGCAACAGCAACAGCGGTGCGGCAACAGCAGCAAAATCAAATGAAATGTAATATACAACGAGAATATTTATATACGAGTATATGTATATAGCTACATGTATGTACATATAAACGTTATGTATTTGTTGGATATTTCTGCTCTCTAAATGAAAGTTTTCTCAAGTAGAAAACACTACTACAACAACAAAGCTTTTACCGGAAATAAATAAAAACCAGAAGAAGAAAAAAACATTAACATTAATATCAGAATGAAAATGAATGAAAAACACACACACACCTACACAAACACACAGGAAAAATAAAAAAACGGAAAAAGGAAACCATCAACAGCAACAACAACAACAAGGAAAAATCGCACAACACATTAAGATCAAACAACAACAAAACACACACATACATACTCTTAGTAGGTAGTCGGGTAGGTAGGGTATGTGGTGGGTAGGCATGATGAAGAGATCTGGGTAGGGCTGGTGGACGGGAATGTGGCCATGTAAGGACTTAACAACATGTTACAAAAACAACAACAAAATGGTCACATCAAAATCCGAGTTTTTATGTTTAGAAAAAATAAATAAAAAATGGAGATTTTGAGATTTGAAACTCGCATACAATACAAACATTGAGATTTTCGACCAAAAAAAGGCAAATACCATAAATTGTTGACACCACACACATACACGCACAAAAAATAAGAAAATAGGAGACTACGTATACGATAACAATCAATCAATTTATGTGTATAAACATTACGAATACCAAAAAAAAAAACATAAAAAGAAGAGAAAAAAAATTAAACAGAAATTGTTGAGTTTGAGTTTTTTTTATAAGTTTTGCAAATCTGAAACAATACATAAAATACCATTAAAAAACAAAAATAGAGTAGAATCAGAACAAAAGTATAAAACAATAATCTTGAAAATTAAAAGTACACACATAAAAATAATAAACAAAATGGTTAATTGTACATTTAATAGATTTAAATTGTTGTTAGAATCAATAATAAAACAAACACAAAAACTAAACCAACAAACAAACAAAGAGAATGAGACAAATATTTCGACAATTGTTTTTTGTTTTTATGGTTTTTGGTTTAAGGTTTATACAATACTAGCGGTCACCGGGCAGCCCATCCCAACATTTCGTGTTTAAACTTTTTTGTTTTCTTCTTCCAGCGCAGAAAACCAAAACGTTACGTTTGTATTTTGGTTTCACGGCCTTTCAAACAATTTTTAAAATTCAGTTTTCTTAGCGGCTTTTGGTTTTTGTTTTCTTTTGTTAGAAAATTTCTGTTGCTGTTTCGATTTTTAGTAAAATATGAGGGGGTATTTTTCTAGTTTTTTATATCTTCTTTTTTTGAGTTTAAACTTAAAACACAACTGAAAACAGGGGGCGAGGGTGAAAATCATACAAATATTGAAAGTCAACAAAAGCTTTTTTATTTATACATTGATATACAATTGGGAGGGTTTTTTTTTAATTTTGTTTTGTTATGTTTTCTTTTTTGCGGTGTACTTTTGTTGAACGAGACAAAACAAAAACGGAAAATGTAACAACTAGTAGTAGTAGGTATTTATTTACAAAACTGATAATCGGAAATTCAACAAAAAAAAATCCATTGATTTGTTCATAATAAAATGATGTATTGTAAATATTTTACAGGTTGTTTGAAAACGAAAATAAAACAAGAGAAAACATTAAAAGATAAAAGTTAAACAAAACAAAAAGCAGACCAAAAAACCAACAAAACTGAGAGAGAATATTAAATGAGTAAATTGTATTAAAAATTCGTTTTGAGTTTTTGTTTTTAACTAAATTCTAAAATAGCATTGATATACGGTCTACTCTATAGATTTAAGTGATGAAAGGTTTTAGGGGCTTTATATTTGATGCAATAGAGAGTTATTACAAATTCAAATGTATATACGAGTATATAACATCAAATAACGCAGCTGTATTTAGTGAAATTGTTTTAACTCATATTCAAAGTCTTTCCTTTTTCTTATTCTAAAAGTACAAATTTTATGAAAACGTTAGAAGATATTCCAAGATAAAAGTTTCCGGGATTTATTTTGCAACATTCCTAAAAAAGAAAATGTGTCTTTATTGATATAGACACTGTTTTTGCAATAATAAATATTACTTTATGTATATGCAGCTGGAACTGCAACTCGAATTATATAATCCCCTCTCCAATATCCTAATGTATACATGCTATGCTTTTATTAAAGGACTTATTAAAGTGAGGTTTCGAATTTTGTAAACTGTGACTAAACTTCGAGTCCCATGTAGGTTTTCCCGCACTAGGTAGAAATCACAAATCTCAAAAAAAAATCAAAAAGATTTAATAGACTCTATCAACTTCGGCTCTACTATTTTCCATATGTGGCTAGAATAATCAATTTAAAAAAATCCTTCTAGCTTGTGAAAATAATTCAACGAATCCCATTGAGATCATCTTAGAAGCTTTTTAAAAAATACACATATTTGGCCAGAGATTCGCTTATAATATATGTTATTTGATTATTAAAATCGTTTTATGTTCTTTCAAAATTAAAATTGTTCATTGTTCCAAATAAAAAATGTTTGTTTTTGAAATTTTTTATTTTTTATTGCAAAAGACCGAAATAAAGCAAACGAGCTAAACATAAAAAAATAATTAAGCTATAGGTTTGTTTTACTAAACAAGTAAAAAACTTCGGTTAAAATCACTCTAAGGCAATAATTTAACATCTCTAACAAAAACCTAAAAAGATTTTAAAGTTTCTGACTTAATATTTGTATTTTTTGAAAATATTTTATTATTTAGTTATTATATTTGAGCTAGACCCATCCTCGATTTAACGATGTCTGTCTGTCTGTCTTTCTGTTCACCCATCTAGAGCTTTCAACAAACGTCAGATCGCAAATGTTGTCTGCTGTTAGTAAAATTTAGCAGAAGTACGTGTTTCAAACTAAAGAAAATCGGTTCAGATTTTGATAAAGCTTCCACACACAAATGATTAACCCAGTTTAAGATTTTAGCTCTCAAAGCCACATATTAGATCCGAACTTGATGAAATTTCTTGAACAAAGGATGCCCGTTTTTGAAATTAAAGGAACTCGCTTCAGACTTAGATATATAGCTCCTACACTTAAGTTCAACGGATTTTATGTCTATAGCTCTAGAAGCTACACAAAACATACAATCTTGATTTGAAATTTGATACAGTTCAGAACAATCTATCTGTTACCAGCTTAGATAAAAAATGGACACTATCCGTTTACGTTTTGACATTGCCCTTATTTTAAGGGTTTCTCTCCGATTTACATTCAACAGCCCATTTTAATTTCAATTCCGATCAAATTTATTATAGTATAGGAGGTTGTTTGTACAACTAACCTTGGATCAATTTGGACCAATTATTGATATAGTCCTCATACAAATGATTTGAGGGACGAAAACGGATTCCAGGATATATGGAAGGTAACATTTTCTCCCAAAGTCAAAACTAAAACAATTTGGCTAAATTTGGATGACAGGTCCGAAAATCCGCCCCATTTTAACAACGACATTTGGGTACCAAAAAATTATTAAATTTTTTACCAAATTGAAATTTGACATTATTTTTAATAAATTCGTAAAGTCAGAGTGCGTCTAAAATTCCGTTTTCAATTTACATTTCAGCACATTCAGAAGTGCAGGGTAAAATAACGTCGGCCACGCCCGACTTGAGCTTTTTTATATATACAAATAAAAATCTCATCCCAAAAGTACTAAAAATATCGGATGTTCTTATGCGGACTGCACGCCATTTTCGAGGTGAAAAATTGCAACGTTTAAAAAATATTGTATGTACTTTTTTCAACCCATGACCTTTTTTGATTATCATTGCTGCAAACTACGAACAACTGCAAACTTTGTCAAAAGAATACCAACAGTAATTACGTACTGAGCAAAGGCATGGTTATTTTCCCGAACAAGTAGAAATTTAAAGGAAAGAAATTTAAATTTAAATAAATGTATTTCCTGATTTAATACTTTTTCACCGTCCTGCCCCAACTGTTATCGAAGCTGTTTTAAGAAAAATAGGTCAGTGCAGAGGAAATTCAAATTATTTTATATTGCAGTGCTTTATACCCTCATTTTGGTTTTTGTCTTTTTTTTTGAAAATTGTAATTGCTTTAAGTATCGTAGTTCAAAAAAATGGCGGCTTAATTAAGTGAGTACGAGTTCTGCTCTTAATGTTGCATTATATTATGCATGTCTTACAAGAAACAGAACTCCCTCTCGATATCTCTCTCTTTCTTAGGTTCTGTTTGACTAATAGCTGGGATAAGATTGAGATAATTTTAAAACTGCCCCGAAATAAGGGGATTCACGTGAATAAATGAAACCTAGGAGTATGCAAAGAACTCATGCAATCAAAAAATATGCTCGTATTGTCTCAATTATATTGAGTTAAACTGTAGGTTCCGGTTCATACAGAATGCTAATAAAGGAATTGTTTCCTTTTGTTCCTAAATAGGATGTTGTTGGGCACTTTAACCTTAAACTGGCAGTCTAAACCATTAATACGTGTAATAGTTGAAAATTGAAAAAGCTTTGCTAGATCTGCTTTTTCAGTCAGAATTCTAACAGAGTTAAGGGAAGAACGAGCAAGGCCTTTCCTACTCCTGGTGTGTAATGTCCTTTGTCAAAGGGGACAGCTTGTCATGGAATGGCGGTATATATTTGGGTCGCTAAATACAATTTATGTCATACAAACATTTTCTAATCATCCAAACAGTACTAAACAAAATCATTAATTATACCTTTACTCATTCAATATTCAATTTGTTTTTGCGTGGTATTTTCTTTCTTTTTTCTCTTGTTTTATTAGTATTAAATACACAACAAATTAAGGGGGTGTTCTTTTGTTTATTTTTTTTTTTGGTAACAAACAAAAAACGACAAACCAAATGAATTTGAATTTGTAAAAGACAAAGGTGAGGGGGGCAAATCAGAAGGTAGGGGAAAAACTTACAAGTCATCACTCTAAAAAAACGTTAATAATCCATAAGGAATAAATACGGATGATAATAAAGATAATTACATAATTATATGTAGTATATTTAAGTATAGAACATATAGTATAGAAAACAATGACAAGAATATTTTACATAACAAAACGGAAAGGAATAAAATAAACTGAATGACTGACTGACTGAATGGAATGAATGGAATGACAGAAAACCATAACCAAACAAACAACAAACGAACAAGAAATAATCAAATACCAAATCAAACAAAAAAACGAAACAAAAAATTGGTACAAATACATTAAAACTGAAAGGAATTACAACAAACCAAAGGACAAACAAAAAACAGTGAAAAAAACAAAAGAAAGCATTGCATGAAAATACAGAATTGAAGGAATGAATAAATTTTTTCAGTTTTATTTCGCCGAACCCAACTTAACTAATTTCTTAGTTAGTTTTTCGTTTCCATCATCGCTATCATCATTAATCGCAGTAATAAAAATAATAAAGAATAATTGGATTTTTGTATATTTACACAGAGTTTTTGTTTTATTTATTTTTTGCTGTTTTTGGTGGATGAAAATGTGACAACTCAAGTTTTTGTTTCTAATGCCTAAATGGGCTTTCAAAATGAGAACGAAAAAAACCGAAAAACTGGGGGAAAAACTAAAATTTTTATTTACAAACAATAGAGAAAAGTGTGGTTGACGCTTAAAAGACATTCAATTTTATGGACTATTTACAATAAAAAATAATTTGAATTGTAGGGGTTTCTTCTTCTTCTTCTTTACTCAAATTTCCAAATATTTATGATAAATGCTAATATCTCCTTGGGAGATATTATTATAGCATTGACGAGAGTGCGAAATATGAAGTAATCAAATAAATTGTATTCCACTAAACCCCAGCTCTGATGCCCAGACGGACATATGAAGATAAGAATACTTTGCAAATGAATAAGAAAAATTATTATGTGGTAAACATTATTTGCATAATGCCATTAAATATAAAGTGTGTTTATTAAAATGTTTTCGCAATATTTATCTATTGAATTCAAATGTGAACTGACAAATATTGTCCAATGGGGCCTTTGTTGTGCGACACATTGGAGCTCTTAATATAATGGGGATATTCATAGACTGAAGTTTATGTTAATGGCGCACAACAAAATTGCTGTAGTTTTATATGGGATCAGAATATGTTTGCTTTAATATACGAGTACAATATTTAACTAAATATAACTTTAGTTTTCGAATTGATTTTGTTTCTCCCGTATATTCTTTACCATTGCAGATTCATTACTTTTCCCCTAAAGACTTTTTTCTATGAAACGTAAGGGAAATCTTCGTAATATCAATAGGAGACATAGAACGCATAAAATGATTTATATCACTACCGAAAATATTTCTTTATGTAAAAATCAGTAAAAAGAATTTTTAGTTTAAGTTTTTCCAGGTTAACTTCGCCTTTTCACGATAGATACCAGAAAATCTAGCACTGAGAGAAATTGGCTTAAGGCTGGTTTTGTTATGACAGCTTAGTTTTTATTCTTTTATACCCCTGTCTTTCCTTGAAAAAAATTTGTGGAATTACTTTATGTTTTGATGTCGTTGGAATCACCTGGTCTGAAGCTTACTGGACTAAATAAGAACAAAATTTACCCGACTTCAATGAAATTTGCTTTGTGACACTAAATGGAGTCTCATTATCAAATAAAAATCAGTCGACACGCAAAAACTGATATTCCAAACAAAGCTACAATGGTAGAAATTGAAATCTACTTTTGGAAATAATTTGATATCCCGCTTTTATCTATTCTATAAGTAAAGTCATATGCGTTGCAGAAAAGTATGACATTTTTGACTATAGAGTAGCACAGAATCAATACGAGTATCATTTCATATTTTTTCTAGTCCCATATCTGTATTTTTGTTCTGAACAAAATTATAGGATTTCAAAATTATCGTTCCGTTCAATGCTCTCCGGATTTGTGAACTTTTGCCTATATAGTCTTTTACCTTTAGTCGTACTTATAGTAGAATTTCGACCACCCATTAAGGGTTGTGGTCCACCATATTGCCTAGCGCAGAATTTTGGAGACTCCCGCGCGAAATACTGACATATCGTTAGAAGTTTTTTAACTTCACCAGAACACAGTTAGTTCTTGTTTGTAATAAAAAATATAAATTTAGAAGATCCCAGTCATGCTCTTTTTCTTTGCATACTGGTGCTTCTTTTATGGAAAACTTTGGCAAATAATTTGAAAATGTCATTGCCAAAACTTAGACACGCTATCACATTTAATATTAATACAGTTTTGTAGAAGATATCAAGAGAAGCTCATTTGCCATAAATTAAATTTTTCATATCTGGCACCGCTGGAGTCTACAACACAAGCTTGCGGGCGGAGTAGTTTAATATCGCCATGAATATAAACTTTTAAATGATGATTTTTATAAACTTTTTCAGTTTTTCGCTTTGAATAAAAAATTAATTCAAAAAAAAAAGTGGACGAAACAAAACAAAACGATAAACAACAGACAAATATTAAATCCAACACACGCAAATGTTCATATTTTCTACAGTTTTTTTTTCATTTTCGGTACTGTTTGCTATTTGGTTTTGGTTTGTGATGATGACACAACGAAAAGCAAGCAGACCACAGACGACACCCTGTATAAGGATATCGAGGAGAGTGAGAGCGGGAAGAAAACATAAAAACAAAAAAAATGAACATCATGACACAGGACCATGTACAAGACTTGTATATGACACACACACATATGTGATCTAGCACTAATATTTTTAAGGGATATTAGGGTGTCCCTTTTAAGATAGAGTTCATAATAATAATTTTTGTTGTGTACTTTTAGTCGGGACGCACTTAACACCTCAAAAGACTTTATGGTTCATGTGCCACAAAAACGTAGCGTAGGGACGGTGGAGACTATATAGGTATAAGGTTCCTCCTGGACAAATTTAACTACGTTTTTACTTGTTTTCACTGAGATCGAAGTAAATCAGTAGTATGCGTTTGGGAGTTATGGTAGAATTCTGTCATTGGTTACTCTGCAAGTATATCAGTAGTAGGGAAATGTGAGTTTTAATCGAAAACTGTCATGGAACGCCCTACAATATTTTCAAGTATTGATTTTTTAATTGTGTTTGGGGTCTTAGGGCCGTTCTACTTTACTATAAATTCAATTTAATGTTTTCTACTTAATTCCACTGCTTCCAGATCAGTAGTAGGGGCATGTTAATTATGGTCTAATTCTCTCATATTTTGCACTAAAATTTTACAAGGTGTTCATTATTATTTTAAGTATCTTCTGGTTCTACGGGTTCAAGATATCCGTGGTGTGATGGTGACTGGGCACGTCTTACATGTAAGTAAACCAAGGTTCAACTCCGGACAAGAACAACTAATATATTTTAGTGACGTCTTTCCACCTCGGATGTGCCAGCGACTTTACGAATAAGAGATTAATCTATGAGCCATGAGTAAACTGATCTATAAAGTAAAGCAGACATTCGGAGGCGACGATAAACATCAGTGAGTATACGAATTATATCATGCACAGCTTATCGATTTGAGAGGTTTTTCCCCTTATCCTTAACGAGACGTTAAGTTACCATTTCATTAAAGAGCTTTTTCTGCGGCAAAAACGTATCGGTAGAAGTTGTCGAATCCCTTAGCAAAGCCCACATCACTGTGCTATCGGAAAGGTTATTTGTTTGGTGGTCATAGTAAAACGTAAACTAAATTTCACCGTGGTTAGCCCCTGGTTCGAAATCTGAGCACAATCTAGTTAAATTTAAGACTTCCGAAACGACATTAGCTCAAATCGAGATGGACCTTTGTGAACCGACAAATTTGAGCCAAATCAAAGATCAAGATCCCAAATCGAAAATTGCCTTTTGGGCCATATGAAAACATTAACCGATATGGCCCAATATTACCAAGCTTGAATTAAGATCTCTCATAATACGCTATACTGAATGGAAACAAGATAAAAAGTAAAGTAGCTTGCAAAGTGGCAGCACATAAAGTCGGAAGTGACCTATTCATGAGGGCTAAAGGAAACCACCGAGATCCATTTTACCAGAGTACAGTGTTGGTCGCTTTAAAACCACCATGTGAAATTAGTGCACAATCGAATGTAATTTAAGGCTGCAGACTTCAATACGGGCGACTTAACATGTAAGAGATTAAGCTCAAAGCTTATAAAAGCTCTATAAAGTGCAATAGAAGTTCATAGTCGAAATAAAATAGTAAGTCCCACTCAGTCATTACAAGAATTATCCCTGATTGTTTCTTAATAGATGTTAGTAAAATCGACTAACTGACAGCTATAGTAATGTGCTAATGTCTTTAGCAAATGATTCAAAGTCGATCGGTGTACCTTAAGATGGGTCGACGTTGATATTTTTGGTAACTACCAACCTGACACTTTACAACTACCTTTGCCCTATGCCACCGACTAGTTGAGAGCATACAATTTATGCAGTTAAGGGACATTCTAATATACATACCTACAACATTACAATGATAACCGTACAGATGTATAAGTGTGGCTGTCTTTATATTTATAAAGTATGTGAGTATGTGTAGTGGGTAAAAAAACAACATAACAAACGAAATATCTACAACCACCACCAACACATCACCTCGCCAACTCGCCGCCTCTTTCGCACTTGAAATGCTTTTGAATGTTGAGGATTTACAACTAAAGCCCGCTCGCATGTTAGCCCCGCTGACGACATACACACGCCAATTCCCCCAGCACCATGAGGCACCGGAAGCAGGACGTTAAAGGAAATGTGGCGGTGTGGGAGTGGCACATTATTATTGTACAACAACGAGCGTATGAATGAGTCTGTTGTGTTTTTTTTTCTTTCTTTTTGTTTAGCCAAAGCAATAGTTGGCATTTTTTTGGTTCCGGGAGGGTTTCTTTTTTGCTGGTGGAATTTAACACTATAAATATGCACAAATATCATCGATTTGTTTATTTGCTTGAACAAGCGCACGAACGAACGAATGGAGGAGGAAACAACAAAACATTATGGCAATAACAAGAACAACAACAGCAGAGCAGCACAGCAAATTATGAAAGTTTTAGCTTTAACCATTATTTATATTGTGGCTATATTGTTGTTATCTAGTTTTGGGAGATCTCTATTTTATGCTGCTGACAACGGCAGCAGCAGTAGCAGCAACGGCGGTGGCAACACAAGCACACACAAAAGTACACAAGTTATGCGTTATTTTTCACCTCCTTTCCCCAACCGCCCGAAAAGAAAAAACTTCCCCCGTTTTATTCCTAAAAAAATTATGAATTTATTTTATTGTAATGATTGTTATTTTTATGGAAATCCTTCTGTGTGTGTGTGTGCGAGAGTGTGTGGAGAGTAGATACGAATGTGAATGTGGTAAGCGCGTATCTGTGTGTGTGTGCTGGTGTGTATCCGGCTGAATCCCAATGCGTGCTTGTGTGTGTGTATGTTATAAGCCATTCTGTAAGTGTATGTGTGGGTGTTGGGGTGTTGTTCAAGTGTTTTGGGATAACATCAGCAACGACAACAACAACTCTGTAGAAAGCACACACTCACTCCGAGAGGGAGAGAAAGAAAAAGTTTGCTTTGCTTTCACTTGATAAACAACTTTAATAACTATAATAACAATAGTTATGACATTTTGAACCCTCGCCCCCGCTTCCTTCTCGGCAACGGCCTCCACTCCTACCCCACATCTGTTACACACACACACATAAGCGAACGAGAACAGAAAACTTTCTAACCCCTCAACGGCTAGAATAAAGTCTATATCTTTGGCTGTGGTTGAATTTAATGTTTTCGATAAGTCCTCTTTTTTTAGTAGATTACAACCGTCGTCCGACCCAAAAAGGGACAAAACCAAAGCGAATAAATAGAATATTCACTGGATTTTTCAATTTTTGTCATATTTACGATAAAGACCGGGCCACCGACCGACCGACCAACTCGACTCTACCGATCTCTTGCGGCTTTTGTCTTAAATTGCTTATATCATAATTAGGGTGACCATCTCTCGCTACACTACACTTTGTTATGATAATAGATAAACTTTTCCTTTGTTAGCTTTTTCCAAGGGGTTCAAGGAGGGATGTAAAGTTGCGGGGGTGCCGGGGCAGAATGACACATTGTTTTTGTTGATTCCGTTAAGGATTTTATTCCTTTTTGTGGAAAGGGGGGAGGGGGCGCCGGACAATATGCATTTTAGAAATTAGTTCCGGCATAATGCCCCGGAATGTTTGTGAGACAACACAAATATTGGGCGAGTAGTTTTGGCTGACGTTGGTAGTTTTAAAGAAAGCCCATCCTGTTTCTCATTAGGCTAATTGAAGTAGGCTAAAAATGAAAAACTTTTTACAAAACTTGGACGTCATACAAGGAATTTAATTAATTAGGATGTTTGTCCGAAGATTTATTTCTTGTGCGAAAAGTAGTCTATCACCGCTATAACAAAGCCAAACAGTATAGCTTACAAATAAAGCTATCTCGATTGTCTGCAAAACCTTAAATAGTCCAAAGTAAATAATCGTTACTAGAAGCGTTGAGGGGGACCAACCGAAACCCTTGTTGTTCACCCGAGAGATTAAAGTCCGACGCTTTTCTGTATAACAGCTCAAAGAAAGCTTTTAGAACAGTTTCTTTGCTTTTTGTTGTCGCAATAAATCTGTTTTCGAATTTGCATTTTTTACGTCTCATATTTAAGGCCGTAGTATTTTTCTAGGTTGACTTGGAAATGTACTCTTCTTTCGTCAATAAAATCCTCACTGAAAATTTTGTTTGAGGTGAGAATAAGGCTTGAAGCTTTACATTTTTTTAAAGAACTTCTGACACACCCGTTAAATGCTTGACAAGTACTAAGGAATGTATCAATTACCAAATGATTTACTGATATCTAATTGAGGTCGGATATTCGGGTGGAGGAATAGAAAACTATTACCGGGATGTTTATCACTAGCAGTGCAGACTTTAAAAAACTCCTAAGCGAAAGTTTCGTTTAAGGTGAGTGCAAGGCTCGAAGCTTTACATTTTTTTTAAAGAACTTATGCCACACCCGGTAAATCTCTGCCACACCCAGTAAACTTATCAATTACCAAATGTTTTACTGATATCAATTTAAGGTCGCACAAGCGCACTACCTCAAGTGTTGTAACGGCCAATTTAGATCAGATCCAAGGAGAATCATGAAAAAAACACCAGTAAAGCTGTATCTGAGATTTGTTAAAAGATCGCAGACAGTCTTCACTATCGTTAATTCAATAGGATTTATTTAAAAGGATTTTGCATAAATGGTAAATGAGTTTTACCAAAATAAGTTTTATCAAGGAATTTGACTTAAAGCATCAAATCTTGTTTCGACCAAATCCGATTTATTACTTTTTAAGCTATTTCAGCGAGATCTGACCATCTGTGCGGTAGGACCGCACGATAACTTTCTTAAGAAGCTACCAATTGCTTTTACACATGCTAATTTGTAGCGCAGTAATGTGCGGTTTTGCACTGTAGCCTGTGGCTGCACTGTTATAGTGGCTGACGGGAAGAGAGTGAAGAGTGTGCGTGGCTTATAGTGGCTGACGGGAGATTTGTATTCATCTGCCTCAGTTGCCATTATGCATTGGTCACGTAAGGAGAGGTCATTTTGTGTTGAAGCGTATTTTTCATATGCACACTCGAGCATTGCAGTGCAGCGTGCTTTTCATTTACGATTCGCTGTTCCCCACGCGGACCTGTTCCTGGACGGAACAGTTCGTGTATGTATGTGGCCTACATTAATTTCTCGAGCATTGTCATCATAAAAATCTACAGTCTATGAGTGAGGGTATAGGTAAGTCGGCTCAACGGATTGACTTTGACATTTTTCCAAACTGATTGGTTTTTTTAACAGCAAAAATTTATTTGAAAGAAAACCACAATTTTTAGCTTAAAAATTTGAAAAATCGATAATTTTATCAGCAAAACCCCCGTCTTTGGGACATTAAAAGATGAATAAAAAGGATCTCTATTTTGCCAATTTTTTCGTCAAAATGCCTATTTAATGCTAAGTAAAACCATATGGTATTTGCATATTTTCGTTTTCAAATACGGTATGCAATTAAAAAAAAAATTGCCAAAAAATAATTTGAATAAAAGGAACGTAAACCGAATTCGGCCAATCTTAAGTAATAGACAAAGTGTTGGTCAGATATACGAATATAAAAAAACCAATTGATTTGTAAGTCAAAGAATCAGTTCATGTTCTTAACTCAAAGGGGAGAAATGTATAATATGATTTTGTGAAATCCTTTTGCTTCTGGAATTGCATTATCGTTCTCACCTAAACCCTTCAAATAGCAATATAAACTGCAAACGCTCTTAAGAATTATCTGCACTTTAGAAAACTTTGTTCAAGCATCCTTGGTACATACCTTGTAAAAAACAACCTTAAAAAGATAAAAGGCTCTTAAAGCTCTGCCTAGAACCGTTAAATATTTTCTTGCTTAAACGACGATTTCACGTCAAAGCTGTGCATATTCAAGAGGAGCCTTGTAATTTCCTTAAAATCCTTAAACGACTGAATGGTTTCCGAGTCTACAGCACGAATTGAAAACGTCTCTTTGTATGTGTGTATATGAGCGATTGGAAATCTTGTTTGCCAGGACTTTACAATGAAACTATTATTAATTGTTTTAGATGGAATTAGGAAATACCGACATGTCATTCTCTTTTCGCTTTTCCCATGAATAAGCAGAAAAATGCTTTCCATGATTGCTCGTTTCATTAGCAGTCAAGTCATTTTGGGCAAATTGGCTGCCAGTAGTTGTTATACGGATTAGTGTGTGTGTGTGTGTGTATCCTTGATTAGTGGCCACACAACATATTTGCGGTATTCACAATTCCTATTACAGCTGAATAGAATCCGCACACACACACTTACTTATATAAAATATTGAGGTAATTAATGGACAATTTAAGAATTCACATGATGTGATTCCAAATCAATTTCGTTTCCGTTTTATTTTTGTGTGTGCGTTTTTTTTGAGAGGGGTTTGGGAAAATGTAGAGTTTTGCAAATGAATAAAAGTTTCTTATCAAAAGCAGCCTTGAACTAAATGTCACTTAGCAGGCATTTAGGAATGAAACCCACATTCACTTAAAATGAAACCTCCTCTTTCCCGTAGCCTATCCGTAACCTCTGCCATACTGCTGGCAATTTATGCTCGTGGAGGAGAGCATCTAATTTGATTTAACTCACGGTGGTTGTGGCCTATTCCATTCGCTTTAGCATCTCGCCGCCAGCATCCTTCTCCACTTTTATTCGCCTGGGCAACTGAGAGTGCTGCCATTAAAAAAAGTAGGAGGAGGGGGGATTTTACCGGGTTGCTGTTCACTTGCCGAGGTGTTTATTAAACAAATGTAGGTCGATGAGAGATGTTTTAATTGGTTTTGAAAGTCACGTACGTGAAGAAGTTGCTGATGTGGTTTTCAGCACATCGCCGTACTCGTTAAACGTCCGCGGCTACAGCATCCATACGGCACAAGTGGTGATTACAAAACGCATCGATTTGAATGTCAATAAGAAAGAAAAACAAAATCTGAGGTTTTTCTAATTTTCAATATTATGTTTTGTTCTTGTTCGAGTGTTGTGGGAAGAAAGTGATTTATAGAATTTGAGCAAATAATAACGCAGGGCTACGAAGCATACACAAGAAATGCTGTAATTACCAGACAGGTGTGGTATCCCTAATTAAATTAATAGCGGTGTTCGAAATAAGAGCAATTAAACCAGACCTTTTTGGTGGACGAAAGTGAGGTTTATGCGGTTGCCAAGAGAGTGCGCACTATTTAAAAGCATTACATTTATAATTATACTTTATTTAGTTTTGTTTATGTACCGAAACTAACATATTAACGAGTAAATATTTGAAATAAATTCTAGGTCACATTGGAGCTCACCAATTGCTTAAACTGCATTTTGTTTTATTTGTGAAATACAGATTTAAAAGGCGAGATCAAACATTGAGTATATCAATCATGCTTTTAATATTATAATTACATAAAAGTTAGGCGACATACTTTAGGCCGATAGTTGTATACACGAGGTAATGGACTAATGTATTTACTACTCTTACGCAGCATGAAAATAAAGTCCAGTATTAGATACTCCTTTGGGCTTTAAACAAACGGCTAAGAACAGATCTATCTATAAAAATGAATCTAACACAAACGAGCGCAGATAATGCCACGAATTCGTTAAGCGGACGAGGCCCATTTTTGGATCGACAACATTAATTACCGATATTAAGGCGAACACAATTACAAGCTTCACAGCACCCACAAAGATTCAGTGTTAAAAGCCTTATTTCTTTGGAAATGACGAAGGAGACACCATTAATGGTTATCGATTTAGAGCCATATTAACCTCGACGACATCAATACATCCGAGCTGCCGAGATGACAATATATACCATACAAGCGTCGCCTGGCTCAAAATTGTAGAAGACACATTTGGCGACTGGGTCATATTAAGGTTGCCATGTGCTCTCGAATATTACGCTCACAAGCCAACCACATTGGACGAGCTTGAGTAACTTAATAAATAGTATTGCCGGAAAAAATCCGCACTATTTTAGACATGCTTTATTGACCTCGATTATGAGAGACAATCGTTTGAAACACTGGCAACGGCTAGGCCCCAGTTAAATGTAAATGACATAAATATAGCATCTAAATGAAGCCAGAAACAATTTGAAATCTAAATCGTTGCTCTAAACCTGTATTTTATTTTCCTAATGTTATTATCCTGTATTTTATTCACCCGACAAATAAGCAACAGTTTTATTGTAAAATAAAAATTGGGCAATGCAGCGGTAAGACTTTTACGTCTCGTCAAAAAAACATTTTTTTAATAACAACGAAATACGTTCATTATATTAATGGAACAATTTCATACTTTTTTTTGGAGCAATTACAGAATTTCATTATATAAAACCAATTATGTATACTTTATTTATGAAGTCATTTCATCACTAAACGAACTTTATGCTATCAATGAAACATTTTTGTTAAATCAATGAGACCATTTTATTAAATCAAAAACACCGTTTCTTCATATTAATAAAGCTTTTCAATATTTAAATTAAAAACTATTCGAATAAAATAACTTGACTTTTTAAATGAAACTTTTGGGTTATATCAATGAAAAAAATTTAAAGTTTCAATGAAAGCAAGTCATTTTAATAAAAAATCTTCATTACAAGTACAACACATGAGACTCAATTACGGAATAAACCTCAATTATCAAAGGTTTATTCCGTTTATAAACCTTTTATAATTGAGGTTTATTCCGTAATTTTAATTGTTTCTAGAGCTCGGGAGTTCTTGCTTTTTAATCTTTACATTGATATTAATTTCTGTGCGTGAATCCCAATAACAAAGGAAGCAGAAGTATTTTTTTTAATTTTTTACATATCTCGAGCAATTTTTGAAATTCATACCTTCACTTAATTGTGCATAAAAGCGAAACGCGTAAATCGATTTTCATGATCTATGTCTCATTTTGTTCATAGGTTATGTGACTTTACGTGAAAATAATATGACTTGACATTTTTTACCGTTTTATATTTTTTATGAATTAAAAAAAACCAAAACTTTAATTTTTTAGGCAAAAAATATTATATTTATATATTTATTTATAACTGCGAAACTGTTGCTTATGTAGCGAAATGTTGTATGAAGAGATTAAAAGAATTGTAACTTTTATTTTTTTTTTTAAATTTTTTTCAGTTTAATCGGACTAGTGGTTTTCGATTTATGACAAACAAAAAGCCTTAAACATGACAAATTCCCCTATACGATACTTACTAACATCAAATTAATTATTAAATTATTATTTGATGAACCTTGACCAAACCAACGATGCAGAAGCTCTTTTTTTTGGGGGCTACTTTTACAAACAATTATCAGAATTGAGTCCCGAATCACTCACCCGAAAAATGTTGTACTGTGTTATGTGAACAACAAAAAAAAAATATATCAATGATACAAGTTGATGTTATTGTATCAGTTAAGACAATTCGTAAGACAATTGTAATGAATTCGTTTTATGGTATTGATGAAATCAGTTCATTATTCGAATGAAATAATGATATTTTTTCAATAAAGCAATTTGAAAATTGCTCAGAAGCATATATTTATTTCTCTTGAAACAATTGAATGATTTCAATGAAAACTGTCTTTATTCCAATGAAAAAATTACAATGAAAATGTGAAAATATTTTAATGAAAAAAAGTAATTATCCTATTGCAATTATGTTGTTTCAAAGATGTAAATTTCAACGTTCAATAAAAATCATTCTTTTGTCAATAACAGCAATAACAATAACAACTTTATTTTTAAAAGAATGAATGAAATTCATAATATAGGGTGATCCATCTAGAGGTATTTTTTCAGAACAAAAAAAATTCATAAAAATTCAAATGAAATATGGAATCTTTATTGCTAATTTGAAAGGCCATTTTATGGCATTTATTTTTTCAAAATAGTTTCTTTCAAATGTTGCAACTGTATTATGGAAATGAGCGTTCGGTGAGGAACGGGAAGATCCGCTGTTTTCGACCAAAATTTTGTTCAGTGATGAGGCCCATTTCTGACTCAATGGCAAAGTCAATGGTGCTCGCTATCGCGCCATGATATCGATCTTTAAGCTACCTGAAATTAAATCCCGTAATCTTGACGACAATTCGTTTTAACAGGACCGTGCCACTTGCCATACAGCTGCTCAAACAATGGATCTATTGATAGGTCATTTCGAAAAGCAGCTAATTTCACGTTTTGGACAGGTGAGTTGGCCGCCTAGATCGAGTGATATCACACCTTTACACATTTTTCTTTGGGGTTACGTAAAGTCCAAAGCCTATGCTGACAAACCAGCTACGATTCAGGTTTTGGAAGCCAACATTACGCGTGTCATTAAAGCCTGAAAAAATACCTCTAGATGGATCACCCTATAGTAATAATAAAATTCTTTATATCAAAGAAAGAATTTCCCTCAACATTTCAAAAATAAACAAGCTGGGAACTTCTTCTTTTAAATCTGCGATAAAATATACTCACTGAACGAAAGCTACTGTTACATGTCAGCTAATAAGTTTTATAGAACAGTTTTTACATGGCTCCGACAACCTTATCTCTTACTCCTTGTATCGGGGGCATTTACGAGGTGGAGTCCTGCCGCTTAAAAATGTTAGATGTTCTTACACAGATTGAACTTGGAATCACTTGTATGATACCCACTAACCATCGCTATTTGATAAACGAAAAATCTCTCTTTATAATATCAATTTGGAAAATTCCATTCAAAAATTGAAATAATTGCATGAACTCAATTAATTTAAATAAGGTAATTCGCTGTTTCACACGGTGCAACAACTCAATTTTGTCACTTGAATAAAAATGTTGCAACAATTGCATTATAACCATTAACACATGCAGTGCAACAATGGAACATTTTCGTTAACACAGCCATGAACAAACTTCAGTGGCCCAATAAATAAATTCATATGGCTGAAATCTTCCACTTTAACGTTAACGTAATTTATACATTGTATTAATGAATCAGCTCATATAATAATTATAGTTACAGGCAACTGTTTCTTTAGGGAACTTTCACGATGAACTTTCTATGACGAGCTTTTCGGTTTCGTAGCTGATTCCATACCGAGAAGCCTTCATAGAGGGTGTGCGATCTACCCTAGACTCTTTCACTCTTATACGTAGGGCAATTAAATAACCCACATCCGGTGCTTAAGAACTTTATCATATTTAATTATTTGCCATAACTCGTGACTGTCATTAAAACGAAAACTAAAATTGTTAAAAACGCCGGGACTACAAAACATTGTATGAGTACTAAAACATATTGTGAATTAACCTAAATTCAATTTTTTTATGAGACTTTTTGTGTTTCATTAGTTGCTGCTGCCTGCTGGTTGGGTGTGTTGGTTGTTGGTACGAGTATTCCTTGAAACGACACCGATCACTTTAAGGAAGTATCAAAATGTTTCTGTGCGAACATTCCAAATAGTCAGAGCAGTCTTATTACGGTTCTATGGATTTGTGGCGAAGGGGGGATCTAGGGGACTTGTATAAGTATTTAGCAAAACTTTTAGGCAAGGTATACGTCGGGGAGTGGGTGGGTGAGCAAACAAACAATACAACGCGTACACAACTAGAGTTTCATCTGATTATTCAGATTCAAAGGCAAGCACAAGTACAGGCATACGTATACGAAGGAGAACTACTCGTATGTGCCATTCATCGTTCGAGAGCGTACATAAAATCACACAAGAAGGATACACTGTATGCACAAACATATGTGTGTGTGTGTGTGTTGGTTTGTGCAAACGTTGGTATGTACGTACGTAATAAATGTGTACACATTATAATTATAAACTATAATTTTTCAAACAAAGTTTGTTTTTATTGCCTTTTTTTGTTTGTTTCTCTCCGTACTCGTACTCTTCCTCTTGGTTTTGTTTTTTTCTGCAATTTGCTGTTGTTTTTTTTTTATCAAATGTCATTGCTGTTGTTGCTGATGATGTTCATGTTCGTCGGTTGTTGGTAGTGCCTGTTGTTTGTATCAACAACAATAGTAATAAAATATAGGAATAATGAAATAACAATGTTGATATATCTGCATGTGTGTGCTTTGCGTTAAACACTCTGTACTCTCTCGCTCTGCGAGTTTTTGCCCTCACTAAAGTTGTCGTCATCATCAACAACGACAAGGACAAGGGGAACAGCAACAATAACGACAAACATGGATTGGATTGTTGGGCATGCCGTTGTTGATGTTTTTTGCTGTAGTTTTCATTTTATAGTTTTTGTGTGTTTGTGTTTTTTTTATTTCAACATCCTTTTCCGTTTTAACTCTCGTGTGCACTCTCGTGTGTCGTTGAGGAGTAGTGAGTAGACACCGTTCGCTCATACTCGTACACATGTGAGTGAGTATGCGAGTATGTATGTATGTACGTACGTACGTGAATGTTAGTGCGTAGTGAGTGGGCTCTGAGTGCACACATCCTCGTACATACATCAGCCTACAAGTGCGATATGTTTGTAAGCCTTTGCGAGTGTGTCGGCTTTCGCGTATATTCAGATGTGTTTTGCTGCGAAAAACAACATGAACAGTTCCTTTCCTTTCTGCGTTCGCCTGCAGTGGCATGAGTTGTAGTAGCAGAAGAAGAAGAAGAAGAGAAAACCCAGGGTTTTGGACACAATTCGGTTGTAGTTTTTTTACCCCCCTTCCACTTATTTCCTTCTTTATTCTGAAGTGCGCGAGCGCTTTACCACTTCAGATGTTTTATACACTCGTCGTTTCGGTGTTTTTTTTCGCCATTCCACTTTTTTCTCGTGTGCTTTTTTCATAAACTGCAGACATCATAAAATACATAAAAAACCATATTTTTGTTCGGTGTTTTGGGGATTTTTTTTTTGTTTGTTTCGCAAACAGCACAAAAAAAACATATTAAGCCATATTTTTTGTTATGGAAAAAATCTTTAGGTTGCATTAAATAAAACAAAAACAACTACGTACTCAATTTGTTGTAGATTTTCGTTGTGTGTGTGTTTTCATTTTTTGTTTGTTTTTTTGGTTGCTGCAAACATTTAAAGTAATAGAGAAGGAGAGGGTGTATGTGTGTGTGCAATTTTTGTTGATTTTTAATATATATTTTTTTCATTTTTTTTAAGGGATTTCAGAGAAAAAAAGGAGGGAAGCAAATTTAACCCGTCTCAATTTGTTATACAAACATAAAACTTAAATTTCAACAAATTTGTTTTTAATTTCTTTTAAAAAAAAAGTTACTTCACTTTAGTTGATTTCTTTACTTTTTTCAGTAAATTTCAAACTTAATTATAAGAGAAAAAAATGAAATAAAGAAGACAAACAAAGTATGTAAATTAATTGAAAGAAATAGTAAAGGAAATTGACACAAATAACAGAAAAAATAAATTAAGTATCCTTTAAGGCATTAACGATTCTGGCGTTTAAGACTTAATTTAGTTTAAATTCTTGACAAATTCATGGTAAATGTTTTTATATTAAACTCGTGTTAAACGTTAACTCTCCCAAGTTCCTAGGCAAATCCATACATGACTATTTGCAGAGATGACAAACATTTCAGTGGCGCCCTTATTTACATTATTTAAGAACTATCTTTGGCTTTTGTAAATTAGTCCTAAATAGTCCTATTAAAAGGCAACTTCTAATATGACAGTCCAACTCATATTGTTTGGATAACTAAAAATCAAGATTTTTTACTTCAACTTTTAAAGACATGAATCTAAGAGATGGTCATTTAGTCTTGTATCCCAATCTTTCAAATGCTGCAAATAATTGTAATAGCTCAAAGGTTTTGTTTGATATATAAACGGTGTTTCTTTAAAAGTACATAATTTAGGCTGGATAGAGAAATCATTTCTTGACCTAAAGGGTCAAATTAATCTTGTTTCTAGAAAACATCCTAAAGTAATTGATTACCAAAACGATATTAAGGAAAATATGTTAGTACAAACCTAGTAGTTACAGCAAAATATTTGATTTTCCAGATATTGGACAATAGTTTCTGTATACGTAACAATCTAGAAGACCTTTTGTTATATGGTGTTTTCGTTTGTGCAAAAATTTTTTTAGGGTTTTCTGCATGTTTGACTGATGCCGAATTTTCGTATTCCTTTGGTAAAAAAAAGTACAATCCTACGAGCATATTTTGATTTTGTTTGTGAAAATATTAAATGCAATGCTTGCGAAAATTTTATATTTTTCGATCTCACTTTAGCCTGCGATGTATAATGTTCTACCGCCAAACAGCTGATGTCTACAGTGTTGTATTTTCCAACACATTATAGTCAAACTACATGCGTTCATTCAAAATGCTCACGAAAACGGCGTTGCAATTTTTAAGGTTGAAATTCCTTTTAGAAAAATGTTTGTTTTTGTCTTTTTTAAGGGTTGTACTTCAATCTCTTCGATTGTTGTTCGACGTTGGTGTAGGATTTTGACAGGTATTATTTAAGTACCGAAATTACCGTCGTTTTTAAGATTACATAAAAACATCACTATTTAAGTAATGCAGTTTCACTTTAGGAAACCGAAGTTGGTCCTGTCGAAAGCAATACGCGCAAATTAATTTTTATTAAAAAAAATAATTTTCAGACATAAAATACTTTACATTGCTTTGTTTTTTTTTATACAAGTAAGATGTCCTGAACTTCTATGAAGAAGATTTGGAGTTCGATGTAGAGTAATTCTAGACAATTCTAATTCTACGACAACACGGATTTAAAGTGGCATTGTGACATACTCGTAAGACAGAGCAGCTGTGACATAAGACAGAACCTGTGTGAGGTACAGGCAGCTGTTGAGGTATAATTCATATCAATTGCTACTATTTTGAGAAGGTATTATCTTATGAGCCCTCATACGGTCTTCAGAAATAGGAGTACCATGTGGCCAAGTGCAGCTTAAAACTTACGCCACTTAACGTAAAACCAAAACCAAAAATGTTTAGGGTCCAAGGAAAGTGAAATATTGAAACGTTTTCAAAAGTGTCAAACTATCTGAACGAATTTGTCAAACTTACTAAAAACATATTTCAAACTAACTGAAAGAATTGTATTTATTTTTTGAATTAAACATTTAAAGTGTTGTTTAGGGCTATTTAATACATTCCCGCTTGTGGCTCTTCTAAAAGATATGCTAAAAGACTCTAAATTAATAAGTAATTTATATCGGTAATTCATTAATTAATTAATTTATTTTTTTTAATTTATTTATTTTTATCTTTGTTTCTTATTTTTTTATTTATTATTAATAATTAAATTATACTAATTTATTCGTTTCTTTGTTTATATATCAATTTATTTCTTTATTTACTAATTCAGTATATTAACTGTCAGTTTATTTAAAAAAATTGTTTCATTTAAAACATTTCTATTTGCTTATATCCAGGGGACAGTTTGTTTTAAGAACTTTAAAAAAAAATTAGTTTGCATTTAGTTTTTGGACCCGAAACTAATTTAATAAATTAATTCATTTGAAAAATTTATATTATTATTTTTATATTAAACGCATTATTAAATTTTATATTATAGGCATATTTGGGCCACATTTATAGCCAGCCAACTTATAACTTCTAACAAGGTTTGGCAAGGCCTCTAGAAGAATTCACATCAACGCCTGACTGATGTCTGGATAACAATTTCCCTACAGGGCCTTTTATTGAATTTTTCTCGTTCTTTGGAAATGTTGTATTCTGTTTTCCTATTTTGTAAAGGAAAACGTAGTTTTCGATTATACATCACAGAAAGAACTTTCGAGTCAACAGCTTGAGATAGAATTGCTTTCATTGAAACATTCCACACTCAACATCGTTACGAAGGAAAGACAAGTGACTTTCCGGACTTCAGTTGAATTTTACATTTGAACAGCAACTGCTGAACATATCGAAGTGGCATCCATTTAACGCATTACATAAAATGTAATTAATTAAAATTAAGGTATTCGGAGTTCAGTTCCGAAATGCGAGATTTTCACAAATATCACTGTCAAACTTTCGCTCACGGCAACTTTCAGTAGAATCCCATTTGAAAAGCCTTCGTTCGTTATGTCACCTGTCAAGTACACATTTTTGGCAAACGTTGGCGGGCAAATTAATAAAGGTTAGACGTTTTTGAAATGTGACTGCGTTGTTCCAAAAATTACATTAGATACTCGTACGAGTTTGTTTTCGAGAGCCACTTAGAAAAACTAAATCTACATTTTAGTTGTGTGCACATATATTTGAAAGTTGCTGTCAAAATCCTGTCAGATCATGAGTTTGCAACTATGTAACGCCCACACAAACAAGTACAAACCTTGAGTTTCTACCCACTGTCAACGTAACGAGACGTCTCTGATCTGTTGAGTGTTGTCGGTGTGATGTCAAAGTTTAACCTTTGAAAAAGTCGCCCGCCGTTCCCCCCGCAAGTAAATCAAAAATTTTTGTTCAAAGCTCATATCAAATTTATTATTAATGCGGCAAGTACAACATGCCATCAAAATGACATAACCTACATTTCGCTAAACGCTACATTTCATTTCAGCACAGAAATTGTTTCCTATTGTAAGGACGAGCGAGAGAGGGAAAGAAAAACAAAACATGGAATTTGAAAACGGTCCGGTCGGGAGGTCGGCTGGTAGGTCTGTTGCTTGACAGTCCTTAATTTTCGTAATTGTTTATTTTGTTGTTGTTGTTGTATCTGGCTGACTGCGGCTGGCTGCTGTTGTTGTCCCGGGCACTCTTTACTCTGCTCCAACATACTTTATTCATTAGCGTGATTGTTTTTCTTTACTCTACAGCAGTAACCATCCTTTATCCTATTTTTTTCTTTTCATTTTTGTTTTGTTTTTTTTTTTGCTCCTGTACGTAGATATTTTTCTTTTCTTATAAGCGTCATTCTTTAATTAATTGTTACATTGTTTAACTTTTTCCTTAACACACTTACACAGCAACAAAATGGGGCGACCGAGAGAGGCCGTGAGATAAAGATAAGGAAAAATGTAAACTCTCTGTGCCGCCATAATGGGATTTTGTAAGGACGTAACTAAACAAAAGGGTAGCATTTGTGATGGTCAATTAAAGCCGCTCATAAAATACCCTATAACACCGTGGTCTCCCCACTCTATGGCAACGTGGCTTTGGGACATTGGGGGTTTACACAGCAATTCAATAGTTTAACCCTTTGGCAACTTAAGACCCAAAATAGCTCACAAAGGGCACCGAAGCTTGCACCGTGTTCCAAGCCAGCCACATGGGGATTTACAAAGCACGCATCGTGGTTTGCGAATGAAACAACATTGGCCTACGAAATTCATATGCCACAATTGACAACAGGTCGTCTACGAAATTTCAAAAGAAATGTCACCGTAGATCGGTTGAGATTACACCATCGCTTCAAAAGAAATGTCACCGTAGATCGGTTGAGATGACCATTGGACTCAGAGTAATCCAGAAGGTAACGAATCAGTATACTCTCTTTGACCTCTCAGAGTGCAATTTAGGAAACGAGGTCACCTTGGAAATCTTTGAAGATGACGAAAAGACTTTCGTACGGTATAAGATATTGAATGGACTATGTAATGGACGAGCAGGAGTCGACGAACATTAACTAGAGCAGGGGGTGAGATGCCCTCCGCACTCGGGGATATATTTACGTTGAGCTTTGCAAGAAACCTTTGAACTGATCGTGTGTCACTCATAGTTTGCCTCAGCGTCTCTACATATCCATGTTAGGCCCATTTCGGCCTGTACAGTTTTGACTAGCAGCCTTGCTATCTTTATGAACAGAGGGCATCATCAGTGAAACTTCCGTTTATAATAAGATCACCTCGTGCGAGTTTAGAAGTTTAGAGTAAGTAAGTGCAAAGCCTAGTACCCTACCTTGTCAAACTACTGAATTTATTCAGCTTGAAAATTAAATTAGTTTATATCGCAATGTTGAAGCACCGATCTTGAATGTATATTTTAAGGATAAATTGGTTTTTATTGGAAATACTCTTTAAAAATACTAAAGATGGTCTTCAAGCCACTAATTGTCAAGGACTTGTGTGATTGAGAGAAATTAAGCAAAGTTGCAGGTCTCAGGCAGGGTGACAGCATATCGTGTAACTTCTTCGACATAAAACACAACTAGAACCTAGGAGCACATCCTTTTTGCATATGCGGGCGACATAGGCATTGTAGGGAAAACAGAAGAAATGAAACTGAGTCTTTCAGTTAGACTCGTCTAAAATGTTTGGGTTGTTTCTGAGAACAAGACTAAAATTACGCTCCACCCAGAAAGAAAGGCTAGATAGCTTCAGCTGGCAATTGCAACGTCAAGGTAGTAGAGAATTTTATATGCCTCAGATCAGGCATACACCAAAACAACAATTACGGCAGTGTATTTACCCAAAAGATCATGTTGGAAAAGAGGTTGAGTTTAAGTCCTCTCTATCCCTCTGTCTTTAAAATAATAATTTACTTTTACTAACGAATGTAGACGAAGTATGGAGTATTGGAGAGGAACGAATGTAGGAGTATTGGAGAGGAGAATCCTTTGCGTAAGCGACAATGAACTTCATCTCGACCTGAAGCGTCTTAAAACGCTGCAATTTTACTGGCTTGGACATGTCAGTCGACTAGTATGAGACGCTCCAGCCAGGAAGACGTTAGAGGATGACGAAGAGCGCAGACAGGAAAGAGAGTCCGACGGAGAGACCAAGTTAAGGATTATGCGAAAACTCTTGGTAAAGGCAACTGAAGGAAGCACGACCACGAAAACTTAGTTTTCTTTTTTCTTCCTATTAAACTGAACAATACGTCCACATAAAATAGTCCAAAGTTATTCACAAATAACAGATCCAGAAGAACAGACCCTAGGTATTTGTTTTCACTAACTTTGAGTACGATTATTTGTTCGCTTAAAAAAATTTCTCTACTTTTCATTAATTTTAACATGCTCTAAAAGTTTTAATATTAGGAGCTATTTTAAAGACAGGCACTGCCAGTGGTCCGATTTTTGACCATATTAGAAACATTTCGCTGATATGAGCTCTTAATTACACCCTGTGGTGGGTAGGGTGTTGCAAAAAGCAAGGCAGCTTCTTAAGTAGCATATGATGCTATTCTTTTCAACATAATAAAAACAACACGCTTTCTATACAGCGAGTTCTGTAAAGACGTTCTGCTACTTCCTCAATCTTCGAGCCACCCGCCGTCACCACCACCGCCTGCTTCGTCTCATTTGCAGCAGACCGACAACAAAAGTTACTTGTTGTCTTGTATACAAGTAAAGTCCTTCAGCTCCTTCGTTTCTTGTTGTTCTTCTGTTTTGCCGTAGGAAAACATCAGGGTGGTGAGGGGGCTACGAATGCTACTGCTTTCTATTCATGTGGAAATGGTAAAGAAAAAAACAAAACAAAATACCGAGAACAAGGAAAAAGGGGTTATCCTGTCACTTGAAAATGTTGACATGTTCAAAAGAAATTAGGGGTAATTGACTTGTTTAAAATTATTTAGATTTTTTTCCTCCGATATGTATATATATTATGTATACATTTCGTCTTCTTCTTCTTCTTGCTGCCGTGCTTCTTCCTCTTTTAATAATAAGTAATAATACAGCAGGAAAACAAAAAAAAGCAAAAATAAAAGACTGTAAAGGAATCATGATAAGTATACCTATGACCTCAGCAAAGTAGCACAAAATGTCATTATAAAGAATGGGTATTATTGTTGTTGTTGGGCTAGGGCTAGAGCTGGAGCTGGTGGTACTATTCTGATATAACAACAAAAGCCAGTCGCTGTATCTGTTCATTCGTCCCTTCGTCCGTCCGTCCGTCTGTCAGTCTATCCTACGAAAAACATGCTGCACGATAAAGAAAAACACTCATCGCCAAATATACACAGAAACCTACAACATTACATGAAAGTATACCTACAAGATATCGTATATTGTATATCGTATATATATAATACGATACAATACAATCTACATAAAAAAAAACAACAACTGTTGTCTTGTGCCATTCTTGATGTTTCTGCCACACGATGTTTTTTATGCTTTTCTTTTTTCGTTGGCTGCCGCCAGGGAAAGGCGGGGCTGAAAATGGGGGGAGGAATTGCATGTAGAAAATGCTGCTGCCTTTCTTTTCTTGTAGCTGTATTCTAAAAGTGTTACAACTTTGTGTTTTAGCATTTTATTTGATAAAGGATATAATAAAAATGATTATATGCTTATCAAAAAGCATTTCCTTTTTTTCGCTCCCCCCCGTCCACACCTTTTTTGGACTATCTGGAGGCAGAGCACGTCAATGCCATGGAAAGGGTAAGCAACAACAAAAAAAATCATACAACAAGACAGGATGCCCTTTTTTCGGTATTAATTTATTAATTAATATTGAGAAAGTTGTGCGGCATTGGACTTGCGAGTGGGGGGAGTTGAAGTCAAAGTAGATGTACTTAGGGAATTGAATTATGGTGTTGGTGTAGAACAAACAAGAGGTTTGTCAGTCTCTCTTAAAATCCCTTGGAATATTTAAAAATTTGTTATTAATATTAAACCACCTAATGGCAGTAGCCTTAAGACTGAGAGCTACCAGAAAAGACATTTAATTTGTGCTGTTGTTGTTATTGTAGTAGCATCTGGACAGATGCGCCTCTGTGCCCAGGACATCGCGCAAGAGTTAAACAATGAAATTGCCTAAGATTTATGTTGCTGGTATTTCCGCTAATTATTGGCATTATACGTAGTCAGGAGCAACCAGCTGGCACATTTATTGCTATCGCTATTGGGGGAGACAAGTTTAGATGTCCTTTAATTGTCGGCTTTGACAATTTACGACTTGTTTAAAAAAAGGTCTACTCGTTATTGTTAATTTTCAAGGTTTCATTTCAGAAATATAATGTTTTAGTAAACCGCAATTACTAGAGAAGAACCCAAAAATTATGTCCGAAAAAAGAATTCAACCAGTCAATTGCGCCACAAATAATACAAGTGGGATATTTTTGAATTCCAAAATAGGTTTGGATTTAGATATGGGCAAAAGAATTAAACAACTCCGCCAAAAATGTAACTCATTTCTAAGAGGGCACCTTCAGAAGATCATTAAAGTTTTTGTTTTTCTAACTTGCAAAGACATATTTCGCTTGCCCGTAATGAAGCTGACAATTAAAAGTCGGTTTCCCACGACTTTGATTTAAACCGCATGTCATATGTGGCTTCTACTCGTAGAAGGTACAATTGAAAGGAGTATTTATGAAACCATGGCTATATCAAATCATATACCTATATGGAATGGTTTGTCTTGGTTGGTTGTTGGTTCTGGTTATAGATTTGAATAGATTATATCTTATCTTTGATCCTAGTGAGTTCGGAAATCAGGTGGAACAACATTTTCGACTTAGCCAAATTTGATTAATATCACACCTCGACCGATGTAGACCAATTTCCATACGTGTTGTCTTTGCCAAATGCTAGACAATCTTCAAAGTTTCGAAAAATGTTGAGAAGGACGGGCAGAAAAAGCAAAAAGCATACATCGGCAATTTGTAGGGACTAGAAAGAAGTTTTTTTAATCTCTTTCGTATGACGCGAACTTGCAAACATTTAAATTACATTGAGACTGTGTCCAAGATATCCAACATGGAATCTACTAAGTCGATTATTTCGGCTAAAGACGTTTGTGCAGCTGGCTAGATAGCATTTAAGCGGCTGAACCCTACGCCGCCAACATCGATTCATTAATTTCTTGCGCCATGGCATATTTGTGGTTCAATATAGCGACAAGAGTAAAGTGTGACTCATATAGAGGGTTTTTCCTTTATTTTATTATTTTTGTTCAGAATTTTTTTTTTTTCAATTCGTCAGGCATAACGTCTCCAAATGGCCTATGTTTAATGAAGATCTCCTATTTTTGCCCAAATGTGTTTAGTTTTTTTTTAATGGATTTGTACATCAACATATGCAATTGAGAGGATAATTTGAAACTACCGTGACATCCACAAAAATTCACCGTTTCGATTGAATTATAGGCTGATGGAATCTTCAATGACAAGCGATTACATCATGATTGCCGACTTTTGGGTTCGCTTCCGAAAAGGAAGCGAACCCAAAGTCGCGATAAGTCGCGCATTACATGAAATTGACTTTCAAAATTTATGAAATTGACTTCAATGAAATTGACTTTCAAAATTTAATTAGTCAGAGCCATCTCTTTCAGGTCATAGTAAAGATTCCGACTTTTGGTATTAAAGCGTTATTTTTAAAATTAACGAAAAAATTTACTACTGCATTAAATATTTGAATGGAAATCGTACAACGTCAGAGTTTAAATTAGAATCTACAACTAATACAGGATTTTTTTTTAAATCCCTTAAGATTTGCCGGCTATAATGATTTAAGCAAAAAAATGTGCTTCCGCGATCACTGTGAGCCGACAATCATTTCTTGTTGGCTCTGATCTTTGCTTAACTGGTGGTTGAGTTTCGAATGATTTAGGAGTCTTGCAAAAAACAAATAAATCCGCAAAATCGAAATCATTCACTACACGATAAATAGTGCGTTTTGTTGGCACGTTGTTTCTCCCAAGAATGTCACGTGACTTTCGCATCGTCACAGTAATCGATGATTGATTTTGATAAAATGTTTTAACGATTAAAACACGTTGGTTTATCGAATATTTTTCCATGAACATTTTGCCACGAATGCCAAATATGAACTGTCAAGGCTAATGTTTACCAAAATGGCGACAAAACAAAGTAGTATACCTTCTCGGTTGACACCCTGTATTAATGACGCCTAATTTGACAGTACAGTTCAATAAGTTGTTGCAGAAAGCCCTAACTAAACAAAGAACAAGTCTGCAATTTAACAACACTTTACTAAAAGGACAGCCCCTAAGTACTTATAAATACGTGACTTTTCAAAAAATTCAGTATAAATAAAAAATATGGTGTACTATGCTGAGTTCCGCTCCTAGTAATTTCAGAAAAAATCTAGTTAGTCCATTTTCATACAAATTATAATATTAATGAATTTATGAAAACTTTCATGTCGCTGGCATGTTCCGATGTTAATTATTATGAACTCAGTTAAAAAACATATAAAATGTTCGTTTTATCAGAATATTTCCAACAGTTTGATTTTTCTTCTTCTTTTCCACCAAATAATGCCGCTGTCCACAAGAAAATTTTAGAATAACGTTTTTGTCACCATTTAATTTTAACAGGGTGCATCAAAAATACCACAAAGATTCCAAAAAGTCGCTTTGGTTTTCAAAAAGTGCAGTATGGTAACATCTCTTCGATTAAGTCCCGATATTAAGACTAAGATAATTATCCAGTGTAAAGTAAAGACATCAAGGCTTTCTTTATATCAAAAGAGTTGCCAACTATTTGTCGGATTACAAGGGGGGATCGACCTGGACAAGTACTAGTTTTTGTCAGTTTCAAAAGTCCTTAAAGTATTAAAACTGACTCAAACTAGTAGTTTTTCAAGTTGTTTAGCTAAACAAAGTGGCTGACAGCTCAATTTTTTTATCAGTAGAAAACGAGCATGAAAACTATTAGTTTCGACAGTTTAAAAAGGGTGTAAGGGCCTATTCAGACAAACGAGTTCTTTTTAAGGAGAAAACAAGCACGAAAACTACTAGCTGTGCCAGCCTGAAGAGGCTATAAGGTTCTATTTAGACTGACGAACAAATGACCATCAGTTAAAAAAAATGTTGCCAACTTAAACTTATATATGTACCTCTAAAAAACATCCGTTAGTTGCCCATGTCATTTCATTGACTCGACATATGGTTGGCAACTCGAGTTATTATACAAAGAAAACCAGCGTGAATACTAATAGATGTGTCTGTCTGAGAAGGCTGTAGGGCATTTCGGCTTTGTAAACATTAGAAATGTAATCCTTATTATCGCCTTATTGTGATAAATAGATTATGGCCGAGACTTTAAATTGACAAACAAACGGTGATGCTCACCTAACAATTAGCTTAAGTTTTTATACCGATAGGGCATAGAAACGTAAATGATTAATTTCATTTTGGTAAATACAACTATTTTTGTTTTAAATTTATAAGTACGTTTTTCGGGAAAATGTATTTTTTAATAAGGCGTTATGTACTAAATGTAAGCGTGGGATCTCACGTTGCATTTGCGCAATCTTGCCGTGATTTTAAGAAAAAAATTTTAAAAGTTACAATTATTCCTTGAGTTTTAACATTCTACTTCCTTCAATTTTAAACAATTCCAAAATGCTTTCTTATACGAGTACGTACTAATATAAAGCCCGAGTTTAGATGCTTTTTTTCTAAGTCTATAAAGTGCTGAACATTAAAAGCTACACGCTGCAATCAAATTGAAGATTAGAGAGAAGGAATAGATAAAATTAAGCTACAATTTAAATACGTGGTGAAAAATAAATTGGTGAAATTTCTACTACTCGCTGGACTAACTTTTAGTTTAGCTGTCTACCGCTATAGGGTGTTGTTCGACAAAGTGCAGCATGGGATGGGCGCGTACCCATGACTTAAGTACAGTGAGACAAGCGAGTATTTATTAAAACTTTGTGGTGGTGTAGAGGAAACATAAAAAAACGGTGGGGGCTTAGCGCAAATGTATAACACGATATTTAAAGACTGACTTTAATGACCCCAACTCAACTCCGCTGAAGAACTGACTTCAAATAAAGAGCAACTACACCACACTCGTATTTATGGGCGCGAGAGGAAGAGATGGAGAGAGAGAGAGAAAAAAAAGGGTAGCAGCCCAGCACGACTCCACTGCTGTGCGGCATTAAACTCCACTTCATACAGGCCTTCCACAGAAATGTCATCGAGAGTCACGAATGAATGTACGAGACGAGAAAAAAAAAGATGACAAAAAAATGTTCATTTCGATTTGGCTTAGTCGAACATTATTTAATTGAAACATTGCCTCAAATGGCAATTGTCAAATGAGTCTCAGGCTGCACGATACAAGAGTCAATGGGAGTATTTTTGCGACAGTGCTCTGAAATTTCATCTTAAATGCTGGAAACTAATTTCATTTGGTTTTGGGTTTCTTTCGGTGCAGTTGCATGAGCATCGCAGCGTAGACTCTGGTTATACTGGAATTAACTTCACATGTCGTCCAATTATCGTATCGTGCTGAGAAAAATGCATGAGTGACCGCGTGTGTGCTAGACTGATGAGCAGCAGAAGGAAAGAAGGCTGGTGCTGGTACTCTTTCCAACTCGCTCTATATAAATATTTTTATTGGATTTTAAGTACGCATAGAATATTTCCTCCATCATGGAAATTTAATGAAAAAAAAAACGTATTCGAAAATTGTTGAGGTTGGGATTTTTACAACTACAGCTACAAATACTTAAGCTCATAGCCATACATAGTCGGTTGGCTGTAGCTTCTATAATTTTTTTGTATGTTTGCCAAGTATTATTTGCGCTCAGATTCTTCTTTTTTTTAATGCTACAAAAGTGGATGGGTGCCCTAAATTCGACGCCGTTTCAGTCGTTCGAGTCAAGTATCTCAAGCTCGCTCCCTTGCTTCTACATGTTCATCTTCAACGTCATCGTCTGTGCCTCCTGTAATCTTTATTTTTCGGAAAGTAGCAATATGTATGTAGTTACGTAGTTACGTCTGTACGTAACTTGGCATACGTACGTAGTCTTGAAATCGTACGTTTGGTTTTATTTTTTGTTCTTCGTTCGTCTTAAGAGCGACTGCCTGTACAAACGAACGAATTGCAAGAACATTTAGCATATTCAATTATTTTTTGATTTTGTTTTCGTATAATTTCTTTTAATAATTTATTTACAAAAGTTTAATTAGAATAAAGAGCGAAGCAAGAGAACTTACGACAACTCGAGTGCAAGTTCTTGTATTATTTTTTCTACTTCTTTCTTGCTTTCTTTATTTTTATTATTTCGTTATTGTTGTTTTAAAAAGAATGATTGAAAAAAACAACACAAAAATTATTAAAATGAAACCAGAGAAGTTTAAATGAAATTAAGAAAAGATGAAGCAACAGAAGACAAACAAAAAAAAAATAAAAATCGGCGAATAGTCGTAGCACCATTACCAAAACTAGTCTCCATATTTGAGGAGCAGTTGTTTCTGCATTTTTGCTATATTTTTTTTCAATTTCAGTCATAATTCCATTTCAATGCATTTGAAAACTCATTTATTTTCGTAACGAATTTATGGCATGTCATCGGTCGGCGCTTGACTTACGTTTCGATGACCATGTAAAGAAACTCAGCTACTGGACTCGCAAGGATTTGTAAAATAATCCCACAAACATATTTTTGTTTTGAAAAATGCAAATGTTAAATTAATTATTGTGCCATATGCAAACAACTGTTGCCGAGGAGTAATTTCATAATTTAATTTGTCGTTTCAATTAAAAAGGGATTAGATGTATGTACAAAGGATCATGTCCTGATTATGGACTCACATGCCCACATCGCCGCTGAGTCAATCTAATAACTGCAATTGCCGTTAAATTCAATTTACGATTCAGTTTGCAAGTAGGTCATCATTAATAGTAGCTAAACTATTTAAAGTTTATATGCTGTACAGCTATTGGCTGTAAACTTCACTAGTTTTAAATTAAAGTGAAAAATATATTTTTGTAGCGTTTGATGATTTAATTTTTTTTTTTGATTTTGGTTCGTAGGCCCACAGCAATGACAGATAATCTGTAAGCCAGGCGACTAAAGCTTGCCTGTAAGAGTATTAGAACGTCTGCAAACTCTAGACCTACTTACAGGAAATGAGTTTTTCGTTGGCAGAAAAAAAACCATTAAATTATTTTAAATTGAATGAAACTATCTTCGAAAGCTTGTGAAAAATCCATGGAAATTATTCTTAAAAAAAGTACGAAACCTCCAAATAAAATGCAGGTGGTGTAATTCTTACGAAAAGTAAAATCTAGACATCGAGTCGATCACAATATTGAATTCTTGAGCAACTGTTCCAAACGTGTCGGCAAAAAGACACGTTGCATTTGAACTGGCAAAATCGAATTACGCAGAGAATACCCAGGAAAAGGAGCACAGATTTATGAAAAAGACAAATATTCAGTGCAATCCGAAGACATTTTCGTACTACCGTGACATCAGTATTAGTAATATTTTTAAAAGGTTTTATATTTGGTGCAATACTTATTTATACCAGCAATTCCCGTTGGACCAATCTGGTTACTTATAAACAGCATACCGAAAGGCACGCAATATTATAATTTTGAACCTTTTAGGATAACAAAATAGAACTGACTCAAAAAAGAACAAAGCTGCTGGAATTTTTGGCTCAAGTTGCCCAAAAAACTTTCCTCATGGTCAAAACGGGCGATTAATAGTCAATAAAGACATATGTGACAGCGCATAGAGAAAGGGACCTTAGGGTAAAAAAAATCAATGTTCACTTTTTTTTGATGTGGACAACATATGAGCATCGAATGAGGCCGATCGCATGACCCAAAAGTGTTCCCTCCCAGAGATATGCGCGTTTTACGAAAGTGATGGTACACCAAAGATACACGTATTTAAATCTTTAAAATGGCTCTCCTGAACAAAACTGGTTTTTACCCTTAGGTCCCTTTCTATTTTGACCGTCACATATGAATACTCAAGTTAAAGCAAAGAATCCAAATATAATTGGCCGCTGCAAACTTTACCGTAGATTCGAGTTTCCTTGTACGAGGCCAATTTTTGGCAGTTGTTGGGGCGAATACAATCCACTTTGTCTACAAAACGTGTACGTTTGGTGAGGTGAGGAAATAATAAAGGAGACTCCGTAACCGTTCATGGACCAAGTCATGAAAAATTCTAGTGACCAACGATGCCAGACAGTAAAATAAAAACTGCAAACCATATAAAGTGGTGATGCACTGGCAAACTGTCCGATTTCTAAGTCATGTATTGGCTTGGAAGGTTTCAGAGAGCTGGGGGTACGATTCAAAATATAGAACTTAGCTGGGAAATTACTTTAGGTTGAAATGTTTTACTACTAACTTTTTGTTTTGAACATGTTTTCATTTGAGAAAATTAGTAATGGTGAAGTATTTGTTCTGGAATCGTAAGCCAACCTACCAAATACTGCACCAGTGCCCTTTTTTGAAAGCAACCGCAATCTTTCTCTGGGTGTTTAATAATGTGTTATTCCATATACGATAATGACAAAAATGTAGACTTCAAATAAAGCTAGGTTTAATTTGATGCATCCGGGCGTAGTTAATTTGTTAAAATTTTCCTGCACATTGCTCTTATCTGGTCACCCCGTTTATAGAAGAACTTGCTAAAATTTCTTATTTTAAATATTCCATGGACGATGACACTGGCTAAAGGGCAAAGTAAAGTGGAATTTTCTGTCTTCAATCCGTCAAAGCATTCATTGTCTTTAAATGGTATTCCAAATCATAGATATTGCACTTAATATATCTTCATTTTCTCTTACAAGTTCGGGGTAATTACCCCAAATACTGAATACTAAGAGCGCCCTGATCTTAAGCTACGCCCGTCATTACTACGACACAAAGTTTGTTGATTAAAATATCTCATGCAGTGTGGGCATGGAAAACTTCAACGGCCTCTATTTTTGTTAAGTTTTTGAATTAGGCCACTTGGCTGTATGAACACCGATTAAAATCGTTTCAGCTGTAGTTACAAATTCCCAGATAATCTCTGTGCTTTGGTTTTTTTGGCCACTAAGCAAGTACGCGGAAAAACCAACCGCCGAGGGTTAGTAAAGCTGTGCCATTGACAATTATTTAAATTAATAATTCGATTGTGATGCCATATTTGTTTTTCCTTTTTTTCGCTGGCTGACTTTTGCCATAAAATAAAATTTAATGCTAATTAACTTTTAATTAATTACATTTTATTAGTTATAACCGCAAATTAGATTTGCAATTTCAATTTATATATGTTTGTGGGATCATTTTTTAAACCATTGCCAGAATGACTGGAACGAAAAAAAAACATTGGAACAAAGGACTCGAAACAGAAAATGTAAAAACTTAAATCAGAAAATACGATTTTTTTTTGTTTTTCACTAAAACCAAGAGGGTGGTGGAGGCGGTTTCGGTGGATTGGTGGTGGGTTTAAAATGGTTGGCGGGATTAAGAGACAGGGTTAAACAGCACACACAAGGACACACACATATATTGAATCGAATCGAATGGATACAAAAACACAATTTCTTTTTTTATAGTTGTTCTTCTTCACAATATCGAAATGAACACACAAGAGAGAAAAAAATAAAATCCGAAATAAAATATGTTAATCATGGAAAAATAATTCATGAAGAAAAGAATAAAAAACCACACAAAATTATTAACCAACGAAAAACCAAATGACGGGACATAAACATAAATCAACAATTTGATGGAGTGGTTGGTGGTGGTGGTGGTGGCGGGGTGGTAGTGGTAGTGGTGAGTGGGGGGCACTTGGTGGTGGGGGGACCTGAATGAACAACAAAACGAAATTATGAGCGAAAAACAAAATATAACACAGGAAGATAACTTTCAATTTTTAATTAAAAATTGGCTTTAGGCGTGCACAATAAAATTAAAATTTATAATATATCGTTTGTTATATTTTTTCCACATTTTCCTTTGGTTTTTTTTTGTTTTTTATTTTTGTACAGAGTAAATAAATACAATAAAACCAAAACAAAAAAAAAATCAAATATATGAAATATGAAATATTTATATAACTGCATATAATTATATATGGTATGTACGTTATATATATTTATATATATGTATATATTGTTTCAAACCAGAAAAAATATACATAATTTACAATAATAATAATAAACAACAGCAGCATGTGGAATATTATTTATGGAGATGTCCATAGACGGTCGACAGACGGTTCAAACCGTCCCTCTCATCCGCATGGTTGGGATTTTTCAGGAGCGTAGCGCAAACAAAACTGCAGACAAAGAATCACAACGTTTTCATGGATACGTACATACATAGGGGCGGCTAGAGTCTAACTTATGGGATTCTCTGTCGTAGTCAGACGAAATTTAATGCGCAACGCCATGAAAACCGCAAACCACTCTTTGGAGGAGGGTTTGTTCTTTTTTATTTAGGAACTAAAAGCAGCTGCTGTTTATCGGTTTGTTCAGATGGTTATGAGTATTTACAGATGAATTTGAATTTAATGTAAATGTCAATGTAACGTAAACCAATACAACGCAGCGTTACGACATAGGTCGTAAGCCTAACTAAGCATTTATATTTTTTTGCAATTTTTTTATGTTATGCTCTCGAGCTATGCACAAGGCTTCGCCCAGACCACGGCGATTTGGTGTCACAGCACAAGTGACGGACGCATAGTTTAACTGGTTCTTATGTGGTTTGTAATGTGAGTAAAAGAAACGGCAAACGACTGTCACAATTTCTGCAACACCAAAATCACCTTGGTCTGTAGTCGGCTTTGCACTCCAAAAACCTTAGAAATGCACTAGTTTACAAAAACAACATAATAAAGCCCTACCCTGATAACTCAGTGCATATTTTATTTCAAATTTAAACTAAAACTTGAAAAGTTAATACATTTAAATAGAGCTCTTTATATATGGGGCTTCAGCCCCATACAAAGAGCTCCGACTGATTTATGAGGTTAAAGTGTGATAATACTTCAATCGTGTTACTTGGACCAGCTTAACTCGAAAATCATAATGAGAAACCGTGTAAGGATTCGATTAAAGGTTTGATTTTTTATATTTTTCCTTAACATAAACCCGAATGGCCTGTTTTACATGACCAATTAAAAAATTAGCTCGAAACTTACTAAGAAAATAATTTAAAATCGTTATTTAAAAACATAAATTTTGGTAATAATTGAAAACATAGTAGATATGGACTGGACAAAACCCGTTTGTATTAAAAAGTTTTATTTTTGTTGAATAAATGTATTCAACAACCACATGACAGGCAAGAATCACTTCCTAAGTCAGATTTTCTTAAATAATTTTTTTCTGATCATTTAAAATGTTCAAAACAAACAGATTTAGACTCGTATATTCAAAATATTTTCAATAAACTAAAATCGTTAAGATTATTTATATCGGTTTTCAATTATATCCTCAGCTGGCTGTTAAGCGGACTTTCCCACATGTTTAATAAAACACGCCTAGTATATTGTTGACCTTAGTTGGATTTTATTAGTGTAATTTAAACCTACTTGAAGGATTCAATTCAATTGGATTCCAAGATTTTTTCTTTGCTTAAGAAGCAAATTTGATATACTGCGTCTGAGTTTAGTTTCCTCCGATTTAATGAGTTTAAGTCTTATTATTTTGTTTTTACTATTAGGACCTTGTACGGTAAGGGCTTTACTTAAAATCATATTCAAAGCTGAATCTTCTAAATTTTAGTTGAGTTAAAATAAATTAGAACAGTTGAGTATCGGGTATGATATTTTTATTTTTTTGTTTTTGTTTTTTGGAGTTAAAAATCATAATCAAAAAGTCATAAATATTTTGATTTGATGGCGCAAAATTTTTAACAAAAAAAAGGTTAAAAAACTTTAGCAGCTTTGTATGCAAGAAAATGATTTTACGAGATCTTACGATCTCGTATATATTAGACTTGCCCTCTGAAAAAGTAAAACCTTATCTGCCCTTGTTATTAGTATGAGTCACTTTAAAAGCAACAGTTTAAATCCGAGCTATCTCAAATACAACAAATATTAAAATTGGACCTTATCTTACTATATTTTCATACAGCACTTAAACATAGATTCCTCTTGATTTGAACCTCAAAGTAATTAGAATCGTGCTCAAATCGTTCATACCTGTCGGAACTGGATTTTATTCGGTAATGTTTTTTTGGTAGTCATGACAAAGAACCTAACCGATTAAGTATCCTGCGACATCTTACATTCCATATTTTGCAATTAAGGAAAAAAGGTTATGGAAGATCTGCCTCCAAGCCTGGTAAAGTTAAAACACTTCAGCTGATTTTTTACAAAGGCCCCTTACAAATTGCCTTTCTTATTTGAGGTTCTGCAGGTCTCTATTAAATTTTGCACAGAAGCGACGACAGTGGTGCAAGGGATCAAATAATCCAACAATATTCCTTTGTGTACTACCGCAGACTTGTATTCACTTTTAAAAGGCCTAAAAATATATTGGGTGCTATAAAGTATGGATGAGGAAATCTATGACTAAACACCAAAGTTATAAGCAATTCCAAGATATTTCTAACAAATATCTGCACTTTCAAACAACATCTGTCCAAAGCGTATAATGAGTAATGAACTAATTAATACTCATACGCTTAGAAGGAAATAAAGTTCAAAAATTGCAACAACAAAATTTATAAAATTGAAAATTACATTGGTGTTTATCTACAGAATTGCTTTAAAAATGTCTACAGTTTGTCAGGACAATGCACTCTTCTTGAAATAGTTCAAAGTAAGGACAAATTTTCGGAAATTTTTTCAACATCTTTTATTTTAAAGTTATTTACTCAACTCAAAAAAAAATAAAATTTATAAAATTGTTTGCTTACTACGAGTGCTTTTCGGAACCGATGATATTTGAAAAACCCTTATTAAAAATTAATTATTATCTAATTGAACTGATGTAATTTCATTTTATTGATTCTCAGGAAGTCTTAAGGTTCTTCATGAGAAATTTAAAAATTGCAAATCAAATGGCGTCGTATCAAAGTACCGACGAAATTCAAGCAATTTCATGCTTAGCAATTTTCAATTGTTCCTAATAAAATGAAAAAATAAAACTAAAATACGAATCCTTTAACAACTTCCATTGCGATTTTTGACCTTCGCCAATCCAAACATTTAAAACACAATATGTATTATCATACAGTGGGACATTGGCACCCGCAAACTAGTATAATTTTCTTTTTCTTCTTTCTGATCTCTTCATTGTGATTGAGAAAAATTCAATTGAAAAAAAATAACAAAACAAATATATCCAAAGTAATATAAGATTAAGAGAAAAACATTTTGTGTTAATAAATTTCTTTTCGATTTGAAATGGATAAGGATTGAAAAAAATTTAGAGTTTGCAAATATATATTGGAAAAGAGAATTTACAAAAAAATATTATTATATAGTATATATATTTATATGTAGAAACAAACAAATCTGTTATTTGTTGAGTTTTGTTTTAATAAATATTTACAAAAAACTTTAATTATTTACAGTTAACACAACTTAAAAAAATGGAACAAATGACAAGAACTGTGTACATAAGAAACGAAAAACTAAAACTCAAATCATAATAAACGGAAACTTTCAACACAATTGGAAAAATATCGAAATAAAAAATAAGTAAAACTAAACTTTACATTTTGTTTGCTGTTGTTTTTTGTTTTAAAACTAAATGGAAAACAATGAATTGTTTCTGTTTATTTTTAAACACATTTTGTAGAGGGAATTGTTTTTTGGTCTTTTTTCTTTTTTTTTTTTTGAGAAAAAAAAAATGATACAATTTAAATGACAAAAGTTGGGACGGGTTAATCTGCTATTCCGCTAATACGTTTTTGTTGTTTTTTATTTGGTTTTTGGTTATTATCATCGTTAAAATTGTAAATTTCGTTTTGAATGTGCTTTTGAATGAATGCAGAAAGAGAAGTGAATCTCTGTTCAGTTTTCTTTTCAGTTTTTGTTACAAAGTTTTGCCAGAAGTTTCAATTTGAATTTGAACAAATTTCAAAACTCAAGGAGATGAGGACCCTTATTTCCGAAATAATACGAAAAAAGGAAATCAATTGAAAACACAAATGAAGCGAACAATTTCGGGGCTGGTTTGATTTTCGTAACATTTCTTGTTTTTTTTCGAATCGTTTACAAAAATCTTTTTAAACGCTTTTCGTTGATTATATAACAGGAGGGAGATAGAGAGTAGAAAGCTATTTACAAAGATTGTGGATGTTTTTTTTTTTTAATTTCTTTTTTGATAAACTCAAAAATCCTTTAAAAAATCAAAACTTAACTCAAATCAAGTATGTCTTAATGAACTCAATTTAAATAAAAGTGTTTGTTGTTGATAATTTTTCGTTAAAATACCGAAATAATGAAAACAAAAGTGATTTTTCTTTTTCAAATAAACTAAAATTATAACAGCCTAATGAACGTGTTTTATGTCTTTTCTTTTTGGATGAGTTTTCTTTGAAAACCAAAAAATAAAACGAAAATCGTTTTTCAACAAAAAAAAAATAAACAGAAATTATTGTAAAAACAGAAAAACTAAAAATACAACCTAACGAAAATTACATAGAATTAGAATTAATTGCAAAATGATACAACAAAAAAAGAAGAGAAGAAAAAAAATTCAAAATGGAATTTGAAATGATATTTTGTATACTTTTTTTCTTTTCTTGTTATTTTTTTGACTTAACGATAGATAATAACGATATACAAATTACGATTAATAAATTTGAATTAAAACACAAAAAATGCTTACAATCATTCGTATCATCATTGGATCGCATTATATATTGATCCGATGAGGATAGTCTTGAATGCCCGTTCAAATTGGGATGAGCTCCCCCCCTATGATCACCACCGTTGCCCATGCTGGGCTTTTGATTTAAAACGCTACGCATCGCCATTGCTGATGGATTTGTTTGATGCATATACATACTATCACCTTCGCACTCACTTTCTTTATACTGCAGTACGTTCTTATGTTTCTCGTATATGACCAGGCACCGATGACATCCTTTCCTAGAATTTGTTTACGAGTTTTTTTTTGTTTATTTAATTGTTTTCGATTTTCATTGTTTACGATTTTATGAAAATTGTTCAATTTTTTTAATATGATTTGTTTTTATATTTTGTTTTTTTTTTTCGTTGATGAAATATAGTAAAGAAAAATAAATTGATTGCATAAGAAATTAACATTTTCGAAAAGAAAATGAAAGTTTTGTTTTTGTGGGTTTAATGTTTTCGATATAAATATTTGTTAGAATGTTAAAGGGGTTAATGTTAATGTTAGTTTTGGGTTTTGCTTTTGGATTGGGTTAATGCTAATCTTTAGGGATTTCTGGCTTTGATTGATTCGGATGAAAATGATGTGTTGTTGTTTGGGGCAAGAAAGGTTTGCAAAATATTTCTTAGAAAACTATTTTTTAAATTCGAATCGAAGTTATGAAAAAAATGTCTAACCTGAAAAATACAAATTTCTTTCGAAACTACTTGAACTCATCGGAACTTCTTGAAACTTCTTAAACTCATCGGAGTCAAATGATAGTATTTGTAATTAAATCCTTACCATAAATTTCTGGAAATATGCTAAAATTTTGATCTCTCTAAAGAGGAAAATACTCTCTTGAAAGGAAAATAAGTTAGCAAATAAATCTTCCTTATGTCTGACTCATATTACTCAGCCTGAATCTAAAAAGTTTATAGAGAAACTGTGCTTAAAATATTTCCAATTTTTGTTAAAAATGTTTTCAATTTTAATTCTTTTACGAAAATTAGAATTTCGTCCATTGACAAAAACCTCTTTTATCGGCTTCTGAATGAAAAATATTGTTTTTCTCAGCCAATTATTGTTCTTTTGCGAAGGAACTTTATTTCCTTAATAAAAAAAATGTTTCTAAGAAAGAAAACATTGGTTAGTGACAATAAATTATATTGTATTAATTATGTATTAAATATATATGTATTAAATATAAATATTATTATGTTCCTCGACAAAAAATATATTGTACCTTGAAGAATGTACGGAACGGAAAACATCTATAACCATTTACGAACAAATAACAAAAAAATAAAAAGTTTCAGTCGTTTTGATCCGACTTTCATATACCCGCACCGAAATATGAAACGTACATTTTCCTGTCGTCCTCCATTGCCTAAAGAGTAGGGATTTAATCGAATTCTCATTAAAGGTCGACTGGGTCAAAAGTGTCTAGCACTGGGGCAGGGCATCCACATTTATCTTATGCGCATACAGAGATGAAATAATTAAATTCCAGGAAACAAAATCCAAGAGAGAGTCATGCATTATTTGGCACTAAGTTAAGCTTAAAACCCTGTTTAGGTAAGATCGTATGAATAGAATAAAAGATATTTCAAGAATATCATAAGTTGCCGTAATGATACATTTTCAATCCTATAGGCTGTTTTGTAAAAATATTACGACGCGCAAGATTTATGAACAATTGCTAGCTTCTTTCGAGAATTATCGTGCGAACACATGGAAATGACTCAAATGACTTATAAAGCCATTAAACGTATTTGGTGAAAAGATACGTAGGGTCTAAAAAAGCTTTTTTTTTTGATGAGTTAGACTTTTTGTCCGTGCCAAAGGACAAAAACTAGAACGCATTTTCTAAAAATATTTTTTTTTGTTTCTTAATTAATTAGTCAAGTTTAATTATCTTGAAGGAAACGAAGTATTTGCTTTTCTTAAAGAGAGAATGTATTTCTTTAACAAAACATTTTTTTAAAAATAAAATTATTATTTTTTTAATCGAAACACTGTGTTTTGGAACGAAAAATTGTTCCTTAACAATGAAATATATTTTGCTTTACCGAATTGCTCTAAAGAAGAGTGAGTTATATTTTCCAGCTGTGAAGCTTTCTGAAAAGGGTTTTGTTAAAAACTTTTATTCTAATTAAATATTTTCTTATTAAAAATAATGTTTTTTAAATAAGTTCTTGATCGAAATAAAATTTTTCTTGGTGAAAAATATTGTTCTCTGGAACGAAAACAAACATTCAATTTCTTGACAAAAGTGTTGTTCTTAAATAAATGTTTTTTATTGAAATGTTTCCTCTTAAAACAGTATTTTGTGCTGTGAGATTTGTTTGTTGCGATTTTTTTCTACCACGGAATTTTTAAAAAATATATAAATTTTTTCTTTAATTTTTATAGACTGAATTAAGTAACTTAAAGTATGTATGTAAAGTAAGACAAACAAGACGTCTCGGAATAGCTTTCTATGTAAGCGATATGCGAAATGGCTTTTCATAGCCTTCATTTTAAAGAATATACAACTAATCCATGTCTTTTGAAAGACTGGCACGATTATTTTTTGTGTAAGCTCTAAAATGCTTTTCAAGCACTAAACTGACTGTCTCTTTAGACCATATTGTTGTGTTAGCTTCTTGAAATAATTGATCCAAAATATTGAATATAAAAATCTTGAACAGGGATTAACCGGCTTAAGACCTCTTGCATCTATAATTAAATAGAAGACAAGTTTTTAATAAAATGGCAAAATGACATTAATATTCGTGGCTGCAGTCTGCTTTACGAGAAATTACATCTTTTCTTTAGTGTTTTTTTCTATCGTATTTTGAATCAAAAATATGAAGAGTTTTTACAAATCTGTTAAGTTTGCCATGATTGAATTATTATATTAACACACCTATTAAAACATACAGAACTATAGCGTTTCTTTTCTAAGTCGTTTCTCGAGCACAGATGGACTAGTTTTTCGAAATAGGGTTTTTAAGGAAATATTTAAGCCTTTTTAAAAATTAACCTTTTATTTGTCTTTTAAAAAAATCTTAGTTAAAGCCAAACGTAACTAACATTAAAAGAAAAAATTTCAACTTCTGTAGAGATTTTTTAAATATGTAAGCCTTATTTAAAATAATCTTTTCAATTTCTATATACGCTGATAAAAATATTTTTTTTTTTCGTTTCAATTCCTACGAAATGTTTTGCAAAATAATTCTGGCTATTCTTTCTTACCCCAAAGACAATATGTATGAATTATTTTAAAAATAAATCTTATTGCTAATATCTTAGAAAATTCATGTTGAAAATAAAAGAATACTAAACACTATTAAAAACAATAAAGAAAAATTAAAATTAATTTTAAAAATATGACTGTCTTATTTTGTTTTTTTTTTTTTAAATTAAACTAAATTATTATTTTAATAAAAATCGAACGACATCTATTAGTTATAAAAAAAAATAATAAATCATAAAAAAGATTTTGGTTTATCAGAGATAACGGGTTTTTAAAATAGTTTGTTTTTTGTCAATGATTTTTGAACCAAAACAAAAACTAAAGTATATTTTTTTTGTTAATACTTAGGTAATATCAGTTTACAACAAATAAGAACATCGAAAGAACTGAACTGGGAAATCTTAGGTTTAGTTTGAAAGTTTTTTTTTTCGAAAATTAAAGAAACACATTTCAGCTACAAATTAAAATTTTTGTTGTTTTGTTTTTAGTTTAAGATAAACCAAAAAACTAAGAAATCTAAAAAGAAAGCTTAAGAGAGTTTCTTCATCAGATAGACAAAAAAACGGGAAAACTCAAAACACATTCGGGGTAAAGTTTTCAAAAAAGTAAAACAAAAAATTTGATCAGATATAAAAGTAGGAGTACATCTACTCATACACAGATTCCCTTTCGGTTTTAATTAATTCTTATGGAAAATTAGATGTAACTTAATGAAGAAATAGGTTCATGTTATGTTTTGTGGTTTTGATTTGATGTTGATATATAATCTGCGTTAAAGTTTCTAATTACAACGTAGTAATTCATCAAAATCAAAAAAGCCAAACTGAAAAAACGACATATTAAGGCTTGGACTTTTGAATTAGGAATAACACAAAAAAACGAGAAACGAACTCAAACTGTAAGAGTAATGAAGAAACGAAAAGAAACCAAATGAAACGTAATGAAAAATTAAATATTTCAGTTGATTTTGTGGTCGGGTCGTCAGGTAAGCACAGGTAAACACGCAAACTCCTAAATAAGTTTTGACGTGAAAACGTTTTTGTTTAAAAACAAAAAAATTTTACACTATTTTCAGATTAATTTATAAAATACATACACGACACATGATGAAATGTTATTAAATGTAAATATATACGTATACGAGAGAGAGAGAGGGGGGAAATGAAACATAAACATACATACATAGAAGGGGGCTGAAGGCAGGTATAGGGTATAGGGAGGAACCTATAGAAATATGGCCATGCCTACATACAACATATACAAACATCTGCATGTATGCATGACCATCGTTAAAAATTACATACACATACATAGCGTTCGTACACATACATACATATATATGTAGGTACAGAGGTATTGTTGTGTGTTTGAGTGAGTTAGTGGAATTAAAGAGTCATCATCATTAAAAAATACAAAAAGAATGAAATAAACAGAGAGAAATATGGCAAGAACAAAACAAAAATAAAAAAATTACAAAACAAAAAACAGAAACTGAATGGGAATGAATGAAATTAAAAGAAAATAAAGTCTTTGAAATATAACATGGATTAAATTCAGGGTTCGGATTAAGCTCGAGAGAATTATTAATGACTTCCTTTGAAGAACAACTGGGTTATTGAAGTACTCCCATATAAATACACAGACACTTTCTTACACAGGCATGTATTAACACACATGCATTTGCACATGTACTCGTACATGTATATTAACATAATTCAAGATTATGCCAAAGGTTACCCACCAACACGGAGACGGGAATCATTGCCACAAACGAGTGTGTTTGTGGATGCTTGAAAATACTGTCTAATTTGATTAGTAGAATCAAAAGTTCAGTACAAGTAACTGATATTATCTGTGGTCATAACAAAATAGTGATCAAATGAGTACTGTTATTGAATAGAATCTAATTCAATTGAGGTATAAATTATATAAATATCAACATGTTGTTTACATGGATGGGATCCGTTGACACAACCGAATTTGTTTGTCAACGTTGATTATGCCTTACGATGAGTTCACTGACATGAAAGAAGTTTTTGCCGTTTGGTCCTTAAAGGAATGTTGAGGGAGTTAAGTAAGTAACTCCAACTAAAGGCAACTATAATTTTGATATAATTTTTTTAGTACAAGTGAATTGTTGTCTGTACCATAATTTTAGCAAAGTAATTATCTTGTGTTAATCGCACCAAATATTCATCGAGTTTATTAATATTTGGTTATGGTTCGCCCAATTGATTTTTTTGTCAACGGACTTTTTTCAGCTCAAGAAATATTTGTTGTCAAACATCCAGTACAGTACTCGATCCGCATATGGGGAGAATAGCTCTGTCACAGCGAGACGGGGGTTCGAATTCATGACGATATATGTCCTTAAAATATTGTTTATCTAAATCGAAGACAAATGGCACACTACTGGTGACCAATTTATTCATTTAAAGTTTTGTCTTTAAGAAATTTAAGTAACATTGGATGTTATATATGACAATGGGCCTTATGCAAAGGGGCGTTTAAATTTCAGCTATATCTACTTGCCAGACTTGGTTACTGCAATAAGCTGTGCCATAATTAATTAAACCTTATTTGTGGCTTTTAGAGGGTCAGGGCTTTAGAAAGTCGGGAAGTATAATAGCAACCATAGCGACAGGACCCTAACTCTGGTAGTTTATAAGTATAGGGGTATGTATGTCCAAATACTGATCGAAATAGACGAATTTCACCAGGTTTAATGATTGGTGTTTTTTGGCCAAATATCTTTAAGGTTGCAACTTTTTAGTGACTTCTAGAGACTGTCAAGTTCTCCATAAATGTGTATTTTTTGAATTTCGTCGACTTTTACACCCTCGGCCGAAGAGTAGGTGGTACACTACATTTGTCATTTCATTTGAAACACCACGAAATATTGATCGGTGACAATATAAAGTAATATGTTATTGATTATCGTAAAATTCTAAGACGATCTAGCCATGTCCGTGTTTCTGTTAAACACATGATAGCGGTCAAATTAATCAACCTAGGAACAAGAAATATTGCATTGCTTGTGTTGTTTGAAATTTTAAATGAGCAAAATCATCCCGAGGGGAAAAAAATAACTTTAAGTTATTAAAGATATCTCGGTGAAAAGTACACTTTTTTAAGTATTTGCTTAGAAAACCATAATTTTTGTAAACGGACAATGGTTTAAAAGGGTACTGTTGGTTTGGATGCACTAAATACCTCAAAAAGAGCATAGTTGCTGGACTTTTTTGGCTCATGTAGCAAAAAAAGGTTCCGTCGAAACGGGCGATAAACAGTGAATATGGGCATATTTTGCCCATTAAATTAATATTGCACAAATTAAAGCTAATCTTGCTACGAATCCAAATATAGATTAACTTTGAAGTTTTAGCTGAGATTTGGGTCAAACGCCGGAAAGTCTCAAAAACCGGATCAGTTTTTTTGCGTGTCAGTAACTTAGAGACGGTGGAGGGTATATTAAATTTGGACGAACTTAACGACGTTCTTAGTTGTTCTATGTTATAAAACATTTCTGGCTAATTTATTTTATAAAGAATGGCTTGGACCTAAAATTGCGATCACAGCTGTTGGTAGCCAAAGTATACATATTTTATTTTTTTAAACAAATCTTTCATAACTAAAAGGAGAAAAGAGGTTAAGCCGCCAACCTATGTTAAGTTTTTGCTTAAAATCTATTTACAATGATGACCATGGGCTAAGCGTCTATTATTTTCAATTCCACTTTGAGCAGCTCTGTAATATATTTATTAATGTGAGAAATATCCGATGAATCGCCTTCGAAATTCTTTAAATTCGAACATAAAAATGAAATCGTTTAAAAATAGCTTTATATCGTTAAACTATATTTAAAGACCTAAACATTTTTAAGTATAAGCACACATAGAACATTTTAAATCCAGCTTATATTCCGTCGCCATCCGCCTACAACCAGCCTTAGGAATTACAATACAGTAGGCTTCGCTTTTTGAATTGAAACATGAGGTTCTTGTATACAGCTTCATTACCGGCACTCCCGAAGAGCTTCGATAACTTTGACAATTTTCACTTCCCCTCGTATTTTGCTATTAAGGATGACGTAAAGAAATTATATTGTTTATGCGCGCTTCGGTTGGAGATATTTGTAAAACATTTATTCGATTTAAAAAACTACAGTTTTTCCTTTTGTTTGTGAAATACTCATAATAGAACATGTGGTCCGGGGAAATCCTAATACTGTTTAAGAGGTGTTTGCTGTAATCCGAACCCTGTATTTGCTTAAGTACTTTTTGGGGCAAAAGAACAAGAAAACCAAAAAAAGAATCGGAAAACTTAAAAAAAACTGAAATGAAAGACCCATCCATAGGATACTTTATTGGATGTCGGTATGTGCACAATACAATCCAGCCAATCGTAGTAGTCTATACATACATTCATGTGTATGTATGTGTGTACGTATGTAAGTGTGTATGTGTGGATTTAAATACTAGGAGTATAATGTAGGAGAAAGAACCATGGATGTAGGATGTGTGTATGTATTTTTGGTACTACCGGAGTTTCATACACACAAACTCACACATACGTATGAACTTATGTTGGCTTGTATGCATGTGTGGCTGGGACGATATTTATTTGAACTTCCTTCTTCATTTCATTTAAACATAATTTTTTACGAGTTTTTCTCGCAAATACAACATTTATTTTTGGATGTGTTTTATTTTTTCCTTTTTTTGTTGTGTTAGTGATATATGTATGTATGTATATGTTTGACTATATATGTGAGTGTATGTAGTTTATTACATTTCAGTTGTGTTTTTTTTCTTGTATTTTTTGCTCGTTTCTGTATCGAAGTTTAGCGTTGGCCGTCGATAGTACATAGTATCCACAAGAGGTGATGTCGTACCCCAAGCACTGTGCATGTTAAGGAAGTTTACCGAAACACGCCAGTGCAAGTAACCGTAGAAGAGGCAGAAACCAAACCAAATGAGTTTCGTTTCGTTTTTGCTCTTCTCGGCGATTTTTTGGTACGTTCATGTCACCGTGTTCTTTTCGAAATGGCACCCTGGAGAATTTCGTGTCCATTTCAATTCATTACACCTTGCTAGTGGCGTCATAGCACTGTACCACACCAGTATAACAACGAGTATGAGGGCTGCTTCTTCTTCTTTGTTCATGCGACGATTCAGCTGTAGCTTACCTCATTTTCATTTCAGATTTGCACAAAAGGAAGTACGAGTAAGATTCGTTCGTTTGGTTTCGTCTACGATTTTGTATTGAACGTGGAAAAGTGTCAGGTACAACTTTTTGTGAACGCTTTTTTCTTTTTGGGTTCTCTTCTGCACGAATGAATTTTTAGAGTTTGAGTTACATTTTTAAGCTTAAATTTGATCTTGTTTTTTTTGTGGAGATTTTCAATATGAATTTTCATGAATATTTTCCTAGTTTGATTTGAATGGTTTTCGTTTTTGTTTTTAATGTTACACCGAGAGCACAGGTGTATAGCCTAGTTTAATATTTCATATTCATATGTAATAAATAAATATATAAATACGTGTATGGTATTAAAATTTAAATATTTATATCGCAAGTAATTTCTATAAAAGGTTTTCGTATGAAAATGAATTTTCAAAATAAAAAAACACGGCATAAAAAATGATAACAAACGGGAATAGGAGATACAAAACGTAAACTCAAAATAAATATAAACGATGCGAAATAATAGCACAGAACGTGTCGTTCCCTTGAGACTAAACTGAAACTACAAAAATTTCGTAAACAAAAAGTTGAAAACGAAAAATAATAAATACAAACACGTTCGCTGCGATTTATGCTTAAATATTAATCATTTCCTTCCGATTTTTTGGCAATCATAAATCAAAAAAATATATCTCGAAAAAAATTAAAACTTATGGTCTAATTAGAAAACCTGTAAGGTTCATATGTGATTTTGCTTTTCCGTTTTCAATGGAGGAAGTTTCAATCATGGATTTCGTCTTATTAGTATCATTAGTAAGTCGTTAGTACGAGTATTAGTAGGTAGTTTGGAGGAGGAAAGGGATGGTTATAAAATATGTTCACAATGATAAATGTATGAATATATAGAGAGTGAGGAAAATTATTTGGGCATCACTTACTCGTCAACTATCAAATATTTGTTACCGTCCGAAGCTGCGCATCGTCCGCGATAACTAAATTGGGAACCTTTAATGTGTATCGATTGCTGATAGCCCGATAGGAACCATGAGCCCTCCCAGCGGGCAGGAAATGTACAATTTGTGGGCACTGCAAAGAGAAACAAACAAAGAAAACAGCGTGATAAATATTAATATTTAAAGATATTAAAATCAGAAAAATTAAAATAATTGACTATGGATATGGCTACACTGAACCATGTTAATAACCCTCGATAGTCAAAAAAGCTTTAAAATCAGTGTACAATTGTGTTCAGAAACTTCATTGCAGGATTTTTAAATGGCAACGCTGCTAAATCTCCAACCATACCTACATTTCCAACATTTATTTCCTTACCTTGTGGCTATAGACTTGCAGAACTTACGTTGGTAAAAAGGCTTAAGTTATAGTCGACTTTATATACATGCAATACTTTAGTATTTAGAAGACTCGTCTAGTCTGTCTAAAAATGTGGAGGCATCTTTATACTAGGCCCCGCATGAAATGGAAGACCTCTGCGGGAGGAGTATTTCATAGGGTGCTCCAAGGCATGTACTGTCAGAAATGTTGTCTTTGTCTTTCCCATGTTAAATTTTAATGCCTTTTCAAAAAACTATGGAATATTTATAGGATTAATTATAGGGCTTTAGTCAGGCTTTTTTAGAGAAGTATTTATTTCCATCTGAGGCCTATATTAAAACATGCACCGAAATAATATGTGCCACATTTAATAAAAATTACCGCATATTTAGACGGGCTTCTCTATAGACGGTCTTTTTTAAAACATGCTCCAATACACTGAAAAAAATGTTTGCCTAATTTCTATAACACGTTGGATTAATATTCCCCAATGACTTTTTATCATTAAGTATGCCCAACCCTTTATAAATTTCATAAAAGTTTCATAATTAGCATTACAAGTTTCATATATATTATGTGAGTTTTTCACATATTAAATGAAAATATTACATTTGGGAAAATATAATGAAGATTTTTCCTCTGTGTATTGAAATATTTAATATTACAGATAACAGGTAAGTCAATAAACAATTGAACAAAACAGTAGGTCACAGTAAGTGAATATAATAATTGAATCGTGCACTGCTCACTGATTTGAGAGAATATTTTCCTTATTGCTTGTTGAGGAACTAAAGTAAGAAGGCTGTGATTAGGGACGCACGCATGGTTCCAAAGGGGCCAAAATCGGACCATTTTTTGCGTTAAAGTTCTAATACGAAGTTTCATTATCTCTTCGATTTTGAGACATGCAGTTTCAACTAGGAATGCAAACCAATTCAGAATTCGCGTTCGTTCGGTTCAGTTATTCAGAGCAGGTCTGAAACAAATCTTCGGTTAAAAAAATGGGCATTAGTCACTTTTGAACAGTAGTTTTGAATCGGTTCAATGGTTCAAAAATCTAAGAAACAAAATATTTTTTGAGTATATCGTAGTAAGTAGGGTAGTTTTTTTTTAAAGAAAATGTATCATACATACATACAATGTATGTATGGCATTAAGTAAAATAGGGAAAACCAAACTAAAAGAATCAGGCTGATAAACTGCAGAATCAGAATCAATGGTTCCTTGAATTGAATTCCACCAAATATAAAAAATACGTGCATACGGGCTGCTATATATATTTATGGCCTAATAATGATAATGCGAATATTTATCATCAAAAATGCTTTTATGGTTTTTCAAAGTATTCTCCAACATGATTTAAACACTTTTGCATGCGCTCAAACCAATTGTCAAAGCACTTTTTCTACTTTTGATTGAGACAACTCCAAAACATGGTTTTTGAACGATTCAACAGCATCTTCAACAGCAGGGAATTAAAAGAAGTCATTGGGTGCCAAGTCAGTGCTGTACGGCGGATGACCAATCAATTCGACGTTTTGGCCGGTCAAAAAATTTTGTTTTTTGGGATCGTTCTTCAGCTCATAGATTAAAGTATATAATAGTTTAGATATTTTTATTACATAATTTTGCGGCTGCCAGTCATGAAAACTTCAGAAAACGTATGCAGCAGTGTGAGTTTAGCGAAGGTCGACATTTGCCAGATACACTATTTAAAACCATGTAATTAAAAAATTCCCTTGCTGTTTAATATAATTAAAGTATAAAATAAACTTTTCTAAGGTTGATAATTTTTTTATTTCATTCCTAAATAAGGAAATTACCGTGCTCCTCCCTGTATATCCGAATTATATTTGATGTTATTATTTGTTATGCTATAACCATTATCAACAATTTTATGGTATTCTCAAGATACCCTAGGCGGTCTAAAAATACAGGGTGTCCGCCGGGAAGGTATACTAATTTGTTTGTTTATAAATTTTGATAAACGTTTTATTTAATGTCGGCAATTATGTATGGAATGCAATGTCAGATAAATGTCCGCCTCTGTTAGCCTCACAAATGCGAGCCCTTTTGAGCACATTTTTCACTACATTACGTGAAATGTGTGAGAACATTTCACGCGGTATTTCATTAATTTCATCACGAATATTTTGTTTGAGTTGCTCAAGCGTTTCTGGTTTGTTTGCATAAACCTTGCTTTTCAGATATGCCCACAAAAAAAGTCCGGAGCAGTCAAGTCATGCGACCGTGGAGGCCAATCAACATCACCATTTCTTGAAATAACTTCTAGTAAAAAGTGGTCTCGCAGTAATTCCATTGTAATCCTGGTTGTATGCGATGTAGCACCGTCTTGTTGATACCTCATGTTAATCAAGCTTAAAGCATGCAGTTCTGGCGTTAAAAAGTTTTCAATAGTATCACGATATCGCTCCCCATTGGCAGTTTCCGTTACGCCGTTTTCATTTTCATAGAAGAAAGGTCCAATGATTCCTCCTGGCCAAATTACACACCAGACAGTCACTTTTAATGGATACAAAGGTGACAGATGAACAATTTGAGAGTTTTCCATTGTCCAGAACCAACTAAACTGTTTAGTCACATATCCATTCAAATGAAAATGTGCCTCGTCACTCATTATGACTTTTTCATGAAAATCGGGGTTGTCATAGGCGAGCTGTAACATCCTATTGGCATATGTACGCGGCGTAAATGGTCTTGTGGAAGAAACTCTTGTGTCAACTGAATCTTAAATGGAAACAAATGCAAATTGTGGCCAAAGTTGTTCTTTGAAGACCAAGCTCCTGAGCACGGCGTTGAATTGAGGTTGATGTATTGTTTTGAACACTTTCTTGAGCAGCAGTTATGTTTTCAGCCGATCTTGAAGTACGTTGTGGTCCATGCTTGGGCCTATCAGCTACAGACCCTCTTTCTTCGAAATCATTCACTACACGATTAATAGTGCGTTTTGTTGGCACGTTGTTTTTCCCCAAAAATTTCACGTAACTTTCTCATCATCACAGTAATCGATGATTGATTTTGATGAAATGTTTTAACGATTAAAACACGTTGGTTTATCGAATATTTTTCCATTATAAATTTGCCTGTCTCTACTTTACGACTGCCAAAGATGAACGGTCAACACTAATGTTTACCAAAATAGAGGCATAACAAAGTAGTATACCTTCCCGGCGGACACCCTGTATAAGGGCTGATGCATCTACCGCTGGCACTCGTACAGTGGCTTCTGTTAGATTTTATGAACCTTCGTGAATGAAATCGATATGTTATAATGATATTATCATCTACTTTATAAGTATAAGGTAGTGTCGTAGATTTCATGAGAGCGTGGCCATAGTTTATGTGCGATTAGAGGTCTACAGACAGAAACTGCTTAACTGTCTGTATCTTCTAAGGAAACATTTACAAGGTTTTCATGAAAAATGCGTTTCAGATCAAAACAAAGTATGATGAAGATAGTCAACTAGTCATTGGCGCCTTATTCGTAATAGGGGTAATTTGCAATTTACGCTGCCCAAAATCTCTGGGTCTGTTATGGTGAGAAGGGAAGAGTAAGCTACTATGACTTAAGTTACCCTGTTCTTGAACTGATAAGCTTAATTTTTACGCAGTCAACGACTTTACGCATGAGAGACTAACGTTTTAGGGACATATTTATAGAATTTTAAACTCATATTTCCTTCATAAGCATGTTCTTTAAACCTAATGTGACTTTTTATGAATACGGGTGTTATTCTTTACAAAAACCATTAACCGTTCGAAGTCGACTTTAAACAGTGAGTAAATTTGGACTTACCATTACTTCAAACCCAAAGAGCCTATCTGTACGACTTAAAGTCGATGACACTGCAGCTAGACCTCAGTGCTTTTTAGTTTAAATCAAACCAACTAGTTGGAAATGCCATAATTTATTCCCAAAATGCTACCTATTCAGTTCCACCCCTTTGGATCACGATATAAAATGAGAAAAATTTTATGGTTTAAAACAACCATAGTGACCATCTTTAATACGAACTTAAATTGCACAATTTGAGGTCACATTAAAGAACCATAAGTTTCATTAAAATACTTTTGCAGGGTGTAATGCCATTTTTGGACACATCGGAGACATGCATACATTTACCATTTCCATTAAATGAAATGACTAATCTGGCGATGAACACATTTCAGCCAAATAATGAACCCAAATGAATGCACCCAACATAGCACTTAGCCAGAGCTACTTAGACTAGATTACACAGACAATGGAAAACAGGACACTATGGCGCAATATACCAATGTATTCGTATTCGCATATGTCCTATTTGAATTGTCACCGCTGTAAGTAATTAAGACTGAAAGTAATTTATGTGTGTATGTGCCACCCTCCCTCGGAGGGCCAAATTCATATTTATCACATGGCTAGTCTTGACCGACTTTAATTTTCATGCTGTTTCTTTTGTGCCCTCGTGTTTGTTCACATGCACAGAAGATACCCAAATCCTATTTGCCAGTTTCAATGGAAATTCATCTGTCTGTCCGACCATTTCGCTTCCTTAATTAAGGGCAGCAGGCCCCGTAAGAACAGAACAGAAAGCACAAGAAAAATTTAAATAATGACATCACACTAAATTAAATAATTTATGGCCACATACAGACAGAAGAACAGACGAACGAACAGGGATGTGTGCTCGAGTGCTGTAACTGCAACAGTATCCTCGTTGTCCCTGTTTGTGTGCGGGTATTTGCATTCGCTGTTTCTAGTTTAAGCGAGAAAAAACATAACACTCTCGCGCTCTGCTCTAACATGTGTACATGTTCCCCTAATGAACCAATAACAGAAACTTATTAACAGTTATTGTTTTCTCACCACACCGATCACGCCGCACACTTCAACACTTAAGACTGACAGGCCGAACGACAGACAGACAGACAGACAGACCGTCATCACCATCCTCATTGAGACGCTATGGCAATAGAGAGAGTATGCCTGATGTGGCCCTCTTAACATAATAAAAATACAATAAAAACATAATACAATGTACCGGGTACGAGTATAGCTGACTGGCCAACCATATCCATATGCGTAAAATATACAGTATCAGGCGAATATATTAGGGAGGATTTTTTTTTATTTCTTTCAACTGAAAATATTATATTCCGCGCTCTATTAAGCGATTCTGGACGATATTGGCATGGAATGGAGGAAAATAACAGGTATAAATTTATGCAGCTCCTGTCAGCTCTGTATATGTGACAGCGCATAGAGAAAGGGACCTATGGGTAAAAAAATCAATTTTAATTTTTTTCTTTTTTGATGTGGACAACATCTGAGCATCGAATGAGACCGATCACATGCCCCAGAAGTGTTCCCTCCCAGAGATATGCGCGTTTTATGAAACTGAAGTCGACGATTCTACACCAAAGATACACGTATTTAAAACTTTAAAATGGCTCTCCTGAACAAAACTGGTTTTTACCCTTAGGTCCCTTTCTATTTTGCGCGTCACATATGCTAGATTTATTAAGAAAAGAGTGGAAAAAATAATTTTTTCTCTGCTCAACAGAGTGTTTGTAAAACTCCTGTTGTTGGCAATGAGGCTTCACTAATCTGAAAGCAGCTTGAGTATGACTTACGTTTGAAAACTTACGTTATTTTGTATTCTGTTTCAATTTAGTTTTTATAAAAGAACAGTTTTTCTCAAAACCTACTTAATAATAGTATGAGTTTAAGACTTTCTCTAATGAAGTCACATGTAAGAAATAAAACAAAACAAAAAGGAATTAACGCACTGTAATGATTTTATGTATTACAAAACTAGTGAAAATGATTTGACCCTTAAGTAGCCAAAGGGCTCCCTAATGTTTCTTGGGCTTGGGCTCTGGAAGATCAATTAAATTACTGTGTCGTACAACATCAATGTTACCCAAACGTATCATTTTTTCTTCCCGTACGGCAATATTCTTTCGATATTTCTCGAAATCTTTAGTATGACAATTTGAAAAAAAAAGTCCACACGCGGTACATTCACTCGTTTACCGACGAAGAGTCCGTTGAGAGTGTATTTGTCTATGATAAATTAGCTTTTAGTTCTGTAGAAGCAGCTTTTGAGCCACAGCTATTGAACCAATTACAAAACGAAGCTGATCTACCATCTTTTAGGAATATAACTCTCCAAAATCTTCAAAAAGTACTTCCACAGGCAACTACGCCGTCTTTACAGAAGGAACGGTCAACTACACAACAGCTTCTCTACTGCTGTTAATCTCCACCTCATCCTCACACAGGCGACTGAATTCAACTACACCAGTAATCGACTAGTCATCTCTCTAACTAACAAATTTTCCAGCAGCTTGGTTTTGGGTTACGTTTCTGTTCAGCGCAGGTCACATAGCCTTACATTTAAAGGTCCTACTCCATGCTAAGTAAATTTTGAAGTAAATCTTTTAAAAGTAAATCTTGTTTGAGTAGTGTGAATATCTCAAATGGGAGGTCCAAACACTCCATAGGGGTTATGTGAAAATGTTGACTAATATGGTCCAACATTAGCAGGATTTAAATTAGACCTTCGTCAATATCCTGTCTTATAGTATGATGAGGTGAACAAATGCCGGGTTGACAATTTGCCAAATTTAGTAAATCGCCGGTTAATTCGCCTTTCCGGATCTTCTTCGATGTTGACCGCTATGAAAGCTCTTTGTTCTTCCCAAATCGATTCCTATACTTTGACCCGTTACTGTAGCATATGCACCGTTTACACGAGTTAAGACCTATTTACACAACACCAAAACAAACCACCTTTTCCTTTGTGTTAAATGACCGTAAATGTTCACAAGCGGAAAGAGAGGCGGACAGACAGACGGACTTGCCGACTGTAGGAATATGGGAATGATCACCCAGTCACCCTCCACTTTTAATTAAAGCATAAAAGAAAAGTCTATTTTTTAACACAATTTAAAAAACAACAACGAACAACAACAGCAACATTTCCAAAACATAACCATAAGAAGCTTGAGAGAGCAAAAAACTGAAAAGAAGTGATATTTAAATTCACTTTTATTGCTTTTTTCATTTCCGGTCGTAATTTTTTTCGTAAACACTCCGAGGAGAGGAGTTGTATTACATTTGCATTTATGATGCGCGTCGCAGTCGTTGTGACCGACTGTGGGGTGCAGAAACGGGAGTGTGAGATTGTGTCTGCGATTTGGAATCAAACACTTGAAGGTCAAAATAAAAATTGTGTTGTTTTTTTAATGTCGTTCTGTTTGCATGGCAAATGATGGTCGAGGAGGAGAGTAGGGCGACAATAAATAAACAAACAAAAGAATTTAAATTAAATTAAAATGCCACAAATCTCAATAATATTCGACTCAGCAATTTCATAGCTGCCCCAGTGTCGGTGTGTGCGTACGTCAGTATCGAAAAATGCAGGCATTTCCATTCTCAATGACCTCAGCCAAAGCACGAATCCCAGTCGGTCGTGATTTCGGACGGGGCATGCGGCCCAACCTACTTTCCCTAATTCGAATGGAGTACATGCAGTAGACCTTTTGTGAGAATCAAATACTCGTACATTCCGGTCGTAATTGTTTGTAGTAAAAGAATTTCTTTAATTTAGAAAATGTTTAGATTTATACGAAAATATTTAACGAACCAATAAATATTTAATGACCGCGGGCACGATGCTGGACCATTGTCCAAGATACTCGTATTTGTTCACAAAATTCAAACAATTATTGAATGTTGAAAGAATATAATTTAGGTAACATCAATGGTTGACTTTCAGTTCACCTTTGAGGCTACTCGCTCCCCCAATGTCCCGCATTGAAATAAATATCCACTGTTATTGAAAGTCTATTTAAAGATTATAAACCACATGGAAATCTGAGACGAAATGTGCCAGTGTCAGTGCCAGAGTATGAATCATCTGAAACACCTCAACTTGTCAAAAGCAAACTGTCACGCAGTAATGACGTCCTAAGTGTGTATCTGTCTAATCTGTCATATTTTGTAAACATTCGTCTTGACAGTTAATGCGAATTTTTTTACAAGGCTCGAAACAAAGTGTATTAATAATAAATAAATAAAACGAAGCTGCTAAAAAAAACCTACATGATAAAGGCACACGAGCAATGTCAAATCTCGTAGCAGCTTAGAGTTGGAGCGTGTCAATTACGATCTCATAAAATGGCAAAACTTGGTGGACAAAAATGATACCTACCGATATCATCCACGCAGTGACACCTGGATGGACCCTCCATGACCATCACTACCGTTGCAAACATATGTATAAGTATGTATAGCGTTACCTGGCTCTGGTAAGTAAAGTTTAATTTGCAAATAATGCAGTCCACATATCCACCAACTTAAAAACAGATTGATCTTTTTACAAATAAAAACTTCACTTTAAGCTTTTTTAAAAAAACAGTTGAGTGGGTCTGTGTGGTTTGTCTACCTCGGATTTAACGTTAATAAAACCAATGATGTCGGATTTCAGGAACGGAATGTGAATTATAACAACTAGATTCATGCTAGGAAATGTGTGCTAACGTTTACAATTAAAGCCACCTATTAGTGCTGTCAAACTGTCGATAGCAATAGATGGTTTATTTTAGACGCTAATATAGATAGTTTTCATTCACAATCGCTAGTATCGCTTTATAACGTAATTTTAAAATTTGTATGAAGGAAGCATCCAATAGGACTTGACTTGGCGTTACTTAGCTTCTAAAACTATCAAGGCTTAGGATAAGAGTTTTAAATATCAAGAGCTTTAAGGCGTGAAGTCGGGACCTTAACTAATAAAATCGTCTGTAACTGGATGTTATAGGTCCATGATTTTGGAAAATTCCCCTCTACCTAGAAGTCACATATCATATGCAATCATAATTAATCCTGGTTTAACTGGACCATATCTGTCAATTACTTATTTATTTAAATCGGTCTTGCTTAAATTTTTTTTATACAGTCCCACAAAAAAGTTCCTCCAGAGTTGAGGTTCTTCGATCTAGAAGTCACAAATTAAATCCGGTTATGCTTTAACAAAGTTCAGGGGTTGGTGACTTTGTTCGCCTGCTATTGGCGTGTTCCAGCTTTTCCATACAAAGATGTCTTGACAAGTTACTCAAGGTTGCATTTCTATCTCAAATGGCAGAGACGGCGTTACCATCTCTGCATTGTGATGGCATTGCTATCACAACTGGCACAGCAGTCGAATATCAGCTGTTCGATTTTTCACAGTGCTCAAATTCAGTTGGATATTCCTTCTGAACCTTAAACATATTGGTGGACACCACGCATTTCTAATTTTTCCATTGTAAAAAAATCGCGGATGCGTCTTTTGTGAACACCTGTTTCTATATGAAGGAGTTGCCAGATCGAAACAAAATTTGACATGTGTTCATAGCAGATATGGAAGTTTCCAAAACACTTAACTTTTTTCTGTTTATACCGCGCTTTTTTGCTAGGCTAAGAAGTTTCCGGACCGCCCTCGTATTAACTCGTACGTATTCGTAAAATTATAAGCGAAATAGCACAGTCCGCCCGTCAAAAAGGGGGCGGACTGCTTAAACTGTAGCTCTCACTTTCTCAATGCACGGAAAGAAATGAGTTTTATCAATAAACTACACAAGAGATCTAATGTCTATGCTATAAGTAGAATCTAGATCTAGGGGCTATTTGATAACATGGACCAATTTCAGAGTTCTCGGAGATATATGTTGGTCGCTCATTACGCTCGATGCGAAATTTGGATGTTATCGTATGTACGATAATATATACAAGTCAAGTTTCACTAAAGTTAATAATAACTAACTCTAACCAATAATTATGGGTCGCCCACTGAGTACCATGCAATATTTGAGTACGAGTACGTGTGGTTTTCATAGCTGGACCTCAATTCGGCAAAAAAAACTCGGTATGATATCAAAACATGGGCTGACGGACATCGTGTATAATAGTGATCTGAATCGATCGGTATATAAAACAAAAGGTCTATCTTTTTTCTTAAAATTGGATGCTAACATCGCACTTAGCCATACTATCCTATAGCACAGCGTGGGTATAAAAAGACAAAAGATCGAAACGTTTGTAAAATGTATCAAATAAGTCCGAAATAGGCTGCTGCTGTATCACGGTACATTCGGTGTCAAAAATGTATCAAAAAAGTACAATTGTTTCAACTTTTGCATCCCTGGTTAGCGTTGATTTCTTAATTTTGTGTTTGTGCTGCCGCCCCTAACAATTTCAGTTCCGCTTTATCATTTTGAGGGCATGTCAGAGGCAACTAGGGGAGTAGGAAATCAAGAATCTTAAAAATAGTCTTGAAAACTCTTGGTAGGAAAGGGTGGTTAGATTTTAGGAGCCGATGTTGATTTGTCGCGCCAAAGAGCCATTGTTTAGTTAGCTGTGTAGCAAGTGGCACGGTTCTGTTGAAACCACATATCGTCCACATCCATATCTTCCAATTCGGGCCATAAAAAGTTATAATAGCGAATACCATTCACTGTAACTGCCTGACCGGCATCATTTTGGAAAAAATACGGCCCGATGATGCCGCCAGCCCATAAACCGCACCAAAAAGTCACTCTTTGTGCGTGAATTGTTTTTTCGACCGTCACTCTTGGATTTGCCCAAATGCGGCATATCTGCTTATTAACGAATCCACTGAGGTGATAATATGCCCATCACTGAATATGATTTTCTCCTGATTTTTCATAATAAGCCTGAATAACTTTAACGCGTTGCTTGCCTGTGTATCTTTCCATGATTCAAATTGAGTAAGTCTGAAATTGAGGAATATCGAATGAAATGCAAAAACAACTTCACGTTTAGGTGTGGTTCACATTCAACATCGGCCCTTAAAATTAAACCACCCTTTATAACGTTAGAGACAAAGCACATCATCGATTTAATAATCCGATTAAAGATTGGAAGAGCGAACTTAAGTGATCTCAGTCGAAGGGAACAATGTAAAGAAAGAGCATATACGAGTAGCTTGAGGGAATTGTAAACTTTATAAGTTACTTAAATCCCGAGATTAACGTTGACCAGTCCATTCGAATGAAAAAAACTTCTAGAACGAGTTGGCTGAATGAACAGGGATCCTCAAACAACAAAAGTATAGAGCGTCGACTATGAAGGAAAGTATTAAGTATAAATTCAGAAGGACAGAGTGAAAGAAAACCTTCCAAGAGCAGGCCTAATAAACCTGCAAAACCTAAAACCCTTTTTTTGTTCGCATCTGCAGATACAATTGATTAGTGTGGAGTTATACGAGTATCATGATTGTTAGGAATATGATTTAGGAAAAAAACAAAGAATCGAGAGACTTACCATCATTGCGTCCCGCCCAACAATGAGCTGATGATGACAACACAATAACTAACAGCCACATAAACAACCACTTTGAAACCGTAACCGCTTTGGTTAACTTGGAACAGCCAAATAATGCCACTAACCACGGCCACCACCAACACAAAAGGCCCGACGTCAAAAGTGATGCCAAGGATGATAATGATGATGATGTTGGAGACGACGATGATGATATCGCCGATGATGTTGCTAAACTTAAACTATGCTGTAACGATGCATTATCCACAGAACTACTGTTGCCGATCAGGCAACAACTATCAACGGCAACACGACGTGGCGGAATAAATGCGAACGCCGAGGATGTGGAGGAGTTTGCCGCTGCTGCCGATGACGAAGATGCATTTCTTTTCATTTCGCTGCCAATAATAATATCACGTTTATTTTTAAAGCACCTACATTCCTTATTTAATATCGTTGTATACGAAGTAGAAGATGACGATGATGATGGTGGTGGTGGTGGTAGTGGTGGTGAAGACGCCGACGACGACGAGGAGTACCACAAGTATGATGGGGGAGATGTTGCTGTTGCCGTGGGAGATGGCGACAAGTTTGTTGCAAGAGCGTTAAGGGGATAAAATATTTCATTTTCTCTGTTGCAGGCTTCCGATGAATTTCTTAATATTAAATTATGATGACCATCGCCCAGACCGCCAGCACCAGCTCCTCGGACATTGTTGTCATCTATGATGACGTTGTGTTGCTGCTGCTGCTGCTCTAGTGGTCTGATGTGATCCCTGCTAGGGCCGTCGTCCTGAGCATTACTAAGCATATTATTTAAGCAATGACATCTTGACAACAATGACGTGTTGGCCATTTGGTTATTATTATAACATTTCGTAGCATTATGATTATCAATAACAGCAGCGTCATCATCTGTGGCCGCCGCAGCCAAAGCCGAAGAAGAAGGAGTAGGAGGGGGACAACGGCCACTGACACTGGCGTGCAAAGGAGCACGGCTACCACGACCACACGGTGATTTTGTGCGCTGTGTCTGTAGTTGATGTTGTCCGTGTAACTCAAACTCCTCATGTTTCTTAAGTGGTCGTCGTCCTGGTGGTGGTACTGACGATGGCGAAGTGGACTCATATCCTTGCTGCTGCTGCTGCTGTTGCATAGTGTAGTATCTACGACCACGTTCACGTAAATATTTTGTACTACGTTTATTCGTATAGTTTACAAATGAGGTTGTTCTTGTTGCTGCTGCTGTTGTTGTTGTCGCTCCTGCTGCCTGTTTATTTTTGAAGTAAGCCGGAGTCACGGGGACCGTAACAGCCGACAAGACAGACGTGGTGGTCGTGGTGCGGCGGCTGCTGCTGGTGCTAGTGCTGCTTGTAGGGTATGATGATAATGATGGGTTGTCTGTTTTCATATTTGTTTCGGTTGTTTTTTCCACATCTACTGCGGCAACAACAAGGTGTCCTTCTACGTCCTGCTGCTGCTGCTGTGTTTGTTGTTGTTCTTGTCGTATTTTATTATTAGAAGCAAAGAACATCGTTGTTGTGGTCTCTAAGGCAGGCATTTCATAATTTTCATAATATTTATCCTTATGCTGTGTGTTATCCTTCTTCAGCTTCTTTGCGGTAGCCGTCGCCGACGACATCTTGTCGCTCGACTCGTCGTGTGCTGCCTTCAACTCCGGCCGCTGCTGTTCTTGTTCGGCATTATTATGACAACAGCTGCTTCTTATGGCAACGCCATCATCACAGGCACTGCCGCTACACGACGAAGTACTGCAATGTCTCCGGCTGCTGCTGCCGCTGTTCGAGCCGCCTGTGCTGGCATTGATGATGGTGCTATTACAATTTATAGCATTATTATTATGACTATTACGGCTGCCTGGATGGAGCAGCGTGCCACTACGGCTCGTAGTCATAACATTCCGGTTGCTACTACGGCCACTACCACTACTACTACTGTCGCTGCTGCTACTACCACTGCTACTGGGGCTAATACTTGTAGCCGCCGTTTTACTACTACGGCCCACATGTGTCTTTTGTAAAGTTTCCACTTCCATGTCCACATTCACGCCTCGTTCATGGTGCGAAGACAACATTGCTGGCAATGTCGATGTTGCTGCTGTTTGTTGCTGTATTCCAGGAACAACATTCTTGCACGAATGCAAAAAAGGCGCTAAATATATTAACGTCGCCCTCATTTGTGCTGCCGTCGCCATCATTGCCGGTGATGTTGTTGCTGCCGTTGCTACTTGGGCTGATGAAGATGTGCTTGCGTGGTTGGAATTCTAAAAACGAGCCAGAAGGAGAAGAAGAAGAAACGAGAAAAAAACAAAGAACACATTAAATATAAATGAGTTGAAATTTTTCAAAAACAAAGACGAAAGAAATTAAGGGGAGCAAAAAAAATACAAATAATACAAGAACTTCTCGAAAAAAATGAAAAACGCTCTTGTTACCATGTCAAAGGGGAGTTGGCGGCGGCGGGAGAGGGGAGTTTTGTTCGGAGTTTGTAAAACATTTGTTGGTAATGTTCGTTTGCTATTGTGTGTGTTTATTTTTTTTTTTTTTGGTCCTAAGGAGAATTTTTTGGACGGGGGATTTAATACGGCTCAAGGAGTATGCAAATACGAAATATTCGTACGAACACAACAGTGGTGCCTCCTTTAGAAAATGTTCAAATGAAAAATGATCCTTAAATGGCCAAGCAACTTTAAGAATTTTTAAGTCGAGGCATGAGATGTGTAAATTTAAATATTGGAACAACGAATTCTTCATATTAAAAAACTGATTTCTTTTCTAGTTTTCTTGCTTGAAGAAAAATAGCTAACAGATTTTGCTAGACATTAGGAAAAATCACGAGTTTGTACAATTGCAGGTCCCGTACTTTAAGGCTACTAAAACCTAAAAAACATTCAATTCAAGAAATGTATCCTTGAATTGAATGTGTCTGCATCTAATAAATATTTAGGATTCCCTCTAATTTTCAGTTAAAATCCTCTAAAATACAAAAAAAAAACTTTTTGAATTAAAGTATTTATTTCAATTCTATCATTAACAGTGATAAACTCCTTTTTGGCTTCAATTAATAATATAGAAAATAAGGGTATGATTTTACCTAAGATTAGGTCGAAACTAATAGCAATTTATCGCTTCATATTAAGATAGATTGAAAATTCAATAATTTTCGAATAAAGATCAAATGTTATAATTTACTACAATCCTATTAATAGTTAATTTGATCAATTTAATAATCCTTGATTTTATTCATGAATGAGCTCTTAATAATAAAATTTAAATAAAAATAACTCAAGTAACTGTTCATATTTTTGATTATGTTGACAATAGAAACCTGCATGGGAGGTCGCTAATAATGAAAATGATTCTCTTTACAGAAAACTATAGATAATTTGCGTTAAAGTCCGTTTATTTTTAATAATTAAAATTTTTGGGAAGAAAATTATAAAAAAAATAACCTTAAGTTTAAGCGAGCTCAGTTATTGCTGTTTATAGTATTTCTTGAATAAATTTGTTTCTACAAATTACAAATTTTCAATTCAAATGGTTTATGATGCATAAAGCAAATCAGTTTTTGTATATTAAGAAATTTGACAAACGTTTCGTAAAGTTTGGAAGTTTTCGCCTTAGCGAGCACTTACTCGTTTAATAAGCGAGTATTATGTTAGACGCCTATTATGTTAGAAAATTTAATATTTAAAATAATTGGTAAAATTAAATTTCTACATCGAAAATTAAAAAAAAAAATAATATTTAGAAAAAATCGTATTGATAAAGGTAATCGGGACTTATGATCAAATCCACATTCTTAAAGAATAGCATATTCTTAAAGAATAGGACCATAAATATTTTCACTATATTATTTCAGATTTGTTGTACATAGTATCTGTTTTAATCATAAATGCAATTATTTAATTAACTGCTAGGTTCGCTTTATATTTATTTCTTGTGTAAATAGATCTCAAAAAAATATTTGAATAAAGGGAAAACTATTTATTTATGATCCATCTTGTGCTTTCGTTTTAAACCACAAATTATTTTGACAGTGACAGCTGTTTTTTCTTGAAATACTAGCAGTATTATATTTTCTCGTAACGAAATGGATCGCTTTATGCTTGAGACACTTTGGGAAATAATGTATAAATTAGGCACTCACTGCGTTTAAGAGAATGACATGCTAGCGGACAACGCGCACTGACGAGAATCTGTCTGTCATAGCCGATAGTGTGCGACTGGTCCTCGTTTATCGGCTCGCAATTGATCTCAACAGCTCCACTCGAACAAAAAAAAAATAAGTACTTCCCAGGAATCGCTTTTTATCTACTGCGATTGCATTTTGTGGTTTCCAAGATTCTCATTAGATGTAAATAATCGGAATTAATTTTTTGTACTTTGTAAGAATTTCTTTTCGCTGGTGAAGGTTTGATGGCTTTCATTTCAAAAGGTCTCAGGTTGGAGCCCAAGTACGACTATATACTTTTTTTTTCAAAATTAACCAAATTTTTTTTCAGTCGTTATTTTTTTTTATAAAAATCCAAGCGTCTAAGCTGTATGTTGCAATATTACAGTTTGCTATGCGGTTTAGCTTGCCATAACTCACAGCAAGCACCGATGTTACTTGATGGTTTTTTCACTACTTGTGGTGATTTTTTATCAGCAAAAAACCCTGTTTTGGAAAAGTAGCGATTTTTATAAAAAGTGATACTGTGAGTCAGAACCGCTAAAACAGCCACAAGAATGAAATTGTGTTCCCTAACTAAGGGGAATGTTTGATTTTTTTTTAAACTTGTATACCCTCCGCCGAACAATGGAGTGAATACGCCTAAATTTGTCATTCTATTCTATTTTCAACACCTCAAAATGCTGATCGTTGCGAAATTCTAACACGATCTAGCCTTGCCCTTCCGTCCGTGTGCAAATATCAAAGTAGCGGCTATCAGGGTCATAACATTCGGGGTTATTGTAAACTTTCTGATAAGGCATAAATGAAAAGTCGCTGTAGAAAACTAAATTGTGTTCAGTCCAATTCAATTTTATAGAAAATTGAAAAAGTATTCGTCTCAATTTAGTATTGTTTGCTCGAAAACTGTAAATTTTCATTTGTCAAAGTTCACTGAATGTAGATCGGAATGTTTTGGAAATCATTAACGGATTAGGAAAAACATTCAAACAGATTTCGTGCCATAACATTTTCTCTTTGACAGTTTACAGCGCCGTATAACATGTGACTTAGCCAAACATATTTTAATCTCAAAATCTTCAACAACAACAACATGGACAACATTATGACCAAGTTATACATCTACAAATCCATACTAAGCCAAATACATAAAACGTATTATGGCTAACACTTCGTGATCTACGAAAACTATTCGAAAAGGTCATACTAGTATGTTTGTTTATTAGTCCTATGAACTGAAAACTCTTTTATTGACAAAACGCTATTGCGTTTTATTGGAATTTAAAATCGTGCCATAAATTTCGGAGGCCTAAATAAACAGCACTAATGAACTGTTCCACGAGTTCTTATTTTTTCTTTCAAGAGCTATAAAAAAGGCATCTTTGATAGAAAATTCGAATAACATTTAATTTATACGGTTAGATATGATCTCCAATACAAATCAGTGACGCCCTGCAATCGGTTAATATACGAGTTATAAAAAGAATATGTGTCTTCAAACATTTTACGATATGAATCATCTGTACATTTTTTTAATAGAGATGTAAAAACATTTTTAAAAAACCTTAACCATAAAATTTTAATTAAAAGTTAGAAGGCGTATGATTAAAAAAATATTTCCTAACTATGTCTGATCACTAATGTTTAATTAACTATGGTATTTCTTCATAGATTTTCTTTAAACATGTGTTATTTTCCTTAAAAGAGGCGCAAATTAAAAAGGTTATTATCGTCAATGAATACTAATGCACTCTTCATTAATTATTTTCTACAAACCCCTACTGTTTTTGCTCTTGCTTTTACAACTGGAATTAATTTCTAAATTTTGGAAATCAGAAACGTAGTATCTAAAGTACGAATTCATTATTTTCAAATTTTATTAATTTGATTAATTATCTTGCCGAATGTTATATTTTTACAACTTAAAAGAAGGCAAACTAAAGTCTTTATTATCTATTTTGATATAGTATTTCAATTTATTACTTAAATTGTTCTATTGATCAAAAAATAGTCCGTACTTACAAAATTTAGTGCCTTTAAAAATAATTTTCACTTTATCCGTAGTCGGATTCAAGTTTATTTTTCGTCTGCAGCGAATTACAAAAAGTATGACAAGGACACCACGTTTTTAATGTACGAGTATTTGTTGACGACTGTCAATTTATATTTTCCTCAAATTCAACAGATACATTCGGCCTCTATGACAATTAATCTATTTTCTGAGATAAAATTTAATAGATGAAGCTGAATAATTCTTATTTTTAAAAAATTTAATGAAATATGTCAATTCCCAATGCCAAATTGTATTTAATTATCTTACACATTTCCAATTAATATCCCTTTTATAAAATGGCTATAAATTGCAAAATTGTCAAAACTGATACAATTTGGTAAAAAAAAACTAGCTACGATTTGAAAATGTAATAAATTCGGAGAATTTTCTTTTAGACATTAGCCGTTGAGTTGGTAGAGAAATAGATTCCGTGAGTAACATACATATTGTAATGACTTTGATTAAATGCATAATCGATTGTAAAGATCGTAAAGAAAATTTTAATATAAATTTACTCTCATCACCACAGTTGAATCATCGATTTTGGTAATTTCTAGGCATATTTTCCTTTCTTTTCTTTAAGCGAAAACTTTCCTGGAGTACGTATTGACTAATGTTAAGGAGAACAGGAATATTCCGGCAAAAACTATTACTACTTTTTGTTTGAAATACGACAAAATATATCCAAGCGTTCAATCAGTTCAACCGAAAGTAAGTTAGGGCATAGGATAGAATGATTATGACATCAATCAATTCTTATTACCGAATTGTAGGTTGTGTCTTTCACAATATTATCATAGCCTTAATGTAAAGAAATATCGAATCAAATTTCCATCAAGATTGTTTTAAATTTTTTTTATTGCAACAAAAAGTCTTCTTATTCAACAGTATTTCTGTAGTATGAATCGATTCTAAGAAATTTTGCTCGGTGTTTGAGATTTTTCTTGAATTACAGAAGTAAATGTATCTACTGACAAAAAATTGAAGACTGATTATCAAAAAGACAAGAGTGAGATTGACCGAATTATTTTGAATAATTTATGGCTTCAAATTGTTCCCAAGACATGTTTAGATTTTAAGGTATTCCTTTGCCGCTCCCTCTCTATTTCTTTTCTTTAAGAAAAAATCAGACTATTTTCGACTTTTCGCCCTGATTTCCCAGTCGTCATTCCCTTTTATTAACTTTATTGATGCGTTTTTTAACAAACACAATGTTGTCTTTTTATGATTATTTCCATTTTTTATAGATTCAAATAAACCTTATGTGTTTAATTTTAAACACACCAACTGCCAGCCTCTCATTAAATAATAATAAACCCGTGCTATTGATATTGACGCCATTACTTACTGCGAAATTCGAATAATCCCTCAAAAATTATCGCCCAGCGCCGTCAGCGTTGTCGCTTTATTTTATGTGCAGGCTTTTTAGTAGTCATAAAAACTACTCGAACGTAAAAGAATTGAAAAGACACTAAAACATTTAAAACGCCTTTCAAACCCACTGTGTGCACCGTGCCGGCGCGCCCGACCGCCACCTCGGAACAAGCTGATGATGTGTGACAATTTCACGCCTTTCAATTGAAATTTTCCGTAACCAAATATGTGTCCCCCCTTTATTTTTTTTTGCTGTCCAAAAGAACCAAAGAGAAAAATGGAATAAAAACTAAAATTGCTGGCAGACGACGACGATGAAAACAGACCGAAAATGTCTACGACATAAGTAAAAATGAATGACACATGTACTCGGTACGATGGAGCGACGACTATGACGACGAGTATAGATTTCAACGCATTAAACTGCAGTAAAATATAAATTTCTTTTTTAAACATTTAAGACGGGCATAAATCAAAACCCCAACAAACACGACAACAACGGCAACAGCAACAATCTACAAAACTAGCAGAGGAAAACCGAAACGAAGCCAATACAAGGAAATTAATAAAAAAAAGCGGCTACGATATAATAAAATTTATTAACAATCCAAACACTACATGACAGCTCAAGGCTCGTTACGTTATGATGAAACTGGAAATGCCCCCTTCGACTCTTGCGTCTAAAGACGCTTCAGAAATGGGACATTTGGCCAATAACGATCAAAAAAAAATACCAAAATTAATTGGAATTTAATTTTTCGAGTTTTTTTCCTAATTTATGGTAGACAGGCAAATTTTTGAGTTCGGTCATTTTCACACTTCATAATTCGTTAAAGGAAACGAGAATTTCCACATTTACCAATTGCTGCAGCAAATTCCACGAGGGCAGATACAAAAGTATTCTAGAAAATGAGAGAGTTTTCTATTTTATTCTTGTAATAAAAGAAAAAGGTGTTGCGTTTTTATCTGTGTATGCTGCAAACGGGTGAACTTAGTTTCTACCGAGCACTGGATTCCCATCGAATCTGTGGTACGAAGACGATAAGAGACAGTGCGTAAACATCTCCAGCATTGCTTTGTCAAAATGTAGATGACGCTATGGATGTCGATCAACTGTCTGATCTTCAACACTATCAGAAATTCAAATATTTGGAATTCTGGTGACGGATACGGCAGGTGTACCGACTAGATAGAAACAACGCTTTTCCAATCTTAGTTAGAGAAGACAACCTAGAACCAGACATTGATGAAGGCGTAAAATGACAATTACTCATACTCGTATGCTACAGTTTGCTGAAAAGAAAGCACGCCAGCTATTGGAAATATCGGTGTACAGTGTCCTCTCCATAAAAAGGGAGATCGCACGGCTTGTCACAATAACCTCATGTCAGCAAAACAATTGGCAGGTATCAACAATTTCAAAGACAAACCTATTTCACCAAACACTTTTCATTTACAAATTTGCAGTGGTGAATTTTGCAATTTTATATTATTTATTTTATTCATTTTATTTATTTTATTTATTTTATTTATTTTATTTATTTTATTTATTTTATTTATTTTATTTATTTTATTTATTTTATTTATTTTATTTATTTTATTTATTTTATTTATTTTATTTATTTTATTTATTTTATTTATTTTATTTATTTTATTTATTTTATTTATTTTATTTATTTTATTTATTTTATTTATTTTATTTATTTTATTTATTTTATTTATTTTATTTATTTTATTTATTTTATTTATTTTATTTATTTTATTTATTTTATTTATTTTATTTATTTTATTTATTTTATTTATTTTATTTATTTTATTTATTTTATTTATTTTATTTATTTTATTTATTTTATTTATTTTATTTATTTTATTTATTTTATTTATTTTATTTATTTTATTTATTTTATTTATTTTATTTATTTTATTTATTTTATTTATTTTATTTATTTTATTTATTTTATTTATTTTATTTATTTTATTTATTTTATTTATTTTATTTATTTTATTTATTTTATTTATTTTATTTATTTTATTTATTTTATTTATTTTATTTATTTTATTTATTTTATTTATTTTATTTATTTTATTTATTTTATTTATTTTATTTATTTTATTTATTTTATTTATTTTATTTATTTTATTTATTTTATTTATTTTATTTATTTTATTTATTTTATTTATTTTATTTATTTTATTTATTTTATTTATTTTATTTATTTTATTTATTTTATTTATTTTATTTATTTTATTTATTTTATTTATTTTATTTATTTTATTTATTTTATTTATTTTATTTATTTTATTTATTTTATTTATATTATTTATATTATTTATTTTATTTATTTTATTTATTTTATTTATTTTATTTATTTTATTTATTTTATTTATTTTATTTATTTTATTTATTTTATTTATTTTATTTATTTTATTTATTTTATTTATTTTATTTATTTTATTTATTTTATTTATTTTATTTATTTTATTTATTTTATTTATTTTATTTATTTTATTTATTTTATTTATTTTATTTATTTTATTTATTTTATTTATTTTATTTATTTTATTTATTTTATTTATTTTATTTATTTTATTTATTTTATTTATTTTATTTATTTTATTTATTTTATTTATTTTATTTATTTTATTTATTTTATTTATTTTATTTATTTTATTTATTTTATTTATTTTATTTATTTTATTTATTTTATTTATTTTATTTATTTTATTTATTTTATTTATTTTATTTATTTTATTTATTTTATTTATTTTATTTATTTTATTTATTTTATTTATTTTATTTATTTTATTTATTTTATTTATTTTATTTATTTTATTTATTTTATTTATTTTATTTATTTTATTTATTTTATTTATTTTATTTATTTTATTTATTTTATTTATTTTATTTATTTTATTTATTTTATTTATTTTATTTATTTTATTTATTTTATTTATTTTATTTATTTTATTTATTTTATTTATTTTATTTATTTTATTTATTTTATTTATTTTATTTATTTTATTTATTTTATTTATTTTATTTATTTTATTTATTTTATTTATTTTATTTATTTTATTTATTTTATTTATTTTATTTATTTTATTTAGTTTATTTTATTTATTTTATTTATTTTATTTATTTTATTTATTTTATTTATTTTATTTATTTTATTTATTTTATTTATTTTATTTATTTTATTTATTTTATTTATTTTATTTATTTTATTTATTTTATTTATTTTATTTATTTTATTTATTTTATTTATTTTATTTATTTATTTTATTTATTTTATTTATTTTATTTATTTTATTTATTTTATTTATTTTATTTATTTTATTTATTTTATTTATTTTATTTATTTTATTTATTTTATTTATTTTATTTATTTTATTTATTTTATTTATTTTATTTATTTTATTTATTTTATTTATTTTATTTATTTTATTTATTTTATTTATTTTATTTATTTTATTTATTTTATTTATTTTATTTATTTTATTTATTTTATTTATTTTATTTATTTTATTTATTTTATTTATTTTATTTATTTTATTTATTTTATTTATTTTATTTATTTTATTTATTTTATTTATTTTATTTATTTTATTTATTTTATTTATTTTATTTATTTTATTTATTTTATTTATTTTATTTAATTTATTTATTTTATTTATTTTATTTATTTTATTTATTTTATTTATTTTATTTATTTTATTTATTTTATTTATTTTATTTATTTTATTTATTTTATTTATTTTATTTATTTTATTTATTTTATTTATTTTATTTATTTTATTTATTTTATTTATTTTATTTATTTTATTTATTTTATTTATTTTATTTATTTTATTTATTTTATTTATTTTATTTATTTTATTTATTTACAAATACAAATTGACTCTTCTCTTTAGTAACGATTGTTTGGGGTTTAGGTATCCCTAAACACTAGGATGGCCTTAAATGTTATGGATGATAAACAACTTTAATTCCCTTTGGATTCTCACCAAACTTTTGGAGCTACCTTCCACTAGAAACTAATGGAAAAACTTGTGAAAACTTTGAGGCTCTGTGAGACAGAGCAGTAATGGACAGATAGAAATGGCAGATAGTCATAGTGGTCGATGGATGCCGTTGTGGGCATTTACATACACTTGTATACATACATAAGTCTGTATGTATTCTTTTAGTATGTCTGCTGTGTTGTAAATGCTGTTAAGTAATATTTACGAAAAATGGGATCATTTCTTTTGCTTTTGTTGCTGTCGGTGTCGGTGTTGGGGCTGCTGTTGTCGATGTTGTCTGAAAAACGGCCGGCCGTCGTCATAAGACAGAAAACATAAACGACCACCTGACAGGGTGAAAATTTATGTTTGCATGTTTATCTATAATTTATATTTTTATATGAACTCAGCCAGCAACTTACGAAAACAGCAGCCGCAGCAACAAACCAACAACAACAACAATAGCGGAGGAATACCAACAGAACCATCAACGCCATCAACTACCACAACAACTATTCGTACGAAACAGCCCAACAGCCGAACAACAACAACATCAAGAAGATAAACATTTTTCGGACCTATAACTTATCCAAAAGGTACAACAACGGCGACGAGTTGGCCAAGAGTGTGAGGTGAGAGTGTATGCGTGCCTCTGCAATGTATCTGTGTGTGTTTGTGTGATTGTGTTTGGTGTAAAAATAAAAGCAGCATTTAACTTTTCCCATAGTCACACTCACACACGCGAACAAAGACACTCATGTGTGAATTTTTGATGATAAAACCAGGAGTCAATATACATAAACTACACGGCACACACACACGCTCACATACAAGCTGACACTTACGGACACTAACTGTATATGGGTATTTCAGTAGCGAACAGTAGTGATATGCCGTCGATGATTCAAAGTAGAATATTCAATGCAAGGTGGGATATATTGATATTGATTGGGACATCGCAGAAAATATTCGAATCCCTCGTTATAATCCTTCCTTTCTGAAGGAAGTTATACCGACCACGGTATGATTGATATGGCGTTATTCAAATGGCATAGGCCAATTTATAAAAGTTCAAAAGACAAACGACGATTAGGGTCTTGTAATCACCGAGCTTGAAAGCGAAGGCAACGGAGAAATCCATTCTGCCTTTATTTTAATTTCACATTTATGACTTTATAAGCACATCATTCAAATTGTCACCTGGGCTTTACTGACAAAGCTTTAAGTGGACGCTCCTATTTTTGAGTTGCTCAGTTTAATGTGAGCGGCGTTACTTCGGCGTTATCATGTGCATAAGAAGCATCGAGCTCATGAATTTTTGTTGGCTTTTTTGCATAGACCAAGAATTGTTGATACCCCTGAAAAAATAGAGGGCTGTCAATTTGCATATAAATTCACAGCGCGATTTTCGTTTAATAGTGCTTTCGCGCTTCCTTTTCGTCGCTTTGAAAGAAAAATGTGCAATAATGCTGCCAGAGTATAAACTGTTCCAGATTACCAATTGTTGTTCAAACACTAATGCTTGATTGTACACTAGAGGATAACTAAAGCTTTAAAGAAGGCCATTTATGTTGTTTGACATAGCCATAGAAGTTAATTTGATGAATGAAGGACGTATCAAAGCCCAATTTTCATAGCCCAATAAGGGAAACCACGACGTTGTTAAAGACCTTCCGTCTTCAGTTTTTTGTTAACTCAATCTTATATAGAAACTCTAACTAAGACCTGTAGACTTACTCGCAACGACTTTTTGAGTTTATCTGCTTCGAATCAACATTTCTAGTTTTTTAATACTTAAGTTTTATCATTTCCCACCCATCTCCGTCTGGTTGGTGGTTAGCGCTCTGAAGCCAAGATGAGAACACGGCGAAATTCTGGTTGCGTTTTTGCAACGTAGACGGAATTTCAATCATATATTTTTATAATGCATGATATACTCGTACTGGCTGAATCTTGAAAGCCGCAACCAAAAAAAATTAATAACTTTTTTTCTATTTAATGTACTGTATTTTGCAGAAATGGGACACTGTAACAAGAATTGGGACTATCCGCCGCTATCACGCACTGGAGTCCGTAGTTACGGTTCAAAGAGAGTATAGGAGCACGTTTGGCGGCAATCCTTCGAGCAGATGAACCATAATGAGACTTGTTAACAATTTTGCCAAGCAAGGGACAGGTAACAGCAGACCATACCATTGAAACCCTTCAGTTCGGACGAAGAAAACTATCGCTGCTGTCATACAAAACAATCCAAGAGTTTCGACAAGAAGCTTATCTGCTTAAATGGGTATAAGCAGGCAGTCAGTTATGCACATTGAATTAGATTTATTCCCATATAAAATTCAAATCGTCAACAAGTTGAACGCAGCAGGCTTCCCAAATCGCTTGGAATTTTGCCAGAAAATGCTTCAAATGGTGAAAGAGGACGGAAACATGCTGAACTGTCTTTTCATGTCGGACGAGGCCCATTTCGATTTAAACGGCAACATAAACAAACAAAATTGTCGAATACGGGGAGATTCCAACCCACAGATACTCCATGAGACGGAATTGCATCCACTTCGATGCAAACGATCACACCGTTACAGTTATTGGAGTCCATTACTTGAGCATGTTGAGTTTGCTCTCCGGGATTACGCCGAATGAAAATTTCTTTTAACTCTGTGTGTTTTCAGCAAGATGACGCAACTCCTCACATAGACCGGCCTGTTATGGCAGAATTGCGACGAAATTTTCCCAATAAGCTGATATCCAGAAACTCCACATTCCGTTGGCCCCCCAAGGCCAAAATTTACCACCCACCCTGTCTACCTAAAAAATTGGCGTTGGTAGCATTGGTAACAACTGGAAAAACTAACATTACTATCCGGTCATCCTTTAGGTGAACGTTGTTGTCCCCAATTTCGTTTGTGTCGAAAGAAAAAGTACAAAAAAATTTAGAAAATAATTTTTTTGCCGTTAGCCGCAATTAAGGCTGGGTACTAAAACGGCTACAAACAATAATTTTGGTGAAATTTGTTCGAACAATCGAGTGCATTGTACTTTTTTCTAAGACTGTGATTTTGTGCATGCTGGCAACAGCTCGTATTACCAAATAGTTTCATATAGTCCTCCTCTTGGTCCTCTTAAAAAAGCCTAAGTCCTTACTGGTATTAACGTCCATGTTTTGATGTTCGCTGGAAATTAAATGCGCTGCTTTTTAAATACTTATAATGATTTAAACAGTAGATATCAGACTCTATTTTTTAAAACTTAACTTCTTTGCTACAAAACAGTAAAAATATTGTTAAATAATAAATTTAAAAAGTATACTCATGAATGTATTGCTGTTCCTGTTTTCCCCCATTTAAACAGGCGACCTTTAAACCCTTACACTCATACATACGTACAATATATCTTGCAAGGCATTAGGAACCCATCTTGACCCGAATAGAAAAAAAATTATCCAAGGAATACAAAAGCATATTATCGACACTATTAAAACCGCAACCAAAGATATCTCCGGCGCTAGCGATCTCGACGCAAAAGGTCAAAAACGAACGACTACCGGGAATCCGTAGAGAAAACAAGTGGACACAACAGTCCTGACAACACAACAACAAAAACAAACAGAAACTTACTTTATCTTAACGAAAACAAACAAACCGACATAAAAAGAATGGCCCAGCACTGTGACCTTTTCACTGGAAACTATTAAAATTTAGAGATAATCTAAGCAATCTCCATGGAATTACCCATATGTATGTATGTGCTCCTCGTATGCATGTGTATCCTCAATATTTTCCGAGAGAGCATAAAAAAAGGATATGTAACCGAAAAACAAAATGTGAAACATAAACACATGTAAAATTGCTAATAGCAAATGTATGTATGTATGTATGTATGTGTGTGCGAGCGAGTGTGTTGGCACGACTGAATCTGGATGTTTGTGTGTCCGGTTGACCGCCTATGTGTGGGGGAAAGAGTGGGTATGCATATGACTCTCAGGGTGCTGCTGTTGTTTGCTATTTTTGTTGTTTTTCTTCGTTTTGTTATCCTGCTGTTGCTTATTTGTGTGCTCATATGCGAGAGTGTGTGTGGCTGACTCTGAGGGTTTAGTTAATATTTAAATTGTGTGTATGTGTGTGTATATGGAACCGTGAGTTTGCATGTGTTTATATTGTATTGACAGTCTCGGTACATCAGAGTGGGTTGTTTGGTTGTTTCATTCATTCTCTTGCAGGGCAGCTCAGTGCGCTCTGACATATTTTATTGTTATTACTTGGTTCGTTTCGTTCGGCTTTTCTCTGGGTTTATAACTCGCGTGTGAGTGTGGATGTTTTTTTTTTTGCTCTCTTCCTCTGGTGCAATTACACTCAAACTTAAAATATTGCATAGCCTTAATAGAAGAGCTGTAGTTGCTGTGGTTGTTGTTGGTGGTAGTAATATTGTACCTGCACACTTAAGATATTAAAGATTAATGGCCACTAAACATCCTAAGGGCTCATTCGGGGAGCGAACGAGTGACTGAGTGAGTGAGCGAAACGGGTAAGCGTTCACAAAATACAAGATTAATATCAATGATATTATTGAATGATGAGAGGCAATAAAAAAATATACAATAAATAAACAACTACAACAGCAGAAACAAAATGTATTCTTAAACTCAAACAAGCACGCTATCGCAATTTTAAATATTTTATCAGATACATACAAACATTTACTATGTGTGCGTGTGTATATGCATCAGCATGTACGCATAAACATATGGCCCGAGTTTATGGGCGTCTTGTGTTTGGCTTACATACAATTTTCAATTAAAAATTTGTTTGCAAATTGAATTAAGCGCAAACTTGGCTTGTTTACTCATAAAATATTGAAAGTGAACTTCAATGGAACAATTTCAACTAATTGTGCTAAATCAAATTGGTTCGCCCGAAAAAACTGCAGGTCCAACAAAGTCAAAGTAGTTCTGTCGGGTATCAGGGGCAACGCAAATAAACATTGGCGCTCGCCTAAGTGATTGGTAGAGTGCACGATCGCCAAGCTAGAAATCTGTCCTTAATTCCAAATAAGAACATGTGATATTTTTTCGAGGCTGTTTTAACTCATAAATGTCGTTCAAATGAAAGCTCAATTGCAATTTGTATTTTCTATCTAAGTAAAAGTTTGAAATCGTCGTTGGCAATCGTAGTGGCTGACGAGCAGTCATCAATTAACAAACGGCCGACCACCCGTCCATTTGACAAATGCTGGCATCAAAAGGTACCGTTAAGGGTTTTTTAAAATATTCGTCTATTTATTATTTACTGGTTTTACGCTATTTTATTAGCTTTGTTAACAGAGCTGTCGGTTTAGTGCATTTATCTCCAATTTGGGGATTTTAATATTAAAATAGGGATGAATATTTTAATTTAGGGATTAGGGGGATTTTAATATGAATTACAATTTATATTTAGGGGGTTTCTTAGGTTGTCTTGTTGTTTTTTAGTTTTCTACTATGATTTGTGACATTTCTTGATAGATGAGTGACATAAAACGTATCTATTAAATATTTTTTAAGCGTGAATTCAACGATATATTTTGGACTTAAAAATTTGAAACTATTCCGAATACGTACAGAATACTACAACTACAAAGCAAACCTTCAGAATTCGGTCAGAATTCTGTACGACAATCGGCAAAATGTTCCGATTTCGGATCAGAATTCTTATCGAGTTCGTAACGAAAAACATATGAGAGGGTTGACACGAATTCTGAACTACTTCTCTGAGAGAATTCTGATGTTTTTGCCGACATTTCGAACAGTTTTCTGACCGAATTCTGAACAGTGGTCTTGGGAAATTCGAAAGGAAATTTCGATTTGTCGTATGGAATTCTGAACTAGTTCTGAACGACTTCGCTCAGAATTCTGGCATTAAGTCGTATTAAATTCGTATGTTTTTACCGACATTTCGAACCGAATTCTGAACGAATTCTGATCTTATGTCATCGTAAATTCTGAATGTAAACAATCAAAAAGAAGAAAATATTTTTGTTCTACAAAAAAAAAAAGTTGTTACAAGCAGGGTAGTTACAAGCAGGGGTGTCTGCAGTTTCGGAGAGCGCCACATTACTATAATAATACCGCAAGCAATAATTGTGCTGTAACTATGTTTAGTGGCTATACACTTAAGGGCAACCAGTTTTGCATTTAACGAGAACTACCGGCAGTAGAGTTTTCCTCCCAACACAATAAAAATCCCTGCCCAGCTAACCAAACGCTTAGAATTCGGTCAGAATTCTGTACGACAATCGGAAAAATATTCCGATATCGGATTAGAACTCTTACCGAGTTCGTTACGACAAACATATTGGAGGGTTGACATAAATTCTGAACTACTTCTCTGAAGGAACACTGATGTTTTTGCCGACATTTCGAACCGATTTCTAGACGAATTCTGGGCTAATGTCTTAAATTTAAAGTAAATTTTAAATGTAAACAAACAAAAAAAAAGAATTTGAAATATAAAAATACCTCAGACAAACAGTTAAGAATTCTTTAAAATTAGTTCCGACATGTCTGAACACAATATAATAACTGTTAAATATGAAGCAAATAACAAAAATTTTAAACGAACAGACTACTTAAGATAAGCCGTTTAAAATTCGTTGCGAGTTCATTAAGAGAAGGCTGATCAAAAAATTAATAAAAATCACACAGACAAGTCTAACAGAATTCGGGCCGAATTTGTTCAGATATTTCGGAATATAATAAATAAAAAAACTCAGACAAATCGAATAGAATTCGTAACGATTTCGGTAAGAATTCTCGATAGAGTTCAGATATTGTTCATAATTGTCTGATATCAGATATTGCCGGCAAATTTGGTTTACTGGGTAGATATAACTCTGATTTAAGAGGCATTTTCATAAAGACAGAGAAAGGAAATTTTTCTTTTCGTCAGCAAATACATGTTTATATTAAATCATAGACCGATCTGTCGTCTTACATCCGCAGGTATCGGTATAAAAATTTTAATAAATTTTTTAGTCTCTTACGCAGGACGTATAAATAAAAGTCGACTACTCCACAAGCACCAGTTGTGTCAACTAAGCATCAGTTCCGCATCTTATTGGTATTACCGATCAATTAGTTGTGCGTACAGTACAATGATGATATTTATCATCTAATAATTTCTACTTCTTCAGATTGTAACCATTCGGTGATTGCAATGGAAATTCTTCTTTTGCAACTGAACTTTTATAGTTCCAACCGCTTTACAACTAATGTGTTTTTTTGTGTAAGAATTGGTATTGCAACAAAAAAGTTCGTTCTAATAAACAAAACAAAAATGTCAACGTGCCTGAAAACCAAAAACGTCGGTTCGAACAACAAAAACTCCGCCAGACAAGAAGGCTTACTGCTGCATTCACCAAATTGTGATAATCTTGATGCAATTTCGTTTCGAAATACCAAAAGATGTATTCTTTGATAATATAATGGTGAATATGACTAACTATTCGGTTGTACTAACGAAGAAAAGCGAAAACAATTGTTTGTACTAACCGAATCAATACAGAATCAATTTTTGATACCAACAATTGATTACAACAATAAATGATGTTGTTCTGATTGCCATTTTCATATTATACGAGGGCGACCGCAAAACTAACTGGCCTGGCACATTTTCTGTTTTACTAGCAACTTTTTTTTTTGTTTTTAAAAGCAATTTTTTATAAGCCATCTGTCAAAATTTCCGAAATATTTAATGATTATTTTCTTTGTTACAGGTGATTGAAGTAAACAAGTTTTATAATTTTTGAAAAATGGAAAATAAAGAGTTTCGTGCGGTAATTAAACACTTTTATATGAAATGTTATACGCCACAATTAATCAAAGATGAATTGGATTCTGTTCATGGTGATAATGCACCATCATACTCCACCGTGAAATCCTGGGTTCAACAATTTAAAATGGGTCGTTCAAGTACGAAGATGAACAACGCTCTGAAAGTCCGAAAACTACTACTACTATTGAAAACATTAGAAAAATATTTAATGAAGTGACTAAAGATAGACGAATAAAGCTCACAGAAATTGCTGATATTGTTAAAATACACGAAAAACAAGTTTGGAGTATTTTACATGATGAACTCCACATGAAAAAGCTATCCGCAAGATATGTGCCGCGTTTATTGACTTTGCCCCAAAAAATCGTCCGTTGGACCAATTCCGAGGAGCTTTTAGCGATTTATCAGCATAATCCAATAGAGTTCTTGCGCCGATTCATAACTGTTGATGAAACATGGATCCACCACTACATCCCAGAATGCAAAGAACAGTAAAAACAATGGATAGAAGCTGGTAAAAGTGGTCCCAAGAAGGCGAAAACTGTTAAGTCAGCAGGAAAAGTAATGGCCACAGTACTTTGGGATGCAAGGGGTATAATATTTATTGATTACCTTGAGAAACTATAAAAAGTGAATATTATTTTTCATCAAGATAATGCTCCTTTACACGCTGCATTTTTAACTCAACAAAAACTGGCCGAATTACGATTTGAAATTGCTCCGCATCCACCATATAGTCCAGATTTAGCTCCTTCTAATTATTTCTTGTTTCCAAATTTAAAAAAATTCTCGGTGGCAAAAAGTGTTCGTCCAATAGCGAGGTTATTGCTGAAACTGAGGCATATTTTGAAGGTCTTGAAAAATCTTATTTTTCGGATGGCATTAAAAAACTTGAAAAACGTTTGATGAAGTGTATTGAGTTGGAAGGAGATAAGGAGATGTTGAAAAATAAATAATAATAATTCCAAAAAAAAAACGGTTCTTTTTATGTTAGGCCAGATACTTTTGCCTAACATACAAAAAATTTAAATTTTTTTATTTGCTCAAATTTATTCAAAGGAAATATCTTTCTCTAAATTTCAAGCGAACCGGAAAAAACAGATTAAATGCTGAAATCTAACAATTTAAGTTCTATCGTTATTGTAAGTTATAAAATTTTGTCATGTTGTCAATTTATTTGGAATTTGTCATGTTTTTATTTAAAATATACGTATCGCTGAAAAAGTCAACAAAACATTGCCAGGAGGAATGAAATTAAAAAAAATTTTTTTGCAACTATTAGGTCATATAAGCTTAAAAAACAAAAAAAATACTTCAAATACGAGTACTTGATCAAGAACAACATTACTAATTTTTTTAACACCTATACATAAAATTAATTTTATATCTTAGATTCAATGTACTAAAAATTACAGTGCATGAACCACCATTCCGGTAACCTGATGAAATACCTAGAGTATACCAAAACACAAACCTAGAATAGACAAAAAAAATTGGTTGTGATAACTAATATGTTCTCTGTGTGAGTGATAGGTTAGCCACCAATTTTACAGTGATTCCGAATGGAAAGTTGACAAAAAAAACAATCTGATTTCGTGGTGTTTTTAGAATTTTGAGATATATTTATTTACATAATAGAGAATTTTTAATAATTGTCCACTGTTTAAATATAATTGTGGAAGAAGAAGAAAATATAATATATCTCTAATTCAAATACAGTATACCTATAATTATTATGTAAACTTTGACTAGGACAAGTGGAATGCTTGATAATAGATCAATTAATTCTTGACATTTTGACATTTCCCCCGCAGTATTTAATGTTTTTTTTTTCTTTTTCGGGGAAAAGTACACAAGTTCAACGTACAGGTTTCCGAGCCAAATTGACCTTTTTGTCGAATTGCTAATTGATCCGCAAACAAAAAAAACTAATACATTTAATATAATTTAACGGACATTTTTGCATTCTTTAAGACATAAAGACAATTCAGAGGAAAGGTCATTTGATTTTTTTTTGGCACCGCATAGCAATTGGACTTGAGTTGGCACACTACCCAAACCCACCATCAGCAGCAGTATCAACAGCAACCATTAGCCCATGGCGGTCGATGGTGCGGTCAATGCTGATGATAATGGTGCTGGTGCTGGTGGTGGCAGAGGTGGCAGTGGTCGGTGTCATAAAATGCCAGAAACATGCATTAAAATGGATTTCAATATATTAATAATATGAATGTTGTATTTTCATTTAATAATCACCTTTTAATTCATTATTTTTATATTAATTTAACACACTTCGAAAAAGGAACACAAAAACAAAAACCGAAATGAAACCACTCATTAAAAAATAACACTTTTATGCATGTTCGGTGTATTCATGAATTTTTCATTCCATCATCAACGTCATCACGACAGTCATCATTATCGTCGGCGTCACCGTCACCAGCGCCAGCGTCGTCATCGCCAGTCATAATTCAGTTTTATGTCATGTCCCACCGCCTCCGCCCTTCTTCCGTTCATTGTCACCTCATGTGCGTTGGCCCAACGACGATGGCTGGGAGTTGCTGCTGCTGTCATCGGCTTGCTGAGGTGACCGATAGCCGACCGGGGGAGCTTTTGGAAAGAAAACCCCTATGACCGAAGGTACACATTCAATTAATATTTTACAACAATAAGTACTTTGGCATACCATAATAATGAACATTAATATCATCATTACAACGACGATGATGACGACGTTGATGATGGCAATAACGAAATACATTTTTTTGTTTTTTTTTTATAAAAACGAAAACAACAAAAAACCATCAGTTTTTATTTTGTTGCTTTTGTGGTTGTTGTTTTTGGTATTAATAACTATAATTTGCATTCATGAAAAGAAAATTGTAATGGCCATACGATGATAGTACGTACGAGTTGCTGCTGCTGCTTCTGAGTAGTTGTATTAATAAAATTCATACGGACGTCTGTCTGTCTGTACGCGTATTTAAATAATAAAACCAACAGCTCCAACCAAAGTGTCCGTCCAAGTAGCCCACAGTGGCGACAGCGACAGCGACACTTCACACCTTTTACAAAACGCTTACGCGTACGTGCGTCCGCGCGTATATGAATACGCAAATGAAGTGCATTTCACAAGTGAAGCCAGGCCGCATATATTTTACAATCAATTTAAACAAATAATAACAGTATACAAATTTACAATACGTATATGAATATCAGTATGCAATTGACAGACAATTAATGATCCAGATAAGTTGAAGTTGTAGTCTACAGATAATCTCACTTTTCTATTAGAGGTAACTCCCACTATGCATTCGCTGTTTTATTCAATGTATGGTAATAATTCAATTTTTAAAAATATGTTGAATTAGATATTGAAATTAATTGCTTTTTTCAGTTAATTAAAATTATTTGCCGATATGGCACAACTGCACCTGAGGTAGCTATAGGTCGCACTTAATGCTCTATGCTTTGTTTGAGTTTGATCGAATTCAAAATGTATCCTTTATAGCGGCAGGGCTTCAAATTAGAAGTGGAACTAATATGGGGGCTATGCCAAAAGATGGACCAACATGATAGAGCTGCAGTAGGAATGACTTTAAGCCGCTCATAACGCACTATATAAAGTTTAAGCACAAGCGCAATTAATTTATGACTTCTAGAGCGCCTGAACCTCAACTCAGGAGAGATCATGGTATTGGTGTTATTTTCAAAAATGAACCTATAACGTCATTTTTACCCGGGTTAGATCCCTTATAGATCCTGTGCTCTAAAAGCCACAAATTATGACCTTATTTAGGATATCGGATTATCCGAAATAAGGTCATAGTTTGTGGCTTTTAGAGCACAGGATCTATAAGGCAAGGAATGTTTATGGCTTCTCTGAAAGATGGACCGATAAGGTACAGTTAACCCAGTCTTAATAAGTGTTCGCTCAAAACGTAACATGCGAAATTTGAAAACGATCGGGTTTACTTAGTGCAGTATCTCAATATTGGATGCGTGTAACGCATTATCCGATATTTAGTCCTAAATAGGATGAAATTTGTTGCTTTTAGAGCGACAGAACCTCAATATTGGATGCGTTTAACTCATTATTCAAAATTTGGTCAGAAAAAGTATTAATTTGTGATTTAAAAGCGACAGCATCTACGGAAGGAACATTTAAATGGAGACTTTTCTAAAAAAATGGACCGATATGGTCTAGTTTTACCAGTCTTAATAAGTGTTCGCTTAAAACGTTCAATGGGATATTTGAGCACGATCGGGTTTAATTAGTTGAGAAGCTCAAATCGTGAGGGACCTTTGTGTGTGAAAATCTTTGTATCTTTGCAATAGAATATATGACAACTCTTATTGTCTTGTTTTTTTTAATCGTTTTTTATGCTTTGATTATGGTCTTTGTGGTCTTTGATTATGGTCTTTTTTCCCAGTGTGGGTGCCAACATTTTTTTTTCTGTTTTCTTTAAATTGGGAACATTTACTTTATTTTTTGATTATCATGTCATAAATTTGCTTAAATATGTACAACGTTTTTGAATCCTTATTGATGAGTATTCTATATAGTTTTTGTTTTTACTACTACTATTGATTAACTGTTAAACTTGAATTTTTTCAATACTTTAAAATGTTTCTTTAGATTATTTCTATCTAAGCTGTAGTTTACTGAAATTAGCTTTATCGGCCTAACGTCTTCTCAATTACGGAAAATGTAAATAAATAAAATATGAACTTATATGGTCCAATTTTACAGAGATGGGTTTTGGTCGGACGAAAAGCTCTTTGCGAAATTTGGTCGGTATCAGATGTAATATGTGGTTTCTAGAGCTGCAGGTTTTTATATCGGCAATAGCCTTAGTATAATTTCAAAACATGGACTGATATAGATCAAATTTAATAGGGTTCGTCCTAGACCCAAACATTGGCTGATATACCCCAAGTTTAATAGAGTCGTCTAAGACCCAAACATGGGCTGATATAGACCAAGTTTAATAGGGTTTGTTCTAGACCCAAACATTGGCTGATATACCCCAAGTTTAATAGTGTAGTCTAAGACCCAAACATGGGCTGATACAGACCAAGTTTAATAGGGTTCGTCCTAGACCCAAACATTGGCTACTATACCCCAAGTTTAATAGAGTCGTCTAAGACCCAAACATGCGCTGATATAGACCAAGTTTAATAGGGTTTGCCCTAGACCAAAACATAGGCTGATATAGATCAAGTTTAAAATGGTTTGTCCTAGAAACTTGGGCTGATATAGACTTAGTTTGAAAGGGTTCGTCCTAGACCCAAAGCTTAACAAGGTACACAGATCCAATGAAAATGATTCAACCTGCACTTTTATTACAACGAGCGATGAACAGACAGAAATCAGATAATGATTTTGAATCGATCGGTATACCTAACTTGTAGTCTATCTACTCGCATGTACATTCATTTAAGATGTCCCAAACATCAGCACAAATTTTTTTTAACATTTTATTTAAATTATATTTTCCTAAAAAATCTGGACCAAATAAAATATTGTGTACACTTATTGTTCCTTCGGCTTACAACATCTCGAAATATTGATCTGCGGTAATATAAGGCAAAGCTGTGGTATGTTTTTGAAAATTCGAAAAAATTATAATTATAGCTGGTTTATACGAAAAATCAAAGATTTTCCCTAATTTTTCACGACCTTGGTGCCGGTTTTTGGCTCTATGCTACCATTGGCTTCGCGTTAAGAGCCTAGATCATTAATGCATTTTTTGCATCGCATAGTGCAATCACAGTTTGCCACAAAACCGATAGTCAGATGTGTGACGCACTATCTTGCTGAAACTAACGATTGTCCAAGATCATGTCTTGAATTGCCAGCCACAAAGGAATGGTTTGGCAGGCCTCTGTAGATCTCACCGTAAACCGAATGGCATCTCCAGCACAGACAAAATTGGAAAACGATGCCACCGCTTCGAAATCCACACCGAACTGTCACTATTTGAGTATGCATTAGCTTCTCGTCGATCACACGTTGTGTTTTCGGTTCCCAGATGCAGAGTGACTAGGAAAAATCAATTTGGCAAAAAAATGGAATTAACTCGTGAACATTTTCGTGCGATCATTTTTCACAACTTTCGACGTGGACTATCCCGACAAGAGTGTATCGATGAAATTAAATCTTTGTATGGCGATGAAGCACCATCCTATAGCACTGTGAAAAACTGGAACTCAACCGTGGCCGAAGCTCGCTCAAAGACGAAGGTCCTCCAAAAACGGAGAACATTGATGCCGTGCGTGAACTGATAATGCAAGATCGTCATGTGACATGCCGTAAGATACAGGCATCCTTGGGCATACACCAGCATACATTCAATAGTGCATGAACACCTGGCCGTAAAAAGGCTTGTTCTCGTTGTATCCCGCGCAATTTGGCAATCGCTTAAAAAAAGGCTCGTGTCGATTGTTGCAAAGAAATTTTGAAAAAATACGATCGTTGTGCTTCAAAAGACGATTATAAGATCGTCACAGGTGACGAATCATGGATCTATGCAAATGAGCCCGAAACAAAACAGCAATCGACCGTATGGGTCTTCGAAGACGAGCCAAGTCCAACGAAAATTGTTCGTGGAAGAAGCACTTCGAAGCAAATGGTCGCCTGTTTCTTCGGCAAAACTGGTCTTGTGGCGACTGTTTCGATTCAGCAACGTAGAACGGTCAATTCTGAGTGTTAAACCACATTGAGTGATAAATAAAAACGTCGAATTGATGGGTCATCCGCCGTACAGCCCTGACTTGGCACCCAATGACTTCTTTCTACTCCCGCACATCAAGAAAAAAATGCTGTTGATGCGTTCAAAAACCATGTTTTGGAGATGTCTCAATCGGAGTGGAAAAGTGCTTCAACAATTGGTTTGAGCGCATGCAAAAGTGTTTAAATCATGCTGGAGAATACTTTGAAAAGCATTTAAACCATTTTTGATGATAGATATTCGCATTTTCATTATTAGGCCAGAAATATATATAGCATTCCTCGTATTCGCCATTATGTTATCAAATCATACATACTTTTTTTGGTATTTCGAAACTAAATTGCATTAAGATAATTAAAATTTGGTGATTGAGGAGTAAGTCTTTTTGTTAGGCGGAATTTTAGTTGTTCGTCGGTATAGACGCTTTTTCTAGCTGCGAAGCGATAACGATTTGGATTGTCGTGTAAAATTGAACTTAGAGAAAAATTCGCTTACTGGCTTAAAGCTTTTATATTTTTGATCATCGTACGACCGGATGATCAAGCCATGTCCGTGTCTGTTAATAGCACAAAATCGGCCAAACGAAATAAAGTTTCAAAAAAAAGGTGACACTATTCTCACTACGGCTTAACTTGGGATTTAAGTTGATACACATTAAAAATAATTAAAATCGGAATGGACTTTAGACCTATGGGCTCTTGTGGACGAAAAAACGGCCCTGTGGTCCATACAAATATTTACTAATAAACATGAACATACAATAGGTAATAGAATTTGAATATTATTTCAAATAGAACTGAACTTAAAATTTAGGCACGAACGGTTTGACTTAGGAGCAAAAAAAAATCGGACTGTTCCAACATAGGAACCAGAAAAGGTGAAACAAATGAACCAATTTGATGTTGTTTGTATTTGTTTGGGGTTATACATCCTTTTTGCCTGTCTATAAGAAATTTGCAATATATTTTCTAAATGCTAAGCGAACCCATACTTAAACACCAAAATCTGAAATTGCACAATATGGTTTTTATCTTGATATTACTACTAATAAATTTTATTTAAATAACGTTGCTTTGGTCGTCTTTTAAAGTGTGGAGTGTTGAATATAATTATTTTTATATTAGAGGTTTCATGTACGAAAGAATACTTTGAGTACGCGAAACCGCTGTCATTTGGATGGCAAAAAATTCGTTTGCGACCATGAATCAGTATGCTAAGTGTTTCGAATGCTTTTATAAAAATTTACCTTCATAAGAACCTGAAACGTTTCCGTATTTAAGAAAAGCCTTTCCCTAACTGTAATGCGAATGTTGTATCTTACCTTACCTAATTCTGATTTATTACAAACATTTTGAAAATACCATCTACTGAACAGTGTCCGAATAATCATACACATACTCGTATACTGGCGGATGACATACGAGGGTACAAGTACAGCCATTCCATTTATTCTAAAGGGAACATAAATTTGTTTATGCCAATTGAAAAACAAACTGTCGTCATTTATAATAACAATAATAATAATGACTCGAAGGCAAATCAAAAGCAGACTTGTCAACCAACATTGACAATATGTCAATACTCGTACAGAAAAAAATCATCACTCAAGATACAACAACAAATAAACAGCGCCGAACTGTCATGCGGCAGGATGGGGGAGGGTAATTAAATTTGTCATTTTACGACTGAAATAAGCGTCATTTTATGACAGACACAAAAACACACCCCGCCCACATGTAAACAAATCGGCCAGAAAGAGACGGTGCGGCACTTCTATCTGCCGACAATTGTGGCTATAACATTTGTTTTTACTGCCGAATATCACTTGAAAGAAGCCGGATATTTTCGGAACGGCATGTTGTGCGTTAAATGCACTTGTGCCTCACTGGCAGATTTTGCATACCCCCCACCCTGGGTTGGAGTGTATAATTAATTTGTCGTTCAATTTAAGTTTTTCTACCAAATATTCTTAGACAATTTTTATTTTTGATACTCGTATTTTTATAAAAATACTGATCTTTGTTTTTGCGAGTAGAATTCCTAATCTCTTACAATTCCAAAAAAAAACAACAAAAATAATCAAATAGAACTAAAAAGGTTTTACTGATGGTAATTTTTGAGCCATTAAAAACTGTGTACCATAACGTCAGTAACGTAACTGCAGCAACGTAACTTGTGGTAAAAATAATACAGGAAATGTTCCCCAACAAAAGCATATTTTTAAAGCTGCATTGTTATATTTTTTATTTATTTATTTCATTGTAATATACAAAGCCTATAAGGCCAATTAATTTTAATTTATTAAAATATTAATCATATCTACAAAACTCGTCATACTTTTCAAAATTTTAAAACTTTAACAACTTATGTAGTTGAAACTCATCCAACCCATATCATGCGAGGGTTGCTATATATATTTCTGGCCTAGGCAACACTAAGTGGTTTAATGAACTGGCTTAATAAATTCAAACGTGGCCGACGCTCGCTCAAAGACGAAGGTCATGAAGGTCGTCCAAAACCGACCGTTGTGCCAGAGAACATTGAAGTCGTGCGTGAACTGATAATGCAAGATCGTCATGTGGCATACCGTAAGATAGATGCATCCTTGGGCATTTCTTTCACCAGCATACATTCGATATTGCATGAACACCTGGCCGTAAAAAAGGTTTGTGCTCGTTGCTCGTGTCGATTGGCTCAAAGAAATTTTCACAGGTGACGAATCATGGATCTATGCAAATGAGCCCGAAACAAATCAGCAATCGACCGTGTGTGTCTTTGAAGACGAGCCAAATCGAAAGTTGTCTATAGTGGAAGAAGCACTTCGAAGCAAATGGTCGCCTGTTTCTTCTTCAGAACTGGTCAAATCTGAGTACACCACAATTTGTTTGCCTGAGAAATTCAAAAAACGAACAAGAGAAGACGAATCATTGCGAGCTCTCACACATCGGCTCAAAGCAGCGCCTTTTTGACCGGCCAAAACGTCAAATTGATAGGTCATCCGCCGTGCAGCCTTAAAGCCTTCTTAAAGCCCATGAGACCGTTGGTGTGGGAGGTACAAGAAATGGTGGCCCAATCTAAACTATTTTTACATAGATGATTGCGTATATATAGAGATTATTATTTGCAAAATTTCAGTGATTTTGCTCAAAAAACTGGACGGATATTTCCAAATAAAAAACTAATTTTTATGAGGTAGAGTCGGTTGAGGGTCTCCAACACCAACGTCCCGTAGAGCTATGTAGCCCATTTTCAATACCAACCATGCTAGGTTAACTACAGATGTTTGTGCCAAATTTCAGCTCCCTAGCTGTTTTCATGCAGGCTCTATCTTGTTTTCAACAGACGGACAGACAGCCGGACAACATGGCTAGATCGTCTCAGAATTTTGCTAGGATCAAGAACTTTGTTGGGTCTCCGATGATTATTTCAAGGTGTTACAGACAGAATGACAAAACTAATATACCCTCCATTGTATGGTGGAGGGTATAAAAATTGGTTTGAGCGCATGCAAAAGTGTATAAATCAAGCTGGAGAATACTTTAAATAACAATAAAACCATTTTTGATGATAAATATTCGCATTTTCATTATTAGGCCAGAAATATATATAGCAGCCCTCAAAAAATTTATTTTTTTAAATAAGACTTCCTTCTCTCGATATGTATTGCTGCTATTGAACAGGTAAATATACGAGCTAAAAAAGAATTGCTCATAAAAGTGTTATCTACAATTCAATCGTACGATCGTAACATTCGAAAGGCTGGAAATACCCATATGTACGAGTATAGTGGATAGCCTTAAAATTCTAAGACGATCTAGTCATGTCGTCTATAGAAAACATGATAGCGGCCCCTTGAAATGAGGTATGGAGGGGAAAATTTAAATGAGTTAATATGTATTTTATTTCTATTTGAAATTTGGATAATGTACAGGGTGGCTACATAGAAAAAATAGACTTTTCAATTGTTCTATTTTAAAGGCTTCACCATTCCACCGTGCATAGTTTTACGCCATACGTCATTATATAAAAAAAACCCTAATCGAAATTCCGGCTCAGTTGTAAATAAAGTGGGTGATTATTCGAAATCAAATACTTAAAATGAAAATTTAAGAGGATTTTCTTCCTCCTGATGGTTGTAATAGCAATCGAAGTCCTTTTTCTCTTTATAGACAAACATGATTTATATAGAAATTAAAAAAAAATGTAAATCAGAATGGGAAAATAAACACTTATAGTGCGTATTACTCGTATTTATAAGTATGTAATTAATGAAATGGTCGTCAATTTATTATATATTTCCATTGCATATATAAAACACTTCATTTCTTCTATGAAATATTTCATTAACATGATGAAAACATTTTATATACTTTATAAAAAAATGCTTTGGTCTTAAAATAAGTAAATAATTTTACTAATAAAATTATTTAAAAACAAAAACAAAAAACGTCATTAAGTCGGTTAGATATACAATTTTATAAAATATTTTTATTCCATATATAAAACATTTCATGTAATCCATCAACACTCCATAACTTCTGTGAAATATTTCATTACCATGATGAAAATATTTTATATAATTTATAAAAAAATGCTTTGGGCTTAAAATTAGTAAATATTTTTACTAATAAAAGTATTAAAAAGTTAAAACGCTTCGCCGTTCCTACTCTACTAATAGGCAAAAAGGGTGTTCATGTTCGTGGACCCTTATATGAGACAAAACTTCAAAAAAAAATTATATTTGGATTTGCTTTGATTACACATTTGTAAAGCATCTACTCAAAAAGTGTATTTTTTCCAAGGTCCCTTTAGTCTCATAAAAGGAAGGGGAATTCATTTGCTTTTAACAGACACGCGGATGGTCAGGCTTGATGGCTAGATCGCCTGAACAACGTTTACAAATCGTTCAACTTTATTACGAAAATGCACTTTCTCGTGAGGAAAGTGTTTCGTGCACTTCGTTCAACTTATGGTCAACATAATCGGTCTACTAAGCGTACTATTCGCAACACCACCAAAATGTAGCGGCCGTAGCTGACCGTGGAGATTCGATTCGGCGCCGTTCGGACTGACGTATGGAACGACTTCGGCCCAGTCGAATATGAAATATAACATTTTTGTTATTGGACTTTTAAAAATTTTTATTGAGAATTTCCACCAGAGAAAGAGCTTGAAAATGACGGGCAAATGCTTTGCATATGTTGCATTTTCAAATAATATTAAATTACATGTTTTTTGCACAAAGAGTTTTTTTTATTGAAATCAATACTTTTTATCCTTACCACCAAACTCAGCCCACTATCCTGCCCCTTTATTTCGTTGGTCGTCAACAACAAAAAATCAAATTGATCTGATAAAACAATGTATTCTGTTTTCAAAATTAAAAAGCAAAAACTTAAGTGCCACTAATTTCCCCAAACCCGTCCTGGGCATACAAAAAAAGGAAAAAACCCTGAAATTGTTTTTCAATCAACAACGTCATAATAGAAAAAAACTACATTTGTATATCACGTATAATTCGAATAAATCATGACATTACCATCAGTATACAGTCAGTCAATCGTTCATTTGTTCAGTCATTCATTAATTTTGTTAGGAACCTCCACCTAACCCACAGAGAAAGAAATAGGGTAGATACAGGCAACCAGCAGCAGCACACACATACCAGTGGTACTCGTGGAAACGCAATAAAATCATCAATTACAATAGTTTTTACACAAATTATATGTCATAATTATTCATGGCAACCCTTCATTTTATTTCAATAAAAGATTTCAATTAAATGATATTGAAACGACTCTGGCACACTCACACACACGCACACTCGAACTCGAACTCTGGCTGGCACAAAAAGACTGACGTTGTTGGCAAGAGAGCAGCCAAGGGAGGCCCAACAACATCCAGCCAACAGCCAACAAATGTAATAGAAGAGTAACCACTTTTTTGCTTTCTGTCTTTGGTTTGTGTCGTTTTTCTGTTTTTTTTTTGGAACTCTTTTGAGTTGGTGGAAGTGGTGGCCCAGGAAGGGTTGAATATGAAAAAAACGCCTGACAGGCAGGCTTTATTGTACAGACACCCGTACAGACGGCGGCGATGACGACTGCCACCATATGCGAGTTGCACTGGAGGACATTAAGAGTCGCTGTATGTGTAAGTGTAATTTGTGTATGTATGCGATAAGAGTAAAACACAAAAAAAGAATATTGTATTTTTGTATAACACAAAAAAACTTGTATGAATATTTGAAAAGTATGAAGTTTTGACGACAAAAAACTAACAAGGACTCTAATTTCGTGCTTTTCTTCTCCTCTCCCCAGAAACGAATTGTGTTGCGGCGTGGGAGTGAAGGCAAAAAGGTCGAGGTCACACTTGACACACACACACACCCATAAACATACCTTTGTACATGGGTATGTAGGTGTGTATACTTCTGTGTACAGGTGGAAATTTACGACATTATTCCGAGTGAAATTATAGACATTTGGCCCTCCAAAAGGGTGTTATAGACTCGGAATTGTAATTGCCTGCATTCGAAACCAGGCATTACAACAATTGAGCAATACTGGTGTGCTGGTAATGGAATATGCCAATAAATCAACACAATATTTTCACATACTCGTTCGTACCTATACGGAATACGCCAGCCAACTGCGATACAACAGAAGGAAGGAAAAAACCCAAAACATGGAAATTAATTAAATCACCTGTTTTCTTGGCTGAAATGCCCAAAAGACAAATATTACAAAAACACTTAGAAAGTTAAAGTAGTAAGAGTTATCATGTCAAAGTTGTAGATTTAAAGTTAAATTGGAAACAATAAATTTAAACAAAATAGTGCTTTATATACGGTATTTGGCTTAAAACTGATTTATTTGTGTGAATTCTTGCTTTATACATGCAGAAAATAAATTTGAATAAAATTTATTATATTTTAATAAAGATGACTACAATGTAAAATTTCAAAATTTAGGTCAAAATATTCAACAGCGCCCAAAAAAGTGTTTTTTTCAAAAAGTGTATAAAACTTTTCTGACTGATCATAGAAATGATACGAATTTTAGGCAAACATGTTCACAGCACTTAAATCGGTTGGACAATTCTTACAAAACTTCTGCCTTATTTTAGAGAATATAAGAAGCAAAGTAACATTATTACCTTTTATTTTTTAAACAAATGTAAATATATTATTAAAGTGTTTTTTTAAAACTCCGATTATTTTTGTAATTTTTCCAAAAATTGACAAATAGACATAGCACCAACAAATTATTATCTTTTTGGGACCTCAATATTATATTTTTGGGACGGATATTATCTTTTTGGGACCTCAATAATTGAAAATGTTATATACAAAATATTGAATTTGATCGGAACCCACAGCTTTATTTGCAAGCATGTTTTCCTTAACCCGTTACTGCCTGCCCATAGATCGACTCGTACGATTTTTATGAAATTTGGAAAATTATGTCCAAAACACCATAGAAGTTAAAAAAACTCAATTTGTACCTGAGATATAAAATGGGTATTTAAATACCCGTGCAAGGTGTTTGTTTGAAGTGCAAAGTGAATTTGCATCCCGCTACTCGCTTCCTGTATTATCACAACGGTGTTGCACCAGATCAGAAGAAAATTGCTAGAGCTAAGTGATTTATTTTTTTTAGTACCATGTTTTCTTAGTAATAGTACTCATTTGCATTTGACCGGATCTGAGGCCACATGTGTTGACGTATCACTGCCTGATTTTTTTCATTACTTAGTAGACAACTTAATCTATTCGGTAAAATTAGAAATTTTTTAATTTGTACCATTTTCCCACATAAATTTTCGATCTTTGTCTGCAAAAAACAAAAGATAAAAAATAAAAAAAATCCTGCTAAATGCTTTAATTTAACCAAAGCTTTCCTCTTTTCTATTAAAAAAAAATTACCGCGATATCGCTCACCTGTCCCACACTAAAATTACTTATACCCATTAGGTGGGAATGGGTTAATGATTCAAATAAATTGCCTGCGAGCACCGATCAACTTCAGTAATTCGTCTCGTGCACGTTGTCCGTCATCGTACTGTGCTCCCTTACGGGAGTGTGGCCGTAGCCAAGAGTATGCTCAGTCCAGGATCATCGCTATCGAGCTCCAAAAATTAATATTTCTCGCACAAGCCTGATGCAAATTTTGTACCAAGACCCTGCCTTTACAAGATCCAATTAACTTAGCAGCGCTACACAATTCGGGTGTTAACCATATTTTGTTGCCGGAGACTGCAGGCGTACTTAGACCATCTTTTGTTTCTGTATGTTGCAATACAGACCTTGCCTTAATCGATCTTTAGCTCTCCTAGATAACGGTTTTATCATCCGTCTCGACTATGTCAATTGGGGTGACAATAATAGGCGTGTTTTGACAAGCGAAAAAATCTGCCAAAAACACCGCTAAAGCGATAAAATATATTGGATAAACCTAAATATTCGTTTGTTTTAAACAATTTCGATTATAAAATACAAGTTGTTGAGATTAAGAAATGGTTACTATATGGTCTCGGCTACAACACAATTCATAAAATAAACTTTGATTGGTATCACTCTGTACGCTTCCATCATTCCGTTTACCCTAGGCTTGGAATAAAAATCCTGCTGATTTCATAAAACGAGTAACATAAATGGATCCAACCAAAAAAAAATTAAGCCAGTTTCAAAAAATTTCCACTGGCCAAAGAGCACGAATAAGGATGTCAATTGAAAATGTTGTATGCTTTTCTTTATATTATAGATTTTCTTTATATTATAAAGAAAATCTATGGATAAACATTAAAATTATGAAAAATTTGTGAATATATTTTTTGTACTTTTATATGGGCTGCTGCAAACGGAATCACTTTGTGATTCTGAAATATCGGTCGGAGACGCCATTTATTTGAAATCAACGTAAATATCTAAGTTGCACAAGCCATGTACGTCTGTCTGTCTATGGGGTAAAACTGAAGGTCGTACTATTAGAACTGTGGCTGATATATGAACTTAAAAAGATCATATCTCGTGAAATAATGATCATATGACGATAGTAGTTGCTATGGAAAGAATCACACCCTGATGGAAAAGTGGGTCGTGCCACAACATTTTGAAAAAAATGTCTACTGGACCGGAAGGTATTTAAGCATCAGCCCTGCCGAATCCGAGAAAGACTATTTCAAGGACAGATTTTTAAATTTGACTATATGTTTAACCTTCAAAATATGAAAATCATAAAGGGATAAATAAATGGCAGGTAAATTCCTACATCTAACTCACATTTTTATTTCTTATTCCAAAAGGTGTGATTTTTAGATGTTTATAGAAACGTTTAAAACCGTTCTTTTAGGAACTTAAAATATATTTAATTGAAATAATTCAATTAAAAAAATGCATTCAGAAGATATGAAAAATTTGTCCGCAACGCAAAACAAAGTTTTTTAAATTAATCTAACTTAAACGCATGCTGTTAATTGTAAATAAAACAATAATTTCGCAGAGAATTATCTTAATATTTATGATGATGACAGAAGGATCTATAACAATTTTGTGTGAAACAAAAAATTTGACCCAAATATTTTATGAAAATATTTCGGAATTCACAATTTAAACGAATGTAGATGACAAATTATATGGTTCTAATCTGCACTGCAGTTGTGTGCGGGGTACCAAAGGGGGTGAGGCCAAAAATTATTTTTTTTGTCATCAAGTTTCATTTATACCTGAATTATAAATAAAAGGCATTGACTTTCCGTATTTGTAACGTCCGCAACGATACTTTTTGCTCGAATTCCTCAAACTTAGTTAAGTAAAAATCTATTAAATGCCATTTCAGAGTACTCTCAGTGGTGTTGCTGAAGGTTTCATAAAAAAATCGTATTCAGAACGGCAACGAGATTAATATAAACAAAACAACACAACGATTTACCAATAGGAGGGTTTCTATATATATTTCTGGCCTAGGCAACACTGAGTGTTGCCTGGTGCCATCTGACATTTCCAGTGGAAAGTTTGACATGTTTTAGCATAAACGTACTCAGAACGTTTTGACGTACGACCATTATTTGTGTTGTTTACAGTGACTTGAAAAAATCAATTTGGCAAAAAAAATTGAATTAACTCACGAACATTTCCGTGCGATCATTTTCCACAACTTTCGACGTGGATTATCACGACAAGAGTGCATCGATGAACGATGAAGCACCATCCTATAGCACTGTGAAAAACTGGTTTAATGAATTCAATCGTGGCCGACGCTCGCTCAAAGACGAAAGTCGTTGATGCCGTGCGTAAACTGATATTGCAAGATCGTCATGTGACATACCGTGAGATAGAGGCATCCTTGGGCATTTCTTCCATCAGCTTACATTCGATATTGCATTAACACCTGGTCGTAAAAAAGGTTTGTTCTCGTTGGATCCCGCACAATTTGACAATCGCTTTAAAAAAAAGGCTCGTGTCGATTAGTGCAAAGAAATTTTGAAAAAATACGTCACAGGTGACGAATCATGGATCTATGCATATGAGCCCGAAACAAATCAGCAATCGACCGTGTGGGTCTTCGAAGACGAGCCAAATCCAACTAAAGCTGTTCGAAGCAAATGGTCGCCTGTTTCTTCGGTCATGTGGCTACTGTTCCGCTTGAGCAACGTACGAGGTCAATTATGAGTGGTACACCGCATTTGTTTGCCTAAAGTCTTTGGAGAAATTCGATAAACGAACAAGAGAAGACGAATCATTGTGCACCATGACAATGCGAGCTCTCACACATCGGCTCAAACCAGCGCCTTTTTGACCGGACAAAACGTCGAATAAATGGGTCATCCGCCGCACAGCCCTGACTTGGCACCCAATGACTTCTATTTATTCCCGCACTTCAAGAAAAAAATGCGTTGCCAACGATTTTCGTCGCCAGAAGATGCTGTTGAAGCGTTCAAACCCCATGTTTTGGAGGTGTCTCAATCGGAGTGGACGAAGTGTTTCGACAATTGGTTTGAGCGCATGCAAAAGTGTATAAATCATTATGGAGAATAATTTGAAAAGCAATAAAACCATTTTTTTGATGATGAATATTCGCATTTTTATTATTAGGCCAGAAATATATGTAGCAGCCCTCGTATTGCAATGGCTGTAAGGGTACCGTATGTTGTAAAATACACAGCGTTAATACGAAGTTAAAATATCTACAGTTTACATGTACCTAAATAATGCTTATTTAAAATAAATATAAAAAAATGATTTTCATGACTTGAACGGTTTTTATTCTGGTTCGAGATCTTTTTGTTGTTTCTTTTTCAGAATCAACGTAAAAAGAAATTGGGGAAATGTATTTGTTAAGGTTGCCAGGCAGCCTGTACAGCTGTTTCTAAACCCGTCAAAGTTTTTCTTCAGCAGTCTTTGGCAACGATTAGCAAAAAAAAAATGATTTCAGCAAAAAAAAATGATTTTCTAAAAAATATATTTGATTTTAATGAAACTATAATACTACGTATTCTTTTCGCCTAGTAGGAGTATTAAATCAAAATACTGACCGTCTAAAGTTCGCTACACCTTAATGTACTCGTAGCTGATGCATGGTACAGCTACAATTACTCACAAGATGAACAATGAAGATAAAAAATCTCACAACTTCAAACTGGTATTTCGCAAACCTGTTTCGAAGCATCGACGCAGTATGAAAAGGTTTACAAGTTTTAATTTAAGCCACTCGCATATTGCCAAATAATTAATTAAAATTGATTAATTACGATATGACATGATTTGCATGGGTTGATTCATTTAATAATATTTTTTTTCCTCTTATCACATAAACAGGTTGTATTCAATATTTTAAATATGTGTATAAAGTTTCGTTACCAGCAAATATTTAAATATACACATTTCATATGTGAATAGTTGAAAAGTTTGTTTCAAGCTATTGGGTGGTTTTATTATTGCTATGATTGAACTTGAATTATTTATTCCAGTTCAAGATCAAGATTCGGTTGCAAAAGTGAATTATCTGTGTTGGAAGATTAATTTACGCATAGATGCGCATATAGATTTCATTCTGAACTGTATGCGTTTATTGTTTATGTTATTGATGCAAAAATGACAGTTGATGAAGAATTCTGCTTGGTTCTCACAAACGTTGTATGCAAACCATGCCTATGGCTTAAACCAGTTTTTCAAGACTGTTTCTAAATGATCTTCCAACAGAACAGCAATAATGTATACCTAATAGGGTTTTCGATCAAAATGTCGAGGTGTAGCAACTGAAACGTGAAATTTAGTATACACAATTCTATACCCACTTAGGTCGACTTAAGATGTTTTAATGTGTTGGCACAGATGTATTCTATATCTCCCAAAACTATGAAGTTCTCTTTACAGGGTTCCATTTTTGGAGTCTTGAATCGTGACTTCAATTAAATTTTGCAATTACTACCCCCTACGTAAATTGCGATAGTCCTGAATAAATTTTGAATGTAGAAATCAATCTATTTGAATGTAAAATCCATCGTGATAAAACTGGAAGTACTATACTTTTTACCATACAATCAAACAAAATAGAAAATCTCAATCTCAGCTACAGCATATGTAAAAAATTAGCATAACTCTATTCAAAGCAATGATCCAGCAAAAAACTATAAAGATTCAAAACGGTAGACTCAGAGGAGGCCATAAAAGTTCTACAGACAACAAGACTGAACAATTATGGGAGTAGAATCTGCAAGTGTTCTGTATTGTACTTGGATAACTCCAAAAATAGTAAAGTAATTCAGCAGTTTTTTTTTTACCATACAAAAGAAGAATGACACGGAATCGGATTCAGTCCGTGGTTAATTGAGAATTGCTTTTTAACGTGGAAATGCATTTTAAGAGGAAAACACTTTATTAGATTGAGGGAAAATTTTTCCCTATGATTTAGGAACATGATGAAGAATTTTATTATTGAAATTATTGAAATTACTTGAAATTAATGGGAGGGAGTTCTGTGCGATTTCTAAACATGTTTACATAATTTAATTGAGTAATTCCTAAAAACTAATCCTAATACTCAAGATGTTGATAACAGCTCAAAAAGGTAACGGGTTTTTTCCACAAAAAATAATGTTTAATGAGCACCCTAAATTAATTTTTTTTCATCTTCAAAAAAATCCAAGAGAGAGAGAGTATGTTTTGAGCAGCTGTTTAACACAAACTAAATGACGGAACTCTCTCAAAATTTGACAGTAGTCTATTAACAGATGGTACTTGATGGGAGCAGTGCTGCATTTCATATAACTAAGAGAGAAGTTGGAAAAGTTAGGAAATTATTAATATACCCTCGTATATACCTCAGATCGAATACCATAGATAGGTATAAATGGTTATTTTCTAGCAAATCATCGCATCAACTCTCTAAAGCGCCTTCTTTATAGGAAAATGTAAGAACTTGTTTCCCAAAGAACGAGTATATACGAATTGGTACGTCGACCTACACATCTCGTAGTTTAAGCCGCCATTGACGTAGTTTAAGCCGCCATTGACTATCTTACTTTTCTAAAGTTAGGAGTTAAAATTATCGATTTATCTAAGATTTAGCTAAGAAATATACATACGACAGGATAATGGAAATTTATGCGAGAGAAAAATGTATTTAAATAATGTTTCGTTATTACTATCACTTTGTGTAATAGTTAGTGTACCCGACTATCACACAACAAACTTAGGCTCAAACTATGAGTCCGTTGCATGATGTACTACCCGCGCTCTCTTATAGAAATAGGAGTTAATAAGAATTATCACATATCTGATTTTATAAGTATAGAATATAAGAGCATAAACTAAACTAATTTTAAAATATTAGTTTAGTTCAAATTGTGATGACTCGTTAGTGCGGCTTTAGAGGAAATTCTTTACACTGAAATTAAATTAGCGATAGAAGCAAGACAGCGAATGATTAAAAATTGGATTGACAGGTTTCTGAAGCGTGATCGCTACATCTTGCAAACATTGTCAGAGAAATATTTTTATAGTAAATTAATCTTAGGAAAAAATCTAATCGAAATTCCATTTGGCAGCGTCGTTGCAGCTTCCATCTAAATAAGAGGATGTCCTCACAGGGTTCTAAAAACACCAAGTCTCATATGGCAAAACCAAAAAAAAACTTCTTAGTCTGTTTGCCCTTTTTTGGACAGCTTCTGCCCATATACGGCCAAACGAATTGCATATTTATTATTGTACAGCATTCTTAGAAATTTTAAGCCACATTTTTCCAAAACCTAAAAGTGTTTTAGTCCTTGAACTTATTTCAGGCCTGAAAGAAGCGATTTATCTCACCAAAATGTATAGAGTGCCCACACCTGTTTAAATTGTAGATTAGAAAATATCATTTAAATTTCGAAATTCTATTTGAAATTTAAAAAGCACGAACTTGTAATTCTAAAATTTCAATTGAAATTCAGAATATTTTATTTGAAATTCGAAAGCCACCTATTCAAGCCAGAAATTCAAAAAATGTCATTTGCAATTCAAAAAACTTTATTTAAAATTATGAAAAAAATACTTTTGAATTTCAAAGAAAATATTTTGAATGTTTAAAGATATATTCTGATTATCAAATGGAATATTCTAAATTTTAAATGCAAACATTCGAATTTCAAATGGAATGTTTAATGAAATATTCTGAATTTCTAATGGAATATTCTGAATTTTAAGTGCAGACATTCGAATTTCAAATGGAAACCTTCAACTGAAATATTTTGAACTTCAAATGGAATATCCTAAATTTCAATATATGTCTTATTAACATTAATTGGTGTTTTCTGAATTAGAAATTTCAACTGATGTTTTCTGAACTACAATTGATAAAGTAAAAACGTAGTTAAGTTGGCTAGGCCGAACATTATCAACCCCCACCGTCCCTACGCGACTAAAGCGCAACAAAAATGGTTCGTTTTTTGTGCCCTTTCGGCCCATGCATCCTTCCCTTATCTTAGCCAAAACTTTTAAATTACTCTATATTTGGATTCGTAGCTAAATTTGCTGTAGTTTCCATTTTGATCGCCCGTTTTGATCATGAGGGACGTTTTTTTAGGTCAAATGACCTAAACCGTCTAACGGTACCCATTCTAATCACGGTTTGTTCAAAAAAATTATGATTTGTTAAAAAAAACTTACCAAGGTACCTTTAGTCCCTTAAAGGGAAACATTTTCCTCTGGACCGATTTCGCCCATTTACAATCCCAAACAGCCTATGACCATAAGCCATCATCATGCACCATTTCAGAATTACATGTTAAAACATTTGCTTTCTACAGACACGCGGACGGAGTAGATGACTAGATCGTCTAAGAATTTATTGACGATTAATAAAATCCAAGTATATACTTTGTAGGGCCCTAGATCAAGATTTCATGGTGTTGCAAATGAAATGACAAAAAATAAGTGTATCATCCAGTCTTCGATGGAGGTTATAAAAAGGAGTAGAGGATTCCATTAGACGACTTTAATTAGAAATTAAGCAAAAGACATTCGATTACAAGAGATTTCGAAGTCATCAACCGATTCACAGCCCTCCACGGGCCCATAGATCTGTTGTCTAGCTGAGAGTGCCCTTGTAATGGTGGTTTTAGATAACGGATTTATTTCATTCTAATGTGAATAAGAATTATATCGTTTTGGTGTGTACGATTGCGAAAGGCTTAAAAGAATTAGTAAAACGTAGGGGGCTCGGTTTCCAGAATGTCTGAGAAAACAACGGTGGATAGTTTGTTTGTGTGTCTCTGTAGTGACATTAACACTTAACAATGGCTGAGTGAGTAAACGGTGGGTGAATATTCAGTCGCTAGTGGTCTGTCGGTCTAAGTTTCTAGCCCAGTTGACTGACTGTCATGTTGTTAGCATTTTGTTTATCTCTTTGTCCTTCTCCTAGAACAGAATAAGACTTCTATTTAATAGTATTGGTATGTCTTTAATAGAGAATAAATTTAGAGGGACCATTTCTTAAATGGACTCCTATACTCGTAGATGGTTAATTCAGTATAATATACTGAAATGATAGATCAATATAAATCTACGCCCATTTTGCTGCTCGACGAGAAGAATCGATAAAAATATGTATGATTTAAAATATTTCTAAAATGTGTTTGCTTAGCACTTTATTTAGTATGGGTCCTGAAGTTATTGAGCGACTACGATATTTATTTAAGAGATCAGATATGGGGAAAGTTTTATCACACCCAATATCAATATTGGCTTTTTCTGCGTTTACAATACAAAATTAAATTGCTCACATATAGAAAAATTGGACCACAGGCAGAAAAAACAAGGATCTATTAATATAAAATATTCTTGAGTCATGACTCAACAACGTGAAAAGTTCAGACCCAAGTGAGTGTGTTAGAGGCTGGACCGCCTCTTAGTATCGTATATATGTACATATATATATAATGCACTATGTAAATAAAATACATAATTCCCAGTACGACCTCATTTTCACACAGTACTGGGAAGGAGATGGGAGGAATGATTGAAAATCCAGATTTTGTTACAAAAGTTGAGAAAACAAAAAAAAACTTGCATTAACAATTTAAACAAAGCCAAAAAAATTTTAACTTTTAATTCACACAAAAAAGAAGAATGAGGAACAGAACGAAACTTTTCGAGACAAACGACATGAAAAAAAAACAGGAGAAAAAGAGAATCGTGTCCAAAAATTTTGTTTCTTTTTGGCGTTCATATTTTTTTGTGAATGACTGGAAATTTTTGGCTTGGAAATACAGACGACGAAGGTAGAGTTTCCCAAAAATTACACACACACAAACAAATTGGGAGAGACGCTCACGCTCACAATGAGTGCGACAACGTTAACGAAAAGTCCTTAACAAACATAATTTGGAATAATTTATACACCCTCCCAAACTCTAAGCTCACCGCCCACCATCATCCCCCACCCAACAAGGCAGTCAGCCATTCTCTTTTTGTTTTGCTGCCTTCACACATTCATCCATCGCCCATCAGGCCAGATAAGGAATCTTAATTGTTTGAACATAATACTCGAACATAACGATAATACGAGGCAAGCAAGGACACTCACACGCACACACAGGCACGCACGGCCGCACACATACTCGTATGCAAAGTCATCGGTCGTTTGTCGGTGTGGTGAGTCGTATAAATCAAATGAGAATTATTGGGGAAAGCACTGGGAAATTGAAACACTTTGCCGCACATCGGAGAGCGGCGTTTTCGGCGTATGCTTACATGTCTACTACTTACTCGTTGTTGGGGAAGTTGGTGTGGCTCCATCCTCAAGGAGTGCTGCCGCTGCTCCTTCATAATTGTTGATGAACAAAATGTGAATAATTAAAAAAAGAAGAAATCCTGATGAGTCGGCCGTTGATGACTTCAGCGTTTTTGTTAACGAACATGGAAAGTAGTTTCGGAGACGAGTCCTTCCGCCTTCGCGTTCGCACTTCCAAAAAATCCAAGAACAACACAATGGCAGATTTAATGCCAAAAGCACCAACCAACAAAAATAACAACAATTTGATATTTGTTGGTTACGCTTCCAAATGCGAAGAGCGAGAGTGCCAATGGTCGGCCGGTCGGTCGGTTGTTGGTGCGATTTCGGGTTCTTTTCTGGTTCTTCTTCTGTTTATTTGCAGCAGCAGAAAAAAGCAAGGTGTTTCCTTTCGAACGCGGTGAATGTTGCTGGCTGGCTGGCTTGCGCTTGATATGGATGATGACGGCGATGATGTTGTTGGTTGCTGCCGTTGATGATGGCAATGTGTGTGAGGGAAATACGCACGCGACTCTCTTGCTCGGAGCACCGAAACTCTACACTAGACTCGGTATCTTTTGCTCCAAAAATGATGTCCGGTTAACTCTCTGATGGTCTTTTTTTGGTAACGAATGCCAGGCTTCTTCTCTCTATCTTGCTTTCGCTCTCTTTGTGTTGTACACTCTGTAGCACTCTCCGTGTAAAGTGTGCAGTGTGTGTGTTCGCCGTCAATATGAAGAAGTATGAAGCCAGTAACCACAGGAATACTTGAAAGGCCGCGCGTTTGTTGCTGCTCTCAATTCAACTTCAATCCAATTAAACCGTGACATGAGAATTGTTTCATTTGTGTATGAGTAGTAAAATGGGTTTAGATACAATTCCGAGATATCGTACATATATTTTTTCCACAATTTCTTATTTTTCTTTTCCTTTTACCACTCCGCGCACAACTTCAACTTCTTTTGTATTTGCAGGGAATTTTCATCAACAATTTTTGCACTGAATTGGAATATTTTTTTCAATCTTATTTCGAAGTTGCATAAAAGGTTTTTCCACTTTTATTTAACGTTTAGCCAAAGAATCCCGTTTCGTTTACTTTTCGTTATGGTTGGCCATGGGCAAGAGGGCAGCGCGCACCAGGGGTTTTTTAAGGGTACACAAAATTTTGCATTTATTTATTTTTTCACACTCGCACACACATACACACTCTCAAACTTATATGTACGACCACACGACGGTCTTGCACAGAAAATGAAAATTTTTAATAGAATCTTATTTTGAAAACCCCTGAAAATGCACTCAAGGCGGTGGTCTTTTTTGAAACTTTTCCCTGCATTACAACAAATTAAACCATTTCATTCTTTGTTCTCGTTGAAAACTTTTTCACAGATACTTTTCGCTATTTGGCCGTCTTGGTCTTTAAACAAAATTCTTGTCGTCCTTAGGTTCAGCCTGTTCCAGAATTCCCGTTTTTCTAGTTTCGTTTACTTCACAGATTGCATATAGTGCCTTGATCTTTTAGCATGTACACAAGTTTTAATCAAATCTTTCTCTTTCATTCATTCAACAAAATAAAAGTATTTTTTGTTACTTTTTCTAATTATTTTTTTTGTATTTTGTGAAAAGTATTTAGCAGATACGGCGGCGGATTGATTCGTTTGTGTTGTTACGGCTGCCTAAGTTCAATGTCTACTACCTATCTGACGACTGCAAGAAATTTCAATTTGCCTGTGCCTCACTCAGCTTGTTTGCCTTCTTAGTGAATACTGTTGTTGTTATTGTCATTGTTGGTGGTGGTGCTCTCTTCTGTGGAAAGTCACACACTCTATTTCTCTCTTTTGTTGTCGACCGTGCTCAGTAGTTCAATGATAGTGCAATACAGCCAGAAGAATTCATCCACGAATATTGTAACTTGCCATTTGTTCGTGTAGATACTTTACTCTTGGGGGTAACAGGGACAGCTGGATGCACAAATTCTGTTTGAGATACTTCCAACATTCCAGCTGGTCTGCTGCGCTCTCTCTGGTTCTCAGTGTGTTCGTCTCTATCTTTTCCAGTTGTTGTGTTTTTGTTTGCTATTCTCTCTCGAGATTCGAAGTTACTTTGTTGTGTCTTCTTCCATTATTGATTTTTCCAACTAAAACATTTACAGTCAAGGGTAAAAGTGAATTGACAATTACGGATCGTACGAACTTCCAAGAGTCTAACTAGAAAAGAATGTAATGCTAACTAACGTCTTTGCAAAATACGGGCTACAATCAGTGATGCCAATTCTAGCAAGGGAAAAACACCGAAAGCACGATAAATTCGGGTAAAATTTTTCCTTAAGGGTAAAACGGGTACAAAAACAAAATTGGACCCCCAGAATGGACACCCTGAAGCGTAGTTGCGGTCAACATTTAAAGGAAATTATATTCAAAAAATAAATGGCATAAAACGTCCTTTCGAAAGAACCACAAATATTCCACATTTTATTCGATTTTATTTTTTGAAAAAATACCTTTAGATTGATCACCCGATACATTTAAAAGTACTGAAAAAATTGCAAAAATGACCAAAAAAGTTTTTCATCGTAATATTACGTTATAGAAAGCTAAACAGCTCCACAACCAAGGTGAAAAGCGTCAAAAGGGAAATGTTGAATTAAACAGTGAAAAGCGTTCTTTTTATCAAAGATGGTGTTAGAAAATGTGCTTAATACTCGTATACGCGAATTCATTTCGCGAAAGTAACAAAATGGGTGCTATAAACTTAGGGTCAAGTAACCAGACACTTATAATTATTCATTTTTTAGCCGCAATTTATTTCAAGGTCAATTCTGGCGACTATAACAACATGACATTAGACGTGTTTTATTTGACAAACGAAAAAATACGCCGAAATCCCTTTTAAGGTCGTTACTTAAAATTGTTTTTACAATAAGTTCCCCATTTTTTGACGAATATTCTTCAGCAGGTATAAAAGGCTCTTTGCAACTTCTCTACATTTCGCTTCCAGGAAAGTTTAGAGTCGAGGATGACTCATTTTGCTTCTTTAGAAAGTTTTAGCGTTTTACCATCTGAAGTTATGATTTCAAAGTTTGGAATTTTCTATTTCCCTGTAAACAGATTTAGTACTGACTTGCTTTGATAGACGCCTAATCCGTTGTTTTTCGCTCCCAGTGAGTGCCCGTCTGTCTCACTTCTCGTTGGCAAAAATGTGCCTTGGACCAGCAGCAACCCATCGTCAGCATACGCTGTCAGTTTGCATTCTTCTCTGTTAAAATCTTGCAGGATTTCTTTAAGCACTAGATTCCACAGTAATAGTGATAAAAGTCCTTCTTGTGGCATTCCACTCATAAATCGTTTCCCTCCATTTCCAAAAAAGGCTGTCATCGTGCATTGCTTATGTTGTACAGAATCTTTCACGATGTTTGCCACTTCTTGAAGACCCATTACCACCGACCTACATTCAAGACAGTCGCAATTTTGTTGGGTGTCAGTAGTCCTCTAACGTGAATGTCTAATAGTTGTAACAACTTTTCATATTCATCGCTTTATTTTTAACTATTCTTTTTCTTCATATCCAAAATACACTCTTTACGACCATGGGCTGAAACTGTGTTTTGTTCAAGTTTATTTTAACCAAGAATTTACGTTAAAATATTTTCTGCTTAAAAATATAGAATTTTTTTAAAAAAAAAATAAATGGCGAAGTATTTATTTTAGACCATCGGTCATTTCGACCTATTTCGTATAACGTTTACAGTTGTCTAATTTCTACCAAAAATATTATACATGTTCATATGCTCTGGAGCTTTTGTAAATGACGGTTTTATATTTTAGTTCCAGCAAACATGCACAGAGAAAGGTAGCTTGGAAATGGGTTTGGACTACGAAAAATCCATGGGAAGCGGAAAAATTCCGTTGGGACCAACAAAAGTTTAAGACTGGATTAAAATTCGGTGTGGCATACCATACGACGACAGATGTGATAATCTTAATGCACAGATTACTAACGAATGGATTGAAGTTTAAATTATTAGTTGTCTGAATCAAATAATTGTGTTAGCCAATATGTTAGTATAGAATTGTGACAATTGGTAATGACAACAATAGTTTTCTTCTAATATTCATCTTATCCGAACATAAACACTAGAAATATAAAAACAAATACCGAATATTTAATTGGCTTCTTCGGATTTCAATTTTACCTATTATTTGACTGAAAAGTCAAGTGCAACATATTCATTTTGTGGCCAACATCGGACAATTTACTTTTTTCTTTGATTGGACCACAAAAATATCTTAACGAAGTCAACGCTTACTAATGAGAAATTATTTTAAACATTTATGTCGTTGCTAAAATTTGTATGCTAAAAATTTTAATGCATGCACTAAAATTCGGTTGTGCTAATGGTATACTTGAATTACACGCAACCTTAACCATTCGGCTGGCAAAAAAAATCGGTTATAGTGACTTTAGGTGAAAAGATTCCTTGATAGCCTTTTTCATGTATTTGTCGTGCATTATGCACAGACCACGCTGGTGAGTAGTGCAATATACCCCAGTGTATAATGGGGGAAACGAGTCTACGGTCCCCCTAGTGGTACTGATTCCATGTTTCCAGAATTCTGGCAGTTACGCTTTTAAGCTGGTTAAAAATTGGAATCTTTAAACTTAAAAATGCTATGTTTTGTTGCCTAAAAAGGGCGGGGCAATGTTGCACTTTTTGCCCAAGGACAGAGCAAATCTTGAACTTTTTGTCGGATGAAAGACTGTTGTTGTTGGTTATTGATATTTGAAGATGTAATGCGAAAAAACCCAGTGTTCTATCATTCTGCTGTCGGGAGTTGCTCAAGAAATTGATTGATTTTTAAAATTGTTATAGCTACAGAAAATGCGAAAAGTCCCTTTGAACTGTCCCAAATTGAAATGTCACTCTATTTATTTTAATTAACTTCAACATTGAAGAAATCTTAACCTGAAGCACTGAGTTGAAGGATTACTACAAAGCTACAAAAGTTATCTGGAATGTCAAATCTTCTTTTTCTTAAACCTATGTATGTACAAACATGTACATGTGTGTGTATTTTTTAAGCATCTTTTTCTCTTATAGAAAAATTCGCTAGAGCATTATTTATGCCCTCTAGTATCACAATCATGCATTTGATTACTGACGTTGTTGGTCAACAAACACATGCACACACATACACACATCTATCTGAGAGAGTGTGGAGACAAAGTGACACATGTACACACACACGTATGTACATAGGTTGTAAAACGACCCAGCGAACAGTGAGTGGCCTTAAGGCAAGTTGATGGTCGTCTTATGCATACACAGACACACAATGACGACGACAAGAAAAAGACTCCATCCATGAACGATTATGTGTGTTGGAAATTGTTGGCTTTGATACAAGCGAGCACCGACCACCGGACCCCAACCATAGACGACCAACAGAAGATACGCAGACAGACAGACAGGCGGGCAGTCGGACAAACAAACAGAAATGAATTTATGATTTAACAACATACCAGTGCCAAGCGGCCGACCAGTGACCAGTTGATGACATTTCAGAGAAGAGATTCTTGGTCGGAAACTTTTTGTTGCTGTCGTCTCCGTTGGCTGGTTGCTGCAGCAACAACATTCCACGTTCAGCTCAACTTAACTTGGTTTTAATGTGTTTAATAAAGTGCACCCAAAACCGAGAGGAAAAAGGTAAACAAAAGTAGACATGGCATGGCACGACGGACGGTGGGTCGACCGGTTGGTCGATTGGCGGTTGGTTGGGTAGTTGGTGAGACCGGTGGCTGGTCAACAAAAGCACTCAGCAAAATACACGCACTCAGATGAGGCAATAAAGCCACCGAACGAACAACTCCCGCAGAATTTCTGCTCTCTGTGTACTCGTATGTTTGTGCGTACGTACTCGCGTGAGCGTGTGTGTGTGTGGAACAAACATTCATTAGAATCATAAAATTTTAAAACAAAAATTCTAGTTTTATTTGTTTTAATTCACACAATTTCACTTCTGCTTTTCTCAGCTGTGAGAAACCTTTCGGGGAACAATGCTGTACACAAAACCACACAGCACAAATAACTACAACAAAAGGAATTTCTACCGCTAAAGCACTGTTCCCACCATCCTGTTTAGTGGCAGAGGGGGGCATAATAAGGCGAATAGCAGAAGCATCCTCGGGTGGACAACACGACGACCGTCACCATCGTGTCACACAGCATCATCATGAGGCCAACGATTATGATCATTACAAACAATACTCCCCTGCATTTGTTTGTTAAACACAAACATGCACACCCAAACAGGCACCGGCTCAGTCATCACATACCAACAACAAGCAAACGAAGAAAAAGCAACAAACCGCAACAGTCATAGAGTATTACGCCCTTTTGTCTGACTTCACTGCTTTTTTGCTGTGCTGTTGTGATTTTGTTGGACCTTTCCGTTCTCCGCGCTGTGCCCCGCGCTCCCCACCACGTGTATGACTGGCTTTGTGTGTATTGGGTTTGTGCTGTCTTGTGATTTTTTTTATTCATTCATTCATTTCAATTTCAGACAATTTGACAGTCGGCCTTAAATTTACACTGTGCATCATTTATATATACACAAATATCAACAATGCACAGGCACACACACTCGCAGCAAACACACGTTATAAATAAATACTTAGTCGGTGTGCCATTTGACTGCCCCTTATTAACTTTTTTGCCTTCTTGGTAGTGTTGATTTTTCGTTGCCTTTTCTTCAATTTCATTTAACATTCTCTGCTGTTGTTGCTGCTGTGCTTATCAACAAAGAAGTAAAGATGTTGTCGAAGTAGTAGAGAAAGATGGAAGGAATGACAGTCATTTCGCTCCATTCAACAACATCAACAAAAATACAAAAACAATAATAACAACCAGTATCAGCGATCCGTATTTCTTCTCATTTTATTGTTTATTGATTTGATGTGGTTTAGTTGTATGTACAACATACACTGGCTCCAAAAAATCTGACTCCAGCACATACAAAATAAATGTATTATTATTATTATTATTTTATAAAAAAACAAACATTTTTTGAAATCTTTAAACCCTATAAACTTTAACCAGCCCCCATGCGCATTAACATAAAGTAGTATTAACATTGATCGATAATCTAAATCTGAGCCCAAAGAAAGGTTTTAGATTGTTTTTTTTTATCTATTTAACTCTGAATCTATGACATTTTTTAAGTCCCAATATTAATCACGTATTCGTAAAACCGGTCCCTAGGAAATTCCCTATGTTACCGTATGGTCTGGTTTTGTTTACCTACCATGAGTCTGCCCATCAATTTAAGGTCAGTACACTTTAAAAAATAATGAATGTCCATAAATATGAGTGGACCACCTATATACGTACTTACATATATTCCAAAGAAAAACCAATAAGGAAAGTTAAATGCGACTGCTTTATACCCTCAAAATGCGATATAGATCCATTTTAGTCCTATATTTGGTTAGATCGTGCCATCAGACATCAGATATTATTGCGATATGATACAATTTACTGTTAATGGGCGGGTTGGACCACACAACGGAGGTGTCTAAAGGATACACCAACACCTGAACTGACCTCGACAATTTTCAATAACGTGTATGCTCTGTGCAAAACAACGCTACAATCAGAGCTGCATCAAAATCTAATGCAATTGCCGCTGTTAGGTCGGTTAGACCTCAATTCGATGAGTGCAAAATAATGCCACAAACCAACTGTCGGTAAAATCCAAAGAAATGTGCCGCTGGTAGATCGGTTAGACCGTTAATACCGGTGAACAATAACTATTTGGACAGATCTGGTCTATTTTCAGCAAAGGTTATACATTGTGTAATCGCTCTAGCGGCAACATAATAACTCCGATCTTCAATTTCGCTTGGTAAGTTATGAGCGACTAAAAATTAAGTCTGGTGAAACTAGCCATATTAGTCAATTGACAAAAACCATGTTCCGCTTAAAGGTATAGCGTCCCAGAAGCCACAATTTCAATGCGATCGCGCTTTAACACCCGCAGTGTATTGTTTGCCACTTAGCATTCCTAATGAACCAGGACCATATTAGTCAATGTTTTGCTTTTGTCCCCATACAAAGTATAGGAATCATTTGAATTCGATTTAGCTAAAATTAAACATAGAACGTCAACAGTTTAACAGTGTAAGGAAGACTTTGACTTCCGTTTTACATTATTCTATCGACACCATAACATACACGTGAAATTTCACAGCACATATTGTCGTTTCTGTCCTGTAAATTTCAAGTCAGATAAACACGTTCTTTCAACATCCGCAGTTATAAAGCTCCTTAAAATTGTATCGATAAACAGCCCACATATGAGCTGTGGAGTGCTGGTGCTTTACAATTCTGTCCCTTTATGGGCTGTTATGTCCGATCTATAACTATTGCTGGTGAAACTAGATTGGCGTCCTTTGTTCTCGATTAGCCCCACAGAAATATGTCCCTCCCACTCTAGAATTCGCTTATTAAGTCCGAGCTTGTTCCAACTCCAGACATGTGGTTTGGAGTATTCCAACCCCGTCCCCGACCAACTATAGGTTTTTATGCTTGTATTACTTAAACCTTGAAGTAATTCCCTTATCGAATCAGTTGTTAAATAAAAATATTACAAAAAAATATTGAATATAAGGGTATCCCAAAGTCGGCCCAGAACAACTTTGTTTTATGCTTGTATCGTTTAAAACTTGAAGTATTTCCATTTGGCAAATGAGTTGTTAATGTAAAAATATTACTGATACGCCATGGTTAGATGGAAAATAACTTTCAAGTGTAGGTGGCCGTGCTCGGTAAAATGAGGCTAAGTTATTTTCCACTTACATTCACTACAATTAACTACTAACCCTAGATGTCACTAGTACTTACTACTGTAAACTCTATGGAGATCTTTAACTGCTAAAAGACTAAAACTCGACGCGCTTCTATCTCTTGTGCGTGAAATCCAGATAGTTGTACTAAAACTCTGGGTTGGCCTTTCTACTGGAGCTTCCATTAGACCATTTTCTTAAATACTGTTTCGAAATGGCATGGCATCGTCCACACAACTTCAAACGACCATTAAACCTCTCAGGGTAGAAGGTATTTCCACTTTATCATTACGTTTTAATGTATATTCTATATCGTCGTAAGATTCTAAGATGATCTAGCCATGACCATCGGTCGGTCTATGTCAAGAGGTAAATATGCTCCCACACAACGTATATCTGGAAAAATCACTATAGTTGTAGTATTTTGCGGGATTTTTTTAGCTTATGTGTCACCACAATCAACATCGATCGGTATGAAACTTTCACATTATGTTAAGGTAGGTCAGGTGATATTTTCAAGCTACATGTCCATGTAATAAGACAGGGGGCGCGATATTGCCCATACAGCCCTGAACTTAGAAGAATCATATCTGATAGACTGTTAAAGATATGACGATGACATTTGAAACATGTGATATTGACATGGATTGAAACACATCCTAGAGGTAAAGAGGGTGGTGCCACGCCCCCTTTAAAAAATAAAATTTATAAAATTTAAACAGAATGGAATCAAAGACTAGGAAATTATTAAAGACTACGGTTGGTAAAATTGGACAATACAACACTGAACTAAGAATGATTGAGGGTTGCCATATACATATTTCTGGCCTGACATTTCCATTGGAAAGTTTGACATTTTTGGCAATTAACGTACTCAGAACGATTTGACGTACGACCATCATTTGTGTTGTTTACAGTGATTCAATTTGGCAAAAAAATGGAATTAACTCGTGAACATTTTCGTGCGATCATTTTTCAAAAGACAAGAGTGCACCGATGAAATTAAATCTTTGTATGGCGATAAAGCACAATTCAATTGTGGCCGACGCTCGCTCAAAGACGAAGGTCGTGAACGTCGTCCAAAAACGACCGTTGTGCCAGAGAACATTGATGCCGTGCGTGAACTGATAATGCAAGATCGTCATGTGACATATCGTGAGATAGAGGCATCCTTGGGCATTTCTTCCACCAGAATACATTCGACATTGCATGAACACCTGACCGTAAAAAAGATTTGTTATCGTTGGATCCCGTACAATTTTACAATCGTTCAAAAAAGGCTCGTGTCGATTGGTGCAAAGAAATTTCGAAAAAATACGATCGCGGTGCTTCAAGGCACGTTTATAAGATCGTCACAGGTGACGAATTATGGATCTATGAGTATGAGCCCGAAAAAAACAGCAATCGATCGTGTGGTTCTTCGAAGGCGAGCCAAATCCAACGAAAGTTGTTCGTAGAAGAAGCACTTCGAAGCAAATGGTCGCCTCTTTCTTCGGCAAAACTGGTCATGTGGCGACTGTTCCGCTTAAGCAGGAGGTCAATTCTGAGTGCTACACCACAAGTTGTTTGCCTAAAGTCTTCGGAGAAATTCGAAAAACAAACAATAGACGACGAATCATTGTGCACCATGACAATGCGAGCTGTTACACATCGGCTCAAACCAGCGCCTTTTTGACCGGCCAAAACGGGTCATCCGCCATACAGCCCTGACTTGGCACCCAATGACTTCTTTGTATTTCCGCACATCAAGAAAAAAAGTGTGGTCAACGATTATCGTCGCTAGAAGTTGCTGTTGAAGTGTTCAAAAACCATGTTTTGGAGGTGTCTCAATCGGAGTGGAAAAATGGCTTCGACAATTGGTTTGAGCGCATGCAAAAGTGTATAAATCATGGTGGAGAATACTTTGAAAAGCAATAAAAAACCATTTTTGATGATAAATATACGTATTTTAATTATTAGACCAGATATGTATATAACAGCATATTAGGTACATATAATGTTGGCATGGATTAAAAACATCCTAGTAGAAAACACGGTACAAAAATTAAAGGCCCGATCGTTATAAAATCTAAACCGATTGAAACCAATGATCAGCGTGTTAATATAGACTATGATGTGTTAAAATAGGCGTGAATGGGTCATATCTCGGGAACTATTACCGATTTGAAGACAGTAGTTGATATATATGGTTATGATATGGAAAAAATAGGCCCTGATAGAATCTCTGCCTCTCGGCCAGTACCATGCCCACCTGACAAATTTTTGTAGTTATAAAAGTTTTGTCCCAAAAAACGGTCGGGGAGGGTACATAAGGTTCAGCCTGGCCGAACATAACAACATTTTTACTTGTTTTATTTAATTGATTTTTAATTAAAAATGATCGATAAATAATGAAAAAAAATCAGTGTTTCATTTAGTTAACATGCGCTGATTAGAATTTGTACACAGGCTTTTGCGAGCGATTGTATGTACGTGCATACGTTTGCATCTGCCATGTATAGAGTCGCCCGTCCAGGCCGTTAAGTTGACATCACCACTCATAAACCACAACAAATGCAAAAAAGCAACAGTAACAATAACAACACTTCCAGCAAATAATGAATGCCAACAAGAAGCAATGAAATGTGTTTGCTCTTTTTTTTGGCAAAAGTCAAAAGTGTTTAAGTATTCATCCATCCGCCCCGGCATCCATCCAGACGTCCGTCCACATAAATACGGACATATGAGGCAATTTACGAGATACGCATCGCATCTAAAAAATAAATGCCAAAGTCTGTTAGGTTCGGAATTGGCGAAGCACAGAGAACAACATCGTGATGATAACATCGCATATGCATCATTTATTTGCGTAGCATTTGCAAGCGTCATTGCAAGTGTTGCTTATTCATTTTTCGAATAATTGTGGGGTGTTGGTATCTTATCGCAGTTCAAAACTTTATTGAATCACCTTAAACAATTGAATTCTAAAAACTATCACGTCTACTTGTATAGGAGAAATCTATGTTGTTTGGAATACGAGTATAATTTTAAAATTGTTTCAACTTTCATCACGGAGTGGTCAGCAAATAAGAACCGTATCGCTGTAATAGCGCCTTTGAAGTGTGAATGAAAAAAATATTTTCAAAACGATCCGGCCAATAGGGATTAGCCGCATATTCGTCTTCCGATGCATAAAACTGTTTGAGGAGACTAGAGATGTAAAAGACTGCCCCCGGTCGGGCCCGCCCACGCTCTGTTCGAACACCGCATGTCATCAAAGCCGTTAAAATAAGAATTCACAGAAATCCGCTCCGAAGACAGAAAATCATGGCCCGTGAGATGAATATCACGCAAAAGTCCATGAGTCGAATCATTAAAAAAGACTTGGGACTTGGGGCTTTCAAACGACGACCGGACATTAATTGACTGCAGCTTAAAAAAAATAGGATTGAAAAATGGTCTTTTGTTCACCGATGAAAAAATTTTTACCGTTCATCTAAGGAAGCATCTGAACTGGTCCCAAGGCTGGAAAAGGGTCATCACCCAGATTCAGTCATGGTTTGGTGGGGTGTCTCTCACGATAGGGTCACTTACCTGCATTTCTGCGAACAAGGAGTCAAAACATTGGCCAATGTTTACCAAGAAACCGCTTTGGAAGCTGTTGTGAAGACTCTTAACAATTCCCTGTTCCAAAACCAGCCATGGACTTTCCAGCAGGATTCTGCGCCGGCCCATAAGTCTAAAACGTCCCAGGCCTGGCTTCGAAACAATTTGCTAGCGTTCATTTCCTTTGAAGAATGGCCCTCAGGCAGTCCAAATTTGAACACATTGGATTACAAATTGTGGACGGTTTTAGAGGACAAGGTTTGTCACAAAAGATACCCCAACATTGGATCTTTTAAGACTGCTTTGGTTCGAGCTGTGGCCAATTTTCCAATGGACGAGGTTCGTGCAGCTATTGACGATTGGCCAGTGCGACTAAAGGCGTATATAAAGGCAAAAGGCGGACATTTCGAATAAGTAGATTCTTTTTGGATACAATATACATCAATAAATATATTAAAAAATATTAGGTCCAAAAACATTCAGTACTTTATACTTTACAGCATAAAACGTGTGTAACAGTATTTATGTCCCTACTAAGTATACTTGCTTATAATGGGTGATCCAAGTAGAGATACTTTTTGCAATAGCATTTTTTGACAGATCACGTGTGAGTCGTATCATGCTGTCATGTTATTTTTGTTTAGTATTGTTTGGCATTTCATCATGGAAAGTCTTACGCCTGAACAACGTTTAGAAATCGTTCAACTTTATTACGAAAATTCACGTTCTGCGAGAAATGTGTTTTGTGCGTTTTCGAGCCGAATTTTGTTCAGCGATAACGCCATTTCCGGCTCAATGGGTATGTAAACAAGCAAAATTGCCACATTTGGGACGAAGAGCAACCAGAAGAGGTTCAAGAGCCGCCACTTCATCCGGAAAAAACAACGGTTTGGTGTCGATTGTGGGCCGGTGGAATCGTCGGACCATATTTCTTCAAAAATGATGCCGGTGAGAACGTAACCGTCAATGGCGACCGTCATCGTGCCATGATAACCGACTTTTTGATGCCTGAAATTGAAGCTCGTGATCCTGGCGACATTTGGTTTCAACAAGACGGCGCCACTTCCCACACATCACATCAATCAATGGATTAATTGCGAGAACACTTCGGTGAGCAGATAATTTCATGTTGGGCCGGTCGATTGGCCACCAAGATCGAGTGATATCATGTTTAAAACATGTTTAAAATCAATTGAAATTAATAATTTAAAAAAATAATAATATTTTATAGTGTAATACGTAGTAGTAATTTTCAATTTTTCCTTGGGAGGAAAAAAACCGGTTTAACCGATTTCCTAAGAAAATCTAAAATAAAAACTGGTTCCTTAAAAATTGCCATTTTTCAGTTAAACCGGTATTGGAAAAGGGTCAGTTAATTGATCACCCTAGATCGGTATGGGTTTTTAACTACTTATTTTGAAATTTAAGTTATGAATGTCTTGTCGCCAACGCCCGTCATGCCAAGGCGGTGATATTGGCCATTCTCCAGCGTTAAGAGACTTCCCTGCCTCCCAGCTGTAAGGTTATGAAAACTTTCTGTCTGCAACACTATCTTCCATAGTTTAACATTCGCCCACGCACATGCTTACTTCAAGCGTAGTTCATAATCCTGATGTACACCGAGCCCCCACTATGGGGGATATCCTATGCCAAATGTCCCATATAAACGAGTGAGGGAGAGAGTGGAGTGTGTGTCTGTATGACTGCTTGCTCTGCTCGTACATAATGAAATGTCGTCGTTATCATCATTCATCATTTGCTTACTCATTACTTCTTCCCTGCTTACTGTTTACTGCTTACAGCTTTTTTGCTAATTGCTTAAATCCAAAAGTTAGGCCACATTTTCTTTATTTGTTTATTGACTTTACTTTGTTGTTGTTGTTGTTGTTGTGACTGCCTTCTCCTCTGTGGCTGTTGTTTTGTTCTGACTCAGGTTTCTGTGTTGTTGTTGCTGTGGGTAAATGTCATCATTGTTGTTACCTCCTTCTGTAGCCTCCTCCCTTCGCAGGCGTCCGTAAAGTCGGTCGTCTATGTCTGCCACCATCGCCTCAACTTGAGACATTTTTATTGCTGTTTATTTTGTGCGCGACTAATCTCTGGCGTAACTGCCTTTTTCGCCATTCGCTGCAGAAATTCTACAGTTGGAGTAGAAGATAAAGTTCACAGAATTTGATTTTGACATTGTGTGGCGGTGACGAACGTTCAGCCGGTCGGTCGTTTGTGAACAATGACTGGGCAGTAGACAGAGCAAGAGAGAACACAACCCCGTTCCCACCATTGCCAACGAATTAAGGTCGATTTGGAATATTTACTTGTGGTTATAATTTGCCAAATAATGAGAATGATAATGTGCCAATGGGATAAACCACATTTCAGACACTCGTAATGGTAAAGACAAGAATCTGTTTCTCAATCAATGTGAAAAGCACAGTCAAAGCTTCGGATTTTCGAGCTTAAAAATTTTGCCCAACCCAGAACTCTAATTATATAAAAAAAGAAAGCAAGTTCCAGTCGATTGAGTCGACTTACATATTACTCTTCCCCATAGATAGTTTAAAACTAGACTAGGCTAGGACTAGGAGATACTTAAAGAGGCGTGTCTGGGTTTCCAATGTCCGATGTCGAATTATTCTACTAAAAATGTTCGTCTCTACAAAGTGAGACCGGAGCGAGTAGCGTGTCTAGCAAAGCAGGCTGTGAAATGATTTATTACATGGTAACGCGCACCGTAATAGTCGTTATCGCTTCAACTCGCTTTCGTGTTATTCCTACGTTGACATGCTACGAGCGCTCGCATAAGAAAACAAATGCAGTGCATTGAATCACGTTGTAGGGCTATATTATAAAAAAAATCGTGTAGCGCGCTCTTTGACATCAGGGTAAGACTGACTAACGAGAATTGGTTCATAGCAAAGGTTGTTGATGCAGCAAAAACTTAAGACATAGCACAGGAACAAATTCTACATACACTTCATCATATGATGTCAAAAGGCCATGGGCCTTTTCGGAAATGCAGCACTGCGCTTCATTTATTGCCCAACACTGATGCTTTGTAGATGCTCATGCAATGAAGTTGTTGCACATGCATGTTAATGCTTTTTTACTGCATTTACGAACATGATTGCATTGCAATTGAAACATTTGAAGTGGTTAAATTTTAAAAATAAATTTGTGTTTGACTTCGTTAGATAATACCTCGTTATACGGCCTAGATGCGTCCAAAAAAAATGGCCGTAAACCGAAAAGACGTAGGTACATATAACAAATTGCTTATTTTCATACAAATCCATACAAAACGCAGGGGATCGGTTCTATTTAAAAACACTAAAAATAGTTTCAGTCAAAATAGCAAGTTTAACTAATTTAATGCATAACAAAGATCATACATATTTATTTATAAACAGGAACATTACAAATATTTTATATAGGGTGATCCATCTAGAGGTATCTTTTCAGAACAAAATGAATATAAAAATTCAAATCAAGTGTGGAATCGGAAATCAAGTGTGGAATGCCATTTATTTTTTCAAAATAATTACCTTCAAATGCTGGGAACTGTATTATGGAAATGAGCGTTCAGTGAGAAACGGGAAGATCCGCTGTTTTCGAACAACATTTTGTTCAGTGATGAGGCCCATTTCTGGCTCAACGGCAAAGTCAATAAACAAAATTGCCGCATTTGGGCTGGAGAGCAACAAGAGTTTCAATAGGTGCCATTATACCCAGAGAAAACCACGGTTTGGTGCGGTTTATAAGCTGTTTGAATCATCGGTGCATATTCTTTCAAAAATGATGATGGCCGGAACGTAACCGTAATGGTGCTCGCTATCGCGCCATGAAATTGAAGCCCGTAATCTTGACGACACTTGGTTTTAACAGGACGGTGCCACTTGTCATACTGCTGCTGAAACAATGGATCTATTGACATCACGCGTGTCATTAAAGCCATACCGGTCGAAATGCTCGAATGAGTCATCCAATATTGGACCCTCAGAATGGAAACCCTGAGGCGTAGTTGCGGCCAACATTTAAAGGAAATTATATTCAAAAAATAAATGCCAATAAATGTCCTTTCAAATTACCATGAAAGATTCCACACTTGATTTAAATTTTTATATATATTTTGTTCTTAAAAAATACCTCTAGATGGATCACCTATATAAGTGTTAAGATGTGTAGAAGGAAGTTCTCATTGCTCTTGAATTTTGGGCTTAAAAAAATTACTTAATCGTTGATGCTTTGATGTATGTTTAAGGTTCTCCTGAAGTTGTTTGTAACAGCCAAGAGAGTTATTTATTGATTGTGCAACTCGGGCACAACGTTCTCCATCAATATCAATAAGAACACTAATGCCCTGTTCAAAAAAATCAAGAGCTTCTTTAATCTTTTTTTGTAGTTAATTTTTTAAAAGACTCTGACTCTTCCTCACTTTCTGATGGTTCGAAAGAATCAAGTTGCACTACCTCTTCAGTGGTAAGATGACTTCCTTAAGATCGCAGCAAATCAATTAAATAATTTTCTTCTAAATTGTCAAAGCCGACATCATTGGCCATTTCCAAAATACTTTGGCAAATGACTGACACGGAATCAGCGTCAGAAATTAATGACCCAGATGCTAGAACACATTCCGGCCATATATTTCTCCAAACTTCGTCCAAGCTTCGTCGATATTCACTACAGATTTTTTATATCATAACCTTTCCAAAAAGTTTTGTTCTGTAGTTTTGTTTTTAACATCAGTTTCGGCAATCCACTCCTCTAATGCTTTGCGCAAATTAGAGCTGTGGTGTTTTGGGGAGGAACTCCACTTCTACTCCTTCCACTAATTCAGACAAGTTAACAGGATGTCCAGGAGCATTATCCAATAGAAGCAATATTTTGTTGCTCAAAGTTTTTTTGTTTAAATATGTCTTAACTTCAGGACAAAAATAATTTTTAAATCAATCATGGCTTTTGTCATCCAAGCCTTTTTGTTGGATTTCCAAATGACCGGCAGTTTTGACTTATTGACAAGCAATGGTTTTTAATTTTAAGTCACCCGAAGGATTAGTTCCAAGAAGTAACGTCAAGCTTTCTTTTGAAGCCTTATGCCCAGATGCACTTTCTTCTTCTTTTGAAATGAAGGTTCTGTCCGGCATTCGTTTCCCATAAAGCCCAGTTTAGTCAACATTCAAGACTTGGTCAGAGCAATATCATTCTGTTTCAATAATTGATTTTAATACGGCAGGGTACTTTCTTGTTGCATCACCATCATTTTGAGGTTATGCAAGTTACGTCGTTTTTTGAATCTTTCAAACCGACCTTGGCTTGCTGTTAATGTTATATCCGAAGCTGGTTCCCCTGTTTTTAGTTTATAGAAAATAGATTTTGCCTTTTCTTGGATAGTCACTTGACTCATAGGTATGTAACTTTTTTTGATTACTATCATCTATCCACAAGGCTAATAGTTTTTCTTTTTTTCCACCATGCAACATCTTATAAATATGTGAAGAGCAAGACAAAGTATATATTTTTGTTTTTGGCCGTATAAAAAAAATTGGCCTATAAGGAAATCAAGCCATAATTTGAAAAGGCCGTAAAAGCAAAACAACTTATAACGAAAGGCCGTATAGCGAGGTATGAGTGTATTGTTAATCAATACTCATATGTCCATTTGTACTAAAATCCATTTTTTTGCATCCCCAGACCACCGTTCACATACTGTATCCCAAAAATAGGCATTTATGGGCCAAATTGGAATCGAAATCGAAATTAAAATAGGTGCTTACTCATTCATTGCATTATACTTTTACTGCACGCCTGCAAGATATTTGCGCAATAAATGATGAATTGATGCATTTTAGAACACATGACTACTGTAATGTTGACATACGATGTATTTGCGAACACGCTGCGCAGCATATGCAGCGCATTACTGCATTTCTTAAATGGCGAGTATCTAGGTGGTTCGGATAAGTTGGCAGATCTCGGCCGGAAGAATAATTCGAACACTTACTTCGAAGCTTTATTTATTACGGTTTTGTTGCTCACTTCAAAGGTTTATGTAGACATTCGTAGAAGGGTAATTGTATTTTAATATATCATTCAGTTCTGTCTAATCTAAAATACAAATGGCATAATGACATAGTGACCTTGTAACAACTTAAAGGAATGGAGATAACTCCCTTGTTGAGAATTCTGATCGATTATTTAGTAATATCCTTTCATCAGACTTAACATCTGTAGTTGTAAGCAAAGTATATGTGACGCGCAAAATAGCAAGGGACCTTAGGGTAAAAACCAGTTTTGTTCAGGAGAGCCATTTTAAAGATACAGTCCGTATGTGGAATCGACTTCCGGCAAATGTATTTCCCACTAATTACGACATCCAGAAGTTCAAGGCAAGCGTCAACAAACATTACTCCCTCTTTCCCCCCTCCGATCCATTAATTTCCACTCGCCAACGCAATGCACCGAATATATAGGGGCATCCCCTGAGTGTTGGTTATTTAAAAAAAAAAAAGATGTTGTCCACATCAAAAAAAAGTAAAAATTGATTATTTTTACCCTTAGGCCCTTTCTCTATGCGCTGTCACATATACTGGTCGCAATTGTTAACCGATTTCAAACCTACAGCTCTAAAAGCACCAAATTTCACATAAAGTGTAAAGAGCGGCCAGCACCCATCTCTATTGAAATTGGACCATATCGGTCCATGTTTTCAAATAGCCCCCCTTTAAAGGGTACCTCCAGATTTGAGGTCCTACTACTCAAGATGCATACATATAACATAAAATTTCCTCCGAATTTCGTATGGAGCGTTACTTACAATCAACACCCATTTCTCGTAAAATGGGACTAATATAGGTTCTTGCTTTTCAATAGCATGGTTCTTTACGAGCGATTTTTATTTTTCTCTGTTTCAGCTAGGCTATCGGTCCATGTTTTCGAATAGCTCCCATACAAAGGTCCCTCCGGAGGTTCCAGTCACTCTAGAAGTCACATACATATTAACTCCTATCTTGTTTAATTTTAGCTTGGTACGTTATGAGCGACTAATAACAAACTCTTCTAAAACGGGACATTTCCGGTTAATATTTTCAAATAGTCCGACCTTGCTCGAACTCTAGATACAGGAGAGAATCTTCTGAACAATAATAGTAAAAATTTAGTAAAACATTTAACACTTTAGTTCCTGTTCAATCCATTTAACATTTAAACTACAATTTGCACCCAAATTTACTTAAATTCCTTAAAAGACGGAATAAAAGGACACGTTATCATTAGAGATATCGATTTTTCGTCATCAGTGACACCTACATATATTTTTGTAAAACATATTAATACCCAAAACAAACAAAAAAGGACGAAAAGAACACGTCATTGTAAGAGATGGAAATTGTAAAATGTCCTACAAAAAAGTATCCATACGGGTCGTGCCAACCACTCTTTTCGTAAGCGCGTAATAAGCGGCCGAATGAAATATTTTGGATTTCGCAATAAAAATATTGCAACAATACCAAAAGTGGGAGATATGACACAATTATGGGGGAGATACTAGAAGAGGTATGGCAATATGTCCCATTTACAATAGCTTAAGATGTCTCAAATGATTTTTGCTTTTTTATGCATTACACTTTTTTCCATAGGGTAAGGGTACAAACCTGTAGACAAATCGGACAGGCTTAATTCGATTAAAGATGGGTTCTTATCCAACAAACATAGGCTAACCGCAGTTGCACCACAGGGCTCCGTCCTTTCTCACTCTACGAGTATGCTTCTTATTATGATTGACGATCTTTTGGGTCAGACAGTGAATCCAGTCTACTCTTTCGGAGATGACAGCAACCTATGTCATTCATATTCATTTGACCGTAGGCCGGGTCTTCAAGATATTGAAGACAAAAGGCGAATTATGGATGAGACACTTGGCCGGGATTTACAGACCATTTCCGAAGAGAGTCGAGTGAATAGAGTAGATTTTAATGCGCGATAGACACAGTACTGTTTTAGTTGCTTGCGCACTTGGCACTTCTAAGCATGCTTGTGGCTTTTCCTTCCTTCATTTGCTTTTTTGTCCTTAATCTGAAGGACATTTTAAATAATTGCGGACTGCATTTATCTGATCGGTTAACTCTTCAAACAATTTCTCGAGAACGTACACCTTCTTCCCGAAAAACAGTAATTTTGCCTCTCTCGATTTCAGTCAATGAGCGAATAATGATTTAATTAAGAAAATAGACTAAATACCCGAACTGTTCACCGTTACACCTTTTTTGAATACTGCGGCTATAACTATGCAACAGCTAAAACCAATTATATTTTTTGTAACGGTTTCTGAAAAAGAAATCGAAATATTTTTGCTTATTTATTGTTAAAGGTCTCTTAAATAACAAATACCATTTTGATATTGGCGTAGGGGATAGAAAAACAGAACACGCTGCTATAATTTTGCTCAACAGTGTATGTACACAAATCGGAATACTGTTGGAAAGACTCCGGACTCCAAGTCTGGGAGCTACTCCAACTCTATGTATATTTATTTGCTTGTATCTATATTCCTTCTCCCATAGCGAATTGAACATTGAGTTTAATTTAAAAATCTGAATTAAAGTTTAGCTCGTTTTTTTTATTTCGGTCTTTTGCTTTACACATTGCCAAACAATTTTAGCCAACAAGTTCCATCGGAAGTTCAAAAATACAAAGCGTGAGAAAAAATGCTTCTGGGTCTGACAAAAGTGAAACATTCTTCAAAACTTGAATACTGTTGAATGCCACATTGGGTTATTATTTTGCGAAAGATTGTAGATAAAATACAAAATTAGCTGACCCTGAATATCATAAAAAGAGAGGCTGCTGCGCCACTGTAAGATTAAGAAAGATTCCATAATTCTTCACAAGCGTGACGGTGTCATTCAAAACGCGATGCCTGATATTCCTGGTATTTTTGACCGTAACCGGCAGGTACTGTTAAACTCCTGCCACAAAGTATGCTGACTCAACATATAACAGTGAAGAAGATTTTGGGGTTCTTCCAATGATCTGGACTAAAAAAAGCACAAAGACTAACTAATCATCGATTTGTAATAGAAAAGTAGCAGAATGACTGTGTTTTCCATCGACATGCGCGGCTTTTAAATATGTTGGTGTCCGTTGTGACCTTCCTATCTATCGTGTGCTTCTGGTGACCTGATCTGGCTGTGTCTACAGGGACCTGAGACCCAGCTGGGTGAGCTTGGCTGGGCATCTGAACAATTAGTGCGGTCCCTGTTGACATGCGAGACGCGTGTTGGATACACAGATGTTTACTATGACCCAGTACGAATTGCATCAAATACTGAACCAATGCCAATCTGGTTTGACTTGAACGACAAGGTCCAAGTTTACTAGGTCCAATTTCACCAGTGATGGATATTGGTCGCTTGTAAAGCTTTACACGAATTTAAATCTGAATCGGACGAAATATGTGGTTCCAAATTTGAGAAGCGTTTTAGAAATTTTGTGTTATTTATTTTGTTTGTTTGACAATTTTAAATTTACGTTTTGCCTTAGTTAATACCGTGCATGGTACCAGAAAGAAGGTAGAGTTATGCTATCAGCTGATTACAATTTTTTCTCGTAAACTTTCAAATTTGACGAAGACAATTTTTGGAGTTTTTAAAGCTTAATTTCTATATCAAACAGTAGAGCGAACTGGTTATTTGTCGAAAATAAATTTGTAATGAATGTTTGATTACGAGTACTATTGTGAATGTCAAATTTGAAAGTTTAAGTTTTTAAGAAATAAGATTGTTAATACTAACTTCTTTATTGTGCCATGGTTAGTACCTGAACATAAGACAAAATGTTCACATATGTGATATATGATCATATATGATCATTAAAGCACATATCTATATTCGAGGAAGACGTCGTCGATAAGCTTTAAAAATATCAAACTTTTAAAGTTTTTTAATTTACTTCATATACCTATCCGGGGCCTATTCTATACATTATATTTACGGCTGATATGCCCTGATATAAATATGAAGGTATCTCAAATAAAGCTGAAATTTAACCAGCTAAAATGGCTAATGGGTCCTAGGTCAACTCTACAACTGGAATATAAAGTTCTATTATATAAAGCGACTATTAAACCAATTTGGACATACGGAATCCAACTCTGGGGGACAGCATGCGCGACCAATATCAATAAGCTACAAAGAAGAAATCAATCCAGTATCCTGCGAATGATCGTCGGAGCTCCATGGTACATAAGGAATGCGAATATTATAATCAGGTATGTGATGAAAATCGTTTTCGAATGAAAATCGATAAGAAAACGAATATAGGTGTGATGTAAATATCGTTTTCGATTTCTCTTCGTTTTTGAATAAAAACGAAATCGGTTTCATTTTCCATTCCGTTCTATTGAAATCATAACAAAAAAGAATGTGATACAAAACGGAATTTAGAAGAATTTACCGTTTTTAAAACGAGTAGTCTGATGCTCACGGTTTAAAACAAGATGGACGCTGTTTGATTTTTTTTTTGCATTTCTTTGTAAAATGTAAGTATTTGCTCTAAAAAACAAGAACTACATAATACTTATAACGTTTTTATGCAGGGGGAAGCACATGAATATCCAGCAAGAAGAAGAAATGGTCAATGATACTATAGAAGCCTTTTCTGTTGTAATACAAATGATCTTGAGATCCTGGCTTAACTAACGCAATGTGCGTTCCGTCTATACAACCAACCACACCTGGTATTTTATATTTTTCATAAAAATGTCTTTTTGATTTTAGCTGTTCTTGTGTGTCTGTTTGGATTCTAATCCGTCGTTGGCACAATACCTCTTCTAAAACTGGCAACAAGCTGGTAAAAGACTTTGAAAAGCTAGTTCTATGCATTCCAACACCGGCGTCATTGGCAACTGAACGTTGAAAGCTCCCCTCAGCAAAAAATCTTAGAGCGGCTGCCAATTGTATGGTCACAGGAATTGTTGCGGACTTTAGTCGGGGTCCAATTTCTTCTAATATAGAGCGGAAAATATCCTTATTTACCCTAAAATACTCTATAAAACTGAAAACAAAATCAGCAATTGACAGAAAACATGACATTTATATTACCTTTTCTCTGGCAAAGCCAATGGATTTGATGAGTCCCGTACTATTTTTCTTGCTATATTTTCTGTCCTGACTGTTTCTCCAATTAAATAATAAGAAGCTGCTACGACAAATGCCATTTCCTGGAGGTTTTTAATAAAATAAATTTCTTGGCAACAAATATTTGTTCTCGTAGTTCTTCTTATTTTTTTCTTTTTTACAAACCATACGTTGTTGATTCAACAAAAAACAATTGGAATTGAAACACAAAATGAAAAATGAAATCGTTCAGTTTTCATCACAACTAAAAACATTTTTCCCGTTTTGGGTTTTCGATTTCATTCTAAAACGGAACGGTTTTCATCACATACCTGAATATCCCCTCTATCCTATAATGGAAGGTAAACCAATATATAGAACGGAGTCATTCAATCATATTTGACGATTTATCGCCTGCGTCGCACTCCATTAGTAAAAAGCACAAAAATGAGAAGAAAAGACAAAAATCGTGCTTTTGGGGGTACAGCATTAAAATGAAAATCCCACTTATAGATGGTAACGAGTAAAGTAAACTTATAGAGGTAAATTCTAAAAAAATCAAAGCCCACTTAAAGTGTTAAAACTCCTGCTTACAAAGGTTCTTTTAATTTTTTGTTCGAAGTGTGCAGGGACCGCCAAAACTATCCCACTTATGCAGGTCCCATTTATTCGACTGTATAATAAAAAAAATGTTGATTGTTTCCTTTGTTTGAAGCTGTATTACTAAAACCTAAGGTCTGAAATTAAACGAAATTGTAAGGTAAAGTGCATATTCGTGTTGAAGAAAAATTGAATGTTTTTCGCCGTGTGCTAAAAGACCTACTTTTCGGCGTTCTACAATAATAGACCCATCGATAAGTCCCAAATTTAGTTAAATAGTAAAAAACATTATATTTGGATTCTTGATGTGATTTTGAATAGGTAAAGACCGATTGATCAGGAGTATTTTTTTAATACCAACTATAAAAAAAATTAAAAATAAAAGTTGAGAAGTCAAAAAATTGAAATTTAGGTGCCTCGAAAATGAGGATTTTATTTTCCAAAAGCTTTCGCAAAATCGATGGCACACTATCGACAAATTTCCATCCTTACAAATCGGCCCACCCTAATGTATACATTATAAAGTCGGAGATAAGTTTAACGAGATGCTAGAGTCCGAATGACAATCTTGTACATATATACACTTGATTATATGGTGGAGAGTATAACAATGCCGCAGGAATGTAAACCCAAGTTTTAAATTGGCAAGTCACAAAACAACATACAATATAAAAGGGACATCATATCAAAAACTCTTTACCTTATATGTTTTTTGATATAATTTAGTATCCGGCAAAGATGGTTTATACTTATATTTACATCTCCAAATTTAATTGTTCATCCCGATACATTTATACCTTTTTTATTTCGACGACGTCATTCCACATAAATCAGTCGCCAGACACTCGTATCTTAAAATTGTTGCAGCTTGCAAATTTCTTAAAATATTTATTGCTTGCGAATGTAATCAGAATTTATTATAATTTATATTGTACTTAAACACTAAAATGCTCATCGTCTATTTGTACATCGTGCGGTGCTGATTCAATATCGTCACTCCAAAATCCTCGTCAACATTAAAACTAAATCGATCAAAGTGCTGCGGTTCCATTTCACTCACATTCGATGATTTTAACAAATTGTGATCGGTGTCATGGTTATGCGTTATATTGCGAGTATAGAATTCCACTTCGTCCAAATCGGTTATGATGCGTGCCTTGCAATTTCGGCTGCGCTGTTTCGCACACACCCAATATTTGCGGCCCTTTTTGATTTTCGCACAAATGTAGGAAAAGCCACCGCAAACCATTTTGCGGGATCCCCGCTGACCCTTAACATATTGGATGGAATCGAAAACGTTATTATCTAAAGGATAATTCAAAACAAATAAATCTAGAAAAGAAAGAGATAAAAACGGAAAAGGATAAGTACAAAAATAATTATCATTCAACATCATTTTGTCATTTCTAAGGTAAAACGGAAACTTAAATTTAAAAAGTAAACACGCACATGTGTTAAAAGTCAATAATTGTAAAAATTTATTTAATTAAATTAAGTCAAACTACAAAATCCTCCTCAGCTTCCTGCTTAATGCACGGCCCATGATTATGTTCTTGATTTTTGATCACCAATTCGCCGCTGATGGAGCAAGTGATGAGGCGAGCCTTACAGCGATTGCAACGATTCATGGCACACAGCCAATAGGTCTTGGAGCCCTTGACATTATTGCGAAAGTAGGCAAAGCCGGCCAACATCAACTTCGGTTTACCCTTGCTGCCTCGCGTCACCGTAATGCCCGACTTGCGGGCTAAAGCTTCTAAATCTGTAATAAGGGGAAATGTAAAAAACAACGCAATTAGTAAAAGCTAGCAAGTGCAAATCTTTCAACAAAACAAAGCAAAAAAAAACAAAATTACCCAAAATTAAAATAATTAACACACACTTTTTGCATAAATTTAAAATGTTTTTGAGATCATTTATTTCCTTTTTTAATAGTTGACTTTGAAAATATAAAACTTGTTTAACTACAAAAAAAAAATCGAAAAGTATATTTTAAAATGAGAACTTTAATCATAGGCACTTCTTTTTAAACTTTTTCGGACAATTTCGAATCAATGCATCCGGCAAATGATTGTGTTTTATATGATCCAATTTCAGCGAATGAAATTCCGCATCTTTTGGCATGACAATGCGAGCCCGACACTTTTTCGTTTTAGTTTGAGCACAATTCCAATACAGTTTATCGGGCGTTGTTTTGTTTTTTATATACGAGAAGCCATTGACCACCAATTTGGGTTTACCTCTTTGACCGGGAATGTAGTAAACGTTGCAGCCATCACCTAGATAATGGAGGAAATAAATTTTAAAAACATACAGGCATGGATTAGATGAGAGAAAACTCGAAAAATTATTTAAAAAGAACTTGAACTGTGAATAAACTAACACCAAAACAGATATATCATTTTACTTTAAATACTTAAAAAAAGAAATAAATAAACTATGATTTATTTATATAAAAATATATATTTATTTATATTTAAAAACTCATTTTTATATCTTTACAGTACTACAAAACAGCGTCATTTTTAACAATTTGTTAATAATAATTAAATTATGTATAAATACAGCCCAGAGTTTAGAATTTATGATCCATGCTCGATACACAGATAACCGGTTTGAGTACCTGAGGAACGCACAGTTCAAAAATCAACTATTTATAAAATTTTACAAATTTTTCGATTCAGAAAGCAAAAACACCTGCTGCCAATGACAATTATTCTATAAGTTACTGTCAAGGGGACAATTTTTTTGTTATAGTTGGCTTTATCACTAATATTTTCGTGAGAGGTTTTTGTTCTAATCCGTCAATATTTTAATATCCACAATGGCCGACTAAATCATAGCCTGCCATACAAGAAGACAACTGAAAACAGGCTTTTGAGTTCCTCGGTCATATGAGCTTTAAATTTACGCAGATTTTGAATGGTGAGAAAATGTCTTTATACTAGTATGTTCGAATGGGCTGGGGATTCAATTTAACCAAAATTTATCTAGTTGAAAAAAAATTTACGTTTGGCTTCGTGGAAACATTTTATATGTTTTTAATACCAATGGACTTATCTCGAATATTGGAAGCCGATTTTTGGGCCCCCAGACAATTTGTATATGAACTAAATCAAAAAGGGTGAGAATCTTAAATACGTACCCAACAATTTTTTTGCACGAAAAGTTTATTAGACGGCTTCTTTGTGATCGTATAAATGATTGTTTTTTTTTTGGAGGGGTTGAACAATTAAGAATAGCCAAAAATGCAGTTTTGGGCTTTAGTAAGATTCTTGCGGTTCTGAAAAGGATTGACCGATTTGTAGAAAATTGGGTCATATGAAAGAGAACACTACGATCTATTTTAGTTAATTTAGATTTATAAACTTTTTTGTACAAATTTTTATAAATTAGAATTTGACTACATTATACATTATATTATCGTTGTGTTTTCTTTCATATGACCCTAATTTCCTAATAATCGGGACAGCAAGATTTTTAGTAAAGCTTAAAACTTATTTATTGTGCTATTTTAAATTTTTTAACCCTTCCAAAAATAAGAAATACTTTTGATAGCAGCATTTTTACGATCATATAGAAGAAAAGCGAGAGGGTCATTTCTATTAGATCTATAGCAAAACGTGATCCAGGTTGACCCATTTAATTCTCAACCGATTTTTTTCGTTATTTTAAATTTTTGAACCCTTCGAAAAAAAACAAATACTTTTGATAGCAGCATTTAAACGATCATACAGAAGAAAATCGAAATGGGCTTTTCTACTGGATCTATAGCAAAACATGGTGTAGGATTGGATATGGCTTCTAGAACTAATTCTCAACCAAAAAACTTATATCTGCCAAATTTCTTTAACATCGAACCACAATTGTGACCTGTAATTTGATTAAAAGCTTTAGATGGATAGCAGACGAATGGAAAGGCAGACATTGCTAAATCCAATAAGCTCAAGATTCTGAGTCGATCGGTATACTTTAAGGTGGGATTAGCTCAAATATGTTTAGTAGTTAAAAGTATTTGGCATACAACTAACTTTTAATATCCTGTTGCACAGAGCAGGAGCAGGACGGACAACAGTAATGAAACACTTATTTGAAACGATAACAAGAATTTACCAGAAGTATGATCTAGTGCATAATTTTGCAGTCAGATGCCAAGCGTCTGATTTTATTCATATAAGAGATCTTTGTAAATATACTAACTAAAAAAAGTTGAAAATGTGAAACTCTAGTCAGACTATTCAGAATGGTTTTTTGTGAATTTTTCTTCAATTAAATCCGATATTAATTAAACCTCTTCTCAATATATCAAAATTTGTTTACTAATATTTAAGAAGCATAGGCTTATACAAACCTAAACTCTGTGTCATTGTAGATAATGAGAAAATTAGATTGTTATATTAACAAAAAAAAATACCTAGTACTTGTTTTGTATAGATCCACCACGCTGTGGTACAGGGTATTGACTAAGTGCGGATGTTTCCAACATTTTAAGGAATGGAGATAGACCCTATGTTAAGTAACCCGATCAACTCAGAATCGCTATCTGATTCCATAGAACGATGTCTATCAGCCGTCAGCTGAACTGTCCATCTATCGTTGATTTCAAAGTACAGGTCGCAATTATGAAACGATTTCGATGAAATTTGGAACATTCTTCATGTTTGGGTTAAGGACTAACGAACCCTATTGAAATTGCACTATATTGTAACCGGATAATATATTGCACTAAGTGACACTGAGAACCAACAAAAGATTTAAATTATTTCAGACTAACAATTTATTCTATGGCTAAAGCTGAAAAATCAAATCATGCAGCATTGACTAAACGCCAATAACATCGAGTACCACCCTCCGTCTGCACTGGATTTTGCAAAACTCAATATGCACTGGATTTTGCAAAACTCAAATAGAAAGGGACCTAAGGGTAGAAACCAGTTTTGTTCAGGAGAGCCATTTTAAATATTTAAATACGTGTATCTTTGGTGTACCATCACTTTCATAAAACGCGCATATCTCCGGGAGGGAACACTTTTGGGGCATGGGATCGGTCTCATTCGAAGCTCAGATGTTGTCCACATCAAAAAAAAAATAAAAAATTGATTCTTTTTACTCTAAGGTCCCTTTCTCTATGCGCTGTCACATATACAGATAATTAAAAAAGTTTTCTAAAAACTTGTGAAAATAATGTTTTTAATTTATAAGTATAACACTAGGCTCTTAGTTTCGTTGGAAAACAAATTATAAGCATGTACTACAGGTAGTTGATCTTAAAAATATGACGAAGAAATTTAAATTAGGAGTACTTTTGCTTCATTTGTGAGTTTATAACTGGTGTCTGATTTGATATAGGGTCTATTCTATCTAAGAAATATTCGTTTAATGCGGATAATAATGAAACTTTATAACAAGCCATACTTCCATTAAAAAATTGAATAATCAGTAATTCCAAGTCAAAGTAGAAACAGTACATGTGCTCAAAGGGCCATCAAATACTCTAAAACTTTGCGCAATAATGGCATTAAGTTGCTTCGAGCTGAACATGTGCAAAATCGGCTATAAGGGGAAAGGTTTCTTTAAAAGGGCTAAAAAGTATTTGCTCACCTGATGTCCATTATATGTTTGGTCCTTTTTGAGCTTCACATTGAAACGACGGGAATAAATATACAGTAAGACCTCGGTAATCCGCACTTCGCTTATCCGAATTATCCAGTTTCTCCGTACTACTTCAGAGCTTTCATAGAAACCAATGTTGTCACTATTGGTTTTGAAAACGATAAGAAAAAATGCTTTGGTGTCATGAAAACCAATGTTATCGGTTTTCTCAGCAACAGATGATTCGAACATTGGTTTTATTTACATTGGTTTCTATGACAGCCCTGATTTATTGTAGTTACTATGTATAGTTACTCTTTTGAAAAATACGTGAAGACGAAATTATCCAAAAATTCAAATTTTTGATAATCCGAATTATGGTCTGCAATCAATTATTCCGATTAACGAGGTCTTATTGTATATATATGAGATCTAATTCACAACCCTAATCGAATATTCAGGTTCGAGATCTAAATAATGACAAACTACGACTAGTATTTAGTAATTAACACGAGCATATAGTGATAGAGATAATAAACATCATTATTAATTGTTATTACGAGGGTTGCTATTTATATTTCGGATCCGGCAATAAAAACACAATTATTTATCATTGGAAATATTTTTAAGATCAATACACTTTTGCATGCGCACAAACAACTTTTCGAAACACTTTTTCCACTCCGATTGAGACACCTCCAAACATGATTTTTGAACGCTTCAACAGCTGCTTCGGGCGATGAAAAACGTTGACCCGCATTTTTTTCTTGATGCTAGGGAATAAGAACAAGTCATTGGGTGCCAAATCAGGTACGGTGGATGGCCCATCAATTCGTCATCTTGAGTGGTCAAATAGCTTTTCGTTCCAGCTGATGTGTGAGAGCTCGCATTGTCGTGATGCAAAATGATCCGTCTTCTCTTATTATCTATCCTCATTTCTTCGAACACTGTTGGCAAACAGTTGGTTGTATACCACTCAGAATTGACCATCCTACGTTCCACTTAAAGCACTGTGGCAACATGGCCGATTATACCGAAAAAAGACGCAATTATTTGCTTCGATGTTCTTCTTCCACGAATAAGTTTAGTAGCATTTGACTCGCCTTAAAGGACCCATACGGTCGATTGCTATTTTCTTTCGGGTTCATGTGCATAGATCCATGATTCGTCACCTGTGACAATGTTATACACTGTCATAAAGCTACCCGAGATATACTTTTTCAACATCTCTTTGCGTCAATCCATACGAGCCTTTTTTTGAGCATTAGTCAAACTATGTGGGATCCAACGAGAACACATTTTTTTCACGGCCAAATGAACATGCAATATCTTATTGATGCTTGACATACTAATGCCCAAGGATGCCTCAATCTCACGGTACGTCACTGTCGGTCTTAATCAGTTCACGCACAGCATCGATGGTTTCTGGCAAAGTGACCGAAGTTGGACGTCTTTCACGAAATTCATCCTGGAGCGAACGGCGTCCGAGACTGAACTCTTGGTAGCTGCGATTAACAGCTGCTTTTGATCGTGCTTCATCGCCAAAAGTCGAAACAAGTTGATTTAAACACTCTTGTCGCACAAAAATGTTCATGGTATAATTCCATTTTTTCACTGAGATGAATTTCTCAACACACTGTAAGCGAAACAATTCCTCCTCGAATGACAAAACGTTCTGAGTGAAGTTATGCTTAAAAATGTCAAACTTGGAAGTTCCAGTTTGCATCTGGGAACACTAGATTGTCAGGATCCGAAATATAAATAGCAACCCTCGTATTAGAAATATAATAAATATGAATATTTGCGCACCAAATCTCTTTGAATCAAAATATGGGTTTGTTTTTATGATTTGATCTAGATTGAGAATCGGACACCCGAACCAAAGGGGTAATTAATGTGATCGTATTAATTTATTTTACAGGTATTCAATTAGCTTGGCGTCACACTTTTGTAACAGTTAGCGTGCGCTACGGATTTAACTTTTACAAATCAAATCCGGGTAAGATCATCTGAAAATAGTCAGCAGAAGATTTTCCTCCTTGAAAATGCCAGCGGCTTTGCGAGTAATATATTTATCTGTAAGCCATGTAAACAGATTTTTTACAAACTGAATTGGCCTTGCGGAGCCGACTTTGCAGATTCCTGTTTATTCTTCAATTGGATGTTGAGGAACATAAGTAAGATAACTTTAAAACTATTTTAAAGCCCGAGCACACTGCAGACTTTTTTTTATTATATCATGAACAGATCACTAAAGTAAGAGACGTTTTCCTTGATCCGTAATTTAATGTTGTGGAAATTTAGTAGTTAGGGTAACCCTTCAGCGAGGGTAATGCTACCCAACACATTAATTGTAAGTTTTGGGGACTAATGGTTTTGGTCCATTGAAAGCAGACTCCGCAGTATATTCCATAACCATGTGAGCTCCTCTTGATTAGATTTGCTTTGTAAAGTCTTTTCATATTTTTTGTAAAAAAATAACTTAAAAACGATCTTCTGATTAGGGAATATGAAATAAATTATTTTCCACTAAAAGTATTTGAATTTGGAAATTATTTCCTTCCAATTGAGCCCATTGATTGAGGCCTGCAACTTATGACCTGCAAAATTTTGGCACAAATTTTAATTGTATTGAAAATATAAGAAATTAAAACTTAAGAATGGTTCTACTTAACACTATGACGCACATACGCGAAATTTTTGTCCTTCGTGTTGGTTACTCTGGTACAGACCATTCTTCACCTAAGTACTGTTGTGTGTATGCTCGGGATTGCGTATGTAATAAAGTTCAATGCCAGTGGCACTGATGCGTGTAGTGGCTCGGGCCTTGCAGCGGGCACTTTTATAGCGGGAGCAACGCCAATTCGTTGAACGCTTCAGTTGACGATCTATCACAAACTCGAAGCCTTGTATAATCAATTTGCGATTTTTCTTTTTGGTATTACTGAACAAGGCAATATTTGGTTTTTCATCTGGCAGAGAGATAGAGACAAAGAGAAAAACAAAAAGGGAAAACATATTAGATAGAGGCTAGATGAACATGGAAAGTGTCAAGGGTTTCGCTTACAATAACCGGATAACAAATGAACAAATCGAATCTTTTGCGGAATACAATACTTAAAAATTTATTTATTTTTGTTGTGTGTCAATTTATTATTTAAATTTATAATGTGTTCTTTATCATTTACATTAAACGTCCCATCGGTACAGATTTATCCAAATGTCGTGCAGTGCTGTGATGCATCATTGTTGGCGGAATTTCGAAAGTTGGCATAAATTCCCTTGACACAGGTTCTTGTGTGTTTTCTTGTAGTATAAACATTTTCTTTGATTTTGATTTTCGCATGTTTGGCTTTTCGCCATCCTGTGCGGAATTATGATTATGGCTGCTCTTATGGACAATGCGACCATCTTCGGTATGCAAACGGCCATGGCAACGATACCATGTAGTATATTGGGTGCAGCGCCAGTAGACTTTATTCCGGATTTTCTTTTCTCTCACATAATAGAAACCCTTACTGAGCAATTGTATGCGCCCCTTCTGAGAAGTGACATATTGGATGTCATCGCAGGCATGGAGATGTGACGATTTCCGGTCGTATGCTAAAGAAGCTAAACGAAACAAACGAGAGAAATACATTAGTTTAGGTGTTATTCGAAAAGAGACAGGATCTCTAGATTTCTATTGAAAATCAATACTAGGTAAGGACATGGCAAACCAAAGCTTCAATTTCTTACGCTGCGAATTTTAAAAAGTCCGTTAGTCTAAACAATCAATGAAATATACAAATTTACAAAAAGTAAACAAGAAAATATAGCTTTAGAGTGCCCGTGACTAAAATATGTATTTTAGTTTTTATAATAAGAAAAAGAGTTTAAAATGCCTTACTTATATAGTAATATATGTCATTAAAAGTATTAATGATAGTCTAAAAAACAAGTTGGTCACTAAGGATGTGATGTGTGATATAGATATTATTCTTTGTTTTTATTTCTTATAAATTTCTATTTTTACACATTTTTGTTTATTTACTCGTATAAGTATTTATAAATACAATTATTTCAAAAAAATTAACTAAAATTATTTATAAATACTATCTAATATTTAAAACAAACAAATGAACTCAGAGAGCGTTTACGCACATAAATTAAAAAAAATGATAACAAATCTTATCTCAAAATTATATTGCCAATAAAATTATACTTTATATATATATTTATATAATTGAAATTAAAACAAATGATAAAATATATAAATATGTTTCATTGGATAAATTTCGATTTCACTGAACTTCATATTTGGTTTAAGAGCGATTTTTAGATTGCTCTAGAGAAAATAACTTACTCATCTTAACGTTTTACAATTAACTAATCAGAAATTTTCAATATAAACACTGGGCGTACAAATTTAAAACGATAACCTATCATGAACGCATTTCACTCGAAATTTATTTCGCTCGCTACATTTTATAGTAAACTTTAAAAAACTTTTGTCAGCAGTTTTTTAACGAAAAATGTCTAGTTAAAAAGTAAGAAAAATTACTCCACCAATACATATTAAAAAACAACTGCAATCCCACGACAGCCGGTTCTATGGGCCGGATTGACCCGAAAAACAATTCTACGGCCAAGGGCTGTCACCCTGGCACACAGCTTCCGCTACAACAACAGCAACAAAAAATAACTGTTGTCTCTATTCTGAATCTCTCTATTCGAGTTCCTATATCATATAAATTCTACAAACGTCACAGATATTAATGACAAGCGAAAAAATCGGATTAAAACAGAACTAAGAAGAAAATTGGCAATCGTTATAATTTGACGAAAACAAACATTGGTTTATAGAAAATTGTTATAGAAGTATGAATTCAAGCGCACCCACTCAGTATTTAGGTTAAATTATTTTAGCTCTGAACATTTAAAATTATCAAATTGTTTTCAGTAACGGTATGAAATTTTAGCGGAGTAAAAGCGTATTTTTTCACATGTCAAATAAACGTGCATATGGCCACAGGCATGGTACAATAAAGAAGGTTGATTTATGCTAACAGCTAATTTTAAATTTTTTCTCGTAGTAATTTAAATTGTCAACTTTGAAATTTCATAATGGAAAAATTCTTTGAATAATGGAAAAATTCCTTATCCAACATTCACAAAAATGTATTTTTGGCATTCTCTTTCAAGTGACGTGGACAATCTAGCGAACTATTGTTGTTGGGCTAAAGACTATACCTTGTTTATTGTACCATGGCCGCAAGGTTAAAGAAAAGTGTGTTTTTATAGAAAATTTTAATCTGAATCTGCCCGTAAATTCGTATGAATATGACACTCATAACGTTGTTAACAGAATTCTAAGAAAATATTTGTAAAAATGGTACAATACATGTATTTATACAAAAGGGGCATACAAGAATTTTGTTTTTAAAAAGTCACAAAGGAAAATATATGTGGGATAGTAGCAGCTCTCAGACCAAAGCACTTTTCATGTCACATCCGTCGATACAGTAACATCAGAGTAAGAAAGAATTTACACGAATACAAATTTTTTGCAACACCTGTCTTTAAAAATATCATTTAGAAAATATAAATTGAGCTAAGAAGACACTAAAATAATAAATAAAATAAGTTTTTTTCTTAATGAAATCTGGAAAAATATCATTGAGTGACTGTGTTTTATACACATATTTTTATTCTACATTTACATAACCTAAATTGGAACTTTTTGTAAACAGATGACGTATTGCTGCGTTTTTGCTATCCAGTTTTAAGTATAGAGACTTCGTTATGAACATCATTAAGAACTCTAATAAAATAAAAGTGGCCACCTACTTTAATTTTATAGTTTGTCGTTTAGCAAATACATAATAGATAAGTTATTGGTAAAAAATAACCTGTCATTTTTGCTTATGTTTTACAAAACAAAACGTCAGAAAAAAACATTTAAAAAAATAATTTAGGCAAACTGGACCTTATCTTGGTAGCTACAATTAATAATATTTTCTAATTACTTTTCGAGAGAGAGAGCTGTCTGGATAAGAGACAACAAAAGACAAACCGTTGGTCCAGCAGCATACATGGTGTTTCAAGAACTGAAAAAAGTTTCAGTTTATATACGCTTCGTCGGTTGTATTTTAGAGTACTGGGAAAATGTTGGATATACAGAAAGTAAAGCGCTTTGTCAGCGACCAAATGAAACATCAATCCTCTTTTAGCCGGGATATCACATTCGGTCCAGTGTTTTCGAAAATCCTTGTCTACGGAGAAAACGACAGTTACGAAAAAATTTAAATGAAATTAAAAATTCCTAATCCGTAGAAATGTGTTAACTATTTTTAAGGTATCGAGTACCCAGAATCTGCACCTCGAGTATTTCATCAATAAAACTGAATGTTAATAGGTGCTCTGTAATTTTCAGTAAGTGGAAATGAGGGTCCAAACCTTAAAAAAAGATTTTTTGTTTCTATAAATTCGCACGAATAAATGTTATATTTCTCATCAGAGGACCAAGACTGTTTACCTATACTCTTAAATTACTCTAAAACATAGAAAGGAAGGGTTATTTCAAGGAAAAAGTGGAAAGATGATGGAAGATTTTTACTGAAAAGAAATTGAATGAATTGTTTGGCTTAAAGTCAGTTATAACTGACTTTATTTTAATTAATCGTATTCAAACCAAAAAAAATACCCTAATTTTTTGGTTTTTGGTTCTGATGAAATTTTAGTAATCTTCACCAGTAATTGGTTAAAACAACAAAATGTTTGCAAAACTATCGGTTGCCACAACTCGTAGTACTTTTTCTGCGACCTATCAATTAGTTGTGTGTACATTACGATGATCACATTTATCATTTTGTGGCATATCGAGCCGAATATCTTTTACGCTAATAAACATTTGGTAATAACAACGAAAATTTTTCTTTTGCAACACAATTTTTGTAGTTCCAACAAATATTTTCTGTGTGTAGGACACCATGGAAGTGTGGAGCCAGCTTAAATAAAGTAAGTATGAAGCATTTAAGATGTTTAACAAGTACTTAAAACAGGTTTGTGATATTCTCAGCAAGGTCTATAATCTATAAGTACACTGTCATTTTAATTTAAGTGGGAATTCTGCTTTTCGGAAAACTTTTTTTCTGTTCTTGCAAGGGTTTTAATTCGATCAGATTTTGTTGATATTAAATGACTCATTATTCCTTTAGCTTTGGAAGAACGCATAGTTTCGATTCTTTCAAGGAAAGGAATCATTAGGTTTTAGGAAGGATATATCGTTTACAAAGAAATATTGTTTGAGTGTCTTTAAAAACCTTAACCAGACTTGTAAACTTTGTTCTGATAGAAGTTCTGGTAGATATTTTTAGTCTTTAACTGTGTTTTTCACTTGATATCGCTTTGAATATAAATATTTTCAAAGAATGTGTTTTTGTAAAGTTCGAAAAGCTTTACCACACTTTTTTTTTGCTTTTTTTCAAGTCGCTAAAAAATAGGTCCGACTAATTTTATGTATTTCCGGCTTAATCAACAAATATACTTATCATATCATTGCATTTCTCGAAACTATTGTACATACCCGCAGACAAAACAAGAACACATCTCTTATATGCAACATATATCCTATGAATTGTAACACAATCATTATCCTTAATCAGGTGAAACCTCTTTTACGGCAGTCTTCTCGTATACCTCCAATGTTTTGTAAGTTAAACACGAAAAAGTACAAATGAAGACTAACAAATAATTAAAGCAACAGGATGCACCTTAATGCACCCCTATAGTATTGCTTCGTGCCACGTATCTACTGTTGCTGTTGGTGCTGATGGTGTTGCTGCTGTTGTTGTTCATGTTCCACTATCGTCGCATGATGTGTTGTCGTCGGATTTATAACTTGATAGTTAATCGTGCCGTCATATTCCAAATTTTCATTCTTTATCTTAGCTACACTGTACACCTGATTTTTGGTTGAACCATATTTGTTGCGTTTAAGCTCGGCATGTACATGATCGGCTTTGTTGATGATAAACTTTGGCGGTGTTTCCTTAAGCATGGTAATGCGAGCGGGGCATTTGATTTTCTTCGTAGCCATGGAGGAGCAGCGCCAAAGGATTTTCTTCTTATTCTCGCTCATAATTAGGAAACGTACACCATTGGCCATGATAGCCGGGCGTCCTCTTAGTGATTGAGTGAAAAATACCAAAACATCCTCGGGATTGGGTACGACTTCGTTGGCCAAAACCACTGCATGCAAGTAAAAGAGAAAAAACACAAAGAAAAACGGAATTAGTGAGAATCAAAGCAAAACCAATAAAAAAAAAGCTTACAAAAGAAACAGGAGTTGGTGACAAGATTATCTTTTTTGAAATGCTTAATTATTATCCATTTATTTACATACAGTGCTATATACATTTTTCTAAAATAAAAAGGTTTAAAATTCGAAATATTTCGCTTTTGTTTAGAGGCATTTAAAAATATCACTTTAATGATTCTGCTCTGTCTCCTCAAGCGTTACGACGACTTCGTCTACATCCTGCTGGGCAGATGCTTTATCGGCTAGAAACCTTTTGGTTGATTTCGCAGCTACCGATTTGACATGGCAGTGCTTGTGTATTTGACGAAAATCCATTATATCGTATTTGTTCATACATATTAAGACCGGACAACGAACACGACGATAATACCAATGACAGCGCCAGAAAAAATTCGTACGATTCTCGTTGTTGCGAAAGTACTTGAGGCCATCTAGCCACAACAATTGGCCGCCGCGTTTTGATATAGAAAATTGAATTTTCGGATGTTTGCCTTTATACTGGCCATGTGGGGTTGTTGGGCTGGTGGTGGTGACATTGCCAACGCCGTCCTCGGCCGGATACAGACCTTGAAAAAAAGGTTTAAATAGAAAGATTGTGATTAGTGAAAAATATGTTGTGTCTAATCCTCTTAAAGAGAGTCTTTAGCTTAAGACCTATTTCATTAAAAGAAAAAAAGATTTTATATTTTTGTGTTTGTATTTGGTTTTATACTAAAAATCACATAAAAAATGTATTGTACAACAATGTTTAAGTAGTGAAATGACTTAATGTTATTCTATATATACATTTATTAATATTTTGTTGTTATTTATTTCAGTTCCATGTATGTCTTTTATTTGATTTTAGACAATTATTTTAGAATTATATACTCGTAATTATGAATCATCAAATAATCAAGAACAAAAAAGCCTCGATTACTGCCATGAACAGTTCAAAGGAGTGTTCTATTGATACTCGCTTATGAAGTGACTAAGTTGCCGCTAAGGCGATAACTTTAAAACTACGAGAATTAGTTTTATTTTTTGAAAATTTGTTGAAAAAAAGCTCGGTTATTATTGAATAACTATCTTCCCCCAAAAATTTGATTTATTTAAAACAAACGGGTTTCAATGCAAATGGCCTATAGTTTAAAAAAATCATTTTTTATGAACAATGGTGTAAAGTTATCACGTTATCCCTAAGACAATTAACAATAGAACACGACCAATTTTAAAAAAAAAATTAATTTTTCAGGAATTATTTTTTAAATTAATAAATAACAATTTCAATCAAATCATCGTATTAGCAGTATAAATGGTTGCGAGCTTGACAACCACAGAAACAACCATGTCTCTAACAAGGTAAGAGCCAAGTTTGTGGTTTAAGAGACCAAAATATTTCGCAAATAGTGACTCTTTTGATCGAGTGAATTTTAAAGTTAAATAGCAAAAATGGTATTTACATGTTAATCATTTCAAATTACAAACACTTAAAGTAAATGAAAATAAATTCATACAGCTGACGAAACGAAATTTTATAGTTAATTTGTGTAGCTGTGTCAGGACTTTGCCTAGATAGAAGTTAGAATCAGACTGTGCAAATATTTGCCTATATACAGGAGCAAAGATACGTATCCATTGAGTTTTTGCCTACGAGCCTTAGTTATCGAGACTAGGTTAAAAACACCACTATTGTGAAAAGATTAAATATAATATGCACATCAACCAACAATGAAAAACTGTACAATAAAAACAGGTATTATGTTTCATATTAATGAATTGGTATGGAGGGGATAAGTGAATATTTAAACAACTCAAATAGTTTAAAAACGTTTTACATTTTTTTGAAGCAAGAATAATTCGATTTAATATATTTTATAGGTTTTTTCATTACAAATAATGGTGGTGCTTTAGGTTAAGCCTCTATATTTAGGACTGGATAGGAAAACCACAATAGTTTACAACAAAAAACATATAGGGCCTATTTTGAAAATGTGTATAAAAAAATTAGATTAAATTTAAAAAAAAAAGATTTAAAAAAAAGTTTAAAAAAAAATTATCGTAGCCTTATAAGTCTTATACTCGATAGTTATCCAGGCTAAGTACTAAAATGGCTACAAAAATTTTATTTTACTACTTTTTTAATTTGTTTTGAAGACTAGTACGAGTACTTTTGGTATTTCCCTTTAGAGCCGAACAGAATTGACACATTTTGTTAACAAAGGACTTAACTATTGTTTTTTTTTTGATTTGCTATCCAGTCTTATTAAGCAAGACTTAACCTAAAACACCACCAATAGTTCTTTTATCTGATTTTGACGAAACCATCTCATGCATATGAGCTTGACATCTCCAAAAGCAACTCTTGTTGTTTACGATGTAAATGGTGATCCATCTACAGGTATTTTTTCAGAACAGAAAAATTATAAAAATTCAAATCAAGTGTGGAATCTTTATAAGTATTTGAAAGTACATTTTATGGCATTTATTTTTGAAAATAATTACCTTCAAATGTTGGCAATTGTATTATGGAAATGAGCGTTCGGTGAGAAACGGGAAGATCCGCTGTTTTCGACCAAAATTTAGTTCAGTGATGAGGCCTATTTCTGTCTCAACGGCAAAGTCAATAAACAAAATTGCCGTATTTGGGCTGAAGAGCAACAAGAAGAGGTTCAAGGGGTGCCATTATACCCAGAGAAAACCACGGTTTGGTGCGGTTGGTGGAATCATCGGTGCATATTTTTTCAAAATGATGAAAAATAACCGAGAATAATGCTCGCTATCGAGGCATGATTTCGATCTTTATGCCACCTGAAATTGAAGCCCGTAACCTTGACGATACTTTCAACAGGACGGTGCCACTTGCCATACAGCTGCTCAAACAATGGATCTATTGAGAGGTCATTTCGAAAAGCAGCTAATTTCACGTTTTGAACAGGTGAGTTGACGAGTGATATGACACCTTTAGACATTTTTATGGGGTTACGTAAAGTCCAAAGTCTATGCTGACAAACCAGCTACGATTCAGGATTTCACACTTGTTTTGAATTTTTATATTTTTTTTGTTCTGAAAAAATACCTGTAGATGGATCACCAGCTACATCTTTCGTACATTTTTCGCACATTATTCGAAACATGTAATGTGCTGATTGACTTAAAATCCAGAAACCAGCTTAAGTGTTTAATTTAAACGAAAAAAACGATTGTTTTTTTGCTTTTAAATCAATTGGAATTCGATTTAAATTAATTTTTTGGCATTTAATTGAAGGAAAATATAGGCACTTCTAAACTGAAAAAAATAAGCTTTAACTATTGCAGACTATTTTTGTCTTCACAGAACTTCATTATCCGCATGTAACTTGAAACAAAATGTGGTAAAACACATTTCTCTATGTTTCTTAAACATTTCGTTAAAATAGCTTTTAGTAAAAAATCGCTTTATAGGAGTCCCGCCCAAACAATGCCAAAACGTAATTCTTTATAGGGATGAAATCCAGCAGCTATATCTTAATTTGATACACAGTCGTTGTGTTTAAGGAACTATGGGCTAGAAGGAATTTTTTACTGCAAAAGTGGGGGCGTAAAGCTAAAAAGTTAAAAATCGATGTCTATAGTTCTAATCAAGTGATAGATTGAATTTGTGGTTGGTTTTAAAAGCTAAAAAGTGATATGCGTAGGATATTTGAAGTGACTAAATTTTTGGAAAACGACCGGTCTAGGCCAGATAAAATAATCCATACAAAGCTAAAAATTGACTTTAGTGCTCATAACGTAATTACATTTGAAATAAGGCGAACCAAAAGACCTTTTTTGTAATTTGAAAGCCGAAAACGCGCTTGTTCAACATAAAGGTATTAATATACTCGTATGCAGATAAATAGATGTTCATCTATTTATTATTTTATTATTATTTTTTGACGTACTGGAAGAGATAAGTTGACAAATTTTAACAGTGGATAGGACAGTTTTTGAGTAAATAACCTATTGTTGAAGAAGTGTGTGATATGAACTAAATAAAGGTACCTAAAAATACGGATTTTTAGACAAGGTTCTTTCGATTTATTGCAAACTTTTGCTAATTTAAATTAGATCACTGTACATGTATACCCTTACCCTACTAAATTGTAGCGACAAAAAAAAATTATTTTACTGAATGTTTGGAGCAAATACACAGATTTTAAGCTTTTTGAGCGCTGGCAGTTTTTAAATTAAGCAGAGGGTAGTATTCTTGCAAAACTGTATATATGATTGGAACTGGGCTGGAGACAAAACCTTTTGGTGTCTAGGGACGTAGTGTTTTGTACCTCCTGAAAATGGTCCACATAGCCTCTAAATAATTTTCTGCAGCAATGCCCCGCTGAATTTTTAAACGTCTATATGTGAGACGTCTTTGTAATAAATTTACTTATTTAGTTTTCTCCTTTCGAAAATATTCTACTTATCGCTAGGGGTAAAGGTGTTCTAAGATTTTGAGGTCGGAGTAAAATTCAAGTTTTAATAAAATATATTTTACAGATACGCAAAAAAGTATGATCTCCTCTCCTAGACGGGAGCTTTTATAAATTTGAAAAGAAAATGGTCCACATAGCCTCTAAATAATTTTCTGCAGCAATGCCCCGCTGGATTTTTAGACGTCTATATGTGAGACGTCTTTGTAATAAATTTACCTATTTAGTTTTCTCCTTTCGAAAATATTCTACTTATCGCTAGGGGTAAAGGTGTCCTAAGATTTTGAGGTCGGAGTAAAATTCAAGTTTTAATATTTTATACTTTACAGATACGCAAAAAAGTATGATCTCCTCACCTAGGCGGGAGCTTTTATAAATTGAAAAAGAGTTTAATTTTAATGTAGATACATTGAGGGCTAATGCTCCTTGCTCTAAAGGTGCCGAAAAAGTTAAATAAATAAATAAATGTTCTTAAGAAAATATCTGTTTCTAGAAATTCAAAACGCCAAAAGTCATATTAATGACTAACTCCAGAACTTTGTAACTGTGAATTTCGTCTCAAATCAACGATACAGGAAGCGGTCGAAAGAATAAACGGTTTCAGTGAATCTTTTCCAAATCTTTAACATCTATAATGGAACCATTTAGTCTAATTAATTTATTCATATTCTGGAATCTAAACGAGACAAATTCGTGGGTTCGATACGAGTATACTGTCACTTTAAGTTTCACCCGTCCTAATATATATCAAAGTATTTACACACATGATTTCATAGAAAATCGCACACAAAACGAAAAATATGCCATTTAAATTATTAAAATAAACCATAAAAATATGAATGTAACATTAAATACAACTCCTGAAAGATTGAACGAAGTCAACGCATGTTCATAGAGCTTAAGCAATTTTTGAAACAAAATTTTTTAGTAGAAAGCATCTGGCGTCTTTTTGTTTTGCTAAATATTTTAACAAAAGCTGCTAATCTAATTTGTTAAAATAACAAAAATATAATAAATAGTTAAATTAGTTTAATATATATATAAATATATATACATGTGTATAACGAGTTTGTCTTGTATTGTTCTGTTACTGAGCTAAGCTTACTTGCTGTAGCTTTCCCCTTAGCACTCACTCGCATTCACTTAGGATGGCTTTTTGTGTAGTTCAATTTTTAAATGCCACCAATGCTGCCTCTCCCATCATATTGTGCTCTTTGGCCAAAAATGGTTTAATTTCAATATCATTGCTGGAGACGTGTCGGTGCTGATGGCAAAGGCGCAAATTTAATGTAATTTCATCGTATATAGCAATGGCCGGACACTTTTCCTTGTAGTAATTGCTACATTTCCAATATTGACGGGAGCCGTGTTTCTTATTGCGAAAAAAGCGAAAGCCATTGATCACCAATAGTTTGCCGCCATTCTTCTTGGAATCAATAAAATCGATGCGGAACCCTGGAAGACACAATAACACGGGAGACAGCACAGAAATGTATTAATAAAAAGCAATGGCAAAATTCAATTAAACAAAAGAAGTTCAACTTAAAAAAAATCATAAAATATAATCGGGTAAAAATAATATTTAGTTTGCGTGTAATTTTTTAAGTATTTTATTTAAAATCGAGTTAAATTATTATAGTTGCAATTAAAATCTAATTTCTTTGTGGTTTTTCTCTTCTAATCATCCATGGCCAAGGGATGGTTGTGAACACCTTTGATAATACACTTCGAGGGTACATCCAAGGATGTTATGGCTCTAGCCTTACAATTACTATGCCATTTGGAGCATTTCCAATAGATATTCGAGCCATATATGTTGTTTTTAATAAAACGATGGCCCTCAAAGAATAGCAGCTTATTGCCTCGCGCCGTATCGGAATATTTGATATTGCCCCAATCGTCTAAGGTACGAGCATTCAGGAATACCGGCTTGCGTTTGGATAAGCCCGTTTTCACGGATGTCGGAACATTGTTGCGATTAACGTAGGAATTATGCAAGAATGTCTCATTATCGGCGCTAACTTCTAGCTTGACATTGGCCACACTATACTGGAAGGTGCGTATGCTGTCTGCAATGGGAATAAAAAAAAAACGGAGGAAAATGTTAATTAAATTAATATAAGGCAGTTATAAAATGATTACAAAAAAATATTGAGAAACGGCATAAATGCTTTTTTTTCTTTAAAAAAAATAGATAATTTAATAAAATGTAAATTTATTTGATTTTAATTAATATTTACAGTAGGATATCTTAAAACTATAATGTATTGATTATAATTGACACTTTTTTAGTTTCAAAACATTTTGTAAAAACTAGAAAAGCATTGACCCTATGTTATTCTCTATTCACTTTTGTTCTAAAACTGATTTTAGTTATAACATTCCAAATAGGCATTTAAAATGGAAAAATAATTCGTATTTATAAATGAGAAGTATCGTACTTGTTTAAAACACCGAAGGGTGTTTAGGGTCTAGACTCCTGCAATGATACAATTTATTTTTTTTCTAAGAAAAGTAAATGCATTGTATGCAGACATCCCTTATGTGTTACTTACATAACTGCTAAACTTATCAATTATATTATATTATTTATAAAAAAAAACTTTTAGTCCGACTATTTAAAACTAATTTTGACACTAGAAAGTCTACGATTACAAGAAAAAATAAAAAGAACGATGAACCTTAAAGAAGACACAGATAACAACAGTGTCAGCTACAGTTTCGCAATAAGTTAACCCATCGGTGATATTATTTTAAGTTTTTGTTAATTTTGTCCTTATGTGTTTAAACGAATGTATCTAACTTACTTTTATGGTGTTTGTATTTAATAAAATTGTAATAATCTGTGATATTTTATTTAAATAGACGATTCCCCTAAAGATGTCGACAAACAATTGACGAAATGTAAGAGAAGTTTTTCAATTACAACCAGTAACATAGGTCTCATTAGCATAATTTAAAAAACAAATCTGAAGTACATAAAACTTTTAATAAATATTTCAAGGTTTAAGATTAAAATTTTCATTATAAAAAATGTTCTTTTAACATATTGTAATTTTATATAAAATGGGGTCTAAAATGTTAGCTCTCCTTTAGATAATTTAAGGAACCAATTTTACATTTCAAAACATCTCATTTCGAAAAGGTAAGACACATGCATTTTACATTTTTAATATTAATTTGTTAATTTTACTTATTAATAATAGATCAATTTTGTTAATTAAATTATGTTATTGTTTCTTTGTTCAATATTTCAATTAACTTTGTAGGTCCGCATTACGGATACCTATAAAAATCCTGATAAAGATAAACTGGATTAACGCCGTTAATCTATACAGCTTAAAAGTCATTTCTTCAAAAAAAGTTAATTTCTTTTGTGTTGTTTGTTAAAATAGTGAAACTCTACAAAACATATTCTAATTTCGTTTGTCAAAGTGTTGTTGCTGCATTAAATCCTGTCTGCGGTATAGGGAGTTACACCGTCAAATAGATGTTAAATTTACCGCTTACATTCAAAACGTAATTTCTATCGACGTCGCAATTGTTTACGTTTAGACTTTTGATTAATTATTTTTTTTTAAAACACCGAAAATGCCTAAAGTTAGTCAAAATATTGAGTAAATATAAAAGAAAAATAAACAGATTAAAATAATTTCTAATAATTTAAATTAGTTTTTGATCGTCAAGATGTCATTATTTTAAAGCATTTATCAAGCTTACAGCAAACTTCGGAAAAAAATTGTATGTACTCGTACTTCCATATTTTGCCTGAAATGACAATGTGGCCTCTTGTGCGTTTACTTTGGAGCCGTAGGCTTGTCGACTGATCACAACATAATTTTATGGACAAATAAAAGGAATTTTAATAGATAACATTACTCTTTCGAATTGTACTAATACAGGAACATTTTTTTTATATTAGTATTAATTAATGAAATTTGGAAATATTGAATTTTAAAGCTCGAGCTAAAACATGCAATAATATTAATAAGGTCGTATACTGCGAACAAAAAAAATCAAAATATATAAAAGATCTAATGTTAAATATATTAACACTCAGTTCTGAAACATATATATAGAAAATAACACTCATACAAATACATTTTAAACAAACGGCCCACATATTGTCGCTTATTTAATTTTTTTCTTTTAAAGCGTCATAGCCTTTTTGGACTGCTTAACGAGACAAATATTTCAATTAACGTGGCATTCACCTTTACAAGAACATTTCAATTGGGGACAGTGATACGAAAATAAAATATATATTTTACACCGAAGCTTTAGAAGTTTTAATATTATTTTTCTTCGAATATAAAAGCATTGATTCGACGCCGTTGGCTTTAGCCTTGCCACTCTTGCGCACCAGAAATTTTCGTGTGTGATTATGCTCAAAGGAGCGCTGAACAATTATTTCGCAGCCATTCTCATCACGCGTTGTAACAATCCGAGCTCTACAAATAGTAATGTCCTGAAAACGAGAAAAGTTATTTAGATTTAAAATGGCAATAAATAAAAATCTTGGCAAATTTCCAATATGAAAATATTTGATATTGTTTATCAACGACTTGTTTTGCAAAAACAAACTGAGCGCGATGACTTTCATTTGCACAGATAACTTTAAGCATTTACCAAAAAAATATAAAAGCGGATTTTTTTTGCTTGTCAAATAGAACATCAGTGCCCCCAAATCAACCTTTCGCTAGCGAACGTATATATGTTCCTATTCTAGTCCCTAGACAGTTTAAAAAAGTTCTCATAACAGCTCCATATTTTTTTAAACTAGTGTTCAGCCTGCGGAGGTAAAATTTAAAAAAATTAGATATTTGACCTGTACAAATAACTGAACAGAACGCACTTCAAGCCGACAATTTTACAAATAAAAACATTAAAAAATACAAATCTTCGAAAAGATCTTCTTATTATTAAAAGTATTTTCTCGTACCATCTAAAATGCTAAAGTATGTAAATATATTTTTTTAAATGAAACCTATTTTTTCATAAACAGAATTTGTTTTAAGCCGATTGAGATTGAAAACACAAGATGATATAACGTAAACTAATAGAAGATGGAAGAATATCAAATAATATTGTAGTTAATTTTTAAGTTTAACTGTGTTGCCCATGCGCTATTTTTAAATTTGATGATTTTAATGCACTCATTTCGTTTCGCTGCGTAAATAAAGAAATTATTTAAAAAAATTAGTCGGTTGGATTGATTTGCATAAACCCTTCGCATTAAAAACAATTCAGTTTTATTTATAATAAATTAAAAATTGAAAAAAATACGCTAGCGAAAGCCACGTTCGCTGGATAGTAAACACAGTAAAATTCTTAAATGGAAATCACCAAGACAACTGTTCTACTAAAAAAAATAGTTCAAGAATAAATGTGTACTCACCTTTCTCGAACAAATCCAATAAGTCCTGGTGCTCGAACGTCTGTTTCGTACATACTTTTCATTATTGTACAACAACACAGTACAACCTCTTTGGCCGGTCGATAAAACTGCACGTTCTGCAACAACAAAATTTTAACCCATATTAATTTAACAAAAAAAAAATAATAAACTCTACTATACATAATATCCAAACATAAAATATTCAATCAGATTTGTATTTGTTTCTCATAGAGTTTATTTCGAGAAAATTCTGCAAGACGGTTAAAAAATATTTAATTCTCAATTCTTAAATTAATTTGTAATCCTTACAAGAATCCAAACAACAGGAATCGATCTACGTTTCCGTTTCTCAAAGCCACCAACAGTAAATGGTCATGAAGACCCGATTCTTTATAACTTCTGTAATTAAACCCCTTTTAAAACAGCAGTCACCACAGGAGCATTACAATTTAGTCTGCTCTGGAATACGATAAGTATAGAACAAATTTTATTAAAAAAGGCATATTTCACAATTAATAAACTCTACATATACATAATATCCAAACATAAAATATTCAATCAGATTTGTTTCTCATAGAGTTTATTTTGAGAACATTCTGCAAGAAGGTTAAAAAATATTTAATTCTAAATTCTTAAATTAATATGTAATCCTTACAAGAATCCAAACAACAGGAATCGATCTACGTTTCCGTTTCTCAAAGCCACCAACAGTAAATGGTCATGAAGACCCGATTCTTTATAACTTCTGTAAGTAAACCCCTTTAAAACAGCAGTCACCACAGGAGCATTACAATTTAGTCTGCTCTGGAATACGATAAGTATAGAACAATTTTTATTAAAAAAAGGCATATTTCACAATTATGAGTTTTCTTACGAAAATGGCATTTTTATTGACTTAAGAGAAGACGATAACTTTTAATTCAAATAGAATTTTGTCCCACTTATTTAGGAAAACCTGCAGACATTTTGGTAATCCCTTCTTTTCGGACCTAAAGTGAATAACAAGTTTGACTTGTGTGTTTTGACTTTAAAAATTAATTAAATTTGTTTTCATTACAAAACCTAAGAAGAAATCTGTACGAGTATTCTCTGAAGCATCTTTAAAATTTTTAAAACCGCTGCAACTTCAAATGATCTGCCTATCGTACGTGAATGATAAAACAAATGTTTGGCTTCTAGTGTAGTTGTTTACATCCACCCCCGGTCTAAAGCTGGATTATGTTGCTTTAATTATATCATGGTGGAGAAAATCACCCCTATCATGAATAAAATTCGTCCAGGGAATTGGTTCCTTCTCCATACCAAAATCGTGATTAATAGACAATCTGCAAAGTTTTGCGAAAAATAAAGACATGCAGCATTCTCTTAAAAAACAAACTAATTATGCCGGGGTTGTTAAAAAAATAAATGGAAGTATTTTCAAGTAAAGCTGATGTTTGGGCTTTCTACCAATGTTGGCCAAATGAGTGGAAACAGTTCCATTTTTACAACTTTTCCACTAATGCCAAATTTGCAGCAAATACTCTCACTCACCTTCATCGATCATAATTTTGTATATCACACAGCATTCATTATTGTATAACAACACAGTACGACCAAATTCGACCAACATTCTGTAACAAAAACTGTAAGTATTCAGCGCAAATTATTTTAAAGTACAAAATATTGAATTGTAGAAAAAAAAGCATTTTTGCAAAATATTCCATTGAACAGATAAAATTGTAATGGTTATCGGTTTATTTTAATTCTAAAAAAATGAAAACATGCATTAATTCTAGTGTGTTTATAGCATCGATTTCCTCGCACGATTCTTTTCCATGATAATCTCACTAAAGCCTGACTAGAGCCTCGGCCATAGCAACAGCAGTCGATTTTCGTTTTTTCCTAGCCACCAGCTGGGAATGGTTATGAGGACATGATTCCAACACAATTTGTGTAGTCCCATTTATAACATCCGTCACCACGCGAGCATTACACTTTAGACTGCCCTGAATATTGGAAAGAAACAAAAAAGTTTTAATGAATTTAGATTTCAACATTTTTTTTTGAAATGGCTTTAAATTTAACATACTTAATTTATAATATCCGGTTAAGAAGAATATAAATATAATCGATAGAATATTTGATTCTGAAAACTAAACAAAAAAGTTCGAATAAAACCCCCGCTAAGGCTATAATTTCTAATAGTTTTCAAAAACCATTCAAGTTCTTTGGGGTGGGTTAAAAATTAGTTTGTTTTAAAAAAATTTATTTGTCCAAAAACAGTATTCAACAAAATTGCAGACGAATTTGTTTAAATCTACTTAATTCCACTGAAGCCCGTTCAAAGTTTTTTACCGAAAAACTTTTTTTTATACTTATATGAATTAAAACTTTAAAAAACAACATACGATTTATGTCGCAAACAAAAACAAGCAAATAAAAAACTTTTGTTATTTCTATAACAATAAGAAATTATTGTGTTTTAAAAGATTTTTTGCTTGTTAAATAAAACACGCCCATTTTGTCTATACTTTATGGGTTTCTGCTACCCGAGTTCGTCAGTATACCGCGTTAATTGACTAGCTATCAGAGTGTGTAAAGTTAAGTCAATTTGTATCAAAAAATGTAAATTTTGTTTCTATAAGGTATTTTTTTAGAACAAAAAAATATAAAAATTCAAATCAAGTGTAATTTGATTTTATTTTTTTAAAAAATAATTTCCTTCAAATGTTGGCAACTGTATTATGGAAATGAGTTCGGTGAGAAACGGGAAGATCCGCTATTTTCGAACAAAATTTTGTTCAGTGAGGAGGTCCAATTCTGGCTCAACGGCAAAGTCAATAAACAAAATTGTCACATTTGAGATGAAGAGCAACAAGATGAGGTTCAAGAGGCGCCATTATACCCAGAAAAAACCAAGGTTTGGTGCGGTTTATAAGCTGGTGGAATGATCGGTGCATATTTTCTCAAAAATGATGATGGCTGGAACGTAACAGTGAATAGTGCTCGCTTTGCGGTCAACATTTAAAGGAAATATATTCAAACAAAAATCCCATAATATGTCCTTTTAAATTACCAATAAAGATTCCACACTTGATTTGAATTTTTATATTTTTTTGTTCTCTAGATAGATCACCCTATATTTGGCAACACCACCAAAGGTTGTAGTTTGTTTGTTGCTTAAAATAATGGCCAATGGTCCTCACAAACAAACCAAATCGACAACAAAATAATAAGGTTTCGTTATAATTTAAAAAAAAAATCTTTTTTTTGATACATTTTCCTTAAATTTGGAGCAAAAAAAAAACAAATATTACATCCAAGCTTGATGAAACTTGACAGAGTCTAGAACGATCGTTCAATTTGAATTGGTTCGGGGCCCAAAAACGTTTCATTAAACAAATGGGTATCAGTATCAACTTTATCTACTATCGATAATTTAAAACTCAAGGGAGCGCAGAGAAAGCTCAAATTACCGAGAGTTCTAAAACAACCAAGACTTGGGGGGGGGGGCATTTTTAATAAACATGAGTTTTATTAAATTTTGTTTCCGCACCATTTTTACAAAAAAATCTGTTATATTCGTTTGAGTAATCGACTTGGGTCTATCATGTGAGATACAAAGTAATTGTCACTTGAGGCCTTTCTGTGGGAATAGGAGCGTAATGTAGTAAGAGATGTTCTTGCTTAACTCAATGTGACTGGAATTGTCGGTGGTTCTTCTACGTTTTCCTCTTCATTTTCTTCATTAATGTAAACACCTTTAACTTTTTAGGCAATACATATTTTTTTTCGTCATACATTTATTTATAACTGCGAAACTGTTGCTTATGTAGCGAAACGTTGTACGAACATTAAAGGAATTGTAATTTTTAATTTTTTTAAATTTGTTTCAGCTTATTCGGACTAGTGGTTCGCGAGTTATGACAAGCAAAAGAGCCTACAACGTGACAAATTCCCATATGTATTCCCATTCCCATATACCATTATTAAATTATTATTTGATGTACCTTGACCAAACGAATGATGCAGAAGTTCTTCTTTTTGGGGCTACTTTCACAAACATTTATAAGAATTGAGACCCGAAATCATTTGTTGTTAGGAATCACAGACATTTTCGACACAAACCCAATTATGATTTTTTTGCAATTTAGAAAATTTTGGCTGAAAATCCGGGCAATACTAAAAAAAGAAGAAAATTGTTCAAGAATTCAAAGTAACATTGGGTTTTTTTGTGCTCGGATAATAAACGATCAATTGGTGACTAAGGCAATAATTTTTAAACTTGAAAAAATCCAAAAAAAATTCTGTGTATACAAGAACTGAACAACTCTAAGTATCATAAACCGTTTGATATAAAATCTTGGAATTTATAGAAACAAAGCTATTCATGAAATACTATAAGCGTGTAATAAGCGAGCTAAAGAGAATTCTTAAGTAATTTTTTCCCTAAAAACTTGAAATTTATGAGGCAAATTGTGAATAGTTTTCTGTTTTCTCAAAACTGATATAGGATTTACAACTCATGGCGCCCAAAAAGGTACCCCACCATTCAAAAAAGGGACATATAGAACCACACATTGTATCAAATTTCATCACGACTCCAAACATTGTCTAATTTATATTTTAGATTTATAGATACGTAGGGCTGTTCTAGTCAAATCAAACGATCATTTGTAAATATTCACATGTTTGTAGTCAAATTAAAGATTAATTTTGAAGATTTACTTGAGTTCGGGGCTCACTCGGATGATGCCTATGGGTCTAAGAGATTTTTTGAAATGATGTACAGCCATTGAAAATGTTTGCTGCTCTATGTTGCCTTACTATTCGACTTTTTTTTAACGATTTTACGGGCGGAGAGGGTATTATGATTAACATCATATCAATCATCTGTGGATAGATTGTACCACTTATAAACAAGCTTGTCAAATGCTCTAGTAAAATTTAAGGATCCCTGGATCACTTATGGCCTATTTCTTAGTTTCGAATGAAACGAAAAAATACTGATTTGAGTTTCACTAACTCCATTTCGACGCCGGCGTCAAACAGTATGTTCCGCTCAGTGAATATGAGAATTACATTATGCACGTCTCAATGTATTCTTTCTTTAGGGAATATTCCCAAATTATATTCAGCGTCATCATTTAAGCAACACTTTCTCTAGCAAAATTCAAAATCAAAAAATGTAAAGAAGTCTAAGGATAGTTGCCACTCACCTTTTTTGCACAAATCCAGTATGTTTTCACGCCACTTTTACGATTCTTAACAAAGTTATAGCCCTTGTAAGCCAACAACTTACAGTTACGCTGGCCCACAATGAATTGTAGTTCGCCGTTTTCAGCTTTTATATCTAGAAAACAGAAAAACAAAACCAACTATTAATGAAAACGAACGAAAACACACAAATGTTTAAGACAAACACAAAAGCCCACTTTACGTCATAACTTTCTTTCAACGTTTTAGCCAAAATGAAAATCGACTTTCTAACAATATTTTCAATTTTTATTATAACTTTGTCAGTTAACAATTCTTTTTTTATTAAAAATTAAAAAAAAATTAAATACCATTTTTCAGTAACTTTTACTTAAACACAATAACTAGAAATGGTTAAAGGGAGGTGATAAAAATATGGGTGTAATTGGTAAAAATTATGGCAAAAACCTGTTGGATACACAATGACCCTTGTCGCACAGGGATGATTAGAATGGCGGATGATTGTGTTTGCCACATTTCAGGACCACGTCGTGTCGATAGTCTTCATCGATGGTGACGGCGCGAGCCTTACACTTATGAATGCCGGCACGGGCACAGGACCAATAGGTTTTATTACCCGATGCCTTGTTGCGGGTAAAGGTGTAATCACCTACTTTAAGTTTACGACTGCCACGAAAACCCGTAATATACGTGATGAAATAATTATCGCCTGGATGAAGGGAGAGAAAAAAGGGAGAGAAATACAATAAAAATATGGTTAATAAAATATAAACGGATGTATAAAATAATGTACTACAATAAAATTTTAAAAACTTAAAAAGAAAATTTAAGATGATATAAAGAGTGATTTATTTCACCTCACTTTATCCATTTTCATATTAAATTTTTGCTTAAAATATATAAAAGTAAGCATAAATTATTTAATCATTTATTTTGTGTGTTTAAATATATATTTAAGTAAATAGCATAGCAATAGTTATACATTTTGTATGACTTAAAATACTTTACAAATTACAAATTGTATGAAAAAAAAGTTGCGCTGTTTTTCTTTTATTTCTAAGATTATAATTTAGTAAAACAAGTTAAAATATGCCTATACGCATACACAATATTTATAACATTTATCAAAACGTATACTTCTCCGCTTGTTGGGTGACATTTAAACCTGCAGTTGTTGCAATTTTTTATTGGCAAAGTTATCCTCCTTTTTCTCTTTAGCGCTACGTTCGGCTTTCAGATTCTTAAGTGAGCCATATTTGCGAGCCTGTGTAATGACTTCATGGTTATGTTCACTGTTGAGAACGGTCAGCGTTTGTCCCTTGGTCTTGATGCGAGCCTTACAGCGTAAAACTGCAAATTGGCTACAACGCCAATAGGTGACATCCTCACGTATGACATGACGATTAAAAGTATGCTGTTTCAATAGCAATTGTTTTGTGCCATATTTACTGACCACGAAGACGGGGCCATTGTTGCTGCTGCGCAATGTAGAGGTGGAAATGCGTTGCACCGAGGAAGACTGTGCCGCCGGTGATTCCATGTCAGGTGGCATCGCTGGATTGCCGGCTTCCAGAATTACTTGATCGAAATAATGCGCTTGATCTAGAAGTATATTTGTTGGCAAAAATTGTTGTAAAGAAAGAAAAAGTTGCATTAATATAGACCCAATCTCTTATAGAGTAGGAATATTATTTAAAATTAAATAAAACGCCATTCTAACGCATAATAGTTTTGTATCCTATTTCAATTTATTTTCTTTTATTTATTTCTGTAAGCATTCATCTTTATGCATTTTACATTTAATCAGTTGGCCACCTTTCAATTCGCTCAGTATCAAATATGCCGGACAGTTTACGGCCAAACAATACCAATAACTACGATATGGTGTGGCTCGTAGCTTTTGATATTTGATGTGATTATGTAGAATATATTCCATTTTTCCCATTTTAAGTATTTCGATTTCTGAAAAGAGTTTTTGCAAACCGAAAAGAAAAAAGAATGAAGGAAATAAATAATTGCTCGAAATAAAAAATTGTACAGGATTCGAGAAAATTATGTATTTACTGGAAAAGAAAATACATGTGTAAAGTTATTAATGAACTGATGAATGGGATTATAAAATATTTCAGTGTTATATTCCTTATTTTAAGTGGCTCCAACAGATCACATTTGCTTTTTGGATTATTTTTTCCCAAAATAATTTACAAAAGCTTAATTCGTTTTTCCTTGAGAGCTTATGTTACATAAAGGGGGTAAATTCCGAAGTGAGCTATTCAACATTTGTGTTTAGGTGTTTTAATTACCCAAAATGTTGTACGATAGATATGGCGTTTGATTGTTTTGAGAACAAAAACTATAATAAAAATATTTGTGTCATATTAGTCCAAATAAGCCAAAATTAAATATACGAAAAAACCTTTATTTCATATAACCCGAATGTGGAATAGTGCGCTGTGGCATAGACCGCTACATATACGATTCCTATACGACATATTCAAAAAGGTATTTAATTTAAATGATTCTTTACTAATATTATTTTTTAAAAATACAACAATGAAGGATTTCGAACTTGACTAAAACAAGATTTGCAATGTTTTGCTGTTGCTAAATCGTATTTTATTTTATCGTAGTAGATAGAGCTTTTCTTTGACATTTCTGTAACGGAGATTATGCATGCAATTGAGTAAAATAGTAAAATCTAAATAAAGTTAAAGTTAAAGAAGCTAAAGTATCTTATGATTTCCTGTTTATTAATATTCGAAACTAGATTTGGTGGCAAGCCTTTCTATTGTCGCCTTTTATAAGATGGGCGGGCAGAGTGTCGTCGGTGAACTTCGGCGGATGATTGTGGGCATTTTTACCCAACTTCAAACCACCCTCCAGTTTGGTGATGCAGCGCGCTGTACATTTATTTTCCGAAACACGCTTGCCATTGCCACTCGAACATATCCAATTGATGGTCGAGCGAAAGCTGGCCTCTTTCTTATACATATAACCGCGAAATATAAGATTCAAACCTTGTTTCTGATTGCGCATATAATGATAATGCTCGTCCAACCACACACCGACCGGCAGCGGCAGGCTGTACAGCTTTGTTTTCGCCAGATAAGAGGGAGATCCTGTAAATAGGGAAAAGTGCGCACATATAAAAAAGAATTAGTCAAACGTTCACACACGAAACGATTGGAAATCGCAATGGATACAAGTCGTTAACAGAAGAAATACAAGAAAGTAGTTTTTATTTGTATTGATATTTTATTTGAAGCCTAAGACACATATGGTGAGTATGTCTACATAGAAAGACTTTTCATATTCGTTATAGCCATATCCATCTGAAATGCATTAATCTTGTCATCTTTTGAGGATGTTCTGCTGAATGTATTAACAAAGACCGCCATATCTCTTCATGATGACATCGTCTTGTGGATGGCGAACAATGTCTCAATATTATTTCCCATCTGCAACTTGTTAGGATTTTCCTAAGACTAACACCAAAGGACAAATTGTTTAAGTGGTGTACTTTAGTAAGCCTCAATAACTAAGACTAAGTAGGTTAATAACTATTTAGATTTTAATAAAACCTTTTAAATTTAAGTTCAAAAATACGAGTATTTATATCAAATAAATTTTATCTTAGATTTAACGAATTGTCATTAGACGAGAGGGAAATGTTATGGGTTTTTGTAATTGCTAAAAATTGTAAGTTAATATTCAAAGGTATAACAAATCCTTTTACAAAAGCATAACCAAATTTGAAAGTATACAAATCATCAGTTTTAAGTCAACATGGAAAAGTATATTAAATAGAATCTTGAATATAATGTTTTTGTAATCGACATGAATTCGTTTGTCAAGACATTCTAAATTATATTGAAAACCGTTTTCAACTTGAATTTTGAATGTTTCATTCGTATTATAATAATTTAAATGGACGATAATGTAATTCCGATGTTTGGACGAAACGAATGGTACGCCAGAGTTATAAAACAAAGACTTACAATAAAAAAAAATTATTTTCCTTTCGTTTCGAAAGCATTTTTTTAACTGGTCGCGACTTATACTATCAAGCACAAAAAATTCGTGTTCAATCCACGACAAGTACAAATTACATTCTAAAAATATGTATATATGGTATCAAGTTCTAATGAAGGTTGATAAACAATTGACTTAATAATTGCGTCCGTCATTGCTATCACGTCGCATTTATCAAGGCTCCCTGAAAAACACCACTAATAAATATAATTTTTTGCTAGAAAAAGTTCATTTGATGCGAAAAACCATTGATGAAAATTTTTTGCGCAGTTCATCGTCTTCTGGGCAGCAGGCGTAGTTAACGAAAACCCCTTAGCTGTTTTATGGTTTAAAATGTCGCCGTATCCTCTACGATTTGTTTAAAATTATCCGTAGGCCGTCACATTGTGCAATTCCATATTTTAGCACTACACCGACCAGAAGATATTTTTGATGATCCTACAGAAATGGGATTTAAATGAGTTAAATGTTTTACCTGCTAAGAAAACAGAACATTAAAAAAGGAAGTTTTTTTGGAGGACAAACACCATAACTACGAAAAATTGTTAATGTTCGTTTTCTTCTTTTTATTAATTACTTTAGGTGTTTCAAAAGATATAATTAGTCAGTTGAAGAATAAAAATTGCACAATAAGTAAAACGCATTACCCCATAGGTTTGATTTTAATCTAAGCAAACGTTTTCATAGCTTGTTGACGGATTTTGTTGAGGCTGCTTTAAGAAGATTTTATAAATATTTTTGAACCCAACGAAAGCAGCGTCAATTCTGCCGAATAGCGTACAGAATGTTTTAAAGATAAAATCTGGCTGTTCAAAAGCTTTACTCTTTCCATAGCCTGGTTGGAGTTCCTTGGCGGAACTTGCTGAATATCATAGCACTAAGCGAATCCATTGCAGTGCAGTTTTAATTTGAAGAATCACTGTAATCCTGTGGCTCGTCTTTTATCTGAATTTCGCCTATATTTTCAATATAATTCAATGCATTTCCCGGAAATGGTGTAGCCATTATGCGGCTGTGTAGCATAGCGGGATTTACTTTTGCTGGTTGAGCGCTAAAGGTTGGTGGGAATCCATGTGTTCTGATAAAGTTTTTTAGTAGCTTCCTTCCCTGGCTGATCCTTTCATATTCTCGGTCATGCTTGTGTATACCAGCCATACGCACATAGCCATTGCCGGAGATTGTCAAACGAGCCGTACAGTGACATTTGGCAAAACGAAAGCAGCGCCAGTATCTTTCGCGATTTTTGCGATACAAATAATCGTCCAATATCACCAGTGGTATGCCTCGAGGGCTGTAGATATATTCCAAAGCTGTAATTAGTAGAAAGAAATATTTGATGATGACAGTTTGTTATTAGTAACTACTGTGTGATCGAGTGGAATTGAGTTTAGTCTGTAAAAGATGGGATTTCCAAATTTTAATTGACAATTATAGTTAAATTAAAAATTTCATATTTATTCATTCTATTTTCTTAAGGTCTAGACTTCACTATCGATTATAATCTCATTTTTGATCTGGACATTGTCATCGTTTACGGCGTGGCCTAGCAGTTCAGCCCCAACTCTAGAAGGCAGTTGTGTCTTCCTTAAATATCGCCTTTGCAATTCACTTGCATTATCGTCAGCCTGCATGTGTGCCTTGCCGTACCGAATTTTGTGGCTCTCATTGTCATGAAAGTGCTTACCAGCAACTTTTACAATTCTGCCATTGCGAATGTTAATGTAGGCTCTACACTTATATTTGTTGGAACGCAGACAGCGCCAATGATTCGGACGACTTTTCCGATAGAGATAGTTTTTGTAAATAATTAGCGGATGACCACGTTGACTGTAAATGAAATCCGGATATGAAGCTGTAACAGAATTGAGAGAATTGTTGAATATTATTTTGCTTTTTGTAGTATGACAAAAAGTTTAAAATTCCAAGTTGCGAATGAAGTAAGCTTTCATTTAAGGCAAAAGTTACCCCTTCAGTAAAAAATACGATGTAAAGTTCTGATGTTGTAATGTTTGAACATTTTCAAACAAATGTAATCCTTAACAAAAACTTCTTTTTGAAATTATATAAAGCAAATGTCTTAAGAACACTACAAAAATACAAACAATCAAATTTAAATTATATGTACGTATTGAAAGATAAAATATATGTATTTATTTTTTTATATCTTAAGCCTCATAAATTAAGTAAATACATAAATGTAATAAAATTGTATTACTTTTACAACAACAAAAAGTCCTTGACTATTTATCTTAAGAACTATGGAAATACAGCGAACATTTGAATCCCCTTTGTCTGTTAAATTAAAAATGTTAAATTGGAGCCACTTAGCCTTCATCATCATCAATGACTTCACTCTTAATTTGTATATTTTCCACGACATCATGGCTGTCGTCTTCGTCTTTATCATTAGGATTTAGTTTAGCCTTGAGCATAGATTCTTTGAGTCCTTTGGCCTGTGCAATCTCCTCAAAGTCCTTGTCGTGCGTGTGACATCCAATATTTTTCTCGATTTGTCCATTGGAAATTATGAGACGAGCCCTACACTTGTAGCGGGAGGCACGCAGACAGCGCCAGTATTTGCCGCGATTTCTGTGGTAGAGATAGTCATTGAAAATTATACGCGGATGGCCACGCTGATTGAAGACATATTCCAAATTTGGATCTGTAAACGGCATTAAAAGGGTAATTACATTTGTAATGATGGAAAGAGCTAATTCATTTACAAAATTCCATTAAAAATATAGTTAATATACAATATATTTAGAAATAAATGATGGGTAATAAATACTATTATTCAATTCATTTTATTTTCTTATAATATTTTGGCTATAGGAGCTAAAAAGTTTAGGAATTTGATTCCTTTTCTACTTTGTAATTTAAATTGAGGTTTGCATAGTATATACATAGAAGGAAAAAGTAAACAAAACATATTTGAATCTTTTATGTTAAAAATGTCTAATTACTAAGTAAAATTAAGATGATATTACTTAGTAGGGACATAAATACTGTTAAAACATTGAGCACACCCATTTCAATAGTAGAACTGAACATAAACCGTTAATGTCATATGGGTTTTGAAAGCTAACCTCAATAGCGTTAGTCTGTAACGGGATTTTTAAGTTGTTTCAACTTTCATCATGGAGTGGCCACATAATGAGAACCGCATCGCAGTAATAGCGCTTTTCAAGTGTGAAATGAAAAAAACGATATTTTCAAAACGCTCCGGCCACTAGAGATTAGCCGCATGTTCGCCTACCGATGCATAAAACTGTTTGAGGAGACTCGAGATGTAAGTCTCACGCTCTGTTCGAACACCGCATGCCATCAAAGCCGTTAAATCAAGAATTCACAGAAATCCGCTCGGAAAACAGAGTCATGGCCCGTGAGATGAAAATCACGCATAAGCCCATGAGTCAAATCATTAAAAAGATTTGGGACTTGGGGCTTTCAAAAGACGTACCGGACATTTATTGACTGCAGCTTTAAAAAAATAGAATTGAAAAATGCAAACGTCTTTTGGTGAAGCACGCTGATATGATAACTTGCACAGAAAAATTTTGTTCACCGATGAAAAACTTTTTACCGTTCAGGAAAAATTTAACAAGCTAAATGAAGAGCGCCGTCATCTAAAGAAGCATCTGAACTGATCCCAAGGGCGGAAAAGGGTCATCATCCAGCTTCAGTCATGGTTTGGTGGGGTGTCTCTTAATATGGGGTCACTGACCTGGATTTTTGCGAACAAGGAGTCAAAACATCAGCCAAAGTTTACCAAGAAACCGTTTTGGAAGGTGTTGTGAAGCCTCTTAACAATTCCCTGTTCCAACACCAGCCACGGACTTTCCAGCAGGATTCTGCGTCGGCCCATAAGGCTAAAACGTCCCAGACCTGGCTTCGAAAAATTTTTCCAGCGTTCATTTCCTCTGAAGAATGGCCTTCAGGCAGTCCAGATTTGAACCCATTGGATTACAAATTGTGGACGGTTTTAGAGGACAAGGTTTGTCACGAAAGATACCTCAACAGTGGATCTCTTAATACTGCTTTGGTTGAAGCTGTGGCCAATTTTCCAATGGACTGCCTTGGGTTGTGCAGCTATTGACGATTGGCCAGTGCGACTTAGGGTGTGTGTAAAGGCAAAAGGCGGACATTTCAAATAAGTAGATTCTTTATGGATACAATATACATCAATAAATATATTAAAAAATATATGGTCCAAAAACATTCAGTACTTTTTATTTTACAGCATAAAACGTGTGTAACAGTATTTAAGTCTCTACTAAGTATATCATTAACATGTGTGTGTACATGGACTACTGACATCTCATTTTGAAGAAGGAAGTTAGTTTGTGAATTTTGACATGTATAAGTACAAGTTTAATTCCAGCAAGTGTGTGTAGACCTCTTGTGGAGTAGTGCCATGCCTTTAGAATCGTATTCTGTGCTATTTGAAGTTTTTTGACATCACAATTTGCTGTCAATGACCATACAGGTGCACAGTAATTAATAATGGATTAGAACATTGCTTTAAAAATAAGCCTTTTATTATTCATGTTAAGATTAGATTTCCGATGTATTAGATGGTACATAATTCTGGTCGCCTTTTTCAGATTATCCAAAATATTTGTTTGTGGTCTTTAAAATTTAGCCTGCGACCTAATATGACGCCAAGGTATTTCACATTTATTTCCCAAGAAACTTCATGGTTCAAGAAACTGAGCGGTGATTGGAGAATAAAACAGGGGTTTCTTTTCTTGTGAAGTAGATAGCCTGGGTTTTTCCGGATTAACTAGGATTTCCCATTTATAAAAATTATTGTGTAGATGTGTTAACAAAGACGAGAGATTTTTCTGAATATCCGAGGCATTTATACTTGAAATTAGTATTGATTTATAGTCGCCAAGTTTCAGTAGAAATTAAGAAAACTTTATATGAAATTTAAGTCAACAGCACAACCATTTTCCGATTTCGTAGACAAACGATAATATAATAAAGCTGACTGTAGTAACCCCTACTTGCAACTAACAATCTTTTCGTCTGCATTTTTGTTAACTTTTTTGTTTCTCCTTCAATTAAAAGGTTTAAAAGAAACAAGGTCTTAAATCGGACGAACTAGGCATAACAGGAAATTTAAATTTTAAACCTTTTGCGAAATGCTATGACCATCTTTTTTTAAATTTTAATCAACTAAAGTTCAGAAAAATCCGTTTGATGCAAAGTTTAGACATTCGTTAAACCCTATCTAGTATTTAAATGTCTAAAGTGCCTTTCACAAGATAAAGTAAGACATTATCTAACACTGCAGTGCACATTCAATAATCAATGCACTTAATAAGGCCCCATTGTTTAAATACTTCAATTTAACTAGCATATGTAACAGCGCATAGAGAAAGGGACCTAAGGGTAAAAAAATCAATTTTCACTTTTTGTGATGTGGACAACATCTGAGCATCGAATGAGACCGATCCTATGCCGCAAAAGTGCTCCCTCCCAGAGATATGCGCGTTTTATGAAAGTGATGTTGCACCAAAGATACACTTATTTAAATCTTTAAAATGGCTCTCCTGAACAAAACTGGTTTTTACCCTTAGTTCCCTTTCTATTTTGCGCGTCACATACGAGTATACACTTTTATAATCCGTTTAGAATGTTGAACCTACTGTTCTGTACTGTCTGTTATGATTTCAGTGACCCTGAGTAGACATGAACGACATTTGGGATCTTGTATTTCCTGGTAAACAGGAAATCTTGGAAGAATTTGCCACAGAATGGTAAAATTGAGCACAACTTGTGCACGATTACCCGTTTGTTTCTATGCTGTTGAGAGAATTAGGCAGGTAATAAGTAGCCTTGTTCGTTTATGTATTTAATTAATTGTACTACTACTAATTATAATTGTACGTCCCTTTTTAAGGATACATTAAGGAAACACTGTCGTGGAGTCACTTCGGATAAATCTGTAATTTGTTATTTCGAAAAAATTAGACTTCTTTTAGGGAATTAATTGCATTTCTTCAGAGTCTATTTTCTTGCCATGGAATGGTTTTTTCGATAAAACTGCGGCAAAAATCTCAGATTTCTAGTTATATTCTGCGCTCAACCTTTAGACTACAGGCAGTACTTTAGGGGCGAAAGTTGCCCCTGTGCGCTCAACCTTTAGACTACAGCCAGCACTTTAGGGGCTAAAGTTGCCAATAAATCCTCCCCTCCCTTTACAAACCATTGATTAATTTTAACCACACTAAAACAAAATCCCATTTACTTTCGGTTTAAAAACGTACATACTTTTATTTTGTTTAGTTTTTTAAATACCATAATATTTCTTTTCTTAACAATGGGCATGGTCAATACTGTTTGTGAATAATAGGATTTGCTGCTTAGCATCAAAATTATTATTTTAATTATCATCAATTACTTCAGTTTTTATTTGAACAAGATTCACCTGAAGACTGCTCATATCAGATTGTTGTTGAACACTGGCTTGATTTGCATCTTTCACATTTGGTTTTCGTATAGAACTTTTAAATACTCTCTTGCAGTCGTTACGCCCATGCAGAATCCGTTCGTGCTCTTTATCATGCGTATGCGATCCAAGAGATTTCAGAATATTCCCCTTGAAAATGATGAGGCGAGCTGTGCACTTGAATTTAGTGGCCCGCAGGCAAGGCCAATGTTTGCCATGATTTTTGCGATAGAGGTAGTCATTGGAAATGATTAAGGGGTGACCACGTTGACTGTAAATGAAGTCCAGTCCTGAAACTGCAACATAATAGTAAAATGCAACATTTAATTGATTAATTAGAGTAGCAACATTAAAGAATTATATTAATAGTTGCACAAGTAAAATTAAAATCTGAAATTCATAAGTATAAAAATGTTTATTTGGAAATCATTACTGGAAACATTTACGATACAATATAATTTTTTTTTACAGATTATAATATTTACTTCACTTCTATATAATAATATATAACACTGCCGAAATTTCATTTGTATATTGAAAAGTATTTTTATTCTTTCAGAACCATTTTTTTTAAGTTAAAACTGGCTTAAGTTGGAGTTATCGCAAGATTTCTTCCTTCATTTCAATAATTTTGAAAGTGTTTCTGCTTCGTGCAAAAATATTGTACAGGATTTCCATCAAGGACATAACAAATTTATATATTAATAAAACACAGAATATTTATGATATAGAGTTCAAATTTATTCGAGGTGTAGTGCAAATGTTGCATTTTAAGAATGAAATTTCGGTCATGTGACCACCACGAGTACAGCGATTTATTCTTTGGACCCAATTTTCACCATTCATGCACACATTTTGACCGGAACGTTGGCAATTTCGCGTTGGATGTTGTCTGTGAGCTCGTCTAAAGTTGTTGGCTTGTTGAGTTAGACCAATGACTTGATGTGGCCCCATTAAAAAGAAATCTAATGTCGTTATCTCTCATGAACGCGGCGGCCTTCGAACGAACCATGTCTCGAGATAACACTTTCACCAAATTTGCCTTTCAGTAATTCGATTGAAACGCGTGATGTGTGGCTAGTGGCACCGTCTTTTTGAAACCACATACCAGCGATGTAAAGCTCGTCCAATTCTAGCCAAATATAATGTTCTAACATAGCACGATAGCGCTCTTCATTGAAGGTTATATGACGATTATTTTCATCGACGACCAATTACACCTCCGGCATAAAAACCACACCACACAGTAATTTTTCGCGGATGCAATTGTGGCTCTTGAAGCACATGAGGGTTAGTTGCTGGCCAAAATCGCATATTTTATTTTATGGACAAAACCTGAGATGAGCTTTATCGCTGAAGATGGTGAAAGTTGGAGTAAGCGCTCTTAAAGTTGCGACCACCAACTCCGAGTTTCGGTTGTTTTTGTTGTAACAACATTATATTTATTTTAAAGTCTTGTTCGTCTATGGGGGATCTGCTTCGATATCCAGGTGGAGGAAACGCGCCATTTGAACTGGATGCGTCCACAGAGACCTGGGGGTCAGCTGAGTGGGCTTGGCCAGACAATTGAAGAGGTGCAGCACATCATGTTGTCCCTGATGGCAGGCGGGACAGATGCCCGGAACGTAAGCATCAAATCGTGCCCAGTAAGATTAAGGCGGCTGCACCATCCAGATCTCAGCTGCGCCAGAACCACGCGCGTCTGCCGAGGTAGTACCTTCTCCTCAGGTGAAATCTCCGGGGGATGCTCCCCTAGCACTACATTCACACGGTAGCTGGATACTGCTTGATAGTTTCGATGATCTAAAGGTTCTCTCTTATACCGCTGGACCTCTCACTTTATAGATCATGAAGATCGTACCTGATCTGCCTGGGCGGAGGCATTCTGTCCAAGAGACGGTGGTTGGGATGACTGCTGACGCGACTGCCGGTTGTATGTACCGGATTGACCCGAAACAAACACTCTTCGGCCAGGGGCAGTCACCTCAACAATATGTGTTTTTTGTTCCGAGTTTCGGTGGCCATTTTTAATGATTTCCAAACGTTGCTCGTAAGAAAACTTTACCGTGATGAAAACGTTGACTTCGATTAACGCTTTGACACTAACATTAAGATACGAAATTGTTATGTTCCTATTGGAAAACTTTTTATAACAAAATTGAGAAAAAATAAATTTATTTACAAAGTTTAAAAAGTAATAATGGTGGATAGTATTTCCTAATAGATTTGAAACTTATTTCAAACAAATAATACTTTAATTGTTTCAAAATGTGCACACTTTTTACACCATTTTGTCCCCAGTGGGGGATATCACAAAAAGTAATTTTACTTCAGGTCAATCAGTTTAACCCAATTTGCAATTATTCACATTAACATAGTTATTATGAAATATGTTATATACAATTAATGTCTTAATGGAATTGATAAAAATTTTATAAAATAATAGTGAACTTTCGTTTAAATTAATTAAATTATTTCGTTGTCTGACCATGTATATGCCTTACCTTTTTGTATTAAAAGAAGGTTAGCCCTCCCATTTTAAAGTTGCAGGTGTTGAATGTCCTTGGGAAAGTTAACTAAAATCGTTAACTCTATTGTACGAATTGTGTTTAATGTCTATTGAAGAGATCACATTTCTGGTTGTGTAAAACATTTTCTCGGGTGCTCTTTTAGATAATTTGTGAAATTTGTAAAACAGGTAGACCGACCATTGCCGCTGCGCAGGCCTTTTATTTTTCCGTGATCTGCTAGGTATCTTCATGTCTTTATTCCTAGGGTCTGGTGTTCTTTTTATGCTAGTTTTTTTTTTAGTTCGAGTTGCTCGTACTTTGGACTGTTTACCATATGTTACCTACGCCCGTCAAAAGTTTTGATCCGATGGATGGCGATGTTTTAAAGATATTAACATTTCTCGTATTTGTGGAATTTTATTCATGATATAATTCGCAATATAAATAAACTTCTTAAATATATGCAAATTTCGTTTGAAAAATGTACATAAAAAACTACATACCTAACACTTAATTGATTGACTTTTGTCCCTTATAACGCTTAACCAAAATTTGGTACACAGATATAGCAGAATGTGATGAACGTACGCATAAAGTAGGGTTTCGAGGTAGAAAAACAAAAATTGTTACTGAACACTTCAGAGCGTACAATAGATCAAAATAAAGTCAGGTTTGTGATTTTTCAAAATGTAAGTAGAGAAAACGGGGGCTTGAGAGGTTTCGGTATAACCAATTTGAAGCTTGATTTTTCATTCTCAGTATGAGAGCGTAGAATGCGTTATAAAAGTTAACAAAAAAACTGAAAATTGAATAACGTTATTACAAGGGTTGCTATACGAGTATATATTTCTGGCCAAGGCAACACTAAGTGTTGCCTGGCGCCATCTGACATCTCCATTGGAAAGTTTGGCATTTTTAGCACAAACATACTAAGAACGTTTTGACTTACGACCATCATTTGTGTTGTTTACAGTAACTTGAAAAAAATCAAAGACGAAGGTCGTGAAGGTCGTCCAAAAACTGCCGTTGTGTCAGAGAACATTGATGCGGTGCGTGAACTGATAATGAAAGATCGTCTTGTGACATACTGTGAGATAGAGGTATCCTTGGACATTTCTTCCGCCAGCATACATTCGATATTGATGAACACCTGGCCGTAAAAAATGTTTGTTCTCGTTGGATCCTGCACAATTCGATTATCGCTCAAAAAAGGCTCGTGTCGATTGGTGCAAAGAAATTTTGAAAAAATCCGATCGCGGTGCTTCAAAAGACCTTTATAAGAACGTCACAGGTGACGAATAATGGATCTATTCGTCGGAAGAAGCACTTCAATGCAAAACTGGTCATATGGCGACCGTTCCGCTTGAGCAACGTAGGACGATCAATTCTGATTGGTACACCACAATTGTTTGCCTGAAGTCTTTGGAGAAATTCGGAAAACGAACAAGAGAAGACGAATCATTATGCACCATGACAATGCCAGCTCTCAAACATCGGCTCAAACCAGCGCCTTTTAGGCCGGCCAAAACGTCGAATTGATGGGTCATCCGCCATACAGGCCTGACTTGGTACCCGATGACACGTCAAGAAAAAAATGCTTGGTCAACGATTTTCGTCGCCAGAAGATGCTGTTGAAGCGTTCAAAAACCATGTTTTGGTGGTGTCGCAATCGGAGTGGAAAAAGTGATTCGACAATTGGTTTGAGCGCACGCAAAAGTGTATAAATAAAGCTGGAGAATACTTTGAAAAACAATAAAACCATTTTTGACGATAAATATTTACATTTTCATTATAAGGCCAGAAATATATATAGCAGCCGTAAAGGGTGTTTTTTAGACGTGTGGTTTTCAATGCGGCCACATTTTTCTTGTTGGTCTTTTCGACAGCTGTCAGATTAGTTTGCCATTTCATAACGAATAGACTTACTCCGGAACAACGTTTGCAAATCGTGGTGAAACGAGTTAGCAACCGATCCTGATTTTTACATGCAATTTTTGTTTTGAAGCTACGTTAATAACCAAAATTGTCGCATTTGGGGTAATGAAAATCCACAAGCCATTGTTAAGATGCCGTGGGCCTGTGGCCTCCAAGAACGTGATATTAAACATCGCTAGACTATTTTTGTGGGGTTATGTGAAGTGGCTTGCCTACTCAGATAAGCCCGACAAGATTGACGCTTTGAAGAGTATATTCGGCGCGTTATTGCTGACATACAGCCCAAATTGTCCGAAATCATTTTTAAAACATTCCTGGCCATAACATTAATGTATGTATATGTGACAGCGCATAGAGAAAGGGTAAGGGTAAAAAAAAAATATTTTCACTTTTTTTTGATGTGGAAACATCTGAGCATCGAATGAGACCGATCCCATGCCCTAAAAGTGTTCCCTCCCAGAGATATGCGCGTTTTATGAAAGTGATGGTACACCAAAGATACACGTATTTAAATCTTTAAAATGGCTCTCCTGAACAAAACTGTTTTTTACCCTTGGGTCCCTTTCTATTTTGCGCGTCACATATGCGTTTAATTTCTTCTGGAAACCTCACGTCGTAAAACACCCTTTATAACAATAACTTTTTTGTTTTTTTGAAAATGCATTATAAAATCAAAACCAATTGGAAACTGTCTAAAAAAGTTAAAAGTAATAACATTTTAAAACTATAGAACATTTAATAAAATTTGGCATCTTTTAACTATGGAGCACAAAACACTTTTGTCAAAATGGTCATTTTTTTAAATCTTATTTTATTCAAAATCTAAATCTTATTTTAATCAATCGCTAATGTGAAATATGTTTTTGGAAGTGTAAATGAACAACATATTTAATTTTGACTATGTGTCATTTTTTTAATATGTATATGTGACAGCGCATAGAGAAAGGGACCTAAGGGTAAAAAAATCAATTTTCTTTTTTTTTTTTGATGTGGACAGTATCTGAGCATCGAATGAGACCGATCCCATGCCCTAAAAGTGTTCCCTCTCAGAGATATGCGCGTTTTATGAAAGTTATGGTACACCAAACATACACGTATTTAAATCTTTAAAATGGCTCTCCTGAACAAAACTGGTTTTTACTTTTAGGTCCCTTTCTATTTTGCGCGTCACATATGCTTATAAATTGGGTAAGTTTCCATTTTTTAATACGATCCCCGCGAGGCCGAGCAGAATACCCAATATTTTTTGGGTAGTCGGAACATTCGAGCCAAGTCGAAATGCAGCACATGGAATTTGGTGCTCATTCAAATGTAGCACAACGGATTTTAAAGCCACTAAAGCCAATCCGCATTAAAAATTGTCCGGAAATAACCAGAAATGTTTTTTTTTTTTTGCATATGCACATACGAGTTATAGTGCATGGTTATAGTGTTTTTCTCCCATTTTCACACAGAAATACGAACAAACTAATTGGGACAAAATCCGTCTATTTCGACTGTCAACTTCCATACAAATGTAATAGATTTCGGACTGTAATCCGGTAAATGATGATTACAATTTTAAAGGCGTCAGCATTCATGGGATTTCAATTTGCAGTATTTTAATCCGTGTTCGGATTTCCCAAGAATATGACATTTTAAAAACAACACGATTTGGGCTAAAGTGCAGTTTATGTGGTGTGAAATTTAATAAAGAAGAAAATATGCGTCTTCAGAATGGTACGTCTGTCTATAGCTAAAGATCTTTGAGCAAGGGGAAGTTTCAGTTACAAAACCATTTACAAGGCCTGAGGGCCGCCTGGACCTGATCACCCTTCTTCATTATATCTTCCGAAATACCCGCCCTATTTCTAGGGTCGTTACAAATTTGTGTCTTTCTACGTATCACGCCCTATAAACTTCATCTTTGCCACAATTTGTATGCAAATTCACAGAGGAAAGCTGTTTAATGTGAATTTTAGTACATAAGCAAAATCCTCAATCACCAGATTTTGATTCAAAATCCTTCGCAAATAAGGATATGGAATAAATATACATATTTAGAATATGTGATTGTTAAGTACTATTCTATACAACTATGTTTGTGCACTCTTCCGCGTTGCCCAACACAGTTGTAATGTTCTGCTACAACAATTTAAGTACAGATAATATTTTTATTTATTGTTCTTATTAATAGTTTGTTTAATAAATAGTAAAATAATGTTGTTTGTCGATCAAAGTTGTTAATTAAAAAAGTGAATATTTTAAAAACGAATTGTGTTCTTGACGTTTTAGAATAGAGGTGATGCTTAAAGCAGAAATTGGATGGTTATAATTTTATAAAATGTTTTAACCGGGGTTAGTGAGTGCAGGATATAAAACATAAGGCGCTAAGTAATTCAATAGTTTTGGCTTGTGTTTCAAGAGGTGCACGAAATCCACCACAGATGCAAGTGCGTCCTCAGACAAAAATCATCATCCGCCCTACTGTATATAAGAGACACACAAAAGTTGGTCAGAAGATATTTCGAACGTACTCTTAATATTCACACAATGATGAATATGGGGGAAGGCTGCACATAATTTTTGTTCTCTTCCTGTTGGAATTCCTGCGAACGGCACTTCGAACGACTCCATCCAAGTACATGCACATGAACCGTTCCAAAACGGCGTGTCGTCTACCAGAATTGTCTCAGTATTTTGTACAATCCTGTTCCCATTGTATATTCTACACAAGACTGTTTAAAAGTGGAGTGTTTTGGAATTTAGTTTTAAAAACTAGTAATAAAGCCATTGATTAGATATACTTTCATGTTTACATTGGTTGTCAGTACAGCCTACATTTGCTCTTGTCATGCATAGCAAATGTGTTTTAAAGGGTGTTTTTTTAAGACGTGTGGTTTCCAGGAAGAAAAAATGCATATAATTTATTGTTAATGCCAAGAATTAAGCCTTGTTTTAGAGATAAGGGTTAGTCATATGTTTTTAAAATGGTTTCGGGCAAGTGGCCCCCGCAGCTGGCTCGAATAAATTTCATCGAAAAGGCTCAATTTTCGACCAATTTTGCAGCATTTGGACCGTTTGTTAGCAATAACGCGACGAACATTCCCCACGTAGGTGTCAACCGTGTCAGGCTTATCTGCGTAGCCAAGCGACTTCACATAACTCCCCAAAAAAAAATCCACGATCTTGGATGCCACGACGCGAGTTAATGCGCTCACCTAAAGTTTTCTTCTATAAATCGATTGTTTTGTTGGCTGAATGGCACGGAGCACCGTCTTGTTGGAACTAAATGTTGTCAAGATTACGGGCTTTTATTTGAGGTAGCAAAAATTCCGATATCATGGCGCGATAGCGATCACCATTCACAGTGACGATCCGGCCTTCATAATTTTTGAAAAAATAAGGACCGATGATTCTACCAGCCCATAAATCGCACCAAACCGTGGTTCGCTGGGTATAATAGCACCTCTTGAACCTCTTCAGGTTGCTCTTTAGCCCAAATGCAGCAATTGTCTTTATTGACGTTGCCGTTGCGTCAGAAATGGGCCTCATCACTGAACAAAATTTTGCTCGAAAACAGAGGATCTTCCTATTTCTCACCGATTGTTGATTTCCATAATACAGTAGCCAACATTTGAAGAAAATTACATTCAAAAAATAAATAGCATAAATGTGCTTTCGTATGAAAAATAAAGATTATTTTAAAAAAATACCTCTTTATTGATCACCCGTTATAAAGAAGAGGTGTAGGATATATAGACACGGACGAACTAAACCGTTTAGCATTCAGAGACCCATAGGATCTTCGGTAGATACAATATTAGGGTTTTATCTATTGTTCTAGAAGGTTTAAAACTATGTATAAGAAATAAAAGCTATAAATTCTTTAGAAATGTTTGTTTTTCAACTAGAAATAGACGAAAAATTATTTAAAAAAATCGCACAATTTTTTTAAAGTCCAAAAAATGCGTTAAATGAAACGTTAATATATAAACATAAAATAAACATTTTTTCAGTTATGAGGCATTTTTAGTAAAAGGACGTGAAAAATAAAAATATTGCTACCGCTTCTGAAACAAATCTAGTTTAGTAACAATTCTCAAAAAAAAAAACAAAAAATATGGCGCTGTAGGGCATTAAAAACGAATATGTTTAAGAAAAAAAAAATTGGCGGCAACCTATATTTTCCGAGTTACGGGACCCTCAATTTCGGACCTACAACTGGATATATCTGCGACATTTGGAATCTGACCTAGGCGATATGGGTATCGTTGGAAAGCTTATGACAATACCTTTCAAATATATAAATTTTATATATCATTTAACCCATTGTGGGCTGGGGGTCATTTTGTATATTTTTGACCCGAGTTTCGAGTTTCGGTTAAAAATGGGTCAAAACTCGGAAAATTGCCTATTAAAATGTAATTATTTTTTCCTACTAGTTTGTTGCCAAAACTTTAAGCGTTTATTGTGTACTTTGATTTAGAATTTAACCCTTTGAATGCCGGAGATATTGGCATTTTAGTTTGTTTTTGCTCAAAATTTGGACAAAATTTTCACAAACAATTTAAATATTTTTTCGATATATAATTCCATATCGAGTCTTGCCATTTTCTATCAATATGGCGACATTTGAAGAATAAATTACATGCTGTGATAGCATTTCTTTCAATAACGGAGAAAAGTTTCATTCTAGAAAACTTGTTAAAAAAATGTAAAGTGTAGTAAAATGAATATAGTGGGGAATTGCGAAAATTGTTTAGCGATTAATTTAGAGGGGCCATCGCTGCTAATAAAAATTTTAAGGGACTGAGGCTTAATACCAAAAGAGGGCGAATATTTCTGCCCAAAAGGCCAAAATCTGAGGCTTGCAACACTAGAAAAAGCTGCTGATGATTGGATTTGGAGGTAAGAAATACATTGAAATCATGGAGAATTGCATGAAAACAGGAATTAAAGATGAAATAAGAGAGCTAGTAACAGGAAATTTCGCCGCAGGCCAAAAATTATTTGAAAAAAATCGCTCGATTTTTATTTTATTTTTAAATAAGAAGCACCATCTTCTTCTGTTCTCAAAAATGCGTTAAATGAAATGTTAATACGTTGGCTATAAAACTAGATCGATAAATACATACTTAAATATAAGCATTTTTCCAGTTATGAGGCATTGTAAATAAATTGTCGTGAAAAATAAAAAATGTTGGTACCGCTTCTTAATGGGTTAGCAGATCGAATATATGTATGTATCACTAGAATGGCGTTGCGTAGCTTTTCAGCGATACCCATATTGCTTAATAAGAAAGTAAAAGTTCCACAGATATGGCTCAATATCTGAATTATACATACGTCTGAACTTTCGAGGCACATATCTCGGATACTATGGGAGACCGCCTATTTTTTATTTTATATTTCCTGTTTAGAAACAAAAGTGCTATCGATGGTGCAAATATGGTGTCCGTGGTTACTAAACTAGATTTAAGCCAAATATTACATGGATAGCTGTAGGAAATAAGCGCGAAAGGAAAAAAGTATATGTGATGTCTAACTTATTTAAGTTGCATTATTGTCGTCGCCGTGATACACGAATATCCAGAAAAACAAATTATTGCATATCTCATCAATCCATTTATACGAGACTAAAGGGCTAACCTCCGAGAAATTACTTTCAATAAAAATATACAACCCCATTTATATACAAAACTTTGCACATTAAAATTAATAACTAGAAACTAGGTTTGTCAGCCTTTTTTGTCCAGTGCGACTATCGGCTGTAGGGAAAAAGAAAAGCGCGGTAAAAATTCACATATTTGAGACATTCGTTAATTCATTCTGCATTATATGTACTTTCAAAGTTTAAATAGTCAGACTTACCGCACTCTATACTTCGTAGGAAAAACGAAACGTTTTTGGAATTTAGAAAAAAAAACGCACAATGCACAATCAAAACATGAAACAAGCCATTCTTCTTCTTCTCCATGAACGCACTGACATACACACTCACTCAGCACAGACTTTTTAGATTTAATTTTTCATTTTTTCCAATGGAAACTACCTTCTTTCAAGGATTATTTTCACAAGCCGCCTCACGGTCACAGGATCTCCGCAAAATCCTAGACATTTAAAAAAACTTGAACACTTAACATTTCCCCTTTTCACACAGACGACACATTCATCACGCATTCTTATTTTTGGGTGCTTTTTATTTTAGTTTCGTGGCTCATGGCTCACATTTCACAATACACAATAACAACAATTTGTTAATTCTTTCAACGCATTGATTCCCGAATGCCAAAATTTACCAAGATTTCCATTTATATGGCAATTTTTATTATTTTTTTCACTATCCAGCGACCGAACCACCATTTTAGAAATTTTTTAGTAGATAGTAGTATAATAGTAGAGACGGTGTGGAAAGAAACAAAAATTGAACGAAAGATGGATGAAAGCAAACGACAAAACATCTGCTCAGTGGAGTTCACAACCTGACAACAAAATCTACTTAAACTTAGATGCAAATTTTAGTACTGAAATTGGAATATTGTCCTCAAATTGCATCTTTGAAGGAAAAAAATCAATAATACGAAACAGTGTCGAACTATTGTGTTTTAATTGCGTGTCAATTGCGTTTTTTTCGTTTGTCGACGATTTACAGATTTGGGTAGGCCATTTAAAACTTGAACTACCGACTACTTTGATTTCGAGAGGTAGATATTTGCAAAATGGGACGCTATACGCTCGAACAACCAAAGTAGTGAGTCTTTCGAGACGAGTTGGGCCTTCATTTCAGTTTGTGCGTCAATTTTTGGAGCGAATTCAGGAAAATGGATCGTTGTTGGGCAAACCAACCGTTCTCGGCCGTTGCGTTTAATCGAAATCATAGCTGCTGTGACTAAAGAAGGCCCAAAAGCATCCATCAACATCAACTCGTCATCGGTCTCAAGAAGTGAACATTTCTCACACTTCTTTGAGAAAAGTTTTGCATAGAGACCCCGGTATGAAGGATTACAAAGTTCAATTGGACCAAGATGCGTTTTCGCTTCACCGTTCATCGTTTTCGGGAAGTGTACATTTCTCACACTTCTATGAGAAGAATTTTGCATAAGGACCTCGGTATGAAGGCTTACATAGTTCAATTCGACCAAGATGCGTTTTCGCTTCACCTAATGGGGAAAAGATTGTTTGGCAGAAGATGAAGAACTGAACGGAAAAATCGTGTTTTTAGATGAATGGGCATGTAGGAGTATCAGTTAAACTATACCGATAGCTCCATTCCCTAAATTTCATTTGCAAACTATACCCATTGTTAGAATATACAAACAAGATCCGATTGTATGGCAATTTCGTTAAAATCCGAACCAAAATCCTTTTAAGGGTCCAGCACTAAAGCTAAAGCCTAAATGCTAACGTGTATTTCTTTATGCAGAGTTTAAAATAAATAAGCTGTATGCAGCATTATAGCTTTTTAACTGCTGCTCATTTTTGCCATGGCTGGATCCTTTTCAGTTTGACATTTATATTAAAATTGAAAATATTTGAAAATTTGTTAAAATTGTTTAATATCAATTTCTCACTTTTCCATATACAAGCTTGTAATACATAGAAAACTGCTGCGATTAGACTATATACCTATGAATGGTTTTTCTGCCTTTTCATAAAAAAGTACGCTTCAGTGTAATCGGGGCTTTAAGGGGACTTCATTTGCATATGCGAACAAAGGGTTGCAGAAATAGTCTGAAATAAAACTAGACCAAATTAGATAGAGTATTTTGACTGAGTATTTTTCAACTTCCAGTAGTCCAACAACCATTAAAGTAAACGTCCAAGCCCAACAAAAAATTAATGGAAGCAATATCATTAACTTTTTATAAATTTTCAACATATATTTTGACAACCGAATTTTTTTAAGTAACACTTTTTAAGTTGTAAATATAATAAATAAATGGAAGATTTTCAAATTAAAAAAAATATTGATTTTTTTAAGCCTGTAATCCGAATATTTCGAAAAACCGAATCGGGGTCTGCAATCAGTAAAGCGGATTAGCGAGTCTTTACTGTACTATCGAAACGGTATTTATTACAGGGGATTTCTGTACAAATTGTAACAGATTTCAAGATGAAAAGTGGAATTCAATATGTTAAAGACATGCTCAATACCATTTTAAAGGTCATTCAACATATTTGAATTTCAAATAATTGCGGCCAATGCCTTTTGTCAAATTATAACACAATAAAATCTTTAATTAAATGCTAATGTTTAATTTTATTCTGTCTTTATAGATTCTTAACCAAGTTCTTGTGAGGGGGAAATGTTTACCTTTTGTCCGATCTGGCCTTTTTAAATACCAGCACTTTCAGTCTAACACCACATGTTTCTGCAAAGTATTGGTACCTTGCTTCAATAATACAATAATGCAACATTGTTTGAAACATGGCCATGTTTCAAACCATGTTGCATCGTGTGTAGCAATGTTTCATGTTTACAATCGTGTTTAATTTTTGGTTTCAAAAATATCAAAAATTTTTGATATTTTCTGTGTTTGAAACACAATGTTGCATCGTGTGTAGCGATGTTTACTGCTTTTGCTTTATCATTCGTTGCGAGCAGTCGTGCTGTGAGGTTCTTTTTTATAATTCGCGGAGTAAACGAAAGCGAAGAGAGAGAAAAATGACAACAATTGGAAATAATGAAAACTGGAGAAATTTTATAAATGAATATAAGAACTTACCAGAGTTATGGTTTCAATTTTGGTTGCATCGTCTGTAGTAAAAAATGAAAATATTGATTTTTTTAAGCCTGTAATCCGAATATTTCGAAAAACCGAATCGGGGTCTGCAATCAGTAAAGCGGATTAGCGAGTCTTTACTGTACTATCGAAACGGTATTTATTACAGGGGATTTCTGTACAAATTGTAACAGATTTCAAGATGAAAAGTGGAATTCAATATGTTAAAGACATGCTCAATACCATTTTAAAGGTCATTCAACATATTTGAATTTCAAATAATTGCGGCCAATGCCTTTTGTCAAATTATAACACAATAAAATCTTTAATTAAATGCTAATGTTTAATTTTATTCTGTCTTTATAGATTCTTAACCAAGTTCTTGTGAGGGGGAAATGTTTACCTTTTGTCCGATCTGGCCTTTTTAAATACCAGCACTTTCAGTCTAACACCACATGTTTCTGCAAAGTATTGGTACCTTGCTTCAATAATACAATAATGCAACATTGTTTGAAACATGGCCATGTTTCAAACCATGTTGCATCGTGTGTAGCAATGTTTCATGTTTACAATCGTGTTTAATTTTTGGTTTCAAAAATATCAAAAATTTTTGATATTTTCTGTGTTTGAAACACAATGTTGCATCGTGTGTAGCGATGTTTACTGCTTTTGCTTTATCATTCGTTGCGAGCAGTCGTGCTGTGAGGTTCTTTTTTATAATTCGCGGAGTAAACGAAAGCGAAGAGAGAGAAAAATGACAACAATTGGAAATAATGAAAACTGGAGAAATTTTATAAATGAATATAAGAACTTACCAGAGTTATGGTTTCAATTTTGGTTGCATCGTCTGTAGTAAAAAATGAAACCAGGTTTCAAACACATGTTTCAAACAATGTTGCATCGTGTGTGGGCAGCATAACAAAGTCGAAGGCAAAAATCGATTAAAATGGATACAAAAGTCGATTGCGTCATTTTCCTTTTTGCCAAAGACGATATATTCACATTAATTTATTATTTTTGAAACCAATGACAATTAATCGACACTTGACTTGTAGAACCCTATATAATCGTCTTTTTAGCCACTGAACATCAGAAAGCAGAAAATAAATATTTTAATAAAATTTTAATTTTTTTTACCAGAAAACCCTTTTTGTTGTTTTATTTTATGCTATCTAAAATTAAACATCTCAAACTTGTCCATACTAACATCTCTTTAATATTCTCTTTAAGGCGATTGTTCTTTGGCACAGCGAACAACTTCGAAAGATGAATTATTGCTGCTGGGCACTAAACGTCAACTTCAAGCCGCACCAAAAGCAAGAGGGCGTCCGAGAAAAGAAATTGCGGTTGGAGAAGCACCCAGAACGACAACGAAGCTGATAAATAAAATTATGTTGGCAGTTAACAATCATCCAGGCCAGCCGATTCTCTATGCTTCTACGACAAAGGGAACCATGAAATTGGTCGTGGATGGACACCACTTCCGCTATTCATTCCGCAAAGGCAAATACACTATATTCCAATGTTGCTACAAAGAGAACAAGGAAGATTGTGTCGTTCGCGTGGTGACTGATCAGAAACGCGTCTATCCATTGGATGGCGAGCATGTTCATTTTATACAAGCAACAGACAAAAGCGTAACTTCAGTGAAATTCACACCTGGGGAAGATACAGAAGCGGAGCAACAGTCGGGTATGGAGACCGCCGAGACAACTGCAACTGGACAATCACAACATATAATGGTGGAAGATACAAATTCGGTATTTATAGATAGTAATATATTGCCGCAGCCGTTTTTTGCAGACGACGTGAAGTTGGAGAAAGGTGCACCTCAAGAGCAGCAGGAGTTTACCACAGAAATGCCTCAGTCAACATCAGTTACGGGTACTTCGCTCGGTGCTTCAATGTCAACGGAAGATCCTAATGCATTTAGGGAGAAGATCAAGAAACGCTTGCAGAAAGCCTTACTTGGCAAGAAAAAATAACAGGTCTACTTGGTTTTAAGAATATCCTAAAGGATCTATAGATTTAAGTATACTTTTTTTTATAATGAAATGAATTATCAAGAAGCGCCTTTGAATAGGCTTACTTGGCAGGAGAAGTAACAGGTCTTAATTGGTTTCGAGGATTTTTTAGAGGATCTATAGATTTAAGAACACATTCACATTATTATATCACTTTACTTTCCGAAAATGTTTCGATGGACAATAAATAAAACTAAAAGTACCCTTAAATTCCAACCATAACTTCATGAACCACGACATGATATCGGCGCAGTTTTGCCGGCTTCATTGCGAAACAATTTAACATATTTTCCCTCTGTCCTCTCTCTTTTTATATTTACTTGCAGTCATGCAGCACGTTCGAAATTGCGGAGAAATGAATTTCATTATAAGCCGAAAAGGTGGGACTTTGTTGGCCATCAATGAGTTTATCTATCGATCGAATTTAAAAAGATTCGGTCCTTTGGGCGACAAGGTCTATTGGGAGTGCATACACAATCGCTCGAAGAAATGCAGGAGCAGACTTAAAACCATTGGTGATGATTTATACGTTACGAATGGTATGATTTGATGGGGTAGTAGTAGAAGAGCTTCCAAAATAATTTTGAAAAATGTGCCTTTTTTCTATAATATACTTTCAGATATACACAATCATGCGGGCGATCGTCAGCGTATTGAACTAGCCAGCAAATCGGGTATGTTGATTCGTAAAAAATTCAGTGCCATAGGTTTACCCACCTTTAATAATAAACCGATATATCAATGAGTTGTTCTGCTTTTGTTTTCTTAGGATAATGTTTTGAGTATCACGAGATCTGTTTATATAGACGCATATGTACAAATGAATTGCAAATTGAATGTTTAAATCAGCTATCAAATATGAAATCTTTCAAAACTACTGTTGTTTAATTTTAAGTTTTAAGCTATGTAGTGAAATATTGAACGAACTGCACTTTTTTATTTTATCAATCAATATTATTCACCTTTTACAAATGATATTGATCGGAGTGGATCTACTGTGCTTCACATAATTCTTATACTCACTATCTGGAACTGGAACCTACTGTTTTCCGCCGGCTCCTAACGGCTTATGCATTTAATAAAAAAGTTTTTATATGACTAAGAAATGTAAAGTAGACGGTATTTAAGTGTTCTTACCCGGAGTTGAACCTGGGCTGACTGGAATGATAGTCGTACTCACTAACCATCACCAATAAATGCATATTCCAATCTAGCAATTGCGCTCGGAATTATTTCTTCTTCTGTTCTTCCCCTTTTGGGCAACATTGGACGGTCGTCAGTGGTGTGATTGCGAGATGCGAAAGCCACTCGTAAATCTGTATTGCCTCAAGTGTAACCAACATTTACACAAGAATTTAAACAAAGGTAAGGGCAAACGACAAGTACAGCTTTGATGGCGCATACGACCTCTTGGATTTCGGTAACGATGTCGCGATTTCGAACATCGTCAATGAAATGTGGACGCCTCTTTCTATTCTAGCTAGAAAGCAGGAATACATTGTACAGTTCTTGCAATGATATCGATGTCATCTGTGTAAAGTCCATGTTTCTGGCAGTTTCTACAAATCTTTGCAGCCAAAAATTTAACTACAACTCGCCCGAGTCGCTTCTTCGTATCCACTAGTTGAAAGACATCCTTAACTAATCAACCTACAGAATTTGTTTTAGTTTATGTCATAGACGTACTAGTTTTGGTTTCAACCAGCTCTACTTTTATCTGGCTGTCGATACTATATTTGTCAATCTGATTTACTCGGGACTGGCTCAAACCAATAAACCATCGTCATCTACCGTCTTACAATTTTTAAACAATAAAATTCACTCAATCACTTCAATGAATCGGAGAACTTGACAGTTTAGAAGGCAACAAAAATTAGATCCTGTCAAACATGAATCTACACCAACAACCATATCCCCCCATACAGTCAATGTCATACTGAAACTCAATCCATGGTGGAGAGTAAGTAAGCTTCGGCCCGGCCGAACATTCGAATTGTTCTTATTAGTAGCTCTGTAGCTCAAACAAAAATTAATCAATCAATTATATTTTAAATTAGGACTTGCAGAAATGAATTTTCCATGAGTTTACTATACAGGTATGTTCTGAAAGCACTTTACGTTGAAGTGATTTTGTTTTCTAACAAATGGTGAAGATCGAAATTGTCCAATAAAATGACTGCGACCTTAAAATATATATTAAATATTATAACAAACTACGACAGATCGTACATTGAACAGTCCTTTTTAGCTGTTTGTAGTAAAAATAACAAATTTGTTAAGCTACTACTTTTTTGTGCACTCTGGCATGTTATGAGAATTAAACGATTTGAATATCGCATGACTTATTTAGCCATGTGATGAAGTTCGCGTTTTTTACTTTCGATTCGATTTTGTCCAATTTGTATTCAAGAATTGAAAACATGTTTTTTTACTACAAACAGAACAAAAAGAAACAAGAAAATATTATACACAATAAAAACTCTCTGGTAATACCCGATTTGTGATTGTGTTGGATTATATCTACAGTGCTTGAGGAGTCATGTGAGAAAAATTGTTAATACAATTTTTAAACTTATATATTGAATAAACATTGTTTGTAAACAAAATAAGTTTTGAACAGGGATTAACCGGCTCAAGACCCCTTGCATCGATATTTAAATAGAAGACACGTTTTTAAACAAAATGGCTAAGTGACATTGAAGTTCGTGGCTGCACACTGCTTTTATCATGATTTCGGGTCCGTGATAACCCTCTTCAGAAAGCTTCGCAGCAATTGTTGAAAGTAAACCGAACTCTAAAAGGCCAGGCTCTCAAACGAATGAGAACTACTGTTGTAAACCTTACTTTTCAAGTTTTCCTCACACAGCCGGTCTTGAACCGAAATAAAACAAACGAACTAAACAAAATGAGTTTTATCAGAAATGAAAACAAACATATTAAATTTTATTTTTGCATCATTGTGGTGCCTCTTGGTCTCTTAAAATCATGCGCGTGATTTCATAATCGTTCGTGGCTTGAAAACACCGTGGTTTCAGAACAGGCCTGATAGCTTTATTGTTTTTAGTTTATAATAAAGGTTTCATTTAATTTAAAAAAGTTTTCATTACATTTGCAAAAAGTTTAATTTGTTTTCAAAATAGTTTAATTTTGTTTCTAATAGTACTACAAAACCAAAGGTACTTGGAAAATTATTGATTTGTTTTGAATTTCATCGATAATGTATTATCCTTAAAAAAATCTCTTTTATAAAATTTATTTTATACAGCTTTAATTTCTATCGAGCTTTATTTAAAGCACCCATAATGTATTAAGAACAATGTTGAATTTCAGTTTTTTTTAATGTTCTACAAAAAAATTGCTTACTTTGGTTTAGACAAAAGATATTTCTTATTTATGTGTATGTATCGGATGTGTTATTCGATAACGAATATCTTCCCCAATTTGCTGAGTACAAGCACGAGCTTTGCACAGATATTTGACGTACATAGAACAACGCCAACTGGAGACATACGCCGATTTATTTTTCGGCTTTGTATCGCAAACAAATGAATAATTCTCAATCAGTAGTAGAGGGCGCGACTTTTTCGACAGGCCAAATTTGGCACATAATTGAAAGTTTTCCGATAACATTTCGCTCGAGTGGCAATGCACTACGGTGGTTTTGGATGCTATTTTAGCTGAAAAGGAATAAAGAAAATAAGGTCGATTTTAGTAAGAAAATTATGGAGCAGATCTTGTCATTGATATTCTACATGATTTTGCAACAGCAAGTTTAAATATATCCATCTGCAATCTCAGAAACTTTAATTTTTCTTTAACTTTATTATTTTTTTGTTTTAAAGTACATTTTGTTTTTTTTTCAAAATAAATTGTTATTAAATATTTTTATATACAATAAAAGTATCACAAAAAATTTGTGAGAACTTAAATTAATTACACGATAGTAAATGTTTAATATGGTTGTTTTTTTAACATACTACACTTATAATTCTAGTAAAAGATTAAAAAATATAAATAAAAAAAATAAAAACATATTTTTGTTGTCTGTTACGTGTTACTTTTCGAGTCTGTAGTGTAACAATGATTTTTCGAAACAATAAAAAAAATTTGGAACATACTTTAAGAGATTTTGGTCAAATTGTAAAAGTTTATGTACAAATAATTTTGTACACGTTGACATTTTCCATAGAACTTTAATATTACATGAATAATTTTATATATACAAAAACGAACACAAAAAGAGATTGAATACTTTATCTTTCAAACAATTTGCATTATATTACGACATAAGTAGTACTAAGCAAAAATCAGTGAAACTTTTTATTTGTTGGAGTTGCGGAAAAGTATATTTTTTTTATATATTTATAATTTTATATATAAGTATGTATTGTAGACTTTGTATCTTTCACGTTTTCCGAATCGCATTGTTATGTCTAAGGTTTAAGAAACACGAACCCCGGTTTTAAATCGAACCATATATAAACCGAACCCCTAAAAAATATGGAACCAAATCAAAAATAATAAAAAATGGTTTAAAAAAGCTGTGGAAAGTTTTTTTTCCCCGATTTGTTAGTTCAAATTGTAATTTTTTGTTTTTAATAATAAAAATTGCATATTTTTTTTTTGTTCCTATGATTTATGTAACAATTTTGAACTATTGAACCAAAGCTCAACCACTAAACCGACATAGTTCATATTCTAAAATGGTTTAAAAAATTCCTTCGAGCGTACTGACGAACGAAATAGAAAAATGAGATTGAAACAAAATATTACAAAAAATCACTAACACTATCATTATGTAAAAATGTAAAGCAACATGATGTTGATAAAGCCTACCCATCTTAATGTAATATATTAAAAATTCCAAAAACAATCTAAAAATGTCGCCTATTCAAATAGCAACACAAATTGTATAAGTATGTAGCCCTGGAACACAGCTTTCGTTCGAAACCGTTTCGTAGATATAATTTCGTAACGTTTTGGTTTTGCTTTTATGATTTCCTTGATTTTTTCAACTCAATAAAAATATTTTGATTCAAGAAAATTTAAGAGAAGGCTAAATTGTTCAAGAAAACTATAGAAAATTAATTTTTTGAGGGTATAATTCAGAACATCTTTAAATCCATTTAGCAATGATAAGCAATTTTTTCCTTACATTTTAAATTTTACTGTAGTTTTAGCAGCTGAATACGCTTTTTTCTTTTTTTGAGTTTTGGTTTCCTGTAGAAGGACGAAACAAAATTGATAAACTTTTCTTCCAAATTGCGCTCTGTAATAGGGCGCAAAACTGAACGCAGGTAAGAAATGAATTGTACCAACGATAATAATAAAATCCTCTTTAAATTTAAGTTGACATCTATTGAGATTGTCTATGATTGAAATTGCACTACAAGTTCTGTAGGAAGCTGCCCTTGAGCCACGACTAACCATTTACAAAACTCAGCAGTTCTACTACTACCTAGCCCTGGTAACTTATCATTAGGCAAGATTTTAGAAATATCAAACCAGAAAGAACTGATCTCTTACACTTACGAAAATACTTTCTTTACAAGAAATCCGTTTTAGAATTGAACGAAAAAATGTGAAACCTACACGAAAATAAGAGAGAATTTAAAAAAATCTGTGTTCACATGTGTGATTTTTCTCAAATACATGGTGCCCCAAACACAAGTTTTTTTTAAATTCAAAAAAAAAACATTACAAATCTAAAGCTGTAAAACTAAATGTTTTACAAAACAAACTCGTAAATGATAAATTGAAAAAATTTCAATGAATTCCGAAAATAGATGTTTCTTTTTTGTTATTCAAAGTTACTAATACATGGTACATGTTTGAAGAAACTTTATCAAACGTTTTGGTTATAAATAGTAATGAAACATTCATAAGGAATTGAAATAATATTTTCTCTACTACAGGTCCTTAAAAACCACATCCGAAACAATAAGTATTTAGGGATCCATATAATTCTTTTGACATGGACCGGAAGACATACTAAAATTGAAAGAACGCATCCTGTGAATCTGATTTTCCCACATTATAGAGACGGGTTTCGCCTCTATCTCACGAGAGATATTCGTCTTAAGGACCAGAATTGTTCGTATAACTTCAATACTCTACGGAACAACAAAAAATTTTAAATAAATAAAATTGTAAATAGGCTATGTGTGTGTTTACTAAAGGTAAATTTCGTTTTAGTTGAATACTAGGATGGTAAGCACCAATGAAGAATGACAAATGTTCTAAGACGTCTTTAGAAAATAAATTCACTGTGTTATAGTACACAAAACTCTGTTAAAATATAAGTGACAAAAAAGTAACTGGGCAGCAGATCGCTCAGGCATAAAAATGGCTAAATTTCATCAGGCATAAAAATGGCTAAATTCCATCTATTTTGGGTAATCATGACTGTATACAGTCTATGAAAGCTTTTTTGATTAAAATGGACTGTTCAGTCCTTTATTTTGGCCAATACGTGGATGTCTTCTTTTCCACCAAGATGTATTTCTTTCCATACCAACATCATATGTACCAAATCTCAGCGTGGTATCGAGTGGGCGGTCCCGCGCCCTTTTGTCAGATTTTATATAAAATATAGTTTCCACAAACGTAGTAATTTTTCAGAGTTTGACCCCGTTGTTGTGAAAAGAAAATGTGTGACTCTCAACCCATATTCCATATCTACCGTTTCAGACCAAAAACATATGTCAGCAGCCCAGATTCATTGTAATTTACTCTCAACAGTTAAGATTAACAACAGTAGACTAAGATTTTTATGAAGATCTGGAAAATGCATATCGAATTCTTTCAACAAGAGTATTTACTAATTCTTTCTAAATTTTAGGCAAATATTCATAACATTTTTCGAAGGGTATAAATTATTTTTTCTTGTTCTAGTGCTAAAAAAAATAGTTCATAGTCAGATTTGAGACCATGTTTATATTGAACATTTCAATAAAAGAAACCAAAGCGCTACTTGATCATCCTCAGACCCCAAGCAACGTTTGTGATTAACCCATGACCAATGGCTGGCTATACACTTAAAAGCAGGCAAATTGTAAATAAAAGAGAACCTCCGGCAGAGGAGTATTCCACAGCACAAAGTAAACACAATTCAAATACTCGTACACAATTCAAAAATGTTCTTTAAATCTACTGTAATTTTCGATGAATATGGGGTAATTGTTTGGTAAGAAAACGATGCACTGCCACATCCCTACCTATATTGTAAAAGTTTGAACTTGTATCTCTATGTTCTACTTAAGCTAGTGCGATATATACTTTAAAGGGATTTAGATCGACATTTTGATGAAGAGTATGGCGTTATATTGCATTTCATTGTAAATGAATTCACAATAAATTACGCCATCGACAAGATTTTCAAAATGTTTTAAAATATAAAATCCTAAAACCCCGATTTACTTCAATTAATATTCGGACAATCGATGCAATTGGCATATCTGCTTCATGTAAAATCGTTTGAAGTGACAACCAATAAGATTATAATTAATTTGGATTTGAAAATATCAGTATTCAATCAAGCATGTTTAACGAACTCTCTGGCAGTTAATCAGGGTTTATTAAAGATTTCCACGACCAAACTAGTGCCGCGTTTGTTTGGAAAGATATGGAAGGTGATACTTGTGCGTACAATCATTCAGCACCTCTTTTTGACTTCAGGATTCATTGTAGTTCCTTTTAATAGATGGTAAAAATATTATGGAAATGATAGGAAAAAAAAGATCCAAAAAGATTTGAGTATGTTAGTTGGCAGATAATCTCGCAATTTCGTCTGGTAGTTATAGAATGCGGATTCATAAAAAAATAACAAATTGTCATGGCATGAAAAAATCAATTTAGTGGGAGACACTGTACAACTTAATTTTTAAGATTTGTAAAACTTCTAAACATGCAACATTTTTGAGTACACCCACAGCTGGAATTCCAGCTTTTATAATTTCTTTCATTTTAGGTAAAATACTGTTTAAACTTTCTTACCCCTGACCATAATTGTTCTCTTATGGCTGTAACTGCTAGTATCTCTACCTAGCTGTCAAAATTGCTTTAAAAACTTCAGTGCATTCTACTCGTTAGAGAGCCTCAGTTATTTTAAGACTTATACAACTTTTTTTACATATGAGAGGGCGGCGATTGCTTAAATATGCCATTTGCTGGATTAACGGTCGCATTACGAGTATTTGTCAGAGACGTCGTACTTGCTGCCGAAGCCGAATCACTGCGCCCATAAGTCGAAATGGCAGTGGTGGAAGATATAACATTTACTGCCGATGTTGGCGTTTCTGTTGTGACCGGTAGTACTGCCGTGGGTTTTATGTCTTTCGCATTTTGAGAATATGATAGCATTATGGGCATTATTGGCGTCGGAGTCATGCCTACAGGGAAAGGAACAACGGATGCAAATTTTATATCTGCTTGATTAAAACAGCTTAAACTTTTGGCGGAGCAGTACAATTGACAAGTAGCCAGAATGTCTTTATGGCGGCGCTTAATGTGACTCAAAAAGTTACCCGTAGATTTTGTGGTGCCCGAAATAGTACCATGGCATGTGGTACACGTAGCTTGAATGCCGCCCGCTGTTTTCGGATGAGGCTGTATGTTGTTGTAGAATTTGCCATCCAAAATTTTAGGCAAGACTTGAGGCTTTCGAAATTCTTCATTTGTGGCGGCCGATGAAGCTGTCTTTGTTTTTCCTGTAACCATAAATAAAAGAAAGCAATTAGTAAAGATAGTGCAAAAAAGGCCCCTAATCTAAAGATGAGCTACACATTTCAATCTGTTATGATTTCAATTTTGGTGCTTATAATTCGTTGTTTATTCCTCTTTATTGTTTTTTGGTACACGCATTGCATTTTTTGTTTAAATTATACTAAAACTTCTTAATAACAATATTTTACTTTACAGAATGGATAAAATTCGAAAAGATTTCTTCACTTCATATCTCCCAACAAACCCACCATGGAGCGCATTAGGCCCACTTTAGTGTCCTCTAGAAAATCCGGTGAAAGTTCTACCAAGTTATCGGCTTTCATTTCTGGTTCATGTGTATGTGGTGATCCAGCCACACGTATGGAGACATCATCGTTCACTTTGGAGGTCACCACTGTGGCGCGACAGCCATATTTGACATATCGTGAACAACGCCAAAATATATTTTTATGTGACTGACGGTTTTCCACATAACGATAGCCATTGTATATTAACATGACACGACCTCGCTGGGTCGTCGAATATTGAATGTATGTGGTGGTATTTTTGTCCTCAAATATGTACTTGATATCTGGAACAGGAAAAACATCAAAACATCAAATTAGTAAAATAAATAGTATTTTGTTGCATCTTCTCGAAAAGTACTTAAAGAGCTTAAGACAAAAAAACTGTCGAAAAGAATTAACTTAGAGTATGCTATATTTTTATTTGCTTTATAAAAATGTTTATTTTAGAGAAGGAAAATCCAATAGTAATAGTCAACAATTTATGCCTCACAACTATGTTACAGTAATAAAAATAATCCAATCGAATGATGGATAATCATTCGTTTTTTTTAATCCTCCTTTTACGATTTCGATGACATATTGGCGATTTTCTTCTGAATAAAACGTAACACCATGGCGGCGTCCAAGGTTTCGCCACGCATTGAAAAAACTTGTACCACATGAGCTGAAAATAGAAAAGAAAAATAAATGCCATTAAGTTTAAATAGCTCTGAAATATCAAAGAAATGACGCAAAAAATAAACTTTATCGGGTGTAGAAGCTAACAAATCGAAATGTTGAATTGGACCGGTTTAATTTTCTTTTTGTTTACTCCCTCATTAACTGCGCAAAGGTAACTGGCCGGTTTATTTTTATTTATTTACATGCTTAATGTAATATTAAATTTTAACATATCATAATATTTTCCCTAAAATGTGTATGGGATAGAAATGGCTAGGCGTTTTTTCTGTTATTTACCGTTCCCGATTTTCTATTTTAGCTAGGAGTTTAATATTTTATAAATTCTTGATGGTATTTCCATCAATAAAAGTAATATTATGAAACAAAATATAAACCCATTGCTGCCTAATGGGTATTATAATACCCAAAAAAGTTTTGATACATATCGCATGAGTGATATCACGGTAATTTTTTTATAGAAAAGAGGAAAGATTTGGCTAAATTAAATGCTTGTTGTTTTTTTATCTTTTTTATTTTTTTTATCTTTTGTTTTTTGCAAGCAAAAATCGAAGATTTTTTCTTTCGCAAAATGCTCCAGAAATGTGCGTACACATTTTACCGAATAGCTTAAGTTGTCTACTATGTAATGTACAAAATCAGGCAGCGATACGTCAACACACTTGGACTCCAGATCCGGTCAAATGCCTATGGGTAATTTTATTAAGAAAATGTGGCACTTAAAAGAAATGAATCACTTAGCCTTAGCAATTTTCTTCTAAACTTGGTGCAACACCGTTGTGATAATCCAGGAAGCAAGTAGCAGGATGCATATTCACCTTACACTTGAAACGAACACCTTGCACGGGTATTTAAATATTCATGCCATATCTCAGGTAAAAATTGAAGTTTTTTTCTTTCAAATTCTATGGTCTTTTGGACATAAATTTCCAAATTTCATAAAAACCGATCTATAGGCAGGAAGTAACGAATTAATTTGCTTGGATCAAATCAAATAAGATCCTGGCTAAAAATCTATTTTCGAAATGTTTCCAGCACATACCATTTAGGAGAAATTTGGTTTTCGAGTTAACTCGACATACTTCTTAACACTACAGCTTCAAAACTCGATGAGTTTAGTGGAAGAACTTTCCTTATCTAGCATCCTATAAAAGAATCCAATTTAAGGTTGAGCGGAAAATGTTTTAAAAAAAATAATGTTTCTCCGTATTCCAGTAGTTTGTAAAATGGTTCAGACTATTTTCTTATTAAAGATTTGTCGAAATGTGGAATTCTCCCAAAACCGAACAAAAATGTAGGCATTTGTAGAAGTTATTAATTTTGCGAAATTTTTAGTTTTACCAGATAAAAAACGATTTTCTTTCTGAAATCTACAAGTTAACATTGCTAAACCGCAATCGCTCTTTAGTCGCTCACGTCAAGATGGGCTTTTTATATAAGTAAAAAAGTAAAATAGCTTAAAACTCATTTGGGCTGATGATTTTAAATTTAGTCGCGAAAGTTTAAGCAGATTTAAAGACGTTAAAATCCTTCAGGATCGAACATATCGGGGCATGTTTATGGTGTAATAATTGTATCTATTTTAGTAAAAAGTGTATTTACTTGCTTAATGATTAGTATTATTTAATGTTTCTATCAAAAACTGTTTAAACGTCCAGCAAGATTACATTTTGCTTTTTCCGGCCGGGATTTTAGAAAATTTTAAATTTTTTTTCGCATCCCGGGAAATAGAAAAGACCGGAAAAATAAAAACTTTAAAAATTGGCCAGAATGCTACACCCCTTCTTGTACCTCCCACAGAAATGTTTTAGAAATGTGTTCGTATCCTAGTAAAAATTTCTAATATTTTTTAGCGGCGGTGTTACGAGTAAGAGTCGACGACATTATAAGTAATAGATTAATCCCTAAGGCATGTAAAAACTTTTCCATAAAATGCATAAGGCGTCGGAGTCGGTGTTAAACAGTAAGTCCTGTTCAGTGAGAATAAGCATGTACAGCTCACAGATTTGAGAGAATTTCCGCTATGTTTCTTAATGAAACGCCAAGGGACTTTGAGTATGTGTGTAAGATTCAGGCAAAGGTAGTGAATATGTGAGGTTGACTATTTATGTTAAATAAACTTAACGGCTGAACAATGTATGTCGGATCAAACGACTGAAACTTGCTTACTTGTTGTATAGGTTTTATTGATTGTACATACATTGTGCAATTTTAGTTTGAATGTGATGGCTTAGTTCGGAAACGTTTCTGGGCACTACAAACGTTTTACGATTAAATCTATCTGAACATATTTAAAGCGGTAATCATATCATTGGACATAAACTTCTCTTGAATCGTTGAGATGTATATCGTACGCCGCATTGTACAGATAAGCTTTTACATGGTTTAAAGATTAATCTCGTTCTCGCGATATCACTGGTACTTACGAGGTGGAAACCCTTCCCTGAATAATATTTAAGATGTTTTTATCCGGATTGAACCTGGGTTTACTTGTATGATAGTCTCCCCTCAGCATCCAATTAATGAACAAAAGGGAAAACTACTAAAAGAGCAGTGCACATTTACATTTCATTCAACGGGTAAAAGGGGACAGATCAAATTCTTAAAAATGACAAATGTTTTATTTTTCGACAAAGTGGTGTGAAATTGTTGGAGAATCACTCATAGAATGTGGAATTTTAGAGCCGGATAACAAATGTAGTGTTTTTCATATTAAGGACTTGTTTGAGATAGTAATTAGAAGAAAATATTAATTTATATAAATTGAGTGAGGCAGCTTGGAGGCAGTACAGTGACACCCGGTGAAATCCAAATTCGTTAAATAAGAAGTAACTTCACAAAAAAAACTGCTAAGAATTTTACGATGATTCAGCATATATGAGCTCTCTGACCAGTATTTCGAGTTGTTGCAAACGGAATGACGAAGTGAATATAACATTTATCCTATGATGGACGGTATACAAAGGTATCACATAATGTATATTTATTAAAAATTATTCAATCAATATCCGTAGAGTTTGTCCGATGCACGAAACTGTATATTGTACATATTAATACCCATCAGATCATTGTGGTACATACAGGACATTCTAACTTAGTAATTATGTGTGTCATAAGGATAAGACCTAATGCCGATGAAACCGATCGACTCAAATTGGGCGAAGTCATCTGCCGTTGCAAAGTTTGTACATATGATCCGATTTCGACGAACCCTATTAATATTAGTCCAAAGTTAAATGCAAAGGCCCCTCCCTATGCGAGATCTTGCCAATCAAGACATCCCTTCCAATTTTGCTCGGGTTCCAAGTAGAGTAAGATCGGATGCCGTTGTAGTATACTTAGAATATCGCATTGTCGTCCCTGTCAGGCTGTAGATTTGTATACCCACTCTGTGAAACAGAGTAGGGGATGTTTGCAGAATCTAGTTTTCTGGAATAAGAAAGTTATTGAAATTGAAGAAAATCGATTTAGATCCTATTTAGATATAGCTCTTCCAATTTAGAACAGTGTTCAAGAAACTTGTACACATACCAGTGTAAACCTTGCATGGTCCCCGACCTCGATTAATACATCGCTGTTTCAACGATATAATCTCCATAGGAGTACAACGGAATTGATAATAAATAACCAGATGCAATTGTATTTGTCTTGACAGGAGACCGTAATAGCAGGTCATTGTTTAAACAGAGGCAGATAGCCCCGTCCCGTTCCTAAGCCGAACAGCATTATGAGGAACAGATTTTTGGAAAATTTTAAGACGTTATTCGGCAACGGAGTTTCTTCAATAAGCAAATATACCAACATTCAAAACGTTTTTTTAAACAATACGACAAAACAGTGAATGAATTTCAAATGTGGCAATGGTTTTACTTACTTATGACTGACTTGAGCAAATCATCGTCCAGAAGTTTCAATTGATCCTTTATTCCAGCCTTGGCTACTTTTTCAAGATTTTCCAGACCAAACACTAAGTCACTCAAACGGGAGGTATAGATGCAAGCATTGGGAATATAGATTTTCATTAAATCATTTTTCGAAACGTACACCCTGCTGCCTGCATACAGGGGTACCTTTCCAGAGTCGACTGGTTTTTGTTTCTTCACGACGGTTGAGGTCTTAACTGCAAAAAAGAAAAACAACACAAATTTTGTTAGAACTTGGACGCTCATTCAACAATAAAAAGGTAAAAGAAAACGCAAGAATTAATTAATATGTGAAAGTAAGTCATTTATTAGATTCTACAATACAATATTTATATTTTGGGTATCTTAATTAATTGCATGCAGAGTTGTTGCCACTATAAAAATAGAAGTTAGGAAACACAAAAATCACTAAATACAAAAGACGCACAGGCAGCAGCATGACACTACTTTGACAGCGGCAGTAAAGAATACACAGTTGCATTTTTTGGTACTCGATAAAAGCCGCCTTGGGCTATAAGCAAGTTGCCTCATACACATATACATACATTTAAAATCCAAACGCAATAGGTTTAGTATAAAATTCTGTTACAATTTGTACAAGATTTGACAGCTGAAATCAAGTAGATTTCGATTTAGATTCAGTTTATGTGGAAAACTGTCTTGCCTCATCTATCTTTTTTAAAAATATTAAAAGATTCCCGATAAAGTGGATTTTGTAAGCATATCCGAAAATGGATTTAAATACTGTTCAGACCGACGTGGTACGATAAAACGCAACTACACGTCAAGTTTTATTTACACACGTCCCTGTGGAAGCACTCCTACCAAAGCGACACGACAAAAAATCTACATTGGCTGAGCGGCAACAAAATAAAAAACGGAACTGACAGCGTTTAGCCATTTGTCGCTCTTGTTTTGAAAGATTTAATAATACTTCTTAGTCGATTGTCGCAGCGGTTGCGTTTTGTCGCGTCGTGCCGGTAATACGTCACTTGCAGATACGAGCGAAATCCTCCAGTTTCATTATTATCAAATTTCGATTCCAAAAGTAATAGATTTCAATACGAAATACGACGAATTTAGATTTCAATTGTGTATGCGAATAAGTCATAACCCAATTTACCGGATTATTTGGAAATTAACTACCGAAATCCGATTCAAATAAATTCCGTTGAATTTTTTCGTATGTACAGTTTTCGATTTTAAAATTTCGTTAGCATGTGCGAATGTCGTATAGCCTTGGGCAATTTTTCTTAAGCGAGGTATTTAGATTTATTCACGTGAAAAATATAAATCACCCTTTTAATGGTCTTAGATGCGGATTTGCGAAATAATGGAATTGTATGATATTTCACAGGTAAAACAAAATTTCACAATTACGTGCTCTAGTTGAGTTATTGATTCAAAACTGTTTATCCATTTAAGTAATCCATTAGCACTAGGCTTTAAGGCCCGTGCGCTCTGAAGCTTTTTTTGTTACGCTGCTATTTTCTTAACCTGAAAATCAGTAAAATATATGTTGTTTGTAAAAAGTTCATGATATTGCATTGTCGGTATAGCAAAGCCCTGCCATAACTTTTTTGATTGATTTGATTTATTTAGCAATAGTGCTATTTTTTACAATTTTGTAACATTAGTGAACGAAGTAATAATTGAATTTCACATTAAAAATTTTGCTTAACATATAAAACAATTTTTTGTGGGGTTGCGACATTTGTTTGATTGGTTTTAAGCCTGCCGAGTAAGAAAACACCTTTAGTATGCTTGAGCCTTTATACGCCGTTGGCATGTGCAATCGATATTACAGTTTTCGTAATACCGTTCAAAACTCTATTACAATTTGAGTGGAAATCCATACACGAAATTAAATTAATTTGAAATTGCGTCATTTGATATCATTTGATGATTAATTTGCTGTATCGACATAGAAAAGCCCTGGTATATATTGATTGTTGTAAGTTATGGACTATTATTTCAAAAGTTTTTGTGCCTACCAGAAGTTAAAAATATATAGAAAATGGAGCACTCCGTGAAATTGCCGTTTTCTTCACAACCAGTTAAAATGTGTATGCAAAGTTCAAATATTTTTCAAAATTGACATAGGAAATGAGCTAAATTTGAAATTATGTTAAATTCAATCCAAGTTCAATACAAATTGTAATAGTTCCTTAGCATATGTGAATGGGGCATTATATTCCTTTTGCTTTATTCACGTTTTTCGGTTGCAATAGATTTCGAAAATAAAAGATGTGTATAAAACGAAAGCTAAAATTCACCTACAGGTTTATAAATATTAGTCTGAATGAAATATATGAAATTTCGCTGAAAGTTGGGTCGATAAGCATTTAAATTTCAAGGAGAGGTGTTTTTCTCAAGCACTCACACTGTTATAGTATTATGACTAGAATACTACCTTTTTTATTTGACGTTTACCAACACTGATGTATTAGACGCTGGCTGTCAAATTGTTATTTTTTTCCTGTAGTTGTGTGTTTCGGGACAATTTTTGTGAATTTTTTTTTTGTAATATTTATATTTTTTATTCGATCCGTATTTATGGCATTATTATTAAATATGAGGCATAAAAGAAGCTAATTTAAATATAGTCCGCAAGGACTTCGTTTGATTTATACTCTCAATCGAAATATAAAATATATCTAGTGTTTTGGAGTGTCGAAAAATCTGCAAATACATGCTAATGCTAAACAAGAAGCTAGAAATTCCTCCAATAATAAGTAAAATTTACGAAATACGGTGTGAAAAAAGTGAAATATACCCCCAAGTAAGATACGATGACAATTGTTAGTCTTCATACGATAATGCATCTATTTAAATCCATCCATAACGCACACATCAGATTTCCTTCGTGAAATAAGAATTAAAGAAAAAGTGTCCTCCCCCCACATAACATAAATTTTCACTGGGAAGTGGTAAAAGTTTGTAAATTTTACATAAACGCACGCATAAATGTAATTTTAATTATGTATTTAAAATAAAATACTATATTAAACTGCTTTTGCATGCCCGAGTTTTATTATAGTTGCATTTAGTATTTTTCATATAAGTTTCGAGCCCAAATGAACAATGAACGAAAGTTCTCAATGATTATTCCGAATCTTCAAACATTTTCCGTTGCATTCGGTTAAGGCCACTCGACACAAAATTAAAACTGTCTATACATGTTTTTATTATTTTATCCAACTATGAATTTCCAATCCAACGCTGGCTCTACCATATAGGCAAGTACCTGGGCGAAAGATAGGCAAGGTGTGTTAAAATTGGATTAAATCTTATATTGACTCACAATAGACTTGTTCGTCAATGTAGAATACACGTACAATAGGTTTTATATTAAGAAAACTACTGTAATTGGAAGTTTATATATTGTTATGTTGGTAGTGGTGCAAACATTTTGACAAGAAGCTTCCTGACTTCCTTTTGCTTAACATTAATCGCTTGGAAATGCATTTTATTGTCCAGATTTCTTGTCCAGGTGTTTGGGTTATTTCTTGTTAAACAAATCAGAATCAACCATTTTAATTCTTACGATGTCAGAGTGCTTTGGGGCTCATAACATAACAGGTTACCATTTAGAGTATGTACGCCAATTGTGCCTTAAGTCCCGCGAATATCTGCGACTTTACTCGTCACCCAATGATAGAAACAGAATATGATATACAAGTTAGGATTTCGGACTTTGCAATGATTTGGAGCACATTACCTTGTACGTTATGCAGTTCGGACATACAAGTGATCTGCCAACGCTGTAGTAGCCACAAATGGGGTATGATCTTTACACAAATTTCGTCCTATTTAATGTTATTTCTTAAATTTAGATAAACACAAATTAAATAAAATAAACTACAAATACTTTTGGGCCACCGTGGAGTGATGGGAGTTGTTTGCACGACTTTTAGCCCAGTAAACCAGGTTAAACTCTGAGTAAGAACATCTACAAACTTTTCAGCTTCCATCTCGCAAATGCCAGCAACTATATGAGAAAAAAAATTAATTTTGATTAAGAGAGCCGATCGGAGTCGGTGTTAGGTCCGGGTCCGGCCAGTAGTTCCGGTCAGTACGTATTAGAATTATTAGAAAATGTCCCCTTGTCCTTTAATTGAACTTTGTGGAACGTATCGAGTACGTACTTTGTTGTAACTCGTAAGATAGGCACACTTGTTACTTTTTTTGTCAGGTTCATTCCTGCTCGTCTTAAATTGCATGAATGATACCGATTTATTGTTTATTGGTAGCTAAACAACGTCGTTCATATTTCATACAATATATCGTGTTGTTAAGTATTAATGGTGAGCCTGTAAACTTTGTCAAATAAATTACATGTTTCAGTCAACCGGTAGATTGTGTTATCTGATCTAAAACTATAGTTTGAATTTGCCTATTTGAGTCAAACATATGGTTGCATATTCATTTTTAATGTCTCGTTCATTTATTAAAACAAAATACTGCGATTTGCAAATGTTTGGTCTCTTGGACCATTTCTCGGAGGCTGTGCTAAAGATTTTAGGTTTTACTTTTTGCAATTATATTGTAATACGAATATAGTTCTTTTTTTGGATTACCCGATGATCTGATCTTAAAATTTTTGCCATCTAGGTCGACTAGGAACCCTCAGATTGCTAGGTTTATAAACATCATTTTTTACAATCGAGAGAATACCCTTCCCATTATAATATACGATTTCCTCTCAGTGAGGAAGATTTCCTTTTAACTCTCATAACTACTTACATAAAAATTTCAAAAAAAGCTTATTTAAAAGAAAATTACTAAAGTTTTTGCTAAAAGATTTTTTTTTGTTAAATTTACTAAAATGATGTATAATTAAAATCACAATGCAATTAATTTCATGTTTATTCAAAAACAATTTTTTGATGCAGTTACTTCTCTCGCGGCAAACACAAATTCTTTCATGGTCTGCAATCATGAAAGAAGAAGAATGTCATTCCCAATGTCAATCATTTCCGGATGCCTTTTAAGATCTTTAATGGTTAAGCGCTATAACCTCTTACACGAGATCTTCTTAAACCTTATCGTCCGTAAAGTTTAACCCATATCAACCTGAAGTTAATAGACTGAAATGTGATGGAAATCTGTAAAAATAGTTTAGAATTTGTTTTTGAATATGACGCGAAAAACGTTATGCACAAGAAGTGAAACCAGTCTATTAAAATCAAACATATAACAATCTATGGAAATTAAAAAAAATGTGAACTGCTTATTAGCAAATGACGTGTTTTTTTTCTGCATGGATCAGAATCTTCTGACATTATAACAATACAAAAATTAATGGATGTTAAGCAGTCAGAGTTAGCGATAGATAGAAACAGATAGTCTTAATTCCAAACATTTTTGATTCTTTTTTTTTTGGATCAAACAATCCTGTCGTTATTTTCATTTTTCACAACCGGCAGTGGTTGCCAAATACTTTAATAATGTTTTATTAAATATTATAGCATCAAAACAAAATTAAATATCTTAAAGTAATAATTTTAAGTATTCAATGGCGTTAATTTGTTTCGTTTCATGAATAAAAACATTTAAACACAACTGTATTGAACCCATTCCTCATGTCCACAAAATTTCTTACTTTGCTTCTAGATTGTGCTCTTCTCCATGTCATGAAATTGGATGAAAGTAAAAAGGCAAATTACGATCACCTAAGTGTAAGTTTTACGCGTTCAGTTCGCGGCAATAATCTCTTAACCATAAATGGGAAAAACTATACACTGAACCGTCGCATAAAGGATGTCGCCTATTGGGAGTGTGTAAAAGTACGCTGTAAATATACGAAATGTACGGCACGGGTTATAACAAAATTTAATCGGATTGCTTCTTTAAGAGGTCATCATAATCATACTTAATCGTAGGGAAACCTACGAAAAAGAGTACAACTGTGTGCTTAATTTTTTTTCACGAATTTACTAAAATTAATTTAGAGATTAGATTAAGATTAAAACTGTTGTACTTAAAGCCGAAATAGTAGCTGGAAGAAACCAATAATTACAAATTTTATAAAACGAAGTAAGCCAAATCCATAAAATGAAACATATATTTACACAGTATTCGTATATTAAGATATTTACACATCACCTCATCTTCTGAATCATAAACGAGATTTAATATACTCGTAGGCCATATGAAACGTATGCAAATGTTTGAAACTTATTCTTTGTTGAGATTATCTATACTCTAAGATCGACATGATATGCATATTTATCGAAATATATATTAACTAATGTGTTATTTATAACTTGGAAGAATAACTATTATTAAATACGAGATATTTTAAAGAGAAAATATTTAATACTTTGAACGAAAGTCAGTCAGCGTATGCGCTGTTAAATACATCAGTTAGCTATTTAATCTTTATTTAACAAAATATACATTTATTTCTCAAAAATAAAATATTTGTTTGCATTTAAGGAGGTGTTTCTATCTTATTTGCATAAATATATAGATTTTTTCAATATTGTACCTCTAAACTATTCCAGGTCGTTGCAAAACTTCCAAGACTAGGCCTGGCGTATGGCTGGACGACAAGTATACGTTTGTTCGTAACCGTCGTGGTGGTCTCAATCTAATATACAATGGTTTCCTATATACGGCGGAAAGAAAATACAACTCCACCATAAATTGGGTGTGCAATAAGAATAGCAATACCTCACTACGTTGCCCAGCAAGATGTGTGACCGCAGGAGAAAATGCCATTAAACTTGGCCGCAAAAAGCATAATCATGATGCGCTTGATACCAAACATGTATATGAAGTTAAAAATAATGTAAATATATATTAGAAACTACTCTATGTGATTTCAAACTATTTTAAATATGACTGATGACTGTGGTATAGGGGTAGGGTCACAAATATTTATTAAATTCACCCATTTCCGATGTTTACCTTATGCAGATCGTTACTACTGTTCTCCTTTTGACCACTTTATTTTCTTTTGTTTTCAGCTATTAAACGTTGCCGTTACAAAAACTATACAATCATAAATAATTATCGCTTCATCAAAAGTTCACAATCGGCCAATGCGTATTATTTGAAGTGTGCCAGTTTTCGCAAGTCCTGTCGCGCACGTGCCATTATACGCAAAGACACCATGAAAATTCAACTTAAAGATGGACATCATAATCATCCACGCCATCTACAGTCGACGCACCACCACCACCACCAAGTTAAACAAGAGTTCGAAGATTGAACGAACACACAAGTCGCATTCAGTATTTTAGACATTTAGCAATATTTCATTGTTTTTACCAAATAAATCTTCGTTTATTCATTTAAAAAAAACACCACATACAAATTCATTCTATTATGTAAAAAAGAAAATTATAACTTCGTCTTCCTTGTTCTTTTTTTTCTAACATTTTACTCATTTTTTTATAGTTGCTGTTCCCGTTCCGGCTCGTTATATAATATCAAGACGCGGCACCCAATTAGTGTTGTACAGATATAACACCTACACGCCCAATTCAAAACTGAAACCGGAGTCCCGCAAGCGTGACTGGAAGTGTTCCATGTATCACAAGGCCAAGTGTAAGGCACGTTTAGTAACGAAATTTACAGCTGCTGGCGATATTATACATGTTACAAGTGCCGTTCACTCCCACGAACCAATGTTTCCAGAACCGAAGTCGAAGGATTTTTAAATGCCTTGCAAATTCAATATCACACAGTGAGTTGTTAAAAGTTTAAGATCGTTTCTATTTTTTAAAAAAGGTTGGCATGCTGATTTAAAGAATCTTTCAAGGTTGAACTGGAGTGTAGTGTTTTTCAAAACATTCAAACAATAGCTCAGAAAGTCGGAAGTATTTAGAGCGGAAAGAAATTGCCACTTGGTCTGAAGAGCCACCTTCAAAGATCAATCGGGGTTAGTATGGGAATTTAAAATACATTGCTACATTCATTTGTTGGAAAATAAGTCTCATTGTGTAATTTACTTTTTGAGATTAACTAAGAAATAACTATATTTATTAATTTTGAATTTACCTAGAAGTGTTATATCAAATAACTGCCATTCAAGTCGATATTTTAAGATATGTTAATATAATTATTGTTCAAATATACTTGTACAAATAAGGAGGTTAAGCTGCGCTTTTGATCGTTTTATATTATTCCATAACTAATTCATCACATTCAAAAAATATATAGTTTTCAATGCAGGCTCCACATTATTTTCTTAGTATTATTTTTATTCACTTACATTTAAGTACATAACAAACAGTATTTTAATATTAAGATAAAAATAATAAATTTTGATCTCACAACATTCGAAATTGAAAAAAATTAATTGTTCCAACTTAGTGTGTATTAATACTTACCCTCATATGCCTACCATTTCATTGAGTCTTCCTTGATCTTATTTGCAGACATGAAGCCGAAATATGTACGCCACAAAAGTTGCAACAAAAAGGAAACCCTGCCCATTGTGAACATAGAGACGAAGCCATCGTTTGCTTCCGCCATGCACACAAATCGTGATTTGGTGTTTATACCCGGTCAAAGGGGCAAGAATCTGTTGCTGTATCAGAACTACACTTATTCGAAGAATAATGGCTGCGGCAACACGATCTACTGGAAGTGTCGCATTGTGCAGAATGGCAAACCCTGTAATGCTAGAATCACTACGTTTTTGCGAGCCAATGGCCTCTACAATGTGTGTTTAACTAAACCCGATCACAGTCATCCACCGTCAGCGCGGCTTGCGAAAAAATTTAAGCCAAAATACGAGGAAATTTAAATTTAATTTATTTATGAGATTTTTGAAAAAATATAAATTACGATCAATTTGACGAAAACAAAAACAAATATCTTCATGTTCAGCAAAAAATTTGTTTTATTCTTTTTTTTATTAAGAAATAGGCTTTTACGATTTTCACTTTTACTAACCTTGGTCACCTTGTCTTTTGTCTTTCTTCCAAATCTCTAGATAACGAGGCGACTGTGGCTGTGTACTCTGCGACATCAAGAGGCCGCATACAGCTGATTTATGGCGGCCAGCCGTTTATATTCGAAAAGAAAATCAAATTGGCTACCAACGAGGAAAAGAAATATTGGCGTTGTAATCAGTGGTGGAACCAGAAATGCCGGTCACGTGTTTGCACCATCAACGACATGGTCCTTCCTCTGAATCGCTATCATACGCATGAAGAGATAGTGAGGCGCAAGAAAAGGGTTCGCAAGAATGTGTCATCGTCGCCCGGTGGAACGACCCACAAGGCCGGTAAAACGACAGGAGCTGAAATATGTGCTGCCAATACATCGAGTACATCGGGCGGTGGTACCGGCCTAGATGTAACATCGTTGAGTATGCATTTGAAGTATGAGGAAATTGTAGCAGATGTTACCGAAATAGTGGAACCTTCATCCATAATTATGTCTAAGAAGTAGATAAATAATTGTCCCTGGGCTAACTTTCATCAATAATGTTTGAAATATTGTGCATAATCGACTCAAAATTAAGTAAAGAAACAGACATTCTGATTATGACAATTTTTGCTTAATAATTTCTAATCGTTTTAATTAATAAAAAAATCTAAAAACAAAAGAAATGTAAGAAATATTTCTGAATAAACGCTGTATTTATATTAGGAGACATTTAGCTTTTTTTGTTATAACTCATTCTAACAAAATATGTTTCGATCTTCTTTTCTCCCCCCAAACTTCTGTTTAATTTTTATTTTTAGCTTATGCTTTTAATGATTTCTATTTTACCACCGGTCAGCGGTCGTCAACGAAGTTGGTTTATAATGGGTATCACTTTGTGAAATTCATGGAAAATTCTCGAGGAACAAAGTGGATTTGTGCCACCCGATCGTCGACAAAATGCCGTGCTCGTGTTCGCACCACAAAACAATCGAAATTGGAAGTATTATTTTCGGAGCACAATCATAGTTTAAAACAAAAGAAACATAAAGATGAAATTAAAACCATAAATAATACAAATTTGAATGTTAAAAAGAGCATTGAATAAACGATCTTACGCATGACAAGACTGCTAATGTTATATGTTTTAAGTCAGTGATCAAATGATGAGTACGTACAATAATCCAACAATGAATAGAATTAATAGTTTGCAGGAATTTACAAAGAAGAATACGTTGATTTTGCAGGATTCTTTATATAATTATAACATAGAAATAGTTTCTAAATGTTTTTAATGCGATCTACAAATGGAACAAGTTCAAAATAAAGAGAAATTCATTATCTGAGATTGCAAAAAATTGACCAAATAATGACATTTTCACTTTAGGTCGAATCGATGGCAAAGAGTATTTGGACATTTCTGTGACAATTAAAGTGGATGATGATTATCCTGATCGATGAGGGCCAATATTCCTGTGATAATTGATGTTCTGAAAAAGCTGTTCACATAAAGGCTCGTAAATGTCTGTGGTGAGTTATTACTTTAGATATTAAGAATATGGCAACTGCTAATCTTGAGTAATAGTTGACGGATCATTCTTATTTATGCACAACATTCTATAGAGAGTTCATTCTGCTTTGATAATTCCTTTTCGATAACTCAAAATTTTCAGAATGAATTTTTTGACGGGTATGTCCAACATATTTTAATTATATTTAAAAGTTATGCTAAGCATATAGTGAAATGTGAAACCATGTTATAATAAACTTGGTTAAAAAGAGATTAGAAAATCAGTACAAAAAATTTATAAAAAGTACTTTTTGGGCAGGAATAGTACCAATTTGTTAAACCCTACACCATTCTGTGGTCCGACATAGAGTGAGTCTATTGAAGCCACATACATTCGATACTCAACATTTTTTAAGGTCCCTTCGAGTCACAAATAAACACACTGATGAAATTGTCGGTCCATGTTTTTGAACAGCTTCTATCAAAGGACCCTCCCGATTTGAATGTGGATGTCACAAATTTAATCTTTGAATAATAGGGTTGGCCGTATCAGTTTATGTCTTCCTTCATAAGATTGCCGTTTCACAAGCTACATTTTACATCCAATCGTTGTCATAATTTGTATAGTGCATAATGGGAAATACATATGTTCTCAATCCTCGTAAGATTGGGTCATATCGGCCCACGTCTTCATATAGCCCCCATACCGATTTGAGACACAGCTGCCCTAAAAGACTCATACTTAATCCGATCTCGCTCAAACTTAGCATAAGGCATAATGAGTGCTTCAATCAACCCTACGGAAGCTCGACGCATTGATCCATGTCTTTATAAAGCTCTTCCTATCTACGTTATACATTTAAAGTTCGAATTTAATATAAAAAAATTGTTATAGTCTTTTAAGTTCTTAACCTTGATAACTAAAACAAATTGTTTTCCTTATATTTTTTAAAGAGGACATTTTCTATAGAATTAAGCAAAATGGGTAGTCTTAGTTATCGAGCCTTAGCAAAAGGCACCACAAGACTATGTGCATTCTAAAACAGCTAAAATTATAAGTAATTGTTTGCTTATAAAGGGTGATCCATCTAGAGGTATTTTTTCAGAACGAAAAAAAATTTAAAAATGCAAATCAAGTGTGAAATCTTTATTGGTAATTTGAAAGGACATTTAATGGCATTTATTTTTTGAATATAATTTCCTTCAAATGATGGCCGCAACTACGCCTCAGCATTTCCATTCTGAGGGTCCAATTTTGGATGACTCGTTCGAGCATTTCGACCGGTATGGCTTTAATGACACGCGTGATATTGGCTTCCAAACCCTAAATAGTTGCTGGTTTGTCAGCATAGACGTTGGACTTTACGTAACCTCAAAGAAAAATGTCTAAAGGTGTGATATCACTCGATCTAGGCGGCTAACCCCCCTGCACAAAACGTGAAAATAGCTGCTTTTTGTAATGCCCTCTCAATAGATCCATTGTTTGAGCAGCTGTATGGCAAGTGGCAGCGTCCTGTTGAAACAAAGTGTCGTCAAGATTACGGGCTTCAATTTCAGGTAGCATAAAGATCGATATCATGTCGCGATAGCGAGCACCATTCACGGTTACGTTCAGGCCATCATCATTTTTGAAAAAATATGCACCGATGATTCCACCAGCTTACAAACCGCACCAAACCGTGGTTTTCTCTGGGTGTAATGGTACCTCTTGAACCTCTTCGCGTTGCTCTTTAGCTTAAATGCGGCAATTTTGTTTATTGACTTTGCCGTTGAGCCAGAAATGGACCTCATCACTAAACAAAATTTTGGTCGAAAACTGCGGATCTTCCCGTTTTCACCGAACGCTCATTTCACTCTATATATTTTTTATTCCAGTAAACCTTTTGCTAAGTTTTTAACGCCTCCTACAATACCACCTTTTTATTCGTACTTCCTTTTTGATTGTATTCAAAGACTTTTTTATTCAAACAATTTTTGTTCTTTGCAACATTTTGATTTGACTTTGTTATGGCATCACTTAAAATATCTTTAAATGATCTCTCTGTAGTAAAGCCGCTAACAGATATAATATAGTCCGATTCCACAACATCGGCGACACCACTGTCTTCTTTAAAAATCTTTTCAGAGTACTCCAGCAAATTTTGTTTTGAAGCGTTTTTAAATACGTTGTTATCATTACGATAAATTATAGTTGGATCTTGAGAATACCCAGGTAAAGTGTAAAGTCGTTTGTCTCTTCTTTCTTCGATTCGCTTCTTTAAAGCTGGTGCCTCTGAATATCTCCATGGCCTTTCATAGAGTCCGGCACTATGCAATCATATCGAAGTTGATCGCTTTTGGTGTGTCTCTTTCTCCCTTCCGAATTCTTACTTTCCACCCACCAATGCAATACAAGTATTGGTCAATTAAAAAAAATTACCGAGAAATATTCCACCGAACAACGTAAATAAACACAATAAAAATTCTTTGGTGGAATACGTAAACTTTTCAAATGGAGTATTAGAGATAATTCATTACGACCAGCAATTACGGTTGAAATCTGACATATTTTAGTAGCGTGTAAAGCTATGTGATAATAAATTAATTTTTTTTGTGTCACCAATTACAAAATCTCAGGATACAATTCTTTTATTTTTATAAATATTTTTGAAAAATATAATTCTTTATACTTTTTTTTATTAAACTCATGCATACTCCACTTGGTCCCATGTTTCAGGTGTACACTGCCGCTCACATGAATAGCGGCAGACCAACTAACAAAAATATTTTTTTACAAAGCCCACGAAACACAACTGTATACTTTTTTTAACACTTCAAATCAACAAATTTCAAGAAGAGTCCCCTTATTTTTATTTGCTTTTTTCAACACGTGTTAAAATAGTCTTAATTTTTAGTTTATTTTAATCGTAAATTTAGCGTGGAAATCTGTCGTATACAGGGTGGGCGATTTAAAATTTGAATAGTTTGTAAAAATAAGTACTGATAATTTTTTTTCATTTCTGGTTTAGAGGAAAGGTTGAACTTTGCCATTTAATAATGGAACATTCTCCGATGCGTTTTTAGTCTACAATAATATATCGAAAACATTTCTGAAATTTGAAATCATTCATAAAATTCAAAAGAGCTTACAATTTAACATGGGTAGAATTTTTTTTTTAAAACTTAAATAAAATAAATTAGATCAATTTTATGTTATGAATTTTTGTCAATAACAATGAAATATATTTTTCAAAAAGACAACACATCGTTGTGATTATTGTTATTTTGGAAAAAAAACAAGCTGAGAAAAAATAATTATTAGGGAGCAATATTCACGCGATGTGCAGTTTATACATATTCGGTTAAGTTGTTGTTGTAGCATCAACTGTGTTTTTTAGACCAAAATTTTGTTCAGTGACTTGGGCCATTTCTGGCTCAACGACAACGTCAATAAACATGAATGCCACATTTTGGCTGAAGAGCAACCATAAGAGGTTCAAGAGGTGCCATTATACTCAGAGAAAATCACGGTCTGGTTCGGTTTATGGGCTGGTGGAATAATCGCACCATATTTTTTTTCAAAAATGATGATGCCCGGATCGTAACCGTGAATGGTGCTCGCTATCGCGCCATGATATCGTACTTTTTGCTGCCTGAAATTAAAGCCCGTATTCTTGACGACATTTGCTTTCAACTGGACTGTGGCACTTGCCATACAGGTGCTGAAACAATGGATCTATTAAAAGGTAATTTAAAATAGCTGCTAATTTTACGTTTTGGACCGGTGAGTTGGCCTCCTTGATCGTGTTATATCACACCTAAAGAATTTTTTTTGGGGCTAAGTAAAGCCCAAATTCTATGCTGACAAACCAGCTACGATTCAGGTTTTGGAAGCCAACATTATGCGTGTCATTAACGCCATACCGGTCGAAATGCTATAACAAGTCATCTAAAATTGGACCCTCCGAATGGACACCCTGAGGCGTAGTTGCGGTCAACATTTTTGGAAAAAAATACATCTAAATGAACCACCCTATATTTGCTTGATGTTTGCTGGGAATAAATAAGGTTTACGAGTTTGTAAAACATTTTTTGGCTTTTTTAGTAAGGAAATGCATTTTTTTAAACTTTTAACAGTGATTGCAGCCGATTTAAAATATACCCTAATTAAATCATTTTACTTTATTTTAATATCGTGAAGTGTGTAAATTTATGTTGCAGGATAGGATAAGAGTCAAGTATTAGCAAAACCATTTTAGTTCTGCTTCTTCGCCAATTATGTCTGGAAATCAGCAGATAAGGCATATTGAGACCAAATTATATGTACATATAGTCAATTAATCTATAATAATGAAATACATGTACTCGTATACATGTAATGTTTTATTGCGCACCTGTTTCGGCTTCCTCAGCTAAATGTCATATTAAAAAGCTGCAAATCTCACAAAACAAGCTTCTTAAAATGGTTTACAAGCTGCCGTGACATTATTCAACACATCACTTCATACACTTGCTGGCTTTGATTTAGTACAAAACAAAATCAAAAAAAAAACTAAATACGAATTTTTTACTGAAGTAATAAATAGTAGTTCCCACACATTAATGAATAAAATTCAGTATAATTTTACATTAGTTTCTAACATAAACCCTAGTCTTAAGTTAAAACAAGAAAAATTCATATAGGTTTTTGTACCAATTTTTTCCTGCAACAATTTGTAAATATAATTTATATAAAGGTATTAATAATATTATATATTTTAATAATGAAGTACAAAAGGAGCAAAAATATCCTAAACTCTTGTCTTCCCATGTCAAACTTATAAATACCGTGATGATATATTAAATAAACAAACAAATAAATAAATATTAATATATTAACAACCTCAAATTATGCCCCAATTTATAAAAACATAATTCTAAATTCGTATAGCTTAATGTTTAAATTAACCCAAAATATCATACGCCAACTCTCTAGCAAATATTTCCATAACTTAATTTAAAGTTAAATACAGAGGCTGTCAGTGACTAGGACTAGAATATACAACTTGGCGTTTCAATTTAGAAAAATGTTGAACCTAATGTTTTTGAACGTATATTTCAATTACATTTCCCTCATATTTATTGGCTGGAAATTTCTAAACGTTTTCCTTTTTAATTAACAGAAAGGTTAAAGTAAATTTTTCATAAACAATGTTCATTATGTATTGTTTTAAGACAAAAAAGACAATCTTAGTAGAATTAGTTTCAGCTTACCTTTGTAGTATTCCAATCGATTTTATTTATTTAAAAAAAACACATACTAAAGTTAAGCTTATACTCATATTTCTTTTCTATACCAAAAAAACAAAAATCTACTTTTCGATAAACACCTCAGGCTTTTCGAAATGCAGCAAATAAAAAATAGTGTGACCTGGAGTCTTGCTTCTTAAACTGGGTGCCTCTCATCAAAACATGGCTCACACATCCAACAGCCACCTGGACATTTTGGACAGAATGTAGTAACCTTGGTTAGATACTTCTTATTAATCTCCGGGTTCTTCAAGCAATATATGCACAAACCCGAAATACGTTTGCGATTTACAACATTAAGGCTGTGATCATTTGCGGCCTTTTTCAAAACTGCCTTAGGACTGTTCAATTGGCTTTGAATTAATTTCTTATCCAACGGCTCTATAATGTTCTTTTCCAAAAGCGATGACGTCTTATCCAACGTCGTTAAATGTGCCTTTTCGACATTAGGCAGTTCGAATTGTATTTGGGTTGCCTGAAATCTGGAAGCAGTCGGTGGTTTCCTCGATGGTATGCGATTTAAATTCGCCTTTTTGTTAATCAAAAATGGTTTGTTGCTGGCCATAGAGGTTGTAATGATTTTTTTCATTCCTTTTGGAGCTGTAATGCAACAAGGAGAAATATGAAATTTAACAAAAACAAACAAATTCATGTTTTTCCCTACTTATGGATACTGAAATTAAATCGAAGCCATACAATTGTTATTCATTTTAAGCCTTTATTGATAAATCTGAGGTACAAACGTTTTTTGCGTCTTAGCTTTGTGGTTATGGCGACCCCTAAAGCCAACCAATTGTTTTTCTTTGGTTGTCAACTGGACAGGACATTTGTTCTTGTAATAATGAGTACAGCGCCAAAATACTGTACACGTTGTCGCGGCGCTACGGTAAATGGAGTACGTATATCCTTCATGCACCAGTTGACCACGATAATTGTAAGTGAAACGATCCAGCGATGCTTCTGTGGGAAAATGTACGATGAGTATTAAAAATAGAAAACAGTCTGCGATTGCGTAGTTTTACATCGATATTTTTTCCTTATACTCAAATGTGTTGTACGAAAACAATATTTTATGTTTGTGCGTTTATTTTGATTTTAATAGTTGTTTATCACAATTTATTTGTGTTGCTCCTTTGCCAATTTTCTTTGTTCGTATACCCATTTGAGGGATCCTTTCTTTCGCCTTTCCTTCAGGATGCCATGATTATGGTCTTCATCCACTATAGAAACGCGATCACCGGACGGATTTGTTCTAACACGGGCTTTGCAACTAAAAAAATAAATAAAATAAATATGTTTGCATTTTAATAAAAGGTGAAATTATTTTAGATGTTAGAGGATTGGCATTCCTACAAAGGATCATATTTGGATGCACAGTGTCAGCTCGCTAGTCCGAACGGTGTGTATTCCCCGAACTGAATATATTAAGAGTAGCATACTCTATAGTCTGCATTAATTGTTGCTCGATAAATCAAATCTTTTTTGATATTCTGCTTTTTATTGCTGTTTCAATGCGCGCAACATTTATTCTGACATATCACGAATGGAATTTGTACGAGGGTTGCTATAAATATTTCTGACCTAGGCAACACTAAGTGTTGCCTGGCGCCATCTGACATTTCCATTGGAAAGTTTAACATTTTTTTTAGCATAAACGCACTCAGAACGTTTTGACGTACGACCATTTGTAATGTTTACAGTGACCTGAAAAAATCAATTTGGCAAAAAAATGGAATTACCTCGTGAACATTTTCGTGCGATAATTTTTTACAACTTTCGACGTGGACAAGAGTGTATCGATGAACTTAAATCTTTGTATGGCGATGAAGCACCATCCTATAGCACTGTGAAAAAATGGTTTAAAAAATTCAATCGTGGCCGACGTTTGCTCAAAGACGAAGGTCGTCCAAAAACGGCCGTGGTGCCAGAGAACATTGATGCTGTGCGTGAACTGATAATGCAAGATCGTCATGTGACATACCGTGAGATAGAGGCATCCTTAGGCATTTCTTCCACCAGCATACTTTCGATATTGCATGAACACCTGGCCGTTAAAAATTTTTGTTCTCGTTTGATCACGCACAATTTGACAGTCGATTAGTGCAAAGAAATTTTGAAAAAATACGATCGCGGTGCTTCAATAGACGTTTATAAGATGCGTATGAGCCCTAAACAAAACAGCAATCGATCATGTGGTTCGTCGAAGACGAGCCAAATCTAACGGAAGTTGTTCGTGGAAGAAGCACCTCGAAGCAAATGGTCGCCTGTTTCTTCGGCAAAACTGGTCATGTGGCGACTGTTCCCCTTGAGCAACGTAGGAGGTCAATTCTGAGTGCTATACCACAATTTGTTTGCCTAAAGTCTTCGGAGAAATTCGAAAAACGAACAAGAGAAGACGAATCATTGTGCACCATGACAATGCGAGCTCTCACACATCGGCTCAAACCAGCGCCTTTTTGACCGGCCAAAACGTCGAATTGATGGGTCATCCGCCGTACAGCCTTGACTTGACACCCAAAGACTTTATTTTATTCCCGCACATCAAGAAAAAAATACGTGGTCAACGATTTTCGTCGCCAGAAGATGCTGTTGAAGCGTTCAAAACCCATGTTTTGGAAGTGTCTCAATCGAGGTGGAAAAAGTGCTTCGACAATTGGTTTGACCGCATACAAAAGTGTATAAATCATGCTGGAGAATACTTTGAAAAACAATAAAACCATTTTTGATGATAAATATTCGCATTTTCATTATTAGGCCAGAAATATATATAGCAGCCCTCGTAGTTTTAATTTTTGTTTATTAAATTTGTTTTCGAATATTTCGATCGCCTTCGACGATTATCCTCAGCAATTTTCTAAATTGTGTGTAGATTATACGAGGGCGGTTCGGAAACTTCTTAGCCTAGCACAAAAAGCGCGGTATAAACAGAAAAAAGTTAAGTGTTTTGGAAACTTCCATCTCTGCTATGAACACATGTTAAATGTTTCGATCTGGCAACTCCTTCATAAAAGACGCATCCGCGATTTTTTTTACAATGGAAAAATTAGAAATGCGTGGTGTCATTAAATATTTACATAAAGGTTTATCGGGACAAGAAATTCATAATGATATGGTGAATGTGTAAGATGAAAGTGATCCTTCATATGCAACAGTAAAAAGTTTGGTTGCTGAATTTAAACGTGGTCGTACAAGCATTGAAGATGAACCACGTAGTGGAAGTCCAAAAACAGCAACAACAACAGAAATTGTAGCAAAATTGCATGATATGGTATTAAATGATCGACGAATAAAAGTGCATGAAATAGCTAATATCATGGGCATCTCAAATGATCGAGTCCATTTAATTTTGCATGAAGAACTACAGATGAAAAAGCTTTCTGCAAGATGGGTGCCGCACTTGTTAACAGTCGACCAAAAACGCATAAGAATGAACATTTCTCAAGCTTGTTTGGATCGTTTTCAGCGAAATAAAATGGTTTTTAAGCGTCGTTTCATAACTGTTGATGAGACATGGATCCTCCACTATACTCCAGAGACAAAAGAACAATCCAAACAATGGACTGAAGCTGGAGGAAGTGCCCCAAAGAAGGCAAAAACAATTCAATCGGCTGGTAAGGTTATGGCAACGGTTTTTTGGGACTTCAAAGGTATTTTATTGATTGACTATCTGCAAAAGGGTACAACAATAAATTCAGAGTACTATTGCAACCTTTTAGATCAATTAAATGTACAAATTCGAGAAAAACGTCCTGGCTTACAACACAAAAAAAATAATTTTTCATTAAGACAACGCACCAGCGCACAAGTGTGTTTTAACAATGGCTAAAATCAACGAATTAAAGTACAAGTTGCTTGACCACCCACCTTATTCTCCTGATTTAGCTCCCAGTGACTTTTACCTGTTCCCAAATCTAAAAAAAATCCTTGCTGGCAAGCGTTTTACCTCAAATGAAGATGCAATTACAGTTGTAAACCACTATTTTGAAGACCTTGAATAAAACTATTTTAATCAAGGGATAGAATTGCTAGATAAGCGTTGGACTAAGTGTATTGAAGTTACAGGAGATTATATTGAAAAATAAAAATATTTTTAAAAAACTAACTATTCTCTTTCATTGATAGGCTAAGAACTTTCCGAACCGCCCTCGTAAGTGGCCTCATTTTTTTTAGTTACTGTATACAGTAGTTTTTGCGATGCCAGGTAGTCCAAATCATCGAGACTATATTATTATAGCTTTTGAAGTTCTCAGCCTAGATAGAAGCCAGATTTACTTATACTGAGTCTAAGTAGTTAATCGGCTACACCAAATATGCATTTATTAAAACCAAGAACAATTTATATACTGTAGAGGTGGTAAAGGTGCATTGTATTTTTGTGGGCAATTGTTTGAAGAAAACTCAAAAAGTGAGATAAATAAACAGTAGTTCTCATACGCTTGGTGAGAAAAGTTCAGTTGTCCTTCCAATAATTGCAGCCAAGATGTCTGATGAAGTTTGTCACGGCCATCATGAGGAGAAGACAAGTAAACTCCGAAGAAAGGTTGGCAGAGATAAGCTGGAGCGAAATAATGTCGATGGCACACCAAAGATCACAATAGAAAAAAAGTCTTATGACCCTTTGTTCCAACGTGGAACTATAGGAATTTATACATTTATATATAAGTATATAAAGTATACTTATATAAGTACTGTTGAACCTTTCCTTTATACATTTCGCTATCCAATTATTAAAGCTTCCTCTATAAATACTATGTTTTTGTGTAGTCTCGATGATTTTGACTACTTGGCATCCCAAAAAATACGGTTATACACTCACGGTCAAAAAAGTTGGGTCAAAAATAACCTACACACAATTTTCAAAATTTCGGACAAATTTGTGATGCTATTTTAAATATTGTTGCTTGGAATTCTAGTGAATAGAAAGAGTTAATACAAATTAGAATCAGGTAATGCGATACAATTTGAGATAATATCGTACATCGTCTAAAATGAGAAGCGTCAACCTTTGGTGTTGAAAAAAAGAATATGGGGTAAAGGCAAATTTCAATAATACCTAATAATAATTTACAAGAATAAAAACTCTAGCTGAGAAAAGTGCTTTGTAAGTGTTTATACGAGGGTTGCTATTTATATTTCAGGTCCTGACAATACTAGTGTTCCCAGATACAAACTGGAACTTCCATTGGAAACTTTGACATTTTTTAGCATAACTTCACTCAGAACGTTTTGTCAATTGAGGGCGAGTTGTTTTGTCAGTCAAACAATGGAACTATCCCGTGAACATTTTCGTGCGATGACTTATTGCGATTTTCGGCGTGGGTTATCGAGACAAGAGTGTTTCAATCAATTTGTTTCGACTTTTGGCGATGAGCACCATCAAAAAGCACGGTTAATCGCTGGTACCAAGAGTTCAGTCTCGGACGGCGTTCGTTCCAGGATGAATTTCGTGAAGGACGTCCAACTTCGATCACTTTGCCAGAAAACATCGATGCTGTGCGTGAACAGATTAACCCAGACCGACATGTGACATACCGTGAGATCGAGACATCCTAGGGATATTGATATAGCATGTTCATTTGACCGTGAAAAAAATTTGATCCCACAAAATTTTACAAATGCTCAAAAAAGGCTCGTATTGAATGGTGCAAAGAGATGTTGATAAAGTATAACTCCGGTAGCTCAAAGGCAGTGTATAACATTGTCACAGGTGACGAGTCATGGATCTATGCATATGAACCCGAAACAAAACAGCAATCGACCGTATGGGTCTTTCAAGACGAGCCAAATCCAATAAAAGTTTTCGTGGAGGAAATACATCGAAGCAAATGATTGCGTTTTTTTCGGTATAACCGGCCATGTTGCCGCCGTGCCTTTAGTGGAACGTAGGACGGTCAATTCTGAGTGATGTATATGCTTGCCAACAGTGTTCGAAGAAATGAGGAAAGATAATAAGAGAAGACGGATCATTTTGCATCACGAAAATGCGAGCTCTCACACATCAGCTGAACCAATGAGCTATATGACCACTCAAGATGTCGAATTGATGGGCCATCCACCGTGCAGTCCTGGTTTGGCACCCAATGACATCTTCTTATTCCGTAGAATCAAGAAAAAAAAGCGTGGTAAGCGTTTTTCATCGCCCGAAGCAGCTGTTGAAGCGTTCAAAAATCGTGTTTTTGGAGGTGTCTCTATGGAAGTGGAAAAAGTGCTTTGAAAATTGGTCTGTGCGCATGCAAGTGTATTGATCTTAAAGGAGAATATTTTAAAAAACAATAAAACCATTTCCAATGAAAAATTATTGAGTTTTTATTGCCGGACCCGAAGTATAAATAGCAACCCTCGTATATACTGGAAAAGAAATTTTCTGAAAATATTTTACTCACAAAATATGTAATGCTGGAGTCGAGCTATGTACTATAGAACAGTGAGTGTTCCATCATTAGAAATTTACAAGATAAATGTCAAACACGGCGTCAGATTGTCAAAAAAAATCTTTGCAAGACAGTAATAATTTATTTTGAAAAATTATTGCGAAAAAATTCAGCTAAAGAGGCTTCTGGAGCGGTTAAAACGGAGCTAGGAGTTGAAATTACTATTGTCACTGTTAGACGTCGATAAGTTGAAAACATTTAATCCCAACGTATAAAATCGGCAGCGAGTAAATCGCATACAATTTGAAAATGACTTGGAGAAATTGCTAGAAGTGTCTAGTCTAAAACAAACGAATCAAAAACGAATGCTATTGGCAATGATGATAAAACGTAGGCGGCCTTAAAATAAAAAAAAAACTTCGTTCCCGCTACACAGCAAAACCTTATAAGCGTGGGATGGGATGCTTTTAAAGGCATGAAGTATGACCCATGTAAAGTATTAAGAAAACAATGTTAAAAATCTATACAACCTCATCTGAAGCGAAGTCATGCTGTACTAATCAAAATTGAAAATCCCCATAAAAAAAATATTCAACAGGACAACGACGCACACACTTCGGTTTTTGTAATTAAATGGTTACTGGGTAACAACGTGACCAAACCTCGCAGAACTCCCTGATCTAAAATCATATTCAATACTTTTTTAATCAAGGAATAAAGACGGATTTTAAGGGAAACTTTCAATTCGCAGGGTATTCTACTCGTATTCTGAAAAGGAACTGCCAGTATTTGGTGGATTTAATGTCATCTGTTTTATTTTTATTAGCTCTTAAGCCAAAATTTTACAGATCATTTTTTTCAGTTTGTCTTTTAAAATTACCCTTTTTTGACCGTTCAAAATCAATGGAACTGATAACTTTTTATGTATTTATTTCCTAAGTAAACTATTTCGAGCTATTGTAGTAAATAACGCGGATATATACAATAAACAATTAAATTAAATAATAAAACTTTTTTCGTTTTGTTCAAAATAACTTCATGTGACCATTTCCACATTCGAGTTGGTTCAGTGCAGTGGTTCAGAGCAGGTCCGAGCAGTGGTTTGGTTTTGAAAATGTTTTAAAGATTATCTTAAACCGCGGTTCTGGTTCGGTTTAATGGTTCAAAAGTCATAGGAAAAAACTAATTTTTGATGTAACTTATTTTTATAAAGAACAAAAAATTAAGTTTAAAATAAGGAACATATGTACAGAAATACTAAAAACAAGTTAGTATAATACGTTACATGTGCATAGATGCAAAATACATTTATGTTTCTAAACGAAAATCTCTTAGCTCTCAAATTGTTATCCGCGTTGTAATTTAAACTAAATTGGCCTAATCAACGAGTTTTATTGGCATAAACTAAAACTAGAGGTCGTATAGCTCAAAACAGGTCAATACAATTGAACACAAATTCGCCCAAGAACAGACATTGTGAAAGATACGTTTCTGGATTGCCAAATCTAATGGGTCCCAAAGAGAAATAACTAAACCTACGTAGAATAGGAATCTAGTACAGCAGAGATGTTATTAACTAACTATCTATGTAAATGAACGTGTACCCTATCAATTTCTAGTTTGCCCAATTAATGAATAATGTTCTGACGATTGCTATGCAATATATTCCACTTTTTTATAACATGTAAAATATAGACCAACAAATTCTTAGATTAGAAACTTACTTCAATGGGCGAAACTGAACACAGCGCCAATAAATTGTTCCTCCTCGTACTCTATGCCGGGTATAGGGAAATCCATCCAGGACCAACTGATAGGAACCCTTTAAGCTGCTGCGATATTTTACACGATTCTGATCCGTAACCGGAATGTCCGAAAAGTCACTGCCTAAAATCAAAAAACAACAAACATTAATAAAAAGAAATTACTAAAAAAATGAAATGAAAAATATTTACCTAGAAAATTATGGAGTTGTCTATGGACATATTCATATAGCTAATTTCTAGTCAGACCGCCATAACTCAATGAGATTAAGTGTCACAAAAATATTAGATCATTTTGAGTTATGACGATCGTGCACAAAATGGCCAATGTATATTTTACAATTGTAATGCTTTCGAGCTGTACAATAAGTTTTTAAAAATATATTTATATTACATTTATTACACTAAATAGAGCTAAAAGATAGACATATTTGCACATGCTCTGAAAAAATAAAAACTATTAAACAGAATAATATCAATTGTTTAAAACCTAAGGGACGATCAATCGTGAATTAACATAAGGGTTGGGTGTGTTAAAATATGTTGCTCATCTTGAGGCAGCTGCGTGTTTTGCTGTGGCTGCAGCTGGTCTAGATGCTGCTGAAGCGGCGATACTGATCTTACATGCTCCTTATGTGAGTCAACCGATATTGCACGTCTTTGCAGTTTAACTCGTGGCATCATCGTGGCAGAATGCCCCGTCGAACGATTGCGGGTCATCATTTTGTCAATTTTCTCCGTATGGGGCGGATGATTATGTTCCCCACCCGAAAGACATTTTAGCTTGCCATTTTCCAAAACACACCTAGACCGACATCGTTCGGATTGTACTTTTTTGGAATAGTTGTGGCAACGCCAATATTCTTTGTTATTTTTACGACTGTGGCAGTTATACATGAATTCGTTAATCACCAAACACGGAGTGGACCAAGGACTTTCAATGAATAACAGTTTCGTATCTAGTTAAGAAGACAAGAGATAAGAGAAAAATGGGTTTAGTAAAAAAGATTTTAAATAATAATTGACTTTAAGCAACAACAATGTCTAAATAGTCTATAAAACATACCATCAATTATATATATATATTTTTAAACTTTATTGTTAAAAGGATTAAATCTTAATCCTACTAGAACTTAAAAATTAAACTAGAAGTTATAAATTTTTTTTGAAAGTTAATCTAAGCTTGCCGCTGTTATTATTACTCTAATATTAAAGTGGCGAAAGTGTATTATGTATGTCCTACAAATGATCTCTTTTTAGCATTTGCGTTTTCATATCTAAACCTGGACATGTGGCGGGCACAAACAATTTGAACTCTTTGCCGCTCTTGTGGGGCAATATATCGATGTTGTTCATTGATATGAATTCGTTTAAATTTGTACTATCCGGTTTGAGTTCGATGTAGTCTCCCAAATCCTCCTCCTCATTGTACAATGGCCTTTGGTTTATCCTCTGCAAGTGGTCTTCGTGGTTGTGATCCCTGCGCGCTGTGACTAATTCATTTTTCTTAGTGATAACCACCGCTTTGCAGCGCATTTTCAGTACATCAATACAACGCCATGTCGTATGTCCATTCGCCTGAGTGAGTTTTTTATTGTAAATAAATCCGTTGTAGACCAGCTGGGCATTTTTCTTTTGACTGCGAATAAATTTAACATAACCTGCAATTTAAATAAAATATTTCTTTTAGTTAAGAATCAAATTTGTCTAGGTTAATTACAAAGTAAAATTCATAATAATGAAACAAATGTGAAGTGTAGTGTTTACTTTCAAGATTTTTTTTATTGGCATAAATTACAAGGCGATTTTCATGTTAATGTTAAAAGTTTTGAATAGGTTTGCAAATTTGGCAAAACAAAGAAAATAGGAAAACTACTTTTTCAATTTTTGAAAAAAATCTTATTTTAATATAAGTAACATATTCGAAATAATTCCTAATTTATTTAAATAATTAGTGGCTTTTATTTACAATTATAAAACATTATTAAACTTTAGGGATGAATCCATTTAAATACATAATATTAGTCATATTTAGATTTGTAAAAATTAATTAACACAGCATATTTAAGTTTCTATTTAGAAAATGTAGCTTTGTTTAAAATATACTTTTAGGTCGTCATGGCTTCAGGACTAGAAACAGCAACGTGCAAATAGGAATAACGAAATAGAGAATCATATCATATCGTATAGTTAGTTGGTCGCCAAATGAATGTACTGCGGGTCCAATTTGACCGGTAAAAATCTATTAAATCTAAACGGGTGTGTTGTAAATTACTCGTAACATAGGAAATAGAACTCGAAAAAAAACAAATTATCCGGAGAAATTTTAAAATAAACTTTCAATGTCTCCTATAAGAAATGCATTGTTTAAAACAAAGTCTGCGTTTGTTACATGTGACATCTCCGGATCGTTCACTAGAACAAGAGATATCAGACAGCGTGATTGTCATGTAACTTCTTTAACATCTTGGTTGAGAATTTGTTGAAAAATACAAAGCTGAATAACGAACACAATCAACACCAAGTGTCTCAATAGTCATGCAGACGACATACATTGGTGGGAGGACTCAGCGGGATGTAGCTGATACTAGAGTGGCCCAAATGAGTCTGTTGGTTTTAAAGGATAAAACCGTTTTATCGTTTTGCTCAGCAGGTGCATCGTCGTTGTAGTGTCGAGTTGGAGCACACTAAAAGAACGACATGAGAATTGAGATTCATCTAAAACAGTCAGAAAGTCCAATAATATCTGCATTTCGAAGACAGGTGTTGATACTTGAGATTAAATTATATATACATATACTAAGTAAATGAAAGGTTTTATTAAACATTTTATGTATCCAATTATTATAGATCCAAACAGTCACCAAGAAACATAATTTTACAACAGTACTGGAATACAATAAACTTATTAAATATTTCTCTCCTTACAGCTAAATAGAAAGAGAGAATACATAGGCGAAATAATAGTGGGTGGCTTTGTGAGTCGTTTCTACTTAAACATATCCCAATAAGTTCACAAAAAATTGCTATAAGAATTCTGTTTTCAGGTGCACTCGATAAAGGTCAGTCAGGCTGAAATGATAGAGACATGGAAATTCCGGAATGGTACTTGTGGACTGATATGGATAAACTGTAAGAAGAGTATGTTATTTTTACAGCCAAGTTTAAAATTGGGTAGACCCAGAAACAAGTGTTTACATAAAGAAAGCAGACATTAGGAGATATTTGAGACAGTAGCATAAGTGTATCGTCTCTCAAGAGGTATTTGCGGTGATTTTAAGGGCAACGGGACTACATGATACTCCGCACCAAAAGGGGAAACAATTACCATTTATGTCGATTTTCAGGCGGTTTTGAAAGTCTTTATAAGCAATCAGAAATCGTCCAAGATAGTAAATAGGTACAGGCAGATTTTAAGCTCACTCACTAGGGACTATAATGTTGGCCTATGCCGGATGCCAGACCACTGTAACGTTGAATTAGCTAGACTAGGATCAGCAGCAAATATAGAAGAGGCAATCAGGTATAGAAAACCGTCGACTAGCTACTCTTTCAGGATACAGAAAGAAAAGGTAAAACGAGTAGCCGGATACGAGTAGTCAGGATACAGAAAGAAAAGGTAAAACGAGTAGCCGGGAAGCTAAAATGGTATGAACTGTTACGAAAGACATATTGAACAGGCTAGGTTTTGTAAGAACGAGCGAACTGATGAGATTGGACAGGAGGAACATAAAAACTGCAACAGAGGTCATATCGGGACCTGCAGGATGCGTGTAAACAAGCATGAACTAGTATTCGAGGAGCTCGTTCATTGTCACTGGCCAGTTATACAGCGCCACTGACAAGTGTGACTAGGTGAATAGATAAATATATAATTAAAGTCCCGTTAAGAAACAAGGGGATGGATACTTCTCTCAAATCAGTAAGCTATGCATGATATAATTCTTATACTAACTGGCCGGGACCTACTGTTTAATGCAGGGGATGGATACTTCTCTCAAATCAGTGAGCTATGCATGATACAATTCTTATACTAACTGACCGGGACCTACTCTTTAAAGCAGGCTCCGAAATAATGCATTTTAAAGAGAAGTTTTTGAATGGCCTAGAGATAAATCTCACAGTTGAAAATTCGCCTGCATTTATGAGATGGACGCCAAATTTGAACCTTGTTTTACTGGCAACGACAATAATGCAACTTAGTAAAATAGTCAGACATCAAAATACTTTTTTCCTCTCGCGCTTATTTCTTACAGCTATTTCCATGTAATAATATTGCAGCTACCAAAGATCCTATGGGTCTCCGGATACTAAACTGTTTAGATCGCCCGTATCTAAACATCCTACACGTTATAAAGAACGGGTGATCAATAAAGAGGTGTTTTTTTTTTAAATACAATAACTCAAATCAAGTTTGGAATTTTTATTGTTCATTCGAAAGGACATTTTATGCATTTATTTTTTGAATATAACTTTCTTCAACTGGCAACTGCATTCTGGAAATCAGCGTTCGGTGAGAAATGGGAAGATCCGCTGTTTTCGATAAATATTTTGTTGTGATGATGCCAATTTCTGACGCAACGGCAACCTCAATAAACAAAATTGACGCATTTCGGCTAAAGAGCAACCAGAAATGGAGCCATTATACCAATCAAATAATCATGGTAAATGGTGATCGGTATCGCGCTTGGATCGAACTTTTTGCTAACTGAAATTGAAGCCCGTAATCTTGACAACATTTGGTTCCAACAAGACAGTGCTTCATGCCATACAGCCAACAAAACAATCAATTTATAAAAGAAAACTTTTGGTGAGCGCCGTATCTCGCGTCGTGGTCTCCAAGATCGTGCGATTTAACACCGCTGGATTTTTTGTCGGGTTATGTGAAGTCGCTTGTCTACGCTGTTAAGACCAACACGGTTGGCGCCTAGGAAGGAATTATTCGGCGCGTTATTGCTGACATACGGCCCCAAATGCTGCAATAAGTGGTCAAAAATTGAGCCTTCCGATGAAATTTATTCGAGCCAGCCAGCCACGGCGGCCACTTGCCCGAAACCTTTTTATTAACATAAGGGAAACCGCTTATCTATAAAATAAAGCTTAATTCTTGGCCATAAAATTAAATTATACGCGTTTTATTTCTTCTTGGAAACCACACGTCTAAAAAACATCCTTTAGTTAGAAAACATTTGTTATGCGGGTTAGTTTTTAAAACTAAATTCCATAACCCATCCACTTCAAATCAGCCTTGTATAAAAATACTGAGACAATTTTGGTAGACGACTCGCAGTTTTGGAACAGATCTTAGATGAAGTAGTTCATAGTGCCGGTCGCAGGAATTCCATATTCTTAATTGTGTGAACGTTTGAAACATCTTTTGATCAAATGTTGTGTGCCTCTTATATGCATCTGCCCTATGATAATTTTTCCCTGAGGACGCCCATGCATCTGTGATAGAATACGTGCACTTCTTTAAACACAAGCCACAACTATTGAATTACTTACATCTTGTATTCTGCAAACCGCCTTCATGTTTCATATCCTGCACATACTGACCCCGGTTAAAACATTATGCCTGTTATTAATATATTTTTGTTATGGATGTAAGTACTTTACTCATCTTGGATTTGGCTGCTGCCATTTGTTTATGATAGATACAAATTTATCATTACATCCAATTTCAGTTTTAGGCATCACATCCATTCTAAAACGTCAAGAACACAATTCATTTTAAAAATATGCACTTTTATAATTAACTTTTACTTTATATACTTTGAATGAAAATCATAGCATCATTTTACTATTTATTAAACAAACTATTAAAAAGAGCAATAAATAAAAATAGTATCTGTACTTTTATCCATCTGTCAATTGAATTGTTGTAGCAGAACATTACCACAGTGTTGGGCAACGCGGAAAAGTGCGCAAACATAGCTGTATAGAATAGTACTTAACAATCACAGTTAGAAATATATTTATTCAATATGCATGTCCTTATTTGCGAAGGCTTTTGAATCAAAATCTGGTGATTGAGGATTTTGCTTATGTACTAAAATTCACATTAACAGCTTTCCTCTGTGAATTTGCATACAAATGGTGGCAAAAGAGGGGTTTATAGGGAGTGGCACGTAAATAAGCTAAAAATTGCAACGACCCCAAAAATAGGACGGGTAATTCGAAAGAAATAAGGAACAATGCTGTATTGTATCTGATAAATCTATTAAATAATAATAAATCTATTTACACGTCATTCGCATGTAAGAAAGAAATATCTACTAGCACATGCAAACGAAATCAAATTGATTTCGGTTCGAATTTTTACGATAATGCCATACAAATTGTAATAGATACATATTAAAAGGGGGATTTGGTTTGTATTTGCGAACAAGGGGTTTCATAATTAAAAATTCAGTTTCTATTCAAAATGTAATAATCATTTTTGACGAAATTACGAAAACTGTAATTAAGGTGACATCGTGTGTACATTCACCGGATATCGAGTCGAAATCTATTACAATTTGAAGGGGAATTGACAGCCGAAGTCCGATAAAAATTAAGTCCGGTGAATTTCGCTCGAAAATGCCAAATAATAAAATTTTAATCAGATTTTGGCTTTCAAAAATTTGAATGGCCCCAGGACACTAAATTTTGACAAAGAACCTAATAATGAGATCTGTTTTTGTTGTTGTACAAAAAAAAAAGAAATTTGTGATGGCTAATATAATATAGCCATGAATATTTGGTCACTTGTATTCGTACAGCAGAAACACAACATTTTTGTTACCATACCAAACACGAATTCAGTAGTTAGTTACTTAATGAAAGTTATAATCTGGATGCTGAATCATGGTTTTTGCCACATTTAAACAATACTGAGAATAATAACGATCTCGCTTGTTTGATTTTTTATATTAAAACACGTAGGATAAAAGCAAACAATTGAAGTAAAAGCAATATACATACATATATCCAAATTTTTCACTATTGTTATTTTCATCATATGATGAATTGTTTTGCCAGGCAGCTCATTTTTTCAGAACTATTCACAAGAAAATTTCAAAACCATAATGGCAAAATTACGCAGTTGTGTTTGATACGTTTGTTGTTATACAAATGACACCTTTAGTTTATCGGATTTCGTGTTGAAAACTAAAACTGCTTACAATTGAATCCAAATTCATCCGATTTCGTTTCAAAATCTATTACAATTTCTTTGGTTGTTTCATTATAGGGCGATTATTCGTTTCCTCTTAAACGTCATTTTTTAAACGCAATTTATACGTACACCTCGAAAAGTGGTTCACTTTGTGTTTGCCTCATTCGCATATACAATTTTCGAAATCTATTATAAATTCGTGTAAAATTGCAATAATCCATTCGAAAATACGAGTTCCTCTGGAAAGTTTGAGATTTAGTGCAGCCTTGTGCCGTCGGTCATACTTCTTTTGATCGCCCATACCTGACAAAGGTTTCGCATTTTTATCATTTGTGCATTGTAAAGGGTAGTCCGAGCATAATGCATGATGTAAATTGTGAGTCACATTTCTTCGTTTCATCGTTTGTCAAATTCAAAATGCACTTCTTAATTTTTTAGTCAGCATAATCGACCAAATGGGTCCACATTGGATTCGTTAACTGTTTGGTGCGTTTTATGGGCTGACGGAATCATTGGGCCCGCCAAGCACTTACCGTGAATGCTGTTCGCTATCGCGAGATGATAACGAAGTTCTTGTGGTCAGAAATTGAGGATATTGACGATATTTGGTTCCGCCACGATCACGTGATTGTCACCGTTATTGTAAGAGCTAAAGGATGTCTCAGAGTAATTCAAAATATCGCCAACGAAACAATTACGATGTTAATTGGCCGCCACGATCATGTGATTTGATACCGTTGGACTTCTTCTTTGTGGATATTTAAAAGAAAAAGTATGTGCCAATAAGCTAAGAAAAATTGAAGAGCTAAAGAATGAGATAAATGATGTCTCAAAGTCTTTGAAAATATAGACCTTCGGATAAAGGTATGCCACCGAAGCTGCAGCGATTTGGCCAATATCCACACATACAGCCCTGTCATAGCTTTCGTACAAAAACGAAATGATTTTGTAGATGCCATTTCGTAACGTTTTGTTTCTACAAATTCCGATCGTTTTCCCAAAAACGAATAAACTCTAAATTCATTATTTTGCAATGAACATCTGACAGTTCTGAGAAAAAAATAACAAAAACAGCTGCTTTTACGTCCTTGTACATTTATTTCTAAGTGTTGCCATTATATGGTTTTGGTTAAACATTAGGCAATGTTGTACAAAAAGAGTAGGTAGGAAGACAGAGTAGCTTTTCCTGTTTCGAAAACATTTCATTACTGAATTATTTAAATTTATTTTTAATAAAGTATAAGTGCTAGACATTTTTTCAAGTAATTTTATACCTAACATAATACATTATTCAATAAACATAAAGTAAATAGTATTTTCTGTTTAAAAACGTAAAATTTTTGCGTTTTTGGTTATCTGTAGAGGCACAATGCCGAATTTATTTCACTTTCGAACGAAATGGTGCTCTGTAACAGGGCTGATAATTGTCACAGATCCTTCTATATTAAAAAAGATCAAGATAATTCTCTAAAAACTCTGTTTTATTTGCAAATTACATCGTGCGTTTTAGATGACAAACGAAAAATATTAAAAACTTACATATTGGTGGAATTTTTCCCAAAATTTGTATGACATTCTCCCTTTTTTTTGATATTCAGAATACCTACTTTTTTCCCTTTTTCAAAGTTCGTTTAGAATGAGGGAAAAAACTCCAGGGGAGATTCTATTCAGAATAGGGGAACAGGGAAAAAAGTATTAGTATTCACGTGAATTCGTATTGCTACATGTAGTTTTTGTTTGACAATTTATTTGCCATTTTTCTAACGAAATTTGATTCCATATCAACGTTTTTAAGAAATAAAAAAAATTCGGAAATATCTAATTCGAACATTGGTTTTATTTACATTCGAAATGTACAAAACCAACTTGGTTTCATGACACCAACATTGGTTTGCAACATGGTTTCTATGGCACCCCTGATTGAAATGTATGTTTCAATCATATATGAAAGGGAGAAAAGCCCTTTTATATATATAAAGTTGTTGACACTTATTTCAACGGCACCTTACAGAGAAATGTTTCACTTCGTGTAAACACAAGCACATACACGATTACGCCCTCCCAAAATTTGGAAGTTTCTTTTATCGTCCTATCCGTTACGCTTTAGTCACTTCCAGACGATAATTGGAACATAGTTTGAATTTTACAACAATTTACTCGTCTTTAAATCATCCAGACGGCAATCGGAAGATTGTTTACAACACCAGCCGAAAAGCACATGTGCCGTTATGGATATATTAAAAACAACAAAGTCGCAGTGACCGCGAAATAAAATTAGAATCAAAAGTAACTTCCAAGAAGGCACTAAGAAGTGAATGTGTAGTTACGCAGAAGTGATTTCTGCAAGTTAACTCCGGGGGTACAACTTTTGCAATATGAAAATGGTATCGTAGAAGAGTTTGAACTCCCCAGCGATAGAAAATGTTGGCAGGGCGTTGGTCTTTATACTAGTGTACATATCGTCGCAGTCCAAAATCCCGGATCAGGGTGATCTCAAACCCAGGAACTGCATTTTTGCTGGAAGTGTTTAGACTACAGAAAAATTGCTGTGGAATCCATAACATAACCCCAATCATAAACAAAATTAATTTATTAACGTTTTATATCAATAGGGAATTTTCAACAGCGATTGGAATTTTTGCAGCTTCGAGGAAAATCGTTTGCACACCAAACATAAAACTGTCACTGATGTATTGGATTCGGCAGTTTTGCCGTTGCATGAAAGCAACATCCGTAAAAAAAACCCAATTCGTTGTTTAAAGCTTTATTTTATAATATATATACCAGGTGCAATATTCAGTTTTAAAAATAATTTTAAATTCATTTCATTATTTTTAAAGTTATGTGTGACGACTGCCATCACGTGAACGAAAATTTTAAAGTTAAGTTCCCATGTTTTTAGGAGAATCTTGTTCAACAAAAGGGTATAAGCTCAAAACTTTGAATTCTTTAGTATAGGCCAAATGATAGCAGCAGATAAGCTCAAAAATTAGCATTTTTCTTCACTTGCTTTCATGTCATGGAAATCGTGTTCAAATAAAAAACATTTTTCGAGTTTGAGAACACCAAATTTATTAGGGCTGTCATAGAAACAACGTCGGTTTCATTTGGTGTCATGAAACCATGTTGGTTTTGTCCCTTTCGAATGTTAATAAAACCAATGTTAGAATCAGCTGTGGCTCATAAAACCGATAACATTGGTTTTCATGACACCAAAGCATTTTGTTTCTATGACAGCCCATTTCCAATTATCATTAAAAATGTAAGTGTTGAAAAGTGATTTTCTTTAGTCTATAGACTGGATAGGAAAACCGAAATAATTCATTCATTTGTAAACAAACATGTCTATTTGGCTGTATACGATTTTTACAAAACATTCTTAGAAAAATAATTTGTCGCAGCCGTTTTAGTACATAGCACAATATTGGCGATATTCATTCGCAAGCATTCATATCATGGTGCGTTTGTATTGAACGCATAGTTAAACCATACAAGTTGTTTTAAAAGACCAACCAATTTACCAATAAAGTTTAATAAAAATCCGTTTTTTATTGATTTGTTACAGCTGCTTGATTTGAAATCTGGTGCAACGGAATGATAGCCATGTGATGGTAATCGCATTTCGCATGACTTTTGCGATTACGGCTTTAAATCGCATAGGAGTGATGAAGTTCGCCATCGTCAAAGATCTAGCGACTAGAAATCTCAAGCTTATACTGAGGTGAGTTGATATTTTGTACTTAAACGTAGCGCAGAGGCACCCCAATGAAGAAAAAATATTTAACGTTTTATTTTCATTTCTGGTAAAAACACAAATTGTTAACAATTTGCATACAATATATTAGTTTAAATATTTTATTAACAATTTTTCTCACGACTTTTCATGCACTGGCGATATAATAAAACACAAAAATTAGGTGTTACCAGTTGTTCGGATTAATAATTGTTTACATTAACCTTTTTTCTTATTTTTTTGGTTGTATTTGCCTGTAAAACATGTTTTTTTATTTTTTGAATACAAATTTGACAAAGTCGAATCGTAAGTAAAACGCGCGAACTCCATCACATGGCTAATTATGTCGTGCGATATACAAACAGGGTGGGCCAAAAGTTACCATGGAGTTTATCAATTTAATAACTTTTTCGTTTATATATTTTTTTCAGATTATATAAATTAAACTTGGAGAATAAATAATGAAGATTCACACTAAACTAAGAACCAGAATAATTAGGGCTGTCTTAGAAACCAATGTTGTCACTATTGGTTTTGAAAGCAATAAAAAATGCTCTTGTATCATGAAAACCAATGTTATCGGTTTCATCAGCAACAACAGCTGATTCGAACATTAGTTTTTTTTTATATTCGAAATGGACAAAACCAACTTGGTTTCATGACACCAAAATTGGTTTGCAAAAACGACATGGTTTCTATGAGAGCCCTGAATAGCATTTTATAATTTAAATCAGCGATCAATTATTTTAACGTAGTGACGAAGCTCATTTTCATTTGGATGGCGGCATTGTTAAAAATTAGAACTATAGGTTCTGAAAATAAAAGAGCCATTCATCAACGCCAATTATACCCCATTAGGTGTACAGTATGGCGTAGGATCACATCTGCAAATATCATTGGGACTTACCTTCTTCGAGAATGAGGTGGTGTAACCGTAAATGGAGAGCGGTATCGGTTTATGATAGAAAATTTGTTACGTCCTGGTCTTGAAAACAGAATGTGGTTTCAGCAGTACGAAAAGCCACTGCCCGAGACCCAATGACCAGAAATTCGGATATAATTTGGCCAGCGCGAACGCCAGACTTGTGTGCACCCGACTATTTTCTTTGGGGCTATTTGAAGGAGCGAGTATATGTGAACAAGCCCGAGAAAATCGTTCGACTCAAGACCAATATTGTTGCAGAAATTCGAACGCTACAACCACAAATTTTAGATGTTATGGAAAATGCTCTAAAACGAGCCCATCCTTTCGAAGCTGAAAACGGGGTTCATCATTTAAGTGACATTATTTTTAATACTTAGTGTAGAAAGTTTCGTTTTGTACATTATAATGGGTGATCCAAGTAGATACTTTTTTCAATAGCCATTTTTTGAGAGATCACGTGTGAGTCGTGCCATGCTGTCATATTATTTTTGTCAAGTATTGTTTGGCATTTCATCATGGAAAGACTTACGCCTGAACGTTTACAAATCGTTCAACTTTATTACGAAAATTCACGTTCTGTGAGGAATGTGTTTCGTGCACTTCGTTTAAAATATGGTCAACATTTCTGGCTCAATGGCGATGTAAACGCAAAATTGCCGCATTTGGGACGAAGAGCAACCAAAATAGTTCCGGTGAGAACTTAACCGTCAATGGCGACCGTTATCGTGCAATGATAACCGACTATTTGATGCCCGAAATTGAAGCTCGTGATCTCGGCGACATTTGGATTCAACATTGCACTTCCCACACATTGCATCAATCAATGGATTTATTGGGAAAACACTTCAGATAATTTCACGTTTTGGGCCCGTCGATTGGCCACCAAGATCGTGTATCACACGATCGTTAGACTTTTTCCTGTGGGAATATGTAAAGTCTAAAGTTTATGCGGATCAACCCGCCTCGATTCAGGCCTTGGAGCAAAACATCACGCGTGTCATTCGCCAGTTACCAGTCGAAATGCTCGAACAGTCATCGAAAATTGGACTCAACGGATGGACCATCTGCGCCGTGGCCAAGGCCAACATTTAATAGACATAGTCTTCAAAAAATAAATGCCAAAGGATGTTCTTTTAAATGATAATAAACATTTCCCATTCAATTTTAATTTTCTGTGCTTTTTTTCTTTAAAAAAGAAGGGAACCTCGAAATGGATCACGCGTTATAATCTGAGAAAAAAAAATTAAAAAAGCAAAAAGGTATTTAAGTTTTTAAATAAAGTTATAAAAGTTTACCCCATAGTAACTTTTGGTCTACCCTGTAGAAGATAATTGGTAAATATTTTTGTTGTTTGGAATAAAAAAAAAATCAATTCGTTCTTTTTTTGATGGAAGCCTTTTTACACAGTCTAAGAAAAAGGACTAAAAATATTATGTGTATTACTAGACTTTTCCTTTTCACACGAACAAAATTGGAACTATTTGTTTACAAACGACTTTCACAGTTCAGTCTTAGTTACCGAGGCTTAATCAAAAACACCACTATTAATTGTAGTTTTTCTTTGCAACTTATTGACATTTACTGGCAAATATCGTTGATAAAAGAAGCTTCAATCCTGGTTTGATTAAATTTTATGGGAAAAGGGTATTAAATAAAACCAATTATATTTTCACAAACGTTTAAGAATGACAAGTTTAGTAGACGTGTTTGGGCTCTAAATACTTCTTGCTAGACACATAAAGTTCTCTAAAACATAGAAGGGTCATTATAGTGAACTTATTGGATCAGTGTTATTGTTGCTTGTCAAATATGCGAGAATAGAGCGAACTCAACACCGAGTGCTACTAGTGAAACATACACTCATATACTAGTGCACTAAGAGGAGTTATTCTAAACAATTTTTATCTGAATACTTGTACAACCTTTTTTATTATAAACAAAAGTTCAAAATCCAATTTTTAATGCGATTACTCACTTCGGTATTTTAAAATTTATTGTTTAGCAGTTTACTACTCGTATGTACTGGATGGAAGTGATAGCTGGGACAGGGCTTATACAATTAAAACTAGAAAACATGTGTCCTGTGTGAAATAAGGGACATTACACTTGATGTTTATAAACCATAATACAAAAAAAGACCAGTAAATGCCATCACTACCTATTAAAAAGTACGTTAGATTTTAAAAGCAAATGTTTACATATTTACAAGGTTAGTTTGTGGTCCAATACTATTAAAACTCTCTGAATTTTTCTATTTAGAACACAAGTATTTTAAACCTTCCATTAGTTAATATGAATAAATGAAAATTTAAATTTTAAACCTTTCGTAAAATTTTAAGAATATAGCCCTTAAGGTTAAGTATATCTAAGATTTAAATGGACCTGAAAGGAAGGAGAACTTTATATGCATTAAGGTACTTACCTCAGATAGTCAAATTTATATGTTTAATCAAATCGTAAATTGAAAAGTTAACGTGTTTAGCCCAGTATGAATCAACTTTTCTTTACATAACTGAGTTGCGTTTAGTTTAATCGAACTAATAGAATTTCAACTAATTCCCACAACTTTTACACAAATTTGAGGACGATAGTGCCAAGCAGTTTTCAGCTGTAATTGCAATTTTCATATTCCGGATTTCGCTTTGAATAGAATACAAATTGTTTGTATGCGGAATAAAGAAATTGCAATCTACAAACCGAAAAAAGACTTAAATGAAATATATTTTTCAAAGGTCCCTATTTATCAAACAAATCAGAAGCATAATTTTCCTATACTAACATTTAAAACCGAAGATTACCGATAACCGCGCCACGAAGTCCCGACATATAACCGTGCTCCGAACGTTTTACGCCGTCAAATACATTCAACGCACGCGCAGTCTTTATTTTAACCCGTTGAAAAATCTGAAATCTACACCAGGAAAATTAGAATCTGATTTGAAAATAATTGCGATGACCTGAAAAACATTTCAAAATGGATTTGACTTTAAATTCAGTTTTATATTAGTAAATAGGTTATTTAAGACCAAATTCTGAGCACCCCTGGAATTGTATTTCACAACAGACTCGATATTAAGGGCGAGTTTCTCCACATCCAGGTAAGAGCAAACCAAGTTATACATATCAAGTTCCATGCAAACTGACATTTGCAACTGTAGGTTAGCTAATAACTGGAGATTTCGAAAATAATCGTTGCGTTCTCTTATACGTCGTCGAACAACTTATATTCACAATTTGCAGCCGATTTTGAAAAATATGCAGGCCAAGAAAAAATGACTTCCGATTCACTTTCTAGGTATTTAAAATGTTTCATTTCCCATTTGCTATAAATGCAGTCACATAACTATAATTGTTTCAATGATGTTTGGTACTACGAGTACAAGTGCTTTGCTCACTTATAAGGTGAGAAATTGTTTTTGGTTAAGGAGATAATATAAATAATCGTACAATTTTTTAGTTGACATTTGTTTTACACCGCAGTGGAAAACATGGAACAAACTGATCTACAGAAGATGTTTAATATACAAAACAAATATTTTTATTTGACTAGAAAATTATGAAAAACAAAAGATTGGAATTGCTGTTGAAGATTTCTAAGATTTCATTTGAAAGAAAGTTCACTTAAAACGATAATTTCAAGTCGTTACGAAAGGAATAAAGGAAAGGCAATAAAAACATTTTTGTTTAAAGTGTCCGTTAAAATTCTGGTCTATATAAAAAAAAAAAATATTTGAGAAAAACCGTTAAACGGACTTCAACGACTATTTTTAACCGTAAATAACTATTAAGTTTTTAAAAAACAGCTTGAAAGTATCGTTTAACCGGGTGGTTGTTTTGTTTGGTAAATAAAGCACGACTATAACCACAGGCTGATGGTGGGTATTTCTCACCCTTCCTTGCTGGAAAACAAAGCGCCTCATGTTTCGATCTGTTTTTTTCTTTCAATTAGTTTGTTATGCATTGTTAAGTTATATTCGTATATAGAACGATAAATGTTATTTTAGTTTTTATAGAAGATAAACGTTCAAACCGTTTAAAATACGATCTCAATTTTTTACCACTCTAATATACAAATGTTCGCAAATTCCATTTGTCGATAATAATTCTAGTCATACATTGAAATATATTTTTTTCTCCACACTCAATAATTTGAAAAAAAAAAGTTTTCAATATTGTGCTCATACTTACCCCATGATTTGTTCACTTCAATCCAATACATTGTTTTTCTTTTTCTTTTATAATTCCACTTTTTTTTTTACAAACTTTGAAAACATACAATAATCACTCCAGACATTTGAGGCGAAAATATGTCCATGGTGTGTTTTTGAATAATTGATGTGTATAGAAAAATTTAAATCGTATTTAAGTTTTTAGAACAGCAAATTTGAAATTGCAACTTTTATGAACGTCCTTGAACTCACTCGGAGAGAAAATTTTACAAACTTAGGTTAAAAAAATAGAATTGGCCAAAAAGCTCAATTCCATTTTTATTGGTCAAAAGTTCTTAAATCATTATCGGCATACTTTTTTTTTACAGAAGAAATGTTCATCGAAGGCAAATTTCAATATTGCAAATATAAAAATAAATTCGATTTAAAAATATCCATCCTTTACAGTAATTTACGATATTTGTTACTTTAAACTTAGATTATACTTTTACGGTTAAGATTTCATAAAACTGATTACGATTTTCTAGATATTTTCAATTTTCCAAGACTTTTCAACTGTAAAGGGTGGATGTGGAAAAAGTATTTGCCGCGCACGTGTACTTTTTTAAGACGCAAAGTTTCTTAAATTTATTTAAAAATAATCAAAAGTCTATCTATCTATCATCATACAAACTGAATTCAGTGAAAAAATCAAATACTTTTTCGAGTAAGGGGTATCCCCCACCCTTAAAAGTACGATTTAACTAAATTCAGTTTTAAGGAGCTAAATGAAGAGGGGAAAGTGTGGTAGAAACTCAAAGCGACACTGGTAGACTCCTTTTTTTATATCAAAATTCAATTTACAAACGCTTAGATTTCCTTAACCACTATTCTCCACCTCTTCCCCTTTCTCACCCTAGTCTTATATACTAAAAATAGTATTTTGTGTTAAAGAAAGTTTCACAAAATCAATAGTACTTTCGACCACAACACTGGCGTCTGGCGCTCTAGTGCCTGGAGAAAGCAATTGTTTTGTGTGTTTGTAAAAAATGTCAACCAACCTTGTGCGTCACTGTTCGCTTGATCTCCGGTTGCGTCCATGTATGATGAATCGGAGAGCGGCTGTGTTTTCACAATAGCCTTTGAGGTGGTTGCTGTGGCACTTGTATTTGTTGCTGCTCCCGTCGCCGCATTACCAGCAGCCGCAGCAGCGTCTTCGCCTTCGGTAAAATAGCTTTCGTCATAGCGCATATCACCATAGGATTCGTCCTCCACATAGGTGCCATCCTGTTCGCCCTGGTCCACTTCTCCCGTTTCTTCGACATAGTCTGGCTCAGATTTCGTTGGCAATTCTATGGGCAAGTCAATATATTCAGGTTCATTGGTCTGTTGAGGCTGGGACTGTTGGTGGTGATGATGCGACTGCGCTTGCTGTTGTTGCTGCTGCTGGTGGTGGTGCTGCTGAACTTGGGCCTTATTGACGACATCAGCAGTTACCACGGTAGTTTGTACATTCATTTGTTGTGTGGCAGCCGTTGCATCTGCTGCCTCTAGCGGATCGATTGTACTCTTGGATCTCTTGATATGCGGCACACTACCAATATTTGTACGTGGGGCGGGTCTTTTATGGGTCACCACTGCCGTCGTCGCCGTGGCCGTGGGCAAACTAACGCTGGTAAGTTGGTGCGTTTGGAGTGGCTGTTGCGTTATATGCTGCTGGGGCTGGGGTTGTTGATGATGATGGTGGTGCTGTTGAGGTGCTTGTGTGGTGATTGTAGCCTGTGGTGGGTGTGATGGTGCCGTTGTTTGTATGACTATTTGTGTTGTTTGCTTTGCGTCATCGCCGGAATCATCAACAGTTTCTATTTTATATGAACGCCCCGTTGACGTGCGTTGCCGCACTCGCGGCGACGTTTGAATTTGTTGTGGTTGTATTTGCGGCGTGGGTGTTGAGGGTTCAGGTGGTGTTTGAGATTGAGGAGGATCACTCTGGGGAGAGAAAAAGAAATGGATTTGAAATTAGTATTGAGTCAGTAACACTTAAAAAATATAAGCTAAAGGGCTTGGTTTTCATTCCATTTTTATCTTCCATAGAAACGAAATTAATTTTTTTACTTTGTTGAAACGTTTACGATGGAATTAATGCTGTGTAATCAAAAATCAGAACACAGATGTTTTTTTTTATTAAAATTCCGCTGATCCAAATGTAAACCTAACAAGAAGAGCTCGATAAGTATTTAACACTCGTTGGTATATAAATGACACGAATCTAATAGCAGGAATTGGACTTTCGAACGAGTCTCCTAGAAACATGGACCACTATAGTCTAATTTCACCAGAGGTTGTTTGCTACTGGTGCCCCATTTGATAAAGAGCGAAAAAACCTCAAAAAGGGTCCGGCCGAGTTCATTCCATATTTGCAATCTAAAATGTTGATCACAATAGACAGGTAAACAGCGATATCAATATACCCGCAGGTTTAAACTTTACAATGATCAGTTACATAAAATGAATTAAAGATTTCTTGATTAACCATATTAAACTATGTACTTTGTTCAAAACAACCAACCATTTTGTATTAGTAGGTAGGCGGGTAAAATAGTTGATCCAAGTTGAGTAAGAACGACGCTACAAAAATAGAACCGACAAATGTTATTCCCTGGATCGCTTTGGAGTGCTGGTTAGTTTGCAAGACTAGCAAACTTTTGTTCATATTAGGGTCGTGTTTGGGTCTTGTAGGTTGTGGCAAGGTAAAAAATTGAGAAAACAAACTGTTCCTTGCTCATTAACATACTCGAAATTATCAATATTTTGACAGTATTGAAAGTCAATATTAATTTTTTGCAGGAAGACATTTAAAGATCCAGGCTGAAGTTTAAGGGTTTCTGGGATACTCAGAATATCTTTTGTTAGAAATATTTTGGTATTGTAGAGAAAACAGACCCAGTAAAATGTTGTTTTCGCGAGACGCGTTTAAAAACTATCCTTAGGTTCGCCGATTTTTAAAGTATATATATAAATATATTGTTCATATTGAGCTAGACAATCCAAAAAATAGTTTCGAGTAAATTGAAAAAGTATTTAATAAAATAATAATTATTTAAATTTGGCCTTATGTCGATAATATTTGACGAATTGAAATGGTGCCAATTAAAAGACCACACTATGAAGATTAGTATCAATATTAAAACGATTATTTAAAGATTTCTCCAAGAACAAACTATGTACCACTGCCAAAAAACCTCGAGTGGCTACTTAAAACTAAACAGCGGCTTTTAAAATATGTGGAAAATTAAAAATCTAGGTGACGGCATAACAAAGCAGGCCGCTACATGATTGTTTGTTGTGGACACTTATTTAAATAGTTTGTCCGAACCTTAACGCAAATTGTATTATCTGAAAGAACAGTTTAATACAGGGCAGTTTTAAGTGTCATAAAAATAAAAAAGAAATTGACATCAACTATGGAACAATTATTTCCTTGAGGCTTCGTCGATTAAGTTTGACGTGGTGAATCTTCAATCCACAATTAAGATATTAGTAACGTTTTTGGCTTCATCTCAAGTATCGTTGACCTGCTCAATATTAGCCTTTAAGCCTTGTACTAAGTTCTATCTTCTGAATTACTATTACTGATAATTAGTCATAAAAGCGATTTTGGCCACATTTTATCTATGCGAAATAATTTTACAGGGAAATAAAAAAAATACACAAATGTATGGTGAGCGCCAGTTATTGATGAAAAACAATTTCCGCTGCAATTTTACATTTACATCCGGTGTTTGACACATTTTTACATGAAAAGTAAGGCGCTTAAGAGCCCGTCCGATTTAAGTATCCTTTAAACGAATATACAGTTTTCAGTTTCATTTTGAAGAAAAAATGGGTTGACTCTCCGACTAATTTGTAATGCACCATAGTTTGTGAATAACTGCTGTATTCACAACAAACTTGGTTGTAATTTTCTAAAGGACGAAATAGCTAGGTTTAGTACCAACTACTTAGACAGACTAAGTAATCACTCGAATCTTCTAACTATATCCCTTTTAGATGACGGTGACGAGATTAGGATGAAGTCGTATACTAGATTTCCCTTTTTTATTGTTTGCAATTTTTTGGAATATTATAAGTTAACAATGTAAAATATATTAATGCTAAGGCCACTGGGTTTTTAGCTATTCCGTCTTAATTCATTTATTACCTAATTTGCTTATTGTTTTTGTATATAATATAAATTGCAAATAAATATAGTGCTGAAAAACAAAAATTATGCTACCGTTGAAACATCAAACTAAACAACTGTCACTCTCCGAGGATACATTGACTTTTGGTCTATCATATGCTGGTGCTGTTTGTGGCAGTTTTGCTTGTTACATTGAAAAGAATATGAGCTTCATTAAAAAAAATGATTTTTCCACGAGTTTCTCAAAGGCTTAAACTAAGATGCGATTCCTAGGCTATTGGTCATACGCCATCATTATAATATTTTGTATTTTTAAACCATTTCAGTAAGTACTTATATTTTTTTTGAACGAGCGTTTTTTTGCATTTAATCTCTTGACCATTAGATTAAAACTCAAGCCAAATTGTGGAGACAAACTCATTGATGGGTAAATCCGATTTATTGTTTGGCTATAACCGAAAACCCGACAACGGAGATGTCATATATGATCTTTCTTTTTTAAAATACAATCCCAAGACCTCGTCGTCATATTCAATATTATTGGCACACAGCTTCTACTGACTGAAGATTCAACCTTATGTTAGGACCACTATCATTTTAACATGAGAAATGTGATATTTTATCGAAATTAGTTAATTATTTAGTTTAAATGATACAATTAATTCCAAAAACTATTCCACAAACATATGGAACAAATTGTCTTGTTTTGACGTAACATAGGCTGACTTCCTAAGCGCATATTTACAATGTATGAATACAGTATTTAAACATAGTTTATTCATTGTGTAGTCAGTTTTTTAATACATTGTATAATAATACAACCTGCAATGTATTACTACAAAGCAACATGCGTTTAGGTAGTCGGCCAAATTTATGACAAGAAGCATGGGCCTTTTCAATGGCTATAGAGTTGCCCATTTTATTAAATGGTTTAAAAATACTAATTTAGCCGAGGTTTTAAATAGTAGAATAATATACGATCATGAGTACGGATATAGATCAAAAGAAGGAAAATGAACATTTCTTAAATTTGAAAAAATAGTTGTTGTAGCGGCATAGTACATAGTGTCGGGGTGAGAGCCCTTGGCCGAAGAATTGCTGCATCGGGTAAACCCGGTTCAAAGAAATTAGTGTTTAATTTCGTCGAGAATTTAAGCCATTACCATTTTATGTTATATAGAAAGGTTAAATGTTTCTTCAAAGATCTTTAAAAATTATTTGGCTTATGTGCAATTTATGTAAACAGGAGCTAAGCCAACTTCTCGTTGGCAATACTGCAAAAACAATTATACCAGCTATTTCAAAATCATAACAAATTGTTTAAAAACTACCGTCTAAGTTTTATAGAACAAAAGCTATTCGAAATAGAATTCAAACGTTACTAGTGTGTTTGCGATATATTTGCATGGAATCACAACCAGTTACAATGTTACACGCCGACAGTGGTGGACAAAATAAAACCGCAACATCATATGAAATGGTTAAATTCAACGAAATTCACATCGTAGTGTTTATCAAATGACCAAATAGTTGATAATATCCCACCGAGGCATCCGATGGATATCCCAAAATGAGCTTAAGGTAAAGCCTTACAAGTTACAAAAGGCATCCGATCTTACACTTAAGTAAAAATTAGACTCGAAAGAGCAAAGGAGTTGCAAGGTTTGCACAAAAAAAAAAAAACGTGGTAAATTTCCAAACAAAAATTGTTCTATTGATCAGTTAATAAACTCGCAAAATGATCGAGTCTTTTTAATTAGAAGCACGGACACCATTTGAGGCACATACGCGTCTACCTGAAGTAATATTCCCATCTCAAGTAATGGTATGGGAAACTGTTACCACTAATGGATGATGTCCAATCGTTTTCATCGAGCCTGGTGTCAAATGCCAATGTGACTTATTATCGGGAAAAATGTTTTGAAGCTGCTTTAGAACCGTGGGCACACAAACGTTTTGGTCGTATACCATGGGCATCCAACAAGACCCAGGACTGTCTCAAAAAGCTCGAGTAAACCAAAAAATAATATGTTCCACACTTTTTTTCGTCTACACATCACCAGATGCAAATCCGATGGACTATTTCATCTTGACAATTTAGGAAAGCACGGCGAACATAAAAAATTGATGCGCTGATGCGAGATATTACGGGAATGGGCGAGCCACAATGCCGCAAGTTTGCATTCGTTTAGATTCTGCTCATTTATTAACCGATTGAAGGACATAGTCAAGGCAAAAGGTGGCTACATCGACCTAAAGAAAATAGGTTCGGAATTTTGATTGCCACACATTTTTTATCCTGTATATTGTATCGAGAGGGTGCAGCTCGTAATTAATCGTGTTTGTGGGCTAATACCTATTTCGTGCTTTACTAATTTGCCAATGCATGCTTATAAACCCAACACTCGCCTATTCGTCTGCTTGTATTGGCAACTGGTGTACACACAAAAAAAACATCATCACCCTCCAAAATCCCTGTAGTGCTGACTGCTAGGGTACAGTTTACGCTTCATCGCCGAGTCCGTAAACAACAAATTTATATCAGTGAACTCGTGCAAACGCACGCATTTAAAAACGAGCGACAAAAAGGAAACCGAAAAAAGCGGCAAACGAACAATATTATGAAGATCGTTGACGTCAGACAAGCCATGGAAAGAAAACCCAAGCCAAAACAAAACTTAAATAAAAACAAACGTATGAACGTCGTCTGGTACTTACATCTGTTAAGCCTTTTATTTGTAGAGCTTCTGCTGTACTGATAAAAGCTGGTAGAGCCTCCTGTTTGACATTCACCTCACCGCAATACATAAACTGGATGAGATCTTTTAAAGCCGTATGGCTGACATCTTTTAGAAACACTAAACAAACAAAATAGGAAATTAATACAATTTCAATATGCTCAAATTGTTTTTGCAAACTTACCAAAGGCATGTTGATTGGCTGGCATTTGAGTGAACATTTTACGAAAATATGGCGAACAGACAGACAACACAAGGCGATGCGCCTTGACGAATTGCCCCTCTGCCGCCAGCGTCACATCCACCAGATCTCCACGACACAGAGACTCATGGAAACCCGCTGATAGATTGCTATTGAAATTGTTCCAACACAACGAGAACTGCTCGTCGTCCGCCATATTGAATGGTAACACTATTCACTGTAGCGTACCTTTGGCGAATTATCGAAGAAAAAATCGATAAAATTATATGTATTCAGCAGACGGCTATAAAGGGGAACGAGAAAAAAAAGCACAATCATTAAATGTTCTACTTAAAAAATGTGTAGCACAACAAATTACATTTTTAGGAATGTTTAAAAACTTTGTACAAATCGGTATATTTTTTTTGTTGTTATCACGCAAAAAATTGCAAAGTACAAAAAACCATTCATTTTTTATTGCTTGTGCATGAAAACAGCATCATTTTCTCGTTAATATTCATGAGAACTTACCTTTCTTTTTTCTTATTTGTAAATATACAAAAAGTGGAATTCTGTTTGTTCCACTACTAAAATATTTATTTTCACTTTTGTTCTAAAATAAAAAATGTTGCAAGAGTGCGCGACGCACAACCCGACGAAATCGTAAACTGTTCACAAATGATACGATGCCTAAAAATTGTCGATATTCGTACAAATTATGTGTATCCGTATGCAGAAATTTTAGAAGCTGCGATTTGATTGGCTACTGCTTTTAGGGTTGTATTTCATACTCGGTTGTATTGCGAACGAAGCAGAGTTGTATTTCCATGCTGAGCGAGCTAAAATATTGCCAGACTGATGACATGTCAACGCAGTGCAATGACATCTTTGGTTGTGTTTTTGGTTAATACTCGAATAAATTTTGTATTAGAATCTAATACTTGGTGCTTGGTACACACGAGGGCAACGTGTTGCATCAACTTTTTTTTGTTCTTAAAACTCGTGACAACACCGCTACACACGAAGCATTGTCGCTTTAACATGGCTGTATTGCTAAAACCGTGGTCTCCTGTATATCTAGAACTACGATTCCTTTATGTTGAACCGACCCTTTTGTTACATCGATCAAGTTCTTTTGCAGCTCTTTGCATTATATTTCATTTTTAAAATATTCGTTTAATCAACATGACATCAGAACAGAAAATAGAATCTATGTAGGCCAAATTAATATTGAACTAAAAAAGAAACAAAATGTTTGTGTTGGTTGGGACCACAAAAACCAAGAGTGATTAGTTTCATTATAAACTCTACAATCCTATTCTACACCACTGAAACATTACGTACAAGTTTCCGAAGACTAACATTTTGCGTTTGCGTCGTTTATCAAATTTGCCCCGAGTCAAATTTGATAAACGAATAACATTTTGTTACTATGGATATTAGTACTTTACCACTCGGTACTTTTTATGCATTTATTGAAAAAAACGTTGACAAACTGTAGTGTTATTTTGTTTATTTGTTACATTTTGCAACAGGTGATTGGACAATACTGCCAAGTTTTGCGTTGTCAATAATTTTGTGGGATTTGCGTATTTTTGCAAGACTGGATTAATCCCGTACCGAATCTTAACAAAAATCACCTTTATTTTGCTAGAGTAAACATAGCTTAGCAAGATTATCTAATACGTGACAATACACCTAATCTGGAGGCTTTTGCTTTTTTAAGTATCAAATATCAATTTTTAGAGAATTTTTGATAGATTTCTAAAAGAAATCTGGGGATTTTGAACTTTGTTTGGGAGCATACTGGAACGTGCATTTTTCTACGAATAGTAGCAAATTTTTTGATAGTTATAATCTTGGTTTATTTTGTTTATGGAGATATTGATATTAACCCATTTTAATAAATTTCCAAAAAGTTTTTTGAATATTCACAATTTTAAGTTAAATGTTTACTCGAAAATAAATATGTAAAAACATAGTGAAGTTCGGCCAGGCCGAACCTTGTATACCCTCCACCATCACTACGCTAATAAAGAGCAAAAATAATTCGTATGTTTTTAGGGAACTTGCGTCCATCCCTAATCTCAGCCAAAATATTGAAATTACTCTATTTGGATTCGTTGCAAAATTTGTTTTAATTAAATACCAATGACATGTTCGTACATCCGCGTATCGGTTAAAAGCACAATACCGGTCAAGCGAATGAATCTAGGATCATGAAATTATGCATGATAATGGCTTATGAACTATTTAGGATTGTAAGTAGATGAAATCGGCTCAGGGGAAAAATGGTTTCCCTCTAACGCTCTTAAGGAACCTCAGTAAAAAGTATTTTTTTTTGAGTATTTGATTAGCAAAAAAAAATTTGTTAACGGACAATGCAGATGCTGGACTTTTTGGCTTATGTATCTGAAGAAACGTACCGCATGGTCAAAACGGTCGACTTATAGCCAATATAGACTATGTGCACCTCAGTTAATGCACATTTTGCTACGAATCCAAATAAAAAGTAATAATTTGGCAGATATTAAGGATGGACGCAAAAAGGGCCCAAAAAATGCACAATTTTAGTGGAGGGATACTAACTGACCGGGACCTTCCGTTTAACGCCGGCACCTAACGGCTAAAGTATTTTATAGAGAAGTTTTTACAAAGTTTTGAGATAAATCTCGTTTTCTTTAAGTCCCGGCTTTTGCGAGGTGGAAGTCCGCCACTAAAATGTTTTTACCCGGATTTGAGTCTGGGTTTAAGCGCATGCTAACCATCACACGACGTATACATATGTTAAAGGTTTAATTAAATGCAATGGGTGAGTTATGCGAGTCCCTTCAAGTAATAGGATTAACGCTCCGAGTTAATGGACAAGAGTCCATAACATTCATTACTTTACAAGTTGATGTTTCGGACAATAAAGGACATCTTTGCAAAAAAAGTTGTAAAACATATTCTACTCAAAAACTTGTGTGATGAATTGTAAACGTAAAAATAAATTTAAATTCTAAGAAACATATGCATTTTTTCTTTTACATAACTATAGTTGTAAATATATACATAAATAAATAAATATATACATATGGGTGATTCTGAGATTATGGGCCAATTTCGACATCAAATTTGGAATTCGATTTTTTTGCAGAGTTTAATATTTAATTCAGGTAGATGCCTTGGTATTAAGAAAGACTAGTCATTTTTAAAAGGTACACATCAAAATTTTAATTTTTAATGGAATCATGCAACAATTTAAAAATATGACCTCCAGGGTAATGACTCATTGAACAGATAAATGACAAAGACAATAAAATATATAGTATTTTTTCTTTAAAATCAAACAAATCATTCATTCATTTTAATTCAGTTCTCTTGTAAAAATAATAAAAGAAAAAATCTGTTAATCGTCATTCCCATGTGAACAATTTGGCAGGGAAATGATGAATTTCTACAAAACCCCCTGAAATGTTTATTGCAATAAACACAAAAAAACATTTGCAAAATTATAAAAAGTATTAATTATCTTTTTAAAAAACAACACAAGGGAATGACCTACTTAAGTGTGAACGTTCGTAACGAGTGACAAAACACGACTTACTTAATTTTAATAAGACTGTTGACGAAAAAACTATTAGATGTGAACCCACTTCAAGTAATGTTCAATCATATTCAAGTTGCTTGAAATCAGGATTGGTTTGGAATTTGAGTTTTAGCAATATATGATTATACAGGGGAAAATAAACATCCATAAAAATATATAATTGAATAAAAATTATAATCGTTAATAGAAACAAAACTAATTAAATATTATTTTTTACTATGGACTGGTTTTATTAAATAAATTAAAGTAGTGCTACACGCAGAAAACAAGTATGGTTGGGGTGACAATATTCGAAGAGGATCATACTATTGTTGGGTATATGGTTGAGACACAACAATATTATGATCCTCACAACAATAGTATGATTCACACATAACCATACTATGATCCCCACAAACATAGTATGATTCACACTCATGATTGCCGTAATCAAATTATTGTTAACGTAAATTTTAAACAACAATACTTTTGTAACACCAACCATATTTATATGGTTACTACAATCATGTTTTCATTTCTAAATTTGACAATAATACTATTGTTACATTTCAACAATAGCAATATTGTGGCAATCATACTATTGTCAAAATGAAATTCAAACAACAATATTATGGTTGCGACGAACATGCTTTTATTGTAGAGAACATAGTATTGTTGCGGTGATCATAGTGTAACCATATCTTCTCTGCGTGTAGGGACAACCAGGGTAATGATATTTGACACTTTGGTAGGAAATTTTTTGAAGAACAAATAATTTTTTTAAAAAACAATTTTAAAGACTTTAAAGGTCCTATAAAGATTTATTGTATAGTAAATAATAAAGTATAACATATTATATTTTTCCCGCTTGAAACAACCAAGGACAACAAAGTGGCCCATAATCTCAGAATCAACCATATATACAGAGTAACCATAAAGATTTTTTGGAAAGGGGGACATTTTTCCCAAAAAAGGTGGACATTTACAAAGAGTCCATAGAACCTTGGGAGGACACATTTCAAAAATGAAAAATGTTAATAATTAGATTATATAAAAATTTTATTATAATTACCAATTCAATAAAAATTTGTTTAAAAAGGACGAAGTCCTACTTACATTTGTATCCAGTGCACATGGATAAAAAGAAGACAGAAAAATTAGACTATTTTTTAAAATTAGTTTTTTCGTGGCGATAGGCGAAACACACATGTATAGTAATAGACGGTATGACATTAGGCCTCACGAAACTAGACCCCAAACCAAAAAGGAAATTAGGCCCCAAATTTGGGGTCTAATTGTATTATGAAAATAGACCCCACGGAATTATACCCCAAACGTAAAATGAAAATAGGCCCAAAAAAATTTATTAGGGCCTAATTTCGTAGTGGTTATTTGAAGGTAAGCATATACACCCCAAAAAGGGCAAATATGCCCCAAAATGTCGAGTTGTTGTTTTCTGTATAAAATTGGGGTCTATTTTCATTTTTGGGTTTGGGGTGTAGTTTCCATTTATGAGTTACAAAATGAATGTAACAAACAAGTACGACAATAGGCCCCAACATGTGTAGAAAATCTTTTGCGTTCAGTTTCGGTTGTGATAATATTTGACATATTCGCGCGTGCGATTATGTCAAATACGAGTATTAATATTTACGCACAACATAAATGTCCTTACTGTCGTGCCTCCGAGCAAGATATTATACATGTTTACAATTAAGTTCAAAGGAAACAAACTATATAATTTTCAATTAAAAACCACCGCTTTCTTTTCTTCGCCGAAGGATATTAGACCTCAAAACTATTTATTGTGGCCCTAAAATATATGGAAACAAAATTTGATCCCAAAATGCGAACATAGGCCCCAAAATTTTTATGAAAGTATGCCCAAAAAAATTGTTGGGGTCTATTATCATATCTATTATCATATTATCATACAAACATTTGGGGTCTTATTGCATTATGAAAATATACCCCAATAAAAATATGAAATTAGGCCCCAAAAAACCAAAAAAAAATACTAATATGCTTTTGGGGCCTATTTCATTTCCACTTTGGGATGTTTTTTCGTGGGGCCTAATGGCATACTGCCATAGTAATAATAGTGGTGTATAACTTAGAGTAGATAGCAAAACTGCGATAACTAAGTCATTCTTAAACTAAAACTGTCAATTTTGATCATGACTTTAAAAAGTTCTACTGCTCTCAAAAAAAAAGTTTGATAACAGTGCAACACATAAATTGCAAACTTCTTCTCGTGTGCAGTTTTCCGAAGTTCTTATCTAAACTAGCGTAAGCCCATTTGGGATTTGCTGTTCGTATTATGTACATTTTGGTAAAAATTTATTTTTCTGAAGTACATGCATTTTTTCTCACTGCAATGTCTCTTAAACCAATAAAAATTTTGTTTTCCTGTCTTCGATACAATTGTAGCTATACTTATAGACTTATAGATTTTTTAAGGAATCTTTAGAAAAACTATTCATTATTATATAATTAAACATTTTCCCATTTATATTCGTTTCTAGGTCTTTTTTGCACTTACAACAACGCCATTTATGGAAAAAATATGTCGAATTTTCGATCTAAAATACAGCAGGAAAATGTCAACAATGCATTTTTCAGTATTATAATTTTCTCAAGAATTGTGAATTATACTACAAGGTATATAAATAGCAAAAGGAGGAAAAATTTCACTTTTCTGAAAAACTAGGGAGGCCGGGAGGATATGTCCTCGGAAGGATGACGTATGGTAACCCTGCAAATATAGTACTATTTCCAATAAAAATACTCTCTGATTATCGGTTGAATGTATTTTAAATTTTAATTGGTATGTACGTATATATAACTAAAATTTGAAATCACTGAAAGAATTGGGTAGTGTTCACAACTAAAGCCTAGTATTCACATAAAACGAAATTTTCTCTTAGGTGTTTTGCATTTATCTCTACACGAAAGAGTTTTAGTGTAGAGGAAGCAGCCGTTATTCATTTTCCAAAAAATGATTTTAATCATATTCATTTCAATACCGCCAAAAACGACTTCACAACATTTGTTAATTTATTTTTTGTAAATTTCAAAAACTCCTTGACCAAACAATTATCAGAACATTAATTTTCGTTTGCAGATGTTGAAAAAAGTCCACAGTGCTCTGTAACACTTGCTAATTCCGCCACATTTTTGTTTTAGCTGAGTACCACCAAACGAAAATAGCTAAACGGAAGCAAGCATGTATTTCTTATGAAAGCGAGAATTTCGATTTAGGTGAACACTAGGCTTAAAAAGTGAGATGGCAAATGAAACTTCCAAAATTAAGCTGAAGTCCAATTCGGTAGCGACAATGAAAAAGTTTTTTTTCTGTGTTTTTTATTCTGTTTTTATTGTAACTGTGTACAATAAAAAAAACTCAAATAACTTTTTATTAAACCAATGTATTTCATTTATTTTTTTATTGTATAGAAATTTTTATTGAATTTTATCTGACAAATTGTGTTGGCAGATGAAAGACCGTAAATGACATTCATGATCATTCTCACATATGGGGCGGGGCACCTGATCAGAAAATTATTCATTGCGGCCTGAAGGGTTGTAGTTGAGATCGTTCAATTGTGGTTTTAATGGAGTGTTTCCTTGCTTCGCATAGCTCGGCACATAAATCGGCAACTTACCGATTTATTTACAGAAACGAGCTACTGTTTGAGTTTGCTTACATTGTAAAATTGTTTGTCAAATCATTTTACATTTTTCACAAACAATTTATAAAATGGCATTTGTGGTATATCCTCAATTGCATTAAACGAAAAGAAAGCATTTGAAAAAATAAAATATTAAAGGCTGTGCGGCTCTTCCAATCCAAAATTGAAATTGTAAATTATTGTTTTAATAAATTGAATTGCACAGTTTTGTATTTTTTTTGCAACAACAAATATGCTTTTAAATTAATAATGCAGGGTGGACCATTTAAGTCGGCTGTAAAAAAAGTACTGATAATTTTTTCAAATCTCTGGTTTGATTGGATGAAAATGAGCTTCATTTGAAAACACGATTTTTCGATACAATTCTTCATCTCCTGCCAAACTATCCTTATCCCAGCGGGAGAAGCGAAAACGCATTGGATGGTATTCCATTATTAAATGACAAAGTTTAAACCAATAAAACCAGAAATTTGAAAAAATTATCAGAACTTTTTTTACAGCCGTTTCAAATTAAAAATTTTAAATGGTCCATCCGGTATATGTAAAAATGGTTAAAGTGGTTTGTGCCTTTTAGCTGACTTCTCTTCATTTTTGAAGAAGAACGACTCGATGACGTCGTCAGCCCATAAATAGCAACAAACAGTCACTCTTTGTGGGTGCGTCGGCTTTTCAACAATCACTCGTGGATACTCATTTACCCAAAATGTGGCAATTCTGCTTGTTAACAAATCCAACGAGGTGACGTCTGCCTCGTCGCTGATAATGATTTTCTTTGTAAAATCACTATTCACCGTTTTTTGGGACCATTTTTAAAAAAAATATTATAAGTGCTTATTTATTTATTTTATTATTCTATATTAAGTCGATTTTAAGAATTATATTTGATTTTATTTGTTGAAAAATTCAATTCTTAGAAAAAAATTCTTAAATAATGTGGCAGTGGACTTGAGAAATTAGACAAACATTTATTTGTCTATTTTTCCCCCAATGAAGCCTAATAGACTTAGTCAAAAATTGGTACACAGACTAAACGGATTTTGGTAGAATCTTGACTAAAGTAGGCTTTCGAGCTAGAAATACAAAAATTTGATATAATCCGACTTTATATTGATATATAAAGTCGGATTTTTGCACAAATGTTTGTACTTCATCACCGTGCCCAATATTCTACATCGGAAATTTAACATTTGGAAATGCCATTCTCTACTTTTTCTCAAGAATGTCCTCGGTTTTATTAACTCTATGAGTTTTTCTCCCGGAAATTCCCGGAAAGCATTTTCCGGAAATCCTTGTCGAATTTCTGTCCGGAATTGGCTAGCGATTTCCCTTAGATTTTTTCAAGCTATCTACTTTAGGTAACACAGCTATACAAGTTTATAATTCTTTAATATTTTAAACGGATCTTCAAATATTAAGTTGCAATTTGATCTAATTCGAAATAGGCGAGTGTTTAGGTAGGGATGTACATATGTATTAAGGTTTTTAGAGTGACAGTTTCAATAAAGTCGTGTCGAGCACTCATCAGTAAAATATATGTCCAGTGAGAAATTGCAAACGCTTTCAAGCACTGGGTACCAGGGATGCAAATCGAACCTGAACCGGTGTTGAACCAAATCATTTTTTTTGTCTAGGAACCGAACAAAAAAACTGATTTGGTTCAACACCAAACCGCAGTTAGAAAAAAATTGTCGAACCGAACCATTAACAGCAAACAACAATTTTTTTTACTTAATTTCGCATCTATGTGCATGTTACATATTATTTTATAAATGGACCTAACTCGTTTTAATTTTTATGTAGATACCTCAGTTTTAATTCGATTTTTTGTTCTTAGTAAAAATAAATTGCATCAAAAAAATTGTTTTCCTATGATTTTAAACCGAAGCAGAACCGCTTTTCAAGAGTACATTAAAACCATTCTTAAAACTTAACCATTGGTTCGGTCCTGTAGCCCGTTAATGTAACTCGTACCGATCGCAGTTACCGACTGAAATTACCGATTTGACGACACTCGACGTCATTCTTATCATCACTGTTTCCTATTTCATTCACTCGTTCCAAATCGGTAATATGACATTGTTCCGATTCTACTTCAATAGGAATCGCTTAAAAAAAGGTTTTTGTAAGAAAATCGACTTACTAACTTGAAATCGGTAACTTTCTCACTGACTTTAAGCCAAGTGAGAACTCTGCCGATTGCTAAAGTTTTGTTGCAATTATGAGGAAGTAAGTAATCACATATGACTTTTTGAACCACATACAATTTAATTGATGCTATTTTATACAAATAAATATTTTATTAAAAAAATATGTTTTAATTGTGTTACCGCGGTTTAATTGTGTTTGAAAATAGTCAGCAAAATATAAACATTTAAAATGACAGTGTGTTGAAACTTACGACAATTTATGAACCGTTTTCAACGAAATCTGTATGGTAATGCAAAATAACGAGTGCAAGTGTTTGTTTACTTGCAATGAACATCACCAACTGTCAGCTTATTTAATTGCTCTTTTTTGTTTTTTTTTTAGTTATGACGTTTAAATATATAAGTTTTATTAAAATAGCAGTATTTTAATATAAAATATTTGTACATAAAAATAAATGCAAATGGGTGATTCTGAGATTATGGGCCAATTTCGACATCATTTTTGACATTCAATTTTTTGTCCGAATTTTATATTTAATTTAGTTTGATGTCTTAGTTTTAAGAATGTCTAGTCATTTTTAAAAGGTACTCATCAAAATTTTAATTTTTTACGGAATCATGCAACAATTTAAAAAATTAACCGGGGAATGACCAAAATAAGGGGGAACGTTCGTAACGAGTGACAAAACATGACTTTCTTAATTTTAATAAGACTGTTGACGAAAAAACTATTAGATGTACACCCACTTTATGTAATGTTCAATCATATTTGAGTTGCTTGAAATCAAGATTGGTTTGTAAATTTTAATTATAGCGAATATTAGTTTTTTCAGGGAATACTGTGTATGTTCAGGTACAGAAAATAAACATCCTTGAAAATATAAATTGAATAAAAAGTTGTAATCATTAATATCAACAAAACTAATTGAATATTATTTTTTTATTATATATATTATGGACTGGTTTTATTAAATAAATAATTAATATTTTTGTAAAAAATTGATAGAATTTGAAAAGAATGAATTTTGATTTGGTTTGCATTCTTGCTTGGAACTGGTTGTACAAGTAAAAACACTAAGAATACATCGCTTTGTGTATTAATTGTTAATTACACTTTCTATAATGGACAACAACCATGCACTGCATCGTGTGTATGCGTTTTTTTGTATATCAAAAAAACATGCGCATACACATGCATGTAGGCTCTATAAAACCTGTTTTGTTTTGTTCATAGTCGCAACCAGAGGGTATGATTGCCGTAATCATATTATTGTTGACGTAAATTGTAACAATACTTTTGTTGCACCAACCATGTTTATATGGTTGCTACAACCATAATTTCATTTCTAAATTTGGCAATAATACTATTGTTACATTTCAACCATAATAATATTATCACAATCATACTGTTGTCAAAATGAAATTCAAAAAACAATACTATAGTTTCGACGAACATGTTTTTATTGTAGAGAACATATTATTGTTGCGGTGACCGTATAGTAACCATGTCTTTTCTCTGCGTGTATTGGCGAAATGAGAGAAAAATGACAAATCTCTTGCCAAAATTGATTTTCTGGGTATGTGTATGATTGATGTGTTACGAGTATTCGAAAACAACTTTATATTAAGTATTTTCAACACACTTCCCCAGCACTCAAAAATAAAACCAAACTCTCACACATAGGGCTGGACCAAGGAATTACCTTTTGCAATTTTCTGTCTGGTTGAAAGCACACCAACTTTTATACATATGACATTGTAAGTCCTAATTAAAATGATACTAAGCAGATTAAAATTTTCCATTAAATTACCAGATATTTGTATACAAATTAACGTATTACAATTAAATGTCAAAAAAAGCAGGTTGGTTTTAAATGTCCTTTTTACCCTGCCATTTCCTTTAAACTCAATGTTCCAAGCTGACTATTTTTATTTAAATATTTTTAATATATATGTCTTTTGTTCAGTTTCTAATGAAAATGCGCTGTGGTTCTCCTAAATGTTTTTTTCGCATTAAAAAACTATTTTCAGAGCAAAAAGATTGTAAGGACAGCGTTTTCTTTAAAGGAGATTTCAAAAATTAATTTTTTATAGGATTTTGTATAGGATTGCAAAGGGATTAAATTGAATATTAGAGTGCAGACTAATGCGTTCAGAGTTCGTTCTAAAATCGGTACGAAAGTCGGCAAATACATCCGAATTCGGATTTGAAGTATGCCCGACTGCGTTTCTAAAAGTACATGGAGTGTTTGACATGTTTATTGGCCAAACCATATAGTGTTGGTTTTTGCCGACACGTGGCACCGAACTCTGAATTAAAATCTTGAGAAATTCGAGATTCCGTTCAGAATTCGGTATAGTGGAATTTGGATGTGTTTCCCGACACATCGTTTAGAGTTCTGATCGAATTCTGAATTGGTTTCTTACAACATTCGGATTTACTTTATAACTAAACAAAATATATGTTCGTCCGCTACATCTCTAAGTTAACTCTGCGACTGCTTTTTGATTACAAACAAACAGAGAGCTATTACCAACTTAACAAAAAACAAGAAAATCTCCCAAATAAAACTAATGGAAACATAAAGAAAAAGATTCAGAATTCCTTCAGAGTTCGTGCAGAAGCGTCTGAACATAACAGGATTAAAAACACATTGCAATTTTCTAATATTTTCCATTTTAACATTGAAATATTTCTAAATTATCACACCAACACCAGATCCATTATTGGTACTATCGCCCCCGGTATAGGTAAATTGAGTAATTATCTTAAACGAGTCTAACCTAATCTTCAGGGCTTGATTAATTTATCGTCGACAAGGAAACAATGGAAGACAGTTTTTGACACAATCAGTGTTATGATTCGCCGCGTTGTGATGTCATGCATTGATAATAAAATGATTTCAATATATATAAAATTAAAATATATATTAAATACTAAATGAAATATTTTTACAAAATAAAAATGTATACCTTTAACCAAATCCGGACGCCAGTATCAACTCCACAGTCGTGTCTGCGGTTTAGCCAGCTTTCTCACATTTAGAAAACTCTCTCTTGGTTATGTGCTTGCCAAAGGAAACAAGAAACAAATTTATTGAAGAACAACAATAAAACACCCAATTCAAAGAGAAGTGATAATGCCAAATAAATCAGCACACAATGCCAACAACCAAACAAAACAAGAATTATAGACAACAAACACAAAATAAAAAACACCATTAAGCAAAAACAGAAGTCAAGTAGCGGTCGAAGAGCATTAACCGGGGTAATCCATGGAAAACCATCTATAGAAACAAGTGCTCTTTAAGAGTTTCAAGAAGGACAATTATTAATTATAACCACAAAAGTGTAAAATCAATAAAAAAAAAAGAAAACTCAACAACACAATACAGTCCTCAAATTGAACTTGTGACACGAAAAAAGGCGCCACTTGAAGGCCAATGGGAAATGCATACATACATACGTACGTACTCGCTTGGCAGGAGCAAGCAATAATAACAAACGACCAGTCAGGATGTACTTGAAAATCACTGAGAGAGCGAGAGAGAAGTAACGTATTAAAAATGTGTCACACACTTACAAACAGTGTATGCACACAAACTTTCTAACAATTCTGTTGCGAAGATTAAACAACAGAAAATACTAATGATGGGAACATATGGGAAATGAAACACTACACAGGCCAAGAGAAAACAACAAAGTTTGATGAGTCTCAAGTACTCTGATTGGTTGTTGGCAGTGCAGCCATTTTTAATTTCATACACATGGCTTCTGCCTGTTTGGCGTTTTCGTTAAACATCGACGAGAAACAAGCTGAGCATGAAACTAGCCTTGGTGTGTTGTGCCCTCGTTGTTGTTGTGCGAGATCTCATTCGTGTGTGCGTTCGGTTCGTTTGTGAGAGGGTGGATGGTTGACTGGTTGGTTCAATGAATGCTGGTGGTGTGCCTGCCTTTTACAGTTAATTAACTAAGCACTCGTGTGCTAAGGAATTTCAATCAGTTGTTTAGATGTGCTGACAAATTGCGCACACACACGCACGCGTTCTATTCAACAGCAACGAACGGACGACGAACGGCTTTTCCTTCCTTCCTCCTCCCCAGTCAGTCTCTGTTGTTGCTTCCGCCGTTCTGTGTAATCTTCATCATCAGCGTTTTCATTGTTTTTTTTTCTTCCATCTAAGTGCAGTGCTCTTGGCCGTCGCTTAAGTTGACAATTAGACCTACTGAGTCTGCAAAACAATTAAAGACATCGCGCAAGTGCAAAATAACAATTTCGCTTTTCATGTCGCATGAAAGTGGTCGGGCTGTCGGTCGGTTCCCTTAAAGTGATTTTTACCTCTCAAGTGTTTTGCTTTTAATTATTAGTTTTATTAAACGAGAAGCATAAAAGAGAAAACAAAAAGAAACCAAACAATAAAATAAACAGAGAAAAAAGAAGACGAGTTTAAGTGTGCTGTGATCAAAAAAGAAAAAAAAACAAAAAATTAAAACAGAAATAAATCATATAAACAGTATGTTACAACATCAACAGCAATCATCACAAGTACCTCAAGGTTACTATGACTACAACCAGCCCAGTCCTGGGAGCATGACCAATACGGATTCGCTAAACAATACTCCATTTTCAGTTAAAGACATCTTAAATATGGTCAATCAAAACGAGGACTACGAATCGTATGGCACTATGGAAAGGTGAGTGTGAAATGATTTTTTTAAATGAATTTTTCCAAACTAATTTTAAAGCCGACGCACACTGAGTGGAATATGAATATTTTGGATTATAAGAAGTGAGAAAAAGTAACGAATGATTAAGGGTGATATTTTTTATTCGGTCGCGACAGTGGGTATTTAAGTTCTAATATTTAACAGTTGAAACAAACATAAATTACTTTTTGCACAAATTGCCAAATCTCCAAACTTACTAAAAATGTGCAATAATAAATTAATATTTGCTTAAGCCATGGTAGCAGCAATGGTATGACTGAAAAGTGAGTGACACGAATGACAAATTAAAGCTTAAAAATATGTACATTAGCTAAAATCAAAACGGCTATATTAAAACTTTATATATGGGCCGCCTTGGTTAATAGGTAGATATAATGCGCTACCATAACACATAGAACAGTAGTTCATATTCAGATACTCGTAAATTCATCAGAGATTATTTGGCTGCTGGATGTTCTAACTCATAAGTGTCGGAATAAAAGTGTTTTCTCTAAATCATTATTTATTTAACTCTATTAACAGCATTATCAATAAGTAATTGTACGTGCCTTGCCCAAGTTACTGTTTTGAGAGAAGTTTAGGTTGTTTTTGTAATACGTGGTTTGTTGTGGGAAGAAAATGAAAATTTAATAAGAAATTGTCTACTTAATTAAGCCCGTGTTTTGTAGCAGATACAAAACACTCACTGTGTTTGTGGTGCGCATCCAAGACTCAAGCCTTTAAAAATACTAATATTTCTTACAAAAGCTTTTTATCGCAACAAGAAAAACACTTGTTTGTTGACATTTTCGTATATAAGACTGATACCAACTTCGTTCACAAAAAAAAAGAATAATAATTTTGTTTGTAAATTAGTAGACATGCTCATTATTTTGCAGAAACGCAAAAAAGATAAATCTCGTAAAGAAGCCGGAAATAGCGATGTGAGACCCAGCCGCTGAAAAATATTTGTTAGTTATTTGTTCTAACCCGGAGTTAAACCTGTACTTCCTTGTATGCTAGTCGTGCACACTTACGAGGGTTGCTATTATATTTCGGGTTCGGCAATAAAAACACAATAATTTATCATTGGCAATGGTTTAATTGTTTTTCAAAATATTCTCCTTTAAGATCAATACACTTTTGCATGCGCACCAACCAATTTTCGAAGCATTTTTTCCACTCCGATTGAGGCACCTCCAAAACATGATTTTTGAACAGCTGCTTCGGGCGATGAAAAACATTTACCACGCATTTTTGTCTTGATGCTAGGGAATAAGAAGAAGTCATTGGGTGCCAAATCCGGGCTGTACGGTGGATGACCTATCAATACGACATCTTGGTCAAACAGCTCATCGTTGCAGCTGATGTGTGAGAGCTCACATTGTCGTGATGCAAAATGATCCGTCTTTTCTTATTATTTTTCCTCATTTCTTCGAACACTGTTGGCAAACAGATGGTTGTATTCCACTCAGAATTGATCGTCCTACGGTTATACCAAAAAAAGGCAATCATTTGCTTTGATGTACTTCTTCCACGAACAACTTTTCTTGGATTTGGCTCGTCGTGAAAGAACCATACGATACGATTGCAGTTTTGTTTCGGGTGCATATGCATAGATCCATGATTCGTCACCTGTGACAATGTTATACACTGCCTTCGAGCTACCGCAGTTATACTTTTTCAACATCTCTTTGCACCAATCCATTCGACGCTTTTTTGAGCATTCGTCAAATTATGTGGGATCCAACGAAAACAATCCATTCGACGCTTTTTTGAGCATTCGTCAAATTATGTGGGATCCAACGAAAACAATTTTTTTGTCAGGACCAATATCTTATTGTTGCTTGTCATACTAATGTCCAAAGATGCCTCAATCTCACGGTATGTCACATGTCGGTCTGGCTTAAAAAGTTCACGCACAGCATCGATGGTTGGACTCCTTCACGAAATAAATCCTGGAGCGAACGGCATCCGAGACTGAACTCTTGATACCAGCGATTAACAGTGGCCAAAAGTGGCCGAAACAAGTTGATTTAAACACTCTTGTCTCGATAAACTCCGCTGAAAATCGTAAAAAACCTTCGCACGGAAATGTTCACAGGATAATTCCATTTTTTGACTGAGATAAATTTTTCAACACACCCCCTCAAATGACAAAAAGTTCGTAGTGAAATTATGCTAAAAAATGTCAAAGTTTCCAATGGAAGTTCCAGTATGCATCTGAGAATACTAGTATTGCCAGGACCCGAAATATAAATAGCAACCTATACTATACTACGGTGGTCGTTCGGCCTGACCAGAGCTTTATATATTTATACATATATCATGGATTCCGGTCCACAGTGTCATAGTAGGTACATCTAATAGTCGCAAGTCAAGGAAGCAATTATATGTCTAAATGCTGCTCAATTTAGTCTTATCATATATTAGTTGCATACTTTTAAAATTGTATATCTGTATTTTTTTGTTTATTTCCCATAATGGACAAATCTTTAAAGACGCGCCCACTACTCAACCAGGGCGTTGGTCTTTCTTGCAGATATCTCTTATACCACATGTAGAAAAAAATAATGTTTGGGATAACAATATTCAAAGAGCATCATGATATTGTTGGGTATATGGTTGTGGTACAACAATATTATGATCCTCACAGCCATACTACGAGTATGATGATCACAACAATAGTATGATTCACACATAACCATACTATGATCCTCACAAGCATAGTATGATTCGCACTCATGCGTGAACATGCAGAGAAAAGACAGAACTATTGTTTTTTGGGTTTTATGTTAACAATAATATGATATTTTTGAATACGGTTTTTAGAAGAATGTAATTGTTACGTATATTACGCAATAATAGTACCTAAATTAAAATTTTTCATAACAAACTGCTTTGGATTTGTATAGCTGAAATATTTTTAATAAATGAAACACTTACGTTTTTGGAAACGAATTTTTTCTACTGTTTAATAAATCACTCCCATTATTTTAAATTCAATGTATTTTAAATAATTTACTTAATAGAAATCTCTATCGATTAATAACAACTTAACCCAACCCTAATAAATAATTTTAGGGGTCATATTATGGTTGAGTGGGATCATACTAAAGTTGTAGGGATTATACTATGGTTGTATGCAATCCTACTATGGTTGTGAGGATTGTCCAATGGTTATACATATGTGAAACATTCTATGGTTGAGGGGATCAGAATATGGTTGTGGGAATCAAAGTATGGTTGAGTGTGAATCATCATATGGTTGTGTGTGAAATATACTATTACTTTAAAGATCACGATATGGTAGTGATCATAGTATGGTTGTGTGTAAATCATATTATTGTTGTAAAGATCATAATATTGTTTTGCCACAACCATATACGCAGCAATAGCTCTTCGGATATTGTCAACCCAACCAATCTTTTTTCTTCAATAGGCAATAGTTTATGGGATATGGTCTTTCAAAGTTTAAAGTTGAATTGACGAAGCCCCGCCCGTTTGATTAATGTAAACATAGTGTGGTCCATAATGATTTTGAGGTCATAAATTGCATTCTGTTTAATTTTTATTTTTATCAATCATTGTGGTGAAGATGATTTTTCCTAGGGATCAGAGGTTTTCACAACAAACCATTCCAGAGAAAGCAATTGCTGATATAGAGTATAGTTTTGTGGACGATCAAATGAGTTGTTTTTCTTCCCGCGCAGCATTTGGACAATTTTTATGGGTTATATTTGATCTCATTATTTTAATTCTATTTAAACTTGTACACCTCTAAAATAAATTCGCAATACATCTCGCAAATTTATCATAAACTTATTATTTTAGAAGAGGATAGAAATTTGGCATGAACGCAGTATACTCCCATTTATTTGCTTCACTTTACCCTCTATATCTCATACCCGCTCCCGAAAAAATTCCCACCAATTATGATTTATACCCACAATGTGTGTCTATGCATTCATCTCCAAAAGAAAACAATAGATATTGCAAATGAAATATGTCAATATTTCCTACCGTTATTACATGCATATTTCGTAAACCCAATTTTGAATCACTCAAGTGCTTGTCAAAACATATTTCAAGTGTCCCTCTTCAATTTCGCATTCATTATCACCGTTTACGTTCAAAGTGTTCCCCTTAAAGGGATGCAAAATATATCGTAGGTATATTTTTTTGTTCAATTTGTTGGTTGTTTTGAGGTTTTAAAGATTGGGAGATTTTTATTTGTTTTTTCTATTATTTAGTTTATTTTTTGCAATATTAATTAAGTAATTTGCAACAATTTCGTGAAATCCCGGTTAGTAAAATTTAGTTACCTATGGACATAAAAGTTTGTGAATTGTGTGCAAATGTAGCCCTCTAGAAGTAAAGATTGAGAGGTTTTAAAGCACTCGTAAGCTGGACCAGGTCGATGTCCATTACAAAATAAAAGAAGAAAAAAATAATGCGAGCCTATGCAAAATCAGAAGGCAGTACGACGGATTTTAATTACGTTAACTTGTTCGGTGGATGTTCTACTGCTTGCATATTCGCATTTGTTGGGAATTTACCCGTTTTTTCAATTGCATAGCCGCAACCATGGGTTAATAACATTCGTTGTTAGGGATCTAAGGATTGTGAAAAAGCGTTCACCGAAACCTTAGTCACCCTTGATTTCACCTAAAAGTCTTTAGGATTGAAATGTTCTATATTAACATGACCTCAAATCTTACTGAACTAAGCATATTTTCAAAATTGTTTTTAAGCTTGATGTATAAAGAGTTGTGAATCACCTAATCGTTTTTTTTTATAAGATTTAAAAATTGTAATTTACCGTTTGAAAATTCCATTTCTATATCTTTTTAGACCATTAAGAATAATATTAAACTGGTGTCAACTTCAATCGAACATAGAGCACAATTCAGCAGATTTTTATGCTTAGAAAATAAGTAAAGAAACAGCTGTACAGTCTGCCTGGCAACCTTAGCAAATACATTTCACCACTTTCTTCTTACGTTGATTCTGAAAAGGAAACAACAAAAAGGTCTTGAACCAGAATAAAAAGTGTTCAAGTCATAAATATTGAAAATATAATACAACTTTTCTAAAAAAAATTTTGCAAAACTCTTAAATACTTGAGCGTAAAACAAGTTTTAGAGTTATTTTAAAAGCATCGTTTGATTAGCATTGGTCATCTGTTTGACCAAAAATGTAAGATTTAAAAGTTTATTTAAGGAAAACTTAATTTAAATCTAGAGCCAAAATATGTTGGGAATCATTCTAAGACATTATAATCATCATTAATACATTTGCAAAATTAAGTGCATTTATTTTATTTAGGAGAACGAAAAACATACCAGTTCGTTTATGGTTTCGCTTAGGCATGTTTTATTTTACTTCTTGTTTTAATAACTTTTACCTGGAAAATTGTTTAAAAATCTGTTTGACTCACATTGCATATAAAAAACACAGGACTAATTGTCTAGGTTATTTTTTCGGTCAAAGATTTGTTTAAATGATAATTCATCGACATTTGTTTAAATGATACGGATATTATAATCCATCGACATATTTTCTATAGACCTTCCCAAAGGTGTCATAAGTTCAATAGACGTTACATTACTTTCAAAAGTGTCACAAAGTCCATACACATAACGACCACTTAGAAAAGTAGCCAGCGTCATTTATCGAGCTTTTATTTGTATACAGCCTGTACAAGTTCATACAAAGATTAGGTCCTGTTGGCCTCGACTAGACAGACGGTGTTACAAGATTCAATTTGTCGAAAAAAGGTACGATCCCTTTAATTGTATATTTTATTTTTCTAAAAATTTATGCTGCCAATTACGGAATAGGTCAAAAGTTTATAGTCAACGCTATGTTCATGTGTTCGATTTAAAAAAAGAAGCGAATTTCAAATGAAGGACCTGTTCTTTTCCAACTCGTGTGAGTATATGATCTGCTGTCCATATACGAGTATTTATAAATTGTGAAGTTTTCATAGAACTTCAAGGAATCACTTCAATCGTGAAAATTTTAAAAGTTATTAACTTTTATTTACCACCACAATAGTTAGTTAGATTAGAGGCTATTTTAAAAGTTTCTGTACTTTATAAAATCTGCAAATAAAGGGTTTATTGCAAAAACACGATAAGCCACAGAATCCAATGAAGAAAATCGTCTTTGAAGTTTGAAAAAAATGCAGAAAAAGGGATTTGATAAAATCATGATTTAAATACTTGTAATTAGTGTTTAAGGAAGACTACTTCACATACCAGTCGATGAATACGCGTACCTTGAAAACTTCGGAAACCGATATTTTCAAATAAAAGTGTGGTTTATTGAGTTATTGCATACATTTTATTTATTTTTTTTATTTTGAATATCAAAAGTTTTGTTATTTTCATGAAATAAAGTGGCTCATTATGTTTTGCAGTTAAAATTTTTTATTATGTACCTTTTTTTAAAATAAATAACATAAATATTAAAATGTTAACTCCATTGTGTGCTTCAACAGTTTTTATAGTATTTAGACCCAATACTCATGACCAGAATTGCGCTTTCTTTTGTTCTCATTCCGATCATAATTATAAGTATCTTCATTTCGAGCTCTCCAGCGAAATGCGGTATTAATCTAACGCGATTCGTCTTTGGTTTGCAACACTCAATTTTCCTGAATAACAAAAACATTATAAGCCACAAAAATATAAATACGCGATTTTTTTTGCAATTTAAGCTACACCAGTTGAAATAAATTATACATCGCTTTTTTCTGAAATTACTTCATCATCTGTCGGCAAAAAGTCTTTGTCTTTCATGCTGTCATCAGTATCTTCAAAAAAAAAAAAATAATCACTCCCCCCTGCTATCTTTATCAGAATCCATCGTTTTGTACGAGTTGTATCGAGTTTTTGACAAAAATAATTATGAGTAAATCGAAAGGCTAGATCAGAAATCAAACGGAAAATAGTTAAAATATCTTCAGAGGACGTTGCAATGGTGTTAAGTAATTGAATTATCAGAAAAAACACTTTTTGGAATCGTGTGGCTTAACGTGTTTTTACAATAAGTTTATTGGAAAAGGCATCGTTGACGGGTCAGTATTGTTTTTGACAGCTTTTTGTTGTTGAGCCGTTCAGGTTTTTATATTCTTTCTATGTTGTGGATCATATACACAATTAGAGCAGGTATAAGGACTGATTTTAAAATGTAAAGCAGTTTCTTATTTCCACAAAACGTTTTTTTTTGTTTTAATTTTCTAAGGCTGATTTTCCTAAAAAGAAATTTCTACATATAAACAATTTAAAATGTTATACGCGCCAGATTGGACAAGGCCAGACAAAGAAAGATACAAAAGATTTCTAGGAAATTTATACGGAATTTCTGCGCCCCAAAAAAAAAAACAAAAAAGAAAAAAGACCACGACGATAATACTGCATTGTCTGCTTTAAATATCAGCATATCATCATCATCATTATGGTATCTCATATATGATGGGCTGTATGTAGTTATATAGCTTTATGTGCATAACCATGTGTATCCATAATAATAATTATGTATTTATATAAAACAGAGAATTGTAAAACATTTAACAAAACTACCTCCCAGAAATAACTGGAAAAGCAAAAGTGCCAACCCATCTAAGCAACCACAACCATCCATCCCATCAATCCATCCAGCCAGCCATCCACCGTTCCGACCTAGCTGAACGACCATTGTCTTTTTCGTCATAAATCTTGTTGAAAAGTTAATATTTATCCAATGGTAAGCCGGCAGCCAGTCAGCGGCGGCGGCGGTGCTAGTAGCATGTAACACCATGGCAATAGTTTCAAACCCAAATCCAGATGATCTTGTTACTTTTTCGCTGCTCCGTCTGTGTGGTTTTTGTTGTTGTTTTTAATTTTGCTTTTGTTGTATTGTGTCTGTCTATCTATCGTACTATTATTTACCCATAATATAATAATAACGCCTTTTCTAACGTGTATTAACAAACGGCAATAGACGGACGCACGGACGAACGGACAGACGGACAGGGCAGAAGAGTACTGCTTACTGCTGATGGTGGCTGCTCGGACGACGAAACACACGAATAATTCCTAAGAAAATATTATTTGCTTTACACCACAGCAAACTGACTGACGTTTAGACAGTCAGGCAGGCGGAAGGACGGACGGCGGAAGGACGGACGGACGGACAGACACATACGCAAACGTACAAATAAGTTTTGTTTTTTGTACAAATATTCAAAAAATAACCCGAATAATGAGAAATCCTATAAAAACATGATGACAGGCCAACTATCGGAGATGCATCTTCTTTTTCTACGTTTTCATCGTTTGGCCATTGTGGTAACTGCTGTTATCGTATACGATACGAGTATACCTTAAACAGTGGATTGGAAAATATTCATTACAGAAACCATTCGAATGGTGTACACTAGAGTGGCTCAAAAAACCGAAAAAAGAACATTTTTCCTCAAATTAATGTAGATAAAGTATTATACAGATGTTTATCAAATTTATGTAAGAAATTGATAAAAATTTTCTACATCAAATTACGGAAAAGTTTTGTAGACTGGAAAATAATGTCCAAACTCATCAAATTGTTAAACCTTGTTTCTCAGTGTAGGGGTTTCAAGATTTGATTGTTTTATACTAAAATTTTTTAATATTTGACAACTATTGGCATTTTTCCTGCAAAGTCTAAGTGGCGCTGTTTCTTAGAATTTAAAACGAATCCAAATATAAATACATTGTCGGGGTCCTAGATCAATATTTTCAGATGCAAATAGCAATATTGTAGACACTCTACCATGTCGTGCAGTGACATTTGCAAAAATCACTACTATCACAAGAACGCTGGAGTACGCTCTGTTTTTCTATTTCTCGTTAAAGTTCAAATCGAGAAATTAGAACAATTTATCGTCTTTCAATCGATTGACCTTCTGAGCTATACTGACAGTGCTTCCAGCGGTCGGTCCAGTTTTTGATGACCGCCTTTAGTATATGTGGTGTTATACCGGTAATGGCATCATGAATGTTGGTGTCGAGCTACTCCAAACCAGTGGATTTAGCGGATATTCTACTTAGCTTCAAATTAAATAATCAAAAGGAGTCACTAGCATGATCGTGATCGCGATACATAAACTTTTTGAAGTTCTTACAACATCTCAAATATATCAATGTTGCCGAGATATGCAACACTAAGTGTTGCCTAGTGCCATTTGACATTTACATTTTAAAGCTTGACATTTTTTAGCATAAACGTACTCAGAACGTTTTGACGTACGACCATCATTTGTGTTGTTTACAGTGACTTGGAAAAATAAATTGGGCAAAAAAATGTAATTAACTCGTGAACATTTTCGTGCGATCATTTTTCACAACTTTCGACGTGGATTATCACGACAAGAATGCATCGATGAACTTAAATCTTTGTATGCCGAAAATCCTAAGGTCGACGCTCGCTCAAAGACAATGCTCGTGAAGGTAGTCCAAAAAAGGCCGTTGTGCCGGAGAACATTGATGTCGTGCGTGAACTGATAATGCAAGATCGTTATGTGACATACGTACCGTGAGAAAGAGGCATCCTTGGGCATTTCTTCCACCAGCACCAGCAGATCGTGTCGATTGGTGCAAAATAATTTTGAAAAAATACGATCGCGGTGCTTCAAAATACGTTTATAAGATCGTCACAGGTGACGAATCATGGATCTATGCGCATGAGCCCGAAACAAAACAGCAATCGACCGTGTGGGTCTTCGAAGACGAACCAAATCCGTACTGACAGTTGGTTAACATTCTGATTTCCGAGATCTATTCTTCATTTCAAAAGAAATCAAGACAGACGATGCCGGCATGCCATAAATCGTTCACTGAAAGAATTATTTATGTTCGTCCTATGTACGTTCTTCACGTACGTCTTTCGCACATTCTTCATATTATTGATGTTGTTTTTGGTAAATTTCGTGAATTTTGTAAAGGTGTTTTAACAAATTTACTTGCCGGCTTCTTAAAAATTTCGTAATTTTTCATTCGTGTTTTATGAAAAGCTATCGTAAATTTTTTTTCATAATTTTTAGGAATATTTTCGTATAAATTTCGTAAAAGTTTTTTTATTTTCGTAGAAATTTCGTACTATTTGCTTTTTGTTTATGTTTGACAAAAATTTTATTTTTTTTTGTTTGAAATGTCTTCATAATAAAATTATTTGTCATTTTTAAGAACATACGAAAAGGGTAATTCTCATTAATTTGAATGGGACTACTGTATAAGTCATTTGCATTGTAGCAGAAATAATCGTTGCAAAAGACTTCCTAAGAAAAACCATAGGCAATACATTTTACCGTTTTTATACTCTGTGTCTCTTGAAAGCACTATAGCGGTCTAACGTATTTACCGTAATGATGCCTTTTGGTCAAAAGCTTAAGGGGAAAAAAGTTTCCCTTTAAGGGACTAACGATACCTTGGTTAAAAGTGGACTTTTTTTAAAGCAGTTTCTTCTTAAATTTAAAGCAGTTTCTTCTTTCTTTAAGGGACTAACGATACCTTGGTTAAAAGTGGACTTTTTTGAGTATTTTCTAAACATATCAAAATTTTTTGTATACGGTAATGGTAAAAATGGGTTCTGTTAGTTGGATCCCACTAAATACCCCAAAAAAAGGCAAAGTTGCTAGACTCTTAGGCTCTTATCAAAACGGGCAAACTATAATCAATATGGATATATGGGACTACTCCGACAATCCTCATATAGAGTACTTTTGAAGATTTGGCATAGATAAGTGACGCACGCATATAAAAGGTTCGACCTGGCCGAACTTAACGACGTTTTAAGGGTTTTGGTTTTTGGTTGATTCTAAAATAAGGCAACAAAGGTCTCGAACCGGATTAAAAACTGTTCAAGCCTTAAAACTATAAAAGACCGATTAAATGTAAACACTCTTGTTTATTGTGAAATGTTGTTATTTAAATTATGATTTATGAAAATGTGTCATAAAATATACAAATTTCTTTTCCAAAAAAAGGAAAATTGCATATAAAATGTAAAACTATTTCATAAAATGAATTGAACATATTCTTAATGAATATGAAATAAAGAAAAAAATATACGAACAATTTCTTGAAAAATAAAATTGCATATAAAATATGAAAATAATTCATAAAACGTATGGAACATATTCTTAAAAAATATGAAAGAAATTCCTAAAAGATAAGAAAAACTTCAATTGAGTTCTTATACATCATGAATTTTTATCAACAAACATATTTTGTAATTTTAAGGTTTTTCGTTTCATATATTCTATGAAAAGTTCCTTTAGCTAAAAAAAGAAGACAAATTTCGCAATTTATATGAATTATTTCGTGATTTTCGCGAACGTTTCCCTCAACATCCATTAAGAATAAACGGCGAAATAATTCGTAATCAATGGACTACGCACTACGCTCACTGCCCGGGATGCACGATTCGAACGGCTTAATCACCTGCTTGTAAAGTCTGCGGCATTTACAAGGTAGAATACACTTCGCTGAAATATTTCAGATGTTCCTCACGCTTTCAACTAAGGATCATTTCTATGTCACGTCACCCCACGGTGACTTTAATAACGTCGATTTAGTTTGTTGAAATAGTCGTTGAGTTCAAATGGACCTGGCCAGAGAATACTGATTTTTGGACAAAGTCTGACCAGCAAATCGTTCGATTTCACTACTTCTGGCAGTAAAATCTGTTGCGGAAATAGGGTTCAGAAAACCTACACGTGACCATGGAGAAGCCAATGCATCTACAACGAGTCACTGTTTGGTGTGGGTTTTTGGTCTGGCGGCATCAGTGGACCATGTATCTTCGAAAATAAGCAAGGAGCCGCCGTTATCAACAACAGTGAGTGTTACCGCGTCATGCTCAACGAATTTTTGTTTCCAAAAATTCAAGGGAATAATGTCACAAAGCCAACGCAAGGATCGATATTTTACACTCTGTTCAAAAATCAAATAATCAGCTGAAATTGTAATGTCAATTGGCCGCCTCGGATCTGTAAATAGAGCCCCTTGGGTTTTTGTCGGGAGCTATCAAGGATAAATGTTACACAAAGCATCCAGCGACAATTATAGCTTTCACAGATGAAATCGAAGAAAAGATTTGGCCCGGAACAATCGAAAATGTACTGAAAAATTGGGTCGATCGGAGATACTGCCGAGGCAGTTGTAATGTATACTGTGTTCCACTATAAAACTACATAGTTCATCCTTTCCAATAAAACCAGAAATTTGAAAAAATTATCAGTACTTTTTTTACAAGCGATTAAAATGTTAAATCGCCCATTCGTTATGTCGAAATTAGGGCACGATAACGGATTCGTTGGTATGTAGGTTTTCCATTAACCTAGATTACAAGGGGCTTGGGTTAAGAATTATACGCAATTACTTCACACATATATAAGTTTGGTACCACTGTGCAACAGTATGCTAACGAGCAGGAGAAAGGATGCCAGTCAAACGCAGCCAACAACAATACAAAGCTGGCCAGAATCGAAGAAAAAGATACATACATCGACAACGACAACGACGACAGAGCGACAGCCACGACAACGGCTATGACGACGACAACAGCGACAACGAAGACGACGATGAAGATCATTTTGTGCCATAAACGTTTATTTTTTGGTTTTTGGGTTTTGTGAATGTTTACTTTTCATTTTTGTCAAATCATTATGAGAGAATTATAATAATTTTTGTTTCTGCTGATCTGTTGGAAGAAAAAATAATAATAACACACACACACACACATGCACACATGCAAACATGAACACATTCAGTCGTCGAGACCTACACATACAGGCATATGCATAAATCAAACTAGAAATAACATTGAACACCGAAGGTAGTCAACGATTTTTTTTGGTCGAAGATGACCAGTTAGTTTGGTTGTTGTAGCGGGCAGAGACGGTCCCGGACGGTTAGTGTTGAACGAGTATTCCACACGCACCACACATGTGTGGATCATGTGTCACTTACTCTTTCTTTCCCAACTTTCTGTTGTTGCTCTGTTGTTTTCTAATGGGCCCTCCGAGCTCCGAGTGCGTGCACGTCAGTCGAAAATTGAAGATGAACCGTGAAATGATGTCACAGTAAGAAACAATTCGCCCATAGAGAAAGAACAACATCGGCAACAGTGACAGAAAAAATTTTTTTGCAAGACTTTCTTTTTCCTAACTAAGTTTCGGACGGAGGAGGTTCGCTCGTGTTATGTGTCGCATGTGTGGGCGCTTATGCAACACAATGTACATATGTGCGCAGCGGGTTGAATTCCCGGCAAAACGTAGTGAAAGGAAATGGAAATCGTTACATTTTGCATGGCACTAATTTAACTTTATTTGTTTGTGTGTGTTTCGTTACAGCCCATTGCAGGCCAACTCTGGATACTCAAACGACTACGATACCCGTGGCTACGATCCTGCCAACACATTGTCACCCATGGTGCCACATGGTCACCATTTAGCGCCGGCAGGCGGCGGACCTTCGCCGGCCCAGTTTTATCCCAACTATCAGGACTACAACACAACGCCCCTAATCACACATGCTCATCCTCATCAAGCTGTTGCCGCCGCCTCGTCGCATCATCAAAGTTACCAGGGCTACAATACAGCGGCCGTGGCTGCAGCCGCTGCTGCGCACCAATACTATGTTCCACCCACAGCCACATATCAGCCACCAGGTTATCCTGCCCAAACCACTCAGGCCATTTACCACCAATACAGCGGTTACGGCTCGGACGCATTCACCAACCACGTTGGCGTGCAACATGGCTCCACCTCGTTGCCGCCCATGGCTCACATCGATCTGTCACAAACGAGTGTAAAAAGTGAATATGTGCCCACGCCCTATGTAACACCCTCGCCCACATTGGATCTGAATAGTTCGACCGAGGTGGATGTAAATACACCATCGTCGGCTCACAAGAAATCACCGCTTAATCCGCCGACGTCGCTGCACAGCCTAATGGAAACGGCGAATAATTCGAATTCATTGAGAAACATATCGGCGGGTCTCGCCGCACCTCTCTATGAGCAGGCATCTATGGTGGCGAGGTCAGCGGATCTGAGTAAGAAAAGTAAGTATGGATTTAATCTACAATTTCTTAAATCAAAAAATTTTAAAATGATAGATCGACTTAGATTATCCTAGGTATCCTTGGCGTGATTGTATTGCTCTTTTAAAATAATATTTCTGATTCAAAATGGGATGAATACGATTTAGAAGTTCTTAAAGTCGGTTTGAAGCTGTTGTGACAAGTTTTGAACAATCGGAAATACGAGATCAAACTTCACTTGAAGCATCGAAATCAAAGCTCCTCTTCAAATGGACACATTTTTAATTAGTTTTCGATGACTCCGATTTTATCGCCATAGTGTGACGGAAATGCAGAGGACGAGCAGGATACGATTTAGAAGTTCTTAAAGTCGGTTTGAAGCTGTTGTTCGGTGACGAGTTTTGAACAATCGGAAATATGAGATCAAACTTCGCTTGAAGCTTCGAAATCAAAGCTCCCCTTCAAATGGGACACATTTTCAATTAGTTTTCGATGCCTCAGATTTTATCGCCATAGTGTGACGGAAATGCAGAGGACGAGCAGGATACGATTTAGAAGTTCGTAAAGTCGGTTTGAAGCTGTTGTTCTGTGACGAGTTTTAAACAATCGGAAATACGAGATCAAACTTCACTTGAAGCTTCGAAATCAAAGCTCCCCTTCAAATGGGACACATTTTCAATTAGTTTTCGATGCCTCAGATTTTATCGCCATAGTGTGATGGAAAAGCAGAGGAGTTGTGTTAAATCTCTTTGGTTTCTACCACTTAATGCCGAGACTCTGCGAGTAAGAGATTCATTTCTTTGTCAGATTTGTAAGAACCGCAGAGAAAATATCGTTCTTTTCTTGTTTTTAATTATCACTAGCGGTCCTGCTACAAAAGTCTTACATTTGTTTCCTTATAACTTTAAATGAAAGTGTTTCCTGGCCTTGAATGTAGGATTAGTGTGAAATTTCCCTCATTAATCTGATATATTTATCTGAAGACCTACCATAAGTGAAGACAATAAAATTAAATAACAGTGGCAATGCGAAACCTTGCCAAATTGGTCGCCAAATATTGGGATATCCAAAAAAATGGACTGAGTGGAAAACATAACATAAGATAAGTTTTGTTTTTAAAAACATAAGCTCAATCCATCTCCTGGGCTTTTCTTGTTGTTATACTCGTAGTAAATGTGTGCGAACATCATACAATTAACCAACATTAAAATTCTGGGAAGGATCTGTCGATAAAATGCTTTCGTCAGGCTTGAAAGTTATAGATGTACAGTCCACTGATTAGTGAGAAATTCCCCATTTATTCGTTCACGCGATGTGAAAGGTAAATATGAGCTTTATTAGTCAATCTGAACGGCTGCAAAGATTCCTTTAAAAAACTTAGTTTGTCATGACAAGAATACTGAAACACTCTTAATTTTAAAATACAGTGAAGCGTCTAATTTCTCACGAAATCTGTAATCTTCATTGCTTTTCCAAGGACTTATTCAAACGAGTTAGAATGTAATGTACTCTCCAAAGAAAGCACTTATAAATTAATTATTCCCAAAAACGCTAGTGTTTTTTAGTTCCCAGTAGAGCATATAGTCTGTTTTGCTTACTTTATTGATATTTTTAAAATTTTTTTAATTACATTATGGTTCCACGTAATGCTTGAAGTAATAGAATATTATTATTCAGCAATGATAGTTAAGTATATGACTTGTTTCTCAAATCGCATGCTTTTAAATTAAGCCATTGCGTATGTCTAGGGCACATATCACACATACTGTAATCATTATTTCACAATCTCACTTGTGTTGCTATCACGTTCTAGGAAACCAATATTGAGTAATTCGAGAGGTAAGGACACAGCTGATGTGGTAGAACCTACTTGAACTACTCTAAAGCTCTGATACATTTAAGTGATATTCTCTCTTCCAATATTTTAAACATTAATCAATGATAAACTTTATATCCACTCCATTTCAACGTTAAATGTAATTATTATCCACGGATATTTGATTAATAATAACTGGGCTTATTATAAATTCTCCAAAGTCAATGTGTGGTCACCTAAACATATTTTTTAATTCGAAGTAATGAATGTGGAAAGGACAAATCATTATTTAGTAATGCGAGTAGTAAATAAGATGCTGTAGTCATATTTTATTTATGACAGCTTTAATGTTAGGCTATGCTAGATCCATCCTTAAAACATATGTCTTACATATTTTAAAAATATTCCATGCATGGCAGCTATAATTTGTTTTGTTTATTATATTTGATTCCCAAAATTGTGATCGTCTTCTACTATCATGCTTGAGCCACACAATTCGGAAAATTAAAAATAAAAAAATAAGGTCAATTATACTCGTACTTAAATGAAAACTATGCATTAGATTTTTAATTAAAATAACTTATAAAAGTCAAACTTAATAGTCCGTCCATCCATAAAATACTGTGACATTTGGACTTACTTCTCATTTTTTAAAAACTATTAAAAATGTCCCATAGTCTATTTACTTAATTTTTCACTTTTTATCATTACCCATACTTTTTCTTTCTTTTCAGAAGATATTTCCCATGTAACATCCTCAAAGTCGGAACTTCGTAAAAATGGCAAACCCCGTTCGAAACGTAAACCACGGGTACTCTTCTCTCAGGCCCAAGTCCTCGAACTCGAGTGCAGATTTCGCATGAAAAAATACCTCACCGGCGCCGAAAGGGAGGCGATAGCGCAAAAACTTAATCTCTCGCCTACGCAAGTGAAAATTTGGTTCCAAAATCGCCGCTACAAATCAAAGCGCGGCGAAATCGAAGAGCCAGCATCGCTGAAACACAAAGCCGCCGAATTGCCGCCGCAAAATATTGCCATGTGGGGTCATGCCGCGGCGGCCAATCATTTGATGCAGACGGCGACACATCATCATGCGCACCATCATCACCACGTGCAACATCCCATGTGAGGTCGCCGAAATAAATTTAAATTACATTTTTTTTTTAGTTTTTTTTTTTACAAAATGATATTAAATTATTTATTTATACACATTTTAATAGTCCGCCGCAAAGAAGGCGACAAAGAAGCAAGAATTTAGTCATTTTTCTAGTGTTTTAAGTGAAGAAAATAAAAAAAGCAATGGTGAGCCCTCAATTCCTCATCGTTTCGTAGTAATCGTTTGTACCTCTCAAGAATTTAAACAAAATATATATTTTTTATTTTTTGTAGCGTTTTACTTTAGCTGTAATAAATTATATGATAAATAATTATGAATTGTAATTGTAACTGTAATAAGTCATAAACAAATTGTGCCTAAATACTATAAACCTATTATTAGTATTATCTACTTATGTACGTACTTTTAATTGTAACTCTAAATTTGTTATTGTACATAAATGCCAACATATGCTGAAAAAAAGAGTCATTGAATAAAGAAAAAAAAGATAAGAAACAACAAAGATCCATTTCTATGCTTTACTTTACCAAAAACCACTTAAGATTAGGACAACTGCACTCCTACTTTACTTCCACTTTCGCACGGAGCAAAAAGGAAAGGATGTTGTGTTTTGGTTTGCATCAGCTGCCTGCCGGTATTTCTATTGCTGCGCTGGCGAGATGCCATCTCTGGCTATTACGAATTGCTTTGCTTTGACATGTTATCGTTAATCTGGAAAATTTAAATACCAATTGTTTCGAAATGTAGCATTTGACTTTTCTTTTGAAGAAAATGGAAACTTGCCTACACCCCTCATTTAAATGTGATACAAATCTTGTTACAATTTTAAAACAATTTAAGGGTTTTTGTATAAAAGAAAGGACATTATTTGGCGGCTACCGTTCCCTATTTGCCCATTGTACTCAATCTTTCATGTTGGTATAGCAAAATTTTCTTAAGGCAGTGCAAATTCGTTAGAAATTTTTTTTTCTTTTCTTTGGTAGATAAGCAGGCTTCGAACAATTTGAGAACTAACCACGTCACACACATATAATATTTGTTGATAACAAGGAATTTGCATATACAGGGTGTCCGACGGGAAGGCATACTACTTTGTTTTGCCGCCATTTTGGTAAACATTAATTTTGACAGTTCATATTTGGCAGTCGTGAAGTAGAGACGTGGCAAACTTATTACACAGTACGACAGTGGTTGGTACACATGAGAAATGTTAACAGAATATGAAAATAGGCTTAAAATAAAGAAATACGTGTCTCGGCGATTTGCTGTAGCACGTTAGAATTTTGAGAAAATCGATTTTAAAGATTCGAGGATCGTGGAGGTTCACTTGTAACGTAGTACTATTGTAAAAAGTTCTATAAAAACAGAATGGGTGATTCGATAAGTGCTTGAGCCAGTTTTGAAAAGGGAATTAAATTTGGATTTGTTTTTATTAAAAAAACATTTTTTTAGCTAGATGGTGCTTTAATTTTCATGTAAAAGTAAAAATATCCAAAAAATGTACGAAATTCATTAAAAATACAATGTTGTTGATTTGAAATCCAATAACTAAAGTAGAATCTTTTTCGCTGGCCGGGAATTGCTTGATTCAGCGATTCGGGGCTCCGAGCCAGATCAAACTAAAAATATTATTATATTATCAAAGAACGCTTCCATAAAGATATTGTTACAATAGAAAATCGTTTCAAAGGAAAAGACATGACTCACATGCTTGCTGAATATTGTTGGAATTTATGCCGTGATACAAAACCTGAAGTTTACACACGAAAAACTAAACGACCAACATTTTTGACACAAAATAATAGTTAAGATATCATATTAATTTTTTGTATTTTTACATTACATTTACCTTACATTGAATTACATTACATTTTTGGATATTTTTTAATTTTACATGAAAATTAAAGCGCCATCTAGCGGAAAAAAATGTTTTTTTTAATAAAAACAAATCCAAATTTAATTCCCTTTTTAAAACTGGCTCAAGCACTTAAATCGGTTCACTCATTCTATTTTTATAGAACTTTTTATAATAGTACTACGTTACAAGTGAACCTCCACGGTCCTTCGAATCTTTAAAATCGATTTTCTCAAAATTCTGACGTGCTACAGCAAAACGTATTTCTTTATTTTAAGCCTTTTTTCATATTCTGTTAACATTTCTCATGTGTACTCAAAAAAAATTGATTTTGTCGTACTGTGTTATGGAAAAATATTCGATAAATCGTAAAACATTTTATCAAAATTATTCATCGAATACTGTAACAATGAGAAAGTTACGTCAAATTTTTGGGCGAAACAGCGTGCCAACAAAACGCACTATTTATTGTGTAGTGAATGATTTCGAAGAAAGAGGGCCTGAACTTGATAGGCCCAAGCATGGACCACAACGTACTGCAAGATCGGCTGAAAACATTACTGCTGCTCAAGAAAGTGTTCAAAACAATCCATCAACCTCAATTCGACGTCGTGCTGAATGTAATGAGAAATGTGCTCATTTATCTGATATTGTATTACATACATATTTGCCGACATTAAATAAAACATTTATCAATATAAGATCCATTCTCTTGCATTTTATAAAAGATTATAAGTATAAACAAACAAAGTAGTATACCTTCCCGACGGACACCCTGTACAAGAGAATTTTGGCTCCCAATTTTCATACAACTTGTATTAGGATCCGAGAAATCCGGCACAGTTGATTTAAATTCTATATGCGAATGAGGCATACAATCTAATGCATATCAATTTCGATCCATAGTCATTATATTACGAGAGTCCACGGACGGCTTAAGAACAAATCTTCAATTGTTGTCTATGCATTTTCGATCACATTTTTATACCATCCATCATAGGATAACGTGTATATTTACTGTATGCAGTACCTCGAAGTATAAATCGTGGACCCTTAAAGTTAATATATTCTCGTTTGTCGTTTTCATTCAAGACGATCTAGCCATGCTAGCAAACTACAGGTCGCAATATTTAAGTTAGGTAGCTGAAATTTAAAATTTTGTTGATGATTTGAAACGGTTAGTATTTAAAATCTATTAATAGGTAATAATGCTTTCCACACAAGGCCTGAGTCAACTTTTGATACAAAATACTGTACAGGGCTGGGCGATTGAAGTGTTCTTACTTCTCGTTGGCAATACTGGCAGCTATCTCTATTATTGTTTACAAGCTACCACAGAATTAAATCTAATTTTATTTTATTATAAAAAAGTTATTTCAAATGGAATTCAAACGTAATGGGAATGCGTTACATTTGTCCGAAGAATCACAAATAGCTATTTTTCGTAAGCTGAGCCATAAAACGCTTTAATGATACAGGCAGCATTGTTAAACGCTAAAAAACGCAACATCACATTAAATTTTGTTTGCTTTTATGAACAATTTTGACATGAAATGATTCCGAAAGTAATGGAGCAACTTCAACGAAATCTACGCCGTAGTGCCAATCAAATTGCCAAAGAACTGAAAATATTCCAGCGAAGCATCCGACGCATATTCCAAAATAAGCTGAAGGTAACTCCTTTCATATTCCAAAAGGTACCCAAGTTAGTTTCAAAAGAGCAAATTAGTTGTTTGCTCTTTTGAATTGTTTTCTCTTGTAAAAAAAGCAGTTTATAAACTCTCAAAATTATCGTGTCTACGTACTAAACGCACTGATGAGATTTGGGAGCCCGAAGTATTTTTTAATCTCAAGTAATAGTATGGGCAGCTGTGACCAGCGGTGGGCGCTGTCCAGTCGTTTTTATCTAGCCTGGTGTCAAAATCAATGCGATTCATTAATAGAAAAATGTTTAGGAAGCTGCTATTGATCCGTGACCACACCAACATTTCAGTCGCAGACAATGGACGTTTCAACAAGACTCGACACCGTCTTTTAAAGCTCGTGTTAACCAAGAATTGTTGAAAAAAGATGTTTCACACTTTATTTCGCACACAATGACATTATAATTCGGCAGTTGCATTAGAATTCGAAGGACTGCCCCATCTAGGTCATTTTAGAGAGCAAGTTGGGTTTTGTAAAAAATTGGTTTCAGTGTCTAGTTCTAGCTTTTGTTATAACTAGTATGAGTATATAACTAGCCAAATCGTTAAAAAATGGCCCATAAATGCGGGTTTGTAATTTGCATTTGTGAAATTGCAACCGGAGCGTGGATGGTATACTAAAAATGTCATTGCGTTTGCAACACCACGATATATTGATCGGAGACCATATTAAACACATATATACATATATATTATTGCAAACGAAATATATTATTGATCGTCTTTAAATTCTAAGACGTTCGTCCGTGACGATAGCGGTCAACGATCTAACCAGGATCCTGAAATAATGTATGATGATGGCTTATGGTCATAAGCCGTTTGGGATTGTAAAAGAGCGAAATCGGCCAAGGGTGAAAAATGGGTTTCCTTTAATGGGCTAAGAGTACCTTGGTAAAAAGTAGACATACACAGAAAAAAATTAGTCGGAAATCTGTTAGAACGACTAAAATTCTATTGAAAAAAGGATTTCGATTGCGATAATAGCATAAATGTAATAGATATTCGGTTCGGCTTAGCACAAAATGATAAATATGACCATCGTATTGTAGACACAACTAATTGATCGGTTATACCACTGAGACGCTTAAAATGTATGTAGTTTCCATAAGTGGTGGTTGTGGCAACCAACAGTTTGGCAACATTTGTTGTTGTCACCGAATATTGTTGATGATATCTAAACTTTTATTATGACTTGAAGAGTTTTTTCTTGCTCGAGACCTATGTTGTTTCTTTTTCGGAATCAACGTTAAAGTGGATGAAATGTATTGGCTAGGTTACCAGGCTGACTGTACAATTGTTTCTAAACCCGACAAGGTTTTTCTTCAGGACTCTTTGGCAACGATTTTTTCTTTCATTATCTTTTCCCTCGACATAAGCCTTCCTATGTTTTAGAGAACTTCAAGTAAATAATAAAACCGGTTTTTGCCTCTACTGAATGTTTGAAGTTTTTTTGTTAAACAAGCGTAGCATTTGGTCTTTTAGATTCAAAAATTCTTTTCGGGAGGTTCGGTAACCTCGTATTTTCTACCGAGACTTTAGTTGCAATATCTGAACAATACAGAGCAACCAACTAAATTTGGTTGTACTGATGGAATACTCAAGGTGCATTTAAACTTAATCATTCGACTTTGGCAACAAATCTGTTCTCTGTGCAGTTTTGCGTATTTCCTTAACAAATCGTAATTTATTGTTTTATTTAACGGACAATGGTTGAAATGGCTACTGTTAGTTGGAACTTACTAAATACATCAAAAAAATGCATAGTTGCTGAACTTCTTGGCTTAAATGGCCCAAGAAACGTCCTGCATGGTCAAAGCGGGCGATTAAGAGCAAATAACTAAAGCAAACTTTGCTACCAATGCAAATATAGAGTAAGTTTGAAGTTTTGGTTGACATGGGCCAAAAGGAACCAAAAGCGGACAATTGTTTTTGGCCTTTAGTAGCGTATGAAGGGCATGCACGGTATTAATATTGTTCTTAACTGTGTACTTCAAAGAGCTCCAGCTACAGCCAGAGGAATAACATGGGAACTACAAGAGAAACAGGAAGTTTTTGACAGACGACATCTGCATTCTACACAGGCAAGAAAATATGCAGATGTTTAATTAGAGGCCTCTAAAGCTAATCCGAGAATAGATATCTTCAAAACAAAGATCATGCAAATAAATAAAATATACATCCAAAATATGGAACACGTGACATTATGCTGTTACCTCGTCAGTATCTTAATTTGGTTCGAGCGCAGATATAATTAAACCCGAATAAATGTTGGCCGACTGCACTCCGTATGGAGATCTTCACACATCTCAGTCACTACAAAACTTAACCCTATTATATCGATGCGAATCATCACGAAGAAAAAAGTATGGTTGGGAAAACAATATTCGACGAGCATCATACTATTGTTGGTTATATAGTGGTGGCACAACAATATTATGATCATCACAACAATAGTATGTTTCACACACAGCCATACTATTATCCCTACAACAATAGAATTATTCACACTCAACCATACTATGATCCCCACAAACACATTATGATACTCTTAACCATAATATGTTTAACATACAATCATAGTATGACTCTAACAACCATAGTATGACTCTCACACAGCCATACTTTTATACCCTCAATTTTTGGAAAGGATTGTTTTAAGTTCTTGTTCAACTATGAGATTTTTATTAAGAAAATTATTAAAAAATACATTAAACTCTAAATAATAGGAGTGATTTATTTAACAGTAGAAAAGTTCATTTATTAAAAATATTATTTCAAAGAAGTATATAACGCGTGATCCATTTCGAGGCTCCCTACTTTATTAAAGGAAAAAACAAAGAAAATTCAAATAGAATGGGGAATGATTATTATCATTTGAAAGAACATTCCTTGGCATTTATTTTTTGAAGATTATGTCTATTAAATGCTGGCCCCGGCTCAGATGGTCCATCCGTTTTTTTTTCGATGACTCGTTCGAGCATTTCGACTGGTAACTAGCGAATGACACGCGGGATGTTTTGCTCCAAGGCCTGAATCGAAGCGGGTTTGTCAGCATTAACATTAGAATTTACATAATCCCACAGGGAAAAGTCTAACAGTGTGATATCACACGATCTTGGAGGCCAATCGACCGGTCCAAGACGTGAAATTATCTGCTCACCGAAGTGTTCTCTCAATAAATCGATTGATGTGTGGGAAGTGGCGCCGTCTTGTTGAAAACAAATGTCGCCGAGATCACGACCTCAAATTTAGACATCAAATACTTGACGGTTACGTTTTCACCGGCATAATTTTTGAAGAAATAAGGACCTATGATTCCACCGGACCACTAACCACACCAAACCGTTATTTTTTCTGGGTAAAGTGGCAGCTCTTGAACCTTTTCTGGTTGCTCTTCGTCCCAAATGCTTGTTTACATACCCATTGAGCCAGTATTGGGCCTCATTGCTGAACAAAATTTGGCTCGAGAACGTCGGATCTTCTTGGAACTTTTCAAGAGATCATACAGCGAAACGATGTCGCTTGGGAACGTCGGGCGGCTTCAGTTCTTGCACAAGCTGTATTTCGTATGCTTTAAATTTAAGATCTAAACGAAAATGTGCCAAGTCGTTCCATACGATAGTCCGAGTTGCTGCGAATCGACTCTCCACGGTCTTGGTGTCCACTCTCAGCTACGGCCGCTACATTTTTTTCATTGCGAGCTGGACGTGGTCTATTCGGTTGAATATTATCCAATAATGAATGCTGCGTCTCAGGATGGATGATGGTGTTGCGAATAGTACGCTCAGTAGGCCGATTATGTTGACCATAACGAAGTGCACGAAAAACATTCCTCACAGAACGTGAATTTTCGTAATAAAGTTCAACGATTTGTAAACGTTGTTCAGGTGTAAGTCTTTCTATAATGAAATGCCAAACAATGCTAACAAAAATAATAACAAAAATATCATGACAGCATGACACGACTCACACGTGATCTGTCAAAAAAAAGGCTATTGAAAAAAGTATTTCTACTAAGATCACACATTGTACAAAAAGAACTATTATTGCGTAAGATACGTAACAATACCATTGCTAAATTAGAAAAAATACGATTTTGCCGGTATGATTGCCGTAATCATATTATTGTTAACAAAAAACCCAAAAAACAATACTTTTGTCGGACCAACCATATTTATATTGCTGCTACAGACATTTTTATACCCGCACCACATAGTGGTATGGGGTATAATGGCTTAGTGCTTGCGTTTGTAACACATCGAAGGAATCGAGTTAGAATACCGGGACCAGAGAGAAAGTTGCTCAGAATTACATTTTGAGTCGATCTAGCCATGTCTGTCTGGCTGGCTGGGCGGCTGGCTGGCTGGCTGGCTGGCTGGCTGGCTGGCTGGCCGGCTGGCTGGCTGGCCGGCTGGCTGGCTGGCTGGCTGGCTGGCTGGCTGGCTGGCCGGCTGGCTGGCTGGCTGGCCGGCTGGCTGGCTGGCTGGCTGGCTGGCTGGCTGGCTGGCTGGCTGGCCGGCTGGCTGGCTGGCCGGCTGGCTGGCTGGCCGGCTGGATGTAACGATGTCCATCTATTCTTGTAATCAAAGTACAGGTCGCATCTTGATGAAACTTGGCAAGTGGTAATATATTGGGACAAGGACGGACGCTATTGAATTTGGTCCAAATCGGAGCACTTTCTGATAGACCCCCCATACAAAGGAACTCCCGGATTTGGTCCAAATCCAGTTGATGTCGCGTGTATTGGTCAACAAATTAAAAAAATATGACATTCGATGTAGAACTGACCACAAAATGTAAAAAAATAGTTGGACCCGCCTCTCGGACCTACGGGGCCTTCAGAACCCAAAAAATGGACCCATGATTTTAAATATAAGTGTGACCCCTTAAATGAAAGGAAATTATCTTACAATTTTAAATACAGAAAAAAAATCGACCTGTTTGGGCCCCAGGGTCCATTAGGAGGGTCCAAAAGTTTCGGTTTACCCGGATTTTAGTGTGACCCCTCAAATGACAGGGAATTGCCTCAGGACTTTAAATATGTCAAGCCAAATGATTTATCTCGTCCGTGGGAGGGCACAGGGTCCGAAAACAAGGTATGAAAATGTGGACCAACTATAATTGTTATACCCTCACCACATAGTGGTATGGGGTATAAAGGCTTAGTGCTTGCGTGATAGATACAGATAGAAATAGCGACGAGTGCTTTCGATTAACAGGAGACTTAATCACATTTATAGTGGTGCGGGTATCATAGAGTCGGCCACGCCCGACTATAGCACTTACTTACTTGTTTTATTTTGAAATTTGGCAACAATACTATTGCTAAATTTCAAAAATATTAATACTGCCGGAATCATACTATTGTCAAAATGAAAGTCAAAAACAACGACCATGCTTTTATTGTAGAGATCATACTATTGTTGCTGTAGCCATATAGTAACTACGAGGGCGGTTCGGAAAGTTCTTAGCCTATCAATGAAAGAGAATAGTTAGTTTTTAAAAATATTTTTATTTTTCAATATAATCTCCTGAAACTTCAATACACTTAGTCCAACGCTTATCTAGCAATTCTACCCTTGATTGAAATAGGTCTTCAAAATAGTGGTTTACAACTGTAATTGTATCTTCATTTGAGGTAAAACGCTTGTCAGCAAGGATTTTTTTTAGATTTGGGAACAGGTAAAAGTCACTGGGAGCTAAATCAGGAGAATAAGGTGGGTGGTCAAGCAACTCGTACTTTAATTCGTTGATTTTAGCCATTGTTAAAACACTATTGTGCGCTGGTGCGTTGTCTTGATGAAAAATTATTTTTTTGTGTTGTAAGCCAGGACGTTTTTCTCGAATTTGTACATTTAATTGATCTAATAGGTTGCAATAGTACTCTGAATTTATTGTTTTACCTTTTTGCAGATAGTCAATCAAAAAAATACCTTTGAAGTCCCAAAAAACCGTTGCCGTAACCTTACCAGCCGATTGAATTGTTTTTTCCTTCTTTGGGGCACTTCCTCCAGCTTGAGTACATTGTTTGGATTGTTCTTTTGTCTCTGGAGTATAGTGGTAGATCCATGTCTCATTAAAAGTTATGAAACGACGCTTAAAATCCATTTTTTTTTCGCTGAAAACGATCCAAACAAGCTTGAGAAATGTTCATTCTTATGCGTTTTTGATCGACTCCGGCACCCATCTTGCAGAAAGCTTTTTCATCTGTAGTTCTTCATGCAAAATTAAATGGACTCGATCATTTTATATGCCCATGATATTAGCTATTTCACGCACTTTTATTCGTCGATCATTTAATACCATATCATGCACTTTGGCTACAATTTCTGTTGTTGTTGCTGTTTTTGGACGTCAACTACGTGGTTCATCTTCAATGCTTGTACGACCACGTTTAAATTCAGCAACCCAATTTTTTACTGTTGCATATGAAGGAGCACTTTCACCTAACACATTCACCATATCATTATGAATTTATTGTCCCGATAAACCTTTTTTATGTAAATATTTAATGACAGCACGCATTTCTAATTTTTCCATTGTAAAAAAATCGCGGATGCGTCTTTTGTGAACACCTGTTTCTATATGAAGGAGATGCCAGATCGAAACAGAATTTAACATGTGTTCATGGCAGAGATGGAAGTTTCCAAAACACTTAACTTTTTTCTGTTTATACCGCGCTTTTTGTGCTAGGCTAAGAAGTTTCCGAACCGCCCTCGTATATACCTTGTCTCTGCGTGATGAAATGCTGAAAATAAAGACCTAAGCGTAGTTCACAAATTCACATTAACAAACCGATATTTGCGAGAATATTAAGGATATTTTGGCCATATACAATATTTAACACAAATTATTGGCATAGAACTCAATAGAGATGGATGTGGCATACCCCTCCAAGAAAAATAAACGTAACGCATTTTGCGGAGCGAAAACGAACTGCATACGGACCGCCATATCACTAACACTTGCATAGTTTTTCATATAAAAATACGACGAAATTAATTCTGCGTAAAACTCTTCGTAAACGTGCCGTTTTTTACGGTACGAAATGGAAGTGATTTTGCTTAATGGAAACGAACGTATTTAAACCAAAAAGTCCCTAAAACAATCCGTTTACGTGCCGTTTTTGCGATACGAAAACGAACTGTTTTTTCTTAATGGTAACGGCATTAACTGTTTTTTCTTAAGGCCCATTTAGTCTCGACGGTTGACGGTTGACGGTAGACAATCAGCTATTTCAGTTGGGGGTTGCATTTTGCATGTGTTAGAGGGAGATAACTACAGTTTGACGGTTGACGACGGTAGACTTCTGCAGGTTGCAGAATCTACCGTCAACCGTCAACCGTCGAGACTAAATGGGCCTTTATTCGGGCAGCCATGTTGACAGAACACTTTAATTGTTTTAGTTGATGTTTGAAGTGTGATGATCTGATTGTTGTTAAACAAAATCAGCTTTTGTAAGTGTTAATATAATAGGTATTTATAATACGTTTGTAGTATATTTATATCTACATATCTATATTTTGTAATAGCCAAAGAATTCATAATCATTCACAATATATGCAACATTAATTCTTCAGTATAAAAATGCTTATAATATTTCGATAGAGAAAGAAATTCAGTACGGAAACAGAACGTTTTGCAGATACAAAAACGTACCGCTTCAGTGTTACGTAAACGCAACACTCTGGTATTACGAAAACGGACCGCTTTAGTGTTACGTAAAAGTACTACTTTAGCTTAGCCTTGGCGTACTACCAATACATTCAAACTACTACTTTTTTTTTCTAATTCTCTTATTCCGGAATTAACGTTTACGGTGCATTTACGTATCGCAAAATCGGTTCGTTTTCGTAGTCTTGTATGAAAAAATGACTTCGCCAACGTTTCGTTTTCGTGCCGGTTTTCTTAGAGGGACGCTAAGAAAGCCTGCCGGACATAACACCACAACAGATATAGAATAGAATCCGCAAGGAAGCAGGCTATAGGGACGACCGGCCCACATGTGGCAAGAACAGATCAACAACCTACTAAAACAATTAGCTTTAGATAGATCTAAGCAGAAACAATTTGTAATGGCCCTATGATCCTAATAGGATCCAAAAAGAAATTATAATTTTAAAATACGTTATATGATCCAAGTGGTCCAAAAATGACCGCATTAAGGAAGCGACCATCAGGACCCAAAAATGTGATAGTTGTTAGTTCTGTCATTTCATTTACGAGTATAACATTCGGCATGGCTCAAGTTTACACTCTTTTTATCTGAATTTTTCTAATCAGTCAAAACACTTATGTCTTCCACTGTACAAATTATGAATAAATTTGTATTTGTGAATGTTTATATGCAAAGGTCTGCGTGTACATCTTTAGACACGGCTTCAAATGGTGACTTTCATTAAAATTCACTTAAATGATCTTTCACTATCGGACAGACAGTACCGTGTTGGTTGGCTGGCTGGTTGTTGGTGGTTTCCACAGACAATCGACAATAGCTAAACAAATTGTCATTGAGTAATGCCCTCCCGGTAAATGAATATTTAACTCCATCTCAAGTGGTCGTCCGTCGGTCGTTTATGAATGGCATTGCTCTGATTTCGACTTTATGCTTCATATCGGCTGGGATATGGAGCATCTTTCATACATGTACGGGTAATGCACATGTGCAATAGTTGGAAATGGTTTATAGTATCCAAATCCAAATGGATACGACTGAGATAAGAAGCGAACAAATTGAACTCTCAAATGGTGCGCTTGGCATTCCAACTTCCTCTAATTCGTTTTGTTATTTTTCAAAAATAAAATTATTCTTTTTTTTGAAATACTCTTTGTCTAAGCGCCGCCGTATATACAGAACGCCAACTGGAGAACGATAGAAAATTAAATGTTTTTGGAACTGAGTAATTGCGCCAAAGGATCAAAGAAACAGAAGCCGTTGGCCGATTTGTCATCTGAGTATTTGTGGTGGCGGTGGTCGTGGCGATGTCCTTGTTGTATGTCATGTCAATCCTTTGGCTTTCAATGCCTCCATTAAACGTTTCCTTAATTGTGTAATGGGTGTCGGGTGTGAAGCGCCAAACACTGATGAGGGTTCCTTCTCTTTATTCCTGCAATTGGAAATGATTCGCTGCCAACCAGGCTCTGGCACTGTTATGTCATTCTGTAAATAAGCAAATTACAGGCATGTTTAGAGTTACGACACAAACATTCTAATCCCATGCCATTGTTTTGAACACAATTTATCATATTTTGTGAGAAAAACAAACAAATAAAAATGAATCTGAACTGAAAATATTGTTAATCCGATACCAACGCCCTCCCCTCCTGCCATCGCTTTCCTCGCTCATATTTATTCCGTTACAAAATTTCCATCATTTTCGTGATTTTCAACTGTTGACACTTGAGGAAGAAGGGAGTGGAGTGTGACGCGGTGCTTGAAACGTCCCCGCTCCGCTCCGCTCGGCGGCAGTAGGCTTTTATTGATCTGCGCTGACATTTGCCGGATTTGTTTGGTTTTATCCATCAATTAAAAGTGAATTTTATTTGATTATGATGTGGGAATTTTTCTGTAATTCATGAAGTCTTCAAATCAAAGTCTCGCCTCACAATGCTGCTTTTCTGTTTTGTTTCACGAGCGTGTTCTTCTTTGTCATTCACTTGTTGGTTTTTCGCTTTTCAAGTGGCCAGAAAAAAGACAGCGAAAAAATACTCGGAGAAATACTCGTAAAATCCGAAATGTTTGTGACAATTAAATAAAAAAAAAATTAATGCCACGGCACTTGTCGCGTCTCCATTTACATTTTTATGCTTAGCGTGTTGTTTATTTATTGATGGAGTATTTTTTGTTGTTGTACATAACCATTTTGTAATTCGATCGGAAGCGGAATATTGAAATTTCCCAATTAATTATGTACTTGGACAGTGTTATTATCATTTAATTTACGATATAAATTGAGACTAATTACTTGATGGCATGCCAAGTCATAAATTGTAGGTTTTGTGCAAGAGTGTCACAACTCAAGTAAATGTGGGTATTTTGCTTGATGGAATATTAAAATGTATAATTCTTTTAAAGTGTCCATAGAAATTTCAGTGGATTGCTTTTTCTTAGCGCATTTTGTATTGGTATTAGTCAGATTGTTTGTTAAGACTTTCTATGGCATGTTAGCCATACCGGAGGTATGGGTCTTCTTAACGGTTGTGGGCTGCTGTCACAGGGCGTTATCAGTTCCATTGTCACATGGGTTTGACACTGCAGGAAGAAAAAAAAAAGGAATGGTTGTGGTAGCAATATTTGAAGAGGATCATAATCATAATGTAGGGTATATGGTTGTGGCACAACAATATTATAATCCTCAGAACAATAGTATGATTCACATACAACCATACTATTATAGCCGCAACCATATAATGATCCTCACAACAATAGTATGACTCACACACAACCATATTATGATCCCCACAACCATGAACCATAGTATGATCACCAAAATTATTATTATGATTAGGTTATGTTGTCAACACTAAATATTTGTAATAAATAATTTATTTTAAAATATATTTAGTTGAAAATTATAGGACTGATTTGTTTAACAGTAAAAAAATTCGTTTAAAAAATGTAAGCGCTTTATTTATTAAAAATATTTCAGCAAACCAAATCCAAAGCAGTTTGTTTGAATAATTTTACTTTACTTATACATATAAAAAAGATTCAATAACATTGTTGTGAAATCCATATTAAAATTAGGAAAAATACTATGATTGCCGTAATCATATTTTTGTTAACACAAATCCCTAAAAACAATTATTGTCTCAACAACCATATATATATATATATATATATATATATATATATATATATATATATATATATATATATATATATATATATATATATATATATATATATATATATATATATATATATTTATGCTACAACCATATCTTAGTTTTTAAATTTGGCAATAATACACCTGCTCTTGTTACATTTCAACAATATTTATATTGCCGCAATCATACTATTGTCAAAATGAAATTCAAGAAACAATACTATGGTTGCGACGAACATCCTTTAATTGCCGAGAACAAATTATTGTTGTCGTGACCATATAGTAACCATATTTTTTCTCTGCGTGTGGGAATAACAGTAATTACGAAACCTTAGCGTGCGAGGGGTGGCGGAGAGTGCTCACTCTTATATATTGCAGAGACCTTAAGGGTCATTGTTGTGGACTAGGTCGGTCTTATCAATAAAACACGTTTAACATTCACGTTGAACAGAAAATATAGAGATAGATCTTGCTCTGAGCGGTAACGCCTATGTCAGTTAATTTACATTGAATAAAAAATTTCCTTTGTGTGGAGTTTGAGCAATTTCGAAATAAAACTGGACTTCTAGGGAGGGAGGGCCATATTTTGTAGATAATATGGTTCATTTGGATATGGTCCAATCTTACCAGGGATAGTTATTGGTGGCACATAACTTACATAGATTGGTTTTGCAACCTCTGGTTACAAAACCAATCTGACCTTTTGAGATCCAAACAAAAAAAAAACATTTTTATTAACAAATTTTTATATTCAATGAAAAAATTATTTAAAACGCTGTGTTAAAGCAAACAGAGCACAAAATTGTAAGTTGTTTACTGAAATGTGGTATGTTTATATTTTTTTGGACCTAAATTGTCTGGCTCGAGGTAATTAACAAACAGGCGACCATTTGCTTCGAAGTGCTTCTTCCACGAACAACTTTCGTTGGGTTTGGCTCGTCTTCCAAGACCTACCCGGTCGATTGCTTTTTTGTTTCGGGCTCATACGCATACATCTATGATTCGTCACCTGTGACGATCTTATTAACGGCTTTAGAAGCACCGCGATCGTATTTTTTCAAAATTTCTTTGCACCAATCGCCACGAGCCTTTTTTTATCGATTGTCAAATTGTGCGGGATCCAACGAGAACAAACCATTTTTACGGCCAGGTGTTCATGCAATATCGAATCTATGCTGGTGGAAGAAATGCCAAAGGATGCCTCTATCACACGGTATGTCACATGACGATCTTGCATTATGAGTTCACTCACGGCATCAATGTTCTCTGGCACAACGGCCGTTTTTTGAAGACCTTCACGACCTTCGTCTTTGAGCGAGCGTCGTCCACTATTGAATTTATTAAACCAGTTTTGCACATTGCTATATGATGGTGCTTTATCGCCATACAAAGATTTAAGTTCATCAGTGAACTTTTGTCGTGATAATCGAAAGTAGTGAAAAATGATGGTACGAAAATGTTCACGAGTTAATTCCATTTTCTGCCAAATTGATTTTTTCAAGTTACTGTAAACAACACAAATGATGGTCGTACGTCAAAACGTTCTGAGTACGTTTATGCTAAAAAATGTCAAACTTTCCAATGGAAATATCAGATGGCGCCAGGCAACACTTAGTTTTGCCTAGGCCAGAAATATTTGTAGCAACTCTCTACGTGAAGTTTATCATAATGAAAATATTGTTGGTAATTATGTGAATTTGTGTATCGCTTGAAATCAGAAATACTTTCAATTAACATCGTACGAATATTTTAGTTATGTGAAGTTCTTATCACCGGTTTTCTAATTAATTTTTTGTTTGAATATTAGAATTTTTTAGTTAAACCGATTCTCTTCTGTGTAACGAAGTTATTTCCCATATACCCTATTCTGATTTCACTGCGGAGATGTAATATAATATGTATTCTATATTCTCTAAATGTCTGCGACGTTGAGGGATGTAGGTAAGTTTGAATATTTAACAAAAGTCGAAACTGATTTGAATTTAGGAACTGTGTAGAGTTCAAGTAGTTGTACAGTCCAATAACCTATTGAAAGTATTATTGTATTTGAAATGTCTGTGGTAATGCCTAAGAAAATGTTGGATGATTTTTTATATAGTGACAAAACCGAACGTCGGACACTCAATACGCTATAGCCTTATCTGCTCAATATATTGCCAAGTATTTTGCTTATTGAAACTTGTTCGCAAACTTGTGCGAGACCTGTGGGAAATATTCGTAAACAAATCGTACTCAATTAATCGCTATACGAGTACAAACTTAATCGACAGTTTTCCTCTTGCAGACTTTTGCATATTAGGATATACTTACTCACTCCCTCAGACGTTCTATTGTTGTTTAAGGGTTACGTGCACAAACAAAACATTTCGATAGATTTACGGGCGACGGCCGACCATTGTTGACAAATAGGGCAATAAACTAATGGTGGTGGGTAGCGGGTACCCGACACGTGTGTAGCTGCTTTATATGTATTATTCGGAGATTTACACCGGATGTGTCAAAGAAATTTCGAATATTATTTTGTTTTGTATTATTATTTAAACTTTGCTTATTATGAGCATGTCACTTTCTTTTGTTTTTATCAAATAAATTCCTTAAATACTCGTTTAGTATGGAATTGTTCGTCCCTTGTTATTCGTACAACCAATTTGGAGTATATCAACTGCTTAACATATTAACATATGATGGTGGATGAAAGGTACGATATTTGGGGGTGTATTCCAATTATAACTCGACTTGAAAAACTTTAAAACACACACTGGGGAAGCAAGTTCGTCTGTGCTTTCGGGGAGTGGGTTTCAGTAAGAAATCAGTGCGAAATATGCAAAGTACCTGCAAATGTACACAGAGAACATATTTGATGTCTCAACTGCATTTTTTTGTCTTCCATGGAACAGCAAAATTCTCCTCTTCATCTGATGTCATTGAGTCCATCCTTCCGTTGGGACGTCAACTATTATTGTAGTCAAAGTGCAGGTGACACATAGGATTTTCCCGATTCCATTTGTAAAAAAAATAAAATTTAACACTTGATGATTAACGACATTTTTGAGTTAAAACGCCGGAACTGGCCATTTTTAAAAATCCAAAGAATTGGACGCAGAATGTGTGTTTAGCATAGCATAGCAAGTTAGAATTTATGTAAAAATTAAAAGAGTAATACATGAGTAGTTGTTCACATCTTTTGTATCAATTAAAGCAAAAAATAATAAGGTTTAGATGGACATTTCCAGCTTCAAAAAAGGGAAAAAAGAGCAATTAAAGAAAAAATTTTGATTGTTGTACAAATTTTGTATTTAAAAAATGTTCGTGCTGAAGCAATTGCAACAACCTCATTTATTTCCACAAAGTAAGTACTTGCAAGACAAAACGACTGTTAAATCACAATTATTACTGTAATTTTTTCAACCTGGCGATTTTACAATGATTTTTTTATATTATCAAAAATTTCGTGTTTGACAGCTCATGTTTTTCCTGTGATTTTTGGTTGGCCGCTCTGCTCTAAAACCAAATGTTACTTTGCTTGGAGCGTTACAAGTGACCAACACCCAGGTCGTGAAAATTAGACCATATTGCAAATAGGTCCCTCCCGATTTAAGGTTATGGGATCATGAAAAATTTGTGCCTTATAAGGTTTAAACAGCTTTATGCATGACCTCATGTGGGGGACCTTTGTCTTGAAGCCACAAATTTAAAGTGGTTACGCTCAAAGTTAAGTTATGAGCTACAGTAATTAACTGTGAACTGTGGAGCATTGAGGTCCGTATTTTCCTATAGCCCCGTTACAAAGGTTCTTTCCGATTTCAGACCCTGCTGCTGTAAAATAAACCCTTGTCTTGGGACCATATCGCTCTGTGTTTTTGACTAGCCCCTCAAATAGGTCCCTCCCTGCCGTTCTGGGAGTTCAAAGAATAACAGTGAGGGGAAATTTAATTTGTTCTTATGAGTAACACAAACGCTCCGCCTGCGCGCGTCATTTGATATATTTTATTTCTGTTATCATTTAAGTTTACATTATGGGCATTGCTAGTTCTATACCATTCACCAATCTGTGGAACATGATATTATAAGTTAGTTTCATGTAAAATGTTTGTAACTTCTAAAAATATTTGAGCTGGAGTCAACGTTAAGAATACCGATCAATGTAAAATCGCCAGATGATTCCATTTAACGATGTCTGTCTGTCGGCCATCTAAAGCCTGCTATCAAACTACAGGCCGCAATTGTCGTCCCAATTGTTGTTCTATCAAGGACGGACGCTTATGAAATTACAGAAAATTGGTTCAGATTTGTTTATCTGATTTTAATGTTTTTAGCTTTTAAATTCACATCGTTTATCCATTCTTGATGAAATTTAGCACAAGTTAGCTCGTTGCACCGTGGAAGGACGTTAACAAATTGAAGAAAATCGTTTTAGATTTAGATGTAGCTACCACACACGACTTGTTCATCCGTTTTTTTATTTTATGATCTCGAAACCACATATGACATCCAATCTTGATAACATTGTGCACAATTAAGTTTTTTAGGCCACAGACATATGTTCCCATGACACAGTTTACATCCAATCTGGATGAAATTTGGCACAAGTAAGTTCCTTGTGCCATAGACGGATGTTGTTGAAACTGAATAAATCAATTTATATTTTGATAAAGCTCCACCATATATGTTCAACCGATTTCGCCAAAAACAAAGAAATTATTTCACACATTCAAATATGACATTAGTTTTAAAATCTAGGTACATTTAGTGCCCGTCCATGCGGGTCCAAAAAACTAGGTTCAGATGACTTTTCTGAACATCTAGAAGTGCAGGGTATAATATAGTCGGCCACGCCGCACTATAGCTTCTTTTATTAGTTTTTTGCTGCTCTTAATATTAAAATATATGTTGTGCATAGAAAAAAATTTTTTTGGGTTCAATTAAAAAATTCAAACACTTAAACAAAAAATTAATTAGGAATCCTGTGATTAAAAATTTCGCATATCAACTAAAATATTAGTACCAAAGAAGATAACCTGTGCAAGATGGGCAATATGCTTCTACTTTGAGAGAATTAGTTTGATCACAATCACATAACTCAAAAAAGGCAAAATGTTTGTGTTACTTATATTCTCCTAAAAGCTTATTTCGCGCATATTCTACAGTTTATCGTCTTTGATTTGGACGTAGATTATTTAATATATTTACGATCTAAATTCCAAAATTTACAAAAAAAAATTATTTCGTATCAAACATATGTACAAAAAAATTGTTAATTTTTTTCAAATAAAACAGTCAGAGTGACATTTTGTTACAAGCTGGTGTGACTGGAGTTTCGGTGAGTGCCTCTTCACCATCATAAGACCTCAAGCAACGAATGTGCAATAACTATGTTAAGCGGACATACACTCAAGAGCAGACAGTTTCGCATTTAACGAGAATTGCCCGAGTAGTTTTCCACCGAACACAATAAAAATCCCTCGCACTGCAAACACACATACACACATGATACAGTGCATTAATTTTGTTGTTGTTTGTTGTTAAATATAATTGCAATATTTTATAAATAGTTTACCTCATTCATGGTATTTTTAATTGATTGGTGGCAAAATTCACACATTTGTTTAACTTTACTTTTGTTTTGTTTAATAAGAAAAGTTTATTAAAAAAGAGTTATTTTTACAAGGACATGAAATTGCACCTTGACTTATTTACCAATTTTGGTCAACTATAAGGTTGTTTGGTCAGTTTTTTTTGAACATGTTGGTCGAAAGAATATTTTTCGAATGGCAACACTGTCCCATACAAATCTGACAAATAGTTGGCTGCCGTGATTTTTATGCGAAGACTAGTCCTTAGTGTTTATGTCATTCTCGGACAAACGCTAGTATTTTTTGATGTCGTTTTCCTATGCAAATCCAAAAAGTTGGCAATTCTATTTTTTTAGGTGAAGAAAGTGTGTCTGAAAACTACTTGACAAACAGTCTGAGTAGGCCCATGACTTGTATCGCAATGATTTCTAGTTCCTAGCCAAATTAACCACTAACAACACAGCCACTTTAAAATGTTGGGTAAATTTCCGTCATTGCGTAACATTTACATAATGATAAACGAGGATCCAAGCGACACACCACAAACCGAAAAAGAAAAAGTCTAGACTCCAACACTTCAAATGTAGTCGGGCCGACCCGAAGAAAGGAGCCCACCGAATACGACAAAAGAGAAGACATCAATGAATGCCTAAAACAGCGTGTGTAGTCAGTCTGTCCGTTAGTACTCCGTTTAATGTCGTCAACAAGGATGTCGAGGGCATAACCGGAGGTCGCCGTTTAGCGCAACACATTGACGACATTGAAATCCGAAGCCCAGACTATCAAAATAGTACCAATAACTACAACAACAACAGCAATAAATGAAATAGAGTGCGTGCGGTCAGTGGGACTGAGACGGATGCCTTGTTGTCGTAGGGGCGCGGCGCTTCCATATGTGTGTCTCCTCAAAAACAGGACACACATGACAAAGCAAAGACAATAGATCGCAAAGCGGAAAAACACCGAAAAGTACTACAACAACAACATTCCAAGCGAGGGATTTGGGAAAACGAGGCATTTAATTTCTATTAATGACGACGACTCTGAAGGATACGAATGCATTTAAAGCAGGCATGTCTAAAGGCCAACCGACCGAGCGACCAGACGACTTCGAAGGCGTTTTGTTTGAATTTCTGGTCGGCGGGGTGGGGTAGGCGAGGGCGTTTGTTGAACATTGTTAAAATGACTGTATACTCTGCCCATATGATTGACCTTTTTTCCTACTCCGCCACATTTGACTTTGTAAGTGTAGAAGTTATGGAATTTAAAGAGCCACAGATTGTATTTGTGTAACCATAAAAGATTATATGATTGTTATAATGTATGTCAGACGGCCGACAACTACTCCGCCCCCGACCTCCTTATTCATCCTCTGTGCGAAGACCCCAACCGTCATCCATTGATATGGGGTGATGTGGGGTCGATTACAGTCAGATCAGCCTGGATGCAATTCAATACTCAGCCAAAACAAACAGACAACACCATCACCGCCGCCGAACAAGTGCATCCATCGCCTTTAAACAGCAGCCATCATAGCGACACCATCACCCCAATGACACCCTCCTACAGCCTGTGCCGCCCTGCACCACCTTCTCCTCCCGACCGCCAATCATTTGAGTTTGTTTAGTAATTGATATGCCACTCTGGCGTACTCCGGCAATACTTTTCTTCGCTGTCGCTGTTCTTCGTGCGCTCGTTCCCTTTCCCCCTTGGCGAGGCTTGCTCTCAGGCTACTAAATAAAGCAAACAACCACAACCACTCACTCACAACTCATCCGATGAATTCGAAGTTCTCCCTAAAATAAGCTGTCATAAGAAATGTCGAAATGTCGGTTGGTTGGCTGAATGTGAATGGTAGAATGGGGGGATGTGAATCTGTTTTTGAATGAAGATCGTCCGTCGTGTTTTCCTTTTTGAAATTTTCATTACTCGTACACATACACAGTCGCACATGTACTGGTATGAATATTTTGGGCACTCGCATATTTCGGATTCACAGTTGCAGTTTTCGTGTTGTTGTTGGTGCTGCTGCCGCTTCTGTGTTTTTTTGTTCCAAACACGAGGGGGAAAATACATGAAAAAGATGAAAAACATTTAAAACACTTTATCTTTATTAAACGAATGAATGCCTGAATAAAGGAAGGCATGAATGAATTAGACTCATTTATGAAGCAACAACAACAGCATTAACCATGGGCACAGAGACCACAATGAATATAAAGCAACCTTTGTGTTATTTCATTATTTTCCGTAATACACAGTGTGCCGAAATCGTGTACTCGTATAAGGCGGATATTAGGGATGTTCATCGGAAAATCCCGATTTTCCAAATACCGGAATATTTCTGGAATGGGAAATTCCGGTATTTTTCTAAATAATCCCGTAATTTTCAATACTTTTTATTTATATGGTTAAAAAGAGTCTTAGTTCAGGATTCGCAAAAATTAGAAATTGGCACAATTTCAGACATAACGTGTGAGAGTTACACGAAGTCACTTTACACCGAAGTTTGTATAAAAGCCAATATGGGAAGAGAACTCGATATGCTTATTTCGAAATGTGTTAGAGGTACTTTAATGTGTTTTAAGCTGAATGCAGCTACATGCATATTTGTTAGAAATTATACCCACAAGTGTTGATTGTTAGGTATGCTGTTCGTCGGCGGTATATGCTGGTAATAAAATACGATCAGGACTATGTCATGGCACTTTAGGTTCCCTTATTTGCTTGAGAAGATTTTATGCAATGATTTTTTAAATCATCAATTGAGTAATTAGAACTTTTATAATGCTATTGCATTTTGTTTTTGTTATTATTTTTAATAAGTGAAATTGTTTATTATACTCGTTTTAACATAAAAAAAGATTATATTTCTACGTAAAATCGGGCAATAAAATGTTTTCCTATATATAGAATTTAGAATTTATTTGTATATTTTTATATATACATTAAACAGGAATTACCCGACTCGAGAACTCTCTTTGCATCTACATTTTAATAAAGTGACATTGATTTTCGTGGCTGCAAACTTAGCAAAGAAAGCTTAGCAATTGTTGAGAGGAAATCTAAACTCTTTAAGACTAGGTTATCACCAAACGTATGAGAACTACTGTTGTAAATCTCACTTTTCAATGCTAGAGGTATCGAGTCGGTTGATACCTGTTCAATGTGTTTAGGCGGAAACCCGAAATAAAGTAAACAAAAGAGCAAAACATTTTATAGATACAATAAAAAATCCAAAATTTAGAAAATCTCAATAAACAAAATCTCAGGATACCGAAATAACCGGTGATCCGGAAGTATACCGAAGGTCCAGGATCTCAGTTTTTAAAATCTCGAATCCCGGAAATTGGTAAAGTCAGACATAACATCGAAACTGTTTTCAGCAAACAAACAGAAAACTGGTACTAACCAGTGGGAAAAGGTAGGTTTCAGCAAGGCCTTCTAGAAAGTCTTCTTAGGAAGCTCGAAGGCATGTTTGCTGCTTTATACTCGTCGCGAGAGATAAACCCCGACTTTCTTAATTTTAATAAGACTGTTGACGAAAAAAATATTAGATGTGCACCCACGTTATGTAATGTTCAATCATATTTGACCTGCTTGAAATCAAGATTGGTTTGGAAATTTCAATTTTAGCGAATATTAGTTTTTATAGGGGAATACACTATATTTTCAGGGACAGAAAATAAACATCCATAAAAATATAAATTGTATAAAAAATAATAATCATTTATAGCAACAAAATTAATTGAATATTATTTTTTACTATGGACTAGTTTTATTAAATAAATAATTAATATTTTTGTAAAAAAAAGTAGTGTTAGGGACAATAATGATATTTGAACACTTTGGTAGGAAATTTTTTGAAGAACAAATACATTTTTTAAAAAACAATTTTAAAGACTTTAAATGTCCCATAAAGATTTATTGTATATTTATTGTATAAAAAATAAAGTATAATATATTTTATTTTTCCCGCTTGAAACAACCAAGGACAGCAAAGTGGCCCATAATCTCAGAATCAACCATATCTGTGTTTAGCACTATAAACAACTACGGAAGTTTTCGTCGTTTACAAATTAAACCGATTAAGCGCACATCTTAAAAATTAAATCATAAATATATTTCTATTCAACTCACCCAGACGCTTAATTTTTTTAAACAAATGTAGGGACTGGGAGATGTGTCGAAAAAAAACTTAAATTTATTTAAAAAAGCAGACGAAAATAAAGTTATTTAATTGTGTTTACTTTGTTAGTAGCAATACTCTACTGCCAGTATTTCTCGTTAAATGCAAAGCTGTCTGCTCTTAAATGTATAGCACATTTGTTGGTTATGATCTGACAATGGTGAAGTAGTTTTCGCCGAAATTGTTTGGTAGTCCCTGCTTGCAGCTAAAAGTCTTTAAACTGTGTTTTTTTAACGGTTTCTGATTTCTTTTGAATGTAACATTATGGCCGGCTTCATTTTTGAAGATATAATGTCATCTGCCCATAGAAAACGCCAAACAGTGACTTCTTGAGAATGTAACGGCATCTCAACAATGTCTTGTGAAATTTCATTACTCCAAATGTGACAATTTTGGTTATTAACGTGCCCATTCAACTAAAAGTGAGCTTTATTGCTGAAATAATGTTCTTGTAAAAATTAGCATCGGTGGCCATCTCGTTTTGGGCCCATTCACCTCAATTTGCAAACGTTGTCCCGTAGTAAGACTATTTATTATGAAATATCAATCCAAACTGAGCATAAATCAAGTGACTGCTGTCTAAAACGCCGACTCTGAAAAAAGTGTGGTCAGATTGAAAACCACAGGTCTTAAAAACACCCTTTACTAAACAAATTATTTAACTATTGCGATTAGTTATGTTATCTCGGATTAACCCAAAACACAATTATTAGTTGTATTTTATATCGCATCCCTAAATAAATTTCGCATTTTATTTGGGAAAATACTTAAGGGAATTGAAGACTTAAATTGAGGGAATATGTTATGAATACATTTATTATAAACTTCAACTATCAATTTGAAATCATTTTTTTTCATTAAAACCTCTTCGTATTAATCCTTCAAAACCTTAACATTGTACACTTAAGGGCAATTAATGTCCAATCTCTCAAGTTTTTATGCTCGTCCACAAAGGTTTTTTAAAGCAAATCATTTTTTTTTAATTAAGTAAGTTACTAAAACGTTAAAAACCCCTAATTGCAGAGCAATGCCTCCACGCTCATATCTACTAGATGGCCTTCTGGAAGGTATTTTTGAACGCCTACAAAAACATAAAAATAAAAATTTCAATGAGAGAAGTTTATTTAAAATTATAAGTACACTTGGGTTTTAATGGTTTTTTTGAATATGCCTCCACTGGAAGCCCAACCAACGGTCTTCTGGCTGTTTCTCCGTGATGTTCACGTCTAACGACATACATATCCTTGCTCTTCCTCCTCAGTCACCAGGCATTGGGGAATGACTTTCACACCGACGAATGCTTAAAGGATTAATTTCATAGTACCTTTAGAGAAACGACATTGGAACGTGTGCGGGATACTTTTTTATGTGTATAGGAGGCCTAATATGGAAAACCATTAAGAAATGGATATTGGAACTAAAATTTTAAAGGAACCTAGAAAATAAGGTGACTCGACCCTCAATGTTCTTAGATGTTTACAAGAGAAGATTTTCATTTGGATAATCCGTGGTAATCTTCTTCTTTTTCATACCCTGTGCTACTCCGTAAAGCAGATTATTAAATATTAATTTTATGCAAATGTTTCTAATAATTCTTTTAATGTCTCTATCGACTCAGAATCGCTATTGGTGGAAATAAAACTTGGCATACATTTTTGGAACAAAGAAGAACGCTATTGAAACTGAAAAAAATTGAGAAAATCGGTTGAGATGCAGATAAAGCTCGCATATACAGTGGTGGTCATATAATTAGGGACACCCTATTTTATTTTGAAGTATTGATGTTTTTGTTTAAATAAAATAATAAATATATTTTTTTATTAAGTAAAGGTGTTTGATACATTTCAGAACATGTATTTATTGAAAAAATATATGAAAATAATATATTTATATTAACTTAAAAAAGAAAATGAAAAAAAAGAAACGATTTTGGCTTGGACAGCTAATTAAGGACACTTCAAGTTTTTTTATATATTTAATAAATAATAATATATTATAACTTAAATTTAGTTTTAACGTTGATTTAAATCTAATATTTAGTCGGGTAACCCTTTGATGCAAGCAATGCGTTGCATCTCTGAGGAAGACTCTCAACTAGATGTTGACATCGTTCAATGGAGATATTCTGCCATATTGCTTCAACATTATGGAACAATTCCTCAGCATTTTTGTTGTTTTTTTCTCCAAAGCCCTCACAACATCTGCCCAAAGATTTTCAATAGGGTTTAAATAGGGGCTCTGGGCAGGCCTTTCCAAAACGTTTACGTTTTCAGTAGAAAACCATGCTTTAACGCTCCTAGCTGTATGTTTTGGGTCGTTATCTTGCATAAAAACAAATGGAACAGGCATGTGTTCGTCTGCAAATGGTTTCATTGTATTCTCCATAATGTCTTTATACACATGTTGGTCCATTCTCTGGGTTATCCTACGAATAGGACCAACACCAAACAACGAAAATGCTGCCCATACCATAATATTGCCTCCTCCATGCTTTACGGTCTTTAGAGTATACCGAGGGTCAAGTTCTTTGTTTGGAGGACGCCGTACATATCTTTTCCCATCTGACCCAAACAAATTGAATTTGAATTCATCCCTCCACAGTATGTGTTTCCAAAACTCCAAGGGTTTTTTGATATGCTTCTTTGCAAAATTAATTCTGCTTTTTAAATTTTTTTTCGAAACATGTGGTTTTTTTCTTGCTATACATCCACGGAGCCCACATTCAAGTAATCGACGCCTTATGGTTCTCGTTGATATTTTACCGCTAATTTGTGCCGTTATTTCGCTGTGAATCTGTTTTGAGCTTAGAAAAGGAATAGCTTTGCTCGTTCTGCAAATTATACGATCATCAGCTTTTGTAGTTTTCCTTGGTCGAGTCATTCGGTTTTTGTTCTCGACGCTTCCATTGTTTCTTTAATGTACAATAGCATTGTAAACCATTGATTTCGAACACAGAAGCTCCGTCGCAATATCCCGAATCGACTTTCTTTCCTTTATGTACTTGCAAATTATAATTCCGGAGTACAGCTCTTTTTCCGAAACATGTCTAAAATGAATGTTACTTAAATTTTCATATTTAATTCATTTTTCAATAATCTAATACACTTAATGCGTTTTTTATTATTTGTTGAATCTAAAATAAATAAAATATTATATGTCCCTAATTACGTGATCAAGTGAAATCACCTTCAAATTGCGACTGTTTCAATAAACACAGATTTTGTAGTAAAAGCGACGCTGCAGAGTGATTGTTCTTGATGTCAAATAGTTGAGTACAGTTATAATTTACCGTTACAATACACTGTCGGTTCGAAAAGTAACATTAGAGAGTAAAAAAAATACATATATTGAAATTTAAGTATTTATTTTTTTCAAAGTGTCCTTAATTATGTGGCCACCACTGTATATGTATGTGTGTTGCCTTAACTTCAAGTGTTAAATATCTCACAGCTTGTTTAGCTCGTTTGTTTTATTTCGGTCTGTTGCTTTTACACATTGAACAGGGATTAAACCGGCTCAAGACCTGTTGCTTCTATATTTAAATAGAATACAAGCTTATTATAACCAGCTAACTCAATGTAAATGGGGCATATTGGTTCACGACCCAGTACAAAAGGCAAATATGCATCCGCTTTTAAGCACCCACATTAAATTTATTAGCAATCAAATTTGTTTATTGTACTTTATATTACGATGAACTAGTAACCATTGCCCATAAAACTTTACCAAATGGTACTGGTGCACAAATATCTGATTTATATATAATTACAAGGACATAAGAGTATCAAATATCAATCATATTTCATCACCATTGTATGTAATTAAATATTTTCATGATTTAGCTATATTTTCGTATCATTCAAACAAGAAAATGTGGACTCCTAAGCATTAAAAAAGTGGCAAATTAAGAGCCAGAGAGTTCAATTCCAAAACTGGACCGGACAATGAAATCTTCTCAGGAATTGAAATAAGTTACAGTTGAAATAAGTTATGTTGAATGAATGGCTAGAATAGTGTTATGGCTTATTTTCCTAAAATTGGATATAAGTATAATTTGTCCAGTTGCTAGAGTAACCTGTTTCCAACTGCACCATTTTCGCCCCCTTCACAATCTCAATCAGCTAATACCTATTTTTTTTGATCTAAAAAATCTCAAGGTCCTAGAAGGACCTATTGTGGGATTGTAGTGATTTGAAAACTAACCACTAAATAGACAGCCAAATACTAACCTATGAGCAGTTTAGTTCAAACTGAAGCAAAATTATCACAAATTGTTTAAGAAATTATGCATATTCAATTTATTAGCATATCCTTAAGCTATTAAATCATACGAGAGTTGCTATATATATTTCTGGAACATTGAACATTTTCGTGCCATCATTTTCACAACTTTCGAAGTGAATTATAACGAAAAGAGTGCATCGATGAACTTAAATCTTTATATGGCGATGAAGCACCATCCTATAGCACTGTGAAAAACTGGTTTAATGAATTCGACCGTCGCCGACGCTCGCTCATAGACGAAGGTCGTGAAGGTCGTCCAAAAACGGCCGTTGTGCCAGAAGACATTGATACCGTGCGTGAACTGATAATGCAAGATCTTCATGTGACATACCGTGAGATAGAGGCATCCTTGGGCATTTCTTCCAGCAGCATACATTCTTGCATAAACACCTTGCATTATCGTTGGATCCCGCACAATTTGACAATCGCTCAAAAAAAGGCTCGTGTCGATTGTTGCAAAGAAATTTTGAAAAAATACGCTTCAAAATACGTTTATAAGATCGTCACAGCTGACGAATCATGGTTCTATGTGTATGAGCCCGAAAGAAAACAGCAATCGACCGTGTGGGTCTACGAAGACGAGCCAAATCCAACGAAAGTTGTTCGTGGAAGAAGCACTTCGAAGCAAATGGTGGCCTGTTTCTTCGGCAAAACTGGTCATGTGGCAACTGTTCCGCTTGAGCAACGTAGGACTTTGTGGTACACCACAATTTGAGTGGTACACCACAATTTGTTTGCCTGAAGTCTACGGAGAAATTCGAAAAACGAACAAGGGAAGACAAATCATGGTGCACCAGACAATGCGAGCTCTCACACATCGGCTAAAACCAGCGCCTTTTTGACCGGCAAAAAGTCGAATTGATAGGTCATCCACCATACAGTCCTGATATGGCACCCAATAACCTCTTAATTTCCGCACATCAAAGAAAATGCGTGATCAACGATTTTCGTCGCCAGAATATGCTGTTGAAGCGTTCAAAAATCATGTTTTGGAGGTGTCTCAATCGGAGTGAAAAAGTGCTTCGACAATTGGTTTGAGCGCATGCAAAAGTTTATAAATCATGCTGGAGAATACTTTGAAAAACAATTAAACCATTTTTTATGATAATTATTCGCATTTTCAATATTAGGCCAGAAATATATAATGCAGCCCTCGTATACTTTGTGTTTAAAGCATAGAATGGGGGAACTTGGAAATATTTGTGAAATATTTCAGAATTATTTGATTTATTCGATATTTTACAACGGTCTTCTTAATGCATTTTTCTTGCTTAGTTCAGGAAGTGGGTTCGTTCTATGCTCTCAATTAGAGCGATTGTTTGGGGGTCAAAATACATTTTAGTTTTAAATATTTTGTTTGCAAATTGAATTGGCATTATGATTTAAATTTAAGTTTTTTATTAAAACAAATTTATTAATATTGTGAGATGCAGAAATTATTTACGGTCAGAGTAAGTAAAATTATTTCAATTCAGACGTGTTTTGGTAACACTGATATGAAATCTTATATGTAATCAATATTTTATTTGACACGCGACACACATTAGCTGTTTTGGTTGGGTTGCCAAAAATCGCAGATTGATCAAACGATCTTTTTCAAGTTCTGCTGATCATTTAATACATCTCTATAGTTAATATTCATGGTCAATAAATACTGATTACAACTATTCGTAAAAATAATTTCACATGAATTAAATTATGATGCTTATTAAAGTTAGAATAGATCGCTGAATCCTCTGATATACTTATAGCTGCAAAAAATCCCATCGATGCTGGAAGCATAATTTTTGAACCAAGAACACACCTCCCAGAGACTGCACCATATAGGGGCAGTCTCATAATGGTTTTTATTTAAAACGACATTTGTTCAATTTACAAAACGGATAGCATTGCTATCGACGCGGAAACAAAAATACCGGCACAGTAAAAACTCCTTAGACCATGAAAAAAAGTCTTTTGCTACAACAAATCTCTAGAAGTTTGTCCTAAATCTGAATGAAGCATGTCAAAATTGCAATTTTCCTCTTACCAAACTGAAACAATTCATTGAAGTTTTCAAAAATAAAAGAATAAAAAAAACAAAAACTGTTTGCTAAGGCTTCCACGGTGGATGGTTTTTTAAAGTGGGCCCACATGTAACGTAAATCACAGAAAACTTAAATGTCATTGTGTGCGGCGCGGTGCGACAGCTTTTATTTGACAGATGTCAGGCAGCAATGCGATATTTGCGACGGTTACATCCCTTATTCAAGTGTTACCACATCCTTAAGTATGAGCGTGTGTAAGTGTGTGTAGCCGGTCACGGGGATTTGTTAATCCTGTCCTCATCATTCACTTGGTGAATGATGATCACGTGTTTATCAATTCTAATTTGAGGGGTTCTTAAACGAATTATAACAGTTTCAAAGTTAATATGTTTAAACAGCATTTCAGCGTGAACAAAAGCGAAGCGTTATTGAATTGTTTTCTATTTCATCGAAACTTAGATATTAAAATTTTCCCATAACTACTCGTACGTATTGTGTGTATGCATGTGTTTCATATATTTGCGCTACAGTACCTGGCCATTAAGTTGGGAACGGTTGGCAGATCCTGTTTTACGTGACAATGATTTCGGTTATTTTGAAAAACTTTTAGTTTTAGTTAAAATCAGTTGGAAATCGTTTGGAACTACAAAAATTCCGTTGCAAAAGAAGAATTTCCGTTGCCATCACCGAATGTTTTTAATCATAATGAATATTCGGTTTAAGATAGCATCGTAGATGACAAATATGATCAAAGTATTGTACACACAACCAATAGATCAATCATACGAATGAAATGCGGAAACATATTTAATGGTGGTTTCGGCAACCATAAGTTTTGCAGAAAATTAATTGCTGCAACCAATTATAATTTATTATAACCAAATAAGAGTTTGTTTCTTGGTGAAACTTTTTGGTTCGAAGTATTATTTAAAAACTTTTTTTATATATATTAAGCTTGTTTGTTTTATTTCGCTTTTACACATTGAACAGGTATTAACCGGCACAAGACCTCTTGCATCTATATTTAAAAGGAAGACAAGTTTTTTACAAAACGGCAAAGTGACATTTTTTATATATTTAAAACTTCAAGTCGCTCAGAATAAAGTGCATATTGTCGGAAATGTTATACAGATACTCCTAGATGACGCTAAAAGTTGCAGCAATCTGAGCTAAAATTGGATAATATCACGTTAACTTAGATTGTTACAGGTAAAGGTTTAAAAAAGTAAAACCTGCTACATTTTTTGCCTTAAGTTTATTTGGGCGATTGGTTTTTAAAATTCTATCATGCACTTCTTCAACAAAAAGGTATAAACTCAAAAAATCTTAAAAATTTATTTTCAAATAATAGGTAGAAAAAAGGAAAGAATTTTACAGACATAATAATTCTTTCCTTTTTTCTACCTTCTTTCATTGAGAGAACGACCTGATCGTTATTTTAGTGTTCATTTTACTAACAATTGCAAAGCATCAAGCAACCTTCGGTTTTACTGATGGAAATCTTATTCATTCGGACCGCAAAAATTCGGTTGTGGCAACGATTGTGTTTTCTGTGTGTGCTAGCTTATAAAGCAAGCTAATGGTAGCAAAGGCAATATCATCAAGCTTTTGGAAACAAGTTTTGCATCCTTTTTTGTAGACAAGAACTGATTCGATTATAAACAGTTAGAATTTAAAATTTGGAGTTTTTAGATATAAAAAAATTGTTCTCGTTGGATCCCGCACAATTTGGCAATCGTTCAAAAAAAGGCTCGTGTCGATTGGTGCAAAGAAATTTTGAAAAAATACGATCGCGGTGCTTCAAAAGACGTATATAAGATCGTAACAGGTAACGAATCATGGATCTAAGCGTATGAGCCCAAAACAAAACAGCAATCGACCGTGTGGGTCTTCGAAGACGAGCCGAATCCAACGAAAGTTGTTCGTGGAAGAAGCACTTCGAAGCAAATGGTCGCCTGTTTCTTCGGCAAAACTGGCCATGTAGCGATTGTTCCGCTGAAGAAGCGTAGGACGGTCAATTGTGAGCGGTACACCACAATTTGTTTGCCTGAAGTCTTCGGTGAAATTCGAAAAACGAACAAGAGAAGACGAATCATTGTGCACCATGACAATGCGAGCTCTCGCACTTCGGCTCAAACCAGCGCCTTTTTGACCGGCCAAAACGTTGATGGGTCATCTTCCGTACAATCATGACTTGGCATCCACTGACTTCTTTTTATTCCCGCACATGAAGAAAAAATTGCGTGATCAACGATATTCGTCGCCAGAAGATGCTGTTGAAGCGTTCAAAAACCATGTTTTGGAGGTGTGTCGATTGGAGTGGAAAAAGTGCTTCGACAATGTGTATAAATCATGCTGGAGAATACTTTGAAAAACGATATAACCATTTTTGATGATAAATATTCCCATTGATTATGCCAGAAATATATGTATGGCAGCCCTCGTACACATGTAAAAAGTACTTGACTTTTTTTTACACAAAATTATATTGAATTGATGATAATTTTTGAAGTTGTATTTTTTCTAGTTACTTAAAATTTTTAGTTTTAAAATGTGTCCTCTTAAGTAAATGTCTCAGAAGTGTAAATTTCCCATATGTCCTCCTTTCCGAATAATGATTATGGTAACCTATAATGAACTAGTTGGTATATTAGCTCAAAGATCAAAAATGTTCAATCTAGCCCCGCCACTTGTTTTATATCTAAATATATGGAATAATACCGTCCCCAATGCTATTTCGTGATACTGTACGCTCGGACATGTATGAATTTCAAGTGACAGCAGGACATTAGCTTGTAATGAAAATGTTGCTTTATTGTCGGAAATAATCCGCATTTATTAACACATTTCCCCATGTCGTCACACTGTGCCGAAGGCGATGGAGATTCCCGATTCTGTGCAGAACAGCCACCAACCAACCACAACAATAACACCAGCACCAGCAGTGGCAACAACAGTGGCAGCAACAACAATACGGGGTAGAACAGACAAAAAAGTTCACCCCATTCATTCATGAACGTTTAGTTACAAAAACAACAATTACCGGCAGCAACAACAATAACCGAACAACAACACCAGTGGCTACAAAAAAAAAATAATAATAAAAAAGAGGAAATATTTCCTTCAAATAAAAACTGATCGTTTCTTCTGATAATATTGATTTATAATTGAATCGAAAACAAAAACACACACACACACACGCTCACACTCATCTCAATGCAAAGCAACCCATCGCAATTAACCATCGCAGATGTACCCGCCGTCGTCATACACCATGAAGACGGGGAACAAAACAGAACGCAGCAGCACACAGCATAGAGCGAGCGGAATACGGTCGACAGACACCAGGAGGACGCAGTGACGGACTACCGCGTTGCGATTCGAAAGGCAGAAACGTTTTAACGCAAGGCACAGCACAGACAGCACAGATATCTCGCAGCTAATGGACTTCCAATGGAAGTGTTCTGTGATCTCTGGCATATTTGATGCCTTCCTCTGATGTTTTGATGGTGGCAATGGTGATGGCGATGGTACTGCTGGCGATGATGATCTGTACACGGTTGAAGAGAGCGCAATAAAAATGTGATAGACTGGCAAAAGCAGACAATTGCTTGAACCCTAAGATAAATTGCCAAATAAATATCACAACAACCAACATCCAGCCACGAAATGTTTTTCAAATTTATCGCATGTTTAATTCTTACAGACAATGGATTTTTTCATTAAATTCAGTTCAGCATTTGAAAGGAAAATGTACTGATATGGAACGACTGTGTATGGATTAAAAACACTGTGCCATACGAAGAATATTAACAGTTGCTGCTTAAAGAATGTGGGTCTCTGAAATCAGTTTTGTTCGTGCAATTTGCTCAAAATGTACCATGCGAACTCGATCGAAAAATATCAAATTTTTGATATACGAGGGCGACCGCAGAACTAACTGGCCTGGCATATTTTCTGTTTTTTTAAGCAATCTTTTATAAGCCATCTGTCAAGATTTCCGAAATATTTAATGATTATTTTCTTTGTTGCAGGTGATTGAAGTAAACAAATTTTGTAATTTTTGAAAAATGGAAAATAAAGAGTTTCGTGCGGTAATTAAACACTTTTTTTTTATACGAGTATGAAAGGTTATACGGCACAATTAATCAAAGATGAATTGGATTCTGTTCATGGTGATAATGCACCATCATACTCCACCGTGAAATCCTGGGTTCAACAATTTAAAATGGGTCGCTCAAGTACGGAAGATGAACAACTCTCTGGAAGACCGAAAACTGCTACTACTATTGAAAACATTAGAAAAATATTTAATGAAGTGACTAAAGATAGACGAATAAAGCTCAGAGAACTTGCTGATATTGTTAAAATACACAAAAAACAAGTTTGGAGTGTTTTACATGATGAACTCCACATGAAAAAGCTATCCGCAAGATGGATGCCGCGTTTGTTGACTTTGCCCCAAAAAATCGTCCGTTGGATCAATTCCGAGGAGCTTTTAGCGATTTATCAGCGTAATCCAATAGAGTTTTTGCGCCGATTCATAACTGTTGATTAAACATGGATCCATCACTACATCCCAGAATGCAAAGAACAGTCAAAACAATGGATAGAAGCTGGTAAAAGTGGTCCCAAGAAGGCGAAAACTGTTAAGTCAGCAGGAAAAGTAATGGCCACAGTATTTTAGGGTGCAAGAGGTATAAAATTTATTGATTATCTTGAGAAAGGAAAAACTATAAATAGTGAATATCATTGTGCATTATTGGATCGGTTGAGTGAAGAAATCAAGATAAAACGACCCATTTAGGGGAAAAAATTCTTTTTCATCAAGATAATGCTCCTTCACACACTGCATTTTTAACTCAACAAAAACTGGCCGATTAACGATTTGAAATTGCTCTGCATCCACCATATAGTCCAGATTTAGCTCCTTCTGATTATTTCTTGTTTCCAAATTTAAAAAAATTTCTCTGTGGCAACAAATGTTCGTCCAATAGCGAGGTTATTGCTGAAACTGAGGCATATTTTGAAGGTCTTGAAAAATCTTATTTTTCGGATGGAATTAAAAAACTTGAAAAACGTTTGATGAAGTGTATTGAGTTGGAAGGAGATTATGTTGAAAAATAAATAAAACGGTTCTTTTTATGTTAGGCCAGTTACTTTTGCGGTCGCCCTCGTACCCTGGCGATCAAACCCGAGTGCATTTTTAGCGATTATACTTCATTATATACAGGGTGATTCATTAACGACTGGATAAATTTCACTAGCGTTTTTCTTGGGTCATTTCACGAAAATATGTCCATTTACGACCACGCCCGAAAAGTGTTAATTAACAAAAAACTTTATTTGTTTATGTAAATTAACTTTAAAAATATTATTTCATTTAAGTCAAAAAGTCCTAATTTTGGAACGGAAGGACCTCTGGGCTTCCTTTAGGTATTTTTAGAAAGGTAAGAGGTAGAAAGGTAAGAGGTAGGAAGGTAAGAGTTATGTTTTAAGAGAAAAAAACAATAAAAAAATCGACCACTGGTTCAGAACGTAGAAATTTTACCCCAGTACCCTCCGACCACCAATCCGAAAATTTTTAAACCGCTGTCATTTCGCCTCCTTGCATTTTTGCGCATGGTCGTAGATAGACATATTTTCTTAAAATGAGTATACGCTAGTGAAATTTTTCCAGTCGTGAATGAATCACTCTGTATACAAAAAAAATAAGTACACAGAAAACAAAGCAACACCAGCGAATTGCGCCAAAAATATATGGCCACCCTATGCACTCAGTTTTGAACTATTTGTTTAAGTGGAAGCGTATGTTAATGTACGAGAAGTAGCTATTTTTTTGCTTGTAGTATTCTTCAGTGAATTTCGGCATTATTGTGTTCTGTAAATTTGGAGATTAGTATTCGTTAAAATGAAGCAGTTAAAAAAATAAGAAAAATCGCAATAGATGTTGAAAATAATATAGTCACCATGACTAATAATGAGAAATAGTCACGTGTTATTGATTAAAAACTGAACGAGAGTTAACGCACTGTAATAGCTGTCTAAAAAGGACGACATGATGATCCCGTACCGAATACTAGAGGTGGCCATAGGCTCTTAAATGACTCGCAGAAGGAGCGCTACACGAATGAACAATGCATTCTCATTGTGAAATTGTTTTACCAAAATGGTGAAAGTTTTGCGGCTACAGTTCGCAAATTGCGATCAATTTGGGGTCACAATAATGCTCCAAAAGAGTCAACTGTAAAGAGATTAATGGATAAATTTGCCGAAACTGGGTCTGTTAGTGATGTAAAGACAACAACGCGCCATCGACCAGGTCGATCGACCGAAAATATCGCAGCTGTACGTGATGATGTCGCTCAAACTCCATCCACCTCAATTCGACACCGAGCTCAGCAAATTGGTGTCTCCAAATCCACTTTGCAGCGAATTTTGACGAAAGATTTGCATCTTCATTCATACAAAATTCAATTGACTCAGGAACTGAAGCCAGCTGACCATGGACAGCGAAGGGAGTTCGTTAATTGGGTATTGGAGAGACAACATGAAAATGCTGATTTTGCCTATAAAATCATCTTCAGTGACGAGGCCCATTTTCATCTTGATGGCTTCGTCAATAGGCAGAATTGTCGCATTTGGGGTGCGGATAATCCTCGAGTGATTCACGAGAAGCAAATGCATCCTCAACGTGTCACTGTGTGGTGTGGTTTTTGGGCTGGATGAATCATTGAACCTTTTTTTATGAAAATGAGGCAGGTCAAGCGCAAACAGTCAATGGTGTTTGGTATCGTGAAATGATAACCAGTTTTTTCTTGCCTAGAATTGAAGAAATGAATGTGGAGGGCATGTGGTTCCAACAAGACGGCGCCACATGTCATACAGCCAGAGAAACAATTCAATTGCTGCATCAGTCATTTCCCGGTCATGTTATTTCGCGTTTTGGAGATCAGAATTGGCCGTCTAGATCGTGCGATTTAACACCATTAGATTTTTTTCTTTGGGGTTTTTTGAAGTCGATGGTTTACGCGAATAAGCCGACGACGACTCAAGCCTTAAAAGACGAAATTGGACGCTGCATTAATGAAATACCGCAGCATTCATGCAAAACGGCCATTGAAAATTTCATTAAAAGATCGCGTGCATGCCAGCAAAGCCGCGGCGGCCATCTGCACGATATATTGTTCCATACATAACCTCATTCTGTCTACTTTACGATATAATAAAGTTTCACAATTTTTTCTTAAATATCTGTGTTTTATTTAAAATTAAAAAATTGCGCTCTTCTTAGGACACCCTTTAGTATGATTCACACATAACCATACTATGATCCCTCAACCATAGTATGATTCACACTCAACCATACTATGATCTCCACAGCCATAGTGTGATCCTCACAACCATAGTATGTTTCATATACAACCATAGTATGGTCCTCACAACCATAGTATGATTCACACGCAACCATGTTATGATCCCAACAACCATAGTATGATCACACACAATTAAAATATGATCCCCAATATTATTTAATAGAATTTGTTTGAGTTGTCGACAATAGATTTGATCCCCAATATTATTTATTAAAATTGGTTTAAGTTGTCAACAATAGATTTGAATTATGAAAATTATTTAAAAATACAATAAATTCAAAATATAAGAAGTGATTTATTTCACAGTAGAAAAAATAAGTTAAAATAAACGTAAGCGTTTTTATTAAAAATATTTCAGATAAACAAAGCCAAAACAGCATGTTTAAAAAATTTTAATTTCGATAAAAAAGTACTATTATTGCATTAGATCCGTACCAATAACATTTGTTTTAAAAAGCATATTTAAATGAATAAAAATTACAATCATACAATACGATTGCCGTATTATTAAACGCAAAACACAATTCTTTTGTCGCACTAACCATATTTATATTGTTGCTTTAACCATATTTTCATTTTTAAATTTGGCAATAATACTATTGTTACATTTCAACAATATTAATATTGCAGCAATTATACAATTGTCAAAAATAAATTCAGTTAACAATGCTATGGTTGCGACGAACATACTTTTGTTGTGGAGAACATATTATTATTGTCGAGACCATGTAGTAACCATGTTTTTTCTCTGCGTGTAAATCGCCAACAATTCTTATCCGGAATAAGTACGCTGTATATTGTTGAAAATTTCATTATCTCCTCTAGACTCGCTCATTTCTTTAAAAATGGCGGTAAGACATTAGGCCCCACGAAAATACACCCCAAACCAAAATGGAGATTAGGCCACAAGTTTGGAGTCTAATTGTGTTATGAAGATAGACCTCAAGAAATTATACCTCAAACAAAAAAAGAAAATAAACCCCAAAATTTTTATTGGATTTAATTTTTAATTTCTTAAAATTAAAATCTATTAAAATTTAAATTACAATTATATTCAGTTTAATGAAAGTGTAGATTGATTGTTAAAACAAATTATTTTTGTAGGTTTCATTATTGCCAAGCTCTAAGGCGAAATATGTGTAGCCGAAAATTATTGCTTGACTATATCAAAACTTCGAAGGCAGCATCTGTGGCTTTTCATAAAATAATGACACTTCCGTTGTTGCCGTCAGGTTCAATAAGGTTTGCTTTTGGTGAAGTCAAATCAAAAATGCAATTTAAATTTGCAAGCAGATGCGATTTCCAAGGGAGATTAGAGCACTATAAATGTCCGTATAGCCGACAAACTGTTGAAGATACAATGTAGGTGTTTGCTTAATACGAGTATTTGATTAATTTTTCAATAAAGAAACTATTAAACTATATTTCTTTTCAAAAAAAGGGCCTTAGTTCATTATAAAAAAATAAATGGGATGTTGTTTCATTTTAGGTTTGGGGTTTCTTTTCATCTCTTTAGGGTTTTATTTCATAGTAGGAATTGGGTTTGTTTCATAACGAACTAAAGCCCAATTTTTGGGGTTTATTTCATTTTCAGTTTGAGGCATTATTTCTGGGGGCTTTATTTCATAGAGACAATTGCAAATAATGAAGAAGGACATAATTATCCTTGCTGTCGTGCCTCCGTGCAAGATATTATACAAGTTTTTAATTTAGTTCAGAGGTAATAAACTATATAATTTTTAATAAAAAACCAACGCTTTCTTTTCTTCGCCGAAGGAAATTAGACCCCAAAAATATTAAGTATGGCCCTAAAATAAACCGAAATAAAGTTGGACCCCAAAATACGAACATAGGCCCCAAAATGTGTATGAAATTATGCCCCAAAAAATTGTCGGGGTCTATTATCATACAAACATTTGGGGTCGAATTGCATTACAAAAATATACCCCAATAAAAATATGAAATATGGCCCCAAAATACCATAAAATTTCGTGTTGCTGTTTTCCATATACAGTGCGCTCGGGATAACGTCAACTAATTAAAACCGCGGGTGTTGACATTTACCAGATAATTGACGTTTCTCAATGTACAAATTTAAGACCAAAATATGATTAATACTGTAGTTTAAAGCGTTTTTATTACTTATAAATTAAAATCAAATCCAAAGAAAAACAAAAAAAGGTTTTCAACCTAAATACATAAAACAACAAAAATATTCAACATGAAATAATGCCATATGTAATATCTATTCTTAAACGGGTATTAAAAGAAATCTGATATTTTTTTCTGCTGTTTTTTCCTTTTTAATAGTTTAAATACAGCTTTCCCCTTAAACGTCTTAATACCTTTAGGTCATCTTGTGCAACATCCTGGCATCCGGCCTAATGCAAAGCCCGGTTAAAAATTTCGATGGCTTCGCTTGGTTTTACTGTCTGCAGGTTTTCATCAACATCGTAATCGGTATCATCAGCCACTTCTAAATCCTCATTTGCACATGACCCAGTAACGTCATCCAATAAAATATCTTTATTTCACTCTTCAATGGAGGGCCCTGTATAGTCAACCTAAAGAAAAAATTTAAAACATGTCTGGTACTGTTCATAAAATAGCTTTGCAACTGCGCTCGCCATTAGTTGTTTGAGCTCTGAGTCCATATTTGCTTTCGGAATGCTTAATGGAATTTTTCCTCATCTTCCGTGAAACTCAAAATAGTTTTCCAGCATTTAGCCATAGTGCCTGTTGTGACTACTCGTATACCATGCGATCTCTAGAAGCGTAACAGCATCTTTCAATGTTACAGTTTTCATTGAGTTGATTAGTTCTGATTTTTCCCGCTATCATGGCTAAAAGACTGTTTCTACGAGTATAGTACAACTGAACAGAAAAAGACAATAACTACCTATCTTTACATATAAGGGAAACCCCCTAAATAGAAAATTACACACGGTTGTATGAAGGTATTTTGACCGTTACTATTTTTTGAATTATGTGAGTTGACGTTTTAGAACTTTGATGTTTGGTTGACGTTTGGGATGGGTGTTGACAAAATGGGGAGTTGACGTTATCCCACGCTCACTGTATTTTTTTGGGGCCTAATTTCATTTTCACTTTGGGTTGTATTTTCGTGGGGTCTAATGTTATACCGCCAATACTTTAAAAATAGGGTTTCAACTAAAATAACGGTTTATGTGAATATATCCTAAACTAGAGCGAATCTGACAAATCACCAAATCAGCAAAATTTGAATAGTAAACTGCTGCCAAAATTTTTTTTTAAAATTTTGTTGCCCAGTGTTATTAATATGGCAATACATGTTTGTTATAAGTACGGAATCCACAATCCCTTTGTTTTTAACAACCGTTTTCATACGTCTAGGCATGCTTTTAAATGAATTTTGTATGATTTCATTCAGAAAGCATATAAGTACAAAGTTCTTCCATGTTACTTGGCGCTGCTTGTTGAGACGGCGTTGTACAATTTTTGCTGTATGTTTTAGGTCTCTATCTTGCTAAAAACCCATTTCCTCTAGGTAGGCACAGAGTCTGGTAAAAATGTTTGGAGAATACTGAGATAGCTTTCTTGTCTAATGTCCCTTTAATTTTAATCAGTGGTCCCAAATGCCACCACATGAAACACCTCCAAAGCATTAAGTTTCCACCACCATGTTTAACGGCTTGTTTCACATGGTGCTTTTGAAGGCGTTCATTAGGTCTATGCAAAAAATATTCTTTTCCATCATTTTGACAACGATTATTTTTGTTTCGTCGGAAAAACTTATCCGTTTCCAATCTTCCTTTGCCGAATTCTTGTGACATTTACAAAACTAGAGTCTTGATTTTATATTTTTATCAGACTGTTCATACTATTGTTGGCTATATGGTTGTGCCACAACAATATTATGTTCCTCACAACAATATTATTATTCACACATAACCATACTATGATCCCCACAACCATAGTATGATTCACACTCAACCATACTATGATCTCCACAACCATACTATGATCATCACAACAATAGTATGATTCACACTCAACCATACTATTATCTTCACAACCATATTATGATCCTCACAACCATAGTATGTTTATCATACAACCATAGTATGATTCTCACAACCATAGTATGATTCGCATGCAACCATACTATGATCCCCACAACCATAGTATGATTCACACTCAACCATACTATGATCCCCAAAATTATTTATAAGGATTGGGTAATGTTGTTATTCAAAAATAGAGATTTTTATCAAGCAAGTTATTATAAATTGCATTACTATTAGATCATAGCCAATTTTGAGGCCACGTTTTTATTGAACATTTCATTCAAGAAACCAAAATATATATTCCAACGGTCAAAAATACTTTTAGTTACCAGCAGAGGTGAATGCTACTTCACCATCCGTAGACACCAAGTAACGAATGTGATTAAACCATGATCAATGGCTATATACTTAAGTGCAGGCAGATTTTAAATAAACGAGAACCAGTCGGTATTAGAGTATTTCACCGAACAAAGTAAACACAATAAAAATCCCTCGAACTACCTTCCGATTGTTATTTTTTTTAATGGACAGCAACCATTCACAGTATCGTGTGTATGTGTTTTTTTTGTATATCAAAAAAACATACGCACACACATACATGTATTCTCTACAAAACCTGTTTTGTTATGTTCATAGTCACAACCATTCTGTATGATTGCCGTAATCATATTTTTATTAACGTAAATTTTAAACAACAATACTTTTGTTGCACTAACCATGTTTATATGGTTGCTACAACCATATTTTCATTTCTAAATTTGGCAATAATACTATTGTTACATTTCAACAATAGCAATATTGTCGCAATCATACTATTGTCAAAATGAAATTCAAAAAACAATACTATAGTTGCTTTTATTGGAGAGAACATATTATTGTTGCGGTGACCATAGTGTAACCATATCTTTTCTCTGCGTGTAAAGGGTGTATGAACAGTTGGTGCACTTACGGTCTGTTAAGGTGTTTAGGAGCCTTTTTTGTATTTGACGTGATGTTTATGTAAAATCCTTACGTTCAATTTTTTCAATATTTTCCCGAAAAATGTATCGGTTTTTGAGCAAGTTTACCGCATTTAGCTTTAAGCTATTTTCATGATTTTTTAAGATATTATTTTGCTTTTTTATCAAAAAAATATTTTGAATGAAATTTTTAGTTCACCCAAATAAACAAAAAAACAGATGTAGTAAGTGCATATGTGACGCGCAAAATAGAAAGGGACCTAAGATTTAAAACCAGTTTTGTTCAGGAGAGTCATTTTAAAGATTAGGTCCCTTTCTATTTGCGCTTACAATCGTCGACTTCACTTTCATAAAATGCGCATATCTCTGGGAGGGAACACTTTTGGGCATGAGATCGGTCTCATTCGATGCTCAGATGTTGTCCACATCAAAAAAAAAGTGAAAAGCTGATGAAAAGTTTTGTTTAGGAGAGCCATTTTAAAGATTAGGTCCCTTTCTATATGCGCTTAGAATCGTCGACTTCACTTTCATAAAACGAGCATATCTCTAGGAGGGAACACTTTTGGGGCATGGAATCGGTCTCATTCGGTCAAAAAAAAGATACAAAATGAAAATTGATTTTTTTACCCTTAGGTCCCTTTCTCTATGCGCTGTCACATATGCGAGTATCAAATTGTTTATATAAGACGGACGTTCAGCGTTAATCCCCTAATATTGTGTTAAATATTCCCATAGTTAAATCTGTATAAAAACGGAAAATAATGGTCACATCTCCCGCCAAGATCAGAATAGGTTGATACTCAAAACATTTCTGTAGCTTTACTACTCGTACCCATTTTCAGGAATATTTGCAAATCTTTTCATTGCTCATCGAAAAATGTTTGAATTTATATGTATTTGGATTTATATTTTATTGAACTATCAGGACGGCAGGCAGGCGTAGCTGCTTTGAAATTCATACCAGTCATGACAATTTCAAAAAATTATAATTATTTTTAATTATTTTTCGAAGGTATACAATTCAAAAATAAAAGTGCGCGTCGTTTTAGTGCAATTTAGCCAATTAATTTCAAAAATTAATTGTTACGGGTAGCATTACCCCATAGTGGCATGACTTATCTTAGAATCACTCCAATAGAAACTAGAATTTTCTGTCCTAACTTCTACATTTCTTCCTACAAATTTCACGAAAAGTATACCATTTTTTTCACAATGTGCTTTAAGAGTTTTAAGTACTTTCAACATTTAAACCGGTGCGTGATATCAAGCAGTTCTTTTCTTTAAAAGTTGGGGACAAAATATGTTTACCGTGAGAAGAGATGACCTCTTGGTGCTGTTTTCTTACGTAAAATAAAAAAATCCGTGTGAGATTTTCAAATGTTTTAATTTTATTTTAAAATGAAATTGTTGTCTAGATCTCATATCGATGAATTTATTGGCAAAACGTGACAAAAGATTATATATTTTTAAAAAAAGGCATTTTCTAGTTTTAAATTGGTTTAGCTTTCATTTAGGATTTTTTTTCGTCATCAATTCTGGCAAAACTGGCTATAACTGTTTGTGCACTTAAGGAAGGCAGAACCGTTTATATAAGGAAATTAAAAATATTAAAGTTTATCACTGAACAAAGTAAACTCAATAAAAAACTTCTTACATGATTTCTGGTTTATCTTTTTTATACTCTCTACCGAAGAGTGAATGTTATATTAAATTAGTCATTCCGCTTGCAACAACATGAAATGTTGATCGGAGAGTCTAAAAAGCGTCGTACAATACAAAGACGATCAAGCTATGTCCATCCGTGTGTCTGTTTAAAGCACGTCGAATAAATCAGCTTAGGATCATCCTAAAATTTTGCCTGATGATAGCTTATGGGCATCAGCTGTTTGGCCGGCAAAATCCGCTAATGAGGAAAAAAGTTTCCCCTAAAGGATGTAAAGGTACATAGGTGGAAATAACACTTCTTTTGGAATTTGCAAAAAAAAAAATGCAAAGCAATTTTTGCTACCAATTCAAATATATAAGTAGAATAAATATAGAAGTGGATCCATCGGCCGAAACGGCCCAAAAACATAGGTACGGTGGAGGGTATATAACGTTGTATGCGGGCTACACCAAATCATGGACCGACCTTTCGACCTTATTGTCATTCTAATAAACTGTGGCAAATTTTGTACAGACATTTCATCTATATGACATTATGTGGTTACTTTACTGACAGGACCTAAAATCAGAGTAACCTTAGTTCTTGGACTTTAAAAAACTTCAGCCTAATTTTATTAAGATCGGAAAACGATTGCGACCTGTAATTTGATTATAAGCTTTAGATAACCAGAATGCCAACGAAAGGGCGGACAAACATTATAAACTAGAATGTTAAGTCGTTCGGTTAACTTAGTAAAGGACTGGAGTAGGGGTGCTGTTGCTTCCCGAGATTAGTACAATGGATAATGGTATTATTTGCTTAGCCCATGTGCTGAATGTGCGTTGCGTGTCAATATGTATTTCAATGTAATGGAAGGCAATGAGGTCAGTTATATCTAAGGAGTATAAATGACCTCATTCCCTTACCCAGAGTTTTAATTCACATTTAATTACAGTGTCGTCGATTGATCGGCTGATCGCACGCCGGTAGAATTCGTTCGTTCTTCAGCTTTGCTGTCTGTATATGGAACAGTATTACTACAATGTTGTTTCCAGCTACGTACGATATAAACCGATTCAAACAAAATGTCCCAAAGCATTACTCCTGATTGTCCTCTACAAAATATAATTTAGGTCTGGAGCCAAAGTTTTGGAATCGGAGTCTGGAAACAGCAGTCACAGTTCCCAATGGGAGTCGTTTAAAGTGTCAAAGTTGGCAAACTCACAGCCCTGATTGCACGATAAGCTAACTTGTACAACACAATTTTTCTAGTTCATATTGATTTGCACCACCTTGCCGAGATATAGTCCATTTTAATACACACACATAGATTTCTTAGATCCTTTCACACGTTTTCCACCAGAATTTCGTTGACCTTTGTAGAGTTCTCGTACGCAATCATAATTTTTTACGACTCACAAATTCTACATTCTCTCTTTTAAACAATTCGACATTATATGGAAATCAGGGGTGATGGAATGGGCATATCTTTTTAAATACTCAAGTTTGTAGAAATTACCGCCAATCTTCGGACACAGTTATTTAAAACACTTCATAAAAGCAAACAAATACAGATATGTGTTATATGGAGAGGCCGGATACGGATACTACATACCGATAATAATTATTAAATATCGAAATCTTCATATAACTCTGTTTGCGCTTAGCACTGACAACAACCTTGCGGCGCCATCTGGCGTATACTAGCGTAAGCTCGCATTATTGGTTGCTTTAGTGTACGCACACATTTTTATATGCATACGATGAGTTTGATGTTAATTATCCAGTTAGAATCTTCTTGGAAATTAAAACATGAACGTAAAGCAACTCAAATCAGATGAAGTCTGCTGAATTGCAGCCAAACACAAACTTAAAAAGGAAAAACAGTTGTCTTTAAACTGATGTTGCACACAGCGTTACCGTTGGGAAATTTCAAAGTGGCACAAAAGGTGTATTTTTTAAAAAAAAAGTCCCAATTTTTTCATATATATTTAATTTAAAAACACATTAAAATTAAATTTTTTTTTTAAAAAATAACAGTTCATAAAAATGGGCGTCAAATACACATAAAACTAAAAACAATTGATTTGAAGGCACAAACATATGTACATTAGGCCGTAGCTAAAAAAAAATAGTCCGCCGTACTTAACCCTTCGAATATGTGACGCGCAAAATAGAAAGGGTCCTTACGTTAAAAACCAGTTTTGTTCTGGAGAGCTATTTTAAAGATTAGGTCCCTTTCTATTTGCGCTTAGAATCGACGACTTCACTTTCATAATACGCGCATATCTCTGGGAGGGAACACTTTTGGGGCATGGGATCGGTCTCATTCGATGCTCAGATGTTGTCCACATCAAAAAAGATAAAAAATGCGCTGTCACATATAAAGAATTATTGCAAGGTAGCTTTGATTTTTTTTTTGTTTTTGCCGATCGTATGGGTCTCGCTTTTACATTTTTACTTATATCTTCTGCATTTACAGCCGGATCTTAAAGTATGAAACATCGATGTTTTTGTCTCGAAGAGGCCTTTTTCTGTTTCTGAAGCCACTGGCCTTAAGTACCCTCTTCTATTACTTACCCATCATATCTCCGTTGATTTCGCACGATTAAAGTTGACACAAAATCATTAAACTCTAAGGTAAGGAATTATGTCGATAATCCCAGCAGAACAATTTTTGAAAATGTTTTTGTCTATTTTGTCTATTTTTCCGAATGTTGGGGCTGTCATTTTTTACCTGTAAAGTGGTACGCTCTTATGTACATATATGTGACGCGCATAATAGAAAGGGACCAAAGGTTCAAAACCAGTTTTGTTCAGGAGATCCATTTTAAAGATTAGGTCCCTTCTATTTGCGCTTAGAATCGTCGACTTTACTTTCATAAAACGCTCATATCTCTGGGAGGGAACACTTTTGGGGCATGGGATCGGTCTCATTCGATGCTTTGATGTTGTTTACATCAAAAACAAGTGAAAAGTTGATGAAAAGTTTTATTCAGGAGAGCCATTTTAAAGATTAGGTCCCTTTCTATTTGCGCTAAGAATCGTCGACTCCACTTCCATAAAACGAGCATATCTCTGGGAGGGAACACTTTTGGGGCATCGGATCGGTCTCATTCGATGCTCAGATGTTGTTTACATCCAAAAAAAGAAAAAAAATGAAAATTGATCTTTTTACCCTTAGGTCCTTTTCTCTATGCGCTGTCGCATATGTAAATATATTTCTACTTTTCTATAGCATAAATTTTGTACAAAAATATAAAGTTTTGCCTTTAACGTTCTAAATATTCGAAACTTCGTTTCAATATTTCAAGTTTTTCACCTGGAGTACACTTTTCTAACTTTGTGTCCAGCAAATTTAAAGCCGAAAGCATAGATTCTTAGGTTTCACCTTTAACCTGTTAGTTAGTTTAACTGTTTAAAACTATAATTTTGAAAATATACGTTCAGCGCAAGCACTGCAGTGTGGCAAAGTCATTGTAATGGGCGATCCAAGTAGAGATACTTTTTTCAATAGCCTTTTTTTTGGCAGATCACGTGTCAGTCGTGTCATGCTGTCATGTTATTTTTGTTTAGCACTGTTTGGCATTTCAACTTTATTACGAAAGTTCACTTTCTGTGAGGAATGTGTTTCGTGCACTTCGCCCAATTTATGGTCAACATAATCGGCCAACTGAGCGTACTATTCGCAACACCATCACCCATCTTGAGAAACAGCATTCATTATTGGATAGTATTCGACCAAATAGACCACGTGAAGAAAATGTAGCGGCCGTAGCTGATCGTCTTGAAACGTTCCAAGAAGATCCGACGTTTTCAAGCCAAATTTTGTTCAGCGATGAGGCCCATTTTTGGTTCAATGGGAATGTAAACAAGCAAAATTGCCGCATTTGGTACGAAGAGCAACCAGAAGAGGTTCAAGAGCTGCCACTTCATCCGGAAAAAACAAAGGTTTGGGGGCCGGTGGAATCATCGGTCCATATTTCTTCTAAAATGATGCCGGTGAGAACGTAACCGTCAATGACGACCGTTATCGTGCCATGATAACCGACTATTTGATGCCTGAAATTGAAGTTCGTGATCTCGGCGACATTTGGTTTCAACAAGACGGTGCCACTTCCCACACATGGGATTTATTAAGAGAACACTTTGGTGAGCAGATAATTTCACGTTTTGGGCCGGTCGATTGGCCACCAAGATCGTGTGATATCACACCGTTAGACTTTTTCCTGTGGAAATATGTAAGGTATGATGTTTATGCGGACAAACCCGCTTTGATTCAGACCTTGGAGCAAAACATCACGCGTGTCATCGGAAAACGAGGTACACATTAACGACAAAAAAAGTTTTTTCCATTTTGAAGCTTTGCTCCGGTCGAACATATATTCAGCTTTACTAGAGCTGTCATACAAACTTATTCAGTTATTAAGTCTGCCACTAAGATCGCCTTTGCATGAGAAAATGTGTCCGATTTGAGGTTTTGTCGCTCTACAGACAAAAGTGCTCAAATTTCGCATGGTATGTTTTGAGCGCCCATAAATTAACTCAGGTAAAACAAGATCATATCGGTGCATATTTGCATATAGCCGCTATAAAAAAATCACTTAACGCTTTGTATCTGATTTTGCCTAAATTTAGCATTGTTCATTGTACGATACGACTTAGTAACACAGATAAATTTGGGCCACAAGTTTTTGAATGGCTCCATGCCCATGTTCTAATATTACAAAAATTTTAAGGTTGTCGCAAATTTGGCGTAATGCGTAATGCAATACAGCGACAGGGTGGTGTATGGTATGGTACGCAAACTCTCACAACACGTTGGAACAGGGACATTATAAGTTTGTGCTGATGTTTGTAACACTCAAAAAAAAGTGTGACAGACACATTAAAAATTAAACCTATCTACTCAAAGTGTAGGTCGTAAATATGAACCGATCTCAATAAGACTTTGCACATTGTTCGGCTTTTAATTCAGCCCGCTCTTGAAATTGGGAGACATCGGTCACAATACAGATATAACCGCATACACAAAAAGACATAACCTTAAAATATCAACGAAAAAAATAGTATGTGAATATTTTCACCACCTAATTTAATATTTGTTAAATAAGAAAAACTATTTATCGATATTGCAATGAAATTGTATGAATGGGAAGAAGAGGACAATTCATAAGATAAGGCTTGCGGCATTTGCATTATGCTGATGTTGTTTATAATGGACAACGACTAAGAATTGAATGTGATTTTAATTGTGTTTACTTTGTTCTGTTTATAACTGTAGTGTTGACAGTTCTCGTTAAATGCGAATCTGTCTGCCTTTAAGTATATATCCGCTGATCATTCTTACAGCACATTTGTTGTTTGGAACCTCGTACTGTCTTATTGACTGCTCTTTTAATTATTTTTGGTTTCTCTTGAGTGAAATGTTCAATAAAAGCATAGTCTTTATTTAGACTAAGCATAAATGTGTCATTGCCAACTTTTTTTTGTAAATATGTCTATCGGATAAAATCGGAAACATTTTCTTTAAACAACGTACGAAATATGTAAATATGTGAACTTTTTTATCACAGGATTCCTAATAAAGTCTTTTGGTTGAAAATTATAATTAAACCGATTTTTTGTGCAAATGTATGGGTCTATCCGATTTGGGATCTAATCGACCTAACAACGGCAAACTTCAGATCAGATTATAATACAATTTGGTTTGTAGGGTTGTTTTGCACACAGGAAAATGTTAATAATAAGAGAGAAGATTGGTCGATGTTTTAATATGGCTCCCATACAAGTGTACCTCAGTTTTGTGGTTCAACTAGAGTGTTTTAAAACGAACAACCGACATTCCTGTTTCTATGCCCAAACCTGACAGTCGGTTTTTCATAAATAGCTTAACCCCGACAGAATTAATTTTAAAGTACGGAAGACGTAACTACCAACAGTATTTTAGCTAGACCCACCTCTTAGTGTACCCATCGGCTCAGAAACACCGATTGTTTCGATTTAACGATGTCTGTCTGTCCGTCACTCCGTCCGTCTGCTGTCTATGTAAACTTGATTTCGGACTAAAGGTCGCAATTGAAGACCGATCATTATAAAATTTGGCAGAAGTACGTTTTATACTTAAGCAGGTGGTGCTGACTTTTTAGAAAATCAGTCGAAATTTAAATATAGTTCTAGGATATTGATTCAATTTGGTACATATTACGATCGATCAGAAATCAGCTTCGGTAAAAATAAGTCGTACGACCAAGTTTTGATAAAGCCCCGATATTACATATAACCGATCTAGAACGTTCATATTAATTCCGATTTTAATCTAATTTGGTATGGTCTATTATGATAGACAAAAAACACATCTTGAACCGATTTGAATCATATAGTCTCATTTTTTAATATATTCCCTAGACAAATTGATTAAGGGCCCAGAAATGTCATCCCATATGCATAGACATATGGCTTTCAAATAACTACTTATACACAATTTTCTCACTCCGCTAAAAATAAGATTATTTTTTCAGTTTGTCTCAATTTTGGTGACGGAGCAAGTGTCCGAAAATCGGACTCATTTAAAATATAAGTAGACATATGAAGAATTCACACAAATTCAAATATGACTTATTTATAAAACCTGGCTTAATTTATAGCCTGGTAAAAGACACAAATACTTCACTTCTGATTGGGAAAATATTTTCCATTCTTTGGCAAAAGGCTCAAACTTGAATGTCGGTTAAAGTTGGATTTTCACCTTGTAAACAACCTGACAGTCGGTTTTTTAAGCACATGGCTTTGAAAAATCCCCGAAATGCCGGTTATCTTAAAACCCCATTTTTTGGATACTTTATATCCAACCGACCTCAGTACGATTTTTTTTTTTATCAAATATAATATTTAATTTGTGACATTAGACCGCGCATTGGGCACTGATGAAGTTTAAAAGGTATCATGGAGTCGATCCTGCCTTAGCTCGTTTCTAGCTCGTTTATCATAAACTATAAAGGAACTTACCTAATGATCAGCTCTCGTATGTTGGCCATTACTGGGTTGACATCTTTATGCTTTAGAAGTGAATGGGTGGATGACATTTAAGTGGTTCTTTTGCAAATTAAACACATTTCGATCACTATCATTGGTTCTTTGTCAAGTTTGAAGACACTTTGATAAGAAAGGCTCTTAATATGTACGAATGAAAAAACACTTTTTTGCAGCTCTTTTCTTAACGATGTTAAGCATTTCGCCCTTTAAATAAGACTGACAGACGAATGACCTCTTCATATTTCCATGTGACGTTCCTTCTCGAATACACCGCTTGTTCAAGAATATTAAAGTTTAAGAAACAGTACGAAGTTTCTGAAACACTTTTGGGCGCAGGGCTGAAGTTGTAAATACGGTCGCTGTTCAAGGGTGTCCATTAAACAAACTCCAAAGAATGCCATTAACGCAAACGTGGTGCGGGGGTGGTACTCAAGCAATTCCAAAGTACTAAGTTGTCGCTTTAAGTTTTACGTACCTCCCAAGAGTAACTGTCCTTTTACCACTAAGAATCACTTGTTAAAACCGATGATTTGTTTGTGCAGCGATATTAAATTTCATCCGAATCAAACCAAATATTGCCACTGTTTAGTGGCAATATTTGCTTAATGTAAAGCTATGAATCTTAAAAATGACATTAAGTGCCAAAATGAAAACGAAGTCAGCACTGACGAAGCGTGTGCTAAGTGTCAACGGGGGATGTTGCTCGAGGAGGCAGCAGCCAACTCGGTGGGCAAATATTTACTTTGATTTCTGTGTAAAGTTAAAGACAAGTGCATTAATTGAAAATGATAATACATCATTAAGGGAACAACCGGAACAGGATATCGCAAACAAACAAGCAAATAAAAAATAACACAAAATACACACATGCAGAGTACAAAAACACATCGTACTCGTGCTTGTATTGGAGAGGAATAAAGGCAAAAGGATCTCTTCTCAGTTCTAAATTCAAGTGAGTCGTAACTTTGTGAATGCTTGGGATTACGTGAGTATTATGACATCACGAACACAAGACGTCGTCGACATACTTTGGGCACGCGTCCTTATCGCCTTAAATAGTGTCATGATTACCCTGTAATCGGATTTGCGCTGGTTTGGCGGTTGTTACTGGTAATGCCCGCTTACTCCAGAGAGAGTGAGAGAGACAGGGGGAGCGTCCATACGCTAGACATCCTGTTTAACTTAAATCAAGAGCAGCACTCGACAGACTTGAGCTGTGCCTGCTGCAACATATTCAGATTCAAAATCACCTCATGTGAAACGTTCCTCGCACACACAATCATGCCGTGAAGTCACCATCGGCATCGTCAGGCGACATCAAACATCATTAAATCCATCTAAAACGCCAGTGAGTGGTGTTACAATTCCGAATTCCGGTAAAGCGCCAGGACAAAGGCTGGCGTATTCGCAACAATGAAATGAATAATCGTATCCTAATTACTCAAGTATTATTGAAAGCCATTGAATTGTAACGTAATTAACAAGTCCACAAATCCTATGACAACAACAACAACATCAGATTCGATGCCAAATCGTATATCGAACAACATCAACCAGTTAAACCTTACACAGGCAGTGTGTGTGTGCATGCGTGTGTACATAACAACAGTCGGTCAGGTCGACTTGGTTGTACACTCCATAAAAATTTACTAACACTTATAATGTAAGTGCTTTTGGTGTCAATGAGGAAATTTAAATAGTTTAATATCCGCTATCAAATCATCAAAAGATGTATACGTAAGATCGAAAGATTTATTCCGTTTGCGACACCTCGAATTAATGACTGGAGATTCAATGCACCCACAAAGAGTGACTGTTTGGTGCTGTTATGGGCTGGCGGCATCATCGGGCCCTATTTTTTCCAAAATGAGGCCGGTCAGGCAGTTACTGTGAATAATGTTTGCTATCGTGAGATGATAACGAACTTTTTATGGCCCGAATTGGAAGATATGGATGTGAACGATAAGTGGTTTCAACAGGACGGTGCCACTTGCCACACAGCTAACGAGAAAATGACTCTTTTGCGCGATAAATTCAATCGCCCTAAAAATTTAACCACCCATTAGGTATTGACCCTATCTATATGTGCTTATGGTGTGATTGTACCAGCTGCTGGTACAATATCCAAAAATGTTTGATGTTTTTATTGTTTAGCAGCTTGTGTTGTGTATTTAAATATGATCTCATTTAGGCATTTTTGTCAAGCCGTAAAAATCGTGCAACTTTGAATTAAAAAAAAAAATATGAGTCAATGCCGTTTTTGTCAAAAATTATATTTTCTGACTTGTACCGTAAATTACAAAACCAAGTTTCAAACAAAACCAATATTGAAGAAAAACTTAGCAAAGTTGAGCCAGCCCTAAAATTTGTATCCCTCGAGTTTTCCCGCTGGCAATCCCGGAAAATTTTTACAAACTTACTTTGCCAAGGGATCTTGAAAATTTGGTTTAACCGTCTCTTAAACTAAAAGACTAACTCAGATCCTAAATTAGAAGATAACGCGCTATTTTTATTCAAGCCCTTGAAGAAAGGGTAAGACTCTTTTAAGGGCGACAGTAGCAACAATGGATCTGGTGTTGTAATGATAACACAAGGGAACAAGGTATTTGTTGTTAAGAACATTACATTCTTAAACAGCCATTTAACAATATTTCTGTGTCGATAAAAAAAATATTAGAAAATTTAAATGTGGTTTGAATCCCCTAGTAAATATTGAGAAACCATCTCTTGATGGCTCTCGGTACTATTTTTTCGATAAATGGACTACTTCAACAGAAGTTCTGTATTGGGATTGGAAAAACTTAATTTTTAGTTTATTTTTATTTACAAAACTGTTATAACTGTATGTATCGTAAACTACATTCTGAAAATTTCTTATCACGTCCCGAGATTCCGGGATTTAAGAAAAATATTTCCCGTGTACTGGTAAATCAAAAATAACAGAAAATCGCAAACCCTAGCCATAACCCTTGGAACAAAGTAAAAAATCAGACGACATATTTGACACTTCGTTGCAAATACCATAATTGCTTTTTTCCAATATCGAAGGAAAAAAGCAATTCAATAACGCACAAATTCTCGGTTTATTTATCTACTTTCGTTTGTACACAATCACAGAAGCGCTTAAAAGTCAAAATTGAAACACAAAAACCCGCGAGAACACTTAATTCAACAGCACAAACAATAGCTTTTCCAAAACGATTGATAATCATCTTGAGTTTTTTAACTTCTAGTAAAAACCCATTACGTCCATCTTTTCTTTGTTTTGTTGTGGTATTTCAATATACTTCCAAAAGAAGTTATGTATGTATCGATTTGCCTTTGGTGCGTCTTTTCCTTGGGCGTATGATCGATCGTTAAAATATTCAGCCTGAGCCTTGGGCTCAATCAGGTTATTGAGATACCATTATACCGTTTAACAATAGATGGGTTTCTTAGTTAGCGGTAACTGGCGTAAACACTCTTATGTCCATTTTTAAGCAATTCAATCAGCTGGCATTCGTTTTTGCAGGCCATATTTTGCACCTCGTTGTTGCCTTTTTATCCTTATCTGAATTGGGGTGTATATCCAATACCATCAACTGTGATTAACTGTTAAGGTTTCTTTAACTCAAAATTTGGAGAATGTGTCCGCTATCAGTTTTCCATCCTCGTTCCTATTCGTAGTTATGCCAGTAGATTTAACTCGTTGGTAAAATAATCAGAGCTAATTTTTTCCGCATTACTCAATTTCCCCACATTGTCTTTTTTATTTTCTTTTTTTCGGAAAAGTCGATTTTCTCCGTCCATAAATCTTGCCGATGGCAGCCCTGTATGCTATATTCTTAGCTTCAATAACGTCTTTTTAGTAGTCATCTTATTATACACCACAAATAGCAAGCTAAAAATTTCAATGACAAAGTTGTTAAAAATCTAATATCAGTCAAGTAATATATTTGCTGAGCTGTTAAAATTTTTTATCAAATTTAAAAATTCAAAAAAACAGCACCCAATTAAAACTTTTGAATAAATAATTTATCAGAATGGGGCTGCATTTTAGACAACATTTTTAATTTGGCCATATTCACACTTGTGTTAATAATGGAAGAAGTAGAGACACATTTCAAAGTAAATAAATATTAACCAGATAGCACGAGCGAATGGAATTTCACTGTGTTGCCGTTTTTTGGTTTAAAACGCTACTGCTATCAATTCTTGTATAATATATGTACATAACTGCCTGTTATAAAATGTATAGCCGCTTCTGCCTCTATACTAATTTTTAGGCTTTAAAATCTGCATTCAAATTGTAATCGATTTTGACACAAAATTCGGCAAATTGAAATTTAACTTTTATATGCGAATGAGTCACATCAAAATATTTTTGACAACGGGGGGTTAAATTTTAAGTGCCAATGTTTATTTTGAATAAAACACAAATTATTTAAAAAAATTATTGCCATTTCTTTTTATTATGATAATATTGGTTTGGTTCAATTATATATGGAACAAAATATCGGCTTAACGGCCGGCAGCCACGATCTCAGCGGCACACCTCCATCCGATAGTCCAAATTTTCGATGACGCTGAGGCATAATTAAGGTTCTATGCCGTTACAGTGCCGAGTTATTTCATCCGTTAGCTCTTGAATTATTGCTGGCTTTTGGACGTACACCTTTTCTTTCAAATAACCCCAAAGAAAGAAGTCCAACGGTGTCAAATCACATGATCTTGGCGGCCAATTAATATCGCCACGACGTGATATAACGCGGCCATTGAATGTGTCGCTTAAAACAGCCATTATTTCGTTAGCTGTGTGGCAAGTGGCACCGTCCTGTTGAAACCATATATCGTCCAGATCCATATCTTCCAATTCGGGCCATAAAAAGTATGTAATCATCTTACGATAGCGAGTACCATTAATTTTGGCAAAATTACGGCTCGATGATGCCGCCAGCCCATAAACCGCACCAAAAAGTCACTCTTTATGGGTGCATTGGCTTTTCAACAACCACTCATAAATTCTCATGTGCCCAAATGCGGATATTCTGCTTGTTACCCTGTGAACACATTTGGTCGATTCTGCTGACCAAAAAAAATAAAAAGTGCATTTTGATTTGAACTCCCATTTTCATAATAAGCCTGAATAACTTTAACGCTGTGCTCGCTTGTGTATCACTCCTTGATTCAAATTGAGTTGGTCTGAAATTGATAAATATCGGATGAAATGCAGAAAAATACTTGAAGTTTAGGTGTGTTCACATTCAACATCGGCCCTTAAAATGTAACCACCCTTTACAAGTTTGAAATACTATAAGTTTTAAAATTTATGTATAATATATCGGATGAGAGACCTACTCGTAGTCTATTTTAGTCGAAACTATATTTTGTGAAAATTCAAAAAACTACTTAGAATTTTATGTGTCGATCAATATCTTAATCACATTAGTTTCCAATAATTTTTTAATTGGAAATGCAAATTTTTTAATCAAAATTGATAATTTCTTTCTTTGTAGGATCGTTTGTTTATTGAGTGAAAATTGAGTAAACAACTTAGAATTTTATACGCTGATAAATTTCTTTCTTCCACCAGTTTAAAATACATTTTTAATTCGATATTCAAATTTCTAAATCAAAATTGAAAATAATTTATTTCTGTGTAAGATTGTATCCCACCACTTTTTGAAATCATCTTCGGCGGCTTTTAGTATATTGTCATTGTGCTCTGATATCGTCTGCTAAAGGAGGCTTCGTTAGGAGCAGATGGAATAGCTTTGAGGACTACACTTGGACTGTCCGCTTCAATTGCAGCTTCTCAACATTTGCTTTCACAAGCTACAGGCCCGTGCCGGTGTTTGCAGTACGTCTTTGATGCAGGATTTAGGCCTTCTAGTTATTACAACATGATCGACTTTGATTTTTTCTTCTTTATTAGCGGTATGTTGTGAAATGCACACTATTAATGTATCAGCGTTATGAACCAAAATCTGTCGCAAACTCCATACCAAACTAATATTTCTGCATTCGTCCTGTACCTCAGCATATTTAAAATAGTAACATTGAATCCCATTAAACATCCCCTTTTTCCTACAATAATTCCCTGTGTAGAGCTCAGCAAAAAGGCACACTTCTTTCATTCCACATCGCAGCAATGGCACAGTCTTTCAGTCAGCTCGTCAGTCATAACAATGGGCAACAACACCAACAACAAACAAAAAAGGTGACCACAATGCAATAACAAACCAGCCAACCAACCACTCACTGCTGTCTGCGGTCGATATTAACGACACATTCAAGGATTATTTGCTCAAGGTTATAATGAATTAATGCCTTCGGGCGACAAAAGTCGTTCGTCCTCTCCACGGGGAGACAATCAACGGAAACGAAGTCATTCAAATGCCAATAAAGCAAAGCTTATTTCGCATGGAGCTACAACTCACAAGCATAGTTGGGCAGAAATTGTTACATGTCGCACATTAGCGGATACCACCCAAGGTCCTTTTCAAACCTGTGCGACACGCGGCGTTTTGGTGGCATTTCAAGTCTTGCCATTCATGTTGGCAGTCAATCAATGGTTTGCATCGGGATGGAGTTAAGTTTGACTGAGTGAAAGGAAGCAATTTCTTTCTTTTTTAATAAAAAAAAACCAAAAACAAGTATATCTGACGTATTTCTCTTAACATTCCATTAAGTAACAAGCAGGACATTTGCTGTAATGAGTTAGCTGTGATAAACGATATATCGTAGTTTATCGTATTAAAAGACCGATTTCTGAAGTTACTTTACAAGTCATATATTTTCATTTTCGAGGTGAAACATTACATATAAGTAATTGGGGAACTACAACCATTTTGTTAATTTTGTCCTTAATAACAAATGTCTTCCCAGTACAATGATCTCAGGATCTAATCACGTACAAAGGTTTTTTAATTGTTTGTCTTTCACTTGGTCTTTTAATCGGAGTGTGAGTATTTTCGGTCAGAACACTAGGTATAGTTATCGTCTAACGCCTTTCTAACTCAAGAGTTCTGATTTAATTGATGTTTTCGTTCGTCCAGTGGGAAATTTATTCCTTAGCTATTTGCTTAGCCCAAAGTTCCATATATTTTATAACATGATCCTGCCTTTTTATTCAGAAAAAAGACAGCCCGCTACATGCTTCCGTTACATGCTAATGGTTTACATACCAAACCTTATGTTTGTAGCTCCTATTGTTTTTTTAGTTAAGACCACTTTAATTTTTTATGTGAGTTGGCGTAAAACTTCCAACACGAGATATCAAAACTCGAAGTAGCCTTTTTTAACCACCGGCTAATTCAGCTATATTCTGTGAAAAATTCAAGAAGCTCGATTAAGTAGTTTTGTCTTCTATATACAACAAACAAACATGAATTAAATTTTATAAATGTATCATATATAAAGTAGATGGCATTATATCTCTATAACGGACCTAAGATTGATAAACTCGTCCGCTATCTCGACGATGACACAGAAAAAAAGGGGTCACTGGGAATGTTTCAAGCATCTTGTACTTGTTTACCCTAGACCAATTTTTGCCATCCTTCTAATTCTTGGAAACTCTGAAGTACCCGATGTAGATGCAGATGCAATGTTAAGTGTTGAAACATCGGTCACTCTTGACCAAAAAAACTGTTGGACAAAAAATGTTATTAAAACAAGTGAACAATTCTTTCGGCCAGGCCGAAGCTTTTATACTCTTCACCATGGACAGCATTGTAGTATGGCATTGACAGTATTGGTGGCCCATGTTTTACAGTTTTTCAAATCAATTCAAATAGCAGAATTAATGTGATATTGTATTTGTGACGAATAATTGGTCCAAATCTTAAATTGGACCAAGTATTCGTCCAAATCTTGAATATAGATATTTGTATTCGAGAGAAGATTTCATAGTTTCTCGATACCCACGTATTGCCGATCGTTAGGGGACGGTTTTTTGGCTCTTTATGGAAAGGTTAAAGCATCTATGCCTACCGCTTCCAAAAAAGCTGATTTAAAAATTAATTATATAAAAAAATTGTATATCAAATATTTTGAAAAATTAAAAAAAATTGTTCAGGACATTTTTTAGACCCTTTAAGGGAACTTTTTTCTTTTGTCCGATTTGGTCATTTTTATGCCAACTGGTCGCCGACTATAAGACACATATCTGGTAAGTTTGAAGACCCAAGCTCTCTTCGTTGGACTAAATCGTGCTTTTAACAGAAGGACATGCCTAGATCGTCTTAGTTTAATGACGATCAATAATAAATACGTATACTTTATACTCGTATTGTTGAGAAGATCCGCTGTTTTCGAACAACGGTTTATTCAGTGATGAGGCCCTTTTCTGGCTCAACGGTAACGTCAATAAATAAAATATCCGCATTTGGGCTGAATAGCAACCAGAAGAGGTTCAAGAGCTGTCGTTATACCCAGAGAAAACCATGGTTTGGTGCAGTTAATGGGCTGGTGGAATCATCGGTCCATATTGTTTCAAAAATTATGATGGCCGGAACGTAACCGTGAATGGTACTCGCTATCGCGCTTTGATATCGGACTTTTTGCTACCTGAAATTAAAGCCCTTAATCTTGGCGGTATTTGGTTTCAACAGAACGGTGCCACTTGCCATATAGCTGCTCAAAACATGGATTTATTGAGAGGTCTTTTCAAAGAGAACTTAATTTCACGTATTTGACCGGTGAGTTGGCCACCTAGATTGTGTGATATCACGAGTTTAGACTTTTTTCTTTGGGGCCAAGTAAAGTCCAAAGTCTGCGCACACACAGAATAAAAGTATGGTTGGGGTAATAATATTCAAAGAGCATCATACTATTGTTGGTTATATGGTTCTGGTACAACAATATTATGATCATCACAACAATAGTATGGTTCACACACAACCATACTATGATCCCCATAACAATATTATGGTCCTCACAACAATATAATTATTCACCAACAACCATACTATGATCCCCACAACCATATTATTATTCACATTCAAACATACTATGATCCACACAACCATAATATGATCCTCATAACCATAGTATGTTTAACGTACAACCATAGTATGATCCTCACAAACATAGTATGACTTACACACAATCATACTATGGTCCCCAAATTTTTTTGTAAAGATTGGGTTAAGTTGTTATTTAACAATAGCGAATTTTATTAAGTAAGTTATGTAATAATAGGAGTGATTTATTAAACAGTAAAAAAATTAATTTATTTAAAATATTTCAGTTATACTAATTCGTAGTTTGTTTCGAAAATATTTAATTATTTTTACTATTATTGCGTAAGATTCGTAAAAATAACATTGTCAAATTAAAAAAAAAATACAATTTTGCCGGTATGATTGCCGTAATCATGTAATTGTTAACATTAAACCCATGAAAACAATGCTTATGTTCCACTAACCATTTTTATATTGTTGCTACAACCATATTTTCATTTTTAAATTTGTCAACAATACTATTGTTACATTTCAACAATACTAATATTGCCGCAATCATACTATTGTCAAAATGAAATTCAAAAAACAATACTATGGTTGCGACGACCATACTTTTATTGCAGAGAACATACTATTGTTGCCGTGACCATATAGTAAGCATATCTTTTCCCTGCGTGCAGACAAACCAGCTAAGTTCAGGTTTCAGCCAACATTACGCGTGTCATGAACGCCATACCGGTCGAAATGATCGAATGAGTCATCCAAAATTGGACCTTCCGAATGGACACGCTGTGACTTTGTCGCGGTTAACATTTGAAGGAAGTTATATATAAAAAATAAATGGCATAAAATCATCTTCCACGCTTGATTTGATTTTTTTTTTTTTGAAAAAAATGCCTCTAGACTGATCACCAGACACCTTCATCCTATGGCGAAAGGTACAAAAAAAGTCTTTTGTTCTTAAGTTCCTACACATATTTCTAAAATGATCAACGAGCTTGGCCATAATGTCGTACTAGTATACAAACTTTAAAAGATTTCCTGCCGAAACTACGGAAAATGTTTTTTCTTTGTTATATTCATTTATTGTACGGAACAATATTTACATCTCTCTTTAATCGCTCTTTAACAGATTTTGAAAAAAAATCTCGAAATGCAAAAATGTTTGAATTTAGCCCAATTTACCTCATAGGGTCCCCAATCAATAGTGACGTAATGTTATATGTACTTATATATTCATGTATACAATCCCTGGCCTTAATTAACCTGATTTTGGTTATGAATAAAGTAGCCATCTTAAATTAATGTTCAACCCCCTTCCACCTCATGTTCCAAATTAATTACAATAGAATAATGCACACACTTTTGTGATTTACTCGCACTCTGTCTGCCCCATTTAGTAATTGATGATAACCGTCTCACGAGCACTAACAAATTGTTAGGAAATTCGTAATCTCACTCAAAATTTCGCTTTGGACCAAATGAGAGACACTCATTCACTCATGCACAACAAGCAGTCGCTTCTCTTATTGCTTTCACACTTAAATCGTCGACCATTTTTTCAAAGTCTCGGAAATCGAGTTTCCCATCCGTCCAATCATCGTTCTACTTGGCCTGTTGCGGTTGATGGCACCAATCGTAGAGTTTGAGAATTCCACTCACACTCCCGCACAGATTGCATCGAGAGTTCTTGTGTGCGAGCGCTTGTGTGGGGTGAGATTGTGTGTGGCATCTTTGGGCGACAATTTGGGGTAGATGAATTCTCGAGTGTGAAAATTGCGCAAGTGTTCGGAGAAAATTGTCGTTAATGAAGTAAATAATGGCGCCATTATCAACTGTTTGTGAGTGTGCATCTGAACATGGGCACATAACTTACGAGTATTTGTAGTTATTTAAAAAGTTTAAAGAGATTCAGGTTAAACAGATTAGATCGATACTGGGCCGTTGTAAAGGTTTCTTGGGCATATTTTTGGTTTAATCGTTAAAAGCTAACATTTCAATTATTTTTAGAACACAATTTTATTTAAGTGGCTGCATTAGCTTATCCTATCAACCAAATATTCCAAGACCTTCACACAGAGAACAGATTTGTTGCCACACCGAATGTAGTTGGTTGCACGTACTATTCATGTATTCCACGGCTACAAATATTGATTAGGTACACGACAATCCAGTAATAGTAACTGACATTATCTTTTCAAGAGATAAATTACCGGTAATCCTCACTAATAAGGATGATTATTAGAAGTGAATTTGTTCATATATTTGTTGTTGGTATAGACTATTTGCTATAAGAACTCTTGCAATTCTGTTGTCATTACCACAAGTTATACTTTCGAATCTAATAAAGTATAAGTGAAACGTAAGACTTTATTAGATTAGATAAAATCGGTTAAGTGGGTCAAAAAAATTAAATAAAGCTGATTAAATTATTTAAGTAAATAAAGTAGAATTTTAAACCAAAATATTTCCGGCTACTAAGGGTTAATCTGACACAAAATACCATTAACGAATGCTTGAGGTCTTGGCAACATGTAATAAAACAAATATATACTTTCATTTTGGCTGTAAAAAATTTAGTTAAATAAAACGCCCCTCTGTTGATTTTGATTTCCGTTCTGAGCATTACTTATTCCTGGGATTACATATATTTTTTTTTCGAAAAAGGACGAAAAGTGCCAGCTTATCTTGAAGATATTCTGATTTTATTTTAGACGATCTGTAGTAAATTGATAATAGAAGAAATTAAGTAGAACATTTTAGCCCAAATTCGAACTTTGTTGCTAGTGTCATACGTTACAACAGCGGACTAAACGGGTTTTGGTTACTACAAAGTAGTTACTACCAATTTGTGGCACCAAAGTAATATGTACTTCATAAAAGTTTTACTGAATTCGGTTGATTCAACAGACTTATTGGCTATATGAATCGTAATATTAGTGTAGCTACCATCAATACCATGGAATGTTGGCAACAGAAAGTATGTTTATCCAGCCAAATAATTGTAATTCGGACTGATTTCCAACTGATTTTACCCTGTGGTGACGGTTTTTAGAAATAGCGCACATATGGCTAGCTCGATATATGCTTTATGAGTTTATGGATTGTACGCATAAAGCACCTTCCTCTCGCAGCTTCTAGGTGCCCAATTGACATAGCCGAGACGGCTGATTATACGAATACCGAGATTGACACTTTAAAGATCCATTGAGCCGTGTTTTGTGTAACTTGCAGTGCCATTCTGCTGAAACCAAAGATCGTCCATCTCCGGGCACAAAACATGGTTTATTATGCCTCTGTAACTCTCTAAGTATGTATTGACTTCTCGACGATCTCGTGCCGGTTTTCCGATACCCTAAATGCGACAGTTTAGCTTCTTAGCATTTGGACTGCCTTTCGCATCAGGCTGGTACTCGAAATGCCGAGTTTAAAGATAATGGCGACTCGAAGCTCCAGGACTGAACTGCAGACTCTCGGCTACAGCAGCAATACTCGTATTATTGTCTGTGCGCAACGTACGATAACGAACAAACTTTTTGAAGAAACATTTTTAATAGGCGCGATAGGTGTCTCATAATAGTGTGTAAGTTTGGCGCATTATTTTATCCTTATTTCGAGATTTTTTTGAGTATTTATATGTTTGAACAAAAATTTTGCCCTGTTAATTTTTCGTCATTAAAGACGAAAAATCTATAACTCTAATTTTAGCGTATCCGTTTGGTACCTTTTTAAACCCTCCATCAAAAGGTGGATGGATTTTATTTGTCATTCCGTTTGCAACTTTTTGACAAAAAAAAACTTGTATACTCGTAATAGGCGCGATAGGTGTCTGATAATTGTATGCAGATTATGTTCGTAGAACATTTCAACATCCTATCATCCTAAGATTGGTGAACTTTTTTATATTTTTTTGGCCAAGTGGAAAAAAGTTTCCCTTCAAGGGAATAAAGATACCTTAGCAAAAAAGTACACATTTTTGAGTTTTTGCTTAACAAATCGTAATTTTTTGTGGACAAACAATGGTCAAATCGGGTAATGTTAGTTCACTAAATACGCCAAAAAGGGCATTGCCTATTGGCTCATAAGGCCCAAACAACGTTCCGCATGGTCATAAAGTTTTGAAGTATTGGCTGAGATGAGCGACGGACGAATGGGCCGAAGGCGCCTAAAAAAATGGAGTATTTGTTTTGCGCTTGATAGCGTAGGTAGGGCTGTTATCATTTTGATGATTTTTAAAATTTTACCAAATGACGATTGACGACATTTCAGAGTAAAAAGACAGAAAATGACGATTTTTTAAAACTCATAATTTATGTAAAATAAAGAGGAAACCATATGTATATTTGCAAATGTTTAGCAAAACAACTTTTCGATTTAATAAGTTCGTTGTAAGAAAATGATAGTGCTTTACATGTTTTTGTAATTTGTGGCGACAAAAATATTTAGGCAAAGACCGACATTTCAGCCAGATCAAGGAAAGAAAACATACAAATTATTTTTTGATTTCTTTTCAAAAATGGGTTTTTATTAAACACTACGCCTTTTTACTCTTTACAGACCAAAGCGATGTTATTACGTTTTTTTCTCTTTTACTCATATTCAAAAAAAGGTTCAGGCACACTGATACTTTTTTTCTACGCTGCGTCCAAATTCCATGTCCAAATTCCACAGAGAATGTGTGACGGGGTTTTTTATGCCGACAATCCAATATTATATTAACTGTTAATTTTGTAAATTAACCGGCAGTTAAGAAAAAACTTCGGGGCGCAAGGGCCTTAATGCATTAATAAGTGCATATAGCTCGAGAAATGAGTGTAGAAGAGTCGGCTTTTTAAGCACCAGGACAAACAAGTGGTATTGTGTAAATAAATTTTTCGCAGACTGAATTCCTCTGATTTCCAAACAACAAGAATCGTAATCACATAGCTTGCTTAAATTAAGTAAACTTCTAATGTGAACATTGACTTACTTGTGTGTGACGGTTTAACAATGATTTATGTTTTCAAAAATAAGGATTTTTTCTTTAAAAATTTGATCTTGGGAGTTTACTAGATAATGATCGGCCTGGGCAAACATACAAAATTACGTTTTTACTTGATTGTTTTTTGTATTAAGCAATTCTATAGGTCCTTTTTTTGAAATTCTGAATAAAATTTTATATTTTTTACGACGAAAAATTTAAAATTTTTGTTTGTGTTTTAGTTATAGCAAAATATAAACTTCCACGTCCCATAAAAAATAAGTGAGAACTACCATGACTCTGCCCTTTTGCAAATTTACTTTACTCCATTAAGTCGTTCACTTCCCGAAAAAAACATTCACCCCTAGAGAAAGTCAGAAATTTTGTTACATAGTGTAACCATCTTCGAATTGTTTAGCCTTATTCGAAAACCAAAATTATATAATTATATTTTGTTTATTATAATAACCAAATTTTAAAATTGTTTTTATATTTATTTATTACTAACTCCTACCTATATATATATATTACTAACTCCTACTACCAGTTTGAAAAATATCTATCTGTCTTTTCTTTCTCCAAGTTTCACGTTGACATAAATTTGATAATTTTTGGATTTGACTACATAATTATATTATTTGAATCACTGTTAGGTTTTATTTATTCCTGTGGTTCCATCAACTGCACTTTTCAGTCCACGATGCTATTCTCTGTACGTATACATTGTGTTTTTCTCTGTGTGTAATAATGTTTACCTGATATGTGGTTAGTATTCCTTACTTTTGCTAACAAAAAGTTGTTAAGCGCCAAATAAATTTTATATTTCCCGGATAAATTGACTGTTTGTTTTAAAAAATGCTAGTCATACGCAAAGTTGGAAAAATTCTAAACATTTTTATATAACGATTTATGCAAACTTTAATTTTTTACAAAATTTGTTTTTTTAATGGCGGTTTTAGGAATGTTCGGAATTCGTCAATTCTATGTGAACCGATTACATTTTACAAGTGGGTCTTAGATTTGGACGAAATTTTGTGCGTTGGTTCCCTTTGCAAAGTATAATTTGGGTTTTTTAAAAAAAAAATCTGAATTTAAAATAAAAATTACGGCATAGCATTTTCAATACTTTTTTTTTTTTTAAAAAACTCATAACTATTGTTTTAGTTATGATATTTGAGAACTCAAAAAGTATAAGCGTGGCCGCTCTAGACTATTTTAATGCTATTATCAAACATAATAACCATTTACCAAAAAAGTTTTTAAAAATATACAAGGAAAATTTTTCCAAAATCGGGGAAAAAAAATTTCAGTATATAAAAAAGTTTTTAAACAATTTTTTTTAACAATATATTTTGTAAACCTAAATTTAATACTGAAAGTTCGAAAAAAGTTGTTCCCAAATATCATAACTAGAACAAAAGTTATGAGATTTTCAAAAAAACGTATTGAATATGTTGCCCCTGCTGCAATTTTAAGAATTTTGAATTTTTTTAAAACACCCAAACTATGTTTTATACAGAACACTAAAGTAAACCAATGTACAAAATCTCGTCAAAATAGAAGACCTATTTGTAAAAAGTGATCGGTTTCACATGGAATTGACAAATTGCTCGAATAAAAAGTTCAAAAATTTGACGAAGTCTTTCTAAATTTTTTCTAAAAACTTCAGTTTGTATCAGAAATGTAAACCATTTTAATATTCGATTTAGTTCGATGAAGTTTTTCAGAGCAAGTCGGAACCACTGGGCTAAAAATGGTTTTAGGTAGTCTGAAACCGCGGTTCCGATTTGGTTTCAAAACACTTATGTTTGATTGAAACAATTATGTTTGATGTAATTTATTTTTGTTGAAAACGAAAAATCGAATTAAAACTAAGGTAAAAACTAAAAACAAGTAACGTTCATTCCTCAAAGAATAAGTGACATGCACAAAGATGCGAAATTCGTGTAAAAAACGATCTCGACTTTTATGTTAAGAATTGAATCTAACAATTTTTTGCGGCTTTTGGTTCGGTTATACAATGTTTTTCTAACAGTGGTTACGTTTACTTCTCGGTTGATAGACAAAACAGGTTTGCGTTCGGTTTGCATCCCTGGTTTATATCCGAAACATTTTGCTTGTTGTTTTTTTAATATAAAATATCGAGCAGTTTACACAGACATTTTTTTAATCGGAAACTAAAAAAGTCGAAAAAATTTCATTTGAAAAAACTATAAAACTACTTGAAATTTCAATTTCAAACATTGTTTTGCGTATAAGACAACATAGCGTTGTAGAGCAAAACTGTACTAAACACGCAAAGAAGTGTTTAAATATAATTCGAAATAACATAAACAAAATATCCGTTGTATAAACATTTTATTAAAATAAGGATTCAAATCCTTTGCTTTACTTAAAAAAAGTAACACCAACACACACACCTCATAAAAAATTGTGTTAGAATTATTAGAATTTACGCTCCGTATTTTATGTCAAAAACCAACAGCGACGCCAGGAGCAAACAAATCACTTCAATGAGTTGAAGAAGATTTGAATGGCACTTGTTGTGTCAGCAGCAGCCAACAACCCACCAACCAACCAACGTCAGCCTAATGGAACAGATTCAACTCAAAGAGAGCAACCACAATTCCATTCAGATTGCGCACATGTGTTCCTACTCTTGAAACCAACTCAATGGCATGGGGAGGTTTTTGCCATGGCATAGTTGGCGATGGTGTTTTCGGCAAAGGGCAACGGGTTTTAAAATTAGAACAGCCTCTTTAGAGCACACATCGAACAAACATCCATATGGGTGCGACTCAAGAGTAATGCATTTTGAGTGACTTTTTCGAGGAGTACGATCGGTATTTAAACCGTTTCAAAACGGAGAACAATCAACAAACGTTGAGTATTCTTTGTTAGATAAACACAAGTTCCGCGGAACGAAAAAACCCACAACGGATAGAAAAATTTGTTAAAAAATATATATAAAAAATAAATCTTGTATTAGAAACGGAAAATGTTAACAAACATGGAAAGTGCCAATAGTGCTATATCCGGTATTGGTAAAGTTCTTACCACCCCCTTTTCCATTAACGACATCTTAACGCGCAATCATGCCAATGAACGTCGTCTCTCGCGCACTGATTCCGAATTGGAATTGTCCGCCGTGAATATGCGTGGCGATACGAGTTACAAGTGCAACATGTCATTGTCGGATAATGTTTCGTGTCCCAGTCCATCGGATGTGAAAATGGAGCCGTCGCTACGAAACGGCGGCTATAGATCCCATTTCTATGCCACGGCAGCCGCCTTGGATAATAACAACCACTCGGATTATATGTCACATAAGTTGGGGTATTTCGGTGCTGCTGCGGCGGCGGCTGTTTTGGCGGGCGGACGTTCCGAATGTCCGCTGGATATGAGACGTTGTGCCAGCAATGATTCCGGTAAGTTAAAAATTCGCAAGGTGAACAACTTTTGCTCATATTTCAAAAGAAAAGAAATTCCGAAGACAGTTTTTTTGTAAGAGCATGCATTTAAAGCTTTATTTATGGCAAATACAATTTTCGAAGCCCTTCTATTCTTTAACGGTTTAAATTCCTTCAACTTAGTCTTGAATTCAAAATATTTGTTCTCTAAATTGTTATCAAAAAACTTTCAAAACACTTTACTTATTTGCCGGTCTTTATTTTAATTTTAGATTGCGATTCACCACCTCCGTCATCGGGCAACACATCCGGCCTTTACACTTCCCCCGGCAATGAGGGTTCCCTCTCACCGCTGCAAGACGATATGCACTCCGGCACCGGTATGACGCGTAAAAAACGCTCTCGGGCCGCTTTCAGCCATGCCCAAGTTTTCGAATTGGAGCGTCGGTTTGCTCAACAACGCTACCTTAGTGGACCCGAACGTTCGGAATTGGCCAAATCCCTGCGCTTGACTGAGACCCAGGTCAAAATATGGTTCCAAAATCGCCGCTACAAAACCAAACGTAAGCAAATACAACAGCATGAAGCCGCTCTAATGAATGCTGCCGCCAGTAAGCGTGTGCCCGTACAAGTTTTGGTTAGGGAAGATGGCACCACCACCTATGCTCATATGTTTCCTCATGCCGCCGCTGGATATCCACACGGTCTGGATCCCACCCTATTGAATATCTATCGCCACCAATTACAAATGGCCTACGGTGTGGGGGTTCCTTTACCTCAAATGTCCTTCCCCTACTTTCCCTATCCGCATGCGGCCAATGGCAAAATACCACAGCCCATACCGCCACCATCCAGCGGTCATGGATCACAGCAGCCAACACTGAGCAGCCAACAAACGCATTACTTGAACCATTCATCGGCCTCATCATCACCCACCCACATGAATCAGTGTACGCCAAGTTCGAGTCCCGTCAATAACTCCACCGCCAACAGCGCCACCGGCCACACTTTGACCTCCGCCGCCAATACCAACACTGCCAAATACGATTTGTCCATGGATCATGACAGCGAGACCCAGTCCGGCTCTGAAGATTGTGAAGAAAATGTGGAGATTGATTAGAGAGGGAGATTCCCCCGACAGTGTAGTGGAGTTGAAATAATGCGTTATTTATCTGTGGCTTGTGATAGAAAAAAGTTTTAATTTTTTAGTTTTTATTTTGTTATGTTTAGTGAAATTGTTTAAATGATGATGGTCCGTTCCATGTTTACAGCTATAAACCAAAGATTAGTTTTGTAAGTGTACACTAAGTTCCCACCCACTTTTTTGGAGTGTAAGTCTAAATTCAGTATTAAATGTTTAGTTCCGTCGATTTAAGAGAAAATCAAAGAATTATGTTCAAAAAGTATTTAGTAGTAATAAAAAGAAATAATTGAAAACATAACAAAATTATTGTTGGATTTTATTGAGAGCTATCTTCTACATGCTGATAGAAAATTTAAGGATATTTTTAGTCCATTCTTATATATTAGAATGGCTCATGCTTGTATGGAAAAGTAATAGTGTACGCCGATGTTTACTTTAAAATCTTACAGTTGTTCCTTTACTAAAATAAGCGTCTATAGCAAAAGTTATATCAATCGGTCAATATTTAGAGCTCGCGCTTATGTTATGACTCTTATAAAAAGCCTTTCCCAAGAATCCCAGTACAAGCAGAATATGTCACGTTATACTTATAGTGTTGTGTTGTTATGACCCATTTAAACAAGTTATGCCATCGATAGCTAGCAAATTATTAAAGAAGATTGGGCACGAGTTTGTGAAATTACAGTCTACAAGGTGGACATAAAAGTACGACAATTGTGTGACATTCAATCGCCAAGAGCTAGTGAAAAATAGGTTGGATTATCTACACTAATGATTATGGTGAATTTTCCGATAACGAGTCAGATTCATCGCATGATGAAAATAAATAATTTAAAATGTTTTCCGATGAATTCATTGGATCCATTGCCCGCGTAAGCCTTTCCGATACCAGTTATGTAGGTACTGTTGAAGCTCTAGCATAAGCATTTGGTACGCCTGTGTCGGACATTTTTTTATTGTGTTTTACAATACAAAACAATAGGCGTGTTTGTTCAGTGCTTGGTACGGATAAATCGTCACTTAGGCGATAACTTATAAAACTTGCGAGATATGTCTAAACTTTTTTGTTTAGAAGAACTGATTGACTATACGCAATATAAACCGTTTGACTTTAAAATTAGCAATTTGTAAAAAATTATTTAAACTATACTGTAAACGAGTAAAAACCGAAATCGCTAAAGGCTATTTTAAATTACTTTTTTCCAAAAAACATTAAATATTAAAACAAACTGGTTACTCGTATAATGCAAATTGTAAAAAGTTTTTTTTAATGGAAATATTTTTTTTTGTACTGTAAAGTACATTATCCGCAAAAACAAATCAGAGCTGCAATATCCAGTCGTATTACATTGGGATAACAAGTTATCCTCGATATATCTGAATTTTTGCTTTTTTTTTAAATAACCAACACTCAGGGGATGCCCCCTATACATGCGGTGCATTGGGTTGGCGAGTGGAAAGTAAAGGATCGGAGGGGGGAGTAATGATTTTTGACGCTTGCCTTGAACTTCTGGATGTCGCAATTAGTGGGAAATACATTTGCCGGAAGTCGATTCCACATACGGACTGTACGGGCAAAAAACGAATTTGATCTGTAGTGTAAAGTGCGGTCAACTGGCCAATCGATAACAAACAGGTATGAATTCCTAGAAAATCGCGTATCCCTGCCGAACATCCTCACAAAAGGAATAAGGCGACGGATGTCTGATGAACACACACCATTAAAGTAACGATTGAACACGCAACCCACATTCCGACGATGCTCAAGGAAAACAATAGAGTTGGATACCCTACTGTCACCTATCAGCACCATCGCTCTTCTTTGAACACGGTCAATTAGCTTTAAGGATGTTTTTGGAGCATCTGTCCATATATAGGAGTTGTATTCCATCTTCGGCCTGATGTAAGTTGTATAGATATTGAAAAGATCAGAAGGAGTGAAATATTTCTAGCACCGCTTTAAAAAGCCTATGCACTTGTGTGCTTCTTTCGACACTTCGAATACATGTCTCGCCCAACGAAATGGCCAGTAGATCCCGGCCAAGTGTCTCATCCATAAGTCGCCTTTTGAATTCAATATCTTGAAGACTCGGCCTACGGTCGAATGAATATGACTGACAGAGGTTACTATCATCTGCGAAAGAGAAGATTGGATTCACGGTCTGACCCAAAAGATCGTCAATGAAAATAAGAAATAAAGAGGGAGAAAGGACAGAGCACCCGCGGTCGGCCTATGTGTGTTGGATGAGAACCCATCTACAACATCTCTAATAGTTCGATCTTCTTGAAAGGTCGATATAAATCGAGCAAACGTGTTACCGAAACCAGAAGCGATCATACTCTATCAAAGGCCTTGGAGATATCTAGAGCCACGACCTTATTCTCACCAAACTGGTGGATGGACCGACTCCAACGCTCCGACAAGAACGCTAACAGGTCCCCGGTAGAGCAATTTCTACGGAAGACATACTGCCGATCACTTGGCAGGTCTCTAAATAGCTCACAAGATGGTGGTTTACCATGCTCTCCAGTACCTTGCGGAGCGCAGAGCCAATCGCAATTGGCCGATAATTTGAAGGATTTTTGGCTTCACCCTTTTTAGGGATCGGCTGGACGTTCGCAACCTTCCAACACGCTGGGAAAACTCCTGCACGGTAAGCAAGGTTGAAAAGGTTGCGTAATGGACAGGCTAGCATCGACAAGCACCTACATAGGACAAGTGCCGAGATACCATCTGGTCCCTGGGATTTATGTACATCGAGGTTCACATGAACCCTTTTAACTCCACGCGTTCGAAACATATCTGAGACATGGAACTTAATACGTTTTCGATCGCGGGGAGTGGTTGATTGCTTTCCAGCAAGGAAGAATTTCCATCAAATATTTCAGCCATAAGGTTAGCTTTATCAACCGGGTCAGTGAATGCCTGGTCGTCTTTAACAAGAGTTGGGATAGATAAAGAACTATCCTTTACTCTTCTTACAAACGACCAAAAGCTCTTACTTCCTTCCCCTGGGAGAAGTAAGAACCTTTGCACGTAGACGTTGTTCTTGCAGAAAATTTTCACTCCTAAGCACTGTAGCACACGAAGCTCTTGCCTGTTTCGCAGCAGTTCAGTAATGGAATTTTTGTTTAAACGCCAATTTCTGAACGCTTTCTCCTTTGATCTGACATCATCCCTGCATGGGTGGTTAAACCAACTGATTTTGGCTGGTTTAGCCGACATAATTTAAATTGGAACAAAAGTCTTTAGTCTAGATAAAATTATATTATGGATCATTTCAGCCGCAATACTACGTCCTTATCAAGGAAGCATCCCTCATCCCAACGTGCCTTTTCGTAGAAAAAAACCTGTCCGCTTTGGGGCTGGTATCGAAGCGACACGAAGAGCGGAATACGGAAAGGATGCTGCAGTGATCGGAGTTACCAAGAGGTGCAAGTACATTAACTTCGTACTTTTTAGGGTGCGAAGTTAAGTAGGGTCAAGAATGTTATGTTGGCGCCCTTCTACACACGGAATATGTGTCGGTTCATTCACTAGTTGCGTCGTCATTTTGCGCGGCGAAGAGCTCGGCGTATTGGCCCTCCGGAGTTGTATGGCTCGAATGTGAAAGCCAGGCGAAATTATGGACATTGATATCTCCAGCAATGACAATTTCGCCGTCTGGATAACTTGCCAAAACTTTCGATATTGAATCGGAAAGGGCGTCAAAGCCGTTAAGGGAAGCCTCCCTTTCCGAGTTTGGACTTCTATAAATAAACCCAAAATGTAGTACGTGTGTTCCAAACCTGAACTTAACCCAAAAGGAGTTAAATTCTGGATCTTGTGAATTCAAGTGTTGCTGGCTCTGAAACACTATGTCATTACGTACATATACCACAAGACCTCTGTGGGAAATAAAAAGAGATAGGGTGTGGTACCCAGGAACGTGAAAATCCTGTGGGTCAGAATCCTCACGGACTTGAGTCTCACTTAGAGCTAGAACACCAGGCCTATGAAAATGAATATGAGAAAATATATGAGAAAAGATTCGCAAGTAACCCTCGTATGTTGGCAAAATGGATTTTAAATTTCTTCACCATTACGCAAACCAGAGAATAGAAACAAGTGTCTGTGTGCAAATGCAGTTGGTGATGATTTTAGAGACAATGGCCAAATATTGACAAAAAAAAAACTTTTGAGTGGGAGATGATTTCTTACTTGTTACATTCTTAAACTCCAACGACAAACATGTGAATAAAATACCGATTATATTTGAGGCGAAGGAAGTAGTTACAGATATAAGTTTGTAGTTCTCTATAGAAAAATATTTCCCAAGGCTTTATAAGATAATTTTGCGAAAATGACAATCGGAAATTAAAAAAAAATGTGTACATTTTATGACAAAATTTATTTTATTCAGAATATTATAAGATTTACCAAGCTTAATTGTTTAAGTGTGCACTATTTGTTCTCTGTGTGTACCATTAAGTGGTACTGAATTGATCTTCCATTTTGTATTAGTTTGTTACGTTTTAAACCACATATACGAATTATTTTTATAAATAAAAATATTTCATACCCAAATATATGTAATTTGTTCTTGATTTTCTATATTGAAAGTCAAAAAGTTGATAGAAACCAACAATCAATAATGAAAATGTCAAAAAATCAAAATCCTGTCTTTTGAAAAACTTGAAAAGTCGATTTTGGTTATAGTGTAGCGCCACAAAAACTAGCAAAATACGATACATACGCTTATAAGGCAACTCCGCTGCAAGTGTTACCCACTTCGTATGGTAGACGCAATACTGAAACATCGACTAGCCTTCGATTACAACAAACAAATTTTATATAGCGCTAAAGTTATGCTAACAATCTCTTAACGTTTCAGGCCCTTACTTAACCATCCCACCACGGCTGACCACGGTGCCTACTCTCTTTATAAATAAACCTATATTTCTATATTTCAAGTTTTTAAGGAAACTTGGTAAAAAAAATCGCGGATAGAGTATTGCAATCTAATGAATGCCTACTACAAACTATAACATTTTGAGTTCGTTAATCAAATGTTAACCAAATCGAATCAAATCAACAAATACTGCGAACATTTATTTTCTTTGAAATAATTTCCCCCAACAACAACAAACATAAAGCATAAACAGCAGCAGCAGCGCCCCACCACACTGCCATCATCTGCGCCACCAATCCACCAGCACTACCGACAACAACAACTGGGGCGACGACAGCGACGTGTCTATTGATTTTGGTATTGTTGATTTGAGGGAAACAACTCAAATCGCGACAACAACCATCGATTAGGAAAATCTGAACAACTGAACCACCGAAAGGCACGAACGCACTGGAACAACAAACAAATGCTGAAATGAAAATAAAATCCATAAACACAGAATATGTACAAGTCCAACAAAGATCTGTTCAATGAATGAACAGTTCAAAATGTGCTGCGAGATGCTGTTCTATGATAGGGGCACCGCGGAACGGACAGACGGACGAAGAACAGCCCACAATTTTCGATGGGGACAATTAAATTTCGCTGAAATGCAGACAAAATCATGGCGAAGATGATCGATCATTACCCGGCGTCCACGGGTGCTGTTTGGGTTAACGATCTCCTTGCATATAAAAAAAGTAACAAAAGCAGTTCGAATAGTCTGAAATTGTGCGATTTTAATGATTATTCCGAGGAATCTTAAAATTTAATAATTGACAATTTGTAAATTTTATGTTTGATTTATTGAATGCATATTGGATAAGAAACGTATTAAAGTCAACATTTTACGATAAGAGCTATGATAAGTTGGACGTTATGTTTGTTAAGTCGTAAAGACTATATAGGCCAATATCGATAATCTTTTATTTTATTTGCATTCAATAATGACCTTAAAAGCCTAAACGAAATCATACAAAGGTCGTTTTCTTTTTTGATTTTCCGCTCCTTAGGCACAATTTTAAAAATCAGTGCAGTATCGCTTTTCTTGGCGAATACTTTTATTTCTATATATAATTTAATTCCGAAAATTATGTTTCGAAAATTAGCTAAATCATAAAAGGGACTATTTGAGTTGCTGCAGAAATTTTTGTCATTTCAATTAAACACAAATTCCGTCAGTTGAATCGAATTTCTGTTGCAATCACCGAATGTAACTACATTGATGGATATTTGGTTTCACATATTATAAGATAATAACTATTGCAATATTTTGGTACATACGAGGGCGGCTCGGAAAGTTCTTAGCCTATCAATGAAAGAGAATAGTTAGTTTTTCAAAAATATTTTTATTTTTCAATATAATCTCCTGAAACTTCAATACACTTAGTTCAACGCTTATCTAGCAATTCTATCCCTTGATTAAAATAGTTTTGCTCAAGGTCTTCAAAATAGTGGTTTACAACTGTAATTGCATCTTCATTTGAGGTAAAACGCTTGCCAGCAAGGAATTTTTTTAGATTTGGGAACAGGTAAAAGTCACTGGGAGCTAAATCAGGAGAATAAGGTGGGTGGTCAAGCAACCCGTACTTTAATTCGTTGATTTTAGCCATTGTTAAAACACTCTTGTGCGCTGTCTTGATGAAAAATTATTTTTTTGTGTTGTAAGCCAGGACGTTTTTCTCGAATTTGTAAATTTATTTGTTCTTAAAGGTTGCAATAGTACTCTGAATTTATTGTTTTACCCTTTTGCAGATAGTCAATCAATAAATTGAATTGTTTTTGCCTTCGATTGAGTTGTTTTTGCCTTCTTTGGGGCACTTCCTTCAGCTTCAGTCCATTGTTTGGATTGTTCTTTTGTCTCTGGAGTATAGTGGAGGATCCATGTCTCATCAACAGTTATGAAACGACGCTTAAAAACCATTTTATTTCGCAGAAAACGATCCAAACAAGCTTGAGAAATGTTCATTCTTATGCGTTTTTGGTCGACTGTTAACAAGTCCGGCACCCATCTTGCAGAAAGCTTTTTCATCTGTAGTTCTTCATGCAAAATTAAATGGACTCGATCATTTGAGATGCCCATGATATTAGCTATTTCATGAACTTTTATTCGTCGATCATTTAATACCATATCATGCACTTTGGCTACAATTTCTGTTGTTGTTGCTCTTTTTGGACGTCCACTACGTGGTTCATCTTCAATGCTAGTACGACCACGTTTAAATTCAGCAACCCAATTTTTTACTGTTGCATATGAAGGATCACTTTCATCTAACACATTCACCATATCATTATGAATTTCTTGTCCCGATAAACCTTTTTTATGTAAATATTTAATAACACCACGCATTTCTAATTTTCATTGTAAAAAAATAGCGGATGCGTCTTTTGTGAACACCTGTTTCTATATGAAGGAGTTGCCAGATCGAAACAAAATTTAACATGTGTTCATAGCAGAGATGGAAGTTTCCAAAACACTTAACTTTTTTCTGTTTATACTGCGCTTTTTGTGCTAGGCTAAGAAGTTTCCGAACCGCCCTCGTACTTGTAAAACTAACTACTCGCATAAATTATATTAGAGTATCTATAAGTATATATAAGAGTTTCTATTGCGACTACTAAAAGTTTTACAAACAAGTTTTGTATAAATTTGGCCCTTACAAAAATAAATTTCGCTTATGAGAAGACTACTGTTTCCTGAAATTGGACAATTTTGTTTAAGTTTTGACTTCGCTTAATTGAAACAAATATTCGGTTGTACGGATGGAATACGTGGAGTACTCTGTATGTTAACGTTTAAAAGGGGACGAATATTACTTGTTCCCTGAAAACCGCAGCCTAGGAGCTGGTTTTTGACTACAAGAGTCGAAAGGTTCAACAACTATGCCCCGTTTTAAGGTGTTCAGGGCGCCTATAAATTGGGACCATTTACGCCATGATTCGGCAACAAATTTTTGAGAAATGTTAAACAAATACAAAGAAGTGTATATTTTTCCTAAGGTCTTCAAGAAACCGAAATCGCGATAAAAGGAGTGGACAACCCCGATTAACATGTCATTTGCCATTTCTTAAAAAAAATGTCTTCTACGAGGGCTGCTACATATATTTCTGGCCTAATAATTAAAATGCAAATTTTTATCATCAAAAATGTTTTTTTTTTGGTTTTTAAGGTATTCTCCAGCATGATTTATACCCTTTTGCATGCGCTCAAACCTATTTTCAAAGCCCTTTTTCCACTCCCATTGAGACACGTTCAAAACATGGTTTTTGAACGCTTCAACAGCATCTTCTGGCGACTAAAATCGTTGACCACGCATTTTTTTCTTGATGTGTGGGAATAAAAATAAGTCATTGGGTGCCAAGTCAGGGCTGTACGGCGGATGACCCATCAATTCGGCGTTTTGGACGGTCAAAAGGCGCTGGTTTAGGCCGATGTGTGAGAGCTCACATTGTCATGGTGCACAATGATTCGTCTTCTCTTGTTCGTTTTTCGAATTTCTCCGAAGACTTCAGGCAAAAAAATTGTGGTGTACCACTCAAAATTGACCGTCCTACATTGCTCAAGCGGAACATTCGCCACATTACAAGTTTTGCCGAAGAAACAGGCGACCATTTGCTTCGAACAGCTTCTTCCACGAACAACTTCGTTGGATTTGGCTTGTCTTCGAAGACTCTCATGGTCGATTGCTGTTTTGTTTCGTGCTCATACGCATAGATCCAAGATTCGTCACCTGTAACGATCTTTTAAACGTCTTTTGAAGCACCGCGATTTGTCCTAAATTTCTTTGCACCAGTCGCCACGAGCCCTTTTTGAGCGATTGTCAAATTGTGCGGGCACCAACGAGAACAAACTTTTTTTACAACTAGGTGTTCATGCAATATTGAATGTATGCTGGTAGAAGAAGTGCCCAAGGATGCCTCTATCTCACGGTATGTCACACGACGATCTTGCATTATTAGTTCACGCACGGCATCAATGTTCTCTGGCACAACGGCCGTTTTTGGACGTCCATTCAAAATACATAAAACCCCGAGTAAAAATAATAATGTACCAAATCCTGATTCGTCCTATATTAACATATAGTTGCCCAATTTGGTTTAATATATCACCTTCTTACATGGAAAAAATACGGGTATTTAAAAGAAAATGTTTAAGATCGTGCACTTCTCTGTAAAGATCCCCACAAACCGACTTTAAAAAATATATATCAAATAAGCGATGACCAATCAGATATTATTGGAATTGTTAATTTTATAATTAACCTAATAAGAAACCACATTTTACATCGTACATCGAGCATAGATAATGACATAATTATGGCTTTATATTATATAAGTACAAGTTCTGAATACTTAGAGACTACGTTACGAAGCGGATTTGTGCCCCCGAGACATCTATATTTCTTGATAGTAAAAAGTATATTCAGAACCAAAATGGGATCCCAGTGTTATACCATATTACCAGTCGGGCAAATATTAAAGCTATTCAAGACTTAACTTACACTAGTAATGATATAAGATTTAGTACAAGCATCTCCGATAAGGATAAAAAACTGAGGGCAAAATCCACAAGATTTTGGTGGCTTTCCTAAAACAAAAAACACACATGTTGTTGTACTTTTCCTTTTACAATAAGACATAGCTTACAAAATTAATATGTTTTACAAAATTAATATATTTAAATTTAAATTTCCCTTTACAATATTTTTTTTCTAAATACAAATGCACCACTTTTGGTTACTAATTATAATTTAAAAAATGTACAAAGCTCAAATATTTTTGTGAGTTATAAACATTTGCTGGAACTTAGGAACTATGAAAATAAATTGATCAGCAACTGACCAAGGCAAAAACTTCTGTGGAAAGACCAAAGAAAGAAGAAATTCACATTGCTGTCAAATAGATGTGCTTGGAAAACATCACAGCCCTAGGACTTCATTAGGTTGTTAATGCGAGTAAGTTTACAAAATTCTGTAAAAATTCGTCTGTTTTTCATGGTCATTGATTTTGCCTCGAGTTTTGAGCAAATACTAGTTAAAATTCACATTGTAATTGGTGTCAGAAGTAATAGGTTTAACAGTCATCCCATTGATACATAGAGTATCAAGTAATTGGTCTTTACTGTAAGTTTCAGCTAAAGTCAACAATTCAGTCTGTTATTTCGCTGGGAAAATGTTTATGTCTGTTAAGACAACTCGCTATAATTGATAGGGGGCATAAGATTCGTGCGGAGCGGTCATAAAAATTTAAACAAATACATCATCATCATCGTACCCACTACGAATCTTAAGTTTACAAAAGAAATTCTTGCAAAATTCTTTTTCAGAAAATGATTATGAAAATCACAGATGAAAACAACAGTGTTCATTCGAAATTACTCAAGTCCACTTAGAAAAAGAAATCGTTTCCATATATTTTTTTTTGCAATACCACTTTAAAGTGAAATTCTAAGTGTCCATACTTAAGTATAATTAAAGTGGTTTTCCATTCTGGCCCCAGCAGCTGAATTGTTTTGCTGCTGGTTGAGCCAGCGCTGCCGAAACAGCCTTGACCCATCACCCATCCATTGGATTGGGATCCACTTAAGGAGAGGAGAACCAAAATGATACTTAAAATGCATTTAAGTTTCGTCTTTGGGAGTAATGCCAGTAATTAGCCATTATTAGATTCAGGACTTTAGTAATCATCATTTTTAAGACATCTGCATTTTGCAGTGGACTGCATTTCAAAACGATTCAGTACAAGTAGTGAACATTGCCGTACTCCATAAATCGTTTTTAAGTTCTCATTGGATTTATTTGGTTTGCACTTCGGCATGGAATAGCAATTGCTGCTGGCTTCTGTTGGTTGGTTGGTTGTTGTGAAAAGCTTTGTAATTTTGCACATTGTTCAGTTGTTTAAGTTCCATAGATTGGCTATTGTTTGAAGTGTTTTGATCTAATTTAATTCATCGTAAATGTTTGATGCCGGTCGTCAGGAGCGGGGCTGTTGAGAATTCAGAAGGTGATAGAGGGGTGTTAGAGGTAGTCACAGAGGACACGATTGAAAGAATTTTTTTTTATAATATAAAACTTTCTAATTGACTTTTTCAAAGAGTTGAATAAAGAACTAGACCAGTACTCTGAGCTCTGAGCAAATCGGCGGCTTACGTCTGCCATTAAAAAGTCACGCCAATGCATACAATGTCATTGCCGTAATAATATTATTCTAAACATAAAACTCAGAACAATACTATTGTCGCATCAACTATATTTATATTGTTGCTACAACCATATATTCATTTTTAAATTTGGCAATAATGATCCTACTATTTTTACATTTTAACAATATTAATATTACCGCAATCACACTACGGTCAAATAAAATTCAAAGAACAAACTTCGGTTGCGACAAACATATTTTTGTTGCAGAGCACATATTTTTGTTGCCGTTTCTGCGTGTTAATTGAAAACCAAATTTTTCTTTTTTCTTTTATATAATGTATATATTTTGTAGATCGCCGCTAAATTCTAAAACATACTAGCCATTTCCGTCCGTCCGTGCGTCTGTAAAATGTACGATAGCTGTCACATGAATCAAACCACATAACCTAGGATCAAGGTTATGGCTGACATTTCAATTGGGCGAAATCAAGGGGAAAATGGTACCTTTAATTCACTAAAAGAAACAAAAACGGGAACAAAAAGAAGTCCTTGGTTGCCAAGTCAGGGCTGTACCACCAATCCGACGTTTTGGCCGGTCAAAAAGCTCGCATTGTCATGGTGCATAATGATTTGTCTTCTCTTGTTCGTTTTTCGAATTTCTCCGAAGACTCCAGGCATACACATAGATCCAAGATTCGTCACCTGTGACGATCTTATAAACGTCTTTTGAAGCACCGCGATCGTATTTTTTCAAACTTTGTTTGCACCAATCGACACGAGCCTTTTTTTGAGCGATTGTCAAATTGTGCGGGATCTAACGATGTCCGGGAACAAAAAGAAGTTCTTGGTTGCCAAGTCAGGGCTGTACCACCAATCCGACCGGTCAAAAAGGAGCTGGTTTGAGCCGATGTGTTAGAGCTCGCATTGTCATGGTGCACAATGATTCGTCTTCTCTTGTTCGTTTTTCGAATTTCTCCGGAGACTCCAGGTAAACAAATTGTGGTGTACCACTCAGAATTGACAGTCCTACTTTGCCTAAGCGGAACAGTCGCCACATGACCAGCCGAAGAAACAGGCGACCATTTGCTTCGAAGTGCTTCTTCCACGAACAATTTTCGTCTTCGAAGACCCACACGTTCGATTGCTGTTTCGTTTCGGGCTCATACGCATAGATCCAAGATTCGTCACCTGTGACGATCTTATAAAAGTCTTTTGAAGCACCGCGCACGTATTTTTTCAAACTTTGTTTGCACCAATCGACACGAGCATTTTTTTAAGCGATTGTCAAATGGTGCGGTATCCAACGAGAACAAACCAGGTGTTCATGCAATTTCGAATGTATGCTGGTGGAAGAAATGCCCAAGGATGCCTCTATCTCACGGTATGTCACATGACGATCTGTGCAACGGCACAACGGCCGTTTTTGGACGACCTTCACGACGTTCGTCTTTGAGCGAGCGTCGGCCACGATTGAATTCATTAAACCAGTTTTTCACAGTGCTATAGGATGGTGCTTCATCGCCATACAAAGATTTAAAAAAATTATAGCACTAAAATGTTCAATTCTTTTGCCAAATTGATTTTTTCAAGGTTCAAAGAACACAAATGATGGTCGTACTCGTGTTGCCTTGACCGGAAATGTATATAGCAACCCTCGTATTCGAATCTACAGAAAAACAATAACAGCTACAACCATTAAGAATTTGTTTTTGCATTAGTGTTTAATTTATTTTGTGATTTTTATGCTGATATACTCGTAGTGCATAGAATTTAATAAAAATATAATTCTGCAAATCTATGAGCCTGTGTTATAATATTTTTCATAAACTTAGTCGATTCGTCACTAAAAGTGTGTCACAAAACACTCCTAAGCCGTTTCAATATAATGATTTTACAACAAATCCAAATATGGATTTATTTTTACGAATTTACCAAGACATCAGTCTCATAGACCCTAGGGGCTCTACAAAAATTGGATGTTGTACGAGTATATGGACCATAAATATAATAATTGTATTTTTTCCATGTCAATAGAATGGGGGGTTTTCTCAAACACTTACTTCTTCCACCAGGTGTTTAAGAGTCAAGCGGGGACTTTTCTCAAAGCAGCGAGCTGTGCGTGATGATTATTATGCAAGGTTCAAATCGGGATAAAAGCATTATTAGATGCGGGTTCCTCTTACTATCGACACCACGAGTAAGAGATTACTGGTAGTGCCATTCGGAGCTGGCATTATTCATTAACTTCCGATAGGGTGACATAGGGCGAACCTTATAGAAAAATGGAAGCCAACCGTAAGAATAAGAATAGACAGAAATTAAAAACATCAACACCTTTGCAAATTCTCACATGTACCCGCCCATGGATAATTGATACTGACGTTATGTTCTGGTGTGAGTGTGCCGGACATAAGGTCTGTTCTCGATTAGTAGTAGTCGGTAAAAGTATTTTATTTTATATTTTCGATTGCTCCATAATACTTGGCTAATATTCTCAATGTACGAAAGCAAAAGTACAAAGCCCAAAAAAATCATCTGCCCGCTCTACAAGTGTATGAACGAAAAATTGTGTTTTTAGTACTTGTACTCGCAATTAATTGTAAATTAAAAGCAACGGCGGCAACAACAACAACCACCTACGACCACGGAGATGCCAATAAGAGCAGGGTGGAATTATTTATTGAAATTTTCAAATAATTGCAAATCCTATAATCGTTGAGCAGCGAATGTCTAGAGTAAAACAACCAATTACAATTTCAAACAGACAACTAAAATTCAATTAAAACTACGAAAGAAAGGCAAACAAACAATCGAGGAAAAATGATAATTCACTCGCACAAGTGGTAATGGAAATAGAAGGCGAAAAAAATAATTTTTACAAAAAAAACATAGTCAGAGTAGAGTCCATCTTTCCCGCGTCTGGCCAAGACCACCCTGTATTAATTTGTTTGTTTGGTTCTCCAAAGTTACACAAGATTCGTACTGGGTTCTGGAGTGTTGTCCACATATCCTGCACCGCTTAATGTCTGCAAAATTACACTTCAATATGTCAAATTAGTCTGTGAACCGTTGTCCTTCCACTGGGCCTAGTCCATCATATCGGGGTAAAGAAAATCCACATGATTTTTTGTAAATTTCCCACACACACTGATCTAAATGCGCGCCGGCAAGTGATTTTTGTTGGAATCAAAAAAACGCCTTAGTCCTTTAAGTCACAGCATGTGGCTGGTGACATGACTTGGACACTTTAAATGCGGCGTGTCAAGTGGCTTGTGGCCTTTAGAGAAAACAAACACTCATTTTTAACAGATCGTATAATTGGGAATGTGTTTCAAAACATAATAATTATTTGTAAATCTGTTTTCAAACAAAAGCGGACCTAAATGGAAGTTAAAGAAGGACACTAGGGAAAGACGAAGCGGAAATAAAATCAATTTTATTTGCGTGTTAGTTTATTCGACCTGTTCGAATATCGAAACAAATAAATAAAACGCAAAAACTGACCTTAAGCTTGAATAAAAATAAAAAAATAAAGGGATCAATTTTATATGCTTTTCAGCAATGCTATAAAATAAATGAATCAAATAAAAATAATTTAATTAGTTGAGGTGTAAGGTTTGTTACGCTTGGATTGCTAAGAATGTGGAGTCATTCGTTAATAGAAAGAAAAAACGTGCTTTATTAGATTATTAAAAAAAACAGAACTTAATTGCGAGTATATTTTTAACTTATTTTCTTTACAAACCACTCATAACTAGTGACAAGCCGCCATCTTCATCGTATTCTCTGGAAGCCGGTTTAGAACGTCTAGGGTGAATGCAGCTTGGGGAGCTTTCTTTTCTTGTTGTTGTTTTTAAGCGCTTTACTGATATTAAATCAAAAGTCAATACATGTATAAAATTAGAAAATGAACACCAGCCGAGACTTGGGTGGCCGTCGAATACACCCAAAATAACAAAAATAGTCCTTAAAGACCACCCAAATAAAATCCGTAAAAAATTCTCAAAATTCAAATGATTATTGTTTTGCACTCGAGTAGTGACCAGTTATGCCGCTCCACTTAATGTCTGCCAAATAATACTTGAATGTGTCAAATGAGTCTGTAACTGTCTCCATAATGGAAGCCGTCAGCATAATATCCTTCAGGACACAGCGGGTGTTTGGAGACACTTTCTGTCCGATTGAGTGGTTATCAAGTGGTTTATTCGTTCTGTGTTCAATATACATTGAATATTGTTCTTACTGTGGTGTTGGAAAAGTGTTTAGACATGTTTTGAAACTAATTTTCAGCCTTCTTTTGTACTCTCCACCATGCAAAAGTTTGTCATTTCGTTTGTAACATCTTGAAATACGTATTGCGAATATTGATCGTTGAAAAATTCTGTGACAGTCTAGCCAGTCTAACTGTTGAAAGTGCGATAGCACAGAGAATAAATTCGTTGCCACAATCAATTGCCAAGCGAATGATTGAGGTTGCATCAACAATAAAGTTTCCATCAGTACAATCGAATGTTGGTTGGTGCAATGCAATTGTATGGGTAAAATTGGCAAAGTATCAGAAACCACACAATGCTTTTTTCTGGAGCGTAATGTCTTATAAAGGGTGATCCATATAGAGGTATTTTTTCGGAACCAAAAAAAATATAAAAATTCAAATTAAGTGTGAAATCTTTATTGGTAATTTGAAAGTACATTTTATGGCATTTATTTTTTGAAAATAATTACCCTCAAATGTTGGCAACTGTATTATGGAAATGAGCGTTCGGTGAGAAACGAGAAGATCCGCTGTTTTCGACCAAAATTTTGTTCAGTGATGAGGCTCATTTCTGGCCTAACGGCAAAGTCAGTAAACAAAATTGCCGCATTTAGGCTGAAGAGCAACAGGAAGAAGTTGAAGAGGTGCCACTATACCCAGAGAAAACCACGGTTTGGTGCGGTTTATAAGCTGGTGGAATCATCGGTGCATATTTTTTCAAAAATGATGATGGCCGGAACGTAACCGTGAATGGTGCTCGCTATCGCGCCATGATATCGATCATCATGCTACCTAAAATTGAATCCCGTAGTCTTGACGACACTTGGTTTCAACAGGACGGTGCCCTCTGCCATACAGCTGCTTAAACAATGGATATATCGAGAGGTCATTTCGAAAAGCAGCTAATTTCACGCTTTGGACAGATGAGTTGGCCGCCTAGATCGAGTGATATCACACTTTTAGACATTTTTCTTTGGGGTTACGTAAAGTCCAAAACTGACAAACCAGCTACGATTCAGGTTTTGGAAGCCAACATTACGCGTGTCATTAAAGCCATACCGGTCGAAATGCTCAAACGAGTCATCCAAAATTGGACCCTCAGAATGGAAACGCTGAGGCGTAGTTGCGGCCAACATTTGAAGGAAATTATACTCAAAAAAATAAATGCCATAAAATGTCCTTTCAAATAAATAACCAATAAAGAAAGATTCCACACTTGATTTGAATTTTATTTTTTTTGTTCTGAAAAAATACCTCTAGATGGATCACCCTAATTTATAATCTATAGTGTGGGGTGATTTGAGACAAAAATTTGCCGATATTGTGCCATCGATCGATACTCATCGATTCTCTCAGTCGTATTTCTATTCTCACGCACTCATATGTTATATTGTATTGTATGTGGCAATGTAAATTTGTATGTCATCTTGAAAAGGTAATATTAAAAAAAAATATTTTTTTATTACCGCTATTCGTAAAAAAACATTAAAAATAAAACTTGAGAAAATGCCAAAAAAAATTTATTTGGGCGCCTCAGAAAAAAAATATTTTTTTATTACCGCTACTCGTTAGTGCACAGCTAACTGGTTTGAGAAAAGTTTAGTCTTGTATCTTAATGAGATCTCGAGGGAATAAATAACACCATAGCCTCCGCAAAAAAGGTGTAAAGTATAGAGGCTTCGGCCCCGCCAAATTTACGAATTGTCGACATGCCATAATCACATCCATAATGTTTTTAAGGGTTATTATGAGTTTGAACTGATTTGAACAAAAAAACAAAATGCAGCCCCCATTAAAATAATTACCGAACAAACCGAATATAAACCTTAGAAAAATTTATCTTATATTTTGATTATATTGAACAGTAAGTGAATTTTTAAAATTCATGGTTTTAAATAGAATTTCTGGCAAATGTCGACCTTCGCTATCCATACACTGCTGCATATGTTTTCTGAAGGTTCCATGAACTCTAAAAAGCATGTCGACTGGTATTCTGCCAATTTCAGACTCAATATTGGTAATTAGGTCTTCCGAGTTGATATACACCTCGACTGCAGGTAACCCCAAAGGAAAAAATAGCATGGGGCTAAGTCTGGTGAGCGTGTCGGCCATCTCACATCACCCCTCAAAGAGGTAAGACGTCCAGAAAACATTTGCCTCAAACAATTCATGGTAACCCTCGCTGTGTGTTTAGTGGCACCATCCTGTTGGAACCATGTATCCTCTAATCAAAGTCAAGTACCGTTCGGAGTTCACAGTTACGGCAAGACGGTTGTACTGAAAAAAAACGGGCCAATTATGCCTACTCGTGATATGGCGCACCACACAGTGGTGCGGGTCTATCCGGTGAGATCGAACTTAATGCAAATGCAAGCTGTACAATCTTTATATCGCAATATCATTGATTTTCGCACAGTTCGAAGACTATACGCAAAGGGTAATTCTAATTAATCATAATTGGACTCCCGTATAAGTCATTTGATTTGTAGCCGAAGTAATCGTTACCAAAGACTGCTGAAGAAAAACCTTGGCGGGTTAAGAAACAGCTGTACAGTCTGCCTGGCAACCGTAGCCAATACATTTCACCAATTTTTTCTTCAGCAGTCTTTTGATTCTGAAGAAGCAACAAAAAGGTCTCGAAACAGAATAAAAACTGTTCAAGTAATAATAATGAAAAAGGAAGGAATAAATGTAAACAAAACAAAAATAGAATTAGCAGGTTAATTTAATATTAATTATATCTTATATTTCTGGTAAAAAGAGGTAACCAATTTTTAGTTAACTTAACAATAAAAATGATTTCTATAATGATCTTCATAGTTAATACTATTAACAATTTCATTGTTAAATTGAACATGTATTGTTTCAATAAATTAACCAAGAAATTTTAATAATAATAATTTGCATGGTTAAAAGCAAAGCGCTGTTGAAACCACAATAAGTGTTTTAATAATAACAATTTTAGTGGTTAAAAAACTCAACAACGCATTATTAAAACAGCTATAATTATTTGAAAATTGGCAATTTTCATGGTTAAAAAATTCAACCATAAAATAGTTAGATTAACTATTATTATTGTTAAATACCAGTCAACAACAAAATGTTGAAATTAGCCTTATATAACGTAGACTCCGAATCATGTTTATTTATGGTTAAGTTAACCATATATAAAGTTATTTTTCTTCTCAGTGTACGTACATTCCCATATGACATACTTTTGACTTTTAATACTAACCTTTGTTTTAGTAAAATAGCTTCGCATAACTTCTCAATCTTTTAATTCATTAAGGCCATATTATTTAAAAGCCAATTACCAAATTATTGTGGTGTGGGTGGCATAGGAAACATGGGCAATGCGGAGGGTGGTGGCAAGAAACGACATCCACACCCTGATGGACGGATGGGTGGTGGACGATGCAGATTGCACATGCGTAATAATTCTGTGTGAATCCCGAAATTTCCGTTCACATGAAATAAGTTTAATAACATCTTCTACAAATGTTTTTCTAGACTAATTTTCTCTTCGTTTATACTTTTTTCTTTTCGTTCAAATTGCTGTAATTCTCAGCAATTTCATGGCAATTCACGTTGACATTTTTTTCTTACTTTTGCCTTCTGCCACCTGATAAAAATTCCTCCCACTTTTCTTTTCGGCATCATCTTCTGAGAAAAGACATCATCATTTCTGTTCTCTAATAACTTGAAAAGTGTAATCATTTCTCCACCTTTCGTCCTTTATTTATGTCTTCATCTGAGGGGGATTTTTTCTTTTTTTTGGTGTGGATACGTTTAGCAGCAATTTCCAATTTCCTTTCTGATGAAGCACATTGCAAGAGCAAATTACATGTTTTTCAGTAAAGCAAAAGAAAGAGAAAAAAGAAAGGGAGGAAGAAAAAGTAACAGAAAAATTGTGTTGATTGGCCTTCTTTTCATGTGATTACGCTGAAGAAGTTTCGTCGTTATTCTTCTTTCTTTTGTATGAGCAAAAAAAAAACACGAAGCAGAAACGTTTTTCTTTTCAAAAGGACATACAAGGACACAATTTAGAGATTATTATATACCGCTTACTAGGTAATTTAGTAGAAGAGAGAGATAGCGGCAAAGCAAAAGTCGACGGAAATGGACTTTTACGAGCCTTACGACATCTTGGAGTAAAGTTATTGTAGTTCAATGTGTTTGTAGAGGAATACAGCTTTATTTAACTTATTCGGGTCTTTTGCTATATGAATTTGTAGACATAAAACTATATTTTTATTTAATATAATTGAAAAATATATATAAATAAACGCGTAGCTTATCGATGGTAGAATCGAAACATATATTATAAACAGTCCCTATTAGATTTATTTTCTTTGTATGAATGTTTACAAACATTCCATACAAAGGATAATACCACCTCTCCGATGTAGGAGATGTCTATAGAACACTACAAGGAAAAGGAGACATTTTTCTTCTTATTTAATGGCTTTTGTCAGAAGTGAATTCTTTCTTTGGCAAATGTTTAGAATTTCTAATGAGCATTACTTCACTGTACCCCAAATACCCGTCTTTTAAACACAAATCGTAGCAGCATTTTTTTACACTAGAAGTTTTTATTTAAATTTACATGAAACATTCTCTGTTTCCAATAAAGTGTTAACGAAATGCACTTCCTGCTCACTTCAATTCAAGAATGAAGAAACTCAACACTTTAATCGCACAGAGAAAAAATAAACGAAATGATTTCAATTACTTGAGATCGCTTTAATGAGATCCCCTAAAGTTTTATTGAAAATGCTTTGAGGAAAAATCGCAGTTGGATATGAAGTCAATTTGTTTATATTTCTTAAAGTTTGTGGAAGATTTTATTTGAGTATATCGTAGACAGATATGTAGACATGACATCTTTGGGCGGTGAATGAAAATAATGTTATACTTGTATACCAACAATAAAGAAGCATACAATGATGGGCAAAAGTGAACATCAATTGAATTAAAGTAGAAATATATACACAGAAAACAATTCGGTTCAATTAAAAAAAATCAAATATTCAAACAAAAAATTAATAAGGAATGCTGTGGTTAAAATTTCACATTTTAACTAAAATATTCGTTCGTTGTTTATCGAAAATTTAAGCTGAGATTAGGCTCGGTCACATGGACAGAATATGCCCAAAAAACGGCTCACTTTTCTGTGCAATATTAGTGCTGTGACGGCGCAGGGTATATATTTGTATTTCGTCCTGGCCGAATATTTGGCAACACACCTTTTTTATTTGAATGGCTTTGCTTTATTGCTCCTTAAATGTTAAATAGAATTATTTTTTTATCTGGGGTTTTATCTGCTGAAAACTTCAGTGCACGAACCACAATTATTCGTATGACAAAAAAAATCGGTTGTGTCAACGAATCTGTGCTCTGTGCGTTTGAACGTTTAGCCAGCCATAAAATAAAATTTGTTCTAGGGAATTTTGTTGCTAAAGTAGGCCGGGAAGAATCTTTAAACCCGCATGGCAGTGGGGAAATTCTCTAAACTTACTTGCTTACTTAATTCCCACTACATTCCTACCTAATGGGTATTTAAATACCCAAGAAGATGTTGATACATAAATAATTTTAGCGTGGGCCAGAGAGTGATATCGCGGTAATTTTTTTAATAGAAAAGAGGAAAGATTGGGCTAAATTGATTTTTTTCTTTCAACTTCTATGGTCTTTTGGACATAAATTTCCAAATTTCATAAAAATCGTACGAGCCGATCTATGGACAGGCAGTAACGGGTTAAAAACAATGGGAAACATCATAAATCAGTGTTTTACTCAATAACCGGCATCTACTCTTTAACGCAGGATCATTTTTAGATACGATTTTACATGGTTTAGAGGTGGTCTGTTACTCGTAAAGTCACTGGTGGAAACTCGACGTTAAAAATGTTAAATGTTCTTACCCGGGGTTGAACGTGGGCTTTCTGGCATGATATTCGTATACACTGCTATCACAAAACAATGGCCTCCACAAAAACACCTCCGAAAACGGAGTGAGATTGATAGATTTCGCATCAGCGTGTAATATGCACACAGAGAAAATATCAGTTGGAAATCAGTCCGAACAACAAAAAATTTGGTTGAATACATTCACTTTCGGTTGCAATTACCAGAATTCCATGTAATTGATGATAACATGGTTCCAAATAAAATAAGATGGCAGCTTCCTAAACATTACGGTACTCACAGCCAACAGATAGGTTATAGCTTCCGCAACCAATAAGGTTGCCACAACTGGTGGTTATGCCAATCAACTTGTTATCAAGTTCATGTTTGTTTGGTTTCAATAATAGGTGAGGACAACAGATAAGTTCCATGTAGTAACCAAATCTCCGTTTAGTTCAGTGTTGAAACATATAATTGATACCATCATCAGAATAGAATCCCTGTTAACATATATTGGTTCTAGTCACCACACTCTATTAGTTTTATTTTTTTCTATTGGATGAGACGGTTTCTAACGATAGAGAAATATAAATAAATAAATATTTTCCATTAATTAAGAAAAGCTGGTACTACATTTTAGTGACATTACTCAGCCTTAATCAAAATTTTAATCTCGTTTTAATAAAAAACAACAACGATTTTTTTTGACGGCAATATGGCATTGTTGCCAATAACCCTTTACCCATTGCAAGGCTATTAAAATATTATTTTTTTTCACTTATATTTTTAAAATATATATTTCTCATCACAAGACTTCGAGCATTCACAAAGGCCCTTTGTGTCACATTAACCCTTAAGTAACCGGAAATATAAAATTAAAATTTTTAACTTGGGTACGAGATTAAAAAACATATCATTATCTAAATTAGCTTTAAATTATTTATGACGGCTTAAAACTAATATTACATTTTATGATACACTTGATACAAAAAATCTTTCCTCTAGTGAATATTCAACATCGCTTAATATAAAAATTAAAAAAGACCTTTATTATTTCGGTCATATTACCGAATACACAAAATTTAACCACCATTTGGTCCAGTTAACAACTGTTCGGGGTAATGACAAACGAATTCAAAGAGTACTTATAACCACCAATCTATTACATGTTAAAAGTCACGTTTAATAATCAACTTAAAAAGTAAGAATTCCGGATAATTAGTCTCTTCAACCGATAGGCTCTTCAGTTCGTACTACTGAAAATTGGCGTATTCCCAATCAGCATTCGGTTGAAGGGATGGAATGCATGCATAGCACGTGCATCCACTAACATTTGGTTAGCAAAAAAATCGGATGTGGCAACAAATCTGTTCTGTTCTGACTGAGCGGCTACTTGATTGCCTCCTGATATTAAAACGATAATCTGAGCACAGCACCTTAAGGCTGGAGAAGATGATTTGGTTATGATCATGCACCAACTTTTCTTTACAATTTGCTTACTGTGTAGGGCGCATCCTACATCCCATCGAACTTACGTGATAAATTTTTATTAAAAATTGCTTACTGTCCTGCACACTATCCACAACACGTTGGACCGTACGTGGTCTTCCGGTACAAACAACGTACCACCTTGTCAACCAAGCGGTTTATTGTTGGTTCTGAAGGTCCAGTACGCACAATTAAAAAGCGACGATAAGCACGCTGCGTCAAAATTGACAAATTGATTTTAAAAATAAAATTCAACAATTTCTGATCGCCGTTCTTGTTTTGTAGTGTTCCATTTTAAATTCCCCGTGTTTGCTTCACAAAATTCTAAAATAAAAAAATATAAATAAATTTAGGTTTAAACAGTCAAACCACAACGGTAGTTTTGCCCCAACCAGTACTTTGAGAAAAAAATATTTCCTGAAAATCTAGACCAAAATAAAAAAATATTAAATTTACGAAAAAATAATCTAAATGTTAATGAAATCTAAATAAAGTTAATGTACTCATAGAATTCGCCGCCAATTAGCTGGGGTTTCAAGGACTTGCAGAAACTCAAAGGCCCTTAACCCAGTTTTTAAGAGTTTTTCCCTTGGACACGTATAAAATCTTTTTAAAAGACAAATAAATATATTCTTTACTGCTGTTTTGTGAAATTTTTATTTGTACGACTTGACCTAGAATGTTTTTTGGGTCGCTACTGAATTTTGAAATTAACGGCCTGTTGTCTGAGCCTCAAAAGTCGAAACCTCATGCAACCATTTCCCTTTTTGGGTATTAAATGCCTCAACATAGCTTTTGTTAGCTAATATCCTCCGGGAGGAATAGGCCTCAAAATAACTGCTGCTTTGGTTTGGTCTTGTTCAATGCTAATCTTAGTTTGCCGATTCCTTCCCTATACTAGGAAGGAAATCTGTCGCAGATCGTACAGTTCTCCCCATGATTTCCACGCATCTACGTGTGCGAAAAGTATGCTCTAAAAAAGTATTATTGTGCACCCTAATTTGAAGTATTGAACGAATTGGACGACTTATTTAATACACTTGTATACACTTCGCTAAGGGACTTTTTTCGTATTGTTTGTAGAGGTCCTTCTTCATTTTATGTGCGGATTTTGTGTACTCGTATGTTAACAGCGTTCTGTAAAGACTTACTTGTATTGCCGGTATACAAAAGGTCAGACATAAGTAGTATCAAGTAGGGCTGTCGAAGTCGTCATTTTAATCTATAAAAATATTATATATGTCAATGTCCAGAAACATAGACAATAAGACGTTCGGCACAACTGGGGCTATAGCGGAAAGAGCACGAATTTGCGCAGCCGAAAATGGCCACCACTTGCGGGATATAATTTTTCATACCTAAGACAAAAATATTCCCCATTAATGTACTATATAACAAAAATAATAGATATACTATATAACAAAAATAATAATTAAACAATAAATAAAAAAGCTATTAAATATTCAAACCACAACGGTAGTTTTGCGCGACCCTGTATATAAAAATCATTTAAGTTTTATGTTCTCTGAATTTTTATTGGGAATAAACAATGGGTTGTAATTTTAGAAAAAAAATCAACATAAACATATAACTAACATACGTAAACTTTTTTGTGGGAGGTACTTGAATGGGCGTGGCAACCACTTATGTAAAAGGCGTAATCAAAGATGAAATAAACATATTGCAGAAAACAAAATTGAACAACCTCGACGGTAAAAGGTATATGGGCTCAATCTTTACTCGGTGAGAGTCATTTGTAAGGCACCAATTTTTAGTCAGCTATTGTTTTGACCTGATCCAAACGAGCGACTAGAGGAACTATAAATGTGATAATTGTATTTATTGCAGTTTCCATTATGGGGAGGGAATAAACGAAACGGCCGCTATCAGTTTTTTTTTACAAATTTCAAATAAGTTGTAAAGTTTTGTGCGCAATTGTTGCTTACTACCAGTACTGATTTGTTTAAGTAGCTTTAAATAATGATCGAATAATAAATGTACGGTTGCTACGCACATCACTTCACTTCATGTCCTGCAGTATCTTCACATGAGTTGGGCTTTTATGGTTTAACCCGAGAACTCCAACACAACCACAGCAACAACAACAATGTGTAAATATCACAGTTTTTGTTTACACAAAACACGGTTTGTTGTAATGGTATCCTAAAATCATCATCTCCATCCCATCCTCATGACCAGAGAAGTACAAGTATGGCGGGTAGCAAACAGTAGAAGCACCAGAAGCATCAACATTCTCCTCGTATTATCCACAGCAGCAGTTGCAGCCGCTTGTCTTTACTCTCCGATGAATTTGAATATTAACTTCCCACAGGAGCGGTTTCCGTTTTGCGGCACTGCCACACATTCAGCCCAGCCTGTTGCCTGCCGCAGTGCCCCAGGCCGGTTGAAAACCAAACGTGCATACATAAGTACGCCAGAGTAATCATCCATTTCGGAGGTTTTGTTTATATCTCGATGAAGGCGACGACGAGCAAGGAGCCGGGTTGTGGTATAGAAAAGAGTTGAGTTGGAGCCCATTTGTATGGTGTTTTGCCTTTCACTGGCTGTGTGCTATGGAGTGTGCACTCGGTGCTGGAGAAGTGCTCCCTTGGATACGTGGGACAATTTTATGTTTCTTAAAAGTTAAGCGCCTGTATTTTTTTTGTTTGATTTAAAATATTGTTTATATTTTGATTCACATTCTGAAATGATATCTGCGGCAGGAAGAACGTGTCGGATTGTATTTGGAATTGTTGTAGGGGTTATGGTTCGTATACCTCCAATACTTTAATATTTCGTTTGTATACGAATACTGATTTGAATACAGTAACAATGTTGGAATTTAATATACTTATATTTAATATTGAGGTATTTTTAGTTTATTGATACTCGTACTTAAAGTGGCCTGCCGTGTTGTTGAAATAAGTTAGATGTTGATACTTAAAACATGATCCACTGAAAATGTTATAAAACCACGGTCGTGAATCAGTCATGTTTCGAATATTATTCTATTTTGGTTATTAATAGATTAGTTTGAAAGATAATCCAACGTAGAATATGCTTACTTTTGTTTTTACCAGTCCTAAGCCCGATCTGGTTGGGTCAATGATGTTCGTTACGAAATTTGTAGACTATGCTCACTTCGGTCAGGATATCTTTGCATAGTTCATTAGGTCATGATTGGATAATTGATTTGGCATACAATTCTTATATTGGAGAGAACATATTTTACGAACTATTAGAGAAATAATGATACTATTTGGTACATTTTTAATGGGCAGATCGTTATAAAATTAAAAAAGAATTAATAAATGACAACAAAATTATTATAGACAATATAAGATACAAGAACCGCACATCGCCCATTTAACTCAGAATTTTAAAGGGTCAAATCTCGTGAACTAATATTGGTACGGCGATATTAGATGGTATGTACGAAACAATGATTGGTGCAATGAGCGCAACAAAAATTTGTCATATTGGTCAAAGTATAGGTCAACCGTTACAACATTCAGTTATAGGGTGTCCTAAGAAGAGCGCAATTTTTAAATTTTAAATAAAACACAGATATTTAAGAAAAATCGTGAAACTTTATTATATCGTAAAGTAGACAGAATGAGGTTATGTATGGAACAATATATCGTGCAGATAGCCGCCGCGGCTTTGCTGGCATGCACGCGATCTTTTAATGAAATTTTCAATGACCGTTTTGCATGAATGCTGCGGTATTTCATTAATGCAGCGTCCAATTTCGTCTTTTAAGGCTTGAGTCGTCGTCGGCTTATTCGCGTAAACCATCGACTTCAAAAAACCCCAAAGAAAAAAATCTAATGGTGTTAAATCGCACGATCTAGACGGCCAATTCTAGGCAAGAAAAAACTGGTTATCATTTCACGATACCAAACACCATTGACTGTTTGCGCTTGACCTGCCTCATTTTCATAAAAAAAAGGTCCAATGATTCCTCCAGCCCAAAAACCACACCACACAGTGACACGTTGAGGATGCATTTGCTTCTCGTGAATCACTCGAGGATTTTCCGCACCCCAAATGCGACAATTCTGCCTATTGACGAAGCCATCAAGATGAAAATGGGCCTCGTCACTGAAGATGATTTTATCGGCAAAATCAGCACTTTCGTGCTGTCTCTCCAATACCCAATTAACGAACTCCCTTCGCTGTCCATGGTCAGCTGGCTTCAGATCCTGAGTCAATTGAATTTTGTATGCATGAAGATGCAAATTTTTCGTCAAAATTCGCTGCAAAGTGGATTTGGAGACACCAATTTGCTGAGCTCGGTGTCGAATTGAGGTGGATGGAGTTTGAGCGACATCATCACGTACAGCTGCGACATTTTCGGTCGATCGACCTGGTCGATGGCGCGTTGTTGTCTTTACATCACTAACAGACCCAGTTTCGGCAAATTTATCCATTAATCTCTTTACAGTTGACTCTTTTGGATCATTATTGTGACCCCAAATTGATCGCAATTTGCGAACTGTAGCCGCAAAACGTTTACCATTTTGGTAAAACAATTTCACAATGAGAATGCCAGATTTAAAAATTGCGTTCTTCTTGGGACACCCTTTATATAATTCTTTACCTAAAAATGGTGATACACTATATAAGCTCATGTTTGGACAAAAGGGAGTGGCATTTAAACATTTTGATACTGTTTGGCTAAGAATGATGGATGGTATAAAAATGTCGGTCCGGCTGAACTTAATTTGTCCCCTAGTTAATACGAAATGACAAGCTAAGTCATATTGCCCAAAATTGTCTTTTTAATTTGACGGTCTTCTAAAATAAGCGATATGTATTTTAGACAACATTGGCTGACCGTTGTGTACGCAGTTTTCTCACGACCGAAGTCTTTTAGTAAAATATGCTTAAGCCATTTAATTTCACAAGGCCTTAACCGAAAGTGCCGAACTTTTTTTTTGAATAATTCTATCCTTAAAATGTAAATCTCTTTGAAACAAACTAATATATAATCGCTTAAGCGATTAAATGCAATCAGATGAAATTAATATCTGTAATACTTGTAATGTCTTGCAATATTGCTACCTTCATTTAAGATTTTGCCAAAGACAAACGAAAACGTAAAAGAAAGAATAACAAATATTGTTTATTATAATTTTCTTAAAGATCTAACACTTTACAACAAGGCGTGTTGAAAATGTGTAGCTCAGTATGTAATTAGGTTAGGAACTATACGACATGGCTGATTATTAAGACCGTAAATAACAATAAAAAAAATTTAATTATAGTCTTAAATATTAGTCTTTTAAGTTTTGTTTAATGTTTATTGCTGTGGGATACAAAAAATAAATTTCATGGACCCTTGATGATTTCCTGATTATGAATAGAAATGAATTCTTGTCAGACCTAAATTTAAATTCAGACTTTCTGTTTATTTATAATCAACTTTAAACGGATTCACCCAAAACACCCACAATTTCAAGAAAAAATAAAAATTTAACTACAAGTAACAACAAATCAAGAAATGTCGGGCCATTCACTCAAGATGAGGCGATCTGGCCGGTCACCCCCTCCACCAAATGGACTTAGTATTCATTTATTCCACCCCCATTGCAATCGCGTACACAACCATTTATATCTTCTTCGTGTTATTTCCCCAAAATGAAAACAACAAATTTGTTGTTTTACAATAAAAGTAAATGAGTAAAGAACAACAACAATAGCGACGACGTCCATAAAAATGTATTTACCCAAGAAAACACCTACTTTTCGGAATTGTTTATTTAATTTGACTTTTTCGAAATCAATTTACTTTACCTCCAACGATGCCACCCATCTGGCCAACCATCCGTCTGTCCGTCCGCCCATCATATCCGATCCAATTTTTAGTTTCCTTTGAAGAAATACCATTGGCACCTCAGCAATTAGTCTCAAAGTTTTTAAATAATAAACAATGAAATAATTGTGTGTTGTTTTTTTTCGAATAAAAGATTTAAATGTTTTTCTGCTTTTCTTGTCAAAATGAAGGTCTTGCAAAACAAATTCAATGTTTATTGAACAATAAGAAAAAAATACGCTCAGAATGATTGGGTCCCATGAATTCAAACGCACCTTATCTTTCTCTCGGCTTAAAGATAAAATTTACACTAGGTTGCATTGGCTTTTGCGTTGACGAACAAATGAAGCTTGATGTGTTGGACATAAAGAACTAGAGTTGGATGAGAGGAAATTGGTATATACTTAGTAGGGACATAAATAGTGTTACACACGTTTTATGCTGTAAACTAAAAAGCACTGAATGTGAAAAGTACTGACGGTGAACAAAATTTTTCTGACCACTCCATGATGAAAGTTGAAACAATTTAAAAATCCCGTTACAGACTAACGCTATTGAGATTAGCTTTCAAAACCCATATGACATTAACGGGGTATGTTCAGTTCTACTATTGTAGTGGGTGTGTTCAGTGTTGTAACAGTATTTATGTCCCTACTAAGTAAGAAAAGAAATGACGCCAGAAAATTTTTTCGACGATGGCCCAGCCAAACGGAAGACTACTCTACTGACCAATGTATCTGCGTTTAAGGAAAAGTCTAAAAAAGTTAATATACAATATGCTAATTTCTGGAGTATATGTGATTTATAAAATCCACCAACAACAATACTGGGATCGAGAGGCTAGCTCCACCATAGATGCTATTAGTTTTGTGATGAGCGCGGCAAGGACAGCCGATAAGTCCTAATACCTTGGGACTAAACGCTACAAAATGTCCGATAGGAATGATCAACTATGATCAACTATTTCTCTAATATAACGGTGTAGTACCGACGGAATAGAATATTATTAGATGACAGTAGATGTAGCCCATTGTTTCGTATGGTTTCCTTTTTTTAAACAGCATGTAACCTTAAAACTGGGTTTAGAGAGGACATTATGTCATACTATCTATACTATCATAGCACCGGAGGAGGAAGAAGCTCCACCAAAACAAAGCCATTAAAACAATAACGTCTCTGAATTCTGTGAATCACCAAAGAATCCATTAGGCTTCATGTTGGTAAATCCCTTACATTCTCGAATGATTCTAGCCTGCAATGTTGTCCCAAACATTGAAATACTCGTACAAACATGATTGTAGCATTTTCTAAACATAGATATGTTTGCATGCAAACATATTTCTTTCATTTTTTTTCTCTTTGTGGAAGTTGGATAAAGACAAGCTTTTAAAGAATAATATAAGAAAGAATGCTAAAATGTTGAGTTAGCATTTCGGAAGCTAAAGAATTATTTTGTTCTGTAAATAAATATCACAGTCGGCGGCAAGCTATCAACTTGCAAGAGGTGGTTAAGAAGCTCTCAAGATGGGTGAATAGTAGTTCAATTAACATGGGTCAGTAGCGCAGCATAAGTTAAACTGCTTCTTACTGTACAGCTTCTTGTTAGAGTCTACTGTAGACATACCGGGATATACCCAAATTGACCATTCAACTTGGTATACTCGAACTCTGGGATAACTTTTGTTATAATGCCAAGTCTACTTTTGATTCTGATCTATTTGAAGAGATTGATCTTGAAGGTTTGAGCAGTATCCCACCTCAGTCTTTTTAAGACATTTGTAATATTTAAGTCATTCTTCAAAAGGCATTTATATGTCTTAGTTTTTCGGTTCAGAAGTTCTACCACAAAGGTCTGTTATCTCGTTTTGCTGTGTCTCTGCGACGGGGGACCCAGGTTAGTGCGACTTTATGCTGCTGAAGTTTCATTTTTGGAAATAGACTTAATATATACTAGAGTGCATCTAGATTTTGTCTTTGATTTACTTATAATGTATCGCTGTCAGGACAGTCACACTGTTTACGACAATTAGCTTGGCTGCGCACAGACAAAAAATTAGTTGGAAATCGGTCCGAACTGCAAACATTCTGTTAGACGAGAAGAATTTTTGTTGCAATACCCATTTTACTAAAAATTCTGTTCAACAAACCATAAGATGTGGCTCTAACAGCATTATGGAACGGATAACTAACTATTTGTTTACCTTAAAAGAACGAAGTTTAAATAAGTGCTTAACAAAACCGCTTGTTGTGGCAACCAATAGTTTTGTACAAATTGTTCATTAGTACTAACAATTAGTTATGACAACTGTTAATTTTGCAACTAAAACCAAAACACGGGTATTTTATACTAAAATATATGTGAAGCGCAGTAGAAAGGGACCTAAGGGTAAAAACCACTTTTGTTCAGGAGAGCCATTTTAAAGATTTAAATTATTTAAATATTAAATCTTTGGTGTACCATCACTTTCATAAAACGCGCATATCTCTGGTAGGGAACACTTTTGGGGCATGGGATCGAACTCATTCGATGCTCAGATGTTGTCCACATCAAAAAAAGTGAAAATTGATTTAGGTCCCTTTCTCTATGCGTTGTCACATATGAAGAAAAAGATTTAATGTGCTAAACTTCAAGATCTTGCAGTCTTACTGGTACAAACCTACTTATTTAATAGGAAATTAAATGAATATCGTCTGAAAGGCAATTCAAATTTCATTATCCGAATGTCAAGTGAAAATGAATGCGCGCTATTAATCTGGTTGTAGTAATGGACTATTTTAGTACACGTAACCACAATCATTCGGTTGACTAAACAAACCGTTTGTGACAACGGATCTGTTCTTTGAGTGTGTTAGATAGTAAAGCTTTAATTTGCTATGATTCTAGAAAAACTCTTGAGTTTGTTTTTTAAACCATCTGTGAGAACTGTTCTTCTTTATGGACTATGTTTCATGCCTATTATTCTCTTGCCAGTACATTTTGAATGTTTTTCTGAAATTTCTGATCGTGGAATGTAGTTGGTGGGCTCAAAAATATGATTAAAAACCGTACCGGTTCTGGTTTGAAGTAATTTAAGCCCACTCACTGTCACCAATGCCATATTAGAACGAAAAAATGGTGAAGATTTGCTCGACTGTCTTCTTGTTTTTAAAAGAGTCAACAATGTGGGAGTGTTTAATATACTTTTCGCTAGCAATCATATAAGAAAGCTATCATCAAAAAACTTGTTAGACAGACTGATTTCCTCGTGGACAACCAAAAAAGGATTTGTACATTCTTTTTTTACTGTTTCAAGGACTATTCAAAGTAAAACAGTTAAGAGTGAAAGGCCACTGTGCCGACAACACTCATCACCAATTGAGCCAACACATACAGTTGTCGAATTTATTCCACCAGTTCGGGTCATAAAACCGATTTGAAGAATTAAGGATACCATGGGCGTAATGACTGAGTGAGCATCGCAATAAAAACGAAAATAAAAACAACAACACGTACACACAAAAGACGATTGACGCGATTGCAGATCATTAAAATGAACTCTTAAACAATTTCACCGAAAATCCCAAATTTCCCCTCATTGCGCCTGGTCCGAATTAAGAGCAATATTTTAAGTCGTTTTTACAAGAGAGACAACATATGGCCAACAGATTTTAAGTTCAGTTCATTCTTATCGTCAGCAATTCAAATTCGAATTGTTGCCGGTTGTAGTTGTGCTTTTGTTGTTGTTGTTGCTGACGTTGTTGTATTTATTTAAAAGGCAATTTGTGTCTAATATCACAACCAACAACACGTTATTGGTGTTGGTGTTGTTGCTTCTGTTTGGTGTTATATAAACAATTGTTTAATACGAATTTTCACTAAACAAAACACTTTATGTATTTTCCTCCTTCGGCGAAGAGCAGCAGTATCAGCAGCAGCAGTAGTGCAGGGCGCATCCAATTCCATCGATACTCGATGCATTGCGTATTATGGATTGTTTACACTTTGCCATTTCCAAAACGCTGACAGTTGCAGTCGTTAATGCACTCTCAATATTCCGATGACTGTTTAATAGCTGCGCCTAAATGCGATGCATGCCGCTTAAATAGCCGTTGGCTACTGTGACGGTTGGCTGGCTGCTGATGCGCATTCCTCGGAGCGTTTGTTTACACAGCCGAAATGTGAATTTGGTGCAAAAGTGACAGCGGAAATTACTTTTGCGATTTTGTGTCAAACAACAAATCGGCATCAGCAGCACAACAACAACTGAACAGCTTTTAATGGAAGTGGATTGCCGGCAAAGAGGCCAAATACTACTCGAGTGCATTGCTTTTGGCTTTGTATCGATTGAATCGGAAATGGAATTTCTAATCTTGCAAAGTTGTTTACTCTAAAAAATAAATGTTTTCGGAACGCTATAAATAAACAATATATAATTATTTGTATTTAACACTCGTAACACAGATACTTATCTTTAGAAATAAGCAACACTTCGTCTGATTCTCCTATAAGTCGTGAGATTATATTTTCGGAGAACTCAGTCGCTTACTTTTTCAAATATCACTTTATAAGGAGATTATTATACATACGTAATTTAATTAGTAAGGACCCGGTGTCATAATAATTTACCAATTTCATGATCGCAATTGTAGGATTAAGATTGTTTTCAACACCCATTCGCAGGTCCTTAAAACTGTACTCATTTTATAAGCTCATATAAGTTCCTAAAAACAATGAAATTTCCCTAGGAACTTGTACTTTGCACTATTTGATGCTTCAACCTGGAGCCCTAAGGATTTCCTCGGGACATGACCTAAATTTATAGGTTTAATACAATTGACAAACGATCCAAGAGTCAAGGACCTGCTTATACAAATGATATATTTTATTCAAGACTTTATTTTATCATCATTATTAATTCGTTTTTTCAGGTGATTTGCAGAGTCAGGAATAGAGCATGGTACGAGTATTCGACCCGCTTGACGTTACAATTCTTACCAGTTGGGATTTGTGAAGAAATGTGATCTCATATGAACATTATCTAGTGTGGACGTGATTTATTATCTTTGGAATGTTAAGAGTGCACACAGAGAAAAAATTAGTTGGAAATCGGTTGGAACTACAATGATTCGGTTGCAATTGCAAGTAATGAAACAACCAAAAACAGTTCTTTTAATGGAGTTTTTCTAATAATAAAATAGTTTAATAACTTATTTCAAGTCAATAGATTAAACAATTTTTTTCCAGTAAAAATAATTGATTATCTTTTCCACTATTTCCTCGCCATGACCCCCCCCCCCCCCAATGAGTACTTCAAGTACACAAGGAGAGCAGCTTTGTTGCCACAACCGAATTTTTCGCCAACCGAATGTTGGTGGTTGCAAGTACCAACCATGTATTTATCGTTACCACCGAATGTTTTTTGGGTAGGCAGTAGGGTAACCATTCAATTAATCATTATTCGATTAATCGATTAATCGTGTTAAAAAATTAATCGAACAATTTAATAATTCATTTTTTCGAATAACGATTAATCGAACAAACCAGTGCGATTAATCGATTAATCGCTAAACATACGTGTTTATGGCAAGCAGTCCATCTTGAAAAACCCCTACAATGTGGCAACTCATATGGCAGTGATTTGTGAACAAATTTCATAACTTTCCAAACACTTCCAAACACAAAATTGTCAAAACAAATTAAAAACTTTATCGTGTGTCATAGCATAAACAAAGTTATAAAATTCGAGCATGAGTTACGTGTGGAAGCATTTCAAAAGAGACAACAATGACAAATCAAAAGCTTATTGTCAAAAATGTCCAAAAGTTTTAAAATGCAATGGCAATACAACTTCTTCGCTTCTTTACCATTTGCAAAGTGTTCATCACATGACACCTCACCATGGAAATTCCGAAGAACAACCAACAACATCTGGTAAAAGTGCAGCAGGAGCAATTGAAAAATATGTGGAAAAGAATCATATAAGGTGCTTTGAAGAAATTGTCTCAAGAAGTGTTGCAGAGGACGGAATGTCCGTGCGATCGTTTAAAAAGTCCAAGATCATAAACTCATTTCTACGATCAAAAGGTTTGGACATGCCGTCAAGTGAAACAACCATTTGGAAATATCTGAATAACTTTTATTTAAAAAAGAAGTCTGAACTTACACAAAATATTCAAAACTTGCAACAATCAAATGGCCGATTTTCCATTGTTGTAGATGAGTGGAGCGACGTTTCCTATCTAAAGTACATAAACATAACGTTACGGTCATATGACTCAAAATCATCAAGCTTTAAAGTGTACAATCTAGGATTAGAAGAGATCAAAGTTAAAGGGACTGCAATAAATATTCAAGAAATTATTAATAAAAAACTGCAAGAATTTGGGTTAAATTTTGAGAGGGATATAGTTTGTTCAACCCATGATGGTGCTGCCACAATGGTAAAGTACGGTAAAAATATACCATCGGAATCGCAAATATGTGCGAATCATGGTATACATTTGTGTATTACCGACACTTTTTATTCCAAAACTGATGAAAACGAAACTGAGAGTTCCGCTGAAGAATCAGAAGAAGATGAGGGCACTGATGTAATTCAAATACAAAGTGAATACAGTTTAAAACGTGAAATAAAAGAAACTATAACCCGCCTACGCAAATATGTAAGAATGTTTAACAAATCGCACGAAAAACAAAAACAGTTGCAATATTATGTTAAACAACAGGAAGGCAAAGAAATTCGTCTTGTGCATGATGTTAAGCATAGATGGTCTTCTCTTTCGAATATGATTGGCAATTTCTTACGAATCTATAAATGTGTCAATCATGCCCTATTAGATTTATCATTGAGCCCATTTTCAGACTTTGAAATCGAACTTTTAATAAATCTAAATAACACTTTAAAACCATTTGACATTGCTGTAAAAGAATTAGGTAAAGATACTGCTACTCTCATTGATTTTGAGGGTAGTATAAGATTTTTATTAAAAAAACTACTAACATTAAAAACTTGTTTTGCAAAAGACTTAGTTCGTCAACTTAAAACACGGTTTGCAGGCCGAAGAAACCAAAAATTAAACACATTAATAATATATTTAAAATCTGGAATTTTCCCAAGTAGTGATGACTTGTCTAAATACTCGTCAAAATCCGAAACTGAAGAATATGCTTGCTACTTGTATACTAGGTTATTTGGAAATCATAATGAACAAGTTGTTTCGGACAATAATGAATCAATTGAAGAAGTAGGTGGTCTTGAAGAAACTGACCTTGTATTAGAACTGTCATCGTCTATAAGAAGTGTACAGTGCCCATCTAAAAAACGTAAAATACATAGAGACGACATTTGGGATGATTTAAAATATTTAGGTGAATCTCAGAAGAGAACACACAAATTAGAGTGGCTTTTTAATGCACTTTTAACAATTTCACCTACTTCTACAATGAGCGAAAGAGCTTTTTCAAAATCTTCTTTTATAAAAACTAAGGAAAAAAACCGTTTAAAAGCCCAAAATCTAAACAACGTTTTATTTTTAAAAGATTATTTTTTAAGATCGCAATAAAAATTTGTGCTAGTACATACAATTATTAAATCTTAAATAAAGTGCTTATATGATCTCTTAACATATATCTATATATTATATATTTGTTGTATTATTACAACGATTTGTGAATTGTACCTTTATTTTATATATTGAAGTTGTTTTTGTTACGTTTTGTTTTAATAAATGTACCAAGTACAATGTTTGAACACTGCTTTCTTTTTATTTTGTTTTATTTTATTCGATTAATCGATTAATCGAATAATTTGATTGCGTTTTGTTCGGTTAATTGTCAGATTGAAATGTACGATTAACGATTAACCGATTAATCCAAAAACCCGATTAATTGGGTACCCTAGTAGGCAGCAATTTTCTGTAGAGGGAACCTACACTTTCGTTTGAAGAGAACAAGTAGCAGTAATCCTAACAACCTAAGCTGATTATTGGAACTGAATTTGTACATGTAATGGTTGTTGTTGTAGATTGTTGGTTATAAGTACTTTTTGAAAATATTTAATATTTTACCTACTTGCAATGGGCCCACTGATCAATAGAATAAATAAGTCTTTGGATATATGTTTCGATAAGCACTGCAGTGATGCCCCAATCCTAATAGAATTATTAAGGTATACAACGATTTTTATTGTCAAGCTTTGGGTGGCCGTAACTCGGGAATTTGTTGTTGTTTTGAATAATAATAATGTTGCTAAATAACAATTATGCCTGTTTCTATATTCTAGACTTTTTTTATTTCGTTTATTTATAATGGCGGTATCTTTTGGAAGCATTAACCGTATAAGCCAAGAAATTTAAACTGTCTGACCATTTTATTTTGTTTTTAAATTTTTTTTTTTGAGATTTTGAAATATGTTTTCGGGGGATTTTGAAATATGTTTAAACAAGGGGTTTATTGCGACTAGAATCGATAAAATATAATAGGACTTATCTTAACAGATGTATGTCACTACGAAGAACTCATACGTGGTCAACAATAATTGGTACCAAAGTACATGTTCATCACAACTGGTTGGTTGCCATAACCGCTTGTTATCGCTACCAATGATTTAATTGAATTCGGTTTGTATAACTGTGTGTGAATGCCCTGATATGGTTGAAGCAACCATTATATGATATCTCGAACCATGTTACCACCATTACTATGAAATGTTGGTTATTGCAACAGAAGCTCGGTCTATCCAACTTAATTGTTGAAGTTTGGACCGATTTCCAATTGATTTTTTCTTTATGTGTAAGCAAAACGTTTTTGGCATGAGAATTTTCAGATCCGAAAATTCTCTTCGCATACTTGATATAATGTTCTGATATTACAGTTCATATAACAAAAATTTACCCGAGCATCATTCAGTTGTACTGATGGAATATTCGAGGTGCATGTAACCTCAATCATTCGGCTGGCCAAGAAATTCGGTTGTGGCAACGAATCTGTTCTCTGTGTGTGTTTTTCTTGCTAAGAATGTTTCGTAACCGAAATCTATCTCGTTTTGGATCCATTTAATGGATGTACGATAGTTTTTAATGTCTACAAAGGCGTTTATCATTGACTGTGCCCTTTGCAAGGCAGCGGGGAATGATAGATTACGGACTGAAAAATAATAAGGTGTGTCAGCTGCATATAAGATAGAATTCCATGCACTTCAATTTTGAGTGCGTTATCTCTAGTGGATTATAAAACAATTGCTTAGGTCTTATTGGGCGTGTTTTTCACGTCATCTTCGGCTGCCACTATTTGCATGCTTTTGCAAACTTGCCGACTACGAATTTTAGTGCCACACCGGGAACAGATTTGTTGTCACAAACGAATTATTTGCGTAACCAGATCTATCCAGGTGCTTCACCTGTATTTAGGGTTTTCGTAATGGTATGTAGCACTTTTTGCATTTATAAACAATGAAATTACGGCCGAATCTTTATCATCTGGTGGGAGGAAGTCTCTACTTGCAGGATTTGTGTGAAATACCTGGTTTAGATGATTGGTCGTCTTCTCCACTTCTGATATTGCCTACCCGCCATTTTCGTTGACAAATAAATATGTAATCATACAAAATTCTGAGGTTGCTTATTTTAACAAATACATTTTGCTATTCTCAGTTGTGAAAAGATTTTTTCAGTGTTCGAATAAAAAAAATAACAAAATCATTTTAAACAAAACAGCATTCTGCCGAAAAGGTCTTGGCAAATGGGCAATTAGGTATCTAATGCCTAAATGCATAAAATATTTTGTTTTTAATGCCTCTTTGTTGAAGTTCTTAGCAAAGAGAATTTTCCAAAAGGAATTCATACGAATAGTATGTACTTAGCTGGATCGGAGTGTTTCTTAAACATATTAAAGCTATTAAGATGAACTTGTTTGGAAACATATTCAAATCTAATTAATTATAAACAATCAGGTATTTTTCCAACGGAAAATATTCATAAAAAACAAACACACGTCTTTCTTTCATTTACGCAGAAAAGTGCTTTTAAAGATTTCATCTTTGCCTGCAGAAAATGTTAATGAAACTTAAGAACGAGCAGAAGGCACTTGATGTGTTTTTAGTGAATTTTTCTTTCAATGGGTTGGAGTGCTAGAGTGGAGTGGAGAAACATATTTATCAGTATTTTATAACACTTATGACGGATGGACGACTGGCGGACAGACGGATGCGCACCATCGAGACGGCATTAAAAACATCATTGAAAAAGTCATTAAATACGTTAATGTGTTATAATTTGTGCTTGTTTATTGGGAAACTGTAGTCGAATAGCAAAAGTTCAAATTGGTTATCTTTAGTTTGAGAAAATTATGAAATATGTAATATGTGTTCTTTATATGTTGTTTTTTTCTTAAAGTAATATTCAGAAAACAAAAGCACTGACTGAAGGTCTTTGTAAATAGCATGTGTCGTTTTGGAGGATGGCTTTATTTTCTTATTTATCGAATAGTTGCTATTGCTATAATCTAAACACACATTCGTGAAAATGTTAAAACTAAATTGAATAAGATGAAATTATCATTTCTGTTATGCTAAATCGTCAAAGAACAATGTGTTGGAAAAAAAGTCGTTGTAGTGGAAAATGATTTTATCCCATTTCAGGCTGCAAGTTCAATCAATATCAGATGCATAAAACCTTTGTACATTTTCTGAAGTCAGGTATGTGAATATCAATTTGGAAAATTGAAAAAAAAATTGGTTATTCGATTGGCTTAAATCGAAATATTATAATATTTTTAAGAAAATACAATATTAAAAAATAGTTAACAGCAACAAAATGTTTGCACAATCAACCCCTAGTTGAGGCATAACAAATTTGAAGTTCTAGATTTTCCATTTCTGCTCTTTTCGAAAAAAAATTGCCTTTAATGGACTAATATATCTTTTGAAAATCGCATACGGTTGGTCTTTAAGTATAGTTGACCTTGTTTAATTTATTTATTTTCTCTGAATTGTCTGGCTCGAGGTCATGTACAAAATAAAAAGATGGTGATTTCTTTAATTTATCTTGTTTTTTATTTTTATTTCCCAATATTTCGTTCGCCTTAAACGTTCATCTTCAGGGAATAAACTCACTAAAATACAAACCAATATAAAAAAACACAACTATACACGAAAATTTGTTTACAATAGTTACATTTAACTAACAAAAAAGTAAGCCGGTACGATTGAAAATTATTTGCAACTGAAATCTAATTTTTATGTGCATGTCAGGTTTATAGTTTATTCTCTCGTCAGTAGGAACATTAATAATATGCAACATTTCCAGAGTGTATCTCCTTCAATAATTATTCTCCTTTGTCAGAGTGTATCTCCTTCAATAATTATTCTCCTACGTCGTTAAAGTTTGGCTTATGCCCTGTCAGTGTACAGTGGGCCGCTATAGCAGTTTTTTGATCTACAGGTTTGTCAATCGCTTTTTGGTCTGATTTATATGAAGACAGTCTTGTCTTTAATTTTGTCTTTGTAGTGCCGACGTATACCTTCTGGCATACGTTGGACTTGTCACCACTACATTTTATTCTATAAAATACGTTGGATTTATCCCCTTTTTCTATTTTAGATTTAGTCTTGCCGTAAAACTCTTACAGTGTATTGCTGGTCTTAAATGATAATTGATATTTTTCTTTGTCATATAAGTCGGAGTGGTTGAAACTCTCGAATAAACCTGGTTCATATGTGGTAGATTTGTATATCTTCGAAGTCTTATCTATGCTGTCCTGAAGTGGTTTGCATTTTACGTGTCTGATTAGTTCGTTAATTGTTTTATTGGGAAAGTCATTCTTTCGTAGTATGTTTCGTATCTTCCGTGTGAAAAAGTGTGTCGCTGATTTACTCGATCAATGAAGTTTGTAGCCGTGTTTATTTTAATTCGTCGGAGATGTTTGGAATAAAAGCTAATTAGTCTTCCAGATGCTGACTCTTTTTGGTAACAGTCTAATTTTAGAATATTTTTTTGTTGATGAACTATCGCGTCTAAATATGGTAATTTGTTGTCCTTTTCACATTCCATGGTAAATTGCACCTGTTTGTTGAACGAGTTAAATTCTTTGAGAGTATTCTCCACTTTAGTTTTCTTTACAATTAAAAATAAATCGACTACGTATTCGGTCAATAGTCTTGGTTTTTTTTTGTCAATTTTCTTAATTGATGCGTCCAATAATTCTTCCATTATGATGTCTGCAATTTGGATTGGATTGCGCCTCTTACATTATATTGAGAGTTCATTGTTAAATGCCTCAATATATCCACAATGTATTTAGATAGTCCGTAAGCGGGAGAGCTTATTGGTCTAAGGGGGTCCCTTCTTTATGCATTTTTGGAAGCCCCTATATTCTAGGCGCTAAAGCTGTCCTATTTGTCAAATTGCTTTTCATAGTCAAGTCAATTATATTCATATTAAATAAGTTCTCTATTAATTTATTGTTCCTATTTTGTAAGCCTCTCATTATTCGTCTGTACTCGTATGTGCAGATGTCTCTCTCATTTTAAGTCCTTTATCGTTTTTGTTCATTGCTACTGTTTTTTGTCCTTTATTAGCGTTAAGAATAAGAATGTCATTATTTTCCCTCAAAGAAGTCCTTGGTTGTCCCACTGTGTCAATTATCAGTTAAAAATTTCCACACACAAAAAGTTTATTATTAATAATCAAAATGTCAATTGGGGGAATACATGAATGATGCGTCGCATAGTTGGCAATAGTTTAAGGACTTACTTAAGCTATGGGGCCCATAAGCCCTAGGACAAACTTCCACAAAAGACGTAATCAAATATAAGATAACCTTATATTGTATTTTAATAATTGTTACGGATGACCATTTGAAAATAATAACAAAAAAAATTTATCTAACAACGGTGGGAATGAAATAAAACAAGTTGACAATGTCGGCCTGGCCAAGGTTCGCACCATGGATTGCGTTGCAGTATAACATTGGTGGCGAGTCCATGTTTGATAAAACTACATTTTGGGGCCCTATGATCCTTTGTCCTATCGAAACGTTGTCCTGCGGACGGTTTTTGGGCCCCATGGTACATAGATCACGTCCATCAATCAAGGCGTCCAATTAAGCAAAATTCTAAAATGATCATGATCATAAAATGCCTCTATTTCTGAGTACTGAGTCTATGTCCATGTTTGACAAGACCAATTTTAGGCACCCTAGGGACCTTAGAATAATTGGTCAAGGTCTTAAATTAGTCATGTTGTAAAATTGATATAATAATGGGATCCGTTATGAAATGTTAATGTTTTTAATACCCATATGTAGTTGAGGTAGTCCGATTTTTAGACCCATGTGGATCCGAGATCGAAAATAGCACAAATCTTACATATAGGTACATATTTGGATTTTTTAGAAAATGTCACTGTTTCTGGTTACCCTGAACATTAGGTTGTGGGTTTTGGGGCCCTTTGGTCCCTAAAAGGATTTTCAATACCAACCGACCGCCGACAAAAAATACCTCTAGATGGATCACCCTATATATACTTTCATCCTATGATGAAGTTTAAAAATCGTACCGGATTTGACCTTAAGCTACGTGGACATATGTTGATACAAGCACCAAGGAAATTTGTGCTCCTCTTTGGGTGTGAAACGTGAAATATGTCTACCAGAGACTTTAACGCCTTGCAAGTTTTTACCCACATATGCCTAAGAAAAACACTGAAAAGCTCATGGCCCACAAAAATTTCGAACCCACAACTATGGTCACGCTTTTGCCCAAAACCAAGTACAAATTGAAATACTGGGAAGAAAAATGGCGATAGGTTGGCCATACATTACGCAGACCACCCGGCGATGTTAACCGTAACGCAAAAGACTAGAACCCGCAGGGCAGTAGAAGAAGAGGACAACCTTTTCTCCATACCCGAAGAAGGCAGCTGGAGCTAGAGGCATCGAGATGGGCCAAAATCTGGATTGAAATTAAGAATTTACTGTAGAAACGATGGAAAAACTTTGTTCAGGGCTCATGCTCCTTTTAGGGATTAAAGGATATTTTGATGGTTAGCCATAGCAATAGTATGATACTCTTCGAATATTGTCCTCCCAACCATATTTTCTAGTTTGTGCATGTCACCTTCTACTTCGACATTATTATTTAATTTATTTTCTGATTTCCGGCAAAAATGGGATAATCCAGCACCAACAACAAACATTTGGCAATAATAAACCTCTATTGTTTGCTCCTCCCGAATACCACCCAAAAGCTGTTGGATCATTTGCACGCAACTTTTGTTTGCGTTTTTAAATTTAAAGAAAAATATTCATTTATTCGATCGGTCGGTTTCGGGGAACACGAGTTTTCTCTTCCATTTCATTCATACGCATGAAAAATCCATCGTTCGGTGTTTTTCCCTCATTTTCATTTGTTTACCAAAAGAAAAACAACAAAAGCAACTCACACACGTTCAGCTCCTTCGTTTTGTGTTAATTTCTCGGGTATAAATTATTTTTGTTGTTTTCGGTCCATCTTCATCAACAATTTGCCGTAAAAAGCTCTAATGAAAAGTATACGAGTAAGTATAAAGAAACCATTACCCAAACAAGGTGGGTGGCCCCCCGGCAATTGCTTTGGGTGGCGGTGGTGGTACTGCCAGTTGTTGTTGCTCTTTAGCCTGTTATCCATTGCGGAGGGGAAAACCACCACCTCAGATGATGCTGCGGATGCTTTAGCACTGATACTTGCACAACAAATACGTAATAAAAAAGGCGGTACACATATGAGTGAACGAGGGTGACATGATGATTGCCAGAAATGATATGTTCGAGAAAAAGGAAACCAATATCCACATTTACTTGCCTAATTGTTATACCACCTTCGTATTGAGTACTATCCTATAATTACAGTAGATAAAGCACAGTAACACATACATAGTTCATACTAGAATGGTTTGCTTGTCTGTATGTGTATTCAGGCAAGTAGTAAAAAATTGTCTTAAACAAATAAATACGAGTATCATCGGAAATCTTCGAGGGAACACATCAAACTTTTAGTGCTGGACGATATTTGAAATCCGCAACATTGACCGCACCTCATTACATCGAGAATTTGTTGGGAAATGTACATTCCACAGCTACTCTGAGTATGCGAGCGTGTGGCATTGTGGAGAAATTGTTCTTCATTGGCCAAAACGATTTGTGTGGCCTTTCTATCGTCTGTTCCTTAATGCAGTGGCGACAATTAGTGTGATGAGAACTCTTCTGTCCGAGTGAATTTAAAACATGCCACTTGACCGACCATTTCAAGTGCCCTGTGGTCAGGACCACCAATAAGTGTCTAGACTTGTAAAAGTCCTTTAGGGATGCGTAAAAGGTGCCAATGTTTGTAATATTACAACACGACATATGTTTTACAGTTCGGTGTAGTATTTCGAGATGCTTTTATGGCTGATAACAATTTTTTGAATTCTTAGAATTTTTTCACAGAACATATCGGTATTTATGTCAAGTTTTTAAAGTTTGCAGTGAACTTTACGTATCAACGGCTGATTAGCATTTTTTTGGCAACAATGATTTGTGATACGTTAAAGATTTTTTACTTATATACTTAGTAGGGACATAAATATTGTTACACACGTTTTCTGCTGTAAAATAAAAAGTACTGAATGTTTTTGAACCAAATATTTTTTTAATATATTTATTGACTCCATGATGAAAGTTGAAACAATTTTAAAATCCCGTTACAGACTAACGCTATTGATGTTAGCTTTCATTTTTGAATCAGGCCGAGGCAACCTGAAGTCATCATGGCACACAACAATGGAAGCTATTCTATGGTATGGCTCGAATTATGGCATTTTTAGATCAAATCGCAAGATCTAGACGTTCATTTGACCTCGTTTTTTTGCATTAGGGAAATTGATTCATGCGATTTATGAAATGTGGCAATTTCCTGTTAAACCAAACATTGTCCAAGTCCATGCCATAATTCGTAGCATTAAGTAAAAGACCTGAAGATTGACATCATGACCTGAAGATTGACATCATTCGCTTAAAAATCATATCCAGATCGAACGATGCCAAAAAGTCATGGAAAATTTTAATACGGGCATTGTGTGTAAGTTTTTAAAGGATGTTTGGGAAATAAAGGCAGTAAACTAAAAACTTGATGAAAAAAGAATAATTTCCATACATTTTGGTGTGTTTTATTTATAAAAGAAAATTTTCGCTTTTCGTTCTGTATACAAAAAACAAAATTTAAATTCAAACTATTTGTAGATATTGTACGAGTTGAAAAACTACTGGATTTGACTAGTTTTAGCGCTTTACATTCATAAAAAATATATCCTGGGCAAACAAAAAAAATAATAAATGTTGTAAAATCTAAAAAGTCGAGCGAAAGTTTAAGGACAACGAAACGAACCACGTATTATAGAAAACAGTTTAAAATACTTGAATAGGTGTAATTATAAAGAACTATTTCTCTATTAGTAGCAATTATATTAATATTAATAACAGCGGGGAGATTTCGCATTTAACTTTACGCTTTTTAGGAAATTATTTATTTTTTTCTGTTTTTTTTTTAAATACGAGTAATATATTTTTTGATTAACCCAAATTAACAAAAAATTTGATGTAGAATGTGTGTATAATATATCAACTCGTTTTTATAGGACTGACTTTCAGCATTAGTCTCCTAAAATTGTATTGAATGGTCCCATATTTTGATTTAAGTTCCTTAAATTAAGAAAAATTATGGTCACATCATGATGTATAAGATGTGAACATATTATTTTTTTCCTCCAAGAACAGAAAGGTTGATATTCTAGAAATTCCTTATAGCTTTTAACACATCATACACTGTATATAAATTTGGATTTATTTTATATAGGGCTAAGCTAAGCCTCTACACCATTTCCAATTGAAATTATGAAACGCAAACGCAAATTGAAATTAAGAAAATACAAATGAAATTGAGAAACGTAAATTGAAATTGAGAATCTACTTCAATTCATAGTTTCTGAATTTAAATGCAGAGTGGTGTAGCGTATCTCAAAGTCGGCTACGCACGACATTAACTTGTTAAGTTTAAGCCATGATAAGTTATGTAGAGTTATGCTATCAGCTGATATAAAATGTTTTCTTGTAGTACTTAAATTTTCAATTTCGAAGTTTGACAATGGCGTTTGTTAAAGTTTGTAAAGGAAAAATTCTTTATCCAACATTCACATTTTTTTTTTGGCATTCTCTTTCAAATGACTTTGACAATCTAGCCAACTATTAAAACGGTTAAAACGGCTCAAGACCTCATGCTTCTATATTTAAATAGAAGACAAGTTTTTAACAAAATGGCAAAGTGACATTGATTTTCGTGTCTGCACACTACTTTAATCATGATTTCGGGTCCGTGACAACCCTCTTCAGAAAGCCTTGCTGCAATTATAAGGCCAGGCTCTCCCCAAACGAATGAGTACTACTGTTGTAAACCTTACTTTTCAAGTTTTCTTCACACAATTGCCCACGTTGCTGTTGGGCTGATGACTATACCTTGTTTATAGTACCATGGTTAAAGTCTTGAAGATAACATGTGCTAATATACTTATATAAGCATGCAAGTTTAAAATCCTCGTTTAACCGAAATCGTGAAAAATCCGCTCAATTCCGTATGTATTATATGTTAATAGGACTCAACTGAAATATGTTTACATATAACCGATAACTCGTGAAGATCAAAAGGTATGAGCATCTAAAATAAACACATTTTTAAATTCAACTTTTATCATTTAGTAAATTCCTTTGTCATTCTGTTCAAACAACCCGAAAAACGATCCTAAAAAATATATACTCGTACTTATATAATTTTGATTGCTGAATTAATCTAAAAGAATCTACTCCGTCCGTCTGTGGAAAGCAAACGTAAGGTCACATATTGAAGCTAAATGGCTGGCATTTTGCAGAGACCATATCCGTCTGTCTGTGCAAATACAAATTGAAGGTCGCAGAATTATTTAAAGCTAGATGGATGATATTCTGCAAAGGTGTGTGTATTTAAGTTGGTTGATAAATACAAATTACACTAGTTTACAAATTATTATTTTTTTCCTGGCGCAGAGTTTTAAAAATTTTTTCCTCTAGATTTTGGTCTCCTAAACACGAAAATGGAATTTAAACAAATTTTCCCCTGATTAATTTTCAAGATAGAATTTTTGGAATATTTTAACGATTTTCAGCTTTTAGGACAATAGCTCCCAAACGCTATTACCGATTTAATCAAATTAAAGGAAATTATCGTTTCAAAAACTGTTTCATTAATGGTATTAAAATCAGTTCCATATTGAAAAAATATAGAAACAGTAATATAAAAATATATAAATAAATTGAGCATAAAGTTTGGACCTTCTCAAGCAAAACTAGCTATTGTTTAAATGTGGAAACAAATGGTAGAGTTACACGTCCTGGTAGATTTTTCGATTTAGTTTTTTCTTTACTAACTTACTTCTTACTAAGCATAGAGTCATGTATCACGTACTACTTTACTTCTTCGCCCACTAAACAACGTCAACAAACAATGGCTTGTTTTGCTCGAGAAAATCGAAACGTTATGCTTAATTTAGTTATATATTCTTTACAGTTTATAATCGTTATTTTTGAAAAGATAATTTCCTTTCATTCGAGACCACTCTTGATTAAATCGGTAATAGCTTTTGGGCGTTATGGGCAGAGACATCTCATAAAAAAATCCTAAAAATCTTTCTTGAAAACTCATCAGAGAAAAACTTTTTAAAATTCATATTCGTATTTTAAAGGCCAAAATCTATAATAAAAAAAATTTGAAGCTCTGGACCAAAATAGATGTAAACTAGTGTTATTAGACATATCCAGCTTTACACTGTGCTTGGGTAGAAATTTCAGAATGGCTAAAATATTTTATTTTTTATGACCAATTAGTTTCCCTCACACTACACTGAAAGAAGTATTCTAGCACTATGCATGACTTTGTCATACGTTAAACAAATCTGCATTAGCATGAGCTACTCGGAAGTACTTAAAACTTGACCGGAACTGTCACAATAATTGTAAAACATTTCAAAGTTAGAGACCACCCAAACGATGGTGGTCAATACGAAATTCCCACACACGCAGCCAGAGGCCTTGGCTCAACAACACACGAAGGTCAAGTCGTCGTGTGGAAGTTGCATGTAAACGGTCTGTTATACACCATGCAACACACGCATCCACTTAGACGCACTATGCGGTGACGACAATGTCGAGAGGTTGAGACGAGCCTGCAGACTGGAATTATGGAATGTCAATTTAGCCTATGGTGACAAATTTAACACACAGACAAACGAAAGGACCGATGGCAGGATGACCCTCTCAATTGGTTTGTTTTTGCCTGTGGGAAAAGGCGTGTCGTGTTTGTTTATAAAATAAACAAACACTGAAACGGTAGTTATAGGAGGAACATGCAAATTACGTACCACGAGTTGTCATGGAGGTAGCATTCAATCATTGAGACAAGTTTCCAACGTTGGTATGGTGACTTACAAGTGATCGGAGGCGTCACCTCAAGTAGTAGCCTGTGTAAACATGGTGCGACATTTGTGCATCCGATGTAATTGTGGGCAGGAGCTGTGGCGGTGGCAAAACGGTGGACCTCCCAAATATAAACAAACGGCAGGGAAAAAATAGTATTTCTTGGCTACTATTACAAACATTAGTTGTAATCGGATCATTAGGAAAAGTAGACAGTGTTTTCTAGTCTCTGAGACTTGAGGTTGGACATTTATTGTCTCGTGGTGGAAGCAAGTACACGTTTGGCTAAAAATGTCAAATGTCTCGAATCCGTTTATTTGTTGAAAGTGCCAATGGGTTGTAGTGTAAACAAATTTTCCTTTACACACTCGAACATCTGAGTAAACACAAAGTTTGTTCGATTTCATGGGTAAGCCTCGAATAATGCAGAAGTACATTGAAGTTCGTTTTGGAGTGAGTGTACATTAGAGAGGTTGGATATACTGCTGGTCAAGAAAACCCAAACAATTTAACTATCCATATACTTAGATAAGTTAAGGGTTTTGGCAGACGTTTTAATGCATCTGCAAACTCAAAACGACCAGATGTTTGGTGTCCTGACCACTTATGTAGTTAGTTACTCTAATCTGTACAGTCTTTACTTCTGGCATGCACTGCGTAGGATTCTCTTGGTCAACTTAAGTAGTTAGTTTTATTAACCCTTTCGGAACCATAAGCATTTATGAAGTTCCCGTTGAAATCCTTATATACTCGTAGATACATACAGCTTCATACGTTGTAAATGAGCCAAAAATACACAAAAGTTAAAACTCTGTCAGAGAAGCCGAGGTGGTCACTTGGATGATGTTATATTCCAAATAAAATAACATAAAACAAGCTTTAAAATAAAGCCTGAAAGAATGAAGTGCATCTCTCACATCCGTTATATATATCCAATAGGTAAGTTATATATATTCAATAGGTGCGAGGACTTGGGATGATAGTAAACTGTGGAAGATTTCTTAGCGAAGTCTAACATATTATTTAAGGCTTATCTCTACCGCAGCATCTTTCTGCATTTTCGCCAGACATAGGCAAGAATTGCCATTTATTTTCATAAACGGACGACGACATGGTGGATGAAACATTTTCACTTTTAAGCATCTGTGTTCATGTAAATTTTGTTATTTTTTCTCTAGCTAAAAACATTAGTTTGGTTCCAAAAAAATTTTACTCAATGGCGCTTAGTCCCATTTCGTTGGCATTTGACAAATTTAGGACGCTATTAGAAACAATTGACATTTCGAATGATTTAAATAAACAAATCACGCCAAACACTGGCCAACGAATTGTCAATGTTTGTGAATACTTTTGTTTTAAAATATTTTTAGTTGGATTTTACTTAGTTGCACTTTAACAGAAACCCGATTTTAACAAAGTAAACAAAACAGGCATGCCACACACTGCTCCCCTCACCCACTCAGTACGCTGACTATATTGAAGGGGTTAAAATTATAAAAGAAGGAAATGTCGACGGGGCAACAGAAAAATAAAGATCACACTTTCAGTGGTTCGACACTCAATCTGCTCATTCCAGATCTTAAATAGAGTCATAAAATTGTTGGAAAAAACAAAGAAAACAAAGGCAACGCACGACACATGTGTTGCAGCTTCCGAATAGAAAAGTAGGCCCTTGCCACTGGCGGTGCAACAAATCCTTTTTCTTTTCGATGTTTATCTCCAATTTTCATTTTCATTGTTTATTCATGCATCTCAGCCGTCGCATGTGAGGGAGGACGGTGCATGGATTGGATTCCATGTAATAGACGAGGGATTGTTATGTCTGAGTTGGTTGTTGGGTTAATAAGAGGACTTTTATTTGTTTTTGATTGTACTTTGATGCGGCAACACGGTGCGGCACTTTTTTGTAGAGCTCCCTGACGAGTGCCTCAATTTGTTTTTTTTTGTTTTGCCCTCCAAATTAGTTGCATCAATCAGGGCATTTTACTTTTGTAGGTTCAGTATCTCATTACACAGATTTTAAATGCCTTATTTTTTATATTTTTAGTTAACGCGTCAGATGTAATTATAGCAGAAAATTGGGTGGTCCCGAATTGAATTTAGGAGTATATATTTAACCCTTTGAGGACAGCTCTTAACCCGTTGGAACCAAAAATACAAACTATGGCCGATTCTATTTCTATAGGCTTAAATAAGCAGTTTGACAAATTTTGAATATCACATGTCCTTTCTACGAAGTCCTGGAAGAAGTTGCTTATAAGCAACAATTGTCCAAAGTGGTAAATAAAAATGGGGTATTTTTACGAATACAGTTCATATTTTATTTATCAGTTTTTCTGTATAATATAATATTTAAGTATGGTATAAAAGAAAACAATTTTTGCTTGTGTTCGAACACAAATAAACTCCACATTTGGAACATTTGGAAAGCGGAGTTCCAGTTTTACAAAGACGGCAGCGACCTTTCTGACCCCATACCACCCAATGGCCTTTTTCGTCATATCGCAATGTTTTGGCCGGATATGGGGTGTACTTCCGTTTTAGTGAAGGCATGCAAACACTGTCTGATGACGAAGGCAAGGTTGATGGTGAGGCTTGCTGGGTGTAAGGGGCCTGTGGGTGTGACGGGTTGGTAGGAGGGCGTCCCCTTGCGCGTTTTGTGACATCAGAGAAAGTCGAAGCGCTAAGAAGTGATTGTGCTATTTCCATTTGAAAATATATTAGTGGCATTGGTGTTGACTTTGGTTTGGCATCTTTTAAATCTTTGCGATAGAGTAACCAGGCGTTTACAACAGCAGCTTCGATGCACCAGTAAACAATGCGCATATACCATTTTTTGGATCTATGATTAATTTTGTAAAGCTCCATGAGCATGTCGGATAAGTCAACTCCACCCGCTCTGGTAAACATTTTCATTCCCCATTTATGGGGCTTTGCGGGATTGTACTGCTTCAGACTTGACTTACCCTAAAATCTATCAAAAAACGCGTGAGCAAAAAAAATTTTTTCTTTTTGGGACACCCTAGTGTTGACGGTTCTATTTTCTCAAAACTAGCCTCAATACTTACTTCTTCATCATCACAGCAGTTTATATTCTCAACATCCTTCAGCAAGTTGTCAATGATTTCTGCTTCCACCTCCTCGCCCCTTACTAAAATTGCCTCAATTGCCTCATCCTCAGCAGCTTCATCTTCATCAGATGACATGTCCCAATCAAAGTTTGCAATAGCTTCAATTTCAGCATTTGTCAGGCCTTTCCTCTGTGTACGCTTTTCTGCAAACCGAATTAATTTATACTTTTTTATATCTACTATGGACCAAAGTTGCTTATAAGCAACTTCAATTTTTAGAAAATTCTCTCTCTATAAATAATGCATTTATTTTCTATCTAAAAACATAAAGAAATTAACTTACCCTTGTACTTCAACATTTTGTTCACTATTAGTTTTTCACTTGTGCAGAAATATTTAAAAATATTTTTTATTTATTGGCAAATTTTTCGTGTACTGATCGTGCACATGAAATCACACTGAATAACTGCGTAAAATAAAACACGCAAACACATTATTGCTTTAGTTTTTCTCTTTTTCTGCACACACAACATCGTTCAGTTGCTTGCTATTTACCGTTATAAAACAGTGTGTCCCAAACGAGAATAATATGGTCTTAAAGTCAGTAGTTGCTTATAAGCAACTATTGTCCTCAAAGGGTTAACATACATATGGTGGTTTCAGGGCATACAAGACCCTAAATAAAACGCTTATTAAAAATTAATGGCTTAACAGTTCCTCTAAATACGCGCTTATCTAGAAAATCGATAGTGAAGTGCTAACAAAGTTTATCGTATAACTTAGTAACAAGGGTTTTTTCATATGTTGTTGTTACGAGGATTTACTTTTTTAGCTTTTACAAGCGAATAAGATCATTTTTGTTGTAGTTGTTTGTAAAAGAGGGAACGAAAAGAAAAAGTCAGCAAAGTAAAGCAAACGTTTCGTCGTTGGTTTATGCACGAGGGCGTGTGGAATTATATATTGCAACTTTATAAATGAGGAATAACGAAATTAGTTTGTAGATGGCAGACCCATGTTACTTTCACGTGTACGTCTTAATTTATAATAGAGTGTGGGCCGCCGCACAGTATTCCAGAAACAATTTCCATTCATTCCGAGTCTATTACTTTTGATCTAATAAACATTTTTAGTTCTGTAACAGAAGGATTATAGAATTTGTGGTATTGACATTAATTTATTTATGTATGCTTGTGCATAAAAGACACTTCAATTCTTTTTTCAGAATAACAGATTTTAAAAATTTTCACGTTTAAAAAATTAAAAAAGTCCGATTTCAATTTTTGACTGGGTCGAACTGTATTTCTTCCATTTTAAGAGTTATTGCAATTAATGATTTTTATGCTCTGCACCACTCAAATGTTTAGGTTACCAAAAATATTTCAGCTAGGCCCACCCTTAAGTATACGGATCGACGTATAAAAACCTGCTCATTTCACTAAACGTGCATATATATCCGTCCGTCTATTTAATGCTTGTAAACAAACTACAGGTCGCAATTGTTGTCCGATTTTCATGAAATTTACTATTGAAATTAAAAAAAAAATCTGTTCAGATTTAGATATAGCTTTCACCCATGTGCTCATCCGATTTTTATGTTTTTTAGCTCTAGAAGTTACATCTTACATCCAACCTTGATGAATCTTAGCATGAGAACGTTTCATCAGTCGAAATAAGACGTTATTGAAATTGAAGGTTCAGATTTAGATATAGCTCCTATACATATTCGGTTATCCTATTGTGTTGTATTTACTCTAGAAGTTACATATTACAGTAAACCTTGATGAAATTGGACACACGTTTGTTTTTTGGACCAAGGAAGACCGTTATCAAATTTTAAGAAAAAACCGTTCAGATTCAAATATAGCTCCCACATATATGTTCAACCGATTTTTTAGTTTTTACTTTTAGAAGCCACATCTAACAATCAGCCTTGATGAAATTAAGCACAATTAGGTTTTTTGTGCCAAGAAAACGCTATTGAAATTGAAGAAAATCGGCTGATATTTGGATATAGCTCATCAGATTTTAGGTTTTTAGCACTTAAAGCATATTACAGTTAATCTTAACGAAGTTTGCTGTAAATATTGGAGAAAAACGATTCAGATTAAGATATAGCTTCCACATATATGTTCAACCGATTTTTTAAAAACAATAAAATTGTCCCACAAATTTAAATATGAAATAAGTTTTAAAATCTGGGCAAATTTGGTACAAAAACCTATTTTCGGTTGGCTTTTTAAACATCCAGGAGTGCAGGGTATAATACTATTTTTTATAAAAAAATAGTAGTTTGTTATTATTATTTTGACGTCAACATTTTGTTTATATAATTTAGGACAAAATATGATTATAATGAATGCAGTAACCATTTCGAAAGGTAAGAGAATTTCCTATTTTTGGGAAGAAAAATAGGTTCCATTTAGTGCAAAAAGTCACGTTTTTTAGTTCCTTAACACGAATTTTACATACTTTTCTGAACACCATTTAAAATCTAGGCAAACAACAGAAAATATGAACATATTCTCCTAATGCTTAAGTTTATACGAGTACTAATCCAATTCATTAATTTTTCGATGGTGTGCCAAAAAAACCCCTAATAAAAGTATTAAATCAAACAACTGGGGGATAACTTATAGGTAACCCATAACCAAAGGTAGCACTTAGGCATATACGCTTGTACGACCACGTTTAAATTCAGCAACCCAATTTTTTACTGTTGCATATGAAGGAGCACTTTCACCTAACACATTCACCATATCATTATGAATTGTTTGTCCCGATAAACCTTTTTTATGTAAATATTTAATGACACCACGCATTTCTAATTTTTCCATTGTAAAAAAAATCGCGGATGCGTCTTTTGTGAACACCGGATTCTATATGAAGGAGTTGCCAGATCGAAACAAAATTTAACATGTGTTCATAGCAGAGACGGAAATTTATAAAAACTTAACTTTTTTCTGTTTATACCGCGCTTTTTGTGCTAGGCTAAGAAGTTTCCGAACCGCCCTTGTACATTCGGATTATCAACATTTAATGCTCAATTTCTCTTTAAGGTAAATATTTTATATTCTTAGTAGGGACATAAATACTGTTACACACGTTTTATGCTGTAAAATAAAAAGTACTGAATGTTTTTGGACCAAATATTGTTTAATCTATTTATTGATGTATATTGTATCCAAAAAGAATCTACTTATTCGAACTGTCCGCCTTTTTCCTTTACAAGTCGCACTGGCCAATCGTCAATAGCTGCACGAACCTCGTCCGTTTGAAAAATTGGCCACAGCTCGAACCAAAGCAATCTTAAGAGATCCAATGTTGGGGTATCTTTTGTGACAAACCTTGTCCTCTAAAACCTTCCACAATTTGTAATCCAATGGGTTCAAATCTGGACTGCCTGAGGGCCATTCTTCAGAGGAAATGAACGCTGACAAATTGTTTCGAAGCCAGGCCTGGGACGTTTTAGCCTTATGGGCCGGCGCAGAAGACTGCTGGAAAGTCCATGGCTGGTTTTGCTACAGGGAATTGTTAAGAGGCTTCACAACAGCTTCCAAAACGGTTTCTTGGTAAACTTTGGTCGATGTTTTGACTTATTGTTCGCAGAAACGCAGGTCAGTGACCCCATCGTAAGAGACACCCCACCAAACCATGACTGAAGCTTGGGATTAGTTCAGATGCTTCCTTAGATGACCGCGCATACACTCTATCATTTTGCTTGTTAAATTTTTTCTGAATGGTAAAAATTTTTTTATCGGTAAACAAAATTTTTCTGTGCATGTTATCAGTGTGCTTCACCAAAAGACGTTTCCCTTTTTGTATCCTATGTTTTTTTTGAAGCTGCAGTCAATAAATTCCCGGTACGTCGTTTGAAAGCCCCAAGTCCCAAATCTTTTTTAATGATTCGATTCATGGACTTTTGCGTGATATTCATCTCACGGGCCATAATTATCTGTTTTCGGAGCGGATTTCTGTGAATTATTGATTTAATGGCTTTGATGACATGCGGTGTTCGAACAGAGCGTGGGCGGCCCGAGCGGTGGCGGTCTTTAACATCTCCAGTCTCCTCAAACAGTTTTATGCATTGGTAGACGAACATGCGGCTAATCCCTAGTGGCCGAAACGTTTTGAAAATATCGTTTTTTTCATTTCACACTTCAAAAGCCCTAGTACAGCAATACGGTTCTCATTATCTTACCACTCTATGATGAAAGTTGAAACAATTTTAAAATCCCGTTACAGACTTACGCTATTGAGGTTAGCTTTGAAAACCCATATGACATTAACGGGGTATGTTCAGTTCCACTATTGAAATGGGTGTGTTCAATGTTGTAACAGTATTTATGTCCCTACTAGGGATATAAGCTTAGATTTATACTTTGGAACTTAGGATCAGTAAAATATGACAAAATTAGAATATAGAGAAAATACTCGTAGGATATGAGGAAAATATAGTGAAATGGAAATCAAAAAAGCATTTCCACACGACGGTTACATCAGAGCAAGGTAATACCATCAGATTTTTAGGTTCTCAAGAGAAACCCAGTGTAATTTGGAATTAATTTTTTTACTCCATAATGGCTTAAAGTGTTTTGGGACTGTTAATAGGCGAAATCGGCCTAGTGTGAAAAAGTAAATCCAGTATGGCTCCTAAAAAAAAGATTAAGAGTGGGAGGTCGTTTGGATCCGTCGGGCATTACATTTGAAAATTGTTTATTTTTCGCCAATCCCGTTTCGGCCTTACCGAATTAATAATGTTGTAGTTGTTTGGTTTTTGATCTCTATACGAAAAATGCATAGCTCATATTTTTCTCATACGCCATATTTCTATTGAATTGTATTCATGTTCATAATGTGGTCGAATGGGTTGACTCTGTTTTTTATAATCGTTTTTATACCTAGTAATGTTGCGGATAATGAGCCAAATCGGGTTATTTTTCCACACAAGACCTGTCGCATTTGCTTTGAAGAAATAAATCAATGTACGAGTAATATTCTATAACATTTATCTCTTTGGATGCATCAGAGGACAAACAAGCGTGCTTCCCTGGAGAGCGTGCGCTAATATAATTCTTAAAGTACAGAAAATAAAGAAGTTGGAGTTTTGAGGAAGATTATGCTTTATTACATAGACCAAGCCATTGTGCAAAACTTTTTCGAATGCTTGATTGTGCCTGCACGGCACAGCATTCTCGATACTTAAATGCTACTTTTATTCTGTTGATCAGGTGAATTCTATGGAACTGTGACCTTCCCGAAGCCCTTACTACTGCTCACGAATTGTGGTTTCACATAATCTAAAAGTTTTAATTTTCAGGGAAAAAAAACGTTTAAACAAGTCTTCATATACACGGTAATAAATGGGAGACAGAAATTGAGTTGTCCTTTTTCGAACTTTTTTTGTTAAGAACCAAGTCAGTCTTACGACCTTCAGCAAATTTGCCATGGATATTGTTAAAATCAGCCAATTTAAATTCCAGTAGGATTTTGGGCTATATGAGGTCTGAAAGGCTTAGCAGTGCTTTCATTAGAGCACAGCTGAACTAAATAAACCAATACTTAATTATTAACAAGTTGGACAGGGACGAATTTTTTTATACCCTCCATTATGGATTGCTGGCCATAGAATCACGTATTGTTCGGAAAAAGAAAAACATTCTTTCAAAATATTATAATGATAAAAACAGTCTATAATATTTTGCTGTTTAATGATAGGTCCACGATTTTGGCCAACAAGACAACTTTTTCGAGGCACCGCCCTCTTATTCACTAGGGTGTATTTCTTTCCATGCCAGTATCAAACTTAACAAATGTCATCATTACGTCAAAATGTCTTGGCTAAACTTAACAAAATGTGAAAATTTCGTAATGATACTCGTAGAAATTGATATGTAAATATGCTAATAAAAAATACCAAAAATATAGTTTTCTAACGTTGACCTGATCCTTGTGTGGATAAATAATTACCCTTTAACCGATCTGGCCCATTTTCAGTACCAATCGCTTGAACACAATATTCTGCAACATTGCAGTCTTCTAGCTTCCGTATTTAGACTTGTAAATTACATTCCGCATAGCTAAAGCTTCTTAGATTTTTTGCGGGGTCCAAATTAAACGAGAATTTAAACATGTTCGTATTAAATCGGACTTTCAATTGTCTTTGTATGGAGACCAACAATTTTAGCACAATTTGACAGAAAATCGATGTTTTCGAATCATCCCCCTAGAAAACACTCCACCGCCACGCACTCACTCTCAATGAGCACCACCACTACGCAATAAGCTCACTCAAATTCTGTTAACACTCATTTACATTTGAAATGAAACGGCTCTCTCCCAAACTGAGTGCAACGTTCAACATGTGTCCTTAAACGGAGGCAATCGTCATTCACGTAAAACCTGAGCGAGCGGGAAAAGTGACTGGGGATTTGTGTAAACAATTCCGTAAATGATATTTTTGTTGTTGTTCTTTCCATGGAACTTAATTATGCTGCGGCCAACATTCGATGTTCTTTATTTGTTGTTGTAGCCGGAACATTATCAGCGTCTGAGACTTAGTTGGATCGGTTCAGCGAAGTTCGGTTGGCGCGGCATGTTCCATCAGGTGTGTGTGGTTTGCCATTATTTATGTACTCCGCATGTTTAATTTATGTTCTTCTCGTGCTTCGTCTTCGGTGGTGTTGGCTGTGGTGTTGTGATGAATGAACTTCTTCGGTTCGCCATGTGGGTGGTCCCATCCCATGAATAACCCCAATAATTGTGAAATTTGATGTCTTCTTCGTTTGCTAGCTGCTAGATGCTTCTGGTCCATCATCCAACACATGTCAATGGATTGTTATGTAAATTGTAAAGCAAACTTTTATTGTTCTTTGCGGTTCGTTTCGAATGCGATTACGATGACGGCAACAACAGCAAAGGTTTCCAAAGATGTGTTGGCTTTTTACGCCTGCCTTTGTCTTTGTTCGTACATGGCTGGGGTGTTGGTTGCCCTGTTCCAGTTAAGGGGTTGTAATTTTGTTAAACTAATGATCACCTCTTCAGAGCCATTCGGGTGTCAATAATGTCCACCTAGTCAAAAGGATTAGTAACGAATTGAAGCAAATAATTGAGTTAAAACTTTAACATTTACGGAAAGACTACATAAAAGCGAAGTAAAAGTATGTCATAGCCTGGCTAATGACAGATTTGAAATGTAATTGGCTGAATGGATGTTAAATCTTTGTGGGAAACAGAAACTAAATTGTATCATTAAAGAAATCTGTTTGTATTCCGTAAATGTTAGTTTGAAGTGTTTTATACTCCCCATGCAGAGGTTGGAGTGTATACACGAGAGTTGCTATATATATTTCTGGCCTGGCTTGGCTCCATCTAATATTTCCATTGGAAAGTTTGACATTTTTTAGCATAAACGTACTCTTCTACTTGTTTACAGTGACTTCAAATTTTAACTGATTTTTTGTCATTTAGCTGCCAGTCGGTCTCCTCCAGGATTTTGCGCAGGATGAAGATTTGATCGATTGTTGACTTATTCTGCCTGGAGCAGCGATTAGATCGTCGAAGTTGAGTTTTAATCTTTTACACAGTATACACAGTATAGTCGATTTATATGCGATGGATAGGAGACTTTTTCCGCTGCAGTTTTCTAATGCATACACCTTATTAGCTGATCTTCTACGGTTTTATAGAGCTCTGCCGTAGGTTCGCCGGCTTTGTTGTTCATGAGCCGAGCGATTGCTGTTTTGACCTATTTCTAAGCCGTGGGTGGAAATTTGACACCATCATCTGTAATTGGTAGGGTGTAGTTGTCATCGGCAAGATCTCCAGCCGCTAAAAAGTTGGAAGAGTGTTTCAGTTACCAGTATACGAGTCTATTGTCTGTGTTTGGCTTATTTATACAATTTTTGAGCGCTGTCAAATGATAAAAATAGTTATAAATTTTTTATAACTTATAGGTATATACACTCAGAGAAAAAATATGGTTACTGTATGGTCACGGCAATAATAATATGTTCTCCGCAATAAAAACATGTTAAATATAATTTTAACTATAGTGTGATTGCCGCAGTACTAATATTGTTGAAAGGCACTACTATTGCCAAATTTAAAAATTAAAATATGGTTGTAGCAACAATATAAATATGGTTGGTGCGACAAAAGTATTGTTTATTGGGTTTTATGTTAACAATTATATGATTACGGTAATCATACTATATTATTGTAATTTTTCTTTATTTGAATATGCTTTTTAGTACAATGTTATTGTTACGGATCCAATGCAATAATAGTTCGCTTTATATAGAAATTTAAATTTTTCAAACAAACAGCTTCTGCTTTGTTTAACTGGAATAATTTGAATAAAAACGCTTACGTTTTTTAAACTGATTTTTTCTACTGTTGAATAAATCACTCCTATTATTTTGAGTTTGATGTATTTTTAAATAATTTTCATAATTCAAATCTATTGTTGACAACTTAAACCAATTCTAATAAATAATGTTGGGGATCATATGAGTGCAATCATACTATGGTTGTGGGGATCATAACATGGTTGCGTGTGAATCATACTTTGGTTGTGATAGCATAAACGTCCGCTATTATGCAAAAGTCAATTTACGATGCAGGCCCTTAGAGCAAATATCAAGCGAGCAATTCGTGAGATATGTAAAATACGTAGAAAATATCAAAATACAAAATGTGTTCGAAACGCAGATAATATCGTAAGTCAAAATATGTCGTTCTTCTATTCATTTGTGGTATACCATGCGTGTACGTGTGTTAATGTCTTAATGATCAGATCAGAAGTACAACGTACTAATTTTTCCAACAATTCAATTTGTATATTTTCTTAAGAAATATTTCGCCAAAACAACGCGTTGATTATTTTCCAAACATGCAAAACGATCAACAATATAATTCATCTCATCATCGATCAATCGACCATTTGAGAAACCATTTAGCTCAATATTCGTATTAGGGAAACGAAATAGTGCGAAAGTCTTGTGGACTTCGATTTATTTGTTCTTTCGCAAAAGGAAACAAAGTTTTCGACATGTTTTCAAAATCAAAACAAAACAAATCAACTGAAAATCGAAACCAATCAAAATCGTAACGCAACAATTATTATTTCATGTCAAATGTGTATTTTATGGGCGAAATGAAATGCAGTGAGAAATTTCTATGAAATTCAAAATGAAATTCGAATTGAGTTTTAAATAATTATTACGATAAGAACAAAAATTGGAAATTTTATCGAAAAATTCTCATGTCATCAGTTCGTGTGGAGTTGTGTGAAAGGTCATTGTGCTGCAGTGAACATATGAATATATGTGGCGGGGCCAGAGGGGAACACACTTGCTTCTCCCTTTTCATGATCACACTTAAGTTGACTTTGAAAAGTGTTAATGGAGCTTCTTCAACATCATTCCAGCCCATCCAACCACTTGACTTACGACTCATGTGTGCGCCTGCAGAAGATTTTTTTGTCTTTTGGCTTCTCAGAGAATAATGACACAATTAAGAACTAATTATGATTTGAAATTATCTGATCATATTATGGTATTTATTCAATTCTTTTGTTCACAACAATGGGAAAATAAATGTGAGGATTCGGGATGTTCACATTTCGGATGTTCACAAATTCAATATTGAAGTACTAGGTTTTCGTTTTCCACTTCTTCTTAATGTGTTGGTTTACATAGATCCGTAAGATCTATGTAAACCAACACTTGCGTTTAACATGTGACATTTGACCTTAGATAGTCTAAAAAATTATGCAAATGCCATAGAAGCTCTATGCTGGAAACACGAGTAATTTGTAACGACAAGAAAGCTATCGAATAAAAGTACGAAGTTCCTGGCTGCAGTTTTTAATAAAACCAGAAGATATAGTAATGGTTTCACACGGGTGGCTAGTTCAACATTCACCTTAAAGTCAAGAGCAGTAAATGTATTGTTTGCATAACATCGGCTGTTCACGGTACCCCACAACAGTCAAACGGTGTCTAATAGTAGCAACAAGTGCTCGAGATCAGAGATGTAATGGCAATATTGTCATTTCGGCCCTTAAAACAGAGTTTTCGAATCTTTACATTCTTAAGGCTATGCTAAAAAAAAATTCAGTGTTTTTTTTATTTGTCTGTACCTCCGGAGTTTTGTGTACAACAATGATGCAGTGATAAAGCACTACTGATTGCGTGACAAATCACTATGATTAAAAAACCCTTGGATTTACTTTGCTAAATATAAGCGGGGTCATACGAAAACAAAAAAGAGCTGTGGTGTCTTCTTGAATGATCACCGAATACAAATTCGTAATATGCACCTATCCTTCTGGATATAAAGGATTATAAAGGGCTCTCCAATAGGGACATAACAATTCAGTATCTTTATGTCAACGCACCCTTAAACATTTTTAATGATCTTTCAATGTCAAAATGTTAGTCGAAGTCAACATTTTCATCATGATAGGGTTTAGCGAGCAAAGTTTGAAAATTATTAAAAATTACTACCGAATTTCTCAGTCGGACCGTTTTTTGTCGTCGATAAAAACAATCGTCATGTTACCGTCAATGGAGAGCTCTATCGTGCTATGTTAGAAAATTATTTTTGGCCAGAATTGGATGAGCTTGACATCGCCGATATGTGGTTTCAACAAGAAGGTGCCACTAGCGGCACAGCACGCGTTACAATCGATTAACTGAAAGGCATATTCGGTAAACGTGTTATATCGAAAAATAGTCCGGTCTAATGGCCACATCATTCAAGCGCTTTAACGTCATTGGATTTATTTTTATGGCGTCACATCAAGTCATTGGTCTATGACAACAAGCCAACAACTTTAGGCGAGCTCAGAGACAACAACCAAAGCGAAATTGCCAACGTTCCGGTCGAAATGTGTGCAAAAGTGATGGAAAATTGGGTTCAAAGTATAGATAGCTGATTGCGGCTCATGGTGGTCATATCAACGAAATTTCATTTCATTTTTAAAATGTAACATTTGGTACTACACCTGGAATAAATTTGAATTCCATATCTTAAGTATTCTGTGTTTTATTAATAATTAAAATTGTCATGTCTTTAATGGAAAACCCCTTACTTAAGCCACGTCCGTCTGCGTGGCTGGTTCGAATGCTAATTTTCGAAAATATCTATCCAAAAGTGCTTATGGGATAGAAAATGGGCCATATTGCCACGCCGCTAATGGTACCTTCAACACAAATGCACCATTTGATAGTTTTGTTATACTATTCACGACCTGACTTATAACACTGATCTGCAAAAAAATCTTCCTTTGGCCGAAATCAGCTCTTCATTATATTGTCTTCTGAATCTGAATTGAATTTCCGTCTCACCACGTATAGTTTTCGAGATATCGCGAACATGGATTTTTCTTACTTTTTTGTTCTGGTCTTCTGGTTCGAGACCTTTTTGTTGTTTCTTTTTCAAAATCAACATAAAAATTGGTGAACTTTATTGGCTTGGTTACCTGGCAGACTGTAGTACAGCTGTTTCTAATCCCGCCAAAATTTGTCTTCAGCAGTCTTTGACAACTATTACTTGGGCAACAAATCAAATGATGTATACTGCTTTTTGACTTTTTTCTGACTTGTTTTCATTAATCTTATGCTTATCCAATGCGCTTAAAATAGTTGTATTTATTAGTAAGAAAAACATTTTTCATAAAAATTAAAATTTATAAAAATCGATTAAAAATTGTGGAAGGTGCAGGAGGGCTCAAAAGTTAATATTTGCAGAACAGTGTTATAGATCTGCCATAAAGCACAGTACTAAAGTTGAACAAGATCGAAAGAAGTTTTTGACGTCCAGAGTGGCAGGACCTCAAATCGGGAGGGACTTTTGTAACGATAGGGACTATGACATAATTTACAAACCTGGGTAAGTTCTAATAGCGTACTATGAGTAATTTCTGCAATATTGGTTTAATAAGTAATTTAATATGCTTAAGATATGGCCGGATTTAAGCCGTGGTTTGAGAGAGGCAGGGCCTCCATTCAGACGGCCTATGCATGCAGACTATTTAAAAGCAATGACCGTTTCGAACAGAGTTAGTTACAGATATAATACGTTGTTCTTATATAGAGCAGTATCACTATCACCGATATAGAGCAGTATCACTACGGTAGTTCCTGGGCCAAACACTGTCTCAAGTTTGTCGAAATCGTTTCATATACAGTAAAAGCACTCACGTTTTAAGGAAAATTTATTATGTATTTTCATTTTTTTTAAAGGAAACCACATTTCGCGATGCAATTCTAATTGCACGCAAGTGATAGTTTCCAAGAAATGTTTATCAAAATAGTACAGAAAAAAAACACATATCTAAAGTAACGGTTAATCGCAGTAGCTGCGGCATTTTTTTGTCTATGAACAAAATACGGGGAATCACAGCCTAACGCACATGTCTTACGCACATGACAGTGAAAAGCAAAATGTTTGATGAAGTATTTCTTCTTTGCTTGTTCGAAATTTGTACATAGTTATACGAAAACTGTATAACAATTTGGGAGAGGGAAGAGTGCCACTCACCCTCACAAACTCTAAATTATGGTTGCATGCGTTTGCCGTCCAATGATTTAAAAAATAGATAAAGCAAGAAGATATGGTGAAGTTGCAGGCAGAGTTGTCCGCACAAAGTGTCCACGTCCGTCCAAGGGAGCGTCCGCTTAAGGGAGCGTGATTTCTTCCTGAAACAATGCGAAAATTGTGGGACCAAGAAATTTGTCCGCTTAAGAGAGCTGTCCGGCCATGAGAACTGTCCGCAAGGAGAGCTTTCACTGTATAGGTATTGCCAGGATCGTGAACGGGGCACTTTAAAGTTAATATAAAAGTTGAAAACATACAAATGTTTAATTTGTTATTAAAGGCTTAATTTCTTTTCAATAGCACTACATTTAAGTTCAAAATGCAAATTGTATGACTTCAACGTTTTCCAAATACTAAAGATAAACGTAAGATCGCGAACGGGACAAAAAATGCAAGTCATGTTTGCCAGTATGTGGAAAAATTAAAAAAAAAATCAACGAATTTTCTCACAGTAATATTTGTTTAAATATATGTAGGTATATTGGACTAATTAATAAAGCTTTCATGATAATGTCATTTTCTTAAATGTCTTTAATCGTTCGTTTTTAATAGACATTTTTAACTTTCATGAATGGGACATAAATTCCAGCAAGATTCTTTTTAGTTCTTATTTTCTAATACACATTAAAAATATTAAAACAAGGGTCTGTTGTTGCTCGATATTGTAAGAGGCATATAACGTAAAGTTTGTTGCCATTACATATCTCAGTATGTAAAATAAAATGAAAAAGAAATGTCTACAAAACAACATAAATTTACCTATTTAAGCATAATTTCAAGTTGTTGCCGATTTTCTAGTGACCATGGCAAGTATTGAGTATTCCGTTCATTAATCCGAGTAAGCAGTAAGATATAATTTAAAGAAAAAAAAATTTCTTAAGCATTTTTGATATTTTTCGTCTCAGTGGAAATGCCCATATGCCACCTGCATATCTTTATCCGTTTGTTTATTTACAACGATAAATAGCCAGAGGGACATCGATCAGTGGAATCAGATAGCGATTCTGAATCGAACGGTTGAAATAAAGACAAATCTACATTTCCTAAATAAAATCCTGTACCACAGTGCGGAGTAGAGTTTTAATACACAATTGTCACGCTATACCCCACTGCCATCTTGTATTAACACATTCTTCAACTCTGAATATATATTGCACACAGTTCACGTTGCTCCTATTTTTCACCAGAGGGCAGCACAATAGCACTTTTTACAATTACACCAACACATTTTAAGTGGAGATATAACGAACTAAAATATGTTTTCTTCTTTAGCTAATCACCGTAGACACGAACCGCTATCAATCCCACTGTATTTCAGTTTCGGCACCTTCGGGTAGAGGGCAGCCCAAAAATGTGTAAATGATGGATTTGCAATTTTAAAATTGTGTGTCCCTAGTTTAATTAATTTAATCAGAGCAGAAAAGTAAAATACAGAATAAAGTGTCATTAAACGACACTTTTTATACCCTCCATCATAGGATATAGGGTATTTTCACTTTGTCTGTCTTTCTGATCGTCGTAAAATTCTATGATCTAGTCCTGTCCGTCTACCTCTATTGGTATTAAAAAAGGGCCAGATCGGTCAAAATGTAAAAATTGTCCCTACACATGACATGACATGACGATGGCATTTGGAACATATGATGTTGGCATGGACCGAAACACAATCTGGTGAAAGGCGGCGATGCCATCCCCCATTAAAAATTAATGGGGCCAAAACAGACAGATTGTTATTACATTTTTACAGAATCAATAACTTTAAATCATTATAGACTATGTTATGTTATAATAAGAAAAGTGGTTTGGCACCGCCCATACAATCCAGAACTTGGAAGATCATATCTCATGAACTGTTAGGGATATGACGATGATTTGAACGAAACTCACCCTGACTGAAAAGTGGGCTGCGTCCCGCTCCTTTGAAAAACGCCTTTATGGCCAAAGTAATGTACCGTTTATTATACAAGTATGTACCAATTATTATAAAACTTTAGCATAGACTGTTGTGCAAAAATTGGACCAAAGGACGTGGCACCGGCCATACAGTCTGAACTTTTAAAGGCCATATCCCGTGAACAAATAATATGACGATATTACTTGGTATATAGAATGTTGGCATTGAATAAAACACTTCCTGACACATAGGAGGCCGGTGCCACTGCCACTGCCCCTTGACACAATTGTCATATTGTACCGGAATCCATAGTGAACGGAGTAGTATACTTATATATAAATTTCAACCAGGCCAAACTTTATTTGTCCACTAGTTTTCCTTTTTGGATTTTTATGGCAGTAAATTTAATATATGTGACGCGCAAAATAGAAAGGGACCTAAGGGTAAACACCAGTTTTGTTCAGAAGAGCCATTTAAAAGATTTACATACGTGTATCTTTGGTGTACCATCACTTTCATAAAACGCGCATATCTCTGGGAGGGAACACTTTTGGGTCATGGGATCGGTGTCATTCGATGCTCAGATGTTGTCCACATCAAAAAAAAGTTAAAATTGATTTTTTTTACCCTTAAGACCCTTTCTCTTTGCGCTGTCACATATACTCTATTTCTCTGCCTTTAGTAATGGTCCGAAAATTTTGCTTTTTGAACTATTTTACAATGCATATAAAAAAAAATTAATAATTTTTAATACGATTACAAAGAATATCTGTCACACTCTTGAAAATTCAATTGGAACTAAGAAAAGTTTCACTTTCCTCTGACATGGTTATTTCTAGTTCTTGTTTAAAGCGGGGCCTATTTATACCCTCAAAATGCTGATTAGTGTAAACCCCAGAGATATATGTATGTGAGAGCCGCATTACATTTAATATAGAGCTGCAGAAGTCTCTGTCGATAGTTGTTTTAAAGATACTATCGATAGTTTTTTCCTAAATCGATATTCACTTCACCATCAAATCACCGAAATACAGACAAGTTGACACAATTAAAATAATGAACTTGAATGGATGGAGTGTGTACACAATTTATCACCTGAAATAATTGATTAGAGATATGATATTGATCTTTGTAAAGTTCTAAGACAAATTCTAAGTCTGTTAAAAGCATGATAGCGGACAAGCGATGATGATGGATGTCTTCAGTTATAAGCTACTTCGGTTTGTAAATGATCAAATTCAGTCCTTACGAAACAAGTTTTCTTAACCTTTCATTAAAATACAGTTTTCATGTGTTTCTTCAACATTTCAAAATTATTGATATCGATATGATCTGATCTGACATATCTTATTTGATATGAAACAAACTCCACAAAAAACCCGGATTTTGTGTATGTATTTCTAGCATTTATAATTTGTGACAACCTTCACTAAATGATCGATATATGTGCATAAATATGTTCTTGTTTATCTCCTCAAGAGAATAAGCATTCCAATATAGAGGAAACCACTAATTACAAGATATACTCGTATAGGACTGTTTACGTCATTTGCCCGTCTTTCTCTAAGTGAAGGTTGGTAACACGATGTAATTCGAATTTTTTATTACTCTTTATACCCCTTTTGGTACCGTTCACACAATCATTTCGCTCACTTTTGGTTTTCATGTAAAATCTGGCACCGTGCTCGAAACCATTACTTAAGAATAAAATATAAATATGGTGACAAAAAATTGGATTCCTTACCATGCCCCTTTTGATACCTCCCACATTAACGATCATATACAAGTACAGATTTGAAACTAAATAACTTGTCATTTAATGCATGAAAATCCTTAAACACTTGTATTAAAACATTTCAGAGTAAAAACTGTTAAAGTCATAATTTGTAATCTTCAATATTTGCAACATTGCTTTGTAGAGGGCGACCGCAAAAGTAACTGGCCTAACATAAAAATAACCTTTTTTTTGGAATTATTATTATTTATTTTTCAACATAATCTCCTTCCAACTCAATACACTTCATCAAACGTTTTTCAAGTTTTTTAATTCCATCCGAAAAATAAGATTTTTCAAGACCTTCAAAATATGCCTCAGTTTCAGCAATAACCTCGCTGTTGGACGAAAATTTTTTGCCACGAAAATTTTTTTTAAATGACTGACTTAACAGTTTTCGCCTTCTTAGGAACACTTTTACCAGCATCTATCCATTGTTTTGACTGTTCTTTGCATTCTGGGATGTAGTGATGGATCCATGTTTCATCAACAGTTATGAATCGGCGCAAGAACTCTATTGGATTACGCTGATAAATCGCTAAAGGCTCCTCGGAATTGGTCCAACGGACGATTTTTTGGGGCAAACAAACGCGGCATCCATCTTGCGGATAGCTTTTTCATGTGGAGTTCATCATGTAAAATACTCCAAACTTGTTTTTCGTGTATTTTAACAATATCAGCAAGTTCTCTGAGCTTTATTCGTCTATCCTTAGTCACTTCATTATATATTTTTCTAATGTTTTCATCAGTAGTAGCAGTTTTCGGTCTTCCAGAGCGTTGTTCATCTTCCGTACTTGAACGACCCATTTTAAATTGTTGAACCCAGGATTTCACGGTGGAGTATGATTGTGCATTATCACCATGAAAAGAATCCAATTCATTTTTTATTATTTGTGGCGTATAACATTTCATATAAACGTGTTTAATAACCGCACGAAACACTTTATTTTCCATTTTTCAAAAATTATAAAACTTGTTTACTTCAATCACCTGTAACAAAGAAAAAAATCATTTAATATTTCGGAAATTTTGACAGATGGTTTGTAAAAGATTGTTTTTAAAAAAACAAAAAAAAGGTTGCTAGTAAAACAGAAAATGTGCCAGGACAGTTAGTTTTGCGGTCGCCCTTATACATGTATGTAATTTGTATGATAGTTAACACGCCCCATTCTAGTACCACTCCTGCAAATGAACCATGTCCACTTATGCTTTTTGCTTATTTTTAATAATAGTCATACTATCTAACTAAATCAATACATAAGAATAGATCTTAAAGTAAATCACGCAGTAATTTTTATATTCCGCATTTAACGACATAATGAATAAAGAAAAATATAAAAAAAATAAGAACCTTATCTTCGAACTCGATTTATTAATTATTTAATTACATATAAGGTAATTCTGGTGACAAAAAAGTTGATTTGTAGCCACTTCCCTTATGGTACGCCCCCTACACAATTGACCATGTTCCAGTACAGAATAGAACCCACATGACCTGCCTGAAATTTTGTAAATTGTGAACATCGTAGTATTTGTATAACGACTTTGTAAGAGGGTATGCAAAGAGTAGTTGACACTCCCCATTCTAGTACAGCCCATACAAATGTACCATTCCACTCACTTTTGGTATTCGTATCTTAAACACATTCCATGCAGAACTGTTGAAATTGAACTTTAAATAACGATTACTACACAATCAGAAATGGATGTCTATCGGAGCTAAGATTGAAATCAACCATCAATGTTTTTATTTCATCTATATTCACACGGAAGAAAAAAGTGGTTGTCACGCCCCTTACGAGGTTTTATTAATATATGTGACAGCGCTTAGAGAAAGGGACCCAAGGGTAAAAAAATCAATTTTCACTTTTTTTTGATGTGGACAACATCTGAGCATCGAATGAGATCGATCCCATTCCCCAAAAGTGTTCCCTCCCAGAGGTATGCGCGTTTTATGAAAGTGATGGTACACCCAAGATACACGTATTTAAATCTTTAAAATGGCTCTCCTGAACAAAACTGGTTTTTACCCTTAGGTCCCTTTCTATTTTGCGCGTCACATATATGAAAATTTTTGTGGAAACTCTAAATTTTACTTATAATTTCTATAAACGTTTTTTTTAGCTCGTTTGTTTTATTTCGGTCTGTTGAACAGGGATTAAACCGGCTTAAGACCTCTTGCTTCTATATTTAAATAGAAGACAAGTTTTTAACAAAATGGCAAAGTGACATTGATTTTCGTGGCTGCACTTTTATCATGATTTCGGGTCCGTGGCAACCCTCTTCAGAAAGCCTTGCTGCAATTGTTGATAGTAAAACCGAACTCTATAAGGCCAGGCTCTCCCCACACGAATGAGAACTACTGTTGTAAACCTTACCTTTCAAGTTTTCTTCACACAATTGCCCACGAAAATACAACTCACCCCTGTCACCTCTAAAGAGACTCCACATCGAGAGCCATATACTTATACTTATAATTTCTCAATTTTGCCTGTTACACAGTGTGCCAGAGAAAAAATAGCTGGGAAAGATATTATTTTTCTTCTAGATCTTGCTGAGTACAACAAGAAATCGGTTTTGAAATTTCCCAAACACCTCCAAAATCTGGAGTTAGGGTAAAAAACGGGTTTTCGGATCTTACGCACTTATATGCCTGTAACGTGGTTGAATATCAACCGATATAAGGTTTCAGCTGATTTGGAAAGAAGAAACTGCGGCCTTTCGAATGGTGTATACACTTTTAAAATCACACTGAAAAAATCAAAAAATCTGCGTATTTCTCCTGTAAACTTATTATTTTTTAAAAAAATTTTGTAATTTTTTAACTTTGGATGCGCTTTTACACAGAATTATTTAAAAGGAACCAAACAATTTTTGAACTGAATAAAAAAGAGATTACGAATACAATTCGGTGTCACTTTAAAAAATCCGTTAGAAACTGATTGAGTTACTCAATTTTTATTTAAACAACATTTTTTGAAAAAATACAATTATTGTCAATACTACTTAAAAATGTTTGTTTGACCGTTTTCTTTTTAATTGAACATCATCAGTATCCCGTTTAAGGGATATAGCAATATTCGGAACTCATTTTTATTTTATCTTTTCCTTCAAAACGTTTTTCCATTGTAATTATTTCTTGTTCATCACTGAACTGGCCCAGGTTTTCTGGGAAGAAGTCAGATGTGAATGGAGGAAATGAATTTTAATTGACATGTTGCAGCCCATTTCACCATACGCACTCAAAAATTCATCAACAATCGCGACATAGTTGTCGCTTCTGTGATTACCAAGAAAGTTATCACATAATGCAACAAAACTCTTCCATGCGCGTTTCTCAACGGAACTGAGCTTGTTGATAAAATGCTCATCTCTCAAAACTTTACGAATTTGAGTTCCAATGAATATACCTGAAATTCATCAGAACTTAGAAATGCGATAACAAATATTAATTAGATTTTTGCCTGAGATGTATTTTACTGCGGCAGAGAAACTTTTGGTTCCGCTACATCTGTGTTTTATCTACGCTTTAGTAAATATAAACGAAAACAGGTGTTAAAAATATTGTTGCTAGATTTTAGGGCACCCTATGCAAAAGACATACGCCATTCCTTCATAATCACGAAGGAAATAACTGTGGTCCGAAAAGCATCATACTATTGTTGGGTATATGGATGTGGCACAACAATATTATGATCCTTACAACAATAGTATGATTCAAATACAACCATACTATGATCCTCACAACCATAGTATGATTCAGACTCAACCATACTATGATCGCCACAACAATATTATGATCCTCACAACCATAGTATGTTTCACATACAACCATTGTAAGACCCATAGTATGATTCACACGCAACCATGTTAAGATCCCTACAAACATAGTACGACCACACATAATTCTATTATAATTGTACTATAATTGTTGCTACAACCATATTTTCTTTATTAATTTGGCAATAATACTATTGTTACATTTCAACAATATTAATATTGCGGCAATCATACTATTGTCAAAATCAAATTCAGATAACAAAACTATGGGACGAACATACTTTTATTGCGGAGATTATGTTATTATTGCCGTGACCATATGTGACGCGCAAAATAGAAAGGGACCTAAGGCTAAAAACCAGTTTTGTTCAGGAGAGCCATTTTAAAGATTAGGTCCCTTTCTATTTGCGCTTAGAATCGTCGACTTCACTTTCATAAAACGCGCATATCTCTGGGAGGGAACACTTTTGGGGCATGGGATCGGTCGATGCTCAGATGTTGTCCACATCAAAAAAAGAAAAAAATGAAAATTGATTTTTTAACCCTTAGGTCCCTTTCTCTATGCGCTGTCATATATAGTAACAATTTTTTTTATCTGCGTGTAGCAAGTATAGGGTGATCCATCTAGAGAAATTTTTCAGAAGAAAAATAAAAATTCAAATCAGGTGTGGAATCTACATTGATATTTTGAAAGGACATTTTATGGCATTTATTTTTTGAATGTAATTTTCTTCAAATGTTGGCCGCAACTACGCCTCTGGGCTTCCATTCTGAGGGTCCAATTTTGGATGACTCGTTCGAGCATTTCGACCTTTAATGACACGCGAAATGTTGGTTTCCAAAACCTGAATCGTAGCTGGTTTGTCAGCATAGACTTTGAACTTTACGTAACCCCAGAGAAAAATGGTGTGATATCACTAAATCTAGGTGCCAACTCACCTGTCCAAAACGTGAAATTAGCTGCCTTTTAAAATGACCTCTTAATAGATCCATTGTTTGAGCAGCTGTATAGCAAGTGGCACTGTCCTGTTGAAACCAAGTGTCGTCAAGATTACGGGCACCATTCACGGTTACGTTTCGGCCATCATCATTTTTGAAAAAATATGCACCAGCTTATAAACCGCACCAAACCGCTGTTTTCTCTAGGTATAATGGCACCTCTTGAACCTCTTCTTGTTGCTCTTTAGCCCAAATGCGGCAATTTTGTTTATTGACTTTGCCGTTGAGCCAGAATGGGTTGGTCGAAAACAGCGGACCTTTCCGTTTCTCACCGAACGCTCGTTTCCATAATACAGTTGCCAACATTTGAAGGCTAATTGCCAAAATTCCAAACAGAAAATGCCATAAAATGTCCTTTCAAATTACTAGTAAAGATTCCACACTTGATTTGATTTTTTGTTCTGAAAAAATACTTCTAGATGGATCACCCTATATTATTAGCTTAATTTAGTTTTTTCTGATTCAGAACACATGCCATAACATTCAGTAACAAAATTGGAGACATAAAAAAATATATATTTTTATTACAGACTGTCAAAGTTGAAAATTCTTTCAAAACATAACTTACTTATATAATATTGCATTAGCTTTCAAACCATAATTTTGTACTTATTTACGCAAAGATAAACAATGTAATATTTATTTATGCTTAGATTAAAACAGACCTAACTATTTTTTAAAAATAGTTTAAGTATCTTTGAAATTCAAGCGTCAGAAAAAATAACGATTTTTTTTAAATCTTTTAAATAACTCATATTGATAATATTTTCTATTTAAATAAAGGAAAAATATTTTTCAAATTGTGAACAAAATTACGGTTATGGCACTGGCGCGACATAGTGTGGTTCGCTCTCCCGCTGGAACGAAAGTCCATCTCTTCAATCTCTGGCTACAAAAACGGCTTTTTCGTAGAATAAAATGAATAATGATGCCACCGTTTAAAGTTTAAAAAAATATGATCAATAATGTTGTTCATTTGGAACAGCTCTAGAGCTAAATCTGAGAACCTAAACCTGATTTAATTTGATCCCACTAGCGAATCATGCGATGTCTTCGTGCAAGGTTTGCTTAAGGATTGTGCCCAATATGTTAAGTTGTTGTTAAACGACTACGTGGACCTTCTCACGAACTTTTTGCACAAAGTTGCGTATGGTAGGCGGTGAGGGTCCCTCATTACGGATAAACCTTATTTTGAATAAACCCACTGTTTCGGCTAAACAACATTGACTTTCGAGATATGTTTGCTTTACTTTCCAACGTTGTTTAAGCGTAAATCGTCTCATTTTGTTGCGCCGAGATATAGTGGCAGTACTACTCTGTCAAGATTTCCATTGGAAAAGAGCTGCCACTATAATTATAGCAAATGATTCAAAATGATGATTCTATATGTTGTGGTGAGGGCATCTGTCTCGCTGGAGTTTATATTTTTGTTACTTTTTTGTATACCATCACCCTACTGGGTGAGAGTGTATACATCATATTACTTTCATTTATTATATTATCTTCTGTTTTAATAAATACTCGCATATCACAATATTTTGAACATTATTTTATTGTTTTTTCTTTCTATTTTATAGTGTACTTATTGTTAAGAATAAATCAATTTTAAACTTATATCTAGAGAATATAATTAATTAATTCATTTACACAAATACATACAAATATTTATATATACTTTAAAATTAAATACATAATCGACGACTGAAACGAAATTGCAAAAAGAGGGGAAGAGAAAGAAAGAAGAATCACAAACGTCTAATATCTAATAATATAAGAAAAGAGATTTTTTTATTACATGAATCCGATATATCCTACAATTACATCATTTACGATGGATCAATCTTTTTAATAATGAAATGTAATACTAGACATCATTAGGAACAAAATTCACATACATACACATATTACGTAAAACGCATACATTCGCATTTACATCTGCCAAGACACATATGCAGATAATAAGAATAAGTTTGGAGAACAAAAAAGTCAATAAGACAACCAATGAACTCAGATGGGATGCTGCAAATAACTACATTGGAGTATGGGACATTCAATAAAAAATATGCTAAAAAATATCCGACTTTGGGCTTATTTTCATATATGTACTGTGTGTTTATATGTTAGAAAAATATTTACAATTGTAAAATAAAAGACAAATAAGGGTTTTAAAAGAAAAAAGTAAACATTAAATAACAACTCGCTTATTTACCAATAAATTGAAATGATGGTTTTTAGTTGACGACCTCAAAAAATCGGTTTGAATAGAATAATAAGTCCCATAACGTACCATGGAAAATTTTGGTAACTCCGTGGCATTTAAAGCCGTAGGTTCAGGAAATCAGGAAAATCCTATGTGTGATAGCAAAATATGGACCTATGTAGACCAATTTAAATAGGGTTAGTCCTTGGCGCAAACTTAAAAAATGCAAGTTTCATCGAAATCGGTTCTTAATTGCGGCTTGTACTTTGATTACAACGATAGATGGAAAGTCGGACGGACATCGCTTGATGGAATCAGTTAGTACTTCTAAGTCGATCGGTATACTCATCAACAGGTCTAGTTCCATTCCTTTAAAACGTTGCAAACATCAGCACTAAGTCATAATACCCTCTACCACAGTGTGATAGAGGATCAGGTTGGTGGTCTATGTGATACCATGAACCACTCTGCCAGGGCCAAATTGAGTTGGTTATTGAGCTCCTTATATTCGTTATACTAAATTTAAGTACAATCGGATAAAAAATGCGATACGACCTAAATTAGAGAGTGTCCTTTTTATGTGGATATATAAAGACATGAATGTAAATGGTCTTGGTTCGTCTGACGGGCTTTATATATTCGCCGTATATATTTCTGATAGCTTGCCACTGTAACTGACGGTGTGTCCTTTATGACGTTCGACGACTGTCGGTACACGCAAAAAAAAAGTATGGTTGTGGTGACAATATTCGAAGAGGATAATACTATTGTTGGGTATATGGTTGTGGTACAACAATATTATGATCCTCACAACAATAGTATGATTCAAATACAACCATACTATGATCTTCACAACAATAGTATGATTCATCCATAACCATACTATGACCCCCAAAACCATAGTATGATTCACACTCAACTATACTATGATCTCCACAACCATAGTATGATCCTCACAACCATAGTATGTTTCATATACAACCATAGTATGATCCTCACAACCATACTATGATTCACACGCAACCATGTTATGATCCCTACAACCATAGTATAATCACTATTTAGATTTGAATTATGAAAATTATTCAAAAATACATTAAATTCAAAATAATAGGGAGTGATTTAGTTCACAGTAGAAAAAAATAAGTTTAAATAAACGTAAGCGTTTTTATTAAATATATTTCAGTTAAACAAAGCCAAAGCAGCTTGTTTAAAAATTTTTAATTTCAATAAAAAAGTACTATTATTGCATTAGATCCATCCATACCAATAAATTATGTTCTTAAAAGCATATAAAGAAAAATTACAATCATACAGTATGATTGCCGTAATCATATTATTGTTAACATAAAACGCAAAACACAATACTTTTGTCGAACCACCCATATTTATATTGTTGCTATAACCATATTTTCATTTATAAATTTGGCAATAATACTATTATTACATTTCAACACTATTAATATTGCAAAAATTATACTATTGTCAAAAATAAATTCAGTTAACAATGCTATGGTTGCGACGAACATACTTTTATTGCGGATAACATATTATTATTGCCGTGACCATGCCGTAACCATGTTATTTCTCTGCGTGTGGCGGATCCCTCAAACTGGGACTGGGCTGGAAATAGGAGTTACTTTGGTTACGAAACCTGCCCGGAGGTAATCTGGTACTTACCGCGTCATTAAAGACTCTAAGGTCTTGTTGAGGGGACGATCGGGTTTTGCCTTAATGCATTATTACCATCGTTGAGCGAAAAAAGTAGGGAGAGAACTCACTCAGATCGGTGAGAAAGCCTTGTCCATGAACTACATGGTTTAAAACCGAACATCTAAGTATATGTAGGCACCTGCGTCTGCATATATGCTATCTCACGGCCGATGCCCTTGATTTTAAGTGACCAGTAAAGTTCTTTGTATAGTTCGCAAACTAGTAGGGCTTTGGATACGAGGTCTGACCGGTCTGGTAAAACGGGAAGTCAGAAGCCTTCATAATAATGTCATGTATTGACATTATCATGTTGGAAATATCAAACAATTCAGGTCATTTATTTAAAGGTGAGGAAAGTTCAGTGCTATCGTGTTTGCAAATGCTTATATCTGTAGATGGCTGATTTTTCGGATACTATGACTAAATCATCAAATCAGGACGAATCCTTAGTATAATTATTAGAATGCCTTAAAAAAATTGGAAATGTACACTTATAGAAATAAAGACTGATTTGCTTTAGAGTGATTTCAAAAATATTCCTAAAGAAATTTTATTGTTTTGGTATTTGGATTTTATAGGAAATTCCCTTGTTGTTTTATACCCATATGTGCATGTATTGTGTTCATAGGACCTGGAGGCCAAGCTCGGGATACTTAAAGTCTTTAAGTATTGTATCATATATTGATTTGAAAGGAAAATGTAGCGAAAATTCGCCCCTATGGGTCAGTCCATTGGGGTTCATTACTCTAAATTTAGCTTATTTTAAGCTTTGTTAGGACAAAGTGTAATGGAAGCTTCTGAACCCCTTGACCATTTGTGTAGACAGTATATCCAGGAATAGACCTGTATGGACCAAATAATTCCAATAGTGGTTGTTGATCAATCGTCTTATAATATTTTTGCAAATTTGATCGGAATCGGAATAATTATGAGTGTTCTGGAGCGATTGGGTTCTTGGCGGGACGTTTGTACTTGGACTATATTTAAACGTTGACCGATTAAAGAACTATGGAAAGAATGCCTTTTATCAAGCATAATACATAAAACAAATATGTAAGAGCCGTATCTAAATCTCAACATTTCTTCAATTTTAATAACGCCTTTGCTTGCTTAAAAAACAGTTTTGCAAAATTTCTTAAGATCGTACAAAAATAGAAGGACAGACATCGTTAAATTGAAATAGCTTGTGTTGTTGCGATCTGGGCACTTAAAGGTGGGTCTACCTCAACTATTTTTGATGGTTGCCTTCATGCTTTCATAAGATCTCTTTTTACAAAGCGACGATAAAGATTACAATATAATTCGAATCTAATGTGTTTAAACATTTTACTTTTTACTCGTACAAATATTTTCTTATTCAAAAAACAAATTTTTCTCAATAGTACTGTAATAATTTCCTAAACATTTTCATTGAATGACCCATATGCCATATTGATTTTCAAATACCTTATATTTTTTGGCAAATTATCTTATGCAAAATAATTAAATTCTCATTGTATTCAATACTCAAGCTCCACCTCCAGCCAGCATTTCAAGAAAAGCAAATGAAGCTAATTTCCAAAACGGCGCAAGGAATCGGTTTTAAATTTCTTCCACACATTCTTGGTGCCTTTGCTTTTCCTGGCGGCGATAGTGAAGCAACGTGCATAATTTCAATAATTTGATATCCTTTTTATCCTCGACTGTTGTTGACTTGTAGGTTGCGTGGCTGGGGGTGGTGTCGATGTGGCGACTGTTGTGGCATGTGGTTGACTGGAGGTTGCCCCGAATGCGAATGACTTCGTGGTGGGCTGTCTTCGCTGGGACTGTGGCTGGCTGGAGAGGTGGTGTTGGGGCTGGAGGATTTGATGACGCTGGATTGAGTTTCTCGGATTTCATTACACGTGTTGGTTGTGATGATATGTGGCTGGTGGCGTTGGTGTAGAGGGGGGAGTTGAATTGTTGGTGAAAGTCCGGCTGGTGCTGTTGGCGCTGTTCCTGTTGATGTACCAAGGCTGCCATGTGTAAGCGCTGCTGAATGGATGACTTCCGTATGCTGCTGTTGTTGCTGACAGGGCTGCTGGTGATGTCGGCTGACTGGTCGGGTCTTTAAAATACTTAAATCATTAACATTTTCTAAGAAACTTTTATGAGCTGACAATTGTTTCACACTTTCAACATCCTTTTTGAGTTCCTCCATGTCCCGCTTCAGTTTGGCACGTCTATTCTGGAACCAAGTGATCACCTGCAATGGCAGCAACACACAAAAGACACATGCAGAACAGCAGAATAAAAAAAATACAGATTAGCGATTGTTTGTATTGGAAGGGCAAGTGAAATTCAACTTTTTGGACTAACCTGAGCATTGGAAAGACCTAAACCGGCGGCGATTTCATCGCGATCGGCCGGCGAGAGATACTTCTGATAGAGAAAACGTTTTTCCAATTCAAAGATTTGATGATTCGTAAATGCTGTACGACTTTTGCGTTTCTTCTTGGGATTGGGGCGTGTGGCAAATATGCTTAAGGTGGCAGGATCTAAAAAAAGGACATAGAAATAATAAGTATGGATTGCATATTGTAAAGGAGGGTTATTTTATAGGATAAATTGAAAATATAATTATAAATAAGTATTTTATTTTATTTATATATTTAAATCGCATAATATTGTCAGATGGATTATTCTTATTAGGACAGCAGAATTTTGTCTAAAGCTAGGCGTATATAGTTTTTTTTGGACTTCCAATAAGACTGGAAGCACTGGTTTTATGGAAATAATTGACTTAGAGAATTTAAAATAATATTTTAGAAGATCTTGAATTAATTCTAGAAATGTAAAAAACCGTAATCATGCTACATCAAAAACATTTAAAATACGATACATGGAAGAAAAGATTCTTCAATTGGATGTATTCGTATATCCTTGTAATATATTTGAACATAATTTTCCAACCTAGAACACTTTTCTTCAGTTTCTTACATACATTTGATGAATATTGTAAATCAATCTGAAGAAATATGTTGATCAATTTTAAAAAAACAAACACAGGGGTTTTCAATAGGGACATAACAATTTCGTATCTTTGTTGCGTTGACACCTTTAACATTTTTAATGATCTTCCAGTGTCAAAACGTTAGTCGAAGCCAACATTTTTATTACGGTAAAGTTCGCTTACGAGCAACGTTTGGAAATCATTAAAAAATACTACCGAAATTCTTAGTCGGTGGTCGCAACTTTAAGAGCGCTTACTCCAATTTGCGGCCGTAACAATCATCTTTAGCGATGAAGCTCATTTCTGGCTGAGTGGTTTTGTCACTAAGCCAAATATGCGACAGCAAAGACCCACATGTGTTTCAAGACTGTGTGGTGTGGTTTTGGTTTTCATGCCGGAGTTGTGATTGAGCCGTATTAAAAACAATCGTCTTGTTACCGTCAAAAGAGAGCGATATCGTGCCATGTTAGAAAATTATTTTTGGCCAAAATTTGATAAGTTTGACGTCGCCGATATCTGGTTTCAACAAGACGGTGCCACTAGCCACAGAGAACGCGTTACAATCGATTAACTACAGACAAATTCGGAAAACGTGTTATCTCGAGAGTTAGTCCGGTCTAATGGCCATCTAATTCATGCGAATCAACGCCACTGAATTTATTTTTAAGGGGTCACATCAAGTCATTGGTCTATGTCAACAACCCAACAACTTTAGACGAGCTCAGAGACAACATCTAACGCTAAATTGACGACTTTCCAGTCGAAATGTGGGCAAGAGTGGTGGAAAACTGTGTCCAAAGAATAGATCGCTGCACACGGGCTAGTGGTGGTCTTATGGCTGAAATCGAATTTGATTCTTAAAATGTAACATTTGCACCACACCTGGAATAAATTTGAACTCTATATCTTAAAAATTTTGTGTTTTATAAATAGGGTTGTAAAATTTTAAGGGCTGATGTTGAATGTGAACCAACCTAAACGTCAAGCTTTTTTCTGCGTCTCATTTGATATTTCTTAGTTCCAGACTAAGTCAATTTGAACCATGGAAAGATACACAATCGAGCAACGCGTTAAAGTTATTCAGGCTTGGATGATCAATTTTCGAAGAAAGTCATCTTCAGTGATGAGGCGCATTTTTACCTCAGTGGATTCGCCAATAAGCAGAATTGCCGCATTTGGACGAATAATAATCCCAGAGTGATTGTCGAAAAAATTGGAAGATACGGATGTGGACGATATGTGGTTCCAACAGGATTACATGAAAAAGTTCTACCGTTGCAATAAAACCAGAGTTTTTTTACAGCCATTTAAATTTAAAATTTTAAATGGCCCATCCTGTATGACTGCAGTTTCGCTACTTCAAAAGGCGTGTTTTTTGTAGCTCGGTTTTTCAGCGAGTTAATATCTATATCTATTTACAATATGCGCCATAAACTTTTTGTTTTTAAAATTTTAAGTTTTTGGGAGTTATTCACAGATGACCTTAAGCGAGCTCGGCTATAACTCGATTTTAGCATTTCTTAAATATTTTTTTTTCTACAAACCCCAACCTTTTATATCAAATGGTTTATGATGCATAGAGTGGTTTAGGCCTTTTTTACTCAGAAATTTCTACACATTTTTTAAAGTTATGGCCCACTTACTCTCAAGCAATGAATGTGATATGATCAGCTGCTGTGTACTTAAGAGCGGACAGATTAGCATTTAGCGAGAACTGCTATCGGTAGAGTATTCCACCGAACAAAGTACAGTTTTTATCGCTTATTTGCATAAATTTTATTGCTTATAAGCGGGAAACTTAAAAAAAATTGGTTCTTTTATATCCAAACTAAAATTGTTCAAGTTAGGCGACATATAAGCGATAAATGCTTATAAACGAAGTGCATGTAAGCGATAAATACTGTAAAAACAATAAAAATCTTTCGTGTCTATATTTCGTTATGTGTCGTTGTATTGTACTCCTGCTTCGTTATATGAAATGTTGATGTAAAACCTGCATGATTAATGTAAAGTAATTCTTCACTTTGATGAACAAAAAGAAAAATTTGAAAAAAAAAAACTAAATACTTTCAATTCAAGAATTTACTCTTTATATCAATAAATGTTATCATCAATTTAATGTAGAACTATTCAAGAATCAATTTCATTGATTTGATGTACATATTTCTTGTCAGTATAGCAGGCCTATAATACGGAGATTATTTTAGACAACGCAACAAAAGTATCGCCCAAATAAGATTTGTTCCATTTCCATATAAAATCTTTTGGCAATAAATACATAACTATTACAAGATTCCCTCATTGCCTTTAACTGTTTTATTAATTTACAATAATGTTGTAAGACCACATTCATTGCAACATCATACAAATAATCGGCATTTCCATTATGGCCAATAAAAGTGAAACTATCTACTTTAGGAAATTTCTACCACTCCCAGTCGTTCTTTATTGCTCGGGAGATTACAAGTTATCCGTCCAATTTGTAGTAAACATTACAAAATGTATGAATTCATATTACTAAAAGTCAGCTCTTGGCAATCCCCTACGACTGACTGAATAACGTTGTATGAAAAACAATATCGAACATGTTGTAATTAATTAAACACCAAGTGTGATTTTTAGCGTAAATTTGTTGAAATCTTGTTGTTGTTTTCATTCGCTTTGTTATTTGATCGGTCCACAAAAGGCCAATCAAATCTTGATGCTGAGGAAATTTGCTGGCTTGTTTTTGATTTTTATCGATTTCTTGTTTTGTTCGAAAATATTCATCGTTTTATTGACGGATCCGACACGAACCGTAGTAAAGTGTCATAAATATTTTCGTTGTATGGATTATTTAATTAAGATTTTATGATTTTGTTTTGAGAAATCTATACAAATTGCCTTTTTTGATATACGGATAGATATTTCAAGTTAAAACCATGCGATTGTTAGCAAACAACGTGTATATAACCATAATCTTTTGATTTTACGAGGTGTCTTAAAAGAGATTACAATAATCAAGTCATTTTGATTGATCGTAGTCATGGATTAAGTGAAATATCTATTGAGGTCTAGGTAAAGCCAAGAAGAAGCGAAATAAAACTACGATCATGTTTAGTATGATGTACACTGAAAGAAGAGACTGGTAAAAATGTTAAAAAAATAAAAAATAAAAACCCCATTATATGCAGGAACTGGATATATTTTGCCACAATCTTTCATCTATGGTCTAACATCAAAATAAGTGGACAAAAAAAGTTCGACCGGACTAAACCTCATGTATAGTGTAGTCCATTTTTCAGAACAAAAAAAATATAAATATTAAATCAGGTGTGGAATCTCTATTGGTAATTTTAAAGGACATTTTATGGCATTTATTTTTTGAATATAATTTCCTTCAAATGTTGGCCGCAACTACTCTTTAGGGTTTTCATTCTGAGGGTCCAATTTTGGATGACTCGTTCGAGCATTTCGACCGGTATGGCTTTAATGACACGCGTAATGTTAGCTTCCAAAAACCTGAATCGTAGCCGGTTTGTCAGCATAGCCTTTGGACTTTACGTAACCCCAAAGAAAAGTGTCTAAAGGTGTGATATCACTCGGTCTAGGCGGCCAACTCACCTGTCCAAAGCGTGAAATTAGCTGCTTTTCGAAATGACCTCTCAATAGACCCATTGTTTGAGAAGCGATATGGCAAGTGGCACCGTCCTGTTGAAACCAAGTGTAGTCAAGATTACGGGCTTCAATTTAAGGTAGCATAAAGATCGATATCATGGCGCGATAGCGAGCACCATTCACGGTAACGTTCCGGCCATCATCATTTTTAAAAAAATATGCAAGGATGATTCCAGCAGCTTATAAACCGCACCAATTCGTGGTTTTCTCTGGGTATAATGGCACCTCTTGAACCTCTTCATGTTGCTCTTCAGCCAAAATTCGGCAATTTTGTTTATTGACTTTGCCGTTGATCCAGAAATGGGCCTCATCACTGAAGAATATTTTGGTCAAAAACAGCGGATCTTCCCGTTTCTCACCAAACACTCATTTCCATAATACAGTTGCCAACATTTGAAGGAGATTATTTTCAAAAAATAAATGCCATAAAATTCCTTTCAAATTACCAATAAAGATTCCACACTAGATTTGAAGTTTTATATTTTTTTTGTTCTGAAAAAATACCTCCAGATGGATCACCTTATATATACGCTGCATAATGGATTTTGGACCAATATGAAAATTTTTTTCTACGTAGTAAGGCATTACCAATTTTTTCATTGGTTGTGTTTTTACAAAGATCGACCCATGTCAAAGTACGTATAAGGGACAAAAATTATAATATTTAATTTTCAGTAGATACGAGTATACATATAAAAAAATAAGAGGAAAAACTTAGTTTTTAGTATAGTTGTCCAACCTAGGTAATCACTACAGAAATCAATTGAAATCCTTTTTTAGTTGTAGAGCATACAGACTTTGAAAGATTATCAGACTAGAGGTGGTGAACTTTAGCTTCCAATAACAGAAAACAATATTCTAAAAAAAAGTTACTATGTAATACATTTGGGCAGACCAATAAAAGGAAGTTTTTTTTTACTTTTTTCTAAAAGTAGAGTTGATGGTCTACCAAAAATACTATATAAACAGTTAATAACAGCGGATTTTGAGCTCGCATAGGTAGTATTGGTCGAATTTTACAATTATTAGTTTTCCTGGCATCTACATTTTAATAGAAGAAAAGCATGGCACGGGAAAACAGTTGGCAACGCCAACTTAACTTTTTTCAATACACCCGTTGTAAAGGAAAATCTATAGATGGCTCTCAATGTGATGTCTACGTAGAGGTGGGGGAGTTGTATTTTTGTGAGCAATTGTTTGAAGAACACACACGCAAAAGTAGAACTACAACAGTCGTTCTAATACGTTTGGTGAGAACCTGGTCTTAAAGCGTTCAGTTTTTCTTTTAACAATTGTTCCATCTATGGTCTAAGAACACTGTGCCATTTCTAAAAAACGCGGCTCCTTTTAACATGTAGCTGCAAGGGGTCTCAAGCCAGTTAATCCCTGTTCAATGTTTTCAAGCAATACACTGAAAAAACACACTAGATTAACATCTGTAAGTAACTTGCTACTAATTAAAATCACATGCATTTCTGGGTCGTCTTCACTAATTCACCAAACAACAATTGGCTTATTAACCATTTCCGTTTGAATACTCGTATATATTTTCAATTCTCTTTCAAATTAAATTTTTTTATCTAATTATTAATATGTTTGGTGTGTATGCGTGCGCGTGCTTTTGTGAATGTACTTCTAAAGAAACAGCAATAAAAATCACTTTTAAACATGCCAAAAACAAATATTTTAACCCAAACCCCCAAAAATCAAACGGCCAACAGACGGACAAAACATCACCTTTTCTTTGGTTCGTAATCGGCAAAGATCAACCGATACGGTTTATAATGAAAACCCATAAAAGCGTATGCCTGTCTGTCTGTCTGCCTGCCGGTCTTTGAGTGTGCGTTTCTATTTAATTCGTTGATTTCATTTCATCATTTCAGGCGAGTAATCTATAAATTTCTACGAGTTAAACGCTCATTTAACCTACATGGAAACAGAAGAAACACATCATTGGAAACAATCAAATCACTCAAATGGCTTTTGTTTTCTTCGTGATGAAATCTTCGTCTTCCATGTGCGACGCAGTGTCCAATTCTCGGGAATTTGAACTGGAGTGTATGGCGGTCTTTCCTCCGCCGTTGCCTGGGTGGAATGTAACACATGCGTGTGAATGAAAATTATTCGTTTTCGTTTTTTTGGCTTTTAATTTGGTCTATTCAATTTCAATTTAGCAGAAATTAGTATTGCATGTAATCGTATCATAAACACCACTATTTTATCGTAGATATTCATCCGTTGTAGACAAAAGTAGCTATCAGGCAATTGACCGGCTTTGGAGCAATAACATGTTCATTGGAAATTATGGCTCAAAGCCAGCTGTTTCTTCCGTACACTGTTTCGTGATAATGAATTTAAACGAAATGTGATGAAATTAAACGAAAATCGAATACAAAATTATTAGGCGTATTTTTTAAAGTACGGAAACAGTTTAAAGATACCACTGATGCAGGAGGAACCTCCATTACAGGTAGTGGCAATCAAGATCACTGGTCGCGAATGCACTTTGCTTATTGATGGGTACACGAACTAACTCACTGCTTTAAATATTCGAATCAAAACTTTCAATGTTTAATTGCTGCCATCAGTCAAGTTTTCAATATGCTCAGATATTCTGGAAATTTAAATTTTAAAATTAAATAACCTAATTAATACTGCCAAAAGGTGAATCCACTTTTTTCCGTAAATATGTGTACTCTTACGTCATCTTAAGCGTCATTTCATCGGTACCAAGTATTTTATTAAGTGCTTATAGGCTAAATTGAAATAATTGATGATAACTTTACGAACGGTCTAATGTCCATTTTTAGTACTGGTGACTTCTTTTACCCATAAGGAACGTTTTTTAGAGCACCTACAACACATACTTAAGCAGATTTCAAAAAAATATGCATACATCGAATTGTTATAAATTTGATGAACTCTGAATGTCCAAAGTTAATACAACACGCAATAACTAAAAAAAGGCATGATTGTTTTTTTTTACTTATTAGTTATTAAGTGCGTCCTAACCAATGGTTCCCATTTAAGCCATGGTTCGCCCTCACATAATCTTATGTTGGGCAAATACTCAAAAGTAATACTTTTTCCGACTACGTTCAGGACCCTAGCTCATTTTAGTTGAATTACAAGGGTTATCGATTTGACAAGAGTCAATATGAAAACTTCGAATTAAAAAGGGGTTTTAACGGAACGGTTGAGATTGAAGCTTTACTTGACTGAGTAAAGATGTTTGCATAATACGAGTGTTCTTAAAACTGACTTAAAAAAAATCACGAATTATTGAGAGGACCACAATGTAAAGAATTATTGCCAGTTAGAAAAAACATTAAAACTCAAAAGAAAAAAAATCTCTAGATAGCACTGAATGTGGAGTCTCTTTAGAGGTAGAAAAGGTGAATTGTATTTTCGTGGGCAATTGTGTGAAAAAAACTTCAAAAGTGAGATTCCCAACATTAGTTCTCATACGAAACTGGATTAAAAGAGTTTAGTTTTCTTTTCAACAATTGCTGCGAAGCTTTCTGATGAAGGTCGAAATCGCAGCCACAAAAACCAATGTTTCTTTGCCATTTTTTAAAAAACGTGTCTTCTACACAAATGTAGATGCAGGAGGTTCGAGCTGTTTAATCCCAGGCTGGCGACTTTCTGAGTAAGAGATTAAGATCTAAGTCTCGTAAAAGCTTCTCCTTAAAATTCATTAGCCGTTTGAAGCTGTCATAAAACAGAAGACTCTGGTCTGTAAGGATAATATATAAATCGTACACAGCTCAGGGGGTTGCTTCCCGTTTGTTTTTTAATTGAACGTTGAGGGAATTAATTAATTCTGCTAAACAAAGTTTGTGGCGAGATATTAAAACACCAACACTAGTGCAAAATCTTCTTAATTTCTCGTTCAATTTAAGAATTTCGGTGTGCTGTGATGAAGCATGTCGAAGTTACGGGCTAAACCGGATATTTTTAATCGATGTAAACCGCTGCATTCGTTGTATTTCATTTAATTTAATACCCACCCTACCCAAAATATGGCTTCCTTACCCTAATTTGTGTATTGTGTGTATGTATGTCCAAAAAACCCCAAAATATGTGTCATTTAAAAGGCTAGAGTTGTTGTTTTCGTCCGCAACCTATCATTACGACCCTTAATCGTTCAGCGTTTTGTATCCTTTGATAATAACAACAACAGCAACAACAAAAAGGATGACAAAACGAAGGCCTACCCACCGTCCGTTAGTAGTCATTTTGATATTGTGTCATCATTAACAATACAACAAAATCAACAATGCCATCAAGATGGGCTGAAATTCAACATCGCCGAAAACACACGAAATCAACAACAACAACTTCGGAATTAAGAGCAAAAGTAAATAAAACCCGAACACCCAGCGTACAACAACAATAACATCGACTGTAGTGGAGAGTGTTGTGTACACAACGGCCAACAGCAAAAATATTTACACTCACTCATCGCACCGGAAGGTACAACAACAAAGCAAACAACTCCGTAAAGGAGGAGGGAGGACACTCATTCACCAGCAGCAACTGCCACTGTGAGTAGTGGCTCAGCAATAACAACAAATACAAAGGCACCAACCAGCAGCCCAAAGCCATCTCCCATCGCAACACACGACGACGCAGCTGTCAAGCCAAACTACTAGCGGCATCAGTGGTAGGGGAAAACAACAAAACCAACAATGCACGCCATTATTTTTGTTAATTCTTTGATGTTGTCCACCAGGCATGGTGAGCCGCCTCCCGAGCCTAAAAGCAAAGTACGAGATATTCACTCGCTCAACTAAATGGTATCGTAAAAAGGCAACAACGCCAATAACCAACAAATTAAAGACTTTTGCACCAAAATTAAGGCCCAAAAAATGAAAAACTGTCTAAATGCTCATGTAAAAAGTAAACAACAATAAAAGGGAGGAAAGCCATCGATGGCGTTGGATGGTAAACGGCGCCACGAGGAAGTCAGATAAAACGGGAACAAAAAAAACATGTTCGAAACGTAATGTACAATTACAAAATGTGTTGTTGTTTATAGTCGGGAAAATGTGGCAATTTTCAAGCAACTTTGTTTACTTTTCCATCTTTTGGGTACTGGTTTCAATTTGTTTGCCCCAAAGATTCCTGGAGGCGGCCCAGACGGCTAACACAGAAGGTTACTTGCAACATTGTTGCAGGCATCGTTAATTCGTCCACTTAATTTGCATGCATGCAAATTAAATTAATGGATGGCATGGTTTACAACATAAAGTCCTTTAGTGTTATAACCACATACGTAAATACATGTACAATGTTTAGCTGGAGGAGTCCTTAATTCATGAGTTGTCCTTGCTGGTGTTTTTTATTCTCTCGAACGGTTCACAATTGTACTAAAGTATAGAAAATAATGGTGGAGATGCATCAAAGTCAATTGAAAAGAGTGTAAAGAGCCCCACATGAAGAGAATAAGACGTTAATTTCGGCCGTGTCGGTGTAGGTTGAAAGGGTACACTCGGAGCCCAGAATGCACATTGTGGTACCCTGTTGAAAGGGGGAGAGTGAAGATAAAAAGGAACAAAAGAAGGTGTATATTTATATAAAGAAGATGTATATCCACATGTTGTTATGCGTTATGGTCCATTATCTGATTTAAACAATTCGGAACCGGCCCACAACAAATTTCAAGACTCAATTCAAGGTACATCCGTTAGTCCTTGGCGAAGTGCACGTCTGTATTTTTGAAGACCTGTGCATGTGCAAAGCTAATGCCTTACTAACTTCTCTTCTTCTGTGACTGGCAACTTCTGTAGTAGTCTCTACAAGGAATGTCCTTGCGCGCCGACGTTGTCTCTATTAAGTAGTGCCCCGTGAAGACTTCTATGGGGGTTGTCATAGATCGTTTTTCGAATGTTAACATTAACCATGTCCTTTTTCGTCCTATTGATACCAAGCTATACTGTAGTTGAGGTTTAAGTTTTACACTGACCCTGCCTCCAAGACATCCACTTTGTCCAGTTTAACGAGCCGTATGTGTACGCCTGGGGTTTTGGCTTACTCACTGCTTCTGAACCCATTTTGGTACATCTTTTCGACATCTGGTTGTGAGGTATCTCGCTGGGCCCCGGTAGCCATTTCAGCGTAATATTGCATATTCGGATCGTATGAGAGATTAAAACCATGTCAAACAGTCCATTGCCTATATTCTGATATTTGAAGGAGGTGTGCTTCTCTGCAGCTGTATTGAAAGCAAACGTCATTGCCTGAAAGACCTATATTTGTCCGGTAGTCGTCGATTTTCAAACCGACCCCAAAGATCAAAATTTCATCTTCTGATATTACAGCGTCTTCTTTGTTCGGAATTTCTTCCAGAAGGTTTTCTTTTAGATCGTTGTCGGTGTCAGATAATCTGACTCCTCATCACGCCTGTTCATCCTCCCAGGTGATTTACGTATAGCGCCAACTGCATGCATCCTGTGTTTCAACATATCGTACCATTTTCCCGCAAACGTAGGGCACATCTCTTAATTAAACTTTTAAAAATATTCGAATTTTGTTTAAATATTATATTAAATACCCTATTTTTCACAAGTCCAATGTTCAATGCCAGCCAAATCTTAACAAAAATGGACTTGTAATACCATATGGAAAATTTAAGAGCCTAATCAGAGAGAAAAATAAATGTCGCCCAATTTATAAAATGCAAGTGTTGGCAGACCGTTCTAAATAATTGATCATAGCCTGATATCGAGCCCATGCATATTATACCGATCAAGCCAGAATCACTTTCTATTGAGTAATGCATCACGCCCCTCTCTCTATCTTTGTAATCAAATTTTAACCGTTTTCGATCAAACGTGGCACATTATACAGATTCTGACCTAAGCTCTTTTTATAGGGAATAACTCAGCAAACTGAACACAATTTTCAGTAGCGGTGCCAGATCTAACCTAATTGTTTCTGCTTCATCGTGTTTGGAACTACATCATTCACAAATTTTTAAAGATGAAAAGAGGCCTCCTGTTTTCATAAGGATTTAGGTTAGGCTAACTTTACAAAGCAAGCAAGGAATGTACTATATTAAACATTTGTTCGCTCTTGAAAGTATCTTTCATTGAGAGGGAATTATTTAAATGATTACTGACGTAAACAAGACTCTATGATTTATTTCAGATATATTTGTAATCCAGGGAGCAATAACGGTCTTACCTTAAATTGTACAAAATTTTAAATTTTACTTGATTTATAAAAATGCTCAATAAATATAAACCTTAAACCTAATGTATTTCAGTGCTATCTTTCAAAACACTTCATAAATGTCCTGTATATTTAATATCCGTTATAAGATATGTTGTGCTTCTTTTTTCACAGCACAAGTTAGTAATTCAACTTTGTTAATAGAGGGCTGCTATATAAATTTCTGGCCTAATAGTGAAAATGTGAATATTTATCATCAAAAATTGTTTTATTGTTTTCAAAGTTTTCTCCAGCATGATTTATACAATTTTGCATGCGCTCAAACCATGTGTCGAAGTACTTTTTCCACACCGATCGAGACACCTCCAAAACATGGTTTTTGAACGCTTCAAAAGCATCTTCTGGCGACGAAAATCGTTGACCACGCATTTTTTTCTTGATGTGCGGGAATAAAAATAAATCATTGTGTGCCAAGTCAGGGCTGTACGGCGTATGACCCATCAATTCGACGTTTTGGCCGGTCAAAAAGGCGCTGGTTTGAGCCGATGTGTGAGAGCTCGCATTGTCATGGTGCACAATGATTTGTTTTCTCTTGTTCGTTTTTCGAATTCGCCGAAAACTTTAGGCAAACACATTGCGGTGTACCACTCAGAATTGACCTCCTACGTTGCTTAAGGGGAACAGTTGCCACATGACCAGTTTTCCCGAAGAGACAGGCGACTAATTGCTTCGAAGTGCTTCTTCCACGAACAACTCGTTGAATTTGTCTCGTCTTCGAAGACCCACACGGTCGATTGTTGTTTTGTTTCGGGCTCATACGCATAGATCCATGATTCGTCACCTGTGACGATCTTATTAACGTCTTTTGAAGCACCGCGACAGTATTTTTTCAAAACTTTGCACCAATCGACAAGAGCCTTTTTTGAGCGTTTGTCGAATTGTGCGAATTGTCTCGTTGGAGAACAAACCTTTTTTTACGGCCAGGAGTTCATGCAATATTGAATGTATGCTGGTGGAAGAAATGCCCAAGAATGCCTCTATCTCATGGTTTGTCACATGACGATCTTGCATTATCAGTTCACGCACGGTATCAATGTTCTCTGGTACAAAGGCCGTTTTCGGACGACCTTCGTTTTTGAGAGAGCGTCGGCCACGATTGAATTCAATAAACCAGTTTTTCACAGTGCTATAGGATGGTGCTTCATCGTCATAAAAAGATTAAAGTTCATCGATGCATTCTTGTCGTGATAATCCACGTTAAAAGTTGTGAAAAATGATCGCAGGAAAATGTTCACCAGTTAATTCCATTTTTTTTGCCAAATTGATTTTTTCAAGTCACTGTAAACGGTCGTCACTGTAAATGGTCGTACGACAAAACGTTCTGAGTACGTTTATGCTAAAAGATGTCAAACTTTCCAATGGAAATGCCAGATGGCGCCAGGCAACACTTAGTGTTGCCTAGGCCAGAAATATATAGTAACCTGTTTTCCTTTTATGCGTTTTCCTAACAGCAGCATTAAGTTATAGTTAGGGCTACATCGAAACAAGGACCTTTTACGCTATGCTCGGTCATATTTCTAATTTGCATAAATTGCTGCATAAATAATTATCAATGCTGACGATCCCTCAGGCTTAGTCATTTAAAACCCCATGAAGAGCAAGGTTCGCTACTGTCACGAGAAATTATCTAGAGAAAGGAAAAAGTTAGATGTCTTACTATCACTTTACTTTAGATGGATATATTTTCTGCAAGAAGAAAGCATTTATGGTTTTAGGCTCTTCTATGCAAAAAACAGACCATCGATACACAGACGGAATAACCGCTTCTCTTGTTTTTTTAAACCGATAGTAAGACGAATAGAAATTGGACCAAAATTCGAAACATTTCGTTCGTTGCCAGCAAAACTAATTAGAATACAACTGGAATTGACATTATCTATTCCCCTCTATTCGTTTCCTCTTTGAAGCGTCGGCCATAACTAATGGTCATAATTTAAATGTCATCTGCTTAACAAATTTTTCACACCACGCCAGCAGGACAATAGCAACACGCAAATGCTGTAGAAGCTAGACCGTGGACGTGGACATGAACATGGAACAATAGAGCTTCTTTTCGGCCTATTCAGTTTCAGAATAAACAAAATGAAAAGAATGTCATCATCAGCATAACTAATCACGATTACCAACCGACAAACACCCGCCTTAAGTACGGGTAACCACCGTATGTTGTACGAGTACATTGTCCTTGTAGAACAATAGCCCAAACAAGGATACTTACCAACACTTCAACCACACTTTCCATTTCGATCAACTTAACACAACTGGAAGAGGAGGTCTAAAAGAAATGCTCTTCATGTTTGGCTTAAATATAGTTTATTGTTAATGAAAAACTTGTTTGGTTAAAGAGTTCTTTTATTATTTCGCACTTGGTGTCCTCCGACTAAGTGTTGGGTTGGTAAATACAATTCTATTACTTAGCCAAGTTAAGTAAAGGGAAGTAAGTGTACGTGTGTGAGCCAACAAACAGCGAGGACATTACTAATAGAGTCTTTTCTTTTTTTTCGTTTTCATTTTATTTTTTGGCTAAAAGCTAATTTCTTAACATTGCCATGACTTAGCCCTTTTTTCCCCAAAAGGTGTGTGTTCGCAGTAGTACGTGCTTTATCTTGATTTAGATTTGATGATACCGATGTGTGATGTTAGGTTGTTTTATTCAAAGGTAATTAGGTCTAATTTTGAAAACTTCATTTTGGTTTCACGTTTGTGGAGCGAACGAAAAGGGTCCCAATTCATGGGCGTATTTTTTGAAAAATGCTCTTACGGCGTTCTTAATAAACAAGTGTTGAATGGTCGCACAGTGTGCAACTTTGCGGTAACACAGTGTCATTCAATAAAATCTATGGTGTGTTTGTTGGTCGCTGTGGGGCAACAGTTAGTGTGCACAACTGTTTCACAAGTTTACTCGGTTTGAAAAAGGGATAAGAACATCTATAAAGTGTAAAACCTTCTTTATAGAATTCTTTAGAGGTTTATAATGGTTGATCCATCTAGAGGAATTTTTTCAGAACAAAAAACATATAAAAATTCAAATCTAGTGTGGAATCTTTATTGGTAATTTGAAAGGACATTTTATGGCATTTAATTTTACTACGCCTCAGGGTTTCCATTCTGAGGGTCCAGTTTTGGATGACTCGTTCGAGCATTTCGACCGGTATGGCTTTAATGACACGCGTAATGTTTGCTTTCAAAACCTGAATCGTAGCTGGTTTGTCAACATAGACTTTGGACTTTACGTAACTCCAAAGAAAAATGTGTAAAGGTGTAATATCACTCGGTCTAGGCGTCCAACTCACCTGTCCAAAACGTGAAGTTAGCTGCTTTTCGAAATGACCTCTCCATAGATCCATTGTTTGAGCAGCAGTATGACAAGTGGCACCATCCTGTTGAAGCCAAGTGTCGTCAAGATTACGGGCTTCAATTGCAGATATCATGTCGCGATAGCGAGCACCATTCAAGGTTACGTTCCGGCCATCATCATTTTTGAAAAAATAAGCACCGATGATTCCACCAGCCCATAAACCGCACCAAACCGTGGTTTTCTCTGGGTATAATGTCACCTCTTGAACATCTTCTTGTTGCTCTTTAGCCCACACGCAGAGAAAAAACATGGTTACTATATGGTCACGGTAATAATAATATGTTCGTCGGAACCATAGTATTGTTTACTGAATTTTATTTTGACAATAGTATGATTGCCGCAATATTAATATTGTTGAATTGTAACAATAGTATTATTGCCAAATTTAATAATGAAAGTATGGTTGTAGCAACCATACAAATATGGAGCGACAAAAGTATTGTTTTTTGGGTTTTATGTTAACAATAATATGATTACGGCAATCATACTGTATGATTGCAATTTTTCTTCATTTGAATATGCTTTTAAGAACAATGTTAATGTTACTGATCTAATGCAATAATAGTACTTTTTATATGGAAATTAGAGTTTTTCAAACAAACTGCTTTGGCCCTGTTTAACGGAAATATTTTTAATAAAAACGCTAACGTTTTTTTAAACAGATGTTTTTTACTGTTAATTAAATCACTCCTATTATTTTGAATTTAATATATTTTTGCATAATTCAAATCTTTCGTATTGTTGACAACTTAACTCAATTCTAATAAATAATATTAGGGATCAAATTCTAATTGTGTGATAATTCTATGTTGTAGGGATCATAACATGGTTGCGTGTGAATCATACAATGGTTGTGAGGATCATACTATGAAGGTAATTATTTTCAAAAAATATATGCCATAAAATTTTCTATCAAATTATCAAAAAAGATTCCACCCTTGATTTGCATTCTTATATTTTTTTTTTGTTCTGAAAAAATACCTCTAGGTAGATCCCCCCTAACATCATTTTCAGGGAATTGGGAAAGAAATGTGGGAGTTTGCATTTAAGGCATCAAATACATTGAACTTTTGGTAGACTTTTTTTAAATTTTTGGCAATCATTCGAAGCGATTTTATAAGCGTGAGAGCTAAGTTCCATAGTGACATGGCAGAAAATTAAACGAATATTTAAAGTTCAAGCCATTTATGCCACGCTAGTAATCGCGTGAGCTCTGCACTATATAATGCAAGTATTTCGCATGGCTTAAAGATTAATTTCATTTTAGTAAACTCATCGGTATTTACGATGTAGAAACACCTGCCCAGAACGCAAGCATCTCATCTGTCTACTTTTTGGGTGTAGACGTGATGAATAACTCAGCTGCGGCCATATTCTGAATATCTGCACTCAATCCAGATATTGATCTGTTCGGGCCCTATTGCAAATCAAAATATTGATTTATTTAGTGATCAGAACATAGATACAAATGGAATTTCGCCAAGTTTCCTCCATTCCGGGGACTTTACTGTACCTATAAGTATATGTACTTATATATACTAATAATTTTTAGGCTTTTAGGTCTAAAATTTTTTTGACACTCCTTCTCCGCTTACATTTCTAAATAAACAGCCAGATACACCTCAACACTTGAGACTACTTATATATACAGGTATACATGAGACTCCACTGTGAACAAGATCTAATTTAATATATACGAATTGAAAGTGTAAAAACATCAGTTTAAACTTAGAAAACTCCATTTGAAACTCCACTTCTAGAGACACAAATTGCAAGTCAACAGACTAACGATAAACGTTGGGTATTGTACGAAAAACTATGGCGTTTATCGGACAGTTTTCTTAAGAGCTTTGGAAATTTGAAGTCAAAAGAAAAGTCAATTGAAAGTCAAAAGACTAACGATAAACGCTGGGTATTGTACGAAAAACTATGGCGTTTATCAGACAGATTTCTTAAGAGCTTTGGATTCTTAGATTTTCCTTCTCACGACACCATTTTCTTAATAAATATGCCATACTTGCCATTTTACCGCCACTATATCATGCCTTACATTACCTCCCCAATTTCAGAGTATCATTATGTGTACGTTTTTATGAGAACATCTCGTTTAAATGGTTCACTTAAAAAAAAACATCCAGTAACTTTAAAATCATTAAAAACATTATTGTCCATAACATGCGAATGGCGGGCGGCATTTGGTACAATTTAAATGCTCCGATCACGATTATATTGTTAGCACTCAGCCACCGAAAAATAAAACCAAAATGCGGTAGCACTGTCTGTTTGCGTTTTAATTTAAGGTGTAAACTCCCTCCGGAGAGTTCATTTTCACCGTCGGACATGATGCGATCCAGTCCAGCCACAACATGAGCCAGCGGCAATTTAATGGAATTTATGTTAATTTAAACTAACACAAAACTATTTAATTAATATAAATTAATTGAATTCAGACACGCACCTCACCGACCGAATCAAAGACAAAACAATGAATTAACAAAACTATTATTTGTTGACTGGGCAAAAGGCAAAGCTGGTGGCTTAAGACTGCCACAAATAAAATAAATGTTGCATGAATCAAACAATCAACCACGATTACTTTCTTCGCTTGCAATGGCTAATTACATCGAGACCATTATCTACACAGAGAGAAAAAAATTGGTTCAGTTAAAGAATTCAAATAATCAAAGAAAAAAAAACATATTTGGAATCCTGGACATATTCAATAAAATATTCGCACGTTGTTTATCAAAAATATTTCCCATTTGAAGAGATAAAAAATTCACATATCTACAAAAAATGTTGTGAGTCGTTTATGAAAATATTTTCGTTACAAGACGATGAAAAAATTCAGATATTTACAAAAGAAGTTCTAAAACTTTTTCAAAAATAAGTCGGAAAGACTTGTAGTTGCAAGCAGGGTCCATTGATTGAATTTGCATAACAATTTTTTGGTTGAAATTTAAGGGTTGATTTTTTATGTGTATCAAGTTTAATAAATTAATATAGGGTGATTCATTCACGACGGGACAAATTTCACCAGCGTATTCCTTGGCTCATTTCATAAAAATATGTCTATCTACGACCATGCCGCAGCGGTTTGAAAATTTTCGGATTGGTGGTCGATGGGTACTAGGGTAAAATTGCTCAGTTCTGAACCAGTGGTCAGATTTTTTTAAAAGATAACCCTACCTCCTTTTCAAAATTACCTAAACGAAGCCCAAAGGCTTACCTAAACCATTGCAAAATTATGACTAATGAATTGTTCTAAGTGCGTTTAAGTGATGTGACACATTTTTGAATACTTCGCCGTCTTTCTTGTCTTTTTAGATTAAAATTATGTAGTGGTAGTAAAAAGCTACGAACTACAAATATTCCGTTGCAATAATCAACATTCCCGAATTCAGTAAAATTATCGGTTGCCACAACTGGTGGTTATGAGAACCAACCAATGAAGTACATGCCACGTTTGAATCAATAATTGATGGTGACAACAGATAAATTCTTTGTAATAACCAAATTCCGCTGTTGTAACATATTGTAGTAAACAACAAAATTTTAGACTTTCTCGGGGGTGAATGAATTATTCTGGAAATGAATAACTAAGGAGATTATAGTAAATATCCTGATTATATTTGAATTATCTTATATGGGCCGAGGAAAATTTAATTTTATACCGTTTACACAGAGAAAAAGTCAGTTGGAACTCGTTATATAAACCGAATTTTTGTTGCAATAACTGACATTCCATAGTATGATGGTAACACGATTCTAGATATCATATGATGCTTGCTACAACTATATCACGGTATTCACAGCCAAAAACACAGATATACATACCGAATTCAGTTTAACTTAAGGTTGCGACAACTGGCGGTTATGGCAACCAACCAATTGTTATGTACATTTTACTTTAGTACCAATAATTGGTGGTGACAAAAGATTATATCTTGGTAGTGACCAAACCCTGTTTATTCGGCTGTCGTAACATAATATTGGTTATACCAGCATCAAAAAAGAAACCTTATAATATTTTATCGGTTCAAGTCACAACAAAACCTTTGTTTATGACGAAAACATACTTCGATATCTCCAAAAAATATATAAAAAGCAATAAATGGTCAGACAATTTAAATTTCTATGGTGAATGCTTCCAAACGATACAGCCAAAGAAATAAACGAACTATAAAAAAATGCTTAACTGTAATTAAGCGACATTACTCAGACTTGATGGCAGTTTTGCCATAGAATAATAAGGAGGTCTTATTATTCAAAATAATAACCAAGGTTTTTTTTGGTGGGGGCCAATTTTTCCCGAGTTACGGCCACCTAAAGCTTGACAATAAATATCGTTATATACTAGAGCGCCTATAAAGCAAAAATGTTATTTTTTCCGCTCCCCGCTCATTTTGTAGTATATTGGACATCAAAATTAATGATGATGCCCAATATACTACACAATGATGCCCAATACACTAGAAAATGAGCGGGGAGCGGAAAAAATAGCAATTTTTCATTATCCTATGTATTTCATGGGACCTATATTATATACCCTATTTATTTGTTTTCGGATTAGGTCTGCAAGGCGGAAAATACTTAATTTTTTTTTAAAAATGTACAAACTTAGTTCCAATATTCATTTTATTCTGTTAGGATTACCGATACGTGTTTTTCTCAACCGAAAGTGTCAGTTCCCTCTACTGAAAATGTCTGTCTACCCAATCAACATTCGGTTGTAACTATGAAATACATGGATAGCACTTGCAACCACCAACACTCGGTTGGCAAAAAATTCGGTTGTGGCAACAAATATTTTCTCTGTGTGTATGAAATAGTTTAAGAAGTATGTAAACATTCCTTAGTTGTAGCGAATTTTCGTGATGATGGAGATTTTTCCTAAAACATTTAAACATTCTATCTCAAAGATTTAAGTCACCTTTTTTTAAGAAAGTGAACAAATAATTCTTTAACCAGAGTATGATTTTTTTATTTTTATTATTAATTTTAGTTGGTCCTTTCTTAATGAAATTGTATAAATGTATCTAAAAATGATCCTTTTTGGGTTACTAAATAACTATCATTATCACTTTAGTAGAGATCGTCTAAAATAAAATCAGAACATCTTCTAGATACGAGTAACATGGTCCATTTCGTATTTTTATCAAAAAAAATTAATAAAAAAGTTATGTATGGGCACAGAGGCAATTTGAATATTAAATATTTTTCTCCATTGTTTTTAAATAACCTTGAAAATGTGATCGATATGAAAGTATATAAAGGGTGATCCATCTCGAGGTATTTTTTCAGAACAAAAAAATATAAAAATTCAAATCAAGTGAGGAATCTTTATTAGTAACTTGAAAGGACATTTTATGGCATTTATTTTTTGAATATAATTTCCTTCAAATGTTGGCCGCAACTTCGCCTCAGGGTTTCCATTCTGAGGGTCCAATTTTGGATGACTCGTTCTAGCATTTCCACCGGTATGGCTTTAATGACACGCGTTATGTTGGCTTCCAAAACCTGAATCCGTAGCTGGTTTGTCAGCATAGACTTTGGACTTTACGTAACCCCAAAGAAAAATGTCTAACGGTGTGATATCTCTCGATCTAGGCGGCCAACTCACCTGTTGTTCTAAAAAAATAACTCTAGATGGATCACATCTGTAGCCAAGACTGTAGTTTTTGAGTCGCTGAAGTAGCCGGAAATATTTAGGTTTAAGATTTCACTTTATTTTACTTAAATAGTATATCATAATCAGCTTTAACTTAAAATTATTGGACACTTTAAATCCAAAATTGAATTTTTAAATTTGATGTAGAAAATTGTACCACTTGTCTATACAAACCTTATTCGATTCGTAAGTTAAAACCAAATTTTGAAACAACCTGCTAATAATCCATCGTTAATTATAATGGCCCTAGCTTCCACAATGGAACGTCGGAAATAAAAATATATATTATAAAATAACATTTTTATTTTGGTCTGATAACCGAATACAAAAAATTAACCATTAGTTGGTCCAGTTAACAAATGGTCGTGGTAATAATAACCAAATTCAAAGAATACATATAGCCTATTATCTATAACAACAACTAGTACGTAAGTTCAGTTCCAATAATCCTCCTAATCAGTTAGGGTAACCGATACACTGTCATTTCAAGCGATGCTGTTAGTTCCCACTGCTGATAATGGCCGTTAACCCAATTAACATTTGGTTGAAGGGATAGAATACATGTATAGTACATAAACCACTAACATTCGTTTGGAAAGAAATTCGGTTGTGGCAACAAATCTGTTTTCTGTGTGCATCATTCCATATTAAAAAATTCCTTTCAAGAAAATACTGATTTTTTTGCTCTCCATAGCGTGTACTTTGTTTTTATATCAATCACACTAATTCATTATCACTTGCAGCAACAATAATACAAAAAAAAGAAAGAAGCCGATCTTGTCGATCATGTGAATCATTCAATCAAAGAGAAATCAATCAAAATCTTTTAGCATGATCGGCTTAAGTGAACAAGAGGCTTTTTTGTTCTTTTTTCTCGCTCTCATTGTTACTGGTTATTCGGTTACTCTTAAGTGATCACACACTCACACATACACATGGGGAGCAACACAACAAAAAGCAGAAGTCAATTATGTTAATTAAGCTGAGTGTGTAGTACCATCGTATGCTGCACTGCCATGCGCTTATCATTGATCAAGATCTCTGGGAGATCTCACCAGATACTGCATGGGATAGTTCTTATGGCACATATCCATGGTTGCTTGAATGGATGGGGTTCCCATTAAAAAACGATTCAATTAAAGGCATACACAACAATAACAACACGACTCACAATAATCATAATAATGGCTGCTTTGTGCTCCAATACAAATGATTCTGCCGCCGCCGACGCGTCTTTATTAAGAAGGAAGCGTCAAAACACAAATCACGTAGAAACAAGCACGTCGTCGTTGTCAGCAAAGTCATCATAATCGTGGCTTACTGAACCTCACAGCAAACGCTGCGTACGAGTCGATCGTCAAGCCGTGTGGCGGCATTAAATGCGTCCCTGCTTCCCTTTGTCGGCCAGCCTGAGCCTTTTAATCCCGTTCATGGTGTTTTTGTTATTGATAAAGTATTAAAAGCAAATTTGTTACCAAATCACCGGCCTTGGTGCCTTCTGCTTAAAAAGCCTCTGCGTATGGAAGACCATAAATTTGTTGATGTTTAAGATAAAAATCTTTCACGCACATACGACCGATTCGGAGATTTATTCACCTCCAACATGATCATCGTCGTGTGAGAAAATGATCTTAAGGTCCAACTGATGTATCCCGAAGGTTTTTTTGTTGCTATTGTTGTTACTGAAATTGATTTTGTATGAGGATTGCCTAGAAAAACTTTGGAATGTTAAAAAGTTTGTTGATGATATCAAAGCAATTATGTTGAAATCATCCTAAAAATGCTTAATATCCTGTTTTAAATCAAAATACTTAAGTTTAGCAATTGACAACATAATATACGTACAGCCCTTTGATAAAGTTAGTCCCCGTAACTCAAAACACAAAGTTGCACAAAAATTCGCGCAAGACCAAAAAATTTAGCAAAATTTTAATATCGCGCCATTTGTTTGGTGTACACCGAGAAAATATTAGGTGAAAATCTTTCGAAACTACAAATATTCAATTTGGAAAAACAGACTTTTGCAATTACCAACATTCCATGGTAGTGATGGTTACATGGTTCTCATAACACAAATATGGTTGCTACAATAGTTTTGCGGTACTCACAGCCAAACATTTTTTTTATACCAACCGAATTTAGTTTAACTGTTGTTTACCACAACTGGTGGTTATGGCAACCAACCAGTTCTAAAGTTTATGGTACTTTGAACCAATAATTGGTTGTAAGATAAGTTTTTGTGGCAATCAAATCCTGTTTAGTTTATTGTTGTAACATATTATCCGTTATCCCAACATCAGATTATAATCTCTATAATACATTTATCGATATAATTTCTACAAAATCTATATTTAAAACAAAAACACATTTGAGGCTCGGGCGCACTAAAGCTTTTTTCTTACGCTTCGTATTTTTCTACTTCCGGTAGTCTAAAAACCTTTAAAACAAGCGTCAAAAACTTAAAATCAATATTTGACAGGGCTTTCTACGCAGTCACTGCAATAACATGAACTTTTTGTAAGTAAAACGCAATTTTAGCTCTGCCGAACCATTTAAATTCGAAATTTACGTCTATTTTTTTACCGAAGACCGAACAAAATTTGGCAATAGCATAATTTACTTTAAATTCAAACTTTAAATTCAAAAAAAATCTAAAAATCACCTTAACTGATTAGGGTTACCGATACTTTGCCCATTCAACCGGTCAGTTGCATCTACTGAAAATTGCCGTAAACCCAATTAACATTCGGTTGCAGCATTGGAATACATGGAAAGTACGTGCAACCACCAACATTCGGTTGGCAACAAATTCGGTTGTAGCAACAAATCTGTTCCTGTGTGTACACAACAACTTATGTAAAGGATTTTTAAATAGATATGGATATATTCACAGTAAATTATTTATTTTAGAACTTTTTACGTTTTTGTGCAAATGATAAAACTTTATTGACTAATGACATTTTTCTTGTGAACACAGGGAACAGATTTGTTGCCACAACCGATTTTTTTTTGCTTGAGGTTGCATCGACAGTAAAGATCCCACCAGTACAACCAAATGTTGGTTGGTGCACTGCAACTGTTAGTAAATTGAACTATATGTATAGGTAGAAGTGACAAATTATTAGAAGCCGCACAATTTTTTTAGATACCTTATTTATAGATTTGTCAGATCGCAGAAAAAATAATGCGTGTAAGATTATATAAGTATAGGCCATAATCATATAGCGATTTGTAAAATGATATGATAATCGTGTATGCTACTGAATATTTCCACATTACTAAATCCTCAGTGAAGGTATAAAGCTACATGTTCTAAAGATTCAGTACTTTACAAAAGACATCCCAGATATCCCTGACAGTTCTTCAAAATACTAACGGTTATACTATTGGTTTAGAAAAAAGATAATAAGAACTGGCATCTGTCATATTCTCTCAGCATAAGTAAATCAGTGTTCACTGTACCATGTAATGACCAATCATGACCTTTTGCATTATTTTAATACGAAATATAAATAGATCCTTCTTAAAGTAGTACAGTGTGTGGCTGCACAGAGGGTAAACCTTAGTTGGAAATCAAATCTGCCTATGAAAACTCCATTGCAGAAGCTTTATTTTGTGTTCTGAAAATGAAATATCTTAAGCCACAATATAATTTTGGTGGTAGTTAATAGAAAGGCGCTCTTGTAATCGAACAAAATTTTAAATTATTTTTCGTGCTACTTTATTAGTTTCCGCAACCAATATAAAGTTCATTAACACAATAAATAATAAACAGAAATGTATATTTGTTACTGTTTGTTTACTGGTTGAAGTAATTATTGACCGAAAATCTAATTTCACATGTATTTTACTGTTACTGCAATACATTTCGGATGTGTTTTTATTTTTATACACGCAGAGAAAAAATATGATTACTACATTATATTGTTAAAATGTAACAATAGTTTTATTGCCAAATTGAAAAATGTAAATATGGTTGTAGCAAAAATATAAATATGGTTGGTGCGACAAAAGTATTGTTTTTTGGGTTTTATGCTAACAATAATATGATTTCGGCAATCATGCTGTATGATTGTAATTTTTCTTCATTTGAATATGCTTATTACGACATTTTTACATATTGCTACGAAGTTAAATCACACAAGTTAAATCCAATATTAAGTGAATTATTTCTTTTTACGTTGATTCTGAAAAAAGAAAAAACAAAAAGGTCTCGAACCAGAATAAAAACTGTTCAAGTCATAATAATGATAAAACACCGAATAAATAAAAACAAATAGGAAAAACTATGAATTATCTATATATATAAAAGAAAGTGTCCGAAGCGATGTAATCCCATAACTCGAGATTGGCCAAACCGATTTTGATGATTTGTACTTTGTTGGAAAGGTATTTTCTCAGCACGGGTTTTAAAAAAAAATAAAAAAAAAATTAAAAAAAGAACTTCAAAATATCAAAATTTGTAATTGTCTGATTTTTACCACCCAGCGTGTTTCGACAGGTTTATTTTCGATTTTTTTCAATTTTCTTTTTTCATTAAGTATATAAAAATGAAATGTGCTTTGCTACACCGCTTAAAACTTGAAAACGACTGGGGAAAACTGGATACTTCCTTCTGGGGGTTTGTTCATAATCGAATTTTTGGAGTGTGGGCGGAGGAGGCGTAACAAAACTGCTTTTTGAGCTAGAAGGCTGACAATCGGTACAAAATTTTAGGTTACGATGGTCTGTTGATGATTTATGTGTAGTTTGCATGAAACTGGCATTTGAAAAATATTTCGTATGATGGTTTAGTAACAAAACACATTTCATTTATATATTTATTAGGGTGATCCATCTAGAGGAATTTTTTCAGAACCAAAAAAAAAAATAATTCAAATCAAGAGTCTTTATTGGTAATTTAAAAGGACATTTTATGGCATTCATTTTTTGAAAATAATTTCCTTCAAATGTTGGCAATTATGGAAATGAGCGTTAGTCGAGAAACGGGAAGATCCTCTGTTTTCGTCCAAAATTTTGTTCAATGATGAGGCCCATTTCTGGCTCAACGGCGAAGTCAATAAACAAAATTGTCGCATTTGGGCTGAAGAGCAAGAAGAGGTTCAAGAGGTGCCATTATACCCAGAGAAAACCACGGGTTAGTGCGGTTTATAACCTGGTGGAGTTATCGGTGCATATTTTTTCAAAAATGATGATGGCCGGAACGTAACCATGAATAACCATATCATCGGTTTTTTTGCTATCTGATTGAAACCCTTAATCTTGACGACACTTGGTTTCAACAGGACGGCGCCACTTGCCATACAGTTAACTTAACAATGGATCTATTTGGAGGTCATTTCGAAAAGCAGCTAATTTCATGTTTTGGACAGGTGAGTTGGCCGCCTTGATCGAGTGATATCACACCTTTAGACATTTTTCTTTGGGGTTACGTAAAGTCCAAAGTCTATGCTGACAAACCAGCTACGATTCAGGTTTTGGAAGCGAACATTACGCGTGTCAATAAATTGAACCCTCAGAATGGAAACCCTGAGGCGTAGTTGCGGCCAACATGTGAAGGAAATTATATTCAAAAAATAAATGCCATAAAATGTCCTTTCAAATTACCAATAAAGATTCTACACTTGATTTGAACTTTTATATCTTTGTTTGTTCTGAAAGATCACCCTATAGATGAAATCGTGAATTGGAACGCGAGCGTTCCTACGACACAATAACTTTGCAACAACAAATACAAACAAATATTCCACTGTTGAATAAACAACAAATGAGTGCGTATGATACACTGATAAAGGCTGTCGATGATGGAAATGCTGGACTATTTTTCTTTGATGCGCCCGGCGGAACAGTGAAAACGTTCCTGCTATCATTGATGTTAGCAGCAATACGTGCTCAAAGTGGTATTGCTTTAGCATCTACCGGAATTGCTGCAACACTGTTGGAAGGTGGAAAAACCGCACATGCAGCACTAAAGCTTCATCTAAACCAGCACATCAACGAAAATCCTGTTGGCAACTTTTTAAAGCAATCAGCCATTGCAAAAGGGTTGAAAAATTGTCAATTGACAATATGGGATGAGTGCACGACGGCGAACAAACGGTCATTAGAAGCACTCGATCGAATATTGAAAGATTTACGCAACAATAATAATCGCTTTGGTAGCGTGAGGATACTGTTGGCAGGCGACTTCCGACAAACACTTCCCGTGATTCCGAAATCAGATGAATTAAATGCATGCCTGAAGTCATCCTATTTGTGGCGATACGTGAAAACTATTCCATTGAGAACCGCAGAAGTTTTCTTAAAAGAACTGCTGAGAATCGTAAATGGAGAAATTCCAGTAAATACTTCCAGTGGTTTAATATCGATTGCACCTACCATTTGCCAATTTATTTCAACCAAAGATGAACTCATCACTAATGTTTATCCGAACATCGTAACTACCATTGGTTGAGCGCACGCTTCATTTTATTAGCGAAAAATACTGATTTCAATGACTTAAATTGGACGATTTGAAATCAAATTCCGGGAGAATAGCTTTCATACAAATCGATCGATCACATTGAAAACGAAGACGATGTCGTCAAATATTCAGTGGATTTCGTAAACTCTTTAGATTTGCCTGGCGGCTTCATCATTTGTTTCTTAAAGTTGGATCTGTCATCATTATGCTACGAAATCTGCACCAAAACTGTGTAATGAAACTCGCCTGATTGTGATAAAGCTAATGAACAATGTGATAGTGAAAGGGCCGTTCAAAGGAGAAGAATGTCTAATTCCGCGAATTCCCTTGACTTCAACTGATTTGCCATTTCAGTTCAAACGAATTCAGTTCCCGCTGAAACTTGCATTTGCGATGACCATAACAAGTCATTTCAAGATTTATGCCGCTGGAAGTGTGCGGCATAAATCTGGAAATGTCATGCTTTTCACAGGGCATGTTTTCGAGTTGGGAAACCGTCCTCACTATTTATTTATGCAGAAATCAAAAAATGAAGTGTATCGTGCAGCCTTAAATTGAATACATTTATGTTCTATTCTTTTTTTAGATTTCAATAAAATGATCAGAATACCTTATTCTATTATTTCGGCTCCAGTAAAAGTTATTTGAATAAAATTTGTATCCCGTGCAACTGTCATTTGCACGGTGCAACTGCATTTCTTCATCAAAATATGAATCCACCACGACTTTGCAACTGAACCAGACTTTCAGTGAAAATAAAATTTGAAGGCAAAACAACGTTGGCCGGGTCAGCTAGTAATTTATAAGTCGTAAATACTTCTTAAAATAATAAAAAAAAACTGGAGAAAATGATAAAAAAGTGAAAACACGAGGATTGATTTTTACAGAGAAAATTGGATTTTTTGGAATATGAAAAATTTAGGCTTATGCGTTAATAAAATTCTGTTAAAGAAGTGTGTTCTGTTAACCACTATTCGGCCTACTAAGCATAGGACGCTGAAAATGACCATCAGAAATTGCTTTTATAAGTTAAGATATTTTCTAGTAAGAGATTAATCTATAAGCTATCTAAAAAGTTATCTATAAAATGTAATAAGCTGGCATTAAATGGTACGTCCCGGTCAGTAAGTACAGTAATTAAATCGAGCACAGCTCACTGATTTGAAAAAGGTTCCTAGTTTGTTCCTTAATAGGATATTAAGGGAAATATGTACACACAGAGAAAAAAATCCGTAGCAATTCGGTACGAGCTACAAAATCTCTTTCTGTTGCAATCACCATCTTTCCATGGTACTGATGGTTACATGGTTCGAAATACCAAAATATTGTAGTTACGATAATATTACCGTACTCACAGCCAAGAAAACGGTTATACCAACCAAAGAAAATCAGTTGCACAAACATACTTTCTGCTGCAATAACCAACTTTTCATGGTATTTATGGTTGCATGGTTCGATATACCATAATATAATAGCTATGATAATATTACGGTACTGACATCCAATATATATAAAGTATGTATACATAAGTATATACCAACCGAATTCAATAAAACTGTTGGTTGCCACAGTCGATGGTTATTGCTACCAACAAATTATAAAGCGTTTATTACCACTAAGTTCTTTTTAATCTTAGGTTATTCAACATATTTAACAATTGTTTTCACAGTTTGTGGTTTTCGTCACTACAATATCTCTGTTTAAGTCGAAAACACATAAACGAAAAGAAACAAAACAAATTGTTCAATATGTTTTTCTCTCAGGTCTTTTTCAATAAAAGTGTTTTTTTACTAATACACCCTTTTGAATAATCCAACTATAAATAAATAAATAAATAAAAAAAATTGATCAAAATTTTCCTGGTTGCAATCCCAATGTCCCGTCTGACGGTCCTTCAAAGCTTGATAAAAAATATTGTAATATCTTTATCAATTCGTATCGGTTTGGATTAATTGAATATCATTCTAATGCATATCATAACATCGATTGAAATACGCATTTTTTTTACTGATCCATTAACCCATTGCAAGGCAGTGACAATTTTTTTAAATTGCCCGCTGTGACAAAATTTTACCGACATAAAGGAATTTATTTCTTATCACATATCCTTAGCTGAGACTTCAAGCATTAATTTGAGGTCTTTCGTTTCACATAAATCCCTACCTTAAGAGAAATTTATAGCTTTAAAATTCCAATTTAGTTGGGTATTTTAATAACAATCATAATCAGCTTTATCTTCAAACTGCACACTTTATTAAAGACGAAAATATAAAAACAAGTTTTAAAAAATGCTCATCTTAACTAGTTAGGGCTTCCAATACAAATACAGTATTTGTCGGTAACATATTACTAAAAATCTAGAAGACTTTTCGTCTTCACGTCTTAAAGATGACAGATTGCTAGTATGCTTTTAGAAATAAAAGTGTAAGCGATTAGAAACTTAAAAAGGGAGGCTTTGAGGGACGTCGATTCATCAAACGACATCAACATTAAGTTTCCTCTTACTGTGGTTTTTACATTGTATAATTAAAGTATTTATTTTATTATATATTACTTGTGTCGTGAAGTCCAGTTTTTTTTAATAATATAAGTAATTGTTCGTGATGTAAACTAAATCGTGAGAGAGGGTAAACTTTTTACTAATAGTATAGCAAAAAGAAAAATGAATGTAATGTAACTAAATTTATTTTCATCTACAGCATATATAATAAATTTCTCGAAACGTTGAGAAAAAGATGAAAAAATTTATTTTTATTAACATTAAAACATATAACATGACCATCACAGCCCATATATATAAAAAATACAACGAATGAATTAAACAACAAATTGGTCATTAAACAATCTGGACATCCCGTATTATTCGAAAATGAAGAAGCAATGCAGACGGAAACCATAGAACGATTTGGATCTATGATATATACAGAGCTTGGTTAAAATATGTTTTAGCCTGTAGTTTTTTTAGGCGAAAATACGGTGCTCTCTACAAAAAGTTTAAAAACTTGCGGTGGCATAAGAGAAAAAGGCATTCTCTTAAATCTCTTCTTTGTGAAAGCGGCCAGAAATGTCTATTGCTTCTCAAAAAATTCACACACATCTCCACGGAGATTTCGCTGTGTGTGTGTGCGCGCGCGAAATTATTAAACCTCAAAAGTATGCGGCAAACGACCTTCATCAATGAAATTGTTCCTTTCTTCTTGTTCGGCTGACCGACTAAATGTATGGCCGATGGCTAAATGGATCCCAGCAATAAAATTTGCTAAAAGGGTTAATTACTTAAACACAAACGTAAACGCAACGATCACAAAGCCAGGATAGCGCTGCTCCGTTTCACAAGCTCATTCATATTCGTTCGCTTTTATGATTGAGAGGCCCAGTCATAACCGAAAAAATACCGAACAAGAAACTTCAATAAAACGCGCCGGCATTAAATCATAAGTACCGACATTTGAATGCAGTCATATTTTATATACTTTTTTCTCGGCCGGTCGTTTGGTCTGTACCGTCTTAGGGAAGGAGCAGCGGCAACGACGATTATAAGCAAATTGCGTTTTCCAGAAGCTCGAAAGCATAATCAAAAACTAATTTTAATCCTGATGTGCCTCCGTTGTCGGTGCTGCTATCGACGCGTTGATGCCGTGTTTTTGTGGCCAGAACTGCTGCTGCGCTGCTTGTGATGGGCACGGTGATGATGAGAAATCTCAGATTAACATTTTTTGGAAATGCCAACAAGATTCACTGGCCCACACTCACGCATACACCGTCACAGCCACTTAACAATTTGTATAACTAAATGTTACCACCAGCAACGATTCCACACTTTGGCAACATCTCATGGAACTTTGTGCCACATACGTCTGGAGTTCTCGGCAAGGTTGTCCTCAAGTTAAGTATGCACTGAGGAACTAACCTTAAGCGGCCGACAATAAAATAAGACAAGTAATAAAAACACAAAATCTTTAACCACAACAAAGTCTTTTTTTATATGTTGGTCATACGCCTGCCCGTCTGGCCACGTTCGAAGCCTTTAATTTTGTTATCCAGCGGTTTGGCTGGTTCCGTTGCAAATGGACAACGTAATTTATTCTAAATTAACTTCATAAAATATCTCTCCTTGAAGAAATACTCACACTCGCTCGCACACCTCACTTCTCAAAGTGATTCAGACTTGCAAAAATTTGACTTAAGTGGCTTGGGGATTAAACCCCATCGATGGGACTTCGATGATACGAGGATTTATCGGATATGTATGGGAAGTATTTTTTGATTAGCCCGTTTGTTTTATTTCGGTCTTTGCTTTTACACATTGAACAGGGATTAACCGGTTCAAGACCTCTTGCATCTATATTTAAATAAAAGACAAGTTTTTAACAAAGTGACATTGATTTTCGTGGCTGCACACTGCTTTTATCATGATTTCGGGTCCGTGGCAACCCTCTTTAGAAAGCTTTGCTGCAATTGTTGCAAGTAAAACCGAACTCTATAGCCCAGGCTCTCCCCAAACGAATAAGAACTACTGTTGTAAACCTTACTAAATTTCTAGGATCCCATAGTACGCGTGACTTTAATCTACATAAATCTGTTAAGGAACAAATGGGATAATTTTCTTTAGACGGTTACGCCAATTAATATATCACAAGTTCAGTACACATTCGGTTAGTCAGACAAATGCATAATTTTGCTTTAAAATGCACAGTCAATTAAGCCGATAAAGCGTTAACAAAATTGATGGTGTTCTATACAGGCCTGTGGGCACAAAGTTATTTTCGGAGTTGGAGTAAGTTGGCCGGAGACAGAGCAGGGATCAAAACAATGTGCACGACTGCGATACGCAACAAAAGATACAATTTTTTTAAAAATAAAGAAAATTAAATATATATTGAGTGAGGCATGTACGAGTATTTAAATTTAATAAAAAATAACAAAAAAAATTTAAACCGATATCCAGACACTTGTCGGTGCCGTTAAGATTGATTGAAACTGTAATGATCATTGTCCATCGGTTGATAGATTGACTGCAAATAATCCGCCAAAAGAGGCACACATTTCTGACAATATTTGAATCCACACCAGATTCCAAATGGGTGTAACCCGGTCAACAGGATTAGACAAATCCCAACATAGGGAGTGGATAAGATATCACTATCCTCCTTAAAACACCATCTGGATGGATGCGCCAAGGATTTCTATACAGTTTCAAGACCGGGTACAAAAGAGGACGCTAATGCTTTATGAGGTTAGCAGAACGAACAACTCCTCTATTTTTCTTGTGCAACGGCGAAATGTGTGCTTAGTATCACTTTTTTATAGGTACTTCAAAGGGATGTACTTAAGCGAACTTATTCCCGAAGTCTGAGTGCAAAAAACGAATATAAGTTAGTGTTGATTGAATAGAGTGTCCAAAAATCCGAAACTTTCGGACAACCGGCATTTCATTTTTTTTCAAAACATATGGTTTTATTTATAGTTAAAAACCGACATTAAGCAACATTTCGGTTTAAGCATTTTGCTTAAGAATGCAAAATATTTTGGCATTCAAAAATGACTACAGTTGTATACCCTACACTGAAGAGTGGATACCAAATTTGTCATTCCGTTTGCAACACCAAGAAATATTGGACAACTACCCTATAAAGTATATATATTATTGATCTTTTAGTCGATGTAGCCATGTCCGTCCGTCCGCGTGTCTGTTGAAAGCACGATAGCGTTCGAGTCAAGCTAGGATTCCGAAATTTTGCATGATGTTGGCTTACGAAATCGGTCGAGGGGGAACAAAGTTTTTCTTTAAGGGATAAAAAGTACCTCGGGAAAAAGAACACTTTTTTAAGTATTTGTTTGCCTAAAACATCATAAATTTTAGTGGACTGACAATGTTTAAAATGGCTACTGCTAGTTAGAACGCACTTAATACCTCGAAAAGGGCATAACTGCTTGACGGTTTTGCTAATGTCAAAACGGGGCATTAGTAGTAGTCAGTATGGAAATATGGGTACTCAAATTAACGGAAATTTTACTACTAATTCAAATATAATTTTAATGTTTTATTTGAGTTAAGGGACTGAAGCATGCGCCGAAAGGGTCCACAAATTTTTATTTATTGGCCGCGTAGGGACAGTGGAAGTTTTATAAGATTCGGCTTGGCCAAATTTAACAACTTTTTTTATGTTACACTCTAAGAGCGCAATTTTTAAATTTTAAATAAAACACAGATATTTAAGAAAAAGTCCTGAAACTTTATTATATCGTAAAGTAGACAGAATGAGGTTATGTATGGAACAATATATCGTGCAGATGGCCGCCGCGGCTTTGCTGGCATGCACGCGATCTTTTAATGAAATTTTCAATGACCGTTTTGCATGAATGCTGCGGTATTTCATTAATGCAGCGTCCAATTTCGTCTTTTAAGGCTTGAGTCGTCGTCGGCTTATTCGCGTAAACCATCGACTTCAAAAAACCCCAAAGAAAAAAATCTAATGTTGTTAAATCGCACGATCTAGACGGCCAATTCTGATCTCCAAAACGCGAAATAACACGACCGGGAAATGACTGATGCAGCAATTGAATTGTTTCTCTGGCTGTATGACATGTGGCGCCGTCTTGTTGGAACCACATGCCCTCCACATTCATTTCTTCAATTCTAGACAAGAAAAAACTGGTTATCATTTCACGATACCAAACACCATTGACTGTTTGCGCTTGACCTGCCTCATTTTCATAAAAAAAGGTCCAATGATTCCTCCAGCCCAAAAACCACACCCCAAATGCGACAATTCTGCCTATTGACGAAGCCATCAAGATGAAAATGGGCCTCGTCACTGAAGATGATTTTATCGGCAAAATCAGCATTTTCATGTTATCTCTCCAATACCCAATTAACGAACTCCCTTTCGTGTAGCGCTCCATTTTTACTAACCTCGTACCTTCTACTAACAAACAATAACAATTGTTCAAATGTCAAACAATGACACTTCGAATGTTGCCAGATTTAAAAATTGCGTTCTTCTTGGGACACCCTTTATATGTAACCTTATTAATAATATTTAATATCCATATGTGACAGCGCATAGAGAAAGGGCCATAAGGGGAAAAAAATCAATTTTCCTTTTTTTTCTTTTTTTGATGTTGACAACATCTGAGCATCGAATGAGACCGATCCCATGCCCCAAAAGTGTACCCTCCCAGAGATATGCGCGTTTTGTGAAAGTGAAGTCGACGATTCTAAGCGCAAATAGAAAGGGACCTAATCTTTAAAATGGCTCTCCTGAACAAAACTTTTCATCAACTTTTCACTTTTTTTTTGATTTGGACAACATCTGAGCATCGAATGAGACCGATCTCATGCCCCAAAAGTTTTCCCTCCCAGAGATATGCGCGTTTTATGAAAGTGAAATCGACGATTCTAAGTGAAACTAGAAAGGGACCTTGTACAGAGGCTATAACAATATGTGGACGATATGACTAACGTAACAAAATGTGCCAAATTAAATCAAGCTTGAATAAACTGTGTGGCTTCTAGAGCTAAAAACAGAAAATCGGTTGAACATATGTCTGAACAGATTTTCTTCAGTTTTATTTGCGTCAAAAACTAACAGCTGCACAGAGTGTTGCAGGTTATAAAAATGTTTTAGCTATTTCTGAGAAACAGATTATCGGGCTTGTACATTAAAACCGGAATGTCTGTTTTGTACACTCTAGTGTTGAATTAATCATCTAATATTTTGAAATTTACATTTTTACCCAAATTTGACTTAAAAATTTATGAAATAAGAAATATATTTTTGAATTTCGACCGAAATTTTATAAAATTATTTTTCGGCTTGAGGTCATTTATTTAAACTCGTTGTTCTATGTGTTGTTTAATTTTTATTAATTACCGAAATTTAACTACAAGCTGTATTAAAACTTATCGATTTTCCAGAGGAACCGAATGCATAGAATTTAACCATCAGTTGATTCAGTTAACAATGTTCGTGGTTATGTTAACCAAATTCAAAGAGAACTGAACAACAACCAATACATGTACAAATTTAGTACCAATAATTTAGTCTTCGTTTGTTGCGGTTACCGAAATTGTGCCTTTTGAAACTATGCCGTTTTCACAATTAACGTATAGTTGTTGCGATGGAAAATGTGGATAATGCGTGTAACTACTAACATCCGCTTGAAAAAAAATTCGGTTGTTGCTACAAATCTGTTATCGGTTTGACACACACCGATAACAGATTTGTATCTGTAACAGATCAGTATCGCGTGTGTCACAACAGACAACATTAATTCTAACTCGTGCTAAATTCATTTTAATTCAGTCGATGCCAATCCCACTCGCGACCAGGTTATTTAGCAATCTCTACATAGACTTCGTTTGCCTGGAACTTGAGGTTGGTACGGTGGCAGTCCTAAGAATGGCAACGATTACTAGCTGCTACTGGATTGAGAATGGTATAAACGAGAGAAGGGAAAGGGCGGAGTAAAAAACTACAATATGCGTGACTATATAAAGTAATTCTACCCTGCGATGGATAGCACAAGGTGGTGTCGCAATATGACTATCAGCGTTTTCTGGGACTTTGTGTTTACCGCTCTTTAACTTTTGTAATTCTATGTATCTTAGCACAAGGTTAAATTGTTATTCCACGCTGGACGAAACTTTACCTGTGACTTTAAATAAAAACCCAGCGCTAAAGGAAACGCAATGAAAGCCCATCTCTAGTTGTATAGATTACAGCCTCAGTTTTAAAGCCTTCGGTCAGATATCGATAAGTTTAGCTTGTAAGAATGAATAGAAAATTTAATCTAGCACGTTGAGTGTATGGTTTTATTAAACCGAAGTTAAACCAGTTAAACCAGTACTCGTGCCATCTCTCGACATGAATAAAGAAAAGTCCCGACTGCCAAACGCTTGGGGATATTGAAAGTCACAAACGGCACACATCTAGTCGGTGTATACGTATATATGCGACGAAAGCATATTGACTCATGATACCTCAATTATGTTGAATATTAATTCGACCTACAGTTGTCCTCATTCATTATTTCTTTCACCGTAATTCAACATTTTGTCCATCTTTTCCACCGTCTGTACCGTTCTATAGGCATAAGAGTTGCCCTTTATGCTACATTCATAGATTAAGTGACGACTTAAACTACTCGTCATATGGTTGACTTTCTGTAATATTGCATTTGAAGATGATGACTGCTAGTCTCCATAGTGAATACCATCGTTTCTAGAGTCTTCCTATCATAGAGTTTAGGACAGACACTATTTATATTGTGAGTCTTCCTAATTGCTACTAGGTGCAAGCTGATAATTCCAATTGAAAGTTACATATTTTTTACCTCATAGATTTTGTTGTCACGTCAGCAAAAAATCGAAAACAATATATGTATATCAGTTTTCGATTCGTTTTATGTAGATAAGAGTACGTCTTTCTTAAAAGTCTACATTCGATGTAGATAGATTTGATGATGTTTGCTTGCAAACCGCTCACATGGAAGACATGCAATGAAACTAAAAGTTGCGCGACTGCGCTTTGCGCCGGTTCGGTTTCAAACTCTGAAAGGAGTCCCTTTTGGCTAGTTGGTTTGACTTGAATAGACTGAGAGAGTCGATTTGTACAGATGTTCACTTTAAACTAACATAAACCTTATGAACTTGTATGTCTAAAATAAACGCGTACTAATATATTTTTGTTCTTCTAAAGAATTTGAACCATTAACCAAAATCATTTCATTAAAGCTGGAAAAATTATCAGAAGTCCGATTACATCGCCCTACATAGCACAATCACAATGTAATGGTTAGGATTTCTGATTTTTCCATCAGATGAGGACTTTTTAGCCTCATAGATTTTGAGTTGCTTAAATTTATTCATGTTCCTTGCGACCCCTATCGGGTTTTATATAGGCTTTGGGAACTTCAAATTTTGGTAAAGATTGAACCATCTAAGTAAACAAGAATGACGATCTGTTGCCTGATCTGAATAATATATACAGGGTTAAACAATTATCCCATAGTCCTGCTTTTGTACTCCATGAATCACCCCATTTTACCTCTTATTCGTGGCTATCCTTCCCAGCATATAATCTGTTCGGTACTTTTTGTTGTTTGCCAAAAACAAAATACCTCATATCAATAAACAAATGAGGTAGAAATTTAAAGCCTTTTTTCGGGGACGTTCATAATCTCTTCAAAGGCTTTGTCCGCTGTGACTGTTGCTGTTGTATTCTTTTGTCGCTGTGCTGTTTGTCGCACCGAAAACTGTGAGCTTTAATTAGAGAGTTATAAATTTGGGTATTTGGTTCCATTGCCTTTTACCCACGACCAGAGGAGAACGGAGGACCACCAGCGGACACTTCTGTTGACTTCTGTTTGACTCCCAATATTGGTCCTATGCATTGCACACACATGCAGATACATAAAGGAAAAAAGGCGAATAACCGACAAACACCCGCTCGGTGTCGCATCGATGCATCGATTCAGCCGGGGTTCTGTTCTGGTGGTTAACACAATTTATGGATGGACAAGCAGGCGACCACAAAGAGAATAACACATTTAAAAGTTATTTATTAATCATAAATATTTGGGAGAATAAAAAGAACAAACGAATACAGAAAACACAACATTTTAAAACAGATACTCGTACGTGTTGCTGGTTTATGTCGTGCAGCATTTGATGACTAAATGTGTCCATCACAGCCATTTGGGCTCAGATGTTCGACGGCCGACGGTCAATTCACTATGGCCGCTTACATCGTGTAAACATTTATTGTGATCATTAATTTAAAATAGTATCGTACACCGATCACTCAAATGCCCGGGAACAGCTAGGAAAGCAGCAAAGGTGTTACCTCCGACCAGCCTTTTAAGTGTTCTCCCGTCTTGTTTCACATGGCTTTTACAGTTTTCTCTTTTATCACGCTCCAATGCATGTCAGTCAGCCAGGGTCTACATCTGAGTGAATACGACTCGACCATCCTAAAATGTTCCATTTTTTGTTGTTGTTCACATTTAATTTATCATTCGCTCTTTCTGGGCTGTGCAGCTTGTTGCGCTGCATGTATTTTGCATGTCCATTTTCTGCAGCGTGTTTGTCTGTCCGTCCGGGCGTCTTCTGCATTGTGTTTATTATCCAACTTACTTACAGTCTTTTGTGTTAGCCCGTTAACTGTTATGTTTTTTGACACTTCTCTCATTGGCATTGCCGGTTATCGCTCGCTGCCGTTGTTGACGCTGTTGTTTTGCAGTTGTTTCAGTTAGTGAAAGATCAAAAAACATATTACCGATCATGTTCAACAAGAGATCGCCAACACCTGATAAAGTTTTGCTGTTCGACGGAACACTGTAAGAAAATGTTGCAGGAAATCATTGCAGAAACCGACGATTTCAAAGGGGAGAACAACTTTTTAAATCAAATCGAATATATCGAAGGTGTTGTTCTGACAAAAAAAAACCGGTGAGAAAATTAAGTTTTTGGTCAAGCAGACTTTCAAAAATAGGCTGTTTTTAAACTGCTTGATAACTATCGAAACTATGAGTTGATATCTGATAATGTCACACTGTGTTCGCAATTTAAAGGAGTTTCATAAACTAGATGACAAATTGGATGGGTTCGAATCTATAAGTTCACTAGAACCTAGTCGATTGTGTGGAAAGTAGAGCTGTTAATTAATCGATAGCAATATCGATAGTTTGTTTTGAGCGTCAATACCGAAAGATTTTTTTTACTAAAGAAGTTAAAAAACTTGCAGGGTATCCTAAAGTCAGCCCATGTGACTTCAGCTCTTTTAACTTTCGTTTGCTTTATTACGGTCTTTTTCTTATACACTTTGAACAGGAATTGTTCGGCTTGAGACATCCTGTATTTACATTTTAATAGATGACATCTTTTTTTTTTAAAAACGAAATAAAACAAACGAGCTAAATATGTTAATGCACAACACGGCAAAAGCTTACAAAACTCTTCTCTTACAACTACGTTGTAAAAGAAAATCTATAGATGGCTCTGAATGTGGAGTCTCTGTAGAGGTGGTAAAGGTTAATTGTATTTTTGTGGGCAATTTTGTGAAGAAAACTTGAAAAGTGAGATTTACAACAATAGTTCTCATACGTTTGGTCCTAAGAGTTCGGGTTTACTTTTAACAATTGCTGCGAAACTTCCTGATGAAAGTCGTAACGGACCCGAAATCGCAAGAAAAGCTATCTGCAACCACGAAAGTCAATGTCACATTTTGTAAAAAAAACTTGTCCTATTTTTGTAACTTTTTTTATACTTTATTCTTTAATTAAATTTTATTTCAATTTATTTATTATTTTACTGAGGTGAAAATGTGTCTCATCACTGAAGATGATTTTTGATGATTTGTATGCCCAATTTCATAATAAGCCTGAATAACTTTAACACGTTGCTTGCTTGTGTATCTTTCCATGGTTCAGATTGAGTTAGTCTGAAATTGAGAAATATCAAATGAAATGTAGAAAAAAACTTGCCTTTTAGTTGTGGTTCACATTCAACATCGGCCCCTTAAAACTAAACCACCCTTTATTACAATCATTCATACCCTGAAGCAAACCAGGGGCCATGTGTATCCATGGGACCACTTTTGTCGACTGTTTTGTCGGAAAAAGTCAACTAAGCGTCTACACTTTTTATTTTGCCTTTGAGAGTACAAATTGTATCGAAAGGGCTTAGATATAATTCATGCATATAGCTTAGGCTTTGGTTTTTACTTTTTTAGCGCGGTAGAAAATTAAATTTCGAGTAAAAAATATTATCTGAAAAATTGACCCTAGCCATGTCCTCATTTCCAAAATAGCACGCTATAAAAGCACAAAATCGAGTGCCGCTTCGCAATGGGTTAATGGATCGCGGATGTATATAACCGATATTTCGATGATCTTTCCAATAAATCCGATTTTGTCCCGATCCGATAAGAAATAAGGAAGATATACACATATATATTTTTAAACTTTGGGGGCCGGCAACTCGGGAAATTTTTTACATCATTTTTTTTTCTCCAAGTTAAATTACCTATTCTCTAAAAAACAGAAACAATAAGAACTACTTATACATATTCAATAGTGCGACAATTGATTTAAAATTACCAAAGTATACAAAAATTATGAAAAAAGAATTAGTAAATCACTGGTTCTAATCCATTAATGATTATCAATGACAAGCACATGTTAAATGACTATAGCAAAAAGCATTTCCTGGGGTATAATTGGCCATCATGTTTTGGAGGTGTCTCAATCGGAGTAGAACAAGTGCTTCGAAAATTTGTTTGTGCGCATGCAAAGGTGTATTGATATTAAAGGAGAATATTTTGAAAAACAATAAAACCATTTCCAATGACAAATTATTGTATTTTGATTGCCGGACCCGAAATATAAATAGCAACCCACGCACGGAGTTATAATATTTGCTTTGCTAAGAAAATAAAAGTTTTGTATGGCTAAAGATGTCCGTCTAAAGAGAGACTTGGGACCATTCACACAATCCGATTTCTGTTCTTATCAATGACTTTGACTTTGAGAAGTCTACATTTATTGAAAATAAAGAAATTTATATAAACCCTCAGTTGGTCCAGTTAACATTCGTGCTTATGACCACCGAATTCCAAGAGAACTTCAAAGCAACAAGCTATACCAACAACCAATACATGTATGAATTCAGTGCCAAAAACAATCCTTATTAATTAGGGAAACTTAAACTTTGTCTCTTCAACCAATAGAGTGAGTTCCCTCTAGTCAAAGTGGCGTGTTCCCAATCAATATTCGGTTGGCAAATAGTTTGGTTGTGACAACTTACATGTTGTCAGTGTGTTTGCCGTCAAATTTCACAAGTGTCAAACTATCCATTACAACCTTTTTCAACTTTTCACACTGGAACCACAGCTCGAATTATTGATTATTCTTCTCTGTTATTTAAAAAGAAATATCATTTGATGATGCCTGGCTGCCATAAAACGAAGTTGGATTCAAATTCCATTGTCATAGCCTAGCTATGACGGAAATAAACAGGAAAAAATTTAAATTCTATCTGGTCACTCTATATAAGTTCTCCAGATCTTTTGCTACCAGATGCTTTTAAAAGTATCTGTCAAAATTAGTTGTTAAAAGTTTCTAATGCAAAGAATTTGGAGATCTTTTTAATAAAACTGCCATCCTAATCCTAGATAGTCCAGTGAACCCGTAGTATCAGTAGAAGACTTTTTTTGCAGTGTATTCATACAAATTTATGCGAATGAATGTATGGTGTTAATAAATTTTTAATTGATGTTCAAAGTGACAGTTAACAAGACAACAGACCACAAAACTAATCGCAACAGCGGTCAAAACTGTTCAGAAAACAATAACGATAAATGATATCAATGAAATTAAGCAACCAACCAACTTACACATGGCCAACAACACCGTCAACGCTTCCAAGTGCAAAAGGAATTGGTCGAATGTTGGCCCAAAAAGTGAAGGCAGAAAGTGGAATGACAGACAGCACTAATAACAACTGTTGTCACTTGAGAAAACTTGAGCAGTGAGTATAAATTCCACACCAGACCGTCCCTTTCCGTCCTGTCGCGTTTGGGCCAGTTGCCCTGGCCAAAGTTGAGTACACCTCAAGGTAATTGAATGCGCGCGCACGCACGCGCACTTTTGATGGTGTTGCGCAGGAAGGCTTGAAGCGTTACAGCAACAAATTACACTGCGCAGCGCAGTGCACTGTGTAATCAAGGCGAATTTTTAATCAAATGTTATAAAAATAATATGAAATGAAATTATGAGGCTCCGGGGCAATTTAATGAGTCCCAAAAAAAGGTTGGCCCACAAACGGCAATAAATGTTCAGTTTTGTTCGGTGCGTAATTGTCCCCTTTCGAGTGTGTATTTTTTCTGCACACTTGTTGGACGAAGACCCGGTGAGTCCACACAGGATTTCGCTTTTTCTTATCATGTTTTGTTTGTTCTTTTAACAAAAATGTAATTAACTTAATTTTATGATGTTTTTTAAATCAATTGCCTCCAGTTGTGTGTGTATTTGTGTTGCTGATTATGCTGCTGCTAAAGCTGTGGCCTGGCCGCCGCTGTTCTTGTATTTTCTCGGATGGAATGCTTGGAGTCACGACGCGATCAATGTTGATTGAATTGAATCAGCCAGACAAACCATACACCACATCTATGCCATCTCCATCTCACCATCTCTGCACCGGAGGAGCAGAGTTCTTTCACAACAACAATGATCAAATCAAACATTCCCCAACTCAAGCGAGACTCTTTTCATTTGGTGGCAACAAAAGGTGATGGTGCAGCTTCATTTGTTCTTCCAAGTTGGCCGGGTCCATTCACATGTTTAACATGAGCGGCAGCAGCAGCAACAAGGAATTAATGAATACATTCATGCCTCCTCTTTGTTCCATACACTGACACCGACCGACACACTCGCAGCCACCAAAAGGAACACGAAATGTTGTAAGCAAAAGCGGAGATCCTTTAGTAGAGAGTGTGTGTGTGTGTATATGCTGATGAGCGGAGGGGCAAACGGTCAGACCTGACGAACTCATTCACACTTAACCTTAGCACACGGCATCACCACCGCCAAGGTGTGTGCGGATGTGTGTGGTGTACAATGCGTCTTATTCTACTGTAGCTGTTGCTGGACAGTGGGTCGTTACATGGCTATTGCTAATGAGCATTTGATTGAGGAAGTCCAGAATGGTGTTTCCTTTTTGTTTAATGAGATTCAGATAAAAACTTTTGGACGCCTAGAGTCCCTGCATTGCTGGTTCTCTCCTTTCTATATAGTGAGTTTTGTAGTTTTGTTTTAATTTCTTAACGTAATATCTCGAAAACTAAAAGTGATTTTAAAAAACAATTGTATACCTTTTTTAGAAAATGCAGAACTAAATTATTTAATATCGTGATATAAAACATTTCATGCAGAAAGGACAATACTCATTATGGGGTTCCAGAAGCATTTTTTGTTTTCTTTATATCTCGTAAATTGCTAGAGAAGAATTTAATAATGAAGCATTTGCAGGCTGTCCCATCCATTTTTGGTTTAAAGCTCCGAATTCCAATGTGGGATATACAAGCCCTCAAATGAGCATAAGATGGAAAATTCAAAAAATTGTTTCTGTGAATTCACGAAAACTAGAGTTGACTTAGAGAAAAAGTTCTCAGATCTCCGTATACGGGTATACTCACAACGCCGAATCTAGTAGAACATAGAATGTATTAAGTTTAACAGTCATTTTTTTTAAGAAAAAAAGTTTAGTGTCCGTAAACATTTGCGAAACTGAGAAATCATAATTGTAAAACAGTTTTGTTTAGGTGAAACTGAATAAAAAAAATGTTTCATTGTTGATATCACTTCAGCTTCTAAGAACAAAGGTAGCCAACGATTCAATCATTTTACCGAACAATATTAAAAATCAGTCATCATACCAATAAGTCATTAATGGTTGACACGTTTGTATCTCAAATCTGGACTACCTGAGGGTCATTCTTCGGAGAAAATGAACGCTGGCAAATTGTTTCGAAGCCAGGCCTGGGACGTTTTAGCCTTATGGGCCGGCGCAGAATCTTGCTGGAAAGTCCATGGCTGGTTTTGGAACAGGGAATTGTTAAGAGGCTTCACAACAGCTTCCAAAATGGTTTCTGGTTAATTTTGGCCGATGTTTTGACTCCTTGTTCGCAGAAATGCAGGTCAGTGACCCCATCGTAAGAGACACCCCACCAAACCATGACTAAAGCTGGGTGATGACCCTTTTTTACCTTTAGGATCAGTTCAGATGCTTCATTAGATGACCGCGCAAACACTCTATCATTTTGCTTGTTAAATTTTCATGAACGGTTAATATTTTTTCATCGGTGAACACAATTTTTCTGTGCAAGTTATCAGCGTGCTTCACCAAAAGACGTTTGCATTTTTCAATCCTATTCTTTTTTAAAGCTGCATTCAATAAATGTCCGGTACGTCGTTTGAAAGTCCCAAGTCTTTTTTAATGATTCGACTCATTGACTTTTGCGTGATATTCATCTCACGAGCCATGATTTTCTGTTTTCGGAGCGGATTACTGTGAATTCTTGATTTAACGGCTTTGATGACATGCGGTGTTCGCACAGAGCAATGACGGCCCGACCGGTGGCGGTTTTACATCTCCAGTCTCCTCAAACAGTTGTATGCATCGGAAGACATACTAGCCTTATCTTTAATCAGAGCCCTGCCTTGAACTTTGCCCCGTAATTATTCCTTTTAGTGGTTGTAGTTTTACCGCACAACATGGCACGTTCCCAACTGAATTTCTTCTATGGAAAGCATGTTGAACTCCGTTTTTGACGGGCGAATAAATAAAGTTTACGAGGTGCGAAACCAACATTTGTTTCAGGGCTTCACTAGTAATATGTGCGACTAAGTGACTACACACAGAGAAAAATTAGGTTGAAAAATGCTTGGGACTACAGAAATTCCGTTGCAAAAAACAAATGTTCCTTGTTTTCATTACTCATTGTTTGCAATCGTAATGGATATTTGGCATTTAGTTAAGAAAACGTATTTGGTTGCCACAACCAATTGAAAATGGTGTGTATCTAAGTAAAACTATATTTGATGATTCAAATATAGAATTTAAATACATATTAACAATTTAGTACCGTTCTCGCATGAGGAGTCTGCAAAGTACACACACAAAGAAAAAAATAGTTCGATATCGGTTGGAACTACAATGATTCGGTTGCAAAGAATGCATTTCGGTTGTAATCATCAAATGTTTATAATCGTATTGGGTATTCGGTTCGAAATACTACAAGGGGATAAATATGATAATCGTACTGTTCTCACAACTTATTGATCGGTCATACCAATGAGACAAGAGAAATGTATTTAGTTGTCACAACTGGTGGCAACCAATAGTTTTGCAAATAGTTTTTATAAGTGATGGTAACTAAAGCTTCATCGTATTCATAGAAGGGTTGTTCAAATAATTTTATTTTTACTGACTTTAATCGAATAACCAACTTTTTTAAATGCATCCATCATCTTTTCTACTTTTTGCTCGACGTGACCCTTCCAAAAAGTAAATTTAGTACTTTATTTCGGTAAGCGAACTTTTTCTCTTCTTTGATTAAAATTTTATTCTTTTAACACATTTTATGTGTACTTTAAGATCCAAAAATTCTCTTCTGAAGGTTCGGATACTTGGTATGTTGCACTAGTACTACTTTCCAATAACTTTAAATTTACAGAGCACCAACTAACAATCGGTTGTACTGATGAAATACTCGTGGTGCTTGCAACCTCAATCATTCGGTTGTGGCAACGAAACTGTTCTAGGCGTACATCAATCTGGGATACAATTTTATGATATCTTATTTTCATAGATGTTTTTGCCTCTACTAAAGGTATAACATTTTTGAATAAATGTTGTGCAATTCTGAGTCGGTGGCTTTGGCAAAGTTTCACGAAAATCCAGAATTTCATCGGAAAATAATCTTCAGCGATGAAGCTCATTTATGGCTGAGTGGTTTTGTCAATAAACAAAATAGAAATGAGCTTCATCGTTGAAGATGATTTTTCGATTAAATTCTGGATTTTCATGAAACTTTGGTAAAATCCAAAGTCCAGAGAAGCATACAATTTGACACACACTGTGAAGAAATTAGTGGGAAATCGGCCCGAACAACAAAAATTCGGTTGGATAAACCGACTTTCTCTTGCAATAACCAACATTCCACAGTATCAATGGTAACTTGGTTCGATATATTATATGATGGTTGCTACAACCACATCACGGAATTACAGCCAATAACACAGTTATACCAACTCAGTTCAGTTTAACTGTTAGTTAAGATAACTGGCGGTTATGGCAACCAACCAATTGTGATGTAAATAATACGTTGGTACCAATAATTGGTGGTGACAACAGATTAGTTCTTTGTAGTGACCAACCATGTTAAGTTCGCTGTTGTTACATAAAATTGGTTATACCAACGTCAACATTTAAAGACTACTATATTTTATCGGTTACAGTCACTACAAAATCTTTGTTTACGACTAAAACATATTTTGAAATCCCCACATATGTATAAAAACAAAAAAATTTTTCAGACAGTTTTAGTTTCTTGGGTTAGACGGTTTATTTATCCAAACTTCACTGCCATATAAATAAACGAACTATAAATAAAAAATATTTACCAGAATATAGAAACAGACTTGACTGTAGTTTAGCGACATTACCCAGACCTGATCAGAATTTTCGCCTTATATAAACCTTCTTATTATTTTAAATAAAGGCCTTTTTTTGGTAACGACCCATTTTTTCAAGTTTGACCGTTTTATTGCTGTATACCCACTTAACATTCGGCTGTAATGATGGAATACATGGATAGTAAGTGCAACCACCAAAAAAATTGGTTTGGCGAAAAATTCGGTTGTGGCAACAAATCAGTTCTCTATTTGTAGAAGCAATTTAGCGCAGTTTGTTAAAAGGGAAAATAACAAAACCACTACAAACAGATGATCCCGATTACTTGTCGTTACCCCCTCGCACAGCGTTAATCGAAAAAAGGTGGCCACAATAAGACATAAGCCACATCTGCAAGCACCAACAAACTGATCCCCAATATATTAAATTGAGTAAACATAATAACGTTTTCCTTCTTTCAGCCCACGGTGCAGCCGGTGGAGTCTTTAATTTATTGAAAGAGAAGGAGAGACCTGGGTTGGCAACATTAAAGTAATGCAGCCGTAAAGGCGGTCAAAGAACAAAGTATCGGCAGTCTTTGATCATCGCATATAAAATACTATGGCCACGCCCTTAAAGGCAGATTAAACGAGATGGCGCTCTGCAAACGTACACTTAGCTTGAGAGCTTGCATGGACTTTTGGCGGCAGACACCGATGCCAATACATTCTGACCAGACAACGCTTTTGTGGCTCGAGAACGTCCGTCCGTTCGTCCAGTCATCCGTCTTCAATTCGGTGCCCACAATACACACAATGCAAGTAATTCTCTGGCACAATAACAGACATCAGGTAATGCATACTTACACACTCACTAAAGGAGAGCTCATTTGGCGGGATGGCATGTTCGGGTGGCCCAATGGATGGCAGAATGTACGGCAGGAGAGACAAATGGACGGTTGGTCGGTTGGCCGGTATTGTTGTACTGGTAATTCGTTTTGAATGCAGTTAGTTAAAGCGCGTTAAACATGCTTAGCATGAGGAGTGCGCTGATGACGGTGCGGTGGTGCATTCAAGTCATAAAAATTACAAAGCGTTGCAATTTTGTCTACATTCGCCGAAAGTGGGCCTCGTCTTGTTCTGAGTGCGTTTGTTTCGCGCCGTTTTGGTTTTGTTATTCTCACTGCAACTGCCGCCACAACGTCAGCCACACTAGCCACCTTTGGGAGGATGGCTAGTCCGTCGGCCGTAGGACGGAGGATTTCCCCCATGTGGCCTTTTGTGTGTTTTGAAGTCTGGCGAATACATATTTTATCATTTGACTCTTTCTGCCGGTAGAAGCGGTACATGCGCTGTCGAGGAGGGGAGTATGGTTGGGATATTCGGCGTGTATGTGTAGCATCCATGGAATTGAATGATCTATGCGAGGCGTTAAGCCAACTATGTAAACATTCGGTCATTATCATTAAAAAGTGATCAATGTGCAAACATTGTTATTTAACACACTCTCTTTTGTAGAGAGTTTGTCGGACCGATCGCTGGCCCGTGATTATGTAAGTGATCGAAAGGAAAAATGGTGGATATTACTTGGCGTTTATACTGCCAGGAATGAGAAAATCCCCCTGGAAAGAAATGTCGAACTTTAGGATGTTAGGTAAAGTTCATATTTACATCACAAAAATCAAATGTATCAGCAAGATCCGGATCACAGGAAGTATGAACCAATAGCAGTAATTATACATTTTTAACCAAGAAGTTTTTAATAATTTAAGATACGAGTATTTCAGAAAATAATAAACATTTTATAAGGACTTTGCAATGTTTCATATAGATTAAAAAATATTTACTCGTAGTTGGCAATGCTTAGGTGTTGCTTACAATGATGACACTTTGTATGGCGTTTGTCAGTCATGATGAGTTACGGTTGAGAATATTAACTAGCAGACTGCTTAAGTTAAAAGTGGATATTTCGAAATAGAGAGCATATTAAAAATGCTACAGAAGCAAAGAATGCTGCTCATAACACAAATCTGAATGGTCTAGCATCACTAAATGTATTGGCAAGATATCGAGCGGTTAGAAGGGAGCAGAAGCGGATTTTCGAAAACAAAAGTGGAATAAACTTGGGCTTGTGTCAGAAGAGGGAGATGTACAGAATGATGACCGAAAATTGTTCCAAAAATCAAACAACATGCTGAGGGCCAAAATAATGCCAAAACTCCTGTACAGAATAAAATGGAATTCTAGGGAAGGATGTGGCAAGTGTACTTAATGAAGAGAATAAAGAAGAATGCAAACACAAACCTTATAAATGGTATTTCCTTAAAATGTATAGGTACAACCACTGGTGGATCGGTTGGTTAAGAGCATGCACCAACTAATCTACATAGATTGGTTAAAAGACTATGTCCTGACCATAAAATGTGGGATCCAGCACAAATTACGCCAACTTGCATCTTGGTATAAGCTTACTTAAATTCGCTTACAGATTTTTCAAGCGATTATGCAAATATGAAGAAACGGTTACTTTAAAATTATAGGTCATATTATACGAGGGCGACCGCAAAACTAACTGGCCTGGCACAATTTCTGTTTTACTAGCAACTTTTTTTGTTTTTAAAAGCAATCTTTTATAAGCCATCTGTCAAAATTTCCGAAATATTTAATGATTATTTTCTTTGTTACAGGTGATTGAAGTAAACAAGTTTTATATTTTTTTTTAAAGGGTGTCGTGCGGTAATTAAACACTTTTATATGAAAGGTTATACACCACAATTAATCAAAGATGAATTGGATTCTGTTCATGGTGATAATGCACCATCATACTCCACCGTGAAATCCTGGGTTCAACAATTTAAAATGGGTCGTTCAAGTACGGAAGATGAACAACGCTCTGGAAGACCGAAAACTGCTACTACTATTGAAAACATTAGAAAAATATTTAATGAAGTGACTAAAGATAGACGAATAAAGCTCAGAGAACTTGCTGATATTGGTAAAATACACGAAAAACAAGTTTGGAGTATTTTACATGATGCACTCCACATGAAAAAGCTATGCGCAAGATGGGTGCCGCGTTTGTTGACTTTGCCCCAAAAAATCGTCCGTTGGACCAATTCCGAGGAGCATTTAGCGATTTATCAGCATAATCCAATAGAGTTCTTGCGTCGATTCATAGCTGTTGATGAAACATGGATCCATCACTACGTCCCAGAATGCAAAGAACAGTCAAAACAATGGATAGAAGCTGGTAAAAGTGGTCCCAAGAAGGCGAAAACTGTTAAGTCAGCGGGAAAAGTAATGACCACAGTATTTTGGGATGCAAGGGGTATAATATTTATTGATTATCTTGAGAAAGGAAAAACTATAAATAGTGAATATTATTGTGCATTATTGGATCGGTTGAGTGAAGAAATCCAGATAAAACGACCGCATTTAGAAAAAAAAAAGTTTTTTTTTTCATCAAGATAATGCTCCTTCACACACTGCATTTTTAACTCAACAAAAACTGGCCGAATAACGATTTGTCCAGATCCACCATATAGTCCGCATCCACCATATAGTCCAGATTTAGCTCCTCCTTTTAGCTCCTTTTCGTCCAAGGTTATTGCTAAAACTGAGGCATATTATGAAGGTCTTGAAAAATCTTATTTTTCGGATGGAATTAAAAAACTTGAAAAACGTTTGATGGAGTGTATTGAGTTAGAAGGAGATTATGTTGAAAAATAAATAATAATAATTCCAAAAAACGGTTCTTTTTATGTTAGGCCAGTTACTTTTGAGGTCGCCCTCGTATACTAAGATAATCAGTGATCTCGCTCTTCTTTAGACTTTCCGTACTCGGTTTTCATACCTTTATGATTGAACCAATTTATTTTGGAAAGTAGATCGTTAATACAAAATTTTATGTTCCGAGTACGAGCGCTTAAACTCGAGAACGTTTGAAGTATTGACAGCAATCTTGAACAAAATATATTAGCTCTGTCAGTGTTCTAGATATTTACATTTTCCCTACCAGCTTCACAAACTAAAGTCCTTCAATAAATGTAAATTAGCTGATGAATTGTAAATCCTCTTTGTGGCTTTTTCTAATATCCTTAGTGTATGTGTTTATTTATTGCCACATAATCACGTTAACTAAAATTTGACTTTGATTCCTAGTAAGAATTTGATATTCAGAAGATTGGCAGACTTACGGCTTAGACTAAATTAATGCTGTATATAGTCTCAGTTCTAAGATTCCGATCAAATTTTGCTTAGAATGTTACGAGTGATATTCCTTATTTCATTGATTATGGGTTTAAGTCATGCACAATGCTTTAGCGTTCTGGTTGTTGCACTAGCAGGGATTGCTGCTTAATTGGCAGATGTCAACAAAACCTGAAGAAGTCAACAAAACATGGACGAAACGTAGGCAAGAATGTAATAAAATGGAATTTTTATTTGCAAATGTTAGGTCTTAATAGCTTAAAAAACAAAAATATAATACTACAAATAATTGACTAAGAACAAAATTACTCAACTGAGACTTTTGTTGAATTGGCAAACGACCGAAGAACCGACAAATTACAACCAAATTGATACAAATTAGTGCGAGCAAGGCAGGCACAATCCATCACAAAAACACTTGATGTAACAATTAAAAATTTGAGCAGAAATTAAGACACTACGGCAGAAAAAAAGTATGGTTGGAATAACAATATTCGAAGAGCATCATACTATTGTTGGGTATATGGTTGTGGCGCAACAAAATTATGCTCATCACAACAATAGTATGGTTCACACACAACCATCCTATGATCCCTACAACATTAATATAGTCCTCACAACAATATAATTATTCACACACAACCATACTTTGATCCCCACAATCATATTATTATTCTCACTCAACCATACTATGATCCCCACAACCATATTATTATCCTCACAACCATAGAATGATTCACATGCAACCATAGTATGATCCTCACAACCAAAGTTTGACTTACAAGTAACCATACTATGATCCCCAAAATATTGGGTTAAAAATTGAATTGGGTTAAGTTGTTATTTAACAATAGAGATTTGTATTAAGTAAATTATTTAAAAATGCATTAACTCTTATTAACAGGAGTAATTTATTTAACAGTAGAAAAAAAATTATTTATTTAAAATATTTCAGTTATACTAATTCAAAGAAGTTTGTTTTAAAAAAGTTAATTTTCATATAAAAAGTACTATTATTGCGTAAGATTCGTAATAACATTATTAAATTTAGAAAAATTAGTCAAACCGAGAAAAATAAATTTTGTCCTTATGATTGCCGTAATCATATTATTGTTAACATAAAACTCAAAAAAACAAAAGTTTTGTCGCGCCAACCATATTTATATTGTTGCTACAACCATATTTTCATTTTAAAATTTGGCAACAATGCTATTGTTACATTTCAACAATATTTATATTGCCGCAATCATACTATTGTCAAAATGAAATTCAAAAAACAATACTATGGTTGCGACGAGCATACTTTTATTGCAGAGAACATACTATTGCTGCCTTGACCATGTAGTAACCATATCTTTTCTCTGCGTGAAGCTGGTCAAGTTATTGGTTCAACATGCATTCGCAAAAACTATAAGTATTACCAATCCATAACTACAAACGGTGACATTAGTTCTTCTTTTTTAATTTTTATAAATTAAAAAACTTTCGGCAGTAAAGGCATTGCATGAAAAACGACAATTGTCAACCTCTAAAATGTCATGTGTCCTCGAAACAATTACGTATTTGTGTGCTCCCCGCAGCTTAGTTTTATCATCTTCATCGCCAACAATCTGGCATCACATGCCGCTTAATTAATTTGTCATAATCGTGCGTTTTACAACCGATCATCGTCTTAATGTGTTCATTATTGTTTCGTAATTTGCCTAAATAAAACAATAAATTTTTCGAAATGTTAATACAAAAAAGAAAACAAACCCAAATGCGATAAACTTTTATAAATTATTTATTGAAAGAATTAATGAATGCGCTACCAATGTCAAATCTTGTTTTCCTCACAAAGTAACAGGTAATAAATACTCGATTTTATGCGAAGAATGTTGTAAGTTTACACGGAGACACAATAAAATGTTGCGAGAACTTTGTTAAAAGTATGTTTAATTATATTTAGTTCGATTACGGGAATTTTGCTTATGTTAATTCGATAGAAGGAAATTACTTAATGGACAGTAAATGTGAGTGATTTAGTGAATTGAAATGTTAGCATTTAAAATGTTTTAAAAGGTTTTGTGACATATACACCATAACTTAGGTAATCTTGATTACAAGTAGATTTACAAAACATCTAATTCATACAAAACACTTGCAGTTTTCTCTGGCTTCCCATTCTTTTTTACTTTTAGCAAATTCTTAACACTCCACAGATGTTAACTTAAATTCCTAATAAAACAATGATGGAATAATTTCACGCTTGTTACGGGTTGAGTATAAATTTTCACATGATCTCTATCGACAGCAAAATTCCCCACCACTTTGTTGTGGCTAAGAGATAAATTTTTGCATATACCACAATCCGTATATCCTGCGATTTGCTGCTACTTCAAAGGCATTATTGCGATATACATCATAGTGGTAAATCTAAATTACAGTGTGAGACAAAAGTGCACAAACAGTAGTAAAATTAAAAAAAACACTTTCTATGTTAGAGTAAACTATGAGTGAACATGAACTTAATAGTGGAAAGATCGACAAAAATTTATCGAAATGTCTTAGATACAAGCTTGTATAAAACTTGTCTAAACTATATAAGTATTATTGCAGTTGATAAAAAATATTGCTCTGTTATACATAATTTCCTCAATATTCCATTAAGGATAAAATGTGGAACCCCTCTACCGTAAACTACCGTCTATGAATAGAATGCTTTGGTCCCGTCCAGCCATTTTACAATATAGGAGAATTCACCATCTTTTTCCTTAAGGCATATTAAAAGAAAAACATATGTAATGCAAGAGTTGTCTGCTATTATCCAAATTATTTTCAAACTTATGGACCCCGCTGTATTCTAGGCCTGTTTGTTAGTTATGTTGTCTGAGAGTTCAGTTTGGTGTGTGAAAAAAAAAACTTTAAAGACATAATAAGCGAAACCTCTGGTTAATGTTCGATCAAAGTGGAAGAAGTGATATTGGGTACGTCCGTCCGTATGTCTGTCCCTTCGACCGCATGTCCACCTCATCGTGTGGTAAAAACCATGTTAAACATCAACGAGAGAGTGCGGAATAATTTCTTTGATCATTTTGCGTGTTTGTTACGTTTTAAGCATCATCGCATTAATAACGTCTATAAATGAAATCAAATCTAATTAAATGCTTTCAAATGATTCACTACACACAGCGCATAGCACCGCAGCATCGCTGATGATACACGATATGTGACTAACTGCCTTTTAGACAGATTAGTGTGCGATCTAACGAACACACAACGACCCACAGCTCTCCATCATCATCATGAGCGTTATTGCCATGACCAACCTGGTTGTTGTGGCCCCATCCAGCTCGGGGATATTGGTTTCGTATCACGGTGTTCCACATAGGGGGATACCAGTGGCGTTTACATTCTGTGACCACCGTTCCAAGGCGTCCTCTGAGTCGCTGGCATTTCTGTTGCTACCCCACTGTGTGTTCTTCGAACACTTTGTTCTAGTTTGGAGTTGTTGTTGATGTTTTTCACTCTCACTCTTTATTTTTCGATTTCTCTCTTGCTCGCTTGCTCTCTGGGACGCTACACCCCAAAAGATCAGCTTAATTTATATGATTAGGTCGGCATTTGTGCCTTTGATCTACCCTGCTCTGAGGTGTAAACGAAGTTAAGTCAATGCGGTGGCAAATAGCGATCAGAGATCACCTTCGTCAGCTATCGACCGACGATGGCTTATTTCTCATTCGTAAGAGACTGACTTTATTTTCAATGTTTTGTTGTTGTTTGTGTCTGTGACAGCGGTAGCTCACAGTGGTGGTAAGTGTAGCCACTGATACCGTTTTGGCGTTAACAGGTAGTGTTTATTGGCGGTGTGTAGGCCACAATGTACAGTGGGCATTGGGTGTATTAAGTGAGCACACAAAAAAGTTAGCTTGCCAAAGGCGTAAGTAGATAACTTAAAACATAGTAACAATAGTTAAAACAAATTAAACTCCGTAAACGAGCTTCCACAAGCCTCGATCTTTTACGAGTGTTTTGTAGTTGGATGGGTTCCTTTGACATAGTTTTCTAACCAGAGCTTCGGTCGTGCACCTACGATTTCGATATCGTAGATTTTACGTGGCGGTATCTCACTCACGTTTCAACCCGAGCAGTCGTAGATTTTTGATTTGCCCGACAACGCCAATGTCGACTTTTATCTTAAAGTTTATTCGCTGTCGTCGCAGCAAACGGTTCTTCGGAGAATCTTTCTTTGGAATACTCCTTACTTATGTTTCGACGCCATTTAAAAAAAACAAACAGGAAGTAAGGCCGGTGAGATTTTGTCCACCGAGAGTGTGATTTGCAAAGCCCAAAGTAGCGCTAGTTGCCTATTTAGTATGAAAATAGTACCCTCGTTTTGTCATTGTTCGGCAATAATATAAAAACGCGATGATCATAACACAGTACAACAGCCAATCTGGGGGGTGAGAAATTCCAAGTCAGGGTGATGGTACTAGGTCAGTAAGTAACTTCACTTAATTGTAAATAAAAGCAGAATGCGTTAATCGATTTCTATGATCTATGTCGCATTTTGTTTATAGGTTATGCGACTTTACGTGAAAGTTATAAGACTCTACACGTTTTTCCGTTTGGGATTCATATGTTTAAAAAAAAAAAAAAAAAATTTTTTTGGCAATATTTTCTTCATAAATTTATTTCTAATTGCAAAAATGTTGATTTGGTAGAGAAACAGTATATTAATGGATTAAAGAAAATGTAATTATTAATTTTTCTTAATTTATTTCAGCAAAATCGAACTAGTCGTTCTCGAGTTATGTCAAACTACGTTTTTGCCAACATTTTACAACTAAGCGAAAAAACATCAAGATAAGGAAAAAATGTAAAAGGTCATAAAAAAAACTGGCACATACGAACGCAAAACCCTTTGAGGGTTTTAATAAACTGACCTAGTACCATCACCCTGACTTGGAATTTCTCACCCCCCAGACAATAACCCCAAAAATGTTCCACAGTGTAATGGGTAGTCGGTTTTACAAACGATTTTACCGCACTTCACAGGGATTTTCCACATTTTGTTGTTGTTGTCTAAAGACCCTTTGCTACTGGCTAGTTATGTGGTTGACATGGTCTTTTCCCTTTTTAAATCAAATAGCAGGTTAGATGGAGCTTAAGCAGTACCTGATTTTATAACTCTAAGTCTATTCATTCAGCAGTTCTTATTAAAACTTGTTCGCCTGTAAAGATATTTGATTTTTTAAAGAAATTTACTCCTGTGCATCATAATCACTTCACACTTTCGCTTCTCCTCTTTTCTTAACTTCAGCTATTACTACGCACACAGCGTTCCATCAAACACAGCATGCCTTAACCTTGGCTTCAGTGGAAGACAATTTTGGAGCCCGCCTTTCGCTACTCTTAACCAGGTATTTGTCCAAATCGCCGTCGGCATCTCTTATCGCTCAACCATCGAATATGTGACGCGCAAAATAGAAAGGGACCTAAGGGTAAAAACCAGTTTTGTTCAGGAGTGCCATTTTTTATACGTGTATCTTTAAATACGTGTATCTTTGGTGTACCATCACTTTCATAAAACGCGCATATCTCTCGGAGGGAACATTTTTGGGGCATGGGATCGGTCTCATTCGATGCTCAGATGTTGCCCACATCAAAAAAAGTGAAAATTGTTTTTTTACCCTTAGGTCCCTTTCTCTATGCGCTGTCACATATACTGAAAGCTAGCCTTACATCTATAGAATACAATTTATAAGAATTTTCGTTTTTCGGATGTTTAGTACTGAAATCTTATTATTTATTATTTATTTTTGGCAGTAGGCTCAAAGATCCCCTGCATACAATAATTTTAAAGTCTTGGCCTCATGTTTGTGCAAAACTTTAAAGTCCTACCTTATTTTGTTCGGCCATCGTTATCTTTTAACATAGACGCAGAGAAAAAATATGATTGGATATGTGAGGATGATACTATAGCTGTATGTCAAGCACACTATGGGTGTGTGGATCATAAAATGGGTGTGGGGATCATAGTATGGTTAAGTGTGAATCATACTCTTATTGTAAGGATCGTAGTAAAGTTGTGAGGAATATATTATGGTTGTATTTTAATCATACTATTGTTGTGGGAATCATAATATTGCTGTACCACAACCATATACCCAACAATAGTATGATGCTCTTCGAATATTGTTATCCCAACCATACTTTTTTTTTACGTGTAAAGACGAACATAATTGGCCATAAAATAAACGTTGCCAATATAAAAAATATGCAAATGAACACCTCAAATTCCAGTAGTATATTAACATTATACCTTTTTCATGGCGACTAAATTCTATATGGTGTTCTTCACAGTTCTCAATCAACATTTATCTGAAAATCTTCAGATTTGTGTATGGATGCAAGTCATGGAACAGAGCAACCCGAGATATAAGCGCTGCACAATTTTAATAAACTCTTGTCTCTGTAAAATAACGAATATGTCATGGCCAGTAACCACCTCTAATTTTATGAAGCCGCCAAAATAAGAGCTAGAATGAACTTAAATTACTTGCTTTGTATAGATTTATATTAAAATAAAATTGTAATGGTCTTATAAAAAAGTTAATGAATATACTTCTATAGTAGGGTGAACTCATTTGTAAGGACAAAAATTTGTTTCGATAGCTATTGGTATTGGGAAAAAAAGTTCTGCTACGACATATCAAAAAAAATCGATCGATTGAACAATATCGACAAATTTTTGTATATACATTGTACATTTATTCCTTTTTAACCTTTAAGGATCATAGAAGAAGTAATTTAAGTTCATGTAGAACCACCCTAATGTAGAGGGTATTCGATCAAAATTTCTAGGTGTTACAAATGACATGAACAAACTTAGTATACACTCTTTCCTATGGTAGAGGGCATAGTACAAGAGTCCCTTATATATTATGTGTACTGTTTAAATTTTTGGGAAACTTCCAACCCACTGTGCAAAAGTTATTTAAGATTACTCCATTGGATTAAAATACAAACCACATTATTTTAGGAATATTCGAATGCATGTATGCCTACATGTGCTGGTGTGGATGTGAACGAATTGCCATTGAATATATTTTTGGAAGAATTTGTGAGTTCTACTACCACGATTCATTCATTCATGCTTTGTTGGATTTCAGTACCACAATATCTGTCCGTCCTTTGCTTGGTTTATTCAGTGGCGGCGGTTTGTTCGATATTTTTGGCACCTGCATTGAATTGGTATGTGGTTTGATTGTCATCATTTTTCATTCGCTGTATTTTGGAATGTTCTTGTGTGTGTGTCTGTTTTTTTTTTGTTATTTGGTATTATTGTCGTCTTTTGTTCTAGCCTTTGTTGTGTGGTTGCTTTAAAACATTTATTATTGGAATTATACAATTCATTTTAACAAATTGCTTTCAAATCACAATCAACGCTCACACATCCAAACAACATTATTATTAAGAGCAAAAAAAGAAGACAATGGCCGTGTTCTATTGGCAACTCGCTTAGGAGGTCGCTGCAGCGTTAACTTCACACCGTTGTACACGAACTTAAAATTAATTTTGTTTTTAGAAAACTATATACTTGTTTTAAATAATTAAAATTTTTGGGAAGAAAGTTATTTCAAAACAACTATTACCGTGTTTAAAAAAATTAGTGTTTTATTTTTTTAACTTACTTTTTTTCTTCAAATTACAAATTCATTGAACAGGGATTAAACCGGCTCATGACCTCTTGAATCTATATTTAAATAGAAGACAAGTTTTTAACAAAATGGCAAAGTGACATTGATTTTCGTGACTGCACACTACTTTTATCATGATTTCGGGTCCGTGACAACTCTTCAGAAAGCCTTGCTGCAATTGTTGAAAGTAAAACCGAACTCTATAAGGGCAGGCTCTCCACAAACGAATGAGAACTACTGTTGTAAACCTTACTTTTCAAGTTTTCTTCACACAATTGCCCACGAATTACAAATTTTAAAATCAAACGTTTTATGATGCATAAAACCCATCAGTTTTTTTAAATTAAAAAAAATTCAAAGCTTCTAGTAAAGTTTTGAATTTATCGCCTTAGCGACCACTTACTCGTTCAATAAGCAAGTACCAATCGAACACGCCTAATGTCTGCCTATTGACTGGACTACTCGGACTGACTGCCAGCTCTGTACCTTACTGGTTGATGGGCTACGGGGAGTAGTTGTATTGCGTGTATGTTGTTCACGCCGTTGCTGTCGCATTTGGCTTCCATAATTCATAATTTTGACATGATTGTCATAATAATATCATCGTCATCGTCTTCATCATTATCAACTTCATCATGATGTTGGTATTACATCGTGTCTTATTTGTTGGTTTTGTCCAATCCAATCGCATTTATGCCTATTGTTTGGCATAATACTTTCGTTGTCTGGTGTTCAGGTTTGTCTCCAGTCTCATTCTATAGTTTAACCGTAATGTCGTTTAAACAAGATGCTTTCTATTTTGTTCCAAGTCGAAATTCGTTCTCTTATTTGTTGGTTCTGTTGTCGGTTTCTTAGTAGGTGATTACAAGTGATTAAATTAAGTGTTGTCTGTTGGTTGCTGTTTTTCGAGATTGTGCGTGAACCACAAATAAGATTCTACTGTTGTGCTTTTAAGACAGATTTGGTTAAAAAGGTAGGAGCATTAAATAAACTGCATGTATTTGTACGCTTATGTTCTACAAAAATCGTTCAGATCGTTTTTCAATACATTTAAATTGAAAATATGATCGCCTAAATTACTTTTAGTCCCAACTTTCGGGATCTTTTAAGAACTCCATGTTTCCTATTTTACTAAATTATACTTAACCAGATAGAACAAGTGGACATTTCGTAAGTTCGTTCGGACCAAAGATTTTATACTCTCCACCATGGATTGCGTTGTAGTGTCATTGAAATTCGATAGAAAATTGTACAATGCCATTGAGCTTAAACATTAAAAATTAATATTAACAAAGATATAGCAAATTCAAATGTATCGAAATCCTCCAGATAAAACAGATTAAAAAACCAAAAAAATCGTCACCAGTAAAATTTTCTTTTCGCGGATGTGGCTCGATATCTTAAAAATTAAAGCATATTAAGGTTAATGAGGAAATTCTACTCTTTCTTAGAAACTAAATGTCGATTTTGAAAGGAATTAATTTTCGGCACTCTAGAGAACTTTGACCCATTGGCGAAGATCAGTAGGTTTCGGATTTGTGTTGCTTTTGAATACGCATACGAGTGCTTAATGGGCCAAGTTCTAAATTTAGCTACATATTCGGAGTTGTTTAAAAATTTTACTGTTTTTAAATACCCATATGTCTCCAAACATTACAACAACGGGTTTTGGGCCCAGCCCCAAAGACCAATCTTGTAGACCCGGACCTTCAATTCAGCTGAATTGTAAAGTTAATGTCAGATTCTCTATAAAATTCCACTGATTCTGAGCATCCATATGTCCTTGTTCGAAAATATTTTGGCAACCTAGGGCCTTACGCTCATTCCTTAAGGACTTAAAATAAATCGAATAGTTGAATGAATATGATATTTAGATCTATTGCAAAATTTTAATGTTTTTAATACCCATATGTCTACAGTCGAAGGAGGCCGATTTTTGGATCCCTACGGCTCAAATTGGCACAATTCTTAAATCCATTTTCATATTTGGATTTGTTAGAAAATTTAAATGTTTCTGAATACCCATATGTCTAAGATGGAAAGGACCAATTTTTCGGCGTCTTACCACTATGGGTTAAGGACCCAAATTTCTTCGAAGCGTATTGATTAAAGTTCTTGACTTTATAGAAACCATTATATATTGCTCAATTTTCTTATGGTGAAACCTGACAATATAAGTCCATATTCTGATATAGCTCCTAATTTCTAACTTGTCGCTTTGAACCTTATAAAATTAAATTGACCACATTTAATTTCCTAAAAGTTTCCCTTTCTATTAAAACTCTACCGCTTCTAGTATGTCTGATAGTATAAGGTTCTTAATGGTTACCCACACATGTACTGCGGGTCATACTAATCGCATTTCAATTGTGGACAAATATTAACACCGTCTTGATTTATTGGCACATAAATATATCACGTAACCTCCATAAGTTTGTTCAGATTTGGGTCAAGCCAGTCGCTGCGATAGAGATTTATATATCCTTTAGATAAACATTGTTGTGAGCTTATTCGATTTGCCACCGCACTATAACAAGTTCATTAGAGTTAAGTATGCAATTCATAAATTATTGTCTATCAATTTGTAAATTATAACTTTTATCGGATCTAAATAAAGCCACGGCATACAGGCGTGTGCGTTTCGGCGTCTATACTCGTATATAACTTCGTTTATTTATATTCACACACGCACACACATATAGAGATCCTATCATTTAATAATCCTGTTTAATCACTCGATCTGATGGCTTTTTGATATTTTCGCAACACCCAGCCAACAGCAGGCCACGCATGCGTAACGACCGGCAATCAGGCTGACCGTATGCGCTTGTATGCGTATGCGGCACCAACAATCGGTCGCTGCAACTCAATTGGACTTAGCCAGTCACATTTTAAGCCCGCTCTGTACATAAACTATAAAGTTTATGATACGAGTATTTAACACAAGATCGGGGCAGGTCTTAAGTAGTTAATTAAAATAATACTCACACACAATGCGCCGCTCGCCCAGCTCCATGGAAAATCAAAAACGTACTGTCGTCGCATTTTCAATTTGCCCATAAATTTTCAATGAAATTGTTGAAGCCAAGTTTTTTTTTTGCTTCTTTTCTTTGCTACTTCAAAGAACGCGTTTTTTTTGCAGGCGGTGAACACCAGCCATGACAGGACGGCAGACAGCGTATGAGTGGAAACGGGATGGGCTGATATTCAGCTGCTGTGGCGGCGACAGTGGCATTCAGCCACCAACCAACACAACAAACGTATTTTGAGGCCGCCATCCAATTAAATAAATCGCAAAGTATTTAAATATTTGTTAACAAAAAGTTGTTAAGAAGGCGCATGAGAAAAAAACACAAACAGCCGCAACTTAAGCGCTACCGGCAGCGTTTTTCTAGTTCATAATTTTGTTTATTTATGGTCGACCACTGGGAAATGTCATGTTAGTGAAATGAAATGGAATTAAATAGTTGTACTCAAAGTCAATGGTGGCTTAAGGCGGCCATTGGTTTCTATTCATTATTCCAGTTGTCAATAGTTTACGTAACCAAGTACAACTTATGGGGCCCTGCAATAGCCCCAGTAGGGTACGGCTGTATAAAAGGGTAGGGTATGTATGATAGTTTCCGGTTCTATCTTACGGATGCCTTGCTCGATAAGCTCCTTATGCGCCAGAATCGTTTATGTATTTTTTGCATTATACGGCCTAGCGGTGTCAAATGGTAGTTCCGAAGTGGTCAGTTAAAATCGCAGAGACCGCTTTTACCACGATTATCGAAGTCGGCGGGCAACAGTCGATTATGCTGTTGGCAGTGGGGGCCGGCAAATCCACAAGTCATTGCCAAAACCTATTATGATGTTTCAAGCATGGTTAAAACATCATTTTCAATGATGTTTCAAGCACGTTGTCTTTCAAGACTAAGCTCCTGAGCACGGCGTCGAATTGACTCGTGAAATAATTAGACGCTTACGCAAAACGCTTTGGTGTCGTCAGGCAGATCCTTTCTGAGTTTTCTTCAAACCTTGTCAGACGACACAAATTAGATATCTCAATCCGGTCGTCGTTGAGCTATACGATCATAGGCAGTTTTTTGTCAAGTACTGCCATTGAGGAATTCGATAGACTCTCGACATTTTCCAATACGAAGTGGACCCACTCTTGAACATTATAAATGATTGTGTAAGGGTCGAGAAGGAGTAGATGAGCATATACTTATACAAAGTACAATTGTTGAACGTGTTAAAAAATATTTAAAGCCTAGACCAAGATACAATAGAGACCACAGAGAGTAGTTACCAGAACCTTGTCAATCAGGCAGTGAATATCAGATCATCTATCAGAACAGTCGGGATTAAAAATGGTTTGTTCTTTATTATTTCGACAAATGGCCAAAGTACGTATAAGCCGAATGTAAGGAAATGTTTCGCGTCTAAGTTCTCTGGCACATACTGTTCGTGTCTGTTAGTGTACCAAGACATTATTAACGTTCTTCAAACATCTGGCAGCTCTATTAGGTAATAATTAGTCAACATCCATATCAACTTTATACTTTGTATTCATTGCGCGGTTTCTTTCACTCACCTATTAATGTACATAAGAGCCTTTGTAATATCGTGTTATGACTTCGCACCGAAATTCGCATTTATATGGAAGTTACTCGGCTGACAGCGAGTTTGCCTCAAGTTGCGAGAACGGGTTGACACGCGTATTTTTTTAACAAAAATTAAAACATGACACGCCCTGTTTTATAAAAACATATGTTTTTTGTAAAATATACAAAAAATTAATCAATCCCAGAAGAGGTTTTATCGACGAATTTGTAGTGGATACATCTGCACGACGAAGGATAAGTGAAATTATAAATCAATTAAAACCGATAGGTCAATCAAAGTTTTTCTAGTTTTTACGAAGCAGATGTGTAGCAAATAATTGTTTTATTATATTTCGTTAATTATAATATAACAATTTAAAGTTTTTTATTTTCTGCTTTTGACGAATTCGCCGATGAACCCTTTTGTTGTTCAATTCTCTTTGGTACCAATTTCAAAAAATAAATTCCATAAAATGTAAATGCAAATTACCAATAAAGATTCCACACTTGATTTGAATTTTTATACTTATATATTTTTTTTGTTCTGAAAAATACCTCTAGATGGATCACCCTATATAAATGAAATGTGGTTTGTTGCAACGCTTTAAACTTGAATATGACTGGGGCAAACTGGATACTTCATTCTTCGAAATTTTGGACTGTGGGCGGAGGAGGCGTGACAAAACTGTTGTTTTGGCTAGAAGGGGCTGACAATTGGTACAAAATTTTTGGGTACGTTGGGGATGGTCTGTAGATGGTTTATGTGAAGTTTGCAATACAAATCACAAATTAAAAATCGATTATTTCTGCTCCTGTTAACGGTTTTTGAACAAATATTGGTATGTCGGTTCAGTGCACCTGTCTTCGAAATATCAATCCACCACGACAACGGAACCAGACTTTCAGTGAAAATAAAATTTGAAGGTAAAACAACGTTTGCCGGGTCAGCTAGTTGAGTGTTTAAAGCTAATTTTCTTTTTTATAAAACTTTATGAACTGAAGTTTTAAGGTGAGGTCCTACCTCTTATAAAAGATGGCAATGTTTTTACTCACAAATACAAGAGTGGTAGGAATATTAGCGTGGACTATGCGATCTGACACTATAAAAATAATATGTTAGCTTTTTCAAAAGTCCTTGCTCTCCGCTACAATGCAACTGTCAGCCGAACGAGCATATGTTTATAATAAATGGACAATTCAAATGTAAAAATGATTTTTATTTTGTAAAGAAACCTACCCACAGTCAAGATTGTTCAAATTTCGTCTTACCTGAAAAAATAAAATATGAAGGTATTTTAATAAAATGGGCTCACTTGAATTTATCGATTATTTGTATCAAGATTACGAGAAAATTTTAACTCGATTTAAATTAGTAAACAGCACATTTGTGCTGGTCAGACTCCCTTATTTATGTTAAGTCTTGATAACTTAGAATGGATATCAAGACCGCAATAGTGAAGTGTGTATTTAAAGTGAAAATGTAGAAGTACTAGACTCTTTTACAAATGAAAAGTAGTAACAACATTATTTTTTAGCCATTGTAGTATTTAGTCTGGATAACTGTAGAGTATCCAGTTAGTTCTATTCTCTTTTTTAAATCGTGTAAAACTTGTTTTTGTTAACAAAACACTAAAGTTTTGGGTTTAGCTATCCAGTCATAGTTAAAAAAAGGGTGAATCAGGGTATTTTTTGGAAATTCGATATTTCTTCTTGAAACCCATATGGGTAGCTAAAGTTTTTAAAAATACGTTTGGCCTGAAAACCAATTGCGAATATAAACATTAACGTACAGTGATATGTTCGTTGGGTTATGGTCTATATACCGCCTGGCATATGAAATGTTCGAATCTCATGTTACATGCAATTCGTAGCTCGTGTACACAAAAACTGTTAACGCGAATTTAGAGTATGTCCCATAAATTATGGAATTAAGTACATAGACCCCAAAGTAATTTGGAAACATTTGCAGACGCTAACCAGTGCATCCAATTCCCCTCCGGTGGACAATTTAATTTACTCCATGGTATTGCTAATAAAACTAGTTTCAAATGGAACTATATGCGTTAACAACCTACATAAAACTTTGAAATAATTCTCAAAGTATAAAACTATCAAATAGGCCATGTAGTGTTGTTACCTGTACTATTGGCTGAATTTAAATTCCAATCGGAAATTTATGAAACAATCACAGCAGGCTAAAAATTCAACATCATTAAGAGTTTTCATGTGACAATTGCATCAGACGATATGTTTACTTGTAAACCATGTGAACATTTCTTAGTTATTCACATCGATTTTTTGCTTTTCGTTAGCCACTTGTCTTATCGTGCTTGGAATATCGATAAACATAAATATCCATACAAATATTGTCCCACGTCCATGCCAATACGATTCATTTTTATGGGATACGTACAGTGGTTTAAAGTCAACGAATTTTGAAAATACGATGTAGTTTATTTCGGGTTATCTAAGGCTGGTAGCTGTTAAAAATAGTTTATCTAAATTGTAATTTTTTAGTGAAAGGTTTGTCATTAAGAAATATGGCCTGTTTAACAACGCTTTAAATAGATAAAACTAAGATTTAAACGGTGCGACTATGGCTTCATTGTGTGAGAAATTCCCATCATAATCATGTGATTTCACGCCGTTACTCATTTTTATGGGCTTCGACAAAGACCGTGTCTACACAGATTATCCTCTTACATTGAAGCATTTAAAACCAACCGATACCGACCGAAATACGCGAAGATGTGCTCAAACATTACCTTAAAAGGACCGGTTGCTGTAACCAACCCAGGAGCGGTTTCCATACTCAATGACAAGGTCCATGCATTATACGAGTATCGATATAAAAGTTGTATCAAAATTCTAGATTTATCTATAATTAATTTAATCTTAAATTTGAAACCGATAAATTAACTACCCTATAGTTTAAGGCCTATTTTACATTTAATTCCTTTTTGGAGAAACGCACCAAGAAAACGTTTAAAACCTTCTAGAATTTCTTTTGAGCCTGTTATATCTTCATGAAAAAAAGTGCATTTTTCTACTCTTGAAGAACAATAAGTGTTGGCCGGAATGAGTTACCCACCGATTCACCTACAGTTTGGCCTGCTAAAATGCAACACTGACGATCCCCGCCTTCTTATGGTGCGCATTGACGAGAACGTGGCTGCCGTTGCTGAGAGTGGACGCCTTGCCATCAATTAAAACAACTGATAAATGATTTCGGTCGAACAATGTTAATTTTAAGTCACATCTTAAAGTCAAGCTTTTTGTCAAATTTAGTTTGACATATTTTTTTGTTTCAGTGTTTGACGAATTCAACCATAGAGAGGTACATAAATGATCATCGCGTTCAGATTGTTAAAGTCTTTTACGAAAATGGATTTTTTTTTTGGCGTTGAGATCAAAGTGCTTTTCGTTCATTTTGTGATTTTTTGGTCAGCATAATCTACCAAATGTATCCACAATCAGGAGAATTGTGCGCGAATTTCAGAACCCCGGGTCGTTAGGAAATGTGAAATCTCTGTTCATTCTCTTCTTTGAAAATAAAGTCGGCCAAGCAGGAACTGTGAATGGTGGTGGCCTAAAATTGAGGATATGGTCCTGGATGATATTAGGTTTGAACATGAAGGTGCCACTTGCCACAGAACCAACGATACAATGGCTCTTTACTCCCTCAAAGGGAAACTGGGCTGATTTCGCGAATCTACAATAACGAGCTGCTTATGGCCATATGCTTTTACGTTGCTATTCTTTTGACCGCTATCGTGCTTTAAACAGACGCACGAAGGGACTTAGAATTTTACGACGATCGATAATATATATAGTTTATATAGTCTCAAATTAAGTACAGGGTGTCCGCCGGAAAGGTTTACTACTATATAATCCAGCCTACAAAAATCATTTGCGATCTAAAAGAATTTTTCGTACTTATACGTCCGTTTCTGTCAGTCATAAAAATAAGTTATTATTTTTAAAGCTTTTTTAACCTTCTGCGACTCCATTGACCTCTAACTATTTTTTATATTTGTGGTTTTTGAATGATTTGTGGTTAGAAATATATACGATTATATCCTGTTTAAGATTAAACATGTCTTGATTTATCGGAAATTAACCGATTTATTTTAAATTTTTTTTAATGAGCTAATGACATTAGCTGTGAAAATAACTCGCAAATTTTATAAAATTTGCACAATAAAATCGATTGCAAACAAATATCGATTTAAAAGTCTTAAAATCGATTTTCAACTAAAATGGAAATTGGTTTACCAACCACTAGTTGTTGTATGTGCCGACAAGAACAAGGAGGTATCCTTACCATCCAAAACAATCTTCATCATCTAGGAAATTCCAGAACCATTTCTGGGAAATTCGAAATAAAAAAATGATCAATAAGCTACGAGTAAAGTTTCTCTCCGCTATATTTTTTTGTGGACACTTCGACAATTTGAACGATTTCGTCTTATCGAAACATTTACTTTGTTTATGAAATAAATCACTGACATAAAGAACCATTTTCAAAGTAAATATAGTGCAAATTACTCTCCCCAGCTAAACTAAAAAGTTCATGGCATCCACTTCTCTAATCCCACTGTGCACGAACAAATGTCTCTGCACAGCCAAACAAACAACAAAAAAATTCAGGTGATTATCGCGATCATGATCGTATCTTTTGCTCAACATTTGTAAAAGATAACATTTATGAGGATATTCAACAAAACGATACAATTCGATACGACAGTATCTTGATACTGGCCTCGGATTGGATTGGACTGGATGGGATTGACTGGAGTGTTTATGTGGACATCCTGCTGTTGGTTGGCTGTCCAACACACATGCGCAGGCATCGTTAAAGACAAAATCGGCCAGCCAGGTCGGAACGTTACCACCAAAAACAGCACCTGACTCAATCGTTACAGGCCACAAATCGTCAGCGATTTAATAGTAATGATCAAATAACTAGAGAACCGTCACACGCCGTCTCGTGACACTCGTGGCCAATGTATGCAGATTGCAGATTGTTCAACATCTTGCTGACTGGTGGCTTAGCTATTAGCTAGTTGGCTAGCTGACTGGCGGGCTGTTGTCGCCAGTTCGTGTTGTATGTGTTGCAGCAGGCAGGCAACACCGGCTTGTTAAAGTTATCCCGTTGTGCCGCAAACTACTGGAGATCCGCTTTAGACGCTGATGAAAAACTATAAAACTTACGTTTTTATAACAAGGCGGCATATGATTACAAATTAAATTGCTTGACTTATGGCCTGCAGTCTTTCAGCTTTCGGCTTACAATGGCCAAGACGCGACAGAAGGCTCATGACTCTTATGGCTCTTGTAAGGCCAGCAAAGCACTGCAGCTTCTTGTGGCCACATTAAACTTGTTTGGCTGCTGCCCGTAAATTCAATTAAAATGTGATTTTCCTTGTTACTTTTGGCCGTCTTGGTCGCAGTTGCTGTTGTTGGCGGTATTCTGGTGGCCAGACATGGGTGAACATGCATTCATGCATATTCCATGGTACGCCTTGAACATTAGGATCACATTCAAATGTAAAATATGTAGCAGGTTTGCGGTAGTAACGGCACTCGCTGAGACATTATTTAGTAGTGGATATTATTGAAATTGGCGGTACATACATCCCCCGTAAGTTTTTTAGTGGCAAAACTACAGTGGCCCTGTTAGATAAGCAATGCGATTAAATATTCAATAAGGTGGTGACTTCACCTCTGTTGTCAACATGTTGTAATATTTACAATTTACAGAAAACATTTAAATGGCTCTTCATAAAACATTGCCATTTGAAACATTTTTCAAAATAAAGTTATAACGTCCTTTTCAAGCCCAACAGAAACTGATAAGAATATAATAAAAACAAAACAAACAAAATTGTAATCAAAAAAATAATTTTTTTTTTCTACCTGACATTAAAAATTGTTTTTATAAAAATTATTTCGGGCATATGAACGATTATGTGCGCCATAAAAATAACGAAATCGTCTAACAGTTGAGCGTATCAATGACTGTTTTTCAAAGAATATTATATTATTTAGAATAGTTGTTTAAAATTCTCTAGAGGGATAGGAAATAGACTTATTTCCCCGAATTTTTAATTTCTTGCAAAATCTAGGTCAGAATATATAATACGTAACCATTTTTTTTATCCGAAATGTTTATTTACCGCTTCTTTATGATCTTCTAAATGGCTGCTACGAGCAGCGTAACAGCTGTGCAACTAAAGTGGCAACTTGAGGAAATAAGGCACAGTTCAGTGGAATCGATCAGTTACCAGCTCAGATGAAAATAGGTCATGTCGGTCCACGTTTGCATATACCCCTCCCGATCTTAGGTATAACAAAAAAATTATAGCAATTATATCAATCATGAAAAGCGTTCTAAGGTCTTATTTAATTGTTTAGGTCTTATTTAATATTATGACCAAGTATAATGCTTATCAGGAATCTATATCGACACCTTGAAAACCACGCCTTTGTCGACGATATATGTCTTATATGTCCCCAGCTCAGGAAAACATGCAGGAAAAATTTAATAATGTGCTCATACTGGAACACGAAGCGGCGATTGGAGATAATAATAAACAAGGCATTTTCCAAAAATAAGAAGGAAGTGCAAATGGTTAGGACCTTGCGGAAGCCGCTTGTTAATAATACTACAATGACGACCGACAACCTGGTCGTCAACAGCAACAAGACATAACAAAACACTTAACAACGTTTTATTTAAAAACGTAATGAAATATATTAAAGGGACCAATGTTTATTGATTATAATGACATTACGTCAACAAATGTTGCACGGTGTTTGGTACACGGAGAAAAAATATGTTAAAAAATATGTTAGTATGCAAAAATATTATTCAGGGAGCATATAGTTCACATATACGAGGGCGACCGCAAAAGTACCTGGCCTAACATAAAAAGAACCGTTTTTTTGGAATTATTATTATTTATTTTTCAACATAATCTCCTTCCAACTCAATACACTTCATCAAACGTTTTTCAAGGTTTTTAATTCCATCAGAAAAATAAGATTTTTCAAGACCTTCAAAATATGCCTCAGTTTCGATATTGGACGAAAATTTTTTGGTACCGAGAAATTTTTCTAAATTTGGAAACAAGAAATAATCAGAAGAAGCTAAATCTGGACTATATGGTGGAAGCGGAGCAATTTCAAATCGTAATTCGGCCAGTTTTTGTTGAGTTAAAAACGCAGTGTGTGAAGGAACATTATCTTGATGAAAAAGAACTTTTTTTTTCTAAATGCGGTAGTTTTATCTTGATTTCTTCACTCAACCGATCCAATAATGCACAATAATATTATCTATTTATAGTTTGTCCTTTCTCAAGATAATCAATAAATATTATACCCCTTGCATCCCAAAATACTGTGGCCATTACTTTTCCTGCTGAATTAACAGTTTTCGCCTTCTTGGGACCACTTTTACCAGCTTCTATCCATTGTTTTGACTGTTCGTTGCATTCTGGGATGTAGTGATGGATCCATGTTTCATCAACAGTTATGAATCGGCTCAAGAACTCTATTGGATTACGCTGATAAATCGCTAAAAGCTCCTCGGAATTGGTCCAACGGACGATTTCTGGGGCAAAGTCAACAAACGCGAGAGCGTTCTTGCGGATCGCTTTTTCATGTGGAGTTCATCATGTAAAATACTCCAAACTTGTTTTTCGTGTATTTTAACGATATCAGCAAGTTCTCTGAGCTTTATTCGTCTATCTGTAGTCACTTCATTAAATATTTTTCTAATGTTTTCAATAGTAGTAGCAGTTTTCGGTCTTCCAGAGCGTTGTTCATCTTCCGACTCATTTTAAATTGTTGAACCCAGGATTTCTCGGTGGAGTATGATGGTGCATTATCACCATGAACAGAATCCAATTCATCTTTGATTAATTGTGGCGTGTAACCTTTCATATAAAAGTGTTTAATTACCGCACGAAACTCTTTATTTTCCATTTTTCAAAAATTATACTCGTACGTATATCTTTGGGTCACAGCAAACATTAATTTGTTTAAAGCAATGATTCCAAACACTCATTTGCTTATATACAAACATATATTTGTTTGTACCCAAGCATTATTATGTTTACGGTAATGTTCCAAAACATATGTATGCTTGTGTGCAAACATATTTTCAACAAATATTTTTCTCCGTGTATGTTTGAAAAAAGTATGGAAGTCACCGCAATACACTCTCCATCACTGCTCTATGGTTGAAAATAGAACAGGAATCAATCCACTTAGAAATACGGCGTGGCAAATGAAAGTGTATCGGACACACATTGAGAAGTCGCCATGGCTGGAATCAGCAGGGCAGCCGAATTAAACCCGTAAAAGCCCAAGCATTGGAAGCAGGTTACTCAGTGAGAGAACTACAATATTTAGCAAATGCTAGAATAAATTAAAAATTATTTGTTAAGACTCTACGTTGAGACAAGGAACTACGGGGAAAAAATAAACAAAGGAACTTGTTTTTTTAAATGTTAGCATGCTAACGTCCACCTCGCAAATGCTGGCGATATTAGGAGTAGCAGATTTACCTCTAAGTCATGTACGAACTTCTCTATAAAAAAACATTAGCCAGAGCCGGCGTTAAGCAGTAGGTTCCAGCAAGTCAGTATAAGAATCGTGTACAGCTTACTGATTTGAGAGAAGTTCCCCTTGTTTCATAATGGGATGTTGTGGAACGTAAGTAAGTAAGAAAGTATATTCGTTTGCACCCACACATTAATATGTTTGCAGTAATGTGAGGAATGTGTTTCGTGCACTTCGTTCAACTTATAGTCAACATAATCGGCCTACTGAGCATACTATTCGCAACAGCACCACCCATCTTAAGACCCAGGATTCATTATTGGATAATATTCGACCGAATAGACCACGTACAGCACGCAGTGAAAATGTAGCAAGCGTAGATTGTCGTATGGAACGACTTGGCGCATTTTACGTCGAGATCTTAAATTGAAAGCGTACAAAATACAGCTTGTGCAAGAACTGAAGCCGCCCGACGTTCTCAAGCGACATCGCTTCGCTCTGTGGGCTCTTGAAAAGTTCCAAGAAGAAACGACGATTTCGAGCCAAATTTTGTTCAGCACAAGCAAGATTGCCGCATTTGGGACTAGGAGCAACCAGTTCAAGAGCTGCCACTTCATCCGGAAAAAAAGAACGGTTTGGTGTGGTCTGTGGGCCGGTTAAATCGTCGGTCCATATTTCTTCAAAAATTATGCCGGAGAGAAAGTAAACGTCAATGGCGACCGTTATCGTGCCATGATAACCGACTATTTGATGCCTGAAATTGAAGCTCGTGATCTCGGCGACATTTGGTTTCAACAAGACGGCGCCACTTCCCACACATCGCATCAATCAATGGATTTATTGGGAGAACACTTCGATGAGCAAATAATTTGATGTTTTGGGCCGGTCGATTGGCCACCAAGATCGTGTTATATTACACCGTTGGACTTTTTCCTGTGGGGATATATAAAGTCTAAAGCTTATGCGGACAAACCTGCTTCGATTCAGGCCTTGGAGCAGTCGAAATGCTCGAACGAGTCATCGAAAATTGGACTTGACGGATGGACTATCTGAGACGTAGCCGCGGCCAACATTTGATAGACATAATCTTCAAAAAATAAATGCCAAAGAATGTCCTTTAAATGGTAATAAACATTCTCCATTCAATTTGAATTTAATGTGATTTTTTTTTTCTTTAAAAAAGTAGGGAACCTCGAAATGGGTCACGCGTTATATGTTTGAAACTATGGGCAGATTAATGCAGAAATCAAGCCGCTATTTTCGATCAAACGGACCCGTGGTGTCGTCGTCGGAAAGTCAGTATTGGCTAGAAAGTTTTGAGCATTCCTGTGACGGCGTTACCATCACAGCTTTCGAGCCTTGTTGCGAATTCAGGCTCATGTGCATATGACCCTATTTATAAAATCAAATCTTTTTGGTATTGAGTGTTTAGGTATTCCCATTAGCTGTTTGATCTATAAGTCATTGGTTTGTTAATGGGATTTTAAAAAAATGCTGAGGGTTTTAAAAAAATGGGTACCTCATATAAATAGTGAATTTACCAAATTTAGGATTTTTGGCAAGTCGACATTGCCAGACAGAATATCAGCATATGTTGTGTGATTCTAGTTAGCAATCTTTTGATAATTCTGAAGCATAAGGTTAGACTATGGAGGCAGTAGAAGTATTTGTATAATCTTTGCTTGTTGCATTCATAAGTTATGGAACAAAACTGGCAAAATGAGTGGGCTCCTTCTTAGCTTTCTTGTGAAGACCATTGCAAAATCCGAACGTATGTATTTTTTTCTTCAAAAAGATGCAACGAAATACAAAGTCTGGTGGCGCGTTTTAGTTAAACACTCATTGTTACCCAATGCGATATATGCCCACTGACTGCGAGACTCGAGACTGTCTACAGACTGGTTAAGTATAATTTAATGGGACATTAAGAGGGGCAAAAACGCAAGAGCTACTACGACAAAAGATGATTGAGATGAAGTCAGCACATCGCCACAAAGAAGTGATGAAACCATTAGTGATGACTGCCAAGCATGGCTGTGAAGGTACCCCAAGAAGTCCAGCATCTGCCTGGGCTGGCTAAATGGCTTGGAACAACATATGTTGCAAAGGATTAGGAGGGCCACAAAAGTATTTATTTCCGTTCTTCCGCTCAAGTGATCGTATGTAAGTGAGTGTTCCTTTTTTATTTGTTTGTTTTCCTTCCTAATTTGTTAGATTTTGAGACAATCCTTTAGTCGTCGGCAGGAAGGTTGCTGGTCTGGAGAGAAAATACCGTAGCACTTACGAGTATAAGGTGCCCTAATGCTTCCTTATATTGTTGCCTAATCACTTGAGCCATTAATTATGTTTTCTTTATTTATCAATAACACTGACAAAAGTATGTTCGCTTTGGTATTCATTTCAATTGTTTCCTCGATTGCCTGCCAACCAAAAGTGATTTGTAACAACAAACACTTGAGGAATTGGCTTTATTCGTTTCATTTGTTTCCCCCTGAGAAGAAAACATGGACCATAATTGGTTTGCGCACTTGACTTTTTCCCGCCGTCTCCTCAAAATGAAATCTGGGAGTCGGGGCAAAGCAAACGGGCATTTGTATTGAATTGAAATGAATTGTAATATAATTGCGGTAATTAGAGGAGACGCAAACTCTCTAAACAAGCTGTCTGTCGATTTGCCTGTCCGTTCGTTCATCATTTCGTCGTTTATTTATATTCGTGCAGTCATAACCACTTGACTGACTTTGTGGTGCACAGCGTCTAGGCTAGGCCCGTTTCGATTGGTGGTCGGCCCGCTTGACGCTCACAACGGGGAAGAAGTACTCGAAGTTGTGGTGGGTAGCCCGACCACCATTACCATTTTCATTTCAATGGGAGCTATTAAATAATCTGTTATCAACTATTTAAACAAACATTTATGACTTTTCCTTTAAAGAAGACTCCAACCAGCCAGCCAGTCGAATAATCTAGGAAATGGTAATTACATCGGTTTAATTACTCATTACGGACTTATGGAGATTTCACGTAAGCCAAGCACCGTAATTCTAAAAAGAAATGTTGGAATAGCTAAACAAATAAAAAATATGGCGTTTTTTCGGCTCGATTATCTTTATATTTATGAGCTCAACTCGTTGGTTTTAATTCCATTGGGGATACACTCGAAGAATGGTGTGTGTTCAATGCTGAAAAATGTGAGTGAATATAACGAGAGGGAAAAGGACAAGTTACTTTTAAAATCATACGTTATGTTGACACTGAAACCAAAACGAAATGAATTGCTAAACGCTATAATATCTCTTCGCAGTTTGGGCCTTAAAGAAGCTTGAATTGGGTTATGATATTGGGCCAAGAATCATCTTTTTTGACGATAGTATTTTTATTTCGTCCTCATTCACAGATACTGACTGTGTGTTACGTTGGGCGTTACAGAGGAATTTTATCCGACTATTTTTTACTGAAATTAAAGGCATGGATTTGAACGACATCGGGATCTTGCTGGATGGCGCAGCAAACTCCTAGAAACTCCACTCGCAGCTGCGATTTTTTGAGCAGAACCGTGAAGGTCCAATTTTATGCTAACAATCCAGAAGCTATTCCAGCACTTAAGGCCAATATACTCCATGGGTTTGAATTCAGGCCAGTACAATCCATGCCAGTCACAATCACAGTTTTGATTCGATTTGAATAACATTTGTCTTTTTGTTAAGCGCTAGTCATTGCCTAAAAAATATACGCCGATCTCTAAAAGTTTTTTTCGTGTAACGTCTCAACAGTACTTCAAACAGTTTTCGAATTACTCTCATTTGATTTTTGAGAAATTCTATGAGAACTAACTAAGAAGAAATTTTTGAGAACTAACAGTCAAATTTGGAGTATAAATTCACATATATTAATCCAGTTCAGTTGGATGTTCTGCACCGACGTTGAATTAAAAGTTCCTATTAAAGATTGGGAAAAATTAGAATTGTAATTTACGACAAACACAGCAGAAATTAGAGACTTAATTTTAAAATATTAATTTTCCAAACCACTGTGTGATAGGGGTTTAATCGGAGGTAGCAGATACTACCGCAGTTCACGGGTATACGAGGGTTGCTATTTATATTTCGGGTCCGACAATAAAAACACAAAAATCTATCATTGGAAATGGTTTCATTGTTATTCAAAATATTCTCCTTTAAGACCAACCCACTTTTGTATGCTCACAAACTAATTTTCGAAGCATTTTTTCCACTCCGATTGAGACACTATAAAACATGTTTTTGAACGCTTCAAAAGCTCGGGCGATGAAAAACGATGACCACGCATTTTTTTCTTGATGCTTGGGAATAAGAAGCAGTCATTGGGTGCTAAATCAGGGCTGTACGGCCCATCAATTCGACATCTTGAGTGGTGAAATAGTTTATCTGATGTGTGAGAGCTTGCATTGTCGTGATGCAAAATGGTCGAACTCTTGGCAAACATATGGTCAGAATTGACTGTCCTACGTTCACTAAAGGCACTGTACTATGGCAACATGGCCGGTTATACCGAAAAAAACGCAATCATTTGCTTTGATTTACTTCTTCCACGAGCAACTTTTGTTGTATATTGCTCGTCTGGAAAGACCCATACGGTAGATAGATCCAGGATTCGTCACCTGTGATAATGTTCTTCACTGCCTTTGAGCTGCGTGTGTGATCCAACAAGAACAATTTTTTTTCACGGCCAAATGAACATACAATTTCTTATTGATGCTTGTCATACTACTGCCCAAGGATACCTCAATCTCACGGTATGTCACATGTCGATCTTGCTTAATCAGTTCACACACAGCATCGATGTGTCGATCGATCAACTCCTGTGAATGTCTGAATTAAATTCATTTAATGACTTTTGAAGGTCTTTTAGAGCATGTCTGTTTGTATGACAGGTTTTGCGCGATTAATTACAATTTCAATAAAATATTTACAAAATGACTAAGACAATAAAATATAATATTTACACATTTTGTCTAAACTCCTGCGATCTAGCTAAAACTTTGTACAGACGAAACGAGTATTCTATAAGTATAGACCTGAGTAGGGAATGTTATACATTCAGTCTCTCAGCTCATTAATAAAAAGTATATGTGACGCGCAAAATAGAATGGGACCTAAGGTTAAAAACCAGTTTTGTTCAGGAGAGTCCTTTTAAAGATTAGGTCCCTTTTTATTTGCGCTTAGAATCGTGGACTTCACTTTCATAAAACGCGCATATCTCTGGAAGGGAACACTTTTGGGGCATGCAATCGGGATCATTCGGTGCTCAGATGTTGTCCACATCAAAAAAAAGTAAAAAGTTGATGACAAGTTTTGTTTAGAAGAGCCATTTTAAAGATTAGGTCCCATTCTATTTGCGCTTAGAATCGTCGACTTCACTTTCATAAAACGCGCATATCTCTGGGAGGGAACACTTTTGGGGCATGGGATCGGTCTTTTCGATGCTCAGATGTTGTCCACATCAAAAAAAAAAGTGAAAAGAGGGAACACTTTTGGGGCATGGGATCGGTCTCATTCGATGCTCAGGTGTTGTCCACATCAAAAAAAGCAAAAAATGAAAATTTATTTTTTTACCCTTAGTTCCCTTTCTCTATGCGCTGTCACATATGCTAACTCAAACATATTTTCAACAAAAAAAAGTGATATTTTTGTATATGTGCCATCTAGCTGATAACTTGAAAACTCAATTCATGTATTGTAATCCATGTTCAATGAGTTGGTTATCGTTTTTTTTGCTTATTGATTGACGGATGAACATTTTTTCATTCAATGATTGACAGTCTAACTAACATTTTGCTTTGGGTGTTACCAGTTAAACCAACTACTACCTACGTCTGGAGAAAGCTTTACGATAATAAGTTTGTGTTTCCTTAAACTATAAATAATTCGTCTTGTTTGGCAATCAAAGAAAACAACTGTAGAAACTACAAATAAAGTGGGACTAAAAGTCATAAAATCGTCAACAAATCCAAAGATCATTTATGACTTTTAGTTTTTATTTCTCAAAGCCGATTATGGTAATGACGTAAAAATAGTTCACACATTTTCTCCACACCAGTACGGGATGGGACGGTCGGTAATTGGGTAACGCAATAAAGACACTATGCGAAGACTAGACTCATATTAAGTGAAAAAGTCATAAAATTAAGGGGATTAATGACGGAACCAACACTTTCCAATAGCTGATGTTTTGGCACAAAATCTAGATCTAAATCATTGAATTAGAAACATTTCATGAACTAACACATTGGTGTACATAACTGCATCATCCTACACGTCTTCATTTGATATTATCCATATTCCTCCCTACCATCAAACCCAAATGTTGGACATGACAAACACCAAAAATGCTTTCCAAGAAAAATTAACACAATAATTAAATATTTTATGAATACCCCTATATATGTTTTCAAACACATTTCTACAACACCCTACATTCATTAAGACAAATTTTAATTTAATTACAAAAGTCATCAATTGAATGTGAAATGAATCTCCCAACAGCAAAAACAACAGTCACAACACAACCAAATCCCAAATTCGTAAATGATTGGTGTCAACACCAACCAACAACCACTGCACAATGACAAACGGATGGATGGACTTTTTGGTTAGAGGAAAACCACCACATTTAAACAAATTCCCAACATACAACAGCTCATATAAATATTTCATCACAAACCCACTCTCTTCTGCATAGCATTTATTTCCCCTCGTCAAAAGAAAAATATTTTTTGTTTTGGAAATGGAAAAACAAAAGGTGTGAAATGACTTCATGACAAAGTTGCCAATATTGTTGTGCAACATCAACAAACACGTCAACAAATACAACCTAAAACAAGACTGCAAACGACATGATTTAAGGGGGGGGGGCAATATCACAGCGACCCTTTTTGATTTATATGCCAGCAAAGAAAAGACGCTTGCACAGAAAACGATGAATATTTTTTATGAGATAGAAAAGAAGTTTGTGGCAATATTTTATACTCCACACAGTGACATCACTTAATGGTTTTAAATAAAAAAAATAAATTTAATGAAGTAACAGCATTAATTAAGATGCGAGAGCATATCAATAATTCCGTGACCTTTCTTATAAAACACGTTTTTTTTGCAAGAAAAAAAATGTTTTTCAACATAATTTCCTTTTAGCACAAGTCCAACGTTTTTCCAAGTTTTGTATTTCTTCCGAAATTAGGACTCTGTCGAGGTACATAAAATAGGCATTTGTTTGATCAATAATTTCATCGTTGAATCTTTTTCCACCGAGCCATTGCTTTAGGTGTAAAAATATGAGTTATTAATTCGTAACACAATTCATGCAATTTTGCCATTGAGACTGCACCTGTACATTATCTTGATGAAAAAACACCCATATGGGGTCTTTTTTTAAGTCCTCATTAAATCGGTCCAATAAGTTGGCATAATATTCGCCGTTCATTGTTTCTCCCTTTTGAAGGTAATCGATGTGGACTATCCTGCGTTCATCCCAAAAAACTACCTTTCTTCGGAGCCGTTTCACACAGAAAAACCCATTGTTTAGACTGATGTGTGGGCTCCGGAGTGTTGTAATAAATCCACAGTTGCAAAACACCGCAGAAACTCGCTTTTACTCATCGATCGGCCATTCGACCATTTCGTGGACTTCTTCGACATTTTCGGGTTTATTGACCGTCCAGAACGTTCAGCGTCATTTGTACTTGTGCGACCACAACGAAATCTATAGTGCAGAGTCCCCATAGTATTTATCAAGTTTTTCCTTTGTTTAATTGACGGTTCTTTTCCGCAAAAAAAAATGCTTTAAAGAACAAATGATATTGGTACGGATCTAATGCAATAATAGTACTTTTTTTTATCGAAATTAAATTTTTTTAAACAAGCTGCTTTGGCTTTGTTTAACGGAAATATTTTTAATAAAAACGGTTACGTTTATTTAAACTTATTTTTTCTACCGTGAAATAAATCACTCCCTTTATTTTGAATTTAATGTATTTTTGAATAATTTTCATAATTCAAATCTATTGTTGCCAACTTAAACTAATTCTACGGATAACTATTGGGGATCAAATCAATTGTCGACAACTTAAACAAATTCTAATAAATTATATTGGGGATCATATTATAATTGTGTGTGATCATACTATGGTTGTAGGGATCATAACATGGTTGCATTTGAATCATAATTTGGTTGTGAGGATCATACTATGGTTGTATATGAAACATAATATGGTTGAGTGTGAATTATACTAAGGTTGTGGGGATCATAGTATGGTTATATGTGAATCATACTATTGTTGTAAGGATCATAGTATGGTTGTATTTGAATAATACTATTATTGCGAGGATCATAATATTGTTGTACCACAACCATATACCCAACAATAGTATTATCCTCTTCGAATATTGTCACCACAACCATACTTTTTTTCTGCGTGAATGTTTTAATTGTTATATTTTTAAGAAGAATATAAAAATATGTTAACTAGAAAAGTATGGGAAATGTGAAATTTGTAAATCTGTATACATTTTTAATTAAGCCAAGAGAGTTTTAATGTAAGAACTATTTGAGGCATTAATGAAATAATGAATCAAAGCCCGTTTATTGGGTCGTTAAGGCCCATGCGTCAGGTCCCAATATCATTCGGAACTTTAAAATTACTCTATATTTGGATTTGTAACATAATTGGCTTTAATTTTTGTACCCATCTGTCCCTTCTCTCTTTTTATCGGTCGTTTTGTCTATGCGGGACGAATTTTGGCAAAAAAAAAATCTAGAAACTATGCTTTTTTTGAGGTACTCGTATTTTGTGCGTCCCGATTAACTGTGTCTGTTTTAACCCTTGTCCGTCCACAGATACCTTTAATCACCAATTTCGTCCATTTATCGTTCAATCCCAAACAGCTTATGACCATAAACCATTAACATGCATAGTTTTAGGTTTCTAAGTTGTTTTATTTAATCGCTTTCGTGCTTTTGACAGACGGAAGGACACACGGAAGGGGTGTCGAACATGACTGACTGGATTGTCTTGGAATTTTACTACAATCTATTTATATACGATTATATACTCGTATATAAAATTGGATGTATGTGATTATGTACGTATGTATGGCACCTTAAGACTCGTAAAACGCTGATTCGATGTTGATGACATTTTCAGGGAAACTTTAGCTTAGCACTGCGGGTGTTCCTGTCAATTTTTTGAAAAATGTTGTCAGTCGGTTGACGCCCTTCAGAACTAGAATTAGTTCATATATATAGCTAGAAGGCTAAAAATTAGTTCATATATACTAACGATGACGGGGAAGAATAATGTAAAACCATATATAAGGTTTTTGTCTTGTGGTTATCGCAACGCACGGGGAGTTCCGCTAGTAACAAATCGAGTCCACAGGGCCTCCGATCAATATATTGTGAGATTGCAAACTGAATGACAAATTTTATTATACCATCCACTCTTAGGTAGAGGGTATAAAAAAGCTAAAGTTGGTCAGGCCGTACCTTTGTATGGGGATATATAAAAATATAGATCGATATGGTCCTATTTCGCCAGAAATTATATGCGATAGCTCAAAACGTACCGTGCGACATTTGACCGCGATTGAATGCAATTTAGGGCTTCTAGAGCGGCAGGATCTCACAACGGAAAGATTCTTTGTGTGGGGTCTATTTAAAAACATTGACCGATATGCACGATAGGAATGTGACGTCAAGAGCGGCAGCATCTCTAACCAGGAGAGCCATTTGTGTGGGACCAATTCATAAACATGGACGGATATGGTCCGATTTTAATATGGTTACTTAGCGGTTGCATATAATGTACCATGCGAAATTTTATCATGATTGGAGTTAGAGCGGCTGGACCTCACATCGGGAGAAACCTTCTATAGTGGCTATTCTAAAAAGTGGACGGAAAGGTTTACTTTTATTATAAAAAAATATTACTCGCTTGATAGTAAAGTCGTCGTCAGTCACCACCAAGGAGGGTTGTTATATATACTTCTGGCCTAATAATGAAAATGCGACTATTTATCTATTTATCATTAAAATTGGTTTTATTGTTTTTCAAAGTATTCTCCAGCATGATTTATACACTTTTGCATGAGCTTAAACCAATTGTCGAGCACTTTATCCACTCCGATTGAGACGCCTCCAAAACATCGTTGACCACGCATTTTTTTCTTGATTTGTGGGAACAGAAAGAAGTGTGAGAGCTTGCATTGTCATGGTGCACAATGATTCGTCTTCTCTGGTTCGGTGTTCGAATTTCTCCGAAGACTTCAGGCAAACAAATTGTGTTGTACCACTCAGAATTGACCATCCTACGTTGCTCAAGCGGAACAGTCGCCACATGACCAGTTTTGCCGAAGAATCAGGAGACCATTTGCTTCGAAGTGCTTCTTCCACGAACAACTTTCGTTGGCTTTGGCTCAACGACCCACACGGTCGATTGCTGTTTTGTTTCGTCTTGTTGATCGTATTTTTTCAAAATTTCTTTGCACTAATCGACACGAGCCTTTTTTTGAGCGATTGACAAATTGTGCGGGATCCAACGTGAACAAACCTTTTTCACGACCAGGTGTTCATGCAATATCGAATGTATGCTGGCGGAAGAAATGCCCAAGGATGCCTCAGCCATTGAATTCATTAAGCCAGTTTTTCACAGTGCTACAGGATGGTGCTTCATCGCCATACAAAGAATTAGGTTCATCTAAATGATAACACACGTCGAAATTTGTGAAAAACGATCGCTCGAAAATGATTACGAGTTAATTCCATTTTGTTGCCAAATTGATGTTTTCACTGTAAACAACACAAATGATGGTCGTACGTCAAAACGTTCTGAGTACGTTTATGCTAAAAAATTTCAAACATTCCAATAGAAATGTCAGTCACATGGTGCAGGCAACACATAGTGTTGCCAACCTAATAGTTTTATTAAAATAGATAATCGAGGTCATGTATAATATCATAAGGTGAGTCTTTATATTGCTTTCACCATCTAACATGTACAACAATTTCCATCCTTCCCTCTGCACGACCCTTTTCATGATCCATGTACGAGTTAATAAATCCACAGAAACAGCTTCCTGACATTTTTCCTCTGTCAAGCGTCTGCGTGTGAATGTGAGCGGGGTAACAAAGTGTTTAACTTTTTGAACGGTTCACTATTGTCTGTAATGACACCCGCTTGCCATTGTTTGCCAACGCCACCAGAGCTCAAGACATGGAGTGTGGAGCAATGGTGGTAAGAGTGAAAACAAACTGGATGTGGGGGCGTTCTCCGCGTGTATTTGATTCGTGGACTACGGACTGGGAATACAAGAGAAGAAAACATGCCATACACAAAAGAAAACTTGGTTGGAGATTTTCCAAATCACTGAATCCCAGTTGTTTACACAAACGCTTTGTGTTTGTTTGTTTTTCATGGATAAAAGTGAAAATGGATTCGTTACACTTTTGTTTTTTCTATGCTTTTGCTTTTCTTCTTCTGTGATGTGAGGGTATGGAGAAGAGAAAAGCCCCTTATTTTTGGCTTGCAAAGATTTTGTAATGGAATTTGGGGAGAGGGTGTTGGCAAAATAAAATTAATGATGAGCCGTTTTGCTGTGTAAGTGTGTGTGCAGGAATGAATTTCGGTTTTAACGACTTAAAGCTTCATGACGGCTTGTATAGTTTAGGGTGTCCTTGGTGACATTTTTAAAAATACCCGACGTTTATATCAATCACCAGAGTTCAAATCAAAGTGGTCAATAAATCTATGCAATAAGTTCGTTGCGATTTTGCCATGACTTTTCAAGTACATAGAACTATCTACTTGGTGTTGAAAAACAACAGCAAAAGAGAAAAACAGTTTAAAACGACATAATATTCGACTAGGCCGAATCTTATATACCGTCAACCAAGAAATGTCAATAGAAGTTAAACCTTAGAAAAAATCCGTATTTGAATTCGTAGTAAAATTTGATATATTTTCAGCATATATTTACAAGTAATAACTTTTCAAAAAAATCGGTTTTTGGAGACCCATGGGTCCACGAGTGGCAACCCCAATCAAAAAAAAATAAACAAATCTACACTGGTGGTAGGTAAAAAACGCCAAATTTTGTATACGCTCAATTCACTGGTGGTGGTTATAAAATGGCAAAATGTTAACAAAGCTACATCAATCTATGCCTACACAATACGATTTTCTATAGAGTTTGTGCTGTCTGCAAACTTGCATTGAAATCTGATAAAATTTGGCGCAGAATGGTTGGATAGTGCCAAAATACGTAGAAACATTTTTTTGGAGGCTATATACAAATGTTGAAACAACCCGATCCGCTTTTTAGCAATATTTGTCCTGTGTAGAAAATAAAGAACTAAAATTCGCTTAATGGATTAAATGGGTACTGTTAAGACCTCAAAAAGGAGCATTGTTGCTGTTCGTTTTGTCTCTAGCGGCCCAAAAAACCTCACACATGGTCAAAACGGGCTATCAATAGTCAACATGAAAGAAAGCTAATTTATCTAAGAATACAAATATAGAGCAATAAGAACGGATCTATGAGGGAAAGTGCCAAGAATCGGATAATTTTTATTTTTTTGCCCTTTAGTTTCGTAGGGACGGCAGAGAGTATATAAGGTACGGTCTGAACAAACTTTACGTAGTTTTTGCTTTTTTTTTAAGATTATCATATCACATAGGACATTCATGCTACACTAAACAAAGGTTCTTTTACTTGATTAATTCGTACATCAGTGTGATTAATTTGAACATTATTTTCCAAACTACAAAACTTTTATTTAATTTCATATTGAAATTCATATCAATAATTCTAAAATTCCTTACATAAACTTGATAAACCTTGTATATCAATCTGTTGAAAAATTATTTAACTTTGAAGAACACTTTACATCAACTTGATGAAAATGTAACATAAATTAGAATAACATATATGAAAATGTACATTCATTTTAAGAACATTTTCCATACAATAAAAAACAATTGATTTTCTTGCTTAAGTCACAGCAAGAACATCAATGATTTATGCTAATTTTATACCGCATTTCTAATAAACATTTTATCCAATAGGGACCTACAATTATTTATTATTTAACGAAATATTTGTGGCAAGCAAGGATGACTGCAGTTTCGGTGAACGCTACTTCACCATCATCCGACTCAAAGCAAGAAATGTGATTTAACCGTGATCAGAGGCTTCACACTTACTAGCAGGCAGATTGCGATTTAACGGGAACTGCTGACAGTAGAGTTTTCCAACTCACAAAGTAAACACAATAAAAGTCCCTTGTGTACAATATTGATGTAAAACCTGAAAGATTCATGTAAAACAGTACATCAATTTGATGACCGCAGAAATGAGCCATTTAAACTAAATACTTCGGATTAAAAAATTTGTTCATGATTTTTTCATCAATTTAATGTAAAACTATTAAAGAATCTTTTTTATTAATTTAATGTACACATTTTTTCAGTGTACTTAAAATAAACGCGATCATTCCTAATATTATACTTATATTGCCGGTTTTTGCATTGAAACATTTTCAATTCGACAACACAAAGACTCCCTAGTGTCTGTTTCTGCGCTAAACAACTTCTGGTATTACTTTGCTTTTGTTTATTCGTTTTTTGTTTCTAATATTTTGTTTTTGTATTTTCTTACTGTTCGTTTTTTCATTTTGCTTAATAGGTTGTCCAAACAATTAAATTAATTGTTATTAACTAAACGAATAAATGCATTTTGAAATTTATGTTATGATCACCGTCGCTGGTCAACCCTCGATTATTTTTCGTATTTCTTTCAATTTTCGTTTTCGCTGTACACTAACATCTTTTTCTGGTGCAAATGTAATGCCTGCTCCCTTCGCACCGCCGATATAGAAAATGAATAACTGGTGAATGAGTGAGGAGTGTACATACGAGTATGTGCCTGAGATTGTGCGCGATTATGATGGTTGGTTTATTGGAAACAATAAATTATCACATTTATGGATAATTGGCAACCATGGCATTAATTAAGCATCATTTTGTATATAAAATGTTGCAGAATTTTTAACAACATTCACGGTCATATCAAGTTAGCATTTGTTAGCACTGCCATCGTTACTACCGATCGGCAGACCCATGGATGTGCATGATGAGGGACATTTGCAGTTGCAACACACGTTTTGGCTACTGCTGCTGGCTTCCACTGCATACATGAACCAAGAATGTCATAAAACATGGATTTTGATGGCATGGATCATAATTGAATTTATGGTGTCGACAATATCACTGCTATACATCTTGGGAATTATGCTCTAAGCCGGAGATAGAGAAAGAGAGTAAAAAATATGTTTGTAGCCCCACCATTGATTTAAAGGGAATATAAATGTGTTCTCATACCGTTCATCAGGAAAGATGTAATTTTTCAACCGTGGCTTCTCTGAATATTGAACAGCGACCTAAGTTTAGCGATATCTTAAACTATATTGCGCCCTATTGGAATTGCATAATATCCGGGTATATATATATTTTATATACATGTACAGCGCACGCTCCATATCGCGAACACTCCAAAACGTGAACACCCCAAAACGTGAACAATTTTGTTTGTCCATTGACTATTCTAAAACGTGAACAAAGCAAGAAAGCTCTATAACGTGAACTATAAACGTTACATAGGTAACATTGAGTTCAAATAACTCTGATCTTGGGGAATTCCCTAATAGTAAGTTATTCGTTTTTTTCGTTGTTATGTGTAACACACAACGCATTTTAGTCGCAATTTTGGCTTAGTACGGAGTGTTTCGCCTTAGATGAGTTGTAAGAAACCTCGCCAAAGATGAGTTGTAAGAAACCTGTGTGCTTGACATTAAAACAAAAAGCTGAAAATCTTGGGTTTTTGCAAAAAGGATCGAATGTGACGTGTTTAGCAAAAAAATGTTGCTAAATCAACAATTTGTGGAATTAAACGGAAAAAAGAAATGATTTTTTAAATGTTTTAACAACACATTCTCCGGTTTGGAAAAAGAAAAACGCTGCGCATTCAGAGTTGCCCAACATGGAGAAAGCTCTTTATCGCTGGTTTATTCCTATGCGGAAAAAAAACTTGCCAGTTAGTGCTTTAATGCTGAAGGAAAAAGCAAAAAAAAACTTCATTTAAAACTTAAGGAAAGCGAAGGTGGTTTCAACGCTAGTGATGGATGGCTTCAAGGGTTCAAAAAAAAAGATATGGCGTCCGTCTTCTCCAAATTTCAGGCGAAAAACTTTCTTCGCAGCCTCGACTGGTGGAGCCGTTTAAAGAACAACTTAAAACTGTAATGACTGAAGTGGAGTTGTGCAACAATCAGCTTTATAATTCTGATGAGTCTGGCTTATTCTGGAAGCTTCTGCCAGAAAAAACGTACGTATCCAGTTTGAAAAGAGAGCCCCAGACGTAAAGACAGAGAAGCAGCGGGTCACGTTCTTGTGTGGTTCAAACGCAACTGCATCTTAAAACTTAACTTAAACTTTTGGTAATTGGAAAGGCAAAGAATCCACGCTGCTTTAAAAACTTTCAGTGCCCCACCGACTACAAAAGTTCAAAATCAGCCTGTATGACGTCTACTATTTTCAAAGAATGCTTTCATGAATCATTTGTTCCAGAGGTAAATATTTCCTTTGACTTCTGTATACATTTTTTTATAGTTTGGCTTGTTTTTATGGCGAAATCATTTTTAAGAGAGAAAAAGTTGTCAATAGAAGCTCTTCTTCTAATCGATAATGAAGCTGAACTGATACCAAACGTTACTCCGCCCATTCAACTGATGGATCAGAATGCAATAAAAATCACGAAGCTGCACTACAGAAACAGCCTGTTAGCAATAGCAGCGACGCAATCTGATCTGCTCGAGTCTATGAGGAAAATAACATTAAAATAAGCTATAGGTCTTTTGGATGCCGCTTGGATTGGATGTCGACGAAGAAACCCTAGCTAGGTGCTGGAACAAAATTTTGCATTTTGCAGGAAACGATGATGATCCCGAAGATGGATGGATGGCTGAACTTCGCCCCTTGATGTGCAACACCGTCGATCTCCTTCACAGTTTACGTCCTGATATTGAATGTACGTTACCGACCGTTCAGGAATGGAATGATGATATCGACGTAGACATTGCGGATAACGATATTGAAGAGGAGTCGATGATGACTCCAACGATGATGACTGCATCGGAGAAAATTAAACCAAGTGAAGCAGTCCAAATTTTGAACAAGCGGTACAGTGGGCTAGCCGTCTTCATCGTCGATCAAAGTGATATGAATGTACTGAGACGTCTAAGAGAGAAAGCTGTGCTTCAGTTGTTAGAAAAACAGAAGATACAAAAAAAGATGACTGATTTTTTTAAATAAAAATGTTTTTCAGATTTTTGTTTCTGCTACGCACAAATTAATGTACAAATAAACAATAAAACATGAATTTAAATGTGTAAATACATATACTATGCATATCGCCTTCATTCTTATTTGGCGTTCGAAAACGTGAACACTTTTGTTAACGTGAACTCCCTTGGTTTAAATTAGTTCACGTTATCGAGCGTGCACTGTATATTATATTCATGTTTAAAAAACCTCTTTTTGACCCCTAGCGATTAAAACTTCTAATTAAGCCAAATCTATAAGTTAATGTTATGCTCAGATTTATTCCATTAGTGAATGGATTCGATTTTTTGACCTTTCGACATGATTTTGGATTTGGGACAAATAAGCCATACATATTAAATATGTAGATGGTGGGGAACTCTTAATCTTGTGGTTGCAAACCCACTGTTGTTTCAGTGTATTTGGGTAGCATTGAACACACCTTATTTTATTTTGACCCATGGCTGAAAGACTTACAAATCATCATCATTTCAATCTATCTGTCATAAAAGCGAAGTGCATTTTAATGTCAACATTGGAAAAAGTTAACATTGATTAATAAAATAATAAATTTTGTTTGTTTTGTTACCTCTATCATACACAGAGAGAAAAATCAGTTGGAAAACAGTCCGAACTACAAAAGTTCGGTTGAATAGACAGATTTTCTGTTGCAATCACCAACATTCCTAGCAATCACCGATACACTATAAGATGGACACCAACTGAATTCAGTAAAACCATTGGTTGCCAATAATGTCTGGTATGGCAACCAATTATGATGTACATACCTGTTTGTTTGGTACTTATAATTGTTAGTGGCACAGATTAGTTCATTGTTGTGACCAAATCCTCTTTAGTTCGCTGTTGTAACATCTTAACATAATGTCTATAATAATTTATCGTTTTTTGTAGTGACTACAAAACAATTGTTTGAAACAAAAACACAAAAAATAAGAAAGAAAAAAACAATGTGTTTAATCCATTTTAATTTCTCCTGTGGGTCAGAAGGCTAATGCTTTCAAACAAGGTAGCCATATCAATAAACAAACTATAAATAAATATTTTCCAGAATATAGAAACAGACGTTACTACTTTTGTCGCCATTCCTCAGAATTGCTCAACATTTATACCATAGATAGGCCTCATTATTATTTATAAACCACGGTATTTTTTTTTTGTTTGCGGCGACCCTAATTTCCCTGTAAACGGTCCTTTTAAAGCTTGACTTTTAATATTGTGTTACCTTTTTTAATTCTTATAAGATTGTGCAATACGGGTATTATGGAAAATCTTATTAGAACTTCTATCCAAAAACGTATTTATTTTACCGAAATGTTGACCCATTGAGAGGCGGTTAAATTAACAAACATTTTTTTTCACTCATTTTAAAATATTCCACCATGCCAAAATATGACGATATGGAACTACAGGAAGAACAAAATTATGGTTGAGGAAACAATATCCGAAGAGCATCATGCTATTGTTGGGTATATGACTGTGGCACAGCAATATTATGATTCTCACAATAGTGTGATTAATATACAACCATACTATAATCTCCAAAACAATATTATGGTCCCCACAACCATATTGTGATCCCCACAGCAATAGTATGACTCACACGCAACCATGTTATGTTCTCTATATCCATGGAATCATCCCACTCAACCATACTATGATCCCCAAAATTTTAATAGGGATTACGTTAAGTTGTTATTTAACAATAGAGATTTTTATAAGGTTAATTGTTTACTTATTTTGACTTATTTATCTGTAGAAAAAAACCGTTAAAACAACTTGAGTGTTTTATTTATCATAAATATTTCAGTTATATTTGAGTTCAATTAAAGTAGTTTATTTTGAAAAAAATTAAGAGAACTAATATTGCGTTCTAACAACCAAATTACGATAAATTACGATTTTTCCGGTATGATTACCGCAATCTTATTATTGCTAATATAAAACCAAAAAAAGCAATACTTTTATCACACCAACCATATTTATATTGTTGCTGCAACCATATATTCATTTTTAAAGTAGGCAACAATCCTATTGTTACCATTCAACTATAATAATATTGCCGCATCAAAATAAAACTACAAAAACAATACTATGGTTGCGACGAGAACATACAGTTTTTGCGGTGACAATATAGTAACCATATCTTTTCTTTGCATGTATATACTTTTTAATATATCTGTAGCCAAGACTTCAATCATTTATTTAACATCTTTTTGTATTTTAGTAGTAAGATATCCTAATCAGCTTTATCTTCAAAATGCTATTGACACCGTAAAACCAAAATTTATTTTACGAATAATCACCCACATATTAATTTAATCACCCATTATAGCAATTTCAGCAGAAAATTGTAACACGTGTGCATACTAACTACAATAGATTTGAATTAAAACAGTTAAAAATAAACATTATTCAAATAATAGAATTAATATTTGAAAATCGTGAAACATAAAAATTAATAACTTAAGTTTCTATTTCGGTCAAATATTTGAACACATAAAATTGAACCTTTAGTGCAGTTAAAAACTATTTGTTGTTAGGACAACCGAATTCAGAGAGCAATTTTAACCAACAATCTATAACAACAAACATTGCATGTACAAATTCAGTTTCAATAATCATCTTAATTAGTTAGTGTTTCCGATACTTTGTCTCTTCACTCGATAGTTTCAGTTCGCTCTACATGGATAGTAAATGCAATTACCAACATTTAGTTGTCAATAAATTTGGTTGCAGCAACAATTCTGTTCTCTGTGTCCTAGCAGGAGACTATCTCATATAACAAATCCCATCAAAGAAGACTAGAATTCTGAAAAAAATACCACTGCAGACCTCCCAATGTAAATTATGAAATTAAATCTTTAAACTGAACTTTTTTATTTTTTTTAAAACATTAATTTTCCTATAAGAAAAAATGCTTTATAAAAATTATGGATGTCACACTTTAATTCAGGTCGATCAGGTCCCAGAAATGATCGAACTATTATTTTGAAATATAAAAACCAAGTTTGTAACTTCAATGAAGAGCTTTTCAATTTTAAATTGTTATATTCTTCATTTAAAAAACTTAGTTCCAGTTTAAAATAAATATTTTCTTTTCCACTTTTAATTTTGTTTGCTTGTTCAATATTTAAGAAATTTCAAGTTGACATTTTTGATTTAAAGTAACATTTTTAATAATAAATGTCAATTCTTAATTACAAATGAATGCATTTATTTATATTTTAAAATAGCATTACAATTTGCAATAACAGAAATAATATAATAGGCAAATGACTGCATAGGGGCAGTTTATAGTAGTTAATGTAAGTACAAAAAATGTTGTTACTACAAATTAAATATTTTAGCTTTTGTATCGAGACTTCCTAAATAATACCCTTAATGTGTAGATTTCTTCACTCTTTACTTTGTTAAATTTTAATTATATTTAACTTCTTTCACAAAAGCTTTCGAAACTCTTTTCGTTGGTTTATTTTCCTTAAGGGTCAGAAGCAATTTACAAGATAATTTTTATAAAAAAAAATATCAGCCCTCTAGGCATTGGTTGCCCATTTAAATGAACACAATCACAAAAATAAATGTTTAAACTCCAAGACGTGTAGTGGCATACATCAGAAGGTTTAAACTTGCATTCCTTTCCACAGTCATTTGGTAATGACTTTATTATAATGAGAGAACCACTTGTGAGGCCACTAAACGCTTATACAAAACCCCTTTGAAAATCGCATTTGTTTCGCACTCAATGCGAAAGACGGTATATTGCTCCGAGGTTTTTAGGTTTTTTTTTCGTTTGCCAAACAACTGCCCCCAAAAAAGATACGTCGAATTTGAAAATTGCGTTTGGCCATATCATTAATCACACGCAATAGGAAACGCACTTAAATGTTGGTGCCAAAACAATATGGAAATTAAAGAACTTTTAAAGGCTACTCGAGCCAATGGAGTCCATAAATTTCCTCACAATGACACCCCGGCCTATGGCAGCAAAGAAGAATTTATTTTAGTTGGCGCAATTTTTCTGCTTTGAAATCGTAGCGTAAAAGGAAAACAAAATAGCAAGACCCAAAGGAAATATGGGTCACACGTAAAGCCCACGTGCATGTGAGTGAGTGTCTCGGTGTGAGTGTGGTGCACACACACGCCGCCACTCGCACGTTGTTATGAGGCGCCAAAATCTTGAACCTGTTCGACCCCGCACAATAGCCAATATACGATGGCCATAAAGCAGCCCAAGTTATCGCAACTGCGTCTCGTCGTCGTTAACGCTGTCGTTGTAACTCAAGTATTCTGCTGGCACGTATGCAAGCAAGCCAGCAATGGCTTTTTATCGCTGCTTAAGTATACAATTTAACTCGTTGACTATAATAGCAATTAAATTCGCTACGGTAAGGTTTTGGATGTTATAACCTTAACATTTTTTTTCCTTACCGAACAAACCCCACTCTGATGTATGACTCTTAGGATTCAATTGTAGGAGGGCAGTTTGATAATTGCCTGGTGGACTTCGGTGGTCGTTGCTAGGTGCGGGACAAGGTACCAGTCTAGTCATTGGTCTCGATAGACCTCTTGCTATTGTGACTAAAACTCCGTTTTTAATTGTTTTTTCTTTGAACTATAATGGGATGCTATATTTACGCCTACGAGTATTTTACTTTCATTGGCGAAAAATATTAGCAAAAACTAAAGCGACTAACACTTACCATGGAGTGTATACTAAATTTGTCATTTCGTTAAAAACTCTTCGAAATATTATGATCGTATGCTGGCTGTGTATCTGTTGTAACCAAGAAAGCGGTCAAACAAATAAAGCCAGTTTCCTATAATTGTGCACGATGATGCCTTTTAAATGGTCAATATGGAACCAGAGAAAAAAATCCGCTAAAGACTGAACCAGACGACGGTTTAACTGAAGTTTTCCAAATTGTTTGCACATACTCGTATGTATAGTCAGATTTTGGAGATACAAATTTATTGCAATTTAGATCCATGATTTTCATTTATAGTCTAAACACGAGTTTCTTTTTAAGAGTTCAAAATACGAACAAACATGTGATCCATCTAGAGGTATTTTTTCAGAACAAAAAAAAAATTATAAAAATTCAAATCTAGTAGGGAATCTTTATTGGTAATTTGAAAGGACATTTTATGGCACTTATTTTTTGAATATAATTTCCTTCAAATGTTGGCCGCAACTACGCCTCATGGTTTCCATTCTGAGGGTTCAAAACAAAGTATCATGTAATTTTGGATCTGCAAATAGTCTTTTAGGGTAAATTTACAGAACAAGGGAAAAAATATTTAAAAATGTACTGGTATTTCCCGCGGGAAAAATCCAAGGATGCAAACCCTATTAACGAACTTGCTTAACAAGCACCGATAAAGGCATGGGCCGCCATTCTACAGATACTAAAAATTGTACTAGTCAAGCGCAAAGCGTTTCATTTAGTTCATGGAGCTATAATGCAGAATTTTAGTCAAGATTTCGCCTTGTGTCAAAAGTGTCACTTCCAAAATAACATGCGAAGCCGTTAGATGGACGAATAGGTAAATTTACTTGACTTCTTTAGTTCAACCATTCATTAAATTTAAATATGAAATTCTTCCGGATGCGTATAACATGCCCCATGTATTCTATAGTACCTGAAGGGGTTGTTGCCAACAAACCCTCAAAATATAAGTATTTCTGCTGCAATTTTCTCATTGCACCTCGTACTGTGTCCACGCCATCTAACTATTGGTTTAAAAGCCAGCCATAACATTACGTATTAAGAGTCATTTTTCAAAATTAATGTAATATTTTGTTAAAAAAATTAAACTACACAAAAAACAACCGCCAGACACCGACAATAAATGATCATAACTAATTGCAATGGTAAATACTCACACCATCGAGCCGAGCGCGCCTTGGACAAAAGCAACGAACAAAAATTAAAAAATCCCGAAAATGTTACAAGCAAACAAAACCAGTTGCTGCAAATGTTGCATCGAGTGAACACTTGGGCGACAAATCATTCATTGGAGGGCGTTCTGATAAGTTGGAGTAAAATAAACGGGCGCCAAACTACATTGACGTCTTTGATAAGTTGTCAAATCCCTAACTTTTTATACTAACCTCACTATGTGGTGCTATGAGCGGATGACTCTTTTACGTGCTACATTTGGTTTGACTTTGGTAAAAAGTTATCCGCAGTGTGGTGTGCTGGTCATTTATCTCATCATTCTCATAATGACGAACACTGGTTAACACAGAAATTTTAAATTTATATTTGTTGGTGTTAGTTTAAATTGATTTGCCCTAGAGCCAGCTGAGGCTGATATCCATCTGAGTGTTCAAATGGAAACCGAATTTAAAGTGCACTAAATCTAAAGGATCTGGATAAAAATCTGGTCCATAAGAAATATAGGCACAACAGATCGGGCCACATTATGCAGAAATATTCTAAAATAACAAACTAGGTGGGACTCTAGCGGAAACCGTCAAATGGATACCGGTTTCTTTGGGTTGTTTGTTTTGTCGGGAGTAGTCCTGAATTTCGCTTTAGCTTTTATTTGGATTTCCAAGGAAGACTAGAACATCTCGAGAACATTTGTGGACTGGGAGAAGTGGGCTAAGTTTTATCTGAGGATCAATAGGCTGGGGGGAAAAGACTCAGAAAATCGGGGATCTTATCACTAAGAGATAGATGCAAGATACTTATCGGATCACATAGAATATTGAAAGATCAAATCTGATATAGAAGGAAGGAAGTATCATATCAAGCTAATATTCAGTGACAAGAATACCACAACAATCTATTATGTTCCATATAATCATATTATCAACAAAAATACAGATATAAAATCAATAATACATATTATGTTCCTTTTACATACATATATACGAGTATGTTACATTTAGAAGACTTTAAAACTGGAACTTTTTGAACTGATCCTAAGACCAATTGCACGAACTCACTAGTTGCAAAAGGTCACTGTCCGAAAATTGAGTAAGGTCTGTTCCAAAACTGACTTCTAAAACAGAAGAAAGTTATATGAAGGCGGCAATACGAGTATGAGTACCTCAACCATTGTTGTCAAATTTTGCCAGGGTTTGTAATCAGTCGCATAAAGGGTTTGCATACCGAGATCTTTTCACCAAAATTTTTTCAATTGTAGTTCCCGTGCCACGGGTTCCCTCGGGAATTTTATTGAATATTATTTCCTTTAAAGGCTAAAAATATTAATTTAGAAATTCAGAATTTCAATTTTAATTAAGGTATTTTATTTGAAATTCAGAAAACACCTAAATAAAATTCAGAATAAAAGATTTCATTTATAATTTAGAGAATTTCATTTTAAATTTAGCCTGGCCTTATAGAGTTCGGTTTTACTTTCAACAATTGCAGCAAAGCTTTCTGAAGAGGGTTGTCACGGACCCGAATGATAAAAGCAGTGTGCAGCAACGAAAATCAATGTCACTTTGCTATTTGGTTAAAAACTTTTTTTTTTTGATTTGCTGGAATAAAAAGAAGGCATGGGGTGTCAAGTCAGGGCTGTACGGCGGATGACATATCAATTCGACGTTTTGGCCGGTCAAAAAGGCGCTGGATTTAGCCGATGTGTGAGAGCTCGCATTGTCATAGTGCACAATGATTTGTCTTCTCTTGTTTGTTTTTCGAATTTTTCCGATGACTTCAGGCAAACAAATTGTGGTGTACCATTCAGAATTGACCGTTTAACGTTGCTCAAGCGGAACAGTCGTCACATGACCAGTTTTGCCGAAGAAACATGCGACCATTTGCTTTGAAGCGCTTCCTCCACGAACAACTTTCGTTGGATTTCGCTCGCCTTCGAAGACCCACACGGTCGATTGCTGTTTTGTTTCGGGCTCATACACATAGATCCATGATTCGTCACCTGTGACGATCTTATAAACGTCTTTTGAAGCACCACAATCGTATTTTTTTGTAAATTTGTTTGCACTAATCGACACGAGGCTTTTTTTGAACAATTGTCGTATTGTGCTGGAACCGACGAGAACAAACCTTGTTTACGGCCAGGTGTTCATGCAATATCGGATGTAGCTGGTGGAAGAAATACCCAAGCATGCCTCTATCTCATGGTATGTCACATGACGATCTTGCATTATCAGTACACGCACGGCATCAATGGTCTCTGGCAAAACGGACGTTTTTGGACGATCTTCACGACCTTCGTCTTTGAGTGAGCTTCGGCCACGATTGAATTCATTAAGCCAAAGTACTATAGGATGGTACTTCATCGCCATACAAAGATTTAAGTTCATCGATACACTCTTGTCGTGATAATCCACGTTGAAATATGTATGTATTTTTATGAAATTAGCCAAGGAATACGCTAGTGAAATTTGTCCAGTCGTGAATGAATCACCCTGTATATGTCGTTTCTTTATTTTAGCAAATATTTACAGAGATGCATATTTTTTTTAACAAAACCTTTTGTTTTAAATTTCAGTAAGATTACAAAAATTCGTTCGTTAAGAAATGTGTCAATCTTGCTGATGAAGGTCGTTACGGACTTGCAATTCAGATAATAGCAGTGGACAATCAAGAAAGTACATGGGTATAAGTCAGATTATAAAAAATATCTTTCTAATGCAATATAAAGGCGAGAGGTAATGAGCCGGTACTCCCTGCTCAAAATAGTCGGATAGCTAGACCTAGAAAGATAGTTGGGTAAAATAATATATACTGCAACCTTTTCCTACGATCTTAGCGAGATTCACAAACTATTGATGCTTTGTATACGAGATCTATTTAGCTTAATTTTTTGCCCGTTTTACAACATAAAACCTGTGTGAAAATAATAGCGCTGTAGTAAGTCTGTAAAGTAGTGTAATTGCCACGGTGAAATGGAAGAAAGAAAATGAAACAAAGAAGTTATTAAAGGGGTACGAGTACATACAGACAGGCGGACATACAGGCATACATAGATACAACTACATATTAATATTGTTAGCAACGATGCTGAACAAACGAGAGATCAAACAACACTTGATGTCATCGTTCGTTGTTGATGGTGTCCTCATAAAACCAACAACGGCAACAGCAACAGCACCGGTGACTGCAACTGCAACATCAACAGCATCATCAGCAACACCAACAACACTATAACTGTCATAATCATCATCATCATAATCGTTGATTTAATGTATTCATATGTACTCGTACGAGTACGGGCATAAGCACAAGTATCTGGTGGATACAACCGCAGTTTGCAGTCGGCGCTGTTGATGAAGCTGCTGATGATATGGGAAATTATTCACAGTTACGCTCTTGAGACAAACAAGACAAGCCACAAAACGGTGACTGACTGACTCCGGCTGACTTGGCACTCAGTCTGTCCGTCTACTCCGTTAGTCTGTCCGTCTGCCGTGTTATAGAAGCATGTACGTACGAGTGGATACATATTTATAGCTCTTCTTTGTATTGTTGTTGCCAGCCTTCCGCCGCAGCCTCTGCGTCTGCTCGTTTTGATCGATGTAATAAATGTTGTAAAATGTTCCAGTATCATACGATCAGAATGTTTTTCTGCCTTTGTTTGCGGAAACAATCACATCATGATTAGATGCGACGACTGAAGCGGAATAGTGGAGTTCAGACGAAAAATGACATGAGATGCCAGAACGAACGAGCACACCTTGCAGTACATTCGTCTCAGTGCAGGTGAAAGTAAGTTTTTATTCCATTTTATGTGCTCTGTATCTCGTGGGTACCCTAATGAAGCACTTGATCATCATCGTATGCTCTTGGTTTGTGTGAATTAATTACGGTAATTTAATTCGATTTGCCGTTAAAGGATCTTTTATATCTAAGCAAAATCGACATTGCCTTGTATTTCAAAGTGAAACTCTTTGTTGAAAGTACATCATTGTAACACAAGTTTGGTGTTTTCTGAGAGGCTGAAGAGAACATAGAGCAGAATGAACAGCAAATACTTGCACGTCTTAGCAGATAACACTGAGAACGTAACCCCGTTTTTGAAGGCGTTACTGTGAGTTGCAAAAAATGCTGCTTAATCCAACTTTGGAAAGGGATGCCAAACAATTCTTTCCTAATACCCAGAATTTCCACTTAAGGAACAATTGGGTGTAATTCTTATACTCTCTACGGTTTAACCCGGGCTTCCAACGGCTAATGCATTTTAGACAGAAGTTTTAATAATAGAGGCTTAGAGATATTCTTAACCGGAGTTGAACCTGGGTTTACTGGCACGACAGTCGTACGGAGTTGAACCTGGCTTTACTTGCATCACACCACGGCGGCCCACAAACAAATTCGAACTACAAAATTCCCTCGGAAGCAAAGCCTTTTTTTGCAATCACCGCATGTAAATAAACTTGAGGAAAATTCGATTCGACAGAGCATAAGATCGCTATGGCCCAAAAAAACAAGACTGGGTGAATTTGGAGACAGAAATTTGAAGCCCTGGGTGTTCCCATGGCGGAGCGTTATCTCCCGCACCTCTACCTTTCTAAAGTTACTGCACTACCAGACGGAGTTAAAATTGCGTCGTAAGCTGACGATTTTTTAATCCTGGCTTCGGGAACTAAAGTTAATGTCATATGCGACAAAATAAACTGTTACAGCTCTCTGCGATAAATTGAAAACTAGGAACAAGATCCGCAAGTTACTCTCTGGCAGTACTTGGGGGGCTGACAGAGAAACCTTGTTGACCTCTTGCAAAGCGATAAGCCCAAGTGTGATCGGCAAACATGAGTATAACGCAGAAAAAGAAAATCTAGACCTGTCAGAATCAACAGGGTAGGGTGTCTCTGGTTTCTCAAGACCATCTACACAAGCAGACGAAGGTCGTTAAAATTCCCAGACATATTTTATTGATGTCTATACACACACAAATTAAAATTTTAGCCTTAGCCCCTCCCTTTTTGAACCTCACACATAAGCTACACTATCTGGAAGAAGATTAAAATCCACATAACTTTACCCTAATGCATAAATTTCGTTTGAATTTTGCTTTTAATTTTATCATTGTATCCGCAAAATAAAAAAGTGGATGCCACGTCCCATTCTCGCACCATCAACACAAAAAGCCTTTTACGAGATTTCAATAAAATCGGTAAGCTTCAGGCAATGGGGGACGGAGCTAACGCCAATTTAAAATCTATATATGGGTGAAGATATATTTAGGTCGGATTAACCGACTGAAACTTGTTTTTAAGACAACATTTCTCAAATTAAGTGGAACTTTATTAAAAAACAAACGAGCTTAACAAAAAACACTATTATAGAAAAAACTAACAAAACATAAAAATGATTTTTTTAATTTTTAAAAAATATATGCAGAAAACTTAATTTCAGAACAAATTTCTTACTTGTCAATATACTAATATTTCTTCAAAGACCTACGGAAAATATTTGACCTACATTTTATTAGTTAGCGCGGTCTCCTGCAAATTATGCATACTAGACTTAAGTGGTTTTATCAAAAATCCGTAGATATTTCATTGCACAGATAATTTTTAGAAAAAGCAGAAGGCTTTAATAATGAAAGTAATTCTTTTAACATTCCCATAAACTATTTTATATACGTAATTGTGATATAGCCTCAATTAGAGCTCATGTAATATTTCCGATTAAAAAGCTGATATCTAAGATACTTATACAGACACACTATCGATGACATTTAATAAAACATTGTCGCCTTTGATGTTAATTATAGCAACAATACCAAAAGCGACCACAACACGAATTCTGATTATAAAATTGAAGTTTCTTGTTATTTCCAACCGATAATTTTCATATCCGATAGTAATTAGTCACGCTATATTTGCCTTTAATTCAAATAAAATACAAATATCGTTAGAGACCAAACGACCAACCCACACTCACTCACTCATGCCTGGGGGGACTGGTGTTTTGAGGGCTTTAAACGATGTTTAGCACTGATGCGATGAGGTGGTATTCGTGGAACAAACCAATTCCGTCCACTTGTATTTTGTGTCAATGATAACAACAACAGAAACATGAACTTTACCCACTAAGAAAAAAACCAAAAACGGAATATTCATGTTCAAATTTGAATAATCCCTTAAATCATATCAAAAATACACTGACCTAAGTGGCAGGTAGTCATCATGGATGTATGTGCGACATGATAAATGACTATGGCAGGCAGTAACATGACGTGATGTGATGTGGTTTAGCGTTACGTGACTCAATGTTCATTCATTCATTCACTCATTACGAACCATGTTCAATGTTTAATCGCACGGCATTTGGACAGAGCAAACCAATCGAAATCGAAATGTATTTGAAGCCAATTGTCATTGTGTATATTTCATTAGGTTCGATTAATTCTATCCAAAATGGCCAACTGGGAGGGGGGCACCCATAGCCGGGTTGCCCTTTTCGGCTAATTATGAAAATGAGAAAACATACCGACGTAATGCATACGTACACTTGTGCCTCTACGTACGCCAGTTGCTAACATAATTTTAAAATCCTAACACACGAATTGTGTTTATATTTAATTATGCTACGTTTGGCTGCATGGCGGCGTTTTTAACTCGCTTTCTTGTTAAAAAATATTATCGTTTATAATGCTCGCTTTTAGCTGTAACATTATGGGTCAGATCTGCAACTTAATAATAGGCTTTTACATACTGTAAATGAGCGCAGAAAAAAACTTCGTCAAGATTGGAAAACAACACGCAAAAGTACAATGTTGGGGTGGCAAACGGGCACAGTGGTTTGCAATGCCAAAAAAATCCTTAAGAAATCAATTCAACGAGCAGGGAAATGATAATTCAGGAAGGTGACTTCAGTACTGTGACGCGACTTGGATCAGCTGAGTCCGCGGGTACCTGGTAATCAGCTAAGTAGTCTTGCTTAATCATCAGAACAGGTGTAGGGTGTCGTGTGATCCCAGGCGTCTGCACGAACCTTAGTTATGTCAATACCTCTCTGGTAGATGGATTGTATCCATGCACGGCTACACGCAGAGAAAAGTTATGGTCACGGCAAAAAAATATGTTCGTCGCAACGATAGTATTGTTTTTGAATTTCATTTTGATTGGGGCAATACTAATATTGTTGAAATGTAACAATAGTATTGTTGCCAAATTTAAAAATAAAAATATGGTTATAGCAACAATATAAATATGGTTGGTGTGACATAAGTATTGTTTTTTATTTGGTGTTTTATGGCAAAATCGTAATTTTTCTTAATTTGAATATCGTTTCCAGGACAATGTTATTGTTACGAATCTAACGCAATAATACTACTTTTTTATATACGATTTGTAAAACTGAAAAATAAAAAAATGTTAAACGTTTTTTAAAAGGATAATTCCTTAAAAAAAACGATTAGTTGTTACAACAGGAGGTTCTGGCAAACAATAAATTAAACTCCATTCTGTTTCGAATAGTTGGTCTGTTCCATAACATTAGCATATCAATCATCTTTGTGTACGTAGAACCGGATCTCCATCTTTATTATTAGCATTTGTGATTGTGAATGTCTGACTGAAATTTTGTAGTCCGAACCGATTTCCTACTATTTTTTTCTCTGTGTGTAACCCAGCTAGATCTACCACTCCAAGCCTCCTCCTGAGAAACCTCAGGAGCATGGCCTCGAAGCTTGGCGATCACTCTGAAATTGTTGATAGTTTCTGAGATTAAGAGTGAATGCCGGTCAGGCATACCAGCATTACAAGCAAACATCTATGCCGGGTAGCAGATACCTCTCCATTAGGTGGTGCGTCGGATGATAACTTCTGAAACACACCAGGAGGAACGGTATAAAGAGCATGAAGTTGTGTCTACGAACCGTCAGATCAATGTATCCTCTTGTAGATGGTCTGTCCAACGTGACGCCAAGATTGTTGGGCTAATTGAACAGTGTGGCTGGTGATTTGGTGTTGTATATCTTAAGATTTCGACTGTGAAATCGGCATGATCAGGTAAATGTCTTGTTTTATGTGAATATCATCTTTTTTCAAAGAGCCTTCCCGCCGCGGGAACAACAGCGTTAGGACCTCCTAACCTCTCGCGGCACTGGTCCGACCTCGCAACTTATGATTACTTTAAGTTCGAGCCCAGCACGCTCGATGTCTACACCAACGATTCTCTCCATGGTATCTACGAACATAGAGGATGAAAAGGATTATCCGAATGTAATTTATTCTTGCAAGGCTGCTCTTAGAATCACCTAAAGAAAATCAGGTGACTCCAGTCGTTCAGCCTATCGCAGATGTAATCAGATTTTATGTGCAGAATCGTGCAGTATATCACATGATTTCAACTCCAGAAAGGTGATATCTCCGATGCTGGAATAGAACCCATTCCTCTATTTAACTCAACGGGTCTATTACTTTGTATTCCTACATGCATCAATGTAGTCAGTTGGCAGCGAAATTGCAAAAAGGTGATATCTCCCTACTTTATTTGATTTTACGGGGCTTTTAACTCTTATTGCGATGTTTTAAAAAAAGGTAGCCTTTGAGAGGTCATGTGTCATGGGGATCGTCCTCCTACATGGGTTGTTTGGTTTAAGTCCACCACTATACCGCTTGGTTACCCCATGATAAGCCGTTCTCATGCCGGTTAGCTTAAGGAATCTATGCTTGTTATAGGCAGGTTCGGTAGAAGGAGAACCTAAGAGTCTTCGCTGATACCGAGAGAAGGGGAATAAGTAAATACAATTCAGCCTAACTTGAATCTTAGACTGGTTTTATTAGCTACAGTCACCTAATTCCAGACTTTAGCACTACTAGAGTGACCTGGAACAAGTTGAGAACTCTCGTAAAATACTCCCGATAAAAACAATTGTGTTGCCACCAACGTAGAGATTCCGTCATAGCAAACCTTTTGAATGGCTATGCGACAAGGATGAAATCTCTATCTTTGCCTAGGTAAATTGAGGTGGTTAATTTTGTGGTCGGAAAGCCCAGATAAGGCTCTGACTCTCTTTTTCGCCTTCGGAGTGCCCAATATAGTGTCGGTTATAAAAATCCTTCTCTTCAGTAACTATTTTATCTCTGACTTAAAGTACGGACTTCCTTCAATGTGGGATTCAAGAGCGATTTAGCCGTAGCAACAACTTACCTATACTCGAACTTAAGTTATACATCTTCAGGTGATACAGCCACTTATACCGCTAGTAATCCGTCGGATTCGCCATACGTATCTGCTGGGAAATATACACACACGCTTGAAAACAAATAAAGTAAGTAAAGTAAGTTTGTTCAATGGAAAGATCCTTGACAAACTCTATGGATTGATAGCTGGGCTATAACAGACTCAGAATATCGCAAAAACCTTGATCTGTATGAGATATTTCGAGCACAAGAATATTTCGCCTTTTAGGAATTTGTATACCAGTAAATCTATAAAAAGTTAAACCCAAATTTCCCCAATATTTCACTGTTCTTTATACAATGGGGCTCATTATTATCTGCATGTCCATCCGTCCGTCTGCTAGTTATACTGAGCAATTTGTGTGTACTCGTACAGTTGTAGCTGTTGCCGTAGCTGAACTAATTGGGTCTATTTAACAGAAAAGCCAAAACAAAAAAGACGTCAATTGGAAAAAAAGATTTTCAGGCGATAGCAAAGTTACATTTTCTATATGATTGACAGGCGCTTTGTTGCTGCCTCTTCCTTTGCCCCTACTTATCCATCTGATTTTCACTTGTTGTTGCTGTTGTTAATGCAGAATTAATTTCAGCATTATTTCTCTAAACAGCAAAAGCCCCGGCCCAAAGCAGCCAGAACAACGGCTACGTTGGTGGTACAGAAATGGGATCCAAAGTACCCGTACTCTTACACGTCGTATCTAAATGAAGTCGACATCAGTCTGTTGTTGTTGTTGTTGCTGCTGCTGTTAAATTTCTGCTTTTGTTACCACGGCGACCGCTGTTGTTTCTGTTTTTATATTTCAACGTAATTAAATTGTAATTAGGGATGCATCCGCATTTGTTGTCGATTCCATTCAGTCTCTGTCAGTCAAGTCGCTCACACTATTCACAATCGTGGTCACAGTCGCAGGCATACGAGTACGAGTATCTACAATTGTATCTGTATCTGATTAGATGAAACTTTATTTCTTTTGCACTCGCATTCGTTCGTATTCATTCAGACATTCATTCACCTGTTAGGCGTTTTAACGTCGTGTTTAGGTGGTTTTCCATTTTCACAAATGTTGTCGTTGCTGTCTGTGGTTTTACAACGTTTAATTATGTTTAAATAGTTGGCCAAATGAACAGGTACGGGCACAAAAACAAAAGAACCGCCATTTCAAACCAAAAAAAAATGGAAAACATGAAAAATGTGTTACCATTTAATGTAAAGGTTGGCTGGGAGCGTTTTGCCAAAACTTTATTTGTGATATTTTTGGTGCGGAAAAGAGATCTTAATATCACCAGATTTGCAGTTGTAACTGTTTTTGTTTTCGGATTATTGCATTCACAGTTACATGTTTCAGAATTTCTGGTGTGATGACTATTTTAATATTGTAGGGGGTTAAGAAGAACATCGAGTGGGCGATATATTTTTTTATTTAAAGAGTAATAAAGAGTAAATCCGCTTAAAACTTCTATAAGGCAACAACTTCAAATTGGTTTTAAAAAAACACATAAAAATAATATCGAAAATCGTGTGTTATAAAAAATGTTGATTTATAGAAGAAAAGTTTTTGAATATAAATTGTAAAGGGCGCTTCGTCGGAATAAAGCGCTAATCGTTTTTGTTAAATTATTTTTTCTTGAAATTTTCTAAAAAAAAAACTCATTCAATTTCTTCGTGAATAAAACTACTTCTTGAAAAAGTAAATTACTCTACTAACGATTTTATAACCTGAACTTCACTTTTGTACACTAAGGTATTGAAACATTATCAAAAATATAATATAGACCACATGTTAAGTACACATATCGATTGAGAATCACTGGCCGTGTTCTAATGCCAACTCGTTTAATATGTCACGATTGCTATAACTTCACACCATTGTACAAGAATATAAAAATGATTTTATTTACAGAAAACTATAGACAAATTGCGTAAAAACCCGTTTGTTTAAAATATTTAAAATTTTTGGGTAGAAAGTAATTCAAGAGTAACCTTTAGCGAGTTAAGGCAATCTCGGTTATAACACGATTATAGTATTACCTTAATAACTTTTTTTTAGAAAATACAAATTTTCAAATCAAATGGTCTATGACAACTAGGATTCTATATCCGTTTATAAACAGAAAATCAGAACTTTCCATAGTTAACAAATTATTAATAATTAAACTTATTTTTCACTCTATATTATACTACGGGACTCCTGTCTGGGAAGATGCTTCTGATTGTCATATTAAACGCCTGCAGATTTCTCAGCCTGCAGAATTCTCTGCTGAAATTAATTTATAATTTACCATACCATTTTTCTACTAGGCGTCTTCACTCACTACACAATGTTTCCTTTGTATAAGATAAAATAAATTATATAACTAACAGATTTTTTGAAAAATGTTGCTTCTCTCAGTTCCATCATATACGAAGGCGACCGCAAAACTAACTGGCCTGGCACATTTTCTGTTTTACTAGCAACTTTTTTTTGTTTTTTATAAGCCATCTGTCAAAATTTCCGAAATATTTAATGATTATTTTCTTTGTTACAGGTGATTGAAGTAAACAAGTTTTATAATTTTTGAAAAATGGAAAATAAAGAGTTTCGTGCGGTAATTAAACACTTTTATATGAAAGGTTATACGCTACAATTAATCAAAGATGAATTGGATTCTGTTCATGGTGATGATGCACCATCATACCCCACCGAGAAATCCTGGGTTCAACAACTGCTAAGTTCAAAACTGCTACTACTATTGAAAACATTAGAAAAATATTTAATGAAGTGACTATAGATAGACGAATAAAGCTCAGAGAACTTGCTGATATTGTTAAAATACACGAAAAACAAGTTTGGAGTGTTTTACATGATGAACTCCACATGAAAAAGCTATCCGCAAGAACGCTTCCGCGTTTGTTGATTATGCCCCAAAAAATCGTCAGTTGGACCAATTCCGAGGAGCTTTTAGCGATTTAACAGCGTAATCCAATTGAGTTCTTGCGCCGATTCATAACTGTTGATGAAACATGGATCCATCACTACATCCCAGAATGCAAAGAACAGTCAAAACAATGGATAGAAGCTGGTAAAAGTGGTCCCAAGAAGGCGAAAACTGTTAAGTCAGCAGGAAAAGTAATGGCCACAGTATTTTGGGATGCAAGGGGTATAATATTTATTGATTATCTTGAGAAAGGAAAAACTATAAATAGTGAATATTATTGTGCATTATTGGATCGGTTGAGTGAAGAAATCAAGACAAAAGGACTGCATTTAGAAAAAAAAAGTTCTTTTTCATCAAGATAATGCTCCTTCACACACTGCATTATTAACTCAACAAAAACTGGCCGAATTACGATTTGAAATTGCTCCGCATCCACCATATAGTCCAGATTTAGCAACTTCTGACTATTTCTTGTTTCCAAATTTAAAAAAATTCTCGGTGGCAAAAAATTTTCGTCCAATACCGAAACTGAGGCATATTTTGAAGATCTTAAAAAATCTTATTTTTCGGATGGAATTAAAAAACTTGAAAAACGTTTGATGAAGTGTATTGAGTTGGAAGGAGGTTATGTTGAAAAATAAATAATAATAATTCCATAACAACGGTTCTTTTTATGTTAGGCCGGCTACTTTTGCGGTCGCACTCGTACATGCCATATCTACGTACATGTTTTTACCCTTTAACTTTAACTTTATCTTAATTAAATATATTTGTATAAGGTTTTTTGAAAAGTTTTCCTTGAATTTTTCTGAAGCTACTTGAAGGTGTTTAAAGGAGAGTGCTGGTACTAATAGGTGAGTGTAGGGTATTCAACTCTAGTCCTTCCTCGAGTATCGTCGGAATGTAGGTTGTGTGACATTGCACTATCGTTACTTTTATAGTGAGTGTTTATTAGACATTTGTCGGCTTTTTCCTGATGTGAGAATGTTCGGCTGAAATACGCAACTTCCTAAGATTTACTCCCGTTTGTTCTCGATTGGAAGGTTAACTGCACTCACTATACACTACAGATTGAATTATTTTTCATCCGCACAGTCTTTTGTAAAATCGACTTCAAATCGACTGCAAACATACTTTCTACCAATTACGACTTCCAGAATTAAAGGAAAGTGTCAATAAAAATCACTCTCTTTTTCACCTCTCTTATCCCCTACATTCTCCTCACCTAAGCAATGAACTGCCTGGAGGCATTCCCTGAGGGTTGTTTATATAAAAACAAAATAAACGAGTTGTAAAATTCGGCCAACGTCCCCTCACTAATAAACCGCAAAAAATTGGTCCGTCTCAAATCTCAGCCAAACCTACTTTATATTTGGAATTGTAGCAAAATGTGCTTTATTTTAAGTACTCATATTTCCAAATTGAGTAATGGTGGCCCGTTTTGCCCATGCGGACGCTGTTTTGGGCCACATGAGCCAAAACATTCAGAAACTACTACTTTACTACTTTATAGGGTCTCCGATCAATATTTCGTCGTTCAAACACATGACAAATTAGGTTAGCATCATTTACTCTTCGGTGGAGGGTACACAAAATATAAACCGATTTCAAAGAAACGCATTATTTAGGTTGGTTCAGGGATGAACCCTTTTTACATTGTTCCCTGTGAGTCTTAGTTTCAACATAATGCAAACGTCCTTCCCGATTTCGGAACTTGCAGCTACATATTGTATCTGGTTTTCACCAAACTCTTACTCTTCTGGAATCCCACCATAAATATTGGTTAATGCTTTCGAATTGCTCCCCACAAAAGTCCAATTCTTTTTAAGGTACTACAGCTACAAAAACTACAAATTAACCACGGTGAAACTGGACCATATCGGTTGATGTTTTCATAAAGACCCTAAAAAAGGTCCCTATCGATCTCAGAATCAGCAGCTGTAGCAGCTATTTTGATTCCGCCCAAATTTCAGGACTTCGACGAAATTTCATGTAAGGCATTATGAACAACCAACTCTGGCGAATTTTGACCATATCTGTTTATGTTTTCGCATAGCTCCCACACACAGATCCCACTGATTTAAGGTCCTTCTTCGCTAGAAACAACCAAATGAATCCTGTCGATGATGCTAACAGCGCTCAGTACAACGCCCAGTTCCTTTATCTTCCTTAGGTCGTCGAAACGTGTCATCTAGACTAGGGTAGAGTCCGCGTTTTCTTCTACTTAAAGACAATTTGTACTTATACACTAGGGTGGGTCAATTTAGCAATCGATATTGTGCCATCGGTTCGATTTTATTAGTCGTATTTCAATTTTTTTTTTATTTTTATTACCTACTCGTACTAAAAAAACATTAAAAATAAAAATTGAGAAAAAGTCAAAAAATCTAAATTTGGGAAATGATTTTTTGATTAGTCGTGGTGAAACTTTTTTTCCTTATGACAAAAGCTATCGAAGAATCGATGGTACAATATCGACAATTTTTGTCTTTACAAATCGGCCCAACCTAATGAACACATTGAGAAGGTAAAGTGGCCAACTAATATCTGCAGTTTAATATTGTGTTCAGCTACGATTTATCCATTCCATTCCATCATGGAGGAGAAGGGATATTCACTTTGGAAAACACACCATGTATTTTTAATCGTCGTAAAATTATAAGATGTTTTTGCTATGTCTGCCTGTCATGGAATCTAAACTTCACGGCTGAAATTTTGCATTTGGTATTGGAAATGGGCCAGTTAGGTCAAGAGCTAAACATTTTGCTGTCATAAGGACTGGGTCGACCTCTGGAAAAATCAAAAATCCTTAACTAAAACGCAATATCTAATGTACTATTTAACACAAAGTCACACCCATTTTAAACAAGTAAAAATGTTAAGTTTTGCTGTGCCGAACTTTGGATACCCTCAACCAGATTCCCTAATAAAACCAAATTTGTGTGTTCTATATAGAAATCTTTATGTGCAAAAATATCATTTCGATAGGTCTAGCTTGTGGTGAGTTATTGTTATATTATTACTCAAAGCCCATGAGACCGTTTGTGTAGGAGGTAGCAGTAGGACTTTTCCGACCTCAACAGAATTTGGCGCAGAGGTGTGTTCTATATAAAAATTTTTATGCCGTCTCGATAGGTCAAGTGTGTGGTGAGTTATTGGCATATTATTTTTCAAGGCCCATGAGACCGTTAGTGTGGCAGGTACCAGTAGGACTTTTCCGATCTCAACCGAATTCAGCGTAGAAGTGTGTTGTATATAGAAATCTTGATGTGTAAAATTTCATTTCGATAGGTTAAGTTTGTGGTGAGTTGTAGTCGTATTATTTCTTAAGGCCCAGTCTAAACCATTTTTACATAGATGATTGCGCCTTTATAGAGATTATTATTTGCAAAATTTCAGTGATTTTACTCAAGAAACTGGACGGATATATCCAAATAAAAAACTAATTTTTATGAGGTAGTATCGGTCGAGGGCCTCTAACACCAACTTCCCGTAGAGCTATAGCCCATTTTCAATACCAACCATGTTAGGTCAACTACACATGTTTGTGCCAAATTTCAGCTTCCTAGCTGTTTTCATTCAGGCTCTATCTTGTTTTCAACAGACGGACAGACGGAAGCCAGAGTTAGAATTTTACGAGGATCAAGAATCAAGGATCAAGGTGTTACAGACAGAATGACAAAACTAATATACCCTCCATTGTATGGTGGAGGGTATACAAATCGCATTTATTGGTAAAACAATGGAGCAAACGTTATACAATTTTATCACAACGAAACTAATACCTAGGAAGTTACTGTAGACTATGTATGATAAAATTGGACAAGGAGTGTGCCAACGTCTTCACAACCCTAAACATAAAAAGAAAATATCTCATGAAACAGTAGAGACATGACGATGATATTTGGATTTTATGGTGTTGGCATGGTTCGAACACATATCCTGGAGGAAAAGTTGGCGATGCCGAGCTTAATTTTAAAAATCGCATTTATGGCCGATCGTTATAAAATATTCACAGAATGAAGTCAAAAAAGTTAATTTGTATAGACTATATTGGGTTGAAATGGGACAAAAATTACTTGGTCATGGCCATACATTCCTGAACTTTGAAAGAGAATAAGTCTTGATCTAACATCAATTAAGTAGAATAACGTCCTTTGAAAAGCCTTTCTTCAAAAATGCTCTATACCCCAATAAAATTAGTTGTTATGCATACTTATTAGAAGCATGGACTATTTTAAATGTCCGTGTTGTGAGTAAATCTATTGGCAATTAGTTATCAGTCACACACTTATTATCGCCTCAGCCATATTAGACAGTTCTTAATGCATGCGCTCAATAAATATATGCAAATTCAATTCAATCTAATTGAATTCTAAGCATTCGTGTGGTAGCAGTTAAGTAAGTTAAAATTGAATTCGAAATTCCCAAAATATATAACCCACAAGCAGGGTATTAAAAGTATCTTCGCATAAATAAGGCCAAAATAGTACTCCAACGAAAACACTCGAAAGAACTTGTTTCTTAATTGGAACTATTAATATTTGACATCATATTCATAAATTCACCATTATACAATGTGACATTTTTTCCTCGCTAATTTGGTACTATTCGAATTAAGGCGAATATGTATGTATTCCCCCAAAGCCAAAAGTTATTTCTGCTTCCAAAAAAGAAAATAAAAATATAACAAATATGAAAATCAAGTTCTCGTCGTAGAAACCCACTACTAATTTGTTGACATGTTTATTGATTTACTCGGCATTCGAATACAAATTGTGTCGTTATTTTTTTCGGTGCAAATTTGTGCTGCTGTTTGCGGCCACTTTTCCCCCCACTCCGTTCGCACTACACGAAAAAAAGTCATCAAAACGATATAAAAACCGAAAATTGTTGAATATGTGAATAAATAAATAAAACCTTAATTAAAACTCGTATATAACAAATTTTATTAGGCGTTTGGCAAATTTGCTGTGCGTTGTGTTAGTATTGTACGAGTATTTTGAGACATTTTTATATATTTTGATCAGAAAACAAGGAGAATATTCGGCAGAAAACAAATTCAATTCGAATAAAATGTGGGTAAATATTTTCTTGTTGCCGCCTGGCGTTGACAATTCAAAACGTTTTTTTCCTACACCCATACATAAGTACATTTACAGGGTGTGCGAAAAGAAAACCATCGCCTACAGTGGTAAGAAACACAAAAAAGCTTAACGAAATATGAAACTAGGAGGTTCACACAAGTATCTTAAACAATGTGTCAGTGCGGTTATCATGGTCTGTAAAGGGTATTTTTTAGACGTGTGGTTTTTAGAAGAAATAGAACGCATATCATTTAATGTTATAGCCAAGAGTAAAGCTTTATTATAAAGACAAGAGTTTGCCATTAGGTTTTAAAAATTATTTCGGGCAAGAGGCCGCCGCAGATAGCTCGTATATTCCAGCCGAGTGGCCCGTTTTTAGACTACTTTTTGCAGCATGTATGTCAGCAATAACGCATCGAATATTCTCTTCCAAGGCGTCAATCGTGTCGGGCTTATCTGCGTAGACAGGCGACTTCACATAACCCCTCAAAAATAGTCCGGTGGTGTTAAATCGCAGGATTTTGGAGGCCAGGCCGCGAGATAATGCGCTCACTAAAAGTTTCCTTCAGTGTTGTTCACCCTGCCTGATAGTTTCGATGATCTAAAGGTTCTCTCTTAAACCGCTGGACCTCTCTTTCTAGATCATGAATATCGTACCTGATCTGCCTGGGGGAGGCATCCTGTTCAAGAGATGGTGTTTAGGATGACTGCTGCGAAAACACCCTAGCAGGTATTGCTTAGACAACAGGAAATTGTGTCTGCGCACGGTAAAGACCTTCGTCTCCTCATGTAGATGGTCCTCAGAAGACATTAGAAGACACCCTGTTGATGTTCTAAGGGCGGCATTCTGGCAAGTCTGAATTTTCTTCCACTGCGTCGTACTTACGTTCGCCGACCATACAGGTGCTGCGTACTTTGCTACAGACCGACATATCGCTTTGTAAGAGGTCAACAAGGTTTCTTCGTCCGCTCCCCAAGTACTGCCGGCAAGTGACTTGAGGATCTTGTTCCTACTTTTGAGTTTATCGCATATAGATGAAGCATGTGAAGAGGATCTAAAAAGGCTGTCCAATGTGACCCCAATGATTTTGGGGTAGTTGGTAGTCGGGATGTTGACGTCATCGACTTTCACATTGAGTGAAAGCAATTTCAAATCGTTATTCGGCCAGTTTTTGTTGAGTTAAAAATGCAGTGTGTGAAGGAGCATTATCTTGATGAAAAAGAACTTTTTTTTCTAAATGCGGTCGTTAAATGTGGACGTTTCTTCATTCAACTGATCCAATAATGCACAATAATATTCACTATTTATTGTTTTTGCTTTCTCAAGATAATCAATAAATATTATACCCCTTGCATCCCAAAATACTGTGGCCATTACTTTTCCTGCTGACTTAACAGTTTTCGCCTTCTTGGGACCACTTTTACCAGCTTCAATCCATTGTTTTGACTGTTCTTTGCATTCTGGGATGTAGTGATGGATCCATGTTTCATCAACAGTTATGAATTGGCGCAAGAACTCTGTTGAATTACGCTGATAAATCGCTAAAAGCTCCTCGGAATTGGTCCAACGGACGATTTTTTGGGGCAAAGTCAACAAACGCGGCACCTTTTTCGCGGATAACTTTTTCATGTGGAGTTCATCATGTAAAATACTCCAAACTTGTTTTTCGTGTATTTTAACAATATCAGCAAGTTCTCTGAGCTTTATTCGCCTTTAGTCACTTCATTAAATATTGTTCTAATGTTTTCAATAGTAGTAGCAGTTTTCGGTCTTCCAGAGCGTTGTTCATCTTCCGTACTTGAGCGACCCATTTTAAATTGTTGAACCCAGGATTTCACGGTGGAGTATGATGGTGCATTATCACCATGAACAGAATCCAATTCATCTTTGAATAATTGTGGCGTATAACCTTTCATATAAAAGTGTTTAAACTCTTTATTTTCCATTTTTCAAAAATTATAAAACTTGTTTACTCCAATCACCTGTAACAAAGAAAATAATTATTAAATATTTCGGAAATTTTGACAGATGGCTTATAAAAGGTTGCTTTTAAAAAACAAAAAAAAAATGTGCCAGGCCAGTTAGTTTTGCGGTCGCCCTCGGCCTTTATAGCGTCTCCGATCAAGATATCCATATTTAATATTTCGAAATTCGGTGTACACTCCATCTATCAGTAGTGGGCATAAAAAAGTTTGTTGAAGCCGTTTCACAAAAGCCAAACTCGTTCAATAACTCCGAACACAAAATTAAGATAATGTTTCATGTCAACAGCCACTGTGCGACCATTTGTAATGAATGGCTGTAGAACGCCCACTATTGCATACATTTGGTGAGTTTTCGTTAATTTTTTTATTATTGGGCCGACTGGCGGCCACTGTTATGTTCGAACAGACATAAGTATATTTTTCAATAAACTTAAAGAACTATATTCTTATATATTGTACAAGTATGTTCATATCCATATACATACATATTAATGCTGTTGAATTAACATTTTAAATAAAAAAGCCCGCATTTTCTTGTTGCTTTTGACAACAACCGCAAAAAGACTTAGCGTTAACTACGGTTGACCGCTGAATTGATTTCTAAAATATTTTTGTTTATATTTAATTGTTGTTGCCTTCAAAGACATCAGCGCTAACGACGTCGACTGATTGCTCCTTGTTGGGCTGGTGTTATTTTTTGCTTTGCCACAAATGTGAATAAATTATACACGAATAAAAATTATAATAAAATTATAATAATTTGTATATTAATTTAAGCTTGTTTAAAACCGAATATAGGTGAAATTAAAACAATAACTTTCAATGTCGCAAAGAAACGTATTAAAATCAATTCGAATTTAGAGAACGAATTTATACAGAGCAATTATACGATTTTATTTCTTGTGGAAAAGAACTGCCGCTTAAAATACACTAGAGGTTGGTAGCGCAATATTAAGACATGTTTACCATGTTAACGACTCAATCTCTGGTTAGTTCTTATATTGTTCTATTATATTGCATTGCAGGATATTTAAATAATTAATAAAAATGTTCTAGAATTACTTTCATTCTAGATACGACTAGTATTTGACAAGATACTCATTAAACTGACAAACTGTTGAACGTGAATAGTTATGTAGAATGATGTTAGCTGGGACACCCAGGGCATGATAGAAGCCTAAAGCGGAGAGCAAACTGCAACTTGGGAACGTACGTAAACATTTCCCAACACTTTTTTTGTAATTTGTGAACTTAGCTACTGGTGGCGAACAATTCTTCACTTCAGATTGGGAACAAATTGAAGTGAACAAATAAAGGCGAAAGAAACGAAAATTCCAGAGGGTGAGGAAACACCTTGTATTTTTGACAGGAGTTATTATGTCTAATTTCATTCGAATGTACTTATAAAATTAAATTCCACATTTATTATATTTTGAGTCGAAATCTATTACAATTTGTATATTAGTTGACTCCCGAAATCAGGTGAGAGTGAAATTCGGAGGATTTCGCTCCGAAATGCAAATGTCGTATTAAGAATTCTTTGCAGGGTAGATAACGTCATAATTGAACTTAGGCGTTTCCAATTCCGAGAATTATTAAATTTTTTCTTCTTCTTAAAAAGTAAATTCATCAACTTTCTTCAGTACCCATCCTTCATCACCGCATAGAAGCACGGGTAGTACTCGTAAGAGTGTATCAGAGTAAGGAGCAGACTCGGCGCATATCAGCGACTCGCAGCCGCCGATAGGTTTTTACAGCGCTGCGTCGCCGCCGTAAGCATCAGCTTACTTAGTCAGCTGATTTTGTCCCTCACAAATGAAGCATCAAAATACAAGAATACAGCTCTGAATAGGTTCAAGTCAAAAATCGAAAAGTGCATAATCGATATCGCTTAATATTATCGTCATTCGTTCAATTACTGCAGATTATGTATTTTGTATTGACACTTGAACCGGGTTTACGATTCTGCTTACTTAATAAAGTTTTGTTGTACGATTCTTATCAATATTTGTTTTAGATTTCAGTGGAAAAAATACAAAAAATTAAATAGGTTTAACTACAACCTCTTCAGACTGACATACGATTTTAATATACTTACATAAGTCCCTTAACATTCAACTATTTTCAAATCCATAAGCTTTACCCGATGCAATTTGTATACTCGCTGACCGGAACCTACCGCCGACTCATAAATTTCATTTTCCACCGCCGCACAGTGGTGCAGGATCGATTTCCATCGGCCAAATTCTATAACTTTTAATCTGGTAAATATTTTTCAGTTCTGTTAACAGGGCAATTGTTAGGGAGTAAAGAATTATTTTGAGCTATTAACATGTAAAATCGTGCTATTGGCTATATTTATATAGTTTTTAGTTTTTTACATATTTGCCAGTAATTGTTCTTAAAAAGCGCAAAAACTAATTTTAGCCGATTTTAACTTTTTTCAAATTATGAAAATTTAAAAAGTGAGATTAGATTTTTCAAATTAATCGAACTATATCTCATACTCTTGGCTACAATTTCTCCTTTTGCAGAACTCAAAAATATTTACCTTATCAAAAGTTATAGAATTTTGGCCGATCGAAATCGATCCTGGACCACTTTGCACCGCCTAGAACAACGTGTCATCTTCTTTCGTAGGAGTGTATGTATTGCAAAGTGTAATCTTCGGCTTTTAGAACGGGGCTATGTTTTTAAACTGTTTGCCGAAACGAAAATATCGCCTATTTGCAGACACGATCATTTTCTTATCTTTAGTGTTGACACCTTTGGGCATAATACGGATCTGAGGTTTCTTCTATTACCCCAACGTAGTAGATCTATTCTTCGAGCAACTTACATGGACCTAGTTCTACTCAAAAGCGATTGACAGCGTTTTGTTAGTTTAGGTTTTCAAACGGCATCCGTAAACCGGCCGTAGGTGTACCGTCATTGATAATTCGGGAAGCAACCCTTCTTAGACGGCTGGAGGGTTCTTAGGACTTCGCCCAGCCGAACTTAATTTGTCCACTTAGACGGTTTTACAAATCTAACTGACATAGAAACTGATATGGTGAGCTGATAAGCCTTGGCCCACGTTAAGGCCACATAACGTGAGAGTCTTTGATAAACGGACTTTCACTCGTTCCCACTCATAAAATATCTACCCTATTTTTCATCCATCCATCGGCATCCAGCGATAATCTGATGTTAAGAATATTTCATGGTCCATAGTGATTTCCTTTAGTGCACTGCTGAGACCAGCTTATGATACACATGAGATGAGATGTGTTGCAGTCTGCTCGCCTTCGTTGTTTACTGCACACAGTGGGGGTATTCAGAAAATATGTATGAATAATTGAGATCTCAATGAAATTTATCAGAGACTAAAGTGAATTATTTTCGAAATATGATTGCAATGGAAACTGTTAGAACGCTGAGAGGGTCGCCCTAAGTTCTGGAAAACTTTTAACTACATCATGACTTAAATAGTAGTACAGGGTGCATTCTTCTTTCTGCCAGTTTGGTGGGATATTTTTTTAAGTAATCATCCAACTAGAACACAAGGACACTTCCAAAACAAGAGCACTGGTAAAGCACTTGGTGCTGGTGGCACAAATAAAAAGCATCACTGTCAATGCACCAGGTTCGAATGATAGCTTAGCATTTCTTAGCTGTGCCATTATCTTTTTTGCAATCAGCCAGTTAGTCATCTAACGAAAAGTAAAGGAGTAAAAGGTTAAGCCAAACCCAGAAGTCTTCAAATCAAACATAGAGACAAAGAAGGGAACAATTATGTTCGGCCGGATCAAAGCTATATGTCATTAAAGATTTTGTTGAAAATATCATTGTCATTTTTTAAGATTGTGTGGCATGTTCCACTCATCCTTATCTGGCCTAATATACGAGTATATATACTTTTTGGGGTTCTCGACCATCATTTCATAGTGTTGCAAGCCAAATGACAAAGTGTTATGATATTATCTCAAGTCTTTGGACTTCCCTGTAGAGACAGCATGTTAGTTAAGGCAGAATTGGCCGAGTTTGGCTTAATAAAGACAACTTAACAACATTACTCTATATCTCCGCTTTTTCAAAAATGTTAATTTTTGCTGCCCGTAATTGAAAAAAAAGTTTGAATTAATTGAGTTCGGTGTTAAGAAGTGTTGCGTGCTTTACATATTTACACCTTGACAACCTCAGCTCCTTTCCCTCAGTCACCCAATTTGCAAAGTTATTCCGATATAGTAACAAATTAGACAAGCTGAGTTCAGTATTTTTATAATTTTTATTTAATTTCGATATTTCGATATCCGTTGGATATCATCTTCAGGAAACATAAGAGTTACAATAATCAAACGTCACAACAGTTAAACTTTTCGTAAAAAAATACTGACCTCAAGCTTGTCTTATTAATTACTAATTTACAGCAAAAAAGTTGAACAAATAGAAAAATAAATATTATTCCAAATTACAGGGTGGCTGATGAATGCCACTAAAAAAATGGAATAACTTTTTTCTTTTTAATGAATCTGGTTAATTTTATTTGTTTTTTTTTGTATTTTGCAGATTGATTTTAGGATTTAACGCAAATGAATAACTGGGACACTGAAACAAGAATAGTCCGCCGCTATCATGCAATGGAGTCAGTAGTTTTGGTTCAAGAGAGGAAACAATCGCTGCTGTAGCTGCTGCCATAAAAAATAATCAAAGAGGTTTGACAAGAAGCTTATTTGCTCAAATCGGTATAAGCAGACAGTCATTGCAGAATTCCCGATTCGCTTGGAATTTTGTCAGAAGATGCTTCAAATGGTGGAAGAGGGCGAAAACATGTTCAACCATATTTTTAAGTCTGACGAGGCCCATTTCGATTTATACGGCAATATAAACAAACAAAAAATGGAGTGCTTCTAACCCACAGATACTCCATGAGACGGAATTGCTTCCACTTCGTATCACAGTGTGGTGTGCAGTTTCTCAAGCTGTATTGTTGGGTCGTACTTCCTCGAAGAAAACGGAATGTTGAGAGAGTTTTTCTATCTAGATTTAAGCCGAATGAGAATTTTTTTCAACTCTGTGTGGTTTCAGCAAGATGGTGCAACTCATCACATAGCCCGGCCTGTTATGACAGAATTGCGATGACACTTTTGCATTAGGCTAATATCCAGAAACACCTCATTCCGTTGGCCCCTCAGGTCGCCTGACCTTACTGCACCTGACTTCTTCTTGTGGGGTTATTGCAAACAGGAAGTTTACAAAGCAAAACCAAAAAATTTGAATGAACTAAGCAATCCATTTGAGAAACAATTGCGGCTATTCCTGCCTCAACACTTCAAGCAGTATTGAACAACTTTTCGGTGAGATGTCGCACAAGTATAAACGAGCAGGAGGGACATTTAAATTCCATTATTTTCAAAACTAATTAAACTATATTTAATAAAATTGATACACTAAAAAGAAGTTTCTTAATGTAGCAAAATTCATCAGCCACCCTGTATATTAAGGCAGATTTCTGTCAAGTTTTTTTTATAAAACGAACCACTTAGAAATGTCCCATTGATTCCAAAAACATTCCAATTTGCCCCAATGTGCAACGCAAAGCATTGTTTTGCCGGTTGCTGCCGCTTTGTTCGGCCTTCCATTGGCAGCAAACAAACATGCAACGCGGGACGATGTTAAGCCGGCCGTCATTACCGGGACTCGGCCAATGTTGCCAATATGTTTGTGTGCAGCCACAATATGAACAACAACAAAAGAAACAAAAGCAACGACAAAAGCAGCAGTAATGAGAATAATCGCAATAAAGTGAATAAGTCTAATTTGCAACTTGTTTTGTGGTTAATTAACAATTGATCAAAGAGCAAAAGCCGACACGTCCGACCGAATGTACATATACAACATACATTTATATATGTATGCCTGTATGTATGTCTTAAGGTACATCCACACGTACCGATCAGTAATAAAGTATGAATGAATTACTGAATATCTGAATTGAATGGCCGACTGAGTGAGTGAATGAAAGCCTTAATAATAGGTAAATACAACTGTCTGATCAATTAAATGTTTGAAAATATTGCTCGTACTGGAGGGTACCTCGTATAAACTCATACAATACTTAACTGCTGACAATGGGAATACATACAAAAAAACGAACGCCACCCGTGTTATAGAAATCATTGTCTAATAAAACTACTGAACAAATCGATTCCCCAAATGAGCTTAAAACTTTACAGGTTGTAATTATAAAATAAAATCGTTTAATTTATTCCTCCAACTGTATGGAGTGTCTATGTCTTCTATTTGTTGTTCGTAACGTTTTCAGATTACACAAATTTTAACTTAATTGTTGGAAATAATTTGGGCCATAGGGATTGTAAAGACTCAATCTGAAATAATTGCATTCCAAAGGGGGTGGTTTAAATGATTTGTTGCAACAATGTATCGGGTTATGTCAACAATTACATACATTTTTATCCGGGAAGGTGCAGTACCTTGTCCGTTCTGGATTCTTTTTAATGTATATCTGTTGCTGCAATCCTCAAGGTTTACACTCTATGATTAAATTATTAAGTTTCGTTTGGTAAAATTCTAACAGCAGTTCTCTTCTTCAGCAAAATGGTATTAACTCGAATTTATAAAAATTCCTCTTTTTTTAAATCTACGTATCTCATTAGACAGAGTCCCAAAATCACCAACTTCAAATGCGTGTGAAAAAAATCTAGCGCTGAATTAAAAAAAACCCTTGGAGGTTTTGTTATGGATAATGTCAACTTTCATTTGCAATTGGTTTCACCCTATTCACATTTTAGTTGTTGCACTGTGTAATTGGTTGCAAAAATTATTTTTCTGCACAACTATTGGTTGCCACAAAACCAAATATTCATTGCGATTAAAAACATTCGGTTATGGCAAAAGAAATTCTTTTTTTTTTTGCAAATTTTGTAGTTCTAAGTGATTTCATACTGAATTTTTCTTTATGTGCGGTCATGTGGGTTGTCGCCACAGTGCCTTTAGTGTAAGGTAGGATGGTAATTTCAAAAGTGTATTGATGCTCACGGAGAGTTCTTATATTTTGTAAAACAAAAAAACCATTTACAATTATAATTGTTTGATTTTTTTTATTGCAGAACCCGAAATATAAAAAGCAACCCACGTACTTCATTAAGATGTGTGTGAGCAGAACAGGTTTTTGTCTCTTCGTATGTTCCACCCATACTTCGGTTCCAATTACTAAAAATTACAGAGCACCAACTAACATTCGCTTGTACTGGTAAATGACAAAGTTCAACTTCTTCAATAACACCAGAAGTTTAAAAAAACCATCAGTTATTTTTTTACAGCCGATTCAATTTTAAAATGGTTAATCACCCTATACTTACGGAATACTCGAGGTGCATGCAACCTCATACATTCGGTTGGCAAAAAATTAGGTTGTGGCAACATATATGTCTTGTGTGTAAAAATAAACATTTCTAAAGACTTTTTTCTTTTAATCAACCATGGACAAATGGGTACCAACTGCACACAAGACATCACTGGCTAAGTTAAGGACCCTGTAAATGGGCCAAATACGTGTACAGGTAAAGACGAGCACGTCGGGCTTAAGCTTTTTTACTAGTTTTATCCACCAATATTTTCATATTTATGTTGTTTTGTGTTTCTGATATTGGTATACTTTCCTGTCTTTTTTAAATTATTTTACCTATTTCTTTTAACTTGATATGTATTAAAAAACTGATTCATATATGTGAATTTGCCAAGATGTTTTTATGTTTTCTACATTAATTCCCAGAAAAATCAAAAAAGTTTATACAACTGTTTGCTGGTTGCCAGATATAAATCGAAAACATTTTTCAATGAAAATTCACATAGTTTTTTTTGATATAAATTTTGACAAATGAAAAGGCAAACAACTTAGTTCCAGGAATAAATCACTTATTCATATAAAAAATGAAAAGGCAAACTTAGTTCCAGAAATAAATATCTTATTCATATAAAAAATCCCTCCGAACTACAGATATTCTGTTGGATAAACGTACTTTCTGTTGCAATGACCAATATTCAATGGTATTGATGGTTACATGGTTCGGTGGTAGCTACAATAATGTTACGATTCTAACAGGCAATAAGTCGGCTTTACCAACCGAACTCAGAAAACTTTTGGTTGCCACAACTGGTGGTTCTGACCATTTCTGTTATGTGCCCCCACAATGGCACTAAGGCGGCTTCACCTAGCTTTCGGCATCTCAGAAGGTTCCAACCCTTCCAACCTTAGCACAAACAAAAAACATAATATTCAACAAAACAAACTATTTCACAAAAAAAACGATCACACAAAGATACACCTTATGACAAGGGAGCTTGATCTTTGCTCCACACTTTGCCCGCCCACATCAAATAAATTCTTTGTATTAACCAAACCCTTTTAGTTCGCTTTTGTAACATTTTACACTATGCAACGAAAGATTCGATTTTCTCTGGGGGGGTGTATGATTCCTTAGAAATGAGTATAGCATGTGATTATAGTTAATTCTAAATGGGCGGCCCTTTTCCTAGTTATTTTTTTATATGCCAAGGAAATTTTTATATTGCTACGCTATACTGTATGAAATGAGGTAAAAAGTAGTCAATATTCCATCTTTATACCAAATTTTCGGGATGAGAAGTCTTACGTTAAATCGTATGCAGTTTATTTTCGTAGAACATTTTAACATCCTATCTCTAAGACTGGTGTGTCCTTTTCGACAGTTTCCAATAAATATTTTTTTGGGCGTATCCCTTTTTAATAAAATCGTATAAATGTTTTAAATAATGTTGGTTTTGGGGTTACAATGTTCCATAAAACTACTCTATTACCATTTTAAAGTATGAATATCTTCAAGATTAACTGGCTCTTTTTTTAATTTTTCCAAAAAAAACTATATATATTTTCAAAAAAAAACTAAAATTTCCAAAAAAAAAACGAAAGTTTAATGAATAAGTAATGTAAACTAACCTTTAAAATATGACCGGTGTGAATGTAAATGTATTTTTTTTATCACATGAAGCCAAGACTTCAAGAATTAAGTAGACGGAAATATTTAGGTTTAAAATTCCACTTTACCTCACTTTATAAATTTATCTTGATAAGCATTATCTTAAAGTTTTTTGACACCCAAAATTTAATGTTTTTGGTCTACTTTACCAATACAAACATTATCAGCTTTTAAAGTATAACCCAAGTTTTTAAAAACTCACAGTTCAAACTACAAAAAATATTTTCAAATCGCTGTATATAAAATAAATTAAAACAAAAAGGTATTATTTCGTTCAGATAACAGAATTCATAAAAGTTAACCATTAGTTGGTACAGTTAATCAATGTTCGTGGTAATTACGACCGTATTTAAGATTTCTTATAGCCAATAATCTATAACAATAACCAATACATGTACAAATTCAGTTCCAATAATCATCCTTACCGATACTGTGCCTCTTCAATATTCTGTTGTAGCGATAGAATACATTGTCCACCAACATTCGGTTGGCAAAAAATTACGTTGTGGCAACAAATCTATTTTCTGTGTGTTCGTAAAGTGGTATGTATTTATAAGATCAATTCGCCGCTCGAAACTGCCAGGCTATCTCACCAATATTTAAGTTGTGGTTAGTTCTGAAACCAACCTTTGTTTTATTCAAACATCAATATTTTGGACGACGCTTTTAGCTTCATTTGGAATATAATTATTGTACATCAATCTAACACCGATGTCCTTATTATATTTCTAATATCAGCCGAGTTAATATAATGTTTTTCCCATTTAAAATTAATTTGCACAGCGAAATTTAAATGGAAACATTTCCTTGGGAATGGAAACAAACGCGGCGCTCACACACAAAAAAGGACAACACTTGCAGCAATCCCCAAAACACCGCAACGAGCATTCGAGTGGCGCTAAAGCACTTTGAAATCCGAAATCGGTCTGATCAGTGCGGCGCAACACGTACGACTATGGCTGCTACTGCATACAGAGTTCCAGCAGTAATGCTCGCAATAATTGTAAATTGTTTTCAAAAAAACAAATGGAAATGGGCACCAGACGAAGATACTGATGCTGCCAATAAGCATAATTGAGTAAAATCCAGTAGCAGTTTCGAAATCATCATTACCATCGGCATCAGGCTGCATCGTTCAACCGATCAACTTATTAAATAACGCACATGTACTCATTATGCGGCATTAACATAAAGAACTAAACCGACGGTCGCTCTGCCGAAGTGCCACTCACCGTACCCCGACGGACTTGCCACAATTTCAATTCAATTTCCATCATTTCGAATGATGGCATAAACAAACCTTGAAGTATGTCTTGTTGCTACCGTTGTTGCTCATGCTGCTGCTGCAGCAGAGTTTCCAACCGATTTACACGTACGTGCTTCAGACAAATTCAATTTATCCATAATCGTCGGTCAACAAAATCCAACCATAACTGCACAATGAAACCAATGCAAACTGAGCAATGATCAGAAATATCTGGCAGATTTAAACGAGGCAGGAGATAAAGAGGACGCCGAGCTGAACTGAGATGAATCTGCAAAACAGTAGCTGCTAAATAGGCGAAAGTGTATGTTTTTGGTAAGCCGCACTGCGCTATGGGATCAACCTAAAAGGTCTAAACACACAAGCACCGCAAAGCTTAACAAGATGAAACTCATCATCGCCATCATTAGCGTTGCCGTCATATTCAGATGATCAAGAGGAGCCACTGGATGGGTTGGATGGATGGCTCTGATCATGATCACTGTTGTTATTGTCTCAGTTCACGCTCACGTTCACACAATGCCGTTTCTCCAGTTTGGCAGAGCCCCATTGTCCACAGACGAATGGCTGGACAGACAGCCGTCATTCGGTCCGACCGTCACATCATAGTCAGTCAGTCCAATTTCTGGGGTGATCATGGCGCAATTGGCTGTCCGGCCAAACACAATTGAGAAATTGATTTGGTTTCGTATGTATCCGTACGAACGAATGTCTCGTCTACTGCGTTTTGATTATTTTCCTTTTTTTGTTGTTCATTCATACATTTCAATAAAGATTGTGTTAATTTTTTTACTTTTATTTGAATACCCTACAGCATAGGATGCGAGGTTGACGAATTTGAATACTTTACTTGTGACAAAATAAAAAATTGCATTAGTTTATTGGACATGAATAATTTCATTTGTAGTTGATACCAGATTTCTTTAAACTAAACGTTGGGAGTTTTTATACCATCCATCATAGCGTGGAGTATTATTTTGTTCCAACAGCTCGAAATATTGATCGGAGACCCTATTCAGTCATATGTGTATTAATTCTGAATCGTAGTAAAAATCTCAGACGAATAAGCCAACTCCATCGGTCAATCTGTAGAAAGCAAATTTAAGTTCGCTATATTACAGATAGTCAGAGAAAATGGGGCAGATCGGTCAAGAGGTATGATATTTTCCCCCACAAATAGTGACTGAGGCACTAAATTTAATCTTGAGGGGTTTTCAAAAAGAGGGCGCAAAAAGAGACATTGAAATGATAATTGGAAATATGCAATTGGTATGGGGCTCTGTAAAGTATAAACTCTATTGGAAACTAGGCGGTGCCACACCCCCTTTAAAATCGTCATACTTATTAAGTTACTACAACTATCAAACTCAAATCAGTCTGCTGTGCATTTTTGTAAAAAAGTTTCTGGAAAAGGGTATTTTTTAAAAAAGTCGCAATATTTTCCTTGCTTTATTTTATTTAAGCAAAATATTTAAATAAAATAACAAATAAAAAAACTCAGTTCAATAAAAAGAGAAGGAAAATCTACATAAAGCAACGGAACAATTCAATTTCGTTTAAACAAAACATAGCAAGTACCGGGTTTTCCAATAATGACATAACAATTTTGTATCTTTATGTCAACGCACCCTTAAACATTTTTAATAATATTTCAGTGTCAAAACGTTTGTCGAAGTCAACATTTTCATCATGGTAAAGTTTGCTTACGACCAACGTTTGGAAATCATTAAAATATACTACCGGAATTCTGAGTCGGTGGTCGCAACATTAAGAGCGCTCACTCCAATTCTCGGCCGCAATAATCGTCCCATCCGAGTGTTTTTGTCAGTAATCAAAATATGCGTTATTGGACAGCAACAAACCCCCATTGGTAGTTGGGCCCTATTTTTTCGTCGATGAAAACAATCGTCATGTTAGGTCAATGGAGAGGGATATAGATATAGGCTAGAATTGGATGAGCTTGACATCGCCGATATGTGGTTTCCACAAGATGGTGCCACTAGCCACACAGCACGCGTTACAATCCATTTACTGAAAGGCATTTTCGGTGAACGTAATCCAATGGTTTATCGAAATGTTTGCGAGAGTAATGAAAATTGGGTCCAACGAATAGATCGTTTTATACGGGCTTGTGGTGGTCTTATATCTGAAATCGACTTGCTTTCTTAAAACGTAACATTTGCTATACACCTGGAATAAATTTGAACTCTACAGCTTAAATACTCGTATTCTGTGTTTTATTAATGTATGAATGGAAAACCCTGTAAAATGTTGTGCAGTTAGAACAGACGAACCTTATATACCTTTACCGCACTTCATTGGACTCCTAAGAAAAGTTCCATATGTTCTTCAGAACATAAGGATCTTTTCCGGGACCCATTGGACTATACGTACTAAACTCGGCGAAAAGAAGTGTGTATACTAAATTTGAATACCCATAATACGTAGCGTGAGCGCGTATTTTATATTTATATGTGATAGCGCTTAGAGAAGGGGACCTAAGGGTAAAAAAAATCAATTTTCACTTTTTTGTTTTTTTGATGTGGACAACATCTGAGCATCGAATGAGACCGATCCCATGCCCCAAAAGTGTTCCCTCCCAGAGATATGCGCGTTTTATGAAAGTGATGGTACACCAAAGATACACGTATTTAAATCTTTAAAATGGCTCTCCTGAACAAAGCTGGTTTTTACCCTTAGGTCCCTTTCTATTTTGCGCGTCACATATAGCATAAAAGTATTTTTGCAGTATAAAATGAATGGTTTTTAGAGCTGCAGGTTCTGAAATCGGGAAGGCCCTTTGTATGGGGGCTATACGAAAATATGAGTCTATATGGCCCGTTTTCGCCACAGTTAATTATTCATATAATGCAAAAATTGAGCGTGATCGGGTTTAGTTTGTGGCTTCTAGAGATGCAGAACCCCAACTAAGGAGCTTTGTGTGGCAGCTATTAAAAAGCAAGGACCAATATTGTTAAATTTTACGAGAAATGGGTTAGAGATGTAGCTTCTGAAATCGTGAAACCGATGTGAACCAATTTAAGTAGGGCTCGTCCTTGGCCCAAACATGAAGAATGTATCAAGTTTCATCTAAGTAAATTGGTTCATAAGTATGACTTGTACTTTGACTACAACGATAGATGGAGTTTTGGGCTCTTTGGGTGATGATGCTGACCACAACCTCAGCCAAACCTTTCAAAAAATATATATTTGTGTTCGTAGTAAAACCCTCATTGACATATATGCCAACAATAACCTGTGGTCCCTTCTACTGAACACAACGACCATTTTATCGGCACGAAACCGAATGTGTCTGAACCTAAATGACCATAAGACATCTTAGTGCAAAATTTCAGGATCCAAGGGTTATTCATATAGCCACTATCGTGCATCAAAAGGACGCACAGAAGGACGAACGGACATTGGCTTGATCTTCCTTAACAGTTACGTCCATCAGTAATAGGCGAACTTTATTTAAAAACCTAAAAAATCCGCTTTTTTATAAGATTTTTTTGGTTCCCGCTTATTAAACGGTTATGTTAATTTCGATTATTTTTGCAGCGTAGAGCAGCGCTTTGTTGCAAAGCGCAAATATTTATATGTGACGCGCAAAATAGAAAGGGACCTAAGGGTATATATGTGCGCTCTCACATATATAAAAATTAAATGTGGTTTGTAACACCACACAACGCGACGACCAATATTCTTTGTGGAGTACGCAAGGCCAAAACCGCTGGTAGCAATTCAAGACATGCTATATGGATAGAACTTAGAAATAAGTCAAAGTACATTGCTGATTTATGGGGTTCAGCACCCGAAAATGGAGCTAGGGTTAGCACCCGAAAATGGAGCTCATACGACATCTGCCATTATATCGTCCTCTGAGTCAAGCAGAACAAAGAGTATGGGGAACCCCAGACTACCCATAGCAGAAAATCCCCGGTCAGATTACTACTTCCAGGTTTGTCCGATATCCCAGCAATGATACAATATATGAAATCGACTGAATCCGTTTTTATTTTAAAATCTATTTATCGGCTGACGGTACTTTAGATTCGGCGCAGCCAAACATAATTCCATGTGTGTATGCATGACAAGTGTTGACTCAGTTTTTTTATATTGATCGCTGACAATGGTCATCATGATTGTGTTGATGATGATGACGATCTTCACAGAGCAGTCACTCGTTGCGACGATGTCTGACTGACTGACTGACCTCACTACTTATGTTACGCTTTAACCAGAAACTCATCAGCATATTGAGTCCGCTGAACGCTGGACCGTGGATGGATGTTGCTCGTGTACGATCTGTACGTGATGTTCGAATTGGTATGACAACGATTGATCAATGTGCCAGTTGATTATGCAGTGCTGCAATGATCGTTAGTTGGTGTGTTAATCATCATATGATTATTTTGAGGAGACGCAGAGGGTGTAAGTGCACTAAAATCGATGTTTCTGGTTGTTTTATTTCATAAAAGTTTGAAAGGATTTTACAATAATGAGACTTTGTTGCTTGACCTTAAATTTTTAAATATCCGTTCAAGCATTTTTAGTGTTGATGAAGGGAAGATTCATCAACGAGATCTGCTATATATATTTCTGGCCTAATAATAAAAATTCTAATATTTATCATCAAGAATGGTTATATTGTTTTTCAAAGTATTCTCCAGCACGATTTATACATTTTTGCATGCGCTGAAACCAATTGTCGAAGCACTTTTTCCACTCCGATTGAGACTCCTCCAAAACATGTTTTTGAACGCTTCAACAGCATCTTCTGGCGACGAAAATCGTTGACCGCGCATCTTTTTCTTGATGTGCGGGAATACATATAAGTCATTGGGTGCCAAGTCAGGGCTGTACGGCGGATGACCCATCGATTCGACGTTTTGGCCTGTCAGAAAGACGCTGGTTTGAGCCGATGTGTGAGAGCTCGCATTCTCATGGTGCACAATTCGTCTTCTTTTGTTCGATTTTCTCTGAAGACTTCAGGCAAACAAATTGTGGTGTACCACTCAGAATTGACCGTCCTACGTTGCTCAAGCGGAACAGTCGCCACATGACCAGTTTTGCCGAAGAAACAGGCGACCAGTTGCTTCGAAGTGCTTCTTCCACAAACAACTTTCGTTGGATTTGGCTCGTCTTCGAAGACCCATACTGTCGATTGCTGTTTTGTTTCGGGCTCATACGCATAGATCCATTATTCGTCACCTGTGACGATCTTACAAACGTCTTTTGAAGCACCGCGATCGTATTTTTTCAAAATTTCTTTTCACCAATTGACACAAGCGATTGTGAAATTGTGCGGGATCAAACAAGAACAAACCTGTTTTACGTCTGGGTGTTCGTGCAGGTGGAAGAAATGCCTAAGGATGCCTCTATCTCACGGTATGTCACATGACGATCTAGCATTATCAGTTCACGTTCTCTGCCACAAAGGCCGTTTTTGGACGACCTTCGTCTGAGAGCGAGCGTCGGCCACGATTGAATTTATTAAACCAGTTTTTCACAGTGCTGTAGGATGGTGCTTCATCGCCATACAAAGATTTAAGTTCATCGATGAACTCTTGTCGTGATAATCCACGTCGAAAGTTATGAAAAATGATCGCACGAAAATGTTCAGGAGTTAGTTCCATTTTTTGGCAAAATCGATTTTTTCAAGTAACTGTAAACAACACAAATGATGGTCGTACGTCAAAACGTTCTGAGTACGTTTATGCTTAAAAAATGTCAAACTTTTCAATGAAAATGTCAGATGGCGCCAGGCAACACTTAGGCCAAAAATATGTACATAGCAACCCTCGTATTGTGGAAACTTTGACAAACAACTTCGAAATAACACGTTGTAACCAAGCATAGTCCTACCTAGTTAATAGATTTGTCAGATCACAGATAAAATAATGCGTGTAAGATTTTATAAGTATAGGCCATAAGCATATAGCGATTTGTTTAATGATATGATAAACGTGTATGCTACTGAATATTTCCACGTTACTAAATCCTCAGTGAAGGTATAAAGCTACATGTTCTAATGATTCAGTACTTTACACAAGACATCCTAGATATCCCTGACAGTTCTTCAAAATACTAACGGTTATACTATTGGTTTAGAAAAAAGATAATAAGAACTGGCATCTGTCATATTCTCTCAGCATAAGTAAATCAGTGTTCACTGTACCATGTAATGACCAATCATTACCTTTTGCATTATTTTAATACGAAATATAAATAGATCCTTCTAAAAAGTGTGTGGCTGCACAGAAGGTAAACATGAAAATCAGTTCTGCTTATGAAAACTTTATTGCAGAAACTTTATTTTGTGTTCTGAAAATGAAATATCTTAAGCCACAATATAATTTTGTGGTATTTAATAGAAAGGCGTTCTTGTAATCGAACAAGATTTAAATTTTTTTTCGTGCTACTTAATTAGTTTCCGCAACCAATATAAAGTTCATTAACACAATAAATAATAAACAGAAATATATATTTTTTACTGTTTCTTTTACTGTTTTTTACTGGTTGAAGTAATTATTGACCGAAAATCTAATTTACGCATGTATTTTACTGTTACTGCAATACATTTCAGATGTGTTTTTATTTTTATACACGCAGAGAAAAAATATGATTACTACAAAGATTACTACTTAAAATGTAACAATAGATTTATTGCCAAATTGAAAAATGTAAATATGGTTGTAGCAAAAATATAAATATGGTTGGTGCGACAAAAGTATTGTTTTTTGGGTTTTATGCTAACAATAATATGATTTCGGCAATCATACTGTATGATTGTAATTTTTCTTCATTTGAATATGCTTATTACGACATTTTTACATATTGCTACGAAGTTAAATCACACAAGCTAAATCCAATATTAAGTGAATTATTTCTTTTTACGTTGATTCTGAAAAAAGAAAAAACAAAAAGGTCTTGAACCAGAATAAAAACTGTTCAAGTCATAATAATGATAAAACACCGAATAAATAAAAACAAATAGGAAAAACTATGAATTATTTCTTATAAAAAAAACGCTTACGTTTTTGAAACGGATACTGTTAAATAAAACACTCGTATTGTTTTGCGTTTTGGTCTATTTTAAAACAATTTCTTAATACAAATCTTTATTATTAATACCATATTCCAATCTTAATAATGTTGGGGATCATTGGCAAATTGTGTGTGATCATACTATTGTTGTAGGGATCATCACATGGTTCCGAGTGAACCTACTATGGTTGTGACGATCATACTATGGTTGTATGTGAAACATACTATGGTTTTGAGGATCATAATATGATTTCGGGGATCTTAGTAAAGTTAAGTGTAAATCATACTATGGTTGTGGGGATCATATTATTGTTTTGTGTGAATCATACTATTGTTGTGATGATTATAGTATGGTTATGAGGATCATAATATGGTTGTATGTGAAACATACAAAGGTTGTTAGGATCATAATATTGTTGTGCCACATTTTGTAGGTCCGTTTTTACAATATTGAGATTAAAATTTAGATACCTAGTTTTCATTTATTTGACATTACAAAAAATTTACATAATATTTTCAAATATTTGAAAAAAATAAATTAAGACGTGTTTTAAATTTTAACCTTATAATATCATTTCGGTTTGGGGCCCTTATGAAGCACTGTGCCCTTAGCCGACTTAAAAAATTTCGTTGGATCCCTCATATTTTCTCATATTTTCAATGTCATTTTAGAACACAGAAAATTCGCTAAAAATTTCCACTTATTTTAATAGCATTGATTTTATAATAATTTTGTATCAGTTTTTTTATACATGAATTAATTTTTCTAGTCGCGCCAAGAACATACTACCTAACTTAATCTATAAAAATTAGAAACCCTAAGTAAAAAAAACTGATTTTTCATATGCAGGTATTGGTCGCACAATGATTTATCTTAAATTTTTATTTTGCTATATTTTGCAAACTTTCATCACGACTCACCTTGATCTTCATCGAAATTTTTGGTTGATAGCTGGAACAAAGCATCCAATGGAGTATCATTGGCATTTTTAATACTTTTCTCTCCCGCACTCTTGGTACTGCCCTCCGTCTCGGCATTTGACAAGCGTTCGTGAGACATACGCTTGCTATCATTTCTCTCCGCATCCTCATCGCCATCATCACTGGCCACATTGACTTCCGGCGAACAGCACTGACTTCCACCGGAACTAGAATCACGTGAGCCGCCACGTTCGGAACCATCCTCGGAAGGTATGATATTAGGATCCATGCTCATTTGGCGCAACAGTTGAGCCTGTGCATGAAAGTGTTCCTGCAGCTGACGTTGATAGTCCCAGGCCAAACGTTGTTCGTAGTGCAGGAGGGCCGGCGGAAAGAAGGGATGGATGGGAAGGGAAGTTGAGGACGTATTGGATACGGCATTTAGACGCGAGGGATCTCCCCAGGATGGAGGTAAAACTTTGTGAATAGAGGGCAACTCCAGCATTAAGATGGGAGCTGCTGCGGGTCCTGGTAGTGTAGGTGAGACTGGAATGCTGGACAGCATAGATGGCACCGCCAATACAGCGGGCATGACTGAAGGTGGCGGCGGTGTCGGTGAGTTTTTTGATACCGCTGAGTCTTCCTTTTTACCCAATATATCGGCTATTGAAAAACTTTTAATACGTTCATTGCTGGATTTACGTCTCTGTGGCAAGGGTAGAGAAAACTCGCGACTTTGTGGAATTTCCAAGTGGGTTTTCAGGCGTTTCATAGCCGGCATATGTTGAAAACCATTCTGAAGCGGGCCCTTTGAGGCTATCAGAAGAGATGGTCGCTGTGGTGGCGGAGGGCTGGGAGAGCCAACCGATATTTCGGACATGGCAGGACTGCTGGAACGTATCATGGTCATTGATGTGGAAAATTCTTTAAACGAACCACCTACAAAGGGCGAATAATACTTTTTTTTGATGGAAACTTTTATGCTGAAACTTAATCAACGTTCACAATTATTTTCATTTTGTCGTTTTTTCTGGGTTTTGTTTTTGCTGGATTTAATTATCACTTTTTTTAACAGATCACTGCAACAACTAAGTGGTGTTTTTAAATATTTTTTGTTGTTACTCCATTCAAGTAGGAAACAACAACACTTTCACGTGAATTTTAACCAGTTTTTTGCTAGTCGGGCGAGAAAAAAACCGTCTACTTTACGTTTTGTTATTAGAGTTTTGCGTCGGCAAAACGTAAGGCCGCTTTTTTGAGGCAACGCAAAAATGGGCGCCCGTGCAACGAACGAGAGAGCAACTGCTTGCGAAAAGGCCAAGCACCAACAAACTGGTAACACTGTTCTTTAGAGCGCACACAAAAACAACACAACCAAGCAAGAACACCACAAGAAAGAAAACGGGTTTCTGTTGCACACACACACACACAGGGAACAAATAACGCTGACTGCACATGTAGCTGCAGCGACAGAGAGCCAACGTATGTGAATGAACAACACATCCCAGGTGCTCCCCTGTTTAAGACTAACACAATGCTCTCTCTCTCAGATGTTAATGACGTCACAATAGCGACTGAGCAGACTTGCCTCTATTCTTATTGGAAGTGTTTTTGGCGGTCGTCTTTATGGTCGTAGCCGAAGGAGTGAAAGAGTGGGCTATTATGACTAAACAACTGTTTGCTATTTTCAGTAATAAAAATGAAACAAGAGACACGCAGCCAATCACAATTGTTTTTATCCAGTTCATCCTCGCTCTCTCTCCTGTTGAGACATGTCTATAATAATTTAAGTGTTTGTGTGTGTGTTCGTTTTATTGTTAGTGATGTTTTTTAAGGCTGTCATCGCAAACGTCATCAATTTTTAGCAATTTGAAGTGTTATGTGTGTGTGTATGTGTTCCGCCTTTAATAGCCGCGCTGCTGATGAGTGTTAAGAGAGTGCGTGTGTATGCCAACCGACTTACCCTCATGGTGGAATTCTCGCTTGGTGTTTTTGTTACTGTTGCTGGTATTTTGGCGTCTTGAGATATATTAAGTATTGTTCCACTTGGTTGCCTGCGTTAATTGTCGTAATTGTGCCGCCGTCGCTTATATGCTTCTTTGCCTTCGATTTATTTGGTTTTTTTTTTATTTCATCTTGTTCTTCTAGGGGTACTGATCTCTCGCTATCTCTCTCTTTAGGTTATACGCCTGTTGGCCTGTATAATGATGCTATCCTTGTTGTTCTGGCGTGTTCACAGTTGGCGTGCGTGCGAATGTTTGGGGGGCTCCTTTGGCGCTGCTTCAATTGTCACAGTAACGAGTGTCTTGTTGTCTTGCCCTGCGTCTGTTCGGTCTTTGTCGTTTTGTTTTGTTGCCAGACAGTTTGCCTGACTTTGTCGGCTATTTGGGTCTTGATGTATTTGCTGACTGCAGCAATTTGCAAAAGTGTTTAATTCTTCTGCACACACACACACATATACCGAAGGTGTCTTTTCATGTACACCCGAATGCCTCTGTTAGCTCCAATTGTTGGCATCATTCCTGGTCTTATTGCCCCCCGCTTGAAACACCGGTTTTCCCCTGCCCAGCTGGACCGGGTGTTTATCGCTCTATTGGATGTTTTTGGGGGGAATTTGTTGGCATTGTATGTTTTGTGAATTGTTCGTTGTTTTTCCCTCTCTCACTCATTGAATTGCTGTTGTTGTTGTACATTTTCAAATTGATTGCAGTAAATCACATTTCTTTAAAAAATCTTTTTTGAAGTCAACCGTTCACAAGTCGTTTTTCATGTTTAATACAATTTGTAAGTTATACATTGCTCGCTCACACACACGCACACGTAGCAATGTCTCAGCGAGAAAGGGAAGGGCCAGAAGGGCCTCCGGAAGCCCTTCTTACGATACTCGTTGCTAGCTGCCATCTACTGTCATATCAAATTAGCACAGGTTAGATTCCAGAGAAAGGCCTCCCACGCTCCTTTTTATTGAAAGGCTCTCCAAAAGGCCTGTAAAAAATGCTCTTTCAGAATGCATGTAAACAATTACTGAGAAATTAAATTAAAATTACATAATTTTCAGTTTTATATTTTTTTGATTTGCCTTCACTGCAATTCGAACTTACTACGACCTTTTGATTGCTAATCCGATATGCTACAGGCTGTGCTAGCGTCAGTGTCCATCTCTGTAGCGAACTATTTCAACGATGCCTTCACTTACCAGCATGATAGCATTCATTTTACAAGTAGAGAGACTGGAAAGTTTATTAGATCTCTCTCATTGGATGTATGAAGACCTTCTTGCAGGCTCCTATCAAAGAATGCATCAACCTTCTTAGAGAAACGAAATGCGATTAATTTTCATTTACAAAAAATTACTTCTGAAATACCAATTTTGGAAGGCTTAAGCGAATGTGTATTTGATATAAAATAAGGCCTTCTAAAGGGTCTTCTTAAGTTAAGGCCTTGTCAATTTTCCGCTGGGGTGTTTTCACACACACAACTTCACCATCTGTGTAAGTGTATTTACACATTTGTACAATATCCATTATTTGTGTTGTTGCAACATTAGCCAGCCAAACAACAACACTCCCTCTTGCTGGTTGTTGTTGCCATTGTTCATACTGTTGGCATATGGGTCCTGTTTGTCTTTTCAAAAAGCTTGAGCGGTTTCCTTTTATCCCTACCAGCGAACTTAATCACGTGACAGTGACGTTACTTTGCCTTGATCCTGTAACGTGGACAAGCAGGGGCGTCAATGGTTGAAGATTTAGCGCAGTCTTGTACACCATTTCGAACGATAAAATTTAATTTTCAGAAATGAAATAAAACTGCGAAAACATTTATTAAATTTGGAGAAATTAAAATTTAAAATTGTACAAATTGAAATTGACAAAAGTCAAATTAAGTCAATAAAAAATTAAATTAAGAAAATGTAAGTTGAGAAATTCAAATGGAAAGTCAAATTTAAAATTTAGAAAATTAAATTTCAATTAACAAAGTCCAAATTAAAATGGAGAAACGCTAATTAAAGGTGAGAAATTTAAATTGGGAAATAAAAAATATAAGATTTATCAAACTGAAATTGAGAAATTCAAATTGTTTTTGAGAGAATCATACACAAATAGGCCTTACAAATTTTTGTTAAGAAATGTTAGTTTAAATTTAAAATATGTAATTTTAAACTAATATTTAGAAATGAAATTGTCAAAATCAAATTCGAATCGAAAATACTGAGAAAATACTCATTAAAATTGAGAAACGTATTCATGCATGAAATGGTTAGGCGACTGTTTATTGAAATCGAAAACATGAATTTCAATGTAGAAACGTGAAGCGAAGATTATTGATTGATATTGCAAATTGTAATTGATAAATAATATAATAAAACTGAATTTAAAAAATTAAATTAAAGTAAATAAAGGGTGATCCATCTAGAGGTATTTTTTTAGAACAAAAAAAAACATATAAAAATTCAAATCAAGTGTGGAAGCTTTTTTGGTAGTTTGAAAGGACATTTAATGGCATTTATTTTTTGAAAAAAAGGGTTGTCAGTTAATGCGTTTTAGTTAACCGAAAGAAAATTGAGTTGAATCACTATTGGGCATTTGAGTAAAAGGTGTTAATTAATGTAAATAAATTGTATTTTAAGGTTTTCTCTGAACATACAAAATCAGCTTTTGTGTAAAATTCAATATTAAATTCCTTCAAACGACTCATCCGTGATACATACAACGAAAAAATTGTACTAACACTTACCTGTAAGAAATAAAAATAATATATTTAAAATTAATAAATTTAAAGTTTTTTGTACCGATAATAGTATAGGGGGATCCATATTCAGGTATTTTTACAGAACAAAAAAATATAAAAATTTAAATCAAGTGTGGAGTCTTTATTGGTAATATATTTTATGGCATTTATTTTTTTAATATAATTTCCTTCAAATGTTGGCCGCTACTATGCCTCAGGGTTTCCATTCTGAGGGTCCAATTTTGGATGACTCGTTCAAGCATTTCGACCGGTATGGCTTTAATGACACGCGTAATGTTGGCTTCCAAAACCGGAATCGTAGCTGGTTTGTCAGCATAGACTTTGGACTTTACGTTACCCCAAAGAAAAATGTCTAAAGGTGTGATAACACTCGATCTAGACGGCCAACTCACCTGTCCAAAACGTGAAATAAGTTGCTTTTCGAAATGACCTCACAATAGATCCATTGTATGGAAAATGGCACCGTCCTGTTGTGAAACCAAGCGTCGTCAAGATTACGGGCTTCAATTTCAGGTAGCAGAAAGATCGATATCATGGCGCGATAGCGAGCACTATTCACGGTTATGTTCCGGCCATCATCATTTTTGAAAAAACATGCACCGATGATTCCACCAGCCCGTATGATAGTCGCATCTTACTCTATCTACATTTAACAGACATTGACATGTACGTTAGCTAAGTAAATCTGCTACATATGTCTTAGAACCAAGGGTTTAAAATGATTAACCTGTTTTGAATCTCTGCTGGCGTTACTTTATCGGGGACGGGGACCCAAAGGATTGAGGCTTCTTACTGCCTAGTGTAGAGGTTTAAATTACTCGTACCCATTCTAAGACTGATGGCCCAAGTCAATATGGGTTCTTTGCGACGTATGAGACAATAATTTTGTATGCAAAATATAGCGACTTCTAGCGTTTCTTATACTCCCGCAGATGTACTCAATTTAGGTAACAATAAATCGTTAAGGGTTCTTCATCGACTCTTATTGTGTGCCAACCAACGCCCCTGTGCGATAATAAAAAACTTAAAGATATCATTTGCAAATTCTTACTTCAGAAAAAAGTCGACAGAACTAAGCACGTGAGTGTGTGAGTGTAAAGTACATAGAACATGCATCACATGCAAATATCATTTGAATATTTTCCAAGTTCTGTACCGACACCATCCGCTCGCCCCTATCCAACCCGATCAGATCCGTGTGGTGCATTGTTTTAGCACCATTTGCACGCAGTCTTCGTGTCGAACTCTGCAAACGCGGACTGAGCTGGCTTGGTTGAATAGCTCTTAAGTGAAATTATGTAATGGCACGGATAAATACCGACGATTCCTTGCACCGAACGAACGAACGCAAAGTGAAAAACGCGACTAAAACCGGAATCGATTAATAGTTTTTCTGCTTTTACATCCACACACACACACACTCACTTCATTTAGTTTTTCAGCCGTTTATCATTTGTTTGTTATTATTAGATGATTTTCCATGTTTGCTTTTTGTTTTTTTTTGTTTTAACTTTGTTGTTATCGTTGATATTATTTTCCTTTCATTCATTTTCACTAAAAGATGGCGGTGGCTTTGTTGGAAGTGTGGGGTAAGGTACGTATGGCTGTCTGTCCGACAGTACAGAGAAAAAAAGACAACCGTTAAATTTCAACCAAAAAATTGATATCTGAAATTCATCACCACTCAATTAAAAATTTCGTAAATAAGCTAAAATATTTATCAAATATTGCAATGATATTTAATAAATGGGAACAACAACAATATCAAAAAAAAATTTTGCTCTGCATCGTGTGTGTGGGTGTTAGTGTTTGAGTATGTAAGCAGTGCGATGTGTTTTTAGGGTGTTTGGTGGAAAACTGTACTGCCAGCAGTTCTCGTTATATGCGCCACTGACTGCCATTAGGTGTATAGGAACTATAAGTAAACATTGTTATTGCACACTCGTTGCTTGGGGTCTAATGGTGGTAAAGTGGAGCTTACTAAAACAGCACTCACCCCTGCTTGTAACTAAAAGTACAGGTTTAAAACAATCATAACTTATTTAATTTTTGGTTTACATTTATTTTTCTTACAAAATAATGAAATATAATATCTGTAGATTTTTTAAATTTATGTGTGAAAGATTATGTCACGTAACATGTCACATTTTCAGACGCGCAAAGTTAAGCTCTTTCAAGAGCATTTTCCATGACACGAATCAGAGTATCTGGCTGACACGCTCTTATTTCGGCCCGAATATTCTCCTTCACATGTTCATGGGTACTGGGTTCATTGATATACACTCTCTCTTTTTTTTAATAACCCCAAAGGAAATAACCAGGTGCTGTTAAATCCGGCGAACGGGCAGGCCAATTGAATGCTGAATTTTTGGAAATTAAACGTTCTTCAAAAATCTCCCTTAGGAGTGTGTGCAATGGCCCCATCTTGTTGGAACCACATCTCTGGATTGCCAGAAAGAGCTGGTCTTTGGAGCATATCTCGGTATCGGTCACCATTTACAGTTACACCATTGCCATTGTTATCTTCGATAAAGAATGGTCCAATTATTCTTTGGGACGTAATTGCGCACCATACTGTACATTTAATTGGATGTAATTGTCGCATATGAAGCACACCCAACATCCCTCACTAAGCCTTGTTCTTGAAATCGCATCACTAAGCGTCGAAACATTGATTCAGAGGGTGAATTCCGCACATTAAAATGAAGACGATAGGCTCGTTGAGTTTGAATTATTGATCGATGATGTTCAAAATAAAATTCTATGATTTTGGCTCGTTGGATAACGTTGTAACTTTCCATGATTAATCTCCCAGATTTACTTTACAAGTCCTAAAAAGAAATAGGTGAAGAAAATTACATTAGAAAAGTTATTAATTTTTCAAATCCCTTCAAGACTTTTGCCGCACCCTGTATTTGTGACTGCTTTTGGAAAAAATTTACAACTGGTTTTGTGCATTTTTTCTTTGCCTCAAAATGATACTATTTTCAATACACGGCCTTTGTAAAAAAAAAGTTGAAAGCTTGGTTCGAAATTAGTTCCGATAAACTGCTTACAATTTTTTTTATATATGTAAATTTGTTTATTGCTCGAAATCGGATATATTCTCGACAAACAAAGTACAAATATTTCAGTTAATACTCGTATGTTAACTTTTTACGCAGGATTTTTTTAAATAATATTGAAATTTTATAGCTAAAACGAAAAAAATGTCCTCTGTGTACGTACATATACAGTTACCCTGTCTGAGTCCTCTTGTCTTAGTGAATAATTACGAAGAGTCACTTCTAATTTTAACTGAGGATTTGGTGTCACTAAGTGTCTCTGTACAAAGGCGTTCAAATTTAAATGAAACAAATACGCAGACATGGTTTTAAATAATGCTTCTTCCATAGAAGTGTCGAAGTGCAGCCTTAATTCGACGAATTGATTTGCTGGCCATGGGTCTCTTCCAGGATCTGTCGCAGTGTGAAGAGTTGGTCGATTGTTGATTTATTCGGCCTGAAGCCCCACTGATACGATTGGATCAGGTCGGCGGGCTTGAGCCTAAATCTTTCACACAGTATAGTCGATAGTATTTTGTATGCGGTGGATAGGATGCTTGTCGACCTTTTTCTAAAGTGGGCGTAGTAGGCTGAGGATTCAATCATCGGGTCAGCGTTCGGTCTTCAAAGCAGATGCATGCACCTTACCAGCTGTTTTGGCTTTGTTTTTCACTAGCCGGATTATTGGTGCCATGAGCCCTTTCTGGTTCAGGGGTGAACATTCAATGCCATCAACTGTGATTAGTAGCGTGTGGTTGACCTCGGAAAATTGTTTAGTCGCAAATTTAGTAGACAAATCTGCTCCCAGATACAAAGCATACTCGACATATTAGTAACTAGATTCCCAATTCTAAACGAAGCTATACTAGTCTACAAGTTATTTGACTGTGAGACCTTTATCTTTATTTGAACCGATTTTTTTTAAAAGTCAACGGCATCGGTTCATTGTCCATAAAACTTTTATTAAATCGGAAGGAAGATATTAGGATTGTGACCTGTAGTTTGAAAACAAAATTTACACTGAAAAAATTATGGTAGAAAAAGAAGAAAAAGAAAATCACGAAATATTTTATATATACATATGTGACGCTCAAAATAAAAAGAGACCTACTAGTAAGGTTAAAAACGAGTTTTGTTCAGGAGAGCCATTTTAAAGATTAGGTCGCTTTCTATTTGCGCTTAGAATTGTCGACTTCACTTTCATAAAACGGGCATATCTCTGGGAGGGAACACTTTTGGGGCATGGGATCGGTCTCATTCGATGTTCAGATGTTGTCCACATCAAAAAAAGAAAAAAACATGAAAATTGATTTTATACCTTTCTCTATGCGCTGTCACATATAGCGAAATTTGTCTTTTTTTCAGCCAAAAAACTTTTCATAAGTAATATGAATAATATCATAAAAATTACGAATTCGTAATTTAAGAGCTTAATGAAAGATTTTCTTTTTCAATTACGTGTTAGTTTATTCGACCTGTTATTTAAAAACCCTTTTTTAATTTTTCTTCAAGCTTGAGGTATTTTTTATATTTATTTATTTGCTTCGATATTTCGCTATCGTTCGGAGAGCATCTTCAGAAAATCGTATATTATAACAAATTATAAAAAACACGCACATTACATGATTATTATTTCAACATAACAAAAAGGAACATATTAAACTTACAGGAGTAACAATAACCAAACGTCGCAATAAATCATCATCTAATATTTTAAAATGCATAACAACGGAAGCAACGTCGCAAAAGAATTACTAATCTATGACATACGTGCCTTAAATCACAGAAAGAATTGCATATTCGGGAATATACGACACAGAAAAATATGAAATGACACTGAGGACAAATAACACGCTAAAACAATTATTTTCGCACACAAAAACCAAGATTAACAAAATGGAGAAATGAAGTGTTTTATAGAGAATTATTTACTCTGGCAGCAACAACAATACGTGTGACGAAGTTTATGTGGGTACGACTAAAAACATGCTCAAAACTCCAATATCGGACCTCAGATCGGACATTAGATGAAGACATAAAATAAGGACACAAAAACAGCACTTGCACCCACTGTGCAGAAAACGGACACACACCAAATTTTAAACACATTAATATATTTTACTTATAGATTTACATTAGAAAATCATAAATACACCACAAGTACGTATTTGAATTATATCGACTGAACAAACCGATTTGAGATAGGTTCGCTGTCGTTCTCTTGATGGGATATTAAAGGATTCAAATAAGTTGTACTGAAATAAAATAAATAAAATTATAATTTAAATAAAGTACTGCATGTAGAATAAGCTAACATTTAACGATAAAGTGTAAATATTAAAAAATGTAAGACATTTTTCATTGCAAGTTTAGACCAATAAATGAAGTTCATTAATAAATCAATAATATAAAAAAGTGAGGACCTAAGCTCCAGTGGAAAAGAGAGATGATACGAGGGCGACCGCAAAAGTAACCGGCCTAACATAAAAAGAAACGTTTTTTGGAATTATTATTATTTATTTTTCAACATAATCTCCTTCCAACTCAATACACTTCATCAAACGTTTTTCAAGTTTTTTATTTCCAACCGAAAAATAAGATTTTTCAAGACCTTTAAAATATGCCTCAGTTTCAGCAATAACCTCGCTATTGGACGAAAATTTTTTGCCACCGAGAAATTTTTTTTAATTTGGAAACAAGAAATAATCAGAAGGAGCTAAATCTGGACCATATGGTGGATGCGGAGCAATTTCAAATCGTAATTCGGCCAGTTTTTGTTGAGTTAAAAATGCAGTGTGTGAAGGAGCATTATCTTGATGAAAAGGAACTTTTTTTTTCTAAATGCGGTCGTTTTATCTTGATTTCTTCATTCAACCGATCCAATAATGCACAATAATATTCACTATTTATAGTTTTTCCCTTCTCAAGATAATCAATAAATATTATACCCCTTGCATCCCAAAATACTGTGGCCATTACTTTTCCTGCTGACTTAACACTTTTCGCCTTCTTGGGACCACTTTTACCAGCTTCTATCCATTGTTTTGACTGTTCTTTGCATTCAGGGATGTAGTGATGGATCCATGTTTCATCAACAGTTATGAATCGGCGCAATAACTCTATTGGATTACACTAATAAATCGCTAAAAGCTCCTCGGAATTGGTCCAACGGATGAATTTTTGGTACAAAGTCAACAAACGCGGCACCCATCTTGCGTATAGCTTTTTCATGTGGAGTTCATCATGTAAAATACTCCAAACTTGTTTTTCGTGTATTTTAACAATATCAGCAAGTTCTCTGAGCTTTATTCGTCTATCTTTAGTCACTTCATTAAATATTTTTCTAATGTTTTCACTAGTAGTAGCAGTTTTCGGTCTTCCAGATCGTTGTTCATCTTCCGTACTTGAACGACCCATTTTAAATTGTTGAACCCAGGATTTCACGGTGGAGTATGATGGTGCATTATCGCCATGAACAGAATCCAATTCATCTTTGATTAATTGTGGCGTATAACCTTTCATATAAAAGTGTTTAATTACCGCACGAAACTCTTTATTATCCATTTTTCAAAAATTATAAAACTTGTTTACTTCAATCACCTGTAACAAAGAAAATACTCATTAAATATTTCGAAAATTTTGACAGATGGCTTATAAAAGATTGCTTTTAAAACACAAAAACAAAAAAAGTTGCTAGTAAAACAGAAAATGTGCCAGGCCAGTTAGGTTTGCGGTCGCCCTCGTAGAAGACGACGTTGGCCTAGTAGCTCGCTCCAAAACGAATGTTATCATGTTTTATGTAGTTCCTCAATCACATCAGAGGCCTAAATGGACTTATGATCAAAATGGTCATTCATTTTGTTCAATCTGGCCGCTACTGAGGAGACGTCCAAATTATGATTAATCTCTAGTCGATTACAGCGCTCAGGCAAATTGTTATCCCCTAAAGGGCTTCCTCAAAGCAATGTCGACGACGGACTATATCGTTAAAGTTTTACAATTCAAACAAAGGAAAAAAGAGAAAAAAGCTATTTTAATTGCTGTTTACAGTGTGTACAACTGTAATTATTGTTTGTCAGCCTTTTAGACATGACAACTGAAACCACTGGGACATCGCACCGCTGTAATCTAAACAAGTACTTAGGGGTACACCAGGTCCGTCCCTCCGCCTGTCTGTCTTGCTGAACTTACACAAATATTTACTTACCATCATATTAGTATTTGTCTAATATTTACCTTACCTAATAAGTACATACGAGTACGAGTACTCGCATTGAATGCGACGTTATTAAAACCACCCGTCGTTGCTCCACGTCATTGGGGTCTATATAGACAAATATATATGGCACGATAATTGGCCACAAAAACAAAACAGAAAAAGAGTAGCTGCATCGCATCCTCGTCAAGAGTAGATAACCACCAACAATCGATGTTAGGTAAATATTTGATAATTTGCATTTGATGGCATGGCCTTAGCGTTTAGTGAGTAAGTGGATGGATGGATAGCAGTAGTGAAGGATGATGGTGGATAGTGGCGGATAATGGTATTTTCATGTTGTCTGAAATAATCGTTTTGAATTTTAAACCGGTGTCATGTTAGGTCCGATGATGTATCCTATAATTAAGACTTTTTATTAAGGTCTTTGGTTTTAGTTGTAAAAATAACTATAAACAAGTTATTTCAATATTTGTTGATAATATCGTGATAATGGCAGTTTGTTCAGGAACATTTTACAATATTTTTTTTGCTATTGAGTGTATTTATAATGATGTCATGAGTTTAAAGTTAATTGCGAAAGCATTGTGGGATTTGTATCGGATAGGAATTATACAACAAGGAAAGCAAAATATAATTAAGGACTTACACTATGCAACTTTGTTTTACTCAAGCATGTATGGGCTATTTTGTAAGCAGAAAACTGCCAAGTCAAAAAAAAATTAAAGCATATAATTCATCTTTTATTAAATATTCTCTTTTAATGTTTTGATATATATTTTTTCGAATAAAATAAGTTCAAATACACTAGCATCAAACGCTATCGGCCAAGATATTGTATTGACAACACTTACTATATACCATATGTGACGCGCAAAATAGAAAGGGACCTAAGGTTAAAAACCAGTTTTGTTCAGGAGATTAGGTCCCTTTCTATTTGCGCTTAGAATCGTCGACTTCCCTTATATAAAACGCGCATACGAGGGTGGTTATGAAAGTTCTTAGCCTATCAATGAAAGAGTATAGTTATTTTTTCAATTTTTTTTTTATTTTTCAATATAATCTCCTGAAACTTCAATACACTTAGTCCAACGCTTATCTAGCAATTCTATCCCTTGATTAAAATAGTTTTCCTCAAGGTCTTCAAAATAGTGGTTTACAACTGTAATTGCATCTTCATTTGAGGTAAAACGCTTGCCAGCAAGGAATTTTTTTAGATTTGGGAACAGGTAAAAGTCACTGGGAGTTAAATCAGGAGAATAAGGTAAGTACTTTAATTTGTTGATTTTAGCCATTGTTAAAACACTCTTGTGCGCTGGTGCGTTGTCTTGATGAAAAATTATTTTGATGTTTTTCTCGAATTTGTACATTTAATTGATCTAAAAGGTTGCTATAGTACTCTGAATTTATTGTTTTACCCTTTTGCAGATAGTCAATCAATAAAATACCTTTGAAGTCCCTTACCAGCCGATTGAATTGTTTTTGCCTTCTTTGGGGCACTTCCTCCAGCTTCAGTCCATTGTTTGGATTGTTCTTTCGTCTCTGGAGTATAGTGGTGGATCCATGTCTCATCAACAGTTATGAAACGACGCTTAAAATCCATTTTATTTCGCTGAAAACGATCCAAACAAGCTTGAGAAATGTTCATTCATATGCGTTTTTGGTCGACTGTTAACAAGCGGCACCCATCTTGCAGAAAGCTTTTTCATCTGTAGTTCTTCATGCAAAATTAAATGGACTCGATCATTTGAGATGCCCATGATATTAGCTATTTCACGCACTTTTATTCGTCGATCATTAAATACCATATACCATAAATACCATATAATGCACTTTTGCTACAATTTATGTTGTTGTTGCTGTTTTTGGACGTCCATTACGTGGTTCATCTTCAATGCTTGTAAGACCACGTTTAAATTCAGCAACCCAATTGTTTACTGTTGCATATGAAGAAGCACTTTCACCTAACACATTCACCATATCATTATGAATTTCTTGTCCCGATAAGCCTTTTTTATGTAAATATTTAATGACACCACTCGTTTCTAATTTTTCCATTGTAAAAAAATCGCGGATGCGTCTTTTGTGAACACCTGTTTCTATATGAAGGAGTTGCCAGATCGAAACAACATGTGTTCATAGCAGAGATGGAAGTTTCCAAAACACTTAACTTTTTTCTGTTTATACCGCGCTTTTTGTGCTAGGCTAAGAAGTTTCCGAACCGCCCTCGTATCTCTGGGAGGAAACACTTTTGGGGCATCGATGCTCAGATGTTGTCCACATCAAAAAAAAGAAAAAAAAATGAAAATTGATTTTTTTACCCTTTGGTCCCTTTATCTATGCGCTGTCGCATATAGACTTTGAAACTTATAACTTTTAGGTTTTTTTTTAGGTTTAGGTTTATAGAAAATTCTGTTGAGCATCGGTTCAAACTACAAAAACTTCTAAGCACCTAAAGTTTATAGCATTGCTGGAATTTTGTTTCGACATAAATACAAATTATGATTCATCTACTGGTATAATTGCACAGGCAATCTAATTACCGATAGGTAATAGAATCGTGTTGAATTATTGCTTGCCAAATCCGACTGTAGTGGTTAGTTTTTATTTTTTTAATATTTGATCCAATAGCTCAACAAGAGCGGTTAAAAATGGGTAATTCATAACTTCTTTCATTTAGTGAACCAAATATGTTAAAAAAAAATATATAAACCCTAATGCCAAGCGAAACTCAAACATGAAATTAACTCAACTACGAGGGCGACCGCAAAACTAACTGGCCTGGCACATTTTCTGATTTACTAGCAACTTTTTTGTTTTTTAAAAGCAATCTTTTATAAGCCATCTGTCAAATGTGATTATTTTTGTGATTATTATAATTTTCTTTGTTACAGGTGATTGAAGTAAACAAGTTTTATAATTTTTGAAAAATTGAAAATAAAGAGTTTCGTGCGGTAATTAAACACTTTTATATGAAAGGTTATACGCCACAATTAATCAAAGATGAATTAGATTCTGTTCATGGTGATAATGCACCATCATACTCCACCGTGAAATCCTGGGTTCAACAATTTAAAATGGGTCGTTCAAGTACGGAAGATGAACAACGCTCTTGAAGACCGAAAACTGCTACTATTGAATACATTAGAAAAATATATAATGAAGTGACTAAAGATAGACGAATAAAGCTCAGAGAAATTGCTGATATTGTTAAAATACACGAAAACAAGTTTGGAGTATTTTACATGATGAACTCCACATGAAAAAGCTATCCGCAAGATGGGTGCCGCGTTTGTTGACTTCGCCCTTTTGACCAATTCCTTTGGTCCGTTAGACCAATTCCGAGGAGCTTTTAGCGATTTATCAGCGTAATCCAATAGAGTTCTTGCGCCGATTTATAACTGTTGATGAAACATGGATCCATCACTACATCCCAGAATGCAAAGAACAGTTAAAACAATGGATAGAAGCTGGTCATCAGGAAAAGTAATGGCCACAGTATTTTGGGATGCAAGGGGTATAATATTTATTGATTATCTTAAGAAAGGAAAAACTATAAATAGTGAATATTATTGTGCATTATTGGATCGGTTGAGTGAAGAAATCAAGATGAAACGACCGCATTTAGAAAAAAAGTTATTTTTCATCAAGATAATACTCCTTCATACACTGAATTTTTAACTCAACAAAAACTGGCCGAATTACGATTTGAAATTGCTCCGCATGCACCATATAGTCCAGATTTAGGTCCTTCAGATTTTTTCTTGTTTCCAAATTTAAAAAAATTTCTCGTTGGCAAAAAATGTTCGTCCAATAGCGAGGTTATTGCTGAAACTGAGGCATATTTTGAAGGTCTTGAAAAATCTTATTTTTCGGATGGAATTAAAAAACTTGAAAAACGTTTGATGAAGTGTATTTAGTTGGAAGGAGATTATGTTGAAAAATAAATAATAATAATCCAAAAAAACGGTTCTTTTTATGTTAGGCCAGTTAATTTTGCGGTCGCCCTCGTAATACTGAATAGCTTTATTTCTTCCTGATTTGTCTACAAAATTAATTTTTGTTTTCAATATTCATATATAAAGAAAACCCGCAGTAGATTCTTTAAATTCGATTAAGGTAGGGAATTTTAATGCTATAATAAATTTGCAATTCCATTGGCAACTCCACGAACTATTGATCTGCTAGCGATATCAACCTATGATCCTGAAATTTAGCAAGATGATGGTTTATGGATGGTTTCCTATTGACTATTTGTTGAGCAATTAATAATTTTTTGTAGACGGACACTAGTTAAAATCGTTACTGTTAGTTGGGACGCATTAAATACTTCAAAAATAACATAGTTAGACTGTTTGGATAATGTGGCCCAAAAAACTAACCACATGGTTTAAACGTGTGATTTATAGTCAATAAGGACATATGGGTACGCAAATTAACGCACCTATTTTTTTGAGCTTTAGTTTTTTAGGGACGGATGCGGGTCTATATTATTCTGCCTGGTAAAACTCTACGATGTTTTTACTCGTTTATTTCCATTTCCTTCCGGTTAATGTGATATTTGGTTTGATTTTCTCATTTCTTTGGCTTGGTTTGGTCCTTTTTTGTCCATATTCGTCTTCATTTTATTCTATCCAGTTTATTTAATATTTTGATCTTATTTTTGATATTTACATTCTTTACCAATTCTTTGTCCCTTTTTAATCAATTTTTTTTTACTTGATTTGTTGATTTTTTATTTTAATTATATTATTTATTTTAGTTTAAACATGTTTACATTTTTAAGGGTGCCCATTGCCAAATTGACATTATTGGGTTGAGTTGGTATAGTTATCACGATTTGTTAAAAAGTAAGCGTTACATATTCATTTAATGCATAATCAAAGAAATTTATAGTTACAAAAAATAAAGACGAAAAAAAATATGTATACATATATGTATATATATACTTAATATGTACAAAGAAGAAAGAAAAACAAGAGATTCTACAATAGTAGCATTTCTATATATTGAAGTTAATATGACTTTAACTGCAGTTTGAAAGTTGAGATTCTCGGAATTGTCTTAAGTGTTTGTGGTAGATGGTTATATTCAGAAGAGCCAATGTATTCAACGCGCTGCTTAGTTGTTTCCAGTCTACATCTCTTAACGTTTAAATTCATATTGTTCATGGTATTTAAAATGGTTTGATTTCGGGAAAATTCAATTGCTTGATGACCAATACGTTGCACAGATTTGTACATGAACATCAATAGTTGCATTTTGTAAAGTCCATGTAATGGTAAAATAAATGTAATAGCGATGGAGACGTTAGCGGAAGTTTATAAACTATTTTTAAAGCTCTATTTTGGCATCTCAGCAGGCTATGAAATTCCGTGCTCTTTTTAAACCCATATATTACTGATAAATAATTAAAATGACTTGAATTAAACTTTGATAAATCAATAGTTTAGTTTTTCCGTCAAATTTATGTTAGAAATTTGTACAGGATCCGAATCGCAGGAGCCACTATCCGTTTCAAATGCTGAATATGAGTATTCCACGCCAAGTTAGATTGTAAATGAATGCCAAAATACTGCAACGACTTGCATTCATATACAGTGTTGTCACCATTCGGGAAAACAGTATCAACAACGATCAAGAAAGAAGAAATATCTCAATGTGAGAAAAAATAATATTATTTAACAGGTATATTTAAAGAAAAAAAATTGTTGATGAAATGCCATCCTTTGATATTTTTTTTTAAAATAGTTAAATTAATATTATTTTTTTCTCACATTTCGATGTTTCTTCTTTCTTGCTCTTTGTTGATACTGTTATTCCACTTCCTGACGTTTCGCACGTTTTGGTCCCTTGATATCCCTATTTCTATTTTCTGTTCCTTTGATACAGTTTATCTCGCATTTTGATATTTCACCTCCTTGACCTTTTTTGTCCCAAATTCTATTTTGTATACAAGCTTATAGATTTTACACTGTTATTCTTACTTTTTTCAATTTGGCCCGTTTGTCTCATTTTTATCTCCATTTCTATTTTCTCTGTCATCCTGCAGATTTAATATTGCCTTTCTAACATCTTCCTGTTTCGTCAGTTTTGGTATTTTTTTAATTATTTTGTATCCGCATTTTTATTTTCTATGTCATCTCCTATACTAAATATTTTTTTTCTGATTTTTTTTATATTACGCTCCTTTTGAACCCTTTTATCCCGTTTGTTCCCCATTTCTGTTGATATTATACTGTTTTTCCCCTTCCTTCTTTCTTAGTCCCTTTTTAATCCGTTTTATGCCCATTTATATTTTGTATGTCATATTCTTTATTAAACATCGTTTTTATCACTTTCTAATACTTCGCTATTTTTGGCCCCATTATGTTACCTCTGTAGCCCCATTTCTAGTTTCAATGTCATTCCCTTAATTAAATATTGTTTTTCATACTTTTTACCCCCTTTTGGACTCTTTTCATAACTTTGTATACCAATTTCTCTTTTCGATGCCGTTCTATTAGTTTGTTATGGATTTTCTCACTTTCTGTTATTTGTCCCCTTTTGTACCTTTTTTATTCCTTTTTATGCCCATTTAATTTTTTCTACGCCTATCCTGTTCCTTAAATACGGGTTTTTCTTTTTTTTAGTATTACCCCTTGTGAATCATTTTAACCCCTTCTTGTCACCATTTCTAATTTTAAAGCTATTCGGATGATTTTATATTTTTGGTTTTAGCTTCCTTACTAAATACATACAAAATGGTATAAAATTTACACTGTTTGCCCCAAAAATTTGATTCATCGCCAAAAATATCACTTCTCTTCGTTGCTTGTGTCATCAACGGCCATGTACCCAAATTTCAATTTCAAATTGATAAACTTATATCAACGAATTTTTAATGATTTTGTCGAAAACTTTCGATTTTAAGCCATTTTGGTCAGTTTTTGAAAAAATGTTAGTCCGGACTAGCAAAATGTGTTTTTTATTTGTTTGGTGAGATCCTTTTTATTTCATTCCAACAATTACTACCCAGCTCATTAAGGTCGTGGCAGACCAGACTTCGCATTAGGCGCATTGGTTAACCTAAAGCACACATGCCACCAAAGAAAGCATGCCTTTTATTGCAATATAGAGGATATGTGACGCGCAAAATAGAAAGGGACCTAAGTTTAAAACCAGTTTTGTTCAGGAGAGCCATTTTAAAGATTAGATCCCTTTCTATTTGCGCTTAGAATCGTCGACTTCACTTTCATAAAACGCGCATATCTCTAGGAGGGAACACTTTTGGGCATGGGATCGGTCTCATTCGATGCTCAGATGTTGTCCACATCAAAAAAAGAAAAAAAAATGATAATTGATTTTTTTGGTCTCTTTCTCTATGCGTTGTCACACGTAGAGATATAGAGAGTTCTCGAGACGATCTTCTTTGTTTAATACGATTACAAAGAATGTTTTTCATGATCATTGCTGCCAAAACGTACTTTGGCTTAAAATATTTGATTGATTCCATTACTAACTGAAAGTACAACTAAACATCCCAACAATGTAAATTGTATATCCATGACATAATTGGTATAAAAACCAATCCTAATCGTGACAATATCGTATGTCGAGTTTATGTATTCAATTCATCCTGCCATATGTTCTTCCTATACAAAACGATATTTGCAAATGATTCTCTTCATAGCCCCCCACCACTTCGCCGTTGTCATTGTCAATCTTAATTAACTTTACTTTCCGACAATTTAGAGAATTAATAAAATCCCGTTTTACAAATTAGTGATGCCCTCCGATTGTTGCCGGAATGCAGGCGTTTTTTGGCACTCAACCAACAGAATGCCAAACTTACGGACGGACAGACGCTTGAGAAGGATGCGATGGATCGAAACAATAAAATTCACATTCATTACTTATCCACACGAACACTCTACACTCGGGGCCATTTATTGTCACCATTAACTCACAACATCAGATGGCAACAATTCAAGTGGCATTTTGTCGGGATGACAAATTCCCAAGAGGGGCGAACAATATTTATGTACACACACACACACACATAAACACAAGTACAATGTATTCGGAGACGGATGAAGGGCACAAAAAGATGGGAAAACCCACTTCATTAAATTGTCATAAATATTGAAAACATTTTCGGGCGGTTCAGTTCAGCTGCCTTTTTCACCACGGGCACTCGAAGCCGAAGTCTGTGGTTGCTGGCTGGCGGCTTGTGCGGTGTGCTGCGATGTGGGGTGTGTGTGTGTGCAACAAATATCAGGGTTGATTAGTTTGCTGCAGTGTCATTAATAAGTTGACACTTCGAAATTGTGGTTGTTGCTGTTGTTGTTGCAATAAAGTCATTCGAATACCTTTGGCACTTCATTGTGCTCGTTCGTTGCTTGTATCACACCGAAATTTGTCACGCCCCTCAAACGGCTTTTATGTCGGTTTCCGATATATGTTTCAATTGTGTTTTGTAGGGGCACAGAAATCATAAACACTCGCTCGCTTCTAAAATCGCCAAACGTTTTATGGATCGCTTGACATTCGTGTTGACGTTATTATAGCGGTTTTACATGTATTGAGACAAAACAAAACTGTCACATTTGATTGTTTACTCATAATGGATATTGGCAGAATTGCCAGGGGCATTGCTGTATAGCTAAAGGACTAAAGGGAAGGCATGTTCACACTTTGTGTCTGCCTCCCAAATAGAATGTTGCAATAAAGAACATGGGTCAAAGAGTCCATTTGCCAAAAACGATTTAAAGGTCACAAATTGGTCAGATCTGGCTCTAGATCCAATGAAATTCTAATAAATTCAATAAATATTTATTTTATTATTATTTGTCAGGAAAATGGGAAAAATGTCACAGAAAGTTGGAAACTTTTATATGAAATATTCAGCTGTGTCTGAACAAAAATAAAAAGGAAAAACAATTCGGAAATCCATGATTCAGAACTCAATGCCCCGTAGTTCTAAGCTCACTTGAAAATAATACAAATCCGTATTTCTAAAATCTTAACGCAGTTCGATTTCTGAACATAACCGAATAGATTAGTTAGTTCAAGAGTCATCAACATCGGTTCGCAAACAAGGTCCTTTTTAATTGCCAGTTTCTATAATGAGCTTTTTTCTGTATATTTTTTTTCGGAGAAGCAATGCTGTAGCATCCGAAGGGCAAGTTGTCCATGAAACTTAAATATTTTCGCATCCTTTAAATATAAATCTCTAGTTCATTGGATCCATCAATGTCATTACTATGCTAGGAAAATGTTTTAGAAACCTCAGCTGCGGTGAATGGGAACGTGGCGAATTATTTGGAAGACTGAAATGAGGAACATTAATGTTTTTCGACAACAAATTGTATTTTAATTAAAGTTAAGTTTTAAAAATTGATTAAAACTTGTATGTATAATACGAAATAAAGCCAGTTACAATATTTATATATGTAAGTTTTTTAAATATAAAAACTTAACACTAGAAAAAAACTATTTATAATTCTACGGTACATATTTGATATACTCGTACATATATCATATAATATCAAAAATGTACTAAAAATTTGAATTCAACTTTATTAAAAAGTTATTTTAAATAAAAATACTTTTGCCAAGAAATTCTCATTTAGAACAATAGTGCACCGTCAGACAGACGCACGATTCGTTGTGGGTGAAAGACGACTTATATCGTTTAATATCTCAAGCTAATAATAATCGGTTTTACCAGTTATGTAAGAAAAGGATAAACGAAAACTGGGATTTCCAAAAATGGATTTTTCGATTAAAAGACTTTCACTTTTTAAATCAAGATTAAAAAAAGTATTTGATACGAAATATAGATGAGCTCCTGATATAGTTTAATATACACTATCCAAATTTTTTAATAATATCTGATAATAATACATACTTATATACCCATCACTCTCCAAATTTTAAATTAAATTTTACGTTTAAAAAATGTTTGCCAACTTTCCATTTAAATGCCTTACAGCGCTGAGGCCTTTGTTAAAATATGACAACATTTTAAAGTAAAAAACCTTAAGACCTGCATTCTATGATAACCGGGTTTTTATCGATAGTCTATTACATTTCGAACAGCAAACATCGATTCCGTGCCGCAAAAGTTATAATTGAGCAGATCAGGAACGACGCGAAATAATGCTTTCTTCAAGTGAAATACCAGACAAAAGACTCGTACGCTATCATAGCTTTGTGCAGAGATGAAAATGGGAAGATGAGGGCTGAAACGCCGAGTGCTAAGATTCTGAAAAGAATATTATCCAATTTTCCAATTTGCCATAACTTCAATCAACACTAACCAGACTGAAAAAACTAATCGCTGGACCTGTATAAGACAGGCTGAGGTGCACGTATGAGCTGCTTTGCAGTAGGGATGTATCGAAAGTGTGGTAAGCGAAAGCAAATATTAAAATACAGAGTGCTTCATTCACGGCTGGACAAATTTCAGCTGCGCTCATTTCATGAAAATATGCCCATCTGCGACCAAGCCCGAAAATGCAAGGGACAAATGATAGAGGTTTAAAAATTTTCGGATTGGTCAGGGGTTACTAGGTAAAGTTCTTCAGTTCTGAACCAGTGGTCGGATTTTTTTTTGTTTTTTCTCTTAAGAGAAAGCCATACCTCTTATGTAATCAGTCATAGCTAACAAATTTAATCAAAAGAGATCTAAGTAATAAAAAGCCGCAGGATATGAATGAATTACTGCAAAAATAATTAAGAGCTACCAGCTAAAGCAATAAGAAAGTTACTGTCTATAATCAACGCATGTGTTCGATTAAGGCATGTTCCACTTCAATGGAAAGTTGCGGAGATTATTGTCATAGAAAAACCTGGAAAACCTCCAAATGACTAGAAGTCTATAGACCAATTTTTAGCCCTAAAATCCCTAAAAAATTTGACTTACATACGAATCTTGGTACCTGGTCACCAATTTGGCTTCATGTGCTCAGAAGTATGCAACTAAACTTCGATATACAGACAACAACTTTGATATGAAGAAAATATTTGCATTACAATACTTATATCAATAGAAGACTTCAAAAGACACGTCCAATGATCACATGTTGGTCTTGCATAATCAGTTCACGCATATCATCGATGATTTCTGGTAAAGTGACCGAAGTTGGACGTCCTTCACGAAATTCATCCTGGACTTAGCCAATTAAGTCAACTTATGTCATAAGAGTATAATTACTGAATTATTTACTCACCGAAAATTATACCTTCTGTGATTTATACTTTTACTAAATGAGTACCCTCTCAGTAGTAATATAAATAAAATAATAATTAAAAAAACTCTTACATTTCAAAAATTACCTAAACAAAGCCCAAAGGTCCTACCGTTCCAAAGTATGACTATTTGACTCAATATAAGTATATACACCCTGAAAAAAAGTATGGTTAGGGTAACAATATTTGAAGAGCATCATACTATTGTTGGTTATATGGTTGTGGCACAAAAATATTATGATCATCACAACAATAGTATGGTTCACACACAACCATACTATGATCCCCATAACAATATTATGGTCCTCGCAATAGAATTATTCACACACAACCATATTATGATCCACATAACCATATTATTATTCATACTCAACCATACTATGATCCCCACAACCATACTATAATCCTCACAACCAAAGATTGTTTCACATACAACCATGATGTGCATGATCCTCACAACCATAGTATGACTTACGCACAACCATGCTATGATCCCCAAATAATTTTGTATAGATTGGGTTAAATTGTTATTCAACAATAAAGATTTTTATTAAAAAAGTTATGTAAAAATACTTAAAAACGGGAGTGATTTATTTAAGTAGAAACAATTCATTTATTAAAAATATTTCAGTTATACTAATCCGTAGTTTGTTTTGAAAAAATTTAATTTATATAAAAATAACATTGTCAAATTAAAAATAAATTATGATTTTGCCCGTATGATTGCCATAATCATGTGATTGTTAACATACAACCCATGAAACAATACTTTTGTCCCACCAACCATATTTAAATTGTTGCTACAACCATATTTTCATTTTTTAATTTGGCAACAATGTTTTTGTTACATTTCAACAATATTAATATTGCCGCAATCATACTATTGTCAAAATTAAATTCAAGAAACAATACTAAGGTTGCGACAACCATACTTTTATTGCAGAGAACATACCATTGTTGCCGTGACCAAATAGTAACCATATTTTTTCTCTGCGTGTAGTGCATTTAAAAAAAAATTACTATTGAATTCTATTAGTTTTTTGTATTTGTTTTTTTAAGGATATCTTGCCTTTTATAAAACTTGTAAATTTTGTATTACTGTGAAAGCAAAGATATTTTCGATACGCACACACAGAGAAAAGATATGGTTACACTATGGTCATCGCAACAATGATATGTTCTCTCCAATAAAAGCATGTTCGTCGCAACCATAGTATTGTTTTTTGAATTTCATTTTGACAATAGTATGATTGCGACAATATTGCTATTGTTGAAATGTAATAATAGTATTATTGCCAAATTTAGAAATGAAAATATGGTTGTAGCAACCATATAAACATGGTTGGTGCAACAAAAGTATTGTTATTTAAAATTTACGTTAACAAAAATATGATTACGGCAATCATACAGTATGGTTGTGACTATGAACATAACAAAACAGGTTTTGTAGAGCATACATGTATGTGTGTGCGTATGTTTTTTGATATACAAAAAAAACACATACACACGATACAGTGAATGGTTGCTGTCCATTAAAAAAAACAACAATCGGAAAGTAGTTCGAAGGATTTTTATTGTGTTTACTTTGTTCGGTGAAATACTCTAATAACGACTGGTTCTCGTTTATTTAAAATCTGCCTGCACTTAAGTATATAGCCATTGATCATGGTTTAATCACATTCGTTACTTGGTGTCTACGGAAGGTGAAGTAGCATTCACCCCTGCTGGCAACTAAAAGTATTTTTGACCGTTGGAATATATATTTTTGTTTCTTAAATGAAATGTTTAATAAAAACATGGCTTCAATTCTTGTTATGAACTAATAGTAATGCAATTTAATTTAATAAAAACAATTTAATAAAAACCTCTATTTTTGAATAACAACAATAACCAATCCTAATAAATAATTTTGGGGATCATAGTATGGTTGAGTGTGAATCATACTATGGTTGTAGGGATCATAGTATGGTTGCGTGTGAATCATACTATGGTTGCGAGGATCGTACTATGGTTGTATGAGAAAAATACTATGGTTGTGAGGATCATACTATGGTTGTGTGGATCATAGTATGGTTATGTGTGAATCATACTATGGTTGTGGGGATCATTGTATGGTTATGTGTGAATCATACTATAGTGGTGAGGATCATAATATTGTTGTGTCACAACCATATACCCAACAATAGTATGATCCTCTTCGAATATTGTCACCCCAACCATACTTTTTTTCTGCGTGCAGGACGTAGTTTTTTTTGTAAATATGTGCATTTTTTCATCGCCACAAAACGAAAATATTTTCTATAAACATATTGCAACTTTTTTGTAAATATGTAAATTTTTTATTGCCATAAAACGAAAATATTGTCGATAAACAGCTTACAACTTTGTTTGTAAAAATGTTAATATTTTTATCGCCACGAATCGAAAATATTTTTATTTGACGGCTTACAACTTTATTTGTATATATGTGAATCGGTTTATCGACTGAAATTGGAATTATATTCGACGAACAACGTAAGAATATGTAAGGTAATATGTAAAAATTTTTCATCACAGGATTCCCAATTAATTTTTTGTTTGATTTTTTTAATTGAACCGAAAAATTATTTTTTTCTGTGTATGGAAGACCCAACGCATGTTCAATGAGGAGAACCTCACAAGATCGTTTGCGCCAACCACCGAGGAATACGCTCATATCCATAGCGAATAAAATATTATCGACTATACTATTTAAAATATACTCGCCAGCCTGATCAGTATGATTTTACAAGAGTAGATCAATTTGTATGTCTCGAATCCCCTACAAACCAAAACAACGATCTCAGAACTAAAAAAGTGATATTATCAGAGAAGTTAAATTTAACATATTAAAAAATAGTATGGGCTCGGTAAGAAGCTTCTTACCTCTCTTGGTAAAAAGTGTACAGAGCCTCTCTCGAAAGTCGAAGATACCACTTTATAACATACTCGTAGTGTAACTACCTGTGCTTTTAAATGTCACCGAAGTATGAATGCTATCAAAAGCGGGTGAAGACTTATTGGCAATTTTAGCAAAATTCTTCGTTAATTCTGCTGTCTTAGAAGAAAGCTGGGCCGCACTAATGAAAGATTGTGGTACCGGCCTAAGTAAGTAATATTTTCGAAGCGCTCCAGTATTTTCAATATCAAACTACACCCAAGTCCGGCAGACTATGACCAAGGAAAGGACACTGTGACTTTTTCTGTAAAAAAAGAACTCTGCAATTTTGAGTCAATTTGATATGGATCTCGAACATATTCGAGACCGATAGGATATGGTTTCGCTCACTTTTATCAGTCGCTCATGACGCTGGCAACTTTGTAAGCCATGAATGTAATTAAGATGATCATTGTATGTAAGTGATGTGTAACGAAATGTCAAAATTGTATTACAGTTTAATACCATTCGCATTCATGTCAAACACACGCAGGAACCAACCAACACCTAGCAGCGGAGCAACAATATCCTTCAGCTGCCCTTTAAGTGTAACGAATCCATTTCGTCCGTTTCATCGTTCATTCTCTCATCTACGAGTGGATATTCATCGTGTTGTTACTGTTGTTCTGTTTCTTTACAAACCCACCTTATATCTGATGATGATCATCAGCAGGATAATGATCGTGTTGAGTTTTTAACAAAAAAGAAAGAAACTCCACAAACTCACATTCACTTCAGAGCTCATTTGCACAAAAAAAAGAAGAAAACTAGTGTGTAGCATTTTGTTGGTGTGGCCTGGATTATGACGATGATCATGATCACCGTGGTATGATCTATCTGATGGATTGTTAAGTGATCTTTAGTGTTTCATTCCTTTTGTCTTGATGTGGTGTTAAGTGCTACGATCTAAATATTAACTGTGCGAAAGATAAGGCGATTTTACGCCTAACACGCACCTGTACGAAGGCAAACGAATGGATATTCGTTTAAATGCGGAAGACCATTAACATGCGTTTGCGTGTACGAACTAATAGTATGGGATAGTTCGATATACGATATCGAAATATATAAAGGCGAACGAAACAACTGAATAATATCGTTTGTAAAAAACGCACGAATATGTTGTATAATTTTTAATCCTGTCCTGTTATTGCAAGAAAGTTAGATATATAGTTCGGATCACAAGCCCATGGAAAATAATAACCAACATGATAAAAGTTTGAATAGGAAGTTTAGACGGTTCCGCCAAGGGTGTCTTTAATTTCAAATTTAATAAAAACTAGTTGCGGGGAAGAGTACGAGTATATATTAGAGTTGTTCAAAAGTAGTACCTTATTTTCTTCCTTTTTTATAGCTATAGCTTTGTTCAAAATTTAAACAAATCGAACAGTTTTTAGGCGTTGCACAAAGTACTTCTTTTTATTGAATTTTAAGACATATAGGGTGATCCGTCTAGAGGTATTTTTTTCATAGGGTTTTTCAGAGTTTACGCGTGAGTTGCGTTAAACTTTATTTTTTCCTTTTCAGTATTGTTTGCCATTTTATAATAGAAAGACTAACACCGAAACAACGTCTCCAAATTGTGCTACTGAATTATGGAAATGAGAAACGAGAATATCCGCTGTTTTCGAACAACGGTTTATTCAATGATGAGGCCCCTTTCTGGCTTAACGGCAACGTCAATAAATAAAATATCCGCATTTTGGCTGATGAACGTCCAGCCGATCCCTAAAAAGGATGAGGCCAATAATCCTGCGAATAATCGGCCCATTGCGTTTTGCTCTGCGCTCTCCAAGGTAATGGAGAGTATGGTCAACCACCATCTTGTGGGGTATCAGGAGTCCAACAACCTACTTAGTGATCGCTCTACGGGAGACCCGATGACTTTCCTATCGGAGCGTTGGAGTCGGTCCATCCACCACTTTGGTGAGAGTAAGGTAGGTCGTGGCTCTGGATATCTCCAAGACCTTTGACAGAGTCTGGCACGGTGCTCTCGTATCAAAGCTGATCGCATTTGGTGTCGGTAATACTTTTGCTCGATTTACATCGAGCTTTCTTAGATATCGCACTATAACAGTTGTTGTAGATGGGTTCTCATCCGACATACATAGGTTGACCGCAGTTGTACCACAGGGCTGTGTCCTTTCTCCCTCTTTATTCCTTATTTTCACTGACGATCTTTAGGGTCAGACCGTGAATCCAATCTACTCTTTCGCAGATGACAGCAGCCTCAGTAATTCGTATTCATTCGACCGTAGGCCGAGTCTTCAAGATATTGAGGGCATAAGGCGAATTATGGATGAGACACTTGGCCGGGATTTACAGGCCATTTCCGAATGGAGTCGAGTGAATAGAGTAGATTTTGATGCGCGTAAGACACAGTGCGGTTTTTTGTCTCACAAGCGATTCATTGACTCAACAGTATCGGCATTATCTATCGATGGCATGGATATCGAACAATCGGATGCTCTTGATGTTGTGGGCATGAAAATACAATGTGACGCTCGTTGTGCGAGGCATGTATTCGAAGTGTCGAAAGAAGCACTCAAGTGCATAGGCTTTTTAAAGTGGTGCAAGAAATATTTCACTCCTTCTGATCTCTTCGATATCTATACAACCAACATCCGGCCAAAGATGGAATACAACTCCCATATATGGGCAGGTGCTCCAAAATCATCCTTGGAGCTACTTGGTCGTGTCCAAAGGAGGGCGATGGTGTTGATAGGTGAACATCGTCGGAATGTAGGTTGTGTGTCGCTATTCTATCGTTACTTTCATGGTGTGTGTTCTTCAGACATTCGTCGTCTTATTCCTGACGTGAGGATGTTCACCAGGGATACGCGACTTTCTAGGAATTCACACCCGTTTGTTATCGATTGGCCATTTGACCGCACTTTACACTACAGATCAAATTTGATTTTCGCTCGTACAGTCCGTATGTGAAATCGACTTGCGGCAACTGTATTTCCCACTATTTGCGACATCTAGAATGTTTAAGGCAATTGTCAATAAACATTATTCCCTCTTTCCCCCGTCCGATCCTTTACTTTCCACTCGCCAACACAATGCACCGCATGTATTCTAATTTAGGCCACCGTTAAAATAAAAAAAAAATTTTTTGGTTAACTCCTTTTATTTTCTTTCGCATGAGTAAAATTGTAAAATATGCCATGACATTTTGCTATTTTCTAGATCATTTGCTTTAAATTTAAAAAAAGTCTGACATATATCGTACTTCTTGATACCCTCACCACACGCAAATAATCCCTTTGCACCAAATATTTTTGGAATCTAATATAGTTTCCGATCTTACACACAGAGAAATCAGTTAAAAATCGGCCCGAAATTCATATAATATATCGGTTGATTAAACACACTTTATGTTGCAATCACCGAAATTCCGCCGTATTGTATATTAAACGGTGTGACATATTATAAGATGTTAGCTACAGCCATTAATTCGGGTTTTCCAACCAAATTCGGTAAAATTATTGTATGTAGTGGTTATGGCAACGATCCAATTATGAAGTCCATGTTATATTGGTACCAATAATTGGTAGTGACAACAAAAGTATTCTTTGTAGTAAACCACGTTAGTTCAGTGTTGCAACATGTTATTGGTTATCCCAGCAATTCCTATAGTAATTAGTCAGTTCTAGTCTCTACAGAATGTTTTTTTAATGATAAAACGCAACAACTAATACGTGTACAAATTCAGTTCCAAAAATCATATTATTAGTTATGGTTGCCGATACTTCAACTGACAGTGTCAGTTTTCTGTACTTAAAAAAGGTATGCACCAAATCAGCAATTAATGGAGTATTGATTGGAGTACAATGGAGTACATTGATTGTTTGTACAATCACCAATATTCAGTCGGCAAAAAATTCGGTTGTGGGAACATATCTGTTCTCGGAGGAGCATTTGTACTAAGGTTAAGAAACATGGACCGATCATGTGAAGTTTTAATGTTTCTTTGTCTGAAAATACGAATACTACTACGAATAACTCCTCAAACCGACCTTCGCAGAAATCTGAAGAAACTTGCCTCTCTTATGGGGGGGGGGGGGGGGTTATATCAGAACTTAGGCCGGTTGTCGAGATTGAGTTGTATTACTCCAACTCATTAACTGAAAACAAAATCGAGAGCGATTCATACACATTGATTATAAGAATAGAAGGGCAGACGGACATGTCTAAATCGACTCAGATAATTACCTTTTTTTGGGTTTTACAAATATCAGCTGAAACTTACAAGACCCCTGTGCTACAGTACGTGAGGCTTCAATCAGACCAAAATTGGAAGTTTGTTTTGACTTATTTTTTAAATTTTCCCACAATAAATTACTCAAGAAAAGGTATTAAGCAGCCTTGAGAGACCCCGCAGCGAACAAAATTCATCCGCTTATCGTTTTTGTTAGTTTTTTTCTATAAATTAAGAATTTGTCAATCAACGGTTGTAGACATCTATAAAAAGTTAAAATCATTCTAATTTTTTAAAAACGATTTAATATAACAGCCATAACAGCCGGAGTTTAAGAAAAAACGCCTTACTGAAAACATTTTCTGAGGCTATTTCCCTGTTAAAAGACTTTTTTCCATTACAGCAACATCTGATCTAATCATAAATATTGTTGCAGTCTGAACTGATTTTCAATGAAACTTTCCCTGGGTGCTTAACATAATTTCCTCTAAAAAGTGCCCAGTTCATTGCGAGTGCTTAAATGGCACGTGATCGTTAACCCAGACCCTTCAACGCCAAACATAACTGTCCACTCCACATACAGATGCAATGCAAGTGATTAATCATCCTCTCTAGGTCCATCCATATGTCACATGCAACAACGACCATGCAATACGTCAGACCATGAGTCAGACGGAGAGTAGCGGCAAAGTGTTGCATATGATTGTGATTGGCATTAGAAAGAGAATCCAAGTGGTTGAATACTGTCAACATGTCATTGCAATTCAAGATTCCATAAATTATCAACATAAATTACTGCCTCCCAGCCGAAGAAGAGTAAATCACAGGCGATTCCAACACACGGACCACCACTTATGCCACACACAAGCCCATTAAGACTCCAATCACCGCAAAAAGAGGTCGCTCAAAGGCCTCCTCAGACGAACCCACAGCGTGGTTAATGCAGAATGCAAGTCGCTCACTCACTCACTCGCTAACTCTGCGATCATATGTTCGCATAGGCCAACTCGTCGTCCAATGCATCGTAATGGCTTTGGAGCAGTGGATGCATGGAGGAGCAAAAAAAACGCTCGTTGCCAATTTGCTTTTTGTTGCAGTGCGCAAAATTGTCATTTGCCACCTTAACGTGCAGCGTCAAGGCGAGAAGAGACAGCGGCCAGAGAGTGCGAAAGAGAGCACGCCAGCGAGAGTGTGTTTATATGCCGCTTTAATGTTTTGGGCCACATTAAAAAGGGAAAAAAAGCACCGCACATCAGCCCAGAGATAATGGATGCGATTGTTGAAGTCGATTAAAGTTGCATGGCATGGCATTTAACGAATGTTGCATGAGCGCGTAGTACGAGTCACACATACACACACACGCACATACATTTGCGACTGTCTGTCTGTAGCCGTCATCTACGCCTGAGATGGTTAGAATAGATTGTGTCGCTTCGAGTGCGAATTGTTGCATTTGCATGTTGCTGGCGGCATTTTTGGCCAAATTGCGTGTGATCTCGTTTGCCGCCAAAGTGAAAAGGAATCACAATTACGGATAATAGAAGAGCAAACAAGTTTTTTAATAATTCCAACGGGCTCGGAACGAATTGACATATACTTGTTCTTGTTGCCAAAGACAACCTAAGAATTTAAACAACACTATTCGACTTGGATCTCTTTTGGGATTGTAACACAGTGCAACAACTTTTTTTTTTGGTTGGGATAGAAGGGACTACGCCACAATAAATATGTTCCATTTATGGTATTGCCCTTGTATCAGCCACCATGGCATCCTGGTGCGGTTGGTCAATATTTTTATATATCCTCCTGATTTGAGTCCCCCTTTGGCACTTGCTGAAATGGGATTGCTGCAGAAGTCACATTTAAATGCAGTTCTTAATATAATTTGTACTTGTTGTCGTCTGTATATCACAGTAGTGGAGGGTATCATATAGCGGCTCTATTTCAAATTAAATATTTTAGAATCTAGCGAAGTGATCATAATATTCAGCAAGATTTTCTATTTTATCTCACATCGTATTACGTAAGCCGAACAAAATTTTCTTTTATCGCCTATCATCTCAATTGAGCATCACAACAGAGTCGATTTTTATGCGGTTGGACTTGGATTTGCATCCGTACATAATTGTGCTGACAGCAGGACATTAGCATTAAACTGTTTGAGGAGACTGTTGATGTAAAAGACCGCAACCGGTCGGGCCGCCCACGCTCTGTTCGAACACCGCATGTCTCCAAAGCCGTTAAATCAAGAATTCACACAGAGCTTGCACAGAAAAATTTTGTTCACCGATGAAAAAATTTTTACCGTTCAGGAAAAATTTAACAAGCAAAATGATTGAGTGTATGCGCGGTCATCTAAGGAAGCATCTGAACTGATCCCAAGGGTATAAAAGGGTCATCACCCAGCTTCAGTCATGGTTTGATGGGGTGTCTCTTACGATGGGGTCACTGACCTGCATTTCTGCGAACAAGGAGTCAAAACATCGACCAAGGTTTACCAAGAAACCGTTTTGGAAGCTGTTGTGAAGCCTCTTAACAATTTCCTGTTCCAAAACCAGCCATGTACTTTCCAGCAGGATTCTGCGCCGGCCCATAAGGCTAAAACGTCCCAGGCCTGGCTTCGAAACAATTTGCTAGCGTTCATGACCCTCAGGCAGTCCAGATCTGAACCCATTGGATTACAAATTGTGGACGGTTTTAGAGGACAAGGTTTGTCACAAAAGATATCCCAACATTGAATCTCTTAAGACTGCCTTGGTTCGAGCTGTGGCCAATTTTCCAATGGACAAGGTTCGTGCAGCTATTGACGATTGGCCATTGCGACTTAAGGCGTGTGTAAAGGCAAAAGGCGGACATTTCGAATAAGTAGATTCTTTTTGGATACAATATACATCAATAAACATATTAAAAAATATTTGGTCCAAAAAGACTCAGCACTTTTTATTTTACAGCATAAAACGCGTGTAACAGTATTTACGTCCCTACTTAGTATTATTTTGAAAACTAGAAGAAAAAAACGAAAATCGGGCGTGGTCGTCTATATAAGTATTATACCCTGCACTTCTGTATGTTCAGAAGTGCAAACTGGAAATGACTTGTGGACACACTTGTTAAAATCGGTTGAACATACCTATATTTCAGTCTGAACCGATTTTCTTTAATTTCAACAGCGTCCTTCCTAGGCACAAGGAACTTACTTGTGTCAAATTTTACCAAGATTGGATGTAATATGTGGCTTCCAGAGCTAAAACCATAGAACCGGGTGAACAATTGTGTGGAAGCTTTATCCGAACCTCAACCGATTTTTTTGAAATTCAATAGCGTCCGCCCTGGGTTCAAAAAAACTTACCAGTGCCAAATTTCAGCAAGATTGGTTGCAAAACTCATATGTGGCTTCTAGAATTAAGTATATAAAATCAGATGATGGATGTGTGGCAATCGATTTCCTTCAGTTTTCTTGCCTTTTGTGCTTGGTCTAAAAAACTGGCAAGAGTCAAATTCCTCAAGTTTGTATTAATACGTGGCTTCTAGAGCTTAAAACATAAAACTTAATGAACATGTGTAGGAAAGCTTTATCCAAACCTCAACCGAAATAGCGTCCGCTCTTGGTTCAACTCAATTTACCAGTGCCAAATTTCAGCCCGATTGGTTGCTTCTAGAGCTATGTATACTAAATCAGATGGTAAACGTGTGGCAGCTGTATCTAAATTTGAACCGATTTCCTTCAGTTTCCCTACCATCGGTGCTTGGTCCAAAAAACTGACATATGCCAGATTTGCAGAGCTAAAAATGTAAAAATCGGATTAACATATTTGTAGGAGCTATATCTAAATCTGTATAGAATCACCAGGGTCTAGCCCAAATATTTTTGGTAATTACAAACATATGCCATGAAACTGTTTCACAAGGTGGTACAGGGATTTATAGTGATGAATAAAATACAATATGATGTAATGTTAACCGACTTTCTGTGGTATCTGACCTGCGGTTCCAACAAGACGGTGCAACATGTCATACAAATGGCCCATCCCTTGATATAGCGAAGAAATTGTTTGGCTTTTTGACCATTTCACGGCCAGCGGTCATTAGTTTGAAAACGATTCTAGTTATACAGTACAATAGGTCTTTTTCGATTTCAGAACCCAATTTTGAATAGCAGCGTTACGTGTGACCTACACTTATCTCTGAAAAAAATTGGACCATATCCATTCAAGTCTACACCTATAGAAGCCTTAAATTAAACCCGATCATGCATTGTACGTTATGGACAACATCGGTCCATGTTTTCGAATAGTGGCCACACAAAGGTCGCTCCCAATGTTAGGAACTGCGGCACTTAAAGCGGGATATTTTATTCGATAGCGATAAAATGACGCATTGAGCGTAACGAGCAGTGAAATGTTCTGGGATCTTAGGGTTATAATAAAGTTAACAATTACGAAGCACTGTTGAGTAACGTTGTGCCCCATAACCCTGTATACCTTTGTAGAAGATCTTCTAGAAGCCATACCAAAATCAGCGCCAATGGGAGGATTTGTTCTCTTAACCCACCGTGTCCTCATAATTAAAGAAATGTCCATAAGTTTCTGGTCTCTTTAGCTTAAACTGTTTTCTGTCTTACCTGTAAAAATACCCATTCGTAATGTGCAGATACTTAAAGTTCGTAAATTGGAACTTTTGAATGTTAGAGTATCATCAATTACAATACATATGCTAATCATTATTAAGAACCACTGCATAAATATCAGCACAAAAACGAATGATAATCATGCAGCGATGATGATGATGATGATGACATGATCAGAGCTGCATTCGCCGTGAGTGAATGTGAGGCGATAATCTTAAAATAGAACTGATGAAAGGAAGTAAAACCGAGTTTTTGCGACCCTTACTGCCGTTCTATTCGCATAATCATTGTCATTAGCTAATGTGTCTGCCCCATGAGGTTGCAGCCTCAAACCGAAACGTCACAACTCACAATACATACACACAGTGTGAGTGTGTGTAAGAGAATTGCTTTAAAAGTTTCCTCTTTTCTCGCAGATAGACAGACAATCAGCATGAATGAGGAAACTCCTCATAAAAAGTAAACGGAGCACAAAAAGTGTCTGACGAGCGAGCCGCATGGACACTCGTCAGTCTCATATTCATACCCCGATACATGCCACACCTTGGCCAGAACTCAATCATCAGTGTGCGTCCGGTGTGGTCCACCTCAACTCGGACGGAAAAAGCAAAAAAAAGAAACACGACAAAACGCTACGGCAAAAAAGATGCTGAAGTCATGATCATCAGCGTTGAACATTTGCCATGATGATGATGACGGCTGCTTTGCTGCTTGGGATTTTTTCTCAACTCGTATTTCTCTTTTCCGACCAAGTGGGAAAAAAATGATGCAGAGAGCATAAATGGAAAATCTGCTTAGATAGAGGGGTTTGGATGTAGAATTTTTTGAAATTGTTATTCTTAGGATAGGATTCAATTCTAGTAAAGGGTGTTTTTTTAAAGGTGTGGTTTTCAGCTGTCACTTGATGTATGCTCATATTGGTTTGCCATTTCATAATAAATAAACTTACCCGGGAACAATGTTTGCAAATCGTGGTAAATGGGGCCAAAACGAGATGGCTATCGATCCTGGTTTTTACAAGAAAATTTTGTTCATCGATGAAGCTCACTTTTGGTTGAATGGGTACGTTAATAACCAAAATTGTCGCATTTGTTGTAATGAAAATGTTGAGACGCCGTTACATCCTCAAAAAGTCGTTGTTTGGTGTGCTCTACGGGCAGAGGGAATTATTGGTCCATATACAGTCAAATGGGAACGCTATAGAGCCCCACTTTTTCTGCCTGAATTGGGGGATGTTGATGTGGACGACCTTTGGTTCCAACAAGACGGCGCTACAGTCAAATGTACGCAGAAAAAAGTATGGTTGTGGTGACAATATTCGAAGAGGATCATACTATTGTTGGGTATATGGTTGTTCCACAACAATATTATGATCCTCACAACAATAGTATTATTCACACAAAACCATACTATGATCCTCACAACCATAGTATGATTCACACTCAACCATACTATTATCTCCACAACCATATTATGATCCTCACAACCATAGTATTTTTCTCAAACAACCATAGTATGATCTTCAGAACCATAGTATGATTCACACGCAACCATGCTATTATTCATACAACCATAGTATGACTCAAAAAATGATCCCCAAAATTATTTATTAGGATTGGGTAATGTTGTTATTTAAAAATAGAGTTTTTAAACAAGTTTTTTTAAATTTCATTACAATTACTTCAAAGCCAAATTTGAGGCCTTGAACATTTCATTCAAGAAACAAAATACATTCCAGCGGCAGTCAAAATATCTTTTAGTTGCCAGCTGGGGAAAATGCTACTTCACCAACCGTAGACCCCAAGTAACGAATGTGATTAAACCATGATCAATGGCTATATACTTAAGTGCAGTCAGATTTTAACAAAACGAGATCCAATCGGCAGTAGAGTATTTCACCAAACAAAATAAACACAATAAAAATCCCTCGAACGACCTTCCGATTGTTGTTTTTTTAAATGGCCAACAACCACGCACTGTATAGTGTGCATGTGTTTTTTTTTTGGTATACCAAAAAAAACATACGCACACACATATATGTGTGCTCTATAAAACCTGTTTTGTTATGTTTATAGTCGCAAACATACGGTATGATTGCCGTAATCATATTATTGTTAACGTAAATTTTAAACAGCAATACTTTTGTGGCATTAACCATGTTTATATGGTTGCTATAACCATATTTTCATTTCTAAATTTGGCAATAATACTATTGTTACATTTCAACAATATGAATATTGCGGCAATCATACCATTGTCAAAATTAAATTCAGAAAACAGTACTATGGTTGCGACGAACATACTTATATTGCGGAGAACATATTATTATTGCCGTGACCATATACTAACCAAATTTTTTCTCTGCGTGTGGAAACGCTATATAGCCCCATTTTTTCCTGCCTGAATTGGGGGATGTTGATGTGGACGGCCTTTGGTTCCAACAAGACGGCGATTCATGCCATACAGCCAACGAAACTATTAAACTTTTTGAATAAAACTTTTGGTGAGCGCATTCTCTTGCGTCGTGGGCCTTTGGCGAGGCCTCCAAGATCTTGCGATTTAACACCCTGCTTGACTATTTTTTCTGGGGTTATGTATAGTCGCTTGTCTACGCAGATAAGCCCGACACGATTCACGCCTTAGAAGAGAATATGCGGTGCGTCAATGCTGACAAGATTGGTCGAAAATTGGGCCTCTCGGCTGGAAGTTATTCGAGCCAGCCGCGGCGGCCACTTGCCCGAAATTATTTATAAAACCACTAACCTTTAGTTGTACTTTTGGCAAGCAAATTCGATTGTGGTAACGTATCTTTCTTTGTGTGTAGTAAAGTATAATGTCACTTTCTTTCTCTATAAGAGTGTCCAAAAACGGGGTTTTTAAGAAAATCGGAGTGGCCGACTATAGTACTTATATATCCTGCTGCCCTGGATGTGCCAACTTAAAACAGTTTTTTGCACCCCTTAAACGGGGTGCATTCCAATTTTTGAGAATGTAAATAGGACGGATTTTCGGCCCTTAGGAATTGCAAATGCATTTTTTAGAAAAGCTTTAACATGGCTTAGAGATTAATCTCTTACTCGTAAGGATGCCGGCATTTGTTTTTTTTATTGTTAGACTCTTACCCGGATTTGAACCTGGGTTTACTGGCATGATATTCGCACACACTTCTATCACACCACAGCGCACGATTGTTTACAATCTAATTTAAGTGGCCAAAAGTCCAATTTTTAGTCATCACCGATATTTTAATAACAAACATATTACAACTAAGGCAACACTAAGATCAAATATTCGTAATTGTGGGCGTGGTGTGCTGCTAAAAACAAACATTTTATGTTATTGTATAAAAAAAAACTTAATCGAACTTCTGCGGGTTGAAAGGGTTAAAGAGATTTTCTACCAGCAGAAAGGTAAATGTGTCCTCATTAAGCCCATATATACTTTTGTACCTGACTTGACCCGTCTGTAAAATACATTTTTGATTTGAAAATTACTCGGGAAAAATTGTTTTCTCTTTTTCTTTTACCTGTTAAAATTACTATGTTTAATGTACACCAATCCAACTTGAAAAATTTGTAACTTTTATTTGCCTTATTTTAGCCCTTTTTAGTTTTCAGATTTTTTTATTTTCCCTATGTTTATGCTACCTATGACCACAGTATAGCACTATTCATGTAAGAATGGGATAAAAGCCGGTGGTATTTTAATACAAACTCAGTTGCAGAAATCTATGCAGATAAACTAGAATTTAAAAAAATGGGGAACTTCAGCTATAAATAATTGTACGAATAAACTAAAAGAATGAAGATGGTTTAAGTTGTGTTCAGAGAAAAGTAAATTCCGGCAGCACCGAAATTCTATTGGAACTACAAATTAAAATAAATGATTTCGTCAAAAACTTTACTAAGCGATACAAAAAAGTTGGATTGAGAAACAGATTTTAAAGCACTTTTGCTGACTGGTTGGTGTGTCCAGGTATCTTCAGATTGTAAAAAACAAAAGAATTGTGGGGACCACAAAAATCAGTCGGTAACTGTCTCGATAGCACAACAATATTATGATCATCGCAACAATAGTATGGTTCACACACAACCATACTATGATCCCCAGAGCAATATTATGGTTCTCACATCAATATAATTATTCACACACAACCATACTATGATCCACACAACCATATTATTATTCACATTCAACCATACTATGATCTCCACAACCATATTATAATCCTCATAACCATAATATTTTTAACGTACAACCATAGTATGATCCTCACAACCATAGTATGACTTACACACAATCATACTATGATCCCCAAAATTTTTGGTAAAGATTGGGTTAAGTTGTTATTTAACAATACAGAATTTTATAAAGTATGTTATGTGTAATAATAGGAGTGATTTATTAAACAGTAAAAAAAAATATTTATTAAAAATATGTCAGTTATACTAATTCGTAGTTTGTTTCGAAAAAATGTAATTATTTTTACTATTATTGCGTAATATTCGTAAAAATAACATTGTCAAACTAAAAAAAAGTAAAATTTTGCCGGTATGAATGCCGTAATCATGTTGTTCCACCAACCATATTTATATTGTTGCTACAACCATATTTTCATTTTTAAATTTGGCAACAATACTATTGTTACATTTCAACAATATTTATATTGCCGCAATCATACTATTGTCAAAATGAAATTAAAAAAACTATACTATGGTTGCGACGATCATACTTTTATTGCAGGAAGACGGTTTTTTATAATGGGAAGACGGTCATTTGTAAGGTGACTATTTGGGACTATATATTGCTAGTACTTCTGGGTGATCTCCATAGATATACTATAACAAATTTCATCGAAATCGGAATTAATATCGTTGTTTTAAAGCGATTGTATTTAAAATCAGGATGGAGCTTTTAACTGCATGCAGAGAAAAATATGGTAACTATATGGTCACGGCAACAATGTTATGTTCTCTGCAGTAAAAGTATGGTCTCGCAACCATAGCATTTTTTTTTGAATTTCATTTTGACAATAGTATGATTGCGGCAATATTAATATTGTTGAAATGTAACAAAAGTATTGTTACCAAAAATAAAAATGAAAATATGGTTGTAGCAACAATATAGATATGGTTGGTGGGACAAAAGTATTGTTTTCATGGGTTTTGTGTTAACAATAACATGATTACGGCAATCATATCGACAAAACCTTTATTTTTTTAAATTGACAATGTTATTTTTACGATTCTTACGTAATAATAGTAATAAAAAATAAAATTTTTCAAAAAACTACGGATTCGTAGTATAAGTAAAATATTTTTAGTAAATGCATTTTTTACTGTTAAATAAATCACTCCCATTTTTTCATAACTTACTTAATAAAACTCTTTATTGTTGAATAAAAACGTATTTCAGTCTTTACAAACAATTTTGGGGATCATAGTATGCTTGTGAGGATCATACTATGGTTGTACGTTAAACATACTATGGTTATGAGGATCATAATATGGTTGTGGGGATCATAGAATGGTTGAATATGAATAATAATATGGTTGTGGGGATCATAGTATGGTTGTGTGTGAATGATTCTATTGTTGTGAGGACCATAATATTGTTATGGGGATCATAGTATGATTTTGTTTACTATTGTTATGATGATCATAATATTGTTGTGCCACAACCATCTTACCAACAATAGTATGATGCTCTTCGAATATTGTTACCCCAACCATACTTTTTTTCTGCGTGTGGGAATACACCAACACGTAAAACGATATGACCAATTTTAATCTGAGCTGGTAAGTTATCGATCGTAATAAACTGTGAAAATTTTCATTTTAATTAGATGCAATAAGTGGCTTCTAAAGCTAAAAACGAAAACTCTTGATGAAAGTTGTCAGAAGTACGTTTTTTTGCAAAAGGGAAATCGAAAATATATTTTTATATTTAGATGTAGCTCGCACAAAGTTTAAACTATTATACGTTTTTAGCTTTAGAAGCTTCTTTAGTTAAAAACAACGAACATATGTGCGGATGAAATATCTGAATCTGAACCGATTTGTTTCAATTGTAAATACGTTTGTCCTTGGTCTAAAAATTTACTTGTAACGCCTGCCTAATATCATTAAGATTGGACAATAAATGCGACCTGTAGTTTGATAACAAGCTTTATTTAGACAACAGACGAGGATTTTATCATACTCGAAAAGATTCCTTCAGTGAAAACATCGATGATATGATCGATAGTTCTACATGGTATGATGAGATTATATCGAAAATCGATATGCCGACAAATGTCTTTGTGGATGCTTAGCAACAGGAAACCATAGAGCAAGTGTAAAAATTAAAAATGCTAAAGTATAATAAACAACAGCTGTGTTCCTTGGAAGTAACTAAGCTTATATGACAGTTACAAAGTTAAGAAGTTAGGTGACTTTAAAAAGCTTTAGATATGTTTAGCAGGCATATTTTTTCGACGAACAGCCTTACTTGATCCTGTTATATCAAATATTTGTTCTTTTGTAATCTTTACTTAAAAAAAGATTCAAGCAACAAAAGTTTTATTCGGTGAATTCGTATCGGGTTCATGTGCTCAATATGGGATAAGTAAATATTCAAATGCACTCAATGAATAGTTAATTTTAGACATCTTTATAACAAATTGTATAACGATTTATAGTTTTAAGTTAATACTTATACGATTGAAAACGTAAAACGTATTTGATCATGTGATTGCAGTGCTACAAAAAGAATCAATGATGCAATATTAGTTTCAATTTTGTTTTATGTTGCCAGATTGCCAAATTGTAACCAGCTTACTTAAGCTTAAACGTCGAATATCATCTATAAAGTCCATAGCTTAATTGTCGACTATATTCTTCCTTCCCCCAAAATCCCGTTAAGGAGCAGGAGGGGAAAATTTCTCCAAATGTCTATAATTTCTAATCAAAAAATTGTTCATATTTGGCATGGAGCGCTAGTGGCTCTCACCCTCAGCCCAACATCATTTCTTGTGAAATCTCTGAATCGAACATGATAACAACGTAAAATGTTGATTATCACCAACAACCTAATAAAATGTCAATCTAATATAATTGGAAAGTTTGAGATATTTTAGCAAAAACGTTCTCAGAACGTTTTGATCATTATTTGTGTTGTAAGACCATAATTTGTGTTGTTTACAGTGACTGGAAAAAATCGATAATTTTTCACAATTTTCGACGTGAATTATCAAGAGCGCGCCGATGAACTTAAATCTTTGTATGGCGATGAAGCACGATCCTATAGCACTGTGAAAAACTGGTTTAATGAAATCAATCGTGGCCGACGCTCGCTCAAAAACATTCGTTTTGGCAGTGAACATTCATGCCGTGCGTGAACTGATAATGCAAGATCGTCATGTTGCATACCGTGAGATAGAGGCATCCTTGGGCACTTCTTCCACGAGCATGCATTCAATATTGCATGAACACCTGGCTGTGAAAAAGGTTTGTTCTCGTTGGATCCCGCACAATCGTTTAAAGAAAAGGCTTGTGACGATTGGTGGAAAGAAATTTCGAAAAAATACGATCGCGGTGCTTCAAAAGACGTTTATAAGATCGTCACAGGTGACAAATCATGGATCTATGCAAGCATACGCATATATCCATGATCTATCGAGCAATCGACCGTGTTAGTCTTCGAAGGCGAGCCAAATCCAACGAAGTTGTTCATGGAAGAAGCACTTCGAAGCAAATGGTCTCCTGTTTCTTTCGGCAAAACTGGCTTAAGCAACGTAAGGCGGCCAATTCTGAGTGGTACGCCACAATTTGTTTGCCTGAATTCTTCGGAGAAATTCGAAAAACGAACAAGAGAAGACGAATCATTGTGCACCATGACAATGCGAGCTCTCACACATCGGCTCAAACCAGCGCTTTTTGATTTGATGGGTCATCCGCCGCACAGTCCTGACTTGGCACCCAATGACTTCTTTTTATTTCTGCACATCAAGGAAAAACTGCGTGGTTAACGATTTTCGTCGCCAGAAGATGCTGTTGAAGCATCCAAAAATCATGTTTTGGAGTTGCCTCAATCGGAGTGGAAGAAGTGCTTCGTCAATTGGTTTGACCGCATGGAAAAGTGTATAAATCATGCTGGAGAATACTTTGAAAAACAATAAAACCATTTTTGATGATACATATTTGCATTTTTATTACTAGGCCAGAAATATATATAGCAGCCTTCGTATACACTATACCGTGATTATCTAATTAGCAGTGCCTGGATCCCATCTTTGGCATAAGTCCCTCCCTAAATGACCGAAAATCGTTCATAAGATTCTTCAGTCGTTTCATTCAAAGACAAACAACTGGGCTAAGTGTCGATTAAAGGATTTTCTGTTCGGCTGCCAAGAAACCAAGAATGGTAGGAGAGAGAATACACGAAACGAAAAAATATTCTGATTTCGATGCATCGCGATGTTCATTGTGTGATTTTCACATACATATAAGTACATGTATGTGTGTGTACAATTATGTATATGTGTGTGCGTGTGATTGAGTGCGCCAAAGTCATTGCCAGAACTGAGTTGGAGCCTCAAGGTGTCGGCTATAAGCTAATTGGAAGTAATGTTCAAAGATGCCGCCAACAAATTAAGAATGAGTTACCAATTTAACGTTTATATCTCTATTGCAGCCGGGAGCCCCCCAAAAAGAATTTCTAAGCAAAGGGGAATTGACGAAAGACTGCACGAGAGAGTGAGACAGAGGAAGGGGGAAGAGGTGCTGCGGGAATGCGAGAAGGAAATTATGACACAACAAAAAGACGCACGACTGATGAAGAGTCTTGGGAGCACCGGACTCACCGAGAAGACCTAATGACTGATGATCAGGCAGGCTCCACTGCTCACTCACTTGTACGCATGGAATGTTTGATGTCTGTTGTATGTACACACATACGTACTCTCAGAGCTTTCACTAACTACTCGGAGTCCTTTTAGCTTTGTATAGTTGGTCTAAGCTTAGGGTTTTCTACACTATGTGATATGCAATGGGGCCGACTGTCGGACGAAGCAAACAGCTGCATCGTGGACAACTGCAACAGCAGCAGCATCTACGACAGAGTCATCATTATTCACTTTATCATCATTGAAACATTGTATGAACTTATGTTGTTTTTGTTATAAGACTGTTGAAACGAGGCTGGTCTAATGATTTTAGGTAGCCCTCGGTCTTTATAAACGTTTATATGAATATTTCAATGTATAACGATGTTAATGTAACGATGACATTTGTTGATTGGAAGCATTGAGGGCAGTAGCAAAATAAGACCAACTATCAAATATATACAAACAATTTGGCGCAGTATGGGTAACACATCTTAAAATTTTATGACAATTCAGAATATATACTTTATGGCATCTCCATCAAGGATGAAAACAGATTGATTGTCTATCTATCCTATGACATAACCTCATTTTCGCTGTCCTATAGACCATAGGTGTGCGCCTTTAATTCAACCAAATCGTAAAATTAATGTCGTATTCAGATTCGCGAGGAATCTCATTGTTTTCGAGTACCTTCATGTCCATGATGAAGGAGTCACGAGGGATCCAGATACGATATGAAGACAAATTTTAAACGTTAGTGCATATGTGACGCGCAAAATAGAAAGGGACCTAAGGTTAAAAACCAGTTTTGTTCAGGAGAGTCATTTTAAAGATTAGGTCCCTTTCTATTTGCGCTTAGAATCGTCGACTTGAATTTCATAAAACGCGCATATCTCTGGGAGGGAACTTTTTTGGGGCATGGGATCGGTCTCATTCGATGCTCAGATGTTGTCCACATCAAAAAAAAGTCAAAAGTTGATGGAACGTTTTGTTCAGGAGAGCCATTTTAATGATTAGGTCCATTTCTATTTGCGCTTAGAATCGTCGTCTTCACTTTCATAAAACGCGCATATCTCTGGGAGGGAACACCTGTGGGGCATGGGATCGGTCTCACTCAGAAAAAAATGAAAATTGATTTTTTTTACCCTTAGGCCCTTTCTCTATGCGCTGTCACATATACAGATTACCCCATGTTCGACCGGAGCGATTCTTCGCCATGTTCTCAAACTAAGTCAAATCGTAGAGTCAGTTTTATATTGGGAATTATGACAAAATTGTACTGTTGAATTGTTCTGGCCTCTAGAATCGAGTCTTAATTTGACTTGTTTTGATTTGTAAACAAATTTCCCTGTTTCTGGATACCTATATTTTTTAAAGTCGATCTATGGGCCGCCGTTGTGTGATAAGAGTGTGCATTTCAAGATATGTAAAAACTTCTCTATAAGATGCATTAGCCGTTCGGGGCCGGCGTTAAACTGTAGGTCCCGGCCAGAATTATGTCGTGCATAGCTCACTGATTTGAGAGAGGTTTCCCTTGTTCCGTATTGGTATATTGTGAAATTAAGTAAGTAATATAAGGTTTATAGTGAAAATGACCAAGAAAGAGTTTGATTGGGTTTTTAGTCTCCCAAAGGCTAAATTTCAGTGTTTTAGTTTACTTATATGTGACGCGCAAAATAGATAGGGCATAAGGGTAAAAACCAGTTTTGTTCAGGAGAGCCATTTTAAAGATTTAAATACGTGTAGCTTTGGTGCACCATCACTTTCATAAAACGCGCATATCTCTGGGAGGGAACACTTTTGAGGCATGGGATCGGTCTCATTCGATGCTCAGGTGTTGTCTACATCAAAAAAAGTGAACATTGATTTTTGATTGATTTTTTAGGTCCCTTTCTCTATGCGCTGTCATAGAGAAAGGGACCTAAAACTAAAGACCTCTAAAACTATAAGACCTATATCTTTTCATTACACATATATCTTTTTTATATTTATTTATACCCTGCATCACGCTATGGAACTGGGTATTATACATTAGGTCAATAACAAATGTTTGTAAGCATTAAACATATTTGAGCTAGACCTTCGTTTAGTGAACCGATCGACTACGAATCAGCAGAAGATTGGATTATCCGATCGTCATGAAATGAAGCAGAAGTTTATATTTTTAGACCCATGACGTATGCTGCAGAAAGTAGAGAAAATAAGTTTAGATTTAGATATAGATCGGTTCAGACATATATATGTTCAACCGACTTTTGTTTTTGACTCTAAAAGCCACAAGTTTTTTCCAATTTTGATGAATCTTGACACAAGTTAGTTTCAGAAAATTTGTTCAGTTTTAGTTATAGCTCCTATTATGTCCCACTGATTTTATGTGTCCAGAAGCCACATATAACAATTTTGATAACAGTTTATTGTGATCGTTCAATAACCGCCACAGGAAAAAATGCTTGAATTCGGTTCACCTTTTTTTTACATATACACAACTGTAGAACCCCTATTTTTATTCCGATTTTGATCACATTTGGTAAAGTGTTATTCCAATAATTTTGCAGCAGTCTGGATTTGAAACTTGTAAGGACTTGACGAAAGTTTGGACATATATTCTAACTATTGCTGTCTGTCATATGACATCTTAATTATATATAGATATTGTTTGGTTCAATTCTTAGAGCATCTTAGAGTCGTTATGTCGACATAAATAAACTTCAGGGGCCGCCTGAAGGGCTTTGATGTCCTCTTTATGATAATTTAAAATAGCTGCATATCCCTCTTAATCAAGGACATATTCTAAACTTGCATATTTCAAAAAAGTGGGTTCACCATGGGCTTAAAATTTTTAGAACTTTTACTGGGGCACTTACGAGTACTTACTTTTGCTTACTAAAGCCTGTAACTAAGTTGATTATCAACAGTTCTACCGTTCCCTCAAAAAATAATGCGTTAACTTACAATATTTTATCACATTATTTAAAAAATGGCGAAAATTTGAAATGAAGAGTGTTTGAAGGAAATATTCACTCAAAATTCTTAAAATGTGAATCTATGCGATATATACGAGTTAATCACAAAAATGTTGCTACCATTGTCCGCTATAGACATTAAATACGATACATCCAATCGAGGAGTAGTTTGTGACCATTAAAAAATGCATTAACCACAAAACCCCTGATTTGGGCTTTCAAATTTCCCACAGAAAATTTCAGGCTGTCGCCATAACCATAAACAAGGCTCGCGGTCAATCTTTAAGTGTTGCTGGTTTGAAAATGCCTGTTATCGCACGACGAATTCTATGAGCTTGCTCCAGAGTTCGAACGTCTAAAAATTTTTATGTTTTACACCTATCGAATAATTTTAAAATATTTATTATCTTCTAATGCTAGTTAAGATAAAACAAATCAATAAACAAACAAAATTTTCTTTTTTTGGGGTATCCGTTAGTAAGCAATGGCACGTAACATCTTAATTCTTTAAAATCTGTAGAGAAACAAAAAATCGGTTGTTAATTTCCAGATTATGGAGATTTTTGGGAAATTTCAAAGACCGATTCTTATTGTACTCGACAAGACCTACGAGAAAAATAGCATCACTTTTATGTTGTTGTAACAACAGTATTTTTTATTTTGAAGTCTTGTTCGTCTATACGGGATCTGCTTCGATATCTAGGTGGAGAAAACGCGCCATTTGAACTGGATGCGTCCACAGAGACCTGGGGGTCAGCTGAGTGGGCTTGGTTGGACAATGGCAGAGGTGCAGCACATCATGTGGTCCTTGATGGCAGGCGGGACAGATGTCCGGAACGTTAGCATCAATTCGTGTCCAGTAAGAATTGAGGCGGCTGCACCATCTAGATCTCAGCTGCACCAGAACCACGCGCGTCAGCCGAGGTAATACCTTCTCCTCAGGTGAAATGTCCGGGAGATGCTCCCCTAGCACTACATTCACAAGGTGGCTGGATACTGCTCCTGCGATTTCATCGGCGTGAATGATGTTCAGACCTGTCTGATAGTTTCGATGATCTAAAGGTTCTCTCTTATACCGCTGGACCTCTCTCTCTGGATCATAAAGATCGTACCAAATTTGCCTGGGCAGAGGCATCTTGTCCAAGAGATTGTGGTAAGTATGACTGCTGCGACAGCAGGAAATTGTGTCTGCGCACGGTAAGGACCTTCGTCTCCTTATGTAGATGGTCCAGCCGGCAAGTGACTTGAGCACCATGTTTCTACTTATTAGTTTTAGGAAATTATAAAAAGTAAACTGGTCTATAATAAAATTTTAGCTGTTAGTAGAGTAAATTACGGTAAATTTTCTAAACAAAATTTTACGGAAAAAAGTGTCCTTTTCTGAGACATGTAAGGATTAAGGATTTATCATTATCATTATCTTTCCGGCGGCACCTCACTTATTTATTTCTAATTGAGCGTTCCTTACATATTTGACTTATGGCACAGCTACCTTTAAAAAAAAGGCGAAATGTGATACGCTGCAAGATTTTAATCGAACCAGAACACAAATCAGGTGTCATATGAAGGAGAATAACACGAAGCATATATGCGCCAAGTTCCATCAAAATGGAAGAGATAATTTTTCATAGTACAGATTTTGTATTAATAATATTGGAATTATACTATAGATGACGATAACACAAACCTTGGATCATATTGACTCATATTTTGATATCGTCCCCATACAAATGGTTTGTGGGCCCAAAATAAACATCTTCAAGTAAAAATTGACATTTGGGTAAAAAGTAACCATAAAATTTTCACACGAAGGCAAAAATAAAAACAATTTTACAATTTGGGTTGTATGGGTAATTGGGGGGCCAAAAATTCGGCCTATTTAAAAGTGGATTTATGGTTATCAAGAAACAGTGAAATTTGCTCAAAAATTATATGTGACATTATTTTTTATTTTGGTAAAGTTTAAACCCCTGTCCGAGAGATTAAACAACCATCTTTCAATTGGCTTTTCTTCACATCCAAAGTGCAGCGTATCACATATTCGGCCAGGCCCGGCATTTTTTTTTTAATTTATATTATTTTTTTATTCATTGCAAGAAAGATTTTGCTTTAACGTCTTTTGTGTATAATCTTAGAAATTTCTATAAACACTTTTTATTACCCTTGTGATGTTTAAAGCACCTTGTACTTATAGAAATGGCATATTCACTGATTCACCCTCAATCTCTGATTCCATTGAGGGATATCCGTATATCTGTCGTTGTCGTACAGGTCGCTAAAATTAACCAATTTCGAAGAAACTTGGTGCGTGTTTCAGGTTTTGGCGAAATTTCAATACATGACGAACTGTATTGAAATTAGTTCATATCGGTTGATATCGTTTAAAGATTTTTCCCGATCTCAGCTGCAGAAGCAATATATTACAGCAGATGTTGATCAAACTATGCAAGCGTTACTAGAGAAGAACACTTTAAAAATTAGACCACTAAAAATTTGACCAGTATTTTACAACGGTCCCAAAATATTCAATTGTACGGGTGGAGCGCGATAATTTGCTTTTTTGCACTGCAGGATGGGGTGGCACTGTTGATCGAAGAGAGTGGAGAGTTTGCTGGGCTTAAAGTCGCTGGCGAGTGATTTGTATTTGTCTGCCTTATAAAAACAAAACATTTGTCGATTTAGTCGAAGAGAGTGAAGCCCATATCATCGTCAGATTCCTCGGGTTCTTTCTCCTTCTTCTTCTCTTCCTTCTTGGCTTTAGCGGCGGGAGCACTTTCACCACCGGCAGCAGCTGCAGCTGGAGTTGCCATCATGCATTGGACACTTGAGGTGAGGTCATTTTGTGTTGAAGCGTATTTTTTCAATGCGCACTCGATCATTGCAGTGCAGCGTGCTTTTCGTTCGTTACGATTTGAAAAAAACCCCAGAGAACTTTACCAGAGATATCTGCATTCGGGCCGCGTCACTGTGTGGTGCGCCATATCAGGAGTAGGCCCTTAATTTTTCCAGTATAACCGTCTTGCTGTAACTGTGTACTCCGAATGGTACTTGACTATGATACAGGATGTTTTTTTGCCGACTCTTGAGGCAATGCAATTAGAGGATACATGATTCCAACAGGATGGTGCCACTGCACACACAGCGAGAGCTACCCTGCATTGTTTGAGGCAACTGTTTTTTGGATGGCTTATCTCATTAATGGGTGATGTGAACTGCCTGGCACGCTCGCCAAGCTCAGCCCCATGCGATTTTTTCCTTTGGGGTCAGCTGAAGTCGAAGGTGTTTATCAACCTCCCAACACCTTGGAAGACCTAATTTACAATATTGAGGCGGAAACTGGCAGAATACCAGTCGACATGCTTGTTAGAGTTCATGAAAACTTCAGAAAACGTATGCAGCGGTGTGTGGATAGCGAAGGTTGACATTTGCCAGATACACTATTTAATTTACAAATTCCCTTACTGTTCAATATAATAAAAATATAAAATACGTTTTTCTAAGGTTCATAACTGTTTGATTTCGTTGTTTAAATAAGCAAATTATCTCGCTCCACCCGTATTACACATTTCTGTTTTTTCGTAAAAAACGCAATTTTCAGTACTACCCACTGATCATGCCACCTTCGGCTGAAACTTGAACTTGAGTTTATCATACTAACTAACTGCCTAACGACAGTGAGTAAGTAAGCCATAGCCTAGGAACATAATGTAATTGATCAAATATGTAGTCGCAAGCATTTCAATCAAGCGAGTGCCTACTTGTAGTGAGTACTCGTAGTAAATGTTTATTTCATGCCATTAACTAAACCAACAACAAAAAAAGTTGCAAATTAATTCTCATTCAAATGTTTGTGATTGATTCTAATACCACAAACACCTCGAATCTTAATGGGCATTTGTCTGACTACCTCCGGTTGTTCCAGCGCCACCCTTGCACACCGTCCGTCTGTAAATAATGTAGCCGGCATATCATTCAGTCATTGGCTATTAATGACTTTGGCATTTAGCGCTACATATGCGTTTGTAAGACTGTGCCCCGTTGTTCACTCACATTCATTCCGGTATTAATTGTCGCACTCGTACTCGTATTTGAAAGTGTTCAGTTCGTTAAAGGTTTATGGCTGGTACATTCACGCGGTCTTTTATGTTTAAACTTCGTACTGAATATTGGTCGGTCGTTATGAAGTAGTACGAGTACTTCCCGTACCAGTTTTAGTTCCCACTGTTTGCTGCTGTTGGCGGGCATTAATGGAGTTCCTCTCTCTCTCTCTCTCTATCTCGGTCGGCATTAAGTGCCTACTTTGTGGCCCTGTGTCTGTTTTCCTTAATATGTGAAAATCGTTTGCAATCATTTCATTCCATACGTTTGCGCTGCTACGCAATTTTTCTCAAGCCAAGCGAGTGCGACTCATTCATCTCGCGTTGCCAGCGCTTCTCTGGTGGTGCTTCCCATGTGATTTCTGTTTCCTGTCCAATTAATAACTCCAGCCACCCCTTTTGATGGATGCACTCAATGTCTCATAAACTCCGTAATTATACAATTTATTTTTAAAATAATAAAAACAAGACGACTCACTATAATTTCTTCTTGACATCTCTGTCAAGAAATGTTTTGTGTGCGATCTCTAAAGACATCTTCCTGTAGTGGAGAATGACCAAAGCTTTTGAAACAGTGGCGAAAGGTGGTGGATCTAAAACCATAATGGCAATTAAGAACTATTTTACCCCGCTATGAACTATTTTACCCCGCTATAATGATGAAAGACCTCTAAAGTGTACAAGTTACGTGAAGTTTAATGTTGTGAGGACATAACCCAGCAAACAGTTTTGGTAAATTTCGAAACAGAAAAAATAGCAGTGTTCATTTGCGGTAACTAGCTCTGTAAGCTAGTTGGTTTGTAATATGGTAATCTAAGACCATTTAAGAAAATTGTCTTTGTATATACATCAAATAGAATTAATCATTAGGAGGCTTAATCGGAAAATTCATCTAAAGCAGACGATAAAAACTATAAATTGTAATAAAATAATCAATAAAATATAACAAATATTTTATTTGTTTTGTAAAAGCAGTGTTGATCGTTAAACTATCAGTTTAAGTTGATTTATATTTTCACTTATCCCACGTTGTGCTAAAATACATAATAGCATGAATTCGCCGATAAGAGGGTTGCTATATATATTTCTGGGGTCATCTGACATTTCCATTGGCAACTTTGACATTTTTTAAAATAAATGTACTCAGAACGTTTTGACGTACGACCATCATTTGTGGTGTTTACAGTGACTTGAAAAAATCAATTTGGCAAAAAAATGGAATTAACTTGTGAACATTTTCGTGCGATCATTTTTCACAACTTTCACGACAAGAGTGTACCGATGAACTTAAATCTTTGTATGTTCCTATAGAACTGTGAAAAGCTGGTTTAATGAATTCAATCGTGGCCGACCCTCTCTCAAAGACGTCTTGGAGGTCGTCCAAAAACGGCCGTTGTGTCAGAGAACATTGATGCTGCGCGTGAACTGATAATTCATGATCGTGAGATAGAGGCATCCTCAGGCATTTTTTTAACCAGCATACATTCGATATTGCATGAACACCTGGCCTTAAAAAGGTTTCTTCTCGTTGGACACAATTTGAAAATCGCTCAAAAAAAGGTTCGTGTCTATTGGTGCAAAGAAATTTTGAAAAAATACGATCGCGGTGCTTCAAAAGACGTTTATAAGATCGTCACAGGTGACGAACAATGGATCTACTCTAAACAAAACAGCAATCGACCGTGTGAGCCAAATCCAACGAAAGTTGTTCGTGGAAGAAGCACTTCGTCGCCTGTTCTTCGGCAAAACTGGTCATGTAGTGACCAGGGTTTAAAAGCACCAGTCCGCTAACCATTAGCATCATTTTGCTAAACTAATGCTAACAATCTTTTCCACAAGCCAGAGCTAAAACTAATGTCCGACTAACGTTAGCTCGCGTTAGCGTTAGTCAAAAAAATGACACACCTCTGCTAACCACAATTGACTAATGTGCTGCTAAAAATTTGCTAATTTTGACTAACCATTTTTCGTTAGCAAAAAATTTGAGCTGGTTTCAGTGTTGTCAACGGAACATGACGCAAAGTATCCAATAGTGGTACCGTAGTGGGGATTTCTGATACAAGATTTTTTAAATAAATAGCCTTCAATAATTAAAAAAATTGTTAAACACATTAGTTGAAAAAAAAAATATAAATTTATTTGAGTTTGAAAGAACATTCAAAAGGAAATGAGATTAGTTAAATATGGAAAATAAAAATAATTTATTTTTTTATAATAAACGGAATCTTATTGTACAGAATATTTATTCATCAGCACAAAGGTCAAGTTCGGATATGGTTTGCACATCTAACACAACGTTTTGTTAATCTCAATTATAAAATAATCATCAATGTTAAATAAGCTTTGCTTTGACATTTTCTACATAAGCTGTTTTCACAAAATTATATACTTTCCAAACAATGTTTCATATGTCTTTAAAGTAGACCTAGCTTTTTCCAAACACACATTTACTTCTACGCTGAGTGTGGAGTGAATCCCCAAATTTCATTTTCTCACACAATCTGATTATCTCTCTCTTTCCCACTATTTTCAATGAGTCAAAAGAGCAATAGCACGCTTTCGTAGTGTTTCTATTTTCTCTCTTTGTCCGTTTTCGAACAGTGTCAATAACTTCTGAACGAATCCCTAAATAAACGCGAAATGATGGACTATTTTTCTATTAAAACGCTCAATATGTATGTATGTTTGAAAAATATTGAGAATATTAGGTTAAACAGTCATACTATTTATTCTACGAATATTTATTATTTCAGCATTTTCAGAGTTCGTTATGCATCTCCTCAATCCAATGTTAAATGTGGAACATATAACATTCCCGTTGGAAGATGCAGTGATTTATTAGTCATTGTACATAACATTATATTATATGTATAAACAATATGTAAATATATACGAGTACCTACCTCGAATTATTTCTGTGCTATTAATTTCACTAGTTTTTATATATACCTTTAACAGCTACAGAAACGCACAGCAATATTGTTTCATGCGATTTTTTAAAAACACAACTTATTTTCTATTAAAGGTAGGCAACACCGTACTCGAGCCGAACACAATTTTCGGTTACACACAAAAACCGAACCAACACACAAGTCGAAATTAGTCACCAAATTAGCACAATTTAGCAAAGACGTTAGCAAAATCAGCAGTTGCTTCTTCTTCCATTGCTAATAATATATGCATATTTTGGTTAGCGTTAGTTTATTTTGCTAACGCTAACTGAATATTACGACTAATTTAGTTTTAGCATTTGTTCGCATATTAGTTTTGACTTTTTTATGCTAAAACTAATTGACAAATTCTGTACTTTTGACTAAAATTGCGTTAGCATTTTAAACCCTGGTAGTGACTGTTCCGCTTGAGCAACGTAGGACGGTCAATTGTAAGTGTACACCACAATTTGTTTGCCTGAAGTCTTCGGAGAAATTCGAAAAACGAACAAGAGAAGAAGAGTCATTGTGCTCCATGACAATGCGAGCTCTCACACTTCGGCTCAAACCAGCGCCTTTTTGACCGGTCAAAACGTGGAATTGGTGGGTCATCCGCAGTACAGCCCTGACTTGGCGCCCAATGACTTCTTTTTATTTCGGCTCATCAAGAAAGAAATGCGTGGTCAACGATTTTCGTTGCCAGAAGATGCTGTTGAAGCGTTCAAAAACCATGTTTTGGAGGTGTCTCAATCGGAGTGGAAAAAGTGATTCGACAATTGGTTTGAGCGCATGCAAAGTGTATAAATCATCCTGGAGAATACTTTGAAACAAAAATACCATTTTTGATGATACATATTCGCATTTTCATGATTAGGCCAGAAATACGAGGGCGACCGCAAAACTAACTGGCCTGGCACATTTTCTGTTTTACTAGCAACTTTTTTTTTGTTTTTTAAAAGCAATCTTTTATAAACCATCTGTCAAAATTTCCGAAATATTTAATGATTATTTTCTTTGTTACAGGTGATTGAAGTAAACAAGTTTTATAATTTTTGAAAAATGGAAAATAAAGAGTTTCGTGCGGTAATTAAAGACTTTTCTATGAAAGGTTATACGCCACAATTAATCAAAGATGAATTGCATTCTGTTCATGGTGATAATGCACCATCATACTCCACCGTGAAATCCTGGGTTCAACAATTTAAAATGGGTCGTTCAAGTACGGAAGATGAACAACGCTCTGGAAGACCGAAAACTGCTACTACTAGTGAAAACATTAGAAAAATATTTAATGAAGTGACTAAAGATATACGAATAAAGCTCAGAGAACTTGCTGATATTGTTTAAATACACGAAAAACAAGTTTGGAGTATTTTACATGATGAACTCCACATGAAAAAGCTATACGCAAGATGGGTGCTGCGTTTGTTGACTTTGCAACAAAAAATCGTCCGTTGGACCAATCGATTTATCAGCGTAATCCAATAGAGTTCTTGCGACGTTTCATAACTGTTGATGAAACATAGATCCATCATTACATCCCAGAATGCAAAGAACAGTCAAAACAATGGATAGAAGCTGGTAAAAGTGGTCCCAAGAAGGCGAAAACTGTTAAGTCAGCAGGAAATGGCCAAAGTATTTTGGGATGCAAGGGGTATAATATTTATTGATTATCTTGAGAAAGGAAAAACTATAAATAGTGAATATTATTGTGCACTATTGAATCGGTTGAGTGAAGAAATCAAGATAAAACGACACCATTTAAAAGAAAAAAAGTTCTTCTTCATCAAGATAATGCTCCTTCACACACTGCATTTTTAACTCAACAAAAACTGGCCGAATTACGATTTGAAATTGCTCCGCATCCACCTTATAGTCCAGATATAGCTCCTTCTGATGTTTTCAAATTTAAAAAAAATTCTCGGTGGCAAAAAATTTTCGTCCAATAGCGAGGTTATTGCTGAAACTGAGGCATATTTTGACGGTCTTGAAAAATCTTATTTTTCGGATGGAATTAAAAAACTTGAAAAACGTTTGATGAAGTGTATTGAGTTTGAAGGAGATTATGTTGAAAAATAAATAATAATAATCCAAAAAAAAAACGGTTATTTTTATGTTAGGCCAGTTACTTTCGCGGTTGCCCTCGTATATATAAAAAATTAAATTATTATTCTTCTGAGGGTAATAAACTAAATGCAAAAATAAATATCCAATTCTAACCTCGATATAATAAAATTACTCAGTAAGCAATCCTTTCCATTTTTATTTCCTGTCACTCCAGAATTAAAACGATGTTCTGAATGATACTCCACTGTTTCTGGTGACAGAAGGCAGAAGGGCAGGAATGCGTAACTATCAAAAATTCCGCCAAAGACCTTCCGCAACATTTTCTGTGTTAATTTTCCCTGAGTTGTCAACGACTCTACGAGGAAGAGAATATGAACTATCATAACAATTTGTTCAGATTTAAAAAAATACATTCTGCAACCACTGTGTAGTGGAAAAATGCCGTATATGGCCTACAAAATATTGATACTCGAATTGACACAGAAACCAACGTCGTCTTTTGTTTCTAATGTCTTCATGACATTAGAAATCAGTATGTTTAGATTCAATATGGAAAATTTGAATTCAAAGACCACACAACTCCACCGCTTTCACATGGCGGTCATAAAATATCAGACAAATCCCTCTGCTCCCCGGTTTTCGTGACAGCATCTTTCGTCCAACGACGTGTTTCCAAATATTTATTATACACATATAAATTACGCCATCAGATTAGTTCGGCTGGTGAATGAATTTTGAGATATATCAGTGCCAACAACAACGTCTCGTTCCAGTTCAATCGCCCATGTAGATTAAAAGTTCCAAGCGTTACCGATCGTTTTGATCGGTTAGGTCCACCGTGATAAGCCGTAACACCAGCCAACCAAACGGCCCAAGCATTGTTTGCTAATCACATACGAAATTTATTTAAAAATTCAGACGTTGTGATGTTAAGCTGCAGAATTATTAAATTCCAATATAAAATGCGAAATATTTGAATTTCTGTCGCTACTACTTTTTTCCGATACAAAAGATTTGCATTGATTAAATTTTTGGTGGAAACAATAGAACGACGACGACATGACTTGGAAGCCGCTGCCAAGCTGTTGTCGCGGATGTTGGGTGTTGTCGCCTCTCGTTTGGAGATGCTTAAACAAATTTTATTTTATTTATAAACAAGCTACATAATAAATTGGAACATGTTTAGATTAACGTCGCCAAATCGTGGCGAATTTAATAAATTTCTCCTAATAAAGCCGATGACAATCGATCCATGTGTCAGTGACTACGCGCTCGTGTGCGTCTTTGTGTGCTTACTCTGATGGCGTTTTCAGTTTCGGTTCTTTGTCATGGCTCGAATTCAAATGGCTTTGATGGAGTGGAGTGTGGAGTGAGTCAAGGGGGCAACACAAACGTCGCCAAAGTATCGGCATTCGTTAACGTTAAATTAATATAAATTTCATTTTTATTAATGATTATTTATAACTGCTTAAACATAAATTTTAAATTAATTAATTATTTTGCTATTCGAAAAAAATTCATAGAAAACCCAGCAGATGAGAAAAAACGTAACGAAAAAACGATCATCATTATCGTCGCCCCAAGTTTGATCAAAATTAACCAAAGCGATATTAAAATTGTATAACGCCGTTTATAAATGCGGGCCAGTGATAGTATGAGTCGACTTGTTGGCACCCTATTGTATTTGATCAGACCAAATTTCACAATTGGCCAGAGAAAAGTTCAAAATAAAATTCACAAATTAAAAATGCCAAAAATCAAATTAAAATAAATTGTTTCAGAATTCGGCCGTTCAAATTCAATCCGACTGATTTATAATGATGTTAGTCCTATGGGTTAACTAAAAACAAAAACAAAATAGCATTGAAATCTGAGGACACTTCAAGCAATCTATGGTCAGCTAGACCAATGAGCAGGAAATGTGTGCTATTTTTGTAAGAGAGCTACATCACCAATCTACGTTACCAATTCAGTCGATTTTCCAAGATGTTTGCTTTGTGTGTAAACTAACTATGCAAATCAAATATTATTTAACTTGACGCTTTTAGACCCCGAATCGGACGCAACATTTGTATAATTGATATACGAAAACATGATTCGATCGATTTTTAATGTTAATCAAAGTTTGAATGGAAACCAAGTTTGAATGGAATCTAACGAAATTTGCCAGGTTTAACCGGCCTAATGGTTAAACCCCAAATCGGTACTGTATTTCTTAGTGGCCATCGTTAGACGGAACCTAAACAAATGTTTCATAGAGATCGTTACCTTTTTTGATCTGCACTCTATACTTTTTACACTTAAATAAATAAAACCCAACACGAAACGTTGATACTAGGATTTGAAACACCTTATGGAAAAGGATATAGAACCATGTTTATTATACCGATTGTTTCAGAATCGCTATCTTGCCAAGTTTAATTAATATTGCATTACCATGTACTTTCGGGAGCTAAAGACATAAAATCGGTTATATGCTTATCTCAATTTAAACCGATTTTCATAAAAGTCAGGAGCCTTTGCTTAATAATTAAATTCTGCCAAATTTCATAAAGGTTGGACAACAACTGCGACCAGTAACAGTATTTAGATAGGCAGCATACGTAGGGAGAGACGGTCAGACAAATATCGTTAAATATGGTCAAATAGAATCAACTGGTAATTCTGAGTCGATTGGCACACTTAAAGTTATGTCTACCTTTTTTGGAAGCTACGTATTCCGAACTTGAAAATTATTATTTTTTTTTGCTTTTACGGTCGGTTTTCGACGGCTAACCTCATATATTTTCGTCCGAATGTTCATGTTTATATATTAGAAACTACAGCTCCAGAAGTAATTAGTGACTAAAAGGTTCGAATAGCCACCACTCAAAGATCCATTACGATTTGAGGTTATACAGTGGCACCTGTGGTAATTATAAGCGACCAAAACATATGTCTGATTAAATTGGTCCAGTCCGTCCAGGGTTGTTTATAGTACCCATGCATACGTTATTTCAAATTTGAGCTTGTCGTCAAAAAACATATAAGATCTTAATTCAATTTAGTACATTGGATGTGTCAGGTTAACGCGTCTCTGTCGTTCTACTTCTACCACGGTGCTCCAACACTCTCCCCCATACCTGTAGGTTTCCAATTTAAGGATATGGTGTTCGGGCATTTTCTACCTATTTGTGAAGGATTAAGGACTTACTTATCCTTCTGTTCATTAATGAGTCGAGGCCCCGGTTTGAAAAACGCAACTTCACGCCAAGCATTTTCTTTACCTTCGGTTTGTGTCGCTACCACCAGATCCGATTAGAACAACATACGAGGGCGGTTCGGAAAGTTTTTAGCCTACCAATGAAAGAGAATAGTAAGTTTTTCAAAACTATTTTTATTTTTCAATATAATCTCCTGAAACTTCAATACACTTAGTCCAACGCTTATCTAGCAATTCTATCCCTTGATTAAAATAGTTTTCCTCAAGGTCTTCAAAATAGTGGTTTACAACTGTAATTGCATCTTCGTTTGAGGTAAAACGCTTGCCAGCAAGTATTTTTTTTAGATTTGGGAACAGGTAAAAGTCACTGGGAGCTAAATCAGGAGAATAAGGTGGGTGGTCAAGCAACTCGTACTTTAATTCGTTGATTTTAGCCATTGTTAAAACACTCTTGTGCGCTGGTGCGTTGTCTTGATGAAAAATTATTTTTTTGTGTTGTAAACCAGGACGTTTTTCTCGAATTTGTACATTAAATTGATCTAAAAGGTTACAATAGTACTCTGAATTTATTGTTTTATCGTTTTGCAGATAGTCAATCAATAAATTACCTTTGAAGTCCCAAAAAAAACCGTTGCCATAACCTTACGAGCCGATTGAATTGTTTTTGCCTTCTTTGGGGCACTTCCTCCAGCTTCAGTCCATTGTTTGGATTGTTCTTTTGTCTCTGAAGTATAGTGGTGGATCCATGTCTCATCAACAGATATGAAACGACGCATTTTATTTCGCTGAAAACGATCCTAACAAGCTTGAGAAATGTTCATTCTTATGCATTTTTGGTCGACTGTTAACAAGTGCGGCACCACATCTTGCAGAGGCTTTTTCATCTGTAGTTCTTCATGCAAAATTAAATGGACTCGATCATTTGAGATGCCCATGATATTAGCTATTTCACGCACTTTTATTCGTCGATGATCATTTAATACCATATCATGCACTTTGGCTACAATGTGTGTTGTTGCTGCTGTTTTTGGACGTCCACTACGTGGTTCATCTTCCATGCTTGTACGACCACGTTTAAATTCAGCAACCCAATTTTTTACTGTTGCATATGAAGGAGCACTTTCACCTAACACATTCACCATATCATTATGAATTTCTTGTCCCGATAAACCTTTTTTATGTAAATATTTAATGACACCACGCATTTCTAATTTTTCCCAAGGGTGCGACCTATAACCGACTTCGGTGAAATGGGACCATATTGGTCGATGCATTTATATTGACCTCATTATAAATGAACCTATATATTTGAGGTCATGCCACTCTAGTCACATTTTTAATCAAATCTGTATAAAATTCTATACAAAAACGATGAATCCTTTATATACTTGTACCACAGTCATGTTGACAATCAAAGAGTCGGCATTGTCCAATTTTAGGCAAAAACTATCCCTCCACCAAACAGTTGATGGTATACAAAATTTGTCATTGTGTTTGCAACACTGCGAAATATTGATTTATTCAAATGATTGAATAAATATCTATCAAAATCACTCGGGATAAATTTTATTAGGAACAAAAGATTTAAATTACTTAGTAGGGACATAAATGCTATTACACACGTTTTATGCTGTAAAATAAAAAGTGCTGAATGTTTTTGGACCAACTATTTTTTAATATATTTATTGATGTCTAAGTAAATTGTATCCAAAAAGAATCTATTTATTTGAAATGTCCGTCTTTTGCCTTTACACACGCCTTACGATACACTGGCCAATCGTCAATAGCTGCACGAACCTCGTCCATTGGAAAATTGGCCACAGCTCTAACCAAAGCAGTCTTCAGAGATCCAATCTTGGGGTATCTTTTGTGACAAACCTTGTCCTCTAAAACCGTCTACAATTTGAAATCCAATGTGTTCCAAACTGGACTGCCTGGGGGCCATTCTTCAGAGAATGAACGCTGGCAAATTGTTTCGAAGCCAGGCCTGGGACGTTTTAACCTTATGGGCCGGCGCAGAATCCTGCTGGAAAGTCCATGGCTGGTTTTGGAACAGGGAATTGTTAAGAGGCTTCACAACAGCTTCCAAAACGGTTTCTTAGTAAACTTTTGCCGATGTTTTGACTCCTTGTTCGCAGAAGGGCTGGTCAGTGACCCCATCGTAAGAGACACCCCACCGAACCATAACTGAAGCTGGGTGATGACCCTTTTCCACCCTTGGGATCAGTTCAGGTGCTTCCTAAGATGACCGCGCATACACTCTTTCATTTTGCTTGTTAAAATTTTCCTGGACGGTAAACATTTTCACGGTGAACAAAATTTTTCTGTGCAAGTTATCAGCTTGCATTGCCAAAAGACGTTTGCATTTTTCAATCCCATTTTTTTTAAGCTGCCGTCAAATAATGTCCATTAAGTCGTTTAAAAGCCCCAAGTCCCAAGTCTTTTTTAATGATTCGACTCATGGACTTTTGCGTGATATTCATCTCACTGGCCATGATTTTCTGTTTTCGTAGCGGATTTCTGTGGATTTTTGATTTAAAGGCTTTGATGACATGCGGTGTTCGAACAGAGCGTGGGCAGCTAGACCGGTGGCGGTCTTTTACATCTCCAGTCTCCTCAAACAGTTTAATGCTTCGGTAGACGAACATGCGGCTAATTCCTAGTGGCCGGAGCGTTATGAAAATATCGCTTTTTTCATTTCACACTTGAAAAGCTATACGGTTCTCATTATCTGACCACTCCATGATGAAATTTGAAACAATTTTAAAATCCCGTTACAGACTAACGCTAATGAGGTTAGCTTTCAAAACCCATATGACATTAACGGGGTATGTTCAGTTCTACTATTGAAATGGGTGTGTTCAATGTTGTAACAACATTTATGGCCCAACTTTGTACATGGATGATTGATCTTGTTCAAAGTTTGTGTCTAAGCTATGTTCCAATAGGACAATCCTTGGTGCAAGTTTCATCCCGATCGGAAGACATCTGTTTTAAAAGTTGAGCCAATTGACTTGAAATGATCCATATATATTATTGGTCGTAAAATTCGGAGATGATCTAGCCATATCCGCCCGTGTGTCCGTTAAAAGCACGATAGCATATGAACGAATAAACCTAGGATCCTGAAATTATGCATGATAATTTCTCATAAGTATGGGATTGTTAATGGGCGAAATCGGTCAAGAGGGAAAAAAGTTCCCTTTAAGTGACTAAAGGTACTTCGGTAAAAAGAACACTGCTTTGAGTATTTTCCTTACAAATCATAATGTTTTGTGCACAGACAAAGATTAAATTGTATTGTTAGTTCTTAAGCACTAAATATCTTAAAAAGGGCATAGTAGCTGATCCCGCATGGTCAAAACAGGCTTTAAGTAGTCTATAGGTACATATGGGATCTCAAATTAAAGGAACTTTTGCTAATAATCCATATACTTACATAGTAAGTTTAGAGTTTTGGGCCGAGAGGTCCCAAAAACTATACAATATTTTATTTTGCGCTTTAGTCGCGTAGGAACGGTTGAGGTATATAAGGTTTTACTCATATGGAGATCCGGGCTGATAGTCTCTGAGCGGAGAAAACCCGGATCTGCAGACATGGCCCTATCCTCCCATGCTATATTTGACTGAAACAAGGGCGACCTCGACCATACTCGTTAAAATAAGTTTAAATTTCGAAAGGATATTATGGGTTGGACTAACAACCGTGTCCGCCTGTAATGTCATATGGAACGTAATCCAGGCTCAGAGCATTTGAGACTTGTTGAGGTGAAACTGAACTAATTTTCCAGATTTGTGTAGTGCAAAACTCAGTAAAACAAATTAAACTACCTTTGGGTCACATTAAACAGCCTTTTCGATCTTCATGGCACATTTATCTGCGATAAGATAAAAAGTAACAAGGAGCTCAGCTTGTACTTGTTAAAGATACCTTGTCGACCTCTTACCAAGCGATATGTCGTTATGTGGTGAACTATACGGCGCCGGTGTGATCGACAAACGCTATGACGCAGTGGAAAAAAATGTAGACCTGCAACAGGGTATCTCCTCATGTCATCCAAGTACCATCTATATGAGAAGACTCTGGTCCTTACCTTGAGCAGGCACAATTTCAAGATGTCAAAGCGATATCTGCTTCATTGCCTTCACAGTGATCATCCCAACCATCATACCACTATTATGTATCGAAAACATTCGCCCCGACTAAATACCCCCGAATAAATACGAACAAGATAGCGTTACAAGAGATAGCCTTCTAGATAGATGAAGTTACAGCGGTAGTATCCAGCTACAGCGTGAATGTAGTGATTCAAACCATCCCCCGTAGATTAAGCAAAAGGATAAGACGTTACCTCGGCGGACGAGCTTGTCGATTCAATTCAGATTGAGCGCGTATTGATGCCAACGTCCCGGACTTATGTCCTGCATGCAATCAGGGACCACGAATCCCTTACAGACGAAATGGACTAAACTGTTGTTACAACAACAACAAAGTCACGAAAGGAATAGACTGAGACAAAGTAAAAAGGCATGCAACCTGGAGAAATAACTTACACAATACTTAACATTGGAAAGAGGAATTACTCCACAAGCTAATAAGATCAGGTTTGTTGTTGTTTGTCATAGAGGGAAGAAAAAGTAAGTCAGCGATGTACGAGGACTGCTATATATATTTCTGGCCTAATAATGAAAATGTGAATATTTATGATCAAAAATAGTTTTGTTGTTTTTTAAAGCATTCTCCAGCATGATTTATACACTTTTGCATGCGCTCAAACCAATTGTCGAAGGACTTTTTCCACTCCGATTGAGACACCTCCAAAACATGGTTTTTGAACGCTTCAACAGCATCTTCTGGCGACGTTGATGGTTGAGCACGCATTTTTTCTTCATGTGCGGCAATAAAGAGAAGTCAGTGGATGCCAAGTCAAGGCTGTCAAACTTTAAATTGGAAATGCCACATGGCGCTAGGCAACACTTAGTGTAGGCCAGAAATATATATAGCAACAAGTTCTTCAAAAAGATTTCCTAATTAGGTAAGAAAAAATAACTTAGATTAACAAGAAAGTGTTACACCTATGGTCAATAGGTGTACAAATCCGTCAAGCTGATTAGCTTTCGTTCTAGCTTGCTCTAGAAAAAGCGAACCTGATACACCTGGATCTGATTGCTTTTAGGTTAACGCCTCATTTATCATATTCCGCTAATTTCGAGACACGCTGTTTACCAGTGGGCTGCATTTTGTCTAAAAAACCCGCATTAATTATAGAGTGTTGCTGTGGCGGCACAATAAAAATTCCGAAAAAAAACTTTCGGTTCAAATGGCCCAGAGTGATGTTTATAAGTAGTCGTTCGTTCGTTTGGGTTAGTCGAAAAATTCCTTTTCGGTAAAAATCAGATAACGATATTTCGGTGATTATCGCAAATTAATTTGCATTCAAAAATAGAAGCCAACAACAACACCAACAACGACAGAGAACGCTGAATACAAAATGAGAAAAATATAAAAATTCATTAAAATTCAAATTGAAATCGGACAAATTTTCGTGTATTTTGGCTAAAATTGGCTGTCGTAGCCGAGCGCTGCTGCCGCTATTGCTAATGATGAGCCCAGTCCGTGGCTTGATGTTGCTAAGATCTGGAAAAAACACAAATTTTAATTTGAATTTATGATTTAGATTCGGGTATAAAATATAAATAAACCTTGTTAATAAATAAATGGTAGTCGAAGTAATATATATAGTGTGATCCGATCGATTATAATATATGTGTGAGGCACAGTGGTATGGCAAGGGAAATATTTGCGAAAAATTTAAAACGTAATTCGGAAATCAAAAAAAACAGTTATTGTAATTTATGCTAATCAGAAAATAATACGATACTGACTTTCATATACACTGCTAAATAGTTATTTAGGGCTAGCTTCAATACGATTTTTCAGAAAATAAATCACGCATTGCACTGTGGGAAACAGTTTTCAACAAAAATCTGGCATAACTAATACGAAGCGAATAAAAAAACAACGGTCATACCTGAAGGGTTTTCGATATAAATGAATATGCCTATAACGGCGAAATATATTTGAGGGTTCACATTGAAAACCCCAATTTTCAGAAGACATTAAACATCTGCCAATTTTTTATTAATACTCCTAAATGTCAAAAATGTAAAAGAACTGGAAAAATAACCTAAATTTTGCGCTTAACTGACACTTGGTTTTTGAAATCAGTACTGGTTTTTTGAATAGAACATTATGGTTTTGAGGCATTCGTTTTTATAGTTTCCTATTATTCATTTCGAAAGGGCTAATAAATATGTAGCTGTCCTTTTTATGAACCGAATAGGAATCGGCAATATAATGGATGATTTAAGGTAAATAACTTGGGTTTGTCCGAATATATTTTATAAACTAAAAAAAAATGAACAAAGCTCACTAATAGACGGTTTATTCCTAAAGCTATTTGCTACCTGGTTGTAGTTTTCTTTTATGCGATGCGACTGACATAAAAATCAGCACTTTAGAATGGCATTATTCGAGAAACTCGCTAACATGACCAAATCACCCCATCGTAGAACAAAGCATAACCAATACAATTACTCGTATGCAGCTGATGTTGAAAATTCGAGGAGTTTGATCCAAGATGCCTGTCAATAACGTAAGGTATCACAGCAGAATAATTAATTTGTTCTCAATTGAAGACTTAGGCCTTCAAAATATACCGCTTTTGCTCCCATAAAGATGATAAATAAGGTTTTAGAGTGCCCACAGATAGGAGAAATTCAATATATCTTCGAACGTGCCACTCTCTACATATCGGATGATCAATAAAAAGGTATTTTTTCGATATAAAAAAAATACAAAAATTTAAACTAAGTGTGGAATCTTTATTGTTTATTCGAAAGGACATTTCATGCCATTTATTTTTTTAATCTAATTTTCTTCAAATGTTGGCAACTGTACTTACTTTATATTATGGAAATGAGCGTTCGTTGAGAAATGGAAAGAACCGCGGTTTTCGACCAAATTTTTTTTCAATGATGAGGCCCATTTCTGGCGCAAAATCAAAGTCAATAATAAAAATTGCCGCATTTTGGCTAAAGAGTAACCAGAAAAGGGTCAAGAGGTGCCATTACGAGTATACCCAGAGAAAACCCTGGTTTGTTGCGGTTTTTGGGCTGATGAAATCATCGGTCCATATTTTTTTTATTAAAAATGATGATGGCCGGAACGTTACTGTGAATGGTGCTCTCTATGGCGTCATGATATCGGACTTTTTGCTACCTGCAATTGAAGCTCGTAATCTTGACGGCATTTGATCCCAACAGCACGGCGCTACATGCCATACAGCCAACGAAACAAAAATTTATTGAAGGAAACTTTTGGTGAGCCGACTCCTTGGAAGAGAATATTCGGCGCGTTATATACGGCCCCAAATGCTGCAAAAAGTGGTCGAAAAGTGGGCATCTCTCATCGAATTTCTTTGAGCTAAGGTTAAAACCAGTTTTGTTCAGGAGAGCCATTTTAAAGATTAGCTCCCTTTCTATTTGCGCTTAGAATCGTCGACTTCACTTTCATAAAACGCCCATTTCTCTGGGAGGGGACACTTTTGGAGCATGGGATCGGTCTCTTTCGATGCTCAGATGTTGTACACATCAAAAAAAGAAGAAAAAAAAGAAAATTGATTTTTTACCCTTAGTTCCCTTTCTCTATGCGCTGTCACATATTGCGTTTTAGTTGGTCCACCCATTTTGTCATCCTACTATGAGAAAATTTTCCAATTTTATTAAACCGCCATTTCCGTTCGCTCGTGTGTCCGTTTGTAGCTTCGCGTGTCTGTAGAAAGCAGCGGTCAAACGAATCAACCTAGGATCCTGAAAGTTCAAATGATAATGGCTTATGAACATAAGCTGCGATTGTAAATGGGCAAAAACGGCCCAAAGCGAAAAAAGTTTTCCTTTAAGAGACTAAAGGTACCTCGGTATACTTTTTAAAAGAGCACATCTGCTGGACATTTCGGCTAATGTGGCAGGAGATCAAAGGTCACAATGGAAATATTGGTACTTAAATTGCAGAAAATTTTGCTACGATTCTAAATATAGAGTAGTTTTGTAACGACGTTTTTAAATGTTTTCATTCGAGATAGGTACTATGCATGGACGAAAAGACATAAAGATTTTTAGGACAAGTGTTTCTGCGACCATTGAAAATATGAATGTCTAGTTCTACCACTGTGCACCGCTTGTGCTGTATGCATAAATACGAGTATGAAAACTAAGCAGAATCACGCTGAAAGCATAACAGCATCGAACAACAAGTGATGCTGAATATGCTGTGTCTGCTCACACAAACTCTACAGCAGGCCGAGAGCTCGAGTTGAAGAAATTGGATTGCTGATGGATCAGGTTAGGCAGCCACTACCAAAAGCTTAGCCAACCTGCCTTCCATTTATGCGTCCGCATAAGCAGCATCCATCTAATCTAACCGACGCGTCCACTACTGTTAAAGGTGAGCTTCATCGGCTACCGTAAACGTAACTGGCTGAAGGCGCGGTGATACTTCAAAAGGTTTCGATAGTGCCGTACAAAACCCTCAGGTCGTTTGATTTGACGATGTTATTGCTGCTGCTGCTGCCGCCGCCGCCGTTGTTGCTGATAGTTAAGATGGTTGTTGTTATTGTTACGTTATGTTGATTGTTACGTTTTGTTACGTTATTAACACACGCACTCAACACTTAACTCGCTCTCGTGATCAATTTATAAAAAGGGAGAATTGAAACAAAAGACGGTTAATCTAAGCGATACAGTCATACTTACCTATCTTCAATACGGGCCGATAGGCTGCCTGACGGAAGGACGGACGGAGGGCTATGTAGATTAACCGATAGTCGTCTAGATGGATGGACAGATCGAACGGTTGATCTATTGCCGGATAGATCGCTTTAAATTTCAAAACGTTTTGAAATGTTGCTTTGTTTTGTTTCGTTTCGTTTTGATATGCGATAATCATTTGAATATAATCGAAACGATCAATTTCTCTGTTAATAATGCCCCCGAACCATTAAAACACACAAAGGCCATAAAAGCGGGGAATGTCATTTAAATGAAATTAAAATGGAATAAAATGGAGAAACACACAAAAACGAGCAGCAGCCTTAAATTTTAATGAGATAAAACAAAACAGTTAAACACAAATCATTGATTGTAGCGCGTTTCATTTTTTTTTTGATTTTAGGGTAGCGATCCCCTACATACTGGCAGTTTAAATAAATGAACTTTTTTTGTATACCCTACAGCACACTGTGCTTTTTGACTTAGAGCTGATGTTTGCAATACCTTAAATCATACCGATCGATTCAAAACTCTTATATGATACCATTGAGCGATGTCCTCCCGTCCGTCCGTCTGTCTGTCTATCTATCATTGTAAATAAAGTACCAATTTTGAAGAACCGATTAATTTACTGTACGCATAGATTTTTCCTAATGTCAAAACCGAAAGCTCAACCGATTTCGACCAAGCAGCGTTACAAACGATCAACACCGATCTCTGATGAAATTTTACCATAAAAGCCAATGTTATCAAGAAGCTCCCACACAAAGGTCCTTCAGCTCTATAAGCCACAAATTTAAACCGATCCCTTTCAAATTTTTTCACGGTACGTTATAAGAAACTGGTAATTGAAAGTGTTTCAAAATGATCATAAAGGCTTGTATTTTTGAAAATCCCTCTTACAAAGGCCCTTCACGGTTTCAGAACCTACAGTTCTTGACACATATTCTGATTCCGACCAAATTTCGTGTAAATCATTACAAGCAACCAACATATACTTTTGGTGAAATAAGACCATATGGGTTCAAGCTTTCTAATAGCTCCCAAACACCGGTCCCTACTCATTTTAGGTGCTGCCATTTAAGAAGTCACAAACTATTTCCGATCACGGCCAGTAATTAAGTGTGGTAAAAATTGACCTGATATGTTCATACTTTCGTCATCGGTCTTTTCCAATTTAAAAACCTGCAGATCTTTAAGCCACATGTTACAAGCGCCCAGCACTCATCTTTGGTGAAATTTGAACATAATCATCGACCGTTTTGGAATAGTCTCTAAAAAGAAGATCATACAGACAGAGGCGCAGGATTTGAATAACAGAGCGGACTTCAACTTTTTTAACTAATTTTTTTTCTAACAAATAAAAAGGTAATCATGTGTAAAAAAAAACTTGTACGAGTATATAAAAATATCCTCCAGTCTATGTTTCACAAAACTTGTATTGACGTGGACTCTTTAAATCCAGTTAAAAAAAATACTGGTTCTACTATGCATTTTCAAACTAGTATCTTATTTTTCGGGTAAGGTCTTATAATAGTTTTCCTAGAGGCCTGCAAAAAAAAAATAATTAAATATATGTAAGGAAAGGAAAAATTGGATGATATACCAACAACAGTCTTAAGCCCCAGTTTTCTTATTATATTTGAGCTACAACTAGGAATTATGGCCGGTTAAAAAACTAACGAAAACCTAAGGGTAAATATATTTCACTTTTTTTTGATGTGGGCAACATCTGAGCATCGAATGAGACCGATCCCATGCCACAAAAGTGTTCCCTCCCAGAGATATGCGCGTTTTATGAAAGTGATGGTACACCAAAGATACACGTATTTAAATCTTTAAAATGGCTCTTCTGAACAAAACTGGTGTTTAACCTTAGGTCCCTTTCTATTTTGCGCGTCACATATATTTAAGTAGTCCAAAGCAGTTGCAGATGACAAAGACCATAAAAATTTCGTTTAAATTAAATAAAAGTTGTCCGCTTTTTAATCGGCTTGATACCAAAAGTTCATTTTTTAAAAACCATGAACAGAGGTGGTTGATTTTAAGTTAGGTTTGCTTTAAGGGCATGCTAACGTCAGATCGGGGCGTGCATTTATCTGAAACCTATGTATATTAAATAATAGACCGATATAAACTATTTTATACAGAATTCGCACAGACAAATTTAACCTGCCAAATTTCATTGCAATCTGGTGAAATTTTCCACACTTGGTTCTGTTAATCCCCACATCAGGAGGTACGTTTCCGAGAACATATCAAATTATAGAACTATTCGGTCGTTTTCTACCAAAGATAGTTCTCAATATAAAATACCAAGAAATTTTTTGCTCATACAATGAAACAAAATTGTTCTCCAATCAAATATTGACATAGACAACCTTTAATTTTATGAAAATTTCATAATATGCATGAAAAGATTCATAAATATTTTATGCATGTTTTTCATATTTTTAAGGAATTAAATATGGGGCTCACAGCAAAAATGACTTTTTATAAGACATAATGTTCCTTGCTAAATTTTAACACAGTCGGACATAATTTGTGAATTCTAGAGCGGCAGATATCTTGTTTGGGGGCGATATGGAATTTAAGCACAGTCTGATTTAATAAGACCTATATGGCAAGTTACTTATCTCCTTCAACGCACTAAATCTAATTTTTAGTATTATATATAATATAGTATATAATATAATATAATACTTCAAGAACGACACGCCTTGAAGGTTTAGGCACGCCAATTTTTTTATGCTACGTAATTTTCTACATTCGTTAGTATTCGTTAGCCATTAAAACAAGTGTCAAAAATGTACTATCAATGTACGGCAGAGATTCTTTCTGCCAATACCATTTTTTTATTGAATTTCAGACAACCAGCAGTTAAGAAGTACGCAGCGCAAGAAAAATAAAGAAGCTCCTAAGTATCCAATCCTTTGTCTATGCTCGAAAAAAGGACAAATGAAATCCAATTGCTTATTGGTTGCTCGTTACGTTCTATATGATATTTATCGGGTATAAATCGGGTATAAAACGTGACTTCTCAAGCTAAGGATGCTGAAATAAGGAAATGCCTTTGTGTGAAGTCTGAACAAGAACTAATATAAACAAATTTATACAGGTTTCATCCTTTGCCCGATCCTGACCTATGTTTTATCAGTTTTATCAAAAGCGGTTTTTATTTGATGAATACTTTGATAAAAAGGGTTATATCGTAATCAGTTTCGATATAGTCCAAGTTCAAAGGTTCCTACCGATTTTAGAGGTAAACGCTCTAAGACACCCATAAACACCCATTAACTAATACACTTTTAGCACTTTGCACGGGAACATGTGAAAGTGTTTCACTTAAATTTGTTGTAGGATTCGTCTGCTGCTGTCCAATTGCGTGGCCAGTCGTCTGGTTAACATTTCATCGTTCTTAGCGACTTAGGTTGCCACAGCCGCAATATTCTCATCTCAACGACCAGTACTGTGGTGGTCACGCCCTGCAAGATATCATGTGATTCCAGTCTGACGAAATTGAAACTCACGCAACGCTTTCACCACCGACCAAAATCGATACAACTATTCGACCCTCTAGCGAAGTAAAGACCCTCATTGCTTGTCTGTTTGCATGCTGTAGCTGCCTGTTCCAAAAATGTCAAATACGAAAATGTATAACATCTTTCTAGGGTAATAAATTATATGCCACCATGTATCGTTTTTTATAAGAATATAATAATGCCCAACAGGATGTCAGTGGACCGCCGAGGTGTGATGATAGTGTGCACAGCTATTCAGTAAACCCAGATTCAACCCAATGTAAGAACATCTTACAATTATTTAGAGGCGGGTTTCCACCTCGTAAGTGCTGGCGATGTAGTAAGAGATTTATCTCTAAGCCATGTAAAAACGTCTCTATAGAATGATTTAGCCGCTTAGAGCCGGCATTAAACAGTAGGTCCCGGCCAGTAAGAATCATATCGGGCATAGCTCACTGACTCGGTAGCAGTTCCGATGTTGTGGGAACTGGGCAATATGATGTCTACGATATCAGCTACAGCTCGATTGATAAAATAAAAAAAAATCGAATGAATCACTCAATATCTCAAGCGTAGAAACAAGTTTCAAGAGTGATTTAAACTTTAGAGGGTCTGCGGTCAATACATATGTTCTGGTGTTACCAATGTAATAACAAACTTATCTAACGCACAGTGTTTGGAAAACTAAGAAAAACTATGATTTTATAGATATGAGCTCACAATAAGAACACTTTTTGCAAAAATTACACCCAGGCCCCAATTTTCGGGGGCCCAAAAAGAGTGCATCACTTTGGGCAAAGCTGGGAGACAAGGGTTTTTTTTTAGTCTTTTACGCGTATGGTGTCCGTATATATTCTTTTGTGTTCCACTGTGTTATTAGACAAACTAACTCGAGCACGTTCTTGTCCAGTGCGTTAAATTGAAAACATCCTGCTGTGGCTAAGAACGTCCAATAGCATTTATTGACATCAACTCGTCATCATTCTCAGGTAGTGAACATTTCTCGCACTTCTTTGAGAAGAATTTCATATAAAGACCTCGGTATGAAGGCTTACAAAGCTAAATTGGTACATTAACTGAAACTTTATTACCATCGGATGCGTTTTCGCTTCGCCCAATGGGCAGACGATGACGAAGTTTACCGAATGATCGTGTTTTTTTTTGGATGAAGCTCATTTCCATCTCGATGGCTATGTCAATAAGCAAAATTGTCGCATATGTGTTTCAGAGAACCCAAACTTGACTATTCACAACAAGTCACTGTTTGGTGTTTTGGACTGACGTCGTAATTGGGCATTTTTTCTTCGAAAATGAGCAAGGAGCCGCTGTTACAGTCAACTGCGAATGTTATTGATGCATGTCCAACGAATTTTTGTTATTCAAAAAATCAAGAGAATGACGTGGACGACATTTGGTTTCACATGTCACGCAGCTCGAATGAGGTACTACCGAGCCAGTTGTGGTAGTCATATGAATGCTCCATTATTAAGTGACAAAGTTCAAACTTTCCATAAAACCAAAAATTTGAAAAATTATCAGTACTTTTTTTTTAGACTATTCAAATTTAAAACTTTATATGGCCAACGAGAACTATGTAATTTTCTTCCAAAACAAAAAAATGTTTTTTTTAAATATAAATTAAAAAGTTTTTAGCTTTTCACTCGCTTTATGTATAATTCTCCTTCAAATCGGTTCATTAGAGCACTGTTGGATGTTAAGACGGTACTTGCAAAATGTTAATAATAATTGGAAAAAATGAAACAAAACATTTTTTGATTGTGAAAAACTCTTAAAATATAGGAGATACTAAAAAATATATCGCCTCATATCCTGTATTAATTGGTGACTCCCAAAAAGACTAATAGCATCCAAATCGGATAAAATCCAATCAAAATTTTTTTTGTGTACATAACTCTTACAATTTAGGAGATACTCAAAAATATGTTGACACATTTTCTGTAGGAAGTTAAAAACAAAAAAACGTCATCCAAATTGGATCACTCTGCTACGATGAAGTTCATAAAAACCTATAAGCTATTATTACGACGTAAGCCCTTATTATTTACATAAAGTCACCGCCACCGATAAATACATATTGGATTTCAACTCCAAAGGAGTCTTCTAAGTTCAGTTGGCATTAAACGACAGATTTGACACAGTATTCTCAGTGTATGTTTTGCCATATTGGCGTTCAAAGACGTTTTTTAGTATTGCATTCTCGCTGCTAGATGCAATAGGGTGCCACTTGGTCGACGTTTATTCTAGCCATTGTCTTTCTAAACAGCAATAGGGTGCCGTTTGGTCGGCGTTTACTCCACTCATTGTCTTTCTTAACTGCTTTAATAGTGAAAATCACTTAACGTTTGCTATTAACCATTTTCGTCATTGTTAATCGTTCTTGTCATTGCCGTTGTTGCTGCCTCCTCGTTTATGGATTGTTTGGTCGTTTATAGATTGATTGTAATCTAATGATTTGTCACAAATTGATGAAAACTTTTACTTCAGCCGCTACTTTGAAGCATTAAAAGGCATGCGCACACACCGAACGACATACCGACAGGCAGACAACTCGTCAGATGAGCCGACACAAGAGAAGAAGCAGAAACATATCTTTCGAGTTAATTTCGATCAATTAATAACGATAAAAACAAACCAACAACAAACAGTTAAATGTGTGATTGCTGTAGCTGACGATGGTCCGATGATTTGTTCGTCCGTCCAACAGTCCATCCATCGATCCATCCATTCATCTGCCTCTGGTGGGGTCAATGATAGTTTCATTTCATCGGAGATTTATTGGTTCGCAATGCTCCGGCAATCACCTAACTGATGTTTATTGTGAGCTTTGTTTTTATGGGCAATTAAAAGCGTCTTAAAAATGTAATTTCATATTATTTCGCTCCAAGTGGAAGCTGCAGCTCACCGAATTCAAACTCGCTTTGAGTTTTTAATTCGTTTTGGACAGCGTTTTTCCCAATCGACTTGTTTTTCCTGAACTTGTTATAATTACAGACTTTTCTTTTCTTTCGTTGATGTTGTTGTAATTTTATTAGCGTCTTTGTTGGAGCGGTCTCTTTTTTGGGCCTCATTGTGTATTAAATTGGTTTTAATCAATTCGGTTAGTACACGGTGTCGTTGTTGTAGTCGGTTCTATGGCCGGTGTTTTTTTCGTGGGAGCCGCATCACCTTCCTTTGATGTCGACCGCCCATTTAGATACTCTTTCCTCCTTCTGATTTTCCTTTTCTTGTTTTTGTTTTTTGTTTGATAATTAGTTTCGTATTAGGTGTGAATTATGGCTTAACGTGGATTCGGGAACACAATTTGGTAACCGATGATTTATTTGAGAGGAGAGTTTAGAATATCTTATCGAGTCCGACCAAATAAACTTCAGTCTTACCGGCTTAGATCGAGTTAGAGAGTACATTAAAGAGCATTTCTTTAAATTAAGAAAGCAGAACATTATATTTATATTGACAATATTCTCCGTGTAATCTGCTGAAAGGAAATGTCCCAAACTCTGAGACATATTGGGTTGAAAAAAGAGCAATGTATTCTAGATATAATTAAATTTGGAAATGAATTAAATGCCGTGTTCCAAAATTTAAATACGTGTATCTTTGGTGTACCATCACTTTCATAAAACGCGCATATCTCTGGGAGGGAACACTTTTGGGGCATGGGATCGGTCTCATTCGATGCTCAGATGTTGTCCACATCAAAAAAAAGTGAAAATTGATTTTTTTATCCCTTAGGTCCCTTTCTCTATGCGCTGTCACATATATGCATATTGAATGAAAATGGGCAAAACTATCCCACTCCTTTGGTACCTTATTAGATTATTAAGAAGAAGTGATTATGTCAGTTGACCCGACTTACATATATCATAACTGCTCGTTTTACCTACAATTGAGTGAAGCGTGCTGTAAAGGATAGTGTTGTGTAGTAGAAACTAGAATTGGGCGTGGCAACATATTTTTCCTATGCTTTTAAAAATGTGAAAAAAAATATTGCAGAGCAAAAAATTCAAGCGAAATTCTTACAATAAGGAAATAGTCAAGGGGTTTCCTTGTACGTTCACAAAGTTGCATTTGTGTGAAAGGAACTGAAAGCCGTGGTTCAATCTCCAATTTCACGCCTTGAGCTATAAAGTGTATTTGACAACAAATAAACCCTATACAACCCTATACTTATGGTATTATGACATAGGGCTAATGTTTGTCTCTCTTTCAAGGAAAGGATTAAGTAAGTACACTGAAAGAATTATGTTCATACTACTTACGAAACATTCGCCCTTCATCGTACATGCTTGACATTATTGACGAAGTTTTTCTTACATTTCGTATATTTAGTGAGGAAGATTTTACAAATTTAGAGGCTTATTAAAAATTTTGTAATTTTCCTATTTTTTATAAGGAGTCATAGCAAAGAATTGTTTTTTATATGAACATTTTTCTTATAACATTCGTAATTTTCGTAAACACTTCCACGTTTTTGTTTCATATGTTCTACGAACATGGTGTTATTTTGTATGAAATGTCTTTACAATATTGTGCTTGCTCATACTTCGAAAAGTAATTCTCATTTATATGAAGGAAAATACTTATAAATCATTTCATTTGTTTCTGAAGTTGCCGAAAAAAACCATGTCGGGTTTAGAAACAGATGTATAGTCCGCCTTGCAACCATAGCCAATAAGTTGATTCCGAAAAGCAACAACAGGTCTGGAACCAGAATAAAAACTGTTCAAGTCTTAATAATAACAAAAGGCCGAACAAAATTGTACAAAACTAAAAATATTTCTTGAAAAAGTTTCATAGTTCGTGAACTTTTTTTTTATAAATTATACTTTTTTTGTTGTTGCAATTTTTGTGTAAACATTTCGTGCTTATTGTAAAATGTTGTCTAAAAATTATGAAACAATTTCATGAAAAATAATTAACATTTCAAATAAAAAAAATAATTCAAATATAGTTAAAATTTCATATAAAATATCAAACTACTTTATAAAAAGTATAAGAAGTGTTCTTAAATATCGTATAATGAAAACTTCTTAAAAAATAAAATAAGCATTCATTCAATTTTTAAAAAGCTCAAATTATTATAACCAATAATTTTTTGTAATATTATAGATCGTTTTTCATATTTCTTATGAAAAGTTCCTCGGTTAAAAAAAATAAGACAAATTTTGTAATTTTATGAAAAAATTTCATGATGATTCGGGAAGCTAATTTTTTTAGTGTATGGTCCATGTTTATTATACCGAACGATGCAGAATCGTTATCTGATTCCGTTGAGTTGTCTCGACCTAACCGTCTGTCCATCTACCGTTGTTTTCTAAGTACAGGTCTCAATCATAAACAGATTTCACACTTGATACATTGTTCAGGGTTTGGCCAATAGTTCTTCTTAACTTAATTTCAGAAAGTTATAAGTAGCCGGTACACAAATTGGTGAAATTGATCCTGATTGTACGATGGTTGCTAATATCCTCCAAACAAAGGTCCCGCCCTATTTGTGGTTTAATAGCTCTGGAAACCAATCCCAGACGTGATCAAATTTCGCATAATGCGTTGCGAGCAGTGTTACCGCTTCTAATTTTTGAAGTATGGCAAAATTGGGATTCTTTTAATGAATGTGGCAAAAGGTTATTTGAAAACGTGACATAAAAATTAGCATTCAATCAGTTTTGATTTCACAAAATCTTGGGTTGAGTTTATTAACTTATTTGAATTTTTAATGAAAGTGCTTGAATTATTCAAAAAAAATACTATGTAACCATAAGGGTTACATCTAAGAAGCTGTTTCTGTAAAGAAGTTTTAATTTTATTTTTCAGTACGGAATTTAAATCAGATCGAATTTAATATGTGGATTTTAGATTACCTCGAATTGAAATCACTTTGGGGCAATATTTACACCAAAATGGTTCAACTCCATTTTGGTGTTTATTATTATTAACTATGTAAAGTTTATTGACATCGCACCTTATTAAGCTTGTGGAGCTATATATCTACAAATCGGAAGAGACTTTATTATAGAGACTTTAACAATACATGGACCAATATATCACAAATCGTTTAAGTCTCATGTGTATCTTCTAAAGTGGCAAAATTTAACTTAGGAAAAAACTTTTTGATCGGTGCTTTATTCTTGGTCCAAATATAACAATCTGAGAAGCCTCGATATTGAATACAGTTGTGTCAAATTTCGAAGCTTTTTCTGGTGGTTTGGCAATTTTGCACATTTAGTATCACAAAAAAGTGGCAGAATTGACACTTTAGTGGCACCACGGTAACACTGGTTATGAGCGACCAGTGCTTAACAGTGGTAAAAATGTACAACATCGGTACAAAATTTCATAAAGCTTCTAATAGACTCCATTTAAGCCACATTTTTCATCCGATTTTGCCCTAATTTTGTAAAGTGAGTTACGAAAATAAAAATAACATTGGTTATTTCTAATCTAAGTAACCACATCTTGCTCAAATCTGATGTGTTGCGTTGTACTAGTAAGTAAAGTAGAACAAACCCTACAAGTAAGTCTCAAATTGAGGGCTTGCCGCTCTTTAAACCACATTTAAGATCCGATCCATCTCAAATTAAGCAATGTTCATTATGTAAAACCTTTTACTATCCCTGTTAAATTTGGTCCGGTTCATATTTCATATAGCTTAAACTAAAAATGTCTCCCCGATGTAGAAGTCACAGGTTGCGACGGTATGTAACTGGTGGCCCAAATAAGACCAGCTGATATGAAACACAAATAACTTTTTTTATTTTAAACATAATTAATTTTTTCTTTTTGCAGATTATAACTGAACTCTTGGAAATTTAAAATGAATACGTACAGTGCACAGCAACGCATTAAAATTATCGATTTTTATTATTCTTCTCAACGATCAATTGTTCTGACGCAGCGAAATTATCGCCTTTTTTTAACGTAAGATCAGCGCTCACATCTTCCATGATTACAAGTTTAGTTCGCCGTTTTGAGGAACTGGGTTCAGTTGCCGACCGTCCAGGAAGAGGTGCTCATAGAAATATTCGTACTGAAGAGAACGTGGAAGCTGTGTAGCAGCTTGGCGCTAAAAAGAGCCAATGCCTGTATCGAGCAAAATGGTGGTCATTTGTCTAATGTCATATTTCACATATAGTCACGTTAAATTTCCATAAAATGTATTTAACATATAAAAGTAAATCATTTAAAAAAACCCGTTATTACAAAAGTTTTGCGTGTTTAACATTACTAAGTCTCATTTGGGCCACCCTGTATATCCAGTAGGGTAAGGGTTTAGTTAGTACTAAAGAGTAGAGTAAAAAAAATAGGTGACAGTAATTTTGATGCCTAGCCACACGCCTTCTGGTATTTCCCACACAAAATGAGTGACTAGAAATAATATCGGTATTTCATTCTATAGTGAATAAGGACGAATTTAAATGATGTAGACTTTGAGGATGATGGTAGACATGCATCCCCTAGAGCTTTTAATTTATTCAATCATCGAAAACCCCGCCATTTCTAAGTTCACGGACCATTTATGGCTTAGCAAGCAAAATTGAGTCTACAGAATAGCTAAAATATTTACCAGTATATTTACTTTGCAACAAGTCATTAAATCGATTAAAAATCTTTTCCAGTTTGAGTAAACATTTTCCCATTTTATGAACGATTTTTTATTATTCCGCCACAGTTTAAAAGCGATTAATCCGAACATCAGTAGACAGACAGACAAATCGACTATTCAGGTGGTCCAGCACTTCCAGGTGTAACTAATCGTGGTGTGAGTATGAATTATGAGAGCGATAAAATAATTCATAATTAACATAAAACTATAAAATCATACATACTCACTCACTTGTTTGTAGAAGGAATACCTAATGAGCCGGCAAATCCATTCATTCATTCACAATTGCTATCGGAGTATCTTTATCGGCAAGTGCGAGCGAGTATGTAAATACAGACGTACATGATTAGACACAACAATCGACATAAAAACATTGGAGTATACAACACATGTATGTACATTAATGTGTACGGATATTTACGGACATTCTCATCCAACCTCCAGATGATGACGATGGAAATGATGCCGGTAACAAAAAAAAAATACAAAAAAATGTTAAAGAAACCCGCAAATGAAACAGGAATTCCTCTACAAGACAAATAAATCTCATTAAAGCAGTGGAAGTGATTGTGCAACATTTCCATCTTCTTCTCGTCTTCTTACTTCTACTGCCACAAATGGTGATTCTTTGCCAATAATCATCGTAAACCGAATGAAAAAAACGACACTAACAAAGAAAAACCAACATCATAGGGAAGTGCCGCTCCGTAAGGCGATAGACGGATGGATTCTTGAATGAAAATGCTTTTCGATGAATCATGATGGTCGTTTACTCTCCGAGGTCGTATTATTAGAATCGTGCTGGATAGAGAACCTCGGATCGCATAGTGGTTCGAGACACACAAAATAAACAAACAGCGATTTATTGTAAATTTTTTCGGGTCGATAACGTAATTAAAAATCGATAACTCTTATTGATGGGGTAAAGATAAGTAACGACAATTTGAAGTTGTAGCTTTAACGCGCTATGCTCCATTTTATTAAAGCTATTTTAGTATAAAAACTACGCAGCAAAAACTTGCAGGTAATGACATCTCATAACAAGCAAAATAAGCAAAAAGAAATGTTTGCCGCATTTTTAATTGCAGCCATTACACCATCACCCTACTGGGTAAGATAATTTATTTCATTTGTTACAAAGAGTGCAAAGCAGAGAAAATACATTTTAGACCTTACACACAATTTTATCAATATGTCTGATCGCACGATAACTCGCATATAGAGCTACCAATCGGTTTTAAATTTTGGATGTAATAATATTTTTTTAAAACTGCATATGGGATTGGAATGGGCCACATAGCCACACCATATGTGGTATTTCCCACACAAATGAACCATAATGTCTTCTTTTGATATTTTTAAAATATCTTTAATTTATTACACGACCTAACTCTAATCAATGCTTAAGACCAGGGTTATAAGATTTACCTCTCGCATAAATGACATTTGTTCAGTGCAGATTAGAACCAACACAATTTGTCCATCAGCGCGTGAAATTCGCTTAAATTATGAACACCCTTATATTTTTAGAACCTTTGTACTATCATCAAAAACAGAGCAGAGAGGAACCATTCTGGTAACTCCTATTGGTACAGAGAAATAAAATAAACTCAATAAGGTGAACTTAACCATAAATAAACATGATTTGGATGGAGTCTACGTTATATAAGGTTAATTTGAACATATTGTTATTGACTGGTGTTTAACAATAAAAATAGTTAATTTAACTAGTCTATGGTTGAATTTTTTAACCATGAAAATTGCTAATTTTAAAATAATTATTGTTGTTTTAACAATGAAATGTTGAGTTTTTAACCATTAAATTGTTATTATTAAAATAATTATTGTTGTTTAAACAATGCATTGTTTTTGACCATGAAAATTGTTAATATTTAAATTTCATAGTTAATTTATTGAAGCAATACAAATTCAGTTAAACAATGAAATTGTTTTTATAGATATTTAACTAATTGTTGGTTACCTTTTTTAACCAGAAATATAGTTACTGTTCCAAATTTTTAATATTGAATTAACCTACTAATTATGTTTTTGTTTTGTTGACATTTATTAGGTCTTTTTCATTCTTATGACTTGAACAGTTTTTATTCTGGTTCGAGACCTTTTTGTTGTTTCCTTTTCAGAATCAACTAAAAAATTGAAGTGAAATGTATTGGCTACAGTTGCTAGGCGGACTGTACAGCTGGTTCAAAACCCATCGAGGTTTTTCTTCAGCAGTCGTTGGCAACGATTACTTCGGCTACAAATCAAATGACTTATACGGGAGTCCGATTATGATCAATGAGAATTACCCTTTGCGTATAGTCGTCGAACTGTGCGAAAAACAATATTCATAGTGCAAGAAGATTGTTAAGCTAGCATTTGTATTTGGTGGTGGTTTTTTAAAAGAGCAAGATAAATTGTCTTATGATCTTTCTCGCAATTACAAACGTTCAGAGCAGAGGAAGAAAGGAAAAAGAGTGGGGAGATAAGACAGTCGCAATCGATGCAACATCGTGTAACTTAATTCTGAACTTCGTATAACACAAAGCAGATCAAAAACTTCGATGCAACAGAGCCGAATCATCGTAACATTTTTGTTCATGTCGCACAATTTTCTGCCGCTCTCTTGAAAAAACCAACCTTATAAAATGTTCACTTAACTATTTTGTACGAACATTTGACCTTATATAACGTTATTTTGCCTTCGTAAACAAACATTTACCATGAAAAATTTAATTGGTCAGTGCAAATACACCATTCCGCTCAATTTTTATTCTTCAAATGTATTTAATGACACTCATACAATCTAAAACAAAATCAATACTTAATACCACAATTATAAGATAAACATGGTAACAAATAATTGGATTCCGATTCTTCTGGTACCTTTCACACTAACATTACAGTTTCGGTACTGATTATAACCTTTATAAATAGTCTCCTAGTGCATGTTATTCGCTTAAATTGTAAACTCCATAATATTTGTATAACTTTCAGTTTAAAAGCACCGTTCCGCCTACTTCAATGAATAAAAAAAATTCAAAATACCAAATAAAATGTGGAATTTTTGTGGTTCTTTCGAAGGTACATTTTATGCTATTAATTTTTTGAATATAATTTCCCTTAAATGTTGGCCGCAACTACGCTTCAGGGTGTCCATTCTGGGGGTCCAATTTTAGATGACTTGTTTGAGCATTTCGACCGGTATGGTTTTAATGGCGTAATGTTGGCTTCCAAAACCTGAATCGTAGCTGGTATGTCAGCCTAGACTTTGGACTTTGAGTAGCCCCAAAGATATTACAGCTGTGATATTACACGATCTAGGCGGCCAACTCACCGGTCCAAAACGTTAAATTGGCTGCTCTTCGTAATGACCTCTTAATAGATTCATTGCTTGAGCAGCTGTATGGTATGTGGAGCCGTCCTGTTAAATCCAAATGCTGGGCTTCAATTTCAGGAAGCAATAAGTCCGATATCAAGGCGTGACAGCGAGCTCCATTCACGGTTACGTTCCGACCATCATCATTTTTGAAAAAATATGGACCGATTCTTCCACCATCCCATAAACCGCACCAGACCGTGGTTTTCTCTTGGTATAATGGCACCTCTTAAACCACTTATGGCTGCTCTTTAGCCAAAATGCGGCAAGTATGTTTATTGACGTTGTCGTTGAGTCAGGAATGTGCCTCATCACTGAACAAAATTGTGGTCGAAAACAGTTTCTCACCGAACGCTCATTTCCATTATACAGTTGCACAATTTTGAGACGTTGTTTCGTCTTTCCATGATGAAATGGCAAACAATATTGAAAAGAAAAAAAATAAAGTAAAACACAACTCACGTGAAAAAGGCTATTGAAAAAAATACTTCAAGATGAATCACCCTATATTAATCCCACATTACTTTTTTCCTAATGCATGAATTTATCTTAAATTTGTATGCGCATAAGAAAAGGTGGACGCCACCCTCCATTCTGGCACCTTCCACTCAATCGACCCTTTACGAGTTTCGATAAAATCGAAATTCCTGATGTAATGGGTGTGGGTAAGTAGGATTAACCGACAGAAACTTTCTTACTTGCTTTTCACTCCCTTCTTATAATTTAAAATATTTCTGTAGGTATTTCTTAGGACTTCCTAAAAAGGCAATTAAAAAATTACACTTTTCAACACTTATTTTGCGGCAGAAGGTTTAATAGTTAACTTTTGTTGATTTGGGGCTGCTGAATATGCTATGTAAATATCTCAGCTAAGGAGATATTAACATAAACCGTTATTTTCGGTTTTTTGAATAAAAGGATCCCTAATTGCATTTTTTGAACCGATTTACCAAAGCTTGAAATTGACCCTTTTAACGATATGCGATTTCCTATAAATATTGTTGAAGGTATAGGCAAAATTCTACATAAATGTTAAATTTTTGTTACAAAAACTTACTTTGAGCTGCCTTTTGTTTTGTTTTTTTTTACCAGTGTTGTGTTTTCATAATTAAAGCGTCCAATAAGCTATTAAACTTTATAGTCCGATTAAATTTAACTGATCTTTTTAAACTGAGTAAAAAAAGGAACACATTTTGTTGTCCAGTGTTATTATTTCATTCTTTCAATCCGGCGTTTCGTTCTAACTTTTGCAACAACTTCTGAGAGAAGATTTTTTTTTATATATGGTACTCAACTGTTCTGCCTGAAAAATTTGGAAAATTAATTGGGAAATTATTAATACCCCATCAGTATCGAAACTTTGGAACTCCATGACAAAAGTATCGAATAAACTTCAACTCAAAAATGCCACACAAATTTATAAAAAGTGAAATGTGCGCAAAGGCAAATTTTTAAGTTCTAAATATAAAGACTTAAGTGTACACAAATGTACGCACATTCAAAATTGAACAAAAGTTTAGAAGAAAATAAAGCAATGATTTTGAATTTATTCGGTACTAATACTAGGAACTGGAAAGTAACGTAAAGTAAATTCTCTAGTAAAAAAGTCTTAGTATCTACCACAAATTAACAATACATGGAAATGTCTATATATTTTCAGACTCCCAAGGTGAGCATGTTATAGCTACTGTTTTTTTCAATATAATTAGCAAAAGCGATGTATTGGAAGAGCATCAACTAATCTTTGGGGAGCAACCGGAAAAGCATAAGTTAGCCAAGATTCTACCTCATAACCAACTACTTTCTTTTTCCTTCCACAAAATTACATTTAAAGAATATTAATATGTGGATTTTTGAAACCATATTTTTAAATTGAAATATTTGATTTTTTATTTAATATATTTACTTTCAAGCGCATTTATTCGACCTTCTGCTCTGAAACCATCAAAGTTTTCAATGCTCTGACTCCGCATTGCTGCTTTTAATGAAGGAAGTGCAGAGTTTCCTTTTACTTATTACTCTTATTTTCTGTTTCGTTCTACTGTGCGAATGTAAATGAAGTTGTACGAATAGACCTGTTGTTGCGTATGTATGTGGCAAAACGGACCTAAGCTCGTAATGATTCCTAATTTTATGAATTAAAACGTAGACCAACAGAAATCTAAGGGTATAAAAACAATCGAAGTGCCTTTTTTGTTTCACGCATTTGAGAGTGAGCGGCAAAAAGAGAGTAACGAAGATACTGCGGTCTAAATGTATCTGGCGGATACATATCGGAGGAGAGTCAGTCACAGCTTTCAAGTTATGCCGCTGTTGGTTTTTCTTTGAGATTAAGACGAAGAAAAAGCCTGCACATTAACGTTTTGTTGGCGGAGGTATGTAATTGCAAAAACAAAAGGAGCAAAAGTAAAGAACATTAGATGCAGTTTGTTCTTGGCGTGATTCTGTTGTTGTTGCGGTTGTAGCCACCGCTTGCCACCGGCTAAAGAATGGAACACACACGTTTAATGCAGGTAGCAAGTGAACAGGAGAACAAGCAACAAAATACGATAAATATGGTCTTCCTTGGCAATTTATTGAATAAAGTGCTTATTTTGTGCAAGATCGACTGAACTCAATGTCGGTCAGTTTTAACCTGGGTGCTGGAGAATACTTTTCAAACGGCCAAAGGGAATGAGCTTTGATCCTAAAATTTTGCCGGATTATGGCTAATAGTCATATGCTGTTGTGGATTGTAAATTGCCGAAATTAGACCAGCGGAAAGTTGTTTTCCTTAAAGAGACGAAATTTACCTCAGAAGAAGTACGTTTTTTTTTGAGGACTGCTTTACGGTGGATTGTTTTTAGTTGTAATTGCAGGGCTTAGCATCAACCGCCAAACAAAATAGAAGCATAACATGATTCTTACTCCAAAAGTCATTTTTTTACACGTAGAGAAAATATATGTCAAGGTAACAATTTTCTGCAAAAAAGGGTCGTCGTATCATTTCGTTTATTTTGACAATAGTATGATAGCGGCAATATTAATATTGTTGAAATGTAACAATAGCATTGTTACCAAATTTAAAAATTAAAATATGGTTGAATAAATATGATAAGTATGGTTGGTTCGACAAATGTATTGCTTTTCGGGGTTTTATGTTAACAATAATATGGTCACGGCAATTTTACCGGCAAAATCGTATTTTTTTAATTTACGAATCTACACAATAATAGTACTTTTATATGTCAATTAATTTTTTTCTAAACAAACTTCTTTGGATTAGTATAACTAAAATATGATCTTTTTTACTGTTGAAACAATCCTCCTATTATTAGGAGTTTAATGTATTTTTACATAAAAAACTGTTTTTTTTGACTAACAACTTAACCCAATCCTTACAAAAGATGTTGCTGTTGTTGTTGTGGATTGTAAATTGCCGAAATTAGACCAGCGGGAAGTTGTTTTCCTTAAAGAGACGAAATTTACCTCAGAAGAAGTACGTTTTTTTGAGGACTGCTTTACGGTGGATACTATGGGTGTGAGGTTGTATGTTACACTTACTATGGCTATGAGGATCATAATATGATTGGGGGTATCATAGTATGGCTGAGTGTGAATAATTATATGGTTGTGGGGATCAAAGATCGGTTACGTGTAAATAATTCTATTGTTGTAAGAACAATAATGTTGTTGTGGGGATCATAGTATGGTTGTGTGCGAGTTATACTATGGTTGTGAGGATCATAATATTGTTGTGCCACAACCATGTAACCAACAATAGAATGATGCTCTTCAAATATTGCTACACCAATATTTGAAGAGCCTCTTGTTCTTACCACCATAGGATGCAGCGTATATAAGTATACGAGTATCAGTTTGCCATTCCATCGAAATGTCATCTCACATTACTGAGCTGCGACCCTTAAACGAAGATTTATTTTTAATGATCGTCCAGTCAAGTTCGTTTCTCCGTCTGTCTGAGAAAAAAAAATTATCTTCTCTCTTTTTCCTCGATAATATCAAGTCTTTTGCAACATGTAGGACTCTCTTCATAACATTCCCAACTATGCATCGTATTTAAATTTCAAAACCAGCGGTTTCTGCTGGATCGAAGTGCAGAGGCTTTATATTTCTCCTTTATAGTACCAAAGATATTAACTTCAATCATTCGTAATTACAGCAAAACAAAATTGGCTTTTGTGTGTTTGATTTGTGAGAAAAATACCACAAAAACGTTAATGTCACAAAATAAATGTTGTTTCATTAAAATTGTAACCTGGCCACAGATACACTGCATGCACTTGGACTTGGTCTGCTGACTTGGCCAGGCTTGCCTTGCCACCACAACCGCAAGGTATGTGACAAAGTGTCTGCATGTCGTACTACCGAAAAGATTTACAGCCACTGGCACCACAATCTAAACCAATATAATCGCAATTTACATATGGGATTAATTATGTTACCGAAAATACAAAGTCGGTTAATACCAACACACACACACGCTGGTATAGGTTCCTCTGATAGCCCACGAAATCCACACAATTCCAATAACCTCAAATTATAGCTAACGGCTTTAAAATGAACGGCTACCGATTTGATTATTGATAATATTTTGATTTATCTTTAAGATATACAAATTGCTGTCGTTCCTTCTCGCCGTACAGTGCATTCTCTTCGCATGCATATCAATGCAATGAATGGACCACTGAATCGATCGATGGCTTCTATTCCATTCCCAATAAATGCTGCACGAACCGATCAAGTCAACCTCATACTCACTTACTCCATTTTACCACACACACATTCGCCTTTGGCTATCGTTTGTGTTTTTTCCCCAAAATCAAGTCTAAAACAAACTACTTTTCTTTGTTTGGTATTCCCAAAGTCGAACGACAGTAGTAACCCAGTGAAAGATGTTAGAGTGGCTCACGTTTTCAAAATTTTCAAATGTTCAGTACTGACGAAATACAGTTTGCTTACAACTTAAAGTACTAAAAAGATATACTCATGTCCTATGGAAGTTAGCCAAATAGCAAAAACAATTTAATTTATTTTCTAGGCGGTTTTTGGACCCTCGGACCAATTTAGCATATTAATCCACCTTATTAAAACTATACTCGTATATCTATTTTGTCTGCAACCAGAGTAGGTTTTTTGGTCCAGGGTAATACACTGTGCAAAACTTGATCGAAATCAGGCTAAACATAGATGTTCTTAAGCAGTTGTATATAAAATCTGTCCAAAGTGATTCTTTATTAATAGGCTGTTTCCACTACGGTCGCGTCCACGTCCGCATCCAAAAATCAATGAACGCGCGTTAAGGCCCATACAAAAAGCATAGGCAGTTAGGTATGGGAAAAAGTCGCGTTCATATTGGACGCGTTTATCGATAAGTCGCGTTTACTATAAAATCGATTATTTTTGCAATCGAAACCCATCCATACCTATCAATGGCAAAATCGCAAATTGCACATCCATATGAAAACAGCTGTCAATCAGTATAAATAAAAAAATCCAAAATGCAAAAAACAGGAGGTAAGTTAATATTTTTGGTTTTGTTTATAATATTAATGTTTCCAATTATTTTAGAATTTAAAAAGGCGGAGTGGACAGCAGTAACAACACTGCATCTGTTGGACCTCTGGGAGGAGAACATTGATGGCCTGAGGGGTGCCCGAAAAAACACCCACATACACAAAGAAATGGGCGAGAAGTTGGCAGTGACTGGCGCCGAAGTAAAAAACAAACTGGATAATTTAACGAAAAAATACAGGTAATTTTTTAAATATAAATTATATACCAATATTTTTTTGGAATTAAATCGATTGTGTTTATTGCAGAAAGGAGTAGGCGCTAGTTGGGCCACAAAAATATTAAAATTTTTCGCACCCCTAAAAAAAACAAATAAACACAAACAGCTGTTTGGACGCAAACGTGGACGCAAAACACAGTGGAAACACCATTACAAATTTATCGATAAATCATGGACGCGGACGTGGACGCGACCGTAGTGGAAACAGCCTATAAAACCATAACCGATGTGGCCCAGTCTCTTCTGACCTGGTTAATGGTTTATTTTAATGAACTGTTTCAAATTTCATCAATGTTGTATGTTGTATGTGGACTCTAAACCTATAGAAGTAAATAGTATCAATTCGCTTGAACATATGTGTGGGAGCTTAATCTGAACCGATTTCTTTAATTGCAAATAGCGTCCGCCATTTGTCGAAAAATAGTCATTTTGGCAAATTCCATAAATGCTTTTACAACCATAAGACAGACAGCAGTCGGAGGGACAGACTGGCATCATTAAATGCTAGTGATTCTGCGTCGATCGGAACGTTTAAACATAGGCCTTGTTTAAATACTCACAAATCTCAACATCGGCTACTCCATCAAACAGAGAGAGCAATCCCTGATCGTGTAGCTCTGAGCCATGATGTTTATGTCATCTGCGTACGCCTCTGCGTCATCTATGTCATCTGCATACGGAACATGTTCTGAGATGGTGTTGTTGTGCTCCCCATATTAAACCCCGTGGAATTAGTTGGTTGTTTCACAATTCTTGAAGGATGATTTGCTTTCAAACTTAACGTCATTTTGCACAAACGTACTAGTATTTTCGGGATACAAAATTGAGACATCGTTTTAAACAGCTTCGATCTTATTGGGCTGTCGAAGTTGGTTAAAAATCCCCAAAGGCCTATTGTATACAGATGGTCAGTTTTAGATTTATCGGGCCTCAAGCCGTCCTGTTACATACCTAAGATACTGTTGACGTGAGGCTTCAGTCCTTCTCATAAAACGCTCGAGAGTACCTTTTAAAAAGTTTGAAGTAACTTTCATCCGGTCTCCTTTTAGGACCCAGTACACTATGATTCCAAACATGGGGAATGTTTTTTTTATGCAGAATGCGTTTAACCAATTCACACCCTCCGGCTTAAACAAAAAACCATAGACTCCAGCAACTTTATTAGTTTAAAGGTGCCCGCTTCTCAGCAGAGTACTTGGCATTCTATGCCTTTATCAATGATTGGTACTAGGTCGACCTCCCCAACAGAATCTTCAGGCATCAAAAGGGATTTGAAGCGTCGTGTTATGAATATCATTCTTTGCTTCAGTAGCTACTAATCGTCGTACCATGGGTTCCGTGAGATCGGTGTTCAATACCCTACTTTTGCATTGGCTACTAATAACCGTGGGATGTTGAAGGGAATGTTATTTCGTAGCAATTGTGATAATTTGGTGGATAACTCATTCGCTGTCTATTATTTATGACACTTCAAGATGTCTAAATTTCTCTATTCAGTAGCTTAAACGAGACTAATGCTAGAAACTCGCTTGTATCGCTCGAATATCTAATACGCTGGAAGCGTGATCAATTTCTTCCGTGGTATTTTCGGTTAGGTTGCATTTTCTAATAGTGTGTGCGTTCCCCTAAAAAAAGTTTGGTGACACGGCTGGGACCTCGGTCATAGTTGCCCTAGGCGCTCAATGATATTATTTTCGGCTTCATAGCTTTACATGGATAGTTTTCTTTTTGTAGGATATGTGACTAGTCATTCATCAGCTAGAGCGAATACAAAATTCTCTTATACCGCAAACCCATATCCAAATTAGTAGTTGATTTTCGTTTCATCTGTAATATATGAGGTAGTTATTTGTCTTTTCACTTGTACTTCCTAGAGGACAGTGCTGCTAGTATTATATGATCACTGCCATCCTTATATATATCTATAAGAAGAGGTCAGGAGCCAGCTAGATTTTTAAGGGTTCAGACATTATCCGCAAGTCATGGTCCTTTAAGCATTGAGCATGGTGTTTATACAGGGCGGAGCGCAGAATTTTGCACTGCTGGCTGTGGCAGCACTGTTAGTCGAAGAGAGTGGAGAGTGTGCGTGGTTTATAGTGGCTAGTGGGAGATTTGTATTCGTCTTCCATTCAGTTGCCATCATCATCGTTTCAGCTGATGTGTTAAAAGCACGAGAAACACAAGCTAGATTTTCAGGCACGTGAGGAGAGGTCATTTTGTGTTCAAGCGTATTTTTCAAATGCGCACTCGATCATTGCAGTGCAGCGTGCTTTTCGTTTACGATTCGCTGTTCCCCCACGTGGAAGTGTTCTTGGAAGGCAATCAATTGTAAATGGGGTAACTTCGTTCTGAACAGCAGGGAATGTGTCATGTGTACGAAGGTGTCCTGAGAGAAGGATTACAACACCACAAAACATCGAGAGAGTTATGGCAGCAGTACTGCAATCTCTACGATAACCGTCTTGCCGTAACTGTGAACTCCGAACGGTACTTGACTATGATGCAAACTTTTTTTCAGCCTTGACCCCTTGCAATGTTTTCCTTTGGGGTAACCAGAAGTCGAAGATGTATATCAACCGTCCCAACACCTTGGAAGACCCAATTAATAATATAAAGGCTGACATTGGCAGAATATCAGTCGACATGCTTGTTAAAGTTCATGAAAACTTTAGAAAACGTATGCAGCAGTGTGTGGATAGCGAAGGTGTAATTTAAAAATTCACTTACTGTTCAATAAATTAAATACAAAATAAATTGTTCTAAGGTTCAAAATTTTTTTATTTCATTCGCAAATAAGCAAATTACCGCGCTCCACCATGTACAAGTATATAAACTTGTCACTCAATTTGCAACATACTCATATATTTTAACGATCTTCTCAAGTTGTATGATTGTCTAGCTGTACCCGTCCGCCTGACTGTTAAAAGCACGAAAAACACAAGCTAGATTTTTAGATATATTACTTGATATACAACTGTATATCAGCTAAATTATTGACTACAACAACATTAAATATTATGCGCTTTATTTCTTCATGAAAACCAAACGTCGGAAAAAACACCATTTACTTTCTACTTCCATTAATCCAGTCGGTGCTGTTAATGGGCTTAACCGAGAAAAAGGCACAGGTTTAAGGTACAGAACACTCAGGACCAATCATTTTTTACATTTCCACTATATTACTTAAATAGATTGCTTTAAAACTACTTTTGCTTGTAGTTCGTAGATAACGAAGCATTAAACGTCCCATCAATGGATAAGATCAGTGGGCTCTGGGGCCTAAAAAGGAAAACCTATCCAGAATTAGTGAAATTTGCTCAGAAACCTTAATATATTTACGGGAAGTCAGAACATGGACGTAGCGGTAGTCAAAACAGTAAAATTTGCACACGACACAGAGTAAGTTTTCAGATTGCGTTGAATTGGAGGCCGAGTCATTGAATTCTTGGGTTCAAACCATCTGGAGATTTATGGGAAACACTTATTTTTTTTACAAATCTACATATGTGACGAGCAAAATTGAAAGGGACCTAAAGGTAAAAACCAGTTTTGTTCAGGAGAGCCATTTTAAAGATTTTGAATACGTGTATCTTTGGTGTACCATCACTTTCATAAAACACGCATATCTCTGGAATGGAACACTTTTGGGGCATGGGATCGGTCTCATTCGATGCTCAGATGTTGTCCACATGAAAAAAAACTGCGAATTGATTTGTTTACACTTAGGTCCCTTTCTCTATGCGCTGTCACATATGTACCTACATTTAAGACTGGGGACAGCGTGTAAATGGGACCGCCACATATGTGCCCAAAACTCGGTCTCCTTTAACTATGTAATGGGGGATCCAAGTAGAGATACTTTTTTCCACAGGGTTTTTTTTGTTAAGTATTGTTTGGCATTTCATCATGGAAAGACTTACGCCTGAACAACGTTTACAAATCGTTCAATCTTATTACGAAAATTCACGTTCTGTGAGGAATGTTTTTCGTGCACTTCATTCAACTAATGGTCAACATAATCGGCCTACTGAGCATATTATTCGCAACACCATCCTGAGACCCAGAATGCATTATTGGATAATATTCGACCGAATAGACCACGTCCAGCACACAGTGAAGAAAATGTAGCGGCCGTAGCTGAGAGTGTACACCAAGACCGTGGAGAGTTGATTCGGCGCCGTTCGCAGCAACTCGGACTGACGTATGGAACGACTTGGCGCCTTTTACTTCGAGATCTTAAATTAAAAGCGTACAAAATACAGCTTGTGCAAGAACTGAAGCCGCCCTACGTTCCCAAGCGACATCGCTTCGCTCTATGGGTCTTAAAAAGTTCCAGGAAGATCCGACGTTTTCCAGCCAAATTTTGTTCGGCGTAAGGCCCATTTCTGGCTCAATGGGTATGTAAACAAGCAAAATTCCGCATTTGGGACGAAGAGCAACCAGGAGAGGTTCAAAGCTGCCACTTCATCCAGAAAAACAACGGTTTTGTATGGTTTGTGGGCTGGTGGAATCATCGGTCCATATTTCTTCAAATTTGATGTCGATGAGAACGTAACCGCCAATGGCGACCGTTATCGTGCAATGATAACTGGATATTGCCTAATATTGAAGCTCGTGATCTCGGCGACATTTGGATTCAACAAGACGGCGCCACTTCCCACACATTGCATCAATCAATGGATTTATTGAGATAACACTTCGGTGAGCAGATAATTTCACGTTTTGGGCCGGTCGATTGACCACCATGATCGTCTGATATCACACCATTAGACTTTTTCCAGTGGGGATATGTAAAGTCTAAAGTTTATGCGGACGAACCCGCTTCGATTCAGGCCTTGGAGCAAAACATCACGCGTGTCATTCGCCAGTTACCAGTCGAAATGCTGAACGAGTCATATGATAGACATAATCTTCAAAAAATAAATGCCAAAGAATGTTATTTCAAATGATAATAACATTTCCCATTCAATTTGAATTTTCTGTGTTTTTTTCTTTAAAAAATAGGGAACCTCAGAATGGATCACTCGTTATTAGAAAACCATAAAATTTCATGCTGAATCCCAATATATAATATAAATTCTAAGATTTGACAAATTGTGCATTCTTGACTTATGTTCTATGCTATGAAACTTTGGCAAATGGATACTAAACACTAACTTTTAAGATTATTCTAAGTTTCGGGGTCACATCTACTGTCCTTGGGGACCAAAACACCGATCCATTCAACCACGAACCTAAATACAATATTAATTTTACGATTTGGATTAATGAGAGGCCCTAATCCAACAGCCAATTGCAAATAGTGTATCGAAATTAGCTTGCGAACATGTTTTTAACAAATTTTATATCCGTGTAGTTTAAAGTCCATATATGTGACGCGCAAAATAGAAAGGGACCTAAGGGTAAAAAAATCAATTATCATTTTTTTTTTCTTTTTTTGATGTGGACAACATCTGAGCATTGAATGATCCCATGCCCCAAAAGTGCCCCAAAAAAGACTCAAGTATAGAGTGTAATAATAATACATAGCCCTATAATTGGGAACTCAGGTACACTTCATATTGGAATGTTTATATTGCTTATACTTTATGTATTCTAATAATAATTCTTATGTTAAATGATTCTTATATTATGTAATGAAAAATTTACAAAACCATTACTCCAGAATAAAAAATATGTTAGGGTAAGTAAAAAAGGGTTCATATTTGGGAGAGGGTATATATACGAGTATGTAAGTCGGATCTACCGACTGAATTTTTTTGCTTCTTATATCTTCTGCGGCTAATCGAACTTGTTCAAATTATCTAAGCTTTTTATTCCAAAATGGTTCGGTGGGTTCAACTTTATTTATTAGTTTCAAACAATTTGTGATTGTGGTATAAACGTTTTCGTTTTCGACATTTGCCTCTTCTTATCATTTAAATGAAAGGTGTCACTTTTGTCGTGTTGGTCAAATGGGACTGATGTTTTGATTTTGCCTCTCCTTGTGCATCTGCTTCGTCATCTGGCTGCGGGCATTTCTTTGTGGCTCTTCTTTGACGCTGGTACTTAAAATGTCAGTGGTGGAGGCAGACCAGAGTTTATCTTTAACCTTTTGACTTTTTTTAGGCCGTTTTTAGGAGTTGTTAACTCTTTTTTGGCTTCTGGTTGTAAAGCATTTTTCGACTTAATTGGAAAGCAAATGTTTTTATGATTTCAAAATGTTGTTTGTTTAAAGTCGACTTGAGTTTAAAAGTAGATCAGCACGACGTGGAATTGATAACATTTCTAATAGCGGTTTTGATCAATGGGAATCTATACCAAAATATTGGAGATAGCTGTAGATTGAGTGACATTTAGAATTCTAAATTATGTGTCGATGTTTTCTAATACACAAGATAAAGAAAATAAAGAATCACGGAATATTTTAAATTGACTTTTATTTGTTGAAAGAAAACTGTTTCGTTGCTGCAATCGAATTGAGCGCCAACCAAGAACTTAGACCGAACCTAAACCGATTCTTAACGTAACCATTTCACTTCGTTGTCTATGAACCGCAATAATCTTAAAAAAATTGGCAATCCTAACTAAAAACCGCAATTTAAATTTAAATAAGTGTTTGGGGTCACAACAAAACCATTTTTAATAAAAAACATTTTTTAAATGTAAATGAACCTAACTTGTAAGAATATATTTCATTAAAAAAGCTTTTTTTCTAAGTTTTTGAACCATTGAACCGAACCAGGCTTAAGAGTACATCAAAACCATTTTAAAAACCGAAACCTAATCTGAACCACCGCTGAACCAATTCGAGTTCTAAAATTGTCTGAATCCCTGGAGCCATCTGAAATGCGGCAGTTCTCTTCACTGCCTCAATTTTGTTAGTGTGATAAGAAATTTTTCTTTGCTCAGTTTGATATAATGTTTAAGAAGGGGCGTGGTTCTTTGTAATAATTTTTCCAAGCACTTATTTTCAGCAGTATCCTATGAATGGTGGAGCGCGAAATTTTGCATTTTTGCACTACAGGCTGTGCCGGCACTGTTGGTCGAAGAGAGTGGAGAATGTGCGTGGCTTATAGTGGCTGACGGGAGATTTGTATTCGTCTGTCTTTCAGTTACCATAATGAATTGACCGACTGAGGAGAGGTTTTTTTTTGTTTTGAAGCGTATTGTTCAATGAGACACATTTTTTCTGATGAGGCACATTCAGAATATGCGGTACAGGAGTGAAATAAACCCCAGAGAACTTTACCAAACAACTCTGCTTTCGGACCGCGTCACTGTGTGGTGCACCATATCAGGCATTATTGGCCCTCACCTTTTCAGGAACTGTGAACTCTGGACGGTACTTGACTATGATTCAGGATTTTTTTTAGCCGGCTCTTGAGGCAATGCAATTAGAGGATACAGTGGATGGTGCCACTGCACACACAGCGGGGGTTACCATGAATTGTTTGAGGCAAATGTTTCTTGGACGGCTTATCTCTTTGATGGGTGATGTGAACTGGCCAGACTTAGCCACATGCGATGTTTTCCTTTGGGGTTACCTTAAGTCGAAGGTGTATATAAACCTTCCTAACACCTTAGAAGACCTTATTAACAATATTAAGGCTGAATAATGAGGTTGAGAGAATACCAGTCGACATGCTTGTTAGAGTTGATGAAAACTTCAGAAAACGTATGCAAAAGTGTGAGGATAGCGAACATCGACATTTGTCAGATACACCTTTTAAAATAATGTATTTTAAAAATGCTCTTACTGTTCAATATAATTAAAATATAAAACACATTTTTTCTAAGGTTCATAATTTTTTATTTCATAAATAAACAAATTACCGCGCTCCACCCTGTATATATGTATATACAATTGAATATGAGAACTATTTAATGTGTGCGTCATATTCATATAATGATTTTTTATTTTCATCAGAAGAAAACATTTTATTTATAAACAAATTTCTTTGTAATAGTTGCGATTAAAATTGAATTCCTAGCCACGCCCCTTTAGTACCTCCCACACAAATTACCATCTCTCCCCCTCCACTTCTAGGGGAAAATATTCGCTTATATTGTAAACACCGTAATAAGTTTGTGACGGTTTTGTGCTCGATCACTAATAAAATGGATGACACGCCCCATTCTAACACCTTCCATGAAAATGAACCATTTAGTCCACTTCAAGAATTTAGATAATTACTTTCATACGATAAATACGGAAAAATTATTACAAAGAACCACGCCCCTTCTTGAATCTTTCACACAAATTACTTTAGTCGATCGTAAATTAAAACACACATAACTCTTTGCCAGATGTATAATTGTCGCTTTAATTTGTATTCTGCAGAATGTTTCTTTCATCATTGCGTAGGTTTAAGACAAAAGTGGTTACTACGTCACATTTTAGTTCCTTCCACATCTTACGTATCTCAGTTATATGGCTATGTTGAAAACATTTCTAAAATTACAACCGATTGCATCTCCAAAATAAGATTTTCAGAGAACATTTAAAACACATGTACGTAGAATGATTTCTCATTTCTGAAATACGAGATCAAAATAAGCAATTTGTAACTTTACAAAAAATAATTTAATTGTTTGAAAATTCTTTAATGACGCTAAACCCCAATTCCAAGATATCAGAATGTAAATATATGCCAGTTAGCGCGATTTTTCAGGATTTGCCCACATACTATATCTTAATAAATGTTTGAGATTTTTTCGTAAGGAATGCATAAAAATCTTTTTAAAAACAAATATATCCTGAAATTTTCCAAAATATTAGAGACATGCGATGTTTTTTTTTGGTCCGGTTTGACATTGAGTAATACAAATTTTTTTAGTCGAAAAACATTTAGAGGTTACTCAATGCCCCCAAAGATTTTTTATAGAATATCCTTTGTACCTACATATACCCTTAGAATTTTTATTGTCAATTTGTGAATTTAACATCGAAGATAATGGTTGCAATTAGTTTTTTACTTCACTTGTGAGCACCCATTACTCAGTTTCTAGCCTTTAACTAATAAAATATAAGTAATCAATTTGAAGCAGAAAATAATTCATTTGGTAGAGGATCGCCGAAAAAGAGTTCCAGATCCTGAAGAAGTTACACTGAAAGAGTATGAAGCTCAATAACAAGATAATTATACTTATACATTATATAATAAGTATAGTGGTTTATATGTAATGATGCCTATTACATTTTGTTTAAATTGATTGAAAAGAAGTCCTTTGAGAAACCCCTAAAAATGAAAAAAACATTCAAAAAGGAACAAAATAAGCAACTATGCAGAATCAAATAAAAAAAATTTAAACTGTCCTAACGTACGGGGAGATTTTGAACATAAGATCGACCGCAAAGTATTGATGCTGTGAAACAGAGCGTTGCAGAAAATCCAGATACATCAACGATAAGAGGATCTGCTCAGTTACAGCTTTCTGACCTCACTTTATGGCGAATTTTGAAACATGTTTTTTTAAATGATCAAGTAATTTAATTCAAGTAATAATGGAAAAGTTTTTATTTCCTCAACTGCCACCAAAAGCCAACATATGGTTTCATCAAGATGGTGCAACTAAGGATTTGTTGAGGAGTTATCTTCGAAAAGCGATGGCCAACACATTCGCCTGATTTGACTGCACCAGATTTTTTCTTGTTGGGCTATCTCAATGACAACGTTTCTGTGAATAAGCCCAAAACCTTGCAGCAACTTAAGGACAACATTCAAGAAGAAATTGATTGTTTACCACAAGAAAACTTTACCACAAGAACCGGTTCTTACTAAAGTGACATTATTTTTCATAATTAATGTAAAAAAATATCATTAAATAAACTTTATGTTTAACATTAAATTTGTTTATGCCATTTTATATATATTAAAAAAAAAAAAACAAATTGTATAGTAACTTTTGGCGTACCCAGTTTAATTGAAGCCGAATGGCCGTTGACAATGCCTGCCGTTAGTTTCTTAAATGCGCCCCAAATTGTTACACAGATTTTGCTCAGAACTCATTTACTCAGATGAGGTTAATTTTATTTCAACAGGTTAAATTACCCTTATTCCGCGTCAATTATTAAGGCAGTCCTCTATGATTTCACTGTTTGGGGTGGTTTTTTTTTACCTAAAACTGGTACCGGTTAAAAAATGACTATTATAGCGAGCTAAAAAGCACCAAAAATAGTGCGAAAAAATAGCTAAAATGAGAGCCCAGAGAGATAAGTCGTTGTCAACCACTTTAGACGTAAACATGCCGTTGCCAAAATAACACCGCACATGTAAGACTGAAGTATGAATTTTGTCCGATAGCTTAAATCACTGCCAGCAGAAACCTATGCAGTTATAACCGACTCCTAAACCAGAGTCTTTCATTTCGGTGGACAGGCAAATTTGGCGACTGGCCAAAGTGAATCAATTGACTGACGCGATCAGGCGAAACCTTGACTATTTCTTCTGTGCCTACGTGATGCCTCCAGTCTATACTAAGAAGCCAACAACTTTAGACCACCATGTTGGACCGAAGCATGATATTGGTCCTATAGCTAAAAGCTCTGCCTGAGAAACCAATGCGGTTAATACCGACTAAAGCAGAGTCGTAAATTCCGAGGAAAGAAGAGGCAATGCGATTATATCAGGTGACAGAAACTTTGTCGAAAAGTGTTATCAAGAAAAGTGTTAGACAATAAAAACAAGGGAGAGCGAAGACAGGGAAGACCAAGACTGCGGTGAAGATGAATTACAGAATTATTGGTGCTGAAAACTGGAAGAAGCACACCCATGGCCTGAGTGCTTATAAATCTTTTTTAATCATGTCAGAACCAATACGGGGTATTGAGTAATTTCTTTCAAGTACTCGTAGCTTCAAAGCAGAATCAATTTAGTATCCAACACAATTGTTGTTTAAACTAAATTTATTTTTCCCAAAACCCCCATTAAGAAACAAACGGCCACAAACAAATTTTTGGGATATTAACCGATCAGTGAGTGTTAAAATTAGAGAAAATACCTCCAAATGAATATTTGTTTAACGTTAATCAAGGGTAATGCCATATTTACCCATACAAATGAGGCTTCACACCCTGCTTCTGGACTTTGCCATAGCGCGTGTCTGCTATTAAAACACCATTACAATTTGCATTTTTAATATTTTTTATAATTTCATTTTAATGATTATTATTAGTTTATCTTTTCCAACTTATGTACACTAGAATAAGACTTACTTAAAGTGCTAAAGTACAATTAATAATACATGGTTTTAATAATTTTACACTACTAGCAAAGTGTTATGCTATTACTTTTGTGCTAGAATATAATACACTTAGTTCAATAATTAAGTATTCTGATTATTATTAACAAATAAATTAGTTTATAAATTACAATATTTACAACAATGCTTAAGTGATCTGTACATTTCTGAAAGCTTTGTTCTCCTCAGCAATACGTAAAAAAATAATAATAATAATAAATAACAATGTAACCAGTTCAAATCAAATCATATGGTATTCAGTTCAAAACGCGGACCAGCTGTGTTAAGTTATAACGCCAAATGATGTGTGTAGAGGGCAGCCCTTCGTGGGGAAGCTGCTATTGCGCTCGGAAGCCTCACTACGAAGGGAAAGTCTCCTGGGAGTTGCATTGATTCCAGCAACTTACGGACTTCTTCCGCTCCGTGTCGTTTTTCTTTTCTTTAATACTTGTTTGAAATGTTCGTTAAAGCTTTTAATGAAGTTAATTCTTTTTCTTCAGTTTCTTAGATGCTGTCTTTTTCGGCGGTCTATATCTCTCTCATCCTTTTGATGAAGTATTTGCGAATGACTTCCAACTGTTGTGCTCATTTCTGAGGACTCAGTGTTTGCATCGCAGATGGTGGCGGCGGACCGGATACCACGGGCATCATGCCAGCTGCGGCGGCCGCTGCCAGACCCTCCATGACCACGGCGTCGGGATGCAGAGGCTTCTTCTTCAAGATGCTGAGATCGTTGACATTCTCCAGGAATGATTTGTGGCCCGAGAAGACTTTGACGCTTTCAAAGTCCTTTTTGAGCTCTTCAATGTCACGTTTCTGTTTGGCTCGACGATTTTGAAACCAGGTGATAACCTGAGCATTAGAGAGGCCCAGGGAGGCAGCAATTTCATCACGATCGGCTGGTGACAGGTACTTTTGATAGAGGAAACGCTTTTCGAGTTCGAAGATTTGATGATTGGTAAAGGCAGTGCGGGACTTGCGTTTCTTTTTCGGCTGTGGCCGATTGGAGAAGAGATCAATGTGGGATTTTTCTAAAACGAAACAAAAGAGAAGAGGGCGAAATTAGTTGATGTTGTAAGTATTTACAAATTTGGGTGGAATTTAAAAAATATTGAAATAAATGCTGGTCGTGAGTTTCTAATAATAAGAAACCAAACAGGACAGCAAAAAAAAATAATGAAAAACTTTGTTTACTTCCTACAGTTGCAGTTCCCCACTTATTTTTTGTATTAAATTTTAGTAAAATTGTTTAACTAAATAAAATTTATGTCTTTAGGTAAAGAAATTGCCAGTCATTTTCTCTCACGGAGAACCACTACTGTTTAGGGGACTGAAGTCGTATTAAGTAATTTTTGTCTGGCCCTGCAAATTTGTTCACACATAAAATATAAATTAAAGTCAAAAATAAAATTATTATTATAAATTAACCCCAAATTCAACTACATAATTGAATTCTTCGCCATAATGGAAACAGGGACGACAGTTGAACTTCAGTTTTTCAAGTTGGACATTGAATAAAATTGAACTTTGACGGCTGTGAAGATATGACAAGCTCGGTTCGGTAAAGTTGATACTAATGCTTAATTATAATATCGATTAAATTGTTAATCAATCACTTGTGTAATTAAATTTCTTATGAAATATGATTTATGAAACCGTTGAATGCAATCTTGCTGGTTCGTTTTGTCGATTGCGTTCTATCACTGATTTTGATTAATCGATTAATCGCTTTGTTCGAAAGCTACAGTACAAGTGTTAACATTTTTCTAAACGCTTCTAACCATTATTGGCTAGCGTTAATTATAGCGTTTCGCGTTGGAGAAAAAAGTGATTTGTTTCATTATAAATATAATTATGAAAATGTATATGCAATTAATTGCATTTATTCGAAATAAGGCGTCAACAATGCTCGTTTGTGCTAACAAAAGTTTTCGTTCGATGCCAACGCTGGTTGTCTGCCATTACCCGGAATGCCAATGCTAACGATGGTGACAGAGTTGTAGCCCCCAGAAGGGGAAATATGGATCAAAAGAGTGGGGGAAAGGTGAAAATCAAAAGTGTGTCTGGTTTAAAAGTTTAGCACACGTCAAGGAAAGAAAGTTCTGGAGAGGTGGTCATAAAGTTAGTTCAGGGTTGCACCCACTTTTTGTTGGCGCTAGTGGTTGTATTTTTTTTTTATTAATTACATTCTTATTATAAATCTTAAATGTTGGCTTGGCGGATTTTCACTTGTTTGGCTTTTTTTGCTCTCCCTTTGTCTTGTTTAGCGGCTGGCGGCTGCCGCCGTTGTAGCACTTTTTTGTGTAATCAATTGACAAATGATTAATGATCGTATGTGGTCGCCTTTGAGTTGGCTGCTTGTAATTAATTAAAACTTGATTTAATGTCAATAAAGCTGAGTTTTTTTCTGTGTTCAGCTCAATTCACTGAGCAAGCTCACAGCCGTTGATGCTACGTGTCCGTCTGTAGCTAGCTCTTTATCACCTTCAATCACCCATGGCTGGCTGTGTTGACGAGGTCTTCTTTTTTTGCCTTTGATGTGTAAGCTTAAGGCTTACGAAGACTCTGGCGTTTTGGAACAGTTACTTATTTTCGAATTAATTTCGAAAATATTTTGGGTTTTTTTCGGGGTAATTTTGTTTTTCTTTTTGTTCGCTTATATTTCAAGTTCTCTCGATTTTTTTTTATTAAGACAATTAACATAACCGTTTGTTGGAAGCGTTGTTTCAATGCTGTCTACTGTTATGGTATTGGTGTGTTTTTATGGCCTTAATGTGATTTGGTTTTAACGCTAAGCAGCCAGCTTGGTGGCGGCTGAGATCACATAAAGCATCGATGTTTAATAAACTCACATTTTTTAGCTACCGTTTGTTGGTTTGGTGATTAAACCACCGCCTCCCCTCTTCTCTTGGCTAAGCTATCAATAGTGTATAACGTAGGGTCCATCTGTGCTCCCGTCCCTGCGCTGCCTGTCTGCATGTGGCTAAACATGTGTTTGCCATATACAAGATCTGGTTTTCGTTGTTTATCTTCCTAACGCTTGAGTTTTATGTTTTTCAGTGGCTTAAGTTTAACATGTTTTTAGCATTTTTTTTAAATTTGGAGATATTGTTTTTAACTATCTTAAAAAAAAACTAAGTGAAAAACAACAAAATCGTTAAAGTTTTTAAGATTTTAGAAGCCATTGGAAACGATTAATATTTAGCAGGTTTTACTTAAACAATCTTGTACATAAAGAGATAATGGATGAAATCGATTTCATTGAATATTTGCAAAGAGAAGATGTAGAACAATGTCCAGTAATAAACTTGCATTCCCCTGCTGATAACAGAAATTATCTATAAGGCTCTATATAAAATAATGAAAACTAATAAAGTTTTTGTTTATTTTCTCTACATAAAAAATATATTTTTTCAATTTTCGACGAGCTATCATCAAGCTTTTGTCCACTAAATAGGCTTAAAGGCCTTTTTTTAGACTGATAACCACTAGAAGTATTCAATACAAATTCTACTAGAAGTATTCAATACAAATTCTGCAACTCCGTGCAGAGCTTTAAAGAAACAGCTGTTCAGCAATAAGTAATGCAACCTCAGCTTTTTAGTGGTATAATATATTTTTCAAAGAAAAGCTCTGAGGTTATGGTGGAAAGATAGATAGAAAAGCTCGCAAATAGAAATTAGTTTGCTGTGAAAAGAAATATGTTTGAGTCTTCTGAGCCACGTGCGCTTTCAAATAAACCTTATTTTCACACTTACAAAATTCTTGGTAATTTTTGGAAATAATTACACTAAACCTTTGTGTCAAGCTTTGATAAATAAAAATAATTTGCAACTTCCGCTTTCGTACAAGTGGTATTTGTTTGGCCGGTGTAAAAAGAGAATGGGGGGATATTGAGAGTAAATGAATTACTTCGATATTCCTGCATAAAAACTTGTAAGCCCGTTATCATAGAAAGCTTTTGAAGGTCTTTTCAATCCCATTTGTAAAGCCTCGTGAAAACAGAAGATGTTTTCCCTCCTAAAAAGAACTCCACAAATATTTTTAGGGAACATTTTAATGGATCCAAAAAAGTTCAAGAATCAAAATACCCAAAATAGATATTCAATTTGATATTAAAGAAAAAAGTTTTTAATCAAAAATGCTGAGTGGCTTTCAAGTATTACAGTACAAGCCGATGTGGCTTATAAACTCTATACTAATTACACAATAGTCCACATATTTATTTGTAAAAATGTCCTAAGAGCCAACCCCTGGGTTGACAAAAAACTCTCACCGTTGAAGGAGTTTCTCTAACTCCTACTTTCAACAACAACGGCAGTTTGGTGCGCATTAAGTGCCCTTAATCTTGCTAGGCCTCTGTCTTTTACACAGTTTAGTACGAGTAGGTAGTCTTTATCTATGGTTTACTTCAACCCAAAACCGACCGACAATTTTTGGGCTGAAATTGTAAACCCCCTCCAAAACCACTTGAGATTTCTAGCAAAGAGATACTTAAACCATTAACTAAAGCAGAAAAATTGTATTTAATCAGCCTAGACATTAACTAATTTATGTCAAGTGTTTCGAGATACTCGTACTTTGAAAACCTTTCAGTTCTCGAGTGTGTCAGTGTGTTTTGGAAACATTGACAACACGTAGGAGTTTTGTTTTGGTTTGTATTGTCAGATGTCTTTTTTGAAATAATAATCATGTAATTTGAGTTGTTTCGAGTCCCCGAAATCAACTTTGATTGATAATAAATGAATGCTGGCAGAGCTCTTCGCTTGGGTTTAATGATAAATCGCTATTAAGTATGTTTTCTTAGTAATACAGGCACTTGTAGACATTTGTTTCGACTCTACTCTAGATGTCTAGGCATTTACATCTTCTTACAATTTCTTTTTTTTCCACGAAATTTACGATTTCTTCGGTGACCAACTGTCTGGTGCGTTTTGATTTTGAGTAAATATTTTTTCATATTTTTAAACTATAATAAATTTACGACTTTGAATTTTTGGAATACGATAAAAAAGAAAGTCATAAAACTCGCTTTTTACATCTTTATTTTCAATTTTGTTTCATACTCTTCAAAAAGTGATAAATGATATTTTGTTCGTCTATTGTTGGGTTTTCCCTAGAGCCCTGAGGGAATTTTTAAAATATTTCGTTGGGATAACACTGGTGTTGATGGCTTTATTACATTGTTACATTTGTATTTGTTCTAGTATAGTGTGGGGAAATACTCATTATTAATTACTTCAAAAACTCATTACTAAAAACATTTCTGTAATAGCGGCTAGATAGTTAACACAATTGTTTAAAATTTCGTTTGCTGTTCTTTTTAGAAACTCATTATTGTTATCTGTGTTGGAAGAAAACAAACCAAACTTAATGACTAAGCTAATGTAGAGAGCTTAGATGATATTCTTGTTGGCGAAACTTAATTGTTAGTCGTTCCTAATTGTTTCAAATTGAAATAAAAATATAGACGTAACAATCCACTGCGAATGACAAAGGAAATGTCAACATTTATCTTTAGAAAAAAATATGCTGACTTAGAAAAAAAATAAAGTAGAATGGAATATCGCTATGGGGTTTTCTACAAACGAGTCCTAATTGTATTTTAAAGTACGAGTCTTTTCATACAGACTCTGATTGGTTGGTTGGCAGCTCAAATATTATTTTATGCAGAAAAAATGCACCGCCAAGCTCCCATCCCCATTTCGGTCAATCCCACGGCAGCCTCTTCTAAGTGCCAGCTTTACCTGAAGCAGAAACTCTTCGTCCAAGGTCTGTTTTCTACAAACGAGTCCTAATTGTATTTTAAAGTACGAGTCTTTTCATACAGTCTCTGATTGGTTGGTTGGCAGCTCAAATATTATTTTATGCAGAAAAAATGCACCGCCAAGCTCCACTCCCCATTTCGGTCAATCCCACGGCAGCCTCTTCTAAGTGCCAGCTTTACCTGAAGCAGCAACTCTTCGTCCAAGGTCTGTTAACCGCCATTAGGTTTAGGATGCCGAAATTATTTGTTCCCTAATGTCAACCAAGGTGAAGGCAATTGACAATTTCGAAGAGCTTATTTCATTTTCTCTCCCGAAATTTACTAAACTTCTTCAGTCCACACCAAAAGTTCTATTGTCTGAGTGTGTCATCAACCTTCTATGAATGCCTTCAGTATCTGGTCACCTCAAAATGGAAGGAACAACAACTTGAAATATTTGTAGCAAATATTTCATTTTTGTTTCTCATTTACATTTTTACACAATATAATTAATGTTTCTTTATCTCTGCGGTGTACATATGTTTGTTTTATTTTTTGTGTCATCGCTGTCTGTAAATAATTTTGAATATTTTATTTATAACACTTTTTTTTGGCACCGTGGGATTGTAGCTCTCTGTATGTGTCGCGTAGAATTGTTGTAAATACATTTATTTAACAATTAAATTAAGTTATTTATCAGACTAAATGCTGTTGCGGGTCCGTCCATTTGTCGTCCGTATGTTTGGGTATTTCAAATGAGCTGTCACCGTGCACAAGAGGTAAATGGCATTGTGTCTCTAGAGTTGACATTTCTCATTAATTTTTATAGATCTTGTTCGTGGTAGAGGAGGAAGCAGAAGTAGAAGGTGCACGGTACATGCTCGTCTGGCTTATTTGGGGCGTCTTAATGAGATTACTAATTAATTTTCAAGAAAACAAATGTGTTTGAAAAGTATCGCAACGCAAATCTTTTATTTCAAGAGAGAGAGAGAGAAAATTAGCGGATATGTAGAAAAGGGATGATAGGAACTAATATAATCATAGGAAAACTGACATGAGAGAAACCAATGCTATGATTAAAGGGCAGTACAATTTTGTTAGAGTTGTTGCAAGCAAAAGCGCAGCTTAATGTTTATATCACCTATATTTGTCTTCAATCCATAGTGAATGCTTAAATGTATAAAATTGAGGAACATTGGATTTGATTATAAAACAATCGTAGATTTCTCAAACAAATATTTTAATTGCCTTCCTAATGGAGTTCTTTAAATTAGTTTAAACAATATATTCCGAGGTGGTTTAAAAAAAAAAACCTTCCCAGTAAAGTTCTAAAATAGGCAATAACGACAATAGTTTTTGAAGAGTCACGGCTTAGCATCAGAACAAAGCTTTTAGAACCTGATGGTGAGAAATTTAGTCACATGGTCTTAGTCAGCAGGCCTCGAATATGAGTTTACATTACATTGAAAACGATGTCTGAAGTTTGATGGTTATGGCTATATTATCGATCGTGTGAGTGACACGACGTTACATCAACGCTACTCTTATTCGAAATGCGTACATTTAAATTCAAAAGCTGTTGACCAGGCGCCCATTCCGATTTTGCATTATTAACTTGGCAGTTATAAAATAATATTAACTTGACAGTTATAGTTAAATTAAAGCTTCGCTAATTAAAATTTGCACTCGATTTTTCTAAAAAGTTTCGACTGAAGTCTTTTTGAGTGACGTGAGTTGTTGCTTCATAGAGAATGAGTCCCATAGATTCTAATACATTTTTGACGAATATTCTAATTATTTTGTGAGTATGGGTGCTATATCTGCTTGACTCTTACAAAATTACCATGAACGTAAGTTTCGTTTAGAATTTTTTCCTTCAAAACCTTACCTATATACAAAATATTTGTCATTTTACTTTTCCAAAAGACCACCTCAATAGATATTGATTAAGCGGTTTTAATTTTCGTCGGTTTTCGACCTAAGATTTCCTTACAAAATCCAGAAAATACGAATATAATTTCTATATGCGAATGAGCTATACATTTTCTTTTTGAAATCTTACCTTCTGACTCATCAAAATCTTTGGTTGTCATCTGGAACAAAGCATCTAGCGGTGTATCATTCTTCAGCTTATTACTGCCATTCGCCGCAGCCGTATTGTCTGCACTGTTTCTCGCTCCATGATTGCCACTTTGATTGCCATTAGACCCACTGCTGCCGCTACCACCGCGATTATGTTGAGATCGTTCCGAACCGCCTTGAGGCGAGTGCCGCGGATGATGGGCCTCCGTCGAAGAACGATTCGCAATTTCAGGTGAACAACAATCACTGGCAGCAGAACTGGATCTTTCACTGCCACTCTCCGAGGGTATAATATCCATGCCATTCATATGCCTCAGAAGCTGGGCCTGGGCATTGAAATGTTCCTGCAGCTGACGGTGATAGTCCAAAGCTAAACGTTGTTCATAGTGCAGCAGGGCAGATGGTATGAATGGCCTTACGCCGGGCATGGGACCCAATAAATGATCCCAGGGCCGGACAACATGAGCGGATCCTGGCAAAAGCATAGCGGCCGCCGATGCCGGATGAGGCACAAGGTCCAACGGTTCGGTGCGTGGTTGCAAAAGACCACTTGAGGCGGAGTGTTGATGATGCTTATTTGCGGATGGTGGCGGTGAGGCAGATGATTCACGTTGTTTCTCATGACCCAAAATGTCGGCTATGGAGAAACTTTTAACGCCCTCTAAGTGCGATTTGGTGCTAGCGTTGGAGGTGTTGTGCATATGCACCGGACTGGGCGATCTTTCTTTGGCATCCGAATCAGCCGACATTCTTAAACGTTTCAAAGGCTGGAAATATTCCTCGGGCATGGCGCCGACGGCAGCGCGTGTCAGGCCGGCGGCTGCCGCAGCAACCGCATGTTGGTGCATAAGAAGCTGCTGTTGCTGGTGTATCATTTCGATGGCGGAACGATTGTGTGTAGTGGGCAAGGGGCTGGGGGCGCCACCAACCGATATTTCCGATTCTGCGGGACTGGCGGGACGCATGGTGGGCGGACAAAGCATAGTATTTTCCCGACAAAAATGGGGCACTTTATAACACTGGAGTGTTGTGTTTGTTTTTTTCTTAGTTTAAAAATAATATAATTTGTAGCTTTTAGTTTTTCATTAAAAAGAAATCAAGTTTTTTTTTGGTATAGTTAAGCATTCGTATATTCTACTTGATTTTATATCAGTATAATTTTCTTTTATTTTCTTGAAACACTTTTTTATTTTCCGTTTTTTATTATACAATTATAAACGCGCGCATCGACGTCTGATCTCGTTTAATGTTCACCACATACTAAAATCAATCAAAGCACAATCATTGCTCAATTTAACTCAAGTCACTTCGCTCTTTTCTTTTCTTTCCCCTGCTGTTAGGGAGTGATGGGACTGCAGTTTAACTTCTCACTGTATTTGTAACAGTTCTTGCTCTGTGCACATATGCATATGTGCGAGAGTGTAGTGGTTAGTTGTTGTTATGATCTTATTTTCTTGTTAACACTTTAAGGTGGGCCAAAGAGAGTGTATTTCTCTTTTCGTCTGAACGATTAGTTACCGAAAAACGATGTTTAGCACTACTACTATTTGCCGTCGTCGTTGTTGTTATTTAGCGGCTAACAATGATGATGAACGACACTTTGAGAACACAAAAAATCCAAACGACGAATAATAGGACCTTTCCACTCGACGCTTCACAGTCAACTGTTCGAAACTAGATTGAAAGATTGCTAACTAGACAAGTTGATTTTCTTGTTTTTGTGTTTTTGCTTTACGCCGCCACCGACTGCTAAGTGTGTATGTGTGTTTGTGTGCGTGCGAGAGTGAATGCCTGCGAGTGTGTGCGGATGAGTGTATGGTTCGTTGTTTGGTTGGTTAGTCGAAGCACAAATGGTTGCTGGGTTCAATGGGTGAAGAAGAAGCAGCATATAATGGTGGTGTTGGTGTGGTGGTTGTTTAGCCGCTGCCACTGACGCTGCTGCTCCGCCGGTTACTCTCAGTCGTTGGGTGCGAGGTGTTTAAAGGTTTGCGACTCGTTGGTGAGTGCGTGTGTGTTTGTGCGTTGCTTGTTTGTCGGTGGTTAAAGTTGGTTAACAACGGCCAGCGACGCACAGGCAAATCATAACCGAAGACTAACAAACGAGCAGGGCAGAGAGCGTAAAGCAGCATCAAACAAACAAGACCTAAACAAGCACTCACAAAGTACACACACACCCAGTAAGCAGGGCAACAACAACTTCGTCGGTGATTAACAAGAGACGACAGCAAAGGCCACAGCAACAAAAAAAACAGCTGCATTAATAAGAGTACTGATTTGTGTGCTCCACCAACACACAAGGGAGGGAATAGTATCAAATGTTGTTTCGCCTGTTTCTCTGTTGCTCGCACCCATACATGATTGAGTTCTCTTTTTTACTCCCCTTAAAGGCAAGACTCAACTACCCGTTTGTACTATTGCTGTCTCTTTTTAGGAGGCGTAGAAAACTCAGCCAATCATAGACTAAGGTCAAGTTATAACACAGCAATGGTGGTTCAAGTAACGGTAATTATGGCGTTCATCATTGCTGGTGGAAAAACAACGAAAACGCTGGCGAGTGGCAGTAAAACGATCAACTTTGCGTGTGTTTACTTCGGCATTTCTACTTTTTTGTTGTTGATATTTTCCGCCTAACAACAAATAAGCAGGAGTGAGAAGCCTATAATTTTGGTGTTCATGCCTGTTTTTTGTTTGTTAATAATCTTAAACAAATAATGGGGGTAATTCATTCAGCGTATGTAAGTATGGTTTTTTGTATTTTAATTTTTCCCAGCTTGGTCTTGCGTTCATTTTCTGCCTGCCCTTAAAAGATTGTTTCTTGTATTAAATTTTTGTAACAAGTTTGTATTTAGGCAAACTTTATCCATTTTGTTTGTCAGCCGCTCATTCGCCGCTCTTGGGTCATTCCTCAATTTGAAAATTATCAGTTTTACACTAAACGTAATTCGTTTAGTGCTCGTATCGGCGTCTTAATGACGTACAACAACAAAACTCGAATGCCGTAGTTATCCATCAAATTGTCAAAAGCAATTAATTTTGCTGCGTTGTATGTCCCATCATTGGTTTCCCTGTCTACCTCTTCTGTTGTCGCCATCACTTTTTCGTCTAAAGTTTGTTTGCAGAAAATTTTGAAAACTTGTTCTGTTTCTACGTGGCGTTCGTGTTTTCATCGTTCGTTTGCAAATTAATTAATTACGAAATTGACAGTGATGGACGTTCTAAATATTTTTTATGTTGAAGTTGATGTTTTGTGTTGTCTGTTTAATGACTTATCTTGGGTAAACAGTTGTAATTATATAGATACATATGAAGTATATGAACATATATATTTTTTAATAAATAATGTTACTATTGCATAATTTTACTTTTACTTGACACGAAAACACACAACATGCTGCTTACTCTTTTAAGTTTTTAAGTTTAATGTTGTACCAGTTCTAGGACATTTAAACTAAATAAATGGTATTACGTCCGAATTCGAGTGTTGGTTTTAAATGAGTTACTCAAACGGGAATACCTATAGTAAACAGACGGTTATCTACTTGGGTTTTCTGACTTCCAAATTAAAATGCTAACAAAATAAACAGAAATTAACCATAGTTAGCATGTAATAAAATTATAAGCAAGAAAAAATCATTTATAAAAACAATTACTTTTTTGTCAAATATTAGGCAATGTGTCTCACTGTAGACAACATTCAGCGTTTGTGCAAGCATTATTTATCTGTTTCTAGCCTCTTCTGCCTTACAGTGCAATATGGTCATTTTTCCCATTTTTCGGGCCAAAATCTCTTAACGTAAGTTATGGATTTTAAATTTGTGCATAACCTCAGCCGTCAAGAATTGAAACTGATGGGACGATTTCCACGCCCAATCTGTGTATTTTAAAAATTCATTACGATAGCATTTATTTATAAGGTCATACATACTAACATGTAAGCAGTTATATTTTAAGGAATATATATTTTAGGAATAAAATTTGCAGACAGTCATAAAAATGATTAAGGTTGCATGCACCTCATTCCTTCAGTTTAACCAAATGTAAGTTGGTGCTCTTTAATTTGCAGTAATTGGAACTGAAGTATTGGTGGTACAAAGGAAGTATCCGGATCACCAGATAAGAATTTTTGATCTTCAACGAAAAACTTCAACTAGTTGTATCTCTGTGTGTAATTGCTAGACACAAAATTTCATCAAAAAAAGAGATATGGGCTCAAAATTTATCCTTTTATATTAACACGCTTTAAAATCATTTGAAGAAACTTTGTAAGAACTTTTCTACTTGCGGCCCACTGTACTGTGCAACGCTTTCTTAAGATCGAAAAAAAAACACTTTTTCTACTGCTTTCTCCCGTAGCTGGTGAATTGTTAAGATGAGTTATTCAGAATTTTAGCCGGGTCTAAAGCCAGCATTGTCTATACAGACAATGCCGTGAGTTTGCTACTTATGTGCAGGAAATGTTGACCAGTAATTCGAATTTTAAAGTAAAAAAAAATCATTTTTGGCTCAGCGGCTACGGCAAATAAGCAATTATGTGATATGAAGGGGAAACCATATACACGCCTTGTATGACAAACCTTAGGAAAAAAACTTCTTAGTAAGAAAATGTCAGTGCTTCATGTGCTTTTGCAATAACTATATAAATATTAAGACAAAGATTGACATTTTAGTCAGATCAAATATGAGTTTTTATTAAAATAAACATTACGCAATACTACTCATTACAGACTAAAGCGGTGTTATTATTTTTTATTTGCTTATTTCCCAAGAAATGCAATAATTAGTACATATAAATCGGAAAAGAGTGTCGGCTTAATAAGCACAAAATAAGTATTTGATCAGAACAAAACAGGCCAAACAAGTGGTGTTGTGTTCATATATTCTTCACAGAATTAATTCTACTGAATTCGAAACTACAATAACTGTGACCAATAAGCTTTTTAGAGTTTTTACTTGTAGATGAAGTACACTTCTAATCTGAGAATTGTCAAACTTGTGTGTCACGATTTAAGAATGATTCATATTTCAAAAACTATGATTTTGAGTTTTTTTCTTTTAAAAAAGAAGATTTTTTTGATATTGGTTGGCAGCCCTATTTGGGTCAAACCGGACCATATTGCTGTTTCCCTTTATGGTCTTCGGTATAGGGCGACATCATCGATATATCCGAGCTATGGTTTATACAAGATGACAGCACATGCCATACTAGCGACACCACGCTCGAAGTTGCAATTGTTCTTTGATGGGCCGCCATGATCATGCAACTTGGTCTGCTTCGACTATCTCTTCTGGGATTGCGTCAATTTTGCAATCATTCATTCAATAGGTCACGTGGCCGACGGTGTTAAAGTAGGAAACTGAAAAAAATTGTACATCAAATCAAGGAAAATTATTCTTCAATTGCACGACATCAAATGGTTGAATAAATCATCGATAAGAAAGGATTTTTTGAAATTCGTACATTAAGTTTCGAAATTGTTACTCTCAGGTTTAAACAAGTGAAAACGTGTAGTTTGGATATGCCGAGCCTTATATACTATCCACCGTCCCGTCCTAACGCTTCTAAAGCGCAAAAGAAGTACATTCTTTTGGGTCCTTTCAGCCCGTACGTCCAACATTATTCTTAGCCAAAACTCTATAACGTTACTTGGATTGTTAGCGAAATTTGCTTTTTTTAAGTACCCAAATGCCGTTGACTATTTATCCCCCGTTTTGACCATGCGGATTTTTTTTGGGCACACGAACAAAAAAGTCCGACAGATATGCCCTTTTTTGAGGTATTTTGTGCGTTCCAACTAATATTAGATATCGGGTAATCAATCTAGATCTAGTTTTTTTAAAAATAGAAAACATTCATAAATTAAAATTAAGTGTGGTATCTTTATTGTTAATTCGATAGGACACTTTAAGCCATTTATTTTTTGAACATAATTTCCTTCAAATGTTGGCCGCATCTACGCTTCAGGGTGTCCATTCTGAGGGACCAATTCGTTCGAGCATTTCGACCGGTATGGGATTAATGACACGTGAAATGTTGGCATCCAAAACCTGAATCGTTGCTGGTACACTTTGGACTTTACGTAGCCCCAAAGATAAAAGTCTAAAGGTGTGATATCACACGATCTAGGCTGCCAACTCACCGGTTCAAAAGTGAAATGAGCCATCAATAGATCCATTGTTTGAGCAGCTGTTTGGTAAGAGGCACCGTCAGGTTGCAACGAAATGTCGTCAAGACTACGGTTTTCAATTTTAGGTAGCAAAAAGTCTGATATTATGGCGCGATAGCGAGCACCATTCACGGTTAAGTTTCGGCCATCAACATTTTAAAAAAAAAAAAATGGACCGATGAACCACCAGCCAATAAGCCGCACCCAACCGTGGTTTTCTATGGGTACAATTGCCCAAATGCGGCAACTTTGTTTACTGACGTTGCCGTTGAGTCAGAAATGGGCCTCATCTCTAAACAAAATTTCGGTCGAAAACAACGGATCTTCTCATTTCCACAATACAGTTTCCCATTTTGTAGACGTTGTTGCGGTGTAAGTCGTTCCATGATGAAATGGCAAACAATACTAAAAATAAAAAAATAACACAAATCGCGAGTAATCTCTAAAAAAATCGTATTGAAGAAATACCTGTAGATTCACCACCCTTTTTTTGAGGTACCTTTAGTATTTTCGGTAAAAATGTTTCCTCTTGGCGGTTTTCGCCCATTTACAATCCAAACCGCTTATGTCAATAAGCCAATTTAATGAAAAATTGTAGGATCCTAGGTTAATTCGTTTGACCGCTTTCTTGCGGACGGATGCTCCGACGGACGGACGGCATGGCTAGATCATCTTAGAGTTATACTACGATTAATAATATATAACTTAATAGGGACTTAATATTTTCTGCTGTTGCAAAAGACAAGGAATTAAATTTAATATACATTCCGGTGGTGTTTTAAAAACTGTACCAAATTAACTGGGTGGCTTCGAATTTAAAAGTTTATCAACAAAAGGCTAAAATGGACCAAATGGAAAAAAATTCAATCAATACTATAGTATTTGAGTATAAATGCAAATTAAAAGGGCTACAACAGCTAAATATCAAAAATTGAGGAAAAATCAACAAATGGCATAGCATTTGAAAATTGGTACAAATAAAGTTGCAAATGGATCATAAAGTATTATCCTCCTTAGTAGGCGCTAAAAGGACAGAACTTGTAGCAAAGACGTCTCCTTACGTGAGACGATTGGACAATTAATAACTTGGGTGAAACTACAAACGTTTAAACGACGGAAAAATGAAGGAAAGAAGTTGTTCCATGACAAACGTGGAACAAATTCTGGCAACATTAGTCAGAACTGATTAGAGTCGAATAAAAAGGTTGCAATAAACTTAAACCGGACAAAAAATAGCCTAAAAAAAAGCGGGAGAGACTGTTAAAATTTTGCCTGAGAGTTTGGAAAATAGAAGAAAGATCAAAAAATCTAAATTAGTGCCAGAATTAAGAATGTTAAATCTAATAAATACTGGACTGCATTGATGAACACTCAAATCAGCGCTTTAAATGTAGAAAGTCGTATTAGGATACTGTAATTATGGCTTTATGTGACAGTTTTCTGCTCACGATTAGAGGGTATTTGGTAGTTTTCTTAAAATTTATGTTTAATGGTCAACGAAATAAAGTACATTTCTATGAAATTGAAGTAAATTGTAATATAGGACAATTTTCTTCAACGTTATGTAAAACTTTCTTCAATTTAGTTCAGATTAATGTAAATTATTTGTTAAATTTATGCATACAATTAAAGAATTATTGTTAAAAAGTTCAGTATAAAATTAAAGTAAATTGTTGTAGGTTGAAAATGATTTCAAATTCACCAAATTGAGCAATGTTAATTAAAGACGGCTACCACCTAAAACATAAGTTTAAAAAAATTGTCCCAGTAGTGTCAGCTATTAAAATCCTTTGAGTAATGTGTTCCGGTACAGTTGTATTACACCTGACCTACAAAACGAGGTCAGGTGTAAAGCCGTATTAATTTCAATGAAACCTTTTTTAAAATTTCACTTGGAATATCGCATTATTGTCGGTTAAACCTTTCGTATAGGCTGTTTCCTCTACGGTCGCGTCCACGTCCGCGTCCAAAAAACATAAAGAGCTGCTGTTACTGCACATTTCCATTAGGCGCAATACCATTTGATCCTTATTTTCCACTGCGGTTAGCAAAATAATATCATGTTTTGACATTATCATGTTTTGACATTATCAACACAAAAATATTAAACTTTTCGCACCGCAAAAAAACAAATAAACACAAACAGCTGTTTGAACGCAAACGTGGACGCAAAACACAATGGAAACACCATTACAAATTTTCGATAAATCGTTGACGCGGACGTGGACGCGACCGTAGTGGAAACAGCCTATTAAACCATTTAGACTTGGCATTTCTTGGAAATATCTTCTGCATAACATTCAATATCTCTCCATATTATAATGTGTCCAACGTAAAAATATGTTAGGAAAATGCCTAAATTACAGCTGAAAACCAATGTGTGCCAACCATTTCCTTCAACACCTTTCAAACACCCTTTGGCGCGTACTCCCTTCATAGCTGCTACACCTTTCGAAAGCCTTTCTTCATTCACCTGTTTTACGGCACCGTTCGAAATAATTTCCATTTTTGTGGGCATTAATTTAAGTTTAACACTTTAACCTTTTCTTTGTTGTTTGCATCCAAGACAACCGCCGATAGCTCCGCATTTAACTCCATCCGCCGTAACTGCCATAACATTTAGGAAAGACAGTAACAAACAAAAAACGAAATCGCTTTGCGTAGGTTTTCATTTTCCCAATGCCACATACACCTTTCAACACGCTCAAGATGCTGTTGCTGCTATTGTGTGTTGTTGTATTAATCAAAATCTAATTTAAATTCAAATTTATCGGCATGTGAAGCGAACCACACACGACGACATCGTCAAGCTACCTATGCTCATTGGAGGGGGGGATCATCCAAAGGATGTAACTCGCATTGCCTTCTCCAACATTCACGCTCACCTCCATGTAGCCCAATCATTTATAACCATTAAAAGTGAAACAGCGTTAGCTATCACCGCCACCAATGCCACCGCCGACAGTGCCACTGACATCACTCCATAAATTTCCATTTTAAACCATGGCACAGGTGTAAAGTGTGTACGTGTAAATTAACTCTGAGGGGGGATGGATAGCGCGGGAATAAAAGACACAAAGGAAAATCAAATTTCAAACAAAATCCTTCAGCGACTTTTGGGTATTTTCTATAATTAACACTTTCCCCCTAACCTTTCATCCCTCGCTGACCAGCAGCATTCGCTGAAGTGGTTCCCACGCAATCCTTCGACAAACATCGCGCCTTCATGAACAAGAGAATCAAACCGATCAGTTCGAAAACCTCTGCAAAGAAATTAAGATTATAAAAAACTAAACAGCCACAACGGGGGAAACCTTTTGCTATCCACATCCGCACAGTGGAGATGGGAAAAGGCAACACCATCAGCACTAGGGAGATACAAGCTGCAGCGCTGAGAAGAATGAGAAACAGAAGCGCTAACGACAAATCCAAATTGTTTAGTGGCGGCTTCGCTTTGATGCTGCGCCGCCGTGCAGCAAGCAACGTTTGTTTCGCGGTCAAATCGAAAGATGTTCACAAATATTTGTGTGATTAGCCCTTATCAGCATTAGGCGGACGGACAGCCTGATATCGGCGCATTGTTGCCTGCAGCTCAAAGGTTGTTGCACAGCAGTAGCAACCGATGCTGTTAATTTTATGTGTGTTCAATTAAAACCAACAACAACAACCACCTCAGCAGCATCGGCATCAGCTTGAACTGGGAATAGAAGCATAGAACCTTTGCTTGTGTGCGCTCTGCAGAGCAAAGGGTGCACCTAAGGTGGCCGGCATTTTTTTGACTTTTACTTTTCCCCCTCCAGACCTTTCAGCATGTTTTCCTAATGTTTTATCTGAAGGTTGCTCTGCTTGTGGGACTGTGTCTCGGAAGGTTTGAGACCTTTTGACGCCAGTATCTCTTTTGGAAGTTAAAGATATTTGCTGTAGCAGAGAGTGATTACATTTACAAGGTAAGAGGCTCAAAGGCACTTTACAGAATATGTAAAATTAATGTAAGGTATAGAAAAATGAGGGCGCTCATTTGCATGGTGTTTTATTGTAAGTCTTCACTAAAAAAAACAACATTTTCCAATCTTCCACACTTTTCTTCAATATAATGTAGAACTTTTCATCAATCATTTTTCAATTCCTTCTCTTAATTTGATGAACAATGTATATAAAATAATATAAAAAAAGAGAATTTTTTTGAAAATTGTAAAAAATTTTAATGAAAAATGTACATCAATTCAATGATAATTGTGTTTCATGATTAGTTCATAGTCAGATATGAGAAAAAGTTTTATCGGAAATTTCATACAATAGACAATAAAATTGGAAACAATTTTAGTAAACGCTCGAAGAGACTATTAGGTGCAATCAGGGATGACAGCCAGGGCTGTTTATCTTAAAATTGTTTCATACTTTAAAACCAACCGTGTTGCATTATAAGCTCCTGTGATATTAAATTTAAGTTGTCAGTTTTTACGTTATGTGTCTGAAATTGTGTCTATGAAAAACATTTAATGTAATAAGAGTCAAATATTACGTTTTCCTGAAGAAGTCAACAAAACATTGACGTAACGTCGGGAAGAATGGAATAAAAAGGAATTTTTATTTACAAATGTTAGGTCGTATTAGCTTAAAAAACATAAAATAATACCAAAATTAATTTTATTTGACCCATTTTACCAATTTGATGCACAAAATCATTCCACTTGTGCATATAAACCTTATTTGATTCGAAAGTAAATATCAAGTTTTAAAAGATTAATGAGACATTATTTAAATTACTGAATAAATATTTTCAAATCGTTAAATATAAAAATTTAAAAAAAAAACTTTATTACTTGGTCAAATAACCGAAAACATAAAATTGAACCATCAGTTGGTCCAGTAAACAATGGCAATAACAACCGAATTCAACGAGTTTGTATGGCCAATAATCTATGAAAAGAACCAATAAATGTACAAAAGCATTTCCATTACAAATTAGAAAGGGATGTCGATTCTTTGTTCAACCAATACTGTCAGTTCCCAGTCACTGAAAATTTTCGTTTACTCAATTACCAACATTCGGTTGGCAAAAAATCGGTTCTGGCAACAAATCTGTTCTCTGTGTGAAGGGCTTGATAAGTTCGCGGTAAGAAAATGTTAGTGCTTGACGTGGATTTGCAATAATTTGTTGCAGAAATATTAAGGCAAAAATTTATCTTCCAGTCGGATCAAGGAAATTAAAAATATAAAAAATATTTTTTAAATTGTTTATTTGGTATTGAAATAAATCTTTCGCCGCTCACAGACCAAAGCGATGTTATTATGTGTTTCTTGTCTTTTATTCATAAAAAAATTGCAAAAATTGAAACGTATAGCTCGGAAAAGGAGTTAAAAACAGGTCGGCACAAAATAGGTATTCATTAGTCATCTTTTACCAAGACAAAACATGTCCAAAAGTAGTGATACCTAAAATGTTCTTCTCTGAATTCATATTTTCAAATATGACGATATTGAACATTTTATTTAAAACTACGATTTTTATTGATTTTGTTTGGCAGCCCTGATGACGGCGTAGTTACATTATCGTCTGATCCTAAGTATCGAATGTGCTGTAACGACGCTCAGCGGCTAAACACTTAAGCGAAGGCAGATGCGCACTTAACGCGAACTGCCGGCAGTACAGTTTTGCACCAAACAAAATGTGTCGTTGGCACTGACGACTCTATTTAATTTGAATCTCACGGTTATTTAAAATCTTTTCGCGCTTGTGTCTGGTGCTTACTTCAATGAAGAAAATGAAGTGAACAAAAATAAGAAGATCAAGTCCAATTCGAGTCACACTGAGCTTATCGGGGACATCTTTTACGCTCCTATGCCCCCAGAACACAGTGACAAATTCTTTTCAGTTCTCATTACTTTCGAACATTTTTTAAACGATTATAGATTGAAGTAGCTCACTCAAGATAAAATGACTGAATTTGTTTCTAATTGATTTGGTATTGAAAGCAAATAGTACATCATATTTCTCGGGTTAGTTTTCAAGATAGAACTTTTCATATTTTTTACGATTATTTTACGAGATGTTTCAGTTTTTGGACTATAACTCCCAACGATATTACCAATGTGATCAAGAGTGATCGTTTATAAAAATTGGGCAACAAATGGAAGAGTTACACGTCCTGGAAAGTTTTTCGATTTTCATGAATCTATGATTATACGTGATTATACATGACTATATGCTGGGTGCTTTACAAAAAAAATCAGCCGTAGGCATCCCTGCTGTACGGTTAACCTTAGGTGAGTAAAGAAGTAACTAAAATGCTAAAAATCGAAAAATTTACCTGGACGTGTATCTCTACCACGTGTTGCCCATTTTTTATAAGCGATTGCATGTTTCGCCCGAGAAAGTCCAAACTTTATGCTCAAATTAGTTATCTATTTTTATATTATTGTTAATAATTACTTAGTAGAGACATAAATACTGTTACACAAGTTTTATGCTGTAAAATAAAAAGTGCTGTATGTTTATTGATCAAATATTTTTAATATATTTATTGATGTATATTTTATCCAAAAATAATCTACTTATTCGAAATGTCCGCCTTTTGCCTTTACACACGCCTTAAGTCACACTGGCCAATCGTCAATAGCTGCACGAACCTCGTCCATTGGAAAATTGGCCACAGCTCATCCACAATTTGTAATCCAATGGGTTCAAATCTGGACTGCCTGAGGGCCATTCTTCAGAGGAAATGAACGCTGGCAAATTGTTTCGAAGCCAGGCCTGGGACCGTTTAGCCTTATGGGCCGGCGCAGAATCCTGCTGGAAAGTACGAGGGCGACCGCAAATGTAACTGGCCTAACATAAAAAGAACCGTTTTTTTGGAATTATTATTATTTTTTTTTCAACATAATCTCCTTCCAACTCAATACATCAAACGTTTTTCAAGTTTTTTAATTCCATCCGAAAAATAAGATTTTTCAAGACCTTCAAAATATGCCTCTGTTTCAGCAATAACCTCGCTATTGGACGAAAATTTTTTGCCACCGAGATTTTTTTTTTAAATTTGGAAACAAGAAAAAATCAGATGGGGCTAAATCTGGACTATATGGTGGATGCGGAGCAATTTCAAATCGTAATTCGGCCAGTTTTTGTTGAGTTAAAAATGCAGTGTGTGAAGGAGCAAGCTCTTGATGAAAAAGAACTTTTTTTTCTAAATGCGGTCGTTTTATCTTGATTTCTTTACTCAACCGATCTAATAATGCACAATAATATTCACTATTTATAGTTTTTCCCTTATCAAGATAATCAATAAATATTATACCACGTGCATCCCAAAATACTGTGGCCATTACTTTTCCTGCTGACTTAACAGTTTTCGCCTTCCTGGGACCACTTTTACCAGCTTCTATCCATTGTTTTGACTGTTCTTTGCATTCTGGGATGTAGTGATGGATCCATGTTTCATCAACAGTTATGAATCGGCGCAAGAACTCTATTGGATTACGCTGATAAATCGCTAAAAGCTCTCGGAATTGGTCCAACGAACGATTTTTTGGGGCAAAGTCAACAAACGCGGCACCCATCTTGCGGATAGCTTTTTCATGTGGAGTTCATCATGTAAAATACTTCAAACTTGTTTTTCGTGTATTTTAACAATACCAGCAAGTTCTCTGAGCTTTATTCGTCTATCTTTAGTCACTTCGTTAAATATTTTTCTAATGTTTTCAATAGTAGTAGCAGTTTTCGGTCTTCCAGAGCGTTGTTCATCTTCCGTACTTGAACGACCCATTTTAAATTGTTGAACCCAGGATTTCACGGTGGAGTATGATGGTGCATTATCACCATGAACAGAATCCAATTCATCTTTGATTAATTATGGCGTATAACCTTTCATATAAAAGTGTTTAATTACCACACGAAACTCTTTATTATCCATTTTTCTAAAGTTATAAAACTTGTTTACTTCAATCACCTGTAACAAAGAAAATAATCATTAAATATTTCGGAAATTTTGACAGATGGCTTATGAAAGATTGCTTTTAAAAAGCAAAAAAAAAGTTGCTAGTAAAACAGAAAATTTGCCAGGCCAGTTAGTTTTTCGGTCGCTCTCGTACGTGGCTGGCTTTGGAAAAGGGAATTGTTAAAAGGCTTCACAACAGCTTCCAAAACAGTTTCTTGGTAAACTTTGGCCGATGGCCTGCATTTCTGCGAACAAGGAGTTTTGACTCCTTGTGACCCCATCGTAAGAGACACCCCACCAAACCATAACTGAAGGCGGGTGATGCTTCTTTAGATGACCGTGCATACACCCTATCATTTTTCTTTGTAAATTTTTCCAGAACGGTAAAAAAATTTTCATCGGTGAACAAAATTTTTCTGTGCAAGCTGCAGTCAATAAATGTCCGGTACGTCGTTTGAAAGCCCCAAGTCCCAAGTCTTTTTTAATGATTCGGTTCATGGACTTTTGCGTGATATTCATCTCACGGGCCATGATTTTCTGCTTTCGGAGCGGATTTCATGACATGCGGTGTTCGAACAGTGCGTGGATGGCCGGACCGGTAGCGGTCTTTTACATTTCCAGTCTCCTCAAATAGTTCTATGCATCGGTAGACGAACATGCGGCTAATCCCCGGAGCGTTTGAAAATATCGCTCTTTTTCATTTCTCACTTGAAAAGCTCTATTACAGCGATACGGTTCTCATTATCTGACCTTCCCATGATGAAAATTGAAACAATTTTAAAATCCCGTTACAGACTAACGCTATTGAGGTTAGCTTTCAAAATCATATGACATTAACGTGGTATGTTCAGTTCTACTTTTGAAATGGGTGTGTGCAATGTTGTAACAGTACTTATGTCCCTACTAAGTATATGTGACAGCGCATAGAGTAAGGGACCTAAGGGTAAAAATTCAATTTTCATCAATTTTCTTTTTTTGATGTGGACAACATCTAAGCATCGAATGAGACCGATCCCATGCCCCAAAAGTGTTCCCTCCCAGAGATATGCGCGTTTTATTAAAGTGATGGTACACCAAAGATACACGTCTTTAAAATGGCTCTCCTGAACAAAACTGGTTTTTACCCTTAGGTCCCTTTCCAGTTTGCGCGTCACATATATATTTTTTTATTTTAAAATCACAATTTTTGCATAAAAAATTCAATTTTTTAAATTTGAAATGCCTTTAACGTGAAAACTATTGAACTGATTTTAATACCTTGTACGAAAAAGTTTTAGAAAAGATAACTTCCTTACATTTGAGATCACCCTTGATTACATCAATCTAAAATTTGAGATCACCCTTGATTACATCGGTCCAAAACTCTAAGACACCCAAAATCCAAAATTTCTGTCTCGAAAACGTTTTTAGTAGACCAAAATCTATAGGAAAAAACTCTTTAGAACTCTGGACCAAAATGGCTTTAAACTAGTGTAACTGTTCTTTAAAGTAAATAATTGTTTCACCTAAAGCGGTAACTTAATATTGAATGTCAAAAGCTTGTGGCTGAGCAAATGGTCTAACTATGACACCTCAGACTGGTAATCACGATCACTGATGCTGTCTAACGTCATTCGATATTTGAAACGCCTGAAAACTCTAAACTGTGCCATACACTGTTAGCCATTGTATTTATTTAAGATATTGGTCAGCGTAAACATTTAACCAACTTTAAATCCGGTATTATTTATTTAAGACAATCCGCTATAAGTACACAGATACACCCTGTTGAAGTGTTTCCAAATCAATCGTGTTTTTGTGACCAATGCTAATTACTTCCCCACACAATTCGGCATTCTCTTAGAAGGCTACAAAGGCATCGAAATCCTCTCATCTTCACCACACAAGCCTTTACATGTTAACCGCCGCGTAACGCCACTGAACAATTAATGACCCCCCTAGCCGTAGCACAACGAAAAGTGTGGCAACTCTCTCTCTCTCTAATAAAGATCTTTCGTCCAAGGTGAGGAGATGAGAACAAAGGCAAACATTTATAAATATTTGTAAAAAGCAATCAATCGATAAAGTATCCAAATATAAACAGGCCAAGACTCATCGGTCCGCACATATGCGCCGTTCTGCTGGGTACGGGTATCATAGACAGTAACATGTCGTTTGTCCATATGTGGTTCTCTGGTTGCTTGGTTGGTTGGATGTACTCGTATCGACATCTCATAATGCCAGACATTCGATATTGTCTGGTACGTGTGCTACCGAATAAATATTTATTTATAATAGAATCTCGCAATGGTGGCGGTTCTATGTGGCCGCCTGGCCTATGGGTATTTAAATATCGCTTGTGATCAAACGGCGGCCCTTTTGATCGCCACCCGTCGTTGTACGGCGAAAAGTGTTATGATCAACTCTTTTTCTTGTGGTCGTGTGTGGTTTCTTCGGATGGTGTTGCCTTTGCCGCTGCCGGTGGTGTTTGAAATCTCAAACAAATTAAAAAAGATTTAAACATTTCAATTTTCTCAATAGAAATCTTAAATAAATGTTACTTTAATTAGCAGTTTTGGAGATTATACTTAGACGCGCGTTTTTCTTGAATCGTTCGTTTTTGGTGTGTGGGTTGGATCGATGGACATGGATGGTTGGATGGATGGACGAGGGAGTGTTGTGTGTGTGTTTGCATTCATGAGATTCATCTTTATGAATTCACTGTTGGTATCTTCTATTATTTATGGGAGCACTCTATATTAGGGCTCGGTGGAAGTAGTCCAATGTTAGCCATGCTATTGTTATTTCGGGGGCATATTTTTGGGGTTTAAAAATATCTTTTGGTAGTCCGTTCTATAGGTACTGGGCTTGGCGCCCCGGAGGCATGAGCTGGAGCTAGCATAAACTGAAATTATAGTAGTTGGGATATGGGCGTTTCTCTCAAGAGGGGTAATATCCTGGAAACTGGAAAAACGAGCCCACCTGCATGGCAATCGCCAAGATCTGGTCAGGTTTGGGCAGTGGCAGACTGTGCCTGTCATACAACGACTTCTGCGGGAGTTGCAACAATGACATGGAGGAGGAGACAAATAAACATCTTCTCTGTAAGTGCTCGAATTTCGTGGATTTAAGACGGTAACTTAAGACCAAGTATAATATTCACAAAACAATAAATGTGTTCCTCTTTCTCAAAACAATATTTTTTTTAAAAACTTTAATTTGTTTTTTGAAATATAACTAAAAGAAGTATTTTATTGTACAGATATCCTGATTTTGTTAAAGACAGCCTATAATAGTAGTATTTTGAGCATTTGAACCCAAAAACCATAATTTTTACCCACATTTATGCTATTTCTTTAAAGTAAGGACCACAACGGACACGCCAAAATGAAAGATATCGAGTTTCTTAAGAAGCCAATATATTTGAAGGGCATAAATGTACACGGATAAGAATACTTTTTCACTTTTGCCGAAAAAAAAACAGGAAAAGGACACGCCAAATATACTTAGTAGGGACATAAATACTGTTACAACATTGAACACACCTATTTCAATAGTAGAACTGAACATACCCCGTTAATGTCATATGTGTTTTGAAAGCTAACCTCAATAGCGTTAGTGTGTAACGGGATTTTAAAATTGTTTCAACTTTCATCATGGAGTGGTCAGATAATGAGAATCGTATAGCTGTAATAGCGCTTTTCAAGCGTGAAATGAAAAAAACCAATATTTTCAAAACGCTCCGGCCACTAGGGATTAGCCGCATGTTCGTCTACCGATGCATAAACTGTTTGAGGAGACTGGAGATGTAAAAGGCAGACACCGGTCGGGCCGGGAGGAGTGTTGTGTGTGTGTTGGTATCTTCTATTATTTATGGGAGCACTCTATATTAGGGCTCGGTGGAAGAAGTCCAATGTTAGCCATGCTGTTGTTGTTTCGGGGGTATATTTTCGGGGATTAAAAATATCTTTTGGTAGTCCGTTCTATAGGTACTGGGCTTGGCGCCCCGGAGGCATGAGCTGGAGCTAGCAGAAACTGAAATTATCGTAGTTGGCATATGGGCGTTCCTCTCAAGAGGGGTAAGCAGGTTATATTTTGGAAACTGGAAAAAGGAGCCAACCTGCATGGGAATCGCTAAGATCTGGTCAGGTTTGGATCTATATAGAAAACCCCATTGCGGTTACCACTGGCCAGTGGCAGACTCTGCCTGTCATGCAACGACTTCTGTGGGAGTTGCAACAATGAAGTGGAGGGGGAGACACATAAACATCTTCTCTGTAAGTGTTCGGATTTCGTGGACCAAGTATAATATTCACAAAACAATAAATTTGTTCCTCTTTCTCAAAACAATATTTTTTTTTAACTTTAATTTTTTTTTGAAATATAACTAAAAGAAGTATTGTATTGTAAAGATATCCTGATTTTGTTAAAGATAGCCTATAATAGTAGTACTTTGAGCATTTGAACCCAAAAACCATAATTTTTACCCACATTTATGCTATTTCTTTAAAGTAAGGTCCACAATGGACACACCAAAATGAAAGATATCGATTTTCTTAAGTATACAATATATTTGAAGGACATAAGTATACACGGATAAGAATTCTTTTTCACTTCTGCCGAAAAAAAACCGGAAAACGACATGCCAAATATACTTAGTAGGGACATAAATACTGTCACAACATTGAACACACCCATTTCAATAGTAGAACTGAACATACCCTGTTAATGTCATATGATTTTGAAAGCTAACCTCAACAGCGTTAGTCTGTAATGAGATTTTAAAATTGTTTCAACTTTCATCATGGAGTGGTCAGATAATGAGAACCGTATCGCTGTTATAGTGGTTTTCAAGTGTGAAATGAAAAAGCGATATTTTCAAAAGGCTCTGGGCACCAGGGATTAGCCGCATGTTCCTCTACCGATGCATAAACTGTTTGAGGAGACTGGAGATGTAAAAGGCAGACACCGGTCGGGCCGTCCACGCTCTGTTCGAACAGGCCATGTCATCAAAGCCGTTAAATCAAGAATTCACAGAAATCCGCTCCGAAAACAGAAAATCATGGCCCATGAGATGAATATAACGCAAAAGTCCATGAGTCGAATCATTAAAAATGACTTGGGGCTTTCAAACGACGTACCGGACAGTTATTGACTGCAGCTTTAAAAAAATAGGAAATGCAAGCGTCTTTTGGTGAAGCACGCTAATAACATGCACAGAAAATTTGTTTTCAGCAATGAAAAAATTTTTACCGTTCAGGAAAAATTTAACAAGCAAAATGATAGAGTGTATGCGCGGTCATCTAAGGAAGCATCTGAACTGATCACAAGGGTGGAAAAGGGTCATCACCCAACTTCAGTCTTGGTTCGCTTTCTCTTACGATGCGGTCACTGTATTTCTGCGAACAAGAAGTCAAAACATCGGCCAAAGCTTACCAAGAAACCGTTTTGGAAGCTGTTGTAAAGCCTTTAAACAACTCCCTGTTCCAATATCAGCCATGGACTTTCCAGCAGGATTCTGCGCCGGCCCATAAGGCTAAAACGTCCCAGGCCTGGCTTCGAAACAATTTGCCAGCGTTCAGAATGGCCCTCAGGCAGTCCAAATTTGAACTCATTTGATTACAAATTGTGCACGGTTTTAGAGGACAAGGTTTGTCACAAAAGATACCCTAACATTGGATCTCTTAAGACTGCTTTGGTTCGAGCTGTGGCCAATTTTCCAATGGACGAGGTTCGTGCAGCTATTGACGATTGGCCAGTGCGACTTAAGGAGTGTGTAAAGGCAAAAGGCGGACATTTCAAATAAGTAGATTCTTTTTGGATATAATATACATCTATAAATAAATTGAAGAATATTTGGTTCAAAAATATTCAGTACTTTTTATTTTACAGCATAAAACGTGTGTTGCAGTATTTATGTCCCTACTAAGTAGAGGTTGGATGTTAAAATGTTTTACGAAAATAGTATCGAAATGATTTCTATTAAGAAATCACAAAACTTGCTAAAATGAAGGAATAGGTACTATTTTTTGCCTTGTTGCTGCAAGTATTACGTTGCAAAATAAATACTTCCACGGCCCATAAAAACTAACTGAGACATACCAGAACCCTGCCATTTCGCATATTTACTACACTTATCCAAGTTGATCTTTTCCCGAATGAATCATCCACCCCCACAGTGTTATTAAAGTATACATATAGTGTAAAAGTGCAAAAAATATATATGTGACGCGCAAAATAGAAAGGGACCTAAGGTTAAAAACCAGTTTTGTTCAGGAGAGCCGTTTTAAAGATTATGTCCCTTTCCATTTGCGCTTAGAATCGTCGACTTTACTTTTTATAAAACGCGCATATCTCTGGGAGGGAACACTTTTGGGGCATGTGATCGGTCTCATTCGATGCTCAGATGTTGTCCACCATGAATAAAAGAAAAAAATGAAAATTGATTTTTTTTACCCTTAGGTCCCTTTCTCTATGCGCTGTCACATATATTGATCACTCGTTTTTTGCTCTCTCAAGGGGGCCATTTTTCTTCATTTATCCTATTTGGCCCATTTTTAATTACAACTGACCTACGACATACTCGTACGAGTATATCTGGTATTTTAAAGGAGTCTGGCTCTTTCAGACGGTCGGTCAGACGGGCGAACATGTCTAGACAATCCATAACAAACATGTAGGGTTTAAAATAATGATGACAAACCAATGTACGTAGAGTATATTCTAGTCGACTGAAGCCCATCTTCTCAAACATTATCTCCATTGACCTTTTTATACTAAGGCGAAAGCAATACACCAAAAGAACGAAGAAAATTAATTCAAACTTTACATTTAAATTCATTTTCTAGTCTACATTTGAAACTCTTATTCCTTGACTCGTATGTGTATCACTTTCGTTACACTCTGTAGTCAAGGCTTTTAAAGAAACATTCGATTAATTGAATTTCACTGTTTTTTGTTTATAAGTACTCGTATTGTAGACATTTTTAGTCTTTCATTAATGAAATCAATACAAATTGGATGAATTGTAACATTCATTCATGTTTCTGTTGTTAACTTAAAAGTGTGGCGATATGGGTGGTCCATTCCATTGCGTCCGTCTCATAAGAGGATTATTTTGCTGGAGCCCGTTGTGTTTTGTTTGTTTTTGCAAAACTTAAAAACGCTCTAGAAACAGTTAAAATTACACTTTTGAATTGAATTCATGTTTGTTTAACCGTTATGAAATATTGTTGTAAAAAATAGCAAACAAAACATTGACAATCATTTTCTGTGCTGCTCCTACAAAAGAAAGAAATAATCATTTAATCGCATTTAAAAACGGTCGGTTGCAAAACTCATTTTATTGGAACAATAGCTCATCCAGCATTCGCTGGCCGATTGGCGGCACTTCAAAGAAAACCTATAATTTATTGTTACAAAATACATTAATTCATCATTTCTAGCTTCAATGAAGGGTTTGTGTTATTAAGGGAAAATTTTACATTGTGAACAGTACGAAAGAAGAATTTCTATTTAATTTCAATAATAACATTTCTAGATCACTAAACTTTACACAACATTTTTCGTGGTATATGCAAATGAGGACATGTAAATATATGAACCGATATGGAACAATTTTTTGAAATAGCAAATTTTGAGGTTGTCGTCGGGTTCGTCCATATTGGATCCGCCTTCAACAAAGATAAGTCTGGAAATAAAACGTAGAATCATATTAGCTAGCAGCAGCTATTTTTGGGCTTTACAACATCTAAACAATTAAGCATTCTCTTGACGAACCACTCACAATACGCAGGAAGGTTCGAGAGGAAGGTTCTTTAAAAATTATGGGGAATGAACAGTGAGCCGATATCGACGTAGTCGGGCGCACCAAATTACAACAATGGCGCTGGGTGGAACATGTAGTGCAGATGGATAAAAATGCCTCGGTACTGAAGATTTCCGACGGTGATTTCGTGGGAGCAAGCAGTAGGGCCAGACCGAGGCAATGGTGGAAAGATCGAGTTCAGTAAAATCTACGGAACTTTAGTATAACACACTGGAGTTCACGCGCACAAGATCGAAGCGCGTCAAATTTAAATCATTGCGCGGCCAAAGAACTTTTAAGGTTAAGAACGTTCGTTTAGGTAAGTAGGCACTTAAAAATATTGGAGTAATTTTACTATCATTAATGTAGGAAACTCGATTCTTAGCTTTGTGGTCGCAACTAGAACTGCACCTCGCATGTGTAAATATATATTGAACATCATATATGTAAAAGAAAAAATTGAATGCTTAAGACCTGCATTTACTATGTAAAATGTGAACATAAAATGTTTAATTTTAAGTTTGTTTAAACAGTACATTCGTAAATTTACACCAATTTTACATATGAAATGTTTAATTTTAAATTTGCCACAGTTTGTTGGTTTTTTTTTTTAAATTCTGAGTACAATTCTGTTCTAAGTTTAAGTTTAATTTATTGAGACTTCTTTTATATAACATTTACAGAGTGTCATGGGAAATTAACATAGCGAAACGTAAGACTATAAAGTATTATCTTAATTTCTTAAAAATTAGTAAAAAAAAACAGCATCATGCTTCGTCATAAGTGTAATAATAAAAATGAATGTTAACAACAGAGTACGTTCTTGCTCCCGGAGCTTACATGAATTTAGAGTGAAATCTTAAAACTAGGGCTATGGACTTAATGCTAAAATTATATACTAAGGAAATCAAAAAAACAAAAAAAAAGTCAGAAACATAAAAACTAAAAACGAATGATAATGGCAGTAAAAGCAGACAAAGTGCTAGCAATCATGACTACCCACGGTGGGCTCCGACACACGTTTTTTCATAAAAATCAGGACGGAGAGAGACAGAGAAGTTTGGACGATATTCAGGCGAATAACCCAATGGTGAGAGGTATTTCGTGTTTGACCAGTTGTAGTCCGCTTGTCCGTTCACAATAGCAATCATGTGCATATTCTAATGCAGTGACAATCTCGTAGCGAATTTTTCCAAAGTATGGCAAGCGTAGAGAGCAAGGGAGGTTACCTTAGTCTCAGCATAAATATATCTATTAGAATATCGTCTATTAGATGATCTAAAGTTTTTACCGATGCAGAATCTTAATATCTTTCGCTCCAGCACCTCCATTTCCTTCATCACTGTTGGTGATATATTGAACCAAATGGGAAAACCATATAGGAGAATGGGTCTTATACAGCTTGAGCTTGGTATTAACTGGTAAACATGTATTGTTCATAATTCTAGAAAAGGATCCCATTATCTTATATGATCTCCGCAGAGCCGACCTAGCATGTTCATTGAATTTCAGTAATTTATTAAATCGTACGCCAAGATATCTGACATTTGCCTTAAATGGAATCTCTGTACCGTCTAGAAATAATCTTAGTGACTTACTCTCTGGTACTAAAAATGTTTGCACTTTCCAGAAGCGTTCCTAATGCAAAAAGCCTCACACTTAGATGCAATTTTGTTCTGAAAACATAAATGTATTACATTTTCAAATTTAAAAATAAAAATCAATTTTTTTCTTGCCTAATTTTACACAACGAAAGTTTAGAAATGCAAATAGCAAAAGTTGTCCTTTTTTATGTATGCTTTATTTGGATTATTGAATCTGCTCCAAATGAGCCTAACAATAAGTATACGAATCTTAAGTATAATTCAATAATGAATCCTAGTATGGATTTCTTGTAATGTGGATCTCTGCTAATTGGCAGGCATTTAAATTAATTTGGTCAAAATAGTATATAACTGGTATGGATCACATGTCTGAGAAATTTAAATCTGATTTGGCTAAAACCTCGTGATAAAGGGCCTGAAGACCCTTACAGTCATGTACAAAGTGTTCGCGATATTATGTAGAGCGAAGAACTCTAGTTATGTATGTATAACAGATAACTCTAGAATAGCAGAGTGGACGACGTAATTTAGGTTAATTTAGGTTAGGTTTTGTAGGTTGTTCGGGTTGATTGTTTTGAGGATCAATTATGAGAGCATTTAAGCCACGTGACGTAGAATAAAGGATTTTACACAGTCTTTTTTGAGTGTTCGTCCGCGATTGATATTGACTGTTTAAAGATCACGTATAAGAGCATTTAAGCCACGTGACGTAGAAAAAAGGATTCTACACAGTCTTTCGGGCGCGTGTGTTCGCGATTACTGTTACGGATGAAACACAAGTGAAGATTACGAAACACGGCGTTCGTTTCTCCGAAGTCTTAAATAGCTTGGACTGCACAATAATTGTCTAGCAAGTATGTTATCATGCCGTTCGAGCTTCTCTTTGTGCTTTACATTGATTTTTTGAATTGCCTCTTTAACGAGAGGTATTTTAAAGTCGCGGTGGATGTTTTCATTCCACATATACCCAGGGGCACTGGTAATGAGCCGCAATGTCTTCGATTGGACTCTTTGGATTTTGTCGAGATTGCTCGAGTTTGCTTGGCCCCATAGCTGGGCACCGTATAACCAGATAGGTTTGATTGCACTGTTGTATAGCAGGACCTTATATTCAAGGCTTAATTTTGAGTTCGCGTTTAGGAGCCAGTGAAGTTGATGAACCTTAAGTTTCAGTTGAATTTTCTTGGTTTCGATATGACTTCTCCAGGTGAGTCGGCGATCCAGGTGGATTCCAAGGTATGTAACATGATCAGATTGAGAAAAAGGGATATTGTTTAGTTTCAATGTCGGACAAGTGCTAAAAAGTTGTCTGAACCCTTTTTTTTACACACTCAATTGGTAAAAGTCAACAAAATTTGTAAATTTACACTTAAAAATATACACCTTTTCATAGTAAATTTCAACGCAATATTAACAGTGTAAAAAATTTGCCTTGATTTTTTAAATTTTGTCATTTTTAAGTTTGTGAGCAAAATTTCATTATTCTGTGGTACCCAAATGTCTTTGTTTAAATGGGGTGGATTTTCGATGGCAACTTTGATTTCACGCTTCAATTGTCTCTGGATGCTTTGCATCAATTTTTTCCCTTATAGCTCCCCCAAGAAAATAATCCAAAGGGCTCAAATCACAATTTCGGCTAATTATTCGATGCGTAAAATATCGATGGTTGCGTTGGCAGTGTCACAAGTAGCCCCGTCTTGTTGAAAACAAATGTCGTCCATGGGATTCTCTTGAATATTTGTAAACAAACAATCCGTTAAGCATGACACTAGATTAACGCTCACCGTTGATGGTAACGGCGGCTTATTGCACATTTTCGAAGCCCAGCCCAAAATCCACAACAAACAGTGACTCGTTGTCAATACATTGGCTTCAGATGTGGGTTCTCTGAACCCTACACGTAGAGAAAAGTATGTAGTACGATCCTCACAACCATAGTATGATTCAAACGCAACCATGTTATGATTCCTACAACCATTGTGTGATTACAAACAATTATAATATGATTCCCAACATGTTTTTTATTAAAATTGGGTTAATTTGTTAACAATAGATTTGAAGTATTAACATTATTAAAAATACATTAAATTCCAAATTATAGAAATGATTTAATTAACAGTAGAAAAATTCAGTTTAAAAAAACTTTTTATTTTTATTAAAAATATTTCAGTTAAACACAGCCAGAGCAGTTTGTTTGAAAAATTTTAATTTCCATTGAATGATAGATCCGTAACTCTAACATTGTTCTAAATAGCATATTCAAATGTACAATCATGCAGCTTGATAGTCGTACTCATATATTACATAAAACCCAAAAAACCATATTTGTATTGGTGCTACAACCATATTTTAGTTTTTAAAATTGAAAATAACACTATTGTTAGATTTCAACAATATTAATATGATGCAATCATACTATTGTCAAAACTAAATTCAGAAAACAATACTATGTTTGCGACGAACATACTTTTTATTGCGGGGAACATATTATTATTGCCGGGACCATATAGTAACCATATTTATGTATATACGACAAGTTTGCTTATTGACATAGCCACCGCAATAAAAATGAGCTTCATCTGAAAACACGATTTTCCGGTAAACTTCTTCATCTCCTGTCAAACAATCTTTGCTCATTGGCTAAGCGAAAACGCATCGAATGGTGTTTCACTAATATATGACAATGTTCTTCCTATCCCAAAAAAATAGAAGTTTGAAAACATTATCAATACTTTGTTTTACAGCCGATTAAAAATTTCAATTTTTAATGCCTTACCCTATAGTTATCTCCGAACTATTTTTTTGAGAAATTATTTTTCAAAATCTTTTATTTCTCCTTTTGCCTTGTACTAAATCACCTCTAAGTATAAAAATGTGTCAGGTACACTGAAAACAATTGTATTTTTTGGAAAATGATGTTCATTTCTATTATTTCAAATAAAATGATCTTCAAAATCAACAAATTATAACTCGCCTATGCATACGCGTTCGCACAATCACAATTTGGAATATTCGCAAAAATGTAAAGGGGTCGCCAATAGGGAGATAACAATTTCGTTTCTTTATGTCAGTGCACCCTCAAACATTTCAATGATCATTCGGTGACAAAACGAGAAATGGTACGGTCGAAAGGCCACCTCGTTCATGTGATTTAATGTCATTGGATTTATTTTCACATCATTTTGTTTTTTTGTGAATTTTTTTTTCGAAAACTTTGGTTTTCCTTCAACCTTTTTATATAAAAATTTGTCAGTCATACTTGAAACAATTGTATTTCTTCTTCTTCGACCAAATGGGTATTTATTTTATTTGTTTATGTCGTTTTTGACTGGGCTAATTGGTCAGTCTTCCTTCATGAATTAAATAAAACTAATTTCTTCCATGTTTTCCCAACGTTTCGTTAGCTTTTTTCTAACTTCTTCAGGGGATGTTTATTTGAAAATCCTGTCGACAAAAAGTGTTGTTATTTATAATTTCCTATGATATGTTAGCTTTACTTACAATTAGTTTTACATTTCATTAGTCATAATTTCTTATTACTATTAAAAAACTGGACATCACGAAACAATTTAATAATAAAATAATAAAAAATAAATAAATGTAAAAATCACAGCAAAACTTAACACTAAATTTTTTTGGACCAAATATTTTTTAATATATTTATTGATGTAATTGTATCCAAAAAGAATCTACTTATTCGAAATTTCCGCCTTTTTCGTTCACACATGCCTAAGTCGCACTGACCAATCGTCAATAGCTGCACGAACTTCGTCCATTGGAAAGTTGGCCAGAGCTCGAACCAAAGCAGTCTTTAGAGATCCAATGTTGGGGTATCTTTTGTTGTAAACCTTGTCCTCTAAAACCGTCTACAATTTGTAATCCAATGGGTTCGAATCTCGACTGCCTGAGGGCCATTCTTCAGAGGAAATGAAGGCTGGCAAATTGTTTCGAAGCCAGGCCTGGGACGTTTTAGCCTTATGGGCTGGCGCAGAATCCTGCTGGAAGTCCATGGCTGGTTTTGGAACAGGGAATTGTTAAGAGGCTTCACAGCAGCTTCCAAAACGGTTTGTTGGTAAACTTTGGCCAATGATTTGACTCCTAGTTTGCAGAAATGCAGGTCAGTGACCCCATCGTAAGAGTCACCCCACCAAACCATGACTGAAGCTGGGTGATGACCCTTTTCCACCCTTGGGATCAGTTCAGATGCTTCCTTAGATGACCGCGCATACACTCTATCATTTTGCTTGTTAAATTTTTCCTGAACGGTAAAAATTTTTTCATCGGTGAACAAAATTTTTCTGTGCAAGTTATCAGCGTGCTTTACCAAAAGACGTTTGCATTTTTCAATCCTATTTTTTTTAAAGCTGTAGTTAATAAATGTGCGGTACGTCGTTTCAAAGCCCTAAGATCCAAGTCGTTTTTAATGATTCGACTCGTGGACTTTTGCGTGATATTCATCTCACGGGCCATGATTTTCTGTTTTCGGAGCGGATTTCTGTGAATTCTTGATTTAACGGCTTTAAGGACATGCGTGGGTGGCGGTCTTTTACATCTCCAGTCTTCTCAAACAGTTTTATGCATCGGTAGACGAACATGCGGCTAATCCCTAGTGGCCGGGGAGTTTTGAAAATATCGCTCTTTTTCATTTCACTCTTGAAAAGCGCTATTACAGCGATACGGTTCTCATTATCTGACCATGACGAAAGTTCCATGCTCCATGATGAAAGTTGAAACAATTTTTAAATCCCGTTACAGACTAACGCTATTGAGGTTGGCTTTCAAAACCCATATGACATTAATGGGGTATGTTCAGTTCTACTATTGAAATGGGTGTGTTCAATGTTGTAACAGTATTTATGTCCTTACTAAGTATAGTTTTTTTCTGAAAAAATACCTCTATTAATATTGGAATTAAAAAAGATGTTCAAGGGCTGTTGTTTGTAAATTCAGAGAGGGACCTCTGTATTGGGGCCATATATAAAAGTGGTCAGGTATCAGGCATTTTATCTTAGGTATTAACTGATCAAGAATTATAAACTGTGCCAAATTTCAAAAACATTATTTTTGTGGCTTCTAAAGCTGTAAGCCTAAAATCAGCTGAAAGATCTGGACTCAATGGCAAAATGTCATCATAATTGAATATGTGGCAAAAGAGCAAAAGACGTAAAATTGGTTGAACATTTTTGTAGCTAAGAACCATGACTCAAAAAGATTGAAAGTAATTTATGGCATCTAAAGCTCAACACATAAAATCGGTTGGAGCTTTAACTAAATCTGAACCTGGTTTTCTTCAATTTTTGTAGCGGCAGTTCTTGGTCGAAAAAGCTTTCTAAAGCCAAATTTCATCAAGATTGGGTGTAATATAATGGTTCTGAATTTATGCGTGAAACGTACATCTAAACTTAAACCGATTTTTTTTGCTCTAAATTACGTCCGTCCCTGGACCAAAAAACGTACTTCTCCAAATTTCAAGAAGATCGGACATCAAATGCGACCTTAGTTTGATTACAAGCTTTAGATAGACAAACAGACAAACAGTTTAATGAAATGGTAATATATATGGTAGTTAAAACATTTTCCATTAAACTTACTTACAATATCCTGTTCCACCATAAAACCATCACCCAACAAGAGATATTTTTATTAGGCTTGATTATAAATCTCCTAACATGCACAACGCTAAATTTTAGAAAGACCTAAGGAAACGAGTTGCTTCCTCTTAAATCAGAAGGGGACTTTCAATAGAATCAACAGAGTAAATAACTGGTCCCACACAAAGTACCATGCGAATTTTGAGCAGGATTGTGTTTTTAGAACGGTGGAAGCTTAAGTCCAGAAGGTTCTGTGTAAACGGCGTTTTTTCAGACGTGTGGTTTTCAAAAAGAAAAAAAACGCTTATAATTTAAAGTTACATCAAATATTTAGCTTTTTTTATAAAGAAAAGGGTTTGTCATTATGTTCTATAAATCATTTCGGGCAAGTGACGGATGCGGCTGGCTCGAATTAATTTAAGCCGATAGGCCTACTTTTTAACCACTTGCATTTGGGGTCAGCAATAACGCCGGGCTTCACAGTCGGGCTGATCTGCGTAGGCAAGTGACTTCACATTACCCCACAAGAAATTGTCCAGCAGATCGCACGGACTTGGAGGCCACGCCACAGTCTCACGAGGCGATTTAATGCGCTCAACAAAAGGTTTCTTTAATAAATACACGCAGAGAAAAGACATGGTTACTATATGGGCACGGCAACAATAATATGTTCACTACAATAAAAGCATGTTTATCGCAACTGTAGTATTGTTTTCTGAATTTTATTCTGACAACAGTATGATTGCGACAATAATGATATTGTTGAAATGTAACAACACTATTATTGGTAAATTTAGAAATGAAACTATGGTTGTAGCAACCATGTTAATATTGTTGGTGCGACAAAAGTATTGTTGTTAAAGATTAACGTTAACAATAATATGATTACAGCAATCATACTGTATGGTTGAGTCTATGAACAAAGCATAACAGGTTTTAAAGACTATGTGCGTGTGTGTTTTTTTTTTGGTATACCAAAAAAAACTCACAACCATAGTATGTTTTATATACAACCATAGTATGGTCCTCACAACCATAGTATGATTCACACGCAACCATGTTATGATCTCTACAACCATAGTATGATCACACACAGTTAAAATATGATCCCCAATATTATTTGATAGAATTTGTTTGAGTTGTCGACAATAGATTTGATCCCCAATATTATTTATTAAAATTGGTTTAAGTGTCAACAATAGATTTGAATTATGAAAATTATTCAGAAATACATTAAATTCAAAATAATAGGAGTGATTTATTTCACAGTAGACAAAATAAGTTTAAATAAACGTAAGCGTTTTTTTTTTAAATATTTCAGATAAACAAAGCCAAAGCAGCTTCTTTAAAAAATTTTAATTTCGATAAAAAAATACACTTATTGCATTAGATCCGTACCAATAACATTTGTTCTAAAAAGCATATTCAAATGAAGGAAAATTACAATCATACAGTATGTTTGCCGTAATCATATCATTGTTAACATAAAACGCAAAACAATACTTTTGTCGCGCTAACCATATTGTTGTTGCTATAGCCATATTTTAATTTTTAAATTTGGCAATAATACAATTGTTACATTTCAGCAATATTAATATTGCAGCAATTATACTATTGCCAAAAATAAATTCAGTTAACAATGCTATGGTTGCGAAGAACATACTTTTGTTGTGGAGAACATATTATTATTACCGTGACCATGTAGTAATCATGTTTTTTCTCTGCGTGTATGGGCACACCAAACAGTGATTTTTGAGGATGTGACGGCATCTGAACAATGGCTTGTGGATTTTCATTAGCCCAAATGCGACAACCAAATGTGAGCTTCAACGTTGAAGAAAAGTTTCTTGTAAAAATCAGGCCATCTCGTTTTGGGCTCATTCATCATGATTTGCAAACGTTGTTCTGAAGTAAGTCTATTCATTCTATTCACAATGGCAATCCAAGCGTATGGTTTTCAATCCAATGTGTGGCCAGATTGAAAACCATACGTCTAAAAAAACACCCTGCGGATATCGTTTAATTTCACCAGAGTTCTTTACAAAATTTTAACATGAACGGTCTTTATTTGTGGCTTCCAGGGCGATCGGGATCTTTGATATAGGCCAATTGAAAACGGTTTCGTCACTGACCTAAAAGTGTTCTCAAAGTTTCGTCGAGATAGGTTAATTTTTGCAATCATCAGCACCTCAGTGTGGTGTAGGGTATACAAAAATAAAAGAGAGATGGGAGTGAAAATTGTGTTTTTTGGTCGCCATTTCAATTAACGCACCACCCCAAATGTTCATTCTTCTCCTAATGGCCATAACTTAGGAAACCTTAAAACAATTGTTGTAAATAATTTAATTTGTGTGCTTTCAACTTTTGGGACTTCTTGTCTTTTTGACGGAAACCATAAAGCGAAAAACCGCAACTTTAATTGTTACAAAACTAATGTAATAAATGTCTTAATGTGGCGCTATTACTTATGTTCAAATGCGGTCACACCGACAAAGCTCATTAGATACGAGTGCATGTCCACCATGGCCGGAGCCGGAATGATTGGTGGACATGTACGAGTATCTTGTAGACATGAGTGCACACACACTCTCACGTGTAGACAATAAACATTACCCGAAAGAATGAATAAGTAACATGTGTTTCAGTCGGTTGGGCGGGCGGACGGACCAGCGGACAGACGGACTGGCACCACACCTAAATTAATTATTCAAATGTTTGTTCTTACAAATTACTGCCAAAAACTCATTAAGTATTACAAATTTCCTTACATTCGGTTGGAGCCACCAATACCGCATAATTTCGGCCATCGTTGTTGTAGTTAAAAATAATAATTACAATGAATATTTTTTCGATTTGAGTGAATGTGTGTGTGTGTGTATTTTTCCTTTTTTGTTAACATCTTAATTACTTTAACAATATAGCGGTAATTAATAAACAACAAAATAAATAAAATTTATTAACAAAAAAACCCCAACATAATCTCCATGTGACGATAACCCGAGAAGTGAGTGACCGACTGACGGCCTGTCTTGGTATTGCCATATTGACGGTTAACAAATTCCCTCAGTCTGTCTGTCCGTCCGTCTGTCCATGGTTTTCCACGTGATGATAATGATAAATCTTGCCAACCACAAACAAATGAGAAATATCGGTATTTAAATAAAAATCCATTATCATGTGGAGATTTCGGATTGTTCGTTTTTGAGTTATTTCAATCTCTGATTGTTTTTCATTTTTTTTTTTGGGTTTCGTTTCATTTATAACCCACTTACATTCGATGAATCGGTAGTGCGGTCCGCTGTCAGTCAGTTGTCAATATATGAGCTCATATTTATTGCGTTTTTGTATCTCTGCTGCTGGCCTTTCTGTGGTCTTTGAATTTTAGTTTACGTTTTTGGTAGATTTGTCGATGCAGACATCACCGATACAGACGGGCAGACATATTTCTGTCTGTCTGTATGCAGATAGATAGATTTCTGTATACTCATTGGCTTTAATGTATCAAAGTTGTGAAATCTGTCTGCCGAAAGGTTGTTAATTGATAATTACTCGCAGTTTATTCGATATTCACAGATAATGATAAATAAAAATGCCTCTGATGAAAGTAACCACCGGCAGCTGTTAATTGTTATCGATGGATTCGGTAAACTAGATTAGTTGGAAAATACATGTTTCAGCCTGATCCACACCAAGAAAACGAAAACCTTAAAAAGTTGTTATTCCAACCAACGATTTTTAGGCGATAATATTTATAATAAGTAACACCATGACTTGATAATCGGTTTTCATTTTTACTTCAGTATAAGCAAGTGAATGGTGTTTTTTAGACTAAACTTTTGGTGGGCGCACTATCTCGCGTCGTGGGCCTGCGGAGTGGCCTCCAACGTCGTACGATCCTGGACTATTTCTTGTGGGGCTATGTGAAATCCCTTGTCTACGCAGATAGTCCCGACACGATTGACGCCTTAGAAGAGAAAATTCTGCTCGTTATTGCTGACTAACGCCCCAAATGCTTCAAAAAGTGGTCGAAAATTGGGCCTCTCGGCTGGAATTTATTCGAGCCAGTCGCGGCGGCCGCTTGCCCGAAATGATATTATAAACATAATGACAAACCCTTATCTTTATAACAAAGCTAAATTCTTGGCCATACCATTACATCATATGTGACGCTCAAAATAGAAAGGGACCTAAGACTAAAAACCAGTTTTGTTCAGGAGAGCCATTTTAAAGATTAGGTCCCTTTCTATTTGCGCTTGGAATCGTCGACTTCACTTTCATAAGACGCGCATATCTCTGGGAGGGAACACTTTTGGGGCTTGGGATCGGTCTCATTTGATGCTCAGGTGTTGTTCACATCAAAAAAAGAAAAAAAATAAAATTGAATTTTTTTACCCTTAGGTCCCTTTCTCTCTGCGCTGTCACATATGCGTTTTATTTCTTTATGAAAACAACACGTCTAAAAAAAACAACCTTAATACATGTCGTCAAATTCTACCTGGCCGATTGTTACAAAACCCTCGATATGGATAAGAGATGGTTCTCCTTTTTTCGGTATGGATTAGAGATAGTTCTCCTTTACCTAAATTCGAGAACGAATTTAGGTAAATATTAAGCCCCGCCTACAAAATGCGGGAAGGCCAACTGACAACAACATTTTAGGCCTCTAAACCCTAGTCCGCACTATAGATTAACACCGATTTTTAAACTAATGTCAAATTTGGATTGGTGCATACAGAAAACAGAATTGTTGCCACAACCGAATGTTGGTGGTTGCACGTACTATCCAATTATTTGATCATTACAACCCAATTTTGATTGGGAGGACAGCAATTCAATTCAATAGAGAGAACTGACACCTTCGGTTGGAGAAAACAATTGTCGGTAATCCTAACACACTAAGATGATTATTGGAAATGAATTTGTACATTTATTGGTTGTTGTTATAGATTGTGGTTATGGGTACTTTTTGAAAAAATTTATTATTTTACAGCCTTGCAATGGGTCAGTCAAATATGCCCCAATCGGAAGAGAATTAATTAAGATACTTAGAAGCGACATAAATACTGTTACACACTTTTTATGCTGTAATATAAAAAGTACTAAATGTTTTTGGACCAAATATTTTTTAATATATTTATTGATGTAAGTATATTGTATCCAAAAAGAATCTACTTATTCGAAATTTCCGCCTTTTGCCTTTACACACGCCTTAAGTCGCACTGGCCAATCGTCAATAGCTGCACGAACCGCGTCCTTTGGAAAATTGGCCACAGCTTGAACCTAAGCAGTCTTAAGAGATCCAATGTTGGGGTATCTTTTGTGACAAACCTTGTCCTCTAAAACCGTCTACAATTTGTAATCCAATTGGTTCAAATCTGGACTGCCTGAAGGCCATTCTTCAGAGGAAATGAACGCTGACAAATTGTTTCGAAGCCAGGCCTGGGTCGTTTGAACCTTATGAGCCGCCGCAGAATCCTGCTGAAAAGTCCATGGCTGGTTTTGGAACAGGGAATTGTTAAGAGGCTTCACAACAGCTTCCACAACGGTTTCTTGGTAAACTTTGGTCTATTTTTTTACTAGTTGTTCGCAGAAATGCAGGTCAGTGACCCCATCGTAAGAGACACCCCACCAAACCATGACTGAAGCTGGGTGATGACCATTTTCTACCCTTGTGATCAGTTCAGATGCTTCCTTAGATGACCGCGCATACACTCTATCATTTCGCTTGTTAAATTTTTTTTGAACAGTAAAAATTTGTTTATCGGTGAACAAAATTTTTCTGCGCAAGTTATCAGCGTGCTTCCCCAAAAGACGTTTTCATTTTTCAATCCTCTTTTTTTTAAAGCTGCAGTCAATAAATGTCCGATCCGTCGTTTGAAAGTCCCAAGTCTTTTTTAAAGATTCGACTCATGGACTTATGTGTGATATTCATCTCACGGGCCACGATTTTCTGTTTTCGGAGCGGATTTCTGTGAATTCTTGATTTAACGGCTTTGATGACATGCGGTGTTCGAACAGAGCGTGGGCGGCCCGACCGGTGGCGGTCTTTTACATCTCCAGTCTCCTCAAACAGTTTAATGCTTCGGTAGACGAACATGCGGCTAATTCCTAGTGGCCGGAGCGTTATGAAAATATCGCTTTTTTCATTTCACACTTGAAAAGCTCTATTACAGCGATACGGTTCTCATTATCTGACCTCTCCATGATGAAAGTTGAAACAATTTTAAAATCCCGTTACAGTCTAATGCTATTGAGGTTAGCTTTCAAAACCCAGATGACATTTTCGGGGTATGTTCAGTTCTACTATTGAAATGGGTGTGTTCAATGTTGTAACAGTATTAATGTCCCCTACAATATTTATTGTAAAGCTTTGGGTGGCCGTAACTGGGGAATACATTTTAATGTGGTCTACCTATTGCGTTAATTCTGAACTAGTCTAAGTAATGTCGTTAAATAACAGTTAAGCTTGTTTCTATATTCTGGAAAATACCTTTTTTATTTTAAATTTTCTATTTTTTATTTACAGTTTGTTTATTTATATGGCAGTATCGTTTGAAAGTAATAACCGTCTAACCCAAGAAACTTAAACTGTCTGACCACTTTTTTTGTTTTTATACATCTTTTGGGAATTTCAAAAAATGTTTTCGTCGTAAATAAAATTTTTGTTGTAACTAAAACCGATTAAATATTATAGGTTTTATAATTTGATGTTAAAGTGACTAATGTAATGTTACAACCGCCAACTAAACAAGGATTGGTCACTGCAAAGAAGTAATCTTTTGTCACAACCAATTATCGGTACCAAAGTAACATGTACATCATAATTGGTTAGTTGCCATAAACGCCAATTGGTGCGTAAACGCCAATAGTTAAACTGAATTCTGTTTCTATAACTGTAATATTGGCTGTAAATACCGTGATATGGTTGTAGCAACCATACTATGATATCTCGAACCATTAAACCATCATTACTATGAAATATTTGTTATTACAATAGAAATTCTGTTTATCCAACCGAATTTTTGTAGTTCGGACCGATTTCCAACTGATTTTTTCTCTGTGTGTGAGATTTCGGCACCAGGGTCAGGGCTATCGGGGTCCGTCAATTTAAGTATGCCACTCTGCAAAAACAATTTTATTTTCGGCTTGACAAATCTTTATTGTTATTTGATACCCATATGTGCATGTATGTATATCGAATGTAGTTTTTTGTCCCCATACCACTGACATTAAGACTATATCCAAAAATGGGCCTAAATGGTCTAACTAAACCAAATAATTATAGAAATCGGAAATAATATTGACGTTCTAGAGTGGTAACAATCTCCATATTTACTGAGGCTATATAAAAACAGGGACTGTTCTGACCAATTTCATTTGAGCTGATCTAACGTAATAAACTGTTCCAAATTTCATCAAGATTGGATGTAATATAAAGCTTCTTGAGCTAAAGACATTAAATCGTTTGCACATACAAAAGTGTGGGATCTATATTCTGCAGACATTCGGACATAGATCTCTGAGTCAAAACTTCTCTTGATTCGGTTTTTACTGGCTACAGCTCAAATACAATTGGCAGTATGGGATAAAAATAAAAATTCTTCAATTAGTTTTTATTACTCCCTACCTGATGCTAGGCAATTGACATTAAGACACAACTTTGTAAATAAACATTTGGAGCGGAAGGGTCTTAATTGGCGTGAAACTTTTGATAGATTCTATTTGTATTTTGCTAAAATTGGCAATGAGTCGACCATGACGCACTATGCTAGATCCGGTGGACCTTTGAATGGAATAATACGTTGACATTGGACAATATAGTCCAATTTTACTACGCTTTAATCGTCAGTACTATCTGATTCGAAATTTGAAATCAAATCGGGAGACATTTTTGTACCAATAAATACAGGCTAATATACTAGGTTTAGTCTTCGGGCTCTTGTGGCACTTCATGCAGAAACCTGATAAAACTTTATTTTGTTTTAGAACTTACTTACTGTTCTGAACCGGACTGACTTATTTCTAAGAAAATCACGTCATATGAATGATGTCACTTCGATCTTTATTGTACATTAAAAATTTTAATTTCTAAATTATTTTTTATAAACAATTTTATAATTTGTTTTTAAATATTTAAAGTTTGTAGTCTTTGATTTTTTTAAAACACTATTTACATTTTTGGGACCGCCCTTATTGTTGAAGTTATGGGCAAAATATGGCACTTACATTTTGATTTTTTTTAATAATTTAATTCAAGTGTTCATGTTCGGCGATTCCTAAAAATGTGCGTTAGGTACCGATTTTTGGCCGGTAAAGGCAAACACGGCATTATTTTTTTAAACAATTTTTAATTATTTTTAATTTAATTTTTTTAAGTGTTACTGGTCGCCTCATAAGTCTCACAAATCCAAAAAAGTAATTAGATTTCTTGGATTGCTATAATTGTTGAAGTTATGGACAAAAACTGGCGTAGATCGGTACCCAGTGCATATTTTCATGAATCGCCGAACACAAATACTTAAACAAAATTCAATTTTTTAAATAAAAAATAAAATCGTTTGAAAGAAGTAATTCCGATTTAGGCAATGCTTCGCCTTTAACTTCAATATTACGGCGCTTCCAAAATCTAAGTATTGTTTTGTAAAAAGAACTAAAATTAAAATTTAAAAAAAAAATTAAATAGTTTTTTTTTTATATAAAATATATATAAAAATCATAATTTGACTACATAATATTAGAAGAATTGTTTTCTTTCATATAGCTTAAATATAGTGAAAATCGATTAAGCCGTTCTAACAGAAAGATCTTTAGTAAAGCCCAAAAATTAATTTTCCCCACATTTAATTTTTCAAAACATCATTAAAAAAAGATGATAGCTTCTAATACACTTTAGGATCGTTTTAAAAACTGTTCGAGAAATGAATCTTAAAAAGAATACTAAATCTTATTAAAATATTTAGTGCTTTGACCTCATAAGCAGAAGTAACATGGAGCTTCTAATGCTGACATTAGAATGAACCTTGTGATGCTAACCATTTAATAATACTTGAAGGATCATTGATTTATAACAAAACATGAACGGCTTGAATCAATTTTAAAAGGGCCTAAACAATATTAATTTGTCGAGATCGTTTTATATTTACAAACTGTACTGTGATTAGAGCGGTAGATGGATTAACATCGCTCAATAGCATCCGAGAGGGATTCAGGCCGATGGGGTTTTTTATGTGTTAGAAACATTAGCACTTAATATACTTAAAGCCCTTCACTACTTACCATAAGCCCCTTCGCTACCTCTAAAAATCATTTTAACATTTAAGTTATTTTTTCCTAACGATAAGACTTTTATTAATTTGAAAATTTATTTCTTTTAAAAACCGCCCACATTTCGTCATACCACTGCAGGTGCAGCTCACTCTTCACTCCCTCAGAATATTTCCTTTCACAAATACCATAAAATAAACAGCCCTAACAGCAGCAGCCCCTTAAGGACATCATCATAAAAATAAAATAAACTTTCTAAAAGTAAAAGCCATCAATTTCGAGTCTGTCACTTTGTATGTGAACGTTTTTTTTGGCAATGTTGAAAGTACACCCAAATAAATTGAAATTTCTTGGGGAAAACAACCCTTTCTCCGGGATCATTGAGTTACTGCACGTTTTCGGGTGTCAAAACAAGTGTTAAAGATAAACATTTACAAGTGTCGGAAACAAATTAGATTATGCTCGGACATACTACATAATTTCGAGTGTTATTTAAGCGGGTTGATTGAATCGTAACGATGGGAGTATAAATAGTTTGGTAAATTAAGAACATGGCTGATACGAAATTTGGAAACAACTAATGAATTTTAATTTTTTTAAAATTTATTTTCTTTGCTTTTCTTTGCCCAAAAAAAACGCTACAAAGCAAGATAAACACAATATAACTAGAAATCGTATATTTAATCAAGATAAAATGCAAACTAATATTTTATGTTTTACTACTGAATTGGATTATACGACTTATTAAGTACAACTTAACTTAAAAATAAAATTTAATAAGTTTTCAGAAATCTCAAAAGGACTAATTTACAAAGTTACACTTGAAAAAACAGTATTCAGAGGTTATCTGTACTTACTGTAAAAATATACAAAGTCTATCTTTCATAACAAGACGTAACCTGGAGTTCTACTGCCTAAGCAAAGAAACAAAGTTTTAACTTTTCATTTTAATAAATCGATGTCCATGTGTTTGATTTTAATAAAGTAGAGAAATATGTGATGGAAAAATAAAGCATATTGCCTGAAATTGATTACTACGGCATATCCAAAAATCCTTTCATGCCATTGCTTGTCATCGGAGAACATGCGACACATTATTTTGGGTTTTCTTTTTTAGTTGAGGACCTGAACGAATCTCTTGAAAATCTTTTCCGAAGCATCCTAATTACAAACGTATTGTAGTTGGGCTTAACGTTGTGGAAATTTTGCAAAATCGTTCTCAATCATAGATTCATTAGCTCGTACTAAATGTGAAGCTGATTGGCAGCGTGTAAATCGGAAGCGAACAGATGCTCTTAGCAAAACGATCATTAGATCTGTTCTACAAGCGGCTCACAGGCATTTCACAGAAGACTCGGTACTCAGTTTCATGCACTCCATAAAGAAGTCACTGAAAGTGTGAAGTGATTATGACTTTATTACTTTGACACCCAAAACAGAACATGCAACAAAATGTTGGCTGCCTCTTTTGTTTGTGGCTTGTACGTACAGCAGCCAGCAGTGATGGTGGTGGTGCGAGTAGTACCTTTCAGGGGTGAGATTTTTATTGTCGAGATTTTGGTGTTGTCGCCCTCCGGGTGACAATGAAAAATTACAATTTATAGTGTCAGTTTGTTGTACGCGCTCACTAGTGATGAGTACGTGATGATGGCTGTGCTGACAACTATTTCCATTAGAAAGCAGGGAAGTACGGACGGACGGCTGGATGAATAAATGCTTAGGTTGGTATAGTAGAGGGGAGGGAGTGTTATCACAAAAATTAATTTGTTTTTGTATTTGGCCCTCTAGTTTTGTTGTTATGTGCAGCCTGAAGTTGGTACATTTCTGTGGCGTTTTTGTCCGTCTGGGCCTTTGTTGCACAAACAGCTGAAGTGTTTTTGGTTGAATAGGGTATGTCGGTCGCTCGGTTGTTGAGGTTTGAGTTTGTGGATGACAATGCTGTGATTTCCGTCTAGTTCTTTTCTACGCTGTGCGTTCCCCTGACAAAGGGCGTGACAAATTTGAATTTTATTATGTTAAAAATGATGAATTTACTACAATCATTCTCCTGCTTCCTCTCAGGCTATCTATTTCGGCCGGCTCTTCATTAGTACACATAATGAAGTAATGACTTTGTGTAATTCCTTACAAAGGGATTGTGGTAAATGATTTAATGCAACAATACAAGTAATAACAATGTCGGTCCTGGGAACAACAATAACTCGACTATATAGAAATTATTATTCATCAATATACTCACACATCTGTAGAATTCATTGTCCCGTTTGCTTCCTGCTTATAAGTTCTCCATTTTGAGTGGATGATTGTGAGGAGCGCTTAATCAAACGTTTCGTATACTAATCGATTGACCAATTTGTTATTGCTGCACATTGCACTTTGGCACATTATTTTTTATACAGCCTGAAAAAAACAATAAAAACAATTTGTATGGCTCCATACGTTTTAGGGCTTGTGCTGCATGCCACAGTGTAACGAAATCAGGAAAGATGTGATATCCGTTGTACATTAGTTTTTGGTTCTATTACCCAAATGTTGCCGAATTGCAAAAATAATTTTATTTTTTGCTTCGTTAGAATACATTAATGTTCTTTGAAACCCATTCCATGTATACTGGAAGCCGTTGTTTGGGCCTCATTTGTATGGGGACTACATCATCTCGACTGGTATGACGTTAATGACACACGTAATGTTGGCTTCCAAAACCGGAATCGTAGCTGGTTTATCAGCAGAGACTTTGAACTTTACGTAGCCCCAAAGAAAAATGTCTAAAGGTGTGATGTCACATGACCTAGTGGGTCAACTAACCGGTCCAAAACGTGAAATTAGCTGCCGTTCGAAATAATCTCTGAATAGATCCATTGTTGAGCAGCTGTATGACAAGTAACACCGTTTTGTTGAAAGCAAATGTCGTCAAGATTACGGACCGTAACTGTGAATGGTGCTCGCTATCGCATCATAATATCAGACATTTTGCTACATCCAATTAAATCCCGTAATCTTGACGACATTTGGTTTAAACAGGACGGACTTTCCATGCAGCTGCACGGAGAGAAAGAGGTAATTTCAAAGGTAGATTAAAAGTGGCAACATGTCATGCACGCAGAAAAAAAGTATGGTTGTGATGACAATGTTGGAAGAGGATATTACTGTTGTTGGGTATATGGTTGTGCTTTAGCAATATTATGGTCCTCACACCAATAGTATGATTCAAATACAAACATACTATGATCCTCACAACAATAGTATGATTCACACATAACCATACCATGATCCCCACAACCGTAGTATGATTCACACTCAACCATACTATGATCTCCACAACCATAGTATGATCAATCATAGTATGTTCATATACAATCATAGTATGTTTCATATACAACCATAGTATGGTCCTCACAACCATAGCATGATTCACAAGCAACCATGTTATCATCCCAACAACCATAGTATGATCACACACAATTAAACTATGGTCCACAATATTATTTAATAGAATTTGTTTGAGTTGTCGACAATAGATTTGATCCCCAATATTATTTATTAAAATTGGTTTAAGTTGTCAGCAATAGATTTGAATTATGAAAATTATTCAAAAATATATTAAATTTAAAGTATTAGGAGTGATTTATTTCACAGTAGAAAAAATAAGTTTAAATAAACGTAAGCGTTTTTATTAAAAATATTTCAGATAAACAAAGCCAAAACAGCTTGTTTAAAAAAATGTAATTTCGAGAAAAAAGTACTATTATTATTGCATTAGATCCGTACCAATAACATTGGTTCCAAAAAGCATATTTAAATGAAGAAAAATTATAATCATACAGTATGATTGCCGTAATCATATCATTGTTAACGTAAAACGCAAAACACTATACTTTTGTCGCACCAACCATATTTATATTGTTGCTTTAACCATATTTTCATTTTTAAATTTGGCAAAATTACTATTGTTACATTTCAACAATATTAATATTGCAGCAATTATACTATTGTCAAAAATAAATTCAGTTAACAATGCTATGGTTGCGACGAACATACTTTTGTTGTGGAGAACATACTATTATTGCCGTGACCATGTAGTAACCATGTTTTTTCTCTGCGTGCGCCCTGCGGCGTTGAGTAATAGGCAGCATTCTGTGAATCATTCTTCTTTCTTCCTCGAGATTAGCCACTTTGCTTAGTGTGGTTTCCAAATACTTTACTTTTTCAAAATTCGAGTACGTCATTATTGTAGTTCTTATAACTACCAAGAGACATTTAATGAAAACTTTGCAGTTGCGTTAGCCCTTTATCGAATTTGTGTTCCAACAGAACTGCTCTACGGCAATCCATATTCTAAATTCTGAAAGTCTGTGTCAATTTCAAATTTCATTTAAAAAATTCTTGGCATACATAACTTTTAGACCGTTGATTTATGACCGTTTTCCCCAAACTGTCACACTGTGTTGGTTATTGGTGGCAGTCAATTTGGTTTGAGAAATTCTTGTGTTCCATTCGCTAGTGTCTGTCCTCGCTTTCTTGTCGTCTTCTTCTTCTCGTTTTTTTTTGCAGCATAACCAATTCCAAAGTTATTGACTACAAGAATGGGATGCGCTGCTGCTGGCTGCTGCAACCCAAGTTGCTGGTCTCAATCGCTTGTCCGTCCATATGCACGTACATAGGAACAAGCATTTGACTCATCGGTGGCGGTCAAGATAAAATGTGGCGGCATCCTTTGATCAAATCATATTATAAAATACCATCGTCACGCCTTAAAGGCATTAAACGAGATGGCGCTCAAGCTCCAAATCAACAACAACCCAACAACAGCAGAAACAACCAAAAAAAGGAAGTAAAAACCATAAGCAAGAATGCCACGGCAAGTTGTTGGGTTGTTGTCGATGTACCAAAACTAAAGTGAGTGAAATCAGAGAAGTTGCATTGCCTCTTTGTGTGGCACTCGCCCGTGTACCGCCGCCACCTGATGAAAATAATTGTTGCAATAATGATTTTATGGTAATTATTATTTGAATCAACTCTTTAAAGACTACGTGTGCCTGGTCTGGTTGCCTTGGTCTGGTCCCAGTTGAAGTAGTGATTTGTGTGATGGAAAAAAGTGCTCGCCTGATTTCAAAATTATAAAATTTTTGCTTTGATTCATGTCCTTTGGTTTGTCTTTTCTCTTCGTTTGGTATGGACTCTGCATTTTATGCTTGGTGGCTAAACAAATAAATCATGTTCGCATTGATTATGACTTAAATGCGGTGACTTCTTCGAATATAATTAAAAGAGTTCGATACAGGCTACATACAGCATGGTGGTTTTAAGGGAAAGCATCACAAACGAATATGGTTAAACAATACACAAAGGGTTTCCACTGTAGTATAACTAAAAGCCCACGAAAGTGAGCTAGAAAAACCCAGCAAAAGCTGTTTGCTTCTAGGGGCTCCGTTAACACGGGAAGTTGGCTCTTATTAAAACCCAAGTCGACGTTAATGTTTGCAAAGTCATTTTTAAAAATATTTATTAATGAAAACTGGTGGACGTTGTGCACGAATAGATACGTTTTTCTTTAAGCCCCCGCTTATTGACTTCATTACCAACTGAGTAATTCTTAGATCTTATCCGCAGACCGCCACAGTTATTTTCATTATAATTGGCGTTGATTTTTAACATAAAGTCTAAAATTATTTCAGATCAAAAATGGCACTTATTTTTCAAAATCATAATAATGATAGTGAAACATGTGCACTGTTATTACGACTTCCTCAAAGTACTTAAGACATCGTGAATTTCGCTACAAAAATATTTAATATCTCTATCACAACAGGCAACACTCGTAAAACTCAACTCAAACTGTGGCAAAATGAAATGTGGTATGTGAAGAATCTGAGTATGACATTAATTTTGAGATTTGGCTGAGTTGGAGACGGTGACAAAAGGGCTTGGTCTATGTGCTCTGCGGGCCGAAAATCGTCGCCTAATGTTTGGAACATATAGGTATCCAGAAACGGTGAAAGTTTCATAAAAATCTGAATAAGTTGCTTTATTGAAGATTTGAGCCAACTTGGAACTCGCACCGGCCATAGGATTCCAACAACCCCAATAATATCAATGTCGTATTTCAACGAAAGCCATGGTGGAAAGTATAAAAGCTTCGGTCGGGCTGAAATTACGAATTGGGCATTTGTTTTCTTTTTATGGATCGAATATCACTGGACTTCTTCTATAGGCATGATCAAAATTAGCACTTGTTGTTAACAGGTGATCAAACTATTACTTTTCAGTCTTAGTTATCGAGGCTTAACTTAAAAAACGATATTATTTTAAAATAGAGTAATAAAAAAATGTATACAATCAGATTATAAAATATAAATACTGCTATCTGACAAATAAGGATAGGGGCAGGTAGGCATAATAAATGTAAAATTGGTTTAGAAAAAGTCGTCCACGTCGTTATTTTTACAAGTATCTATCTAAAGGTCCATTTAAGGTCCATTTAGTCTTGACGGTTGACGGTAGGCAATCAGCTATTTCAGTTGAGGGTTGCATTTTGCATGTGTTAGAGGGAGATAACTACAGTTTGACGGTTGACGACGGTAGACTTCTGCAGGCTGCAGAATCAACCGTCCACCGTCAACCGTCAAGACTAATTGGGCCTTTAGTCTTGACGGTTGACGGTGGACGGTTGACGGTAGGCAATCAGCTATTTCAGTTCAGGATTGCATTTTGCATGTGTTAGAGGGAGATAACTACAGTTTGACGGTTGACGACGGTAGACTTCTGCAGGTTGCAGAATCCACCGTCAACCGTCAACCGTCGAGACTAAATGGGCCTTAAATGGGCCTTAATGCTGTTTTGTACGTAAAATCTTTACTGTGTTAGAACTACTCGTACAGGGGCAATACATTTAAGAGCTGGCGCCTGCGTATGGAACGAGAATTCCTGGCAACAGAATTTTCACTGAATAAAACCAACACAGCAAAAATCGCACAAATAAAAAAGCACTCAATAAATAATAATTTTTATTAAAATTGATATCCCATTCTTATTTATTTAAAAGTTTTGATTCGGCATAAACTTAGTCAAAAATTAATGTCATATTTAACCTCTTGCCGAAATTTCAACGTTGATTACACATTTAGTAAAAATTGAACAATAGTAAACCACAGTAAAAATTGAACGATTTCTGGATTCCCTTATTAAAGCGAATCTTGAATATAAGTACAAATATTGATAAGGGAGGGAATTTTAATATTTCTGGGAAATCACACGTTCGAAAGAAATATCTTTTGGCGCTCAAGGGACCATACCCTCAGCCCATCAGTTGAGCGATGTTGTAAAATAGATATCATATTTATATTTGTGAATAAATTTCATAGTTTTTGAGTTCACAAAAGTCCCAAGAGCTTGTATAGTAGTCTTTAAAAATGAACCCCAGAAAGGTCCCCAAAAAAATGTTCCGAGCTGATATGAAACAGTAGTTCCCGGTCAATTAGTATTAGTATATGTGACAGCGCATAGAGAAAGGGACCTAAGGGTAAAAAAAAATAATTTTCATTTTTTTTTGATGTGGACAACATCTTAGCATCGAATGAGACCGATCCCATGCCCCAAAAGGGTTCCCTCCCAGAGATATGCGCGTTTTATGAAAGTGATGGTACACCAAAGATACACGTATTTTAATCTTTAAACTGGCTCTCCTGAACAAAACTGGTTTTAACCCTTAGGTCCCTTTCTATTTTGCGCGTCACATATAGTACACAGATCACTGAATTGAAAAAAGTTCGCTGTTTGCTACTTAATAGGAGGACATATCAATAATTTCGTGACTTTTCCAACTTCCTATGAAATGCACCAATGATCTTATCAAGTACCATTTGGCTACTGTCAAATTTTTAGAGAGTTCCGTCATTTATTTTGTGTTTAACAGCTGTTCAAAACATACAACCTCGTGGTTTTTGTTTAAAATAGAAAAGGTGAATTTCGAGTGCCCATTAAAAATTATTTTTTTTTCGTAAAAGGTCAATACAACCGAAAATGTCGAAAATCCCCGATATGGTGTTGGCCGATCGAAGAGTAAAAGTGTGTGAGATTTTTTGATGTCATACGGTTTTCATATGGCAGTGTGGTTTCAATTTTACAAAATTAGTTGGGTTTAAGATAATGCACGGGTGCACACGTGTGCAGTCTCAATGGCAAAACTGCATGAATTGGGTTGCGAATTGGTGCCTCGTCTACCATGTTCTCCGGATTTAGCCCCCAGTTACTATTTCCTATTTCCAAACCTAAAAAAATGGCTCAGTTGAAAGAGATTCAGCTCCAACGATGAAATTATTAACCAAACAAATGCCTTTTTTATGGACCTCGTAAAATCCTATTTTTTGGAAGGGATATAAAAATTGGAGAAATGTTGAACTAAGTGTATTGAGCTAATAGGAGATTATGTTAAATTTTGTTGTTGACAAAAACATGTGTTTTATTCGAAAAGTCATGGAATTATTGATATACCGTCGTAGAATATTGGGGGAAAAGTGTATGTGAACATAAGTGTTGCCTTTACGCCATCTGACATTTCCATTTGAAAGTTTGACATTTTTTACCATAAACGTACTCAGAACGCTTTGACGTACGATCATCATTTGTGTTGTTTACAGTGACTTGAAAAAATCAATTTGGCAAAAAAATGAAAGTAACTCGTGAACATTTTCATGCGATCATTTTTTTACAACTTTAGACGTGTCACTACTAGAGTGCATCGGCGAACTTAAATCTTTTTATGACGATGAAGCGCCATCCTAAAGCACTTGAAAAAGCGGGTTTAATGAATTCAATAGTGGCCGACGCTTGCTCATAGACCAAGGTCATGAAGGTCGTCCAAAAAAGGCTGTTGTGCCAGAGAACATTGATGCCGACCGTAAAAAAGGTTTGTTCTCGTTGGATCCCGCACAATTTGACAATCGTTCAAAAAAAATTCACGTGTCGATTGCTGCAAATGAAAAAATACAATGGGGCTGTTTCTAAAGACGTTAATAAGATCGTCACAGGTAACGAGTCATGGATCTATGCGTATAAGCCCGAAACAAAACATCAATCGACAGTGTGGGTCTTCGAAGACGAGCAAAATCTAACGAAAGTTATTCGTGGAAGAAGCACTTCGAAGCAAATGTTTGCCTGTTTCTTCAGCAAAACTGGTCATGTGGCGACTGTTTCGCTTCAGCAACGTTGGACGGTCAATTCTGAGTGGTACATCACAATTTGTTTGCCTGAAGTCTTCGGAGAAATTCGAAAAACGAACAAGAGAAGACGGATCATTGTGCACCATGACAATGCGAGCTCTCACACATTCGCTCAAACCAGCGCCTTTTTGACCGGCCAAAACGTCAACTTGGCACCCAATGACTTCTTTTTATTACCGCAGATCAAGAAAAAAATGCGTGGTTAACGATTTTCGTCGCCAGAAGATACTGTTAAAGCGTTCAAAAATCATGATTGGAGGTGTCTCAATCTGAGTGGAAAAAGTGCTTCGACAATTGGTTTGAGCGCATGCAAAAGTGTATAAATCATGCTGGAGAATATTTTGAAAAACAATAAAAACATTTTTGATGATAGATATTCGCATTTTCACTATTAGGCCAGAAATATATATATGTATATAGCAGCCCTCGTATAATATATTTGAAAATTTCTTGTAAGAGATTCATTCACATTCATTCAGGTATATAAAGCACACTTCCGATTTTCGTGAGGCCTATCTGTAGATTTATTAAAGACCATTACAAATAGCAGCGCGGCGAAATGATCCAAACGTCTGTGCCACAAATGTCAGACAGAATCGGAACGACGAGTTAATAGCGCTGTAAATTTCTCATTAGTCGACATAACAAAACGAAACGTGAAAACTTTGAATATTTTCATACGACGCTACAAATAAAATTATTTATACCAGTCAGTGTTTGTTTCTTTTATTATGATTCGGATTCTTTGCGAGGAAATTGCAAGTGCACGTAAGTAATGTGCCAGCAGATTATACGCCGGCATTGGATCGTCCGCTTATGCTCACTCGCCGCCGCAATTGCTTATCGGTGGCAAAGGGGCAGTAGTAACGGCGGCAACCACGACTTATTGAGGTGGTGGCGGCGGTTGTGGCAGCAGCAGCCGCATGCATAAAAAAGTGTAATTGCAGCTCATTTCGAAGGCAGCGTGAATTTTTGCGGAAAATTTAACGTGACGTTGCATTGGCAGCCATACCATGGCATGCCATGCCACCATACAGTACAGCAGCAGCCGCCATGCAATGGCTGCCCACACACAGTCCGTCAGCAAGGCAGCCAGCCAGCCAGTCACACTCACCCCATGCACTGCAAATTTGAGCCGAATAAAACGGCGATTATCGGCGCAAATACGCTTAAACGAACAACGACAGCGGCAACAGCACATTTAGCCAAGAACAAACGCCACATTCTCACTCTGAACATGAATATTTACCGCCAGCCACCGACTGACGGACAGACATGGACAGCTTCTTGCCTACTTGCTCGGTGTTCGCTATAAAGACGGCCGACTGTGACCAGGTCGCGGAGCGGCGTTTGTTCGGTTGGTGGTGCTATTGGGTGTTCTGTGGGGCTGTTTGTTTTTTTTTGAATTTTTCAGCGGCATTTTGCATTTTATGCTGTTTGCATTTATTAATTAGCTGACAGTGTCATTAATTGAAATCAATGATTAAACCGCACAAACTGCACAAACCCACTGCCGTGCCGCCACCATACGGACGGTTGTTGCAACTGTTTAGTTGGCAATTAACATGTTCGGTATTCAGCAGAAACGCTTAGGTAATTTCTTTAAATTGTGATTCGTAACACATTCGCATTTGCTTCATGATGGTGGTTCTATTAAGAAGGAGACAAATGAAAAAATTATCTACATAAATCTATGAGTTTGTATTTAAGGTCATCGTATAGGGCTAGGGATGAATAGGTCAAATACAGCAGGTCCAAAAACGATATTCCCAAAAGCTTAAGAAGAGAAGGTGTTTATTTATAGAAGATGTGTAGGCAGATCTGTTGTATTTGTTATCAGGTGGTTTGTGCAGTTCGAAATTAACCCGTTCTTTCCACAAATTTGAAGACTAGTTTTACATATCTTGAAGGGTCGGGCTGGAATGCACTTAAAAATGGTAATTGTTGCTGGGCGTTTCGGCTCATGTGGCTCAAAAAAGCCTTGTAGGTACAAAACCGGAGATCAAATGTCAATATGGTCTAGTGGGTACTCAAACTAAAGTAAATTAAGCTACAACTATATATGTGACGCGCAAAATAGAAAGGGACCTAAGGGTAAAAACCAGTTTTGTTCAGGAGAGCCATTTTAAAGAATTAAATACATACGTGTATCTTTGGTGTAGAATCGTCGAATTCACTTTCATAAAACGCGCATATCTCTGGGAGGGAACATTTTTGTGGCATGTGATCGGTCTCATTCGATGCTCAGATGTTGTCCACATCAAAAAACAGAAAAAAAAATTAAAATTGATTTTTTTACCCTTAGGTCCCATTCTCCATGCGCTGTCCGTACATGGATTTTTTTTTGAAATAATAGTTGGACGCATGGACCTAAGAGGACCCACCTGTAAATATGGGCATATGAGTTCTTAAATCAAAGCATACAATTTGTGTTACACGCTTTAGGTTGTAAGCAAATAGACAGACATAATAACTTATGATTTTAAAACTGTTTATAACTTTAGCAGGTATCTAAAGCTTCGTTTTCATTATGTCAAATTCAATGGCAAATGTAGTTTGACAAAGCATAGTCATATATGACTATGCTTTGTCAAACGAAATGGCAGTCAAGTGAAAACGGGTAAATTTATGACAATTGACCGATATGGCATCATTTGACAAGGAGAATCCATTTGCCAACAAGTTGGCAAATGCAAACACATTTGGCATGCAAACAGCTGATTTTGCTGGCATTTTCAACAAGCGAAGGAAGAAAACGAGCAAAGGAGGAAATCGCGCCAAGAACGGACTTCTGGAATTATAGAATAGACATGGACGATGTGCTAATCATGAATGTGGAAGACGTCGCCAGTTCGAAGAAGAGGGTGCGCAAATTACAGCACATTTGGACGAGCGAGCAGACGGAGCGGCTGATTGAGGCAGTCGAATTGCGCCCTGGAACCTGGGACTACCTCACCAAAGAATACAGGGACCGCAATTTACGTGAGGCGCTTTGGCAGGAAGTGGCTTCCGAACTGGAGCTAACGCGATCGGAGGTCACAACGAAGTGGAATAGCCTCCGCTGTTCTTTCCGCGTATGTATAAGCAGCACATGTTTATATACATATCTATTTCTCATATTTTTCAATTTATTCCAACTTAGGCGGCGTTTAATAAGATGGGGGCCACTAAACGTTGACAAGGGGCCAAAAAATGTAGTGCTCCAAATCCAATGATGAAGTTTTTGGAGCCCACGTTGCGCCGTGAGGCACCTACAACATCAAATTTAGTATGTGTGAGTTTTTAAATTATTTAAAAATTGTAAATTTTGCTACCACGTCGCTTTTGACACAAAAATTTCAATTAATTTCTTCTTTTTCTCGCAAAAATCATATGACGACAGATGTGTTTAGCTAGCATAATGAAAACGGTGTGGCAAATGACTGACAACAAATGTGGATGTCAAATGTTGCCATTTGGGTTTTTTGTCAGTTATGACGTTATAGTGAAAACGCGTTTGACACCAAATGCAAATGTCGACGAATGTGCCATTTCTGTTTGCCATTGAATTTGACATAATGAAAACGAAGCTTAACTCTCAAAATAGAACCTCACAACCTTGTTTGACTAGGTAGTTTCAAGTCCTCTGGCTCTAATGCGCCCAGATTCAAGCCGCCCAAGATTTTCAATGTGAGAGCCATTACGACGATTTGCACAACATGCCAGCCATCGTTACAGTTGTAATTTGTGACATTTGACTACGTAGCTGTCGGAATACGAGGGCGACCGCAAAACTTACTGGCCTGGCACATTTTCTGTTTTACTAGCGACTTTTTTTTGTTTTTTTTTTAAAACAATCTTTTATAAGCCAACTGTCAAAATTTCCGAAATATTAATTGATTATTTTCTTTGTTACAGGTGATTGAAGTAAACAAGTTTTATAATTTTTGAAAAATGGAAAATAAAGAGTTTCGTGCGGTAATTAAACACTTTTATATGAAAGGTTATACGCCACAATTAATCAAAGATGAATTGGATACTGTTCATGGTGATAATGCACCATCATACTCCACCGTGAAATCCTGGGTTCAACAATTTAAAATGGGTCGTTCAAGTACGGAAGATGAACAACGCTCTGGAAGACCGAAAACTGCTACTACTATTGAAAACATTAGAAAAATATTTAACGAAGTGACTAAAGATAGACGAATAAAGCTCAGAGAACTTGCTGATATTGTTAACATTCACGAAAAACAAGTTTGGAGTATTTTACATGATGAACTCCACATGAAAAATCTCTCCGCAAGATGGGTGCCGCGTTTGTTGACTTTGCCCCAAAAAATCGTCCGTTGGACCAATTCCGAGGAGCTTTTAGCGATTTATCAGCGTAATCCAATAGAGTTCTTGCGCCGATTCATAACTGTTGATGAAACATGGATCCATCACTACATCCCAGAATGCAAAGAACAGTCAAAACAATGGATAGAAGCTGGTAAAAGCGGTCCCAAGAAGGCGAAAACTGTTAAGTCAGCAGGAATAGTAATGGTCACAGTATTTTGGGATGCAAGGGGTATAATATTTATTGATTATCTTGAGAATGGAAAAACTATAAATAGTGAATATTATTGTGCATTATTGGATCGTTGAGTGAAGAAATCAAGACAAAACGACCGCATTTAGAAAAAAAAAGTTTTTTTTTCCATCAAGATAATGCTCCTTCACACACTGCATTTTTAACTCAACAAAAACTGGCCGAATTACGATTTGTCCAGATGCACCATATAGTCCGCATCCACCATATAGTCCAGATTTAGCTCCTCCTTTTAACTCCTTTTCGTCCAAGGTTATTGCTGAAACTGAGGCATATTTTGAAGGTCTTGAAAAATCTTATTTTTCGGATGGAATTAAAAAAACTTGAAAAACGTTTGATGAAGTGTATTGAGTTGGAAGGAGATTATGTTGAAAAATAAATAATAATAATTCCAAAAAAACGGTTCTTTTTATGTTAGGCCAGTTACTTTTGCGGTCGCCCTTATGTTTATACTGTTTCTAATAAATCACTCCTATCATTTTGAATTTAATGTATTTTTAAATGATTTTCATAATCGAAATCTATTGTTGACAACTTAACCCAATCCTAATAAATAATTTTGGGGATCAAAGCATAATTGTGTGTGAACATACTATGGTTGTAGGGATCATAACATAGTTGTGTATGAAACACACTATGGTTGTGAGGATCATACTATGGTTGTATGTGAGACATCCTATTGTTGTGAGGATCATAATATGGTTGTGGGTACCATATTATGGTTGAGTGTGAATCATACTATCGTTGTGAGGATCAAATTATGGTTGTAAGGATCATATTATGGATGTATTTATACCATAAAATTGTTTTGAGGATCATTCTATAGTTGTACCACAACCATATACCCAACAATTGCCCGATGTTTTTCGGCTATTGTTATTCCAACTACTAGGCGTACAAAGCTCTTTTCCGGTTTGAGAGCCGGCAGCTCTAGAAACACTTTTTATGTACATCCGATTCTTACAAAACTAAGCATATAACGTAATACGAGTAGCGACCAATAATTTACTCTTGTGAAATAGAACCTTATCGTCCCCTCTCAATTTGAAGCCCTGCCGAATTTTTTTGGGGAGAACAGAAATGGTTCCTAACTAGTTCACACTGGGTTTGAAATTTAACCTATTCTATGCTTAGCATTTGTCGTTTTTTTTCGAAAGGCAGAAAGATTCAAATGCCACTCGTCACTTCGGCTCCATGTGCAGATGTCAAAGACAACCTTTTAGTTTCCCATAAAATCCGACTTGGATGTTTAATTTATGGCACCCACTTTAGCAAACATTGTTTTAACATCTTGTCATGTTTTATCAGTTGTACGCAATTTATCTTTTGGATTTTGATATCTCTCTTTGTGACGTTTCGCCTGTACGTCCGCTCTTTCGTTCGTTCGTTTCGTAGACTTTTAAATGCTAATTAAATAATTTAAAATGTTTTCATTTTTCACATCCATTATAATTTACATACAACCAGACATTTGAGAAACATTCGAAATCTCGAAATAAATAAATTTTCCTAAAAACATCATTTCGTCGATGACTTGTTTCATATGATCGCGTACTCGGGCTACTTGGATGCCAATTGAAATGATGTCGGTCGGCATCTGACGTGAGCTGTTGGTCAAATCTTGTAAATTGAACGAGTCAACAACAACGTGACAGCCGTTCCCAGACGTCCCCGTGTTGTATCGGCGTTGTAGAGCAAAATAATAATTAATTTAATTTATTGGTCGTATAGGTGGTCAGTGGGTTCGGAAGCTTTAATGCTACTGTTTGCAGCTTTCGATATTCGACAGACGGTGGCGGTGGCTGTAGTGGTGTGTGTCAGACTCGTTTGCCGCCATGTGGGGTCACACGGCGGTTAGTGTCGGAACAGCATCGTGGTGGCATTTAATGGTGTATAATTTTATATTTTGAAATATTGTCTCGTATTTAATTAAATTAAAATTCATTGCTTTGTAATTTCTCAAAGTGTTCGAGAGACGAAAACAGAAGCAACAACAACGACAAGAGCTCAACGAACAGCAACGTCAGCGAAAGAGTAGCAGCCGCTGCGTCACGATGCCAGTCTTGGCAATAAAATACGAAAGAAAATCAAATGCAAAATTATGTAAAAATCAATGCGGTGCGGTGCGATACGATACGATTGTATACGAGTTTAATGATTTACAGTTTGAAATAAATTTCAACGTTAATTAAGACATTTTTATTGGGTTTTTCTAATTAATTATAATTAAGTCATTTAAGGTAAACACCAACTACAACAACAACTCCCCTTTAGCCATATCAACATCAGCGGCCACGTTAGCGTCTGAGGCGAAAACACGACTACCGGCTGGCTACTGTATTTAAACGAACCACCACCATCGACCGAAGAAGCTTCCAAAGATTCATTTCGAAATAATTAATTTTAATGGGTTTTCTAAACCGATTTGACGATATTCACATTCAATGGTAACGTTCGAAGAAATCCAATTTCATTTCCATTTCATGGCTTTAATGGTTAAGCATGCCATCATGCCCCCCATACCTGTATGCCACACAGAGACTCTGGATAGTGGTTTCGTCATGAGTATCATCTTTTCTCGATGGTCCGTTTAGGTTTGTTAACAGAGTTTTGGACGAATTTATGCTTTTTAACTGACTTTCTCGTCGTTAAAACCGATATGTTGTTGAGTTATTAGCAATCAACAAAAATAGTCAATAGATGTGCATTCGAAATGTGACCATTAAATCAATGTTTTTAAAATTCCGCAGATCTCTGGCGACAAGACAAACTGGCTACACTTGTTAGATTGATAAGGGCTACTTATATCTCGTAAAGTTAAAAAAATAATGATCGGTATCTTGTTTAATTTAATCTAAATTTCGGTCACAAATTCCTTTTTTATCGGCCGATCGCAAGTAGTAGTATTTGTATACGGTTCCACGATAAGTCAGGAGCCCCTAGAATTGTTCTGGTCTCACTGATCGTGACGGTGTCCAATTGCAGCCGGTAGCAGTTCATCAACATACCCATCAGCAAAGGAGAAAGATAAGTCTCGATTACAAATGTATTCAAAACTTATACTCGTAGTTGCCATAAGAGGCGGTTCGGATAAGTATTAGTTCTTATAAATTATTAGTAGTCCAATAATAAATTAAGTCATTGCGATCATCTTTTGGATAGTGCCCCTACCGAATGTATGCGGTTGCAAATAACCGAAGAATTCCATTAACGCAACCGAATGATAGATTGTGCAATGTCATTTTTTAATAGAACATCGATTAGGGAATTACCTCTTTTTAACTAGCATTGACTTCATTTAAGTCAAGATATATTGAAGAAATAGTTTGATAGTAAAATCAAAATGAAGTTAAGTTTACTGATTTCAGAAGGCATTGGTCTATTTTGCTATTCCGCTGGGCATTCGGTGGCTGATATGTTAATTGTCTTTCCGGCAGTATGTTTTTTTATTCGGTGCGAAAAAGGAGAATACCAGTTGGAAATGAAAAAACGTTTCTTTAAACATTTTAAGTTTTCACTTGATTAAGTTATAAGATGGAAACTATTTGTTGTCGTAACAAATTGTTGGTACTAACTATCCATTGTACACAAAACTGTAAAGTAAATAATCTGTACCATATTAGAACGATGAAGTCGCATATCTTGTCATACCAAACTTTCAGCTAGATAATTAATATTTGATGTCTGCAACAGAAAGTTTCCTTGTTCAACTCTTCCAAAGTGTGGAAGATCGCCATAAGATCCTAAGACGATTTAGACATGCCTGTCCGCCTGGGCGTCCGTCCATGAGTCTGCTGAAAGCACGATAGCGGTCAAACGAATTAATCTAGGATACGGAAATCGACCATGATAATGGTTTATGGCCATAACCAATTGGGGATTGGAAATGGCCTGAATCGGCTCTTAGGGCAGAAGTTTCCTTTCTTTGGAAAAAGTACGCTTTTTTGAGTAGTGCTTGACAAACCATAACCTTTTGTGGGCAGAAATGCATAAAATGGTTACTGTTAGTTAAGACGCATTAGGCACCTCAAAATAGGGCATAATTGCTAAAACCGCAAAGGCCGATCTATGTACATATCGGTACGAACAGTATGTACTCAAGGTTATTTAAATTTACGAAAAATTTGCTACGAATCTCTATAAAGATTAATTTTGAAGTTTTTGCCTAGATAAGCGATCGTAAGGGCCTAAAAACCATAAATTTTCTGGACTTGAGTGCCTAGTAATTGTTGAGGTTATTTAATACTGGGTGGGCCCAAATTTATCAAGGGGTTAAAAACGTAACTTTTTTGTTTGTTAATTTTTTTTTTCATTTTTTCCTTAGATTACACCGTTCAACACGCTTTTGCACACATGAAGAAGACCTATATATTCGGAATCTACGTCGAAAAATAAAATACCCGTGTGTCCCAGTTTTTCTAGATCAATTCGTATTTTCGCGAAAAATGTGAATATATATTTGGTTAAAAACCACTTATATAGACATATTTTGTATTAACATACAAGTCCATATCCATAAATTTTTTGCATATACATATACGAATTGATGCAGAAAAAGTGGGATACACGTGTATTTTATTTTTTCCTCCTCTTTCAGAATATACTAATTTTTTTCATGTGTGCAACCAAAAGCTTAAAATTGTCATACAGTGTTATATACGAGGGTTGCTATATATATATATATCTGGCCTAGGCAACACTAAGTGTTGCCTTGAGATAGAGGCATCCTTGGGCATTTCTTCCACCAGCATACATTCGATATTGCATGAACGCCTGGCCGTAAAAAAGGTTTGTTCTCGTTGGATCCCGCACAATTTGACAATCTATTAAAAAAAGACTCTCGTTGATTGGTGCAAAAAATTTTTGAAAAAATACGATCGCGGTGCTTCGAAAGACGTTTATAAGATCGTCACAGGTTACGAATCATTGATCTATGCGTATAAGCCCGAAACAAAACAACAATCGACCGTGTGGGTCTTCGAAGACGAGCCAAATCCAACGAAAGTTGTTTGCGGAAGAAGCACTTCGAAGCAAATGGTCGCCTGTTTCTTCGGCAAAACTCGTCATGTGGCGACTGTTCCGTTTAAGGAACGTAGAATGGTCAATTCTGAGTGGTAGACCACAATTTGTTTGTCTAAAGTCTTCGGAGAAATTCCAAAAACGAACAAGAGAAGACGAATCATTGTGCACCATGAAAATTCGAGCTCTCACACATCGGCTGAAACCAGCTTCTTTTTGACCGGCCAAAACGTCGAATTGATGGATCATCCGCCGTACAGCCCTGACTTGGCACCCAATGACTTCTTTTAATTCCCGCACATCAAGAAAAAATGAGTGGTCAACGATTTTCGTATCCAGAAGATGCGGTTGAAGCGTTCAAAAACCATGTTTTGGAGGTGTCTCAACCGGAGTGGAAAAAGTGCTTCGACAATTGGTATGAGCGCATGCAAAGTGTATAAATTATGCTGGAGAATACTTTGAAAAACAATAAAAATATTTTTGATGACAATTATTCGCACTTTTATTATTAGGCCAGAAATGTATATAGCAGCCCTCGTAATATACAAAATCGAATTTTTTTTACACTAAGTATGAAAAATAATGTCACTTAAATTACCCCCGTTTTCAGCTTCGCAATGATGGGCTCGTTTTAGAGCATTTTCCATAACATCTTTCCAAATTTGTGGCTGAGGCGTTCGAATTTCTGCAACAATGTTGGCCTTGAGTTGAAGGATTTTCTTGAGCTTGTTCACATATACTCGCTCCTTCAAATAACCCCAAAGAAAATAGTCGGGTGATCGCGCTGGCCAAATAATTTCCGAATTTCTGGGAATTAATCGCTCTCCAAAAATTTGACTTAAAAGTGCGCTTGTGTCTCGGGCAGTGGCTCCGTCCTGATGAAACTACATCTCAGGTCTGCTTTCAAGAGCAGGACGTAACAAATTTTCTATCATAAACCGATACCGCTCTCCATTTACGGTTACAGCACTTCCATCTTTATTCTCGAAGAAGTAAGGCCCAATCTGCAGATGTAACCCCACACCATAATGGGGTGCAATTGGCATTGATGAATAACTTTTGGATTTTCAGAACCCCAGAACCTACACTTCTGCTTATCTACTGAAAATAAGCTTAATCACTTTGCGGTAAAGTAATTAATAGCTAATTTAAATAATAAAATTCTATTATTCTGGTTCTTTGTTCAGTTGTGAATCTCTCCATTATTTATTCTCCAAGTGTTATTTATATAATCTGAAAAATATATCCAAAAAATTATTAAATTTTTAATCCCCGTGGTAACTTTTGGCACGCCCTGTAAAAATTCTTTTTTTCGTTTTGTTTACATTTATTCGGTCTTTTATCATTATTACGACTTGAACAGTTATTATTCTGTCTCGAAACTTGTATTGTTTCTTTTACAAAATCAACGTAAATGTGGTGAAATGTATTGGCTAGATTGTCAGACATACTGTACAGCTGCTTCCAAACCTACCAGTGTTCGGCAACGATTACTGCGGTTACAAATCAAATGACTTATACGGGAGTATCTTTTGAATTTATGAATCGGAATTGGTGGAAATGATATTGCGCTATGAAGATTGCTCAACGTACATTTATTTTGGATAATTGTTTGAAAAAAACTCGAAAAGTAAATTGCAGCCTGTAGCTTTCAGATTAAGGACCCATTTTCAATTGTGTAAAAAAAATTACCTCTATAAAAATATAGATGCAAGATTTCTCCATAAAGTAGTTTGCATAAAATCAGCTGTATTAGTATGTACCAAACCTCACCTTCTAGCACTATCTAATAAAGGGTGATCCATCGAGAGGTATTTTTTCAGAGCAAAAAAAAAATATAAAAATTCAAATCAAGTGTGAATCTTTATTGATAATTTGAAAGGACATTTATGACATTTATTTTTTTAATATAATTGCCTTCAATTGTTGGCCGCAACTACGCCTCAGGGTTTCCATTCTGAGGGTTCAATTTTGAATGACTCGTTCGAGCATTTCGACCGGTATGGCTTTAATGACAAGCGTCATGTTGGATTTCAAAACCTAATTCGTAGCTGGTTTGTCAACATAGACTTTGGATTTTCCGTAACCCCAAAGACAAGTGTCTGAAGGTGTGATATCACTCGATCTAGGCAGCCAACTCACATGTCCAAAACGTAAAATTAGCTGCTTTTTTAAATGACCTCTCAATAGATCCATTGTTTGAGCAGCTGTATGTCAAATGTCCGGTCTTGTTGAAACCAAGTGTCATCGAGATTTCGGGCTTCAATTTCAGGTAGCATATCATGGCGCGAAATTTTTTTGAAAAAATATGCTTCGATGATTCCACCAATCGCACCAAACCGTGGTTTTCTCTGGGTATAATGGCACCTCTTGAACCTCTTCTTGTTACTCTTCAGCCCAAATGAGGCAATTTTGTTTATTGACTTTGCCGTTGAGCCAGAAATGGGCCTTATCACTGAACAAAATTTTGGTCGCAAACAGCGGATCGTCCCGTTTCTCACCGAACGCTCGTTTCCATAATGCAGCTAGTTGCCAACATTTGAAGGTAATTATTTTCAAAAAATAAATGCCATAAAATGTCCTTTCAAATTATCAATAAAGATTCCACACTTGATTTGAATTTTAATATTTCTTTTGTTCTGAAAAAATACTTCTAGATGGATCACAATATATATATAAAAAAAGTCGCCTTTTCCTTAACAGATATTCTCTGTAAAGCATTAAACGATTTTAAATAATCCTCGACATACGACGGCATATTTTGTATGCCATCCACATACGATTTACGACTAAGACGTATCTCTTCGCGAAAACTTATTGGTCAGCACTAAAGACAGTCCATATGGTAAGGCTCACGCTAGATTAGGGGGTTATACAAGTTTAATATACATTTTGTTCAAAGAGTACTCGTATCACCTTGACGCTTAACTCTTTAGGATATACGCTTCGTTAGGCTTCTCAATGGGAGACAGCAATATTTTTTGGTCATCCCATGTAATATGTATATTTGTTTTGAGGCGAGCTAAGTAGGCGATTCTTATCGATTGAACCTCATTCGCCACATTAACGTTATAAGTACACATTACACTAATGGGGGTTCGTTCCGTGCATGTGATGTGTGTCCCCCCAGTACTGGATCATTAGTTCCATTGCCACCACCACCACCATCGTAGTCGTCGTCGTCGTCGTCACCATCATCACCATCATCGTCATTATTTCAGTTATTAAAACCATTAGTTACGTTCGCTGGTGGTTGTACTCATCATTCTTCGGTATCGATTCCATTCAATTACACCTGTCGTATTCTGGTAGTTGGTAGTGCCGTTTCAGTGCCGTCATTCATTCTTTCGCTTCGAAATTATATTCCGCATACGTCAGATGTACTCGTACTCGTATGTACGTATAAGTGACTATGGGTACAACTCCTAGCGTAATTCTTTTCCTTCGCTTGACAGCAGCGTAATCGATCGAGACTTGTATAATTCCCAGTTGGTTTACATCTGTGTGTGTTAACTTTAATTTCTGGGTCTTGCCAACAACAACTGATGGGACAGAACAACCAAAAATGTTGTGCTAATTGCTTTCGACTCTTTGCTCCATAAGTTTAATGAGCAACTTTGTTTGGGCCTCGTATTTTTTAATCGGGTGGGGGGTAAACAGCATGTGATGTGCTTCATTAAAGCGTCCGTGCTCCGGCTGGTTGTCTCTACTGTCTCTTCACTGAAAAATACACCGATTCCCCAAAAATAGCATACGTCAAGAATAACACGTAAGTGCTCGTTCAGTTATTTCGTTCCACGCATGTGATATGATTAGATCAGCTCAGATATCATCCAGCTCGAGTATCACATGCAGCGTTTATTTTATTATAATTAATACGAGTATGTATGAAGTCGCGTAGCTCAGTGGTGTACGAGTATGTGGCTTAACCATCAAATAAAATGTTACGTTTTAAGTTATTAGTACTTTTTATTATTTGTTAATACATACGATGATGGTGGTAATATTATATTAGCATTAGCGGTGGTTAGCAACAGTTGATTTGGTCTCTAGCAATTTCATCTGGCATTCCTTTGGAGCCAAAAATGATTGTTAGAGTTCAATTTGTATTTATTTTTGAAAGCTCTTTTTGAAATTTCCACTCTATGATTGCAATAAATTCATAAACTTAAAATAAAAAAGCAAAGTGTGGCGACTGGTGGATAATAAACCTAAGAAGGGCTAACACTTAGTGGCCATTACACATATAAATACGAGGTCAAACTCGCACGCTTGGAAATATTTTGGTTGTCACATGCTAACGGCAACAATTAAATGTTCTCCACAATAAAAATATATTTGTCGTTTAGGACACTGCCAACATTCTTTATAGGCGGCGCCATGCCCCCTTATGCTTTCATGACCCTGAAAATATTTCCTGGCCGATCTTACATAATTTGAAAGTTTTGTAACAATCGGAGTGAACACAAAGGAAAAAGGATTGATTAAAAATCTGTTCTGCTTATGGAAATTCTTTTTCACTTTCATGCCTTTTGTTTTCGTAATTTAATATTATAGGATGCAATATATTTTTTGTGGCACTCAAAATAAGCATTTCTTATGGTAAAAATTGAGTTCTTATCGTATTACGAAAAATCGTTAGCTTAGACACTCTGTCAATCATTTTAAAAAATTGTAAAGTTCTGCTTCGTGGCAAATTGTTAGTATCCGCGACTAGTGTAATTTTCTATAACACAATATATTAACCGAATAAATATATTTAATATATTTCCGGTTTCAAATGTTTGTAAATGATTCATTCATGAAATTCTGAGTCGGTGGTCGCAACTTTAAGAGCGCTTACTTCAATTTTCGGCCATAATAATCGTCCCGGCAGGCTTTGCGTGCTATAGTGGATAAATTTGGCGAAACTATCGCAGACGTAAGTTTAAGCGTTCAAAATGAGCGAAATTAGTTGATTCCCCGTCGTTCTGTGGATTTGAGATCTCTAACAACACTGTGGCTTATTTTGCGAAAAAAATTGGACTTCATCCTTATAAGATCAAATTTACTCAAGCACTAAAGCCACTTGACCATTTGAAACGCCGAAACTTCTCTGATTAGGCTCTGGCAAGGTTTCACGAAAATCCAGAATTTCATCGAAAAATCATCTTCAGCGATGAATGAACAAAATATGCGTTATTGGACAGCAACAAAACATGACACCATTGCATCCGCAAAAAACTACTGTTGTCTATGCCAACAAGCCAACAACTTTAGACGTGCCGAAGTTCCGGTCGTGCCGAGTGGTGAAAAATTGGGTCCAAAGAACAGATCGCTGTACACGAGCTCGTGGTGGTCATCTGAAATAAATTAGAACTCATTATCTTAAATATTCTGTGTTTTATTATTATATAAATTGTGTATGTCCTTTATGGAAAATCCTATAGTATATGATGGCTACATATGATGTACATTAAAATTGTTGAGTTTTGTAGTTCTTCTGGCAAGTCTTTTATCTCAAATCAGCAAATGTATCGTCATCGTTTTAATGTCAGAAAAGCACACTGTTAAACATGATTAGAAACCTAGTCTCCCGTTTGAAGAACAGGGATCAGTTTTAGTTTTTTATAATTTTGTGGGGGAGCTCTAGAAAACAAAGTTGAAAACAATGTCGGATTATCGAAAAATATATTACATTGAAGTCGTTCCAGTGGGAGCATTAGACTAGGTGGGAGCATTAGACTAGGGGTACAATTTGCAGTTGAAAAAAAATATTTCAACAAAAAAACAAAATTTTCATTTCTTTTGGCTCTTACTTCCACAAAATATCGAATTTTCACACAATTCAGTGTTAATAAATTATGATTTACATGAAAGATGCATTTCTTACCTATTAATATTACTCATTTTAAGTGAAGTTTACGTGATGGGCCAAAACGGACATTCAGTTGGTTTCGTTTAAAGGAGGATTTTGAGCAGAACAGTGTTGCTATTTTGACTTAAAATTATATAAAATACATAATTGACCCTTAAGTAAAATCAAAACCTCCTAAAGAGAATTTATTAATGCCTGATGTTAAATGTACTTAAAATCCAGCACATTCCTTAAATTATATTATGCAATTCTAGGTTATATGTTGTGGAATATTTTAGGGACCAAAAAATGGTAGTGTTGAAGCCAGCATACCGTTGCAGGTGCCAAAAAGGGTCGTATGAAAGTCATTGTTGTAGGAATCATATTGAGATTGTGTGTATAATTTGAAAGATTTAATATAAGAAGAAAATTGTAGCAAGGATCCAGAAACATTTTCTAATCAACATGGGCAATCATGGATCCTTTCATTCACTCCATTAAGGAACAAAAGGGGAACTGCTCACAAATGAGTGATCTGTGTCTGATTGTCTCATTATCACAGACCGACAGCGGCTAATGCATTTTATACAGGAGCTTTAACATAAATAAAGCTCATTGTGGCCACCTTTTGCCTTGACTATGGCCTTCTAATGGTAATGAGAATAGAAATGAGTTACATTCAGCACGATTATGATCATACGGTATTTTGGCCCATTTCCAATGGCCACGGTCATACAGGCATAATTTTTAGTGCTCTAAAATGGCCCAGATGGAATAGGCCACCAGATTTACTTAACTTACTCCTACAACATTTTTATTAAGGAACAAGGAGAATCTTCTCTCAAACCAGTGTGCATGATATAATTCTTACATTCACTGACCGGACCTACTGTATAACGCCGGCTCCGAAAGGCTAATGCATTTTAAATGGAGGTTTTTACGTGGCTTAAAGATAAATCTTTTACTCGTAAAGTCGCTGGCATTTACGAGGTGGAAACACGCCGCTGAAAATTGTAAGAGTATTTTTCAAATGCGCACTCGATCATTGCAGTGCAGCGTGCTTTTCTTTTACGATTCGCTGCTACCGCACGCCGACGTAACTTCATTGAGAACAGCAGGGAATGCCTCACAAGGGGACCTGAGAGCAGGATTAAAACACCACAAAACATCGAGAGAGTTAGAACAGCAGTGCACTCTTCAAAACGCTCTGCGCGGAAGCAATCTCTTGTTCTTGTCATTTCCTGCATTTTTTCAGCCGGCTCTTGAAGATGCAACAGGATAGTGCCACTACACACAGCGAGGGCTACCATGAATTGCTTGAGGTAAATGTTTCCTCGACGGCTTATCTCTTTGAAGGGTGATGTGAACTGGCCGGCATGCTTACCAGACTTAGCCCCATGCGATTTTTTCCTTTGGTGTTACCTAAAGTCGAAGGTGTATTTGAGCCTGAAATTGGCAGAATACTAGTCATTTAGTAGTCGACGCCTATACCATTCTCATTTTGGAATAGGCGTCGAATGCTTTGGCGTCTATGGTCATTTGTTTACCACTACGACGTGGTGGTTGAAGTGGAGCCTTTACTTTCCGAACAATAGTTGGTTGTGATTTTGAGGCCAAATGTGAGGCCACTAGAACGTTTGAATTCCATTTCGAAAAGTTCTTAGTTTAGCTGTAGTAATAGAAAAATCTCACTGTACGCATGAGAATCGCTTTCCATGGGGTAGCAACTGTAGCCTTAAAGGTACCTTTTGATTCTTCGGCACAGGACTAGGGTAGGACTGCATTTGATATCTAATGAAGTCCTTAAACATATTTTAAAGAATAATCTCATATATTATCCATAGATTCTACTTCCTCATCATATCCTGTAATTTTCTTGCTAGACAAACAGAAATAGTGTCATTATAGCATAAAACGGAAATCACTTTCATCAAAAAGTATCCTGTCAGGCATTCGGAATTATAAAAAAAATAAAATATTCCCATACCGTTTTCATTTGATGATGCCACCAGAGAAGATGTTGCTTGGTCGGTGCCTACTCTCGTGCATTAGAGGCAGTGGAACGCCTCCAAGGCAATTATGAACACAAAACAACAATCATTAAATCACACTTGCGTTTAGAGGTCCACAATGGGCACTTGAGCAAGAGGCCTTCTACTTTTCAAGCAGCTCATATATCAGCATAAAACAACAAATAAAGTAATCAACGTCCAAACACACTCAGACAGCGATAGACTAACGCATCCCACACTTTGCACACCAAAAAAAAGGTCCGGGAAAAGAAGCCTTTGTCCATCAGCACGCCTGCAAGACAAACAAACAAATGGAAACGAATATGAAAAGTGAATAAGAGCCAACTCACACCGAAGAAGACAGCGAGATTCCCATCACAGGGAGAATCCTAAGATGAATCTTCTGACATTTATTAACGTCAAAATTCCGAAACGAAAACAAAACAAAACTCGAAACTCATAAAACTCAAGTTTAGAACGAGATGCGAGTTGCGCGCGCACTTTGATGCTGAACGAACTTCTGACATCTCAAATAACCGAGCGAACACTTGTCAAAAACGTGTGAATCTGGTACGCAAATAACCGAAATCAAAACAACGACCAACCAACCGGACAATTCTCATACAGCGAGTGTATCGTATGTGCCCTTGGCCCTTCTGCGCCTTTCCAACCAAGGGCGTAATTCAAACACTACCGAAGGTCATAAAAGTCGACCAGAAAGGGTCTTTACCCAGCGAGGTGGAATTGGACATCGTTTTGTTCTATTGTTCGCCTGTTTGATTACGATGTTGTCAGTGCAATAAAATATCAACGAGAAACAGTAGCACTTGGTATGACTAAAGACTCCCATCGAACGATCGCGGAGCATCGAGTAGGAGTAGCTGCTGCTAATGCGGTTACTTTTATGTGGCATTAATGTTGTCTTCATTAACAAACATTAAATTCTGTGGAACATTAGCGGCTCTATTCTTCTCCGGAATGTTTGATCACAGACGCTGCTTTATGGTTTGGGCAACGATGCACTCCGCCACCTCTGCTCGGCATACACGTGGAGGCCGATCAAAGAATTCGTTTGCCCAGAGTTGGGTTTTTATGGCAATAAAATCGATTTCACATGTTTAAAAGCAAATAAATACAATTTGAAAACAAATCAAGAGAATTCTAGGGAATTTTGGCTTCTTCTTTTATTCGATGCCACTCAAGAACTTCCGATTTCGGAAGCTACTTTTTCAATAGAGCACATATTCTTTAAAATGTTGCCTTGAGATGTTGTGGAGATGAAGTTTTTTGTTTTGTTTTCAAGTGTCCGCACAGAAAGAGGGGTTTTTGCTTGTCCGAACTTTAACGTTTTACTTAGATTTTGTAGCTGACATCTCCGGATGTTTTAGTTCCATCTCAGCAACATAAATATCCTGTCCAACTTATGATCTCCCCCATAGGATGTGGTGTTTCAGGTATGTGATGGAAATCGATTCGATGCGAAATGAAAACAGTGTAGCAAAACGAAGAAATAAATTACAGTTGTCATTGAAATCGTATCGCTATCACTCCATATCCAGACCATTCCTTTAAAAAACAACTCTAGAGTTTGTTTACATTGTCAAATACTACTGTTTGCCAAAATCAAACATTTTCATTTTTTATAAGAACATCTTACAATTTTTCAGCTGCGGTTTTACTCCTCGTAATTGATAGCGACTTTTCGAGTAAGAAATTTATCTCTAGCCGGATGAAAATAGGAGGTCTCGATCGGTGAGTACTTATATAAAATTATGCTGATTTCAGAGTATTTTCCTCTTGTTCCTTAAGCTTTGTTGGGGTGGAAACAGAACATAACACACTTTGTTAATTTGAGCTAGATTGGATGTGGATTGGATTAGATGTGGAAATTAGTGCTGCTAAACAAATGCGAAGGGACCTTTGTGCGGTGATTATTTAAAAACATTGACCGATAGAAAAATATATCAATGTCCACCTTAATTGGTGCATAATTTCGACCTATAAGGAGGACAAAAGGGCGGAGAAATGGACATAGCTCAATAAAGGCAGATAGTTATTCTGAATCGATCGGTATGCTTGAAACGGCTATACTGAAGAGCAGCATTTAGTCATAATGCTCGCAGTGTGGTGTAGGGTATTATTAGCTTGGCTTTGAAGTGATTGGTATACGAGGGTTGCCATCTGACATTTCCTATGGCAAATTTGACATTTTTTAGCATAAACGTACTCAAAACTTTTTGACGTACGACCATCATTTGTGTTGTTTACAGTGACTTAAAAAATGTATTTGGCAAAAAAATGCAATTAACTCGTGAACATTTTCGTGCGATAATTTTTGCATCGATGAACTGAAATCTTTATATGGTGATGAAGCACCATTCTTTAGCACTATGAGAAGCTGGTTTAATGAAGTCAATCGTGGCCGACTCTCGCTCAAAGACGAAGGTCGTGAAGGTCGTCCAAAAACGCTCGTTGTGCCAGAGAACATTGTTGCCGAGCGTGAACTGATAATGCAAGATCGTCATGTGACATACCGTGAGATATAAGTAGAGGCATCCTTGGGCATTTCTTCCACCAGCATACATTCGATATTGCATGAACACCTGGCCGTAAAAAAGGTTTGTTCTCGTTGGATCCCGCACAATTTGACAATCGCTCAAAAAAAGGCTCGTGTCGATTGGTGCAAAGAAATTTTTAAAAAAAATCGGATCGCGGTGCTTCGAAAGACGTTTATAAGATCGTCACAGGTGACGAATCATGGATCTATGCGTATGAGCCCGAAAAAAATATTAATCGGTGGTGTGGGTCTTCGAAGACGAGCCAAATCCAACGAAAGTTGTTCGTCAAAGAAGCACTTCAAAGCAAATGGTCGCATGTTTCTTCGGCAAAACAGGTCATGTTCCGCTTGAGCAACGTAGGACGGTCAATTTTGAGTGGTACACCACAATTTGGCTTTGGAGAAATTCGAAAAACGAACAAGAGAAGACGAATCATTGTGCCCCATAACAATGCGAGCTCCCACACATGATAGGTAACAGAAGGGTATCCAACTCTATTGTTTCCCTTGAGCATCGTCGGAATGTGGGTTGCGTGACGCTGTTCTATCGTTACTTTCATGGTGTGTGTTCATCAGACATCCGTCGTCTTATTTCTGACGATACGCGACTTTCTAGGAATTCACTCCCGTTTGTTATCGATTGACCAGTTGACCGCACTATACACTACACTACAAATTCGTTTTTCGCTCGTACAGTCCGTATGTGGAATCGACTTCAAGCAAATGTGTTTCCCACTAATTTCAAGACAAGTGTCAATAAACATTAGTCCCTCTTTTCTCCCACCGCTGCGTTACTTTCCACTCGCCAACGAAATGCACCGACGAAATGCACCGCATGTAAAGGGGGCATCCCCTGAGCGTTGGTTATTTTTAAAAGAAATGCTGAAATGATGATTTTGTATCGAAAATAACACTTACAAATTTATGTCTACGTACAAAAGCAATGTTTCTATCGGATATCTTTAGAGTCAAATTACCTGCTGTACAATCTCTTCGCCTGGAAAACTTCATGGCCACAGTCTTCTCATCGTTAAACTGGAATCCACTGGTCTCGGTCCAATATATCAATTTATCTATTGTCCTTTAAATTTTCCTCAACATTGCCAATACTTTCTTCCCTAAACAATACACTAGTAAGTCGTCTGCATACAGCAATGCCTCCTGCGTAATATTCCTGAATATCGAATCGATAGCCAATAAAAACAGTGTGACGCTAAGATCCTTGGGGCACACTCCGTTTTCTAAGCAGAAGTAGTCTGAAAAGGTGTTGCCTATCAAGCAACTAAAGGTCCTGTTTTCCAAAAAGTTTGAAATAAAAGCGGCCATATATCCGTCTTTTCCCACGGAAGCTAGTTTCTTAAGGATTAACTTACTCCAAACACGATCATACGCTTTGCAAATATCAAAAGAGACTGCTTCTAAATCTCTCTTTGAGGAGAAACTGTTCATAATAATCGGATAGCAATATTGCTATTGTTCAAGAGAGCCATTTTAAAGATTAGGTCCCTTTCTATTTGCGCTTAGAATCGTCGACTTCACTTTCATTACACGCGCATATCTCTGAAAGGGAACACTTTTGGGGCATGGGATCGGTCTCATTCGATGCTCAGATGTTGTCCACATCAAAAAAAAAAGTGAAAAGTTGATGAAAAGTTTTGTTCAGGAGAGCTATTTTAAAGATTAGGTCCCTTTCTATTTACGCTTAGAATCGTCGACTTCACTTTCATAAAACGCGCATATCTCTGGAAGGGAACACTTTTGGGGCATGGGATCGATCGGTCTCATTCGATGCTCAAATGTTGTCCACTTTAAAAAAAGAAGAAAAAAATTAAAATTGACTTTTTTCACCCTTAGGTCTCTTTCTCTGTCACATATATTAAAGATGATAAACAGTAAAACACTTAAATTTGGGCGCCTCGAAAGTGATTTGTTTGATATGTCGTAGTGGAACTTTTTCTTCCTCATGTCAAAAAGTATAGAAAAACCGATGGCACATTATTGACAAATGCTTTTTCTTACAAATCGGCCCACCCTAGTACATACTATAATTAATTCATAGACTTCATTAATTTTCAACTCTTAAGTCATCAATAAATAACCGTCTAAATTCCGAAGTCAATGACCATTATAATTGATTGACACCTTGGCTGCACAAATACTAGTTTTTCAAACCGTTCGTATGGATCGTAAAATCTCAAATAATTGATGCTACAAAATTCATAGCCACAAACTCGCAGGCACGCACATGCCCGCATATGTGTGCACATTTCAACCCAACTAATATGACGTCCAATGATCATTAACGTCATCCGCCGCAAAAAAAATAAAATTAGCAAGGCATAAATATTAAATTTGCAATAAAAAAGCACTGCATGAAAATGGCAACCATCACAAGACAAACTGAATACCGTCTGTGGCTGCCATGCAATTACAATTATTTTAAAAAGGTGGCAACATACGACACACGAAGAATGCAAACGTTCACCAAACGCTTGACCAAAACAGAAAAAATGGTGATGCTGCGGTAACAGCGAATGCCTGCCACAGCAGATGCATCTTAAGAGATTAGAAAAAAGCACTGTTCCGTTCGCTTCAGTTCTCCGCTCGGTCCAGTTCAGTGCAGCTGAGTTAAGTACTTTAGATGCGCTTTAACCAATCACGCATCTGCGCCAAACTTCAAAGCCTAATGAGACCAGAAAAGACCAACGATGCAGCCACACACAGCCAGCGATAACTTGAACAGCGGCAAGAAACTTCACAATCCGTGAAGACTAAAGTCGATGGACGCATCCTCGTCTGGGCACTCACTCATACTCTCTCACTTTGGATTGGGATGGACGCAGTTCGACTCTGTATGGCCGAGGCATTAAGTTAAATACAATAACGATAAAGTTAACAACACATAACATGGTTGCCAACCCATACGGCTCTTAAACTTGATAAATGACCAAAAACCAAAACTAGTTGCGCCGTTGCCAATGTCTGTTCTGCTGCCGAAGCTGTTGCTGCAGACATGAAGCATCTCACCACTAATAAGGAAATCAGTTGCAGGCAGGTCAGTCGCCCAGTCTTGTGGCGTTGTGGAGGGGCTATTGGTGTCGCTGCTGCTGCTGTTGGTGGTGATGCTATACAACACAAAAAGCTTAATCACATCACACATCACCTCAGCCATTGGCCAAATGGACGGTCCATACAAATTACTCGGCGTGTGTGTGAGTGTTTTTAAAAATATTGGATTGTTTTTATATGTATGTTGATGTTGCACAGTGTTGAGGAATCAACTAAAAAAATAACAGAAAGAAAATGCGGATATTTTCTGAATTCCAAAACTAGATAAATAAAAGAAAATATATGCTCAATACTACACTAACATTTAGAAGTTCTAGCTATATACGAGTATCATTAGATCCAAGGCAGTTTCAAAAATTCCTAGCTATTTGCAACAGCAATCAGAATATGTGACGCGCAAAATAGAAAGGGACCTAAGGTTAAAAACCAGTTTTGTTCAGGAGAGCCATTTTAAAGATTAAAATACGAGTATCTTTGGTGTATCATCACTTTCATAAAACGCGCATATCTCTGGGAGGGAACACTTTTGGGGCATGGGATCGGTCTCATTCGATGCTCAGATGTTGTCCACATCCAAAATAAAAGTGAAAATTGATTTTTTTTACCCTTAGGTCCATTTCTCTATGCACTGTCACATATGAGGATCAATGGTTATTAGGTTTTCGAGAAGACTTAAGTATATTTCCGTTAACAAAAAGACCAAAGACGTTAAGATTCGCGATTCCCTCTACACCTCATTAAGAAACATAAGGTTAAAATATCGGAAGATGTGCCTCTGAGGTAATACTTACATTCACTAATCGGGAGGGGCTGTTCATAAGCCTCGGGGAACATATAAAGCTATTAAGGAAGAAGTGCATATCTTTCTTAATTTAACATATGTCTAATGGTTTTTCCTGCGATTTTTCCTTAAGAGCAACAAGCCTTACCCGACAATAGGAATTTTAGTTTTTGGCACATTTTTATAGTAAAATAATCGACTCAGACTCATTAATTTCTTACATATTTTTTTGTCTTTAAGTAAAGCAATACAAATTAAGGCTCAATCTGATTTGATTTTCCATTGCCTGATGAGCCTTCCTCCTTCTGTAGGTAAATTACAAAATGTATTCCTGTTCAACCGAGATCACGCTTTAGGGCACAGAATTGATACTACTAAGATAAAAGTAAATAGTTAAATCCCAATATGGTTGCCCTGGGGACGTAATTCGAATTTTGATCATTCCATTTCAGAATGTACGAATGGCAAACACTCATACCATTCTGTGGTCGAGCAAGGAAAAAAATATGTTTGCATGCAAATAAATATAAGTTTGGAACATGCTACAAATATATTTATGTTTTTATTTCGGCATAATAGATTTACACAAACATATTATATATTTGGGATAACATTCTAGCAATATCATGTGTTTGTAGAATAAAATAAATTATTTTAACACAAGCGTATGATTGTTTGGAAACATAACTGCAAAGATATTAATTTTTGGTGCAAAGAAATACATGTATGCACATAAGCATATGAATGATTGGAACAATTCTACAAACATAATAGTGATTGCTGTGGCACAAACATATACATGTTTGGAGCAGGCTCCAGGAAACTTTTCTATGTTTCCTGCAAAATAAGTTTGCATGTAAACACATTTTTCTCCATGTGCCATTCTAGTTTTATAGATGACAATTATAAGCAAAGAAACACTCATAAAGGAAAAAAGGGCGGTACAAATTTTATTTGGAACAAGTAAGAAAGTCGTAAGGTTCGGCCAGGCCGAACTACTTTTATATACCCTTCACCTCCCCCCAACACTACTTAACCACAATTTTTTTTCCTTTTTTGGGCTCTTTCGGCCCAAGCGTCCGTTCCTCATCTCAGCCAAAATACGAAATAACTTTGTATTATGATTCGTAGCAAAATTTGCTCTAATTTGTACCCATATAGACTATATAAATCCGTTTCGACCATGTTGGACGTGTTTAGGGCCACGTGACCAACAATGAAACCCTTTATTGAGTAATTTTATATGCCCCATCTATCTTAACCATTGTTCGTCATCAAAAAATTATTTTTTATTGCGCAAATATTTAAAAAAAAATACTTTTATCGAAGTCACTTTAGTCACTTAAAGGGAAACTTTCCCTGGCCCGATTGTACCTATTTACAACCCCAAATAGTTTATAACCATATCACAAGGAAGCAAAATGGAACTTTTTGTGTGTTGTTTGAAATGATCGCTGACTTTAAATCTAATTTCCATTTTTCTCCATCAGCTTGAATTTTTGTCGCATTATTTTTCTTATGAATTTTTAAAATAAAAACATTTTTTTTTAAAAAATTGTTAAAAACAATGTAGACACGTAGACATTAAAGATAATTTTGTTGACGGGTTTTAATTTTTTTTAGCTGATTATGGTGAACCATCTTTAAATTATTTAACTATATGTAGTTGAAATGCTTTAATTTTATATGTAATGGAAGTGCCTTAATTTTGGTATATCGCGAAAAGTCAAGCTGAATGCATATTTGAATTACATCAAATTACCTTACGAACAACATTCCGTTCTTAAACAACAAATACCTTGTTCCCTTGTGTAAGTCATCCTCATGCAAAATTTCATCCCAGGTTAATTCGTTTGACCGCTTTCAAACCACACTTAAACTGTTCAGTTCAAATAGCCATACATTATTCGTGGTGCTGCCACTCTAGACTACAACCGTCGTACATACGATGTTGGTTGGAAAAGAGACACACACCAAAAGGAAAAGTGGCCGTTATAAATTTATTAAAAAAAAATTGGAAATTGGTGAAAATAATGAAAATAAAAATAATCGATCGTTGAACCAAGCATTTTTTCTTTTTACTTTTTACTAAATAATTTTTATATCGAGATCGAGGCCAAGGTTATTATTTTTTGTTATATTTTTCTCTTTATTCGATATTTCGTTCTTCTTTGAAGAACATCATCAGGAATAACTAAATTAAACAAAATAACTCCGTAGCGAGTACCTCAGTTTCTTGTTGTTAAGAATTGTAAATTTTTTTCTCTAAGCTCGTGCACATACCGTTTTTATCACCAATATTAGCCGTGTTTTATTTAAGAAGTTAGTTGGCCGCTAAGTAATTTTCGAGTTTTTTAAACTTTAGCAAGTGGTAAGAGTGAATTGAGTTTTCGTGGGCAATTGTGTTAAAAAAAATTGTAAAAGTAAGATTTACAACAGTAATTCTCATACTTTTGGTGAGAACCTGGTCTTAAAGAGTTCAGTTTTCCGTTCAACAATTGCTGCAAAGCATTTTGAAAAAGGTCGTCACGGATCTGAAATCGCGAAATAAGTAATGTTCTGCCACGGAAATCAATTTCAGTTTCCCATTTTGTTGAAAACTTAAAAACTTTTAGATGCAAGGGGTCTCGAGCCGAATAATCGCTCTTCAACGTATAAAAACTGAATTACTTAAGCAGGGACATTAAGTGGATTCTAACATCTACACGATCCTTCGATGTATTTCAGTGTTGACATATTTTTTTTGGTTTAAGCCGTTGCAACTGCCGGCCGAATCCATCTCCCATTTCGTTCCTTTTTTAGTGCAGAATGATAGTCGAGAAAGAGGTGGCGTGTATCGATTTGCTGTTCGTAGTCTTTTGATTTGGAACTGGCGCAATGTTAAAGTCTAATTTATGGCTGATTTTTTCGGTCAGAAGTCACACTTATACGATTGGACCAGTTCAGCTTGTCTTAAATTTTGTACACAATATAGCCGTAAGTACTTTATATGAGATAGATTGGAGACAAGTGCGACGCTATGTCGTAAAGGTTAGTGTGCACGACTACTAGTTAACCAAGGTTCAACTCCGGTTATTAACGTCTTAAAAAAAAAATACCAATAAATACAGTAACTTCGGAGATTAATCTCTAAACCGTGTAATAACGACTCTATGCAACCCATTGGACGTTTGAAAATGGCATTTAACATAGATCATGATCAGTAAGTGCAAGATTTGCATAATTCACAGCTCAGTGATTTTTTTCTTAATGAAATGTTGAGGGAGCCAAGTAAGTAGGAGACTTCTTCCGCGGCAGATGGCCAAACGGGATTTTCTTAATTTTCTCAACGTAATACGCTTAGGTTTAGTGGGAATGCGTTCGGGGTCCTAGCTTTGTGAATTAATGATTATTTTAACTGCCGGACGTGACAACATCCCCAAAGCAGAGTAGTGCATGGAGTTGCAGTTAAGAGGAGGTCGACGAGTTTGTCTATCTAGGATTTGCCAAAAACAAAAAAAATCTGCCTTGAACCAAAAGGAAAATTAATAATGAATTTTCCATTCTTCGAGTTAAAAAGTAAAGTACAATATGACACCCATCAAGCTTTGATTACGATGAAACTTTTATTTTATTATAATACTTGGACCCTACTATTATGTATGAAATACAAACTCTGGATTGGATCCAACAGTCAATCTTTTTCTGCTTATGTTTGACCATTTTTCGCACATTTCGGTTAGAGTCTCGGGCATAACAGGCCGACCAATAGTTTTCAGATGCTCCAGCGTTAGGGGATTATGCGCGTAGGCTCGGTTTTGGCGTAGCCCTACAAAAGAAGTATTTCGGCAAATTGGTATTGATATAAGGTGATATTACGAGTTCTGGAAACTTCTCACGCAATGATGCCAAAGTGGAAACGTTTGAATTACCACTTTTGTACACACAGAGAAAAAATCTTTTGAAAAACAGTTATAACTTACGAAATTACGTTGCAAAAGAAAAGCTTCTGTTGCAATCACCGAATAGATACAATCGGAAAGGTTATTTGGTTCATGATACCACAAAATGAAATATGAAATATGATCAACGTGTTGTGCACACAAGAAAAAGATCTGTAATATTAAGGCATGGGAAAAAATATTGGTGTTGCCACAATTGGTAGTTGTGACGAAAAGGATTGATTATTGGTAAAACTTCTTTTTATAGTTCGAATGAATACATATTTAAAACAAACCAAATAATAACATTTTTAAGCCGATCGAAGTGCAAATAGTTCAAATATATTTAAGTATCTTACCCTAGTGCTTAAAGAATACTTTCTGTTCCGTGAATATGAGTCTAACAATCACCATTCGGCAATACTGATGAAAACCACATAGGTTATGCAATCATTCGAATGGGAAAACAAATTCGGTTGTGGCACCCAACCTGTTCTCTGTGTAGAGTAAATTGTAAATATTTTAACACTCTCTGAATATGGACCAAAAAGGTTCATATTCATAAATAGCAGGTCTTTCACTTCAGATGACGGATGTTTGACATCCTTGCCAGAACAATGGATTTAAAACCTTGAAATCAGCTACCCGAAATAATCGAACAAGTGCTATTTAGAAAAAAAAACGCTCAACCGTAACGCAATCTCTTGAAGCAGCAAAAATACATATATTTCTATATATAAGCAGGCCAGCAAAGTGGGTCTGCTGGCGCTAGCAGACGATGTCATGATAGGAATCTTAGAAAGAAAGGTTCTTCATAGAATTTGTGACGGAAAGTTTGTGCGCACACGCAAAAGCTCTAAAGTAAACAACACCTGACGAATAAAACTTAGGGTATAACCATTGGTTGGATGTCACACCAGATTAATTCGCGAGGAAGTCTATTCGAATCGAGGATAAATTTCTATTAGTTTCGAAAAATGAGTTTAAAAATCGATGTTAGTTTAGTAACTGTGGAATTTTTTCGAAAAAGTATTGTACCAGGACGACTATATTTTTTCATTGTTATATGTGACAGCGCATAGAGTAAGGGACCTAAGGGTAAAAAAAAATAATTTTAATTTTTTTTTCTTTTTTTGATGTGGACAACATCTGAGCATCGAATGAGACCGATCCCATGCCCCAAAAGTGTTCCCTCCCAGAGATATGCGCGTTTTATGAAAGTGATGGTAATGGTGGGACGTCACACCAGATTAATTCGCGAAGAAGTCTATTCGAATCGAGGATAAATTTCTATTGTTTTCGAAAAATGAGTTTAAAAATCGGTGTTAGTTTAGTAACTGTGGAATTTTTCGAAAAAGTATTGTACCAGGGCGAGTATATTTAATTTTCATTGTTATATAAATCGAAGTGTGATGCATATAGTGGTACAAGGTGATTTTTAAAGTCCACTTTTAATTTTTTTTAACTACAAATTCACTAATGATGCTGACTATTCTTGGAATTTCCTTCGATCTCGCCACACTGTGCAACGTTAAGCCATTAATGGTCGGCAAAGATCAAACGGCATAACTTACAGTAAAAAGAATTCAAGTCATTGTCTACAACGACGAGGTAGGTCGCCAAAAAAAAAGAACTCGCAGAAGTACGAGTATCATAAAAAGAAGAAGAAGAAAAAACCAACGACAACAAAAACCGCTCAGATACATAACATAAAGAATCAGAAAATGATCACAGAAAATGAGATATAAGAAAACAAAATATGAAAATTACTCTTACACTCTCTCTCCCTCTCTCAAACTTAACATAATGAGGAGAAGAAGCTAGAGCTGCAAAATACAGAACGACGAAGAAGCGCTTTATCTTCCAGCTGCAGACCCCTCTTTCGTGCCAAAGATCTTAATTTGAATTTCGTTATTTGATAAGTTTCAAAACGGATATTGTCGTTAGCCGCGCAGAATCAGTTCCCATGTTAAATTCGCATTTAGCCGCTAGGAAGACAAAATAAAAGAACAAGAATTAGCGAAAACGAAAGAAAGACTGAAGTGAATTTCTGTTTGTCTCACCAAGTTTCCAATACTTCAGTTTCGAAATGTCTGAGCGCCAACGGAAGTGTCAAATGAGTGGCGTTTAATACTGCCGCCTCGGCGTGTTTTCTTTTCCGTTTTCTGCTTGCTTGCAGCATTTCAGTTTAAGGCATTTTAATGACAATGTTAATCATATCAAAGCCGAAATGGCAAAAAATATGCCCCCTGTACCCACTCGACCTGTCTGGCTGGCACTCGAACTACAGCAACCCCAACGAAACCAGCCATGCCATCCCATTCCACCATCCATTCATACGGACAAACAAAGCATTCTCTCGATGTCATAAAAATGACTAAATGACATGCAAAAATATGTCAAATTAATGTCATCGTTATTGTTGCCTTTTTTGCTGCCGTTTGACTTTTTCGTTTTTGTTTTTGTCATTTATGAGATACATCATTAGCGTGTCGCTGCCTAAAAAGTCGTTATAGCGGCTGGGAGAGGAAGCACCGCAACAACATTGGCAAAAAACACCCGAAAATGATATGCAAAGTTGTTGAAAAACGCCAAGATCCGATCTCATCTGATCTGATCAGCGGCGGCGACCAAAACACATGATTTCGTTTAACGCCCCGTTGACAAATTATAATAAGATTTCATGGGGAGTGGGGTGACAAAAGGATACACGTCGCCGCCGTCTTGCAAATTCCATGTCAGATGTTTTGCTTTCATTAGAAAAGATAATCTGGAGAGCTCCAGATGTGATAAATGGTGTAGAAACGAACAAGCAACTGGCATCTTGACTAAACGTAGTCGGGAATGTCATTTTGAGACTAGACATTTACTTAGGCCCTTTTTACAGGCAATATAGGTTTGCATCTTGAACTACAGAAGACAAATATTCTGTTCTAAAAACAATATATGTGACGCGCAAAATAGAAATGGACCTAAGGCTAAAAACCAGTTTTGTTCAGGAGAGCCATTTTAAAGATTAGGTCCCTTTCTATTTGCGCTTAGGATCGTCAACTTCACTTTCAGAAAACGCGCATATCTCTGGGAGGGAACATTTTTGGGGCATGGGATCGGTCTCATTCGATGCTCAGATGTTGTCCACATCAAAAAAAAGTGAAAAGTTGATGAAAAGTTTTGTTCAGGAGAGCCATTTTAAAGAATCGTCGACTTCACTTTCATAAAACGCGCATATCTCTGGAAGGGAACACTTTTGGGGCATGGGATCGGCCTCATTCGATGCTCAGATGTTGTCCACTTTAAAAAAAAAAGAAAAAAAATGAAAATTGATTTTTTTACCCTTACGAGGGCGGTTCGGAATGTTCTTAGCCTATCAATGAAAGAGAATAGTTAGTTTTTAAAAAATATTTTTATTTTTCAATATAATCTCCTGAAACTTCAATACACTTACACTTATCTAGCAATTCTATCCCTTGATTAAAATAGTTTTCCTCAAGGTCTTCAAAATAGTGGTTTACTATTGTAATTGCATCTTCATTTGAGGTAAAACGCTTGCCAGCAAGGAAGTTTTTTAGATTTGGGAACAGGTAAAAGTCATTGGGAGCTAAATCAGGAGAATAAGGTGGGTGGTCAAGCAACTCGTACTTTAATTCGTTGATTTTAGCCATTGTTAAACACTCTTGTGCGCTGGTGCGTTGTCTCGTAGGTCCCTTTCTCTATGCGCTGTCATATGTGTTTCTTGTAGCCTAATATTACATTAGGAAAATCGTCTACTTCCGCTTGAAATATTCTTCAGGTGTGAGCGTGTTTCATACCAGATTTTTTTTGAAACAAAGATTTTTTTTAGAAACGAAAAATCCAGCGTGAAAACCACACCACACAGTAATTTGTTGCGGATGCAATTGTATCTCTTAAAGCTTGTTGCTGTCCAATAACGCATGTTTTGTTTATTGACAAAACCAAAGTGGCGCCTATAGGAAAATTAAACCGTTTTAATTATTAAAAGAAATACTCAAAGAGCACATTTTGAAAATAAGGCATTTTTAGAAAATACCGAGTTTTAGAAAAATACGGTTCTTTTTTCTATCTTCCGTCAAATTTGAAAAATAGTGAAAAACTTGATAGTTTTAAAATAGTTATTTATCTAGAAATCCAAAGAAAACATTAAATTTTTTTATTATAATACATTTAATAAATATATCAGTTAAAACAATAACCATTCTTTACCTATTTTTACATCTTAAATCGGACCAAATTACCTTAATATGGTGTTTTTTTAGAAAACCGAAAATCGGAAAAATTTGAACGGTTATATCTACTTAACTGAAAATCTGTGTGGCGTATTTTAAATCATTGACAAATTTCCCATAAGGTAGGTTTTTGATGTCAATTTTGCAACCTCGTTTGTTCTACGCGCCACTGTACATCGCCTTTTCAACAAACACACAGATGGAGTGGCGCTCCTTCCTCAAAGTATGCCACAATTGAATTTTTGAGAGCCAAATTCGATAATCACGACATCAGCCGTTTTGACGGTGTGAATTGACTACTATGGAGCTTCAATGTGACTTCGTTAAAATATTTTTATGGGTTACCGAAGTGAACTGATGTTTGGGCGAACGATTCAGGCCCTTAAGGCGAATATCGACCAAACCATTCGTGAGATAGAGCCTGAACCGCCACCAAGGTTTTGTTAAACAGCGAATCTAGCCGAGGCAGCCATATAAATGTAATTACTTACTTAATTTCCACAACATCCCATTAAGGAAGAAGGCGACACACTACTTCCAAATCAGTGAGCACGATTAAATTCTAATTCTCACTGACCGGGAAGTACCGTTTAATGCCAGCTCCGAACGGATTGCATTTTATAGAGAAGTTATTACATGGATTGGAAAAAAATCTCTTAATCCTGAAGTCGCTGGCATTTACGAGTTCGAAACCTGCCTCTGCAAAATTGTAAGATGTTCTTACCCGGAGTTTATGGGTCATAATAGAAATTATGATCGATTCTTTTAATTTTAAAAAAAGAAACTATGATATTATTCACCTTGCAAATACAGAGAATGTTTTTTGGTTTGATAAAATGTAACATTTTCTAAATTCAGAATATTTTCTCTTTAAAATGTTGAACATCGTGCGACACTCTTCGGCAAGATACAATACCGGTCTCGTTTCGATTGACTTGGAAATGCATGAGAAATTTTGAATCGCCATATTTCTATTTCTTTTCCACGATACAAAAAAAGCCAGCTTGAATAATGTTTCTATAATTTTCACTATAATCAAAGCAATTGTTTCAATATCTAGCATTTTATTTTCGTTATCTTAATTTACCCCAAATTACATACAGCTCTTTTGTACGCCAACGTATCAATCCGACTTGAATGTAGCCAGGCCGCCATTAACAACTGGACTTGCCTCAGATACGGATTACAATATAATCTGTTATTAAGATTACACATCAACACATTTAGCCACACAAAAGAGCCGACCGACCACAAAGACAACGATTCAGGGCAATACGAGTAGATGCAATCGTCACGAAGACACACATCCCGGTGATCGATCCACTGAACTCAAAACTCCGCTGGAACACCAACGAAGTTTTCGTAACATTCTCCAGCCGAATGTGTAACAAAAACAGACTGAATCACAAAGCAAAAAACAAATTAAATTAGACACTGAAACAATGAAATGCCACAAAACATTAATCTTGGAGAGAATAAAAAATCACTTTTTAATTTAATTTAGATTTAATTCACTCACAATGGCCATTGAAAGCAGGCGAGCGTCTAGAAAACGAACGAAAATCAACAGAAAGAAAAGAAATGACCAGGGAGACAATTAGTCTGGCAGTTTTTGTTTCAAAGATCAAACGTTGCAACGATCACCAGCACCGCCACCAGCAGCAGCTCAAGCGGCTATGGCAACAACACCACCACTAGTGAGAAATGGAAAACCAATTAGGATTGAAATCCTTTGTATCCTTTGTATTGCAAAGGATACAATTTCCAAAACAATTAAGACGAACAATGGCCGGGCACAAAGAAATTGGCACAGGTTTAGGCAGCGTTCCTCCGTCCCCTTTGATGGTTAGAAAAATCACACTTTGAGCGTCGACCAAGATCGGGGAGGAGAAAGAAAAGTAATTATGTACGAGTATGACCATGTTTTGCTGTGTACTCACTCGTATCCTTTGGAGTGGCATTGTGTTGCATGGTGTGATAATTTACACTGTTTGGCACAAAAGGACCTTTCATAAATTCGCCACACATAGTTAAGGTGCAGTGAAGGTCAGTGGGCTCTCTGCTGGGCTGAGGATAATTTTTTTATAAGTAAACGGGGGTGTTGTCATGGCATGATAGGAATTTTCAAATGTTAGCAGATGGCAAAATTGGAGGAAACAAAAACATGCCTTTATCTGTGGAATGATCTGAGGAGCAACTTTAAATCCAAAACACTGCCCAACCTGTGGCTTCGAAAATACCATACCCAAATGAAAGATCGAAATATACAAGTTTCAGAGTAAAGAAGATCCTGGTAAAAATATTTTCAAAATTAATAAGAAAAAATGCCCTACTAGAAATATTTTTAAAAATAAATAAAAAATAATTCCTAACTAATAATAATTTTCAAAATAAATAAAAATTAATACGTATTTTTAGCTCGTTTGTTTTATTTCGGTCTGTTGCTTTTACACATTGAATGGGAATTAAACCGGCTCAAGACCTATTGCTTCCATATTTAAATAGAAGACAAGTTTTTAACAAAATGGCAAAGTGACATTGATTTTCGTGGCTGCACACTACTTTTATCATGATTTCGGGTCCGTGACAACCCTCTTCAGAAAGCCTTGCTGCAATTGTTGAAAGTAAAACCGAACTCTATAAGGGCAGGCTCTCCACAAACGAATGAGAACTACTGTTGTAAACCTTACTTTTCAAGTTTTCTTCACACAATTGCCTTTTAATACCCTATGAGATACCCTACACCACCCTGCTATTTAGTCTGTATGTAGATAACAAGGTCAATTTATCTGACTTCTAGAGTAGGTGGGATAAATATTTAGTTTAAGCTACGGGTATACTCGTACGTAAACATAAACCAATATAGCCGAATTTTACCAGGAGTAGCTAAAGGTCGCGCTAATCGTGATATTATTCGTTTTGAGCTAGAGTGAATTTATAAATACAATTCTGGTAAGCAGCTGGACTTCAAATCGGAAAGGTCATTTCTATAGGGGCTATAACAATAGCTGTAGAAATGACTATAGGTATAATTAATCACAATCGGATAAAATCGTTCGCTTTTAGAGCGCCAGGACCTCAAATCAGGAGAAACCTATGAGTGGAGGTCATTCTAAAACATGAACAGATATGGTCCTGTTTTTCCAGGTGTAATAAGTGGTCCCTTAAAATGTTTTATGTGTAATTTGAAAACGATTGGATAAAATTTGTAGCTTTTGATCGAATAAGCCTTCAATCTGAAGAGACTTTTGTGTGAGGGCTGTTCAAATGTATAAACCGATGTGGTTCAGTTTCACCAGAGATAAATATTTGATCGCTCATAGCGTTCCATACAAAAAATGCATACTTGATCGGCTTATGTGGTTTTTGAGGTTTAATTTGTGGTTGCAAATTAGGACGGCTTGGCTTATAAAATACTATTTAAAAACAAGTAAAACCATTATTAGATTCGGCCAGGCCAAAGCTGCGCCTGTTAAAACTCAAATATGAAGAAATTGTCCGGATTTTGGGCCATTTCGTGTGCGTACCCATACGTCCGTCCTTAATCTCAGCCAAAAAGTCAAAATTACACAACATCGGTATTCGTAGCAAAACTTGCTTCGATTTGAGTACCCATTTTCCCATATTGAATATTGATTGCCCGCTTTGATCTTGCGGACGTTTTTTGGGCCACGTAAACCAAAACAACCAGAAACTATGTTTTCTTTAAAGAAATTAACTGCGACCCATAAACGGTACCCGTGTTGACTATTGTCCATTCACAAAAAATTATGATTTGTTTAGCAAATACTTTAAATAAAGTACATTTTACCGGGGAACCTCTAGTCCCTTAAAGCAACCCTTTTTTCTTCCTATTCCGATTTCGCCCATTTCCAATTCCAACTAGCTTTTGAGCATGAGCCAGAACAAGGCTAAATTTCAGAATCCTATGTTGATTCGTTTGACCGGTAACATGCTTTTAACAGACACACCGACTGACGGACATGGCTAGATCGCCTTAAAACTTAACGCCTTTTAATAACAAATATATTTTCCGATCTATATGTTTTGTTGCAAAAGGAACAACAAATTTAGTATAACTTCCACTCTTCGGTGTAACGTTTTACAATTGCAGCGAAGCTTTCTGAAGAGGGTTGTCACGGACCTGAAATCATGATATAGCAGTGTTCAGCCACGAAGCCGGTTAATCCCTGTTCAAAGTGTTGTCGGATGCAATAACTGACATATGGAGCTGCAGGTTCTGAAGTCGAGAAAATCTTTTACATACCATCAAAACAGTAAACGTCATGGATTTAATGTAAAAGTTTTCATCCTAGGACCAAACCATAACAATATATCGAGTTGCGCCGAAATCGATGCACTTGTTCCTTGAATATAAAGATAGATGGACAGACAGACGGACATCGCCTAATATGATCAGATAGGTTTTCTAATTCGATTGATATGCCTAAAATGGGGTCTATCATCTTTCCTTTTAGGTATTTCAAACATCAGCACTAAATACTAATACCCTGTACCGCAATGTGGTGTAGGGTATATTTATAAGGGACCTAGGGATCGAGTACCCATGTATGTCATAACCTAGAATCCTTATGTGGGGCTCAGCAATGAACAGGCCTAATCTGGGGACGTGGGACTCCCTTGAGGCTGACTACCAGTCTGTAGGTAAACATGTTTGTCTGGACGGGAAATCAAAGACCTTCTTTCAAACGTCTAAATAGGTGAGGATGGGAATACACTACGAGTACTCTAAAATATATATTCAACTTTGAAGTGTGAGAACGTTTATACGTCCATAGTGTCCTAGTAATTGATTCGGCCGGTTTTTTACATGAAAAGCCACCACGTTCCTCCAATATCCATGTAAATTTGTTCAGTATTCGACTATTCTGAAAGAGTTGAGTTTTTTTCTTAGTTTCCAAAAAAATTGGGGACGATCGATTAGAAAATTAATCTTTTATTTTTACTCGTGTGGAGATTTCCGTTAATTTAAATTTTATGTTCGATTTTATGGTTCCCAGAACAAACATTTATGTGGATTTTTGTGTTCCCTAACTCATCCTAAAGGGAATGGATATTTTTTTTCATTGGTGTCCCCCCTCAACTAATCATAGTTCAGCGTCTAAGCCCGATTCAACTCATTCCTAAAAAAACATAGCCCTGCCTTAAAATATGACGACGGTAAGGTATTGCCGTTCTAGTTGGGAGCGAGGATTCTTCAGTTTTTCCTCAAACTAGAGTAAACTGCTAAAATATATTTCTCTGCTCCAACAATTCCTATCACTCCAAAAAACATCATTGTACACAAAACACAATTTGCATTATTTCCTTTTCCTCATTGTAAGATATGCATACCTGCAGTTTTAAACAAACTGCCGAGCATAGGTCATTACCTCGTTTTTAAGATGAGCTCAAGGCACAGTTGTAGGTGTGAAGGGTGTTTTCGAGCATTTATAAACTGTTTAGTCTTTACAGCTACTCCTAGTGAGCCAAGTGTGCATCAGCTTACAACGAAAAGAGCCAAACGAAAGTGCCAAAGTATCCTTTTAAAATTCTGGTCAATCCTTCACACCTTAGAGTCCGTGCACCATCGCCTTCCACCACCACCACTCTGTGCCATACAGTTTTTAGTTTGTGTAGAACGACCTTCTTGCGCCTTCGTTCGTCATCATCGTGATCATTACCTTTGCCTGCTAGAGGAATTTGTTTTTAAGCCTGGAATCCATGAGAAGCGTAGAGAATCGTAAACGAGATGCTATCAAAATTCGCCTTTCAGACCTTTTCATGTTGGCCGCCTTTACAGGTGCCCGTTTAAGAGAACAGAACAGTTTTTGTTTAGATTTTTAGACAAGGATTCCTTGAGAATGCATTGGGTTCGAAATTCTGGCTTTATCTTGCATCCGCAGTTAATGTAAATGAAATAAACCGTGGCTCAATTAGCTTAATTTGAAGGATATTCCTTGGCTGTCGGCATTGTGAGTTGGCATTTCTTAAGATTTATAATTATGTTAAAAAAAGAGATTCTGTATCTTTTGTGACTGTTCGGTTGGCGCTTTGGAAATGTTTCTGATGGTGGGAACATTTCTTGGGCTGAGAGCAGCTAAGAAAATGATAGAATTATGAAATTATTGGTGAGTGTTGGCTAATGAATGATAATCGAACCAAGCGAAAGCGGCAAAGAGGGAAACGAAAGGCGTTTGTTTGTTGTTGATGCGTTTCTAATGTGCGATCATTTCACACACATTTTAATGGAAATTTCATACCACCCATTATTACCAGTTATTTATTTGGGAAAGTGCATTTTCTTTAATACAAGGAGTCTTGAGAATTTTGACTCGTTTAAATTGTCTTTACTTTTGGGAAGTTAATAAGGGACTAATGATTTAAAGATTTCAAACTTTATGGATTTTACGAATTTTAAAATAGAATGTACAATTGAATACGACCAATCTAGATTTTTTGTGATTTTTGTGATACAGTTTGTATACAGCTAATCCAGTTTCTTTCAATTGAATGCTGCTTTCAACTGCCAGATTAATTAAGGGACTTTGCTTACAGAAGTCCCTAAATCGGAGCAGCATGCTTACATCTATTTGGACTATCACCAAGCTAACCATTGATGGTACCTGTGAGATTACTTAGTTTGCTTACTTACTTAGTTTTGCCTGCACAGGTTGAACAAATATTTTGGAAATAAGTCTATAATGTGATTTTTGAAAAAATTATTGCAATTTCTTCTGTTTAATCACGCTAGAGGGCTTTTGGGATAAACGCAAAATCTCATTTAATTCTTAAATGCCACAAATTGCCATATGTGACAGCGCATAGAGAAAGGGACCTAAGGGTAAAAAAAATCAATTTTATTATTTTTTTTTTTTGATGTGGACAACGTCTGAGCATCGAATAAGACCGATCCCATGCCCCAAAAGTGTTCCGTCCCAGAGATATGTGCGTTTCATGAAAGTGAAGTCGACGATTCTAAGTGCAAATAGAAAGGGACCTAATCTTTAAAATGGCTGGTTTGTAAACTTAGGTTCCTTTCTATTTTGCGCGTCACATATACATTTAATTAATTTATTTATTCATATGTCTCAGGAATTTCTTTACAGACTGCGGTTGCTTAAGTAAGAAAAAGCCAACGGTTTCTTATAAATTTCCATTTTCCTGTTTTCGAATAATTGCGGGTGTTTGTGTCCCGTTTCTTAAATTCTCCGCCATAGGCATACAAATTTAACTCTTAAGAAATTACACTGCTGTTTTATGGCGAAATGAAATGGTGTTATTTCCAGCTATTTATCTGATATTTTAAAAAAAGCAAATTTAACTCTTAAGAAATAAAACTGCTGTTTTATGGCTGTTACATCAGATAAATTTCCAGCTATGTATCTGATATTATCTGTTTATATTGGCTGTCTACTGCTTTTATAGCGATGTCGGCTCCTTGGCGTACTTCTTCAAAAAGCTGCCTAATCAACAGATTTTCAGCAAAAGTATGGGAAGTACTGTTGGTAGTCTCGTTCCCGAATAATTGCCCACGAAAAACAATAGGTACGCCTTTACAGAGACTAGACATGGGAGGTTTTTTTGTATCTAGATGGCAGCATATATGAGCTGGACCAGTTTCAAAGCCTCTTAATATTATTTCTGTAACTCTTTAGACTATTAGAATTTGTACTCTGGTAATAATCTTTATAAATCAAGAAGCACAAAGTAAACTGTAATAATAAGTTTCAGAAATGATTAGTATCAATAAAGGGACTTTTAAACGGTATAAAAGGTTATTAGATAATAGGATATGCTCTAAAAGTTTACTCATTTTATTGGAAAATTAAATAATTTGCTCTCAATCTAAGAAGCACACTGTGTCAATAAAATTAATTTTATGAAGAGTTTTAGAATTCTGCACTAAAAAAACTATGTTCGTACTGTGGAACAAGGAGAAACTTCTCTGTTCTTCGTACATTTTTCGCATTATTGACTAAGTTTTTTGTACATTTCGTGTATTTTGTGAAGAAGTTTTAACTAATTAAAAAACGGTTTTCTCCTTAATATTTTATGAAAAATTTCTTATTTTGTATGAAAAGTCATCGTATAAATTTTATTCGTTATTTTTAGGCGCATTTTTGTATAAACTTCGAAAATTTTGTAGATAATTCGTAATGTTAGCTGCATATGTTTTGCGAAATTGTTCATATTTTGTATGAAATGCTTTATAAGAAAATTATTCGTCATTTTGGAGAATATAATTTTGTGCTTTGCGACGTAAAAGGATAATTCTCACTGATTGAATGAATGAGACTACAATATAAGTTATTTGATTTATTGCCGAAGTAATCGTCACAAGAAGAAAAACCTTGGGGGTTAAAAAACAGCTGTACAGTCTGCTTAGCAACCATAGCCAATAGATTTCACGAACTATTTTACGTTGATTCCGAAAAAAAACAACGAAGGTCTCGAACCAAAATAAAAACTGTTGGCATAATAATAATAACAAAGGCAGAATAAATGTTAATAAAACGAAAACTATTTTTTTAACAAGTTTCACATTTTTGTAACAATTTCGCATATAAGTTATAAAAAGGGTATAGTTTTTATGAAAGAATTTTAAGTTTATTGTGATATATTTTCATAAAAAATATGACAAACTGTGCTCTCTGTAAAATAGTTTTTTTTACAGAAATATGACAAAATGTACTCTCTGTAAAATAGGTTTTTTTTACAGATTATGCGTAGTTGTGTTAAACTTTATTTTTTGTTCTTTTCAGTATTGTTTGCCAATTCATCATGGAAAGAGTTACATCGCAAAAATCAAGGTTTGACGCCGTTTTTGCGTTGGTGGCATCATCGATCCATATTTTTTCAAATTTGTAACAGGTGATCAATGTAGAGGTTTTTTCAATAGGCCTTTTTTCTTGCGTGAGTTAAGTTTAACTTTATTTTTTTTCAGTGTTGTTTACAATTTTATCATGGAAAGACTAACACCGCGAAAATCACGGTTGACGAACATTTCGCTATACCGGTCGGAATTTTTGAATGAGTCATCCAAAATCAAACCCTCAGAATGGATATCCTAAGGCGTAGTGAGACCAACATTTGAAGAAAATTATATTCTAAAAAAACCGATAAAGATTCCGCACTACATTTAAGTTTTGTTATTTTTTTATTTAAAAAAAAATATATTTTGATTGATAAAAGCTCTAAAGGTGTTTGTTGGGATATGATAACTACCAAACACATTAGCAGAAATATTGAATTAAAACAAAGATAATATTAATTTATAGTTGATTTCTCCATTAGTAGTCGATTTCCCTATTAATTTATAGTCGATTTCTCCATTTTTCCTTTTAATACTCTTTTGAAAACTCTCACGCAACTTAAATCGAAATTTCAGTCGCTCATTTTATTCGCTTAGACTCCGCCGTTTGTCATATTAGAAACTTACTATAAGCGAATGCCCCAAAAATTGATAATTAAGTCTTACATTGTCTTGAAAAATGCACTAAAAATCTTTCGAACTATAAAAGCTCACATTGATAAATACAATTGATAATTATACGTTAATTTTTAACTCTGAAAAATCTAAAGCTACACCAAAAAAACTTCAGTTAAGCAGTAATTAGTGGTCTGCATTTAATTACTATTTATAGAAAATCTAACACAAGGAGCACAAACGTAATAAAACATTCATCACCTTAGGAACGAACGCTTTACCCCTGGGATAACGAATCCTATGTGGCCCAACGCCACATTGTCATCGACCGTACGGAAGCTATAAAACATAAAATCTGTTGTTGTTTTTCGAAAAACAAACGCTAATTGTTGCTTTCAATTACGCTAAGCCCACCACAGTACCACCCGCACCCTACGGAGACAAACGTTTAATTATCTTAACCCACATCTAGTAACAGGAGTGTAGAGTTTGATGTGTTGGGCTGCAGTTAATGTTGTTGCCGTTATTATTGCCATCGATTTGTCGCATTCCTTGGGGATCGATTAATTTCGAAACGTGTCTTTCGCATCCTGACATAACCAACAAAAACACGCCAGAGACGAAGAGAGCGGGAGAAAACAAATTACAGGCAATCATTATCACTTTAGCTAAAACTCGCATTACTCATCTGTCAACCTTTTTCTAATAGACGAGACGACACTCGGTGGAATATTTTTCGTTAAATCCCCTTTGGCTTGTGATGCCTCCTCTAAAGAGAACTGAACTCTAAGAGTAACGGACGTTAAGTCAGCATTACTAATTTTCTCCAATACCCGTATTGACTTTCGCCAAAAACAAATGTGAGCATGGGTGTGTGTCTCTGTGTAAGTATCCGTAAATCGTCATCCCCTTCTCCTCCTCCCAAATGAACAACACTTGTTTTTGCCCATTCGTTTTTGTTGGCTCTTTTTCTCCCGCCACTTTATTGTGTGCGGTTGTGTCCTCCCTGGTAGTGTCGAAAACGTAGTAAAATTGTACCATTTTTTGTACATGTGAAGTAAGGAAAAAATACAAATTTATTTCTCTAGTCAAAGCTGCGTAGCCCAAACATTGCGTACGCAAGTTTGTGCAAAAGGTTCGGAAACTGGCATGCTAAGGGACAACAATCATGGTTCTCGTCGTCGTACGGTGCTCATTGACAAGAATGCGGCTAGCATAGCTGAGAGTGTGAGACTCTGCCTGATACAAATTTTGCACAAAGAACTATATTTAAGCTTACAACAATTGCAGCTTAAAATAAACAACGATTTCCCTTAAAAATCGTTTTTCCGACGAATCTTATTTTAATTTCGGTGACCTAACTGTTCTGCCTGACTGTCTCTTTATCCGTTATAAAAAGTAAACTACAGGTCGTATTACTGGACCTACGTGGCAGTAATAAAAATGGGCCGGATCGGTCAGGAGGCATAACTTGTCGCCACAGAAAAACTGAACCAACTTCTGAAACCCATGCATTTGTAGTATTTTTGCGTTTTTTTTCGCTTAAAGCTTATAATATCGCTTATCACCACTTTCAACTCCGAGCGTTACAAACTTCTCTCATTAGGTTTCGTTCAATATTTACTGGGAAAATTACGATATGATTTGGCTAGTGGGCATGGCACTCTGAACTCATGAGCTCCTCTATATATATCAATGATATTTGGACCATATGGTTTTGTCATTGATTGGTACATACCCTAGCGGCACCACGCCCCTTTACAAAATTGCAGTAATAGCCAAAACAGTAGACGGATTGGTGGAAATTTGAAAAGAATTAACTCAACGAATAGCAAATAAATATAGACTATATTATGTTGAAATTGGAAGAATAGGGCGTGGTATTGCCCATTCAGCTTTAATATATGTAGGGCCATAAACTAATACTAGCGAAACGATCAGTACATATTAACAAATTATAGAAAGGAATGCACCCTAATGGAAAAGTGGGTGGAGCTATGCCCCTTTGAACAAACTTTCCTTTTGGACCGGAATCAATAAGAGAGGCTATTTAAATTTGTCCATATAAAAATCCTTGACAAAGAAAACGACCTGGCTAAGCAATTTTAGGCCCTATGCTAACTTAACCCTACACAATTTCATTTCATATGTTGTGCGTCTTTTTTGTTTTAAATTCCTCTTCTTGTCTGAGATTTCGGAATAAAGCATTTCATAAAAATTGTCTGAACATGTTTTTCTACTAAATCTGGTTCAATCTCCTTAAAACATCCTAAACAACTGCCTCGTTTGCTTAAAGACTATTATTGAAATAAAAGGAATCTACGAAGACTAAACGTGTTACCACCATTTGTTTTAAATTCATTCAAAACTTGGGCATTGCTGTTTTAAATGAACAATTGACAGCGAATCTTCTGGCCACCCAATTGAAGTCACTACGAAATTATTTAATTCCGAAAAGAATTTTTATATTTCCTATATCAATTACTTTGGATTCAAACCAGTATATACGAGATCATATCAATAAATTCGCGACTTTTCGAAAAAAAAACACAGTTTTTTGCAAAAATAAAATTACTTTTCAACATAGTCTCCTTTTAGCTCAATACACTAAGTCGAACGTTTCTCCAATTTTTGTATCCCTCCAAAAAATAGAATTTTTCGAGGTCCATAGAATAGACATTTGTTTGATCAATAATCTCATCGTTGGAGCTGAATCTCTTTCCTTCGAGCCATTTCTTTAGGTTTGGAATTAGGAAAAAGTCACTGGAGCTAAATCCGGTGAATAAGGCGGCATAGGTACCAATTCGTAAACCAATTCATGCAAGTTTGTCATTGAAACTGCACACATGTGCACCTTGATGAAGAATAACTTTTTTCGTGACCTTTTTTATTTTCATCCTCGTTTAATCGGTCGAATAAGTTGACATAATATTCGCCGTTTCATGTCTTTTCCTTTTGAAGGTAATCGATGGGGATTAACCCGCATGCATCCCAAAAACTGTTTACATATAGGCTGACATAGTCACTTTGGCCTCCTTCGGAGCCGGTTCACCCAGAGAAACCCATTGTTTAGACTGCTGCTTGGTCTCCGGAGAGTTGTAATGGATTCTTGTTTCATCCACAGTTCATCCACGGTTAAACAACTCCAAACAATCCTTTGAGGTTGTGACACGATTACGTTTATGGTCAATTGAGAGCAATCGCGGCACCCATGTTGCAACAAATCAAACCACACTGCGTAAGGCATCAAAAATCTCACGCACGTTTCCTCTTCGATCAGCCAACACAAGATCGTGGATTTTTTAGACATTTTCGGATGTATTGGCTCAATTGGCCGTCCAGAACGTTCAGCGTCGTTTGTACTTGAGCGACCAAAACGAAAACCAGTAAACGCCTTTATTACGATTGAAATCCATAGGAGTCCCTATAGTATTTATCAAGCTTTTCCTTGGTTTTACTGACGGTATTTTTCCGCAAAATAATGTTTAATGGGCACTCGAAATTCATTTTTTTCCAATTTAAAAAAAATCCACGAGGTTGTATGTTTACAACAGCTGTTAAACACAAACAAAATGATGGAACTCTCTAAATATTTGAAAGTAGTCTATCAACAGATGGTACATAATGGGAGCAGTGTTGCATATTAAGAGACTACGAGAGAAGTTGGAAAAATCACGGAATTATTGATATGCCCTCGTATAAAAAGGATACTAACATGTTCTAGATTTCGCGAAAGATACTGGGTCGTCTGAACTTTCCTAGAATGTCTCTAGTAAAGATATTAAACCAATTGCTCTAAAGTAAGAGCGGAGAAATTAGAAGAATATAATCTTTAAAAATAGCAAACTTATTCGCTGATTCATTAAATGTACCTATTAATTCATATTCAATACTAAACCAAAGTCCGAATATTGAGAAATATATTTATTATAGTACAAAACTCCTGTAAAAGGTTCGTACAATTTCGGGTACAATTTAAAATTGTTCATATCCCATCACGGGCATCCAAGAAAAATGTGTCCTGTTGTAGTGATTTATTACAGTGACACAAATAAATTTTCGCACTCCAGGTGATAACAGATAAATCAATCCATTAGCCTTATAACTGAACGTGTCCCGAAGTGTGAGGCTCTTGCTCCTTTGCTCTGTGGCTATGTTTGTTTTTCTCCCTGTCTCTGTATTTAAGGTCGCTGCAATTTTATACTCGTATTAACTTCGAGCTGGGGGCAGTTTGGCAGAGTTTCGTTGTTGCCGCCTTTGCTTGGTGTGACGGACATTTGTATTGATTGTAGTTGCTGCTGCCTGCTACGTGTCCCATTTGGCTATCTCAGGGTGGGGTGGGTGGAGTTTGTTATTTAGCCTTTGGTTTTGGTATGGATTTGGGTACTTTCGCCATGCTCTCCTTGTGGTCTTTGGGAATTGAAATTGACTTTTTGCCAACAATTTTCCACTAGATTAGCAGAGCGTTAGCATTGTATATATGTGCCGCCGTCGAGTTACTTCTGGGCGACAATAAATTATTGTTGTCGACTGTCTATTAGCTTTGACGTGAGATTTTGATTTGCAAGACGACAACCGGAAGTAATCGGTACATATTGAGAGATCCCTTACAAATGTTGAGTCATTTACGGCGACGCTTAATTAATAAAAAACAAACTCATAATCTAAATGAACAAATTCAAAGTATTCAGAAGAATGTTATTGTTTAAGGAAACAATAATCGTCTTAAAAGGATGGTTTTAAATGTTAAAAAAAATAAAAATGTTTATCGCAGTGACACATCTAGTCTATGCAATTGTCTAGGACCTTTGTAACGGCATATCATTAGTCACCTCGATATTTGCATCATTCGTTAAGGATTTCTCGCGTTACATCGTTTTTTTCAGTACCACAAAAGACGGCTTTAAATCCTAGCTTGGAGATGGCCAATAGACATCCCCGACACAATAAAGCGATTACCGAACTTGGTGCACAAAATATCGAACTGTTGCGTGATCTGTGCGGCAATGCACTCTTTTTTGATGAAACTAAAGAAAGTCCATGTCTTTAATCTCTGGCCACAAAAATATACCGAAATTGCATTTCCAGCAGCATTTTTAAAGCTAAATTAGCCAATAGTGCTGCCGTTTCAAAGTGTTACTCTCGCCGATCTCGTGAGGGTTTTCCAATCAGATAATGTGACATTTTAGGTTGTTAACAAAGCCTACGTATGTGTGTATGTGCCGTTTATTCACACAAATTGGTTCGTAGGATTTCCGAAGGATATGATCTCGGATACAGTTAAAACTGCTTCATCTGTTAAGCCTTCTCAATATGTGACGCGCAAAATAGAAAGGGACCTAAGGGTAAAAACCAGTTTTGTTCAGGAGAGCCATTTTAAAGATTTAAATACTTGTATCTTTGTTGTACCATCACTCTCATAAAACGCGCATATCTCTGGGAGGGAACACTTTTGGGGCATGGGATCCGTCTCATTCGATGCTCAGATGTTGTCCACATCAAAAAAAAGTGAAAATTGATTTTTTTTACCCTTAGGTCCCTTTCTCTATTCCCTGTCACATATATGCTTAGGGGCCACATAGAAACATGTGTGTTATCAGTGGTAAATCCGATTCTTGACGTTTCTCCCGGCCGAAACTGTTTTACCTTCCATTCATTTTACACATCTGCAATGGCATTTCCGGATAGTTCAAATTTTCCGCCAGTGCCTCAAAGAATAAAATTTCAAACGAAAGCTAGAAACATTACAAACTGTACACAATACAAGATAATAACATTAATTTATCGTTTTGGCAATAATAGAAACATATTGATGTATACCGACAAAGAATTACACATAGATCAAAGGTTTTTTTTATATATTAAGCGTTTTGATGGCCCTTTATATATGGTGTGCCATTTAAAATTTTGAAATTGAATTGGCTGTAAAAAAATGCTGGTTGGTACTTGGTTTTATTGGAAAGGTTGAACTTTGTCATTTAATATTGGAACATCATGCGTTTTCGTTTCGGTATTGAAACACCACCCATGCGTTTTCGCTTCGCCCAATATGCTGAAGATTGTTTGGCAGATGATGGAGCTAATTTTCATTTCGGTGGCTATGTCAATAAGCAAAATTGCCGCGTTTGGGGTTCAGATAAGCCACACGTGACAATTGAAAAGCTAATGCATTCACAACGAAGAACTGTTTGGTGTGGATTTTGGGCTGCCGGCAACATTGGGCTAAATGTTACCCAAAGCATCCAGATACAAATAAGTGTTGAAACATGAAAACAAAGTTGTCATTGAGGAGATCCGACCCGAAACAATCGAAAATGTACTGAATAATTGGGTTGATCGGATGAGGTCCTGCCGAGCCAGTAATGGCAGGCATATGAATGATTTTGTGCCATAATTACATGACAAAGTTCAACCTTTTTAATAAAACCAGACATTTTAGTACTTAAACTACGGACAACCTTACCTTAATGTTGACGAAATTAAGACTAGAAGTTATCTAAAAGGCTGATACTCTAAAAACATATGACCACATTCTTACTTATTATTACAAAATATTATAAAAATCTGAACTTTAAAAAAATATAGCGTTTGGATTAGAAGCTAGCATGTCGGTATGCTTACAAAAATATAATTTAACCTTTTGCTTTTAATTACTTATACCTCTTTTATAATAACATTTTATAACACACACAATTTTATGCAAATTCATCAACTCGCCCTTTATTTAATGCCCGGTATTAGTTTCCAATTTTATGAGCTCAGGATTTATTCTGGATTTCTATACTTTAAAGTTAAGTTGTACATTAGGGATATAACTTTTTGTAATTTTTGCAAATATCAAAAATACCACCGCATAGCCGAGTAGGGCATGAAAAATCCTTAGAAATGTGGTGTCACTTTTTTCTATCGTAAAAAACGTTTCTGCACCGAAAGCGTTGAAGTTTTGATTTGTATTATTTTTTGTTTTTCTTTTTATTACAACAGTTTTTCTTGTCTTAAATAAGTTTTTTTTTTTGTTAAAATCTAATATAATCTGCTATACCAAATCATTTTTTATAAGTCTAATGCAAAACTTTGATCAAATCGCGATATTTTAGCAGAAAAAGTACCATGAACTTCTTTAATTTTTTTGGTTCTTTTCTAAGAAGGTAGTGATTTGTATGTTACTTACTTAAGTATAAGTATTAAATCCACAGTGTTGTTGTAAAACAGAGACGATTTTGACAGAAATGAGTAACTCTAAAATTTTGCTTATTATTTGTGTTGGTTCTCAAAATGAAATAACAAAAGCAAAATATGTGTTATAAAAAACTCAAAAATCTGGTCAAATAACTTTTCAAAATATATGGATGGTAAAGAAAAGCAATACAAGAAGTCGAAATACCTTTGAGTAAGTAGAACAAAAGCCCATAGGAAGAAGTTATTATCGGAAGAAAAAAATATAAAAAGGAGAGGTATGCTAAGATGTCTAAAGAGTTAATTAATTTGTGGATCAAGCTGGTTATGAGAACCATGCGGATCTTATAAAAAGTAAAATTGGACGGTTGGTTCTTTATTATCAAAAATCCCTAAAACGCCCTGATGGTAGGAATTTTCAAAGCAACTTTGATATAAATTGCGAAGCAGCAGATTTACAATCAGAACCAGAATGTAATCAAGAAGTAACCTCTGATTCAGATTCTTTATTAATGTTTGATACCGACCACAATGATGACGAAAACTACATACCAAATCAAATGTCGTTAAAACCAGCAATTGCATTAGTAACAGAAGCCAAAGTTAGCAGAAGAAAAGCTGCTACAATTTGTCAACATTTAGCTAAGTCTAGCATATCCATTTCGACTCAATCTCAAGCCGAAATATATAAAGCTGTAAAGAAGTCATCGGAACATCGAGAAGAAGTTTATAAGAAAACGTTAAGAAATCAGTATTGGTGCTTACATTTCGATGGTAAAAACACTAGTAAAAAGGAAATTCAGGTAGTAGTCATTAAAAATTCACTTATACAAATTAAATTAGAAGTGGTAAAAAGGGTCCTTCTCCATTAGAAGAACTGCTGTTAGTTCAGTATCACAGAAGATCTTTTCTGGCTTTAGATGCTAACGTTCGAAAACATAAATAATGACATTTTTTTAGGCAGAACTGATTAACAACTAAAGTTTGCCCTCAAAATCGTGTCTTAAAGCATATGCAGCGAAATAAGCATGAATCGGAGTTACATTATCAAAAACAAAAATTAAGCATTTGGAAAATCTCTCGCAGACTACATACGATGAAATTCAATCCAATATTTTTTTTTATTTTATTAAGTATGGTATTACAGATAATTTCTTATTATATTCAATACAAAGAGTTCAAGTATATTTCGTTTTCTTCTTAAATATTAATACAGTCTTTAAAATTAACAATTTAAAGCATTAAAAAAATTATACCGAAGGAAAAATATGCAAAAACCTATTTGAACTTTAATTTATATAAAAACACCTAACCTAAACTAAATATACGATGAAATGATCGGGAAAACGATGTGTAATTTTAATATTTCAATTTATATCCAACACAGTCATCTTCTGAATAAGCAGCTGTATTTCAGGCTCAATAATTAAGACTAGATAGCGAAACTGCAATAGCTAAATCCACAAAAATTAAATCATTTGTAACCCAAAAATGCCAATATTGTTCTTGTCCAAAAGAAAACCTCTGATGTACTCGACTAAAATAACAAATTCGAAAAATGTAATTTTATTATACAGGGTGGCGCAAAATTACCGATTAATAACTGTTTTATTTGTTGGTTAAATTTTATAATTATTTTTTATTATATAGTATATTAATGGGAATATTTTTGGCTTAAGTAAGAAAAATTATATCCCGCATTTTTGGCTGCGTACATTCGTGCGCCCCAGTTGTGCTGACCGTCTTCTTGTTGATGTTTCTGGACTGTCCTGCACACTAAACACAACACGTTTGATATTTTCGTCCGTGTAGACCGCACGAGTTCTTTCGGTACATGGAATGTCTAACTGTACCATGTTGTCAAAAAGTTCCAACCAAGCGGTTTATTGTTGGTTCTGAAGGTCCAGTACGCACATTAAAAAAGCGACGATAAGCACGCTGCATAAACACAATAGACTTGATTTTTAAAATAAAATTCAACAATTGCTGATCGCTGTTCTGTTGTGTAGTGTCCTATTTCAAATTCCCCAAGTTTTATTCACAAAATTCTGAAATAAAAATAAAAAATATAAATAAATTTAAAAAATTATTAAACGTTCAAACCACAACGGTTGTTTTGCGCCACCCTGTATTTTTTGTAGCAATAAAAATCCAACAAACGTGTGAAGTTAAAAGTTTTATATACCAAGCCGATAGCCATAGAAGCTATGGCTTTTATTTTCTAAGATTTATTGTAATTTTAATTATAATAAATTTCCAAATAAATAAATAAAAAATAAAAGTTTTGACTTGTCATGTTGTCAGTACATTGCTAGTCAATGATACTGTCAGACATCACACAACCGTGTAAACACATTACTTTGTCATTGGCAGATAATTTTCAGACACTGTTAACTGTCAGACGCTTGCACATTTGCTTCTTCATCTTTCCATTGATTTCGAATGTTAGAGAGCAGATCTGACGTTGCCAACATAATATGAGATAGATTCTTCGTACTAAATAATGCAATTCGATTGTTTCTGCTTAGATATATTTTTGCACTCTGCGTTTGTTTGTACGTATTTGTGCGTTACATTATACACGCAGAAAAAAGTATGGTTGTGGTGACAATATTCGAAGAGGATAATACTATTGTTGGGTATATGGTTGTGGTACAACAATATTATGATCCTCACAACAATAGTATGATTCAATTACAGTCATAGTATGATTCACACATAACCATACTATGATCCCCACAACCATAGTATGATTCACAATCAACCATACTATGATCTCCACATCCATAGTATGATCCTCACAACCATAGTATGTTTCACATACCACCATAGTATGATCCTCACAACCATAATATGATTCATACTCAACCATGTTATGATCCCTATAACCATAGTATGATGACACACAATTATACTATGATCCCCAATATAATTTATTAGAATTTGTTTAAGTTGTCGAGAATAGATTTGAATTATGAAAATTATTAAAAAATACATTAAATTTAAAATAAAGGAGTGATTTATTTTACAGTAGAAAAAATAAGTTTAAATAAACGTTAGCGTTTTTATTAAAAATATTTCAGATAAAAAAAGCCAAAGCAGCTTGTTTAAAACTATTATAACTAAATTACTATTATTGCATTAAATCGGTACCAATAACATTTGTTCTTAAAAGCATATTTAAATGAAGAAAATTACAATCATACTAATAATCATATTATTGTTAACATAAAACGGAAAACACAATACTTTTGTCGCACCAACAATATTTATATTGTTGTTATAACCATACTTTCGTTTTTAAATTTGGCAATAATACTATTGTTACATTTCAACAATATTAATATTGCAGCAATTATACTATTGTCAAAACTAAATTCAGTTAACAATGCTATGGTTGCGACGAACATACTTTTATTGCCGAGAACATATTATTATTGCCGAGACCATGTGGTAACCATGTTTTTTCTCTGCGTGTAGCAAAGAATCTTGTACAATTTATCGTCTTAGACTACTATGCTACCTATCTGGCTATTAAAAAAATACTGACCCGTTGTCAATGATAGTTTGCGAGAAATGAAAATTTCCTTCTACTCAAATTTTAAAAAATTAAGTTTTTTTCTAAAAAAATGTTTAGCTGTCTTAGTTTTAATATGTTTGCTTTTAAAAAGCATCAACATTTATGAAATCGATAATGACAAAAAATGTGACTTTTGTCCAGTAAAATTACTTTTTTTATTTTTTTATTATGTTAACGCATCATGCTAATGTGACTTTACTTTTTTCTGGATTCGGGCATACTGCTGGAGCGAGGATTTACTCAACTTATAAATCTATCAAACTGTTCATAGTTCATTCACAAAAAATTGCCTACCGCTGTCGCACGTCTGCTTTTACTTGGATAGCCTACTAGGAGAAGCACTCAATTTCGTCACCCAAATTTTGCGAGGTTCTTTTGCTACTTTGTCATGATTCTAGCTTTCTATGCATAATCGCTGCAAATGCCCTTTCTTTTCAATGACTATTTGTATTTGTACTTTTTCAATTTTACGTAACACACGTGAACACACAATTTACAATTTTTGTCAAATGTTTTGACAGTTCTGGAAATGTCAAACAATGCATCTGGCAATTGTTGCCATACAACAATTTGAAAACCATGTAAACTAACAATTTATTATAATTTATTATAATTTAATATAAATTTATTTTCTGACAATTATCTGGCAATGAAATTGTTAGGTTCTTTTGCAATAGTCTAAACTGTTAAACTGCAAACAATTGTTTATTGTCAGTTAGTATATTGGCAGCACTGTTTGCTGGCAAATTGCCAGAACTGACAACCGTCTGCCCATAGCTTTAGTCTGTTTTTAGCCAAAGTACAAAGGGCTACAACAATTATTATTATAAAAAATTTTGAAGAATCGGGAGCAGTGGTAGTTTTCCCATGGAAATAATAAAAGTTAAAACTTGGTCTAACCTAAAACACCTCTAATACATCAAGTCCTCTTTATTTTTATTTTCAACTTATTTAAGCCATCATTACAAAGTAAGAAGTACAAATTAACGGTCTTGATAAACAAGTTTGCTTAACTGCGATAGATAATATTTCCGTGTAATAGAAATTAGCACTGGTTAACTGGCCTCAAGCGTTATTTCAATATTTGATATGAATTTTAAATCTTTCCTGTCTTCTTTTACATTATTTTCATAATCAGAAATACTGATAGAGAGACGAACGAAACAAACATATCGGTATGAGTTGATAAAGCAGCATTGTGTGTAGAGGTTTGAAGGGCACTGCCTTATCGACATGACACACGTTGTTCAAACCCGATTACAAAAAAACACATAACATCGCAACGCAACATAATGTATGAAAGCCATCTTAATACCAGCGAAACATAAATGCCGGCATGAAAGGGACGACAATGCAGAATAAACTAGCCTTCTCTTTCCACTACATTGCCTAGTACTACTCGACAAATCCCTTTCCCTCTTGTGACGTCATTGCTAAGCATAAACCAATGGGCGAACGAATAGCATTTTTCTATGGACACTTCTGTTGTTTACTTTTTATGTTGGGTTTGTGCTCAGCCGTTCATTGCAGTTCTGCCTTGGGTTTGGAATAGAAGAACGTGAGTTGCTTTGTTGAAGCTGCAGCAGAGGAACTGAGTTTGTTTCGAGGTGTAATAAATTTTCATTTTGGTGAACTGGTAAACTGATATTGCCACACACACGCGCGTTTATTCTGCGTCAGAATTGTTGTGAATTTAACAACAATTCCTAATTGGTTTTGTACGGCAAACGGTCAATCCTTCACTAAAGCACTTTCATTTCGGTTCAATAACATTTGATATAAATTTATAAATGACGCCACACCATTGCCAAAATTAAATTTTAATTTATGAGATATGAAAGGAGGGATTTAAAAATCCAGCAAACTCTTCTATATACTCGTACATAATTCATCGGCATAGGCTGGATAACAAACCATCGATAGCAGTCTCCATCATTGGATGAAGGTATATTCACTTTGTCATTCCGTTTGCAACACCTTGAAATACTGGTCGGAGACCTCATACCGTTCAGTGGTGGCCATTACAAAATCAAACTTAAAAAAGAGTAATTTTCCAAAGTAGTCAAAACCAATTTTAAAACTTTAATATATGTGGCAGCGCATAGAGAAAGGGTCTAAGGGTAAAAAATCAATTTTAATTTTTTTCTTTTTTTGATGTGCACAACATCTGAGCATCGAATGAGACCGATCCCATGCCCCAAAAGTGTTCCCTACCAGAGATATGCGCGTTTCATGAAAGTGAAGTCGACGATTCTAAGCGCAAATAGAAAGGGACCTAATCTTTAAAATGGCTCCCCTGAACAAAACTTTTCATCAACTTTTTACTTTTTTTTTGATGTGGACAACATCTAAGCATCGAATGCCCCAAAAGTGTTCCCTCCCAGAGATATGCGCGTTTTATGAAAGTGAACTCGACGATTCTAAGCGCAAATAGAAAGGGACATAATCTTTAAAATGGGTCTCCTGAACAAAACTGGTTTTTAACCGTAGGTCCCTTTCTATTTTGCGCTTCACATATGGTTCTTTTGTCAAAATATTTTTTTTACTGTTGATTAAAGAATGTAAAAATTAGATTTAGTTCAGAAAAATTTGCATTAAACGTGCAAAGAAAAATGACAACATCGGAGGAGCTAATTTTTTGTAGGCCAAAACATATTCAACAAAACATGTTTGTATGTAAAAAGAAATATTTCCAATATTATCAATGGAGGCTTGAAATCGGCTAAGAACGAAGCTATTGAATTGGCATATTTTAATCTTAGAAACAAAATATCAGAACTATTTAATTTTTGCTATCGTTTCATTGATTGGCTGTTTCCCGTAGATTCCCGATGGGATTTAGATCCGGTGATTGTAGTGGTCATCTAATTATTGAAACTCTTTTGGAGCTAATCTCACTCTAACAATTTTTTTGGGGTAGCTGTCATGTTATAATACCCACTGCAAGGGCATCTCATCTTCTGAATATGAAAGCGTTACTCGTTGCCAAATGTTTATATACAAAAATCCATCACTCTACCATGGACTCTATGCAATGGACCAACTGCAGCATCAGAATATCAGCCCCGATCGTTACGCTGCCTCCTCTACACACAGAGAAAAAATCAGTTGGAAATCGGTCCGAACTACAAACATTCGGTTGGATAAACCAATTTTTTGTTTTAATAACCAACATTCGATAGTATTGACATGGTAACATGGTTCGAGATATCATATGATAGTTGCTTCAACCATATCACAGTATTTATAGCCAATTAATCATATATGCAAACCGAATTCAGTTTAAATGACATTTATGGCAACCAAACAATTGTGATGGACATGTTCCTTTGGTCCTAATAATTGGTGGAGACAACAGATTAGTTCTTTAAAGTAAACAAACCCTGTTGGCTGTTGAAACATAATATAAGTTATCCCAACATCGACATATAAAACCAATAATATTTGATCGGTTTTAGTCACAACAAAAACTCCCCAAAAAATGGTCAGATAGTTTAAGTGAATTGGGCTAGACGGTAAGTGCTTCCGTACGAAAAAACCATATAAATAAAAAATAAATAAAAAAATATTTTCCAGAATATAGAAACAAGCTTAACTGTAATTTAGCGATATTACTCTGTCATATTCAGAATTTTCGCCTTAGATAAAGGTTAGTTGTTGTTATTATTCAAAACAACAACTAACCTTTTTCACAATAAATAAAGTTATACGAGTATATGTTAATCAAATGTTTTCCGATTAGGACATCACTACAAGCTTTATCAAAACATCTATCCACATACTTATTTATTTTACTGATCAGTTGACCTATTGCAAGGTCAAAAAGTACTTATAATCAACAATGTATAACAACAACCAATGCAAGTACAAATTCAGTTCCAATAATCATCTTAGTCTTGTTTTCTTCAACGTTCCCAATCAACATTCGGTTATACCGATGGAACACATGGAAAGTACGCGCAACCACCAACATTCGGTTGCCAAAAAATTTGGTTGTGGCAACAAATTTGTTCTCAGTGTGTATGCTTTACTGCACGCAGAGAACAAATTAGTTGGAAATCGGTTGGAACTACAATGATTTGGTTGCAAACGAGGAATTTCGACCGCAATCACCAAAGGTTTCTAATCGTAATGTATTGTCGGTTAGAATTACCACAAGGTGATAAATATGATTATCGTACTGAACTCACAACTTATTGATCGGTCATACCAATGAACTGCGAAAACAGTATTGAGTCGCCGCAACCAATAGCTTTGCAATTATTTTGTTGTTGCTACCAATTATTGGTGATGATAACTAATAATATATTTTCAAAAACAAAAAAATAATTGTTTATTACTGGCTTTAAGCCAATCAATAACCAAATTTTTTTCCAGTAAAAATCATCCTTCATCTTTTCCACTTTCCCATGAACAACAGTCATGAACAAGTGTGTTATGTGGATTTTTAAATCCAAAAAGGTTCGAATACGTGAAATTTTGCACCGATACTACAGTTCCAATAACTTAAAATTACGAAGCACTAACTAATATTCGGTTGTAATGACGGAATACTCGAGGTGTATGTAACCTCAATGATTCGGTTGGCAAAAAATTAAGTTGTGGCAACGATTCTCTTCTCTGTGTATGTCATTCTGCATTATCGAGCTTACGTAGCACATACCATCGCTGCCAATAATATTAATTTTAGACTTATCGTTAAATAATTCAAATTCTCCTTAGTTAAGTTAAAATGCCTTTTTTGATTGCGCTTAAATATAAGCGGTTTTCTCGGGCGCAGGGATGCCTTGACAAGACGTCTACTAATAGAAATTGGTTTTTAAAACAATCTTGGCGAAGTAGCAAATGGAACGAAGTAGTCCACTTTATTATCAAATTGTCCGTCCGTTGAGTTGTTTTAAGTGGTCCACCTCCCCGATGGCCTACCGAAATTTATCTGACTGTATTCAATTTAGCAATAACACAGTGTACCAAAAAAGAATGAAGTCAAAAAGTGATCTGGCTGAGTACAAACAGAAACCGGTTTTAAAATTTCCCAAACACCTCCAAAATCTGCAGTTACGGGTAAAAGACAGGTTTTTCGGATCTTTCGCACTTTTATGCCAGTAACTTGGTTGAATATCAACCGATTTTAAGTTTTTCGGATGACTTCGAAAGAAGAAACTGCGGCCTTTCGAATGGAACATTAAATAATGCGTCAAAGTCATCTTCTATGCAAATTATGCTTGGTCGAATTGTCTACTTGTGATATTCCATCAGAATAATCACTTATAATTCGCTCCATTTCCATTTTTTTTTTTTGAAAACAGAATACATCGTGTGTCTTTTTAAAAATTAATATATTAATGAAAAATATATTTATTAATATGAAATTATTTTAATTTTAACGAATATATGTAACTTCGAATGTACATTTGTTCACTCTAAATATTGTTATAAACAAAAAACAAAAAGAAATGAAACAAGACGTAGAGATGGCCATATCAAAAAAAAAAGTAAATATAATTGCATTTGTTTTTGTCGTTTCATTTGTTTTGTCCAGGCCGATATTTAATTTATTAATACAAAAAAGAGACAAAAAAAAGTATGGCATCAAAAAAAGATCACGTTTTTCATAGAGATATTATTGCTTAGATTGATATTAAGGAAAATGTATATACGAGTATAATTTACTTTTTTGGGACATATATCTACAGGGTGGAGCGCGGTATTATGCTTATTTGGGAATAAAATAAAAGAATTATAAACTTTAGACAAATTTATTTTATGTTTTAATTATATTGAACAGAAATGGAATTTTTAAATTGCATGGTTTTAAATCGACCTTCGCTATCTACACACTGCTGCATACGTTTTCTGATGTTTTCATGAACTCTAACTAACCTGTCGACTGGTATTCTGGCAATTTCAGCCTCATAAGGACTTCCAAGGTGATATACACCTCCGACTTCCAACAAGACGGTGCCACTAGCCACACAGCACACGTTACAATCGATTTTCTGAGGGTACATTTGGTGAACTTGTTATCTCGAGAAATGGTCCGGTCGAATGGGCACCTCGTTTATGCGATTTAACGTCATTGGATTTCTGTTTATAAGGCCATATCAAGTCATTGGTCTATGCCAATAAGCCAACAACTTTAAATGAGGTCAAAGAAAACATCCAACGCGAAATTGCCAACGCTCGAAATATGTGCAAGAGTGAAGGAAAATTGGGTCCAAAGAATATATCTCTGTACACCGGCTCGTGGTGGTCATACGACCGAAATCGAAATTCATTCTCAAGATTTAACATTTGCACTACACCTGGAAAAAATTTGAACTCTATATCTTAGATATTGTGTGTTATTAATATATAAAATTGTTAAAATTGTTGCTTGTTGCAAATTTCTACTTATTGTCAATCACTCCTTGTAATTTTAGCCGCTCGGTTAGCTCTATTGGCTACATACCACCCCTGTATAAATTTCATTTAAATCTTTTATAAAACCAGCTTAATATTGTACATGATTTAGAGCGTTGGCAACAGTTTAATTAAACTGTTTTCGAATATTGTATAATTCATAGCTTAAAATTTGTATCTGATTTTAACTTTAAACATATTCTTTACAAAACTATATTTATTTGATACGTTTTGTTTTAAATAGCACACGAGTAACAACTAGTGCAGCAGAAGAGCGCAGAGAAGAGATTCATTTGATTTCATTTGTAATTGGATGTAATTCAATTTTAAAATAATTGTTTGCTATAATTTCATTCGTAATTTTCTTTCTCTGCCTGTAACCTCGACGAACGGCAACAATCACACCCAATTCCAACAGAACCATAAACATGTCAGGCGAATGTTATGGGTTGGCCTTATTCCACGGGACGAAAAAATGCTTAATGTAATGAAATGTATCTGTAACTGCAATTGTTTTTTTTCTCTCTTCCCTTTTTAAAATTCAAAAAAAGTCTATTAGTACTAGGAGTAGGAATTAAACATGGAACGGTTTGCGTCCCACTTCTTCTCCTTATCCCAAGTGGCAATGGTGTATCTTTAATGTAAATACAAAGTATAGACATTTGTCTGTCTGTCGGTCGGCCGGTCCTTCTAGCTCGGTCCGCATGTCAATTATTTGTTTATAATTTCTTTTTATTATTGTCAATAATTGTTAATTTCTTTTATACGTCCCTTGTACATTCACATCCAAGGAGGGTACGCCATATTTCATTCCATTTCATTTCATTGGGATTGTAAATTTCAATTTGTTGTTGTTGCATTTAATGATTATTAAATTGTAGTTCGTAATGTTAATATGATTGTGATCAATTTGTTTTTTTTTTTTGTTTTTGTTGAGTTGTCTACGAGCAGTTTCAAAACATTTTCATTCATTTAATAATAATTTGTAATTTTGTTGATTTGAAAAGAAGGGTTCATTTAGTACAATATCCGGGGGAGGGGGCATATGCATATAAATACTACTGTAGCTGGAAATGGTTTATAATTAAATGTTGTTGAAATTATTTATTGGTCTTAGGAAATGTTGATGATTACGCGGGAATGGCACAGAAACATGACTAAGCTTTTGGGACCGTTTTGTGCGACGGCAGATGGTTTTTGTTTAGAATTATTTTCGTTTATTCTTAATAAATAAATTATAAGAATAAACGTAGACATGAAATTGTTTATTTGGCATTAAAAGAGTAAGTTTAAAATGAAGATTAGAGAATGTGGTATAATCATCTTAGTATTTTTCGTTCCATATCACTGTTTTCATGAAATTCATCACGTTAATCGATCGGTAAGCAAAATCTATTTTTAAAAAGGAATATTGGATCTAAAAATGTAGTCTTAGAGTTAGCATGAGTTTTCGTTTTAGATACAGAAGACACGATTGCCAACTTTAACCCTATTCTCAGTATGACACAATGTAAACGCTTCTTCTAAATTCTAGATTTAAATAAAGATCCATGAATATTGTGAGGATGTGAGAAATAATGTGCTGTTTTTAGTTTTAATTTGACTGTCAACCAAGAACATTGTCTACGAGATATATCTAATAAAAATAATTATAAAGAAAATATAAAAAAATTTAAACTTCGTGTTTCGTGTGATAAAATGTGGGTTGTTACAAATATCAAAAGGACGTTTGTCGTACACCTTTAGAGATAAACATTTTCTCAATTCAATGACTGTATTAACCTCTTTTAAAATTACATTCTTTGCCTAACTTTAAAGGATTACTTTCATTTTTATGTTATTAGTATTATCAATCAAGATCAAGGTTTATACTGCTGCACATAAAATATAATGATTTTGTCTTCAAAAGTCAGTTGTAAGTCGGTCGAAAAACAAGATTTTATTGGACGAAATAACGTTATAATGAATTCACTAAAGGTTTATACTCGTAGTCTCTGTTCAACGTACCATTTGATGAAAGCTGTGATAATATTATGGTGAAGACAAAGAATTGATTTTATTTCTGATGATACCGAGCCGTCTGTTATGGAAACTAATTTAATTTAATATAAATTTGTTTGTTGGTACTATCAATAAGTAATGACAAAAAATACATTCGTTCTAATCATTAAAACGATGTAATTTATTGGTGCCTCCTGCCTGCCCATACAGAACAGACAAGAATATGTAAAAAAAAGTCGTCCATTGCCGAAATGCTTCTTATTTGAAACACGCAGAGAAAATTAGTTTCAAGTAAATTGGAACTACAATAATTTTGTTGCAAAAGAATAATGTTGGTTGCTTACACCAAATGTTAATAATCGTAATTTTTATTCGTTATGCCACATTACGTATTGTGCACACAACTATTTAAACCAAAAAATAGATTGCAAAAAATTTACTATTGCAACTAATTAAAAGTGATGGTAACTAAAATTTCATTATAACCAAGTAAGTTTTAAAGTAAAGTAATTTATTTATTTCTTATGTAAAAAAATATACAATTTATAAGTGCCCCAGCGCCACAAGCAAAGTGGCCCATAATCTCAGAATCAGCCAAAAGCATTATTTAAATAATATAGTTCGTATATTAAGCCAATCGATCGATAATACTTGCACGAATTCAATGCTTAAAAATAAAGTTATAAAGCAAAAACAAAACTAAAAATTATACTTAAGAACAGACTTTTGACTTGGTGAAAAAGAATTTAGTTGCTCGCCACACCCCTCCCACACAAATGGCCCTGTTCCACTTCAGATTACAACCCATAATGCATAAAAATGCACTTAAATTGCGTAATCTTTAGTATTTCGGAAACGGATTTTTAAGTTTATACGAAATTAGTGGACGACACGTCCCATTTTGGCAGCTCCAGTGCTATCGCACTTTTGTTTTAGATATTAAGACCCACATAACTTTTGTTTTATGCATGAATTTCAGTTGAATTTTATTTTTCCCTTAAGGGATTTAAGGCCTCGGAAAAAGCACATATATTAGAGTATTTGCTTAATAAATCATACTTTTAGCTAGGACGCACCATAATCCTCAAAAGTAACATAACGGGTGATCAATCTAGAGGTATTTTTTTCATTAGGGTTTTTTCACAGATTAAGCTTAAGTTGGGTTAAACTTTACATTTTTTTCTTTTCAATATTGTTTGCCATTTCATCATGGATAGATTTACACAGCGAAAACCACGGCTCGGTCCGTTTTAGGTGCTGGTGGAATCATCGGTGCATATTTTTTCAAAAATGATGATGGCCGGAACGTAACCGTGAATAGTTCTCGCATCAAGCCATGATATCGACATTTTGCAGCTTGAAATGAAAGCCCGTAGTCTTGACGACATCTTGTTTCAATAGGACGATGCCACTTGCTATATAAGTACAGCTGCTCAAACATTGGATCTATTGAGAGGTCATTTTGAAGAGCAGCAAATTTTATGTTTTGAAACCGTGAGTTGGCCGCATAGTTCGTGTGATATCACACCTTTTGACTTTTTTTTAGGCTAAGTAAAGTCTAAAGTCTAAGCTGACAAACCAGCTACGATTCAGGTTTTAGAAGCCAACATTACGAGTGTCATTAACGTCATACTGATCGAAATTAGTTGAAATTATATTCAAGAAATAATTGGTATAAAATATCCTTTCAATTGAGCAATAAATAATCCACACTTGATTTGAATTTTTGTATTTTTTTTATTTTGTAAAAAATACCTCTAGATTGATCACCCGTTTGTTGCTGAACGTTTTGCCTCATGTGGCCCAAAAAATGTACCGCATGGTCAAATCGGTAGTATCATGTGGATACTCAAATAAATCAAATTTTGCTTCTAATCCAAATATAGAGTAATTTTAAGTTTTGGCTGACATAATGGAATAAAGGTCCAAAAAACGGAAATTTATTCGCTTTAGTAGCATATTGGCGGAGGAAGGCATATAAGGCCGAGCCGAACTTATTGACGATTATACTTGTTTGATTTGTTTTTCAAATTCTAGTTTCTAACGTTGTAATTAAAAATAATGTTTTATTTTGTTTTTATTGGCAATTGGTAGTACCCAATCTAGTAAATCTATTCCAAAGTATTAGTTGTCAAAACATACGGTTCTGACAGCCAATTCTTTTAACTTCATGCTATTAATACAATGGCAACAGAAAGTCTGTTTGTCAAATAGAATTGTTGTAGTGCGAACCAATTTCCAACTGACTTTTGTTATTTCTGATAATTTAGTCTATCATGAGGAATGTTTATTTATTGAGTTTTCAACGAGCAAGGCTCCATGTGCCGCAAAGCAATCCAGATCCGAAAATACTGATATAACAATTACATTGCAATGAACTAATGTAAACTGTCCATATTTGTGTGCTTTGTTTGGGCACGAAAAAATATATGATTGTGGTAACAATATTCGAAGACCATCATACTATTTTTGTGTATATGGTCGATGCACAACAATATTATGATCCTAGCAACAATAGTGTGATTTACACTCAATCATACTATAATCCCTTCAACCATATTATGATCCTTAAAACAATAGTATGTGAATCATAAAACCATACTATTATCTTACAACCATAGTAAAATTCACAATTAACCATATTATGATTCCTCGAACCATTCATTAAACTCAACCGTAGGATTCCCAAATTTATTTATAAGGATGGGGTTAAATTTAAAATACATTAAATCTTAAATAATAGGAGTGACTTTTTTAAAAGTAGCAAAAACACGATTGGAAAAACGTGTTTCATTTATAAAAAATATTTCAGTTATACAAATCCAAAGCAGTTTAATTAAAAGTTTTAATTAACATATAAAAAGCACTATTATTACTTAAGATTCGTAATAATAACATTGTTCTAAACACCTCGATCAAATTAACAAAAATTACAATCATACGGTATGATTGAAGTAATCATATTTTTGTTAACAAACAATCCAAAAAACAATACCATTGTCGCGGCAACCATTTTTATATTGTTCTATGCAACAAGCATATTTTCGTTTTTAAATGTATTCTATTGTTAAATTTAAACAATATTATTATTGCCGCAATCACACTATTGTCAAAATCAAAATTCAAAAAATAATACTATGGTTACGACAAACATACTTTTAGTGCCGACAACATATTATTGTGGCCGTGACGCATTCGAACACAGCCAATGTGTAGATCCTTATTGCTGTGTAAGAAACAGATGACTGTTAACACCAACCAAATCCGGTTAATTACATATTCTGTCGTTGTGACACAGATAACCGCAAAAATAAATACGTTCGTGCATTTTTTCTTGGTAAAATTTCAACCAAAAAAATAAGAGATGTTGTCCAAATTATGCTGAAAATAAATGTAATTATGCCATAGAGCCCTTTAAGTCACAGCACGGCACGGCACGGCACAGACTGACAGACAGACAACGGTAGCCACAGAAGTGACATACACTTGACATATGAATTATGTATGAATTTTAAGCCATTAAATATGTAAATGCCAAAAAAAACGAACAGAGGCAACAGCATCATCACTACCACCACCAACAACAACAACAAAACCTTTACACGGTGAAAAGCAGCGATGCCAACTTGGTGGTTTTTCCACTACCGAAAAACACTGTTTTGGAAAAACAGAATTTTTTTTTAAAAAAAAATCGTTCTATAGCGATTTTATCTACCTTCGCGTAGCGCTTGAAGCGATTTTCTTGATTTTTGAGATACTTGTAGTATCTCATCCCATAAAAATTAACCTAAAAAGTTGATAATGCAGAGAAATATCACGATTTTAAAACATCTGCTTGCACACGGGTTTCAAAAGTCTGAAACATTTGTTGTATTTTTTTAATATTCACTCGAAGAAAAGTAGTTTTCACAATCTTTGCATTTTTTTCTTAATTTTTGGCAGCGAATTTTTGGGAGTTTTCCATCAGGTATCGGTATCTTGCATATTTTATACGCAGCGATTTTTTCTTCGGAACAGTTGGCGACACTCTTGAAAAGGAATTGCCCACATGATGAAAACGGTGTACGATGTACTCATTCGTACGTAAGTGCCGTCGAGTACGGCGATAAGAGAAAGGTACTCGATGATCGAACAAAGGCACCACACCTTGTACCATGTGTGACATTAATTACCGCACTAGCACAGAGACGGCGCGGCGGTTACCGGTTACCACCGGTGTTGAGAGTCTTAAACGGTGAACGTGGCCGCTATGGCAGAGACGACAAGAAACAAACTGTACTAAATTCTTTTGATGTACGATCGGACAGGCGGGCGCACAGGGCAGTGCACATAATTGAATGAAATGGTTTATGTTCCGTTTTTTCTTCGACGGTGTCTTGTCGCAGAAACCCTTCACTCTGCCGCCAAAGACGGCCAACCGTTTCCTTTTCATCATCTTTCCAATTTAATTATAAAAATCGCCTCATTGTTGTTGTTGATGTATCGCTTAGAACGATCGAAGAAGTGTCGGTTGTCGCGCTGTCAGCCATGCCGCTTACAATGTTTAAAGCCACTCTGTGTACAGAAGTATCGGTGGTATTATTTTTCTCCGCCGTTCTCTTGATACAAACAACAGGCTGTGATTTTATCCATTGTCGGATACACAAGGTTCATACTTCATATGTGGCACATCAAAGCCAACCCACTTTGTACTTCAATCATTTCTAGCAGCTTTATTTATTTTAACATCACAGAGTGCGAAATCGAACCAGAAGAACTGTTACCCATGGGCAGAACAAGAAAAGGAATTGCAAAGAAAATGGCTAAAAACGGCTTTTAATCATCTTTAAGGCATTTATGAGTTTTGCTTTGATGGTGGTTCCACATAGCCAACTTAAAATAGAATGTCTTCAATCATTGATTGATTTGGTATTTGAACACATTTGCAGCGGCAAGCGTTGGCGGTATACTTTTTACAAACTCAAGTAGGTAAATTGCAGATTCTTTATTCAATTGCATTAGAGTTGTTATTTTTTTTTTAATTGACCAACACTCAAGGGGATGTCCCCTTTACGTACGGTGCTGGGCGTTGGTGAGTGAAATGTAATAGGTTGAAAGGGCAAAGAGGGAGTAGTGGTTATTGAAATTTGCCTCGATCTTCTTGATGTCGTAACTAGTGACAAATACATTCGTCGGAAGTTGATTCCACATATGGACTGTACGGGCGAAAAACAAATTCGAACTGTTGTGTAAAGTTCGGTCGACCGGCTAATCGACAACAAACGGCTGCGAATTACTGGAAAGTCGTGTATCCCTGCCCAACATCTTCACGTCAGGAATAAAACGACGGATGGCACATTCCGACGATGCTAGAAGGAGAAAATAGAGTTGAATGTCACCTATCAGCTCCATCGCACTCGTTTTTACACGGTCAAGTAGCTCCGCGAATGATTTTGGATTTTTTTTGTATTTTTTTGTACATATTTAATTAAAACTAATTACAAACTCATGGCCACAGCGCAAGGCATTATTGAACAAGTTTGCAAACATCTTATTATCATTATAGTACAAAAAAATCAACAAATATCAATCATGTCAAAAATCATTCGTAACAAATAATTAACTACGAGTATTTAAGAATTCTTGTTTAACTTTAATAAGATGCACGGCAGCAGCGCTTTAAATGAATTGAAAATATGTGTTTTAAAAGAAGAAATTCTATCAATAGCTTCCAAAACTGGTGGTTTATTATTGTATTTGATACCACCTACATAATCAATGAGTTGCATAGTCTTTTCCAACCTGCAGTGGAACTTGGTAGATTTCTAGTGTTAAAGTTTAAATGGTTTTGCAAAAATGATATTGTGTGATGTCCGATCTTATTAATACATTTGAACACGAAAATTTTGACTTGGTAATCATGAAATCCATATATTGGTAATCATCGAATAGGTCAAAGGTAAGTTGGATATTGTCTATAACGCTATGTTCAGCTTACTATGCAGAGATTTCAATGATATACTGTGTTTATTATGGGCATAGGCAAAAGCTTAGTATGTTGAATAAAATTGAAATAATGACTGAAATATCGATTCGATTTTATGTTCAATTTGTTTTTCAATAAAATTCCGTTTGCAGGATCTATTCTCCTCCTTAACAGTCTTATTTGGATAATCAATATTCGATTCAACCTTGCAAACTCGAAAATCAATGACGACGTACCGGACATTTATTGACTGCAGCTTTAAAAAAAGTAGAATTGAAAAATGCAAACGTTTTTTGGTGAAACACGCTGATAACTTGCACAGAAAAATTTTGTTCACTGATAAAATAATTGTTACCGTTCAGAAAAAATTTAACAAACAAAATGATAGAGTGTATGCGCAGTCATCTTAGGAAGCATCTGAACTGATCCCAAGGGTGGAAAAGGGTCATCCATCCCAGCTTCAGTCATGGTTTGGTGGGGTTTCTCTTACGAAGGGGTCACTGACCTGCATTTCTGCGAACAAGGAGTCGAAACATCAGCTAAAGTTTACCAAGAAACCGTTTTGGAAGCTGTTGTGAAGCCTCTTAACACTTCCCTGTTCCAAAACCAGCCATGGACTTTCCAACAGGACTCTGCGCCGGTCCATAAGGCTAAAACGTCCCAGGCCTGGCATCGAAACAATTTGCTACAGTTCATTTCCTCTGAAGAGTTCATTTCCTCCAATGGTTTTGATTCCATTGGATTACAAATTGTAGACGGTTTTAGAGGACAAGGTTTGTCACAAAAGATACCCCAACATTGGATCTCTTAAGACTGCTTTGGTTCGAGCTGTGGCCAATTTTCCAATGGACGAGGTTCGTGCAGCTATTGACGATTGGCCAGTGCGACTTAAGGCGTGTGTAAAGGCAAAAGGCGGACATTCCGAATAAGTAGATTCTTTTTGGATAAATATACATCAATAAATATATTAAAAAATATTTGGTTCAAAAACATTCAGTACTTTTCAGTTTACAGCATAAAACGTGTGTAACAGTATTTATGTCTCTACTAAGTATAATATGAGAAAAAATATAAAAATATTAGTAAACGAAAAACTTTTTAAAATTTTAAATCCCATGGTAATTTTGGCCCACCCTACATAATAAAATATTAATTTAAATTGCCAAAAAAGACAATTACTTGTCAACATTAATATATTGAAACTAAAATTAAATGAAATGTTACAATGACTCCAAATATAGAATACTTTTTAAGATGTACCTATGACTGGTGTCGGTTTCATAGAGCCAAGTGGCCTAGAAAAGGCCGTAACAATCACAGGATAACCTCCGCGTACTATGTCAATGTCACAAAAAAGAGAGATAAGACCGTTTGCGCCTATAAGTCTTCACCGCGTATAAATAATATGGACTATCTTCTGACCGCTTCTGACCGAATAAATCAACAATCGTTCACACTGCGCCAAATTCAGGAAAAGACTCGCGAGCAGCAAATGCGAATCAATATATACCAAAAATCTGCTTATTTTAGAATATCGCTTATCGATTTAGTCGAAATATTTATTTTTCGAACAACCCGGTTTTCGGTTATTATTTTCTCGTATAACTAGTGAAGTTTTTTATATTTTTTACCAATACACCTTGCGCTTTTCTGATACATATGAGAATAGTCTCGACTGTACGAAATTTTGTCAAGATTACGTTCAATACAGAACGTAATCTTGTCAGAGCAATAGTTTCAAGTCAGAGGGGATGCTTGTAAGAAGGCTACACTAATGCAGTGAAAATTTAAGATAGCAGCCACAAAAATCATGAGTTTTTAAATTTTGCTCGAGTTTGTGTGCAAATACTCGTAACATCATTAAGAGCCACTTAAGAGAGCAGCCTAAGATTTTGAATTTTTCTCAAATGTGCTTTATAAATGTGTCCTTATGGGACCATTCCTTCTTTAAAATCATACTAAATCTTTACAAAAAATTATTCAGTTATAAGAAAAATACACCAGTTGCCGACAAAAAATGGGTATTCAAAGTTCTGAAACTTCAGTTATAAATAAAAAATTTCCCTCCATAAGATTTTGGGAAACGACTGCATAGCGCCATCTGCACTAGATTTTATCGGCGACCAATATGGGTCTTAAATCATAATAAGATTTGTTAAAGGAGAGTTTTTTTATTTTCTAAATTCATTCCTATTTCTAAATTTCGTATTCGCCAAAAATTCCATTTGTGCTTGACCGCGCGGAAACATACGAGCGGATCTAGCGTGCGAGCGAGTATGTAGGACCAAACCTATCGCTGCAACACTACGCCAAATCAGATGCTCGGGCGATATTAAGACGATCGCCAGAACGAAATCTCAACAATCGCAGTGAGTCAACGCGACGACGTCATCGCGATGACTGTGTGCGGACGACGACGTCACCGGCGAACATAGTAACGAATGCGGCCAACGACGACGACGAGAGACATAATTACCACCTTAAAGAAGATGATTGTGGTTTTTCGCGTTCCCCTTTGATCTTTTGCCGACAATCAGTATCTTCTCTCTATATGCGAGTTCGAGTGGACGGACGAACAATTCTGTCGTTCTCGATAGTGGCATTGTTGTTGTTGTTATTCGTTCCCCTCTGTTATAGTACTTGTAGTTAACATTTTGTACTTATATTGTTTGGTAAGAGATCACAGACAAACGCGTTCTGAAGGCGGCCACAGCGAGCGTAAAACAGCGAGAATATCTGAAATGGCTGAGGCCAACGAAGACTTCTGCAATAAATAAGAAACAGTCAAGGAACTACTACTCGTAGTTGTGGCATGATACGGTTGGTCTTATGTGGCTGCGTCAACAGCAACGTCAATCTATCGATTTTTAACATGAGAGTGACGTTAATGGCAGGAACGTCTGTAATGAAAAAAAATATCAACCTGCAATTGCAGCTACGAAATTTACGCCTTATATTGCAGGTCTTAGATTAATTCGAGGTCCCTAGTAAAAAGTATGCAGAATAAAAAATAAAACTAATTTGTAACCAATTTTTAATATAGATTCAAAAAAATTCTTTACAGCTTTCAGGCTGTGGTCTATACGTGATCTTCCAGATAGTCGCGGCACCCATCATAGCAAACGTGTGAAAGTGGCAAAAACTTTCTCAGCAAAAAATCAGCCGGTTTGCTGAGACCTTTTGTAATGGCGAATGGCTGCTTCCTATTTTATTGATCGTCTAAGAACTGCAAGGGGCAGTGTGGGTTCACCTAACCACTGATAGCTGGTCCCAAGTGATCCCCTGCAAGATTAAATATACATGCTGGTGGAGGGCAGCAGCCGTTAGAAACTGTAGTTCAAGTTTGACTAGTTTCCTACGCCCCTTCAGAAAGTTTCGTGGTGGCTGTAGCTTACAACATGAACCGCAGGTAAAGTGAGTGATATGCGTGGATTTGCGGAACAACCGTCTGCTGCGACCAGTAGAGTAGCTGAGGGGTAAGATGATCCTTAACCCCTTACCAAAAGGTAGGCGATGTCCGCACATGGGATCATTGGCTACCTCCATTATATCTAGAGGAGCGTTGGCAGTCGTATTGTAGCTCACGTAAAACATGACATTAATCGATCGTCTAAAAGATATTCGTTTGGAAGAAATCATTAGAGGCCTTACATAGGCATCCCTCACAAAGATGGAAATTCTGGCACATATACTCGTACATGGCCCAAACCTGCGGATATGGCCCAAACTTGTTGATGCAAATATTGAACCCATGCAGCTAATTGGACGCTAGAAATATTTCAACTAGGTCCTGTTGGTTTGTTGATATAGTAGCTACTTTAAAAAACGACTTCGTTCGAGGATATGATTTGTTGATCTTCTCGAACGAGGTCAATTTTTAGATTAACAACTACGTCAAGAAGTAAAATTGCCGTCATTGACCTTACAATCTTTAAGAGTTCTACCAAGCATCACTGCATTCACAAACATTGACTATTTGGCGCAGTTGATTGCGAAGGACAACTAATTTTTGTTACTAATTTGATACCTGTAAAAGAAAATAAAGTTCCCTATGAATAGCGCTAAAAAGCGGTCAGCGCGAATTGTTAGACTTAGAGCCATCGATGCTACAAAAGACTTTAAAGTACACCTAAAAATTAAGAAATGTATGCATCAAATTTTAATTCAGTAGCTGCATTAGAAGAGTTTTTTTTATCGAAAGCATTGAGAAATAAAGTATGCAAACCATTTAGACCCGGTATTTCACCCAAATCCGGCAAGTAACGACATTCTTCCTTTATATTGTAAAGAACAAGCCGTAATTCCATTATTCCACCGTTTTATAAGGGATGCTTGTTAAACTTCTGGATACAATCTTGCTACGCATAAAACGCTCATGGAATTTCCTGCATCAAATTTAAACCATATCACTTTTTCTCAATTCAGAAATGTAAAATAAATAGGGATCGACAACTAAACTGGAGGAGTTATTTTACAGCCCAACAGTGGATTGCTAAACCTGTCGTAAAATGTTTGCATTCGTTATAGGACAAATTCTTAACTTCTTAGCGCTGATATGGTAGACGGTTACGAAGACAACAACCACCATAAAATTCGTGATAAAGACTTAAAGACCAGCTTGCATTGGTGTATCAGGCGCACTTGTCCTTCGGAGGCCCAGAACACAATACTAAATCTGACTTACAAATAACGACTATAGTGGCTTGAAGCGCGATTCGTCTACTTTGAACTGGAGTCCAGAGGGAGGAAAAACATAGTCACATTTGCATTCTAGACGCAATTCCAGCTTGACTAGAAATAGCTACAGAATTAGCTGTATTTATAAATAGATGATCCGAAGAGGTTTCTCTCGGTTTCGACTTAAATGTTTACAAGTAGGGCCCAAAATGGTTTGCAGAGACGGCTCGAAAATTTTCTCGAGCAAAGGAAACCTGTAGCACAACTAATGTATACTTAAAGTCTCCAGCGTCTTGCTGGTAGAAGCTTTTGCCATTAATAAGGCTTGTTCGTTAAAATCCTATCCGAACATTACAAAACATTCTGTATTAGCCAAGCAGCCACTCTCTTAAGACTTGATATAGGTAGCGTGGCCGATTGGGGCCATTAAGAAGGACGTTCTTCATCACTTACTCTCACGATTCAATTCCAGACGAAGAGCTTTGGATTCATACCAAATCTTGAGGAAAACATAGTCTAAATTAAAAGAGAAACAATTAGAATCATTCATGGTCCACAATAGGAAATGAATTTTTAGTCGAATATTCGCATTTAAGGGGCACTGTTTGATTGCGACGTCTGAACCCCCAGTATACTTATCACTGAGGTAGTTGCGGCACTGTAAAAGGGGGGAGACAGTGAAACACTGGTCCTGCACTGATGAACCATCGTGAGGACATCTCCGGCGTATCAAATGTCGATCTGAGCGACCTATTTAAATTCATTAACCTGTTGTTCAGAGCGGAGTGGTAATTATTTTCTTAAAACGATCTTTCAACGCTCATTTGGCCTTGGGCGTTTACGTATGCTTACCAGAATGCTAGGCCAAGGATTACATTAATTAATTATTCGGGTTAACAAAACTCTGGAACTGACTTGTGTAACAACTTGTGAAAGCTAAGTAGTCACATATTGTAATTCCCAATGGTCTTTAACTTTCTCTAACTGGGTTTAAAGTAATTCCAAAAAGCGTTAAGAACATACCTGTCATTACAACTCGGAGCCAACTATTCAATACGATGCCGTGCTTTTAGTTGCGGAGTAACAATTTCTTTGTCTACTACACCACTCTGACCGTAACTTATCATACCTACCTTCTGAAACATTGAAATGCTCACAGTTTTTAATGCCTCATACTACCTTACCGTAGATCTTGTACGAGTACTCCTTATATATACTTTCGGTGTAATAAGAAAAAAAGCGACGTATGCGTCATGCATATTATCAGCGTTAGCGTCATTTTTTGCGTCTTGCCGGTACATTGATGTTGTAATTGCATACTACACGGACCTGGACATTCTCGATCATTTGTTGCGCTCCGCACGTCGCACTGAGAAGCTGCAGTCCGGTTGCCTGTCTGCAATTAGACGGCGGCGTGTAGTTTGTGGGTTAAACGCGTGCTTAAGATGGCCGTAATACCGCATCCACAATGTGCACAGCCAAAACAAATACCATGTGTGCTCTTCACAATCCGCCAAACGTCCACCTAAACTTTGGTCATCAACTCTCGCTGAGTTGAGTATCGATCATTTTGGCCATGGTTAATAAAAATAGTTGCGTCTCTGTGGTGGCTTGGTCGGATCGGCTCAAGTGCCGGTTACATTGGCCAACAAATGACTTTAATGAGTACGTTGGTGGCTGCCATACGGGCGATTAGTTGAGGAGAAAGAATTGTGATAATATTATAGGATCACAGTTCATTGTGGTAAATACGTACTCTGCACCAAGTGTGCTATCAATTTTAAGCCATTAAAATTTAATGTTGCGGACCGGACCGACTCTGGCGCAGTGGATGCTACACAATTGCAAAACATATGTTAATTAATAGATGGGGGGCTGGTTGAAATCAGCACCATAATTACGATATTGCAAACATGTTTGCCTAAGACGGCCACATGGCAATTGCAAAAATGTCATTAGAGCTGAGTTTTATTTTTTATTAAAATAATTTTGTGAGTAAAAAAAGGCTATTATTTACGACTGCAATTGTCTTATATGAGAAAAAAGTCATATAGAAAATGGTTGTGTATTTCTGGAGGCAAGGAAACTCAAGTTGCGCCTTATTATCTATTCCTTAAATGAATAGAGAAAGGTTTTTAGCATGGTGCAGTCAATATCGGATACATCTTACACTAATTGGTCGTGTGGAGTGTTTTTTCGAAATGGTAATATTCAAATAATGACTTTAAATGCCAAATATAATCGATCCATGATAACCGAAGAACTATAGAACATTTGCCTGGCAGGCACGTGGTGCCAACATGAAGACAGACATATCATGTAATAAGTACATATGGATACTTTCACCAGAAGGGCAACCGCAACGAAAAAATAAAAGTGCTTAAAATTCTTTTTGACATTTTTAAAAATATACTGTACAATAATACTTTTATTACTGCTCTTTAATAAATGTAATACTGATCTTTGCTTTTGTCATTATTAATCAGGCTTCAACTTTGGATTATTTTTATTTTTTTTATTTTTTTTTAAATACAGAGATAAGACAAAATAAGAAGAAATTAATTGGGAGTTTTTGGGGCAGAAAACTAGCAAATAATCTCCGATAGGCCTAACAATTCAGCATTAAAGAAAATAAAATTTACTCATCCTTTCAGCTGCGTACGAACACAAAGTTGAAAAACGTGAAAATTGCAGTATTAGAACTTAAAAAACGTTACTACTGCACTAAATGTGCCCTTTTACCGCCCCAAAAAATGGGCTATCCCCTTCCTATTTCCAAATCGGTTATCCACCCTTTATTGGCTTTCGAAGGAAAAACGAACGAAAATGTCAGTCCCGTTAACGTCATATGGGTTTTGAAAGCTAACCTCAATAGCGTTAATCTGTAACGGGATTTTAAAATTGTTTCAACTTTCATCATGGAGTGATAATGAGAACCGTATCGCTGTAATCGCCCTTATCAAGTGTGAAATGAAATAAAGCGTTATTTTCAAAACGCTCCAGCCACATGTTCGCCTACCGATGCATAAATCTGTTTGGGGAGACTGGAGATGTAAACGACCGCCACCCACGCTCTGTTCGAACATCGCATGTCATCAAAGCCGTTAAATAAAGAATTCACAGAAATCCGCTCTGAAAACAGAAAATTATGGCCCGTGAGATGAATATCACGCAAAAGCCCATGAGTCGAATCATTAAAAAGACTTGGGACTTGGGGCTTTCAAACGATGTGTCGGACATTTATTGACTGCAGCTTTAAAAGAAAATAGGATTGAAAAATGCAAACGTCTTTTGGTGAAGCACGCTGATAACTTGCACAGAAAAATGTTGTTCACCGATGACAAATTTTTGCCATTCAGGAAAAATTTAACAAGCAAAAAGCTAGAGTGTATGCGCGGTCATCTAAGGAAGCATCTGAACAGATCCCAAGGGTGGAAAAGGGTTTTCACCCAGCTTCAGTCATGGTTTGGTGGGGTGTCTCTTATGATGGGGTCACTGCCCTGCATTTCTGCGAAAAAGGAGTCAAAACATCGGCCAAAGTTTACCAAGAAACCGTTTTGGACTTTCCAGCAGGATTCTGCGCCGGCCCATTAGGTTAAAACGTCCCAGGCCTGTCTTTCCAGCAGGATTCTGCGCCAGCCCATAAGGCTAAAACGTCCCAGGCCTGTCTTTGAAACAATTTGCCAGCGATCATGTCTTCTGAAGAATGGCCGTCAGGCAGTCCAGATTTGAAAATAGTTGCTACAACCTATATATGTGACGCGCAAAATAGAAAGGGAACTAAAGGTAAAAACCAGTTTTGACCAGGAGAGACATTTTAAAAATTTAAATATGTACGTGTATCTTTGATGTACCATCACTTTCATAAAACGCGCATATCTCTGAGAGGGAACACTTTGGGGCATGGGATTTGTCTCATTCGATGCTCAGATGTTGTCCACATCAAAAAAAAAGTGAAAATTGTTTTTTTTTACTCTTAGGTTCCTTTCTCTATGCGTTGTCACATATATATTTGGTGCAAACAAAATGTGGATGTTAGACACACGTTATATTTAACATTAATTGTAGTAACTCTTTCAATATATGAGATACAGTTCAAAAGAATCCTTTTTAAGTTTCAAATCCTAAAAAGGTGAAAATCTGTAATACAGGACTCGAAAATATTGACTAAATCAAAAGTTATAGGTTTTTGACCGAGAAAATTTGATTCCCCAACGCTATTCGACAGCGGTTTAGCACAACGGATAAAAAGTTGCTGGCGGCTCATTTGCGTCTACTCAGTTTGCATACCTGGTAAACGAGTACAAAAAATAAAGATACTTTTTCAAAATTCTGTTTTTATAATGGAACACCGATGCCCTTTCGCTTCGCTCAATGGGTTGAAGATTGTTTGGCAGGTAATCAAGATTTTTACCGACAATTTCGTTTTTAGGTCAAGCTCATTTGGATCTGGGTGGCTATGTTAATAAGCAAAAGTGCCGCGTATAGGTGCCCACATGTGACTATTGAGAAGATGGCGGGCCATTCATCATCATTGGGCCCTTTTTCTTCTAAAATGAGCAAGAAGCCGTCGTTACCGTTAACAGTGAGCGTTACTGCGATATGCTCATCGAGTTTTTGTTTCCAAAAATTGAAGAGAATGACATGGACCAGATTTGATTTCAACAAGGCGGGGCCACATGTTACACAGCCAAAGCAACAATCGATATTTTACACACACGCAGAGAAAAGATATGGTTACTATATGGTCACCGCAACAATAACATGTTCTCTACAATAAAAGCATGTTCGTCGCAACTATAGTATTGTTTTTTGAATTTTATTTTGACAACAGTATGATTGCGGCAATATTAATATTGTTGAAATGCAACAATATTATTATTGTCAAACTTAGAAATGAAAATATGGTTGTAGCAACCATATAAACATGGTTGGTGTTACAAAATTATTGTTGTTTAAAATTTACGTTAACAAAATTATGATTACGTCAATCATACCGTATGGTTGCGACTATAAACATAACAAAACAGGTTTTATAGAGCGTTACATGCATGTGTATGCGTATGTTTTTTGATATACCAAACAAACACATACACATGATACAGAACAGTTCGTGGTTGTCGTCCATTATAAAAAACAACAACAACCGGAAGGTAGCTCGAGGGATTTTTATTGTGTTTACTTTGTGCGGTGAAAAATTTTACTTCCAACTGATTCCAGTTTATTTAATATCTGCCTGCACTTAAGTATACTATAGCCATTGATCATGGTTTAATCACATTCGTTACTAGGGGTCTAGGGATGGTGAAGTAGCGTTCACCCCTGCTGGCAACTAAAAGTATTTTCGACTGCCGTTGCAAAATATATTTTTGTTTTTTTGAATGAAATGTTCAATTAAAACATGGCCTCAATAAAATCTGGCTATGAACTAAGTGTAATGAGATTTAAAATAACTTGCTTGATAAAAATCTCTATTTGTGAATAACAACCCAATCCTAATAAATAATTTTGGGTATCATAGTATTTATGGTTGAGTGTGAATCATACTATGGTTGCGGGGATCATAGTATGGTTGAGTGCGAATCATATTATAGTTGTCGGGATCATACTATTGTTGTATGCGAAACATACTATCGTTGTGAGGATCATAATATGGTTGTGGAAATAACAGTATGGTTGAGTGTGAGTCATACTATCGTTGTGAGGATCATAGTATGGTTGTGGAGATCATAGTATGGTTGAGTGTGAATCATAATATTGTTGTGAGGATCCTAATTTTGTTGTGCCACAACCATATACTCAACAACCGTATGATCCTCTTTGAATATTGTCCCCCAACCATACTTTTTTTCTGCGTCCACTGTTATATCTAATTAGCCGAAATTCCGATGTCAATTGGCCGGCTCGGAGCTGTGATTTGAGCTCTTTGGGTTATTTTCTATGGGAGCTATTAACGATAAATGTTACGCAACGCATCCAGAGACAAATGAAGCATTGAAACCTGAAACCATTGAAGATATTCGACCCGAAACAATCATCTAGATTGTTTACCCGATAGTTGCTTTCTTTGAGGTCTATACTATTTAACCATGCCTGTATTATTGTTTCTACAATATTTTATACACCCTTAGTATCTCCATCAGTAGTTAACACTGACTTAATTTTGTTTGAAATTAAAATAAGAGTAACTGAAAACTGAATCCTTCAAGTCGTAATAGTTCAAATTTAATACAATAGGTTATGAAGATCTTCGTAGGCATTTGAAAAACAACGTGTCTTAATATTGAGATTGTATGTACAGATTGAGATATTCCACACTCCGTAGAGGACATAGATCGGGGTGGTGAAAGTGCAAAAAATTCAAATTATCACAAATTTTGTTTTTATGTCTTCAATTTAAGGACACAAAAATGTGTTACCTTTTTATTTCCGACTACACTTGTGTATTCCAAACCTCAAATGAAACAAATCACAGCGAGAAATTAATTCTATGCCAACAACAAAATGTATATGGGAAAACACCGCCTCTTTAGGTGTATCAAAAAGGTAATAAATGACTTTTCCGCCCCACTCGAAAACCTGCAAATTAATTTTTATGACAAATACGAAAATCTCAACTTCATTTATTTCAGTTAGAGCCGTATCGAGCAGAGCCGAGCAGGGCGCAGAGAAAAACGTGTAATAAAATCAGTCAACGGCAAATAATCGCATTAGACACGCGCACTTGTACGTCTACGTTCACGTCACGTTCGTCCAGGTCTGAAACAAAGGACAATGTGCCCGGGGATGCAGGGCCAAACAGGAGGACAATGATGTGTCTGTAATGAATATGAAAACAAAGATTGAGTTGGCAAAATCTGTATGTGGCCGACTGGCAGTGTAGAGGGGAAAGGTTATGCGACAGGAATTTAGTAACGCTTTAATCGAAACGGAAGTGGAAATAACACTTGTAACGACATACGCAATTTTCTACTGGTTGCCGCTGCTGCTGTTTGCTTTTCGGTCACGATGGCACCGTCATGATGCTGATGACTGACTTTTACTGCAAATAGAGGTGAACATAAAGTGACAGAAGAAGCAAAAAGAGAAAAACATCTAAAGACCTGCTGCTGTTGGGTTTTTCTCATTATCATCTTGGCTGTGCTGGAAGTGAACTTGGTGGCGTTTATGACACCTAAATGATGTTAATGTTACGACTATTGCTGCCGCTATTACGGGGCTACTATTCCTGCACTCCACTCCACTTTAATGGCCATGACTTGATAGAAATTGTCTTTCGTCACAGCCACACAATAAACTCTTGTCGTACCTTGTGCTGCGGTATGTGTGGCACGTTGTTTGGTGTACCATCAGCCACTATCCCCCCTCTCATCGTCTATGGGCCGGGGGATACGAGCTTAAGGTTGAACACACATAATGATGATGAGTTGACATACCCTAAAATTAATATGACATCAAGATGTACGTATACGATGTGTTGTTGGTGTGTGTGTGTGGTTTGATAGCTAAACTGAGAACTTCTACTTTCATGCATTCGAGGGTGGTATGTCATTTAAAGAAATAAAGTTTTATAAATGGCAGTTGTTGTTGTAACACCAAAACATTTGTTTTGAAGTCTTGTTCGTCTTGTTCGTCTATGCTTCGATATCCAGGTGGAGGAAACGCGATTTGTGGCCTTAAATGGGCCGCAACGAGTTCCAAATTACCCAAAATCTTAAATATAGGTACATTTTTGTATTTGTGAAATACATTACAATTTCTGGATATGACACATATGACACTAATAATGAAAATGCCATCAAAAATGGTTTTACTGTTTTTCTAAGTATTTTCCAGCATGATTCTTCACGTTTGCATGCGCTCAAAGTAATTGTCGAAGCACTTTTTCCACTCCGATTGAGACACCTCCAAAACATGATTTGTGAACACTTCAACAGGATCTTCTTCTTGATGTGCGGGAATAAAAAGAAGTCATTGGGTGCCAAGTCAGGGCTGTACGGCGGATGACCCATTAATTCGACGTTTTCTCCGGTCAAAAAGACGCTGGTTTGAGCCGATGTGTGAGAGCTCGCATTGTCATTAAGCACAATGATTCGTCTTCTTTTGTTCGTTTTTCGAATTTCTCAGAAGACTTCAGGGAAACAAATTGTGGTGTACCACTCAGTTTTGCCGAAGAAGCAGGCTACCATTTGCTTCGAAATGGTTTTTTCTCGAACAACTTTCGTTGAATTTGGCTCGTCTTCGAAGACCCACCCGGTCGATTGCTGTTTTGTTTTGGGTTCATACGCATAGATCCATGATTCGTCACCTGTGGCGATATTATAAACGTCTTTTAAAGTACCACGATCGTGTTTTTTTTTTCAAAATTTCTTTGCACCAATCGATACGAGCCTTTTTTTGAGCGATTGTCAAATTGCTCGGAATCTAACGAGAACAAACCATTTTTACAGCCAGGTGCTAATGCAATATCGAATGCATGCTGGTGGAAAAAATGACCAAGAATGCCTCTATATCACGGTATGTCACATGACGATCTTGCATTATCAGGTCACGCACGGCATCAATGTTCTATAGCACAACCGCCGTTTTTAGACTACCTTCTTCTTTAAGCGAGCCTCGGCCACGATTGAATTCATTAAACCAGTTTTTCACAGTCCTATAGGATGGTGCTTCATCACCATACAAAGATTTAAGTTCATCGATGCACTCTTGTCGTGATAATCCAAGTCGAAAGTTGTGAAAAATGATCGCACGAAAATGTTGACGAGTTAATTCCATTTTTTGCCAAATTGATTTTTTCAAGTTACTGTGAACAACACAAATGATGGTCGTACGTCAAAACGTTCTGAGTACGTTTATTCTAAAAAATTCAAACTTTCCAAGCTAGTCAAACTTGTCAGATGGCGCCAGGCAACATTTTGTGTTGCCTAGGCCAGAAAACTAACTTAAAGTTAATTATTTTTAGCTATTTTAGTTATAACGTTCCGGAGCGTATTCGATGTTAAGGATGCTCTTTTAACATTATGTAAGTAATATAATTGATTGATATCAATATACCATCCTAGGGCACAGGGTATTATAACTTAGTGTTGGTGTATGTAACGCCTAAAAGGCAAGGAGATGTACTTATACTTAATGTCTTTTGTCATACTATCAGGTCTATACGTTATTTTGTTGCTCTGAACAGACAAACGAATGGAAGGACAGATGGAAAGACATACATGTAAGGAATAGAGATGTTTATAGAAGGTTAGAGTTAATACTAAACTGAAACTTAATGTGCGCAAGTTCGTGTTTACCAAACTTATCACTCCACCCTGATATACCTAACAGCAGCAATAAGGCCTACCAACAAATTTACTGTAAAAAGGATATTAATAGGATATAATGAATTTTTCCGAATGGTTGATTTTTTGTTTTGTTTGTCTTTTGTTCTTGTTCACACCGAATCAATTTGTCAATCTGTTTCCCTCCTGTATCAAAAATTACTAAAACCACCCGAATTGTGTGTGTAGCTCCGTTAAGGCTTTGGTTGATTGTCTGATGGGTGTGTAACAGGGGCCCCCACAATATTTTGAATGTCGTATGTTTGAGCTGTTCTTTTTCATGAATTCCTTTATTGCCTCATTTTCTGGTAAGATGCATCATGCATGTCAAATGTTTCTCGAGTTTATTTAATTTAATTTTGTGTGTAAGTAAGTGAGTGTGTCTTTTATGTTTATGCATTTTCATTTTCAGTGTTGAATATGAATTTAAATGCTGCCATTGTCGTCGCCGTTCCCGGTGCTGCTGTTGTCGCCCTTGCTGTTGTTAATAAAAGAGGGCGGACGTTTATTTTGATGGGTTATCTTCAAATTGATGATCACATCACATCGCCATTGTCGCTGTCGTATTCACTTTTATTTTTCAATTAACATTTGTGACAAACAATAAAAACGTTTAATGTTTATGTGGCGATGGCACGAGCTGGAGTGGTATCCGCATGTCCGTGTCCAGGCGCTGGCAACACCTTGAAACGAAACATTCAACTTGGTAACATAAGTCACAGTGATGACTCTTCTCTTTGGATAAGGGACTATTCTGTCGGACGAAAAGTAGTTTTCCAGGTCGTTTTCCAATAAAAATTTGGCAAGCGGCTGAGAGCTCTATTTTTCAATAATACTAAAAATTTTGTCAGTCTAAAAAGCCTAAAACTTTAACATTTTCTCTTCCGGTTGAGTTTATAGATTTAGTGATTAAAATTATGCGAACGCAAAAAACGCTTAAGGACGTTAAAATGCCACATCGGAGCACAACAAACCAAATTTCATTGAAATCTCATGAAGTTTCGACGCTACATCATTTTCAACTTTAATTGATAGTTTTTCAAATCAGACTGAGACTTGATGTTTGACATTACCATTTAAAATTGAGAATATGATTTTAAATCGAAAAATTAAGGCTGCAATAAAACACTCTATATGAAATTGAGAGTTTACATTTTAAATTGAGAATTTCTGCCCATACGCTGCACCGCACTATCGGTCATGGTATTTAAAGTTAGTCGTGGGAAATTTGTGATACTATCAAAAAATATCGGTCCTTGTTTTAATAAACAAAGTTCCAGTATAAGCGGACCGATTTCACATATAGCTTCTCTTAAGCAGACATATTAATTACTACAGTGAGCCGAAAATACAATGTTTTTTTTAACCATGTGTCTGGTTGAATTTTTCATGGTTAATGTTTGATAACGAAGACAAAATAACGTTATATAAGGTCAAATGTACACACAAAATAGTTGAGTTAACATTATATAAGGTTGGTTTCTTCAAGAGAGAGGAAGAAAAATGTGCGACATAACATGCATTGTTAAAACAACAATAATTATTTTAATAATTACAATTTTAATGGTTAAAAACTTAACAATGCTTTGTTAAAATAACAGTTATTATTTTAAAATTAACAATTTTCATAGTTAAAAAATTCAACCATAGAACAGTTAAATTGACTTTTATTATTGTTAAATACCAGTCAACAACAAAATGTTCAAATAACCTTATATTACGTAGAGTCCAAATCATGTTTATTTATCGTTAAGTTAATTTTATATTAGGTTATTTTTTTCTCAATGTAGTTCGCCTCAATTACCATAGTGCCGGTTACAATTACATTTAAAAACAAATAAATATTCGGCCAGGCCGAACCTTATATACCCTCCACCGTCCATGGGCTGCTAAAGTGCAAAATAATGGTCAGCGTTTTGGCCTCTTACGGCCCACGAGCCCGTCCCTTTTACGAGTAAAATTTTAAAATTAGTATATATTTCTATACAATCCCCTATAGTGGTCAATAGATCAATAGGTTTAGACATATGAAATCTCAAGCTATAATTTGAGATTTCATATGTCTAAACCTATTGATCTATTGACCACTAACACAACAAATACGAATACGAAATATCTATTAAATTTGTTTAGGATCAATTAAGCGGCTAGGCCAATATTTTATGACTTAGTTCAATATGCTGTGAATTTATCCGGTAAATTTATCTCGAATGTTGGCCTAGATTTTTGTCTTGTTAAAGCAAACTTTACTACAAACCAAATATGACATAAAATAATTATGATTTTTTCAGTATCAATCAAGCGGCTAGGAAAATATTTGATGACACGGCCTCGAGTTCGTTCTCAACGGTTGGCTGGTTAGTGTAAACTATGAACTCAACGTTCTGATGGTTGTCCCCATTACAATTTTGAAATAAAGGTCCGATGATGCCATAAGCCCCTACAAGCACTCAATTTGTTAATGAATTTATTCTTGGTAAAGTTCTTGAGGCTTACATTCGTTCCAATAACAACTATTAATATCCAGTAGATCCAAAAATGTGCCTCATCCGGGTAGTATTATTTTAGAACATATTTAGATTTCCTGGCAAGATTTCTAGTGACTTATTTGCAATTCTCGGCATTGGCTAAGGTCAGTTGACTTAAATTCTTCCGTAGGCCTAAGTTCAACCACGACCAGTTTGATTTCTTCACTTCTTCAAACTTTGTGTTGTAGGGTGATGAGTTTGGTTTTGAAAAACCGGCGGTTCGGTTACATTGACAAAAAAACACCGTTGGTTTCTTAAACATTTTAATTTTCCCGCTGTCTAAAACGGAGCTTTTTCAGACCAGGTTCTCACCAAACGAAGTTGCACTTTTCGAAATTTCTACAAACAATTCAGAACTGAAAATAATATGTACACCTCTACGGAGATTCCACATCGAATCCATCTGTACATTTTATTGGCTCTTACTGGCAGCATACGCTAGATGGACCAACTCTATTCGGAATTTTCCTTCAATAACATTTAAGACTTAACATTTTCGGCCAAATAAATGCCCGGACTCAGCATTATAATATTTTTGAAATTTGTTATTTTTGCTCTAAATTCTTGTATTAAAAGCTTTGCCAACTTCTTTGATTTTATTCAAAAATCTATATGAAATTCAAAATAAAAAGCGTACTTTAATTTTTATTTTTTTAATTTAATTGAAAAATATAAGAAATGTTTAAAACGTAATAAAATCATATAAAAATGCAGGGGTAACCGACACCAAACCACTGTTAGAAAAAAACTATCGAACTGAGCCAAAATCCGCGAAAGAATGTTCAGTTTGGTGGTTTTTTTACATGAATTTAGCATTTATATGCATGTTGGTATTATTTTATAAATATATTTTATTTGTTTTTAGTTTTTATGTACATACCATAAATTTAATTACATTTTTTGTTTCTAACCGATTTCGAACCATTGAACCAAACCATAACCGCGGTTCAAGACTACATAAATACCGTTTTTAAAACAAACGATTGGTTGTTCGTTGTGCCGCTAAACAAAACCAACTAAAATTTTTAAATGGTTTGCTTTTGTTTAGCTCGTTTGTGTTATTTCGCTCTGTTGTTTTTACACATTGAACAGGGATTAAACCGGCTTTTCTGGAAAAAATTGATACAAAACTCTTAATACCATTTGCCTAAAACGATTTTTAACATTATTTGAATCCAAAGGCCACGTGGCACCGCGCTTGGTCATTTATTTAACCAACATTTTAAACTTAAAAAATTTATTGACCGATTTTAAATGGTGTTTAGAAACTGATCCGTATCGCATGCCTTCATTATATTTCAGAGTCATTGAAAATATGGACCATCGGATAAAGGTATGTCACTGAAGTTAGGGCGCGCATTTGGCCGATATTTTGTTTCACACATAACTGTCATAGATCCGTCTTTCATATTTATTAATATTAATATAATTCTGTGAAAACTTGTTTGTTTTATTGACAATAGTGCTTTTTAGTTGTACCACCCTTTACATACATCTTTGCTATGTGCTGAAAAAAGATACATAACTTTTAAATGTTTGCATTGTTTTACTTTTTTTACCCTATTATGTTTTCGTTTGTAGCAACTTTTGAAGAAAAAAGGTGTTAAACCACCGATTATTAAAAATCAATTGGAACTAATATTTTAAAATAAATAAATAACAATACTTATTTAAAATAACTACTTTAAAAAAATAATAATAAAAATTGAAAATATAGATACAGCAATAAGAGTAAATCCTTATATGGGTAAAAACCGGGTTCTTATAAAAATCAAAAATGAAATCGGGTTTCTTAGCAATTTCTAGAAGTCATGGCGTTCTAGAGTTTATTTTTTATTTTATTAATTTAAATATTTGTTACAACTAAAATTATTATAAAGTAAGTTAAAAGGCACTAGTATCGAAGTCTATCGGCCTTCTAGAGTTTAGTGTTTCTTAAGCGTGTAAGATCAACAAAATTGATTTTATTCTTTAACTTTGCATTTAATTTTTTGTTTTCTCTGTGTTATTTCTCTCCGGCGGAAAATCACACGATATTCCATAACGTTCATTATAATTAACCCCATTAACTGATCCTTTGATGCTTCGGTGTCAATACTAAAATGGGCTTGAGTATCACCAAACGGACCACAACCTTTCAGCAGTAAAAAAAACTATTTAATCATGCTTAAGCCGCCGGGATTATGACAATGTTTCAGTTTGCTCGACAGTTAAAGTCTCATATTTCGGTTGGTGCTGAAAATTATTGATTTTTAAAAGCCTTTTTTGTTGATCATAACTTTGAGCTGTGACGTAGCGTAAATACGCGGAGAATACAGAAAACCCAAATTATGATTTATGACTGGGGTGTTTCGTTGTGCTTTTTTCCTTCCTGGCCTGGCCTGGCTGACCGACAATCTACGATGGTATGGGCAAAAAAGGTCCAACAACAAAATGCCAGTTTGTGTTTAAAACTGTTTAAAAACTAATTAATTATGTGATCAGAAATAATTATAAACAATTTTGGGCTTCAATAACATCGCACCGTGTAGCTTCCGTGAGGAGAGAGGGGACACATTTAAACATCGACGACGAACGTTAAATGAAATTTGAATAAAATATTTAAATTACTCGTATTTATTAACTGAATTATTTATTCACCGGCAAGAATCTTACAAATCATACGAGAAATTGAATGAAGAAATCTTTAGTCAAGTCAACGTACACACATTTCCCACCTCATGGCCATGGCCACGATCGGTGGCAATAGCGGCCTGCAGCGCATCGGTGATCAGATGAATCGATTTAATCCTTTTGTGGGCCCCTCCGGCTAAAGATGTTTCACTTTGGTATTCATATTAATTAATGTGACGACCTACAGCAGAGTCGACGCGATGGTACCAAGCGGCCGACCAAAAGTCCACTGCATGTGGCTGTTATTGAGCAAGCGCACCAACAAACCGAGCGGTATCAGACCACTACAGAAAATCCAATATTGAAGAAATTATCAATTTATTTCACGCCTTTAAAATAACGCCAGCTAACAATAAAACACTCGGTGTTCAAATACGAGACGAGTATCGTATCATCTGGGCGGAAGGACGGACGGACGGACGTTCGTACGTATGGTACGAATGGATACATTGATGCCAACGAAGTTAGTTACTGCTTCATCTTCTTTGTCCAAAAGCATTGGCCGGGAAAGGGTTTGGTGTTCTGGCCATGTGCGCTGCAAGTCACAAAATTCAGTGGACCAACGACGGCGGTGAACGGCTTAATTATAATGGGTTGAAAACGTTTTAGTCAAAGGATCATCACACGGCGACCACACGAACGAGTGTTGGCTTGGATTGGATCGAGTGTGGCACAGTCGTATGTTGCATGACCCACAACGACGACCACGATGACGAAGACGACGGCGACGATGATGATGTGGCTGTTTAGGCATATGCAACCAATTTTGTGAGCATATGGCTCTGTTCCATAGCAGAGTCAGAGCCGGGTTAAAATTTCATGTTTGTGATGGATTTGTGTGCAGCTCCTCTCTAATAATGGCCAATGAAATGCAATTAATTTTTCCGTTTTCCTTGAGCGCCTTTTCATGAATGACTGCCGGTAATGGCTTTATTAAGGGCGATTTATGCTAAGTTAGTCTTATTCAATCAGTTGTTCTGAGAGGCGTTGCTTGTTGTGTATCTGACGTAAGAAAATAATTATTTAGTAAAAATTAAAAAAAAAGTATGGGATTATGTAAAGAACAGTTTATCGGTCCGACTAAAAGTTTTCTCTGTTTTGCTGGTGAATACAAACTATTTGTTTTGAAAGTGCTTTAACCGTTTTGCATAGATAGTTACGATAATGTTTCCCAAACGACTTTTTGCACAATGATTGTTTAGATTTCTGACTCTTCTCTGTTTTAGTAAAATTACCATTTTTGAAACTTTTCGAGCAGTGGGGAAATAAGAATTACTTTATATAAGTATACTCGTAATACGATTAATTTAGATTAATTAGCTAATTATTAAAAAGTGTGCAATATTCAAAAACAATTGCTTCAGGAATGTTTTTTTTTAAATAATGTTGGGGATCTGATCTATTCCTGAGATTTTTTTTCCTGAGATTTGTAAAATTATAATGTATTGAGCCCGTAGAAATAAATAAGTGTTCTTCGGATAATCGGCTTAGTTCACTAGCTTTTTAATGTTTATTAAAAATAGTGATGGTTGATTAATTGCTTTTATACTCATTTTTAATATCTAATAATTGGAAAAGGAGTTGCCGATACCAATACGTAAACTGATTTCTGGATCAATCTGTTTGAAATAGTAAAAGATTCTAGAAAAGCTCAAATAACATTAAATATCTGGTCTGTAACTACAAATTTTTACTAATGTCTTCTTTTTCTATTTCGCTTGCAAAAATTTGTGCACTTCTGAGTAAAGCATAGTTGTGTTTTGACTTTAAGGACCGTTTTTTGGACCCCATCCTTCCGTAAAAGATAAATATTCAGATTTGTAAATTTGCATTAATTTGCCATATACTCGTATGCTACAGGTTGCAAGATTTGACTATAATTAAATTATTTTGGTCCTGAAACGTAATCCATATTTGAATTCGTAACGGAATATGGCTCTACGAGTATTTGGGTCCATATATGCAACTGTTCGTCCCAAGAGGACTTTGGTAAGCGTCTAAGCCTCAAAGGCTTCATCCAGCTGCATTACACACCAAACAACATCAAGACAATAAGCCAAATCCCAGCAAATTCATTAGATAATACTAATGCATACAGTTTGGAAGCATCACCGATGCATCAAAAATATGATTCGTAAAACACATACTGAAAATCGCTTATGATTATGGATGGAAAGAAATTTAAAAGATAAACATGTTCATAAAAAATGTGGGTTGATTATAGTTCAACCAAAACAAGGATCTGGCAACACTATTGAATGGGATACATTAAGTAGATAGATTTTTTTCTGAAAAGATCATCTAAAATTGCAGGTGTTAAAGACCTTATTTACAAGAATAATATAAGTATAATCATCGAAGTGACTGCAAACAATGAATTGACGCTACAAATTTCGAGGAGAATAGGATTTTTCTGTGTTTTTTCTCAAGTCGATTTCTTTGACATTTCTTTTTTAAATGAGTAACGTCCGAAATGCGTAGTGCTTAGATTTCTTTTCACTATCGATGTGCAAAAAATTGTTAATATTTTTTAAAATATGAAAGAGAATTTTTTTTTATACCCCCCATATACAATGGAGGGTATATTAGTTTTGTCATTCTGTCTGTAACACCTTGAAATAATCATCGGAGACCCAACAAAGTATATATATATTCTTGATCCTCGTAAAATTCTAAGACGATCTAGCCATGTTGTCCGGCTGACCGTCTGTTGAACACAAGATAGAGCCTGCATAAAAACAGCTAGAGAGCTGAAATTTGGCACAAACATGTGTAGTTAACCTAGCATGGCTGGTATTGAAAATGGGCTATATAGCGATACGGGAAGTTGGTGTTGGAGACCCTTAACCGACACTACCTCATAAAAATTAGTTTTTTATTTGGAAATATCCGTCCAGTTTCTTGAGCAAAATCACAAATAATAATCTCTATATAGGCGCAATCATCTATGTAAAAATAGTTTAGATTGGGCCACCATTTCTTGTACCTCCCATACAAACGGCCTTATGGGCCTTGAAAAATAATATGACTATAACTCACCACAAACTTGACCTATCGAAATGAAATTTTACACATCAAGATTTCTATATACAACACACTTCTACGCTGAATTCGCTTAAGATCGGAAAAGTCCTACTGGTACCTCCCACACTAACGGTCTCATAGGCCTTGAAAAATATGATGACAATAACTCACCAGACACTTGACCTATTGAAACGAAATTTTCGGCTTAAAGATAAATATATAGAACAGACTTTTGCGCTAAATTTGGCTAAGAAGGGAAAGGCCCTACTTGTACCTCCCACACAAACAGTCTCATAAGCCTTGAAAAATAATATGACAATAACTCACTACAAACTTGACCTATCGAAATGAAATTTTGCACATAAAGATTTCTATATAGAACACACTTCCAAATTTTTATTTGGGATTCTTTACTTGTTTTTTTTTTCAAGTTTTCAAAAATTATTAGTGAAATGGACTATTTATCCACATACGAATTTATTGTAATAACCAACATACGGGCAGGTATACTACTTTGTTTATAATTTTTGATTAAATGAAGGAACACTTTTGAGCACATTTTTCATTCCATTCAGCACGGCGTCAAATCGAGGTTGACGGATTGTTTTGAACACCTTTTTGAGCAGCAGTAATGTTTTCAGACGACCTTGCAGTGCGTAGTGGTCCATGCTTGGGCCTATCAGTTATCGACCCTCTTTCATCGAAATCATTCACTATACGATAAATAGCGCGTTTTGTTGGCACGTCGTTTTTCCCAAAAATTTAACGTAACTTTCTAATCGTCACAGTAATCGATGATTGATTTTCATAAAATGTTTAACGCTTTATAGAATATTTGTCCATACTAAATTTGCCCCCTCTCTACTTCACGACTGCCAAATATCAACTGTCAAGACTCATGTGTACCAAAAAAAGAAAGTAGTATACCTTCCCGGTGGACACCCTATACCGATTTTACAAAAAAATTTAATGTTTTCACAAATTAAAAGATGACATTAGTTTTAAAACTGGGTAAATTAGAGGGTGCCCAATTTTTAGTTGTCTTTACTTAACATCTAGAAGTGCAGGTTAATAATAGTCGGCCTCGCTCTACGTAAGGCTTTTTTACTAGTTTTAATTATTTTTTTTTGTAGTTTATTTTCTACTGACTGGAATATCAATAAATTAAGTATTTTGTAAATATTTCAGTAAACTTATTATTTTTAGGAACAATCATAAAGGCAAATCAAAGAAAAAATGCAATATCAGAACTACCTCGCAACTTTTGGGACTACACTTAAAAGAAACAGAGCTGCAGAGTAAGATAAGATACTTTGTACCTAATAATAAAATTACAGAGACAGACACGAATATGCTTAGCCCTTTCCACCTGATACAGATTTAAGAATTAAAAATTACATACAAATGACCCTGATTGGCTATTTCAGTTAGCGTATTACAATAAATTATACCATTTTATGCTCCTTTCGGCCGTACTATCTATTTTTGAAAAATCATGAACCCTATTTATTTTAAGGAACACCCATCAAACTTGATATTATGTTGTAGTGAAATTAACACAAGTCTGCGTGATTTTAGTTCAATTCAGTTTAAGCCTGTCATGATTAAATTTTTTTCAATTTTCGTTAATTGAAATCTGAGTGTGATGATTTTCGCTTAATTCATTGTGTTAATTAGCATTTCATTGCGTGTGTGTCTGTGTGTGTTTTGCGTTTAAGGCAAACTCGTGATTAATTAAGATTTTATGGGAATATATACAGGCAGCCAGACAGACATGTGTAGCCATTCACAATGCGACATTAGTTGTGTTTTTTTTCGTATGTCGATTTCACTAAACATAACTGAGCAATACAAAATCGTTTCAGTCAATGTACTTATAATAACCGAACTATTTAGACTCTTAACTTGGGAATATATATTTTAAAAAAGTTGGCTAAAAAACTTCTTTGATTACTTAAGAGGGTTTCAGTTCAAGTACTCGTACGTACTATCATTCTATGGTTTCCATTCATTCTATGGTTTCCTTAGAACTTTTTTGTTTGTGAAGGAGAAGCTAGGCGGCCAACCTATAGCTTTTCAATTCTTGTTCGAACTAATTCTAAGCGAAATGTTCCACGTGTTCATGAAATTATATTTTTATGGTTAGGCCGTTTGTCTTGTACTTTAATACATTGAACAGGGATTAACCGGATCGAGATCACTTTCTTATTTTGTTAAAAACTTGCCACCTATTAAAATTTAGATGCAAGAGGTCTCGAACCGGTTGATCCCTATTTAATGAATTAAGTATTTGTTAAAGCCGGACCGGAACAAAAGAACAAAACTCAGCTGTTATCATGTCGTTCGTCATACTGGCATTTTGCAATCACATTGTTATGTGCTAAATACTTTCGTAAATTTCTCTAATTACTTTTGTTTAATTATTTTGTTTTCTGTTCGGTTCGGTTCCGTTCCGTTCGTTTCGGTAGTGTCGTGTTGTTTCTCCACTCAACTTAAGTTAAACGCTAATAACCGCGTCCTATCACAATTATTTTTGCTCATTTATTTTCCCCTTCGACACTATTAAATATGTATAAACAAAGTACAGACAAAAATAAAACAATTCATTGGGATATTATTCATGGTTAATTTTAGACGAAAGTTATCGTTGGAGATTTCACTGAGACCTTTAACGAATATTGAATTAGTCGCTGATTGTCATTGGGTATGGAGACAGTTACTCGTACATGAGTTAGATTTTTAATTAACGCAAATAATATTAACAATATTTATTTAACATTAGAAACAGAAAACAATTAAATATTTTGAGGTCACAAAAACGTTAATTGATGTTTTTTATGAGATGGCATGAGTACGAGTATATGGATTTTTCGATTTATACTCATACGGAAATAGTTAAGGGGGTAATTAGTTGTGTACTATATACTTATACAATGTACTCGTACTAAACATAAACCAGTTTAACTATCCCTTTATTATTATTATTATTATTAGTAGTAGACTGGGAACTTCTTCAAAACCTGTGGGCTGTGCATACTATCACTTCTACGCTCATTAGCAGTAAGTGATTCGAACGACTTAATGTACTTTGTAGAGTAGGTTTGGCATTTATGCAATAGCAATAAGTCATTAATACGCAGTCGTAGGAATTACTATGAGAATGTATGGTTGTTTAATCACGTCAATGGAACCTTTGCATCATTATCGAGATCGGTTGGAAATACATACCACGATTTTGATCCATATCCTATTTATTGCTGATCTCTGTACTAGGTATTAGGTCTCAGTACACAGAGAACAAAATATAGATGGGGTGACAATATTCGAAGAGCATCCTAGTACTGTTGGGTATATGGTTGTGGCATAACAATATGTGACCCGGCCTATGAAAAGGTGGCTTATGACTCAAAAAAGAAATTGCGAGAAACAGCTGTTAAAGATAAACAATGCATTTCTTCAGTTTCTTAGTAGTTTTTCTTTTTTTTGAGTCATAAGCCACCTTTTCATAGGCTGGGTCACATATTATGATTCGCACAAAATCAAACATATGATCCATACCAACCATATTATGATCCACACAAACATAGTATGATTCACACCTAACAATACTATGATCCTTACAACCATATTATGATCCTCACAACAATAGTATGATTCCACTCATCCATACTACGATCCCCATAATTATTTATTAGGATTGGATCATACTGGTATTCAACGATATAGATTTTCTTTAAGTAAACTACAGTTGCTATATGTATAAGTATTTCTGGCCTAGGTTTTTCCTGGCGCCGTCTGACATTTCCATTGGAAAGTTTGACATTTTTTTAGCATTAACGTACTCAGAACGTTTTCACGTACGACCATCATTTGTGTTGCTTACAGTGACTTGAAAAAATCAATTTGACAAAAAAAAATGGAATTAACTCGTGAACATTTTCGTGCGATCATTTTTCACAACTTTCAACGTGGATTATCACGACAAGAGTGCATCCATGAACTTAAATCTTTGTATAGCACTGTGAAAAACTGGTTTAATGAATTCAATCGTGGCCGACGCTCGCTCAAAGGCGAAGGTCGTCCAAAAACGGCCGTAGAACATTGATGCCGTGCGTGAACTGATAATGCAAGATCTTGTGTGACACACCGTGAGATAGGGGCATCCTTGGGTATTTCTTCCATCAGCATACATTCGATATTGCATGAACACCTGGCCGTAAAAAAGGTTTGTTCTCGCTGGATCCCGCACAATTTGGCAATTGCTCAAAAAAGGCTAGTGTCGATTGGTGCAAAGAAATTTTGAAAAAATACGATCGCGCCTTTTTGACCGGCAAAAATGTCGAATTAATCTGTCATCCGCCGTACAGCCCTGACTTGGCGCCCAATGACTTCTTTTTAATTCCGCACATCAAGAAAAAAATGCGTGGTCATCGATTTTCGTCGCCAGAATATGCTGTTGAATCGTTCAAAAACCTTGTTTTAGATGTGTCTCAATCGGAGTGGAAAAGGTGCTTCGACAATTGGTTTGAGCGCTTGCAAAATTGTAAAAATCATGCTGGAGAATACTCTGAAAAACAATAAAACCATTGTTGATGATTAATATTCGCATTTTCATTATTAGGCCAGAAATATATATAGCAGTCCTCGTGTTTGGAAATACATTAAATTCAAAGTTATAGAAGTGATAATAGTCAAAAAAAAATCCTTTAAAAACTTTTGCATTTAGTTTGACCGACTTTTTGTAATTTGGTAATAGGGGGTGATGAATCTAGAGGTATATTTTTTTCAAAAAAAAATACAAAAATTTAAATCTAGTGCAAAATCTTTATTGTTCATTCGAAAGGACATTTTATGCCATTTATTTTTTGAATAATATTTCCTTCAAATGTTGGCCGCAACCTTAAACCTAATTCGAAGCTAGTTTGCGAACGTACACTTTGGACTTTACGTAGCCCCACAGAACAAGTCTAAATGTGTAATATCACACGATCTAGGCGGCCAATTCACCGGTCCAAAACGTCAAATTAGCTGCTTTCAAAATGACTTCTCAATAGATCTATTGTGACAGTAGCTGTATGGCAAGTGGCACCATCCTGTTAAATCCAGATTGTGGGCTTCAATTTCAGGTAGCAAAAAGTCCTACACCATGGCTCGATAGCGAACACCATTCACGGTTACGTTCCTTCCATCATTATTTTTGAAAAAAATTGGACCGATGATTTCACCAGCCCATAAACCGCACCAAACCGTAGTTTTCGCCGAGTAAGTCTTTCTAGGATGAAATGGCAAAAAATACTGAAAAGACAAAAAAGTAATGTCTAACACAACTCAGTCGTAATTTGGGAAAAAAAACCCTTTTCAAAAAATACGTCTAGATTGGTCACCCGTTAAAAATTTGAAAAAAAATGGGCCGATGACTTCACCATCCCATAACCCACACCAATTCGTGGTTTTCGCGGTGCAAGTCTTTCCATGCTGAAATGGCAAACACTTCTGAAAAATAATAAAGTTTAACAACTCACGCGTATCCTGTGAAAAAATTTCTGTTGAAAAGAATACCTCTAGATTGATCACCCGTTATCTGTAATACTATTAATACAATGTAATTATCTTCATTAATAAATCAAGTTGACAAAACTTATGAACTCGGTTAAATAAGTATAATGTGTTTGCACTTGCGTACTAAAATATTGATTGACATGCTGATTCTGGGACCTCCAGCAACAATGCACCTTTTTAGCCACTTTGGTAATCGCTTAATATTAGTAATATTCATGCGCAACTGCTGAAAATGAGAACTAGGAAGAACGATAGCGAGATAGAGACAAAAACCTGAAGCAATTGACTCGCCCCTACTGGTATCTTCGATACATATAAAAATTAAAATCCCAAATAACTTTTCTCTCATATATGTATTTTGCTTAAACTATGTATTTTGAGGGGAAGAATCTCTCAAAGCAGTGGATGGCACCGCTGATTTACCAGTGATCTTTGCGGCCAACACTTTGCTAAGAGTCGGTCCGGACACTCGAAACCGGCACCGATTTGAGATTGCTGCGCACCAATCAGTCCTGATCCTAAATTCAACACCGACTTTAACCTCAACAAAAATTTAACTAACGAATGATTTAATGACGAATCTGAGCATAAAATACCAAATACAAGAAAAAATATTTTTACTCGTATCGAAAATGATCTAACTAGGTCAAACAGGATAAACACAGCTCACATAACGACTTGTCAGGAATAATATACGCCACTTGGGATCTGAAATGACACAATGCACCTTAACTCGATTAGAACTTTTCTTCAACCAGTGCATGCAAACTGTGCCCCTCATAGCAGATTCTAGGATACAGAGGAACTACAGCTTTGGAAAAAGCAAGTAAAATGTTTAAGCTTCCAGAAAACGGGGACCTCTCCAACTGTTTAAATTGAAGAGGATTCATCCTTTTGAATTCAAGAAATAAAATCAATGCGCTCGGATAAAGCAAGAAAAATGTTTAAACTTCCGAAAACGGGGACCTCTCCAACTGTTAAAACTGAAGAGGAATCATCCTTTTGAATACCAGAAATAATCATCGATTATGAGAAAGCCTTCGATAAGTTCCACAGCGAGGCCCCAAATCAGTCTAATGTCTTATTTTCAAAGCCAAAGTAATGACCATCCACATACAAAGCCCGCAACACTTCGAAATCAACGAAAAAGCCATTGCAAACTTTCAAGAGTTTTGCTACTTAGGCGGTATACTCTTATACTCTGAATGGTGTCTCTACGAAAGATGTACAGTCGAGATTCGGTAAGTGACAAGCTGCGTCTGACGATCTGGATAAGGTGTATCACCACCGTTGCACATATCAAAAAACACGAATGGTTAAAATGTTCAACTCTAACGCATTCCATGATTCGCAACCATAAACCTTAATAATGCCGGTATTTATAAACTGATGCTTAAGAAGGATTCTTCCTACCTTTTGGCCAGCAAGTATTTCAAACTCTAGTCTTTGGCATATTACTTAGCAAGGCACAGTTTGAAATAAAACGCCAAACAATCGAAGTGGATAGGCCGTCCCTTGAGGAAACCAGAAAATGGCATCGCAAAAGCTGCAATAGACTTAGAGCCTGACAAGACATGGAGAAGACTAGAAGTAGTGAAGAAGTAAGAACCAAAAGCGCTTGAACAAAGATAGAATCATTATTAGTAAAAATATAAGTTTTTAATAACTTTGTTAAGGCCCTATCCTATGTTCCTCCTGGCAACTTTTTGGCAAACAACGTTCTTAAGTTTGGCCAGGCCGTAACTTATATATTTTTCTTTCGGTCCATGAGTCCAAGCACAATCTCAGTGAAATTCTCCAAATTAATACATACTTTGGTTCGTAGTAAAAACGTTTTAATTGGAGCAAGCATATTCACATTGAGTATGTGAGCCAAAACCACTCTGACAGGCAAAGGAACATACGAATTATCGACTTGTTCTTATTCATATACACACAAAGAAATAATCAGTTGGAAATCGGTCCGAACTACAAGAATTCGGTTGGATAAACCGAATTTCTGTTGCAATAACCAACATTCCATTGATGGCAACATGGTTCGAGACATCATATGATGGTTGATACAACCATATCACACAGCGAATAACACAGTTATACCAACCGCATGCAGTTTTACTATTGGTTGTGACAACTGGTGGTTATAGCAACCAAGCAATTGTGATGTACATGTTTCTTTTGTACCAATAATTGGTGGTGACAAAAGATTAGTTTGTTGTAGCGACAAAACCCTGTTTAGTTGTTTGTTGTTACATAATATTGGTTATTCCAACATCAACATATGAACCCTGTAATATTTTATTGGTTCCAGTCACAACAAAATCGTTGTTTACAAAGAAAACATATTTTGAAATGCCCATAAAAATGTATAAAAACAAAAAAAGTCCGACTTTTTTTTCTTGGGTTTAACGGTTAATGCTTCCAAACGATACTCGTACTGCCATATAACGTATGCGGAATGAAATCGCAACAAAAAATTTTTTTTTTCTTTTAAACAAAAACAAAAATTTTATTTCAATTTTTTTTAAGATAATACATTGTACTAGTTTAATGTAAAAATATATTTGGTCCCATTCGAGCTGCTTTGCGGCAATTTTGATGAACTTTTTCCATGGCTGTTGAAAATGTCGATGTTGGCATGTTTTGAAGCTCCTTTCGAATCAAATTTTTGGTAGTTTTGGGTCTGAAGTTATTTGCATATACTTTTCGTTTTAAATTTAAAAATCCTCAATTGGGCGTAATTGGGGTACATTGGGAGAATTTTATTCTTTATATACATATGGAATTTGAAGGGTGTCCATGGCTTCCAATATCTTCTTGGCGTAATGACTTGATGCTAAGTCGAGCCAGAAGATTACATTTAAGTTTCTATGCTTCTTATTCATAAATTCTTCAACTTTTGGTAAGCAGAAATTAATATGTCTTTCTGAATTGACGGCCAAACCGGACTCAAAAAAAAAACTTGTTCTGACATTCCATGCTGACTAGTTACAAGCCACAATAAAACTTTTTTAGGAAATTTTGAATGCTCCACATACTTTATTTTATCGTCTACGTGTTTTTTTCCTTCAAAAAAATGTTTTCCTTGCCATTCGTTTCCATCCAATGTGAAATATGACTCATCGTCCATGATGCATACAATGTCGCTCTTGGCTTTGAATGTATTTTTGACCAAACTTCTAAGTCGAGACTTTTGGGTGACTTCTTAAGCTTCTGACGCTTTTGCCTTGTTTTTTCTGAACACTCTCTGAGTTCCCATATCACTCAGATACTTTTTCACTGTTTTTCCGTCACATTGCAACTTTTTCCCAAGCTCCCTATAGGATTTAGCGACTTTACCATCGGTAATTTTTCGAAGGCTTCTACACTTTTTTCCAGAACCACGTTTTCTTTCTGTTGTTTGTCTTTTCACATATGTATATCGCCAGTGTTCTATATACCGAATTACGATTTTCTCCTTGCTCTACAAAATGAGAAACGATATCGGATTTCTTCCAATCAGGATGATGGTCGAAAAAATTACAAATGGTTTTTCGACGTTGTTCTTCTTTTGACGACATTGCAAACAAAACAAATGATCAACTTCAGCAAAAATCAAATAGCAATATCACAAAACATGTGGTAAATGAATAATAACGGTACCTTGTTTACATTTTTAATTTTGCTTTGTACCCAGCGTTGTAAAATTTGTTGCGGTTTCATTCCGCAAACGTTAAATAAACGAACTATAAGTATAAATAAAAAAAGTTTTTTCTATAATAAATAAACAGGCCTTACTAAAATTCAGCGACATATTCAAAATTTTCGCCATAGATAGAACTCCGTATTATTCAAATCAACAACCATTTTTGTTAAAAAAAACTTGACAGCAAATATTGTTATGCACCCTAATTAATTATTTTCAGATTGTGGCATCACTACAAAGCTTATTAAAACATCTATCTAAAGACGTATTTATTTTACTAATCACTTGACCCATTGCAAGACGGTAAAATTCTACATTTTTCAAAAATTACCTTAATAACCCAACAATCTATAACAACAACCAATACATTTACAAATTCAGTTTCAATATACATCTTAAATGTTGGGATTACCGATACTTGTTTTCAGCAACTAAAAGTGTCAGTTTCATTTACTGAAAATTGCTGTGTGTCCAATCAACATTCGGTTGTTACGATGGAATGCATCGATAGTACGTGCAACCACAAAAAAAAACAAAAAAAATCGGTTGTGACAACAAATCTATTCTCTGTGTGTAGAAAATGTTTTCCCTAAACAGATTACAGGCAATTCATTTTTTTCATAAGGAATGTTCAAAAAATTCCAATGACTCCTTCAACCGAATCACTTTGTTTTCTACAGTGGCCGCATAAATGATTGAAAGCGGACATGTTCATTTAATAAAACCACAATGTTTTGCAATGTTCATCAACATTGCACAATTGTCGCTATGTCCCTTCTAGGAGGTCCACGACACAAATGATTTCTTCCAAATTCCTTTATTATCTGTCCCATACAAAGTGCAAATCCAAAAACCGTTTGTTTGTTTTTAAACTAAAATTAGCTAAAATCCACAAGCGTTTCAATACAAACGTTATTTAAAGCGATACAATCCTGCTTTAATTTCTTTCGAAAATCTCCACTAAATCCACTGTGTGAATTTTGCTTGGATCATTTGAGAAATGCTGCGTGCAAGTCATACGCAAAATGCGAAAGCGGCGCAGCAGTTCCTCCATTGGATTTCCAACGTGCCGTTTTGTTGTACACGAATAATCTGAGGTGCTAAGAAGGTGTTGTTCTTTAGCGCCTTTGCTTCAAAGGATAATTACACCTTATCCAATAAACGAGAATACCGCAGCTTGATGCCTCCTTTGAGTCTTTTGTGCGCAGAGCACAAAGCCAAAAACGCAAGAACATAAAAAAGAAGACAACGACGGGCGGACGGACAGGCGGACAAAGGCTCAAAAACAATTTTCGCATATTTCGCCCTTTGTAGTGGCTTAGCTGGCAATGCGTCGTCTTTTGTGCCGATATTACCGCTGTCGTTGTTGGGCCGTGAGGAAAGACCCAACGATTGAAGTGAAGTAACAGCATTGGAATGGATGCTTTAATGTGGCCTGGCTAAGGTCAAGCTGAGGATAATGAATGAATGAATGAATACTCCTATGCTGCTGATGCCTTCCTTGTTCCCTGTAGTTGTTTTTGCTGTTGTTGGCTAAAGGAAGATTTATGCGAGTTTGATGAAGCCGCTTCTTTTTTACACACTCTGTGCAAAAATAAAGAAGAACAAGCAGTGGTGAGGGAAGGGGAGTAGATGGGTTTTCGGCCTTTTTCACTTTAAGATGTTTGCAAAAAGCCGCCGCCGCCACTACCACCTCGACGATTGTCTAGTAGGTTCTAAGCGGCCGAATTAAGCTGAGCCGTGCTGAGCTGAGGTTAAATTGATTGAAGGTTGATTTGTTGTAGGGATATCTCGGAGATTAGAACACGTGTTGAACAACACAATCATCAGCCACCGGCTTAGCCAGAATAGGGCGACGAATCCAAGGGCCCATAGGAGGAGTTCATCTATTAAATCATAGGCAATCATGCTATTGGCATTGACGAGGCGTTAGGAGAGGGCTCAAAGGCAGACATTTAATTGTAGCCCAATAGCTGGCCGTCTTGTGCATCCCTCAGCCTCTCGGCAGGCCTCTAACATTTAATTTATTTTGACAAATGACTAACAATGGCAGCACTGAGGTAATCCTCACGTAATGGCCTGTAAACCCAAAGGTGGTCTTTTGATTCATCTTCGACACGCGGCGGAGGCGACGGCTGCTGTTGCTAATGGCTAAACGTTATCTCTCCGTCGATCTGTTCTCGTAAATAATTGCATAATATTAGGCGCCACAACATGTTTTATTTGCTAAAGATCAAGCAAATAAAACGCACGTTTGTTCAAACGTGTTCTGCACCACCTCCTCCTCAGCTAATATAGTAATTCATTCCAATGCCTTGTCTGCCAAGGGTAACATAAGGAAGTGTTTGAAGTCGCATGCGCTGAGTACAGTGGAGCAAAACTGGGGAAAATTCACATTAAATTGAACCTAGATTGAAAACTTCAAGGTTTTTTAAAGAAATTAAATTAGGTTTTATATAAATCCGAATTAAATATGGATTTTGGTAAGTGCATTTGACATTGTTGCTGAGTTTAACTCTTTTACATCCTTTATAAGATACACTTTATTATTTATTTCACTTTGCCTGTTATGCGATGTTTCATGTTTTTGATATCCAGAAAAAAACTGGCTTTCTGTATTTAAATTAATTATTATTGTTTATGTTTGTTGAAATACATCAAAAGCATACTTATCAGTCCATTTGCTTTCCAGAACATTTAAATAAACCACAAGTCACCATCAAATGTCCATACAAATGTATCCCAGATATAAAAACGATTTTATACTTATAGAATTGAGTCGTACCTCGATGGTATTACATTCCTTTATCAAGAGGATTAAATTTTAAAATTAATACCAGCGGTGGAGGTATGAAATTAATCCAATAAACGAATTTGTGTTTTTACGTAAAGACTACCTGGCAGGTAGTGCTTAAAGAGCTTGGTCTCATTTTGCACGACTTGACATTATTTCGGCAATAACAACTCGAGCTCGTGTTTGATTAAGGCCTTAAAGATTAGCAAGGGATGTCAGAGAAGTTAATTAAGAGGAGATTTTCCCCACTGACAACCACAACTTCTTCTGAGCTTGCGAGACTGTTCTCATTAATAAAGCCAAACTGAATCATGTTTTGCAATATCCACCATGCAAAGGACACTCAGGATTAGGACCTCCTGCTATATTTAAAACCCGAGTTTGCTTAAATTTAATATACTGAGTGACGAAGGATTTATAACCAACCCTGATGAAATCAGACAACAAAGCCCCGAATAAACCGATTTGAGGCTCTCCTGCTCTACAAGCAACATCTTCATACTCTCTTGTGAAATTTAAGCTTTTTGCGACCTATAATAAATCCTAGTGAAATCAAAACATATCGGTCTATGTTTTCATATAGTCTCAATTTAAAAGATTCCTTCAGATTCGGCCCTTTGGTTTTAAATCAGATGTTTGGTAAATTCCATGTGTTGGTGTCGATAATCGTATAGCGGTCAAGTTCAACTTTACCATTTTAAATTTCTTTTTATGGTATACATTCTTCATCAGGAAAACAGTCTATTGGACCATAAGCTACTAACCAGAGGGTGAGAGAGAAAGGGTAATTGGTGCTTAGTCATGAAGACATATTAGCCATATTAACCAGTATCGTCTTCAAACAAGAACTCTTTAGAACTGCTTCTACAAAAAAAGATTTACTTTTTCGTGTGGTTTATGGCATAGCGTCCTCGTGGTACCTTATTTGATTTAAAATGATAAATAAGGCACCATTCTCAATAATGTTTAATAAAGAGCGATTTAGTCGTCTCCTTGAGTTTTTTTTTTTTTTTAATTAGCCAACACTCAGGGGATTTCCCCTATACGTGCAATGCATTGCGTTGGTCGTTGGAAAGCAAGGGATCGAAGGGGGGAAAGAGGGAGTAATGTTTATTGACATTCGCCTTGAATTTCTGGATGTCGTAATTGGTGGGAAATACATTTGCCGGAAGTCGATTCCACATACGGACAGTACGAGCGAAAAACGAATTCGATCTGTAGTGTACAGTGCGGTCAACCGGCCAATCGATAACAAATGGGTGTGAATTTCTGGAAAGTCGTGTATCCCTGCCGAACATCCTCACGTCAGGAATAAGGCCACGAATGTCTGAAGAACACACACCATAGAAGTAGCGATAGAACAGCGACACACAGCCCACATTCCGACGATGCTCCAGGGAAACAATAGAGTTGGATACCCTTCTGTTTCCTATCAGCACCATCGCTCCCTTTGAACACGGTCCAGAAGCTCCAAGGATGATTTTGGAGCACCTGCCCATATATGGGAGTTGTATTCCATCTTTGGCCTGATGAAGGTTGTATAGATATCGAAAAGATCAGAAGGAGTGAAATATTTTTTGCACCGCTTTAGGAAGCCTATACACTTGAGTGCTTCTTTCGACACTTCGAATACATGTCTCGCCCAACGAGCGTCACATTGTATTTTCATGCCCAGAACATAAAGAGCATCTGATTGTTCGACATCCATACCATCGATAGATAATGACGACACTGTTGGGTCAGCGAATCGCTTGTGAGACAACAAGCAGCACTGTGTCTTACGCGCATTAAAATCTACTCTATTCACTCGACCCCAGTCGGAAATGGCCAGTAAATCCCGGCCAAGTGTCTCTTCCATTATTCGCCTTTTGTCTTCAATATCTTGAAGACTCGGCCTACGGTCGAATGAATACGAATGACAGAGGTTGCTATCATCCGCGAAAGAGTAGATTGGATTCACGGTCTGATCCAAAAGATCATCAATGAAAATGAGAAATAATGAGGGAGAAAGGACAGAGCCTTGTGGCACACCTGCGGTCAGCCTATGTTTATCGGATGAGAACCCATCTACAACAACTCGTATAGTGCGATCTCTAAGAAAGCTCGATATAAATCGAGCAAATGTATTACCGACACCAAAAGCGATCAGCTTTGATAAGAGTGCACCGTGCCAGACTCTATCAAATGCCTTGGATATATCCAGAGCCACGACCTTACTCTCACCAAACTGGTGGATAGACCGACTCCAGCTTTCCGATAGGAAAGCCATCAGGTCACCCGTAGAGCGATTTCTACGGAAGCCGTACTGTCTGTCGCTAAGCAGGTCGTTGGACTCTAGATACCCTACTAGATGGTGGTTAACCATGCTCTCCATTACCTTGGAGAGCGCAGAGCAGATCGCGATTGGCCGATAATTCGCAGGATTATTGGCTTCACCCTTTTTAGGGATCGGCTGGACGTTCGCAACCTTCCAACACGCTGGGAAGACTTCTGCACGATAAGCAAGGTTGAAAAGGTTGCGCAGTGGACGGGCTAGCGTCGAGGAGCACTTACATAGGACTAGTGCCGAGATACCATCCGGGCCCGGGGACTTACTAACATCGAGATTCGCAAGAACCCTTTTAACTCCACGAGTTCGAAAAAATATCTTAGGCATGGAACTAGATACGTTTTCGATCTCGGGGAGTGGTTGATTGCTTTCCGGCAAGGAAGAATTTCCTGCAAACATTTCAGCCAAAAGGTTGGCTTTATCAACCGGGTCAGTGAATGCCCGGTCGTTTTTAACAAGAGTTGGGATAGATGAAGAACTATCCTTTACTCTTCTTACAAACGACCAAAAGCTCTTACTTCCCCTGGGAGAATTAAGAACCTTTGTACGTAGACGTTGCTCGTAAAGAAACTTTTCACGCCTAAGCACTCTGGCACACGACGTTCTTGCCTGTTTACGCAGCAGTTCAGTATTGACGTTTTTGTTTAAGCGCCAATTTCTGAACGCCTCCTCTTTTGATCTGACAGCATCCCTGCATGCCTGGTTAAACCAATTATTTTTGGAAGGCTTAACCGACATAATTTTAGCTGAAATAAACGTCTTCATTCCAAATAAAATTATATTTTCGATCATTTCAGCCGCAGCATTAATGTTGTTATCGAGAAAGCATAGCTTCCAATTGAAATGCTGGAAAAAGTGGTTGAGCTCAGCCCAACGTGCATTTTCGTATATAAAAATTGTCCGCTTTGGGGCTGGTATCGAAGCGACACGAAGGGCGGAATACGAAAAAGATGCTGAAACAATGCAGTGATCGGAATTACCAAGAGGTGCAAGGACATTAACTTCATACTTTTCAGGGTGTGAAGTTAAGAAAAGGTCAAGAATATTGTGTTGGTGTTCTTCGACACACGGAATATGTGTCGGTTCATTCACTAATTGTGTTAAGTCATTTTGCGCGGCGAAGAGCTCGGCGTATTGGCCCTCCGGAGTTGTTTGGCTCGAATGGGAAAGACAGGTAGAATTATGGACATTAAAATCCCCAGCAACGACAATTTCACTGTCCGGATAACTCTCCAAAACTTTCGTTATTGAATCAGAAAGGGCGTCGAAGCCGTTAAGGGAAGCCTCCCTTTCTGAATTTGGGCTTCTGTAAATAAACCCAAAATGAAGTACGTGTGTTCCAATCCTGAATTTAACCCAAAGGGAGTTAAATTCTGGATCTTGTGAGTTCAAGTGTTGCTGGCTCTGAAACACTATGTCATTACGTACATATACCGCAAGACCTCTGTGAGAAATAAAAAGGGATAGGGTGTGGTACCCAGGAACGTGAAAATCCTGTGGATCAGAATCCTCGCGCACCTGGGTCTCACATAGAGCTAAGACATCAGGCTTATGGAAATGAATGTGGGAAAACACTGCGAAAAAATTCGCACGCAGCCCACGTATGTTGGCGAAATGAATTTTAAATCTCTTCACCATTACGCCAACCAGAAAACAAAAACAAATGTAAGTGTGTAACTTTGAAAGTTTCATATTAACAATTTTTATGGTTGAAAACACTGCATTGTTTAAACAACAAAAATTATTTTAATAATAAAAATTTTTATGGGTAAAAAACTCAACAATGCATTCTTAAAGCAACAATTATTACTTTAAAATTAACAATTGTCATGGTTAAAAAGTTCATCCATTCAACCGTTAAATTAACTATTATTATTGTTAAATACCAGTTAACAAAAAAATGTTCAAATTAACCTTATATAACATACACTCCAAATAATTTTTATTTATGGTTAAGTTAACCCTATATAAGGTTATTTTTCTTCTCAGTGCATATGCCTGTCTGGCATTGTTTATACAGTTGAGGATATCATTTTTGGATCCTCCAGCCTTGTCGATTTTGCTTCCTAAGTAGCAAAACGAATCAACTTTCCTTTCAGTATTTGATGCGTACAGAATTGGTCTTTTTGATGTTGATTTTAAGACCTACAAGGGATGCTGTTTCCTGGACTAATCTCAGTTTGGCTTGCAAATTGGTAAAAGAGTGAAAAGGAGGCAGTTGTCGTCGACATAGTCAAGATCTTCGAGTATGCTTTGTAGTCTCCATGTTATACCTCTTCCCTAAATAGTTGATATTTGCATCACGTGATCTAGCACACAGTTAAATATGAAGGGCTTGCAAAGATATTGTATCCATATTAGTAGACGCGTTTCGTTGTAAGTAAAATGTGGCTTTTAAAGTGGCAGTGCTCGAAGTATGAAGGTCCTTTACGGTTTCTAGAGAGACAAAACCATGGATCGATAACATCCAAATTACAAGGTTTGGGTTTTAGGATTCGTCCTTGGTCCAAAACTGAACAAAGTGAAATCATTTTTTTTGCATCGGATGGTAATTCTCAGTCTACATATTTTCGTCTAAGTCATAATTTCAAAGTCCATACAAAAAGTGCAAAAAGTAAGGACTGATACCCTAAGGATAATATTCGCTTGGGTCCATCGTAGTTCCATTTGCAACGACCAGTATTTCTGGCTGCGAATGCGGTTTAGATATTAATTATTTAATTTTTTAAACTTCGTTTACGCTATCTACCTGTTTAGAAAAAAAATCCAGAAGCTACGCCTTAATTACGGCTTTGCCTTTCTTTTGATATATTCACTCAGTTTTTTGTGGTATTTATCCCAGTCTATTGCACCCATTCAAAAGTCTGCCTTCTGGTTTGTCGTGATTTGCTCATGATTTGTTTTTGGCTGATTCTGTCTCGGGTTAGGCAATTATCCCCAAAGAGCCATGTTAGAGATTCCGTGTGACTTCACGTTTGATCTCTTCTGGTCCTTTGGGGATGCCTCGAGGTTCTTGTTTGAATTAAAGTTTATAATGGAACCATGCCCTTTGGTTTTTGCCTTGTTAATAAACTGTACCGATATGGAGTCGGTCTCGAAAGGGTAAACACTATACTTATATAGCGGTGGTCAGAGAAGGAATGCTCTGTTTGAGACGTGCCATCCCTAAACATCGTCTAGCACTGTTGTGGGACATATCATTATATCCATGACCTTCCTCCAATTCTGTTAACAAATTCAGCCTTGTTACCAATACTCTTATTAAGTGCTAGCAGATTTTTTGGACTCTGGCAAATTGTGTATACAAAAATAAAGCCGACATTTTTTGGGAACCCTTCTAAAGCCGAAGCAAAATATTAGGATCATATGTCACCATTTAAATTGTCAATTGAAAATCCGACCACAAGAAATAATGCACATTTCTCCAAATCTGCTCCACTGTGCCACGTCGCGCATGCGCTGTGTGCCTCCAATGATCGTACGCTAACTAACAAAGCAAATCTTGATATTCCTCCTGAAAATATAACCACAATAAATACCACCTTCCAACAGTGTTCCACGCTCCACCACACAGACAGCAGAACGTTGATGCAGCGATGGTTGGTTTGCAACGTTAGTTGCAAACTTTTATCATTTCTCGTGGTATAATTTGGTTGAGTGGTGGTGGTGCTGCAAAGACCGTTTTGCATCACCCTCCTGGTCGTCTTCGTCCAACTCAACGATCGATTATTTACCTACAGCAGCGTTTTTTCAAGCGTGATGATGATGCTGGTGCGCTTATTGTTGTTGCCGGAGATCTGTTATTGCTGCTGGTCCCCCATCCGTTCATTTTGGGTTAATAATGTGGAGCGCAGCCAATTTCAAACTGTGCCATTTTGGCATCGTTGGTGTTGTGGCACACGATTGTGTACTTTAGTGGTTTCCAACTCTTTCTGGTCTACGGCAATGATATTCTATTTTTCCTCAACGTTTCTGTTAAAGTGTCTGTATCGGTGTCGGCATTGTCGGTGGTACTGTTGTGTGGATGCTGTGGTTGGCTGTCGTATTTGCCTTGGCTTGGTTGGGTATCTTTCCAACTTGACTCCCAAAAATGAAAACACCTGAAAGCCATCATCATCCTCTAACTGTGAGCTTGTTGTTTGTTGTTGCTGGCTTTTTCGACGACGGACCACCATGATCGCTGGTTGATTGCTGCAGCAGCAGCGGACGTTCCAAGCTAATAATGTGATTTGTTAAAATGTTATTTATTGATGTTACATCGTATTTAATTTGAAATGAATGAAGAGATTATTGTACAGTCTTTCAGTTTTTTCTCCGTCTTCCTTGTGGAGAGCAGCAATATGATTTATTATAATCGGATATTGGAAGTCTATCAATGTCGATTGACGCTCCTTAAATCGTTTTAGTTTTTACAGTTTTTGTAGATTTTTTATTTCACAGCAACTTCAATTAATGGCGGTTTAATTTAAAAACTCTTACATGTAAGGGAACAAATCTGCAGAAGTATTTTTTTAAATAAAATGTTCATAAATTTAACTGTTTTTCCTATGTTACAAAAAGTACATACAATAAGGGAAATTCCCAGCGTATTATTTTTCTAGCCATGACTGTCGGTTGAAAGCACGACAGCGGCCAAACAAATAAACCAAAGCAAAATCGGCCCACGGGAGCGAAATTTTTACTTAAGGGACTAAAATGAAGGTGGCGAGATAATATTTTTGTGAAAGGGCTAAACGGCGAAGGGCATTTAAAACTCATATAACACTTGTGTATGATTTTACAATTTCAATATCAGATGTCCAATTCTTAAGATTTGAAAAATTTCGTTAAAATCAGTCCCTATTAGAAAGGACTTCACCTAAAGGAAAGGATAGAAAGGACTTCACCTAAAGGATTCAGACAGTGATTCTACATTATGCGGTATAATTAGGGTTTCTTTATAGCAGCACTAACTTGGGAAAGAGATTTGGTGTTAAAATATATAACAGAATATGCTATTCGCTACCGGTTCTCCTGGTGCTTTACATTTGAGTGTCCTTCCTTTGACCAAGGCTAACGATTTTATTTAGTAAGGAAATAAATGTTTTCAATATCAGTTTTTTTGCATGTGAGTGGTTTGTTTTGGCGCTTTATAAGTATATCCAGTAGGGTGGAGTGAAATTCAAAAAAAAAAAGTTAACCTCGGAAAGAGATGTAGTCTGGGGTCCTAATGAGGGGAAAAATAAAGAAAAAAATTTAAAAAAATTTTTAGGGGTCGCGCCACTCCCTAGAAATTTGGAAATTATCGCTATTTTGGCGTTGATTTTAGAAAAATCCTAAAAAGTTTTATGTCAATAAATGTTTGCAATAGCGTAAACAATGAAATAAGGGCATGAAAAAATTTAAAAAAATTTTTCTCATTGTTCAAAAATTTCAAAAAGTAAAATAAGTCAAATCGTCCCTTCTTCAGAAAATTGACTGAACAATGAAATCGCCACCAAAGCTACAAATATTAGTCGATTATCCTCATATTTGCCTCAAATACTTTTGTTTGAGCACTGAACAAGCTCAAACTTTTAAATTTCGAATAAGTTAAGTCGTTAATTTTTAGGATTTTTCTAAAATCAACGCCAAAATAGCGATAATTTCCAAATTTCTAGGGAGTGGCGCGACCCCTAAAATTTTTTTTAAATTTTTTTCTTTATTTTTCCCCTCTTTAGGACCCCAGAATACATCTCTTTCCGAGGTTAACTTTTTCAAATTATAAAAAAAGCATGTTTTCACTCCACCCTAATATCCAGGTTATGTAGGGAATCTTGGTGGCCAAGCAACTGGTCTTACTTTTTTAATTGGATCGAGTCCTTTACCGTCAACTTTTATTACCACTGATAAATTAAAATATAGTGGAAAGTTTTAATGTGACAAATTTGTGAGCAATTCCTGCTTCCAATTTTTTATATAAAAGGGTCATTATGGGGCGTACACGAAAAAAAATATAAAAAATGTTTTCCATACAAACTTTGATGTCTGCTTAATTTAACTATGCACTTATCAAGGGAAGATACGAAGTGGGCGTGGTCATAGTTTAGTATCCCTGTAGTTTTCTATTTAAAAAATTTCAATTCTCATTAATAATTTGCAGCAGCATGCAAATAGTCAAAAATATATATTATGTATTTTTAAATCTATATACTTATAAGAACTATCAAAATCGATAAATATTGGTTGACAGCTGATAATGTCACATTGAGTTCACATTTTCTTTTTGTAAAGTTTGACAAGTCACATACGTCCATGTAACCCCAGAACAATGCTTCCGAATTGTGGCAATTTACTAATGAAAACATAAATCAATTCCCGAAGTTCATAAATCAATTCGTCCATTTTAGTTCATTTCTAGTTAAATGTCCATAAGTATAAGCAAAATAGGCACATTTCGACAAAGGCAATGCTCTAGCCGTTATCGCCGTTTTGCAGTTAACTTTCTAACAGCATCATTTCTTCTTTTTTTCGAAATGAGGAAGAAGCTGCCGTTTAAATGGCGAGCTTTTGGGCCATGAACTGAACGGCGAGCGCTATCAAGTTATTATGACTGAAATTTTGTTTACAAAAATGTATTATCTTAACATCAATGACATTTGGTTCCAAAAGGCGGCCCAACTTGACATAGAGTGCGCTTAACAATCGATTTATAGCAAAATCAATTTGGTGACAACTTACGAGGGCGGTTCGGAAAGTTCTTAGCCTATCAATGAAAGAGAATAGTTAGTTTTTCAAAAATATTTTTATTTTTCAATATAATCTCCTGAAACTTCAATACACTTAGTCCAACGCTTATCTAGCAATTATATCCCTTGATTAAAATAGTTTTCCTCAAGGTCTTCAAAATACTGGTTTACAACTGTAATTGCACATTCATTTGAGGTAAAAAGCTTGCCAGCAAGGATTTTTTTTAGATTTGGGCACAGGTAAAAGTCACTGGGAGCTAAAACAGGAGAATAAGGTGGGTGGTCAAGCAACTCGTTCTTTAATTCGTTGATTTTAGCCATTGTTAAAACACTCTTGTGCGCTGGTGCGTTGTCTTGATGAAAAATTATTTTTTTGTGTTGTAAGCCAGGACGTTTTTCTCGAATTTGTACATTTAATTGATCTAAAAGGTTGCAATAGTACTCTGAATTTATTGTTTTACCCTTTTGCAGATAGTCAATCAATAAAATACCTTTGAAGTCGCAAAAAACCGTTGCCATAACCTTACCAGCCGATTGAACTGTTTTTGCCTTCTTTGGGGCACTTCCTCCAGATTCAGTCCATTGTTTGGATTGTTCTTTTGTCTCTGGAGTATAGTGGTGGATCCATGTCTCATCAACAGTTATGAAACGACGCTTAAAATCCATTTTATTTCGCTGTTCATTCTTATGCGTTTTTGGTCGACTGTTAACAAGTCCGGCACCACTCTTGCAGAAAGCTTTTTCATCTGTAGTTCTTCATGCAAAATTAAATCGACTCGATCATTTGAGATGCCCTTGATATTGGCTATTTCACGCACTTTTATTCGTCGATCATTTAATACCATATCATGCACTTTGGCTACAATTTCCGTTGTTGTTGCTGTTTTTGGACGTCCACTACGTGGTTCATCTTCAATGCTTGTACGACCACGTTTAAATTCAGCAACCCAATTTTTTACTGTTGCATATGAAGGAGCACTTTCACCTAACCCATTCACCATATCATTTAAATTTCTTGTCCCGATAAACATTTTTTATGTAAATATTTAATGACACCACGCATTTCTAATTTTGCCATTGTAAAAAAATCGCGGATGCGTCTTTTGTGAACACCTGTTTCTATATGATTCTATAACAAAATTTAACATGTGTTCATAGCAGAGATGGAAGTTTCCAAAACACTTAACTTTTTTTTGTTTATACCGCGCTTTTTGTGCTAGGCTAAGAAGTTTCCGAACCGCCCTCGTAATCTTCAGAAGTGGTTCTGTTTACTGGCCCCATTGCTCGTGCGAAGGGCCTTTGGGTTTCTTTTTATGTAGCTGCGTTTTGTCATTGGTTAATGCCGACGAACCACTAACTCTTGACGCATTGAAAAACGATATTCAAGCCACCATTGACGCCATACGGCCAGAATTATTGAAAAAGTTCGCAAAGATTGAACTGATGGAATGGACTCGCAGCCGACATACCTATTTAACAAAAATCATATTGAAAAAATAATTGTCATTAAATTATCTACTTGATTTTAAAAAAAAAGCTTTTGAAGAAACATCCTATTTACAAGTTTTTCAAGGGTGCCACAAGAAACGTGGTTGCAAATACAATATTTCCAAAATTGCATGAAAGAAAAGTGTAACCGTGATTTTAAATATAATCATATTTTGCAAGATAAATATCTGTACGCATTCGAATTTTGCATGTATTCGAACAAAACATGAGAAACTGCGAATGCGTGAAGATATTTATCTTGCCATGCTTTTAAATTAATTTCTGTTTTTACTACCGAAAATTAAAAAAACCACCTGATAAATAGTATATAAAAAAAAATTATAATTAATATGGAGTAGTAAACTTTTAAATCTTTTAAAACAAGATACACCCTAAACGAAAGGAGCTAAATTCTTCCCGGTTTCTCAAGTCAATTCATGCATTTTTCGGAAAAGTGGATAAAAGATCCGAATTTATCAAAAACAAATTGCGAGCGCAATTTGCTGTAATAATAATAAATAAATTAAAATTGAGTTCTTATGTTATGGGTCATACAAATTTGGTTAAAACATGTTTAGAGTAATTCACTGTTTATAAACAAAATTTTGTTAGAGCTTAACATTTTTTTGTAGGCGCTGACCTAGTTTAATTCAATATTCATAAACAACATTTTGTTTGAAATAATTTTTTTTATTAGATTGCAGATTGTTAAAAATGTGCCCACCAATTAATTTTTTTTCAATATCTTCGCTTTTGCACACCGTTTAATTAATTAAGTAGTTTGAAAAATTTTGGATAGAAATTTTGTAAAAATATAATTGTCTAATTGGCTTTCCACTTTTTTTTTTATTGATTAAATACAGTTGAACTTCCAAAAATCGAAGTGCCAATATCCTGAAAAACATTCGATTTAAAGAAAAGAGTCTTTAAGTCATAAAATTACAGTAAAAACCAGTTATAACGAATTTCAAGGGATCGACTACACGACTATAAAAGTGAGAAAAATGGAAAATTTTTAACAAATGGCTTAACTATTGCGATAGTTATCGAGGCTTAACCTAAAACACCAGCAATATAACGTCTTATAGAATTCTTTTCGTGATTGCAAAAAATTTAAGTCGACATAAACTTATAGAGTTGTAGTGAAATTTAAGTAGTGTAAGTTCAAGTAATATAGGGTGGTTAATTTTTAAGGGCCGATGTTGAATGTGAACCACAAGTTAACGTCAAACTTTTTCTTCATTTCATTTAATATTTCTCATTTTCAGACTAACTGAATTTAAACCATGGAAAGAATTCAGTCAATTTAATCGTCCAAATGTGCGTACAATCGGAAAAATCGTGCAAAAATTTGTCAAACCGGGTCTGTAGGAGATGTGAAAACACCAGTGCATGCTCGTACAGCTCGTGCTTCAAAATATATATTGCTGCTTTTCGCGATCGTGTGGCTGAAGAGCCGTCCACCTCAACTCGTCGTCGTGCCCAACAATTGCACCTCTCACGCTCGTCGTTGATGAAGATTATGCATAAAGACTTTTATTTACACGCTTACAAGGTGCAATTGACTCAAGAACTTAAGCCTCTTGACCATTTCAGGATCATAATGGTGGCAAGAAATGGCATCGGTCCTTTCAATTTAACCACCCTTTAAAATAATAAATTATGGAAATTTGCTTTTTTGTGCTTCGACAAGGAAATTCTACTTTTGGAGTTAAATTTATGGAAGTTATGGAACTTCTTTATCGCGTTAAATTGTAGATTTTTCAACTTTCAATTTCATATAATTTGTAATTTTCTAAGTTCAGTCGGAAGTATCGATATTAAATAACCTAAAGGGGAAAGCGTGCTCAACATTTCTAAATTTCTATTCATAGACAAGATTGCCGTAAAACTTGATTACATTGCCTACGGCAGTCTGTCAAAAGTTCGGAAAAGTAACGAACTTGTATAATACTCGAACACAAAAATTTATAAAATTGTATTATAAGCTAAAACTGCACTATTCGAAAAAAGAAAAAAATGTGAATCCTTTGTAAATTTGTGTAAATATGGCCCAAATAATATATTTTTTTTAAGTGGTATATAAAAAAAAACTTACAATAACTTAAAGCTACAATTTTCCAAAAAAAAATTAATCTTTGGAAAGTTTTTGTAAATATGGCCCAAATTAAATATAATTTTTATTGGTAGGATTTGTTTCAGTGAGTCGCTTGTGTCCTCACTCTTGGACAATTGTATTTTGCATAACAAAAATCAAGCTTCGTGTATATGGATCATTTAACGAGTAGGCCCTTGTCGGCAGCACACATAATGATATTGAGAAGTAGCCCAAACCAACGGCGAAAGTGCGTCTACCAGTCGGTGATGTACATATTTGCATTAACTTCGCTGTCTTACTTTGCCTTCCCTCTATCACAATCAACAACAAATCTGATCTTATTAGGCTAAAGTTTAAATACGATTAAGTAAAGAGTGATTTATATAGTTGTCATTTTTTAATTATATGTTATTTCGATAGTGACAACTTATTTCCGCTTGATGGAAACTCAGTAACTTATTTTCAAACTCAGCTCAAATCGCCATTTTGGGTAAGCGTTACATAGGCATCATAATTTCATTAGTATGATGCAACGTGCCTTCTAGGCGAGGTGAATTGTCCATCTCAAGCTGCGTTTTGACAAAGATATTTGGGTGCCGTGAAGGTTCTATGTTACGAGAACAATCCTTAAAGGATTCAGAAACCATCAGAACTGGTTTAAGAAAGTGAGCTTCTGCGAACTCAATAAGGTCAGACACATGTTTGAAGTTGTGTTTCATAAATTTTTACAGATGGTACTTGATGGGTGCGGTATTGCATTATACAGGGTGATCCATAAAAATTCAAATGAAGTCTGGAATCTTTATTGGTAATTTGAAAGGACATTTTATGGCATTAATTTTTTGAATATAATTTCATTCAAATGTTGGCCACAACTACGCCTCAGGGTTTCCATTCTGAGAGTCCAATTTTGGATGACTCATTCGAGCACTCCGACCGGTATGGCTTTTATAAAAAGTCTTAATAGATCCATTTTTGGAGCAGCTGTATGGCATGTGGTACCGTCCTGTTGAAACCAAGTGGTGTCAGTATTACGGGCTTCAATTTCAGGTAGCATAAAGATCGATATCGTGGCGAGCACCATCCACGGTAACGTTCCGATCATCATCATTTTTGAAAAATATGCACCGATAATTTCACCAGCTTATAAACCGCACCAAACCTTGGTTTTCTCTGGGTATAATGGCACCTCTTGAACCTCTCCTTGTTGTTCTTTAGACCAAATTCGGCAATTTTGTATATTGTTTTTACCGTTGAGCCAGAAATGATCCTTATCACTGAACAAAATTTTGGTCAAAAACAGCGGATCTTCCCGTTTCTCAACGAACGCTCATTTCCATAATACACTTGCCAACATTTGAAGGTAATTATTTTCAAAAAATAAATGCCATAAAATGTCCCCTCAAATTACCAATAAAGATTTCACACTTGATTTGAATTTTTATATATTTACTAAGGAAGTTGGAAAAGTCAAGGAATTATTGATATGGCCTCCTATATCGATTTTTCTGTACTTTTAACAGAGTTTGATTTTGTTTTTTTTAACCAACATCAACATTTGTCCCTTACGGATACGTTGCTCAAACGCCAATTTTTCTGAAAGATTAGCCAAATATCGCTTACTTCATTTTGCTGTCTTTCGAACAAAAAAATAATTTTAGGATTAAGTCATTTTCTATCTTAAGCACTGTAGGGCTGCTGGTATTTATTTGTGATTACAAAATTCACAAAAAGCACGAAGTGGTAAGGCACACCTCGATGTAACCCAAATATGGTCACCCTAATTAAATGTGCCATTTAGTAAAAAAGCCCGGCAACAACAAGAATATGGGTGGAAAATGAACGTAATAATCAATTAATTTGTAATTAAATGCAATCAATTTGAAAGCCTTCGTTCATAATTTATGAAAATTATACCAAAAATTGATTCTCGTCATTTTCTCATGTAACGAACCAGCGAACGAGCGTGGCCCAACGAATGAATGGCGGAATGGCGCACACGTTAGATTCAAATCTTCGGAATGGTACAACAACCACAGGGCTTTAGTGTGCCAGCAAATGGAACAGCGGACAAAGCCACCACAACAAACAGCAGCAAATTAAGCTGAGAAACCATGTTGAAAATACCAAACAAAAACTAAAACCGATTACTCCATTTTATTTGTTCATTGTTATCACAAAAAGCAACAACAACAATAACGAGTGGCAAGAAACAAATGAGAAATTAATTTATCAGCAGCGAAGGCACGTTACGTTGGCCTGGTGGGCTGTCACGACGATGTGTGTGGTTCGTCGTTTCGATTGTGTTCTGGAAAAGGTGCGAGTGTCGGTTCTAGTGGTGGTGGTGGTGGTGCTGAGCACAATTAAAAATATGTACAGGGTAATAACTCCCATATAGCCAAGGAACCTAATGATCGCGCGCCCTGTAACTGAGATGGCCACGACGACGGTCGCCACATATCAATTTCCCTTTGCGGTGTGTGTTGTATGGAATGGGTCGTAAGTTGGCGGTGTGCCGTTGGAGAAACGTTTAATATTTACGGCTATTGGTTGCGCTAATTACAATAAATTATTTCTTTATTTCCTCCTGATGGATGGTTAGGAGGTTGCCTGCGTACTCGCACTGTAAGCAAAACAATGCTCTCGAAGACATTGTGAACTCATATGCTCGACGACGGTGCGAGTAAGTAAAAAATAATGGCGTATAATTTCCTATTTGAAACAATCATTTCGAAAAAGCAATGCCGAACTAAAAAACATTCACACAAGCTGACGACCCACCACAGCCTAACACAGAATAAATAGAAAAATAATAACTCTTAAAATGTAGGAAATTTGTTTATAATCGCAGTCGTGTGCTTTTGTTGTTTCAATCAAACCGCACAATTTCCGCGGCGTAAGAATATGTAAGGGACACAGTGGTTCAAATTGTGAAGAACGATTGACTTCTTTATGCAAATGTAATAGATAAATCTACAAATTTTCTGTTATGCAGGATTTGTTACAGTACCTTCTGCTTTTGTGAACTCTCCATCATATATAAACTCCATGTTTATTTAAATTTATCATTCCGTTTGTAACACCTTAACACCTTAGTAGGGACATAAATACTGTTACAACATTGAACACACCCATTTCAATAGTAGAACTGAAAATACCTCGTTAATTTTATATGGGTTTTGAAAGCTAACCTCAATAGCGTTAGTCTGTAACGGAATCTAAAAATTGATTCAACTTCCATCATGGAGTGGTCAGATAATGAGAACCGTATCGTTGTAAAAGCGCTTTTCAAGTGTGAAATGAAAAAAGCGATATTTTCAAAACGCTCCGGCCACTAGGGATTAGCCGCATGTTCGTCTACCGATGCATAAAACTGTTTGAGGAGACTGGTGATTTAAAAGACCGCAACCGGTCGGGCCGCCCACTCTCTGTTCGAAAACCGCATATCATTAAAGCCGTTAAATCAAGAATTCACAGAAATCCGCTCCGAAAACAGAAAATCATGGCCCGTGAGATGAATTTCACGCAAAAGTCCATGAGTCGAATCGTTAAAAAAGACTTGGAACTTGGGGCTTCCAAACGACGTACCGGACATTTATTAACTGCAGCTTTAAAAAAATAGGATTGAAAAATGCAAACGTCTTTTGGTGAAGCACGCTGATAACTTGCATAGAAAAATTTTGTTCACCGATGGAAAATTTTTACCGTTCAGGAAAAATTTAACAAGCAAAATGATAAAGTGTACGCGCGGTCATCTAAGGAAGCATCTGAACTGATCCCAAGGGTGGAGAAGGGTCATCACCCAGCTTCAGTCATAGTTTGGTGGGGTGTCTCTTACGATGGGGTCACTGACCTGCATTTCTGCGAACAAGGAGTCAAAATATCGCCCAAAGTCTACCAAGAAACCGTTTTGGAAGCTGTTATGGAGCCTATTAACAATTCCCTGTTCCAAAACCAGCCATGGACTTTCCAAAAGAATTCTGCACCGGCCCATAAGGCTAAAACGTACCAGGCCTGGCTTCGAAACAATTGTCCAGCGTTCATATCCTCTGAAGAATGCCACTCAGGCAGTCCAGATTTAAACCCATTGGATTACAAATTGTGGACGGTTTTAAAGGAAAAGGTTTGTCCAAAAGATACCCCAACATTGGATCTCTTAAGACTGCTTTGGTTCGAGCTGTGGCCAATTTTCCAATAGACGAGGTTCGTGCAGCTATTGACGATTGGGCAGTGCGACTTAAGGCGTGTGTTAAGGCAAAAGGCGGACATTTCGAAAAAGTAGATTCTTTTTGGATGCATGTGGATGCATGATCAAAAAATATATTATAAAATAATTGGTCCAAAAACATTCAGTACTTTTTATTTTACAGTATAAAACGTGTGTAACAGTATTTATGTCCCTACTAAGTATATGTTATTGATCGTCATCGATCTAGCCATTTCCGTCTGTGAGAAGTACAATTAACTTCATACGGAAAGTTTTGTAAATAGACCAAATCGGACTGAAAGGTATTAATAATGTTACCACTTCAGTGTTTTTAAAAGTGGTAACATTGATTTGTTAAATTTCCAATAAATGGGCGTGGTTATGGGCAAGAAAACCGTTCCCTTATATTATAGGATATAATGGTATTCAGAAGTGATAAAATCTTCTTAAAAATCCAAATATGTATGAAGCTACATTTATGATTTAAACTAAATTGGGGAATGGACCATATAGGCCCAAGGGGCCCAAAAATTTGCACCGTTTAACTATTAACATATGTGTGGTGAAAAATAAGAACATTTTGTCACGAATCTTAAGACCACAATCATTTTACGATTCGAAGAAATTGGAGGCCTTAAGCCATGAGGTCTTACGGCGCTGAAAAATATGTCCCCTCGTACATGGATATATGGGTACTCAAAAACAGTAGACATTTCTGAAGAATCTGAATACGACTTATGGGCGTAGTCTATGGGCCCAGGGACCCAAAAACCATCCCCTTATGTTAAAGGACATATGGGTATCTAGAAAAAGTAATACTTTCTCACAAATTAAAATATGTTCCAATATGTTAGATATGTGCCAAATTTGAACTCGGACCGGCCCATATGGGCTCAGAAAATATTTCTTGAAGTAATTTATTTTTATTCAGAGCAACAAAATGTAATTAAAAGTAAGGTATGTACCTTAAAATTAAAAACAAAGTTTGGAACTCTTATAAAATAAAAGTCATTATGCACATTAGGGTGGGTCGATTACTGTAATCGATACTGTGGCTTCGGTTTTTCGATTGCTTTTGGCATGAGGAAAAAAATTCCACTACGACATCTTAAAAAAATTATATTCGAGGCGTCCAAATTTCACATTTTCGACTTTTTCTCAACTTTTATTTTGAAGGTTTTCTTAGTAGGTAATAAAATTATTTTTGTTTTAAATGTTACCTTTCCTAGCTGACATAAAAATATACATTGCCACATACAATACAATATAGCATATGAGAATAGAATTACCACTGAGAGAATCGAATCAGATAGATGAGTATTCATGTAAAAAACTGCTTTCGATATATCGATTTTGTTGCTGCAATAGGACACACTTTTATTTTATTATTTTTATAACTTTTGCGGTTTTTGGTACGGCTTGATATTTTTTTCAAGCAGTGGTTTGTTTTACTGCAACAACTCCAAAAAATTGTATTTGTAGGTTTACAAATCGGCATAATTTATTTCTTAAGAAGCTATATCAAAAAGATGAACCAATGTGGCCAAGCTTCAGTAAGAATGGCTCTAATAGGTTATATTTTTATATAGCCCCCACAGAAAATGCCCTTCCGTTTTGCTTAAATGGGTAATATTTCATGCAGAACCCAAAAAAACTCCCTTCTGATTTGCCTTAATTTTGCATGATACGACAAGGCCGACCAACAACCAATACAAATACACCCCATCGTTAAAAAATTCTGTTTAATTAAAATATTCTCACAAAAAATTAATTACGATTACTGTGACAAATAAATGTCTCAAAATAACTAAAACATTACTACGTTGTTATCGCAAATTTTTCCGATTTTAAACAATTCACATATTTACACAAAAATTGTCCGCCGTTTATCAAAAATATTTTCGTTATGAGGCGATGAAAAAATTCACATATTTACAAAAAAAAATGTTAGCCGTTTATCGAAAATAATTTTATGTCAGACGATGTAAAATTTCACATTATTGCAAAATAAAGAAGAACAATGTTTATTGAAATTATTTCCGTCATGAGGCGATAAACAATTCACATATTTATTTTATATCAGTCAGCGCCACTTTACTATTACAAGACCCCAAACAACGAATGCGCCGCAACTATGTTTAGTGGCTACACGCTTAAGGGCAGCAGTTTCGCATTTAACGAGAACTGTCGGCAGGGGAGTTTTTCACCGAACACAATAAAAATCCTTCTCACTGCATACATCCTGAAACACATTCACCCAGACATACAAGATATAGGGCTTTCATTTTGTGAATTTTGTTGTTGTTTCCATTCATTTAGTGTCATTGCATTATCTCGTTAATAGTTCAGCTTATATATAAATTTATATATTTAATTGAGATGTGATATATGAGAATTTTTTGTTTACAATTTAATGGTTGCCTTTTATGCGTTCAAATGTACGAACACTCCTAGGGACATGAGCCAGGCGGATGTTTGATGTTAATAGAATGATGTTAATACACAGAAAAAAATAACAAGCTGAAAACTTCAACTAAAAAAGTTCTTAAAAAACTAATATTTATGATAAAATAAGTTTAAAATTTAATTAAAAGCACATAATAAAAACTTTTGAGTAAACATTTCTGAAGAAACATCTTCACAATTTTTAGTCAATACAACAACTTGTTTGTTGAGTAAAGTTTTAATAAACTACTGAAAATCGTGTGCGCTGATTGTATAAATTCTTAATTTTTATTTCCAAAAAGCAAAAAACATCAAAAATTTGTGAAGAAGTTTTTTGCACAAATGTTGTTTTTTTTTCAAAAATTTCAAATTCATTAGATTTAGGGTGTCAGCGAAGTGTTCTGAGACCAGATTATCGTGTTAGTTCAGGGTGTCAGCGAAGTGTTCTGAGACCAGATAATCGTGTTAGTTCAGGCCTAGTTGATATTTCAAATGATTCAGTAAAAACCAGTCAAAACCATTTTACAAGAAAAGCGATAGCATTTTTGAAGTCAGCGTATCAAAATCCATTTAGAAATGAATGGTGAAAATTCTTTCCATTTTTGTCCAATACTAGTATTGAAATAGAAGACTACATGGCCGATTAAAATTTTTAAAAATTCACGCTCAGAATCTAAAGGCGATAAAGAAATCTGAATTTTGACTTGGCAAATTGGAGTTATAATTCTGTGTAAAGCTTATAAAACTGATATAAAAAGTATGTTAAATTGTGTAGCAAATCACTGTGCCACTTTAGCCACACACCTCTCAAAGAAGAAATATTTAGTTAGACGTTATTACAAAAGTGCCACTAAAACACCTCAATTTGTTTCATTTTATTCGCTTGATTTTTCGTTTCGGTCTACTTTTTGTACTTTTGTTGCTTTTGGTGAGTGAAAACAAACATTTAAAAGAAAATTGTTCCAAATAACGATGTTATCCTACTACAACACTTTATTTTATTTATTTGTGGCCTTTGTTTCTTTTGTCTTTCTGGCCTTTTATTTGCTGCTGTATGTTTTTAATAAAGACACCATCCAACCAGGCCAGCAACCAAACGGCAACACCCAGAAACACACACACACACACATCACAGCCATTGATTGTCGGGCATTGTGATTATGATGAACTTGGCTTCTGGGTGTTCCTCGATTACGGCCAACAACAATGGCAGCGGTAGTGGTACGAGTAACAAATGAAATGTAACAAAGTAAATGATTACACACCAAATGTTTCAGTTTTTTAAGGCGGCATGAATGGGTTAATGCTCGTACGAGTCGGAATGGTCGATATCAACCAAAGCACTGCCACATGACAGGGCATACTTTCTAACACCACACGCCGGAGTCATCGTCATTCATTCACAATCATCACCACCACCATCATCATCATCACCGGTATCAACGGCGTATGTGGACCACACACATCGTGTGGCCTACACTAGAACACGAGTAAGTCAATTATGTTTGGTTTAAGCCGTGTTATTAACACGCCGTAATAATCACTCTTCTTTTGCTGTCTTTGTTGAATGAGATGTTATGGATATTAGGACCCAACAAGGTTCTTCATAAGTTCATAATGTTCATTGCCCTACAATAAATTTAAAAAACATATAAGCTTTCATGCAGATTTCTAATGAGATTTTTTTTAACACTGAAAATGCGAGCCATTAATTAAACTTTTCAATGAAAGTGCGCTTAATAAATCAGCACTCAAATCATAAGCAGGTTTTCGGAATATACTGGTTTTTATCAAAAAATTAGATTTTTTATTAAAAAAACATTAGGCGTGGGGTTTTATTATTCGGTTATTAAGCGAGTAAAAGATCACAAATGCGAAAACTTGCCACCATTGTACAAAAGAAGAAATTGGGTTTGTTTAGGAAATTTTCAGTTTTTTTAGTTTTCGAAATTATTCAGATATGTATTACATTTAGCGAGCTTACACGCAAAAAAAAAGTATGATTGTGTTTTTTTTTTAATTATTTATAAATCCAAAGAATACATGTCAATCTTAAGTAGGATATGTTACAGAATATTTCAGGAAAATACTATTGTTGGGTATATGGTTGTGGTACAACAATATTAAGATCCTCACAACAATAGTATGATTCACACTCAACCATACTATGATCTCCACAACAATAGTATGATTCACACATAACCATACTATGATCCCCACAACCAAAGTATGACCCATCAACCTATGATCTCCACAACCATAGTATGATCCTAACAACCATATTATGTTTCACATACAACCATAGTATGATTCACACGCAACCATGATATGATCCCTACAACCATAGTCTGATCACACACAGGTATACTTTGATCTCCAATATAATTTATTAGAATTTGTTTAAGTTGTCAACAATAGATTTGAATTATGAAAATTATTCAAAAAAAACCATTAAATTCAAAATAATAGGAGTGATTTATTTTAAAGTAGAAAAATAAGATTAAATAAACGTAAGCGTTTTTATTAAAAAAAAATCATTTAAACAAGGCCAAAGCAGCTTGTTTAAAAAATTTTAATTTCGATGAAAATAGTACTATTATTGCATTAGATCCGTACCAATAACATTTGTTCTTAAAAGCGCATTTAAATAAAGAAAAATTATAATAATATAGTATGATTGCTTTAATCATATTATTGTTAAAAAAACACAAAACACAATACTTTTGTCGTGTATAACTATATTTTCATTTTTAAATTTGGCAACAATACTATTGTTTCATTTCTACAATATTAATGTTGTAGCAATTATACTATTGTCAAAACTACATTCAGATTTGAAGCAACACAATCGAATTTGTTTAAAATGTCTTTCATCGACACGATCTTGTTTTTGAATGATTGTCAAATTGTGCGGGATCCAACGAGAACAAACCTTTTTTACGGTCAGATGTTCATGCAATTTCGAATGTATGCTGGTGGATGAAATGCCCAAGGATGCATCTATCTCACGGTATTCCAAATGACGATCTTGCATTATCAGTTCACACACGGCATCAATGTTCTCTGGCACAACGGCCGTTTTTCGACGACATTCATGATCTTTGTCTTTGAGCGAGAGTCGGCCACACAGAAATATATATAGCAACCCTCGTATCACAACTGATTCCAACCAAATATCGCAGAAGCTGCTACAGCCGCCACCGCATATCTCTGGTGAAAGTGGACCATATCGGGCCACACAAAGGTTCCTCCCGATGTAAGGGCCAGGACAGTAAATCCTGTGAATAGAAGAGTGGTGTAAGTTATTTCATTGCCAGTCACGACAGTTTTTTTTTTTTGTAAAAACCAACTCCAAACTGCATTGCCACTTATGGCGTTTATTTAAGAGAATTCCTTTAATACACGAAACTACTTTCTACAGTTCCATGTACTGAAAATTGCAGTGGGTCTACCAACTTTATTTTTTTCTACAGTTGGAATTCCTGGGATACATGCAACCACAACTATTTGTTTATAAAAACAATTTTGATTGTGGAAACGAAACTGTTCTCTGTGTTTGACATTCGTTTTGTTTCCGATCACCTCAAGATTCTTCTTGGCCGAATCCTTCCTGATTTTTTAAAAGCTGCTGCTATTATTCTTCTGAATTTTTAACACACAGCAATTTTTTTGCGATTTAAAGTTAAGACACTTTTAATGAAAACTCCAGTACTAAAAGTTTAATTCACTCCGAAATACGACAACATTGACCGCCAGTATCCTTGAGTATCGAAATATATAAATTACATTTCATTATTTTGTATCTCAATTAATCTTCCCCAACATCAAAAATGGATTGTTGGTATATTTTAATACTCGTAGGTTCCGGTTATTTATTAGGAAATATAGAGGCAACCGTCTAACAATATCCGTAGAGAAAGAAGAAATATTAATGATGATGGTCGATCCTTCCATCAATGCCACACACGCACTTACTTTCACTGTACCCAAGTAACGATAACTTTATTACACCAAGACCAAGGACTTTTTAGGGTTGTAATGCACAACAGCCGGGGAAAGAACCCTTTTTTAAAAAAAAAAATTAGTTCTTTTATCTCTCTTTGTTTTTTTGTGTTTCTTCTTTCTTCTATTGTAGTTGAGAAAATTAAAGGATTTTCCGCAATTTTTCATGGATAATTATGAAATTATCTTTAAAATGATTGTTCGTGTGCTCGCATTCGTTTCAACCGCAAAACATCAGATGTTGTGGAGTTTAGAAGCGTTTTAAATTATTTGTTTTACCAAATGTTCTTAAACGTTTTTTAATGTCTCCGGACATGAAGTGGACAAGGATGGGTACGTTTTCCTTTGTGTTTTGTGGCGGAGAAAATTTTGTGGTTATAAACAGAGACAACCTTATGCCAAATGTTTGAGTTTAGGGTTTTCATTTGTGTTTTTTATATTCTGAAGATACTTTTGAAAACATAGACAAAATACCCTTTTTCATACTTTCTTAAAGTACAAAAAATTTAGACTGCGATTAAAAAAAAGACAGCTTTTGTTTTTATCTGGCAAAATGTTCGAATTTCACTCCTTTTAATATAAACTCGTATATAATTCGACTAAAATACCCATTTATTTCGATAATCCAATCTTAATTACACCAATTATCGTATAAAACTCTGAAAATAAACTTTCTGGTGAGTCAAATAATTTGACTGACAAAAAATTCTTTTAAATATCATTTCACAATGGCCCTGATGATTATGACGATGATGATGTGTTGCTGATAGTCGGACATTAGACAAAACTTCCCTAGCAACGAAGCGTTCTAAATTCGGTCACCAGCAACTTTCAAATAGAAGCGAACCACTGCAGCTGAGGAAATTTGGGAATTCGTAGAAATGCGTCATAAGTTTTTTTTATTAAAAATTGACAGATAAATATACACTTAACAACTGTTATTGAAAGCGGCAAAAAAACACTAAAGACAAACCAAACAGTGGAACACAAATAAAGTGAATTTTGAAGAAAGTTTACATAAAGCTTCATTCTTTTTTTTCGAGATGGTAAAAATCTCTGTTCAAATAAATACGTAGCGTAATATTCTAAAGTTATTTATTTTTAAAAAATTTAATAAAGCAAATAGGATTGTTTCAAGACACGACTCAAATCTTTTTTTGAAATAAAGTAAAGGGTTATATAAAATGAGGAACGGTAAGTTAAATTAAATAAACCACACTTGTAATTGAGATTAGCATCAACATTTCTATCTCTTGATAGAAACTTACCATTATCATTAAAATCGATGGGCTGTCTGCAATTTTTTAAAGTTATAAGAATTTGAGGATTGATTGTACAGTTTTGATTTGGTTAAAAGGATTGCTTGGCCACCAAGAGGGGTAGTTCACTCTGAAAGCTGTTGGCCCACTGTGATATCCTATATCTAAGGATCAGATTGGCCAACCATCATAATATTTACATTTGTACTGTCTGCATAGCACAATCGTTTTCTTACACGCTGAGAAAAGTTATGGGTTCTGTATGATCTCGGCAACAATAGTATGTTCTTTGCAATAACACTTTTTTAGTCCCAACTATAGTTTTGTGTTTTTGAATTTCATTTTAACAAGAGTATGATTGCGGCCAATTTTAGAAATGAAAATATGTTTGTAGCACCAATATAGATATGGTTGCGCGACAAAAGTATTATTTTTCTTGGTTTTATGTAAACAAAAATACGGTTATCATAATGTATTATTCTAAATTATAAAAATTGAGAAGGGTTTTTGGAACAATGTTATTGTTACGAATCATACGCAGTAATAGTAATTTTTATCTGTAAACTAATCTGTTAAATTAAACACATTTTTTAAAAGGATTTTCCCTGTTGCAAAATAAATTCTTTCTATTTTTTGAATTTGATGTATTTGTAGATACTTTATAAAATCTCAATTGTTAGATAACAACATAACTTAATCCTAATAAATAATCTTAGGGGTAATAGTATGATTTAGTTGGATCATACTATGGTTTTAGGGATCATTACATGTTTGCGTGTAAATCATGCTATGTTTGTCGGGATTATACTAAGGTTTTAGTATGGTTATGTGAGATTCATACTTTTGTTGTAAGTATCATTATATTGTTGTAACACAACCATAAATTTAACAAAAGTAGGATGCTGTTGGAATATTGTAACCCTATACTATTGTCTTCTTGTAGAATTTTAAAATCTATGGCAGACACTTAGCAAGTGCTCTATCGATTTTACTTTGTCTTTACCGAGACAGTTTCTACAGTAGTCTTCTCTTGAGATATACGTCTATAGTGCAGTTCCCTGCTAGGACTTCTGTGAGACTCCTGATAGACCTTTAGTCAAAAGTCACAAGCTCATTTGTTATCTTTCGGCTAATGCTTGGGCATATGCTTCGCGTAGTTTTTCAACCGTCTATCGATTCCTAACTTGACCCTAAACTCCAGCTTGGTAGTTTGTCTATATAGTTCGATAGCTATTCAATAGAATGGCAACAACACGCATGAGACCTTGGCTGCGTCCACCGTTTTAGAACCTGCTCTAGGCCACTTGTCTGCCAGCTCGTTGCCTGGAATGTTGTTGGGACCCGGCAGCAACATTAGCATGATATCGTGTCCTGGAATTTGGGAGCTTGAAATTCGGTAGTCGGAGATATATCGTGATTTTCTTTGTCTTGAAATCAAGGTCTAATGAGCAGTCATGATATGCTGGCCACATACTAGCTTCGAAGTTTAGAAGGTGATAGATTTCTTTCCAAAAACTGCGTATCGGATAAGGTAGTGGCATTATTCTTTGGCTGAAAGACAGTACAACTCTTTAGAAATTTGCTCGGATTTAAAAGGTTTCAGAAGCCTGAAAATACTCCCTCCCAGTGCAGGAATCCATCTTGTACGATTGTTGTCTGTTAGAACGGAGCTCGCTGCCCTTTTTTCTTTGCTGGATATTATTTCCTTAAAAGATTTTACTCGATTCAGCCGCATCGCCATGTAGTCGAAAATTTCCTCAAGCGTTCTATGGAGGTCTACGGCTTTACCTAAGAGCAGCTTTTGTCGCTCACGCTCTTTTCCTGCCTGGCCTAAGAAATAATTACCATGCAATTCTATTTTGTGTCAGCTGTCTCTAGTCAATGGTATGAGGGATATACGAGTATGTTTATTGATCCTTCGGCTTAAGTTGGGTGTCCGACCGAATATAGTAGCCACACATAGAACAAAAATATGGTTGGGGTGTTTTGTTTTCTTTAAAAAATCTGATCTATTCGAACATAAACATTTGGGGAGCAATAAACGAAGTACACGAAATTGATCCCATTCTTGATGATCCCATTCTGATGGTCTTAGTTAGGTCCCAAAACACCCGAGGCTCCGAACGGTTAATGCTTTTTAAAGAGAGGCTTTTAAATGACATAAAGATTAATCTCGTACTCGTAAATTCGCCGTCATTTACGAAGTTGAAACTCCCCGCTTAAAATGGTTAGATGTTTTTACCTGGAGTTGAACCTAGAACATTACACAATGGCGGCTGATAGCCATGCTACTATCCACCACGTCGCACTGGAACACAAAATGATGACAATATTTCAATGATTGGTGAGCTACAGACGGAAAACTTCTCTCGAACTGCAAATTCGAATGGAACCACCAGTTGTATGATCTACACGCAGAGAAAAGATATGGTTACACTATGGTCACCGCAACAATAATATGTTCTCTACAATAAAAGCATGTTCGTCACAATCATAGTATTGTTTTTTGAATTTTATTTTGACAATAGTATGATTGCGACAATATTGCTATTGTTAAATGTAACAATAGTATAATTGTCAAATTTAGAAATGAAAATATGGTTGTAGTAACCATATAAATATGGTTGGTGCAACAAAAGTATTGTTGTTTAAAATTTACGTTAACAATAATATGATTACGGCAATCATACAGTATGGTTGCGACTATGAACAAAACAAAACAGATTTTTTTAGAGCATTCATGGGTGTGTGTGCGTATGTTTTTTTGATATACAAAAAAAAAACACATACACACGATACAGTGAATGGTTGCTGTGTATAAAAAACAACAACAATCGGAAGGTAGTTCGAGGGATTTTTAATGTGTTTACTTTGTTCAGTGAAATACACTACTACCGACTGGTTCTCGTTTATTAAAAATCTGCCTGCTCTTAAGTATATAGCCATTGATCATTCTTTAATCACATTCATTACTTGGTATCTACGGATGGTGAAGTAGCATTCACCCCTGCTGGCAACTAAAAGTATTTTTGACCGTTGGAATATATATTTTTGTTTCTTAAATAAAATGCTCAATAAAAACATGGCCTCAAATCTGGCTATGAACTTATAGTAATGCAATTTAAAATAACATACTTAATATAAATCTCTATTTTTGAATAACAGCAATAACCAATCCTAATAAATAATTTGGGGATCATAGTATGGTTGAGTGTGAATCATACTATGGTTGTGTGAATCATACTATGGTTGTGAGGATCATACTATGATTGTATGAGAAACATACTATGGTTGTGAGGATCATAATATGGTTGTGGAGATCATAGTATGGTTATGTGTGAATCATACTATGGTTGTGGGTATCATAGTATGGTTATGTGTGAATCATACTATTGTTGTGAGGATCATAATATTGTTGTGTCACAACCATATACCCAACAATAGTATGATCCTCTTCGAATATTGTCACCCCAACCATACTTTTTTTCTGCGTGTAGGGCCGCAAGATACAATGCTGTCCACAAAAAACGCAACGCCAAAGACGGGCAGGCAGTGTTGCCATCTGAAACATTGGAAGCTGCCTACCTACCCTTTTACAAGCACAGTGGAATCTGTGAAAATCCTTATTCATTTTATTAAGATTTTACTGTTCGTGCAAAGATGTTTTCGTATTTTTTGACCGAGTCGATCATATCTTTTTTGGCACTTTGTCACATCTTAATGGCTTCGGATAAATATGCGATATGTGTATAAGTATACACAGCAGCGCAGTAGGGTAGGCTTTTCAAATTAGGCCTTCTTATTTCTCTCGCCTTCTTATTTGCTCTCGTCTCTAAGAGACCTTGCCTCGCCAGATTGATCAAGACAGGCAGACCGCTAGGATCCAAATCATGTCTGTCCTCAGGCCTGCTTTAAACGATACCCATTTCCGCTGCTGGCATATAAACGTTTATGTAATAATCGTCTTCACATGGATGTTCGAATATTTGCCTCCATAAATTATTTTATTTTCTTCGTTATGTTGTTGATGTTTGTTCCATTGCTGATTTTTATGGGTTTGTTGCCATTTAAATAGTTGAGGCGGTTCAGAACTAAAGTGAAATTTATTTCAGTCAACACAGAGTGAGTGTATTTTCGGTGTGGCTTTTGCCTTCGATGCGTTGTTGGCCTGACAGTCCAATTAGCAGAAATTAAAAATGCACATAAAACAAAAATATTTCCCGGATGTGTCAAAACAAATGTACAATTTGTAGCTGCTTTTAAAGTTTTGAAATGACGATCATCAGATACGAGCACGAAACCAAAATGATATTCCAAATCTCCGCCCATTTACTGTCGAAATTTTTTAAATTCGCAGACGTGTGTCAGTGTAGTAATTGGTAGGCCGCCGCCATTTCTCGAGAATTTTATGAAACATTTAGTTTTATTAAAGCCGCTTGTCCACACATAAATTATGATTGTCAGATTGAACATACATTGTGGATCCTACAGACTACAAAATTGTTTTATTATAAATAAAAATGTTTAATAACACTCTGCGACAAATGGTAAGGGTCAGTGATCGGTTTGGAATGAAACCACCGGGGAAAGTTATATTGGTAAAAAAAAAGTCATACGTGTTCCAGCGTTTCGCTGGGTCTCATCTAGGAATCGAGATATATCGATTTGAAGTTAGTAAGTATCGTATAGGGGAATTTGTCACGTTTTAGGCTCTTTTGTTTGACATAACTCGAGAACCACTCGTCCGATTTAGCTGAAACTAATCTGTTCTTAAACCGTTTTCCTACTTAAGCAACAGTTTCGCAATTATAAATAAATGTATGAAAAAAAAAAATTATTTTTGCCTAAAAATTAAATTTTTTTTTTAATATATGAAATTATATATGAAAATTATTTTTGCCTAAAAATTAAAATTTTTTTTTAATATATGAACAGATTAAGGAAATTGTAATTCTTGGTTTTTTAAAATTTATTTCAGCTAAATCGGACGAGTGGTTCTCAAGTTATGTCAAGCAAAAGAGCCAAAAACGTGACAAATTCCCCTATACGATACTTACTAACTTCAAATCGATATATCTCGATTCCTAGATGAGACCCAACGAAGCGCTGGGACACGTATGACCTTTTTTTGACCGATATAACTTTCCCCGGTGGTTTCATCCCAAACCGATTGTGGCTGTCGCACAGTGTAATTAATAAAGTTGTTCGATTGTGGAATAGACATATTGGTAGGATCAGGAAAGTCCAAAACGCAATAAAATTTTGAGCACAATTGTTTCGGTAGGAAATAAAATTGACACAGATTGACATTTTTATATGAAAAATGTTGAGAAATTAATAGGCCTTAGGTTTGTTTATACCCTCCACCGGAGGATGGAGTGTATACTAAATTTGCCATTCTGTTTGCTAAGAAAGTTGTTTGTAGATCCAATAAAATATATATATTATTGATCATCCTTAAAGTCTTAGATGTAATTCATTTTCCCATGTATCTGTTGATGCATCGCCATTATATCGCCATTTTTTTTTAATCTTTAGCCTGTCATATTTTCCAAAGAGTTACCCCAAGATAATGACTGCTATAGAGGTATTTTTTTCAATATAAAAAAAAACACATAACTTCAAATCAAATGTGGAATTGTTATTGTTCATTCGAAAGCACATTTAATGTCATTTGTTTTTTGAATATAATTTTCTTCAAAGGTTGGCCGCAACTACGCCTCACGGTGTCTATTCTGTGGTTCAAGTTTAAATGACTCGTTCGAGCATTTGGACCGATTTGGCGTTAATGACACACGTAATGATGTCTTTCAACACCTGAATTGTAGCTTGATTGTAAGCATAGGCTTTGGACTTTAAATAGTCTAAACTTTAAAAAGTCTAAAGGTGTGATTTCACACGATCTACCGGCCCAAAATGCGAAATTAGCAGCTCTTCGAAATAACCTCTCAATACATCCATTGTTTGAGCAGCTGTATGGCAAGTGGCAGTGTCTTGATAAAACCAAATGTCGTCAAGATTATGGGCTTCAATTTGAGATAGCAAAAAGTCCGATTTCATGGCGCCACCATTCACACTTACGTTCCGGCCATCATTAATTTTTAAAAAAATATGGACCAATGATTCCATCATCCTATAAACCGCACCAAACCGTGGTTATCTCTGGGTATAATGGCACCTCTTGAACCACTTCTGGTTGCTCTTCTTCCCAAATGCGGCAATTTTGTTTATTGACGTTGCCGTTGAACCATAAATGTGCCTCATCACTGAATAACATTTTGATCGAAAACAGAAGATCTTCTCATTTCCATAATACAGTTCCACAATTTGGAGAAGCTGTTGCGGTGTAAGTTTTTTTATGATGAAATGACAAACAATACTAAAAAAAAGTTTAACACTACAGACGCATAATCTGGAAAAAAAACCTATTTAAAAAATACCTGTAGATTAATCACCTATTAGTTAAGCCGCGATAGTCCTAAGTCACACCCCGTGCCAAACAGTCGAAATTTTTGGGAATACCAATTCAAAATCATTTGTAGAGAAACATTTCATTCAATTCGATCTATTTATGATTAATACAACTAACCCAATTACCCAGTCGATTATATTATTATTTTTTATGACATTTAAATGAACTGCGTCGTGATTCTTCTTTTAATTTGCGACTTATCGTAGGGTTTTTACTCTGATCTCATTTTTTTCCACATAAACGGCTCTAGTTAGTTATATTTAGCTTTAGCGAGTTTTGTTTTGTTATTTGATTTGTCGAAAGACTGTTTATTTTTGGGATGGATTTAAAATTGATGCTAATAGTTTTGCAAAATATTAGAATAAAGAATTTGATAATTAAAATGAAAAAGAAAAAAAATGTTCCACAACTTTATTAATAAGTATATTCGAGTCACAGCAAATATTAATATGTTTGTAGCAATGTTCCCAAATATTAATATTTTAATGTGCAAATATTACTTTGTTTGCCGCCAAACAATAATATATTTACAGTAATGTTCCCAAAAATTGGAATGCTTGTTTGTGCAGCATATATGTGTTCGCACCCAAACATTTATATGCTTGCAGAATTCTAAGCAGGCATAACTATCTACCCACTTGTTGAAATTAGGGCTACAATGAAATCTATAACAAACATAAAACATTTCACAAACATACGACAACTGCCTGATATACTTTTTTTTAAAACATCGTTTTTTATCATCTTCATAGGTTATTCAAATTACTTTTTAAGTACTGACACACTTTCACAAATACTCACCAATAATCATTTTTTTAAATGCGCTTTGCTTCAACTACGTCTTATTACTTGAAGCATATCTAGGTTAGTTTAGGTTAAACTGGCAGTCGCCCGAAGCATAGCTCACTTGAGTCCATAAGTGGGTCCCGTGGTGATACTGAGTACTCTTCGCAAATATTTTGTCCTATGCTATCTGGCCACAGCTTCTTTTATCCTTAAGCCAGCCTGTTGCCATGGTGAAGGTGTGAAATATGCCCAAATCAGCATCGGAGAGACAGTTTTTGTCTGTAAGTATCTGTAGACAAAACAGTTTTCGTCTTTAGTCCACAAAAGCCGGGTAGTAGCAGAGACGATAAAGTTTTTTCTTCCTCATCTTCATTGTTGCAGCTTCCTCAGAATCATTTATATGGCAGTATCCTAGCGTGAACGCCCTAAGGTCAGTGAACGCCCTAAGGTCCATATATCAGTCGAATTCGAAAAGGACATGAATTATATAATCTAGACGCGTTTTATATGAAGTGCAAAAAACATATTCGCTAAACACACAAATGCTTTAAAATTCAATTACACGCATGTTGAACACGCTCCAGAGGTTGGCGACGACCAACGTCGGCCATATTTATTCGGTGTGTTCTCTTGGCCAGAACATTTTACGATCCACTTTAAATTAAGTACAACAAGAAAAAACTAATTTAAATCCACTGGAAAATGAAAACAAAACGCACCACTATCAATGGAATAGGGGTTTGTTTGTGGTATTTTTTTCTGTAGAGAATTTTCCCTCCCTGCCGGAAGGATAGACCAACAAACATTGTGACATATTTGGTGCATTTGTTACAATTTATTGAAGCGTTCACTTCGTTTTTTAGTCTCCTTGTGTTTAGACAACATTTCCACCACTGACACAAACACCACCACTAAACCAACAAAGCATGGTCTTTCAGTTGGTCTGTCATCATCCAGAAAGTAACGTCACATTCAGAACAGGCGAGGGGAGGATACTTACGCCATTACTGTATGCTCTTGGGTTTTTTCAGTTTTTTGTTTGTTTTGTTTTCAATTTTTCATTAACACCAACGACGACGACATAACGGCCAAGTACCAAAACCTGACCGGAATTTTAAAAATATCTCGTCCTTTTTTGGATTTTTATAGCTTTGACCATAAAATCCGCACACACACACTAGCTTAATTGAAAAGATTCTTCCATTCTTTACGTTACGGGGGGATGTTAGCGATTTCTCGAAATTAATATCGGCACATGATCAGGAGGATTGAGGATGATACAAAATGCAATTGTTGTCTATTATCTTTTGGCATCAAAGCATTAAGGATAACATGCGACAAGCAATGGCGTTGATGTGGAAACATTAAACAACCAACGAAAATTCTAAAGCAACGAGTTTAGTTTTATACATTTTAACGTCATTTCACTACAGATGTTGGGGGATGGTAGCCAGAAAAGATCTCTTTACTTTTAATTTCGTATTTGATAGGTGTGACATTCGTTAAAAAATATGCCATGTCCTTATCTGGATTTAAACATGGTAAAAGTATTATGTACTTCTGTCACACTACGACGTTAAATTTTAAGGCTGATCTCAAAATGAAGAACCCATCAATTACCACAAAGTTGCAACTGCCTGCATTAATTCTGTCTAGAGTATGCAGTTGCGATTGTAAAGGATAGCAGCTTTGTATTATCTCATCAATCTCAACATAGCTGGAAAAGTGTTCTGTCCATATACTCAGTACACTTGCTGTAGTCACTACCATATTTCCAGTTCTATCTTTACAGGAGTTCATACAAGGGCGACCACAAAAGTAACTGGCCTAACATTAAAAGAAACGCTTTTCGCTATTGGACGAAAACTTTTTGCCACCGAGAATTTTTTTTAAATTTGGAAACAAGAAATAACCGGAAGGAGCTAAATCTGGACTATATGGTGGATGCGGAGCAATTTCAAATCGTAGTTCGGCCAGTTTTTGTTGAGTTAAAAATGCAGTGTGTAAAGGAGCATTATCTTGATAAAAAAGAACTTTTTTTTTCTAAATGCGGTCGTTTTATCTTGATTTCTTCACTCAACCGATCCAATAATGCACAATAATATTCACTATTTATAGTTTTTCCTTTCTCAAGATAATCAATAAATATTATACCCCTTGCATCCCAAACTGCTGTGGCCATTACTTTTCCTGCTAACTTAACAGTTTTCGCCTTTCGCCTTGTTTACTTCAATCACCTGTAACAAAGAAAATAATCATTAAATATTTCGGAAATTTTGACAGATGGCTTATAAAAGATTGCTTTTAAAAAACAAAAAAAAAGTTGCTGGTAAAACAGAAAATGTGTCAGGCCAGTTAGTTTTGCGGTCGCCCTCGTATACACAGAGTTATCACAACCGAATGACTCAAGTTTGGTGTACTCCAAATACTTCATTTGTATAATCGAATGTTGGTTCGTTTGCAGGAATTTGAGAACATTAAACATCGGATATAAAATAATTGAGCAAATTCGCTAACAAAAAAATACAGTGCGACCTCGCTTAACGTACTTATAGAAATCAAGCCAGTTACAGAAACCGAGGTAGTTGCGAAAGCAGAGTCAAAAATGTATTAGGCCAATACCACTACTTGATTGATGTAACAAGTCATTTTTATTTGTACTAAGTAGGGACATAAATACTGTTACACACGTTTTATGCTGTAAAATAAAAAGTACTGAAAGTTTTTGAACCAATTATTTTTTAATATATTGATGTACGAGGGCGGTTCGGAAAGTTCTTAGCCTATCAATGAAAGAGAATAGTTAGTTTTTCAAAAATATTTTTATTTATCAATATAATCTCCTGAAACTTCAATACACTTAGTCCAACGCTTATCTAGCAATTCTATCCCTTGATTAAAATAGTTTTCCTCAAAGTCTTCAAAATAGTGGTTTACGACTGTAATTGCATCTTCATTTGAAGTAAAACGCTTGCCAGCAAGGATTTTTTTTGGGAACAGGTAAAAATCACTTTGAGCTAAATCAGGAGAATAAGGTGGGTGGTCAAGCAACTCGTACTTTAATTCGTTGATTTTAGCCATTGTTAAAACACTCTTGTGCGCTGGTGCGTTGTCTTGATGAAAAATTATTTTTTTGTGTTGTAAGGTAGGACGTTTTTCTCGAATTTGTACATTTAATTGATCTAAAAGGTTGCAATAGTACTCTGAATTTATTGTTTTACTCTTTTACAGATAGTCAATCAATAAAATACCTTTGAAGTCCCAAAAAACCGTTGCCATAACCTTACCAGCCGATTGAATTGTTTTTGCCTTTTTGGGGCACTTCCACCAGCTTCAGTCCATTGTTTGGATTGTTCTTTTGTCTCTGGAGTATAGTGGTGGATCCATGTCTCATCAACAGTTATGAAACGACGCTTAAAATCCATTTTATTTAGCTGAAAACGATCCAAACAAGCTTGAGAAATGTTCATTCTTATGCGTTTTTGGTCGACTATTAACAAGTCCGGCACCCATCTTGCAGAAAGCTTTTTCATCTGTAGTTCTTCATGCAAAATTAAATGGACTCGATCATTTGAGATGCCCTTGATATTGGCTATTTCACGCACTTTTATTCGTCGATCATTTAATACCATATCATGCACTTTGGCTACAATTTCTGTTGTTGTTGCTGTTTGGGGACGTCCACTACGTGGTTCATCTTCAATGCTTGTACGACCACGTTTAAATTCAACAACCCAATTTTTTACTGTTGCATATGAAGGAGCACTTTCACCTAACTTCGAATGTTGCCAGATTTAAAAATTGCGTTCATCTTAGTACACCCTTTATATGAAGGAGTTGCCAGATGGAAACAAAATTTAACATGTGTTCATAGCAGAGATGGAAGTTTCCAAAACACTTAACTTTTTTCTGTTTATACCGTGCTTTTTATGCTAGGCTAAGAAGTTTCCGAACCGCCCGTATATTGTATCCAAAAAGAATCTACTTATTCGAAATGTCCGCCTTTTGCCTTTACTGAAGTCGCACTAGACAATCGTTAATAGCTGCACGAACCTCGTCCATTGGAAAATTGACCATAGTTCGAACCAAAGCAGTCTAAAGAGATCCAATGTTGGGGTATCTTTTGTGACAAACCTTGTCCTCTAAAACCGTCCACAATTTGTAATCCCAGGGGGTCAAATCTGGACTGCCTGAGGGCCATTCTTCAGAGGAAATGAACGCTGGCAAATTGTTTCGAAGCCAGTCCTGGGACGTTTTAGTATTATGAGCCGGCGCAGAATCATGCTGGAAAGTCCATGGCTGGTTTTGGAACAGGGAATTGTTAAGAGGCTTCACAATAGCTTCCAAAACGGTTTCTTGGTAAACTTTGGCCGATGTTTTGACTCCTTGTTCGCAGAAATGTCCTTCCCTAGAGACACCTTCGTAAGAGACACCCCACCAAACCATTACTGAAGCTAAGCGATGACCCTTTTTCACCCTTGGGATCAGATGCTTCCTTAGATGACCGCGCATATACTCCATCATTTTGCTTGTTAAATTTTTCCGGAACATTGAACAGGAATTAAACCGGCTCAAGACCTCTTGCTTCTATATTTAAATAGAAGACAAGTTTTTAACAAAATGGCAAAGTGACATTGGTTTTCGTGGCTGCACACTATTTTTATCATGATTTCGGGTCCGTGACAACCCTCTTCAGAAAGCCTTGCTGCAATTGTTGAAAGTAAAACCAAACTCTATAAGGCCAGGCTCTCCCCAAACGAATGAGAACTACTGTTGTAAACCTTACTTTTAAAGTTTTCTTCGCACAATTGCCCACGAAAATACAACTCACTCTTGCCACCTCTAAAGAGACTCCACATCGAGAGCCATCAATAGATTTCTTTTACAACGTGTGTGTGTTGTAAAAAGAGTTTAGTTGACTATGTCAACTTGTGTGCCGTGCCGTGCGTATACGTATACAAATATTTTCCGGAACGGTAAAACTATTTTTATCGGTGATCAAAATTTTTCTGTGCAAGTTATCACCAAAAGACGTTTGCATTTTTCAATCCTATTTTTTTAAAGCAGCAGTCAACCCAAGTCTTTTTTAATGATTCGACACATGGACTCTTGCGTGATATTCATCTCACGGGCCATGATTTTCTGTTTTCGGAGCGGATTTCTGTGAATTCTTGATTTAACGGCTTTGATGACATGTGGTGTTCGAACAGAGCGTGGGCGGCCCCACCACTTTTACATCTCCAGTCGCCTCAAACAGTTTTATGATCGGTAGACATGCGGCTAATCCCTAGTGGCCGGAGCGTTTTGAAAATTTCGCTTTTTCATTTCACACTTGAAAAACGCTATTACAGCGATACGGTTCTCATTATCTGACGACTCCATGATAAAAGTTATAACAATTTTAAAATCCCGTTACAGACTAACGCTTTTGAGATTAGCTTGACATTATGACATTAACGGGCTATGTTCAGTTCTACTATTAAAATGGGTGTGTTCAATGTTGTAACAGTATTTATGTCCCTACTAAGTATAAAACGATATTTCGTAATCAAATGTGCTAAGAGACTTTTTATGTAGTAGAGTTTTGTTAATTTTATAACATTTTGGATTGGCTGAAGAAAAGCCAATAAACATTCCATCGTCACTTGATATTTCTCCATCTTTGGGATGACAGGGTGCATTATCCAAAAGCAGCAGCGCTTTTTTGAATGTTCTCTGTCTGAAAGGAATGCTCGGATCTGTAAAATAATATTAAATGTACTACACATACGTGTTAACATGTAGGATTTTAAACTGTATCTCAGGAACAAATGTATCGCGGAGCCAAACTTCAAATAATGCCAAAGTCACCCATGCATTTTTGTTAGCCTTGTACACGACCGGTTTGTTTTCAAGTCCTCTGAATGCTCTTGGATTTAATAATTTTCCAATAACAAATGGTTTAACTTTGTGCATGCCAGGTGCATTAGTACATGCGAGGGATATTATACGTTCCTTGCTGACTTTGCGAGCAGGGGCAGTTGATTCCTTGAAACTCACAAGTGTTTTGTATGGCACCAGTTTATTATATAAGATGGATTCTTCAACATTATAGATTTGATCTGGTGTTCGGTTACTCGGAAAATTTCGGAACGGATCGATATGCGTTGATTCATTCTAAAGTTTCTCAGCACAAATTTTTAACATGGGAATAGCATGACGTTTTTTGAAATTTGAAAACCAGCCATTGCTAGAATTGAAATTGCCAGGCTCGACTTTGATTTTCTTATGCAGCTGTTGGGCCTTTGATTTCCAAATTTCAATACAGATAGGCAAGTTTTGCCGTCATTGTTTCAAAAACCTCTTAAACAAAGTTTTTTCAATTTTGGGATATTCACAAATTCTAATTGACATACACTTTCCTGGTCCGGATTCATTTCATTTCATTTCTTTATTGATATGTAATTCGAAGCCCATTGGGGCCTATTAAAGCTAAATTACAATATGCATCAAAATGTTAAATATAACATCATAAACTACTAGAAAAAATTCAGTATAAAATCAAAAAAATAATATTAATTAATATCATCCTAATATTTCCTAATAAAAGAGAAAAAAAAACCTGATGAAAGCATATAAGTTATAATAAAGAAACCGAAGAAAACAAGCATATAAATAAAAGCATTACAATGTACTTGAACGAAAATGTTCCATTAAATGTTTACGAAATGTCATGAAAGACAAATTAAACGTTATTAAACTGTTTGGCAAAATGTTAAATAGTCGAGCTACTATTTCGAGGAATGATTCCGCATTGGAAACGAAATTGTAGATTTATGAACTTTATATTCACCGCAAATCTATTTGACAGAGCTACCTTCATCGTTTTTATCACGAATTCCGCTCTTTTGTTTTATTGTAAGTTTTCTATACTTTATTCTCGAAATTAATTATTTACTTATAGCTGTACCGTTTGGAAGCATTTACTGACCCAAGACAAAAATTAATCATCAGTTGGAATAACCAATTTATTGGCTCAGCATACAGTAATATTTTCTACCATCTTACGATATGTATCATGGAATGTTGTTGATTGCAACATAAACCTGCCTATACAAACGAATTTCTGAAGTTTGGAATGATTATTTCTCTGTGTGTAGTTAGCACTAATAACTTTGAATAACTAACAACGCTTTAAAATATTTTGATCTAAATTCATTAAGGTCATTTAAAAAGAATTCTTACCGAGTTCGTAATTAAAAACATATGAGAGGGTTGACACAAATTCTGAACTACTTCTCTAAAAAAAATCCTCAGACAAACCGAACAGAATTCGTAACGATTTCGTTAAGAATTCTCGTTACAGTTCAGATATTGTTCAAAATTGTCTGATATCAGACATTGTCGGCAAATTTGGTTTACTGGTTTGTTTTATTTTATATTATTTCGATCGTATTCGACGACTATCCTCAGGCAATATCAACTAAAACACAAAAACTGATTAAAATACAAAAATAAACGACAAAATGTTTAAAAGCAAAAGAAAAAAAAGAGCTTAACATATTTTAAGTAAATTTTATCGCTGCATCCGAATACTTAGTTATCTCTGCCATAATAGTATCAACGCCATAGAATTTCCATCAAGATTAGTAAAATTTGGTGATTGCAACTCCAAACTGATTTCCATCTAATTTTTTTTTCTGTGGGCCCTCAGTGTGGCGTGTGACTTTTTGATAGATTTTGTAGGCATCATTTCTCCTTCTGTACATCTTAATCTCCTTACACTTACCTAATTCCACCTCTCGATCTCTTTTGTAAAAGGAGACTTTCCACCTTTGTAATCGTTTGATGCAGCTCTTCTTTAAACGCTCTGCATCATTGCGTTATTCTATGCTTCTGCTGTTTTTTTACACTCGACACCGTACGTGGGAGAACAGTTTGGTACTTTACATTTTCCTTTGGCCACTGACGACATTGGCATGCAGTATGTTTACATTTTCAGCTAATTTCCCTCTCTTTATTGCAACATTGGTATTGATATGGCCGAAGTGGCAGCAAAGTTGTTTTTAAATTACTCACTTCGAAAGAAAGTATCCCCGTTCTGCCCTCAAAGTTTGCATTATTGTTCTAAATTTATTATTGATCCGTACCTAATTGTTTTTAAATTTTGTATACTCTAGCCTCGGGCTTAAACAACAACCACATCCCAAACCACAAACGAGAGATCAAATTTGAATTCAAATACGCTATTGACAAATTGAATGCGATTATGTGTTTGGAGTGTCTCCAGCAAAAATTGTCATCTGTACAAGAAACCGCTGTCAACTGAAATGTCACACAAGTGTCAAGCAATGTTTCCATTGGGGAGATGACAGACACACAATTTCTTTGAAAAAGTACGGGCCTCTTTCCAATTCGCAACACATGATTGAAGAAATCTGCAGTGACATCGAGACTACTTCAGTGGCAATTGAAGTTCTCTCTCGTACATGCAATGCAACTTTGGGAAGAAAACGACTTCAAAGCCACTCGTTTTGTGGTGTGTACATAAAATGTCCAACATGCGTGACAATTTAATGAGACTCCGTTTTTGGTGGCATTCGAGAAGAAAACGAAAAAGAAATTACCCCCGATTTGGGATTTCTTCATGGACTGACTGACTGCCGCCGCTCGGTGCGTGGCATGGAGTGCTGGGGCATGTGGGGATGTCGTGGTTGCATGTGAAATAATTAGCAATATTTTTTAAGTTTTTGCTCCATCGCAAATGACACGGCGCAAACTTTGGTGAAATGTAAACATTTAGTGACACTTTAGCAGCGTATTTGCATTTGTTGTGTTGTACGTTTAGCGCTAATTGCCTTTATATCCCTTCGTTAATGAGTTTTAATTAGCTATTTAAAATTTAAAAGACTTTAGTCAACTGCGAAAAGATCGTGTACCCCAGTAAAATGTAGACTGTCATGGTTAAAGATATTTCTTAATAGGGAATTGTATTAAATTTGAATTAGTATCTCGAAAGTTTTTTTAAATTATGTTTGGAATTCATAAAATTGGAAAACTTGGAACACGCAGGCGTCGGCTGACTGTTGGGTTTCTTTAGCTGAGTTAATGTTTTTCAACTTTATCAAAAATGAAAGCTCATGCTAATGTTCAGCAAATTAGACCAGCTCATATTTTAATTGTTTTGATTAGCTCATGTTAGCTTAAGCCAAAAAAGCACACACGTCAGGTCAATCACAGTCGGCAGCAGTCTTCTTTAGGCAGCTTAATATATAAAATGGTTGAGTGTTTTTTTTTGCTAAGATGAGCTGACGATGCGCAGCCGAAAAATATTTGTAATGGTAGGTGTTGTCAACATAGAACAGAAGAGGTTAGTAAGAATTAAGTGACAAAAACTGCTTAAACGTGTACGATTATTTTTTCTGTTTAATAGAAACGAAACCATTTCCGGGCCAAAAACAACATTTTATGAATACTATTTTATAAAATTATTATTCGGCTTGAGGTCTTTTATTAAAACTCGTTGTTCTATGATAATTAGACGGACGACATTGTTTTGTTAATGGACAACCCCTGAAGATGATTGACGAAGTCAATCGAAATATTGGGATAAATAAAAATTAAACAACACATAGAACAACGAGTCAATAAATGACCTCAAGCTGAAAAATAATTTTGCAAATAAGTTCTTTAATTTTGTCATTTATATACACTTCTATGAATACATTCCTATTAGGTTTAGGAAAATATGTTGTTTTATGTTTGATAACAAAAAACGCGATTTTAATTTTTTTTTCAATTCAATTTTTTCTTATTACATATCTACAATGACAAAGAGTTTAGGTTTGTATAAGCCTATGCTACTTACATATTAGTAAACAAATGTTGACATATGTGACAGCGCATAGAGAAAGGGACCTAAGGGTAAAAAAATCAATTTTAATTTTTTTTTATCATTTTTTGATGTGGACAACATCAGAACATCGAATGAGACCCATCCCATGCCCCAAAAGTGTTCCCTCCCAGAGATATGCTCGTTTTATGAAAGTGAAGTCGACGATTCTAAGCGCAAATAGAAAGGGACCTAATCTTTAAAATGACTCTCCTGAACAAAACTGGTTTTTAACCTTAGGTCGCTTTCTATTTTGCGCGTCCCATATTGTGATGATGTTTAATAAATATTGGATTAAATTGAAGGAAAATTCCCAAAAAATCATTCTGAATAGTCTGACTAGAGTTTCACATTTTCAAATTATTTTAAGTTAGTATATTTACAACGATGCTAGATCTCTAATATGAATAAAATCAGACGCTTGGCATCTGATGGCAAAACTTTCTTTAAGTCTAGTCTACCATTTACTGACTCCACTTTAGCAACTTCGTGGAGACATGTTGTTGAGTAATGCCTGGAAAGCCTTAAAATCTCTTTTATAACTTTATGTTGGGCTATTTGAAGCTTCTTAAAATGAGTTGGAGCCACATTGCTCCAACACGCAGAAAAAAAGTATGGTTGTGGTGACAATATTCGAAGAGGATAATACTTTTGTTGGGTATATGGTTGTGGTACAACAATATTATGATCCTTACAACAATAGTATGGTTCAAATACAACCATACTATGATCCTCACAACAATATTATGATTCACACATAACCATACTATGATTCCAACCATAGTATGATCCTCACAACCATAGTGTGTTTTACATACAACCATAGTATGATCTTTATAACCATAGTATGATTCACGCGCAACCATGTTATGATCCCTACAACCATAGTATGATCACACATAATCTACTATGATCTCCAATATAATTTATTAGAAATTGTTTAAGTTGTCGTCAATAGATTTGAATTATGAAAATTATTAAAAAGTACATAAAATCCAAAATAATAGGAGTGATTTAAAATAAGTTTAAATAAACGTAAGCGTTTTTATTAAAAAAATTTCAGTTAAGCAAAGCCAAAGCAGCATGTTTAAAAAATTTTAATTTCGATATTGCATTTGATCCGTAACAATAACATTTGTTCTTAAAAGCATATTTAAATGAAGGAAAATTACAATCATACAGTATGATCGCCGTAATCATATTATTGTTAACATAAAACGCAAAACACAATACTTTTGCCGCACCAACCATATCAATATTGTTGCTATAACCATATTTTCATATTTAAATTTGGCAATAATACTATTGTTACATTTCTACAATATTAATGTTACAGCAATTATACTATTATCAAAACTAAATTCAGTTAACAATGCTATGGTTGCGACGAACATACTTTTATTGCGGAGAACATACTTTTATTGCCGTGACCATGTAGTAACCATGTTTTTTCTCTGCGTGAAGAAGGACATCCGTACAAAAGAACAAATGATATATTTTTTCTATGACATACATATGATCATTGAATGTAAGTCTGGGATCCAATATAATGCCGAGGTATTTAACTTTATGCCCCAAGGAAACTCTGTGTTATTAAAAATGACGCTTCTCTGAGGAATATATATTGGTTTCCTTTTTCTGGTAATATCGATCACTTTAGTTTTTTCCGCATTCACAAATATTTTTCATTTGTAGAAATATGTTAGGTGGACTTTCGCAGCTTCTTCTACATAGTTTGGTTATAATGTCTGCAGCAAATGAAAGCGATTTTAATAGTGCAACACTGAGCAAAACCCAAAATATTTTTTGGCTGTATACACTCGCTGCAGCCTAGGTAATAAGTCACCAAAACAGTTAAAAAACAGCAATCAGGTTGTTGAAACAATGCTAGTCTTCGTTTTCTTCAGTTTGATTACTAATATTTTGTATTACATTTTTTAGCAGGTCAGTGCTTTTTTATTAACTAGTCAAAGTTTGAAAGCAGTAGATTTCTTTAGTTTTTGCTTTGGAAATGTGCTACTTTTTTTTTGGCTATAGTTACTGTTGACTGATATTTTTTTGGTGATTTCTTTAGCTACGGAAATTAAACAAATGCGTTTTGCCGGTTGTTATTGGTCTTCTGTTGTTCTTTTAACTTTCGACGTATTTTAAACGGATGCATTTCATTCTTTCGTCGCCGTTTTGTCTCTAATTGTCTAGTATGCCTTGTATATCTTGCGGTCAAAGAAACTCGAGAATTTGGAAGTAGCCTCAAGCTAGCGGACGTGTCATTGATTGTGTGAAGTATGAGTATTTTTTCTTAAATCCTAGTCAGGATGAAATACATACATAGTTTCATCCCGACATAAAATCAGCCACTCCGGATATGTCTCAGATCATTAAGAGCTTCTAATAACCATCTCGTGGTACATATCGGCTTAATAGCTCCCAAACAAAGACCCCTCATGGTTTGAGGTCATTTCACTCCTCTGGAGACATCGTACCTTTGATCATGCTTAATTTTAACATGGTGTAGATAATTTGCCCGTCTGTGGCTTGCAGCTAGCAACAGTCTCTGGTTACAGATAGTAAACGGCATTAGGATAATGAGGTCAGTTGGGAATTTGTTAAATAAGCAGCCTTCAACATGCAAGAAAAGCTTAGGTTGGGCGTGGAGATTTGTGTCGTCAGCAGACAACAACAGTGAAAATCCACAATGCTTAATGATGTCTCCGACTCAGAATGCCGCTTTCAAATAAGCATTTGCCCATCAGCAAAGGCGTATGAGGTCTTATTGGACCAACCGCAAAGAAGCGACCAAAACGGGAGCCTTTATAAAAATATAACAGAGTTTCTACCTAGAGGTTTGCTGGAAGGCCATCTCTGATAACAATTATGAGGGAAACAAAATATTGTCAAATGCTCGCCACGTCTTCGTTGGCATATCTCTATCCGATATTTTCATATTTTCAAATACCCTGAGACATATGGAGGTTGTTGTCGTTAATGTCACAGCCTTTAGCAATTGGTTGTTGATGGATTATTAACGGCCATTTATATATTAAATATTCCCAAAGAAAGAGGTCCAACGGCGTCGAATCACATGATCGGGGCGGCCTCGAGATAACACCGCCATTAAATTGCTGGCGCTCACGAACCATTGTTTCGTTGGCTGTGTAGCAAGTGGCAATATCCTGTTGGAACCACATATTGTCCATGTGCGTATCCTCAATTTCTGGCTACAAGAAGTACGTTATCATCTCGCGATAGCGAACACTCTTCTCGGCAACTGCTAATTTTGAGGAAGTGCGGCCCGAAGACACCGCCGTCCATAAACCGCACCAAACGGTCACTAGCCACTCTTTGTGGAAGCATTGGCATCTTAACCAACACTCGTGAATTCTTATTTGCTCAAATGCGGCAGTTCTGCTTGTGAACAAATCCACTGTGGACACATTTGGTCGAATATGTTGGACAAAAAACAATACGAAGTGCACGAAATGCATTTTGCTTTGAATGCCAATTTTCGCTCTGCTCAATTGTGTACCTCTCCATGGTTTAATTAGTCAAACATAGAAACAAAGAAATATTAAGTTATGTGGGGCAAACAACTTGACGTTAAGGTGTGACTAACAATTAACATCTCGATTATGGTTAGACCTACCTTTACTATCGATTGAAGAAACTGAAACAAATGAAGACAAAAATTATCCCCCGATGACGTTACTCAGCATGAGATCCAGGACACCAATTGAAAAGTTAGGAGGCTTTTGTAGCCTTAACAGCTCCACACCTCAGCCGAGCATTTAAAAACTTCGAACTCTGCATCCTTAAATAAGCAAAACTGTCACTTTGGTGAGGCTACCTACTATAGCCGATGATTTGACTTACTCTACTCCGGCAAACCAAATTACCGACTCCGATCCAGCGGTGTCGGACTGAAAACTTTATTTACAACTATATAATTATATAATTATGACAAGATTCCGCAAGAGAGCTAGAAACCTAACATGCGTGTAATGCTACAATCCGAAAGATACTTCAGATATATTTACCAAAGAGGAATTCTACAGTTTCCGGGAAAGGGCGATTATAATGGTAATGGAAGACTTCAACTAGATAATAGGCACATTCCGGTGTTAACTATTAGCAGATTTATGTGCAAAAAACAAACTGGTCATTGAAGAACCAGTCTTCCCGCGCAGTAACATACTCAAGCATACCTGGATATCTACCGACCACTCAACTGTCAGGCAAAATCTAGCTCATAAAAACAATAGGCCGAAAATGGCGAGGATCTTTACTTTATGTAAATAACAGTAGAAAAACTAATATGTATTTACAGTGACCGCCACGAGATCACAGCCAGCATACGGCTAAAGTTAGCAACTATAAAAAAATACAGAAGCCCTGATACAGAACCGGTCTAATACGAGTATAACGAACTTTGAAAATCCCACAATATGAATTTGTCTAATCGGTAGCGTATCTACGATATGGACACATACCTTGATGCAGCTAATGCTCTTTTTTCACTAGGCACTTTTGAAGTGTTTTCAAAAGTTTGGCCAAAACAAGTCAAAATGAGACGTTTTCCCATACAAATTCAAGTGATGAAAACGTCTCACTTTGACTTGTTTTTGTACGAAAGAGGAACGAAAACGTTTCGCACAAGCGATGCCACCTTAAATAAAGTGTATCATCTCCAAAATAATCGTTTTTTTATCGTTGGTTTGTCATCTCAAGGCAGACATTTTTAATTAATCGTCAAACATATTTGGTGAAGTACATATTTTATGAAGTAAAAGTAAAAATAAGCGTGCTAAAAGAAAAAAAACTTAATTTAATTTATACATTTGTTTAAGAAAAAATTTATTTCACTATTTTAATAGTCACCACGTTGTTCTTTGTTTGTAAACAATAATGAACTGTCAAACAAAAACCAAAACGAGAATGAAAACGACCACAAATTGTGTGAAAATTGTTTGAGACGTTTTGAAAAGTTTCGAGCGAAAACGAGAATAAATGGCCTAATGAAAATGCAGTATAAGGAACATCTGCGACTATCGAACCCAGAAGGAAACAATGAATATCTTTGGTATAAGCGCCATTACAAAGCCATCTCTTACATCACCTCAAAGCGAATACCGGACAAACTGTAACCAAAATTGAGAGCGAAACAAGCGGGTTTCCGATGACAGTAATCGTGCACAGACCACGTAAAAAGTCTCGAAGTGTTTGCAGGGCAACCGGCGGAATGGCGATCCCCACAGCATTTCAAATGCATGGTTTTTGAAAAAAACATTCCATGGCAAGAAACAAGTGGGCCGGTCTGGCATGTCAAGTGGTTTCTGAGAAGATTCATAACCTCATTTAAGCTCCATACAGGTCGGCAAACTGTCTAGTCCAACATGTGAACAAACTAAGCCGAAAAATTCCTGCATTAAAAGGTCTCAGGCAGGGCTGTGATATGTCCCTGATAATCTTCAGCATTGCATTAGACATGACCATGGCAGATGGAGATCGAGGAATAGTGCGACTGTCAGGATTTTGGATTGCAAAGTTATGATCTATTGCAACCCTAAGCGTTTCCATGTCATTTGCCTTAAGTAACGCGTGATCCATTTCGAGGTTACATGCTTTTCCAAAGAAAAAAACACAGGAAAAGAACATTCTTTGGCATTTATTTTTTGAAGATTGTATCTATCAAATGTTGGCTACATTTCATATGGTCCATCCGTTGAGTCCAAGTTCGAGCATTTTGACTAGTAACTGGCGAAAGATACGCGTGATGTTTTGCTCCAAGGCCTGAATCAAAGCGGGTTTGTCCGCATACAATTTAGACTTTACATATCCCCACAGGAAAAAGTCTAATGGTGTGATATCACACGATCCTGGTGGTCAATCGACCGGCTCAAAACGTGAAATTATCTGCTCACCGAAGTGTTCTCTCAATAAATCCATTTATTGATGCGATGGGTGGGAAGTGACGCAGTCTAGTTGAAACCAAATGTCGCCGAGATCACGAGCTTCAATTTCAGGCATCAAATAGTCGGTTATCGCCATTGACGGTTACGTTCTCACCTGCATCATTTTTGAAGAAATATGGACCGAAGATTCCACCGCCCCACAAACCAACCAAACCGTTGTTTTTTCTGGATAAAGTGGCAGCTCTTGAACCTCTTCTGGTTGCTCTTCGTCCCAAATGCGGAAATTTTGCTAGTTTACATACCCTTTGAGACAGAAATGGGCCTCATCACTGAATAAAATTTAGCTCCAAAACGTCGGATCTTCCTGGAACTTTTCAAGAGCCCACAGAGCGAAGCGATGCCGCTTGGGAACGTCGGACGACTTCAGTTCTTGCACAAGCTGTATTTTGTACGCCTTCAATTTAAAATCTCGACGTTTAATGCGCCAAGTCTTTCCATACGCCAGTCCGAGTTGTTGCGAACGGCGCCGAATCGACTCTCCACGGTCTGGTGTACACTCTCAGCTACGGCCGCTACATTATCTTCACTGCGTGCTGGGCGTGGTCTATTCAGTCGAATAATATCCAATAATGAATACTGGTTCTCAAGATGGGTAATGGTATTGCGCTCAGTAGGCCGATTATGTTGACCATACGTTGAACGAAGTGCTTGAAACACATTCCTCACAAAACGTGAATTTTCGTAATAAATTTGAACGATTTGTAAACGTTGTTCAGGCGTAAGTCTTTCCATGATGAAATGCCAAACAATACGAATTAAAAATAACATGACAGCATGACACACTCACACGTGATCTGTCAAAAAAAGGCTATTGAAAAATGTATCTCTGCTTGGATCACCCATTATTTGTCGCAGTATTGACCTTTGATCTTTTTTTACTCACATGAAGAGCCTAACAAAACTTAACTTTAAATTCAACTTAATTGTTCTCACCAAACAGCAGAGGAAATCTTTGCGGACATTTCTTGAATTCATCATTCGATGTCACCAGAATCTTAATTAAAATGACAAATCGAATATAAAATCGCCAATTGACTGATTCACTTTATCATCGGGTATAATCGGTGTAGAAAATGGGTCACGAATGCCCAAAGCGCATGAGGATCATAAATTATATGCGAAATATGAAATATTCAAAATCAAAAATAATAAACATAAAATATTGAATGTGATTGACTGAGTTGGCATGAACAAAAAAAAGAAAACGTGTCATGCTCATCAGTAATTGACATTGATTGATATGAGACATGTGTGGGCATCCAAGTACATACGGTGGACGGACGGGCAGACGGACGGCTATTGAACGCATGATCATCGATCGTCATCACGTTATTTTTATGGATTTCATACAAGTTTTGGCTGGTGTGATTTTGGATTTATATAAAAATAAGCTTGTACTTGAGAACACACAAGCCAAATGAATTACATTTGATTTAAAATATCTCCGATTATCAATTAATATTGGAAAAACGTGTTAAATGGTGAAATCATATACGTTTCAAATTAATTACAACCGACTTGGTTGGTTGTTGTGACTGTTGTTTGATCACGATGTCTCGATAATTTTGTTGCGCGAGCGTCAATCAACTGCCTGCGGTTCGATTTGTCGGTTCGTTCAATACCTTTCGTATTGATTTGATTGATATTTATCAATATTGTACGAAAGTAATTAACACCGTCAGATGTGTTATTAGCGTCAAAATTGGAATATTTTTAAATCATTTAAAAATGTTGTAATTATTTTTACGAAGGCACTGTGGGATGCATATACGGGTTATTCAAATATGGCACATCGTACATCATTTCGTAAATATAGTTTTTTTTTGTGTCAATATGAAACGAATTCTAATCTGAATTTTATTTTTAACAGAATTGCATTAATTACTATGAGCAAATTAAAATCTAATGTTGCATCCGTCTTGATTAAAGTTACACGCCGTCTTTTTGACTATGTCCAGACTTAAAATTGTACATACAATTTTCGATTTGTACATACAAACCCAGGAAATACACAGTAAGTAATACTCATTACAATTTGCATTACCTGGCAATGACCTGTCATTACCCTGTACATTATTTTAAAACCAAAAATCACTACTTGCCGATAATACGTTAAATAATAAAGTATGTACTTATGAGTATGATTGTGTGACATGTGGCCCCGTCTTGTTGAAACCAAATGGCGTCCATGTCATTGAACTTTTAGGAACAAAAATTCATTGAGCATGCCGTGGTAACTCTCGCCGTTGACGGTTACGGCGGCTCCTTGCTAATTTTCGAAGAAAAATGCCCGCTAGCCCAAAACCCACACCAAACAGTTATGAATGCATTAGCTTCTCAATAGTCATGTGTGGATTCTCTGAAACCCATATGAGTCATTCCATGCCAAACGGTACGATTTTGGGCAAAAATTTAACGCAATGATTCCGATTTTTATGAAAATTTGCAGATTTGGTCCTCTAGCAATTCTATTTAATCCGCGATTAGAAAAAAAAAATATAATTTTTTTTTTCAAAAGTTATGACCAATTGAACTTTGGTAAAATGGAGATTTTATCAAGGAGGTGTGTTCATTCAGTCGCATGTAACTCCGGAAATACTTGACCGATTTTACTCTGCTATACCTTATTTTGAAGGTAATTTTAAGCACTTCTAAAATAACGAAACGGTATGGCATAACGCCATAGAATTTTTTAAGTTTGTATCATTTTAATCCTTTTATTTCGATTTTGAAAATGATTACATCTTTTTTTATTTTTGAAATTTTGCAGGCGTATTCTTACAGGTCTGTTTTACCGACTGTGTAAGTTTTAAAGTGGTGAAATAATGCGTTCTATTTTTAAAAATTTTTTTTTACCTTATACCTTTTTCATTTCCATGAATATAGAAAATATAATATAGAAAAAAAAATACTTTTTAATAGTTTATTGACACAAGATATAACAACAACAAAAAAACAAAGAAAAAAAGAAATAAAAAAATGAGTAATGAAATAAATGTTATGCCTTGTATACCATCTTCATACAGAACTGCTCAGAAGATGATGTTGTCTGGACTTTCATTATTTTATCGGGTTGTGGAATGAATGCATGGTAGCCAAGAGTTCCAGAAATTGTTTTCGCTTTTTCAAAACGATCCTTCAGGTGTTTCGCCCTATCTTGATATTGATAGTTATTGAAGAATTCTGTATGAATATTCTTCACGTTTTTATTCACCCAATCATAAAATTTGACGGCACTATTAATGGGATTTATGAGGCTGGACAAGCTTGCACGTGCTGCTAGTCTTTTGACTGTTCCTCCCAGACCATCGCAGGGCCATTTGCCATGAGACGTTGCAAAAAAATGCCATTCCGCTGGTATTCCAAAATCTTCTACGTGGAACGTCAGATTTAAAAAGTTTTTCTTGTTTTTGTATTGTGCGCTTGCGCCATCAGAAAAGTAAAATATTTTACTTACAGGTCCTAAGGTTTTCTTTAAAAAATTTACAAGCCCCTCCTGGAATACGTGCACGGCTATTGTATCATGTTTTTATTTCTTTTTTTCTTTGTTTTTTTGTTGTTGTTATATCTTGTGTCAATAAACTATTAAAAAGTATTTTTTTTTCTATATTATATTTTCTATATTCATGGAAGTGAAAAAGGTATAAGGTAAAAAAAAATTTTTAAAAATAGAACGCATTATTTCACCACTTTAAAACTTACACAGTCGGTAAAACAGACCTGTAAGAATACGCCTGCAAAATTTCAAAAATAAAAAAAGATGTAATCATTTTCAAAATCGAAATAAAAGGATTAAAATGATACAAACTTAAAAAATTCTATGGCGTTATGCCATACCGTTTCGTTATTTTAGAAGTGCTTAAAATTACCTTCAAAATAAGGTATAGCAGAGTAAAATCGGTCAAGTATTTCCGGAGTTACATGCGACTGAATGAACACACCTCTTTGATAAAATCTTCATTTCACCAAAGTTCAATTGGTCATAACATTTAAAAAAAAATTTTAAATTTTTTTTCTTGAAACACGTATATAATATTTTTAAGAGAAGAATGCATACACAAACTAGTTAAGCAATCCAAGCTTGTAATGTAAAAAATGCGTACCGTTTGGCATGGAATGACTCATATGCGGCAATTTTGCTTATTAAAAAAGCCACCGAGATGAAAATGAGCTTCATCTACAAACACGATTTTTCGGTAAAATACTTCATCTCCAGCCAAACAATCTTCTGAGTAGTCTGGATCCGTTATGCTGTTTTCAGTGGTGGATTTTTCATTCCATGCACGTCGATTTTTCAGTTTGGATTCATCATTCAATGTTACAACATACAAATAAAGCTTTCTGGGAATCGAATCCTCGATAGCAACTAAAGTTGATGTCGGCTGTGGTAGCTACTAAAAGGCACGTAACCTCAAGTTTCGTTTCAAAATAAATACCACTTTTTAAGGTAAATAAAAACATGCCTAAATTCAACCTAAGGGAATGCTGTGATGACGTTGAAGGGGTTAGTCCGTACGACATGAAAACCTTTTCTATACTCGTAAAATTCGTTGGCCTATAGGATCCAACTTTAAATAGAAGATCCTAGTCACTTGGTATACGAATTATATTGCGCATTAATCTCTGGTTTAAGGGAAGTTCCACGTTTTCCCTCTATGTGATATTGGGGAAATAAAGTAAGTAAGACGATCTCTTTTTCTTTTATTAAGATATTTTTTTTTGATGTAACCATAAAAGTATCATTATATGGGGTGATCCATCTAGAGGTATTTCTTCAGAACAAAAAAATATAAAAATTCAAATCAAGTGTGGAATCTTTAATGGTAATTTGAAAGGACATTTTATGGCATTTGTTTTTTGAAAATAATTACCTTCAAATGTTGGCAAGTGTATTATGGAAATGAGCGTTCGGTGAAAAACAGGAAGATCCGCTGTTTTCGACCAAAATTTTGTTCAGTGATTCGGCCCATTTCTGGCTCAAAGGCAAAGTCAATAAACAAAATTGCCGCATTTCGGCTGAAGAGCAACAAGAAGAGGTTCAAGAGGTGCCATTATACCCAAAAAAAACACGGTTTGGTACGGTTTATAAGCTGGTGAAATCATCGGTGCATATTTTTTCAAAAATGATGATGGCCGGAACGTAACCGTGAATGGTGCTCGCTATCGCGCTATGATATCGATCTTTATCCTACCTGAAATTGAAGCCCGCAATCTTGACGACACTTGGTTTCAACAGAACGGTACCACTTGCCATACAGCTGCTCCAACAATGGATCTATTGAGAGGTCATTTCGAAGAGCCGCTTATTTCACATTTTAGACATGTGAGTTGACCGCCTATATCGTGTGATATCACACCTTTAGACATTTTTCTTTGGGGTTACGTAAAGTCCAAAGTCTACGCTGACAAACCAGCTACGATTCAGGTTTTGGAAGCCAACATTACACGTGTCATTAAAGCCATACCGGTCGAAATGCTCGAACGAGTCATCCAAAATTGGACACTCAGAATGGAAACCCTGAGGCGTAGTTACGGCCAACATTTGAAGGAAATTATATTCAAAAAATAAATGCCATTAAATGTCCTTTCAAATTACCACTAAAGATTCCACACTTGATTTGAATTCTTTTTTGTTCTGAAAAATACCCCTTACGATGGATCACCCTTTATGTATTAATTAATTATCCTTTACGTCTCCGTTTTTGGCGGCGTTTGATAGAATTCGTTCATTACAATATACTGCTCCGCCTAAGTTATATATCTGCCATGAATGTTTTTCTTCGGTCAAGATAAATTTATGTTTTTTCTCTGAAATCTTGAGCACCTAAGAGTACCTAAGAGTCATTTCAAACTGACAAAATTCGTAGTTTTATTTTTTTGCAAGAAAGTATTTTTGTATAACCGAATATTTGTAATACGATTTCGAAATGATTTTTTTCTGTTTGTGGCTCTTTCTGAAATTATTAGAGGTAACAAACATGTCGTTTGTCTGAATATCAGACGAAACTGCACCTTATTTTATATGATAATTCCTAACAGCCCATTCGTACTAACATAAACGTACTAATCCAGGAGGTCGTTTTCCAATACACACAAAGAAAAATTAGTTAGAAATCGGTTGGAACTACAATGATTCGGTTGCAAAAGAGAAATTTCGGTTGCAATCACCAAATGTTGATTATCGTAATAAATATTCGGTTCGAAATATCACGAATTGATGGTGGTTGTGGCAACACAATAGTATTGCAAACATTTTATTGCTGTAAACAATTTGTAATGGTATTTTTTTAAAATAAAATAATTCAGTTTTTTCTGACTAAAGCCAATCGACGAAACAATTCTTTTCTAGTAAAAATCAACCATCAGCTTTTTTACTTTTTTCTCGTCATGACCCCCTTATGAGTACTTCCATTGTGTAAGCAAAAAGTTTTTGTCGCGGGTTAAAAACTAATTTTTTTAATTAATTCAAAAAGTCTCTTTTGAAAGTTCGGATTCTTGGTATATTGCAACGATACTATAGTTTCAATAACTGAAAATTACAGAGCAGCAACTAACATTCGATTGTACTGATAAACTTAATGTGCATATAACCTCAATCATTCGGTTGAAGAAAAAATCGGCTGTGGCAACGTGGCTTTTCTCCGTATGTACTAATTTGACAAACGGTGTGCAATTCGTGTTGTTTTTGAATGAGGAATGTGATCACGAAAACCAAAAGGTTTGAAAGGGCATTTCCAGACTGAGGATAACTAGCTTTTAAGGTCGTCATTCCGTACATATGGGATATATGAGACGCACGAAAATTACTATCTATGTCAGTCTGAACTAGAAGTTTTTGGACTCGTTTTTTTCACATAAATAAATCGAGTTGCCAATTTGTACGGATTTGTATGAGAGATCGACCGGGAAAACCAACAGTAGTATTCATCAGTCTAAATAGGGCCTAAAAGTGTGTCAGTTTTTTTTTTTGATTTATGCACCATTTTGCCACACTGTTCGAGAAGTCACGAATCCATCCATGTGTCAGGCTAACGCTGACGTATGTGCTGACACTTGATAGAAATACAACGAAATAAAAAACCTGACACTAAAACCACATGACATCATGTGGATAATTATGATACGATACGAAAGACTTCAATTAACACTTTATCGCATAAATTAAAATATTGTCATGTCTGGCCTTTTATTTCACGACATCTCCTAGCGCACCGCACGCATACGAGTACCAGTCGCCAGTGCAGCAGGCCAATCAAACAAATGTCGATTGGTTGCATGGCCGGCTCGGACGGACCACTGGCGGTGGTTGATTGAAAAATTGATCAATTTCCTGCAGCCAAAGAGTCGAAAGTCTGCTGTGGTGTTTAAAGCCGTTTCAAGATAATTCAAATGTGTGAAAATCGAATAACTGAGTAAAAATTAACAGCGGATAACTAAGTTTCGGATAAATTTCGATTTGTAGACAAATTAGGAGAAAACCGATTCCGATTGCTCAAATTAAGTAAATTAAGTTAACAAATAAACAAAGATGGCCGCAACATCAAGGGAGTCCACGCCACCCAACCAAACATCAAAAGTCCATAAATTTTAATACCCAAGAAACAACACCGATGCTGAATGTTGTGGCTGTTTATTAACAACACAATGCAGCTGTTGGCTCTATCGCCACATTTGTGGCTGCTGCAGCGGCTGCCAAAGTGGAATGTTAATTTGCCACTTTATGGGTGGGGAGTGCTGAGGCAGCAGCCGCAGCAGCATCTTCGCTGGAGTGCTTTCCGGAGTGCTTTCTAAAAAGACGACCGACCACCAGACGCAATACAAACAAACATGGCGTTGCAGGGTAACACACTCCACACTATGCCACATACCCACTCGTGCGTCCGTCCAGCCGTCCACTCCAACACCATAACGAACAAGCCGCTTTGCCACGTTGTTGTTGTTTAGGTGGCCAACAGCATCAGCATAAACTCCAACTCCAGCATCGGTGTTTGTTGTTTTGAAGACTGGTCTTCTTTTTGATCTTTCACCGGTCGCCACACACAACCAACAACCGGTCACTGGATTTCAGCCAATCACACTCAACTTCATTAGCCACCGCCGAGTGTGGTGGAACAAAGAAGGCCAGACCAGACAGAAATGAGCGAAGCAAAGCTTAAGATCTTGATGACTTCATACAAGATGAAGAGTGCCACCACCACCAACGTCTTTTCGAGTGGCTGCAGTCACATCTCCGTCTACTTTCATTTTGTGGTGCAGCAAGTTTTTAAAAGACATGTCGTGGCATGGAACTCGTATTCAAATTTCCACTCTGCACTTCAAAGCGTGGCACTAGAGAGACACAGACGGCATTTCCATAATCACAATGTAATTTTGGGCTTTTTGTCTTTTAGCCGCCATATTATGTCATTATTTGCGAATAGTGTAAAGGGAAGGAGAGAATCTGACATATACAAATCTATCAAGAAGCAGTCCTAACCGACAATGTGACAGCCTACGGCAACAAAATTCAGAAGCAGCGGACCAAGGTAAGGGCCTATTTAGAACAGTTATAATCTCTTACGCCATATTCAGCCTCACGGAAAGTTCAACTTTTCTTAGTCATTTCCCCAAAAAGTTTTGAAAAGGTTCTATCTGCTCTATTTCTGGATTTTGGGCACGATTTGGCGTATGTCACTATTGAGATCAACTCATGCCGATAGTTAAAACTTGCCGATGACATCTATCGCGTTATTATTTTTTCGGTTTTTCCATGGTACAATAAAGAAGGTAGAGTTATGCCAACAACTGATTTTAAATTTGTGCTCGTAGTAAATAAAATTGTCAATTTTGAAATTTGACAATGTCGTTTGTTGAAGTTTCTAAAGGAAGAATTCCTTATCCAACCTTCACAATTATCAGCAATCATTCACAAAAATTTATTTTTGGCATTCTTTTTCAAGTGCCTTTGACAATCTAGCGAACTATTTTTGTTGTTGTTGGGATAGTGACTATACCTTGTCTATTGTATCATGGGTTTTTCCTTAAAAACTGAAATATAAGTATGATTGAAAACAGACATTGTTTTAATTTAGGAAAAACGAGCACCAAAACTACTGATTTGTCTGTGTAAAGGCTGTTAAAGGTGGTCGGTGGACTACACGAAATTTCAGTTCTGTCATTTTTGCTTATATGTTATTTCGACAATTAAGGGTTTGCAATCTTTTTAGGCTGACAAAACAAAAAGTTTTCGTGCTTTTTTTCTATACAAATAAAAAATTAATTGCCAATTAAGTTACCAACTGAAAATAACATTTTAGGCCCCTTGGATCCATGGTCCGGACTTTAAATTTAAAATATTTGGATTTGTAAGAATATGTTAATGTTTTATGCAGTCCGATTGGGATCCGTAATTCAATATTCCAAATTTGTTGGAAATATGAATATAATAAAGTGCAACACACTTTTTCGGGCATTACTTTTATTAATAGCGACTGAAAAACATCCCAACCTCATTTCTGGCATAATACGTTTTGCCAATTTAGCTCAAGTTTTTGAGTTATCGCATCGTAATTTTTTTGTTCAAAAATCCATTTAAGAACTTGTTTGATATTTTAAGACGGCAAAATCTCGGCAAACCGAAAGTAATATTGCTATAGTGTTTTAAGCAAAGTTGTACCTATTGAACGGATCAAACTTACCCAAATCATAAATTCAATTCTTCACCGTTTTTAGTCAATAATATATTAATATGTTGTTTTTTTCTTCTTATTTTTAACTTTATTATAAATCAAACAAATGTTTTACGGTTCATTTTATAGTTATCAATATATTATCCAAATTAGATCGAAATCGGAGTTAATATGGGTGTTCTAAAGCGGTTAAATCTAAGATCAGGTACGACTTTCGCATTTATAAACGATTTTCATCTGAGCAGGTCGACTGGTCCGATCATAATAAACTCTGCCAAATTTCAGCAAGATCGAATGAAATACATATCTTCTAGAGCTGAATACCTAAAATATATAATATCGGTAAAAATTTGTGTAGGAGCTATATCTAAATCTAAACAAATTAACTTTAATTTTAATAGTTCTTATAATGTTCTTGCATTTACCATACTTTTGCGAAATTTTATTCAGAATTTTAGATGGACAGCAGAGGGACGAAATGATAGTTACATCGTATTAGCTCGTAAATCGGAGTCAATTGGTACTTCAAGGCGCACGCAGATATGGTTACACTATGGTCACCGCAACAATAATATGTTCTCTACAATAAAATCATGTTTGTCGCATCCATAGTATTGTTTTTTTTTTTGTATTTCATTTTAACAGCAGTAGTATTGTTGAAATGTAAGAATAGTTTTATTGCCAATTTAGAAATGAAAATATGGTGGTAGCAACCATATAAACGTGGTTGGTGCAAAAAAAGTATTGTTGTTTAACATTTACGTTAACAATAATATGATTACGGCAATCATACAGTATTATTGCGACCATGAACATAACACAATAGGTTTTATAGAGCATAAATTTATTTGTGTGCGTATGTTTTTTTTTATATACAAAAAAAAATACACACGATGCAGTGCAACAACAACAATCGGAAGGTAGATCGAGGGATTTTTATTGTGTTTTCTTTGTTCGGTGAAATACTCTAATACCGACTGGTTCTCGTTTATTTGAAATCTACCTGCACTTAAGTACTTATATGAAACAACGCATAGAGAAAGGCACCTAAGACAACATCTGAGCATTGAATGAGACCGATCCCATGCCCCAAAAGTGTTCCCTCCCAGAGATATGCGCGTTTTATGAAAGTGATGGTACACCAAAGATACACGCATTTAAATCTTTAAAATGGCTCTCCTGAGCAAAAATGGTTTTTACCCTTAGGTCCCTTTCTATTTTGCGCGTCACATATTTAGCAGAACGTGCCCTTCTTCATCGAGTAGATCAAAATGTATAGAAGCAATTTTGTTTTGTTCTGCCGACCAAATTGATCAGTTATTTGCCCACATATGTCGAATATTTGTTCTTCTGATGACGGTTATCCTCCTGATCGCATATATGAGATTAAAATCACTTTTCCGCCAACCTGACGTAGGGTACCGAGAAAAAGACAATCATGTAATTGACATTTAAGACAACATCGTTTTTTCCATTGCCGCCGCCTTATATTGTCAAAATGATATTCATCATACCATAAATCATCATCGTAAAAGGATTTACAAAAGACTTGCGCGGCACAAGACAATGAATGCATTCGAGTCTTTTTTTCTCCAATTTTTTCATTTTGTATCTGGGACATGAGACTTTTGCCGGCAAAACGAACAACGAAATGAAACCAGGCAATGATTAAGCCAAACTGCAAACTGTGTCTTTGGAAGACAATAAAAGAAAACTGTATTTTGACAATTACAATGATGACAGATTGATGGTAATTTGTTTATTGAAATAATGGAATATGCCACAATCGTTTATAACTGCGGCGTGATTAATGATTAAGGAGCGTCTTAAACCTTTTGAGACGACAAAGTTTTTTTTTCGAATTTCAGAAAGATGGAATTGCAATCGGATTTGACAAAATGTCAATTAATATTAAGGGCTGCTTCTTTAGGAAAGTGGAACCTCGTTCAAAGATTATGCAAAGGCTGTTTGCTTTCGACTAGAATTTCTTTATTCCCCATAATAAATACATATATAAAAATAACAAGACAAAAAGTTGCAGTCGGTTGATCCAAATAATATATACCCTCACCTATATATGTATTTTTAATATTCATCAGAAATCTCATAAAGGAGGTTCTATAGGGTGATGCATCTAGATGAATTTTTTTCAGAACTAAACAAAAAATATAAAACTTTAAATCAAGTGTGGAATCTTTATTGGTAATTTGAACAGACATTAAATGGCATTATTTTTTTGAATATAACTTCCTTCAAGTGTTGGCCGCAACTTGAGGGTCCAATTTTGGATGACACGCGTAATGTTGGCTTCCAATACCTCGTAGCTGGTTTGTCAGCATAGACTTTGGACTTAACGTGACCCCAAAGAAAAATGTCTAAAGGTGTGATATCACTCGATCTAGGCGGCCAACTCACCTGTCCAAAACGTGAAATTAGCTGCTTTTTGAAATGACCTCTTAATAGATCCATTGTTTGAGTAGCCTTAAATCAACTGGTACCGTCCTGTTGAAACCAAGTGTCGTCAAGATTACGGGCTTCAATTTAAGGTAGCATAAAAATCGATATCATGGCGCTATAGCGAGCATCATTCACGGTTACGATCCGGCCATCATAATTTTTGAAAAAATATGCACTGATGTTTTCACCAGCTTATGAACCGCACTAAACCGTGGTTTTCTCTGAGTATAATGGCACCTCTTGAACCTTTTCTTATTGCTCTTCTGCCCAAATACGTCAATTTTGTTTATTGACTTTGCCGTTGAGCCAGAAATGGGCCTCATCACTGAACAACATTTTGGTTGAAAAACATTGCTTAACAAACTTTAATTTCCAGTTGCACAAATTAGAGACGTTGTTGCGCTGTAAGTCTTTCCACGATGAAATGGCAAACAATACTGAAAAGAAACAAAAATAAAGTTTAACACAACTCACGCGTAATCGGTAACAAACCCTTTCGAAAAAAATACCTCTAGATTGATCACCCGTGAGAATTAAGCGTATCTCTTATTCTTATGGCCATACAAAAGTGAAATAATCATATTGCGAAAACAAAATTCAAGCAAAATTCATGTATAAGGAAAAAGTTACTCACGCTCTGAAAGTATCATTTGTGTGATAGTTGCAAGAAGGGGCGTGGCTATGGCTTTTTCGTCAGCTAGTCTTATGTATAATCTGGTTTCTACAAACAGGAGAGCGGTTTTTTGCTTTTTGCACTGCAGGCTGTTGGTCGAAAAGAGTGGAGAGAGTGTGTGGCTCATAGTGGCTAACGGGAGATTTGTATTCGTCTGCCTTTCAGTTACACGTGAGGAGAGGTTATTTTGTGTTGAAGTGTACTTTTTAATGCGCATTCGATCATTGCAGTGCAGCGTGCTTTTATTTTGCGATTCGCTGTTTCCCCTATGTCGACGAGTTTCTGGACGGCAAGCAATTGTAAATTGGGTTACGTCATTGCGAACAGCAGGGAATGTGTCATGTGTACGAAGGGGACCTGAGAAAAGGATTACAACACCACAAAACATCGAGAGAATTAGAGCAGCAGTACTGCAATTTCTAAAACGCTCTGCTCGCAGGCAATCACTTGCTTTTGGCACTTACTGGATTTTTTTCAGCCGGCTCTTGAGGCAATGCAATTTGAGGATACATGGTTTCAGCAGGATGGTGCCACTACACACACAGCGAGGGTTACCATGAAATGTTTAAGGCAACACCTTGGAAGACCAAATTAACAATATTGAGACTGAAATTGGCAGAATACCAGTCGACATGCTTGTAAGTTCATGAAAACTTCAGAAAATGTATGCAGCAGTGTCTGGATAGCGAAGATCGACATTTGCCAGATACACTATTTAAAACCATGTAATTTATAAATACAAACCATGTAATTTATTAATATAAAATAAATTTTTCTAGGGTTAATATTTTTTTTTTATTTCATTGCGAAATAAGCAAATTATCTCGCTCCACCCTGTATACCACCTTTTATATACATATTTTCAGCAGAATCGTATACATAGTATTTAAATTAATATGCAAATACATAAGTGGGCGGAACGGGGCATTTACACCAGCATAGGCTAGTCATCTTCTGTTTTCATACACGTTTATAAAGTCGATATAAAAATATTACGGAGTTTAAAATTTATGCGAATTTCAAGCACTAAGAGACGACAAGTTATGTAGGTCGTCGTCTACTGAAACTGGTTCATTTGTGTGAGAAGTACCGGAAGGGGCGTGGCTAGGAATCTAATTATTTGTTACTAAGTTAACCTTATAACTCCGATCATAAGTTGTTATTTTGAGTAAGATGGTATGAATAAAGAAATAACAAGAATGCCGAAAGTGGGCAGACTGGTTGGTACCTTACATGAAAGGCGGGAGGGGCCAGAAAGAGCGGGGCTAGGAATCCAATTATTTGTCATCAAGTTAGGCGTATAACCCTGCTCTTTAGTATCAATTTAGGGTTAGATCGTGCAAACAGTCATAGCGGTATCTTAAGAATGCCAAAAATGGGCGTATTGGTACATTTGTGCGGAAGTTACCAGAGGGACATTATATGGCATTTTTAATCTCATACGCAGATTCGGAAAAATATTACGATAAGCTAAATACAGTGATTCATTCATGACTGGACAAATTGTAACAGGGCATTTCTTGGCTCATTTAATAAAAATATGTCCGCCTACGACAATGCCTGAAATGAAAGGTGAAGAAATTGCTGCGGTTTGAAAAATTTCGGATTGGTGGTCGGGAGTACTAGAGTAAAATTGCTAAGTTCTAAACCAGCGGTCCGATTTTTTGGCAGAGTCCTTATTTCCTGAGTCCCTCCTGGGTCCCCCAAAGCTTGTCAATCAATATTGTTTTATACCTTAATTTATTCTTATATGCAGGGTGATTGGTTAACGACTGGACACATTTTACTAGCGTATTTCTTGGCTCATTTAATGAAAATATGTCCATCTAAGACCATGCCGGAAAATGCAAGGTGGCGAAATGTGCAGCGGTTTGAAAATTTTCAGATTGGTGGTCGGAGGGTACTAGGGTAAAATTGCAAAATCGACCCATAATATCTGCAGCCTGCCGCTCCTAAACTCACATTTTACCTCCAATCAAACACATAAATATGTAGTATAGTCCAATATGGGAGATTTATTATTAGGTATAGCATGTAAGCTATTAGTTTATCCTTTCATAAACAAAGGTCCTTCCATTTGAGGTCCAGCTGCTCAAGATGTCACATATACAGCTTGATCTAGCAGCAATTTCATAATATTAAAAATTGGGCCATGTCTGGTCATGTTTTTGTATAGCCGCACACGATAACCCCATACAAAGAACACCTTTGATTTGAGGTCCTGTCATTAAGGAACTCACATTAAAAAGCATAAATTTGATATGTACGCGGAGAAAAGATATGGTTACTATAATTATATGGTCATGGCAACAATAATATTTTCTCTGCAATTAAAGTATAGTCATCGCAACCATAGTACTGTTTATTGCATTTCAGTTTGACAAAAGAATGATTGAGGCATTATTACTATTGTTGAAGTGTAACAATAGTATTGTTGCCAAATTTAAAAATGAAAATATGGTTGTAGCAACAACGTTAATATGGTTGGTGCAACAAAAGTATGGTTTTTTTAGGGTTTTATGTTAACAATAATATGATTACGGCAACCATACCGGCACAATATTTTTTTTAATTTGACCATGTTATTTTAAAGAATCTTACGCAATAATAGTAGTTTTTATTTGTAAACTAATTTTTTTCAAAACAAACTACTTTGGATTAGTATGACTGAAATATTTTTAAAAAAATGAATTTGTTCTACTGTTAAATAAATCACTCCTATTATTAAGAGTGTTATGTATTTTTACATAATTTACTTAATGTTTACTTCTTTTGTTGTTTAGCTCGTTTGCTTTTTTACTTAATAAAAATCTAATGTTGAATAAGAACTTAACCCAATCCTTACAAACAATTTTAGGGATCAACGTATGTTTGTGTGTGAGTCATACTATTCTAATGTTATGAGGATCATAATATGGTTGTGGGGATCATAGTATGGTTGTGTATGAATAATTCTATTGTTGTGAGGACCATAATATTGTTGTGGGGATCATAGTATGTTGTTGTTGTAGTTGTGTGTGAACCATACTATTGTTATGATGATCATAATATTGTTGTACCACAACCATATAACCAACAATAGTATGATGCTCTTCGAATATTGTTAACCCAACCATACTTTATTTCTTCATTTGTATACCACGGTATGGTAGGGCATCATTCTCGTATGTTCAGCCCTATAAGGCAAGACTTGTACTTATAAGTTTCATAGGGCTCTCATTATTTTCGCTAATAAAGGTTTTCTTATTTTAAATTTTGTGTTAAACACCATAGAAACAGAAAACACTAAAATCGTTTTTGACTCCTCATGTGTTTCCGCTCAAAGTCAAAGAACTGCAAACTAATCCAAGTGAAGTGTGAGTCGGCGCAGTCGGTTGTAAATTAAAGGCTTCGTTCACCGGCGGTCGTTCTTATCGCTCTATATCTCAAACTGTGTGTGTGTGCGCGCGCATAGAGGTATGAAAGTTTGACTGACTGTTTGCTGTTTGTTTGTACTCCTATAATTTAATGGCCAATTATATGAGGGCGTCATTTTTCTAAAGTGTCTCTGATGCCTTCACAAAAACACAATTACGCCAAAAGCGGAAAACAAATTATAGGCAGGTACTTCCACAACAAATGAGACCGCTCCGAAGGCTTACCACGTTTTGTTTTTTTGGCATTTGTTTTGGCAGGTGATTGAGAATTGTCTTCTGTATCAAATGCGTGTAGGTATTTAATTGTATACTTATCTACAGATGCTGGTATATAATGTATAAGTTTACATACAATCATTTATGGGAATGAATGACCACAATGATTAATTGTACACACATTAGCTGGTTAATGAAATGGAACTGACGTTCGGTGATATTTCCGTTTTTTGTTATATTTTTGAAAAATGACAAAATATTTTTAAAATATACTCCTGATGGAATACTCGTACAACTAATCATTGACCATGTAATGTATCTGCGTACAATTACTTAATCGTAAGTAGATCTGCTATTGTTTTGCGTAACAATGATATTGCTGGGTGATTGTCGTCTCTTCTCTGAATTCGGAATATATTTTCCACAGGAAATTTATATCTCCTCCTGTCCCTATTAAAACAAACTACAAATGTCAATATACATTAAATTATAAGTACAACAGAAAACAATATATAGCACACTCTTGATAAGGGCAAGATCGAAGTCTCGGACAGAAAGACAAAATACACCGGCAGTCCCACCCGATGATTAAGCCGAGCCACTTTAAATCTAAACGAAGAATTTCCAACACAGGCAAAAAATTGACAAAAGTGAAGATAAGGCAAAAGTCTGGGTTCCGGAAGCCTAAACCGGGCACGATGGTAAAATTCGCCAAAGTAGAAGCAAGCTACGCTGACATCCTTCGAAAGAGTAGATCTGACCCTGAACTGAAAGATCTAGGAGAGTAAGTTCGCAGAATCCGAAAAACACAGAAAAAAGATCAACTTCTGCAACGTTGCCGAAAAGTTCAACGGGGGAATTGATAAATCGCATTGTTAAACGTATGAAGGTATATGGACGATATCAGCACGAAATCCGAGAAATGCAAAGCTCTTGAAAGAGAACTGGAAATAACTGGCCTGGACAAAACCATAGTTAAATTTATGAGAAAATCTTACGGAGGCACCCAAATCGCAAAAATAAGTATTCTGGCCGAATCCGCTTGAAAGGCTCTAAAAACGCGAAAGATCAAATTCGTTCGGTCTGTATGCTGGCTGAGGCAGACGTTAATATAAGTGATTTTTTTTCGTTGCCAAGAATTTGGACCCATGGCAAGGTGATGTGAAAATGAGAGCCACATTGCGTGAGGCAGCGATTTTGTGTTAAATTGTATGCTCTGCAAGTCTAAGGGTAAGCATAATGAGGGTCATGTAGCATGAAGTTATAAATGCCCTGTAGTCAAAAAGGTGCTGCACATTACTTTCAAATGAGGTTTATCGAACTGAACTTGAACCACTATGTTGCAGCCCAGAATCTCCTAACAAAATCCATCTGGGAATAAAAAGTATATGTCGCCATAACATGTGAACAATATAGGCAAAAAAAAACAAGAATGAGTGGGAAAGTGATTCTTCAGGTAAAGCAGCTAAGTGGGCTTGCGGGGTTGGTTGACTCAAGGGTTGTCAGAAGGGTTCGCTAAAGTCAAGATCGGCGGTATGAACATCTATAGCTGTTACATATTTTCGAACATACAAATAGGACAGAAATAGGAGAGAAAAGTATGTGCCCTGGTAAGGGACGCAACTCAGCACAACCTGGTGGTGATTGGAGGAGTTTTAAATGCCTGGGCAGTTGATTGGGGCTCCGAGCGTACAAATGAGAGGGGTCGAATACTATTGCTCGCAAACTAGGGTAATGCACACACCTTCATAAAAGCAAGAGACGGGTCCGTAGGGATCACTACTTTTTTAAGTCCTCCTCTTTGGCGAGGAATTTGCAATAGCATGTAAGTGAATTCTAAACATATAGTGTCCATCAGGCTATAATCCTAGCGTAAGCAAATGTCGACTACTAAGTGCACAAAGAAAAAAGGTCACGTTCCTAGGTTGGAGGCAGAATAAACTGGACGAGGCTGCTTTCATGGAGGTGTCCTCGAACCAACATGTTTAGATGTAACGACAGAAGGCATATCGAAGGCTCTGGAAAAAGCATGAGACGCACCCAAGCCAAGGAGAAAACAGAGCCAAGAACATGGAAAAAACTACAGGTGGAACGAATGCTTAACTCGTTACGAAAAGCATATCTTAAGGCTAGACGTTTATACCAAAGGGGCAGGACAAGACCAGATTTCTTAGCAAGGAGGCAGGCTAGAAAAAATACAGACGGCCATAAATCTGAGCAAATCGGACGGGAGAAATGAAGAAATGCGTAGGGGATAGTAATGACACGACTGAAGGGAAAGAAATCAGACCAACTCACGTGCCCTATATCCTCTAGGGAAATCTATCCATTATACGATGGTCTGCCTCGTTAGGTACAGCACCCAATTTTAGTGACCGAGAACGAAATTTTGAAGCTATGTTCAAAAATTTATGACACTAACGCCCCAGGCTTAGATGGTATCCCCAATGCAGTTTTAAAACTTGTGTTTCGTAAGGCTCCGTGATAGGGCCACTACTTTAAGTATATGTGACGCGCAAAATAGAAAGGGAATTAAGGTAAAAACCAATTTTGTTTAGGAGAGCCATTATAAAGATTTAAATACGTGCATCTTTGGTGTACCATCACTTTCATAAAACGCGCATATCTCTGGGAGGGAACACTCTTGGGACATGGGATCGGTCTCATTCGATGCGCAGATGTTGTCCACATCAAAAAAAAGTGAAAATTGATTTTTTTGCGCTGTCACATATACTCCGGTGAATCGAGCATACGTCCAGTACAAGCTGTGAGTATCTTTCAAAGATCCCACACCTCCAGCACATCAAAAAAAAGAGGATAGACATCGTTTAATGAAATCGGTAGTTGATTATACGTCGATCGGCAAATTTTAAGGTGGGTTTCAATTTTCTTTGGTAGTAACAAACATTCGCCACGAAACTAAGTTCCATAGAGTGCTATAGTACCTATATAAAAATAGTTGTATATTTCTAATAAACTAGGATATTTTCTATAGATGCACCGCTATACATTATTCTTTACGCAATTAATGGTAGCATAATTGTTGTCAAATTCTACATCCCCGGCAAACATAGGGTGGGCGATTTAACATTTTAAATTTGAAAGACGAAGTTCACCCTTTCCAATTAAACCAGAAATTCGAAGAAATTATCGGTACTTTTTTTACATCCTATTCAAATGGAAAATGGCCAACCCTGTAGTATACATGTATGCATTTCCACAAGCTATATCTACTCCGTCCTTTCCACCGTCGCAGATGGAAGGCTTCTGTGCCATTTACTTAAGTGAGCGCAACTTAACTAGCGAATAGACCGGCTATAAATTAAGTGGGCACACGAATGCATAATTAAAATTTGCATTAAATTATTAATGCGGGAAGCTATAAAATTATACTCGTACATAAGTATTTATATTATATTTAGAAACACACGTTTTATAATTAATTAATTCTAACGATCTTAGGAGGATTAACAAAACAAAACTAAACAGAACTAAACTAAAATTTTATAATTATTTTATAGTTAATTCTAATAGCCCTCTTTACATACATTAATGGCTAAACATGTTTTTATATTAAAGCAAATGAACATTAGGGTTATGTCAATACAGATCAGGATTATGAGACAGGATCAGGTACTCGTCTGTCAAAAAAGTTATTCCAGTAGAATTGATCTGTTTTATTAAACGTTGATTTTCGGTGTGTCATTTGACAGCCCTGTAAACTAAGATCTTTAAATGAAAATGGATGAAGACTGCAAATACAAAATTATTTCTTGCTTTGTTAGACCACGAACTTCATTCCTAAAGCCAACGCTGACCACATAACAATGATAGTTATTTTAATTACTAAACATCAGAAGTTGGAAACGTTACTACTGTCATTCAGATGTTAAAATATTCGCTTTAATTTGCCTTTTCATCTTGCATTGTTGTAGGTCTAAGTAAAAAAAAATTATCAACGTTTCGGCTAAATTGAAAATACGCAACTTAATTTCGGCGAGATATTAGTCGTCATCATGATCACGCGTTGAATTTGCCTTAGAGTTTCTAGTGGAGTTTGGTTCAACTCTGTTTTGCATTCGTAGGAAGTGAATTAAATATAGCGCGGTAACGCTATATCATTAGGCATTGCCAGAGCGTCACCTCAGTCAATATTGCAGTATGATTTAGGTTGGTATAAGATTGTGCTGATACAAAAATTACAGTGACCAAAGACAAAAAAAATTGGGCGACCACTTAAAAGGGGGCTGTACATATTGGCTTGGGATAAAAACTTTTCCCAAAAATCCATACAATAGAACGAGGTGCACTTTGGGCCATTCGCCACAACCTAAATTAAGAAATGACTTAATTGTGAGTTGGAAATATTGAACGGAGATCCGGAATTTACACAAAAAATAATTGGCTTAATTTCAGTCCAAGAGAAAAAACCAGGTTAAACATCGTTAAGTTCGACCATGTCGAACCTTTTATGTCCTTTACCGTCCCAACGCTACTAAAGTTTAAAAAATTGAGAGTTTTTGGGTCATTTCGGCCCAAGCGTCCGTTCCTCTTATCAGCCAAAATATCAAAATTTGGATCGATTGCAAAATTGGCTTTAATTTGAGCACGATTAATATTATCTATTAATCCTTTTTGACCACGCGGGCCGTTTTTAGGGCGCCATGAGCCGTAGGGTCAAGCAACTACTCCCTTTTTTGAAGTATTTAGTGCGTCGCAACAGTTAGAACCTATTTTAACCACTGTTCATCCACCAAAAATTATGAGATATCCAGAGTCACGACCTTATTCTCACCAAAGTGGTGGATGGACCGACTCCAACGCTCCGATAAGAAAGTCATCAGGTCTCCTGTAGAGCGATTTTTACAGAAGCCATACTACCGATCATTAAGTAGGTCGTTGTACTCCAGATAACCCACAAGATGGTGGTTGACCATGCTCTCCATTACCTTGAAGAGCGCAGAGCAAATCGCGATGGGCCGATAATTCGCAGGATTATTGGCTTCACCCTTATTAGGGATCGGCTGGACGTTCGCAACCTTCCAACACGCTGGGAAAACTCCTGCACTATAAGCAAGGTTGAAAAGGTTGCGTAATGGACGGGCTAGCGTCGAAGAGCACTCGCATAGGACAAGTGCCGAGATACCATCCGGGCCCGTGGACTTAATAACATCGAGATTCGCAAGAACCTTTTTAACTCCACGAGTTCGAAAAAATGTCTCAGGCATGGAACTAGATACGTTGTCGATCGCGGGAGTGATTGATTGCTTTCCGGCAAGGAAAGCAATCAATCAATTCTGCAAACATTTCAGTCAATGGGTTAGCTTTATCAACCGGGTCAGTGAATGCCTGGTCGTCTTTAACAAGAGTTGGGATAGATGAAGAACTATCCTTTACTCTCATTACAAACGACTAAAAGCTCTTACTTCCCCTGGGAGAAGTAAGAACTTTTGTTCTGAGACGTTGCTCATAAAGAAACTTTTCACTCCTCAGCACACTGGCAAACGGAGTTCTTGCCTGTTTACGCAGCAGTTCAGTATTAGGGATAGTCAGGGACCGCAAGACCTATTTTAGAGAAAAAAATTAAAAAAAAAAATAATTATAACTTGAGCAGTTTTTTATTCTGGTTCGAGACCTTTATGTTGTTAAATTGGTACGCACAGTTCAAAGACTATACGCAAAGTGTAATTCTCATTAATAAAAATGAGTCTCCCGTATAAGTCATTTGATTTGTGGCCGAAGTAATCGTTGCCAAAGACTGCTGAAGAAAAACCTTGGTGGGCTTAGAAACAGCTGTAACAGTCTACCGTAGCAAATACATTTCACCAATTTCATCTTTTTACGTTGATTCTGAAAAAGAAACAACATAACCAGAACCAGAATAAAAAAAACTGCTCAAGTCATAATGATAAAAGACCGAATTAATAACAAAAAAAGAAAAAACTAAAAAAAATAATTTTAAAACATTCCGAGTCGTTAGATTACGCCTGTTCATAGCTGGAAAATCTTTAAGCCCGACTGAAGGCCAGCGTTTTAATTATTAATATTGGACCACTAAATAGGTCTAGCGTGGCCTTAACATGTTTGATCCTTAAAGTATGCCGACCTTTGTACTCGTGAGTTTACTACCTTTTTTTCAGTAAGTGTTCGGAGTAATTTTTTTGGTCGGTGCAAGTCGGTCATTTTTTAGTGATGCCACCTCCACTATCGGATTCAGCCCTGCTATTAATACTTCGTGCATGCTGCATCATTCTGAAGAGGATGATTTTTTTTTTTTTTTTTTCTAAGAGGGCGAGCACCTTTTCTAACTTAGCGCCATTTTTTTAGCTCTAATTGCATTTTTAGAAAATGAAGCACTACTGCGTCCGCAACAATTGACGGATTTTAAGGCTCTATGGCCAAAAATATATAGTTTTTTGAAAGATGACCATTTGCTTTTAAAGGAGAGAGCATAGTAGAAGTGTTCCACAAAGCACCACTGCGTCCTCAAAAATTTATTGCTTAGTACGGTTTATGTCATTTCGAAACGACAATGACACCGCTGCCGTCACTGAATCTTGGCCGAGAGCTATGATAGCCTATTTTCTCTGATTCGATGTCGAAAGCATCGATTTATCAGAGCTATGGTTTTGACGCAAGCGGCTCTGCAGGTCTTAAAAGAGAGCCAACGCTCGAGGTATTTAAGAAATTCTTTTGCGACTGAATGAAATACAGAGAGCGTTCATTCAACCAATCATTCAATTTAACACCCGAAGGTTATGTTCTCTACGTCAATTTCTTAGTTTAAGCTAACTAGTCAACTCCTTTGGAAGAAGAAAAGTATTAAAATGTTTTTGCTAACACTGCTTATATAGGACAGAATCGTGAATTGGAGTGGGATGAGCGCTTCAAACACTGTCATTGTAGACTGACATTTAAATGATGGTACGTATATAAATTTAGCTCCAGGATTGATATATGAAACATAATATACCAAAATTGCGCGATTTTAAAAAAATTAAATTAATCAAAAAACTACGATATATTTTCCAAACTAGTTGAGCCACCAACTTTTTTCCATGGAAAAATTAGAGCAGTATTTTTTAAGGTTTTGAGTAATTTTCCTTTGGACGAATTTTCCTAATCTTCAAAAAAAAAAAAAAATAACAAAATTCACTAACATAACCCTAATGTACATTAGTGCAAATGTTAATAAATATACATATCACATATTCTAAATAAACACGCAACTTTCCTATTTTCGTTTCAAACATAAACACTAATACGAGCACGAACATGATGAGACTGACGCTGATGATGATCATGGCCTAAGTAGCGTTTCGTCGTTGCAGCTGAGGAAGGACATGGTGGTACTGGTGGTGGTTGTGCTGAAGCGTCTAGGTGTGCTGTTGCCCATTTCTCATGGCATACAAGAAATGTCTCGTTGTACAAGTTGATTGATATGCCATGTCGTCCGCACTCGATGTACTCGAAGTTTGCTTGCATGCATGCCATGTCGTTCGTCTTCAGTATTGAAATTCAACACATTTAAGCCTTATTTCTCCAGCAGTTGCATTGCATGCCACAAACGCTTTTTACTCACTCGTTCATTATAACGATTTTTAAATACCTGTTTAGCCACACCAAAGCAAAGTGTAAGGAACGAGAACATGAAAAGAGGCGACTTCAAATACAATTATCACAAAGCGTTGCCAGATTCTTGGTTGGAAATACGCTACTGGTAAATACTCGTATAGACTGAATTAAAGGCTACTGCACACTAAAGCTTTTTTTCTTACCTTGCGTATTTTTTAACTTCCGGCAGCCTAAAACTCATTTTAATAAACGTCCAAACCTTCAACAAATTGATGACAGGCTTTTCTATGTCGATAATACAAAATCATTAAGTTGTCTTTGTAAACATGGATGTTCTAGAGCGGTTGTATGTTGCATCGAAAAAGACCTTTGTACTGCAACTACATCAAACGTGGTGAAGCCTAATAAACTATGCCTTATTTCAACCAGATTGGATGAAATATGTGTGTACCCCAGTCCCATGTGAGATGGTCGTGAAGAAGTTCAACACGAGCCCACGAAACGTTGAGTGAAAAATTAAATAAATTTGTTTATTTTTATCATCACAATTTGACCAAATAAATAAATAATTGTGTTTTATTGTCACAAAATCTAGTAGTTTTTACAATACAAAACATTCGACTAAGGAAAGTTTTAAGTCGGGCGATATCGACTTTATGTTATTAAAAAAATAATTGGAGTCTGATTAAATTTTCAAGCCTTAGGTCAATTGGAGCTCAATACGAAGGTACATTTGGAGATCTTAGTAATGTTTTTCCCGTGACGAAAAAGAAACAAATTTCATTAAATCTGAAATTTGTGGCTTAGAGGTCAGTTAGATCCCAAATCAGGAGGTGATTTTGTATGGGACTTTATCAGAACTTGAAACGATTTCCGCGATTTCAATAGCCAAAAATAAAATAATGAGCAAAAATTCATTGAGATTGGTTCATATTTCATATTCTAAGAGCTAAAAACTTCAGCAAAAACCCATTGGTCCAACTTTAACGCATGATGTTAATTGTAAGAAAAACAAAAAGTTTTCAGAGCATTATTTTGATATTTTATTTTTATTATGATAGAAGGTACTATTTCACATTTTCTTAAAAATATCTCAAAACAAAGAAGTCCACGTCACCCCGACGTGGGATAACAGGGCCATCGAATTTCTCGCGCAAGAGAGCCATTGTTTCGTTGGCGGTGTGGCAAGTGGCTCCATACTGTGGAGCAACATATCATCCAGGTCCATATCATCAATGTACAGTTGTTTTCACATTTCCCACAGATCTGTTTTGCTGGAATTTGCGCACAGTTGTCTCGGACACATTTGGTCGGTTATTCTGACCCAAAAATCACGAAGTTTATTTTGATTTGGACGTTCATTTTCGTAAAAGAATTCAATTAGGGCGATTCGGAAAGTTCTTAGCCTATCAATGAAAGAGAATAGTTAGTTTTTCAAAAATATTTTTATTTTTCAATATAATCTCCTGAAACTTAGTCCAACGCTTATCTAGCAATTCTATCCCTTCATTAAAATAGTTTTCCTCAAGGACTTCAAAATAGTGGTTTACAACTGTAATTGCATCTTCATTTGAGGTAAAACGCTTGCCAGCAAGGATTTTTTTTAGATTTGGGAACTGGTAACTGGTAAAAGTCACTGGGAGCTAAATCAGGAGAATAAGGTGGGTGGTCAAGCAACTCGTACTTTAATTCGTTGATTTTAGCCATTGTTAAAACACTCTTGTGCGCTGGTGCGTTGTCTTGATGAAAAATTATTTTTTTGTGTTGCCAAAGACGTTTTTCTCGAATTTGCACATTTAATTGATCTAAAAGGTTGCAATAGTACTCTGAATTTATTGTTTTACCCTTTTGCAGATAGTCAATCAATAAAATACCTTTAAAGTCCCAAAAAACCGTTTCCATAACCTTACCAGCCGATTGAATTGTTTTTGCCTTCTTTGGGGCACTTCCCCCAGCTTCAGTCCATTGTTTGGATTGTCTCTGGAGTATAGTGGTGGATCCATATCTCATCAACAGTTATGAAACGACGCTTAAAATACATTTTATTTCGCTGAAAACGATCCAAACAAGCTTGAGAAATGTTCATTCTTATGCGTTTTTGGTCGACTGTTAACAAGTGCGACACCCATCTTGCAGAAAGCTTTTTCATCTGTAGTTCTTCATGCAAAATTAAATGGACTCGATCATTTGAGATGCCCATGATATTAGCTATTTCACGCACTTTTATTCGTCGATCATTTAATACCATATCATGCACTTTGGCTACAATTTCTGTTGTTGTTGCTGTTTTTGGACGTCCACTACTTGGTTCATCTTCAATGCTTGAATTTAAACGACCACGTTTAAATTCAGCAACCCAATTTTTTACTGTTGCATATGAAGGAGCACTTTCACCTAACACATTCACCATATCATTATGAATTTTTTGTCCCGATAAACCTTTTTTATGTAAATATTTAATGACACCACGCATTTCTAATTTATCCATTGTAAAAAAATCGCGGATGCGTCTTTTGTGGACACCTGTTTCTATATGAAGGAGTTGCCAGATCAAAACAAAATTTAACATGTGTTCATAGCAGAGTTTCCAAAACACTTAACTTTTTTCTGTTTATACGGCGCTTTTTGGGCTAGGCTAAGAAGTTTCCGAACCGCTCTCTAAGATGTCTTATGGTCATTTAGGATCAGGCTCATTGGGTTTCGTGCCGATAAAATGGTCGGTGTGTTCAGAAGAAGGGACCACAGGTTATTGTTGGCATATATGTCAATGAGGGTTTTACTACGAACACAAATATATATTTTTTTAAAGGTTTGGCTGAGGTTGTGGTCAGCATCATCACCCAAAGAGCCCAAAACTCCATCTATCGTTGTAATCAAATTACAAGTCATACTTATGAACCAATTTAGATAAAACTTGATACATTCTTCATGTTTGGGCCAAGGACGAACCCTACTTAAATTGGTTCACATCGGTTTCACGAGTTCAGAAGCTGCATCTCTAACCCATTTCTCGTAAAATTTAACATTATTGGTCCATGTTTTTGAATAGCTGCCACACAGAGCTCCTAAATTTGGGATCTGCATCTCTAGAAGCCACAAACTAAACCCGATCACGCTCAATTTTTGCATTATATGAATAATTAACTGTGGTGAAAACGGGCCATATAGACTCATATTTTCGTATAGCCCCCATACAAAGGGCCTTCCCGATTTCAGAACCTGCAGCTCTAAAAACCATTCATTTTATACTGTAAAAATACTTTTATGCTATATGTGAAGCTCATATTAGAAAGGGGCCTAAGGGTAAAAACCAGTTTTGTTCAGGAGAGCCATTTTAAAGATTTATATACGTGTATCTTTGGTGTACCATCACTTTCATAAAACGCGCATATCTCTGGGAGGGAACACTTTTGGGGCATGGGATCGGTCTCAGTCGATGCTCAGATGTTGTCCACATCAAAAAAAGAAGTGAAAATTGATTTTTTTACGCTTAGGCCCCTTTCTCTATGCGCTGTCACATATACCGTTCGAAAGGGGTACGTTAGAATTTTCTTTTTAAATCCGTGGGCTTAAATAAGACCTACGAAAATAAAAATATTACTGACCAGAATTTTTTTAATGTTGCACAGTTTTATTGGTCTAGTGAAATATTTGACTTCGGTATTTTATGGTATCGAAATGCCATTTATTTCTATTTGACTATGAGTATAGTAAAAAGTACTGCGCTTTCTTCTAAAAAATACATCTTGCGTTTTCTCCCCGTTAATTTTAATTTTCCACCATATTCACGTGAATAAAATAGACATGTGTCATCCGCATATGAAGCACATAGTCAATCATTAAATATTGGTATGTCAGAACAAAAAAGTATATGTGACGCGCAAAATAGAAAGGGACCTAAGGGTAAAAACCAGTTTTGTTCAGAAGAGCCATTTTAAAGATATAAATACATGTATCTTTGGTGTACCATCACTTTCATAAAACGCGCATATCTCTGGGAGGGAACACTTTTGGGAGGAAACACTTTTCTCATTCGATGCTCAGATGTTGTCCACATCAAAAAAAAAGTGAAAATTGATTTTTTTACCCTTAGGTCCCTTTCTCTATGCGCTGACACATATACAAAATAGGCTCTAAAACTGATCCTTGTGAAACACCGGCAGGGATTTCGATAAAATCAGAATTGCGTCCATTTATACATACGCAAAACTTCCTATCATGTTAAAAAGATTCAATAATCTTTACGAAAATAATGGGAACTGGAATTAAATCATTTTATACACTGGTAAGAAATCATTAAATCGGATATAACGTCCTTTATAACGTCCTTTTTTAGCCCAGAAAACTAACTTGTACCAAATTCATCAAGATTGGATGTTATGCGTATCGTACGTGGCTGCTAGATCTAAAGACATAAAACCTGTTTAATACATATTTGTGGGAGCTATATCTAAATCTGAGCAGCTTTTCTTCAATTTCAATAGCGTCTGTCTATGGTACATAACATTTTTTTCTGCCAAACTTTAGGAAAATCGGAGTACAATTGCGACGGACAGACAGCCATGGAATCAGCAATTACACGCTGACAAGTCGATCGCAGAAATATTTTTGGACGGGTATAAACATTATGTCGGGAGTAGCCGACTATGAGATTACCGAGGAGTAGGTTATAAATAATAGTCCAAGCCTCTGACAAGAGTTTTACTAAGGTCGTATTTAATATGTAACTTCGAGAGCTTGAGGGAAATATTACAGCGGAGATATTTAAATAAGGCCAATTTCACCAGGCATCTTTATGAGTCATACGTAACGTTTGTATGTGGTCTATATAAATATATGGACGGATATTATTGAGTTATACAAGCGTTTATAAATGGTCACTGATAACTTAATATTCACGAGTTGAGCACGATCAGAGTTAATAATGGTAGATTAATCTATTTTATTCTTTTTTTCAAAATAAAACAATACAAAAATTCAAATCAAGTGTGGAAATTTGATTGTTCATTCAAAAGGACATTTTATGCCATTTTTTTGACTATAATTATAATTTCCTTTAAATTTCCGCAACTACGTAAGTCTTTCCTGAAAAGAAAAAATAAACTTCACCACAACTCACGCGTAATCTGCGAAACAAACATTGAAAAAACTACCTCTAGATTGATCACCCTATGTGTGACTTCTTGACCTCAAACCTGGAGGGGGTTTGTGTGGGGGCTATCCAAAATCATAGACCGATATGGTCAACTTTCACCAGGTTTACTTATTGGTCGCTCATAACTTACCATGAGAATCTTTGCTTTTGATTGTCTAAAATGCTCCATTGCCTAGATATTGGCTATCCTGACCATAAGTATGATCTGGCAACTGCTGCTGCTAAAACGGCAATCAGTATGTATTTAACGTTGCAGGTAGTTAGAAATTATTTTAATTATCAGTCAATAACACGCACTTTTATATGAAGACCTCCGACGTGCCATTGTCGTCCGCCGAGGGGAGGAGGAAATACGAGTACTTATTTTTACCGCCATCCGAGGCAGACTGGAACGGATGCCCGTGTATATGCAAGAAATCCATTTTAACAAATGATGTATACACACACACAGACAGACGGACTTTGTAGTAGTGGTAACATCCCACCGAGGGGGGCCTTCATTAAAACTGCAAGAACAACCGGAACGAGAGACGGAGGAGGAGGAGGGACACGGAAACTTGGCTCTACTCGCCTTAATTTATGCAAAACTTCGGGCTACTTCATACGTGCATAGAGACTAGTACCGACTTGTATGTATTTACTAATGGCTAATTTGGCATAACTCTTGGCCAGCGTTAATAATAACAAGACATTCCATATTTTCCACCGTTTCCCCTTAATACAGGGGCGTCCATTAAGACACCTAATAACAGCGTTCGGCGCAGGGGTGAAACTTTCCTCCCGCTGATGGGGCGAACAAGCGGCTGCACAGAAATACACCAGATTCCGAATCACGTCATTTCGCAGTGGTTGGGACTTTCGTTGGGACTCAAATCATTTGCATGCAGTTTAGCTCAGTTCATCGGCTGCCAGTTGTTGTTTGGCGGCGTTCCCATTGTTTGGTTTGCCACCATTTGGACTTTTGTTTTGTTAATTATTCATTTTTCATTCGTAATGTCTTTTTCGCTGTTGAGTCTTTGCCGCATTGCATTTGTTTGGGAGTTGCCCGCTTTGCACGGCAGATTTGCATACGGTGGGGAGGGTAAGGGGGCCTATTACTTTGCATGACCTCGTTATGTGGAAAATGTAGTTACTTAATTACCCACAATTCTTTGGAATCGTGTTTGCGGATGCTATGATTCATTCGATGTTTCGGGCTTACTTTGTTTCACTGTTAATTATTGCATTTGCATTGTGTCATGCAGTTAGCCTATAATTACAATTAGTCTACTAATGTTTCTTATAAGATTAGTCTGATCACTTTTCTTATTAGACATTCTTTTGATGATTACATTTCCTTGATGGCAAAATATCCTCAACCCCAATTATTTCATTGCCAAGGATTTATTGCATTTATTTGGATCACAATTATATAAGCTTTAAGTTCAGAAAACTAGGGACTTGAAACAGCTAATAAGCGTTTTGCCCAATATATCTCTCATTTCGTGCAAGACCATCCCAACTCTAAGCTACAAACTAATTTCCAGATCTAGTTCTTTCAAATGGTTCCATAAGCGTATTTTACAAAAAAATACGCATTAGGGTCTTTTAATTTTAAGTTTTTCATTGAACGCCACGCAAAATTAAAACTTTAACGTTTTTTACTTGAAACAAAATTTTGGATTGTTAAGTAGGTAGGATTGTGTTTCGTGCACTTCGTTCAACCATAAGGTCACCATAGGGTCAACATAATCGGCCAACATTTCTGGCTCAATGGGTATGTAAACAAGCATAATTGCCGCATTTGGGACGAAGAGCAACCAGAAGAGGTTCAAGATCTGCCACTTCATTCAGAAAAAACAACGGTTTGGTGTGGTTTGTGGGGCGGTGGAATCATCGTTCCATATTTCTTCAAAAATGATGCCATTGAGAACGTAATGGTCAATGGCTACCGTTATCGTGCTATGATAAACGACTATTTGGTGGCTGTAATTGAAGCTCGTGATTTCGGCCACATTTGGTTTCACTAAGACGGCGCCACTTCGCACATTTCGCATCAATTAATGGATTTATTGAGAGAACACTTCGGTAAACAGATAATTTAACGTTTTGGGGCGGTCGGTTGGCCACCAAGATCGTGTGATATCACACCGTAAGACTTTTTCCTGTAAGGATATGTAAAGTCTAAAGTTTATGCGGACAAATCCGCTTCGATTCAGGCCTTGTCGTGTGTCATTCGCCAGTTACCGGTCATCGAAAATTGGACTCAACGGTTCGACCATCTGAGACGTAGCCGAGGCCAACATTTGATAGACATAACCTTCAACAAATAAATGCCACAGAATGGTCTTTCAAATGATAATAACCATTCCCCATTCAATTTGAATTTTCTTTGTTTTTTCTTTAAAAAGGTAGGGAACCTCGAAACGGATCACGCGTTATATGGTCACGGCAATAAGAATATGTTCTCCGTAATAAAAGTATGTTCGTGGTAACCATAGTATTGTTTTTTGAACTTCATTTTGACAATAGCATTATAAACGCAATATTAATATTGTTGAAATATAGAAATAGTATTATGGCTAAATTTATAAAAGAAAATATGATTGTAGCAACAATATAAATATGGTTGGTGTGACATTATACTGTATGATTGCAATTTTTCTTCATTTAAATATGCTTTTTAGAACAATGTTATTGTTGAGGATCTAGTGCATAAAGTACTATTTTATAAGGAAATTAAAATTGTACATACAAACATACTATAGCTTTGTTTAACTGAAATGTTTTTAATTAAAACGCTAACGTTTTTTTAAACTGATTTTTTTACTGTTAAATAAATCACTCCTATTATTTTGAATTTAATATATATCCAAATATTTTTCATAATTTAGATCTATTGTTGACAGCTAAACTGTATTCTTATAAATAATTTTGTGGATCATACCAATAATATAATTGTGTGTGATTATACTATGGTTGTAGGGATCATAACATGGTTGCGTGTGAATCAAACTGTGGTTGTGAGGATCATACTATGGTTGTATGATATGGTTGTGGAGATCAAAGTGTGGTTGAGTGTGAATTATACTAAGGTTGTGGAAATCATAGTATGGTTATGTATGGTATTGTTGTGAGGATCATAATATTTCTGGCCTAATAACGAAAATGAGAATATTTATCATAAAAATGGTTTTGTTTTCCAGCATGATTTATGCACTTTTGCATGCGCTCAAACCAATTGTCGAAGAAATATTTAAACTCCGATTGAGACACCTCCAAAACATGTTTTTTTCTGGCAACGAAAATCGTTGACCACGCATTTTGTTCTTGCTGTGCGGGAATAAAAAGAAGTCATTGTGCTCCAAGTACTGGCTGTACGCCGGATGACCCACCAATTCGACTGTTTGGCTGCTCAAAAGGCGCTGGTGTGAGCCGAACTGTGAGAGCTCGCATTGTCATGGTGCACAATGATTCGTCTTCTCCTGTTCATTTTTCGAATTTCTCCGAAGACTTCAGGCAAACAAATTGTAGTGAACCACTCAGAATTGACCGTCCTACGTTGCTCAAGCGGAACAGTTGCCACATAACCAGTTTTGCCGAAGAAACAGACGACCATTTGCTTCGAAGTGCTTCTTCCACGAACAACTTTCGTTGGATTTGGCTCGTCTTCGAAGACCCACACGGTCGATTGCTGTTTTGTTTCGGGCTCATACGCATAGATCCATGATTCGTCACCTGTGACGATCTTATAAACGTCTTTTGAAGTACCGCGATCGATTTTTTTGGACGACCTTCGATTTAAGCGAGCGTCGGCCACAATTGAATCCATTAAACCAGTTTTTCACAGTGTTATAGGATGGTGATTCATCGCCTTACAAAACTTTAAGTTCATCGATGCACTCTTGTCGTGTTAATTCACGTCGAAAGTTGTGAAAAATGATCGCACGAAAAAGTTCACGAGGTAATTCCATTTGTTTGCCAAATTTATTTTTTGTTGTTTTCAAACAACAAAAATGATGGTCGTACGTCAAAACGTTCTAAGTACGTTTATGCTAAAAAAATGTCAAACTTTCCAATGGAAACGTCAGATGGCGCCAGGCAACACTAAGTGTTGCCTAGGCCAGAAATCTTCGTATCACGATACAATTTGGAACATAAGGAACACATGGAACGAAACACGGCCAGTTTGAAAAGTGCGTAGTACTAAGTCCTCTTTAAAAGTCGCATTTATGGTCCAAGAAATGGGCGGATCATTTTAAAATCTGTACAGAATAAAGTCGCTGATTAGCATATTATTGAGAATATGTTGTATTAAAATTGAACAAATACTTTAAAAGACCATTTCTCGTAAACTAATAAAAGACAGGCCGTTGCTACCCCTCTTGACAATAGGAATCAATGGCATGGATTACTTTTTGATGACAAAAGTAATCCATGATAGAGAACATTACCGATAAGGCGCGGCTGAATTTTAATTGTTCACTGTTAATTATTATTATATTTCAAGCAACTGATTCTTCTGATAATATTGTCCTGAAATGGTCATTTCCTCTTAAATATTTCGCGTTGCATTAACGTTGTTCTTGCCCAATTAAGTGCGTGCCTAAGTTGGTTGGACTAAAAATATAAAATATTAAAATGTTCGGAGTACGAGCATCTAAAACTCTAGAAACGACATACCGATAAACACCAAACACGAAACCTATGTTTTTACTCTACTATGTATATGAATAATTAATATGGTACTAATAAGATCACATTTCGAATTTCGCATGAAATACTTCCAACAAAAAACTTTAAATATTTTTATCAGTATTAATTGTCTTTTTTCACAAATTACATCTAACCGACTTAATTTAAATTTAAAACACAGATACAGCAGAAAATATGGAACTGTATTTTTAGCGAATTAATTGGCTGTGGGCGGGTAGGCGTGGCTAAAGTGGGCTTTCGCACTAAAAAACAAAATTTGGTACTGATCGCGCAACACTAGACCAATTGAGGAATATCCAGAATTTATTAATATTGAAGTTTCGTTCTGAGTAGTTGAAAGAAAATATTTGTCAATGACTCATTATTAGACGGAATCAAATTGGCTTATAATTTTTGAAACAGTTTATGAGTGGTACAAGTTTCGATGGTTTTTTTTTTAAAAATAATAAATATTATTTTAAATTAATTTTTTTAATATTTAACTTTAATGAATTTGTGAAAAATTTTAAATTTTTAGACAGTAAAATAAAAAAAAACATCATAAAATTCGGTGCAATTGTTTTGCACAATAAATAAGTTTGGACTTTTCTATTAGAAAAACAAAGCTTCGCCGACTTTGTCCGAGTCTTTTTGATTTTCAGTTTTAAAAGTGTCAATGATGAATTTTTTAGTCAAAAAATTCTCAATTTTTAATTTCAAAAAATTCTCAATTTTTAATTTCAAAAAAAAAAAACATCAAAAGAATCAGTGAAATTTGTTTGCACTATAAATCAGTTTGGACTTTGGACTTGTCTATTAGAAAAAAATAAAATCTTCGCCGAGTCTGTCCTATTCTTTTTGATTTTCCGTTTTAAAAAAGTGTCAATAATGATTTTTTTATTCGAAAAATTGTCAATTTTCCAAAAAGCAAAAAATTCGAAGAAATTTTTTTGCACAATTAAATTTGTTTTTTTCAAAAATTTCAAATTCATAAAATTTATGATGTCAGCGAACTGTTTTGAAAGCAGATCATTGTGTTAACTCAGTCCTAGTTGATATGCCAAATGATTCAGTAAAACCAATAAAAAAAATTGAATTTTACAAGAAAACCTAGAATGTTACATAAAAATAAAATTCTTATTATTTTTGTCCAATGCTAGTATGGGAACGGAGCACTGTGCATTGTTATGTACATGCATTGTTATGTACTGTTTTTGCTATACCTAATCTGGCTCTACTATTAAGCGGTGATCTGGATCAGTATTGACACATATTATACGGTGACAGCGTATCTTTCTTCTATTTAAATATAAAGACTTTGTGACTGTGAACTTCGACAAATTTAATCCAGAAGCCTCATACAATTTTTTTAAACAATTCCATACTGCTTTAGGGTAGGCAAACAGCAAATATTTACTCGAAGCAGACAACAAACATTTTCACAATTCAATAAAGAACATTCTTCAATGTCGGTGGCACGCTTTCCAACTCTGGAATGTCGAGACGTCAAACACATGTTTGTTTGTGCAAATAACTTTAAATGCATCCTTTATTTCCAAATATTTGTTATGTTTTCTACTTAATGTACGCCCATTTTTTCGGTTTGCCCTCCATTAGGTGTGTCCGTCCGTCGGATGGTTGTGGTTTTTTGTTACTTCTTGTCCTTAACGCCAACACATGCGAAACGTGTTGCCGGTAGCAGACGGACTCTGACTTGAATGGATATCCTTTGTATGGAACCGCATCTTGATGCCGCGTTGGATAATCGTATTAAGTCGTAATGAATTTACGTTTGCTGTCTTTTTGTCCATTTATTCACAATATTTGATTATTAAAGGATGCTTTTAGAGTCCGGCCGGTGCGGTGTCTGATATCCCACTATTATTTGTGGCGATGAGGCATGCAACAACAGGTGTTGCACGTTTTTATGGATAGAACAAAAAAGGATTGGAATGGAAAAGGGTTCGTGTTTTAATAAATGCCATTAGACAGGTGTGATGAGGAGGGAGTATTTTCAAACACACATGCATACTTTTGTATTCACTCACGGCTGAGGAAGATGAAAGGTTGAGTGCATAAGCGAAGTTGTGATAATTATCGGGGAAGTCTTTAATTGATTTGGTTTTTGGGTCTGTAATCGTAATGACTCATTATAAATCTTCCAAATGTAGGCTGTCATATTTAATATCTAATAATGGGGTTATTACAAAAAAATGCGCTAGACTTGAACTTAATTCAACATCTACAGAAAATGGTCTTACCGGCAATTTTCTTTCCGTGTAATAATACCAACACAATCATAATATTTCAAGCTATATCAAAATACATTCTCGTTGAACTTGTAGTATAATAGCTTGAGACAAGATAAAATGAAAAATATATTAGTGAATATACAGTCGATTAATAAAACTGTCCCATCTTAATAGAAGCATTTGTGTATTTTCAGCTTCCCAGCTAATAAAAACTAGCTTCCAATTCTGCAGTTCTGTAAAGGAACTACAAATGGGTTGCGATTAACAGATGCGCAAAGGAATGGTTCACCGGTGTATATAGGTATTCAAATCGAATCCGGTTTTGCGTAGTAAAACCGGATTCGATTCGATTCGATTCGATTCGAAACCAAACATGAATTTGAAAACAAGAACTAGATTGGGGTCAGGCACAAGTGGCCCTTTAATTCAAGGTGACGATCAAGTATACTCTATATACAGGGTGATCTATCTAGAGGTATTTTTTCAGAACAAAAAAATATAAGAAATTATTTTGTTTTTTCAGAACAAACAAATATAAAAATTTAAATCAAGTGTGGAATCTTTATTGGTAGTTTGAAAGGACATTTTATGTCATTTATTTTTTGAAAATAATTACCTTCAAATGTTGGCAACTGTATTATGCAAATGAGCGTTCGGTGAGTAATGGGAAGATCCGGTGTTTTCGACCAAAATTTTGTTTAGTGATGAACCCATTTCTGGCTCAACGGCAAAGTCAATAAACAAAATTGCCCCATTTGGGCTGAAGAGCAACAAGAGGTACCTTATACCCAGAGAAAACCACGGTTTGGTGCGGTTTATAAGCTGGTGGAATCATCGGTGCATATTCTTTCAAAAATTATGATGGCCGGAACGTAACCGTGAATGGTGCTCTCTATCGCGCCATGATATCGATCTTTATGCTACCTTGAATTGAAGCCCATAATCTTGACGACACTAGGTTTCAACAGGACGGTGTCACTTGCCATACTGCTGCTCAAAACAATGGATTTATTGAGAGGTCATTTCGAAAAGCAGGTTATTTTACGTTTTGGACAGGTGAGTTGGCCGCCTAGATTGAGTTATGTCACACTTTAGACATTTTTCTTTGTCTAAAGGCTCAAAATGTATGTACACGCAGAGAAAAAACATGGTTGCTACATGGTCACGGCAATAATAATAAGTTATCCGCAATAAAAGTATGTTCGTCGCAACCATAGCATTGTTAACTGAATTTATCTTTGACAATAGTATAATTGCTACAATATTAATATTGTTGAAATGTAGCAATAGTATTATTGCCAAATTTGAAAATGAAAATATGGTTATAGCAACAATATAAATATGGTTGGTGCGACAAAAGTATTGTGTTTTGCGTTTTATGTTAACAATAATATGATTACGCCAATCATACTGTATGATTGTAATTTTTCTTCATTTAAATATGCTTTTAAGACAAATGTTATTGGTACGGATCTAATGCAATAATAATACTTTTTATCGAAATTAAAATCTTTTACACGAGCTGCTTTGGTTTTGTTTAACTGAAGTATTTTTAATAAAAACGCTTACGTTTATTTAAACCTATTTTTTCTACTGTGAAATAAATCACTCCTAATATTTTTAATTTAATGTATTTTTGAATAATTTTCATAATTCAAATCTATTGTCGACAACTTAAACAAATTCTAATAAATTATGTTGGGGATTATAGTATAATTGTGTGTGACCATACTATGGTTGTAGGGATCATAACATGGTTGCGTGTGAATCATACTATGGTTGTGAGGATCATATTATGGTTGTATGTGAAACATACTATAGTTGTGAGGATCATACTATGGTTGTGGAGATCATAGTATGGTTGAGTGTGAATCATACTATGGTTGTGGGGATCATAGTATGGTTATGTGTGAATCATACTATTGTTGTGAGGATCATAGTATGGTTGTATTTGAATCATACTATTGTTGGGAGGATCATAATATTGTTGTACCACAACCATATACCCAACAATAGTATTATCCTCTTCGAATATTGTCACCACAACCATACTTTTTTTCTGCGTGTAGTTGCCATTAATAGTGGTTGTGGCAGCCAATAGTTGTTTTAAGCTTTTTTCATTGTTGTGATCATTTGTGGTAGTAACTTTTTTAAAGAGGAATTACTACACAAGCTACTAAGAAGTAATTCAGCGAAGTAAAGCAAACACATCACCTCTGGTAGATGATGCTTTTCGTCGTTGAGTCAAATAACTCAAAAACTGTAACAAAAAGAAAACCCGCCTTCATTGTAGTGACAAAAACATCGATGTTTTATGAATAGAATCTTTCAAGTCATCAACACACGTGTGTGTATGAACGAGAGTAAAATGTTTTCCTACTGAAAAAGCATCAGTCGGACAGTCTGTCAATATGGTAGGAATTGTTTCAGTGAGTCGCTATGCTTGCTTCGTATATATACGTAGATCGTTGAATGAGTACAGGTCAGGTCGGCTGCACACAAAAACGGCCCCTCTATGACAAACGACCACAAACTTATTAGCATGTCAACATTTAGTTGTTGTAACTGAATATTAGGGATGAAAGCTAAACTTTATCAAAACCTAAAATAAGCCCCTTTTTGCTCTGCTGAAAATTATAATTTTTGTTAAACAAGTGTGGACTTTAATTCCAGAAATTCTTTTCCAGAGGTTCGGATTCTTCGTATTTTCTACCGTTATTCAGTTACAATTACTAAACGTTACAGAGCACCAACTAACATTTGGTTGTACAGATGGAATACTCGAGGTGCATGCAACCCCAATAATTCGGTTTTCGAGAATTTGGTTGTGGCAACGAATCTGTTCTCTGTGTGTACGGAATATTGGAAACCTATTTTAGTACTTCTCTTACAAATGACCCTTTTTAACTGTTTGGTATTTGTAAATTATCTTAAACGACTTATTATTGCTCACTTGTTTTTGCTAACCTTTAAATATAAAAATACAAGTAATCGAAAATAGCAACTCAATTTTTTATATCGATCACCTTGCTTAAAAGACTAATTGAAACAAAATATCGATCGCAGCATACCCGAGGCGGTCATTTAAACAACATTCCATTCATATGGCACACATGTAGCTTAAAATAAGACTATCATCAACTTGATGATATATGTATCACTTAGTGTTGCCTGGCAGCATCTGACATTTCTATTTTTTAGCATAAACGTACTCAGAACGTTTGTATTGTTTACAGTAACCTGAAAAAAATTTGGCAAAACAAATTGAATCGTGAACATTTTCATGCGATCATTTTTCACAACTTTCGACGTGGATTATCACTACAAGAGTGCATCGATGAACTTAAATTCGTGAACAATTTCATGCGATCATTTTTCACAACTTTCGTCGTGGATTATCAATACAAGAGTGCATCGATGAACTTAAATCTTTGTATGGCGATGAAGCACCATTCTATAGCACTGTGAAAAACTGGTTTAATGAATTCAATCGTGGCCGACGCTTGGTCGTGAAGGTCTTTCAAAAACTGCCGTTGTGCCTGAGAACACTTATGCCGTGCGTAAACTGATAACGCATGATAGTCATGTGTACCGTGAGATAGAGGCATCTTTGGGCATTTCTTCCACCAGCACACATTCGATATTGCATGAACACCTGGCCGTAAAAAGTTTTGTTCTCGTTGGATCCCGAACAATTTGACAATCGGTCAAAAAAGGCTCGTGTCGATTGGTGCAAAGAAATTTTGAAAGAAATAACGATCGTGAGCCCGAAACAAAACAGCAATCGACCGTGTGGGTCTTCGAAGACAAGCCAAACCCATCGAAAGTTGTTTGTGGAAGAAGCACCTTGAAGCAATGGTCGCCGGCCAAACCATCGTATTGATGGGTCATCCGCCGTACAGCCCTGACTTGGCACCCAATGACTTCAAGAAAAAAATGCGTGGTCAAGTATTTCCATCACCTGAAGATGCGTTGAAGCTTTCAAAAACCATGTTTTGAAGGTGTCTCAATCGGAGTGGAAAAAGTCCTTCGACAGTTGGTTCGGGCGCATGCAAAAGTGTATAAATCATGCTGGAGAATACTTTGGAAACAATAAAACCATTTTTGATAATAAATATTTGCATTTTCATTATTTGGCCAGAAATATTGGGTGATCTATCTAGAGGTATTTTTGCAAAACAAAACAACATTTGGCCAACATTTGAAGGTAAGTAATTTCAAAAAATAAATGTCATAAAACCTTTGAATTACCAATAAAGATTCCACACTTGATTTGAATTTTTTTGTTGTTTTCGTTCTGAAAAAATACCTCTAGATGGATTACCTTATACAGATAGCAGCCCTCGTATCTAACTTAGTTGTATTCTTAATTTAAATGTGTTAAAATTAAGACTCTGACATATGGAAAGGAAAGTAGCATTATACGCCTGTTGTGGGAGTCATATGAAAACGTTCTATAACTATAATAAGGTACGATTAACAATAAATTTATTATATAATACATTACAACCAATTTATGATTCCCACAATAAAAGTTTCATTTCCACAATCATGTTCTGATTCATAAGCAATCATATTACAATTTCCACAACCATTTTATGATTGACAACAATCCTTAAGGCAACAATGTTGAAACATACGGTTAGTAAAATATATGGTATATGCCTAACCAAATTAAAGAAACTTTTCGTTATGAATTCATTTATTTTAGGGATTTGTTTGCCTTTGTGTCACCATGAGCCTAACTACTAACAGTCATAACAAATTCTAAAACTTACGTCCAAAAATTTAAATTCCATCTACCGAATCCCCATTGCAGAATGCTTTCCATTTACAAATATTCTATCAGACAATAAATGTATTTATAACCTTTCAATTGTTTTCTTAGCCATATTCAGGCCACCGGATGTTGCCGGTTTCTTTACAAAAGGAACGTTACTTGAGACTTTCTTACCAACAGCATTAAATTGTTTCGTACGAAATGTTAAACCCGTCGAATTTCACTCCAAGAGTGCTGATGTCTTTACGAACATTTGTGTGGAAATAAAAGAACTTGAAACCAAATTAACTGCCAACCACAATTTTGTACAAATGTACCGAGTACGAGTACCTCCACATTTATGTAAAAACAAAATACTTAACAATAACGATGATGTCGGCTGCCATTTTCAAATCAACATTTCATTTCCTCTAGTTCTCATTCACACATTACGTCAATATACATACTCGTATGTATGGATGTACGAGTATGTGTACATTTGTATATGCTTGTGTGATTGTACATACATTTATACACTTAATGTCAATAGACTCTATTTGAATGTGGTTAACTACAGCCAGCCAGCCAGCCAAAGGGCCAACAACCAACCACTTGCAGTGTTTATGGCCGACAAACAAACTCAAACTCTTCCCAAGCACAACTAACAAACCGTCTGGCTGACAGGCAGATAGACATTTATTATGTACAGGAGAGTTTAACAATATCAACATTGTCATTAAATGCTCACACACACACGCGCGCGCTCAAGAGGAAACCAAGAAATGGAAATGACTATGGAAATGGCAATTTGTAAATTAAAGAAATGGAGGAAAAATAAAATTGAAAGCAGAAGAAGAAACAGCAAAACAACCCATTCAAAATAAATATGGAAATTTCTACTCGGTGTCCTGGAATATTTGATACGTACTTAGTGTGTGCTAATGTGGGCCACGGGGTGGTTTAATAAGTCTGGCAAATGTCATACTCTAAACACACGGACAACAAATGAACTATAAATAGCTTAGTAGCGTAAAAATCAGAGGTCAAGTCAGGATGATGGACTGTTTTGGGCTTACAACATTATCGGTCCTAATCTTCAAAATGAAGGGGACATTGCTATCACCGTAAGCGAAGAGCGCCTCGATCGCTGTTAACAAATTTTGTCTTACCAAAGTAAGACGATTTGGAAGTGATCGACATGTGCTGACGATTTTATGGCAGGGTTTCTTCAACAAGATTAAAGGATAAAGATACAGGGTGGCCCAAATGAGACCTAGTGATGTTAAACACGTATAACTCTTGTAATAACGGTTTTTTTTAAATGATTTATTTTTATATGTTAAATACATTTTATGGAAATTTAACGTGACTATTTGTGAAATATGACATCAGACAAATGACCACCATTTTGGTCGATACAGGCATTGGCTCTTTTTAGCGCCAAGCTGCTGCACAGCTTCCACGTTCTCTTCAGTACGAATATTTCGATGAGCACCTCTTCCTGGACGGTCCCAGTTCCTCAAAACGGCGAACTAAACTTGTAATCATGGATGATGTGGGCACTGATCTTACGTTAAAAAAACGGCGATTATTTCTCTGCGTCAGAACAATTGATCGTTGAGAAGAATAATAAAAATCGATAATTTTAATGCGTTGTTGTGGACTGTACGTATTCATATTAAATTTCCAAGAGTTCAGTTATAATCTGCAAAAAGAAAAAATAAATTGCGTTAAAAAATAAAAAAAGTTATTTGTGTTTCACATCAGCTGGTCTTATTTGGACCACCCGTAATATATAAATATACCTTAAACCTTTCTGCTGTTTAGAAGATTCCCGGATCCAATCCGAAATTGCGGAAATTTTATGATGAAGCTGAAGGGAAATAAACTAATGGGTCTATTTGAAAATATTTCAACCGGGTTGGTTACAGGAAGACACTTAGTGTAGCGCTATAGACCTAAATTAAACGGAGAAAAAAGAAATGGTTGGGGTGACTATGTTCGAAGAGCATCATACTATTGTTAGGTATAAGGGCACAACAATATTATGATTCCCACAACAATAGTGTGATTCACACACAACCATACTATGGCCCCCACAACTATATTATGATCCTCAAAACAATAGAATGGCTCACAAACAACCATGCTATGATCCCCACAAACATAGTCTTATCCTAATAACCATAGTATGTTTCACTTGCCACCATAGTATGATCCACACAACCAAGGCATGACCATGCTATGATCCCTACAACCGTAGTATAATACAACTCAAGCATACGATGAAGTTTGCATCCAAATTTTTACTTATGTTCCGGGTCAAAAGAGACGCCGTACAGCTCGAAGCGACGAACATATCGCAGCCGTAAGTGTATCCGTTCAAAATGTGCCAAATCAGTCGCTTCCACGTCGTTCTCAGGTATTAGGCATCTCTCCTGCCTCCCTGGCCATACTTACTCAAGAACTAAAGCCACTTGATCATTAAAAACGCCGAATCTTTTCCAATTGGGCGCTGGCGAAGTTTCACAAAAATCCAGAATTTCATCGAAAAATCATCTTTAGCGATGAAGCTCATTTGTGGCTGAGTAGTTTTGTCAGAAACAACATCCAACGTGAAACTGCCAACGTTCCGGTCAGAATGTGTACAAGAGTGGTGGAAACTTGGGTCGAAATGTGTGCAAGAATGGTGGAAAATTGGTTCCAAAGAATAGATCGCTGTAGATGGGCTTGGGGTGGTCATATGACCAAAAACGAATTTAGTTCTTAAAATTTCACATTTGCAGTACACCTGGGATTTAAATTGAACTCTATTTCTTAAAAACTCTGCGTTTTATTAATTTATATAATTCGTATGCCCTAAAAGAAAAACCCTGTTTTTCTTTTTCTAACTTTTTTACAACGGTAGGTTTGCAGGCGCATGGACGGCATCCCTCATTGGAAACAAATAGTGATTCTAAATCGATCGGTATAATTAAGAGATTTTACGTGTCACAAAAATCAGCAGAAAGCATTTTTATTACTTAGCCCCAGTTTTCTCAATTCACATATAAAATCCAGCCTTCAGCCAGATTTGCAGAGTTCGTTACTATCGAACAATAATCAAACCTGGACGATCTTTGATTATATTGATCAGCTAGCCATCCGTTCGTCAGCCTGTCAAAAGCTTGACATCTGGTAACGAAATGACTTACGATCTTGCACTACTTGGAATTGAAAATGGGCAAAATCAGGGAGGAAAAAATTATACTGTAGAAACTAAAAGTTTCTCTAAAATAAGTAAAAAAAATTAAGCATTTGCTTATAATATTCTTTTGTTATTTTTTGACAAAACCTGGGGTCGTTGAATAACGGTAATGGTTCTGTAATTTATGATACCTTGTGACCTTAAAACACGGACAAGGTCCCTACAAACGTTAACGTCTTTGAACATATTAATACGAGTACTTTAAGTAAATCAATTTTCGCTACATGGTTTCGTACATGGTTGTTTAAGATCTGCCTGAAATATAGACTTGGTCGGCCAGTGGACATAGCGTACCATGGATTATGGATTTGCAAGCAAGATTTGATTTAGATTGGGGCACAAAAGCGTGCGTCAACAGCTCTTTTTGGTCGGAAAATGCGACTAATAACAAAAATTTGTACTAAAACAAACTACTTTTGTTATAAATCCAAATACTTATTTTTGTGGGATCAATTTGAAATTGAGAATCGCTTCGGATGAATGTACGCTCTAGGGATCCTAAAAGGTATTTTGTGTACCCTACACAAAAAAAGGTCTAACAGCTTCAAATCGCATCTCAAAGGTTGCCAATTACATCGCCAAGGCGGCCGATATCCCTATTTTTTCGAAACTGGTGAGCTAAAGGTAGTTTGTGGTTTGGGTTTAGTGGCATGACAAGCTATTCTGCTGAAGCTAACATAGACCTAAGCATATGGGACGCGCAACATAGAAAGGAACCTAAGGTTAAAAGCCAGTTTTGTTCAGGAGAGCCATTTTAAAGATTAGGTCCCTTTCTATTTGCGCTTAGAATCGCCGACTTCACTTTCATAAAACGCGCATATCTCTGGGAGGGAACACTTTTGGGGCATGGGATCGGTCTCATTCGATGCTCAGATGTTGTCCACATGAAAAAAGAAAAAAAATGAAAATTGATTTTTTTACCCTTAGGTCCCTTTCTCTATGCGCTGTCACATATGTCTTTAATATTCGATTGCAAAACTTAACCCTTACTGTTAACCAAAATTAAGTTTTCGGCAGAGTTTTCACAAAAAAAATGTCAAGATTTCGTTTACTATCCAAATAATATTTGATTCAAAACGAAAACTATAGATGGAAATCAAATAGAGTTTGTTTTTAAGACTTTGCTGATAATGAGGATTTAAGCTCATAAGTGCCCAAGACAGACCCTTAAGCAAATTTCCCTACGGATGAAAATATGCACCATAAATTCGCTAACTGTAAGTTCTCACATTACAACGCATGCCCACTCATTATTACGCCACTCTCGTATTTTCCCTTACTTACCTACATAGTATTTCTGCATACGTGGTTTATTTGTCTGACTGACAGACAGTTTGATAATATTTTCACTTAATAACTACGTTCGCACTCATAACCATTCATTCATTCGAATCGTACGTCTGATATTTCATACATTGTTGTATTGCGCACGTTGGTACGTAAGTATGTCTGTCTGTTTGGACTCGTATTTATTAACGTTAGTTTTAAGCCATTTGGTAAAAGTTAATTTGTTTGTTGTTACTGTTGTCGGCTGTCGACTGGTTGGTTGCTGGTTGCAGCGTCTGGTGGGAAATTACGGAAAATACATTTAATATTCCAACCGCCCCCCGCCCTGCTACTCGTAGGGACGCTAAAGAGACGGTCGTCGCTAGGTCGTTCATTTGTACCTAAAGTCAAAACAGACAGACGGACAGAGAGCCCAACTAACGAATCCAAACAAATGTAAATAAATTTTAAACAATGGAATAACAATTCAGGCAACACCAACCAGCACCGCCATAGCCACCGCCACCAACAGCAATGAGAAGTAATTATGATAATTGTCGGCCATATTTAATTGTGTACAAAAGTCACAACAGACCGGAGCGACTGTGGCGGACGCGGGCAAATGATACGTTTTCCAAATATAAACAAATTTGTTTTTATTAATTTGACATGATGTTGACGATGATATGACAACTGCGGGTAAGGGGGCAAGATTAGCTCAATGGGAATTTGTTGAATGAGCCGACAATGGAGTTGTGGTATTCTTTTTATTTGTTAAATATTTCTGAAATTCGCATATTCATTTATGAAATTAATTCGGATGCTTCTTTGGAATTAACATTTTTATTTTGAGTATACTTTTGCAACATACAACTTTAGTAAAAGGTTATCCAATAGGGAAGGGTGTAAGTTTAAATTAAACAGACCGAGTTGTAGGCAAAAAAAAATAATTATTTGTAAAATCTTCACCACCCTGTAAAACAGAGTGTTACAGTAAGTAACGGATAAAAGAATATCTTTTTTAAGAAAATATGATGAAGTTTTTTAAATCCCCATGGCATTTTACTTAACGCAGAACCAAATATATGGTTAGTGTGACAATATTCAAAGAGTATCATACTATGGTTATAGCGCAACAAAAACATTGTTGTAACACTATTATAAACCAAATGAGTAGGAAAAATATTTCATTAAAGAACTTCGTTTATAAGAAAAACGGATAAACGAACTATTAATCCTGGATCACAAATGACAAGTGCCTATGAAAAAATAATGCATTTAAGAAAATTTGAAAAACTATTGACAGTAATATGTAATTAATTTTTTTGACTTTGTGTTCTAAATTTAAAGGTCCAGACACAATGAAGCTTTCTTTTTCTTTACGTTACGCTTTTCTTTATTTCCGATTGTCTAAGAACCATTGAAATATTTTTTTCTTTACGCTACGCTTTTCTTTATTTCCGATTGTCTAAAAACCATTGAAATATATGTTGAAGACTTACAAAAAGTTCACCTTATTGCTGTGTTGGCATAGAAAAGCCCTGTCGTATATTGATTGTAAGTTTTTGACACTTATTTCAAAGGTTTTTAGACTACCGGAAGTAGAAAAATACGCAGTGTAAGAAAAAATGCCAGAGTCTAAAAGATTTATTTTTACTTCTCGATATATAATTAAAATGCACAAATACCGAATTTCGAGAAAAATCAGAGTCTAAAAGATTTATTTTTACTTCTCGATATATAATTAAAATGCACGAATACCGAATTTCGAGAAAAATCTAGTACAATTTTTATGCCAAAATCTAATGATATGACATCAAATGAATTTTACCCTTATGCGAATGTGCTATAGATGCGAATGTGGTATAAAAAAGATTAGGTTGTTAAAAATTCCCATAAGCAACTTATTTTCCATAACGATATGTATGCACATAAAAAATAACTTTCTTATAAATAAAATTTGCTTATAGGAATAAAAAGCACATAAAACAGAACTTGTGGTAATTGTAGACTTTCTTATATCACATATTTACTGTCTATCTTAGTGATTCCATTGAGCCATAATCCTCCTTCTACGAGTATCCATCTATGGTTGTAAAAGGACGAATTTAAGTTCACAAATTGCTAGGCTTAAGCCAAGGATGGACCCCTAATGAAATGGGTCTATAGCGCCCAAAGTTTTAATACACAGGAAAATTTCGATAAAACGAATCTAAAAATAATCGTAAAATACTTCGTTTAAGCTCTTGGTTCAAAGTTTGGATAATTTCGAACCTTCAGCTCTAGTAGCCACACATTAGATACGACTCTGACCAAAGTTAGCATACATTGTCACAAGCGACCGTTTAAAGTCGCATTTGACATTAGCGGTCCATGTGGGGTCCTTCCCGACTTGAGATGCTTCTGCACGAAAAACCACAAGTCACAAACATTTAAATTGGAAACTTAGTTTCCTCAATAGCAATTTATGTATATGTATGTACCATGCGGCCGATTTGATAGTGAACACTATTCTTATTAGAATGAAGCTTTGTATTCCCAAAAAAAATACTTCGTTTAAGCCAAGACATAAAGGTTGGTTTTACCAGACATGTAGATAAAGTGTCAATTACAGGAAGGAAGCTTTTAGAAACTGACATGCTAATCCAAAAAAGACTCATGCACTTTAACACTAAAGGTACGGTCACACTGGGCAAATATTTAAAGAAAAACGTCGAATATCTTTGCCACAACCTGACCACAAAATATTTCTCTGTGGCAAACAACAAAACAGCTAATTTCGGTGAAACAAAAATATTTGCCAGCAAACAAATAATTGCCCAATGTAAACACACTGTGACCACCTGAGAACAAATATTTTCCTCTATTTTCGGCAAATATCTATTTGATCTTATAAAATTTTTGTAGGTGCAAACAATAAGAAATAGCAGGTGGTAAAATTAGTAGGGCTGAAATTGACTCACGAAGTTGTGTCGTCTTCTTAGTAGTTATTATTAATTACAAATTTGAATGGTCTACATCTCATTTTAGTGCTTACCAAATAGTCAAACTCTGATGCGTCCATGCTCAAAAAGTTTTGATAGAGAGCTGGTGTTACTGTACGCAGTTTTTTTTTGCAACTTTGCACAGCATCCTTTGTTATTCCGACTGCGTACCCACTCCCGAACCCATTGCCTTTTTTGCGTTTTTTTACCATATCCTCCTCTTCCAAGACTATCAAAGATGCTGGTCCACAACATTAAATCAGTAAATTTTCTTCTTCCTGCTTTTAAAAGGTTGACAGAAAATACATTTCTATTTTTTTTAAAGTTTGAATAAATATTTTTTAAGTCAAATATTTATTCAAATGTGAACACACGTCAAACATGTTTTCCCAAACTTCGATTAGGCATTACTTGACATATGTTTTAACAAACGAAAACTGTCAAATATTTGTCGGTAGTGTTAACACAAAATCAACCCTGAATTATGAGTAAATATTGGTTTGAGCATTTTCGTCAAATATTTACCCAATGTGACTGTACCTTAAGACATAAAAAGCTTCTGCATGAACAACGGCAATGGGCTAATGTTCTCTTCTCTCCCAGGGAATGTAAGATCAATTTGGCATTCGTTAAAAGAAACAGTAATAAACCTTCTTCGATGCTCTTGGGTAGAGCTATCGCAAAGAGATCGTCCTTGCCAGACAGCAACTACCAATTTCACGTGCTTTAGGATTCAAAATTTTAGGTTCTTACGGAACTCAATGTAAATAAACCGGGGCCACTTGTTTTAAGGTAGTGTTCTTTGAGAAAAGCTCACCCAGTAAACAATCTTTTAAACCTATCGTTACGAGCGCGAGTCTTGCCTTCGTGTTGGAAGATTGTCAATGTAACACCGATCTCAAAATCTTATCAAAGCTTTGCTTATATTGCTTTTGGTATCGATTGTAATTTCTCGCAATTCATATCTATCTTTCCTAGAGATCGCTCCATACTTCGTGTTATAGACAAGGTCTCATCCGTTAAGTATAATATAAATACAGGGGACCCATCGGGCTCTGTTTTTACTCCTTGTCTTCTTATTTTTTTTCAATGACTTCTTGGGTCTGTCAACAAACCGTTGACCTTCCCTACAGATACGAGTATAGCGACGAAGAGGAAATACATGATTTTTTGTCAAGAAATGGAACGCTGTAATACTTTAGATTAATTAGGTAGTAATCAAATAAATAGCGTTGGTGAAATAGGACTATTGAACAGGGATTAACCGGCTCGAGACCTTTTGTATCTATATTTAAATAGAAGACAACTTTTTAACAAAATGGCAAAGTGACATTGATTTTCTTGCACACTGCTTTTATAGCGATTTCGGTTCCGAAACGACCTTTATCAGAAAGCTTCGCAGTAATGGGTTCTATTTATATATAAATACCAGAGAACACGAGCCGGTTTATCCCTGTTCAATGTGTAAAATCAAAAGTCCGAAATAATACAAACGAGCTAAAAATTGGACCATGTTGGCTAATGTTTTTACATAACCCGCACACAACCTGGAATACAGAAGTTTGATCAGTGATTGGATTTAAAATGTGAAATCCAGAGAGGCAGACTCTTTTTAATGGGGCCACTTTTCACGAACCGATTTTTGATTAGTTATAGAGAACTCTATGACACGCTTTCCAACATTTGAGGAGGATTTGATATTAAATGTTGCTTGCTCAGCTACAGAATCTCAATTTGGGAAGAACCTTGGCATAGTGACTATAGGAAATCATACAGATTGAATGGACCGCCACGGGTTGTTAATAATCGTTCTTAACGTATCATGCACGTTTGTTTGAAATCTGATTTAAATTGTGGTTTCTAGAGCGGCAGGACCTGGGTGTACTTTAGGTAAGGGCTATTCTAAAACGAGGCAAATAAAAAAACTATAACAAAGGTCTTGGAAATGGGGTTCGCTTCTGCCACGCCATATGAGGTAGTCGCAATAATGTAATGGTTTTTTTTTAAATAAATCATTATTATTCCGAAAAAAAATATTTTAATTCATTCTTGGGTTTGGATAGTAGACCTTTTGTAGTATTAATTTGAAACTAGTAAAAACGTCGTAAAATTCGGCCAGAGTTAACCTTAAAGACCCTCCACACTCCCTAAGTTACTAAGGCGCAAGAAGGTAGGTTTTTGACCCCATCCCCATAACTCCAAAGTTACTCCATATTGTGAATGGTTCCATAATTTGCTACATGACCCTAACACGCACATTTTGAGTTATTTAGTACGTCCCAATTTATAGTACAGATCTACCCCATTGTCCGTCTACGCAAATATTCAAAACAGTGTATTTTTTTACTTTTTACCGATTGCGCATTCTTTTCCCCCTGGGCCGATTGCGCACACTAACTATCCGGAACAGCCTATGACCACACGCAGAAAAAAAGTATGGTTGTGTTGACAATATTCGAAGAGGAGAATACTATTGTTGGGTGTATGGTTGTGGTACAACAATATTATGATCCTCACAACAAAAGTATGATTCACACATAACCATACTATGATCACCACAACCATAGTATGATTCACACTCAACCATACTATGATCTCCTCAACCATATTATGATCCTCACAACCACAGTATGTTTCACATACAACCATAGTATGATTCGCACAACCATAGTATGTTTTACATACAACCATAGTATGATTCTCTCACAAATATACTAAGGTCCCCAATATTATTTATAAGAATTGTCAACAACTTGTCAACAAAGGATTTGAATTATGAAAATTATTTAAAAATACATTAAATTCAAAATAATAGAAGTGATTTATTTAACAGTAGAAAAAATTAAAAAGACCGTATTTAGAATAGACTGTAATTATAAAGAAAAAGCGGGTGCTATGCCTTCTTGACAAAATTAAAAACACTTAACACTTTTATTAAAAATATTTCAGTTTGTTTGAAATTTTTTAATTTCCAAATAAAAAGTAATATTTTTGCATTAGATCCGTAACAATAACATTGTTCAAAAAAGCAATTTTAAATGAGGAAAAATTACAATCGTACAGTATGATTGCCGTAATTATATTATCGTTAACACAAAACCCAAAGACAATACTTGTGTCGCACCAACCATATTTATATTGTTGCTACAACCATATTTTCATTATTAAATTTGGCAATAATACTATTGTTACATCTCAACAATCTTAATATGGCGGCAATCGTACTATTATCAAAATTTAATTCAGTTAACAATACTATGGTTGCGACAAACATACTTGTATTACGGATAACATATTATTATTGCCGTAACCATTTAGTAACCATGTTTTTCTCTGCGTGCGTCAAGATCCTATCCAAGATCCTAGTTGATTCGTTTGACCGCTGTCTTGTTTTTAACAGACACGATGTACTCTACGATACAAATTTCGTTTTTGCTTGAGTTTGAGTCGGCTTGAGTCTATAATATCAGTTTTCAGTTGGTAATCAGACGGGCAAACAACAGTTTTCCTTCAAATTTACACCCCTGAAGATGATTGAGTTCGTCATCGAAATATTGGATCAAATAAAATTAGTTACATAACGTTGCGTTTCAATAAATGACCTTTGACCGAAAAATATTTTTAATATTTTTTTAAGTTTTAAAAATCAACTGGAATTTAGAACAAAACTGTTATTGGCGTCATGCTCCATGTTAATTATTTTTGCGTATATATCTAATTAATTAATAATATCAAAATCAAAATGTATGACATTCCTTGCAGAAACGCCTAGCAACTGATACAAGGAATTGTTGTTGATGTATTTTCATAAAGATGTTGATGTGATGTCGAAAATTCGAAAGCACACTTTGCATAAAACATGATTAATTAATTTATTGTCGACACCATGAAAATTCACGGCATGTGTATTTAAGTGAAATTGCTTTAGTTTGGCAACATTGTTGTCTATTTTTCAATTAGTTTTATGAGTTTTGCATCCAAACGTCCGTTAAGTCGGCCATAAAACAACAGCGAACAGCAGAACGAAATGACAAAACCGCGAACTTGTCATTAAAGACAAAGGAACACAAACAAAATCCCAGAACATTCGCCCTCCACCTCTCGACGTTGTTTGGCAGTCGAGCGGGCGGGCGGCTATGTACTCGTTCCACATGCCGGTGCAACCAAATCTTGCTTGGTTTTCATTTGTTCTCATCTTTTACAATGTGGCGAAGCATGCAACACTTAATTTAATAAGTGCTAATGAGTTTCACAATGGAAAATCCATTAAAACTACGACGCTGCACTTTAAGCAGCGTAGAGAGCACCCGCTCTAAAGAAATTCGGATGCATAAACTGCGGTCTTATCTTTGGTGGTTGCCTGGCAGTTGACGCGAAGACCACGGCGGCGTGGACAAAATTGAGAGCTGAACACCAAAAGCCTCGTTACGAGAAGTTGTGAGAAGCAGCGTGCTGCATGCACCAGAAACTTTACTTTAAGTTATATTGGGGCAAAAAAGGCAAATGCATTTTTACTCGCAGACGAACACACACACACACATACACCCGCTTAGTTGGGGTTTAGTTAACCGCAAATTAGTCGCTTGTTGCGAATGTTGTCAACATTACAAGTTTGCAATGCCGCAAACATTTTAACTGCATTGGCGTTGTTGGCAATGATGCACTTATGTATTGGTAGTACAGGTACATTAGACTGGGTTGCATTACGTGGGTCATACAGCAAATTCTTTCGTTTCTGCCGCCGAAACAGATCGTCCGTTTGTTTAATGAAAGTCTTCCCACAGCGGGTGGTCCTTCTAGTGGTTTATTTTAAATCACTTGTTTTGCCCACGACAGCTTTTTTCTGTTCGAAATGTTGACGGAAGTCAGTATCTCCATCAAAAACAATAATCGTCTTACATTTAAACATCTAAGGAAACAATTACAAGCTTATGTTTTAGATCTATGCTGCAAAGCCAAATTATTGAAAGTAAGTTTTAGCCGTATGGTGTATGGTGCTTGTGTCAATACTTTGTGACACTAGCTTATTAGTGGACAACACACACGATCCCGTTGAAGCTCTGTGAGAAAAAGTGCTAAAAATTTTGGAAGACAAAAAAAAACCAAAAATAGTCTTAAACGGATTGGTTAGGAAATAGACACACATACATTTTATTTCTTTTGTCCTTTTAAAAAAAAAACAAGTGGGTTGTTCGAAAGTTCGCCCAAGCCAAAGCTTTTATACTCTCCACTATGGATTGCTTTGTAGTATGTCATAGAAATTATTAGAGGATATGGTTGTTGGTGGTGGGACTTCGTTTGACAGAACTATTTTTTGGCGCTAAAACTATTGTCCTATTAAGATTCGTCAAGAAAATGTTATGGGTTTTAGAGAACCAATAAGCCTATGGTTAAAGAGGGCAAAACAAGCCATAGGGCCCGTAGTTTAAGGCCTTAAACTTAGACAAGATTAGTATTGAGATAAGTGAGGAAATTCCTCTGTTTCTTAATAACCATAAGCCAAAGTTCGTAAGGACCTATTTGGGAACCAGAGTCAAGGCCTTTTATCAGGGGAATTCAGAGAATTAATGTTATATTGGGATACGACATTACTTGTTTTTTAATACCCATACGCCCATAAACAAAGTGGTATGTTTTTAGGCCGAACCGAGTCCCAAATCTTAATTTTATGTACCTATGTATATAAGGTGATCTATCTAGAAGTTTTTTTCAGAACAAAAAAAATATAAAAATTCAAATCAAGTGTAGAATGTTTATTGGTTATTTGAAAGGATATGTTATGGCATTTATTTTTTTAATATAATTTACTTCAAATGTTGGCCGCAACTACGCCTCAGGATTTCCATTCTAAGGGTCCAGCTTTGGCTGACTCTTTCGAGCATTTCGACCGGTATGGCTTTAATGACACGCGTAATGTTGGCTTCAAAAACCTGAATCGTCAGCATAGACTTTGGACTTTACGTCAACCCAAAGAAAAATGTCTAAAGGTGTGATATCACCCGATCTAGGCGGCCAACTCACCTGTTCACAACGTAAAATTAGCTGCTTTTCGAAATGACCTCTCAATAGATCCATTATTTGAGCAGCTGTATGGCAAGTAGCAATGTCCTGTTGAAACCAAGTGTCGTCAAGATTACGGGCTTCAATTCAAGGTAGCAAAAATATCGATATCATGGCGCGATAGCGAGCGCCATTCACGGTTACGTGCCGGCCATCATCATTTTTGAAAAAATATGCACGATGATTCCACCAGCTTATAAACCGCACCAAACCGTGATTTTCTCTGGGTATAATGGCGGATCTTTCCGTTTCTCACCGAACGCTCATTTCCATACTACAGTTGCCAAAAAATAAATTCCGTAAAATGTCCTTGCAAATAACCAAAAAAAAAAATTTTAGATGTTTTGTTCTAAAAAAAATACCTCTAGGTGGATCACCCTTTACTTGTCAGAACATTTTACTGTTTCTGGATAAACATATGTCCCCGAGCATTAGGGGAGATTTTTGGGCCCATAGGGTTCCGTCTCCCTATGACCACGACCCTATGACCATGAAACCTTGTCTGTGTACCAAATACCATCAAAACTTGTTCGCCTTTGTACAATGACACTGAGTTGCATCAAATCCTCAGTTCAAATTGGAAGTGACCTCTCAGAACCATTCACTACGACAAGAGGTCTTAGGCAGGGTGACAGCCTATCGTGTAAATTATTTAACATCTTTTTGGAGAAAATCCTAGAAAACGCAAAAGGTAATATGACAGGCACAATTACCACCAAGGGCCACATTCTTCTCGTGAATGAAGACGACATTATCAGCAGAACAGTGAGATACTAGTATGTAACTGGACCTTTTTTAAAGAATGGATTAGAGTCGTATAAGATGGGTTTAATGGTAAATGAGGGCAAGGCCAAAATGATGCTTGCAACTGCTAGAGATCGGCCGCGCTAAAAGAAAGGCGAGATTGCTTCGGCCAACAATTGCAACTTACAAAGTAGTAGAGGACTTTGTATACCTCAAATCCGCCATTACCATTAATGCTTCGAAACCAAAAGAACAATGTAATCCCTGAAAAAAATCCCGTGTTGGCAAATAAATGTTCTTTAGGGCTAGGAACAAAGCCCTCTTAGGAACATAGCCCTCTCTAAAAACGAAGATTACACTTTAAGACACACTGATACTTCCGAGTATATGCGTCGGACGAACCGAGATCTGTATGAGATATAACCCCACATCAAAATACAAAGATTGAGCTGGCTTTATCGAGAAAGGCGTTACAAGATAATTACCACGGAAAGCGAGACATGGTAGACCGATCCTTGAGATTAGAAGCTGGATGAAGCACGTCCAAGACTGAAATTCTTATTTATTGAGCAGGCCCGGACCAACAAGTGTTTGTGGAACCAGCCTAAGTAAGTGGAAAAGTCCAAGTAAAAAAACATTTTTGTCAAACCCACCAATTTCCCACTAGTAAAATCAACTTTAACACAATGCTATATGTAAGCCAAATGCCAATTTTATCATCTCTGCTTCAAATACACCTCGGATAAAGAGGCCATATCAGACTAATACTGCAACCAGTGATAATTTCTTAGTGAGATCCTAAAATGCGACACCTACCCTACCTTATGTGCTTATGTATTTTAATATGACTGTATATATGATTGTATTTATAATGCTGGTTTCCCTTGTTCAGAACCATAAAATTAATATGCTCCGAAAAGTACCTTCTTTGGCGAAACACTTAAGATGGTGTTCCATGAACACTGAAATTGTTTAAAAAATTCCCAGTTCCCTAAAGGATTTTCTCAATGCTGATCATGGCTATCATCATCGAAACTTAAAAGTTGAGGAGATGATTACTTTAAAACCACAAAGATCATAATTCATAACATTTATGTGGACAGGTTTGTGGCAGAATGTAACCAACTGAAATAAACGCTTTTGTTCGATACGTTTGAGTCATAATACACCAGCATTGCAGAGAAATTATATTTTTATTTCATTGAATAATAAAACGACAATCAGAGAAAAAGTTATTTTAAGAACATAAATGAATCACATGACTCGCGAAATTAAAGGCATTGCAATTACATGGTTCTACAAGCCTGATGCTGATTATTTTAGAGCTCAGCATAATGCAAGAATTTCGTAACGTGTGGAGTTTTGATCGATAACCCGTTAATCAATGATTTTTCTAGAGGAAGCACAAGCCATGTGTTAGAACAAGTTTACTTTTAAACCATCTGGCCCACTTTCAATAATAACTTTTTCAGAACATGAACAATTGTTTCAATACTGCGTCATGTAGCTTGGTTTCCACACACCGACACCCGAACATGGAACATCTTTGAATTTCTTTAAAATCAAGTTACATTTTATAGGTTCTCACAAAGAATTACTAAAGAAAAAAACATTTTTTTAGTTCTGCGAGCTAGGTCTAATATTAAAAGTGGACATTTATTTAAACGTTCAGGCATTCCGAATTAATTTTGTTTTTCTAGGTTAAAAAAAAGTTGATAGCAAAACTTCTCTTAAACCCGCTTTTTTAATAAGAATTTACTCACAAATCGTCACAGAAAAAGGCCTTATTTACCCCTAAAAATTTATTTCATTACATGCAGAAATAACTTGCATTGTGTATGAAACATTTCATGCATATTATAAAACTATCATAATATTTTTGAAATATCGCACTTAAATAATGAGAATATTTCATTGGGAAACTAATCAATGTAACATTTCACAGATATACGCAAAAATTTTGTTCAGCACGTAGAAAAAAAGTATGGTTGGGATAACAATATTCGAAGAGCATCATACTATTGTTGGGTATATGGTTGTGGTACAACAATTTTATGATCCTCACAACAATAGTATGAATTAAATGCGACCATACTATGATGCTCACAACCATAATATGATCCTTACAACAATATTATGATTTACACTTAACCATACTATGATCCCACAACCATATTATGATCCTCACAACCATAGCATGTATAACATACAACCATAGAATGATCCTCACAACCATAGCATGTTTTACATGAAACCATAGTATGATGAAAACCATACGAGGGCGACCGCAAAACCAACTGGCCTGGCACATTTTCTGTTTTACTAGCAACTTTTTTTTTGTTTTTTAAAAGAAATCTTTTATAAGCCATCTGTCAAAATTTCCGAAATATTTAATGATTATTTTCTTTGTTACAGGTGATTGAAGTAAACAAGTTTTATAATTTTTGAAAAAGGTTATACGGTTATATATGAAAGGTTATACGCCACAATTAATCAAAGATGAATTGGATTCTGTTCATGGTGATAATGCACCATCACACTCCACCGTGAAATCCTGGGTTCAACAATTTAAAATGGGTCGTTCAAGTACGGAAGATGAACAATGCTCTGGAAGACCGAAAACTGCTACTACTAGTGAAAACATTGGAAAAATATTTAATGAAGTGACTAAAAATAGACGAATAAAGCTCAGAGAACTTGCTGATATTGTTAAAATACACGAAAAACAAGTTTGGAGTATTTTACATGATGAACTCCACATGAAAAAGCTATCCGCAAGATGGGTGTCGCGTTTGTTGACTTTGCCCCAAAAAATCGTCCGTCGGACCAATTCCGAGGAGCTTTTAGCCATTTATCAGCGTAATCCAATAGAGTTCTTGCGCCGATTCATAACTGTTAATGAAACATGGATTCATCACTACATCCCAGAATGCAAAGAACAGTCAAAACAATGAATAGAAGCTGGTAAAAGTGGTCCCAAGACGGCGAAAACTGTTAAGTCAGCAGGAAACGTTATGGCCACAGTATTTTGGGATGCAAGGGGTATAATATTTATTGATTATCTTGAAAAAGGAAAAACTATAAATAGTGAATATTATTGTGCATTATTGGATCGGTTGAGTAAAGAAATGAAGATAAAACGACCGCATTTAGAAAAAAAAAAGTTCTTTTTCATCAAGATAATGCTCCTTCACACACTGCATTTTTAACTCAACAAAAACTGGCCGAATTACGATTTGAAATTGCTCCTCATCCACCATATAGTGCAGATTTAGCTCCTTCTGATTATTTCTTGTTTCCAAATTTAAAACAATTTCTCGGTTGCAAAAAATTTTCGTCCAACAGCGAGGATATTGCTGAAACTGTGGCATATTTTGAAGGTCTTGAAAAATCTTATTTTTCGGATGGCATTAAAAAACTTGAAAAACGTTTGATGAAGTGTATTGAGTTAGAAGGAGATTATGTTGAAAAATAAATAATAATTCAAAAAAAAAGGTTCTTTTTATGTTAGGCCAATAACTTTTGCGGTCGCCCTCGTAGTATTGATGAAAAGTGTTTGAGGTTCGAAGGTTTGTACCCGCTCTTAAGTAGAAAATCTAAATTAAAAGTGAAGTACAAAATTATTTAGTACAAAATGTGCATAAGGCCAATCCTTACTTATGGATGACCAATTTGAAAATTTAAATTAAATTAAAATCTTCCAAAAAGATTTTCCACCGCAGAACTGCACAGAAAATACAAACAAAAATTGATTTAGACTTTTATAACTGACTTGACTTTGACATTCAACGACAAATGCAGAAGGTCTAACTATGTCCACCTGAGAAGTTTGCTTTAGTAATCGTTAGTTAATTCTATATATCTTTATAGAGAAAGAATTGAGTATTGCTTCCAAAACTTCATCAAATTTATATAATTGTGATATAGGTTTTTTTCTGCTATCCTTCTCCTATGTATTTTGTAAAATTTTATGAGGTAATATAAAAAATTATAAACGTAAGAACTTGTTGAAATATCTAACGATAAAAACTCAAAACCTGTATTATTAAAGCATATCGACGCATTGAATTATAATTCGAGTTATGTCAAACTACGTTTTTGCCAACATTTTACAACTAAGCGAAAAAACATCAAGATAAGGAAAAAATGTAAAAGGTCATAAAAAAAACTGGCACATACGACAATAACCCCAACCAGACAATAACCCCAAAAATGTTCCACAGTGTTATTGATAGCTAAATAAAATAACAAGTGTTTGAGGTTGGAATATGATTCATTAAATTGATGTAAAAATTCATACGGACTTCTAAGTGAAGAACATTTTCATTAGAGTAGTCTTTATTGGCTCCCATTTGACAATGCCTCTTCGCACAGTTCGTTTTAACAACTTTATTCAATTCTGTTTCTTATGTTTTATCACGCCTTCTTTGCTCAAAATTTGAAAATCAAAAGTCACGTTTACTCAGATAACTTTTTGAAAACTCTCAAATCCGACTTTATATTGCTTTAATTAGCAATTGGTACAATAATACATACATTTTTGTTTTTCTAGCTGGAAAACCCACTTAAGCCACATCACTTCGCACACAGTTAATATTCGTTGAACATGCAGTTTCTTAGAACAAGGATATGAGGATATGTATTTTCCAAATCCAAATTTCATCAGAAAATTTACAAAGATTAAGGAAGTTAATTTTTTGAATTTGAATCAATTCGTAAAAGAAAATTGAAATATATATGTATGTATCTAGAACACAGTACCATCTATCGGAACAGAACTAAAGAGAAACATTTCGACAGACTTAGGTAATATATGCTGATCCATCTAGAGGTATTTTTTCTAAACAAAAAAAAATATAAAAATTTAAATCAGGCGTGGAATCTTTATTGGTACTTTCAGAGGACATTTTATGGCATTTATTTTTTGAAACTAATTACCTCCAAATGTTGGCAACTGTATTATGGAAATGAGCGTTCGGTGAGAAACGGGAACGGGAAACGGGAAGTTTTCGACCAAAATTTTGTTCAGTGATGAGGCCCGTTTCTGGCTCAATGGCAAAGTCGATAAACAAAATTGCCGCATTTGGGGTGAGGAGCAACAAGAACAGGTTCAAGAGATGCCATTATACCCAGAGAAAACCACGGTTTGGTGCGGTCTATAAGCTGGTGGAATCATCGATGCATATTATTTCAAAAATGGTGATGGCCGGAATGTAACCGTGAATGTTGCTCGCCATCGCGCCATGATATCGATCTTTATGCTACTTTATGAAATTGAAGCCCGTAATCTCAACGACACTTGGTTTCAACAGGACGGTGCCACTTGCCTCTAGATGGATCACCCTATATATGTTCTAGTTCGGTGTATGTTTGGTAAAGTGGTTTTCGACGCTCGTACATCGAACAATACATTTTAATATATTTACATAAATTTCATAACTAAATTTGTCCATTAAAATAAAATGCCTTAAATTCCATTAAAATCGTAGGTGCTTCTTAAATATCTGGACTGTAATCGGACCTAGAGAGCCAGAATGTACCACAGCTTTATCAAGTCCAATCGCATATTTGGATTAGGTCAAGCCCGGATACGCCGCCACCAGAACGGCAGGGCTATAAATCGAGGCGGCTATATCCATACTTTAACAGAAATGATCCAATTGAGCTATGTGTTTTACCCTGCCCTATATTTTCCTTCTAGAGCGGCAGGACTTTGAATAGAAAAGGACCATTGTATGGAATCTATACGAAAACAAAAAGCATTATGTTTTAATTTCAATAGGATTTGTCTCAAAATGTACAACTTTTAATCAATATCTGTTCATCAGCTTGAATTGCCATTTGCCTTTGATTCCATGTAAAACACATCTAATTGAGGAAATGTATAAGTATAATTTTCCTAATACAGTCACCACAATCCAGTATTTTTGCAAATAACAAACATAAATTGTATTCGTACAAGAACCATTACAAAGATTATTTGGTCACCCCTATTTTTGTCATCAACACAAATTAAAGTAAACTTGTCAACAGAAAACCCAACGAAATTTTATAGAAAAATACACATGAACACCCGAGGGCGCAGTTAGTGAGGCATGCTACACAGGCCTTCTTTGAAATCCGATAAATACGAGTACTTCAGATGGTCTTCTCATAGAAGGTAAAATTCTCGGACAGATAAAATGCCTTGTCAGGGGTGCTACTGATCTTCTAAGACAATGCCTTAAGCTGCCTTTCTGATATACATAATTTGACATTTTCATAAGTAAGGGTATTTTTTCGCCCTTAGAAGGCCTGGAAAGAAGGCCCCTTACGCAGCCCTATCGCCGATGGCTGACGTAAGTACATTCGTATGTGTGAGACATAATTTAGATTATTTTCAAAATGGCAAACGGACAAAACTCATTAAACCCAATTAATACCGAAAACTAAAATGAAGTGAAATGAAATGGAAATGATAACCAACTCAGACCATTTGAAAATTAGTTGCGGCTCATGAAGCTCATGCCTCGTTTTTACACACATGCGCTTGCTGGTACGAGTACATAAGTATATACATATACATATATGTATGTACATTGAGGCATACATACCCTCATTAAACAAGTATATGAGAATAATTAAACAATTTAATGAAATATACGGACGAGCAGACTGACGACCCCCGTACGTCACAGTGCCAATTCCAAAACAACACAAATATACAAACAGGCTAGAAACTAAAAAATTAAATGAAAAAAGAATACAATTGTCAAAGGTATGAAATGCTAACAAATCGATAGAATGTGGCAGATAATAATAAAATGTATACCATTGTTTAAGGTTGTATGATAATTATAAGAAATTTATGTACACCTCAATATCGGTTTAAAAGAAAGTGGTATGATAATTATAAGAAATTTATGTACGCCTATGAAATTAGGCCAAATAAGAATTTATTTTAATGCGTAAAGTTGGGAATTTGTGTGAGAGGCAGCTAAAGGGACTTAGCCAGATTTCGAAATTATTATTATTATTACATTATTACTACATGTTTATTGTAAAATAACTAGTACAACAAGAGGAAATCTTTTAATTGACTGTACGTACTAGTATATGGATGGACAGGTAGGATTTACAATAAACATGTGGTATAAAATTGTGTAGTATAAAGAATACATAAAGTATCTGTTTTATATATTAACTCAATGTTACTTATACAATGTTACATATATAAATTCATAGAAAATTACGACACAATTAACCAAAGTGTTTAAATAGCTCATTCGGGAAAATCGTAGCATCGCTTAGCGTTAGCATTGCTTAGGTAATGAGTTCCAAAGACGCGAGCAAGATATAAAAAATTGTCTCTCCGAAAAAGTTTTTAGAATCTGGGCATGATCATTTCCATACCCATGATCTGGCAAATCGAATGTAATTGAACAAGTATTGAGGCTCCTTGGTTTATTAAAGACATAACTGACATAACTTAACAGCCATAGAGAAGAGTAGGGATAAGGTAGTTTTTCGCAATCACCCTTCTTATAGTCTGAGGAGTATATGTACATTCAACATTCCGAATACCTGTCTAGATGCTCTGTTAATATGGTTGGTCCAGGAAAGAGTAGAGTTAAAAGTTAAAACAAACTTTTAGGATGAGAAAATCGTTTGTCTGGATTACTCGTATTGCCATTAAATGTACGACCATGCTGAATATAAGTGTATTTCGTTTTAAAGGCAAACTGTTATTTCCAGCCCACTTTTAAATACGTTTTAAGTCGTCATTAATTTTGAAGATACAAAAGTTCAGATTTTTTACTTTTGCGCTTGTATGAACGTCATCCGCATACATTTGTATATAGCTAATGATATATAGCTATATCATTAATATATACGAGGGTTGATATATATTTTTGGCCTAGGCAACACTAAGTTTGCCTGGAGCCATCTGACATTTCCATTGGAAAGTTTGACATTTTGTAGCATAAACGTACTCAGAACGTTTTGACGTACGACCATCATTTGTGCTATTTACAGTGACTTGAAAAAATCACTTCGAAAAAAATGGAATTAACTCGTGAACATTTTCGTACGCTCATTTTTCACAATTTTCGACGTGGATTATCACGACATAAGTGCATCGATGAACTTGAATCTTTTTATGGCGATGAAGCACTATCCTGTAGAACTGTGAAAAACTAGATTAATGAATTCAATCAATCCTGGCCGACGCTCGCTCAAAGACGAAGATCGTGAAGGTCGTCCAAAAACGGCCGTTGTGCCAGAGAACACTGATGCCGTGCGTGAACTGATAATGCAAGATCGTCATGTGACATACCGTGAGATAGAGGCATCCTTAGGCATTTCTTCCAACAGCATAATTCGATATTTTCTGAACACCTGTCCGTACGAAATCAGCTTTTTTATGAGACTGTGTCGGGCACACTACAAACAATTGTAATATTTTTTTATCCCTGGAAAACAATATTCAGTTCTACTATTTCACATCAAATAATCTTAAATAAAAAAGAAATATTATTCGCTTTTGCATTCGCAAAAACTAAATTTGAAATATTCACTTTCGCAAAAGAGTATATTTCAATATTCGCTTTCGCAACAGATATACTTCAATAAACGCATTCACTGAACCCACTTTCTTTAAATCCCTGGGTTCAAGAGTTTAACCGCAATCTCAGCCAAGCCTCATAGAAAATCTTTATTCGGATTTGTAGTGAAACCGGCTTTAACTAGTGAAACCATATGTCCAAATTTATCGGCCGTCCTATCGGCTGACCATAAGAGCCAATTTTGAGCCACTTCGTGGTAATGTGCACTATTATCATGTCACTTAATTCAGGTTCAACTCCGGTAAGAATATTTATCGAATCGTTTTAAATTCCTTCAAATCGTAAAATTAATGTGATATTCTACTTCGAAACGAAATTGTATTGTTTTCTAATACACATATGCCCATAGTTCAAAAAAAGCCGATTTTGGGCCAATTGGTCCAAATCTTAAATATTGTACAAATTTGGATTTTTAAGAAGATTACACCGTTTTTGGATACCCATATGTCCCCTTTAACTAGGAGACGGGCCAGGGCCAAAAGACCTCGTCCACTTATGGGAAGGTTAAAGAATATCTGTCTAGTACTTTAAAATAATAAACTGATTTAAAACTAAATTAATCAAATTTAATAGCAAAAATGTCCATAAATTAAAAAGCCGATCAGGAATTTTTAAGGGGACTTAAAATTTTTTTTTTCCTTTTGTCCCAATTGATCCACTTTTAATACCAGCCCAGCACCAAGTATAATACATATATATGGTAAGTTTGAAGACCCTATCTATTTTTATTTGGACTGAGTTCTACTTTCAACAGTCTGACATGGCTAGATTGTCTTAGAATTTTATGAGATCAATAATTTATACTTTATTTGGTCGCTGAAAGGTATTTCGAGGCGTTACAAACGGAACGACAAACTTTTATATACTACCATCCTAAAATGCTAAGAGCAAACAGCATGACAAGATGCAACGTAGTAGAATTGATTTGACATGAAAATTAACTACTAAAAGCCAGGACATGGTTGAACTGCCAACACTGCAGTTCAAGCAGGTCCCTCGTATCTGCTTCGACATCCAGGCTAAAAAAACGTGATATGTTAACGGGATGCGCCCAAAGAGATCTTGGAGTTAGCTGAGTGGGTTAGCCGTTCAATTAAAGAGGATGACAAGCTGGACAATCCATCAACTTGGGCTCAATACGAATTGAGTCGGCTGCACTATCCAAATCTCAGGTGATGGTGAACTACGCGCATCAGCAGAGGTAACGTCTTCGCCCCTGGTGAAATCTATGGGGGATGTTCCCAAGCACTACATTCACGCTTACGCTGAGCAGTGCCGTTGCGACTCTATCAGTGTGAATATCGGGCAGATACTTTGTAGATACCCAAGGTGGCATTTTGGCATGTCTGAATTTTCTTCCTCAGTATCATACTTACGTTTGCCGACCACACGTAGTTCGCTACAGACCGACCTATCGCTTTGTAAGAGGTCAACAAGGTTTCTTTGTCAGTTCGCCTAGTACTGCCAGCGAGTGACTTGAGGTCCATGTTTCTACTTTTTAGCTTATTGCAGAAAGCTGTAGCATGAGCAGAGAATCTTAAAAAGCTGTCTTATGTGACTACAAGGATTATGGGGTAGTTGGTAGTCGGAATGGGTGCTGCCGATGATTTGGGAGCTGGTATTTTAAAATTCCTTGCAGTGAAGAAGCAGTGAGGTAATAGTTGATTTCATCGCAATAGTTTAATTTCAGACGCCAGAATCATGAAGTCTTAAGAGTACGACACAATTTCAACACTACCTGAATGTGCATGAACTTTGGAGATGTAGTGCCGGAGATATTACCCGTCCTGGGGAACTGCCTGTTTAACTTTAAATTCTAGTTACTACTGGTGCCCACACATATATTTACGTTACGACCCAACTCTGCATTTTTAAATACTCCAATGCAGACCCTTTAATTGTAAAGGCTGGCGTCTCTAATTTTTTATAATTTCTAAGGCAACAAATTAGCTTGGCTTATCTGATTGTTGAGATACATTTAAAAAAACCATTTGCATGCCTCCGAGATTTATATTCCATGTTATTTTAAAGTCGTCTTAAGCTTATACACAAACTTTTCCCTGTCCCTAATCCTCTAACGCTCAGTGTATCTTAAATACTTGTGTCACATTCAAATTCAAATGCCAAATTCGTTCTTCATTCATGCACTCATTCACACATGACAAATCCGAATAGATCTGCATGAGATTATGACATTTGCAAGCTACAGCCTACGGCAGCTCGTCATACTCCTCGGATATAACATGCAGTGCAGTTCGCCTATGTAAACCACGGGAAGGGCACCTCTCACCACCGCCATCGTGCGGAGACGCTGTGTAAACAACGAAGGCAACAATTCATTTGTCACACAAAATTTGTTACATTTCATTTGCCTAAAATTACATTCATTTACGCGATTTTTCCGTTAATAACGGCAGCAACAACTGAATTTGTGTCTCATTAGTTGTCATTATAAAACAAACACGTAATCAGTGGAAATGTCATTACGACGCCGTAAACGCCGTGTGGTTGGACGGGCGGACTGGCCGCATCGCCACTGCCGCACAAAGTCTGCGCAAAACATAAACAAACTTAAACATTTTAATGAGATTTATGCTATTTTTGGTAGAATTCCAAAAAATAATTATCATTTCCTTCGAGGCAATTACTCATTAGGCCAAATGTAAGACGAGTATGTGGCGATTAAATGAGTTGCTCCTCCTCATCGTCGGATCGTCATCATCGTCTCTGCAGAGTATGCCATGATCTTACAAGAATTTTTCGTTACAATCGTTTGACAATCGTTACGCTTGAACTACGGCCATATTTGCACAACATCTGGACGCGGGAGTGGGAAGAGAGCGAGGACGGCGGGGATGTGATTTATTTTACATGTGTAACATTCGTTTACAGCCAGCAACGCCATGTCGCGTTCTTTATTAATTCACTGTAAATCATTTCGTACGAGATCATCTAAATTGAGCAACGAAATGTGTATTTAATCGCTTGAATTAATATTTACCCCAGTTTGACAATTCAATTCCGCGAAATGTGGCGATGTTCTTATCGCATACAAACAGGAAACTGCCAAAGAGCACCTTGTTTTTGAAGGAAACTGCAATCGACACTGTTTGGTTGGCATCGAAGATAAGAGGAGCTTTTGAGAACCATTTTCACAATAGGTTTAAAACTTAAATTTTCCGTATGTTTAGCTCGTTTGTTTTATTTTGGTCTGTTGCTTTTACACATTGAACAGGGATTAAACCGGCTCAAGACCTATTGCTTCTATATTTAAATAGAAGACAAGTTTTTAACAAAATGGCAAAGTGACATTGATTTTCGTGGCTGCACACTACTTTTATCATGATTTCGGGTCCGTGACAACCCTCTTCAGAAAGCCTTGCTGCAATTGTTGAAATTTTCCTTCAAAAAATAACATACTCTCATAAGAGTACAAAAACTTTAGTAGCTTGACCCGAATTACATAAACCCTTACACTATAAGTAGAGGATTCACTTTTGAAACATATCTGATAAAAATGGGGCGAGACTAGATTTTATAATTACCGTCGTTATTCTCAGTGAACCGAAAAATCTCGTATACTTAGTAGGGACATAAATACTGTTACATACGTTTTATGCTGTAAAATAAAAAGTACTGAATGTTTTTGAACCAAATATTTTTTAATATATTTATTGATGTATGTTGTATCCAAAAAGAATCTACTTATTCGAAATGTCCGCCTTTTGCCTTTACACACGCCTTAAGTCGCACTGGCCAATCGTCAATAGCTGCACGAACCTCGTCCATTGGAAAATTGGCCAGAGCTCGAACCAAAGCAGTCTTAAGAAATCGAATGTTGGGTCATTTTTCGTGACAAACATTGACCTTTAAAACCGTCCACAATTTGTAATCCAATGGGTTCAAATCATTCTTTAGAGAAAATGAACGCTGGCAAATTGTTTCGAAGCCAGGCCTGGGATGTTTTAGCCTTATGGGCCGGCGCAGAATCCTGCTGGAAAGTCCATGGCTGGTTTTGAAACAGGGAATTGTTAAGAGGCTCCACAACAGCTTCCAAAACGGTTTCTTGGTAAACTTTGGGCGATAATTTGACTCCTTGTTCGCAGAAATGCAGGTCAGTCACCCCATTGTAAGAGACACCCCACCAAACCATGACTGAAGCTGGTTGATAACCCTTTTCCACCCTTGGGATCAGTTCAGATGCTTCCTTAGATGACCGCACATACACTCTTTCATTTTTGCTTGTTAAATTTTTCCAGAACGGTAAAAATTTTTTCATCGGTGAACAACATTTTTCTGTGCAAGTTATCAGCGTCCTTCACCAAAAGACGTTTGCATTTTTTAATCCTATTTTTTTTAAAGCTGCAGTCAATAAATATCCAGTACGTCGTTTGAAAGCCCGAAGTCTTTTTTAATGATTCGACGCATGGACCTTTGCGTGATATTCATCTCACGGGCCATGATTTTCTGTTTTCGGAGCGGATTTCTGCGAATTCTTGAATTAACGGCTTCGATGACATGCGGTATTCGAACAGAGCGTGGGCGGCCCGACCGGTGGCGGTCTTTTACATTCTCCTCAAACAGTTGTATGCATCGGTAGACGAACATGCGGCTAATTCCTAGTGGCCGGAGCGTTTTGAAAATATCGCTTTTTTCATTTCACACTTGAAAAGCGCTAGTACAGCGATAGATACTGCTCTCATTATCTGACCACTCCATGATGAAAGTTGAAACAATTTTGAAATCCCGTTACAGACTAACGCTATTGAGGTTAGCTTTCAAAACCCATAAGACATTAACGGGGTATGTTCTACTATTGAAATGGGTGTGTTCAATGTTGTAACAGTGTTTACGTCCCTACTAAGTATGTTCTTTATGTGCGTTCTAAAATCCGGCCTCCCAGAATACATAATTAAGGCATAATTCATACGCTCTGAATGTGCGATTTATGTGGAAGGTACAAGAAGGGGCGTTGTTATGGCTAACATTTTTCGCCAGATAATGTTATTTATAGCAGATTTTCTTAAACCTTATTTTTAGCAGATGAATAAATGATAGTAAAAATAGTATGCTAGTACGTGAGTTCTAATCTGTACAAGAACAGTGCCATTTGAACGGCAGGTCGCAGAAGGAAAGCCCAAGTTTTGGACTGACCAACCACAATAAATTGAGAGTTTCTGCTTATATACGTTTTGATAAGTTTAACCAGGAAATATAAAACAACCTCATTAGGTCGTGATTGGCGAAGTCGTCGTGGCACCGACTATAGAATTTAGAACTTACAACGACCAGATCTCATGTACTATTAGTCGCACGACGATAATATTTGGCACACATTGGAACAGAATTAAACATATACAGTAGGGTGGAGTGAAATTCAAAAAAAAAAAGTTAACCTCGGAAAGAGATGTAGTCTGGGGTCCTAAAGAGGGGAAAAATAAAGAAAAAAATTTAAAAAAATTTTTAGGGGTCGCGCCACTCCCTCGAAATTTGCAAATTATCGCTATTTTGGCGTTGATTTTAGAAAAATCCTAAAAAGTTTTATGTCAATAAATGTTTGCAATAGCGTAAACAATGAAATAAGGGCATGAAAAAATTTAAAAAAAATTTTCTCATTGTTCAAAAATTTCAAAAAGTAAAATAAGTCAAATCGTCCCTTCTTCAGAAAATTGACTGAACAATGAAATCGCCACCAAAGCTACAAATATTAGTCGATTATCCTCATATTTGCCTCAAATACTTTTGTTTGGGCACTGAACAAGCTCAAACTTTTAAATTTCGAATAAGTTAAGTCGTTAATTTTTAGGATTTTTCTAAAATCAACGCCAAAATAGCGATAATTTCCAAATTTCTAGGGAGTGGCGCGACCCCTAAAAATTTTTTTAAATTTTTTTCTTTATTTTTTCCCTTTTTAGGACCCCAGACTACATCTCTTTCCGAGGTTAACTTTTTCAAATTATAAAAAAGCATGTTTTCACTCCACCCTAATATACAGGGTTTTCCATTAGGGACATAACAATTTTATTTATTAATAAAACACAGAATATTTAAGATATAGAGTTCAAATGTAGAGCAAATGCTACATTTTAAGAATGAAATTATATTTCGGTCATGTGACTGTGATCTATTCTTTGGACCCAATTTTCCACCAATCTTGCACACATTTCTATCAGAACGTTGGCAATTTTGAGTTGGATGTTGTCTCTAAGCTCAAAAAAATACGGTGCAATCACTCCGACATGAAAACCACACCATACAGTAATTTATTAACAAAACCACTCAGCCAGAAATGAGATTATTACGGCCGAAAATTGGAGTAAGCGCTCTTAAAGTTGCAACCACCGACTCAGAATTTCGGTAGTAATTTTAAATGAATTCCAAACGTTGCTCGTAAGTAAATGATGAAAATGTTGACTTCGTTTTGACACTGAAAGATCATTGAAATGGTTTGAGGGTGCGTTGACATAAAGAAACGAAGTTGTTATGTCCCTATTGGAAAACTCGCTACTTGTAGAATATTTGGCGATAACAAGCCTTTAAAACCGAGTCTACAAATTAGTTTCGGTCGTGTCGAAGCTTATATACCCTTTATCATGTTTTACGGTCCAATATAAAAATGTTGTCAAGGGGCATGGTACGCGCCCTTATCTATCAGGTTGAAGTTTCTTTTTAATTTAAGTAAATCATGTCAAAGAAAGATTAATACAATATCTTCCAATGAAGTCTAATACAAAATAACTAGACATAGAACGTTTCGAGTAATTTATTTATGGTATATGGATTAAGCGCTTTTACTCGTAAGATTCAGTTGCTAAAGAAGAAAAGCATAACCTAATTTTGACCTTCTTCCAAATCGATCTAAGCTGATCTAGCATTCGGCTTCAAAAACGTGTTTTCACAAAATGTGGACCTAGCTCATTTTCTCAGTTAGGTAACGATAATGGAGCTTGAGAAACGTTGATCTTCGCTTGAATAATTAGCTCTCAACATTTCTTTTGTTATGTTGAAAATTTTTAATATTCTATGCAGTTACTCGTACTAAATCTTGCTGTTCTGCAACGGATTAACCGATTTATACTAAATTTGGGACATATAAAGAACACTACGGTCATTAATAGGTTGCCCAATTGTAGTTTATAATTTTTTTTTCTGTTAAATTTTATTTATTTTTTTTAAACTTTAAATTGTTGTTTGTGGCATGTATCGTTGGACTATGGATACTGTTTCGCATTGAATTGATACTTGCCTGCGCTAAAGTGTATAGTCTTTGTTCATTGTAAAAACACATTCGTAAATGAGGATGGTGAAGTGGCATTGACCGAAACTGCAGTCACCCCTGCTTAGAACTAAAAGTCTTTTCAACTGCCCTTTGAAAAAAATTTAATTACTCTTAAATGTTCATGGTCTCAAATCTTAAATCACGAACTAATTTCATTTTTTTTAGAGATTAACTCGTATATTTTATTTCGGTCTTTTTCTTTTACACATTGAACAGGGCATAACCGGCTTTTTATATGTTTATAGTCGGCTATATTTTGCAATTAATACTTTATGTAAGGAACTGAACTTCCGGTACAAGACTGACATCTGCTGATGAACATGAGAATATACGATAAAGCAAAGAATAATAAATGTTAAATTTATCTGCAGATAAAAACTTAACATCCGGCACTAGGGCGCCACCTTTCGTTGTTCGTTGGAATATATGGGAATTTATGTAAATGCATTTATCTGGTTTGCTTGCTGTTGTACTGGCGCATGTCTGCACTAAGCGAATAACTTACAGGTGTGACATGTAGGTGGCGCACCGGTGTTAGTTTGGACAAATACATTTATCTATTATTCATTGAAATAAATTTAGATAAATTTATCTTTGGAATTCATATTGCATACTTGAAAACAAAATCATGTTTCAAATTTATGAGAAACAGTTTTTTTAAACTTAAAACATTGGCCGGGTTTAATGTTAATTGAGAACTTCCTTAACTCCGTAAGGCAATAAAATCACACAATTGAAATATGTTTGTGTTTTTCGAAATTGTTATGTAATTTAAAAAATCGCTGAATACAAACAAAAACGTGTTAGGACCGCTATTTTCTATAAGAAAAATACATTGGGCTTAATATATTGCTATTGTAAAAACCGGAATTTATATCTTTCATCCCCTTTATCTCACTTAATTGTGTGCTTATTTATTTAAGACAGAATTAAAAATGTAGAAAACCATGTCTCAAATGTATGTATGACTATGTGAACCAACATTTTATTTCAATAAAAGATAATACAAAATAATTAATATTCTATTTTGATGTAATAAACAAAAACCGACATTTCGTAAAAGAATTTCGAAAATGTATTAATAGAGAAATAAAACTCCACACCTTATGTTAAACAATAAATTAATGAAATCTCTAAAAATGGCAACTTATGTAGGGCATCATAACATGATATAATTCATTTATCGTTCAGTCCAGTACAACAAGATATGATCTTATAATTAAGATACAGGACTTATAATCGGTACAACAACTATCCACCATTCATTTTAGTTCTGACACTATTAAATGTGAGGAAAAGTCTGTGGACTGTCCTTGGACATAATGGGTCGCTACCGCAAGGAATGAAAATAATTTGAGGGAAAATGACATTCAAGTTTAGCTCAACTTTATTCTGTTTATATACCTCGTCAATGTGTCTTAGTCATTGGTAAGGCTCTAACTCCATACCATTGTCAGATCAAACAACTGTTTGCCTAAAACTGTTAGATTTAAAAGCTATTAAAAAATATAAGTAGCTCTTTCGAGTATAAGTGAGCTCGCTTATTAATCGCATTTTCTCGTAATATTCTTGTTCTATACACTGAAAAAATAGAAAGCTGAAACATCCAAACAAATAAACAGCATTCAAATAATGTTTTTCCTTAGTGGATAAACATTCTACTGAAATTCGAATAATTAAGAATCGGGTATAATTTTTGTACTTTTTTAATACCCTACAGCACACTGTGGTACAGGGTAGTATATGTTTGCAACGTACAGGTAGCTGATGTTTGCAACGTGTTTAACAAATAGACCCTGGAGATAGACCCTGTGTAATGTTGACCGATGTTCGTCCGACCGTCACTAGACCCATCTTTCTTTTGAATTAAAGAACAGGTCGCAATTATTAACCGATTTTAACGAAACTGGGTACATTCTTTGAAGTTTGGACCAAAGGCTAAACCCTGTGAGATTGGCTTAATAAAATAAATATGGTTGCGGTGACAATATTCGAAGAGAATAATACTATTGTTTGGTATATGGTTCTGCTACAAAAATATTATGATCCTCACAACAATAGTATGATTCAAATACAACCATACTATGATCCTCACAACCATAGTATGATTCACACGCAACCATTTTATGATCCCTACAACCATAGTATGATCACACTCAACCATACTATGATCTCCACAACCATAGTATGATCCTCACAACTATAGTATGTTTCATATAGAACCATAGTATGATCCTCACAACCATACTATGATTCACACCATGTTATAATCCCTACAACCATAGTATGATCACGCCAATATTATTTATTAGAATTTGGTTAAGTTGTCAACAATAGATTTAAATTATGAAAATTATTCAAAAACACATTAAATTCAGCGATTTATTTCACAGTAGAAAAAAATAAGTTTAAATAAACGTAAGCGTTTTTATTAAAAATATTTCCGTTAAACAAATCCAAAGCAGCTTGTTTAAAAAATTTTAGTTTCGATAAAAAAGTACTATTATTGCATTAGATCCGTAGCATTTGTTCTTTAAAGCATATTAAAATGAAGAAAAATTACAATCATACAGTATGATTGCCGTATTCATATTATGGTTAACATAAAACGCAAAACACAATACTTTTGTCGCACCAACCATATTTATATTGTTGCTATAACCATATTTTCATTATTAAATTTGGCAATAATACTATTGTTACATTTCGACAATATTAATATTGCAGCAATTATACTATTGTCAAAAATAAATTCAGTTAACAATGCTATGGTTGCGACGAACATACTTTTATTGCGGAGAACATATTATTATTGCCGTGACCATGAAGTAACCATGTTTTTTCTCTGTAATTTTGCATGATGATGGCTTATGGTCATAAGCTGTTTGGGATTGAATAAGTATATGGGGGAAGTCCCAGGAGTAAAAATTGCCTTTAAGAGTACAAAATGTATATTTTTTGAGCATTTGCTTAACTAAACATAATTTTGTTGTGGACGGACAATGGTTAAAATGGGTACTGTTAGTTGGGACGCCCTAATAACTCATAAAGGAGCCTAGTTCGACTTTTTGGATCATGTGGCCCAAAAAACGCACGAAAGAGTGATTAATAGTCAATCCCATGACAGCCGGTTTATTGGACCGGCTTGCCCCGTAGAGCAATTCTTCGGTCAAGGGATGTCACCCGGCACACAGTGCCGCTGCAACAACAACAACAATTAAAATTATATATAGAAACATGGATACTTAAATCCAAATAGTAATTTTAAAGCTTTGTCTGAGATTAGGGACGGACGCATGGACCGAAAGCTTCGCAAAAACGAACCAATTTTTGTTCGCTTTAGTAGAGCGGTGAAGGGTATATAAGGTTCCTTCATTTTGTGGCTAGCCCTACATTAATATGCACCCTACGCAAACGAAATTATGTTTTTCAGTAAACATTTGTTAAAATAAAATCGCTAAAATGGTGCTGACCAAGATTTGTTTTACATCATTTTGAATTAAAAGGAAAAGTGTAAAGTATACAGCAAGTTTTCGGTTTACATATTTTAAATTATATCATAATAGATGCAGCTTATATCAGGTTTTATACTTCCGGTTTAACCGGATATCGGCTGATTATATTAATAATTCCATACCAATTTCAAAATTAAATTTCCATTTTCCGTCTGGTTCACTTCTCTTCAGGATTCAGTGTCAAAGAAATAAATTGAAACGAACAACTCATACCAGATATTAAACGGCCCTTATCCATTCCTTCTCCAGATATGTAAACGAAAAACAATGCTTAATTTAAAACTTTTTAATGACAAATCAACTTAAATGCTACAGAAAACACCAGTACAAGAGTTATGAGTCAAAAGCATAATCGTGCATACTAATCACCACCAATAAAGCCACAAAGACGTTGGAACATTCCGACCAGGGAACCGACCAACGAGCCCAACACATTACGAAAAGTTCACATGAAAATTTACATCATATCCGTCAAAAGTGGAAAAGGCAACATGGCAATAGCATACCGGCAACGCCGGCAACAACTGCGGTTCTTGATTTGCTTTTACAACAACGACGGACGCTGCCATGCAACACTGGGCACGTTTCGTATTAACAAAAACATCATCAACATAAACTTTATAATGGCAGCAACTGATGCAGCAACAGCAAAACCATCAACAAACAGACGCGTCTCCACGTTGACTGCTTTTGGACGGGATGATTACATTTTGTTAAGAGCCCAACCACAAGCCATGCTTTACATTCACCATTCAGAAACACTTTTAAGCCAAATGGCAAATTGTTAAGAAAATGGCTCGCTGGCTGGCTGGCTGGCCGACTGGCTGGATTGGATGGTTGGTTGGTTGGTCGCTCCGTTCTTTAGTCGCTGGTCGCTTGAATTGTCCGCTTCGTTGATTCGTTGCGCTCTTTTATTGTCGCTGTCGCTTTGGTTGCTGTTGCAGCAACAAGAAAAAAACCTGCTTGGCTAGCCGAGAGGAGCAAACTTTTTCAAGCAGATTCGGATTGAGTACAAATGGCATTTGGTTGTGCATTAAAATCCATTGCAACGGCAACAAATCAATTTTAAATAGCAATCAACTACAACTGCAACAACAAACGTCTATACATTCATACGTACACAGGTTTGTATGTATGCCTGCTAATGCACCGTCATTATTGTGCATATTGAGGCTGCTAAATTATAATCAACTTTTAAACATTAATAATGTTAAATGGAAAGAAACAACAACGTTCCTTTTAACAGAGATGGGATGAATGAAGTCTTTGAAAGCGCGGTCCTTTAATGTTTTAATCTCATTTAATCATGTGGCGTGTACCTTGCGCAATCTGCAAGTCCTATTTTCGTGCACAGTTTGACGTCTTATGCGATACACATAAGGCATGTTTTATTTGACAAGTTAAAAAGTTTGCTAATTTGTAGGGTATCATTATAGGATATATTCACTTTGTTATTCCGTTTACAAAAACTCGAAATGGTGGTCGAAGACCCCATAAAGTACATACTTAGTAGGGACATAAATACGTTTTATACTGTAAAATAAAAAGTACTGAATGTTTTTGGATCAAATTTTTTTTAATATATTTATTGATGTATGTTGTATCCAAAAAGGATCTACTTATTCGAAATGACCGCCTTTTGCCTTTACACACGCCTTAAGTCGCACTGGCCAATCGTCAAAACCTGCACGAACCTAGTCCATTGGAAAATTGGCCACAGCTCGAACCAAAGCAGTCTTAAAAGATCCAATGTTGGGGTATCTTTTGAGACAAACCTTGTCAATTTGTAATCCAATGGGTTCAAATCTGGACTGCCTGAGGGCAATTCTTCAGAGTAAATGAACGCTAGCAAATTGTTTCGAAGCCAGGCCTGGGACGTTTATGGGCCGGCGCAGAGTCCTGCTGGAAAGTCCATGGCTGGTTTTGGAACAGGAAATTGTTAAGGGGCTTCACAACAGCTTCCAAAACGGTTTCTTGGTAAACTTTGGCCGATATTTTAACCCCATCGTAAGAGACACGCCACCAAACCATGACTGAAGCTGGGTGATGATCCTTTTCACCCTTGGCATCAGTTCAGATGTTTCCTTAGATGACCCCGCATCATCTCTAGCATTTTGCATGTTAAAAATGTTAAATTTTTCCTGAACGGTAAAAATTTTTTGATCAGTGAACAAAATTTTTCTGTGCAAGTTATCAGCGTGCTTCACCAAAGGACGTTTGCATTTTTCAAATCCTATTTTTTTAAAGCTGCAAGCAATAAATGTCCGTTACGTCGTTTACAAGCCCCAAGTCCCAAGTCTTTTTTAATGATTCGACTCATGGACTTTTGCGTGATATTCATCTCACGGGCCATGATTTTCTGTTTTCGGAACGGATTTCATGCGGTGTTCGAACAGAGCGTGGGCGGCCCGACCGGTGGCGATCTTTTACATCTCCAGTCTCCTCAAACAGTTTATGCATCGGTAGACGAACATGCGGCTAATCCCTAGTGGCCGGAGCGTTTTGAAAATATCGCTTTTTTCATTTCACACTTGAAAAGCGCTATTATAGCGATACGGTTCTCATTATCTGACCACTCCATGATGAATGTTGAAACAATTTAAAAATCCCGTTACAGACTAACGCTATTGAGGTTAGCTATCAAAACCCATATGACATTAACGGGGTTCAGTTCTACTATTGAAATGGGTGTGTTCAATGTTGTAACAGTATTTATGTCCCTACTATGTACAGGGTGTCCGTCGGCAAGGTATACTACTTTATATTCTTGAAGTATACCATTTTGGTAAACATTAGTCTTGACAGTTCATATTTGGTAGTCGTGAAGTAGAGACGTGGCAAATTTATTATGGAAAAATATTCGATAAACCATCGTGTTTTAATCGTTAAAACATTTTATCAAAATCAATCATCGGTTACTGTGACGATGAGAAAATTACGTGAAATTTTTGGGAGAAACAACGTGCCAACAAAACGCACTATTTATTGTGTAGAAGAAAGAGGGTCTGTAGCTGACCGGTCCAAGCACAATCACAACGAACTGCAAAATCGGCTGACGCATTTGTGAGACTAACAGAGGCAGACATTTATCTAATATTGTATTGCATACACAATGGCCGACATTAAATAAAACATTTATGAATATAAGATCTATTCTCTTTCTCTTAATCAAGAATTATAATCAAAGTACGAGTAGTATACCTTCCCGACGGACACCCTGTATTTGCACTCTACGTATGATTTTATGAATTTAGCTAACTTTTATTTACATACCTTTGTTTAAATTATATTTTTTGTTTTTAATAGAAATAAATTTAATAATATAATTGCTTATTACTATGATTTTTGAACCTTTGAACCGAACCATAACCCTGGTTTAAGAGTATCAAGAAAGCATTTTTAAATCCGAACCATATCCGCTCTGAATCACTGGTGGAGTGTTTTAAACCGAAAACCGGCATTCTTTTTGGCAACGATTGCTTCGACAAATCAAATAAAGAAGTCTCATTTGAGAATTACCCTTTGCGTATAATTTTCGAACTGTGCATAGAGCAATCTTCAAAGCTCAATATCATTTAACGATAAATAAATCGAAAAAAACTATCGTTGTAAAATCTGATCAATAGTTAAGCTTATCAACGAAATTTTTAATTAAGTGGTGATAAAGCTCACAAAAATTTTTTTGATTCGAATTTGGGGTGGTTTTTTTAGAACCTAGTGGAGTGAAATGATAATAATGAGTCGCATCTGCCAAACAAAAATCTTACGACTTGGGGGCGTGTGTTTTGGACCGACGAATATGAATTTCATGTTTTCGGCAGAAAGGGACCACCATGAAAAAATGCCCACATTTTAGATCGTATGTTGACTTTTGTGCCAGTGTAGGTACTTTATATATACTTATATAGACAAATATAAATTTAAATTTATTATCTTTCAATTAAAGCATGAATATTGTATTGCATTTTTTTTAAATTCAATTTTGATCTCTGGACTATACATTTTCAATTTTGTAATTTTATATGAATTTGTAAAAATGTGGTTTTTATACAACATTTCGATGTATGTTTTTCATAAAGTACCCTCAATTGTTTGCTTAAGCATTATTTTGATAGATACTTTTGACAATTTGCCAGCGTTGCTTTCGTGTTAGTCTATCGATGGTGAAATGACAAACCACACTAAACAAAAGCAACTGTTAAATCGGTTTTAAAAATATAAGTCCCACCAACCCAAAATTGCAAATCTGTAAAATAAACGCCGCATATTTAAGCAATTAAAGCCTTCTAAATTTATCGTGCGAATAAGCTACACAGATGGGACTAGCACAAATAATTTAAAAAGTCATGAAAATAATTTGATTAAAACATATTAGGCTCTAGACCGAGCTGTTCTAGTTCGAGCTGCCACCCAAAGCAATGGTGTGTCAAGGCTTATACTGTTCTCATAAGAAAGAAAGTCACATCTCCATTTTAGTAGTTTTGAGATATTTAGCTTTTTTAGCTACGAAACACGTTGAAAGTTGTAAAGGGTGGCTACATTTTAAGCGCGATGAATGTGAACCACACCTAAATGTCAAGTTTTTTTCTGCATTTTATTTGATATTTCACAATTTCAGACTAACTCAATTTGAACCATGGAAAGATACATAAGCGAGCAACGTGTTAAAGTTATTCAGGCTTATTATGAAAATGAAAATCAATTTTCGAAGAAAATCATCTTCAGTTCACTTCAGTGGATTCGTCAGTAAGCAAAATTGCGCAATTGGGCCAAAGATAATCCAAAAGTGATTGTTGGAAAAACAATGCACCCACAAAGAGTGACTGTTTGGTGCGATTTATGGGCTGGTGGCATCTTCGGGCCGTATTTTTTCCAAAATGAGGCCGGTCAAGCAGTTACTGTAAATGGTGTCAGCTATCGTGGCCTGAATTGGAAGATATGGATGTGGTTTCAACAGGACGGTGCCACTTGCCACACAGCTAACGAAACAATGGCTCTTTTGCGCAACAAATCAACATCGGCCCTTAAAATTTAACCACCCTTTAGATGGGACCATTGTACTTAACGTTTTTCAGTCATTTACAGTTGGAAATCGGTCTTTTATGTTTAACACAATACATAAAAACTCATTCACGACTCCGAATCTGCAATTATTACAATTTTGGAATTTGTGACTTTGTTTCATAGGACGGCAGTATAGTAATCAGCCGATTTTATCGGCTATGATGAATCTAAAAGAAAACATAGTCAACTAATTGATACTTTGCCTATTCTTGTAGAAATAAAGAAATCGAATTTATCCCTTTTTCCTTTACCGCACACCAGACTGTGTTATAGGGTATTATAGATCCGTGCTGATGTTTGATAAACCCAAAAGAAGGGGTCATCAATTCTATGCCATAAGTCTTCTGTATATCAAATAGACAGACGGTCAGACTGTTTTTTATTTGTTTTGTTTGATTACAAAGCAGTCTAGTCCACATATTAGTAATTTGTTTTTTATTATTTAAAATGTTTGTTTAAAATATCCGGGAATATTTAGTAACTAATTTATTTTCCTTACATATTCGACATGTAGTTGGAGAAAAGAGCTCTTTTAGAAAATTTAATAGAATTAACTTATATTATGATTTAGATTTTTAATTTTAATTTTAACTGAATAAATTTAATGATACTCGTGTTTTAGATATAACATATTTTAAGAATGGATAGTATTTAAGGCTTGTAATCCTTAGACTATAAATAAATAAATAAAAACTACTAGTTTTATTAGTCTGAAAGGGTCCTAAGCGAGTCGCTAAAACAGTTTTAACTAATGAACAAAAAGTCATAATGCATTAGTTAAGCATGTCTATAAACCTTTGCCTTAATATTACACTTTTCCATCTCTGACCGGTGGAAAAATCTTGCAACTCAATTCAATATCTTTGGGTTGATGAATACGTTTTTAAATTGTTTTATTAAAATTGTTGCTATTACCGAGTCTCTGTATTATTGCATTTCCCTCTGTAAGTGTGACTCTGGCTGTGACTCTGGTATTGCTTTTGTGGTCGTTATTGTGTTGCCAACAATAATTTCCAGCTATTGCTGTTGTTGCTGTAGTCGTTGTTGCCAATGCCTTTCGTAGTAAACACGAATAGATTAAAAGTTAATGATTTAAGAAACAAAGAAAAAACAATGGAAAACGAAGCAATAACAAAAGACAATCGCAAAAGAAATTGAACCGAAGAAAATTGGCTTTTACATTGTTGTGGCACTGATGATTATGGCCAAAGATATCATCGGCAGCTTGAGCGATGCAAAATGCTAAACAGCGTGAGCAGATAGAGAGCAGTTCCGGTGCAGCCACTGAATTTGACTGTTTCCGGTCTCACATTACTGGAGTGGTTACAAATTAGTGAGTGGCTTCTGTCGAACTTAAGGGGAAGCAACAGCTGTTTAATATGAATTCGATTGCGATAATTGAAAGATGTATAAAATGGAAATTATACCAGAGTGAAATATGACTTATTGGGGAAAGAAATCTACAGCAAAAGTAATCGTTGCCAAAGACAACTGAAGAAAAACCTTGACGGGCTGAGTAAATGCTGTATAGTCAGCCTGGCAACCACAGTCAATACATTTCACCAATTTTTTGAGTTGATTCTGAAAAAGAAACAACAAAAGGTCTCGAACCAGAATAAAAACCGCTCAAGTCGCAAAAGCTTTATTGTACTTTGAAAGCAGTAAAGTAGCGAACTATAAAAAAAAAGTATATCGCCGGCTACTGCAATGTGAGAATTGTACAGGTCGATCTTAAAAAAGTAAAAGCCTGATTTATAAGGTGTTTTTTGGGAATGCCCTCGAATGACCTCAAAACGACGTGTTTCGAACAATTTCGTTACCTGAATCTCATGAACGCGAAGAGATAGGAAGGTTTGAATGCCAGATATGGTTTCAGCGAGCCTAAAATCTTTTATGATCTATCTTACATATTCCACATGCATAGTTGCTGAGTTGATTTTTGGATTATTGCAGGCCAGTGTAAAAAAATCCAAGTCCAGATTTTTTTAAAATAATGATTCTCCAAGTACGCTACTATAGAGCTTTCAAACTTTTTCTGTGGATTTCCTTTTCCCAAAAAGATAAATTTCGCTCCGGTTTAATTCAATCTATGAAATTTTTTTTTCTCTACCAAAATTCATATTTTAAACGCATCAAAGTTTTCGAATCGCACCCGAATGTATCCTAAAGATAGTTTTGTTGTTTATCAGCAAGACTTTAACATCCTTGAATATTGATTGAACTGTGTTTTACTTCACTAAGACAATTTTATAATAACTTGAAATCTTTCAGGATATGCTTTGGGTCTTTAAGTCCTAAAGTCGCCACCACAAAGCGCGCCCAATTAGATATGCATTAATTAATTAAACTTTGTTACATTTTATGATAATTGTTTGGCTTACAATCATTACTGACTGCCGGTATGGGGCGGGGTGGCTCTTTTAATAACTGTTATATTAAGTTTATTATCCTGGTTTTGCTGGGTGGCAGCCATGGGCGTGCGAGAGATGGTGTTGTCGGGCGGAGGACAAAGCACAACCAAATTGAAATCCCTGCTGTTGGATTCATGAATTTAACACAAGTATAGGCATTTTTAATGAATGCCACACAGACACAGTCAGGCAGACGGGAACGCCAACACAATAACGTTTCATACCAAAACTCATTTCAATGAATTAAATATGCCCTGGAACCCGCGAAGGATTCAATGTTTTCCTGCGTGCTGCGGCACAATGAGGGCGCCGGCAACTCCCTGCTCCTGGCTTGGTTGCGCTACGGTTTCATTATGGAAACAATGATTCGACACCCTTTCAAACACTTCGTTTATGGCCAATTGCCATGCAGTTAGTGGTGGCGGCTTGCAGAAGATAATACTGCTAATATGGAGATGGAGCTCAATATTGCTGAACTAAGCATAGTCGGCCCCGATTGACTGGCGGAGGCTGTTTGGGAAAATGACTCTGGCAACACATTACATATGAAATTTATGTTAACATTAGCCTGTGCTGATTTGGAATGTGATTCTCCGACTGTATCTGTTAGCCCATCCTTATGAGGAGTGGAAACAAAAGGCTAATATTTGCGGTGTTTATGAAAACAATTTGCAATGATTTTTATGTTTGTTGGGGATGTTATTGGAACTGCACAGTGTCTTTGTCATTTAATATTTTTGAATGCCACAATGTAAGCTAATTATATTTTCCGCCTATATAGTTGCAGCAATTGCGAATACGTAGACACAAACAGCCAGATTCATTGTCACAAACGAATCGTTTTGTCAACTGAATTTTTGTGGTGACTATACATGTTATTGTATAAGTGACTACAATTACAAGGAAGTTTTTCTGAAGCCTTGTTACTGAAACTAGAAAGTCATATGGTATCACATAGTCATACCGTTAGGTTGGACGACGACTCACCTTTCTGTAAAGCTAGTTCCTTGACGCCCAGGAGCCGCTGTCATCTCACTCACGCATCTTTTTTTTCGGATTTTCAAACTCTCTTTTTGGCTGCTTCCGAAAACTGGATGACTTATGCAACTATCACATTCCAAACCTTTGTACCTGACAGCATCTCAAAATCAAGTTCAATTCCTAATGTCACCAACTACAGAAACCCCGGTAGCGTACAGGGTGGCGCAAAACTACCGTTGTGGTTTTATTATTAAAAACTTTTTAAATTTATTTATATTTTTTATTTTTATTTTAGAATTTTGTAAAGCAAACGTAGGGAATTTTAAATGGAACACTACACAACAGAACAGCGATCATTTATTTTAAACATCAAGGGTCAATTGTTTTGACGCTTTTTTAATGTGCGTACTGGACCGTCAGAACCAACAATAAACCGCTTGGCTGGAAGTTTTCGACAACATGCTACAGTAAGACACCTTCCATGTACCGGAAGACACGGACGAAACTATCCAACGTGTTGTGGATAGTGTGCAGGATAGTCCAGAAACATCAACATGAAGACGTTCGGCACAACTGGGGCTATTGCGGAAAGAGCACGAATGTACGCAGTCGAAAATGGCCACCAATTGCGGGATACAATTTTTCATACTTAAGCTAAAAACATTCCCCATTAATTTACTAACAACAAATAGAAATAAAAATAATTGACCAGTAAATAAAAAAGTTATTAAACATTCAAACCACAACGGTAGTTTTGCCCCACCCTGTACTTATATTGTCTAAAAACCTAAAAACCTAAAGACCAGATAGTAATGATAGTTTTCACAATTGTATTGTCTCAAAACCTAAAGACCAGATAGTCATGATAGTTTTCACAATTGTTATTCTTCAGATGCATTTAATAACACTAATAACATCTAGCTTTTATTATGCATTGTTTCAATTCTAACAAACCTGATTAAATTATAAAAAAATATATTCGTTGTAATATAAAGCGATTTTCGTCACGAGATTCGCCGTCATCATATAAGGGCGACCGCACAACTAACAGGCCTGACACATTTTCTGTTTTACTAGCAACTTTTTTTTGTTTTTTAAAAGCAATCTTTTATAAGCCACCTGTCAAAATTTCCGAAATATTTAATGATTATTTTCTTTGTTACAGGTGATTGAAGTAAACAAGTTTTTAAATTTTGAAAAATGGTTAATAAAGAGTTTCGTGCGGTAATTAAACACATTTATATGAAAGGTTATACGCCACAATTAATCAAAGATGAATTGGACTCTGTTCATGGTGATAATGCGCCATCATACTCCACCGTGAAATCCTGGGTTCAACCATTTAAAATGGGTCGTTCAAGTGCGGAAGATGAACAATGCTCTGGAAGACCGAAAACTGCTACTACTATTGAAAACATTAGAAAAATATTTAATGAAGTGACTAAAGATACACGAATAAAGCTCAGAGAACTTTCTGATATTGTTAAAATACACGAAAAACAAGTTTGGAGTATTTTACATGATGAACTCCACATGAAAAAGGCATCCGAAAGATATGTGCCGCGTTTGTTGACTTTGCCTCGAAAAATCGTCCGTTGTACCAGTTCCGAGGAGCTTTTAGCGATTTATCAGCGTAATACAATAGAGTTCTTGCGCCGATTCATAACTGTTGATGAAACATGGATCCATCACTACATCCCAGAATGCAAGGAACAGTCAAAACAATGAATAGAAGCTGGTAAAAGTGGCCCCAAGAAGGCGAAAACTGTTAAGTCAGCAGGAAAAGTAATGGCCACAGTAGTTTGGGGCGCAAGGGTTATAATAATTATTGATTATCTTGAGAAAGAAAAAAACTATAAATAGTGAATATTATTGTGCATTATTGGATCGGTTAAGTGAAGAAATCAAGATAAAACGACCGCATTTAGAAAAAAAGTTCTTTTTCATCAAGATAATGCTCATTCACACACTGCATTTTTAACTCAACAAAAACTGGCCGAATTACGATTTGAAATTGCTCCGCATCCTCCATATAGTCCAGATTTATCTCCTTCTGATTATTTCTTATTTCCAAATTTAAAAAAATTTTTCGGTGGCAAAAAATTTTCGTCCAATAGCGAGGTTATTGCTGAAACTGAGGCATATTTTGAAGGTCTTGAAAAATCTTATTTTTCGGATGGAATTAAAAAACTTGAAAAACGTTTGATGAAGTGCATTGAGTTGGAAGGAGATTATGTTGAAAAATAAATAATAATAATTCCAAAAAAATGGTTCTTTTTATGTTAGGCCAGTTACTTTTGCGGTTGCCCTCGTAACTTCGGTCTTTATATTGGATTCAATAAGCCGCACCATGGAAAAATTTAAGCGCGATCAGTCTGCTACTTACCAGAAAGTTAGTGGTGCGTTAGAAGGAAAACAATAACCGCATGTTACCAAAGTGACACATTACCAAAATAATTTAATACTATTCAGTTTGCTTAAAATTAGTAATTAGCAAATATATTATAAATTACAGCCACGCTATTTTTTCCCATTTCATACACACGGTACTATTTGAGGGTAGATCAAAAAATCACAAACCATTTTTTCCTAATTCATAAATTTCGCTTGAATATTGTATTCTGCAATAGTACCTCTCACACAATCGACCGTTTACGAGATTTCAATAAAATCGGTAGGCTTTAGACAATGGAGGACGGAATGAAGGAAAAGTATAAAATCCATTTATGAGTGATGGTATGTAAGTCGGATCAACTGACTGTTTAAATTATTTTTTTAATATCCAAGGTAAATCGCATATTTAAAGGAATACAGAATTTTTTTTAAACTGATTTCTCTTCTTTTAAGACCAATATTAGCTTTAGAGGCAAAAAACCACTATCAACTCTTAATGGGTTGATAGTGGTTTGGGATAGCAACGATATTAAACTTTTGTACTAAAAGCATATAAACTCAAAATTCTACACTGAAAGAAAAAACGGTTGTTGTATGAACGAACGCGTTTCGTTGAAGTTCGTACGTTGATGCAACGAAAAATTACGTTCATGCAACGAAACCTGACGTTCATGAAACAATTGGTACGTTTATACTACGAAATGGATTTTTCGCACTTTTCGTAGTTTCGTTTATGCAACAACTCAGCATACGTTAATGTAACGAATTTTTTTTTGTGAAAATAAGAGCAAATAAGAAAAAAATTTAATATTTTATATCTTTAAATGCTTTAATTAGTCTACTCGAATACGTCTTTTAAACATTTGTTTTTATCTTGTGGTTTTATACAACATTTATAGTTAACGAAACACATACATTGATGTAACCATCGATTCGTATATACAACTACTCATTCATATATCAAACGAAATAATTTGTTTATGATTTTATTCTAATTTTCAGGGAGGAAACCGCTTGAAAAATATTGTACACGACTTTTTTCACCGTTTGCAGTCTCACTATATCAATTCTCGTTTCAGGATTTATTTTAAGGCTGATTTTTCTAACACTTATAGCTAACCACATGTATACGTTGATGCTACAACGCAATGGTATGTGCAACAACCCATTCGTTCATTCAACGATATGATTTGTTTGGCTTATTTTGATCAGGAAGCGCGATTGTGCACATAAGTTATGCCTTAGACTTTAAATTTTACTATTTCAATATATTTTTTCAACGGTGATTTGCCCAACTTAAAGTTAACGATATGCAACGCAATCGTATATACAACAATCCATACGTTTATGCAACGAAATCCTGAAATGAACAAGTGTTTTAATTGTTTCAAACGACAAAAGCAAAGTGCTGTTATCATTACGTTAAAAATACATGTATGCACAAATACCTATCCATTTACTACATGTACGAGCATATGTTAGTTTGTTTTGTTAGAATTTGGTATATATATAAGTATAATAAAATGTATTTATTTGAAGTAAAAAGCTAAAATTCAGATTTTTTATTATTGCTTCCAGTGCACAATATTGTATCAACGAAACAATATTGTTGTGTCAACGAAAGAGGATTGTTGTATCAACGAAACAAGATTGTTGTATTAACGAAATAAGATTGTTGTATTAACGAAACAAGGTTGTTGCATCCACGAACCAAGATTGTTGTATCAACGAACCAAGATTGTTGTATCAACGAACAAAGATTGTTGTAACAACGAAACAAGCCCGACGTTGGTTGACTTTTAATGTCAAATTTCGTTGATGCAACGTAAAAAATCGTTCATGCTACGAAGCTTTTTCTTTCAGTGTAGTAGAGGTAGAAAACTATTCGTTAAGGCGATGATGTAATCCGAAATGTTGAGTGTGTCATGGAATATCTTTCAGATATACCTACTTTGAGACGTCTTCTTTAAAAAATTAAATATATTTTAAATGAATTCATTGTTTTACAAAAATAAGCTTAAAGATGGTTTTTAAATATGATATAGACAGTTTCTAAAGGTTAAACATTTTATTTTATCAAAATATGCAGGAAACATGAATTTTTTGCAAAAAAATGCTACATTTTGTAAAATATGCAAAATTAAACACTAACGAGTCAATGGATGATTGTTGCAAACTCACACATAGAGAAGAAATGAGTTCGAAATTGGTCCGAACTTTATGAATTTGGTTGCATAGACATACTTTCTGTGACAAGCACCAACATTCGAAAGCATTGATGGTTAGATGGTTCGACATAAGATAATGGCAGCTACAATAATAAATCTGTTATACCAACCGAATTTAGTAAAACTATTGGCTGCTATAACTTGTGGTTATGACAACTACCCAATTATGAAATGCATGTTTCTTCGGTCCCAATAATTGGTGGGGACAACAGATAAGTTCATTGTAGTAATCAAACACCGTTTAATTGTATATTAAAGTGCATTATTGTTACAATTTGCACCAATGCTTCGAACTTTCTCTGGGAGGTTGATGATTCCCTTGGAAAAAGAAAAATTTAGGTGAGTTTAGTACTTAGTAGGGATATACATACTGTTACAACGTTGAACACACCCATTTCAATAGTAGAACTGAACATACCCCATTAATGTCATATGGCTTTTGAAAGCTAACCTCAATAGCGTTTGTCTGTAACGGAATTTTATAATTGTTTCAACTTTCATCATGAAGTGGTCAGATAATAAGAACCGTATCGCTGTAATAGCGCTTTTCATGTATGAAATGAAAAAAGGATATTTTCAAAACTCTCCGGCCACTAGGGATTTGCCGCATTTTCGTCTACCGATGCATAAAACTGTTTGAGGAGACTGGAGATGTAAAAGACCGCCACCGGTCGTGCCGCCCACGCACTGTTCGAACACCGCATGTCATGAAAGCCGTTAAATCAAGAATTTACAGAAATCCGCTCGGAAAACACAAAATCATGGCCCGTGAGATGAATATCACGCAAAAGTCCATGAGTGGAATCATTAAAAAAGACTTGAGACTTGGGGCTTTAAAACGACGTACCGGACGGATTGAAAAATGTAAACATCTTTTGGTGAAGCACGCTGATAACTTGCACAGAAACCTTTTGTTCACCGATGAAAAAATTTTTACCGTTCAGAAAAAATTTAACTGGCAAAAATGCGCGGTCATCTAAGGAAACATCTGAACTGATCCCAAGGGTGAAAAAGGGTCATCACTCAGCTTTTGTCATGGTTTGGTGGGATGTCACTTACGATGGGGTCACTGACCTGCATTTCTGCGAACAAGGAGTCAAAACATCGGCCAAAGTTTACAAAGAAACCGTTTTGGAAGCTGTTGTAAAGCATTTTAACAATTCCCTATTCCAAAACCATCCATGGATTCTGCGCCGGCCCATAAGGCTAAAACGTCCCAGCGTTTATTTCCTCTGAATGGCCCTCAGACAGTCCAGATTTGAACCCATTGGATTACAAATTGTGGACGGTTTTAGAAGTCAAGGTTTGTCGCAAAAGATACCCCAACATTGGACTGCTTTGGTTCGAGCTGTGGCCAATTTTCCAATGGACGAGGTTCGTGCAGCTATTAACAATTGGCCAGTGCGACTACACGCCTTAAGTCGCACTGGCCAATCGCAAAAGGCGGACATTTTGAATAAGTGGATTCATTTTAATAAAAAATATTTGGTCCAAAAACATTCAGTACTTTTTATTTTACAATAGTGTATAACAGTATTTATGTCCCTACTAAGTTTATTCCCAAAAGAAAGGTCGCAGTAATTTTTTATAGACCGAGGAAATTTTCAGTTTGCATTGTATGAAATTTGTTAAAAAAACAATACAATTTCCTTTATTTGTGCGAATTTGCACAATGAGATGTCTTAAATAGAGATAGTTTTCTAGAACATTTGAACACCCTTTCTTTCAGATTGGGGTATAGAACTTTAAGTTAGCATCACATTTTTAACTGGCTGCCATTTTGTCAGCTGTCAAGTGATTAATATTTAGTTTGGTTTGCCATTTCATCATGAACAGGTTGACAAAAGAACAACGCTTGCAAAATGGGCCGAAAATAAGATTCATCTCGATGCTGATTTTCATCACAAAATTTTGTTCAGTGATGAGGCTCATTTTTGGTTGAATGGCTACGTCAACAAGCAAAATTGCCGCATTTGGAGTGAAGAGAATCCACATGAGACCCTTGAGACGCCATTACATCCACAAAAACTGACTGTTTGGTGTGCTCTATGGGCCGGTGGAGTCATTGGGCCATACTTCTTCCGAAATAATGCTGGAGAGTCAGTTACCGTTAATGGAGACCGGTATAGAGCCATGATAACCGACTATTTTGTTCCCGAATTGGATGGCATGAATGTGGATGAGTTGTGGTTCCAACAAGACGGCGCTACATGCCACACAGCACACGTCACAATCGAATTATTGAAGGAAACATTCGATGAGCGCATAATTTCGCGGAATGGACCTGTCAATTGGCCACCAAGATCGTGTGATTTGACACCATTGGATTATTTTCTTTGGGGATATGTGAAGTCGCTCGTCTACGCCAACAAACCAGAAACACGTTAGGGGACTTGGAAGCCAACATTCGTGGCGTTATTGCCAACATACGGCCCCATATGCTCAAAAAAGTGGTTGAAAATTAAACCTGTAGAATTGGCTTTATTCGAGCCAGCCGCGGCGGCCACATGCCCGAAATTATATTTAAACATTAATGGCATAAAATTATCCTTCCAATAAAGCCAAATTGATGGACATTAAAACGATTTTCTTGTGTTTTATTTCAATTCGAAGTTCTATCTATACCTCAATAAAAAACACCCTTTATTTGCACTTAAAATCGTCGACTTCACTTTCATAAAACGCGCATATTTCTGGGAGGGAACACTTTTGAGGCATGGGATCGGTCTCATTCGATGCTCAGATGTTGTCCACATCAAAAACAGAAGAAAAAAAATGAAAATTATTTTTTTTACCCTTAGGTCCCTTTCTCTATGCGCTGTCACATATAGTCATTTTTTCGAGAAAAGTAAAAAGTTTTAAAATTCATGTTACGAGTATTTAGTTAGGGTAGCCGATTCTTTGTCTAATCAACCGATAGTGTCCGTTGCAATACATAGATAGTACGTGTGACCACCAAAATTCGGTTGGCAAAACCAGATCTGTTCTGTGCGTGCATTGAATCGCGTAGATATTCAGTTAAAGTTACTTTAACCTAACATCTTTTTAGCCAAATAGAAGCTTTATTTCGTATTAAGCAACGACTTTTCGAGTAAGATTTTAATATTTAATAGCTTCATTAGCTGTATTGGCTGTAAACAGTATTACCCGATCAGAGAATATACGAATACCAATGTGCAGTTGGAAAGTGCTTAATGGAAATTTAAGGGAAAAGAGTAATGTTTTTATCACTAACAACATTGTTATAACCACACATCACCTTATAATGAATACCCCAACAATATGTATCATTAGCCCAACCTACCACATTATAATTATACATTTAAATAATATAATTTCCACAACCATATTATAACAACACACATACACATCAAACACACAGAGCCATATTTTTGCAATCATATTTTAATTGCACTAGAGCATATTATGAACTGACATACCTATATTATTACTCCGGCAACCATATTACAATTACTACAATCAAATGATGATTTTTACAACCATATTATGAATTCCACATCCATATTTCTCATTCACATTTTTATGTTATTATTAAATTTTATTACTCGTACCTTTTACTTTGTAAAAACAAATGTAAGTTTACTTGCAGCAATACTATTTATCTCAGACGTATTGTCAGAAACGCTTTTTTTTAAATCCGATATTAAAATTTAAAAAAAATGAACAAAGTCGCAAAAGCCCACCGAAGATCTTTTATACAATAAAACACGAGTTCCTTTCTTTTTATTAATTTTTCTGCAAATGAAATTATAGCCATTAATAATGAACTCCAATGAACGGTCGATTTTTAATGAGAACAATGAAATAATTAGTTGCCAGGACATTTCTGTCACACTTACGTTACTCGTCTGTCCACTGTGCAGTGATTGCATAACACGCTTTCACGAAACGGTGGTACACATATTAAGTACGTATGAGTATGAACACATACATACGTACATATCCTCTGATAGCGTCTTCTGTTCGGTGAGCCATTAAATATTAATTCCCCAACAAATCTAAATAAAAAATAAATTAAATTTTCTCATCAATGTTCTTCGCATGTGTGTGTGTGTGTGTGTGTTATCGCCGGCGTTATTTGCTTAATATCATTTGCTAAAGCATTTTATTGCCACAAAAAAACAAAAGTATTCTACTACAAATCGTTTATGTGAAACAGTTTCACTCCGTTCCCAGCCTCCTCCAACCGCCAGCTGCCACTAGGCTCGCTGCAATTCCCAACAGTTTAAGCCGCAATTTATTGATTGTTCAGTTTTGGCTTAAAGGTGCCGCATTCGCAATACATGCCACATACAGAAATGAGTGCTCATACAAATCTGAAATCGAGAGAATCGCAGATTAATCGCATCATGGCTGGGCACTAAATGATGCAACACGTACATAATGTAATTTGCTGAAAAAGCCATTTATTTCAAATTGAAATTGGATTTCAAAATGCCAGTAACCAGTGGTTATCGGTACTTGTGTTGTTGTTGTTGTTGATGTTTCGGCGTTCCAAACCCCATTCCCAATCAAATAATCTTAACCGCAAATCATTCAAATCTAAATGATCAAAAACCCCATTAAAGGCAACTACTAACTAATTCAAGCATTCAGGCAGTCAGTGCGAGCGGTTCGGTCGATCGATGGTTCATTCGAACTGGCGATAATAAACTGTAACGCTTCGAGCGAACTGATTGAGTGAATGGCGTTTAAATTACTTTTATCGCGGAACATGGAACACGAACAAATCTGCACTCGCTCATAACAATCCAATGTGTGAACTTTTCTAATCTCTGACAGGAGTTGCAACTTCATTGAAATGGGAATTCGGCCTTAAATGCAGATTGTTTGAGGTGGGGTGAAAAGGTTTGGGATTATTAAGCAAATTTAAATTATGCAAACATTTTTTTTCAATTGTTGTGTACTTTTTTTTTTTTTAAAAAAATCCAAACTATAATGAGCTCCAAAGCGGTTTGGGTTGGTTCCATTCCATTGAAGAGAAATGATTTTCGTTTCCATAACTTTCAGTTTTTAATCTGTTTATAAAATGATACTAAGTAAAGTATTCAAATCTGAAACCGAATAACCAGTTAACCAAATTTTGGCAGCAAACATTACCCAGGTTTTTTTAAAGTGGCATTTTTCGATGAACCAGTTTCTGGACCTCTACCTTTAATAATACAAAAACAGATTTCCACATATATAGATGTGGACGTGTAGGCCCCCAATGGTAGGTTGTAAACTCAATTTGTATTCTACCATCACATTTTGGTATGGTCGCCTAAGAGCTATTTTCTGAATGGATTAGGTTATATCCATTTGTCCAACTATTTTTGTAATCGAAGTGCAATGTTCTGATATAGCTACCATAAAAATTTACCTCCCAGTTTAGGGTTTAACAGATCTAATAATGCAGTTGCAACCAGATTTTTGCTTGTGGAATTAGCTTTCACTTAGGACAAACAACGGTCGATATAAACCAGATCGGAATAAATCTTGACAGAGCCTTTTGCAAATATTCCTTTTTGGTCTAACCAATATAACATCTGCGAATTTCATCAGCAACTAACCTCAAATTTGCATGCAATTTTGTTTGTAGCATTGTTAGTCCAGGGTTTGATATAACCTACAAAAGTACTTTTACTTATTAGGGACATAAATACTGTTACACACGGTTTATGCTCTAAAATAAAAAGTACTGAATGTTTTTGGACCAAATATTTTTTAATATAATATAATATATTTTAATATATTTATTGATTGTATCAAAAAAGAATCTACTCATTCGAAATGTCTGCCTTTTGCCTTTACACACGCCTTAAGTCGCAGTGGCCAATCGTCAATAGCTGCACGAACCTCGTCCATTGGTAAATTGGCCACAGCTCGAACCAATGCAGTTTTAAGATATTCAATGTTGGGGTATCTTTAGCGACAAACCTTGTCCTCTAAAACCGTCCACAATTTGTAATCCAATGGGTTCAAATCTGGACTGCCTGAGGGCAATTCTTCAGAGTAAATGAACGCTAGCAAATTGTTTCGAAGCCAGGCCTGGGACGTTTATGGGCCGGCGCAGAGTCCTGCTGGAAAGTCCATGGCTGGTTTTGGAACAGGAAATTGTTAAGAGGCTTCACAACAGCTTCCAAAACGGTTTCTTGGTAAACTTTGGCCGATATTTTAACCCCATCGTAAGAGACACCCCACCAAACCATGGCTGAAGCTGGGTGATGACCCTTTTCCACCCTTGGGATCAGTTCAGATGCTTCCCTAGATGAACGCAGATACACTCTATCATTTTGCTTGTTAAATTTTTCTGTGCAAGTTTTCAGCGTGCTGCACCAAAATATATTTACAGTTTTCAATCCTATTTTTGTTAAAGCTGCAGTCAATAAATGTCCGGTACGTCGTTTGAAAGCCCCAAGTCCCAAGTCTTTTTTAATGATTCGACTCATTAACTTTTGCGTGTATTCATCTCACGGGCCATGATTTTCTGTTTTCGGAGCGGATTTTTGTGAATTCTTGATTTAAAGGCTTTGATGACATGCGGTGTTCGAACAGAGCGTGGGCGGCCCGACCGGTGGCGGTCTTTTATATCTCCAGTCTTCTCAAACAGTTTTATGTATCGGAAATATGCCTTTATTTATTTCACACTTGAAAAGCGCTATTACAGCGATACGGTTCTTATTATTTGACCACTCCATGATGAAAGTTGAAACAACTTTAAAATCCCGTTACAGACTAACGCTATTGAGGTTAGCTTTCAAACCCCATATGACATTAACGGGGTATGTTCAGTTCTACTTTTGAAATGGGTGTGTTTAATGTTGTAACAGTATTTATGTCCCTACTAATTAGTAAGTGGTCAAACCGACGCACTGTGGGGTATTGTACCCCAAAATGGAGATTTATTGAAGGACGCTTTCCGGAGATGCAATCTTTATATATATTTACTATTTGTGAGATTATTAGCCGACTACAGTTGATTTTTATCATAATCGGCCTTAAAATACCTTAGATATGGCCGAAACATCGGAAGAGATATGCCAAAAATATATATTTTTTACGTATATTGGGCTATAACTTTCACGTGCCACCTTCAAATACTAAAATATAGACCTCAATTCCATGGCACTCAATTTAATCAAAATCGGAATTCAAATGGCCTATGACATTACAATTAGTTCATAGTCAGATTTGATACCATGTTTCTTTTGAATATTTTCCTGAAAGAAACCACAAAGTTATTCAAAAGGCAGTCGAAAACACTTTTAGTTGCAAGCAGGGGTGACTGCAGTTACGGTGAACACGACTGCACCATCCTTTACACTTAAGTGCGAAAGATTCTAAATAAGCGAAACCCAGTCAGCACTAGAGTATTCCACCGATCAAAATAAGTACAATAAAAATCCCTCAGACTGTCTTCTGATTTCGCAAAGGTTTGCATCTTTAGCCGTATGATGTTGTTGTTGTATTTAATAATGGGAGCTACTTACCTAGAACTGTATGTAAGTTGGTCTATTAAAACCAGTCTGCATAGTTACTAGTCACAACCATACGGTATGATTGTCTTGTCTTAATACTGATAATTTTTAATTTAATAATTTAATAATTTAATAATTTAAAACCCACATAATGCAGAAATTTCGGTTGAATTTTTGTTTGACAAAAAAATTGAGCCTTACCAAAGCTCCTTTTTGTACCTCCGACTCAAACGATAATATCCGAGCGTAGATTAAACCCACTTAATGCAGAAATTTCGGTTAAATTTTTGTTTTCTGCAATATATTTTTTTTCATATTTGTATGAGCATAAGAAAAAAAGTAGATGCCACGCCGCATTCCAGTACCTTCCACAAAAATAAATTTAAAATCCACGTATGGTTGAGGCTATATGTAAATCGGATCAACCGACTTAAACTTTTTTAATAGTTTTCAAGGGAGTCTCACACATTTTTACGGAACACATCAAACTAAGTACCAGCCATAACGCCAGAACAACCCCTTGGAAATTGATAAAAATTATTTTGATACTCATTATTTTGTTCAAAATGTTACCGAGCGCTACTTATCCCCGCAAATCCTTCAAAGACCTCCGGAAGGATAAAAAGTGGTAAGGCGTGGTCGACTTAGTGCAATATAATGGCTTATCCTTCCGCTGCTCCATTAGCCAGAATTTTTCGGAACAATAAAATTTAATATCCCTTTATTTCGTCATTCTCAAACAAAGATCATAACAAAGGCGCCATCGCAGACATAACTCGTGCCCTATCATTTACCCAAAAGAGCCGCCGCTCTCTTATGAGAAACAAACGATGTTGTTTGCCTTTAATTATAATTTCCTGGTTCCGATTATGACAGTATACCGAGTGTTTGATTGTTGACGCCAATACGACGGCATCGTCACTCCGATATTGGATCACTTTAATCGTCATCATCAAATCGTCACATTGTTATGGGGAGTAGCCTACGCCAACCAAACAGGGCAGAACACAAGAACCGATGGCCAGACGGACAGACAAACAGATCAGAAAACATCAAAAGTCGGTGTCATCGTTTTCTTCGTCCTCGTCATCATTGAGTGTGGTCAATAAAAGTCAACAACACCAACAGCAACAGCAACAAAAACTGCCCGCAATACAAATGTTGTTGAGTTGTTGGCTGTTGCCCGTTCGGCGCAAGTTTGTGTGTTCTTAATTTGACATGAAACCGACATAATTGGTCCTCGTACGTTTCTGTTCCAATCCGGTGATGTTCACTTTTAGTTCGAATTATGGTCGATTGCAAGTAACATGTGCGTCTCCGCCTGTCCCCCTGTCTGTCTGTCTTTCTATCTGTGGTGATGATTTCTTTTGTGTTTGTTTTAGTTTCGGAACTTTTTGGTTTTATTATGGCCAAACAGTGCAGGAGACACGCCAGAACAAGAGGTGGTTCCCTAATGACAAATGGTTTGAATTTCTGTTTCAATTTCTTTGGTTTTCACTTAAGCATATTTGGCCAAAGGCAAACCAATACCGGTAGCAAAGGCGTTGTTTCGCCCAAACGGAAGAGTTCATTGAAAGGAGGTTACGGTGCCGCACCGCTTGCAGGGGGGCAGTCGTATTCGGTTACTTATGTAAGGATAATGAGTGCCATCAACAACATTTGTGTAAACATAAATTAAATTTAATTGCCTTGCCTTGCCTTGCCAAGGAGACGACCCATTCACCAATTCAACGGACATTAAAATCACATTTATCACTTACCGTCGAGTGTGGAGTTACATACAAATGTAATGAGATGTACTTATCGACATTAGAAATGTGGCCGATGTCACCGTGGGGACGTTGAAAAATGGGTTATAATGTGTGCTGAAACATATTTGTAGGACAGGAAGTAAAATACTTTGTCGTTGTAAAAACACGAGTATAAACAGAATTTTTAAATAATTCTACAAAAATGAAAACCAAAGAATATTAAAAGCTGCGGCGCACAGTGGTCCAGGATCGATTTACATCGACCAAAATTCTATAACTTTGTACACGCAGAAAAAAAGTATGGTTGTGGTAACAATATTCGAAGAACATCATACTATTGTTGGTTATAGATTGTGGCACAACAATATTATGATCATCACAACAATAGTATGTTTCACACATAACCATACTATGAGCCCCACAACAATAGTATGGTTCTCGTAACAATAGAATTATTCACACACAACCACACTATGATCCCCACAACCATATTATTATTCACACTCAACCATGGTATGATCCCCACAACCATAGTATGGCTTATACACAACCATACTATAATCCCCAAAATTTTTTGTGAAGTTGTTATTCAACAATAGAGATTTTTATTATGTTTTGTAAAAATACACTAAACTCTTAATAACACTGTGGAACATTTTTGGGGTTATTGTCTGGGGGGTGAGAAATTCCAAGTCAGGGTGATGGTACTAGGTCAGTATATTAAAACCCTCAAAGGGTTTTGCGTTCGTATGTGCCAATTTTCCCCAGTAACTCCAGACTTCTGGCCATAAAAAATAATAAAAATAATAAAAAAAAAAAAAAAAAAAAAAATTGGCAAAATTTTCTTCATAAAATTATTTCTAATTGCAAAAATGTTGATTTGATAGAGAAACAGTATATTAATGGATTAAAGAAAATGTAATTATTAATTTTTCTCACTTTTTTTCAGCAAAATCGAACTAGTCGTTCTCGAGTTATGTCAAACTACGTTTTCGCCAACATTTTACAACTAAGCGAAAAAACATCAAGATAAGGAAAAAATGTAAAAGGTCATAAAAAACTGGCACATACGAACGCAAAACCCTTTGAGGGTTTTAATATACTGGTGATGGTACTCACCCTGACTTGGAATTTCTCACCCCCCAGATTGGCTGTTGTACTGTGTAATAGGAATGATTTATTTAACAGTAAAAAAAATCATTTAATAAAAACATTTCAGTTATACTAATCCGTAGTTTGTTTTAAAACAAAATTAATTTACATATACAAAGTACTATTATTGCGTAAGATTCGTAAAAATAACATTGTCAAATTAAAAAAATACCATTTTGCCGGAATGATTGCCGTAATTATATTATTGTTAACGTAAAACCCATGAAAACAATACTTTTGTCCCACCAACCATATTTATATTGCTGCTACAACCAAGTTTTCATTTCTAAATTTGGCAACAATACTATTGTTACATTTCAACAATATTAATATTGCCGCAATCATACTATTGTCAAAATGAAACTCAAAAAACAATACTATGGTAGCGACGGCCCTACTTTTATTGCAGAGAACATACTATTGTTGCCGTGACCATATAGTAACCATATCTTTTCTCTGCGTGTATCAAGTAAATATTTTTCTGTAAAAAGGATACTTGTAGCCAAGGACTTAAGAATTATTTTTAGCTATCAACATTTTATCAGGCTAAAAAAAATAATTTTTAAATTAGCTTGAAGACGAAAATTAGTCAATATTCGTATTTTTCGATTTTAAAAAAAAGTAAACATTTTTTCTTTTATAGTTTTTATTACATATTTGCAAGTAATTGTTCATAAAATGCGCAAAAAAAATTGTTTTTCCTTATAGCCAATTTTCAGTTTTTCAGACCTTTTAAATTTGTTTATATTTTTTGTTTCAGAATTTTGGGAAGCAAACTTGGGGAATTTGAAACGGAACACTACACAACAGAACAGCGATCAGTAATCAGCAAATGTTGAATTTTATTTATTAATGCAAGGCTCTGTTACGGGACCTCTTTGGCAAACGCATTATTTCGCGCAGAAGCGATTTCAATTGGTCCCCACGTTGACCGGATTTAACAGAGCCAGACTGTTTCTTTGGGGTTAAAGGGAAAAGGTAAATAACCCAGCGACCATACCACAGCTACAACAAAACATTCGCCAAGAAATTCAAGCCATAACACCGGAATTTTTACGAAAAGTTCTGCAAATGTACTGGAAAGAGCACGTATGTGCGAAGCCGAAAATGATCACCACTTGCGGGATGTAATTTTTCATACTTAAGCCAAAAATATTCCCCATTAATATACTAAACGCGTCACCCTGTATCTTAATCGTAAAGTAGCCGGCATGGAGGAAAACCCGCCGCATGGATAATAGTTTGTCCGCATGGATAATAGTCGTCCACACTAACCATCACATTTCGGTGGCCAACACTTTATTCACATTGCTATAAATTCCCGAAAAATGCAGCGAAAAGAAAATTGACAAACGCCATAAAGTCGCCTTTAACCGCCGGATGAGATCTTCTAAATGACAGAATTGGTATTTAAGGGAAACTATAAGCAAAAACAGCAGAAATGTCGTTCTGGTCTGCTTTTAAACGAATTGCTCGATATGCATTGAAACAAACTTGATCGAATTACAGTATAACACCTTCAATTTGAAAGATAATTTAGACTGCAAATATTCCGAGCTTGTAACAAAAACAATTGAGCCAATTAAGTTCGGCAGGGCAAAATCATAATTATATACCCCACAACATGGACCTTATCATCGGATGAACTACAAATACACATCACCCCATATAAGGGCAGCATGGACATAACTAAAAGAGGTAATTTACTCCTTGAATATTACTATCCACTGTCCCAGTTATTGGAAATACGTGAAATAGAGCAGCTTTCTATTACAATATCAGGGAACAGATTGCAGTTTAAACTTTTGTCTCAATGATCTACTTGAATAACCGATCAGAGGAAACGGCTTATCAGGCATATCTAAGTGGACATAATGCCCGCTTAAAGTCAGAATCATAAACGCAATGGTACGGACCACAGTAGTCCAGGATCGATTATTTTGACATTTAAAATCGGGCTCTTAGGTATACTTCAGAAATTAGCCTGAAGTAGACTACTTTTAGTTTTTTCGATTTTTAAGAGCAATACAATATTTTTCCCGTTTTTAGTTTGTTTTTTACATATTGGCAAGTAATTGTTCATAAAATGTGGAAAAAAAATTGTTCCTTATTGCCGATTTTCACTTTATTCAGGATTTGAAAATTTAAAAAGTGAGATTTAATTTTTCGACTTTGTCAAACTGTATCTCATACATTTCAAGAGCTATTGCACTATTTTTTTTAATATCAAGTGTGGTTTCTTATCGTTCATATGGCCTTTTTTTGTAACAAATATACTATGGTTGTAGTAACTATTTTAAGAGATATCGACTTCGACAATAAAAATACTACTGAGTCCTTGGCAACAATTGTCCTTTTTACAGAACTCAGAAATATTTACCAGTTCAAAAGTTAAAGAATTTTGGCCGATAAAAATCAATTCTGGACCACTGTGCGGCGACCTGGACCACTGTGTGTCACATATTACATTGTCGTATGCGACACACAATATCAAAGCTTAACACAAAACAAATAAAAAAAATCGTTTATATTTTTTTCACGCAATTTAGTTTATAAGATTTAAATCTACCCTATGAAAATACCCCATAGTTGACATACGGGAAATTGGACCGGTGCAGCGCAAGTCACGTGATATGTCCTTCATATATAGGTACCGGTCCAATTACCGACCCATATTTATGACAGTAATCGGTATCTTTAACATATTTTGTCGTTGGAGAAAGCCACTTGACGCTACTAAGATACCGTATGACATATGACGAGACTGATGAAAAAGGAGTCGTATTGTACTTGTCATGTAAGGGACTCTGTATTTCCCAGAGGAGGGTTACAGATTCGAAAGAAAAATTGGATATTTGAATCTAGAAATGTAATTACTTTATAACTTACTTACTTAAGTTCTTCAATATCCCATTATTGAACAAGGGGAACTTCCATCAAATCCTTCAACTCCTCCTATACTCACTGGGACCTACTGACTGGCCCGAACTCCTAATGTATTTTATAGAAAAGTTTTCACATAGCTTGGAGATAAATCCTTTAAACCCGCCCCTGAAAAATTGTTAGATGTTCTTAGTAGGAGTTGAACATGGGTCTGCATGGATTATATTCTTACACACTAACCATCACAACTCGGTGTCCAACACTTTATTCACATTGCTAAAAAACCCCGAAAAAATACAGCGGAAAGAAAATTTTGCTCATTAAGTCGCCTGTAACAGCCGAATAAGATTGTCTAAACGACAACATTTGTATTTAAGGCAAACTTCAAGCAAAACAGATTAAAAATATCGTTTTGACGTGCTTTCATATGGTAAACAAATTGCTCGATATGCTATTGAACAGACTTGGTCGAATTTCAGGGTAACACGTTCAATTGATAAACCAAATGAAAGAAAATTTGGACTGCAAATATTCGTAGCTTGTAAGAAAAATAATTGAACCAATTAAGTTCGACCAGGCAAAACCCTTTATACCCTATAACATGGAGCTCAAGTGGAAACATGGACATAACTAAAAGAGGTTATGTACTCCCTGTATATAATTATCCACCGATCTAGGTATTTGAAAACAACATCAGGGGAACAGATTGTAGTTATAACCTTAGCATCAAAAAGCGACTCAGTAACAGATTCCACATGGAGTGTATCGGATCAAGTCAGGATACACTTCCATATTAAGAATGATATTACCAGCGGCAGACTCTATATCAATCCTAGGATAACTAACTAGGACAAGTTCAGACAACTAATGCTGTCTCATCGGTCTGGAAGAAGCAGTTGATGAACCGCAGGCCGACACTACTACAACACGCCTTAAATGATAGAAAATTGACAAACCATCGAACAAAAGCGCAAAACTGGCTGTGTACTGGCTTGGGTTTATACCCTTAGGGTATGGGTCCTAAGCAACCAAACAATACACGTTGGTATTACGAGCGCCCTTAGTTAGATCTGAACCTCAACTGACACTGAAGACGATATTAAACTTACAAACTTTCGGTTTTTTCATCATGTGCATCGCATATAAAATGGCCCCATGATGGGGGAATCAAGAATATCTTCCAACACCGCACGGTCATGCCTTAGATCTGGCACCAAAAATTATTCAGGATTCAACCTTTAAACTGCGGATACAAAGCCGAGAAGATTGGGATTCAGAAGGCATCATAGAGTCTAACATAAATTCAATCTTCAACGACGGATCAAATTTTATACTGGAACGCGATGTACAACGAATCCTTGAATCTCAAAATCTCCACCAGACTCTAATCTACAGTCTTCCAGGCTCAGATTTAATCCATCAAAATTGTCGCAAAGTTGGTTTTGAAACGGGACATCCCACTAGCTAAATTCAGCCAGGCAGTTATAAAGACCTTAGAGTTTAGGACCATCAAATCACGCGGCACCATGAAGTAATTTCTTTCCTTAACATAAATTCAGGCGCAGGATACCAAACTCTGCTGGGTACCAGGACATTAATGGACAGAACAGTAATGGATTTAGGTACCAATAAGCAGACAAGTGTCGTATGAAAAACCGCGACCGTAAGCTAAGTATAAGTAGGAGCAGCAGAAACCAGACCAAATTGGAATCCGTATAGAATTTCAGGGCTACTCAATCTCGTTGAGCTTTTATTTACTAAGGGGCTGATTTTCCCTTAGGAAATGACACACTCTGTATTTTAACAGGCGGATTTTTATTTTAAGAATCTTTTATAGAACCTGTTTAAACGAAGAAAAGGAAGAAACAGTGCAGCTCCTGCTATATACCTGTATATACTGGCTAGGTGCAGGCTCTTCGGTAATATAAATGATCTAGCAAATTCAAAGAGACATTTTTGAAAACATGCTGGGATTGTCGTCCATTTTTAGGGCTAGAAGCTAGGGGGTATCTTCACGCAGAGAAAAGATATGGTTACACTATGGTCACCGCAACAATAATATGTTCTCTACAATCAAAGCATGTTCGTCGCAACCATAGTATAGTTTTTTTTTTTTTAATTTCACTTTGACAACAGTATGATTGCGACAATATTATTATTGTTGAAATGTAACAATAGTATTATTGCCAAATTTTGAAATGACAATATGGTTGTAGCAACCATATACACATGGTTTGTGCAACAAAAGTATTGTTGTTTAAAATGTATCTAACAATAATATGATAACGGCAATCATACAGTATGGTTGCGACTATGAACATAACAAAACAGCTTTTATAGAGCATACATGTATGCGTTTAACAACAATCGGAAGGTAGTTCGAGGGATTTTTATTGTGTTTACTTTGTTCGGCGAAATACTCTACTACCGACTGGTTCTCGTTTATTTAAAATTTGCCTACACGTAAGTATATAGCCATTGAATATGATTTAATCCCCTTTTTGTAATTCCTTTTTAGGGGGAAATTTAGAAATATAGTTGTACTAATGATAAGTTGCAGTCCACTGCAACTTTAAAATTTGTATTATTTAGATAATTTTAGATAAGTATTTACATATACGCTAGAAATTAAGAATTAGCATTAGTCGAAAGATGTATTAGTTTAAGATAATGGAATAATAAATTGAAATCGAAAAATATGATTTAATCACATTCGTTTCATGGGGTCTACAGATGGTGAATTAGCATTCACCCCTGCTGGCAACTAAAAGTATTTTCGACTGCCGTTGGAATATTTATTTTTGTTTCTTAAATGGAATGTTCAATAAAACATGGCCTCCATTCTGGCTATTAACTTATTGTAATGCAATTTAATATAAATTGCTTGATAAAAATCTCTATTTTTGAATAACAACGGTACCCTTATCCTAATAAATAACTTTAGGGATCATAGTATGGTTGAGTGAATCATACTATGGTTGTAGGAATAATTACATGGTTTCGTGTGAATCATACTATGGTTGTGAAGATCATACTATGGTTGTATGAGAAAAAAACTATGGTTATGAGGATCATAATATAGCTGTGAAGATAATAGTTTGGTTGACTGTGAATCATACTATTGTTGTGAGGATCATAGTATGGTTGTGGAGATCATAGTATATTTGAGTGTGAATCATACTATGGTTGTGGGGTCATAGTATGGTTATGTGTGAATCATACTATTATTGTAAGGGTCATAATATTGTTGTGCCACAACAATATTATGACCTTTTTTTCTGCGTGTTATATCTTACTACGGACTGATTATGTAGAATAAACCATGAAATACGATAGTACTCGAACAACGAACTGGAGAGAGCAGGCAGAGTTAGTTACTCGATTGTCTTTTACGTATATTTGTGGCTAGGCTTTGCTTACTCACAAATATTGGACAAGACTTAATCGTTATTTATCTGTAAATGTTTAATCATAATTCACATCCGGTTGTTTACAGATACCTTGATAAATTTCCATTTTTTTCTTACTCTTAACAATAAATCTACAGTCAGTCATTTTGATTTAAATATATGAAAGCTTTCCAACTCTGTTTTTGTTGTAAATTTCAAGTTATTCTTTTAAAATTATTACAGACTTCGTCGTCGTCATCATCGTTGGCATCGACATCAGAAAGTTGTCGTCTCTGTCATGTTATGTTGTGACTTGTGACCTGTCATCGGCTTTATCGAGTCTTGTCTCTCAAAAGACAAAAACCATTTTTTATTTCATTTTCTATTAAGTGCCAATCGATAAATACTTGTGTGGATTCTGTGAGCCATTGAAGCATTGATGGGAATCCCATCATGGACACCGAAAGTATTTGCGTAGGCTTTCAGAAACATGAAATTGTATGGACACTTTTACACGAATTATTGAGTTATTTTTTTTGTGAATGGTTTACAATAACTTGTATTGTAAGATGGAGGTGTGCATACGAGTATAAGGTATCGCCTTTCTTCTTCTTAGACATCAGCAGGAAACATTTTTTCTAAAATTTTTTTTATTACTCTGGGTTTGTAACAATTATTACGCACCATATTAAGAGGTTTAAAGAAAATATGTTTCATTGCAAAATGGATTTTTGCTGTCAAGATTTTTTCAAACTTGTTACATTGCCTTATTAGAAAACGTGTAGTAAGGAGAAGCGGAAATGCTCGTCTATGTAATGACTAAATAAGTCAAAACATAAGGCTAAGGCTTCTATCGAAGAAATCGATTTATGGCTTTGATTACTAGCTTTGCGAGTTATAAATGGATTTTGATTGGTGTAGAGTTTAAAATCTTAAGAGTCCTTACTCGTTTAGTTAATTGTATTTTATACTGAACAATATTGAGTACACTATTCTAATCTAGGGTTGAGTGACGGGTGATGCATAGGTATTCTAACAACTTTCATGTAAATAGCTTGAACAAAAGATATACAGGGTGAAGCGCGGTAATTAGCTTTTTTACGATTTGCTGTTCCCCCACGCGGACGTATTCCTATATGACAATCAATTCTAAATTGGGTAACTCCATTTAGGGAATGTGTCATGTGTACGAAGGGGACCTGAAGAAGGATTACAACACCACGAAACATCGAGAGAGTCAGAGCAGCAGTACTGTAATCTCCGAAAAGCTCTGTTCGGAAGCAATCATTTGCTCTTAGAATTTCAAGACTTTTTTCAGAGCTGTCTAAGGCAATGCAATTTGAGGATACATGGTTCCAACAGGATGGTGCCACTGCACACACAGCGAAGGTTGCCATGAATTGTTTGCCTCAAATGTTTCCTGGACGGCTTATCTCTTTGAGGCATGATTTTAACTGGCCGGCACGCTCAACAGACTTAGCCCCATGCGATTTTTTCCTTTGGGGTTACCTAAAGTCGAAGGTGTATGTCAACCGTCGCAACACCTTGGGAGACCTAATTGACAATATTGAGGCTGAAATTGGCAGAAAACCAGTCGACATGCTTGTCAGAGTTCATGAAAACTTTAGAAAACGTATGCATCAGTGTGTGGATAGCAAAGGTCGACATTTGCCAGACACACTATTTAAAACCATGTAATTTAAAAACTCCCATATTGTTCAATATAATTAAATTATAAAATACATTTTTCTAAGGTTCATAATTTTTTTATTTCATTCCCAAATAAGCAAATATTCGCGCTATACCCAGTATTATAATAATAGATTTTTTCAAAAGGTATTAATATTCTGTCAAAGAATTTAAATTCTTTAATTTTTTGTTACGAAACCGACAAGGCTTAACAGCTTTACTAAACAGAATGATAAAGCCTTCTATCACTACAACTTTCCACCGGTCCAAACTAAATTGTTTTCGAGACTTGGATTTTTTCGTTTTTGATTATATCCTGCGTCCAACGATAATCACTAAATATTTCTAAGCATCATCTGTCACACATATTTTTAGATCAAGTCTCCCTGAGTTTAAGGTGATTTAATTGACAGTAGGAGAGCCTTGAACTGTGGTTTTGAGAAATGAATAAGTCTAAATACTCGCAAAATCCAATAAAAATACTTATTACTCTCAATTAATAATATAGTCGATGGGGTGTCGGACCAAAATAGTTATTATATTTTTGGTACCGCCATAAATGTTGTTATAGGCATATAGCAGACGCACGCAGAGAAACGACATGGTTACTATATGGTCACGGCAACAATAATTTGTTCTCTACAACAAAAGCATGTTCGTCGCAACCATAGTATTGTTTTCTAAATTTTAATTTGACCACAGTATGATTGCGGCAACAATAATATTCTTAAAATGTAACAATACTATTATTGCTAAATTTAGAAATAAAAATATGGTTGTAGCAAACATGTTAATATTGTTGGCGCAACAAAAGATTTACGTTAACAATAATATGATTACGGCAATCATACTGTATGGTTGACCATAGCAGGTTTTAATGATTATATGTGTGTGTGTTTTTCTTGGTATACCAAAAAAACACACACGGTACAGTGCATGGTTGTTGTTCATTATAAAAACAACAATCGGAAGGCAGTGTGCGTGATTTATATTATGTTTACTTTGTTCGGTGGAAAACTCTACAGCCGACTGGTTCTCGTTTATTTGAAATCTGCCTGCACTTAAGTATATAGCCATTCATCATGGTTAAATCACGTTCATCACTTGGACGGTAAAGAAGCAATCATCCCTTGCAGTCACCACCGCTTGCAACTAAAAGTCTTTTTGGCTGCCTTTTGAATATACATATATTTTTGTTTCTTAAATAAAATGTTCAATAGAAACATTGTCTCAAATCTGGCTATGAACAAATTTTAAAAAAATGCTTAATAGGAAACTCTAATGTTGAATAATAACATAACCAAATTCTAAACATTAAATTTGGAGATCATAGTATGGTTGAGTGGACTCATATTATGGTTGAAAGGATCATAATATAGTTGCGTGTGAATCATACTATGGTTCTGAGGATCATACTATGGTTGCATGATAAAGAAAATATTGTTGTGAGGATCATAGTATGGTTGTGGAGATCATAATATGGTTGAGTGTGAATCATACTATGGTGGTGGGGATCATAGTATGGTTGCGTGTGAGTCATACTAGGGTTGTGAGGATCATACTATGGTTGCATGAAAAACATACTATGGTTGTGGAGATCATAGTATGGTTGAGTGTGAATCATACTACGGTTGTGGGGATCATAGTATGGTTGTGTGTGAATCATACTACTGTTGTGAGGATCATAATATTGTTGTACCACAACCATATGGCCAACAATAGTATGATCCTCTTCGAATATTGTCCGACCGAAAGTTTCTATTTTTTTTATAATTTCCGACTGCTTAGTTAAGACAATCTATTGAACATTATATTCGAAAGAGAACCTAAAACTTATTTAAATTTAAATTTTTTTATAGTCGCCGATGCACATTTTCGAGAATAAATTCATTTATAGGCGCAGTTACGTTTCGAATCTGTGTGCTTTAGGAGGAAGCATTAATGAAAATTTTCATGAAAATGTGCACCGAGGACTATGAAACAATTGATAAGTTCAACAATTATGCCGATCTCAAAAAACTGATTTGGATTTGTTTATGCGTATATTTTAATTAAATTTAAAATAAATTAAAATTTTTAAGAACAATATAATTTCTTAATAAAAATATTTTAATTGAAAATTTGACTACATAATATAGATCGTATATTTGTCCTTCATATGACATGAGTTTATTACTTATGGGTCAATCCGTTGCAGAACAGCAAGATTTATAGTGAAAACCAAAAATGATTTTTTTGGCCTTTTTAAAATTTTCAACTCAAACTTTTCAAAAATAAAACAAATGGACAAACTAAGTTCGTGGCAAAGCTCGATCATGAATTTTGGTTCAATATTAAAATAAGGCGTGGCACCGCTCTCTTTTCTATCAGCGTATGTGTCTTTTCATTCTAATATCATACATACCAACTTCTATCGTCGTATCGGTATTAGTTCACGAGATATGTTTACGGTCGTATGGGCGGGGCAACGCCCCCTTGTCCACTGTTAGCTTAATATAATTTATTGTAATATAATTGTTGTTGATTTCATTCTGTAAAAAAATTTTAACGATCGGTCCATAAAGGGGGTATTGCACTGCCCACTTTTTCTCCGGAAGCATTAATGAAAATGTGCACCGGCAACTATGAAAAAAGTTGGTAACTTCAGTAATTATGGCTATCCCAAAAATCTAATTAGTATTTTGGATTTGTAAGACTTATATGTAAATTTGGATTAATGTATAAAAAATCGGGGACTAAGAGAATTTAAAATGAGTTAAAATTTTTCAAACCAGTATGACATTTCAAAAAAATTGTTAATTAAAATTTGGCCACAAAATATGAATTATAGTTCATTCCCTTTCAATGACCACATCGTACAAATCAGTAAATTTGTTCCAGAACAGCAAGATTTTAAGTAAAGCCCAAAACTGAATTTGTTGGCCATTTCAAACTTTTTAAAACAACAACTTTCCATAACAAATTTTGCTGTTAGGAATTCCCAATAAGTTTTACGCGTGCTCGTTTGTTTGTTATGAATTCAGTGTAGCTCGAGATAAATAACAAAAACGTCGTAACGATGACGCAAAATGCATTACACCCACGTTTTGCATGCGTCGTTTTCCCGCACACTCGTTAGCTGAGCGATGTGAAGACAGCATTTGTTAACGTTAACATTAAGAGACTGGATAAGCTTACAAAAAGAAAAACTTTAATTAACAAATTATTTAAAACATCAGCAGCTGCAACAGCAACAACAACATTGAGTCGTGCATCCAATATAACAACAACAATAAGCTGTAAACAGATTACATCCGAAAAGGTGACGACGATGATGTTGTTGCCGCTGATGTTGGTGATGAAGACGAAGGTGGTGTAGCCATAGAGGTTTGGTATGATAATTCTGGTAATATATCAAACCCTAACTATAATCAAAGAAAGCTTTAAAATAATATAAAGTGAAATGTTTGCATTAAAATGGCATTGAATCGTGAACTAAGTTCAAAGATAAAATTAAATGTAGAAAGGGCTGGCCTCAGGGCATTTAACTAAATTCCAAAAGATGCAAATTCTAGATAAATACTATGGTATACTAGAAAGATGTATTAGTTTTAATAGATCAAAATTTCTTCTAATTGTTCAAACTGCTCATGGCGAACTGCCATTGTCCAGGACAATGTGGACCAAATCATATTAATTTGTTTGTTGGTTTTCACTGTTGGTAATGACTGTTGCTTCGTTCTAAGAACCAAATTATTGGTATTTGTACGTCATAACAATAAAAATAATAAAAACTTAAAGTATTATGGGAAAAACTTGAAGGTTGTAGAAATTAAAATCATGTGTCTGAAATCTATTTGATTTGGCAACATCTTTTTATTATAATTGACCAACCAAATTTTTTTCGGTTCCTGACAATACTAGTGTTCCCAGAAGCAAATTGAACTTCCATTGGAAACTTTGACATTTTTTAGCACAACTTCACTTAGCACTTTTTGTCATTTGACATCATCTCTGTCAAAAAATATATATATCCCGTGAACATTATCGTGTGATGATTTTTTACGATTTTCGGCGTGGGTTATTGGGGCAAGAGTGTTTAAATCAACTTGTTTCGACTTTTGGCTATGAAGCACCATCAAATACCACTGTTATTCACTGGTACCAAGAGTTCAGTCTCGGACGCCGTTCGCTCCTGTTTGAATTTCGTGAAAGACGCCCAACTTCGGTCACTTTGCCAGAAGCCATCGATAATGTGCTTGAACTGATTAAGCAAGACCGACATCTGACATACCGTGAGATTGAGGCATTCTTGGGCATTAGTATAACAAGCATCAATAAGATATTGCATGTTTATTTGGCCGTAAAAAAAATTTGTTCTCGTTGGATCCCAAATTATTTGACGAATGCTCAAAAAAAGCCTCGTATGGATTGGAGAGATGTTGAAAAAGTATAACTGCGGTAGCTCAAAGGCAGTGTATAACATTGTCACAGGTGACGAATCATGGATCTATGCACATAGACCCGAAACAAAACAGCAATCGGTCTTGGAAGACGAGCCAAATCCAACAAAAGTTGTTCGTGGAAGAAGTACATCGAACAAATGATAGCGTTTTTTCGGTATAACCGGCCATGTTGCCACAGTGCCCTTAGTATTACGTAGGATGGTCATTTCTGAGTGGTATACAATACTCTGTTTGCCAACAGTATTCGAAGAAATGAAGAAAGAGAATATACGAAGACGGATCATTTGCACTACGACAATGCGAGCTCTCACACATCAGCTGAAACGATGAGCTACTTGACCACTCAAAATGTCGAATTGATGAGCCATCCACCGTATAGCCCCAATAACTTCTTCTTATTCCCTGGCATCAAGAAAAAAATGCGTGGTCAACGTTTTTCATCGCCCGAAGCAGCTGTTGAAGCGTTCAAAAATCATGTTTTGAAGTTGTCTCAATCGGAGTGGAAAAAGTGCTTCGAAAATTGGTTTGTGCGCATGCAAAAGTGTATTGATCTTAAAGGAGAATATTTGAAACAATACAACCTTTTCCAATTATAAATTATTGTGTTTTTATTGCCGGACCCGAAATTTAAATAGCAACCCGTATGACTTTCCCAATTGACTAATAAATAAAGTCAAAGCTTGTTAAAGAGAATACATTTCCTTTATTAAATAACTTCCATTCCATTTACTGAAAATTTGACTTACGCACTCTCATGCGGTTGAACTGGAGGAATTTTTAAAGTACGCGTAACCACAGCAGTTCGATGTCAAAGCTGATCGATTTATATCAAGCTTTCTTAGAGATCGCACTACACGAGTTGTTGTAGATAGATTCTCTTCCACCGTACATTGGCTGATCGCAGGCGTACCACAGGGTTCCGTTTTCTCCCTCTGTTCTTACTTTCAGTATCATTTTCATTGGGTAGGACCATGAATCTAATCTACTCATGCACTGGTGACAGCAAACTCTCTATTCATTGGATCGTCGACCGAGTCTGCTAAATAAGTAAAAAGACAAAAAGCAAATTGTGGATGAGACATTTGGTCGGGGCTTACTGCCCATTTCCGAGTGTAATCGAGTGAATATAATAATTTGTAATGCGCGCAAGACACAGTCTCACAAGCAATTCACTGACCGATCAGGGTCGTCATTTTTTGTCGATGGTACACGCAGAGAAAAAACATGGTTACTACATGGTCACGGCAATAAAAGTATGTTCTCCGCAATAAAAGCATGTTCGTCGCAACCATAGCATTGTAAACTGAATTTAGTTTTGACAGTAGTATAGTTGTTGCAACATTAATATTGTAGAAATGTAGCAATAGTATTATTGCCAAATTTAAAAATGAAAACATGGTTATACCAAAAATATAAATATGGTTGGTGCTACAAAAGTATTGTGTTTTGAGTTTTATGTTAACAATAATATGATTACGGCAATCATACTGTATGATTGTAAATTTTCTTCATTTAAATATGCTATTAAGAACAAATGTTATTGGTACGGATCTAATGCAATAATAGTACTTTTTTATCGAAATTGAAATATTTTAAACAAGCTTTGGCTTTGTTTAACTGAATTTTTTTTAATAAAAACGCTTACGTTTATTTTAACTTATTTTTTCTACTGCGAAATAAATCACTCCTATTATTTTGAAGTTCATGTTTTTTTTTGAATAATTTTCTAATTCAAATCTATTGTATAATTGATCATAGTATAATTGTGTGTGATCATACTATGGTTGTAAGGATCATAACATGGTTGGATGTGAATCATACTATCGTTGTGAGGATCATACTATGGTTGTATGTGAAACATACTATGGTTGTGAGGATCATACTATGGTTGAGTGTGAGTCATACTATGGTTGTGGGGATCATACTATGGTTATGTGTGAATCATACATTTGTTGTTAGGATCATAGTATGGTTGTATTTGAATCATACTATTGTTGTGAGGATCATAATATTGTTGTACCACAGCCACATACCCAACAATAGTATTATCCTCTTCGAATATTGTCACCACAACCATACTTTTTTTCTGCGTGTATAATTGTTGAACAATCAGATGCTCTTGATGTTCTGGTCATTAAGAAGCAATGTGCCGCTCGTTGATCAAGGCATGTATTCGGCTTGTCGAAAGAAACGCTCCAGTGTATAGGCTTTCTCAAACGGTGCAAGAAATATTTCAATCCTACTCATCTTTTAAATATATATTCAACCCACATCAAGCCTAAGATGGAATACAAGTTCCATATGTGTTCTTGGAGCTATTGACCGTGTCCAAAGGTGAGCGATGTTGGTTATAGGTGACAGTGGGGTACCCAACTTTTTTATCGTTGCCGAGCGTAGTCTGAATCGTAGTCCGTCGCCTTATTCATGATGCGAGATTATTCGGCAAGCATACACGACACGACAACCTGTTTTATATATATTGGCCGGAAGGCAGCCTTTAACACTATAGATCGCATTTGTTTTTCGCCCGCACAGTCCGTATGTGGTTTCGGCTTCCGGCGAATGTATTATCCACCCGTTACGACATCCAGAATTTAAAGGCATATGTTAATATCCACAACTCCCTCCTTTCCCTTTCTAATCTCTTATTTTCCAATCACCAACGCAATGTACGGCATACCAACATCCACTGTGTGTTAGTCTATTAGAATGCCAGGTTGTGTTAAGATCCATTATCTTCGTCATATCTCTAACAATTCATGAGATAGGGTCCTTCTAAAAAACGGGATTGCATGGGCGTTGCCACGCCTCTTTGCCAATCATGACGTAAAGCACCCTTAAATATACTCTGATTGAACAAAGCATAATGTGAAGCTTTTGTAACGAACGAAAACTTCGTACCCTCTAATTTGTAATGAAAGATTTAAAATGGGGTTTCAAAGTTTTCTTCGCAATCACACCAGGTTTTAACCTATTTAAGACCCCACCGCTCGGTGGTTTATTGCTGATGTTTGGTACATTTTTCAAGTTTGGGCCAAGAATGAACTCTACTGAAATTGGTCCACATCGGTCCATGATTTGATATACTACAAATGATTTTCCCAATTTCAAAACCTGCAGATCTTAAAACCACATTCGAATCTTCTGTGGTGAAATTGTACCATATCTGTCCATGATTTCGAATTGCCCTCACAAAAAGATTCCTCCTAGTTTGAGTTGCTGGTCTAGAAACCACCACCAAACACAAAGGTCCATCCGAAGTCATAAATTAAATTCTACCCGATAGTCGGCCCTGTCCAACTATGAGATGCGGGGTGGTCATGGCATCCATCGAATGCCATTTAACTAATACCAACTTATGCTGACAGATTAAATCATGATCACACCGCTCTCGTAACCCTGGGTAAAACGGTCAAGTAAAACATTTGCGTATAATTTACAACTGTTTAAGCCAAATAAATGATGATTATGGGACGAAACAACGTTTTAACACCCAACAAGATGAACGAGACGGGGCCAGGCCAGGCGACAAAAGCACTCACTTAACTTGTGTGGATGCCACCAGCACCAACTGACAAAGAGGCAATTAAAAACAACGCCAAATGGGATACTTTACACCACAGCAACGTCAGCAGTCAGCAGCAGCAACAACAACAGCTAATTGGCGTCTTTAATGGTAGCGCTGGCCGTACACCGGCGGGAGGATTGTTGGCGCTTCTCACAGCCGTAGAGGGGATTGGTTTCATTCTGGTGTCCACTCTGCTGTAAAAGCGTGTGACAAATTGACGCTTTTTAATTCATTGTTGACTCTGTCCAGCGGGCGCACACACGGTCACAGATCGGATCGGGTCGGCTCGACTCGGTTTCCTTCTCTGGCGGCTATGCCGGAGTAACTGGCGACTGTGAATGTGGTCAACAGCATTAAACTGAAAACTGATTGATGATGATGGTGTTGTTGCTGCTGACGATGTTGGTGTCGATGATGTTGCAAAACGATGGTGGCGACATGACACACCGGCACTCACTCTCATTCACTCATAGTCACACACGGTGCCAAAGGTGCCTCAAGTGGTTGTCGTCGTGTTGTTGCCTTCGTAGGCATTTTAAATGCTTTTATTGCCAAAGACTGATTAATTGCTGAAATACAATCACAAATCAAAAGAAAATGTCAATTAGTCGAGAAAACCAACACATACATTCACACGCTCGCTCACCAATACAGCCAACACTCGAATGACTCGTGCTGCTTCATTTGGGGAAGTGCCTTCCCGTTCGACACCCCCCTTGTGATTGCTGAAGGAGGGGCAACACTTTAGCTCCTTGGAATGACTCGAATTCAGAAGTGCTTGCAGTTCTGCTTAGAAATTGTGCTTATGTTGTGTCTTTTAAAACGGTGATAAGTTCATCTTTTTTATATTCCGGTGCTCTGCTTTCGTTCCATTTGCTAGTTGGGGCATACGAAGAAACTGGAAAACGGACAAGTCGATTGGGGATTCGTAGCACCATTAACCGATGATGTGTTGGTGTATTGGAGCGCAAAGTAATAAATGCATTTATGATTTTTTGAAATTAAAAATCATTCTCATATTTGTACACGGAGAGAAACTGAAACTCAGAATTGTGACGCGGGGGAAAATGTTTAAAGTAGAAAGTGTGTCGGTTCTTACATCTAAATTGTTTAAAAAATATATATTTGTAGTTTTGTAAGTAAGCGACATACAGTGGTCACTTTTTGATAAAAAAAAACTGTTTATTTCCCTATCCTTTCCCCTAAATAAGTTCATTACCCTCTTTATGCTTTAGAAAATCTCGAAGCTATTGTTGTTGTGACAGTCTCAGGCCGAAGAATCGCTGTTCCGGGTCGATACGGTATAAAGAACCAGCTGTCGTAGGATCGAATTGTATAAGCATCTACATGAGATCAATGTCGCAATCTTATTCCCTACGTGCGAAACTATGAGCGAAAACAGCGGATCTTTGAAGTGCTATTCCAAGGCCCATTTGGAGACGTTGTCGCTAGTGTCCTGTTTCACAAAATCAAATTATCACATTTTGAGTAGTGGCAATAAACTGTTTGCTTAGATACTAGAAGTAGATACTCACCCTCACCATACTGTAGAACAGTGTATTATGACTAAGTCCTGATATTTGTAACACATAAAAGAAAAGGTTTCCTCTGAGCGATGACCGTCCGTCCTCATGTACACCTATCGTTGCAGTTCAAGTGCAGGCCGCAAATATGATCAAATTATGCCATCTATTTTTTGAATAACAAGAAGATCCGCTGTTTTTGACTAAAATTGTGTTCAGTGATGAGGTCCATTTTTGGCGCAATGGCAACGTCAATAAATAAATTGCCGCATTTGGGCTGAAGAGGGACCAGAAGAAGTTCATCCAGTGCCATTATATCCAGAGCAAACCACAGTTTGGTGCGGTTTATGGGCTGGTGGATCTGGATGGATTATCGTTCAATATTTTTTCAAAAATGATGATGGTCGAATCGTAACTTTCATTGGTCATATCGGACTTTTTACTACCTGAAATTGAAACCCGTATTTTTGACTACATTTTGTTTTAACAGGACGGTGCCACTTGCCATGCAGCTGGTCAAACAATGGAATAAAAAAAGATTCCACACTTGATTTGAATTTTAGTATTATTTTTATTTTGAAAAAATACCTCTTGAAGGATCACTCTATGTATGAAAAAAATGAGACTAGTAATTGATCCTATTAACAGCTAAGCCGATTATGTCGGCTAAGAATTTTAGCCGAAGTGAGCCGCAAAAGTCTGTGACGTCTTAAACCATCAAAAAAGGTCGGCGGAGTCTGCGCTTATCGAAAGAGCTTCCGGAGGCTGTGGAGGCTCATTCTCTGCTAACCAAGTTAACCAAGCAAACAAAAATCAGTCTTTGCATAGTGGTTATGGGTTTTGTACAGCCTTTTACACAAACATCCAGTTGCTTAGGAAGTCACATATTTTATCCTTTCTTATATATACGACTCCGGCATCACGAAATTCACTAAAAGCAAAACTTAAATAGGAAATCGAGAACTGAACTGAACATCCTGCAGAACGAATATAGTTACCCAGCAACCAAAAAACGAAATGCTTCCCAATAAATCGCTTTAAATTAACTTCCAAAGCGACTGGATTTTACAATATCGAAAAGTCATATTAAATGCTATTATACGGAAGTAGTTTCCCGGGAAGCAATTTTTGGATTCAACTCCTTATTTCTTTTGAGTTTCATATTTCGATCCATTTCGGATCGAAGTCTAATCTACAGTTTGGCAAAGTTCGAGTTCTCAAACAGAGCACTAAATTATTATCAAATCGACTTAATGAATATTAAGATAATATTTTTTTACATTCTTCAAAAAATATCGAAATAATAGTCGATCCCGATTTAATAGCAATGAAAATGTATGGAGTTTTCTAAATAATTTTTTCATCGAGATATTATGAAAAGCTGAACATTTCACACTTAAATTTATGGACTTTTTCTAATTTATCGATGTTTTATACGCAAAAGGGCATTAATATATTTGAGAATCTTGATCGACCGGGGAGTGCTAGGTGCCCAAAATAATACAAAGTTAAAAATACGAAAAATATCTAATTTTTCATAAATTCTTGGCTTTCATTTAAGTACTCTTAAAAACTTTTAAAACAAGGTATAGAACTCTAAAATCGCTTATGCCAATTGCCACATACGAGTATAACAATATGAATGAACACCAGTTATCCGGGCTTTCAAGATTTTGCTGCAATTCATTGGCTCATATCTCTGTTTATTTATTTTAGAAATTTATTCCTAAGACACGTATAAAATCCTTAAGAAGACGAATTTTTGGATATATCCTAAATATACTAAATAAATATATATAGTATATATACCAAATAATTTTTTTTTGTCCGGTCCGGTACCTATTCTACCCAGGTACATTTGTGTCTTATAACTTTATTTAATGATGATTACTTATCTAAAAATAATGCATTTAAAATCTAAATAAGTAGTTTTATTTCAACAATATCCAAATAATTTCGAGCCGATTTCGATTGGATAAGTATGGAAATTTAGATTATAAAGTGTCCATATAATTTATATAGGAAGTCGATCGAAGTTTCGAATAAATTTCGATTCAAAAAAACTTCCGTATTTTTAGAATCGAAATCGTATAGAATTCCGACTCTATATAGCTCTGCAATGTACAGGGTGGAGCGCGAAAATTTTCTTATTTGGGAATGAAATAAAAAAATTATGAACCTTAGAAAAACTTATTTTATATTTTTATTATATTGAACAGTAAGAGAATTTATAAATTACATGGTTTTAAATAGTGTATCTGGCAAATATCGACCTTCGCACACTGCTGCACACGTTTTCAGAAGCTTCATGAAATCTAACAAGCATGTCGACTGGTATTCTGCCAATTTTAGCCTCAATATTTTTAACTAGACCTTCCAAGGTGTTGGGATGGTTGATATACACCTTCGACATCAGGTATCAACAAAGAAAAATATTACAGGGGGCTAAGTCTGGTGAGCGTGCCGGCCAGTTCACATTGCCCCTCAAAGAGATAAGCCGTCCAGGAAAAATTGGCATCAAACAATTCATGGTAACCCTGTTGTTGTAGCGGCAACTGTGTGCCGGGGTGACAGCCCTTGGCCGAAGAATTGTTCTTCGGGTCAAGCCGGTCCATATAACCGGCTGTCGTGGGATTGCATGGTGACCCTCGTTGTGTGTGCAGTGGCACTATCCTGTTGGAACCATGTAGCCTCTAATTCATTGCCTTAAGAGCCGGCTGAAAAAAAGTCTGAAAATGCCAAGAGCAACTACTGCAATCTTAACACAGAGCAGAGCGTTTCGGAGGTTGCAGTACTGCTGCTCTAACTCTCTTGATTTTTTGTGGTGTTGTAATCCTTCTCTCAGATCCCCTTCGTACACATGACACATTCCCTGCTGTTCTCATTGAAGTTACCCAATTTACAATTGATTGCCGTCCAGGAACACGTCCGCGAGAGGGAACAGCGAATCGTAAACGAAAAGCACGCTGCACTGCAATGATCGAGTGCGCATTTAAAAAATACGTTTCAACACAAAATGACCTCTCCTCACATGTGCAATGCATGATGGCAACTGAAAGGCAGACGAATACAAATCTCCCATCCGCCACTATAAGCCACACACACTCTCCACTCTTTTCGACCAACAGTGCCGCCGCCACAGCCTGCAGTGCAAAAAAGCAAATTATCGCGCTCCACCCTGTATATAGGAGAACACATTTGATGTCCATGTTATATAGATTATGATAGTGATGAATTCCAGTGCTTTTAAGAGTCTTTTTCGAGACGATTTCGAAATATTTTGCTTACCGGAATCCTTTTTTAAGTGCCTTGTAAACTTAAATTTGAGGTAAGATCAGCTTGCCCTATCAGCGACAATATCTCTCGCAAATTTCGGCAACTTTCAAGTAGGAGATTCATCTTTAAACTCTATAATGCTTTTAGCAGTTCATCGTCATTGAGTATATATTTAATATCGCTAACATTAATGTGACGTAATGGAAAAATTGGTATAAACATCTTTGAATCTTTTTGATTGATATGCAAAAACCTTACTGAACAGAGGCTAGTTTTTCCCTGGGACGATTTCTGCATCTTGCAATCTTAGACAGCTTAAGACCACAGAACATCATCGGCAGAGCTAGATCGGCTTAGACGATCAGTAATATATCTACATTATAGAGTTTCCGATTAATGTATCGCGGTGTTGAAAGCGAAATGACAAATTTAGTAGTCACTTTGGTGGAGGATATAAAAATTGGGGTTTGAACTGGAAAACTGTTTGTATTGTTTCTATTTTAAGCGGTGCTGCCATATTGGAGCTATCTAAGTTTTATAGCTATATATCGTGTTGTTTTGTTGTAAGTTTCAAAAACAAAGACTGAATAGCAAAACCGCTATATTTAAGTACTTTTTATCGTCGAAATAAATAATATAAGATATTATCAAACATCCGAGATTCTTCCCTTTCAAATTAATACCATATATACGTTGAATACCAGGCAGTGGTTGAAATGATCATGCAAACTTCAATCCCACGACAGCCGGTTCTATGGACCGGATTGACCCGAAGCAGCAATTCTTCGGCCAAGGGCTGTCAACCCGGCACACAGTTGCCGCTAAACAACAACAACATCATGCTAACTTTATTAGCATATTTTTTTTAATTATAAAGGAAGTCCGACGTACTGACTCAGTCAAAAGTGATATTAATAAAAAAAAAAAGAAATTTTCTTTAAAAACTCGATCCCCAGGCCGGATCGAATGCTAATAAAGTATAAAAGAAAAGTTTCTCATCTCACTCAAAAAAATATTTTTCCTATACCTAGATTTTAATTTCAGTGTATAATTGTTATCTATATATGTTACTTTTCAGTTATACGATTGTTTTTTATGGGCCTAACAAATAAAAACCTTTCAAGATACTCGTATGTGGAATGAGAAGAAAAGTGACTGCCTGTGCCTGGACTGGCAGGGCCTCGCCGAACCCGAAGCCTTGTAATGTGAGTACAACAAATTGTCTCCAATCAACATGCCAAACGACGACACAACATACCACCACCGGTTATCACCTCTTAAAACCTATTTCTCTTGCAGTCTGTCTGTCCATGCGTTTCCATATCACAAAGGGACGACTATGGCTTGTGGTGCGGTGTGGTTTCCTGGATATGGGAAGCATAAGTTGGCGTCTCCGGCCATTGGTGTTGTCGCTGATGTTGTTTGCATTTCGGTTGTCATCTCCATTACAGTTTGTGTCATTTCAGTATTTAAGAAATAGTTGTGACATTTACAAAGTGCGATAAGACGTTTTTACTATACTTTATGGTAATGTTTTCATTCTGAGCTATGAAAGTTCGCTTCATAGCCTCGAGATTGTTGTGATGGAGGAAACTAAAGAGCTTAGGAATAGTGAGGAAGAGTTTTATTTTACAGAAAAGTGTATGCAAAATGAACCACTGGTTTGGTTTTCTTTGAACTTCAATCATCAAGAATGAATAACGATTATTTATCAAACAACATTAGAAACCACACATTTTGCTGGACGATGGACAAACTGCTGCTAAACGTTTTTTAGCTTATAAACGAGTATATTGTTATTGATGCTGATGATCGATAAACAGGCTGATTACTACTTAAAGCCTATTTTTAGACTTTTTAAACTTTTAATTGGAAATAAGTTAATAATAGGACGATATGAGCTTTATCGTACCTAGATACAGAAGGTTAGGAATTTCTTAGTAATCCTTTTTTAATTTTATCGGCAAAAACCTTAAGCAGCCCACATCTATATATATAAAAGAAAGTGTCCGAAGCGATGTAATCCCATAACTCGAGATTGGCCAAACCGATTTTGATGATTTGAACTTTGTTGGAAAGGTATTTTCTCAGCACGGGTTTAAAAAAAAAAATTAAAAAAAAAATAAAAAAAAGAACTTCAAAATATCAAAATTTGAAAATGTCTGATTTTTACCACCCAGCGTGTTTCGACAGGTTTATTTTCGATTTTTTTCAATTTTCTTTTTTCATTAAGTATATAAAAATGAAATGTGCTTTGCTACACCGCACATGCAGCACTAAAGCTTCATCTAAACCAGCACATCAGCGAAAATCCTGTTGGCAACTTTTTAAAGCAATCAGCCATTGCAAAAGGGTTGAAAAATTGTAAATTGATAATATGGGATGAGTGCACGACGGCGAACAAACGATCATTAGAAGCACTCGATCGAATATTGAAAGATTTGCGCAACAATAATAATCGCTTTGGTAGCGTGAGGATACTGTTGGCAGGCGACTTCCGACAAACACTTCCCGTGATTCCGAAATCAGATGAATTAAATGCATGCCTGAAGTCATCCTATTTGTGGCAATACGTGAAAACTATTCCTTTGAGAACCGCAGAAGTTTTCTTAAAAGAACTGCTGAGAATCGTAAATGGAGAAATTCCAGTAAATACTTCCAGTGGTTTAATATCGATTGCACCTACCATTTGCCAATTTCTTTCAACCAAAGATGAACTCATCACTAATGTTTATCAGAACATCGTAACTACCATTGGTTGAGCGCACGCTTCATTTTATTAGCGAAAAATACTGATTTCAATGACTTAAATTGGACGATTTGAAATCAAATTCCGGGAGAATAGCTTTCATACAAATCGATCGATCACATTGAAAACGAAGACGATGTCGTCAAATATTCAGTGGAATTCGTAAACTCTTTAGATTTGCCTGGCGGCTTCATCATTTGTTTCTTAAAGTTGGATCTGTCATCATTATGCTACGAAATCTGCACCAAAACTGTGTAATGAAACTCGCCTGATTGTGATAAAGCTAATGAACAATGTGAAAGGGCCGTTCAAAGGAGAAAAATGTCTAATTCCGCGAATTCCCTTGACTTCAACTGATTTGCCATTTCAGTTCAAACGAATTCAGTTCCCACTGAAACTTCCATTTGCGATGACCATAACAAGTCATTTTAAGATTTATGCCGCTGGAAGTGTGCGGCATAAATCTGGAAATGTCATGCTTTTCACAGGGCATGTTTTCGAGTTGGGATACCGTCCTCACTATTTATTTATGCAGAAATCAAAAAAATGAAGTGTATCGTGCAGCCTTAAATTGAATACATTTATTGTTCTATTCTTTTTTTAGATTTCAATAAAATGATCAGAATACCTTATTCTATTATTTCGGCTCCAGTAAAAGTTATTTGAATAAAAGTTGTATCCCGTGCAACTGTCATTTGCACGGTGCAACTGCATTTCTTCATCAAAATATGAATCCACCACGACTTTGCAACTGAACCAGACTTTCAGTGAAAATAAAATTTGAAGGCAAAACAACGTTGGCCGGGTCAGCTAGTTTGTAATAAATTTTAGTTTGTTAACAGATCTAGACGACAAAACCGGCCTCACTATATGCATCTGAAAAAAATATTGGAATCGTTTTTTAATTCGTCAAAACGGTGCGGTTGGATTTTGTGAAACATAAAAGTCATATTAAATTTGAATACACTTCCTAAGAATCTCTTTTGTTGCTACAGGTTTTGCTGATGCAGGTTTGATGCGAACGGTCGAGCTTTCAATTCGGAAGGTCTTAGGATTGAGCCCATGTACGGGTATGCATATGCTTTTGAATAAAATTATTTAATATTTTCGTTAAAAGTAACTTATTTTTTTACTATATTAATAAATAATAATAAAATTGAAAAAAATAGTTTTTTATAACTTTTTGAAAAAAAAAAATATTGCTAATGTTGTGTCCGTTAATTGCGTCTAAGTGGCGCGTTGTTGCTATATCTAAAGTTGTTAAGCGAGTCAGATGGTCATACGCCATATCCCGAAATAACGTGGGCAGCATAGACGTAATGGTAATGGTTCGTCTCCAACTAGCGCCGATTTTGGATTTTCTTAGAAATGAAAACAATTTTGGCTTGACTGTAATTCAGTGGAGGGGTTAAAACTCACAAAGTATTCGTTGAGCCAAATATTTAACTGCAACAAAGGTATATATTCACTAGACCCAAAACTAAACCCCCTAGGTTTCGTTTCATACTCTTGGTCATTAGTTCCGTTTTCGCAGTCCTACAAAGTTTTAGTCCCATACATTTAAGCTAGTAGCACAGTCTAGCATCAAACCAATTTTACTACCAGCCGACTCTACCAGGAGGCAGGAAAAAAATTTTCCAATGGCTATTTCAATAAGCAAAATTGCCGCAGTTGGGGTGTACGTGACTATTGAGAGGCCACAACGAGTGACTGTTTGCTGTGGATTTAAGGCTGACCGCATTGTAGGACCATTTCCATTATTAAATGACAAAGTTCAACATTTCCAATAAAACCAAAAATTTGAAAAAACTATCAGTATTTTTTTTACAGGCGTTTAAAATTTTAAGTGGCCCACCCTGTATATCTTTACGATGCTACCGCTATTCATAAACACGCGTCGTCTATGTGCAATTTCAAACATTTGTGTAAGTATGGTTGGCCCGAAACGCCACTTAAAAGTTCATAGATTCGAAGAAAAATAGTTTAAAATCTTCGTGCTGACTTCGAGTCTGTTTTTTGACCTTAGTACCAATTTGTAGCCATAACCCTTACATCACTTCAAAATAAAGAGTTATTGTTCAAGATTTAGTAAAAATTAGACAGATCATTTTGAACTAATTTTTTCAGAGACTTTTCGAAATTACCAACCACGTCCATATTTTTGGCCAAAATATTTTTATATTTTGTAAGTTTCCCAAAATGTTTAACACTGCTTGTTGTTGCCTAGGTTGGTAAGATAGGTGACCTTAAATTGGCCTTGATTCGACCATCTACATAGACAATGAATATAACTTTCAAAATTGAATTTCAATCTGAACTGGAACCCTGATCAAGATTGACATTCGTTTTTTTTCTAAGCTTCTTAATATAAAATCGACAAAGTGTTTCACTGAAATCATCTAGTTTAATGATCTACTACGTATATCAGTCGATGTAAATTATCGACGAGAAAGAGAGGAATCTCTAAGTCATGTAAAAACTTCTCCATCTTTCGGAGCCAGCACACAACTGTTGTTCCCGGTCAGTGAGTATAGGAATTATACTGTGTATTGCTCAGTTGTTCGAGTTTGTTTCCACCTTAATAGGATAGGATCACATACCCACAAATACCACAAGACACCGAAAAATCACTTAGAATTTCACTCTTCTACTTATTAATTAACTGCATGGTATTTTAAGATGTTACTTCCACAAAACCTACATCAATGCAGGCGGCTATAGGTATTCCCCATTTCGTCTGACTTTTAGATACGAGTACAACATCAAGAATAAGGTTTAATTCGGTTTAAAGTCATTCATTTAGTCTGCATTTACCATCGCTTAAGTGTCACTTAAATTTGTTTATATTCATTTCAAAGGAGATGCAGAAATTTTAAAAGCTTTTGTTTATGCCATCCCATGAACAAACAACAACATATTGCCATGTTGTTTTTGCCTTTGTTGTCATTTCTTAATTATCATTTTAAAAGTCAATTAATTGAAATGTTAATTGTTGTTGCATTAACGCAAAGAAATGTCGAACAGTCGACAATGTCGCCTGACAAATTTTATTTTTAAACATTCTGGTAATTTGTTCAATACTCTCGTATTCCACCTCAATTTGTTTAAATCGCAAAAAACGGCAAATGAAGAGAACATTATTTTTGAATGCCAAAACTGAAATTGATGGCCTTAGATTTCATTTAAGATAATGCCAGTCCACAGTGTGTAATGAGTGGCAATAATGCAAACTTAATGTATTTTAAAAACGTTAAACGACAATAATTTGGACCAGGTCGAATCTTACAAGTGAATTCGCTACGGAAGGGGAGGGGAGCGAATAAAAAGTATCATCTGTATAGCTCCTGTGACTCTAAAGTTGAATTATTGGGCCCCGCGGGGGCCATGAGAGTGACCCCAGTCTCAGGTAAATCCTAAAAATATATCCATATTTGAATGTCGTTGCAACACATATCCGTATTTTCTCTTGATTCTTCGATGCCGTTGACGCGTTCGAGACCGATAATTCGAATAATACTCGTAACGAAATTTGACAAGTTTTGAGTCATTATATGTGACAGCGCATAGAGAAAGGGACCTAAGGGTAAAAAAAATCAATTTCACTTTTTTATGATGGGGACAACATCTGAGCATCGAATGAGACCTATCCCATGACCCAAAAGTGTTCCCTCCCAGAGATATGCGCGTTTTATGAAAGTGATGGTACACCAAAGATATACATACGTATTTAAATCTTTAAAATGGCTCTCCTGAACAAAACTGGTTTTAACCCTTAGGTCCCTTTCTATTTTGCGCGTCACATATGTATTAAAGTTTGTAGGTAAGCTCTTGTTTTGTTCAACTCAATGTGGCTTACCAAACACTGTTTCCATGGCCAAAGCCACAGGTAAAAAAGCTGAATATTGCCCAAACTCCGCGATAATACTGGGCGTAGCAACAAAACTAGCATGGCAAAGACAACGAATGGTAAGAAAATAAGACGAAGACTCGAAATTATGTCTTTAATAAACACCACGAAACGCAAAAAACGGCACTGCCTTTTTGCGAGAATATTTGGTTGTTTTTGGAGAATCTTTGAAAATGTTCCACTGTGCGACAGTGTATAAATGTATACATATATATATATATATGGGGTATACCCCAACACATATTGTCAGAGTTGGGGAGAATGGCAGTTATTAAATTGGTTAACCTTATTTATGAATAAAAATTATTATTTGTAAGTTTAAATTTGTTTGCAATAAAGATTGCAAACCTCATTATGAGTATCAAGGAGATTTTAAACTTAAAATTAAATTAAAAGCAGACAGTAAAAAGTTCGTCGATGTGTCCTTCATTAATAATACCATGCGGAATTATTTTAGTGTTTTTAAAAATGATATTGTTGAAATCCTTGCAAATCAATTTAATAAAAGTTTAAGAACAAATGAGAAATCATTGAGTTTATTAAAAATATTAATCAAATATTTATTTTGCAACTAAAGGCTTATACGAGATGCTTTTTACATTTCGGTTCCAGGAATAAAAAAAGAATCATTTATTATTGGATATAGTTTTATTGTTTAACAAAATATTCTCCGTAAAGATCAATGCACTTTTGCATGCGCTCAAACCAATTTTCTAAGCACATTTTTCACATTGATTTTTTTTTTGATGTGAGGAAATAGGATGATGTCATTGGGTGCCAAATCAGAGCTTCACGGCGGATGACCTATCAATTCGACATCTTGAGTATTCAAATATCCCATTGTTTCAGCTGATGTGTGAGAGCTCGGATGAGGCAAAATGATCTGTCTTCTCTTTTTGTTTTTCCTTATTTCTTCGAACATTGTTGGCAAACAAATGGTTGAGTACCACTCAGAATTAACCGTCCTACTAAAGTGTCAAATCGGTGTTTTCAGAAAACCGTAATTTTCGGTTTTTTTCGAAACTATGTTTTAAAACAACCGAAGGAAGTGGGTTTTACAGTAAAAAATGGCGTCAAACGACATTTCGATTTTAGCCTTCAGTCTTGAATGGAAAATATTTTTTCAATCGGAAGTGAAGTACTTGTCCCAATTTCTAAACTTAATGAATGCAATAAAATCAATTGCTACGAATAAAGGTTCGGTATAAATAAAATAAAAAAACTGAACTGCTTAAATAAAAAAAGGTTTCGGTTATTATTTAAAACAAACAAGTAAAATAGCTACAGTCTAAAGAGGTCCTATTTTTCTGGATGTGCAGAAAAAAAATAAAAACTGGTCTTTGGATCCCTAACACGGGCTCCAAATTTAACTTTATTTTAAAATTTATTTTCTATTTAAATTTTGTAAATTTTCGTATTTTTGGTACCAATATGTCCTTTGTCAAATAGGTCCGATTTTCGGGCATAGGGTTCGTTAACCAAACTCAGCTAAACTGCAAAACCAAGTGGGTGAGAAATTATGGTAATTCTTTGCAAAAAATTCTATGAAAACAAAACGAGAATTATTTTAATATATTTTATTATGATACATGGCGGAGCGCGGTAATTGCTTTTTTGCACTGCAGGCTGCGTCGGTACTGTTAGTCAAGGAGAGTGGTGGGTGCGCGTGGCTTGTAGTGGCTGACGGGAGATTTGCACTTGTTTACTTTTCAGTTGCCATCATGCATTGGACATGTAAGAAGAGGTCATTTCGTGTTGAAGTGATTTTTTTAAATGTGCGTGTTTTTCCTCAGTGGGTGTGTAAACAAACAAAATATGCGGTACTGGAGTGAAACAAACCCCAGAGAACATCACCAGAGACCTCAGGCATCATTGGCCCTTACTTTTTCCAGGAAAACCGTCTTGCCGTAACTGTGAACTCCAAACGGTACTTGACTATGATATAGAATTTTTTCAAACGGCTCTTGAGGCAATGCAATTATAGGATACATGGTTCCAACAGGATGGTGCCACTGCACACACAGCGAGGGCTACCATGAATTATTTGAGGCAAATGTTTCCTGGACGGCTTATCTCTTTGAGGGGTGATGTGAACTGGCCGGCACGTTCACCAGATATAGCCCCATGAGATTTTTTCCTTTGGGGTTACCTGAAGTCAAAGGTGTATATCAACCGTCCCAACACCTAGGAAGACCTAATTAACAATATTGAGGCTGAAATTGGCAGAGTTCATGAAAAGAGGTCATGAAAACTTTAGAAAACGTATGCAGCAGTGTGAGGATAGCGAAGGTCGACATTTGCCAGATACACTATTTAAAACCATGTAATTTAAAAATTCTCTTACTGATCAATATACTTAAAATATAAAAAAATATTTTTGTAATGTTCATAATTTTTTTATTTCATTCCCAAATAAGCAAAATTCCGCGCTCCACCTTGTAGAAGGATCTATGACTGTTATGTGTGAAACTAAAAATCGGGCAAATGCTCGCCACGGCTTCGGTAGCATATCTCTATCCGATGGTCCATATTTTCAATGACTCTGAGACATAATTGAGGTTCAAGGTCTTTAATGTGCCGAATAATCTCATCCTTTAGCTCATGAACTGTTCTTGGATTATTGACGTACACTTTCTCTTTTATGTATCCCGAAAGAAAGAAGTCCACCGGTGGCAAATCACATGATCGTTTAAACAAGTTGGTCAGAACTTGAAGGTGTGACACAAAATTAACATTGTGCATTAAGCTTGGAACACGCATCAGTTATTTTAAAACAGAGGTAGGGATCTTGTACTAGGACTATATCAAAACGTGGATCGTTATGATTAATTTTTATGAGAGCTAATTACTGATCGCAATTAACTGTGCCAACTTTCACAAAGAGTGCATGTAAAAAGTGGGTTCTGGAGCTAAAGGCATATCTGAATTTATGCGTGGTGGTTATATGTAAATTGTTACCAACTTTTTTAGTCAACACCCTCTGCTTTTTTACAAAACTACTGCTGCCAAATTTCATAAAGATCGGGTGACAATTGCGACCTGTACTTTGAAAACAAGATTTAGATAGAGTGCGGACGGACCGACTGATATCGTTACATCGGTTGAACTGGTGAGTAGATAGGTACACTTAAAGGGTGGTCTTTTTAAAATATTTTTGGTAAGTTGCTATTTCGTTAGTTCGAATATTGTTGTAGCAACAATGTAAATATGGTTGGTGTGACAAAAGTATTGTTTTGTTGGGTTTTATGTTAACAATAATATGATTACGACAATCATAACGGCAAAATCGTATTTTTTTAATTTGACAATGGTATTGTTACGAATTCTGTGTGAACCACACTATTATTATGATGATCATAAAAACGCGATTATTCGCTTCGATGTGCTTCTCCTACGAACGGTTTTTTTTCGGGCTTGTTTGGATAGATCCATGATTCGTCACCTGTGTCGATGTTATACACTGCATTTGAGCTAACGCGGTTGCATTTTTCAACATTTCATCGCTCCAACTGACACGAGCATTTTTCTAAGCATGCGTAAAGTTATGTGGGATTCAACGAGAACAATTTTTTTCACAGCCAAATGCACATGAAATATCTTATTAATGCTTGTCATACTAATGCTCCTCACGGAGGAGCATTCACGCACAGCGTCGATGATTTCCGAAGTATGAAGATCACGAAATTTATCCTGAATTCACTTACAGCACTACCAATAACCACTTACATTAGTTGATTGAGACTCTCTTGTCTCGACGTCTTCACGCCGAAAATCGTAACATATCATCGCATGCAATTTTTCACAGGCTTATTCCATTTTTTGGCCGAGATGAATTTTTCAACACACTGGAAACAAAAAATTATGATTTCTTAATTAACCCTTTTTCCAGGGAACCTATAGTCCCTTTAATGGTAAACTTTTTCCCCCCTTTGCGGTTTACAATCATAAACAGCTTATGTATATAATTGTGCAAAATGTCAGAAACTTTTTTTAGTTCGTTTGGCCACTAGCATGCCTTTAACAGACACAAAGTGACGGACATTGCATATACATTTATATTTTATAGTGTCTCCGATTTCATGGTGTTGCAAAAGGAATGCCAGTTTACTTTTAAGAGTTGGTTTTTGCATTTATAGAAGTCTAAAAGTAAGAAAATTTTTTGTCAAATACGAGTCATAATCTATAGAGGTGGAACGCTTTGAAGTGCCACTGATTATCGGCGAGTTCAATCAAACACTTCAGATCTGCGATTTGTCGGCGATGGACATTCTTAGTAAGATGCCTATGTTATGCCAACAATCCATTAACAAATCCGGTCCTTAAGGAGAATGAAAATCTAGCTATATGTACATTCGAGCCAGAAACCTTGCCAAGGCAGATACGACAGGATACGGTCCTTCAAAGTCAACCGAGGCAGTTATTTGAAAGATATTGCATTTCTTAAAGAAAGGTAATACATATTTGCTTTCCTTTGAATTTTGAAAAATAAACTTAGATTTGGACCACCCTGAATACACTTCAAATTGCAAAAGTCGTCACAGTTACAATTATTTGAATAATAAATCATCATACCTTAAATGTAAAAGCTTTAGTGTTGGAAACCAGTGTGTCCAATTTTGGAAACACATCGATTATAAAGACACAAGTATAAAAATAACATTCGGAAATGAAATCGTTGGTTATCGGTACCCTGAAAAAAAATATTGAACAAGCCTTTTCTTTTCGCCAACAAAAACAAGAAGCTAATTGATTGAAATAACACCATCCAACGGACAAAAATAATGCCTCAAATGCCCCTAATGGGCAATAACAAAAACTCTTCAGTGACAAAACGAATATTAGCCATTGATTTAATACGAGCACCTCAAAATCTTCGAAGAGTATGTGCTTTCAACAAAGGAAATTGATGGGAAATTTGTAAATTTCGTTTCATTCAATATAATAGTGGCGATAAGGCAGCAGACAGATACCACTTGTATTTATGGAAGGGACAACGGACAGCGGAACATAAACACTAAATGTTCGGGTCATTCCAAGCGCCAAGACAATGAGGGTACATATGAGTCATGCCTACTTAGAGATGACGCCAAATATATTTCTGGTTCTGACATTTTGTCCGTCTCCGTGAGCGTTGTAGGGCAGTCTAGAGACAATGCACTTCCTTTGCTTTTGTTAGAAAACCGGCGTGTTTTCGGAAACAGGTAACACGTGACACACATACAGGCAGATCTGAATATGAATGAAGTGTCTCAACTGTTCGCTCACTCCTTAACACATTCCGTCACTTTGTGGTGTCGTCTGGCAGCAAGTGCTATCGGAATTTGTATCGTAGTAACATTTTAAAACGTATTCCTGACGAGCTGACACAGGTATTCGAATCCGGTGCAAGTCAATGGCCGATGGTGCGAGTGGTGCATGGACGGAGGAGCCAGCAACAAATTAAGCGATTAATGTGCACATTTAAGATAAAAAAATGTTTCAAAAAACAAAATGCAGTCAAATTAGTTCTTCTTCTTCTTCTATTCAGCCAAAGGTGTTATTTTAATGAGTTGTTTTTTGATTCACAAATGTTGTTCGTCGTCCAACCACCACAACAACTTTGAACGATATCCATTGATTACTCGTAAAGTTTCAAAAGTAACTGGTATACAGATGCTGTTAGCAAGGTTGGTTCAAATACCCTACATCAAAGAGACTGAAGATCCATAAAGAGGTTCCATGCTTTTTCATTCTGTAAAGAGTTCATACGGGGTTTATGAATTTAGAATTGTAAAATAAAAAACAATTAAAAATAAAATGTCTTAAAAGTCGGTAAAATATCCTTTTTTATCTGTTAAAGTACGATACATTTCTAACTTCCCACGTAGTTTTATGAAATGCAGCACTGCTGCCATCAATTACAATTTGTTAAAACTCGTACTAGTAGGCTACTGTCAAATTTTGAGAGAGTTCCGTCATTTAATTTGTGTTTAACAGCTGTTCAAAACATACAACCTCGTGGATTTTGTTAAAATTGGAAAAAAAAAAGTGAATTTAGAGTGCCCATTAAACATTATTTTTTGCGGAAAAACCCGTCAATCAAACCATGAAAAATCAATATAAATACTTTACCGACTTTGCTTGTGGTCGCACAAGTACAAATGACGCTGAACGTTCTTGACAATCGACGTCAATACAATGTCGAAATAATCCACGGTCAGGTGTTGGCCGATTGAAGAGTATAAGTGCGTGAGATTGTTGATGCCATGCGCATTTCATACGGCAGTGAGGTTTTGGTTTTACATGATCAGATGGGTTTAAGAAAGCTGTCTGCAAGGTTAGTGCCGCGTTTGCTTTCAATTGACCATAAACGTTATCGTCTTATAACTTAGATAATCCAAATCGATTACTCTCAAAAGGAAAAGACAATAAACGGCGAATATTATGCCAACTTATTGGACCGATTAAACGAAGATTAAAATAAGAAATTATCAAAAAATAAGAAATAATCAAAATAATCCACGGTGCATACGTGTGCAGTCTCAAATGCAAAATTGCATGAATTAGGTTACGAATTGGTACCTTATCCGCCACATTCATCTGTTTTAGCCCCCAGTGATTATTTCCTACTTCCATACCTAAAGAAATGGCTCGGTGGAAAGATATTTAGCTCCAACGACGAAATTTTAGATTAAACAAATGCCTATTTGAGGGACCTCGAAAAATCCTATTTTCGGAAGGGATACAAAATTTAGAGAAAAGTTGGACTAATGTATTGCGCTAAAATGAGATTATGTTGAACTTTTTTTTGCAAAAAAAAACGGTGTTTTATTCTAAAAATCACGGAGTTATTGACCTGCCCTCGTATTCATCAATCCCATTTCGTGCGCATGAACCACTAAAATGGATGTTAGAACCTTTAAATGAAATTGAAACTTTTTGAGCTACATTACGATTTGCCACATGAAAAAGTGAAGCTGATCGTAGAACATCAGAAATTATTTTTAATATTAAATGTCATATCGACTTTAAAGTCGTACGTCAATCTCCCATAAGCTTTGGACTTTGAAGACTTATTTGAGGATTTTTTAAGATACTTCAATACACGCGTATAACCTCGTTTTCAATCTTAAATTAATACAAGCGAAAAATTTCTCAATAAGGCCTATTATATCAATATTAATTCTCTGTACAGTTGGGCATCGATTATCCGTGATTCTATTAACCGGCGACATCAATTATCCGGGATCGCTAACGAGAGGAAAATATTTGTATTTCAATTGATTAACCATGATTATTAACCTGAACTATACGGGATTGCAAAACATGTATCTATTTTGGCGATATTTGCTAACTTTAATATGTGTACGTATGAATATATAAGTATAGGGGAAACCCCCTAGTTTGGTGCATTTCTTTGCTGTTTAGTCGCGTTTGAAATTTGAGCCGTCCGGATTGTTGTTGTGTAATTTTATAATGGCATCGATATCAGTATATCCGCCAAAGGCAAAGAAAAGTATTAGCGATTCAAGATATGTATAATTTAGTCAAAAAATATTTAAAAATATATATTTCTGTTCAAACATGATCAGAAAAATATGGTTTAAAACAGTTTATGAATTAGTGAAAAATAAAGACAAAGTATTAAAATATTGTACAGAAAGCGATTCAGTTATTGGCTTTCAAACTCGAAAAATATTGAAAAGTGCACTAGATCCAAAGTTGATTCCTCGACACATAAATGGTTCCGGCAAGAACGCATTAAAGCAGCCAAAATTTCCAGTTTATTGATAATGGAAAAGACTAAATATTTCTATTCAAACCCAAGTAGTAGTTCGGGTTTGGAATGTGAATATTCTCGCACACTTTCACAACTTTCAAAAAAGATATGGAAAGTACAAACTCAAGGCTGGAGGAAAAAGGCATCTACAGATAATGAACCTGCCACAATTTTTGTGAATGCTTTGAAGGAATACTTTTCAACGGAAAATCTTACAAATAAACACATCTACAATGGGGATGAAACAAGCCTTTTTTGAAAGTGTAATAAACATTTTACTTATAGAAAACATTTTACCATAAGAATTCAAAGGAAAGTGGAAACCACTTGTTATAGGAAAAAGTGTACGCCAAAGAAGCTTTTGGAAGAACATATTCAGGTTAAAAAGAAAAAACAAACCACATTAATTTTTTTAAGTAATTGCGTAAGCAATAATTGAATATAAAGTGTGTTTTTTATTGGGGTATAGAACTTTAAGTTGGCATCACTTTTTTAACTGGCGGCCATTTTGTCAGCTGTCAAGTGATTAATATTTAGTTTGGTTTGCCATTTCACCATGAACAGGTTGACAAAAGAACAACGCTTGCAAAATGGGCCGAAAATGAGATTCATCTCGATGCTGATTTTCATCACAAAATTTTGTTCAGTGATGAGGCTCATTTTTGGTTGAATGGCTACGTCAACAAGCAAAATTGCCGCATTTGGAGTGAAGATAATCCACATGAGACCCTTGAGACGCCATTACATCCACAAAAACTGACTGTTTGGTGTGCTCTATGGGCTGGTGGAGTCATTGGGCCATACTTCTTCCGAAATAATGTTGGAGAGTCAGTTACCGTTAATGGAGACCGGTATAGAGCCATGATAACCGACTATTTTGTTCCCGAATTGGATGGCATGAATGTGGATGAGTTGTGGTTCCAACAAGACGGCGCTACATGCCACACAGCGCACGTCACAATCGAATTATTGAAGGAAACATTCGATGAGCGCATAATTTCGCGGAATGGACCTGTCAATTGGCCACCAAGATCGTGTGATTTGACACCATTGGATTATTTTCTTTGGGGATATGTGAAGTCGCTCGTCTACGCCAACAAACCAGAAACGTTAGGGGACTTGGAAGCCAACATTCGTGGCGTTATTGCCAACATACGGCCCCATATGCTCGAAAAGTGGTTGAAAATTTGACCTGTAGAATTGGCTTTATTCGAGCCAGCCGCGGCGGCCACATGCCCGAAATCATATTTAAACATTAATGGCATAAAATTATCCTTCCAATAAAGCCAAATTGATGGACATTAAAACGATTTTCTTGTGTTTTATTTCAATTCGAAGTTCTATACCTCAATAAAAAACACCCTTTAGAAGGAATGTGATAATGCAGTACACTGTCGAGGGTCCTAAATGCTTACCGAAACAGCACTAGTCATTTGGCCTCATAGAAAACTTAACCACAAAAAACTTTAGTTGCGTTCTTGCTGATTGCAGAAGCTTTTAGCAATGCCAGAACAGAAACAATCACTGACGCCATGGATCAGAACAACTCAAGCTGTCACTTCTTTTGAAGTTGAACGACTATTGAAGTACAGGCGTATTAAATCCAAGAGAACGAAAACCAAGTTACTTTTTAAAAAATGGAAAAGACGATTTGTTCAGCATAATATTGGAGAGATCAAACAATCCAATTTTTTATAAGAATTTAATTTACTTTACTGCAACGGGCAACTACTAAATAATGGCTTCTGTTGAAGTTGAAACGTTGAGGAGAAGGAGGATACAAGAAAGCACCCTCACTCTTTGGTCCACATGAATTATTTGCAATACCAGAAGAATTATTTGGTGGCTTCCAGTAAAGGAATGCTGTGCGTATTGGTGCCTCTTGGTAAGGGGAGGCGATCCATTAAAATGCTCAGCTACTCTACGGATCAAAGGACTCGTTTGATTCGCAACTCCACGTCAAACCGAAACTCTTCTTGTGATTTTAGGTACAACCCACAGCCATTCTAGTTGACCAAGCCCGCAGTATCCGATAACAGATTCTGCTCAGATCTCATAGAAAAATTACAACATCAATTCCACATTCTTTGACTGGTAGCAGATTTAAGCCCGCAACATACACCAGCTATGTACGTCTGAGGGCAACTCCATTCAAATTCGATCAGCCAATTAAAAATGCTGAATTTATTTCCAACAAATTTTTCGAACTCATCCATCTTTTAATGCATTCACTCATTTTCAAATCCTGAGCTATTAAAAATATACTGCTGTGCTGTTCAATATTTTATTCGTCTTCAAAAAATCTAAAATAAAATTTTAAATAACAAATTGTCAGAATATGGTGACCATATGTTATTCAAATTTTTTTGTTATTCAAAAATTTCAATTAATTTGCTAATTTGCTATTTCTATTCTCTTTTTACATGTTCAAAGAGTTTAATGGTGTTGATTTTGGTCTTTGGAAAACTGTACTGCCTGCCTTTCTCGTTAAATTTATGTAGCTGCCTGTTCCTAAGTTAAAGCTCATTAAAGGTTTTCATATACGGATTCCATTCATCGATGAAGTCGGACGAATCAACCATTTTTATGTTTATTATGCCGAAACACACCCAATTTGTATCTGTCAAATTAAATTCAAATTGTAATAGATTGATGTAAATTTTTTTACTCGTTTTTGCATAAATGTTTGTTTTATTTAATCAATACAATACAACAGGATATAATGCTAATATAAAGGGTGTTTTTTATTGAGGTATAGAACTTCGAATTGAAATAAAACACAAGAAAATCGTTTTAATCGCATCAATTTGGCTTTATTGGAAGGATAATTTTATGCCATTAATGTTTAAATATGATTTCGGGCATGTGGCCGCCGCGGCTGGCTCGAATAAAGCCAATTCTACAGGTCCAATTTCCAACCACTTTTTCGAGCATATGGGGCCGTATGTTGGCAATAACGCCACGAATGTTGGCTTCCAAGTCCCCTAACGTTTCTGGTTTGTTGGCGTAGACGAGCGACTTCACATATCCCCAAAGAAAATAATCCAATGGTGTCAAATCACACGATCTTGGTGGCCAATTGACAGGTCCATTCCGCGAAATTATGCGCTCATCGAATGTTTCCTTCAATAATTCGATTGTGACGTGCGCTGTGTGGCATGTAGCGCCGTCTTGTTGGAACCACAACTCATCCACATTCATGCCATCCAATTCGGGAACAAAATAGTCGGTTATCATGGCTCTATACCGGTCTCCATTAACGGTAACTGACTCTCCAACATTATTTCGGAAGAAGTATAGCCCAATGACTCCACCAGCCCATAGAGCACACCAAACAGTCAGTTTTTGTGGATGTAATGGCGTCTCAAGGGTCTCATGTGGATTATCTTCACTCCAAATGCGGCAATTTTGCTTGTTGACGTAGCCATTCAACCAAAAATGAGCCTCATCACTGAACAAAATTTTGTGATGAAAATCAGCATCGAGATGAATCTCATTTTCGGCCCATTTTGCAAGCGTTGTTCTTTTGTCAACCTGTTCATGGTGAAATGGCAAACCAAACTAAATATTAATCACTTGACAGCTGACAAAATGGCCGCCAGTTAAAAAAGTGATGCCAACTTAAAGTTCTATACCCCAATAAAAAACACCCTTTACATGTGTGATTTCTGATATATTCTGAGATTTCAGATTTTTTTTATAAGAATTCGGTTGCGTCAAATTACCTTAAATCGAAGCAACAATTTGTAAATTTCCTTAAATGAAAAAGTGATCCAATTTGTCGTTGCTACCCTATATAGTTCGTTCTTTATAGGTTATTTACGTATTTGCTTGGCAATCCAATACTTTCCGAACATTTTTCAAATAAAACTTTGATTATACGAGCAAGCAATCGTGGTTTTTACGACTTTTGGTTAATGGCTTTTAAATGTATCAATTTAATAGACATAAAATCTTGTTCTTTTGGTTTGTTTATTTGTATATTCTGATTATTTGTCGTTTCTTTGATATCCACTTTACTTTATTAACCAGTGTCTTCATACGATACTATTTTAAAAAAAAACTAAAACATAAAATATCCCAATATTGAGTATAGAACACCTTTGATTGTGTTGACTAATTGATGGCAATTTATTAGCAAAATGCTTTTAATATATTTGAAATATTTATGAACTCGAATGTGATATGTTGCTTTTATTTTAATGCAAATTTGCGTTAGCTTGTGGTCTTACTTACCAAAGCAATGTTTAGCTTATTTTAAAAATAAATTTTAATGTTTGTGGTAGAGCATATTTATTTGAGTAAAACAATTAGCAAATATGAAAATGGAAAAGTATAAATTTTACCATTTAGAGATATGAGGGACCATTACAATTTAAACAAGAACACAACTCCGCCTTTTAAAATACTTTGTTCTATCTCTCATTCAACAAAAAAATCTTTATTCATTTATATCAAAATTTCATTCATTATAAATGATGTGTGTTTCTTGGCGTTCAGCTTGTAAAAAACAAATTATCATAACATCGTAATTTTTCATAAGATTTTTTATTACGTTTTGTTTCTTTCGTTCTTTGTCTTCTTGATTATAAATGATGAATCTGTTGTTTTTATGTTTTTTTTTGTACAAAATAGCACAAACAACGCATACAATTAAAATTATACAAAATAGCATCCTGTTGGTCCTCGGGGAGGATATACTTTATCATAATTTTTGTTTTTGCTTTTTAACAATTTATGTAAATGACAAAGCAACGATTTGTAAACCATTAATTTTTCACTTTGATTTTCCAAAAAAAAATTCCTCACTATATGGCTTGTCTAAATTCTCAGGTAGGTTTTGCCAAATTTGACAATTTTAATTTTATCTATGCGAAACTTTCCTTAGACTATGTCATGTATGGGCAATTTTTTATATTCTCCTTCTTCTAACATGACATCGCAAAAATGTACATTGTCTCCATTACTTACTAAATTCTTCCAACATCTCATTAAGAAACAAACGGGGAACTTCTCTGAGCATATTGTACTGTGAAACAGAGGTGTTACTGATGTTTCTAACACCAAGAAAAGAGAATAATAGACTTATTAAAAACTAAAGGCTGTTTTTATAACTTACAAAAGTAGAAATTTACTACAACCTTCAGCGAAGGATTGAGTTTGCACTAAATTTGTCATTGCGTTTGCAAAACCTGGAGACATCGATCGAAAAAATTCTAAAAGCGTTCGTCGTTTTGGAAAATTCGGTGCATCATATATGTTGAAGCTTAATCTTAATCTGAACCGATTTTCTCCCATTTCAGCAGCGTTCGTCCTTGGCACACGAGACTTCCCTGTTTCAAATTTCATCAAGACATGTGTATAAGAGCTATATCTCAATCTGAACCGATTTTTATAACTCCGGTGCTTGGTCAAAAAGACCAACCTGTGCTCCTTGATTTTAAAACATAAAATCGAATGACCATATGTGTGTGGGAGCCATATTTAAAACTTAACCCATTGTCTTCTCGAGCTAAAAAGAGTGGTGCACGGTATAAAAAACAATAAATACAGGGTGGAGCGCGGTATGTTGCTTATTTGTGAATGGAATAAAAAAATTATGAACCTTAGAAAATTTTATTTTATATTTTAATTATTTTGAGCAGTAAGAAGATTTTTTAAATTACATGGTTTTAAATGGCGCATCTGGCAAATGTCGACCTTCGCTTTCCACACATTGCTGCATACGTTTTCTGAAATTTTCATCAACTCTTATAAGCATGTCGAATAGTATTCTGCTAATTTCAGCCTCAATATCGTCAATTAGGTCTTCCATGGTGTTGGGACGGTTAATATACTTATACACCTTGGACTTCAGGTAATCCCAATGGAAAAATCGCATGGGGCTAAGTCTGGTGAGCGTACCCTCCAGTTCACATCACCCCTCAAAGAGATAAGCCGTCCAAGAAACATTTGCCAGTGTCCGCTGTGTCAAATAGTCCCATGCTGACAATTATTGGACCACTCACATTTTATACGGGTGAAAATTCAGCTCATCATGAAGAATCCGGTGGAGAGAACGTCTGGAAATGCCAAGAGCAAGTTATTGCTTCGGAGCAGAGCGTTTCAGAGATTGCAGTAATGCTGCTCTCACTCTCTCGAAGGTCCCCTTCGTACACATGACACATTCCCTGCTGTTCTCAATGAAGTTACCCAATTTACAATTGATTGCCGTCCAGGAACAAATCCGCGTGGGGGAACAGCGAATCGTAAACGAAAAGCACACTGCACTAGATATGCGCACATGATCGAGTGCGCATTTGAAAAATACGCTTCAACACAAAATGACCTCTCCTCAAGAGTCCAATGTATGATGGCAACTGAAAGGCAGACGAATACAAGTCTCCCGTCAGCCACTATAAGCCACACACACTTCCACTCTCTTCGACCAACAGTACCGCCACAGCCTGCAGTGTGTAAATTACCGCGCTCCAAGATTAATTTTTTGGTGCCTTTACCCAGATTTTAAGTATAATGTCATATTTAAGTTTGAGAAAAAATTTTCAAGTTTTGAAGCCTATATGTCAATGAATAATGCGACCAAAAACAGTAATCGGACTACCGGTTTCAAAATTTGTAATGTAGCTCAATCGAAGGCTCCGCATAATGAAATCCCGGCAGAAAAATTTGGACACCTTTCTCCTGTATGGCAACCTTCATCAATTTCAATCCTCCTGAAGTTATTAAATTCCTGAGTAAAATCAATTTTGTCGTGTGGGTGTAAAAAGTGGAATATGGCTATTGAAGACGTTAACTCTATACAGATCTTTGCTAACAAATGTCAGAGAAAAATATTACGACTTTTTTTAGCTGAAGGTTCTTTCAAACACCGATCTCTGGTCACGTACGCAGCACTCAATATCGTCAGTGAGATGGATTGGCCAGATATTGCAACGCCCAACAGACGATATAAGTACTGGATGTACAGTTTCCAAAGCCGAGGCTGTCAGAACAAGCAAAAGCTGGAGCTTCAGAATCAAACAGAAACGTTTGAAGTTTATTTGTAAAGTTCATATGCTCATTATAGGAACCACAGAAACCGACCTAAGAGCGATTTTTATCAGATATTAGTAAACTTTACCGATGAATAATATATCTTCCTAGAGAGGAAGATTTAATTTGTTTTCTTAAATAGAGGAAAAAAGTAATTCTAAGACGTTTCTTTCTTTAGAATAAGACGTGTAAAGTAGAATCAGACCTCTAAAATTTTTTCAAATCCCATACACTTCTAATCCATTTTTTTTTTAAATTGAAAACAAAAATTAATGTCTTGCGTCACAAGAACCTGGCTGAGAGCAAGGTCTATCTCTATCTCTTCCAATAACGCCAAAGAACTCTTAGTTAAGAAACGCCGGGAACCGATCAGTAGTGTGCGCTACTATCACAAAACGTACAGGAATTGTATGCATACTCCGCTTATTGTTTCATTTGATACCTAGTCAATCTAGAGGTATTTTTTTCAGTAAGGGTTTTTTCGCAGATTATTGTTTGTATTGTTTGCCATTTCATAATGGAACGACTAACACCGCAACAACATCTCCAAATTGTGCTATTGTATTAAAGTAATGAGAATGAGAAGATCCGCTTTTTCAACCAAAGTTTTGTTTAGTGAGAAGGCTCATTTCTGGCTCAACGGCAACGTCAATAAACAAAACTGCCGCATTTGGGCTGAAGAGCAGCCAGAAGACTTTCAAGAGATGTCATTATACCCAGAGGAAAACACGGTTTGGTGCGATTTATGGGCTGGTGAAATCACCGGTCCAAATTATGATGGCCGGAACTTAACCGTGATTGGTGCTCGCCAGCGCGCCATAATATAGCAATTTTTGCTTCCTGAAATTGAAACCCGTTATTTTGACAACATTTCGTTTTAACAGGATCGTGCTTATTGCCATACAGCTGCTTAAACAATGGATCGATTGTGAGGTCATTTTGAAGAGCAGCTTATTTCACGTTTTGGATCGGTGAGTTGGCGGCCTAGATCGTGTGATATCACACCTTAGACTTTTTCACTTTAAGATTCAGGTTTTGGAAGCCAACATAACGCGTGTCATTAACGCCATACCGGTCATTTCGCGAACAAGTCATCCAAAAATTGGACAATCAGAATGGATACCCTAAGGCGTAGTTGCGACCAACATTTGAAGGAGCTTATATTCAAAAAATAAATTACATCAAATGTCCTTTCGAATGAACAATAAAGATTCCACACTTGATGGAATTTTTGTATTAATTTTAATTTTGAACAAAATACCTCTGGTTTGATCACCAGATATAAGGTTTTGAACATTTCATTTTTTTTGAAAATCCAAAAATCTAACAATAATTCGCGTACCAATCCGAATTTGGGATCGGACTACTTTATATCCCATTTATATAACAAGTAAGTATAAAATCGAAACGGTCGGGTTGAAAACTTGTACAATTATTCACCTCGATAGAATTTTAAAAATATTTTTTTTTGATCCCCAAGTGAATATATTTTTAAGTTCTTCGACAAGACAATGTAAAGGTTCTCCACCCCCTTTCGTAGATGTAGGTACTTGTATGAATGTACTCATATTAAGATGTATGGCGGAAATCCCTATTGATTCGTATCATTTATCAACGACAAATCTCTAACAAGAGCAATTCCGCTGATACTCCGCTACGAATCGAACCTACTCTAAATGCATGTATCGTATCGTATGAAAAATTGGAAATCCATTACATTACGAGTCGAAACGAGTATAGACATGGGGTGAATATCAATAAAAGCACACAAAAGATAATAATTTAACGGTAAACCACTGATTTAAGCTCCAGAGACTTTGCTTAGGTCTCCGCGATAAATCGAATGACAGAAGAGATTTCAAATCCCCAGAAATAACAGCCAGCAAAACATCAACCGCAACAACAGCAGCAGCATCAGTAGCGATGACGACAACGAGAGCATAAGAAAAGACACTTTCAATAATGATATTACGACGACCATACCTCCCTCCTTCTGCTGCCAACTTGACCGAAGGCGACATTGGAGCGAATGACGCCAATACTGTCAGTATGGACGGACTGCTGGCTACGGCTTCAGTTGGCGTGGTGTACTCCAATCCAATTGTCTCACAAATGGTGCATTGAATGATTATTTGTTCGGTCATATGACACAAATAAAATTGCATATGAAATCGTGTAGGTACTGCCGTGGACCATGCGGCAGGGGTGGGGCATAACCACTTCAATGGATGCTATAATTTTACGGCACCGCACACACATACACTTGTACGTGTGTGCTGGAAGGAGCAGGACAATCTGAAAGAAGCAATACAAAAATAATAGCAGCTGAATATTTTATGAGCCCAGAACAATAAAGTGAAACTAAATCTGAACGAATGAAACGAAACGAACAAAAGAATGAAAATGAAATCCAAAAAGATGTCGTTTACTTTCAGATGCTGCTGCTGTTCCCCCTCCACCGCCTGCAATCTAAGGAAACAAGCTTCTAACTAAAAGCACTTGTAGTTGCTACCGTCGTCATTGCTGTTGATCGTTGCCGTTGCTCGTTGCTGGCTGGCATTTTTGGTTTAATATTCACACCAAGTATCAATTTCATCGCATAGCAGCGCAAGCAGCGTTTGCCGTTAAAAGACAAGAGATATAAAATGTAAGAAACCTGCCAGAGAAGGAGTATTAAATACAAACCCATCGTTATATTGCGAAAATTGTTTATAAGCGAACGCTGGCATTGTTGTTAATTTTGCACAGTGGGCTAGCGTATTTTATGTGTTATCTGAAGCAATCAGTCGAAAAAAAAGATGATTTACATTATACAGGAATTAAACAATTTTGTACAGACAGACATGGCTAGATCGACTCAAAATGTAATTCTGAGCAACTTTCTCTCTGGTCCGGTATTCTAACTCGATTCCTTCGATGTGTTACAAACGCAAGCACTAAGCCATTATACCCCATACCACTATGTGGTGCGGGTATAAAAAAGGCAAATTTTGGAAAACAATTTTTGTTATTTCTTTAGTTTCTAGTTTTGACAACATTTTATTGACAAATCATGGCTTCTATAACATGTTGGTAGGCATTTATTTTTCGCCGGAAACAATGAAATTCGTCCTTTCTGGCTTTGGTAGCAAGCCAACAGCATCTATTCTCGTTTCTGGTCCACTCTTAAAATAAAGTAGCTACCTCGGAATTTAGCTAAATCTTAACAACAAACATTTTCACTTATTGTTTTTGCATCATTATAATTAATGGAAATGGTTTTATCGCGCTTTTCTACATTCTTTTTCTTTCATTCTTTTCATTTTCTTTCTGTAGCAATAACAAAAAACATATGTTTTTGATTTTGTTATGGAAGCCGGGTGTGTCATAATATTTTTCTTGTTAAAAAATAAGTCTGCTAACCGAGTAACTTCCATACAAATGCTTGTTAGTATTCTGAAAAAAACATGGTTCCTATTCCGATACCGAGGAAAAGGACAAATAAAAGTCGATACCCCCATTCCAATACCAATTAAAGTAATTGACGTGGTGCTATTTGAAATCTTGAAAGAAGAATAATAATTAACCACATTTTATAACTTCTCTAAGGGTTTCTTAAACGTGGTCAAAATTTTGCTTAACCGATAAACCGAAACTTGAGAAAAACTGAATTAGGAAATTCGTAATACATTAAGTACACCCATGTCATAGAGATGTACACTAGGGTGGAGTGAAAACATGCTTTTTTTATAATTTGAAAAAGTTAACCTCGGAAAGAGATGTAGTCTGGGGTCCTAAAGAGGGGAAAAATAAAGAAAAAAATTTAAAAAAAATTTTAGAGGTCGCGCCACTCCCTAGAAATTTGGAAATTATCGCTATTTTGGCGTTGATTTTAGAAAAATCCTAAAAATTAACGACTTAACTTATTCGAAATTTAAAAGTTAGAGCTTGATCAGTGCCCAAACAAAAGTATTTGAGGAAAATATGAGGATAATCGACTAATATTTGTAGCTTTGGTGGCGATTTCATTGTTCAGTCAATTTTCTGAAGAAGGGACGATTTGACTTATTTTACTTTTTGAAATTTTTGAACAATGAGAAAAATTTTTTTAAATTTTTTCATGCCCTTATTTCATTGTTTACGCTATTGCAAACATTTATTGACATAAAACTTTTTAGGATTTTTCTAAAATCAACGCCAAAATAGCGATAATTTCCAAATTTCTAGGGATTGGCGCGACCCCTAAAAATTTTTTTAAATGTTTTTCTTTATTTTTCCCCTCATTAGGACCCCAGACTACATCTCTTTCCGAGGTTATTTTTTTTTTGAATTTCACTCCACCCTAATGTACACCATAGAAACCGACTATAATGCACGATGCTAATTGTAAGTCATACCTTAACGTCAAGTTTTTGCCCAACTTAATTTGACATTTCTTTTTTTCAGTGTTTCACAAATTCCACCATGGAGAGGTACACAGTTTAGCAACCCGTTAAGATTGTTGAGGTCTTTTACGAAAATGGGCGTTCAAATCAAAATGCATTTCGCGATTTTTTTGGTCAGCAAAATCGCGAGAATTGTGCGCAAATTTCAGCAAATCGGGTCTGTAGGATATGGAAAAACACCTATGCAGCCAATATTTAAAAAAAAATGTACATCAATTATAATAAAGAAAGAGATAATTTAACGCATTAACGACATTGAACTTCAATTATGTGTCAGGACCATTGAAAACATGGACTATCGGATAAGGGTATGCCACCGCAGCCATGACGAGCACTAGGCCGATATTTTGTTTTACACATAACTGTCATAGATCCTTTTATCATATATTAAAATATTAAGATAATTCTCTGAAAACTTTTTCTTTAACAACATGCTTTAAGTTGCTTTTGTTAGACGGATAATGAATAAAAGTATCGTATTGGCATCCCAATACGCGCGGAAATAATATTTGACCTTCCCTAGATTTAGAGTACTTGAAGTTTGTAAGCAAACAGTTTTTTGGACATGTGCTCATGTAAATTTTTAGGTCAAAAATAGTCTTTTCAGAAGGTTCGAATACCTAACTAACATTCGGTTATACTGACCTTAATCAATTGTTAGAAAACCAATTCGGTTGTAACAACGACCTATTATAAATATGGACATTGACCCTTGGGTTCGGTAGTTACAGTCAATACAAGTAATCAATTGTAAATACCGACATATAAGAATTCAAATTACGCCAAATTTCACTACGAATTCAAAAAGAAATTTATCCTAAGTTTTATCTGAGACTGGTGTCGGTTTCATGGCCCCGTGCGGACCAAAAAACATGATAATTGTTATTTTTTTATTTTAATAAGGAACCAAAAAAAAATTCTACAAATTTATTTTGAACTGCACAATTTTTAAGTAAAAACTGTAATGGTGAAAAAGATTTCTCTATCTTTCTTAAAAACACCTTTTGTCAAAACAAGAAGGAATTTTCTTCTCTATAGAGCATGGCACGAAATGCCAATGAGGTTGAAAGAACAGCACCGTGTCTTCTGTCTATCTATCTCATCTTTACTAAGTCTGCGTATGGAACGGCTTAAGAGTCTTTGGTTGATATATAGGGTAATCCTAGTTACCGGTCACTGAAGAATACAACCAATTCCAGAAACACAAGTTTGTCATTAAGTATGCTCTCTATGACTTTCTAGAGTGAATTGAAATGTTAATTTATTTTAAAGATTTAGCTAAGATTGGGGTAGGAATCGTGAATCCAAGGGGCTCAACAACGGGTTATTTCAATACCTTAACGCTGTGAAGGGTATATAAGGTTCGGCATTGGTTGCAAATTGCATTGTTTTCCAAGATGCACAGATAGATAATGCCAGCGGCCTACAGTCAATTCAATAACGCGATTATGTGCGATTGCCTTGTCACTTGGTGGAATTCGTGTAGATTGGTATCTGGGGATAAGCTTATAGATTTATCCATTTGTCGAGAAATGCTCTGTAATCCAATTAGCAAATATTAGGCCTCGTCTATGATCGCTTTCCTTAACTTCCTAGGCCCAATTTTTGATCAATGTCAGCGAAAGACAAGCGGTTAAAGTTTTAATTGGTATTGAGTCATGATTTTTAAGCAATTGAGGTCTAATTTTTTTAGATTTAGAACATACGTGGAGTCAAGAGGACAAATCAATGTGTCAAAACATCAGGCGTATCTTTGAAGTTGTTAAACAAAATAAAGAAACAAAATACGGAAGGAAAGATATGGAAAGGCAGTTAAGATTAAAATTAATTTTGCGTTAAAAAAGGAAATTACATTATTCTTAATTAACTCCAACTTAAACTTGCAGTTAAACCTTATATTTGCGATCCAGATTTAACTATTTATCTAAGGCTTACCTGTCGAATTAATAAGGCATTCTTACATGTGCAATAGTGGGCCGAACAAAGCTCACACGTACGAGGGCGACCGCAAAAGTAACTGGCCTAACATAAAAAGAACCGTTTTTTGGAATTATTATTATTTATTTTTCAACATAATCTCCTTCCAACTCAATAAACTTCATCAAACGTTTTTCAAGTTTTTTAATTCCATCCGAAAAATAAGATTTTTCAAGACCTTTAAAATATGCCTCAGTTTCAGCAATAACCTCGCTATTGAACGAAAATTTTTTGCCACCGAGAAATTTTTTTAAATTTGAAAACAAGAAATAATCTGAAGGAGCTAAATCTGGACTATATGGAGGATGCGGAGCAATTTCAAATCGTAATTCGGCCAGTTTTTGTTGAGTTAAAAATGCAGTGTGTGAAGGAGCATTATCTTGATGAAAAATAACTTTTTTTTCTAAAAGCGGTCGTTTTATCTTGATTTCTTCACTCAACCGATCCAATAATGCACAATAATATTCACTATTTATAGTTTTTCTTTTCTCAAGATAATCAATAAATATTATAACCCTTGCATCCCAAAATACTGTGGCCATTACTTTTCCTGCAGACTTAACAGTTTTCGCCTTCATGGGACCACTTTTACAAGTTATCTATCCATTGTTTTGACTGTTCTTTACATTCTGAGATGTAGTGATGGATCCATGTTTCATCAATCCATGTTTTATGAATCGGCGCAAGAACTCTGTTGGATTACGCTGATAAATCGCTAACAGCTCCTCGGAATTGGTCCAACGGACGATTTTTTGGGGCAAAGTTAACAAACGCGGCGGATAGTTTTCGGATAGCTTTTTCATGTGGAGTTCATCGTGTAAAATACTCCAAACTTGTTTTTCGTGTATTTTAACAATATTAGCAAGTTCTCTGAGCTTTATTCGTCTATCTTTAGTCACTTCATTAAATATTTTTCTAATGTTTTCAATAGTAGTAGCAGTTTTCGGTCTTCCAGAGCGTTGTTCATCTTCCGTACTTGAACGCCCCATTTTAAATTGTTGAAACCAGGATTTCACGGTGGAGTATGATGGTGCATTATCACCATGAACAGAATCCAATTCATCTTTGATTAATTGTGGCGTATAACCTTTCATATAAATGTGTTTAATTACCGCACGAAACTCTTTATTTTCCATTATTCAAAAATTATAAAACTAGTTTACTTCAATCACCTGTAACAAAGAAAATAATCATTACATATTTCGGAAATTTTGACAGATGGCTTATAAAAGATTGCTTTTAAAAAACAAAAACAAAAAGTTGCTAGTAAAACAGAAAATGTGCCAGGCCAGTTAGTTTTGCGGTCGCCCTCGTATTACGAGATGTATCCCACTTGCCCTTCGATGGGATCTGTTGTACCTCTTCTTGTTTCTTTTCATCCCATTGTGCACGTTTAACATTTGATCACTTATGCTGCTGTTGTTGGCGTTTTCACTGGCGTACAACGTCGTTGTTTAACATTAAAATTGCATTGGCTTATTGTTATTGCCACAACAATTGTTATTTCTTAATGTGTTTGTTGTTGCTGTTATTGCACAAAATAAAATCCAATTAACTTCAACTCATCTCATACCCAAACGAGAAAGAAACCTTAAATCCGCTGGAATCACACCTACTCCTCCACACTCTCTCCACTAGAAAATGATGATGTCCTGTCCTCTCCACCGACGGTGAGTGTTGTCCGTGCATTTCCGATTGACTGGTGTGCGTACAACACCAATACCAACCAACATTTTGCCAAATGTTGTCGGTTTGGGCCAGGCTACGTAAGGGGCGCGAAAGAAACGGCTAAGTGAATACGAATGTACGGGCGGTACTCCATATGATCAGCGTGTCCGTCCGTCTGTCGTTGGGCTTGATTTCACAGTACTTAAGCATTGATTGCTTTGCCTTTTTCTCGTTTGTTGTTGTTGCTCATGCATTGGCATGAGAGTATCATGGACGTATGTATCATCCACCATTCGGTGTAGGTGGGTATTTATGGAGGAAAGAGTGGGTCATGGAGTTGCGAGCGCGGCAGTATGGGGTGTTCATATTAATCGAAATGATTGTTTTCCCCATTTTGTTGTTCGCCATCATCGGGGGTCGCCTGAAATGTTGATGATGGCAATGGCACTGTACGCCCGAACGTACACGGGTGTTCACGTACAAATGCTTTGGAAATTCAATTTTATTTGTGGATTTCCATGTTTAATCCAGCCAAGCGTTCCTGACTGAATGTTCCTCTATCCATAAACATTGTTGCCGCTGTTGTTGCAGTTGTTGCAAAGATGGGTTGTTGCTAATTGAAAACATCTGCATGCAAATGGTTGCGTTGCCGCCTATGTTGCTGTCATTGTGTGCATGTAATTGAACAATTATTCGTATTAAATTTTTGATTTTAATTTACTCCGATTAATGTGTTGGAGTTTAAAGTTGAAAGGTTCAACGCCACAATTATCTTTATGAGCAGAAGGACAGCAATATTGAGTTATACTTTCTGCTTGGCACTAGAATGCAATTATTATTTTCGTTAAAACTCGGGCTGGCGATTGGAAAGTTTTTCCTTAAGAAAATGTAAGTCAGTTTGTTGTATAACTACGTAAAAGATGTTTTCATATAATTAAAAATGTTAGTTTTTTGAATTTCACTAAATTAATATTTAGTAAAGCCTCAAGAAATCTTGACAAACGAATTCTCAGATCCGAAAATTTTGATTCGTTTCTCTGGCCAGCATGATTTAAATTAAATAAACCAAATTTGATATGTATCGTAATTTTGGGATTAAGCTTATAATAAGGCTAACCAAAGCATCACATTTAATCTAATCTTAAAAGTTATAGTATATTTTAATTTCTAAGAAAATTTAAATGTTTTTTTGTACCCACATGTCCGTACTAACTCAAACATTCAGTTCAAATTAAAGTGCCCAAATCCGAAAACCGACATTCCGGTCCACACCCTACATTCAGTTTCTTCTAAATAGCTTAAACCAGTCATGTTGGTTTGCCCGACTTTTTCTGTCGGGTTTTCCAGTTTTCGGTTTATTGGTTTTTGTACGTAAAAGCAATGAAAGTTCATAATATTCAAGTACGAAATACGTTAATATCAAAAATATTTAAGCTATCCCTAGCTTTAAGTCTACCGCACGTAGAAAAAAAAGTATGGTTGGGATATCAATATTCGAAGAGCATAATACTATTGTTGGGTATATGGCTATTATAATCGTCACAACAATAGTATGATGCAAATATAACCATAATATGATCCTCACAACCATACTGTGATCCTTACAACCATACTTTGATCCTCCTATGAATTTACTATGATTCACACATAACCATACTATGATCCCTACAACCATAGTATGATTCACACTCAACCATACTAAGATCTCCACAACCATATTATGATCCTCACACCCATAGTTGGTTTCACACGCAACCATGTTATGATCCGTACAACTACGTTATGATCCATACAACCATAGTTTGATCACACAAAATTCCCAATATTAATTATTATAATTTAGTTAAGATGTCAACAACATATTTTAACCATAAAAATTATTTAAAAATGCATTAAAATCCAAATAATAGGAGGGATTTATTTAAAAAAAGAAAAAATCAGTTTAAAAACCCGTAAGTTTGAAAAATTTAAATTTCCATATAAAAAAGTAATATTATTGCATTAGATCTGCAGCAATTAAAATTGTTCTAAAAAGCATACTCAAATAAAGAAAAATTACAATCATACAGTTTAATTGCCGTAATCATATTATTGTTAACATAAAACCCAAAAAAACAATACCTTTGTCGCACCAACTATAGTTATATTGTTGCTACAACTATATTTACATTTTTAAATTTGGCATTAATACTATTGTTACATTTCAACAATATTAATATTACGGCAATCATAATATTGTCAATATGAAATTCAGAAAACAATACTATGGTTGTGACGAACATACTTTTAGTGCGGAAAACATATTATTATTGCCGTGAACATATTTTTTTTCTGCCATTGTGCCAACAGTGCCATACCGGTCGAAATGCTCGAACGAGTAGTTGCAGCCAACATTTGATGACCAATTGTTCTTTCCTCTTAAACAAATGCACATTTGACAGTCATAAGAACCGATTTATAATGTAGCAATTACCAATAATATGTTTCAACAGTGAACTAAACAGGGGTTGGTTACAACAAAACTTATCTGTTGTCAACACTAACAAAACAAAATGCCGGTTTTTTGAAAACCCCGATTTCCATATTTAGCTGAACCGTAAAGATCAGTGTTGTTGACAGACAATTTTTTTCTAATCAACTAATTTTTCAAAAACAGGCTAAAATCGACAGTTTAAACAAAATTCTCTCAAAAATGCTCAAAATTCTGACCATCTAAAAATGTTTTCGACCAAATTTAACAAATGATCTTAACATTGCGGTATTGCAGTCTTAGTTATTGCGGCTTACCCTAAAACTCTACTAATGTTCAACTATCTTGACATTTCTGTTTTGTTTAACGCCAGAACAAAAATTAAATAATTAATTAAAAATTAATTAACTAGAATAAAAAAAGTTCTTTAATAAAAATGATCTGTGAACTTCTCAATCACAGATCATTTTTATTAAAGAACTTTTTTTATTCTAGTTAAATGGGTACTCCAATAAGCAAAATTGCCGTATTTGAAGAGCAGATAATCCTCAAGCCGTTAACGAACTTCTATTGTAGGCCAAGAATGACAACAGATTGAAATGGCAACCTTAGTAAGAACATATAGTCTACAAGTAGTAATACGAGGGCTGCTTTATATATTTCTGGCCTAATAATTAAAATGCGAATATTTATCACCAACAATGGCTTTATTATTTTTCAAAGTATTCTCCAGTATGATTCGAATTTCTCCGAAGACTTCAGGCAAACAAGTTAAGGTGTACCACTCAAAATTAACCGTCCTACGTTGCTCAAGCGGAACAGCCGCCACATGACCATTTTTGCCGAAGAAACAGGCGACTATTTGCTTGAAAGTGCTTCTTCCACGAACAACGTTGGATTTGGCTCGCTTTGAAGACCCACACGGTCGATTGCTGTTTTGTTTCGGGCTCATACGCTTAGATCCATGATTCGATCTTATAAACGTCTTTTGAAGCACCGCGATCGTATTTTTACAAAATGTCTTTGCATCAATCGACACGAGCCTTTTTTGAGCGATTGTCAAATTGTGCGGGATCCAACGAGAAGAAACCTTTTATCGAATGTATGCTGGTGGAAGAAATGCCCAAGGATGCCTCTATCTGACGGATTGTCACATGATTATCAGTTCACGCACGACATTAGTGTTCTCTGGCACAATGACCTTCGTCTTTGAGCGAGCGTCGGTCACGATTGAATTCATTAAAACAGTTCTTCGCAGTGCTATAGGATGGTGCTACATCGCCATACAAAGATTTGAGTTTATCGATGCACTCTTGTCGTGATAATCCACCTCAAAAGTTGTAAAAATGAATTTTTTGTCAAATTGATTTTTTCAAGTCACTGTAAACCACACAAATGATGGTCGTACGTCAAAAAGTTCTGAGTACGTTTATGCTAAAAAATGTCAAACTTTACAATGGAAATGTCAGATGGCGAAAGGCAACACTTAGTGTTGCCTAGGCCTACCCTTGTTCATGTGTAAATTGAGGTTTTTACAAGTTAAATTTGCAAGCGTCATAACGCCTGTAATTTCTTTCGCGTCAACAGTTTAGTAGACGGCTATGAATAAAAACTGAAAACCTGCTGCTTCGGTGTAAACAGTTTCGATGAAGTATATGTGACAGCGCATAGAGGAAGGGACCTAAGGGTAAAAAAAAATCAAATTTCAATTTTTTTTGATGTGGACAACATCTGAGCATCGAATGAGACCGATCCCATGCCCCAAAAGTGTTCCCTCCCAGAGATATGTGCGTTTTATGAAAGTGATGGTACACCAAAGATACACGTATATAAATCTTTAAAATGGCTCTCCTGAACACACCTGTTTTTTACCCTTAGGTCCCTTACTATTTTGCGCGTCACATATACAGTTATGACTCTAACAGACCTCCATTATAAGTAGACGATAATATGTCTACAAACTTCAGGTGCTAGAGGATTTAAGTGAATCAGAGGACAGTCAAGACAGAGACGCATAGACGGTTATCAATCACACCACAGGTGTCCATTGCTCCGATCAGTAAGGTTAATAGTAAATGGGAAATCAGATTTATGCTAACGAAATATAGGATATACAGTCGGTGGTATATCCTGACAACAACAACCTGACAACAACAGTGGTTTAAGTTAATGCAATCTCAAAGTGTGTTGGATGCTTCATATCTACTTATAAGTAGAGTGAAGGGTCTGTCCCAATATTCGAAACAGTCAAGCGCCAATAAGATCGCTGACATTCACAGTGGTTAAGGCAAGAACAAAACTTGAAATAGGCAATAAAAAACATCCCTGTCATATGTAACCATAAGATTAATTGGGCGCCCTGAAACACAGTCGCAAAAAAGGTAACCAAATAGCTGGCATGTTAGGGGCGGTAATTGAAAGCAATTGAGAGCAACACACATCCTTAAACCTGTGCTAAGCCTGTACAAAGCGCGACCCTAGAGTATTAGCTACTAAGTCACTGTTTTAAGGGGTCGAGAATGACGCTTCGACGTACTTTTGCAAAATTTTTGACTAGTTATTAACTATATAGTACCTATGCGTCCATGTTTACGTGAACCCATTTTTGGCCCGAAAGAGAAAGGGACCTAAGGGTAAAAAAATCAATTTTCATTTTTTTCTTTTTTTGATGTGGACAACATCTAAGCATCGAATGAGACCGATCCCATGCACCAAAAGTGTGCCCTCCTAGAGATATGTGCGTTTTATGAAAGTGAAGTCGACGATTCTAAGCGCAAATAGAAAGGGACCTAATCTTTAAAATGGCTCTCCTGAACAAAACTGGTTTTTAACCTTAGGTCCCTTTCTATTTTGCGCGTCACATATATTAGTTTATGGCCTGAAATGGTTCATGATTGGTGGATTGTCTATCGTCGTATACGAACCCAAAGATGGGTCCTGCTTAAAAATGTGTCGCAGTTGCTAAAATTTGACTTGAAACTAGTCTAGAATATAAAGTATGAAGTACACAATGGCTAAGACTTGTGCGCAGGATTCGTTTTTTCCGGTATTTGAAAAAACTACGGTTAATTGATCACTAAAACTCAATTATGAACCACATCAGGTGTCATTGTAAACTGTTATCCATTTCGATGTGACTGTAAAGTTATTTATTGCTAGTCTTAGCTTTGACTCCAGGAAAGCACCACCATGTTAATGCAAATTCCAAAAAACGATACAAACTCATCACCGTGTACATGGAACTATTCCTCTATCTTCTGACACACACACAAAATGCTCTCAATTGTTAATCGATTTTGCTCAAAATGGAAAAATTTATTCGATAACGATGCCACACAACACTTTACGCAATCTTTGGCCATTTCCAAAAGAAAAAAAAAAACCGTAAGAATTTCAAATTAAAATTGCATCTCAATTTGGCTACGCTTTAGCTTAAAAAAGCAATTTATAAAAATGGCCAAAAAGTCATTTAAGCCAAAAAAGAAAAGAAAAAAGTAGGAAACTACAATAACAGCAATAAAAACTGGAAACTGTTGTGCTGCTATTATCGTATAAATGCCAATAGCTTTGAGATTAGAGAGAACACAAAACGAAGCCAGCCAGCAAGCGAGTCATGCTAAAAGTGCTTAACCAATAAAGATCTCAAATTGGACAACAACAACGAAAAGCTAAAGAGGGTAATAGCTTTCAATTGAATACAAAACGACGGAAACAATCAGCCATCCATTCGCGTCCATCTCCACCCAACACAACAACTCCCCCTCCCCACCGCACCACATTACATTCCACGTTTCGAGAGAGGAATGCTGCTCGCAACGTGTGGCTGTTAACGAAAATTGTTCAATCACAGATAACAACACGACGGACAACAACACCAGCAAACGACTCGCAAAGGAAAACAAACAAAAAAAAACAAAACACATCAATAGACAAACGAGACCGACCCACCCACTCACCCAAATGTACATACAAATGTCGATTGCCAGTGTGTGAGAGAGAATAAAATCCCAAACCCAACCCATACTAGAGAGGACGCTTAAATGATTCGCACTTTAGCAGAATAAGCACGAAAGCAACAAGAAATGAGAGAAACTGACAAAACGCCAATCTTGAAACATCGTTACGATGCCGCTATGATAAATGCGGGAAGGCAACGAAAATGGGCGGTATTAAGTTAAAGTATTTTTATGGGCTACACTGGAACTTAGTGGCGGCTATTGTAGCATTCTAACTCTTAATTATCTATGGAGGAACGGGTCACTTGAAAATAAATGTGTTAACAAGAAATTTCCGAAAACGTTACCAAATAAAAATCCAAGAGTGATTGTTGAAAAGCCGATGGATCCACAAAGAGTAATTGTTTGGTACGTTTTATGGGTGGAGGTGTCTTAAAGCCGTACTTCTTCGAAAATGAGGTGGGTCAATCAGTTACCGTGAATGGTGTTCGCTATCGTGAGATGATAACGGGCTTCTTGTGGCCAGATATTATGGATATGGACCTGGAAGATGTGTGGTTTCAACAGAATGGTGCCACTAGCCACACATCCATGGAAACAATAACTCTTTTGCGGGAGACACTCAATGGTCGTGGTATCTCCTGTCGTGGCGATATAAATTGGCTGCCACGTTAATTTGATTTGCCACCGTTCGACTCCTTTCTTTGGGATATTAAAAAATGTACGCTCTTAAGCCAAGAACACTTTACTAGCTAAAGGATGAGCTAATTTGGCACATTAACGACATTGAAACTTCATTATGTCATAGAATCATTAAAATATGAAGCATCAGATAGAGTATGCCACCTAAACATTGACGAGCATTTGGCCGATATTTGGTTTACACATAATTGTCATAAATCCTTCTATCACAATAAAAAATATTACTTTAGAATAATTCTCTAACAACTTTTTGTTTTTTTATAATTAACGTGGATTCTTCTTTGCCCAAATGCGATAATTCTGCTTGTTAATGAATCCACTGAGGTAAAAGTTCTGCGATAATGCTGACCAATAAAATTACTAAGTGCATGAAATAAATTTATTTTATTTGAAATTTTATTTGAAAAGTATTCAACAATCTTTACAAGCTGCTCAATTTGTCAAACACTGAAATGAAGAACTGTCACATTAAGATGGACAAAAAACTTGAAGTGAAGGTGTGACTCACAATTAACATCGTGCAATAGGTTTGGACCACCACCATTTATTTTCAACTTGTGTCGTGCAAATAAAAATACATTTCCATAAAAAGTAGACTTCCTTATCCGAAGAACACAAAAATCGATTTAAATAGTGTGACTAGGCGTCATTATTCTACCAATATAGCAGAGATTATTTAAAGAGATACCATCAGTTGTGCCAGCCTTGTCTTAGATGAAAAAAAAAACATCTTTACAACGCCCAAGCATTCAAAGTTGATTTTTTATATAATTTACTTCAAAAGTCTATGTCAAAGACGGAGCTTGTTTAGCCTGAAATAGTTTTTGAAGTTAAAGGAATCTTTTTAAATTAAATCTTCTCTTTGACTTCACTTATTTATTTTTATTTATTTATTTATTTATTAATAGATTCATTTGTAATTAAAATTACAAAAAATCTTTTTGGAAGAGTTATAGCAACAATGGCCTTAAACTCTAGGGTTTTAATGATAACTTATAAATTTCATTTCTACTATTTTAATTAGACTTTATGTACATATACTTATATAATACAATATTTTTTAGTAACAGATTTAGCTTAATCAAGATACTCGTACATTTAATTTTTGTTTTAATTTTTATTTTTAACCAAAAATTCAACTTAAAAAAGGTACAAGGTACATTTTTTAATCTTAGTCTAAATATATGTAAGTGTGGGTACTGTGTACTTCAGTTATATTAAATTGTATGCATTGCTTCTTTTCAGAAACGTTATATTTTTTTCTAAATTATCTTCATTTGGTAGTGAAAGAGCTTCTATCGGGTTTGAATTTGGAAATAGTTGTGTACGGATGATGGAAAAGTGGGGACATGATATGATTAGGTGGGTAAGTGTGTAGGGTTCATTGTTAATACAGTTGCAGGGGGATTTACCTGTAGACGTAATAAGTATCCGTGCGTCAATCTAGTATGCCCCAACCGGAGTCGAGTTATTCTCGTAATGTCTTGTCTGGTCGATTTGCTAGATTTAGGGAGCTGTAGTATTGTTGTTTTGTATCGGTTCATAGCGCCGTCAGATGTTGAGTTAATGAAGTGTAGGTATTTTAAGATCCTTGACTTCTACTAGTGAATAATCGTTTGTTGTTATTGTAGGAATACAGTTAAATTTTCTGCAAAAATGAATATATTTACATTTAGTTGATGAAAGAATCGCACCGGAGTATAAACTCCAGTTTTTGATGTTGGTGAACAGTGTAGAAACATCTATCGATGGATTTTTTGAACGATAGGATTTTATCAGAATGTTAAAATCAACAGCGTATGCGGTGAAGTGTAAATGTTTGTGTAGTGAAATGATTGTACATAGTTTGTTGCATGTAATCAGGAATAAAATTACCGATAGCGGTGAACCTTGCGGTACGCCGTTACTTAATGGTAATGTTGAAGAGTAATAGTTACCATTTTTTACCATTATTTTCCTATTTGTCATGAAGTTTATCACGTACCTTGTGATCTTTGGACCAATTTTCCACTCGGTCATTTGCTCAATAATTGCGTGCATTCCTATTCGGTAGTATGCCTTTTCAAAATCGAGGGAAATAAGAGTAAGGTGTTTTCTCTGGGAAATGGTGTCAGCAATCTGATGGTCTACATAAAGTAGAGCATCAGTTGTTGATTTCCCTTTCTTGAATCCATACTGGTGACTATTGAGTAGTTTGTTTTTCATAACAAACCACCATAGTCTATTAGCTACAATTTTGTCTAGGACTTTACCCAAACATGAATTAAGTGAAATTGGTCTGTATGCCGTTCGAAGAGCTTTTTCGTATCCGGGTTTTTTATGGGTATGGGAATATTTTTTTGTTGGGAATGTAAGTGGGTTTCTTGGAGGGAAATTACTTTAGGATTATGTCTTTTAATTAGAAGTAACAGATCATTATAATTATTTATATAACCTTTTGAATTCCACTGAATAATATTAAACTTGCTTGTAAATTATAACTAGGTAGAACGAGTGACTTATAAAATACTAGTCAATACAGTGTCAAAAATTGGGAAAAATACTGTTTTTATTTTTTGATTCGTTTTGTTGGTTGTTGTGTTGCAGATTTCTTCACTTTATGTTTGTTTCTAGTTGAAGTATTTCTTGGAAGAATTGTCACTGTTTTAGTACTTTTTTTTATTTGCTCTGCTTCATTCTCGGATATTTCTACATCTGACATTGCATTTGAGTAGTCAACAGCCTCTCGTTGAGTGGAATTCTCCAATTGAGTATCGATGTTATGATTTCTGTTTGAGTATATTTTTCTTTCGTCTACAGTAGTTTCTGTTTGTTTTACAGAGTTTGGTTCTTGAGTTACGAACATGTAAGATGAGGTGGGGTGTCGTTGTTTGTATAGAGAGAGCTTTTTTCCTAATTACCTTTTCCACTGAGATAATCATTTGTATTTCTTTCTCCTTTAAGAAAATTGGGCATTTTTTGTCGAATGCTGAGTGATCACAATTAGCATATTTGTTCTCCTCGCAATTTATACATGCTTTTTTTGTAGACATTGTTCTTGTTCTTCATCATCGACGTGATAGTCTTCTGAGCAGTTTGGGCAAATTTTAGCATTTCTGCATATTTTTGCTATATGTCCGTACCTCATGCATTGATTACATCTTAGGGGAAGGGGGATATATTGACGGATTGTCGAGTTCTCATACCCAATACGTATGTCAGCGGGGAGAGAAGTAGAGGAGAAGGTGAGAATAACCAAACCGGTTTCTTCAAGTTCATTATTGACTCTTTTTTTGATTTTTTCTGCTTTATATACATTTTGTTCTTTTAATTCTTCCAAAATTTCTTCTTCTGGTATATGTCGCAATTCGTTGGAGTATATAACACCTTTTACGAAATTTAAACTTTTATGAAGAGACACCTCAACTTCGATTGTTGGAGACAATTTTTTCAGTTCAATAAGATTGCCTGTTTGTTGAAAACTTTTAGTTTGTACCAACAAAGTACCATTTCTCAGTTTCTTACATTCCTCAACCTCTCCGCCGCAAACTTCGTCTATCACGTGTTTTATCAGGAAAGGTGAAACGTTTGCCAAGGAATCGGAATTATTGACTCTTTGTATTATTACAAATTTTGGATCGTTGTTTATTGTTTTTGGAGTTACTGTACTCTCCACTGTTGTTTTATATGGATTGTTCATTTCTTTTAGTTTTCACTCTCTTTCGTTGCGTGTTTGCGACCGTCTTGTACGAGATTTCAAAGTGTACTGTTCACTTATTTACATATGGGTGATTCCACGAAAGTTGACCCCTTGCAAGCAAAAAATAAAATTATCAACTTTGACCCATTTTAGCTCTTTTGTTATAGAAAATATACGTATCCATTACATCCTGGGGTGTATGATAATTTTTTTTTATTTTTTTTGTAAAAAAATCTACTTTAACTTGGTGCATCATACACTTTTTCCCCCTTTATACTGAGTCTTTTTTTAAATCACTTGACAACACTTTTATAACGGTAGTTAGCAATCAAAACAATTACCAGCTGACAGTTGTTACTTTTGTCTACGTTCAGCAGAAAATTTGCACGTGTAGCTTTCAAATTATAATTTAGAGAAATTTTTCAAAATCAATAATTTGTGTCACGACCGTGACCACGCAAATAAAAAAAGTTTAAATTTTGTGAAAACTGTTAAAGCTATAAAAAAACACAGTTGCTAAGGGTGACAAGGTAAGTAAGTTAAAGAGTTTCATGTAGCAAAATAAGCGCTCGGAAGTCATTTCAATTTTTTTTAATTTATTGAGAATGTCACGATCGTTACCTTATTGAAAATTGTGTTCAAGTTTTTCTTACTAACTATAGCTTAACAAACCATGGACTCCCAAAGCAAGATGCAAAGATATCGGAAGAGATTGAAGGAAGATCCAGTAAAATACAAAGCTCATTTGAAAAAAGAAAGAGAAAGAAATAAAAAACGGCGGCTGGCTGGAAAAGAGTCATTGAGTGAAGAAATGCTTGCTCAGAATCGGAATACTGATCGCGAACGTCAAAGGAAGTGTCGTGAAAAAAAGAACATAGGGAAGGAGAAAGTTGTTGAAGCTGCAGCCTCATCATCAAATATAGGAAGCTTTAAGTCCGATTGTTCACTTAAAAAGGCAGTAACAAAAGTTAAGGTCAAACTACCGAGCAGCCCCTCGAAGAAAATTGCAGTTGTGAAGAGACTTGCTTCTGAGCTAGTTGGTCCTGAAATGGATTTGATTTTCACCAAGCGACGTAGCGGAAAAAAGAATCGCCTATCTAATGCCGAGTTAGAAAAAGTCAAAAACTTCTTTTTGAGGGACGATGTAAGCTACCAAACACCAGGACGAAAGGACACAAAACTAATAAACGGAGTACAAATGCAATTGAAGTATATGGTGATGACGGTTGGAGAATGTTATCAGCTTTTTAAGGAAGAAAATGCACAAATAAAAATTGGGAAGTCTTTGTTTTACGGAAGTCGGCCACAACATGTACGCCTCAATTCACAAACTCCATCAAACATGTGCGTCTGTATTTACCACGCCAACTTTGAATTTTTGCTTAAATCAGTTTCTGAAGTGGTCTCTACAGTGCCTAAATCTGCTAAGGATTTGATGAATGAACTTTGCTGTGACACAACAAATGAGGCTTGCATGACTAGCAGTTGCAAGAACTGCGACACAATTTTGGATATATTGCCATTGAATTATAGTTCAGATGCAACTGTGCGTTGGAAACAATGGACCAAAAATGAACATCGTACTCAAATAAGCGAGGAGGAAGGCACTTTTCAAGTTTTACTTCAAACATTCGAAAGCAAACTCCAAAGATTTAAGCAACATTTTTATGTGCACCGAACACAGAGCGATCAATTTCGCGAGGCTAAGGAGCGGATTGAATCAAATGAAGCGGTCGTTCAGATAGATTTCGCTGAAAATTTCACGTTGATTTCGCAGGACGAAGTGCAAAGCGCACACTGGAACCAAGCTCAAGCAACTGTGTTTACAGCCTGTGCTTGGGTGAAAACTGAATTGGCCCTGAAATCATATTCTTATGCAATCATAAGTGATGACTTGACGCACAATAAAGAAAGTGTGTGGTACTTTTTGAAAATGATTGTTGAACACCTCAAAACGAAAACTGAAATTAATACTGCACACGTGTTTTCGGATGGATGTGCTGCTCAATTCAAAAATAGGTTCAATCTATTTAACTTATGTTTTGCAAAGGAAGACTTCGGTGTAAATATGAAATGGTCGTTTTTTGCATCTGGACATGGCAAAGGCGCTGTGGATGGAATTGGAGCCACTATCAAAAGGTCTTTATGGACAGAAATCATGTCTCGCCAAGCTAAAATTAATACTCCAGCAGAAGCTTTCAATTTTTTTGTTCAAAATAAAAAGTTGGATGGAGTGACTGTTTTGTATTGCGATAAGAACCAAATAAAGCAAAATACAGGCTGTTTAAAAAAAAAGATGGGAACATCTTAAAGCAATCGAAAACATCCAGAAGATGCACTATTTTCAAAATGCTGGCTTTAACTGTTTGCTTTGTGGAATAACTGGAGTTTCGGCGCTAAAAATGAGCTGCCTTAAACGTTTGGAGTATAATGATGTATATTCTTCAACTGAAAATGAATAAAAACGAAATCGAGCTTTAAAACATTGCTGCCTTCTCTAAGATAACCATAAACTTCCATGTAATCATTTTGATACTGTTAAATATACGACTACAAAAACAAATCCGTTTTATTTTTTATGCTGTCACGACCGTTACTTTTTTTTGTCACAACCGTTACCTTTTCAAAGTTATTTTTTTTTATTTGGCTACATCATTTTCACGCAAAAGTAGAGTTTTCTTACACAAAACACTGCAAAGAATTTAATAAGATTTTTTATTTAACGCATTCCTTGGAAAATTTTACAATCTGAGTTGCTAAGACCAAAAATTCAAAAACAGCTCATTTGTAATGTCACGACCGTTACCTTTTAATTGATCTAAAAAAACCTTAAAATGCAATTTCTATGAAATGATTCTTATTGCTTTTAGGGGTTGAAATTTTATATTTTTAAAATCAACAAATCATTTTGACATTGTATTTCAGGTTAAAGTTTTATTACGAAATTTCGTGTAAACCTGTCACGACCGTTACTATGGAAACACCCATATGCAAATGGTACTCAAATAAAAAAAAAAATTGGAAAAACTATTTTAATACAATAGACTTAAAGGGTTTAATGAAGGGCTGATGTTAGACTTACTCTAAAAAAAATTCTTTAATTCAGCCACCCATTGAGATTTTATTACGCAAATACTTGATTAATACAGTTTGAATTTTTTTAAAGCAGGAAACACTTTTCTTTGTTTCAAGCGGAACTACAAAACTGTTTTTTTCATTTTTGCTATATTGTGTAATTCAGTCCAATTTCTAATCGTTTTACTAAATGAAGTTTTCTTTTTTTGATTCATTATAACGTCCATTCCGATTTTTGCAGAAATGGGTCATTGCCCAATAAAAAAACAAGTAATTAGACAAATAAATTATGAAGGAAAAACTAGCGCCGAAATAGGACAATCGCATAAATCCCGAATTTAAAGGCTAATCGGTCGAAAACAAAAATATATCAAAGTGTTTATGCAGAAATTTTATAATACCTTATTTACCTTTGTAGTTAGAAGATGAAATACCTTTGTTGCGGGTCTTCCAACAGGACAACGGCCTCAAACGTACAATCTGAGAGCACGACAATGAGTAAAAGACAAAGAGCTTAAAGTTTTGAAGTTCCCTAGAAATAAACCTAATGAAAAATCTTTGGGCTAATGCTAAGAAAATCTGTTGGAAAACCGATACACTTTAAATATTTCTCAGCTAAGGTCGTGGCTCAAACTGTAAAGTGACAATTTGACCTTTTTTGAAAAATTCCCTTTTTGCCCCTTTTGAAATTTTTGCTTTTTTTTACAAATCGAATTATTTGAATGCCACATAAACTATTTTGACCTAATGGTGAATATAGTCATATAATTAGTAAACCTGAGAGAGATTATTTTTTAAAAATAATTTTAATGAACGTTAATATGAGTTTTTTTAAATCGTCGCATACACAGGTTGTCTGATGAATATTGCTAGATACATTTTTTTCATTCAATTTTATTAAATATAGCTTAATTAGTGTTAAAAATAATGGAATTTAAATACGCCACCTGGTAGTTGATGCATGTGTGGCATCTTACCAAAAAGTTGTTCACTACTGCTTGGAGAGTTGAGACAGGAATTGTTTCTCGAATGTATTGCTTTAGTTCATTTAAATTTGTTAGTTTTGCTTTGTAGACTTCAGGCGACCTGGGGGCCAACGGAATGTGGAGTTTCTGGATATTTGCAGTTATTGTCTCCTCCGTCCAAACTGAAGAGATTCTATGCTAAGGTCGACTGTCCCATGATCGGCAAAATTATTAAGAAGTCTCATTATGGTTCATCTTCTAGGATGATTTCATCTAGTGCGTGATAGCGGCGGACAATCCAAATTCTTATTTCAGTGTCCCAGTTATCCATTTTTGTTAAATCTAAGAATCAATCTACAAAGTAAAAAAATTAACCAGTTTCATTAAATAGAAAAAAGTTATTAATTTTTTTTTTGGTAGCGGCTTTCATCAGCCACCCTGTATATTGACTTGGCCCCACAAGTCAATATACAGTGTATTTTAAAACTGAGCTCTAATAAAAAAATAAACTAGCAGGTTAAAGATAAAATCCCTTAAATCGATGCTTTCAGCTCTGAATTTGCCGGACACGAAGATAGAAGAGTGGACTCCAGGAGCAAAACTTGTAAAAAAGTATTGAAACGCAGTTTTTTAAAAAACAATGGAAATTCAACCCAATAATAATCAATTTTGTATGTTTTTTAGAGTTTTACCTAGAAATTTCAAGTTTTTGTATAGATTTCATAAACTAAATATCATTTTATAATGCTAGTTATATTTTCTTAACAGCTAAATTTTGAACTATTCTATACATAATATACAATATTCTGGCTAAAGTTTTCTTTAAACCCAATTAATATAGCGGTAATTTTTACATTGTATAAGTAATTTGTTACATGATTTTCCCAAAATTTTCGTTACAAGTTCAATTCAATAATTACTTAGTAGGGAATAAATACTGTTACACACGATTTATGCTGTAAAATAAAAAGTACTGAATGTTTTTGGACCAAATATTTTTTAAATATATTTATTGATATATATTGTATCCAAAAAGTATCTACTTATTCGAAATATCCGCCTTTTGCCTTTACACACGCCTTAAGTAGCACTGGCCAATCGTCCATAGCTGCACGAACCTCGTCCATTGGAAAATTGGCCACAGCTCGAACCAAAGCAGTCTTAAGAGATCCAATCCAATGGGTTCAAATCTGGACTGCCTGAGGGCCATTCTTCAGAGGAAATGAACGCTGGCAAATTGTTTCGAACCCAGGTCTGGGGCGTTTTAGCCTTATGGGCCGGAGCAGAATCCAGCTGGAAAGTTTTTTAAAGCTGCAATCAATAGATGTTCGGTGCGTCGTCAAGTCTTTTTTAATGATTCGACTCATGGGCTTTTGCGTGATATTCATCTCACGGGCCATAATTTTCTGTTTTCGGATCGGATTTCTGTGAATTCTTGATTTAACGGCTTTGATGACATGCGGTGTTCGAACAGAGCGTGGGCGGCCCGACCGGTTGCGGTCTTTTACATCTCCAGTCTCCTCAAACAGTTTTATGCATCGGTAGACGAACATGCGGCTATGTTCAGTTCTACTATTGAAATGGGTTTGTTCAATTTTGTAACAGTATTTATGTCCCTGCTAAGTATATAGCACTGACAATTTTAGTCAAAGGGCCACAGGTTCTACAGTGCTATTTTTGTTACCACAGTTGTATATACGTGCCATGTGGCTAATAAGGATTACCTCTAAAACACATTTACAGTTTTTAGAGTTTGCAGCAAGTCTTTATGAATAGTTTGACCAGTTGATATGTTCAAACGATCCATATCATACTGTCCTCGTCATGTGTACCTACATATAAGAGCTATTAATCTGCCACATTTGCACTTTGCACACACAACACTTTATACGGGTCTCAAAGTACCGGAGGGAGGAGAGAAAACCCAAAAGAAACCGAATGAGAAAAATAAAAAGTCAAGATATTTTTAGGATACAATGAATAAAAAAACAACTCTGTCTAAGACTTCCCAACCGCCCACTCAGTTGCCGGGAGAGTGAGTGTGAAAGAAAAGCCCCAAAAGCAAAACGTTTTCCATTTAAAATGTCGTCACAAAGCAAAGAGAAGAAAACAAGCAACAACAACAGTAACAGCAAACATGCCTCGGTATGTTTAAGTGTGTGTGCAAAAGCATTTAAGCCTTAACAACCCCCCACTATACGTACAAACAGGTCAGTCATTAGCTTGCAGCAAAAACAGCAACTGTAGCGCAAGCGCTAGACCAATTGTAGTTAAGCAACGCCCTCTTAAAAAAGCCGTAAAGTGCTGCCAAGTTTATAGCGTTGAGCAGCAAGCAACAAAAACCAACCACTCACTAACTAGAGAAAACAAAAAAAATAACTGCAAAACCTGTTCAGTTTATTCAATGTAAGGTTGTTACAAAGGGGAGAGACTGAAAGAGAGAGCGCGTGGCTTAATTGGCCTCTCTCTCACAATGAATGTGAAGGAGGGCGGAGTTTGGTGCTCAATTAACAGAGCAAGTGCCATTATTATCGTAGGTTAGGTTTAAACCAGCTGCACTCTGTCACATTAACGCACCAACAACGACAAAAACAACAACTAGCACTGCAACAACAACGGCCGTTCATTGTATTAAAAGGAAGGAAGCAGTTAAACAGGTCTAACAAGCCATTAGCTGCCGGTGTTTGTTGTTGTTGCTGTTGTAGTCGTTGTTAATTTAGGCTGTTGGTGCAGATCGTTCGATGGTGGTGGCGCGGTGGTGGTGGTGCTCAACCGTCCGCCGTCCTGTGAAATACAAGCATTAACAGCACATGGCTCAGCATTCATTGCTAACAAGACCTGAGCGCTGATGTGTCTGTCTGTCTCTCAGCCAGTGTTCGTGTGTGTCTGTGCGATGGTTCGCTTTGGTTGATGTTTTGCAACGGGGAAGTTTACATTTCAGTTAGCGTTAACACCTCAATTTGTCGAGTTCGTTAAAGCGCTTTTCATTCATAACAAGGCAAAGAACACAAAAACAAAACAGAGAAGAAAAACAAAGCAATCTTCAGACGTTAAAACGGTTTTATGGAACAAACTAAAAGCGGATTAAAATTAACAAGAGAGATAGAGAAAAATAAACAAATAAAAAACAATAAATTGTGCTACACATAACGTGCGAAAAAGCGCCACATTTTAAACAAAAAAAGCGACGGCTTTTGTTGTAAAAAATTAAGAAAACTCGGTATATACAAATCTTTTAAAAATACAGTGGAGAAAAATAATAAAAAAAAGTTAACTTTGAAGTGTTACTAATTTAAACCTCTGAGTTATTGAGGAATTGTGTTTTCAGCTGATTGCGTTTTGGTGATTTAAATTTCAAATTGGCTCCCTCCCATTGTTCCACCATGTCATCGCACGAAGAAGACGATCGTGATGATATCGAGGAACAGGAGATTCATGTGGACGTTGATTCCGATTCTCGACTATCCTGCGGCACTGGCTCGGATGTCGATATGGACGGGGCAAGTTGTTATGATGAATCCGAAGCCCCTCTAAGGTAGGTTTAACGTTACAAAAACACAAGCAAAACACTGAGGAAATGTTTTCCATTTATAAATATGTGTTGTTTGGATTAAAAATTTGTATAATACTACTCGAATTGCGTAGAGTGTCAAAGAAGCGCAGCGACAGCTTCGTTCAATGGCACATTTACCCGCCGTTTTATTCAATTATCCACTTGAGTGTTCGTAAGAGGAATTTAACTTAAAAAACTAAAATATGTTGTATGTAATTTTGAATGTATCGTGAAACTTTTCTTTAGTCAGCAGGAAGTTTATTTCCTATCAGACGAATTTGACTTCGAAAAATTGGCTGGTTGGGTTATTTTATTTTGCATATCACCCACTTCTAGATTTTAATGCATTTTTGTTTTACCAAATTTAATTATAAAAGAATTATTTCTTGATTTGACCGCCAAATTAAGCTTTTCTGCTTAAATTAATTCAATAATAATCAGAAATTGTAACAGAACCAGTTTAAGAACTCAACGCAGTAACTAAAACGTTTCCAGTTGACAACCAAGACTTTTTCTGTAGTCTTTATAAAAATTAATAAACGATTTTGGAAGTTTTACCCTCTTATTTATTAAAAATTGAAAGTTTATAAACAAATGTTAAAACCTTCCGTTAATTTTTATGAAAATGGCCTTTAAAATTCCAATCTTCTTTTTTAAAAAGTTCTTTTCCCTATTAGATCCCTATTAGTTATTGTGATTAAGAGGTTATAGCTACTAGACCACTAGATTTTAGAGTTTTTGACAACTTATCACTTTAAAGACCTTACATCCCACTTTGGAAGTATCAGTAGGCTGTGTACCTCGAAATTCTTTTTTACTCGCAGGACGCAGGAAGCTTCTGTTTCACACCGGTTCTAAAAAAACATGCAATTAAGTATGGACTTTTACATGTTTTAGGGATATTTCTTTACTTATGTAGTCATTGATATTTGCGATATGCGAAAAGCCGACGGTGAAAAATGGTTGATATTTAGATTACTTTTGTGATAGTCGCAATACTCGTTTAAAACTTTTGTAGTCTCATTTTAGCTAAATACTCTCCATCCGATTGTTTTCCAATTATTTTTTTAATTCCTTTTTAAGGTAAAAGGTTATTTCACATTTGTACATCTGGCTTGTTTCGTGCAAACACGGCAGCCAGCTTGCGAATAGTTTTTTCGTTCCTAACTGATTATGGCAAATTAAAACAACAGAACCCTCTGATATGTCCAGGGTATCTACAATATCCTACATGTGCTTTAATCGACTTTCAAAGTCGTTAAAACATTTGATACATATGTTGGATGTCCAGGATTTCTGGCTGCCCTAGTATTTGTGAACCATCACTTAAAAAGAAAATATAGAGCATCCGTACTACTAGCTTGGTTCAAGTTATGCAGTTTACAGGAAGCCGTCGGGCATTTGAAAACAATTTTGAATTTTCATCAGCCATTTCTGTCATGACCACCTTAATCTTTACTGCCTACACGTTACCATGCAATATTTTTAATTCTTGTAAATAATGGATCAAATAACTACAGAATATTTTCTAATAGTGTGCCGTATTTAGTACTCTAATTACGCATATTTATTAAATATTCTATATTTCACCTTTTCCTACCATATGTTCACAATTTGGATTTGTATTGGATGCTACAAATCCATAGCATAAATCGTAGAATGGGATTTTTTTAAGAACTTCAATAGACTTTAATTGTTTTCTGGATACATAGAATAAAGGCTTTTAATGATATTGCAAGAAAGAAGTTCTCAAAAATTATTTTGGTAAAGTGGAAGGCAAAAAACTACAGTTTAGTATAAATGTTTGGAAACTAAAATATTTTAACATTTTCAAATTGTTATCCAATATTATGGAACAAATGTTGAAACAGCTTTTTAATAAATTCGCTTATCTATAGTTTAGTTTACACTTATCTATAGTTTAGTTTACACGACAACAATCAGTTTGAATAAATACAAGGTTACAAGATTACCCTAGAGGAATGCACCAGTGAATACGTAAGAAGAAATTGCGAAGGGTTCCCAACAGGCTAAACTTCTGGCGCAAGCGTCTTCTTATGGTCTTGTGAATTGTTCTAAACCATCCGATTTCTAAAAATGTAATACTAACAAACAGTCCAAAACAAAAATCGATTCAATTAAAACATTCAGACAAACAAAAGACATACAAATTCTGTGTTAATAAATTGTACAAATTAATTAAAATATTCGTACGTTGTTTGTCGAAAAAAATTCCGATTTCAGACGATAAACAAATTCACTTTTTAACAAAATAAAAATGTATGTATATGCCATTTTTCGAAAATATTTTGGTTCTGAGGCAATTAATAAATTATATTTTATGCTCTGTTCACTAGTTAGATTTAAGATCATTTTTCTTTTAAAGATTTCATTTAATGGAATCCAAAAAAATTCAAAAAGCAGGCAGATAAATGATTCTTTATCATTCCCAAGTGTTGTGTAAACATGATCAGTGGCTATACATTTAAGGGCGCGCTGGATTACATTTAATGAGAACTGCCGCATATAGTGGTTTCCACTGAGCAGAGTAAACACAATAAAAATCTCTCTCACTGCATATATAATAATAACACAACAGCATAAGACCAGCGATTTCAACATTGTCGCTTTTCCACTACTTGTTTTGATATTTCTTCACCAAAATATACTGTTTAGCCAAAAAAATCGTTTTTTAATCGCTATTGTGGCGATATTAAATACTTTCTCGTAGCGCCTATTTATGGTCTTAATTGTCCTTGACAATTTTGGCGTAGTAACTTGTCATCCCATTAAAAGTTACTTAAAAAACTTATCATGCCGAAAACATATGGTTCTAAAATATCTGAAAAGTAATTTGTATACATTTTAGACATTTTAAAATTTCAATTTGTTCCGTGGCAATTTTTTTGGGTTTTCTTCAAGTTCTCCTGCGAGTTTTTGCACTTTTCGTCCATAGCGATTTTTGCCTCGGAATAGTTGGTGACACTGCATAAGACAAGTAATGCGAGCAGTGTTGTCGTTTTGGTCGGTTTCGCCAAAAAAAATTTCGAAAAAAATCAAAAAATTAATTTTGATCGGATATTAGGAAATTTAAATATTTGGATGGATTTTGTCGGTTTAAGGGAAAGTTTGGTATATAAAAATTGTCCACCTGCAACACTAGATGCAAGCCAATTTTATGATTTTTTTTGTTTATTTTTGTTCGCATTCATTAAATTGCATTACAATATTTGGTAAATATTTTGACTTATTTACAAAATATTTACATGAGTTGCGATTATTTTCACATATCATTTTTTTAAATTTAAAGGTTGTCTTTTTTCCCCCTTTTTTTGAGTAGCAGGAAATCTATTTTGGTAAAAGTATTTTCCATGGCCTATTGTGGAAAAAATACTGGAAGCTTTTTCAATTTCCCAATGGGGGGCTATATAACTTCTGTACGATAGTTGACAATGACAATTTGTTATTGTCAATGGGTGCCACTTTTGTGGTAGCCGTGAACATTAACCGTTTACGAAATATGGGGCATGGAGGCCCAAATGAGGTCCAGCAGAAATGTCCTCATGAAAACCTAGTGTTCATAAGGGATTGCGAGTAAGATCCTAATGGTGTACAGTTTATTATTTAAAGAAACAGTTCTTTATTTTACTATCGAACATGCTGATAATCCGGGTAATACCCAGCAAGTAGAGGGTTGAGGTATTAAAATAGTGGTACTATAGGTTCGAGATAAACAAAATTTTATTTTAGCCATTGCATGGCGTGGGTGTGCTTATGAATATCCGAATACGATTTTAAATGGGTCAAAATAAAAGATACAGTTTTCAAATTCGATAAAAGTTAAGTGAACTATGTATTTGTTATTGACATCACTCTTTAAGTTAGTTCTTTTTTTTCCAATTTCGCATTAATTGTTTGCCGCCAAATACCAAACCACGTTATGATCTTGAATCCGACATTTATGCAAGATCACTTTGTGATTTTGTAACATATCGAAAGCCACAAAAAACCACAAACGAAAACGACATCACCTCAGTCTCAAAAAATGCGTTAAAAGCAGTCCGTGTCTCTTTTATTATTATTATTCATAAAATAATAAATCAAAAAAAGCTTTTAAAGTTAAACGTGACCAAAATCAAAACAAACACAGAAAAAAAACAAAAAAGGAAAAAATATACCCGTACATTGATTGAGTTCAATAAATGTTGCGTGTTGTTGTCCCTTGAAACGCCGCACCACGGCATATGGGGAACGAGAGAGGGAGAGAGTGCCGCGATAGCAAAACACAAATCGGACGAAATAAATTCACTCGAATGAAATGAATACGAGCGTTTTTATGTTTTCATTTAAAAAATTAATGAGTTCTACAAGAACTGTCACAGATAACGCCACATCGACAAATCCATACATTTTCATTACGTCTGTCCGTCCCTGAGTCCAGCCACCCGAAGACTCCCTGCGTTTTACGGGGTTTCTCTTCTCTACGTATGAGCGTGTCTGCCTGGACATGAACATGTTAAGAAAAACAAATTATTAATTAAGTTTAATATATTTATGTAAAGCAACAATAACAACAACAAATCCACATTACTACACTAAACTTGGAAATGGACGGATGCAAATAATCGTGAGAGTGCTGCGATTGAACAAATTAAATATAGAAATGCATTGCTATAAATTGGAGTGATGGCAATTAAAATAAATTTAACTAGCATTAGTCTGATGTGAATTCCTGTGAGTGGTGTAATAGGCAGTGTGCTCGAATATCACACAAGCAACCGGGGTTGAATGGCGGGTACGAGTTTAATCTGTAAGCCATGTTAAGTCTTTAAAAGTCCTGAGTTGTTCACAGACATCTCATGTTATATCCATATTCAAACTTATCACCCATCGTCAAAGTTATACCTCTACAGTTATAAGTCGATATTAATTGCTGTCATTCCTTTGAAGCAGTCCCCCATTTTCATGCCTTAGTTCTATTGCCAGTTTGTTTGTCACGTTGTAAACCAAGTTTATAGATGACATAAACCCACGCAACTCACGACAATATTGATAAAAAAATACAAACAAAATCTTGAAAAGCAAACAAATGTGAATAACAAACAAGTTGGTCGCTCAGTCGGTAGCTCCGTTGGTCTTTGTGCGTATTACTGACAGACCTAGCTCTGCAAAATGTGGCAAAAACATTGAACAGCGGCGCTGCACTAAAGCTGGCGATCACGATTGCTCAACACTGGTAGCACTGGCAAAACGCCATAAAAAGATTTATGTTTCATATCCAATTGAGACATTTGCGTGACCATTGATGGATTAAATGTGTTGTGGCCGTGTTTTTTTCGCTGCTATTTTTTCTTTAAAAGATTTGAATTAAATGCTTAGCTGAAGGTTACACGTTTGGTGAGTAATAAACAAAACACATGCAAGTACAAAAAAATAATAGTAAAATACACAAAAAAAATCGAAAACGAACAAACTGACAAATAAAAAATACAACACTGGGAGTTACACTACTGAGGCTGTACTTCCATTGATGGTCTTCATTTCGAATAAATTAAAATCGTGTTTACGAACTCATAAATTGTTGCGGTAATTAAAATAAAAAGATGTTAGAAATAAATTTAAATTTGTTTAAAAGGCCATAAAATTAGAGACAAATTGGTTGTTGTTCTTCCGGCCATACACGCCCGAGTACATTCTGCTGTGCCGTTAACAGATGAACCTCGAAGAGTGTGTATACACTCTGCCGTTGGAAGTTTTATATAAAAATAAATCTAATAACAATTTTTTAAAAATATTTTATTGTTGCATTCTTGTAGAGCGTACATCTTAGAATATCCGATTCATTTGATTCAAATCAAATTCTATTATCCTTGGTCTTTTTTTTATTTACACTGTATGTAAGCGCAATCTCCTCAGAACCTCAAATCTAAAGGGCCTATTGCACAGGGCTATGTGATACCATGAGCCAATATGATTCAATTTCACCAGAGTAAATTAATTTTTGAGTATAAAGTACTATGCATTCAAAATTTCAGCAAGATCGTACTTATATATGACTTCTAGACCTTCTGGGCGGCAAGAATCTTGTAGGGACGATATATAAAAGCAAGGATATTCCAATTTACCAACGATGGATTTAATACACCGCTACGATGAGCTCACTTTAAAAGCACAATAGTTTATTTAGGTGTTTATCTCAGTCAAGTATTATAATGGATGATTGGAGGATAAAAGTCAACAAGGCTTAATGCACACCGGTAACTATCCCATTGAAATTCATCGCATGTCCGATATTAAAATATTCACTCCGATAACGCAACGTACCAGGAGATCCACGTGGATCGACGATTGTCATGGGGAAGTTATATCGAATCCAAGTGAGCTTAACTTAAAGATGCGTCAATTTTTCTAGCTTGTACTCGTAAACGCTGATACAAAACCAAGGTTTAACTTCAAGAAAGACTGCTATACAGCAGTGCAATCTAATCTATCTGCACGCGGATATAAATGACATGGTTTCCATATGGTCACGACAACAATAATATGAGCAATAAAAGTATGTTAGTCGCAACCATAGTATTTTTTTTAATTCAATTGTGACAGTATTGTGGTGGCGTCAATAATAATATTGTTAACATGTAGCAATATTAATATTTGAAGATTTAAAAATGAAAATATGGTTCGTGCAACAAAAGTATTGTATTTTGGTTGTTATGATTACAAGAATATAATAATGGTAATAATACGGTATGATTTTAATTTTTATAAATTTGAGTATGGTTTTTGGAACAATATTATTATTATGATGGATTTTACACAATACTAGTAGTTTTATCAGTAAATATAAGTTTTACAAAACAAACTGCTTTGGATTTTTAGAACTTAAATCCATTTCATTAATGAACACTACATTTTTTAAACGATTTTTTTCTTTTGGTTATTAATCACTTTTATCAATTTGAATTTAATGTATTTTTAAATAATTTACCTTAAAAAAATCTATTGCTGATTAAAAAAAAATAGCCCAATCTTTATAAATAGTTTTGAGATTCATAGTATAGTTGAATGGGATCATACTTTGTTTTTAGAGATTTTAACATGGTTGCGTGTAAATCATACTATGTTTGTGAGGATCATAATCTGGATGTTAGACTCAAAAAATAACCCAAATCCTTACCCTTAAAAATAGTTTTGAGGTTCATAGTATAGTTGAATGGGACCATACTATGTTTTTAGAGATAGACACGGTTTCGTGTAAATCATACTATAATCTGGTTAAATTTTAAACATACTCCGGTTGTTAGGTTCGAAGGATGGTTGATGGTTGATGGATGGGATCATAGCACGGTTTAGTTGAATCATAATAAGGTTGTGAGGTTCATTCAATGGCTGTATGTAAAACATACTTTGGATGTAAGGATCAAAAAATAACCCAATCCTTACCCTTATAAATAGTTTTTAGGTTCATAGTATAGTTGAATGGGATCATACTATGTTTGTATAGATTTAAACACTGATTCGTGTAAATCATACTATTATCTGGTTATATTTTAAACATACTCCGGTTGTTAGACTCGTTGTGGGGATCATGGCACGCTTTAGTTCAATCATAATAAGGTTGTGAGGTTCATTCAATGGTTGTATGTTGAACATACTTTGGTTGTAAGTATCATAAAATGGGTGTGGAAATCATAGTGTGATTGTGTGTGAATCATAATGTTTTGCCAATTTCATAACAAAAAAACGAATTTTTTTAGATTGGTCTTAACAAAACCCCATTTTTCATAAAATGGCGGAGATATTCCCAAAAATGGGAGTTTAGGAATAAATGTTTGCCGTTCCGCAAGTTTGATCATGACCCGTTAAGGCTTTTTGGATCCTGACAGCGATTTCAGTTCGTAAAAAAGAGTTTTACTACTCCTAAGGTCGCAGCTTTGCGTTTAAGAGATGTTTTTCTGGTTGATCTCTGTAAAGTCATCTTTCCGAAAGGTATACTTTTTGTACATGTGCCTTTGCAAGTTTATTTTTGATAAGTACTTAGTAGGGATATAAATACTGTTACAACATTGAACACACCCATTTCAACAGTAGAACTAAACCCCGTTACCGTTACCCCGTTAATGTCTTATGGGATTTGAAAGCTAACCTAAATAGCGTTAGTCTGTAACGGGATTTTAAAATTGTTTCAACTTTCATCATGGAGTGATCAGATAATGAGAACCATATCGCTGTAATAGCGCTTTTCAAGTGTGAAATGAAAAAAGAATGAAACTTTTTGAGGAGACTGGAGATATAAAAGACTGCCACCGGGCCGGGCCGCCCACGCTCTGTTCGAACACCGTGTGTCATCAAAGCCATTAAATCAAGAATTCACAGAAATCCGCTCCGAAAACAGGAAATCATGGCCCTTGAGATGAATATCAAGCAAAAGTTCATGAGTCGAATCATTAAGAAAGACTTGGGGCTTTCAAACGACGTACGGACATTTATTGACTGCAGCTTTAAAAAAAAATAGGATTGAAAAATGCTAACGTCTTTTGGTGAAGCACGCTGATACCTTGCACAGAAAAATTTTGTTCACCGATGAAAAAATTTTTACCGTTCAGGAAAAATTTAACAAGCAAAATGATGAGAGTGTATGCGCGGTCATCTAAGGAAGCATCTGAACTGATCCCAACTGTGGAAAAGAGTCATCACGCAGCTTCAGTCATGGTTTGGTGGGGTGTCTCTTACGATGGGGTCACTGACCTGCATTTCTGCGAACATCGACCAAAGTTTACCAAGAAACCGTTTTGGAAGCTGTTGTGAAGCCTCTTAACAATTCCTTGTTCCAAAACCAGCCAAGGACTTTCCAGCAGGATTCTGCGCCGGCCCATAAGGCTAAAACTTCCCAGGCCTGGCTTCGAAACAATTTGCCAGCGTTCATTTCCTCTGAAGAATGGCAGATGTGAACCCATTGGGTTACAAATTGTGGACGGTTTTAGAGGACAATGTTTGTCACAAAAGATACCCCATCATTGGATCTCTTAAGACTGCTTGGGTTCGAGCTGTGTCTAATTTTCCAATGGACGAGGTTCGTGCAGCTATTGACGATTGGCCAGTGCGACTAAAGGCGTCTGAAAAGGCAAAAGGCGGACATTTCGAATAAGTAGATTCTTTTTGGATACAATATACATCAATAAATATATTAAAAAATATTCGGTAAAAAACCTTTCAGTACTTATTATTTTACAGCATAAAACGTGTGTAACAGTATTTATGTCCCTACTAAGTATAAACTCACCGTTAAGATTTTTTGTTCCAGAAAATTTTCGTCCATCCGCACAGCATATTCCACCCAAAGGTGAAATACAACTCTTATATATGGGCAGGTGCTCCAAAATCATCCTTAGAGCTTCTGGACCGTGTTCAAAGGAGAGCGACGGTGCTCTTCTTCAACTCTTTTGTTTTCCTGGAGGTGTGAGTTCTTCAGACATTCGTGATCTTATTCCTGACGTGGGGATGTTCGGCAGGGATACGCGACTTTCTACGAATTCACACCCGTTTGTTATCGATTGGCCAGATGACCGCACTATACAATACAGATCAAATTCGTTTTTCGCTCGTACTGTCCGTATGTGGAATCGACTTCCAGCAAATGTATTTTCAACGGTTATAAGTTTGGGCTGAATTAATATTTCTACTCTAAATATAAAATCGTTTTTTTTGATATTTTTACTTTAAATTTAAAACAGTTTTTTTGATTTTCTACAAATCGAATTAGATTATTTGGACAACTGTTGAAGATACATAACAATGCTAAGACGATAAATAATAACTTCTAAACAATAGGAGAAAAAATAGACACGTTTTCTATGGGAAGTGACTAGAGCATTTTACTAAGTCAAATGTCATTCAAATTAGCTGAAAACTACAACAGAGTTTGAAGCCGTTCTACATGACACCAGTTTGGACTATTCTGACAGCTATAAAATTTTTCAGTGAATTCCAATTCTTCTTTTTTACGAGAATATTTTCAAAATATTGTACGTTATCTAAGTTCAACAGTCTCCCTCACGCGTTATCTTAGACTTACCCGTACCTCAGACTGGGCTACACACCCTAACAACATTTAAAATGTTAATTATTTTGTCTACAACACCCATACAGACAGACGAAAGAAACTTTGTACTACGATAGGCAACATCTCTGACTGCATCTTAACAAGATGTTGGTCGGGATGATAATCTTTGAAACCCGATTGACACCTTTCATTTGTAACAGATTTTTATCATTTTTATCGGTATTTATTTTCAAATCTGTAAACACTTGTACGTTACGGAACATACAACAATGTAACAGCGTTGTACCTATTCACAGTCATACATTCGTTCATCCGCCCGTCTGTCTATTCCACCATACACCAGAGTTAGTATATAAAACATGGACAACATTGTCAACGGCTTTTACTCAGACCCTGTCTTGGGATTTTCGGCCAAACAAATAATTTGGTGATTTTATGATAGAGATCTGGGTGTCGGTCACATTGGATTCATTCATGCCATACAAATTTGGTTAATTTCATTTTAGACATTAATGTGCATGTGTTTGTGTGCTTGTGATTATGCACAAACAACATTGGAGGCTATTTTATTCAAAAAAAAAAAACATAAAAAATATAACATCAATTTGCCATTAAAGCCATCGAATTTGACATTTTCGGTTCATAATCATTTCTCTTGCTCTTTATTGCCATTCCCGCCCCGCCATCATATGTTTATAAATATATTGTAAATAATTGTTGTTATTTCATTTTAATTGTTGACGTTGTTGCGTTTTTTTTATCAACTTCTTGTGGATGCTTCGCATGTTGTTGATGATATACGCGAGCGTTTTGAACGTTTCTTTTTTTTTGTTGGTTTTGTAGGTGAGTGTGTTTTGAGGTTTCGAAAGGTGTCAGCGGTATTAATTAAATTGAATTGCATTTTGAAATGTTGTTTAACGACTTGTTAAAGTCTTTATAGCAGCGATTTTAATTTGATTGAAAATTCTTCCATAACAATTAATAACAAATAAAGTTATTAGCCGCAGTGACAAATGCAACACCATTTGGGACAACAATGTTGGGAATGGTAGACAATGTATGGCTGGTCGTAAATGATAAATAATTAGCTTGAACCGGAATTGCAATTAAAAGTTGAGAAACATTTTCAATAAACAATAAATTTAATATTAATTATAATTTTTATGGAATTTACTGTAAAGACACTGCTTAAAAAGAGCGTTAGAGTTTCCCTTTTTGAGATTAAGGGACAGAAAACGGAGTTCGTCCTCGATGACGAGAATACAAAGTAGTGCACGATATAATTCTTGTACTCACTGATAGTGGCCTACTATTTCATACAGGTATCTTTCGTTGTTATCCGAATGGAGTAGTACAAAGAGGCTTTAGAATTTGCACTTCTAGAAAAGAATTTTGCATAGAAATTCAAGACGGGCGAATAAACAATTCCAGTGCAATGGGATCAATACAGCCCATGCTTAAAATGTGTTTATATCGCGTGATCCATTTCGAGGTTCCCTACTTTTTTAAAGAAAATAACACAGAAAATTCAAATTGAATGGAGAATGTTTACTATCATTAGAAAGAACATTCTTTGGCATTTATTTTTTGTAGATTATGTCCATCAAATGTTGGCTGCGGCTACGTCTCAGATGGTCCATCTGTTGAGTCCAAATTTCGATGACTTGTTCGAGCATTTCGACTGGTAACTGGCGAATCACACGAGTGATGTTTTGCTCCAATCGACCGGCCTAAAACGTGAAATTATCTGCTCACCTAGTGTTCTCTCAATAAACCATTGATTGATGCGATGTATGGAAAGTGGCGCCGTATTGTTGAAACCAAATGTCGTCGAGATCACGAGCTTCAATTTCAGGCATCAAATGGTCGGTTATCATGGCACGATAACGGTCGCCATTGACGGTTACGTTCTCACCGGCATCATTTTTGAAGAAATATAAACCGATGATTCCACCGGTCCACAAACCACACCAAACAAATTGTTGTTTTTTCTGGGTGAAGTGGCAGCTCTTGAACCTCTTCTGGTTGCTCTTCGTCCCAACTGCGGCAATTTTGCTTGTTTACATATCCATTGAGCCAGAAATGGGCCTCATCGCTGAACAAAATTTGGCTCGAAAACGTAGTATCTTCTTGGAACTTTTTAAGAGCCCATAGAGCGAAGCGATGTCGCTTGGGAACGTCGGTCGGTTTCAGTTCTTGCACAAGCTGTATTTTGTACGCTTTAAATTTAAGATCTCGACGTAAAATGCGCCAATTCGTTCCATGCGTCAGTCCGAGTTGCTGCGAACGGCGCCAAATCGACTCTCCACCCGTTTATCAAAAAAAAAAATTGTATGAGTTGATGAAAAGCTTCTCATATTTTCAAAACAAATTGTAAGCCGTTTATTGAAAAACAATCGTTATAAAGCGATGAAAAAATGTACATATTAACGAAAAAAGTTGTAAACCATTTTTAAAAAAGCTGACGGAGAGACATTAAATAGAATCAGAGTGACTGCAGTTTCGGTGAACGCCAGTTTACCATCATACCTCCTCAAGCAACGAATGTAATGTAACTATGTTCGGCGGCTGCACTGAATGGCAATCACAACTGCCGGTCGCAGAGCTTTTCACGAAACACAATAAAAAACCAAAACAAAAAAATTTGTTGTTGTTGCCTTTCATAATGGTAACATTTGAAAAACAGCTTAGCTTATTTACGAAATTTTTAATTGAGTAGTAATAAAATTCACATACCAATTTTTTGGTTGTAATTTAAGGGGTGTTAGTTTTTTTCTGTTCACCGTTTGAAAGATTGCAAAATGTCGTCTTTAATCGAAAACGATTAACGATTTCTTCTTCTTATTTGCAGTGAGTCTCAATCCGAACAGACCCGTTCCTCGTCCAGTGAAAATCTACCCTTTAGCATATCACGCCTGCTCTCCAAGCCTTTCGAGCATAACAACAACAACAATCACATTCTCCACCACCATCATAGCATCAGTAGTCACAGCAACAACAACAACAATGGCAGCAATAAATCCAGCAGTAGCGAACAGGATCTGCAGAATGAACACGATCTGGCGGCCTATAAATTAGCCACGAGCTTAGCTTCATCCACATATGGCGGAGCTACTGCACTTTACACATATCCCCATCTGTATCCATCGGCGGCAGCAGCTGCCGGCCATGTCTTGAGAGTGCCACCGCAGCGGACACCGTTAACGTGGGCCCTGCCGCCACTGCATCATGCGGCGCTGGCACATCAAGCCGTCAAGGACCGACTGGCAGGTGAGTGTTGACAAGAATTTTTTTTTTCGTCTTCAAAGGGCTTTCGTTCTCCTTTAATTTGGCGGATCATAATTTAACGAGGTACTAATGTGTCTTAATGTTGGGCCAACAGACATCATCGCCATGGGTGGGAAGAGGTTTTGTTTTTAGTTCGGTCTTTATGGGCGGTTAATTTGTGTTGGCTACAACAGCCAACACAAAAGGCAATACCCGAAAGGCTACCAACTTAGTTATGTTTGCTATAAAATTGGCCATAAAAGCAGCATTAAGTAGCCGAATATACAAGAGTTCGGCAACAAAACATCGGAGCAGAAAAACGTCTTATTAAATTTAATTATTTTCTGGTAGTTGGGCATAAAATTAAATATACCATCATCGTCATCGCCGCCATCCATCTCCCGGCTGTTTGTTGGACAAGATAAGCGAGCGAACAAGCGATAAAAGCATTTCAGCCAAATGGAAAATTGGTTTATTTTTAAGTTTAAGCCTCTCTTAGCTGCCCCTGATTGTAAGGGGAATAAAGTTAAGTTTTTTTTTTTAATTTAAACTGTAATTAAGTTAATGAAAAAGAAAGGATGTATTTTGGTCTTTAATGAAATGTTCAATAAATTCCATATTGGCCTGGCCATTTTATTGACCCTGCACTGCATCCTTTAATGGGGCCATATTCTAAGCCACAGGTGTCCAGGAAAATCATCGTATAAACCTTTAGCTCCTTCATCTAGTGATGGGACTTCTCTTTGATGAACTAATTAAAAAATATCCAATAAGTTATCACCCGCGACGCATATAAGTTTGCTAGAAATGCTTATTGCGGTGAAGTCAGTTGGTATTTTCCGCAATTTAAAACTCGCCTCCTCCCCTCGTTTAATTGCGTTAATGTGACAGAGACATTAAAAGGCCGAGAGTTGAGTGCGCACTAGCAGCAGGCTTAGGTAAATTAGATAGGCGATATGTGGCCGAGGGTAACGCCAGAGCAGCTGCTGTCGTTTGTGGCATCTGCTGGCAAGCGTAACAACTTTCAAAGAAATCACGTGCAACGTGTGCCACAAACAACATTAACATCATCAATGGTTTCAGATGTACCAGCCACCGTACATACATTCAGACACACTGAGCTACATTGGAGCAGACAAAACAGTGTATTTTCTTGGCTACTGTATTTGCAACATTCTTTGCTGGAGCAGCCAAGAATATTGCTGGCCAATTGCCATGGGCGTATGGGCTGTATGTAAGGCCGGCCGTAAATTCCAAATGAACACTATTTACTTGGTACGTCGTTGGCCTCGGTGGTGGCGGGCACTCAGGCTCAGAAGGTAAAGAACAAAGCCTGCCACACAAACATGCTGAAGAGAAATCATTAAAAAAGGCAGCCAGGGCAGTAACAACAACAAGGGCCGCCACATGATTGCCACGTAGCACGCACTCAATAAAATCACCAAACACCAACAACAGCAGCAGCAAAAACAGAGGCAGGAGAAGAAGGAACGTTTTTTTTTGAATTGTAAGGGACAGCAATCGATATGCCACCACTTTGTGGCAAACGCTGCGCAAAAGTCCGTATGGCATTCAAATTAGAGAAGGGTGTATGATAAGGCCGACTAGAAGTGGAGCAGTCTCTGATAGAAACCGAACGTAGTTCCTGCCCCCAAAAATATAAGAAGGCTGAAAGTGATCATGTGATTGTACCAAATTCCTTCATTCCTTGTTCGGATTTTTATGCCTAGAGAGTAAATTAAGAAAATTTTCAGAACTAGGTTCGATTCTCTTTTCGGTTTTATATACTTATATATATTTTTCTATTCGTTTGTAGATTCACTTTTATAGTTAGTAATATTTTTGTACTTGAGTTTCGAAAAGTAAATTTTTCCAGCTCGAGGTATAAAAGAAAACCTTCTTCATTTATGAAAATATATAAAAAAAAGTCGATCAAAACGCAACTACAAGTTTCGAAATAATTTTCATAACGAATTGCAATTTTTGACAATATCAAATTTGTGTACGAGTATAAAGCAAAAAAACTTAGATTAAAAGTAGGCCCAACGTTTTCTTATTACAGCATTTTAATATTTTCCATGGGAGAATACGAGGGTTGACTTAAAAAAATCAATTTGGCAAAACAAATTATTTAACTCGTGAACATTTTCGTGCGATCATTTTTCACAACTATCTTTGTATGGCGATGAATCACCATCCTATAGAACTGTAAGAAACTGTTTTAATGAATTCAATCGTGGCCGACGCTCGCTGAAAGACGATGGTCATGAAGATCGTCCAAAAACGGTCGTTGTGCCAGTGAACAATCGTGCCGTGAACTGATAATGCAAGATCGTCATGTGACATACCGTGAGATAGAGGCATCCTTGAGCATTTCTTCCCCCAGCATACATTCGATATTTCATGAACCCAATTTGACAATCGCTCCAAAAAAGGCACGTGTCGATTGGTGCAAAGAAATTTTCAAAAAAATACTATCGCGGTGCTTCAAAAGACGTTTATAAGATCGTCACAGGTGACGAATCATGGATCTATACGCATGAGCCCGAAACAAAACAGCAATCGGCCGTGTGGGTTTTCGAATAAGAGCCAAATAAACGAAATTTGGTCAATTCTGAGTGGTACACCACAATTTGTTTGACTGAAGTCTTCGGAGAAATTCGAAAAACGAAGAAGAGAAGACGAATCATTGTGCACCTTAACAATGCGAGCTCACAAACATCGGCTCAAACCAGCGTCTTTTTACCGGCCAAAACATCGAATTGATGGGTCATCCACAGTACAACCCTGACAGAAATTGGGAAGTCTTTACAGAAAATTCTAGTTATATTAGGTGGCATTCCAAAATTTCATAAAAGTTTTTGTGTGGGTTGGATTCTAAGACGGGGGCCAGTGAAGATAAGTCATACCGCTTTTTAACCTTCAAGAACATGCGGTATCTAGTGCATGTTATGGGGTGGTATTACCTGTAATATTTTAGTTTAGAAATGTATTAGCGTAAACAATTAAGAATACTTTTTTTGAAATTGCCATGACCCTTATAAATTTTAAAGCAACTTGAAGCTACGCGTGTCTACTGTCCAATGAAATCTATATAGCTTTTGCCTTTTAGGAAGTCTTTACTTTAACTTACCTACTTCCCAAAGCATTCAATAATATGGGTATCTTTTCTGTTCGAATAATCTGGACGATTTTAGTCAAAATAAATTCGAGAGATTTAACCCAACGACTCATATAAGGCTTTTTAATAGTTCGACAGAGCAAAACAATTAACAAACATGCAGTGGTAACAACAATTAACAGACAAAGCCGATTGACCTTTTCTAAATATTTGAAATTCAAGTGGTTTTTAACTCGCCGGGGTTTGTGAAAAATATCAAATGTATTACTCTGGTCTTATCATATCGTAGTCATCCTATGGAACAGTGGCGCTATAGTAGCGCTAATGATATTGATCGAGGGAACCAATTGTTTAATTTTTTCCATTCCATGAAAACATGACTTAAAATAAAGGCTAGCATAGATCAGTGTGTTTCTTTCTATACAGGGTATGGCTTATTCCATGAAAATTTTCGGATTGGTGGTCGGAAGGTACTAGGGTAAAATTGCAAAGTTCTGAACCAGTGGTTGGATTTTTCGTTTTTGTTTTGTTTCTCTTAAAAGATGGCCTTAGCTTTCTTCTTATTACCTTTCCAAAATTACCTAAACGAAGTCCAGAGGTCCTATTGTTCGCAAGGTATGACTATTTGACAGAAATGCAAAAATATTTTTTTTGGAAGCGAAATAGCCGCACACATTTTTTTTTTTTAGTAACTTAACACAAAAAACTTTTTTATTTGTCATTTAGGCTGGAAAGATAAGAAATAGGGCTATCTTATCCCTGTACCCTCCGACAACCAACCGAACATTTTCAAACCGCTGCCATTTCGCCCCCTTGCGTTTTCGGGCATGGTCGTAGATGGACATATTTTCATGAAATGAGCCAAGAAATAAGCTGGTGAAATTTGTCCAGTCGTGAATGAATCAGCCTGTATGGAAGTTTTGGTCGTTTTACAAAAACATCTCTTTTATATGGATTTATTACACCTCCCTCGTCGCTTTAAAACTTATCCGAACCAAAAAGTTTCATCCTATTTTGAACCGTAACAAAAAATGTAAACTTATTAAAATTACTTCGGAGAGTCGAGTATTTATTTGCCTCTTTCATGCTTGAGGCACACACGGCAGCACACACTCGCCACACTCCTGCAACGCACCGCGCACACACCCGCAGTAGACATGGCCCAGAGACGACTTGTTGGCTAATAAGTATGATCAGAGAAGTCTTTTAAGCCAACAAGCATATCGGCATGTCATGCGCATACGCAGCCAACAACGGGAACAGAAAAACAAACAGCAACAACATCAACTGAAATTAAAATCTCTGAGTGTTGGTGGCTGAGCACCTCAAAGGATCTTTGGAGGAAAATCCTTTGCTCCAATTGTGGTTGATGGTGACGACGACGACAATGTTTGGCTAAAGTAGGAAAACATGTTTGCTTTCAAAGCACAATCTCGCCTCACCTTTATTTTAAAGTCGAATGATACTCAAAACCGCCCAGAAGTGTTACATGTTCATGTTCGGCATGACTCCAGTGCGTATCCTTCTCTGTCTCTCCCTTACTCTGACTGCTGCACTTGCGGACATTGCTCATCTGAAAACAAAACGAGGGAAATTTGCATAATATTTGTATGTTGATTTGAGCATTGGTTAATTTTCATACCGCCTTAAGAGGGACTTCACACAAAGCCACAATTTTAAGAAGATGGATGAGTGCGTCTGTCCCTGCCGGTAAATGATAATTTGTAGTGACCGACCGAATAGTTTGTTTTCTGAATTTAATTTTGAAATTTATTGGCGTAATAGCAATTAAACAAAGCGTGCTTTTATTTATGAATGGTAAAACTTCGAAAAACAATTAAAAATAATATTTTTTTTGAAATTGTCATAACCCGTATACATTTTAAAGTAACATGAGACTACGTCTGTCTACCGTTCTAATAGTGCAATAAAATATAAATTTAAATACAAATGCATAAAAACATATTTCCTAAGATGAGGCAAGAAAAGTTTTGTAAAAATTCAATAAAATGGGTACGAATTTGATATATTTTTAACTTGCAAAGAATTTTAACCTTTTCTGTTCTTGACAGGAGGAAATAAAATGTCCACATCTTGTCTATCACTTGTGAATTTTGAACGCATTGCGCTTTGTCAGCGGTTTAATTAAACATCAATAAAATGGTCAAATTTACTAAAATAGTATTTATTGTCACATTCAATTAAAAAAACGATCTACCAAATCTGTGCGCTGTGCCCTATTCACAAATTTTGTTTGTATTTGGCTCTACCCCAGCGATCGGCAAAATGTGAAAAGGGTGAATTACAGACAAATTTCTTTGTTTACAGAGAAAGGGATATAGTACGAGTATACATTGAGACTTTAATCCCTCAGTCGTTAAGCCAGCAAAACGAGTAATAACGACGTGGAACCGCCGCTTAAGATACCAATCCAAACAGGAAATCAATTTTTAGATTTAGCAGAGACTCTAATCGCTCCCAACACATATCGGTTATAGTCAAAAAAGCGACTAATAGTAAAAGACGAACAGAAGGGCATTTTAGAAAAAATACTGATGATAATTATAGAACTTGCAAATAATTTTTGCAACGTTATAGAATGTATGAGCGATTTAAAGGTGAAGAGAGTAATTTTTTCAAAATACTCCTCTGTATCGTAAGTTTTAATTTACGAGTATAACAAAAAGACTCAAAATATAAGTTATACCTAACTTTATTTGGCAACTCATATTGTTTAAATAGATTATGGTATTTTTAGTATAAAAATTTAAATTTAAACATTTTTTTTCGATGTTTTTGACGTTCTAAATTAGTTCTTTTGACTCCAATTATGTGCAGGATCAGGAAATATTTCGCCAAAATTATCAAACCTTACAAACGACGATCTTAAATAAAAAGTCGAAAAAAGGGGCGTGGAACTTTTCAATCCTAAAAATAAAAAACTATACAAAAAAATAGCTAGAGTCACCAACATCGCTGGCTGAGGAAACAAGAACGTTAATGGCATTTCTCGTATTTGGGCTGGCATGGAATGGATCCCCGAGACGAAAGGCTGGTAGTGTTGTTTTTTTTTGGTTGCTGTTGTCATTTAAGGGTTTCGGCTTTATTTTCGATGTTTTTGAAGTTCTAAATAAGTTCTTTTGACTCCATTTATGTGCAGGATCAGGAAATATCCTCTGTATCGTAAGTTTTAATTTACGAGTATAACAAAAAGACTCAAAATATAAGTTATACCTAACTTTATTTGGCAACTCATATTGTTTAAATAGATTATGGTATTTTTAGTATAAAAATTTAAATTTAAACATTTTTTTTCGATGTTTTTGACGTTCTAAATTAGTTCTTTTGACTCCAATTATGTGCAGGATCAGGAAATATTTCGCCAAAATTATCAAACCTTACAAACGACGATCTTAAATAAAAAGTCGAAAAAAGGGGCGTGGAACTTTTCAATCCTAAAAATAAAAAACTATACAAAAAAATAGCTAGAGTCACCAACATCGCTGGCTGAGGAAACAAGAACGTTAATGGCATTTCTCGTATTTGGGCTGGCATGGAATGGATCCCCGAGACGAAAGGCTGGTAGTGTTGTTTTTTTTTGGTTGCTGTTGTCATTTAAGGGTTTCGGCTTTATTTTCGATGTTTTTGAAGTTCTAAATAAGTTCTTTTGACTCCATTTATGTGCAGGATCAGGAAATATTTCGCCAAAACTATCAAACCTTACAATCGACGATCTTAAATAAAAAGTCGAAAAAAAGGGGCGTGGAACTTTTTAATCCTAAAAATAAAAAATTACACAAAAAAATAGTTCTGAATTTTTCTTTTCTTTCAGAAGAGTAAAAATGTTTCATTATACTTTTCGCAAAAATTTTGAGGAATAAATTTCAAATTTCGTAATTTTTACTTAAAACGGGATGAGCAACCTGAAAAATTCCTCTTAAATATTGTTTCCTTATGTGATGGCAGTCCAAGGGTTATATATATATACATATATAGAATTTGAATTGCTACTGCCTTGCTGTATGTATCCTGTAGCTAGAGCGAAGTGCTTGGTTTGCTCTAATTAGTAATCATCAGCTTTAGTTAGCAATCATTCATAGCAGCGAATAGCAAAACCAACAAGTGCGTTGCTAAAGAAAACCAGTAATTTTCTAGCTGCTTTGGGGGAAAAGATCTCTTTGTATTTAAATATCTACTCGAAAGACTGAATCTATATGGGAGGAAAATTACTATCAATTACAGCTTCTTCTTTAAGTTAAAAACGAAAATAACTCCTTGGAAGCTAATTCTGGTGAATGTGGTCCATGGAAGAGCATTGGCCTTGGAATTAGGGGATGTGTAAACTATTGCGTTGTCTTGAACGCGACACCCATGGATGTGTAAACTAGTGCGTTGTCTTGAACGCGACACCCATGTTGTACATACATTTTTGTAACAAAATTTTAATCTACTTCATATTTATACTAAATTGTATACCATTTTTAAATGTGTCGTCTATCTGCTAGCAAGAAAAGTTTTAGTCGGCGTGTAACCAATGCTATTTTATGGATTTTCATCAGCATTCCTGATGCGACCTTCAAACTGTTCGATCACAGTGATGAATATCTTAGCCCATACGTCCTCGTTTAAATCGATAATTTTATTTTTATAAGCAAAGACGTAGAGTAGACTACGGGGACTTTTATATTAGCATGCCCTTTTAAACAAATCTATGTTTAAAAAGATTATGGCCGACAAACTTTCTCTGTACAGTAGCCTTTAAATTTAAGCTTAAAAATGCCACTAGCGCGTCTGGCATTAGGTTCCCCCAAATTGTTTCTGATTATTTTTGTATAAAAAGATGAAAGAATACAAAATTAGTTGAATCATTTCAAATTTGAGTTACAAAAAAAACTTCTTTTGTACAATACCTAAAAGTTTGCAGTATATTTTTTTAACAAGAACACTGTTTGACTAAAATTTCACCTAATACAAATATTATTTTGATATTTTTTTCGTTATTGAACGGGGATTAACCGACTCAAGACCTCTTGCATCTATATTTAAATAAAAGACAAGTTTTTAACAAAATGGCAAAGTGACGTTGATTTTCGTGGCTGCACATTGCTTTTATCGCGATTTCAGCTCCGTGACGATCGTCTTCAGAAAGCTTCGCTGCAATTGTTGAAAATAAAACCGAACTCTATAAGGCCAGGCTCTCTCCAAACGAATGAGAACTACCGTTGTGAACCCAACTTTTCAAGTTTTCTTCACGTAATTGCCCACGAAAATACAGCTCACTCTTGCTACCTCTACATAGACTCCACATTGAGAGCCATCAATAGATTTCTTTTACAAAGTGTGTGTGTTGTAAAAAGTGTTTTCCAATTTTCAAATAAATCATTAATTAACCGAAAAGTGACTACCAATCTCTTTCAGTTTCGGCATGAAAAAATCACGCCGGAGCTTCACTAAAGTCTCACCGAATTCCTCTCCAAATCGGTCATTCTTAGACATTAGTAGACTGTTAATAATGTTTTTAAATGACAATGTTTTTGTTATATGCCTATATAGAAGATATACATACATACACGTATATGCGTATGTACTTATACATGTAGAAATAAACACACGCATGTCAGTTTATGACCCCCATGATGGCCAAGATAAATGGACGACTTATCGAGCCTATCAGCAGCAGCACCACCGCCACCAGCAACCAACCACAGTTAATCCCCCGCGGTCTTTAAAGCCGGCCATAACCGGTGAATTGGTTAAAATGATTTGAATTAAATCACCAAATGGATGAGTGAAAAAAATTCACCAGCATCAGCTTCCCTTTCACGTTGGGAGGCTTAAACAAACCAAGGAAAAAATTAAAAGTTTCACAAAAAAAGGGTATCAAACATTTTAGCCGCATTGCAAGCCACTTGCCCCGAGGCTCAAGCGCAGTGGCAGTGAAGTGTCGGCACTCGGGCTAGCACTCAGACTCACTCACAACGACTCCACTGGCTTGATTTAATTCGATTTCGGACGATTGGAAATTTGCATAAGGTCTGCGGTTTGAGGTGGATGTTTTGTTTTTGCAACTCGACTATTTTAATGATGTGATTAACATGACTTTTTAATTTTCAACCTGTATACCGAATTAATTACCATCCGGGCGGTCGGCCCCATCCCCACAAGATGACATTTTGCCTGCCTTTTGATGCTGACGCGCTGATGCCGTGACTGTGGCGAATTTATCATTTCGACGTCATTTAAAACGGGCGCGCAGACGGACGAACGGACAGATCGACGACAAATATGTCAATGAGTTAATGCTTATGTTTAGGAGCTTTTAATTTCAGTTTATTAAATGTGTTTGAAAGCAACACCAACCAACTCCACCGCCAGAGAGTTCCTCTGTCACAACAACAGGCGTAATGGGCTAGAGTCATCAACATCGCTGGCTGAGGAAACAAGAACGTTAATGGCATTCAACGTATTTGGGCTGGCATGGAATGGATCCCCGAGACGAAATGCTGGTAGTGTTGGTAGTTTTTTCTTGGTTGCTGTTGTCATTTAAGGGTTTCGGCTTTATCTTTCAATAATTTTGGGATTTCTTTTGTTCTCTGATATTGAACTGGTGGCGTCATTCTGTATGTGTTGTTCTTTCTCTTCTGTTTTGGATTCAATTTGAATATGTTTGATTGTTTTCTTTTTCTACCTTTTGTGGTGATAAGGTGGCGCCTTGGCGCTTTTTCCCCTTTTGCTGCCGTTGCCGTATGAGCTTCCATAAACCATAAAGCATCTTTTGTCGAAAATGATTTATGAGCTACTCCTCGTTCGCCTTTCTTTGTCTGCCCTTCTGTCCGCTCGTCTGCCTGCCTCTTTTGTTGGCTTTCATTGATCGTAGGTGGTGCTAAGAATTTTTTTGTTGTATGGCTTAAAATATTTTTTCTGATTGTTTTTGGAGTTGGAAATTTTGAACGGAAGTTGTTTTTAGATTGGTCGAAATTTTAAATGGATATATTAAAATGACTTTCCCCGAAAATGGGTAATGTTGTTTGGAATGCACGAAGACACTATCGATATTACAGTTTTTACTAATGACGACATGGTTGACCGAATTTCTAATCGTTAGTATTTACGTTATTTACGGCACATAACAATCGTTTTTAAATAAATACGTTTTGTGGGTGGCAGATATTTTATTTGATTTATGGCAAGCCTTTAGAACTTTTTCCAAAGCATCAAATATAAAACTAAGTCAAACTTCATATAAAAATAAATTCTATAAAACTGCAGTAAAAACTGTTTTTGGTCAATATCTGCCAATTTCGACATCATTTTTGGCATTCGCTTTTTTTGCAGAATTTAATATTTAATTTAATAATAAGACTGTTGACAAAAAAAAACTATTAGATGTGCACCCACTTCATGAAATGTTCAATCATATTTGAGTTGCTTGAAATCAAGATTGGTTTGGAAATATGCATTTTATGGAATATTAGATTTTACAGGGGAATACTGTGTATTTTCATGGACAGAAAATAAACATCCATAAAAATATAAATTGAATAAAAAATTGTAATCATTAATAGCAACAAAATTAATTGAATACTTTTCTTTACTATGGACTGGTTTTATTAAATAAATAATTAATATTTTTGTAATAAATTAAGAAAATTTAAATTGAAAAAAGTGTTAGGGACAACTATTTTATTTTGTTATCAATAGTGTAGTCTGACAACATTGTAAAAATTGAAAGTAATACGCATAGCAACATTGTTTTTATTTGTATACACTAAAGATAATTAAACAACAAGAAGATTCATCGCCGAATTCATTAAAAGACAATAAAAAACTATAAATATTTATAACATAGCCAATGAAATAAATCGATTAATTGTTACAGTTTTGCTTTGAACAAATGTTTTTAAACTCTCAGTTTGAGATGATTCATATAGTTTATTGTTTCACTTATCCCATCTCGTACAGATGCATCCAATACGAATTTGCCGATGACACCTCTTTTTGTTTGAATTTTTTTTTAAGTGAACATAACAAAAACATATTTTTTAACAAAGAAGGGTAAGTCATGTTTTATAATTTTGAAAAAGTGTGCTAACTCCAACTCGTTTCTTTAGCGACTTGAGGCCAACTCACTTGTTAACCAAGTCATACAAATGCTGGTTTAGTTACCTGAAAAGAACAAAGCTATTCTTCGGTAATAAGACCTCTTTTCCATTCAAGAAATGCATGTTTTTCAGCACCACAGAAAAAATATTTTACCTTAAGATATTTTAATACGAAAACAAAACTATATGTATGTGACCCGGGCTATGAAAAGGTGGCTTATGACTCAAAAAAGTTTTTCCACTTCTCTTATGGCTTCGATAGTTTTCAAGACGCTCTTTCACGTAGTGAAAACTAGAAAGTCCTAACTCGCTTAGAAGTGTACTAAAAATGTAGAGAAAGATGAAAGAAAAACAGAATTTTATTGAAAATCCAGAATCAAGATAATAAATGAAATTGAAAAATTTAAAAACAGGATTGAACGCTGCCACCTTTTCATAGGCCGGGTCACATATATAGAACTGGTTGAACTATAAACAGAACTGATTTCATACTAATATTTCCCTCTTTGCGCCTTTACTAGGAATTAAGACTTATGCCGTTGTGTTGAATTCTAGATGCATATGAGGCTTTCGAATTGAAGAGGCTTATTTGGTACATAAGGAATTTTACGAAAAATATTATAGTGACACCAACCAAGATCTGATATTTTTTTGCAAATCAGATACACAAAGCACCTTGGTTCCATTCTCGACACGACCGTTTATTCGGCCAGGTTTTGGATTCAAAAATATTGGCCCCCATTCGATTGTTCCTTACGTTTGGTGGTAACTACGAAGTACCGGGGGTCTATCTAATGGTTCCTATGTTCGTGAGACTACCATGACAACCCTCACATTCAGCTCCGTCGTACGGTGCGCATTGACGATATTGTGGCGACAGTTAACAAAAGTCAGGTACTCAGTTCTGGAATATCGACTCTCCATCGATGTCTGATGAGAATTTTGCACAAAACCTAGTTTGGGCCTTTAGCAGTTTCTCAGTTTGAACCTTAGATAATCTGGAAATGGACAACGAAAAAAATCAACTTACTGGCCGAAAAGTATTTTAAGATTGGCCGCTATGTCAACAATCATATTTTCCATATCGCAGGATAGAAAAATAAGCAAGTGAACATCGAGCGCCAGTCCCTTCTCAAAAATTGTGAGATTTAATGTCTGATGAGAATTTTGCACAAAACCTAGTTTGGGCCTTTAGCAGTTTCTCAGTTTGAACCTTGGATAATCTTGAAATGTACAATAAAAAAAATCAACTTACTGGCCGAAAAGTATTTTAAGATTGGCAGCTATGTCAACAATCATAATTTCCAGGATAGAAAAATAAGCAAGTGAACATCGAGCCGCCAGTCCCTTCTCAAAAATTGTGAGCTCGGTGCGAACTTCGGAGCGGTGCCATTATTGGGCAATTTTTTCGTATTGGTTAACGATGAGCGTTATAAGGGCGTAATATACCATGTTTTGTATTCGGAGATTGAAGACTTGGACTTGAACGATCCTTGGTCTCAGAAGGATGGCATGCCATGCCAAATAAACCAAGCTAAATTTATTTATTTGCGAGTCATATTTCTGAACGAGTTATCAGCCATGTCGGCAATTTTCCACCTTGTGGTTGAGATTTGTAGCTGTTAGATATTTTTGTATGTTACAATAAAGGTTCCATGCTAAGCGAATAAAAGGTTAACAATACAGGTTATTAAACAAATATTAACCAGGAAATGGTGACTAAGAAATTTTGGTTGGCTACTGCGAGTCAAATCCGAAACAGGCATATAAATAAAATTATATTCCAAATAAATTTTAAGCTCGTTTGTTTTATTCAGTATTTCGCTTTTACATATTGAACAAGGATTAACCGACTCGAGATCTCTTGTATCTATATTTATATAGCATAAATAGGATAGGATTTTTAACATCTCGATTTCAAGTCCGTGGCGACCTTCATCAGAAAGCTTCACAGCAATTGTTAAAAGAAAAACCGAACTTTTCAAAACTAGGCTCTAACCAAACAAATGAAAACTACATGTCATTTTGCCATAAGCTGACCCATTATTACATCCTTGAAATAAAAGAACGAGCGTGGAAAAATGTTTTTGAGAGGAAGAATGCCATGGAAACAGAGGTAAATTAAAGTTTTGACGGCTTTTAAAACCGAAGAGTGTCACATTTTTATAAACATGAAGAGTTCCCCAGCCGATGTTGCATATATTCTGATGTTTCGTTACATTATTTCTAAGCCACGATTAAAAGCTTTTAGACTTTTAGTAGAAATACAATTGACCATCATCATTAAAAACAATTATAACATCCGTCCTCTCGTATAGGGTATTGTCATTTCAATGATATATTAATCCACTATAAGGTTTCCATCACAAGTAAAAACAAATAAAACTTGTTTGTGTATTTATCGAATTTGTCTAGAGGTCATTAAGAGTGTCGACATTAGGCGTGTTCTATCGTTAATCGGTTATTAGGGAATTAAAGGGTCGCGAAAGCGATAACTACGCACCACTGTACAAAAATGGAAAAATAGTTTTGTTTACAGAAAACAATTTAAAATTTGCGTCATAAACAATTTGTTTTTAAAATTTTAAATTTGTTTAGCTCGTTTGTTTTATTTCGGTCTGTTGCTTTTACACATTGAACAGGGATTAAACCGGCTCAAGACCTCTTGCTTCTATATTTAAATAGAATACAAGTTTTTAACAAAATGGCAAAGTGACATTGATTTTCGTGGCTGCACACTACTTTTATCATGATTTCGGGTCCGTGACAACCCTCTTCAGAAAGCCTTGCTGCAATTGTTGAAAGTAAGTTGACATAGTCAACTAAACTCTTTTTACACACGTTGTTGTAAAAGAAATCTATTGATGGCTCTCGATGTGGAGTCTCTTTAGAGCTGGCAAGAGTGAGTTGTATTTTCGTGGGCAATTGTGTGAAGAAAACTTGAAAAGTAAGGTTTACAACAGTAGTTCTCATTCGTTTGTGGAGAGCCTGGCCTTATAGAGTTCGGTTTTACTTTCAATTTTAAATTTGTTTATCTCGTTTGTTTTATTTCGATGTTTTGCTTTAACACATTGAACAGGGACTAACCGGCTCAAGAAATTTTGTATCTATGTTTAAATAGAAGACCTGTTTTTAACAAAATGGCAAAGTGACATTGTTGCTGCACATTGCTTTTATCGCGATTTCAGGTCCATGACGATCGTCTTCAGAAATCTTCGCTGCAATTGTTGAACGAAAAACCGAACTCTCTAAGACCAGGCTCTCGCCAAACGGGTGAGAGCTACTGTTGTAAATATCACTTATTAAGTTTTCTTCACAACTGCCCACGAAAATACAATTCACTCTGACCACCTCTACAGAGACTGGTCAGGAAAAAAATTATTCGTGAATGACCTTTAATGAGCTCGCTTACTCGTTTATAGTATTTCTTGAATAACTTTTTTCCTATTTACTCCAAGCTTTCATATTAAATGGTTTATAATGCATAGAGTTATTTTTGTATTTTTGTACACGCTTAATAACCGAGCACCGAAGGAGCCTTATTATTATTTCCTGCGAACGCAAGCCAATTTTTTCACTATTAAAAAGTTTCCAAGTTCAAACATACGTATAATATGTCGCTTAAAATTGCGGTAAGGAAGTTACCTCTTACGGGACAAAAAAATTAATTTGAACTGTAATTATCTACTACAATCAGGAAGACTTTTTTTGGTTCATACCTATTCTAGCAAATATTTAAAAAAAACATGTTATAACTTATGTTTTATCCTTACATTGCGTATCAATATCTAAGTCTATCCAAGGACTACTATTTGTCACTCCCCAAAGGAGTGACACTTTCATCAATTTTACTTGAAAAACATATTCAAATAATAACTTACTCGTAGCCAAATAAAATGAAAAATATACAAACAACATTTTGAAGAACATGGATTTAGATTGCTTATACTTTCTAGCTGTTTTTGACTTTTCATTGTGAAAGGAAACATTTTATTTTTTATTGAGAGAAGAATATGGTGTGGCATATTGAAATTTAATATTTTTAAATTGATCACAGTTCACTGTTTGTTTCTGCTTTCAAATAACTTTGACAAGGACCCTTCTTCCTTGCACGCATAATTGTTATTTGAATATTTAATGCCACCTCTTATTGATGTTATCCCGCGCTGTGGAAAAAGTGTTAAACTGGCAAATCATGTTGTTTATTAAGGCTTTCTTCGAATTGCGAAATGTTGCCCAAACGTTTATTAATATTTCAAGGCAAGACCCGAAATAAAAGCATAAAAATCAATATCATTGGCTTACCTACATTTATGGGGCAATTCGAAGAGCAGCGGGCCGGAGGGCATATGTAAAATATCAGTTTCAATATAAAAATCCATTAAACGCCCCCCTTCAAGAAACAGAACGGAATAACGTTGGATTTGGAAAAGGGTTTACAAGGATTTGCCTCCATTACATCCCTATTTTATGGTTGCATATTAAACTTTTAAGCTTTAAATGCGTATGAGTATCGTTCGGGGTTTTATCCGGAAAACCACATATGATGATAATGTATGTAACGGTTATAGGGGATTTCACAAACGCTTTAAATTTCCATACGCCCCGAAGAAGAAGATTGTTTGGAAAATAAACCAAGAAAAAAGGGAGGGTGGTTTGTAAAATATTCCAAAGGGATGTTTTACGACTTTCAAAGAAACTGTTCTTGGTTGGTTGTGCTGTTCGGCAGCAGAGAAACGTGCCATCATCATCCCCGGTGCGCACCGTAGCCGACTGAGGTTATAAACCATAAGCCAAGTAATGGAAAAAGCTTTTAACATAAATAATAAATACGAAATGTTTATGCCAAAAATACTCGTATTCCTGTTCAGTTACGGAAAACGAAAAGGCACAGATCTTACAATAAGTTGAGGCCATCTTCCGGCAACGGGGAGGAAGGTTTGCCCTGCTGTGTTTTGTTTTATAGTATTTCACTGGTATAGCATAAGAAATGAAGAATGGCTGCTGAACTTCGGAGGAAATCAGAAATATTAACTTTTTAAAATTTATGCATCAACATATGATGTTTGAAGAAATTTAGCAATTTTTTCAGCTCAGTAAAATTTGACGCTTTTTTTGTTTAAGCGTTTTTTTGGTGAAGTAAAATGTACCTTTGCGATTTTTTTGAAACTTTGGAAATACCTGCATTTAGCTCATCTTCACAATTCTCATGGCCTTTGTTATTTCAAAAAAAAAAATGAAAAGCAAAAACGCAGAAGAAACAAATTTTAAAAGGTTTTCAAAAAAACAACTGAAATGTTTCATTATCACTATCGCCGACTCCATTCACTTTGTGTTTTTACAACGCTTTCATAATTAATTGTTCGATGTCAACGTATCGTTTAAGCAGTCACTCTTCGGACAGAAAAACCCAGATCCAGACCCAAAGCGAAGCTGAAAACTGAAATTGACTCGCCACTCACTAAAAGCCTCAATGCACCAATAACAACAACGGTCAGAAAACAACACGGTTAACAAGACAACAAAATATGGGCACCTTGGCTTGACACTAAAACAAACGACAGGCGGCTGGCCGACTCTACCTTCAGCAGCAGCCACAGCAACGCTCATAATGAACATTTCCGCGGAGGCGCCAATTATTGTACTTCGACGAAGCTATTAAGATAAGCTGGCGACAAAACACTACCCCTTCCAAGAGAGGACGACAACAACAGCAGAACCCAAAAAGTAGCCTCGGCTGCAACCTGGTCTCGATGGGAGTAGGTGTAACGTCTACTTGACATAACATGGATGAAGAAAAATTCTGTCTGAAGTTTTTTGTTTTTTTTTTTTAAATAATTTTTAATATTTTATTAATTATAAAACATTTTGTAAATGGATCGTTGTATGTAAAATGTGTCGTAATTGGTCTTTGGGAGCTTGTATGCGCAATGTGTAATATCCGGTTTTAAGAAGATATCCAGCCTTGTGTTATTGGGTAAGAAAGAAGACCGGTGCCGGTTTAATCGGCTTTAGTAAAATACATCAGCCAGTAGAGGACTTTACTTGTGATAGCCTTTAAATTTTTTTAATGATTGTCTTTCACAACTGTTTAGTCACAAATGTTCCTCATAACTCCCTCTCTCCTAAGAAGTTTACCGGCTATTGCGGTCGATTGAATCGTTTTGCTTTCTTTTACCTTTTCAAAAGGTGAGCTAGAATACCTTTTGGAATGTCTGATTTAAGAAGGTAATAACGAATCAGTATTGGCAAGGTCTTTTATGAGAAGGCCAATCATATTTTTCGCTGCGTAGTCAATGGTACCGGACCATAAGATGTGGTATCCCAGGAAACAAAATGTGCGAGAACTTATGGTGGGGTCTTGACTTTGATTTCGGAGACATAATATTTAATGTGTTACACAATGAACATTAAAAAATTATAAATAATTCTCAGTTCTTGAAAATAAAAACCCTTTTGTACATTGGTACAAGTTAAGTTCCTTGTCCAATGGGTGTTTGGAAGTAGCTACCCTGGTGACACCTGACCTACTCTCGTAGGCGATTATCGACTTGAGATGAAGTAGGACCAAGTTAATTACAGCGTATTGAAAGTTAATTCATTTAGTGTCCTACATTGTCTACTCCCAAGATAGATTTGATTTACCAATACACCGAAAGAATTAGTATTTACAATATTAGATGTCGATTTGTTGTGACGTTCGGTTATTGTTACTTTTTTTATGGAAAAAAATTGTGTTTTTTATTGGAAAAAATTATTTTTTTATTGGAAAAAATTATTTTTTTATTGGAAAAAATTATTTTTTTATTGGAAAAAATTATTTTTTTATTGGAAAAAATTATTTTTTTATTGGAAAAAATTATTTTTTGGATTGTAGAAACAACTTTTTTATTTATTATAACTTATTTAGATCCGCCCAATCATCATCACTATCACTGTCAATTTGCATGTTTGCAGTAGGAAAAGCTCCAGAAGTAGTAGGCTATGGATCTCTGTATCTTTCTGGTTCATGCTCTCCGTCAGTATCTTCTTCATCGGCTGTTCTCTTTTACCACCAGCATTAATCACCTAACATAGAATTTAATCATGAAAACTAGGTACAGAGGAAAGAAACTAGAGAAAACCCTTGAAGGTTTCGTTGTGGATAATGTCAACTTACATTTGCAATTGGTCTCATCCCATTCACATTCGGAAAGTTCGATTTTGTATCACTGTTTTATGAAAAAAAACCACAAAGGTCTTGAAACAGAAAAAAAGCAGTTCAAGTTCGAACAATGATAAAAGGCAGTATAAATGCAAACACAACGAAAACTCTTTCTTGAAGAAGTTTCATATTTTCCGTAAACATTTCTCAAACAAATAATGAACAAATTTAATAATTCTAAAAGAAAAGAACTTCGTGTTTTTTGTGAAATATTGTCAGAAAAATTATAAAAAAAGTGTCATGAAAAATATGAAAGTTTCGTGAAAAATAAGTACGTTTTCATCTAAAATCTGAAACTACTTCATAAAACGTTTAACACGTAGCCTTAACAAATTTGAAAGAAATTCTTTAAAAATAAGAAAATCTGTTATTAAATCCTTAAAAATCTAGAATTTTTATTCATCAAACTGATTTTGTAATTTTTAAACAATTTTTTCACATTTCTTTTAAAATGTTTCTTTGGCTGCAAAAATAAGAACAATTTCGTAATTTATTTGAAATATTTCGCTATTTTCACGAGTATAATTCTTTCAGTGTAGAAAAAATTACTCTTGCTAAAAAAATTTCATTTTATCGAACTTAGTATTAAACTTTGCGGGGTTAAAAAATATAAATTGATTTTAATTAAAAATTATTTTATTTTTAATTAAAAGATCTAATAGTTTTATTTTATGATAATAGTTTTATTTTATTCGACTAGCGAAAAAGTCAGCTTTACTCCCCGATGAAACTACAATCTCAAATCGTTATCAAAAAAAGTAAATCTCTTTTATTCAATGATACGAGTATATATTAGAAATACTTTTAAAATACATCATTTGTTTGGAAATATTTATTTTAGGAAAAAAAGAACTGCTGTAGATAAATCGTTAAACGCGTTTAAACGAAACTAAGATTTCTTACCTCATTATTTATTTCGGGTATTATATTAAAGAACAAAAACTCTCGCTTACCGCAATTGTCCAACAAAAGTGCAAAAATTTCGATTGAGCAGTAGAGGCAAAAAACTAAAACCTTTTTTGATTAAGAATGAATAAAACTATAAATCATTTTTATGTCGTTTTGTCACAAAAGTTAATAAAATTTAACTTTAGCTTTAAGGCGCTTAAAAGTGTGATTTGTAAGTGGTCCTTTATAACTAAGATTAGATATCAAAACAGCAATAGTTATATCATTTGTTAAAAATGTGCCAATTTTGAGTATGTCTAAAGAAAACGCACACCTAGAAAAAACATTTTCGTAAAATAGTTTCTTGTGGTTTTTTCTTAGTAAAAAAATGTATTTTTACTACATTTCTAACTTTCTTATTAAGACTAGTACTTTTCCAAGAATAGAAGATGCACTTTTTGTTTAAAAACACTTTATACTTAATTACGGTTTTGCTATCTAGTCTTTTTTTTCAAGACTAAGCCTAAAATACTACTACTGATGACCTGGGAAAATTGATTAGGGCACCATATTTCGCAACGTTAAACCAAAAGTGCAAGTGGAAATTAATAGTTGTGCATGGCTTAAAATTCACCTACGGAGCGCATAAATAAAAATATTGTTAATTTGCATGCAAGTGCTTTTCCCCTTTTCAGTTTTTTCCCCAATACTACTGTTTTAATGCCTAAAAAAGTACTCGAATATCAGATTTCAAGTTATATTAACTATGGCCCCCTTTAATAACTTTAATTACCACACCGCCCTCATAAGGAGCAGTTTTACATTTGTTGATACTCATATACGTCCTATAAAACGTTATTGCTACGCGTCTCTTATCGCACCTAATAAAAGCCAACCAACAACAAAAAGTAAAATTTAACTTCACTACAACAACAACAGGGGCAATTGACGTCGTCATCAGCGACGTCCCAAAAGAATTTTAAAAGGTTCGTCTCGTCTGGCCCGAAAGACTGAACCAAAACGAAAAAAAGAAAATAACACGGCCAGAGCGTAGAGAGTCAGTCAGTCAGTCAATCAATAAAGCCACCAGCCACAGTCGCAGTCAGCCAACAGTGGTTAAACGTCTGTCGCTTTGCCCTGTTGGCGGCGGCTGCTGCAACATTAGCATGTTGAAGCAGCAGTCTGGGTCATTCAGCCACAAAGCCAAGGCGATCGGTCGGCTGGCCAGACTGTCGCTCATTTCACTTAACGCGATATAACTTCGTTTTGTCACCAATAATATGACTCAACGTCATGGAGGCACACGGTAAACCATACGGACGTGGACATTCAGTATACACGTACAACAACAACATCCAAGAAAACGCAATAAAAACTTAAATTGTCGCGTGCGTCCATTCGGAAACTCTTCATTCGCCCGTCTCCGTCGCAGGGACATTTAGTCACTTTTAACGTTTTCTTTCGGTCGCTCATTCTCGCTATTAGAACGTTGTAACAATCAGAATGGTCGGGAACAGGGGGAAAACAGTCTAATTGATTTCACAGCGGCAGGTACACCAACAGCAACAACAATACCATCAACGTTAATGCCGACAACTCTTAAAGTGGCCGGTAATTAAGCCGATATACGCACCAGGTTCCTGGTTTCTTTAATGCGTTTACCTTTTTGTAACTTCCTTCTTTTTCCCTTTCTACTTTCATTCATTCATTCACTGCCCGTCTCAAACACTTGTCCTTATGCACACACACACGCATTGACAGGTAGTATTGTTAGTTTAAATGGGTGCGTGGGCGGTTGAGTGTGCGTGAGTTTTCCGGAAGTAAATATCGGAAATTGCTTGTTATCAGAGGGAAAATTTATAGTTTCAGTTAATTGTTGCAACCGCCCTCAAGCATTTGACAAACAATTAAAGGATAACGATGGAAGGATAATCATTTTGTTTTTTTTTCCTATTTAATGAGTTATTAAGTTGTTTGACTAATTTTTTTATTTTCAATTTTCTCCTTTTGGTTTTCCAATGTTTACAGCTGCCTTTCCCATTGCCCGGCGCATCGGTCATCCCTATCAGAATCGCACTCCACCCAAGCGAAAAAAGCCACGCACCTCGTTCACTCGCATCCAGGTGGCCGAGCTGGAGAAGCGGTTTCACAAGCAAAAGTATTTGGCATCTGCGGAGAGGGCTGCCTTGGCGCGAGGTTTGAAAATGACCGATGCTCAGGTGAAAACGTGGTTTCAAAATCGACGAACGAAATGGAGGTGAGTCATTATTTTAGAATTAAATTGTGATCAAAAATATCATTAGTTTAGAATTAACTTGTGAATACAGGGGTTATTGGAAAATCATATATATTTAAATTTCCTTCTGGTAAGACAAGATGATATTTGATGACATTTTACAAAAGCATCCCCACAAAAAGTCTTTCTTGCTTATTCAGGCCTGCTTCACAATCTGTTGTTTCCGATTAAAACAGAGTCTGCATTCGTTCTTCATTTAGGATCTCCCGCGGTTTCTTCGTCACTAAGTATAATTGCTGATAAGACAAAACAGATTGTCCTTTAACATATTTACTTCACTCAACCTTCCATTAATAAACAATTACAGTGGGAAGTCCTTAATATTATTATTTTACTCACAGACCGGGGCTACCGGAACCGAAGGACTATTTTAATTAATTGAGCAACATTGAAGTGGCTTATAGATTTTATTCAACACTTTAAGTCGCCCATATTTATGTGGTGAAAAAACCGGTGATGAAAAATGTTTCGTGTCCCTACAAACCTGGTTTACACTTGTTGCGCACTCTAACCATTAAAACATGGTAGCCAGCATACAAGGTCTTCTCATAAAAGACATTCTGTAACGCCTTCTTTTCAGATGCAAAACACATTTGTTACTGCCTCACAAAATTACTCTGTCTAAAGATCATTCTTTGCACCCATTCATATGTTTCTTCTCAAAGAAGCCTTGTAATAAGTCCTATAATCATTCGCTATTGTATTCTTTGAGAAGGCCTGCATGAAGGCTTCCATATTTTGAATGAGAGAGATCGCTTTTTTTGAAAAGGCATGCTACCAAGTGTGGTGTGTGAAGGCAATACGGAAGGTGTTCGTCACAGCGATGAGCAGTAAAGATTCATACGCCTTTTGACGTGAACACAACGTTTTCTATCGGAAAGTGTTTCTTTCCCCACCAACATCATATGCCAACTACTATCGTCATATCTGTGTTCGTTAACGAGATATCGCCTCTCAAAGTTCAGGTCTGTATGGGTCCTTTTGTTCAATTTTAACAGAACATAATCATAATGATTGAATTCATTCTGTAAAAATTTCCTATCACTCAGTCCATGACTTTGGCCATATATCCGATGTTTTAAATGGGCCGCCCACTTTTCCTCCAGGATGTTTCGATTCATGCCAACATCGTATCTTCCGAATATCATGGTCATATCTCTACGCGTACCAGTTTATGAGATATTGTTTATTTAAGTTCAGGGTTCTGGGAGCGGTGCCACGCCCCCTTGTCCAATTTTACCATAGCATAGTCTATAATAATTATCCAGTAGCAGATTTCATTATGTAAATATTTTATAATTATCATTCCATATCTTGTGCATAAATGCAATAATATAAGGGGGAGGGGCAGCGCCCTGATGAGCCCTAAAATGGAATTGTTCAGTGGTTGATATTAAACCCTTGCAAATTGAATTTACATACCGGTCAAAGAAATCATTGAAGCTATTATAAACAAAATAGATTAAACCTATCTGTAATCATACTCGCACAGGGTGGAGCGCGATAATTGCTTATTTGGGAATAAAATAAAAAAATTATTAACCTTAGAAAAAATTATTTTATATTTTAGATATATTAAACAGTAAGGGAATTTTTAAATTGCATGGTTTTAAATAGTCTATCTGGCAAATGTCAACCTTCGCTATCCACACACTGCTGCATACGTTTTCTGAAGTTTTCATGTACTCTGACAAGCATGTCGACTGGTATTCTGCCAATTTCAGCCTCAATATTGTTAATTAGGTCTTCTAAGGTGTTGGGAAGGTAATATACACCTTCGACTTCAGGTAACCCTAAAGGAAAAAATCGACTGGGGCTAAGTCTGGTGAGCGTGTCGGCCAGTTCACATCACTTCTCAAAGAGATAAGCCGTCCAGGAAACATTGGCCTCAAAGAATTCATGGTAACCCTCTCTGTGGCACCCTCCTGTTGGAACCATGTATCCTCTAATTGCATTGTCTCAAGAGACGGCTGAAAAAATCCAGGAAATGCCAAGAGCAAGTGATTGATTCCGAGCAGAGAGTTTCGTAGATTTCAGTACTGCTGCTCTAACTCTCTCGATGTTTTGTGGTGTTGTAATCCTTCCCTTAGGTTCCCTTCGTACACATGACATATTCCCTGCTGTTCTCAATGAAGATACCCAATTTATAATTGATTGCCGTCCAGGAGCACGTCCGCGTGCTGGAACAGCGAATCGCAAACGAAAAGCACGCTGCACTGCAATGGAAAATACGCTTTAACACAAATTACCTCTCCTTATGTGTCCAATGCATGATGGCAACTGAAAGGCAGGCGAAGACAAATCTTCCGTTAGCCACTATAAGCCACGCACACACGCCACTCTCTTCGGCAACATAGCCTGCAGTGCAAAATTCAGCGCTCCACCCAGCACATAGCTGTGTTATTCTTTTTCTGATGCATAGTTTTAGAGAGTTACATTTTATAATCATTTAAAAGTAATATAAACCAAGCACCTTCAAAAATATATGTAAGTTATAAAAGTCTTTAGTTCTGCAACAAAATCATTTTATCGCAATATGCAATAGTCGGAAGTGAATAGAATACTAAGCAGGCAGATACCATTGAACTTTGGAGATGTGGCATTGTCTAGACCAATGATGTTTTCTTTCAAAGAGTTCTTAATTTGTTTTCCTTGGTGGCACCGATTTTATCTGCTTGAAATGAACTGTCAAGGTTACTATATTTTAATTGCTATAAGCCCGACTTTTATTCTTCAATATACGTGGTATTTTAGGTTAAGACTAGATAGCAATACCGAAATTTAATAAATAGTATCAATTTGGATCTTGTATATCAGAAAAGAACTGTTGTACGCGATGCTTAAAAACTATTTAAGAGAAATTATTTTGTATAGCCATTTTAGTACTTCCCCATGGATGGAGACACATACTAAATATTAATCCAGGCTAAGGATTGAAATGGCTACAAATTCACTAATACTACTTCTCTAATTAATTTTTAAAGTCCAAAACTTTTTGACCTTTTCTTTGATACAAACAAAATTGGCACTTTTGTAAAAAAAAGTAGTTAAACTATTGCCATTTTGCTATCCAGCCTTAGTTATTGAGGCTCAACCAAAAGCGCCACTATTATCCTTTCTTGGTTGTTCCTTGTTTTATTGATTATAAACTTGTGGAATCAATTTTTTTTACCGAAATGTTTATATTCAAATAGAGTCATAGAGACTGTGCACTCTAATGTAGCAAGTCAATGGCCTTATGCTGTTAATTATTCGATTTGACTTTATTACCACATGTAGCCGTATTTAATAATAAATCATTTCGTTACCTTAATATAAAAAAGCCCTAACTCTTAAAAAAATAGTTTTGCAGTAGAAGAAGAAAAAAACGTCATAAATCTGTAATAATAAGGACTTAAAATCTTTAAAAGCTTCTCATTTAAAAAAAATAATCTGTAATTTAGAGTTATAAATTTATTTAAAAAAAATAATATAGATTTTGTATGAGTAAGAGTTTTTGTTTACAGACATTTCATGGACAAAAAGAATAAGTTGGGGCCTTTTTATATTGAAGTAGCGATTTTAATCAGTTAAACTTGATGTTTTTTCAAGTCCTGACAATTTCTGTTTTCGTCGTCTTTGCTGATTAATTCCTTTTCCAAACCCTTAACTATATTTCATAATTGATAACAATTTTTTCTCGTGATAAAATTATTTGTTACGCCATTAAATTAAATATACGTTAAGAGTTTCAACATTTTTAAATACTCGTATAAACATCCGCAGCGAATAAACCCAATATACTTTATCGGAAATCAGTAATGCTCCATTAATTCCGTAAAACTCTGGACAAATTCAATATTAATGTCATATAAGTAGAACAACAAATTTAGATTCTACTGATAATAACACAATGTTAACCTCTCCCTGCATATATTTGCCGTAATAATTAAAATCGTATTAAACCATCGAAGGTATTTAACAATGCATGTTTGGGAAAGATAATCATGTCAACAAAAATATAAATTATACTATTGACAAAACAATTAGAATTTAATAGTGGCATGTTAAATGGACCATACGTAGTATGTGAACTTGGTTAAAGTCTAAATATGCTGATATCATTCCAGCTGACTTGATGACAAATTAATTGATGGTTCAATTTGGTAACACTATTAAAAAAATAATCCAGATTATAGCAAAGTCGTTAAAGTAAAACTTTAAAATTCATAACAAAAATTTAGTCCCTGCTTATTATTAAGCTAATGATTATTAGATTCATAGCGGTTTCAAATATGTATGAATTTTGAATATTTAGATAAACACCAGTTTAAGGCATTGCTAAGGATAGAATTTCTTATATCTTTCGGAATTAAACACCATTTATAGAGTTACTTTTTTAACGATTAAAACTAGAAGGACCTATTTATGCCAAAAGTTTAATTTTGCTAACTAAAGTGATGGTACTTAAAGTTGGATTTTGCTAAGAAACTATCATGATCGATTGATAGTTCGAGGTCCTCAACTTCAACTTCAATAAAATATTGATTTATTCGTTATATCACGACCATAGTCACATAATGTTTGTATAAATTACATTTAAATTTCCATATTTAATTGCAAAATAATAATATTTAACAAATTGCCGTGACTCTCTCCCACAAGCAGTCAACAAGCAATTTACAATTTAATCACATCAACTAATTATCATTTAGGTGTAATTGTTATTTGGTCATTTCCACATGAAAATAACAGCGGCAATTTAGAGCCACGTCTCTTTCCTTCGCCCAGTGTTTGTTAATGAATTTTCCCATCAGAGGGAGAAAATCATTAAATTCAAAAAAAAACAACGTAATCAAAATAACTGGAGAGAACGAGCTACCGAGAGCTCCATTTAAGTGAAATGTCCCCACCAAACTCCGAGAGGGGAAATATAATCGCCCAAAATATATAAGTACATGTGTACAAAAATATACACAAATTAATGGCATCCAATTAAAAGCGAAATTCATAATAAATGACATGCATGGCTGGCCAATAATGCATTACGGCCATTTGCCGTTTGGGCCAGAGTAATGGCCTCGTGCGGCGGCGTCCGTGTGATTAAATGCTTCCCTTGTAAATGTGCAAATAGAGTGACCAGCGGCCATTAACAATGTAAATTGTAAACAGAAATAATGTCAACTTTGACGTCAACTGCTTTAAGCCAATATTATTAACGGTCGCTCGTTTATGGTAATGCCAGCCAGAGAGCAGCCATTTTTTCTGTGTTGTTGTACTTTGTTTTTTTGTTTTGTTTGTTGGAATAACAATTTATGCCAGGGTAAAAAGTGGGTGACAAAGTATAGAAACATCGCACCACCCCCGTTTTTCTTTAAGGCTAAACAATTTGGGGGTTGTTTGCTACCTTTGTAGAGTTTCTCTCTTCCCGCATTTTTTTATTTCACAAGATACGGGGAAATTTTTTCAAATTTCCCGGGAATTTCCGCCTACACAAAAATAAAACACACATTATACTTTTTTTATTTTTAAAGTCATGTGATCAAATGTACATAACATAACAAAAAAAAACCATATGTGACGCGCAAAATAGAAAGGGACCTAAGGCTAAGGCGTTTTAAAGATTAGGTCCCCTTCTATTTGCGCTTAGAATCGTCGACTTCACTCTCATAAAACCCGCATATCTCTGAGAGGGAACACTTTTGGGGCATGGGATGGGTCTCAATCGATGCTCAGGTGTTGTCCACATCAAAAAAAAAGTGAAAAGTCGATGAAAAGTTTTGTTCAGGAGAGCCATTTTAAAGATTAGGTCCCTTTCTATTTGCGCTTAGAATCGTCGACTTCACTTTCATAAAACCCGCATATCTCTGGGAGGGAACACTTTTGGAGCATGGGATGGGTCTCATTCGATGCTCAGATGTTGTCCACATCAAAAAAACAGTGAAAAGTCGATGAAAAGTTTTGTTCAGGAGAGCCATTTTAAAGATTAGGTCCCTTTCTATTTGCGCTTAGAATCGTCGACTTCACTTTCATTATACTCGCATATCTCTGGGAGGGAACACTTTTGGGGCATGGGATCGGTCTCATTAGATGCTCAGAAGTTGTCCACATCAAAAAAAGAAAAAAAATGAAATGAATTGTTTTTTTACCCTTAGGTCCCTTTCTCTATGCGCTGTCACATATACTTATACAATTCAAGGAATATAGTTATAACTATTTTATTATTATTATTTGTATTCAAACGGAATATTGTTTTATATGTTAAGCATAATTTTTTATGTTAAATTCAATTATTACTTTGTTCACTAATGTTACAAAATTGAAAAAAATAGTACTATTGCTAAATAAATCAATCAAAAACTTTAGTTACACATTAACATTTAAATAAATTCGTTTTAAAGAAAAGTTTTTAGAATTAAGAGATCATTAAAGGTATCATCGGACTATCTGTTTCTAATTTTATTAACAAGCTGTCCAAATTTAGAAAATATTCTTTCGCCTTCCACTGATGTCGGTCTTGTTGTCAGAAAAGCTTTAAACAAATTGGTGACGTTTTCCGTTGTTTTTCCAAAGGCTTCATACAACTTTAAATTTCTTTAAATTGTGTTATTACGTCAGTCGATATTCTGTGCAACATTTTGATTAGCGTTTGTTAAGACATCACTCAAAATAAAAAAATATCAAATGATCTATCTAAAGTAATGCCACTAATAGTGGCTTTACTTTTAATTCCGTAACTTTCTTTCTTAAAACATTTATTGCTTTCTTCTTTAAACATTTATTACGCGTACTTTTTGAAACGTTTTGAAATAAATTGTTTTCATTGTGAATTATTTATGTTGGATTATTAAGATACTTTGAATGTATAAAAATGCAAGTCTCTACTTACTTCGTTTTGCTTTTTTAAAGCTCCTAAAATATTTATCCCGGGTGAATTTCCCGGGCATGAAAAATTACCGGTATTCCCGAAAATTACTAGGCGGGAAATCACAGGCGAGAAACTCTATACAGATATAAATATACACAGTTCTAATTTCACCTGAATCCCATATTCTAATTTATATTCCGTTTGTTAAAGGGAAAACGCCTTTTAGCAGTTTCCAAATAAGCACATCTTTCCATGGAATTGAAGTGATAAGAGAAGAGGATGGTTTTTTAATGAGGCAACGCGTAAGCCTGTTCCAATGTTTGGGTCGCATTAATTTTGTACAATTTTAATTGACTCTATTAAAAGCTGTCGTTCATTTGCTCTCTTATGCATCCTCAGTTTGGGCTTTAGGCCCATGGTATTGTTCGAAAAATCACATTTTATAAAAAATATGCTGTCTATTTTCAGCATACGGGACTGATTGATATATTTTCCCGAGTTCGCTTGGCTATCGTAGATAGATATATTAAAATTCCTTTTCCGACGAGAAACTTTCAGAGAAACTTTGAAATTCCGTCCTCCACCGATGAGTGGATGGTATACTAAGTTTGTCTTACTGTTTGCAACACCATGAAATATTAATATGAGAACCTATAAAGTATGTATATAATTGATTGTCGTAAAATTCTAAGACATGTCCGCCCGCCCGTCCGTCCGTCCGTGTAGCTGTTGAACGGCTATCGTGTCAAACGAATCAACGTAGGATTTGGAAATTGTGCACGATGATGGCTTATGGTCATAAGCTGTTTGGGATTGTAAATGGACGAAATCTGTCCAGGCGAAATAAAGTTTCCCTTTAAAAGACTTACAGCCATATTCATAAAAAAACTTAATTGGGATTTAAAGTAAATATTAGTTAACAAACACTTTTTGCCTAACAAATGATTGTTAAGAAAACGTATTCATAAACACTACTTTAACTAATATACAATTTAATCAATTTGTCGATTCAATGCTGGCAACACTGTCGTTTTGACTTGTCATTTTAATCTTAATGATGCGGTTATACGATTATCAATTATGTGAGTAGTCGAATTTATATATTTTTTGTATTGTTTATTTTACAAAGAACTGATTTATAAAAACAAAAATATATATATGCTTACTTGTAAAATAATAAAAACAAAATCGTGTTTAAATAAAAGACAAATTGAGATCAATTATGTATTACTGATAAAAAAAGGTATTCGAATAACGAATAATATTCTTATTTTGATTGTTTACACATCACTAGTGAACTTTTTATAATTTTCCCTTTTTTTGTGTTGTGTTTTTTCCATAAAGAAGTTTTTTATAAATGAAAATGGAAAAAATGACGATTGCATTCACAAAACGATTATTAAGCTAATAATCGTTTATGAATACAGTTTTCATACATTAAGCTTAACAATCGTTTGTAAAGCTGTTTTAAATTTTTATGAATACCGCTGTTAAGCTAGAGGTAATTCACTTATTTGCTTGCAAATCAAAATTTTTTGTAAACAGATAATGTTTAAAGTTTATGGACTTTTCGGCTCATGTGGGCCAAAAAAACGTCTCACATGGTTAAAACGGTTTTTTGGGATGGCCGTATGGGTACTCAAATGAAAGCAAGAAGAAGAACAACTTATACATTGTCACCACCAATTATTGGTACACGTAGCATGAACTTCATAGTTGGTTGGTTATAGTAACCACTAGTAGTGGCAACCGATAGAATTACAGAATTCGGTTGTTATTGACGATTTATGTGCAATTATCGAAGCTACCATCTTATAAAATGTCAAATCAAGTAACCATCAATACCATGGAATGTTGGTGATTGCAACAGAATGTCTGCCTATCTAAGCGGACCAATTTCCAAATGATATGAGAATGATAATGAGAGAAAACTTGGGGTGTGGGGTATCTATAAACAGTGAAATTTTTTAACAACTCGAAATGGGTATTTAATCGTATATTTAAGATTTGGGCCCATTTGCTAATCGGCTGGTCCATGTGGACATATGAATATTAATTCGTCATGAATGCGAATGTAACATACATTCTACGATTCGACTAAATTTGGGCCTCGACATAAGGTCCCATTGGTCCTAAGGACATTTCATTTCAAAGAAAAAATTACGCATTTTTTGTGATAGTTGTGATTTTTTTATTGGGTTGGAAAAAAACATGTCCTGAATTAGAAAAAAATGTCTGTCAAATGGCCCCAAGGCTTGGATAACAGGTCATTCCTTTTATCATTAAGTTTTCTTGACAATATTTCATTGGGGACCTAAGGACCCGCCGAAAACTATGTTCTCTCGAACTTAAACATATGGGAACTTAGAAACAGTGGAATTTCCTCACTCATCGAAAAACACACAAACTTATGAGATTCTTCTTAATTTTGGGCCAATTGGTCCAAAAAAGTGTGCCCTTTAGCAGTAGACTTTTGGGTGCCTAAAAACAAGAAAACGTTGATACGAATCTGAATATGTTATTAATTTTACAAGTTAGATAATGTCAAACAGTACCTAATCCACCAACAACCATATTTCCTAATACTGCTAATGCTGTAATGGAACTGTATCCCTGAAGGAAAATATAAAACCTGCGGCCTAGCTAAACTAACGAATTCCTTATTTGTTTTCTATTTAGTTTGAAATTCAAAAAATTAACTTAGATTTTGACTTCAATTTTATTTTATATTATCGCTTAAACATTTTCGAGTGGTATTTTTAACATTTGTTTGAATTAATTTAACAGGGACGTCTTACATCTACATTATAATAGAAGACACGTTTTTTTACAAAGTGACATTGATTTTCTTTTATCGCGTTTTCAGGTCAAGGTGACGACCTACCTCAGAAAGAATTAATTTCAGAAAGTTTTAATTATTATCTTTTTTTTCTTTTAATTTCGTGTTAGTTCATTCGATTTGTTATTTTATTTTTGAATAAAAATAAAAGAAAGAGTTTTAAATATTTACTCTAAAAAAATGACAATTTCAAAGATAATCACTTTGCCTACATCGTCGAATTGTCCTTAAAGTCTGCCTTAAAGCATGTAAGGCTTCACGCCACATTGTTGGACTGACAAGAAAGGCGCCATTTTGTAAGACAAGAATGAAGAAAAAAGCACAAATGTTGATGTACTTGTAACATTTAATTCTGCTTACACCAAATGATGTTAGTCGGTTCCAACTGACAGACACTCAGAAGAACGACTACCAACAACATCGACTGAACAAAACGTTCAGACAAATTAAATACAGCGTGTTCGTATGTAAGAATGTCTTATCACACAAAAGCATTGAGAAGGGGGAACACCGACGACGACTGTTTTCAATCATGCCACCCGGGCATAAATATTAAAGTGATTTTCATTAATTGCGCGTGTTAGAATACAACAGCAGCACCAACAATACGACAGGAAAGCCAACAATTTCGAATTACAATTGAAATAAACAAAAAAAAACTCTACAACAACAACAAAAAGTGTAATAAAACACATGTTGTGTTGTGTGGATTTATTAGTAGCCATTACAATAATTAAATTAAATATGTTAAGTTATTTTCATAACAACAATAAAGATAACATTCATAACGACCGACCGTGCGACAGCGAAAGAAAAAACGTATGGAAGATAAAATTTAATTAAACACATGCTTAGAGAGAGAGAGAGAAAAAAAAACAGAATTAAACATTAATGTAAATAATGTTCGAGACAAACCATTAAAATGCCATAAAAAAGTGGTTGTGATCAACAACAGATTCATTCAAGAGTTTGGCTGCAATTTACAATTTTTTTTTTCGCAATCAATTCGAAAGCCATAAAATACGATTTGAAATTTACTACAGCTTAATAGAATAGGAGTTCTGAATTATGCGATCGAAACGTTCGATTTGTTTGTGGAAAACTAGCGACAAAATTAATTCATAAGAGTTTCCATGGTTTTATTTTTTAGGCCTATTCAGGCTGATGCCAACTTCACTACTTTCAATTGAAATTGAGAAAACAAAACATTGAGAGATAATATTCAAAATTAGGAAAAAAAAATTGGAATTAAAAAATAAATAATAAAATCAAATAAGTATAAAATGATATTGTGACACGATAATCCAAATTATGGTTATACGAGGGCATATAAATAATTCCGTATCTTTTCCAACTTCCCACGTAGTTGTATGAAATGCAACAATGCTTCCATAAAGTACCATCTGTACATAGACTACTGTCAAATTTTGAGAGAATTCCGTCATTTAGTTTGTATTTAACAGCTGTTCAAAACATACAACCTCATGGATTTTGTTAAAATTGGAAAAATAGTGAATTTCGAGTGCTCATTAAACTTTATTTTTTTACGGAAAAAACCCGTCAATCAAACCAAGGAAAAGCTTGATCGATTTCAATGGCAAAAAAGTGATTTACTGACTTTCGTTGTAATCGCACTAGTACAAATGACGCTCAACGTTCTGGACGGCCAATTGAGGCCAATACACCCGAAAATATCGAAAATATGTATAATATGGTGTTGGCCGATCAAAGAATAAGAGTGCGTGAGTTTGTTGATGCCATACGCATTTCAGATGGCAGCGTGGTTTAGTTTTACAAGATCAGTTGGGCTTAAGAAAACTGTCTGCAAGATGGCTGCCGCGGTTACCATAATCGTAAAAGTGTGGCAACTTCAAAGGATTGTTTTGAGTTGTTAACCCGCAATTCGAATGAGGTTTTGCAGCGTTTTATAACTATGGATGAAACATGGATCCATTGCAAGAGACCAAGCAGCAGTCTAAACAATAGGTGTTTCCGGGTGAAGCGGCTTCGAAGACGGACAAGGTGACTTTGTCGGCCAATAAGGCGATGCCAACAGTTTTTTAGGCTGCAAGCTGATTAATCCATATCGATTACCTTCCAAAGGGAAAAACAATAAACACCAAATTTTTGAACCGATTTAAAAAAAAAACGACCCCATATGGCCAAGAAAAAAGAAAATGCACGGGTGCACACGTGTGCAGTTTCAATGGCCAGATTCCAGATTTCAATATCAGATTCTCTGGATATAGCCACCAGTGATTATTTCCTTTTTCCAAACCTAAACAATCGGACTCGGGGAAAGCGATTTAGCTCCAACGATGAAATTGTTATTCAAATAAATGCAATATCAGATTCTCTGGATATAGCCACCAGTGATTATTTCCTTTTTCCAAACCTAAACAATCGGACTCGGGGAAAGCGATTTAGCTCCAACGATGAAATTGTTGATCAAACAAATGCGTATTTTATGGACCTCAAAAAAGTTATATTTTTTGGAAGGGCTACAAAAATCGGAGAAACGTTGGACTTAGTGTACTGCGCTAAAAGGACATAATGTTGAAAAATAATTTCTTTTATTGCAAAAAATAAACTGTTTTACTTGAAACGTCACGGAATTATTAATCTGCCCTCGTATAAGATGAAATTGAGGAATAAAAGAAAAAGATCACTACTCTTAAGTGTCTGATAGTTCTTTTTTTAAAAAATCTTTCTACGGATCAGCGTATAAGCCATCATAAATCGAAAATTTTTCCTGCCCTTGTTTCACTGTATAAATTTAAAAGCAAAATCGACAACAAAAAAGTTATGCATTACAGTATTCTTCGCTTAATTACCACCACGGTTAATTGCCTTTTGTTTGCCCAAATTTCTGAATCCCCGTTATTTTTTCACTAATTACCCATTTTGTTAAATAACCCAAAAAATGTAAACCCCTAAATTCAAGGGGCTTTGAATTTCTCTCGCCTAATTCAGCTAAAATTTGCGCAAATATTGGCGTTGTGTAAGGACGTTTTTACCCTAATAATCTTCAACTAGAATTCTGGTATTCAATACATTTTTGATTGATAAGGGATCCTTTTTTATAAATAACGTAATATTTTTTCGTATATTGTTATTACCCACCTGAGGTAATTAACCGTATACTCATAATTACCTATAAAGGGTAATTAAGCGTGTCCCTGTAATTATCTTACCCGGATACTTACCTAGAAAGTTTGAAATTTTCAACTAGGAAATTAAGTGGGGTTTACTGTAGTACGGTATAATTTGGAATATAAGATGTTAATATGAAAAGAAGCACTCCCTGACAGAATGAAAGCCCGTGTCACGGCCCATCGACAATACTTTCACATTAGAACGTAAATCTCCATCAAATTTTCCGTACTGACGCTTGAATGGCATGTCGCGCCGTTTGAACCATTGTTTAAATACATTATTTTTGGCACTGTGTAAAAAATTTTTCTTGTGTAGTAGCATATGAGAATGTATACTGGAAGCCGTTTAATGGGCCTATATGGTCCATATCGCTTCAAGATTGATTGTTAGTCCATCGTAATGTACTATACAAAATTTGATCTGCACTAATATGTGTGTTCCAGAGCTTTTTCATGTTCAATCGGAAGGGGCTTTTTCTGGTGCTTTACAAAACGTAGATGAATGTGAACTATTTTTTGTGAGCTGATTATAATCAGCTCACAAATATAATTATTATTACTTTTGCAGTTTGATAGTTTGAGGTGTTAAAACTTTTTCTGCAATGCTTATTAACATTTAATTTTAAACTTTTTATTACGTTTCAAATTATTTTAGCCTTGGCTAAAACCCATCTCCTATCTTCTCTTTTAGATTTTTGGTCTTTATGATAAATGTTGACAATATTTCTCAATCAAATATCTCTACAGTGTCTAATTACTTAACAGCTTTCTTCCGTATATTTATTTTCCAATGCCTAAATTGAACTTTAAATGGATTTACATTTTACATTTCGTGTTGTGAAATATCCTTTGTAGTTGAAAAGTTTTATGTCAACTAGTTCGAAATAATATGCTTCATTTTCCTTAAGACAATTCAAAGTTAAACGAGTGAATTTGTCTTTCCTCCCGAAAGTCATTTATAGTTGTCGACAAAGTTTGCCTTGCATATAAACCATGAAGTTTTATAAATTTTTAATTATGCAAAATTTTCTTCCTTTTGCTTGCATGGCCTTTTCAGCACTTCCTTAACCATGCCGATGGTCGGGGGAGAAGATAAATTACATTCCACATGAGGCAATTAATATCCGGGAATCTTCTATGTCTTCATATGTGTTGACTGGGTATGCGTGTGCTTTATAGAGTGAAAATATATGTTTTAACTAATTAAATTGTTGAACATTTTTGGTATTTCTTATTTAATTACAACCAACACAAGAGAGGAGGACGAGTAACTTTTGAAAAGATTTATATGGGCATTATGGTATGGCGGCAGGGGAGGGTGTAAGAAAAAGGTTAAACGGATTCTACGAGCAATTTAATTTGAGAGACAGAAATGATTTTAGTAAGTAAGTAAATAAAACAGCGCAAGAAACTAGATAATGCGCGATTGTGATTCAGGTAGCTTCATTAGATAATGCGATAGGTGCTAATCGGTGATAGCATGTATTAATTTGTTTCTTTAATGCCTCAATACACCTTGAAACCTTTTTCTGCACGACATATGGGCTTAAGTTAAATCTTGTGTGTCATCTTAACCTCGAAACGTTCTTACTTAGATTGTCGCTATTAAGAGTCGATATCTTTTGTCGGACGGTTTCAATCAGCGACTTCACAAGCTGTGAAGATGTGGTGGCGTCCCCAAAAGATAAAGGTTGTTTGTTCCTGTGATATATCAAAGAATTATACAGTCTAGGTTAGATAACGTTAAGTGTGGCTTTCAATTGCTTGATACTTGAGTCCAATATGGACCGTTGCTGATACCATGTGTTGCTATGTTGCATCACTTCGTTAGAACATATACTGAGCCGCAAAAACAATGATTTTTTTAACCATGTGTCCGGTTAAATTTTGTATGGTAAATGTTTGTTAACGACGACATAATAACGTTATATAAGGTCAAATGAACAACAAAATAGTTGAATTAACATTATATAAGGTTGGTTTTTTCAAGACAGAGGCAGCAAAATGTGCGACGTAAATAAAATTTTAAAGATCATTCGAAAATTTTGTTCTGCTTTGTGTTATACGAAGTTCAGAGTTAAGTTACACGAAGCTGCAACGAATGCGACTGTCTTATCCTCCCACTCTTTTTCCCTTCTTACTCTGCTCTGAACTTTTGTAATTGTGAGAAAGATCATGAGACAATTTATCTCGCTCTTTTAAAAAACCACCACAATCCAAATGATAGCTGTACAAACTTCGCAATATCAATGCGCTATGAAGATTGCTCTTCGCACAGTTCGAAGACTATACGCAAGAAGAATTCACATTAATTATAATGGGACTCCCGTATAAAACATTTGTTTTATAACCGAAGTAATAATTGCCAAAGACTGCTGAAGAAAAACCTTGGCGGGTTTAGAAACAGCTGTACAGTCTGCCTAGCAACTGTAGCCAATACATTTCACCAATTATTTAGTTGATTCTGAAAAAGAAATAATTAAAAGGTCTCGAACCGGAATAAAAACTGTTCAAGTCATAATAATGAAAAAAGACCAAATAAATGTAAACAAAACACAATTAGTAGGTTAATTTAATATTAACAAATTTAAACATTAACTATATTTCTGGTTGAAAGAGGTAACCAATAATTAGTTAACTTAACAATAAAACTGATTTCTATAACAATCTTCATAGTTAATAAAATTAACAATTTTATTGTTGAATTGAACATGTACGAATATTGTTTCAATAAATTAACTATGAAATTTTAATATTTACAATTTTCATGGTTAAAAAATTCAACTATAGAATAGTTAAATTAACTATTATTATTGTTAAATACCAGTCAACAACAAAATGTTCAAATTAAACTTATATAACGTAGACTCCAAATCATGTTTATTTATGGTTAACCTTATATAAAGTTATTTTTCTGTTCATTGTATACGGATCTTGTCAAGCAAGAGGTAATATGTTGATGAGGTTCCAACAGTTTTTTAATATTTTTTTTATGTTCTTAAAACTTATCAAACCTCATATTAATCCTGATATTTTCAAAAAAAATCCTGAATATCAGAATTAAAAAAAAAGTTGTGAGTAAAAAATCGTATTGAAAATGTTGCCACTGCTGTAATTTTCATAATTTAGAATAAATTAGAATTCCCAATTACAAACCAAAAACTTGCACAAATATCCCTATAAATAGTAACTATAAATACCTAGCCATGCTTAGAGGAAGATAGCATCAATTATTAAATACTGGTAACAATAAAGCAACCCTTACAAGGCATAAACCTTAAAAACCCATACAATAATACATCCTTTCAATATTTCCGTCTTCATAAGCCGTCTCTACCGCGAACCCCTCTTCCGGCGAGTGAGACCTTCGAAACTAGGAACATAACGACTTTGCGTTAATCATAATGTCTTAAGTACTCATGAAAAGTATATTAAATATGTATATGAATATATACATATATACGGGTATGTATACGTGCCCCACCGCTGCCGCCCGGCTTGTCTAACCCCAGCACCCCACCACACAAACACACGCACACAAATAGGACGAGTTTGCGCAATAATATTTTGGGGTACGCTTAGAAGTAGGAAGAGGGAAACAGGGTTGGTAATAAAGAAAATACTGTGAACAGAGGAGGTTTTCAACCAACCCCCGCCGAAGCCATATTGTATAACTCACAAAGAGCCAGCCGACGCAATAGTTAGTCCTTACAATCGTTTGTGGGCCATCCGCCGCCATACCGCCATGAGGCGACGTGTATTGCTGGCACTAAAAGTTTTCCATTTATCATTTTAAAAATAACTTTTAGTGCCTCAATAGGGTAGGGTGTGGTGGGAGGCGGTGGCAAAGTTTTTGTAGCTGCCGCCAGAGTATTTAGTGAAATTAGTTTTCATAATGTTGTCATTGAGATTTCATACATGTCATATGTATGAGTACATACTATGTATGTATATGTATACATACATAGAGTATGTATACTTAATATTAATTATGTATTCATGCATTCGTATGATGATGAATGCGATGAGTTGCGTTTCATATGAATGTGAATATGAAAATGAATATCAAATTTCTGGAAATTGATTTAATTACTGTTATTATTAAGTTTATTTGAGGGAGAATTGCTTGTGGCACATGAGGTGGCAGCTTAGTATTATTTGACACAGTGATGAGTTTTTCCATATAGTTTGTGATAATACTAACGGATGCTTAAAATGATTTACAGTTTGTAATTATTTTTTAATTAACCACTTAATTAAAATGGTGACATGTTCCTTTTTAATTAATGTATGTAGCTTTTTTTTATAAAAAATCCGTATTGTTGGCGTATTAAAATCTAATATTGAATATATGAGATAAAATTCTTGATATTTTCGCATACATCTTTATTTAGAGTTCTTGACTGGACTCTTTCTATCTAAATCGATGGTGTTGCAGTATTTTACTTTCTCGAATATAGCCTTTATATTTTTTGCAAGTATCCATATTTTAGCTCCATATAGACAGAAAAATGTTGCATACTATCATAAAAGAATATTTTAAAATGTTGTGGTACAAAAATTTATACAAGCAGCGCACATTGGTGGAAGTCGTGTTTTGAATTTTCACTCAACAATCGAATAGTAGTATTGACTAAATATTTTGTAGGCCTGTCACCATGAATTCTTTATATAAAAAATTTTAAAGATAATTAAAATCTCTAAACAATTTCAACATTTTATACCAACCGCACATTATATACTATCCACCGTGAAGTCGGACTCATGCTCGAATCTATATTTTTAAAATAAACCCTTGTTTGCTTTTGTTACGAAATTTGCTTTGATTAAGGTACCAATAATCACTGGTGGTCTTCTTCTATTAAACGTAAGGGCCGTCTTATGGGCCCCTTTGGCCCATGCGTTAAACCCTTATCTCAGCCAAGAGCAAAATAAACCAATAATCAGACTCGAAGCAAAACTTTTTATAATTTAAGTACACATGTGGGCTATTTATGAGACGTTTTTTGGACCACATATGATAAAACATACAGCATCTATGTCCATTTTGAGGTACTGCGTGCGTCCTTACTAAGAGGGAACAATTTTTGAATTTTAAGATTTCTATGTAGATCAGAGTTTTGTATATACCATTACACATTTACTGTGGTATTTAGTATTTTATTTTGTAATTTTTGAATCTTTCCGACTTCGCGCTGATTATAACATTACCATTATTGGATTCCATACGTCTATATTGGCTTTATAATTTGGTTGTATAGCAAGGTTTTATTGTTAACTGAAACAAAGATATACTTCTTGTATAAAACTTAGATATATCTAAGTTTTATACAAGAAGTATATCTTTTTTTTAAAAGAATGTCAGTTCAAAAGACGTTTAAAATATTTGGTTTATTCAATAATATCGGTGAAAACAAATAAAAAGAGTTAAAGTCGAATATGGCTGACTATGTCATACCCTACACCACTATTCTATTCAGTGGACTAAGCCCAAATTCCGACTTAATATGTTAGAGTAAATTATTTTTCGCTCATAAAGTACCATACAAAATTTGCAGGACCTCAGATTGGGAGGGACTTTTATGTAAGGGCTTTTCGAAAACACGAACCGATGTGGTTCAATATTACAGGACGTGGATGTTGGTCGCTAGTAGTGCTCGGACTTCTAGAACGATAGGATCAAAAATCTGTATAACTCCTTTTGTAAAGGCAATAATAAAACATGAACCTAAAAAGTCCAGTTTCGTCAGATTTAATTTTGAAATTTCTGATATTCCGTTCAGTTGACAACCCTTATTTATGCCTGTATCATTGATAGTTTACGAGGATATATACCATTTTTTAATATTTTTTTCTTTTCCAAATGACTTGGATTTGACTTGTCAAAATTAGATCTACCCAATTTTACAGTGTCCTAACACAAAGATGTAAATAGTACAAGATGGGTGATATGCGCACAATTTTTTTTTTATTTATCCACTTTCGTTTCATCTCAAAAAAGAACTCAAAAAAGATCAAATTAAAACACAGAACACAATAAACTCGCACACAATCAAATGCAAAAATCAGCTCTCCGAAAATGATTGTTGTGTTTTTTTTGTATTCTAAAAGAAGAAGCATATCGCCCATCTTGTACAATTTATCGCCTTAGTCTCAACATACTTGCAAGTAAAGGCGCTTTAAATCGATAATATCGATAATGAAAGAAAACCTATCGATTTTGACGCAAAAAGTTGACACTTTCAATAGTTTGACAGTTCTAGAGGAGTGTGGTACTCAGAAACAGCAGAATTTCTTATTTATCTGTTAATGCACTAACTTCGAAGATTGGTTTTAGTTTCGGATTTGCGGACCCTAGTAAGCGAAAATCGGCCCCGTTTAACAATGGACATGTAGGTACCTAAATCAAAATTTAATTTCCTAAGAAATCTGAATATGACATATCCGCTGAATAAGAGGTCTTAACCCGTAGTCCAATGGTACGTATGGCCCGAAACTTAGGTCCAATCAAATCCCCAATACTGCAAATGCCACACTGGAAAGCCATCCATGGTGGAGACTATACTTAAAATCTTCGGCCTGCGCAATACAACAATATTATATAGGGTATTATATAGGGTATTGATTTATCATTAAACAGTAAAGCAATTCCTGAGTAGGTGTCCTGGCGAAATATAATTTAAGTTTTATAAGAAAAATAAAGCAAATCCCTACTATAAGTTTGTAAGTATGTAACTCACATTTACAAAATTGTATCTCACTTCCTACCCAGGGCAAGACTCGGTGGCATCCTTATATACATTTTTAAGTAACGTCTCAAGGTTACTTTTCCTAAACAAAAATCACTTTATCACTTTGGACAAGAAAACGTAATTCTCTTAATGGTTATTTGCCTAACTAAACCTGGTCATCTTTCAAAATCGGACCAGAGTTAAGAGCCTTGTAATAAATGATGATTCTTTTAAAAATGTTTCAACAGCCAAGTTGTGAAACTTGCGATGGTCTCCAAGAGAACGGGAGGAAGGACTTCTCCCATTTGTGGCTTATGAAGTAACAAAAATGATTTTAATTACCATCTTACAAGGTCTAGAACACCACAGCGACGATGAGGCGATGGTGGGACAGAGACGAGAGGGATTTACAAACTTCTTCATGTTCTGTTTTTGTGTCTGTGGAGTTGAAATTTTTAAACATTTGCCTTTTTCGGGGGGGGTCGATAGCATCTGGTTTGTAAACACTTCATAAAATTTATTATTAAAATGGTTTTCTTAACATGAAAGCAGCCACTGAGAGCTATTGTGTCTCCACTGCTGTTGCGGTAGATAATAACCTTTTTAAGTTAAGCTATTAACACTGTTTATTGAAATTTATTAGCAAATAAATTTTAAAAAGGCCACAATTTTAGGAAAATTGTTAGTCACTTAAGGAATTGGCAACATTTGCTAAATCATATTTCCCCACCCTGCGTCTGCTTATCTTGGCTCTGATTGGGTTTGGCTCTCATTGTATGCTTTCAATATTTTTAATTAATTTTATTCAATCCAATCCCATTTCAAGTCCATAAATTGTTTATGGCCTTTCGAAAAATAAACTTTTCTCAGTTACAAAATTTATAGATTTTATACTTTTTGTTGCTCGTTTCGAAAATGGCAAACAAGAAGAAGAGGAAAGGTTTTCCATTCCCATTTTGGTGGCTTATCCGTTTTTGGCTAAATGCTCGTAAAGTTTACCTTATAACGCGACGAGTTCACACATCCGTAGCCAACATTTGGTAGATATTTCCATACTCACTCACGTACATGCGAGTATGTGCTGTTGGATATATTTTGTTCATTTGTTTTGAAAGTTGTTATCCACACGCAATAATTCATGTCGAACAAAAAGTGATTAAATAATAAACCAAAATGTAAAAAAATTCCAAATAAATTGAATACAAAAATCTACACACGGCACAGTGTGAATGTGAGATAAACTCCCAGCTCCGTGCTATCGTCTATGGTAAATGGAAATGTTTCGGGTTGACCATTCATTCACTCGCACATACTCACTCACATACGACGATCCAAACAATGTTGGAAATTACAAAGTTTTACGGTGAATATAAATCACATACAGGAAGGGAAATAAAGTAATTTGTGCAAAACGAAGCTGAAAAGTTTTCAACTCACAATGTTTGTAATTGCTTAGAGAAAGAAAGAAATCTACTACTGTGGCTGGGTACTTAAACAATTTGGATACGCAGATACTGAAATACTTATAGTTGTCAGGGTCTTTTGATAATGGCACCTATAACGTTTGTGTTTTTTGGTCAAACAAAGATGTTCGTCAAGGTACCCGACTACAGCGTATGCCAAATGTAACGAATTACAAATGACAATGTGACAACCGTACTAAACTTCCTGCAATTATTTTTGCATGGTCGAAATAGCGCCTTATTGCATCGTTATACGCAATAATACATACTATGGTCTCACACAATCATAACATGTTCATACACAATCTTGATATGAACACAAATTCAAATTATGATTTCCGCAATTACCACAGAAATATTGCAATCACAAAAGCCTACTTTTATTTTATATAACCATTAATGATAACGCATTATTATTATGATTTTCCCAACTATATTATGATCCCGCCCAAATATATATATATTTTGATTCCAAAAATATTTTATGATCAAGCACACGCACCTATATTATGAATCCCTCAGCAGTAATTTGATTTTCACAACCACATTATGACCACTCACAACCATAAGTCGACTAGCACCACCATGTTATGATTTTTACAATCATACTATGCAGCCATATCTTTCAACCCACAATCGTTTCTTGGTCACACACAGCTATATCGAAATCCCACACAATTACATAGGGATCACGCACAACCATGTTCTATTTACCACAACTAGTTTATGATAAAAAAAAACATATTATGATAGAATGTAACTATATGTGATGCGCAAAATAGAAAGGGACCTAAGGGTTAAAACTAGTTTTGTTAAGAAGAACCATTTTAAAGATTTAAATACGTGTATCTTTGGTGTACCATTACTTTCATAAAACGCGCATATCTCTGGGAGGAAACACTTTTGGGGCATGGGATCGGTCTCATTCGATGCTCAGATGTTGTCCACATCAAAAAAAAGGGAAAATTGTCACATATAATTATTTCTATAAACAGTCGGGTTCGAGCATATGATGTTTTTTTTATTGAGAAGCCCTTTTATGAATTACCTGTAAAGTCGTGCACACAATGAATGGTTTCGTTTGCTTCTCTGTAGTTTTTGTAGATGGAATTGAATCCTTAAGCGAAGTCACAGTTTGTGCAGTTAGTTAAGTTCGGCTTATACTGGGTTTTCCATTAAGGACATAACACACAGCTAGAAATGGGCTTAATCGCTAAAGATGATTTATAGATGAAATTCTGGATTTTCGTGAAACTTTGCCAGAGCCCAATCGGAGAAGTTTCGGCGTTTCAAATGATAAAGTGGCTTTAGATCTTATGTCAGATTGATCTTATAGGGATGAAGGTCAAGATCTTTTTGCAAAATACGCCACAGAGTGGTTTGAGAGATGCCCATCGACTGGTTTAGCTCATTTTGAATGGATACACTTATGGCTGCGATATTTTCGTCGGAACATCCAAAAGTGAAAATTTGGATGCCAATTTATCCGCTTTATTAAGCACAGCCTTTCGGGTGGCGCGATTATTACGACCAAAAATTGGAGTAAGTGCAGCTAAAGTTGCGACCACGACAGTAATCGGTAGTAATTTTTAAAGATTTCCAAACATGCTCGTAGGTAAACTTTAACATGAAGAAAATGTTGACTTCGACTTACGTTTTGACACTGAAAGATCATTAAAATTCTTTGAGGGTGCGTTGACATAAAGATACGAAATTGTTATGTCCCTATTCAAAAACACGATATATGCCCCATCGTTACTTTGGTCCGTTTTTGGGCCCATTCGACTCGTGCGTCCACCCTATTCTTAGTAAGAACTTCATTTTTATTCTATATTTGCATTCGTAACGAAATCCGTTCAAATTTAAGTGTTTTCTTATTTATGGCCGCTTTTGATAATGCGGTCCGATTTTTGGGCTAAACCCAAAACGTTTAGCAACTTTGTCTTTTTTTAAGTAATAAAAGCTTCTCAATTAGCAATACCAATTTTAGCTATTGTCAGTCCTCAAACAATTATGATTTCTAAAGCAAATAATTATGAAAGCATACATTTTTCCGTGGTTCCTTTAGTCCTTAAAAGGCAAAACTTTTTCCCCTTTAGGCCGAATTCTCTACTATATAACCCCACATCTTATGACTATAAGCCAGCGTCATGTAAAATTTCATGATACTACCGAATGTCGTTTGACATCTATCGTACTTTCAACAGACACTCGGACGGACTTGCCAAGATCGTCTTAGAATTTTACGTCGATATATATATTGTTATATATATACTTTATGGGGTCTCCGATCATAATTTCCTGTTGTTGCAAACGGAACAAAAAACTTAGTACCAAACCATACGCTCTTCAGTGGAAGGTATAACAATAACTTTGTCCTCAAATTATATAAAAATAGCGTAGATTGGTCTATGTTGGTCTAAGTTCTGATTGGAATCAGGGTAAAATTGTCCAATTAACTTTTCGAAAATATGTATTTCATTTCGTTTTAATAAGTAATACAGCAGTACAATCGGCATCCTTAATTCTCGGGAGAAATGACGGCATTCCATGAAGTTGATCCATTCATCAGACTAAGGCAAAAGTTGAAGATATTCTAGGTGTTTCTAAGGTACTCAAATAAAGTTGATGATCCTGACTTCTTAGGCTTTGGATATTTAGACAAAGGTGTGTTTTTTACTCGCAAGACCCAATAGAACTAAATGAGCTATAAACTGTCCATGGAATTAGCTTTTTCGTCATTTTCGATCATTGAAATGGCCATTGAAGAATCGAAAAAGACCGATCCGCAAATCGATAAATACCTTCAGGCTATACTTTACACACGTCTAAGAGATAAATTATTGAAACCAAGTCTACGTAATGGACATCAGCACGACTTGTAAGTCTTTGTAGAACGACACTGAGTGAGACCAAATCCGTAAGCGACCTCTTCAAACCATTCAACACTACAAGAGGTCACAGACAGGGTGTCTGCTTATACTACATAGAAGCGTTTGTTCCAAGACATAAAATGCGGGCGGAGCCACGGCCCGCATTTAAGTCCATATAGTGGACCAATCGTTAACAAATTTTAACAGAATAAAATTAATGACTATGAAATTTTTATAGACTATACAGGGACAAGAAAGACAAGACCTCATGAACTATTAGAAATGTGGCGATGTTATTGCGAACCTATGATGTTGCCATGTATCGAGTGCTTTGAGGTATCCAATGAACATTTTCGATCGGTTGCAGAGAAAGTCGATAATAGCAGATTTTCACTAGCATAAACTAAAATTTAATGAAGCTCCCTGTCCGGTGTTTTTCTGCTACATCTTGCATCTTTTTAATAAATATTGGCGTTTTTTCTACACTTTGTATAAGGCATAAATTTCGCTTAACTATTCCATACAGAAAAGAATTTTCTGAAGACTACCAGAGTCAACGTTTATTCAATAATAAATGGGAAACCCATCACTTATATCATCTCACAAGGTATTCCAATTGAATAAACAGATTTTTTCAAATTAAAAAAGTGACCTTTTAAATGATTTACACTTTCGAAAACTAAACTAACCAAAAGAAATTTTATTTTTATTTTAGACGCCAAACTGCCGAAGAACGTGAAGCAGAACGACAAGCCGCCAACCGGCTCATGCTATCGCTGCAGGCCGAGGCCATTAGTAAAGGTTTTGCTCCGCCACCGTCTGCACCGCTATCGTCACAACCCGTAAATGGAGCTCCGCTGGCAGCACTGCATGGCCTGCAACCGTGGGCAGAGGCGACGCATGCCGCAGGATGTTAATTTTCTAACGGTGGCATGTTGAAAACAAAACATATGTTGTGATAATAAAACAAAACCCCTGTAAATATTCGTAAGAAGAGGCAGAAAAAGAAACAGGATGCCCAAAGGAAAGGCCCATAGTTGTATTTGAACAGAAACAAATTAAATCGTTTGTTTTTAAGCCGATAAAACAAAGGAACAAAATAAGAAAATCTTGTAGATTTATATTCTAGCTTATATTTGAAAAGGAAAACCTACCATATTTTATCAACTATTATTATAATTATTTAAAATTAAGGACAAAATCGTTTGACAGCTAGTAAGACGCTTGGCTGCATAAAACCTGTAAATAGTATTTTTAACAGATTTAAGTTAAACAAATGTTTCCAATACCTTAATTTAGTAAAAGACATTGTAATAAACTACCAAACAAAGCAAACTAGCAAGGATCGAAGCAATAGTAAAGAACTAAAACACGCAAAAAAAGAAAACACTTGATGATAATCAATAGCAATGCACTCAATCTCTTTAATTTTACAAAGTAACCAAACAAAACGAGTAAAAACAAGAAAGTAACTCTATTGAATACGATTAGTAAGTAATTAACAACAATAAATGTTAATTAAAATTAAGTCATTACGCTGATAATTATTATGTACTGTGGAAACTGAATGAAAAACATCACGAACATGAGAAAGAAAATACAAAAATGATAATTTGTCTTTATAATTTGCTTGTAATTTAAAAACGAAAAGAAGAAAAAAAAACTAAAAATAAAAATAAAAAAAATGCTTAAAATTTCAAAAATATACATAGAAAATGATATGAAAACATTACAACAACAAAAATGATCTTTTTATTACTCGTACGTAGCCAGTAGTTGGATTTTCTCACGGGTATTAGAAGAGATTTTTTCGAATTAAATTTAAACTGACACTAATCTGACCACACGCAATCACTTCCACGCACAATTTTGGGGAGATCGTAGGTTTTTGTGTTTTTCTTCTTCAAATTTTCGTACGATTTGTACATAAAATGATATAAGCCAAACTCTTGTTCACTGACGGTAAAGTAGGAAAAATATTTAAAGTCAAGCAGTTTTCAACCGGATAAAAGTACGAAAAATCGAAAGTAACAAGAAATAAGTGAATAAATAAAGATCGGCAGATCCGAAGCGTATTAACCCTCCATGATGGATTGCGATTTGCAGAAACAGAGTCAGTAAACCTACTGATCGCCACCCAAGAAAGTGTTATAATTTCTAAATGCCACGCCCTTCTGTCTTATCAAGTCCATCTACAACGTTTCACAATGTTCGGACCAAGAAATACATACTTCGAGTATTTAAATTGTACGACTTAACGAGAGAGGCCTCAAGAGGCGGGGAACTGTACTCACAGAGAACAGTTTTTTTGCACAACCGAATTTTTCGCCAACCGAATATTGGTGGTCGCACGTACTACCCATGTATTCCATTGTCACAGCCGAATATTGATTGGGTACACAGCAATTTTTAGTTGACACTTTCAGTTGAAGAAAACAAATATCGGTAATCCAAACAGATGAAGATGATTATTTGAACAGCATTTTAAAATGCATTTATTGCGGTTATAGATTATTGGTTATAAGTAGTTTTTGAAGAAATATAAAATTTTACCTCATTGCAATGGGTCATCTTAGTAAAATAAATACGTCTTTGAACCGATGTTTTGATGACCATTGCAATGATTTTTCAATCCAAAAACAATTAATGAGGGTATAAAACAATATTTATTGTCAAGCTTTGGGTGGCCGAAACTCGGGAAAATGGATCTCTTCCGAAAAAAGTTGGTTGTTGTTTTGGATAAAAAGGTGATCTATCATTGGCGAAAATTGTGATCAAGTCTGAGTTATGTCGCTGAAATACATTAAGGCCTGTTTCTATATTCTGGAAAAACAAATTATGGTTCTTTTATTTATATTGCAGTATCGTTTTGCAACATTGACCGTCTAACCCGAGAAACTTTAACTGTCTGACCATTTTTTTCCAAAATATGTTTCGTTGTAGACAACGATTTTGTTGTGACTAGGAACGATAAAATATTATAGGGTTTATATGTTGATGATCGAAAAACCAATATCATTCTACAACAGCCAACTTAACTGGGTTGGGTCACTACAAAGAACTAATCTGTTGTAACCACCAATTATTGGTACCAATGTAAAATGTACATCACAATTGGTTAGTTGCAATAACCGCAACCTCTTGTAGTGGATTCGAAATTAGGTTTCTTCAACCGTATTTTTGTAGTTCGGACCGATTTCTAACTGATTTTTTCTCCGTATGTAAGCAACGAACTTAGGATTATGAGAAGAAGAGCAAAGACCGCCAACACCACGCTATTGAATAGTTACACCATTATGAAGACAACGAAGTTTCTGTAGGTCGACCCAGACGAGGACAGGACTACAACATTGCTGAACTTGTTCAAAATAGAGATGAGTACATACAGAGAAGATATTTGTTGGCCCAACCGAATTTTTCGCTACAACCAAATATTGATTGGTTATATACAAATTTTCAGTAGACGGGACTGACATCATCGGTTGAGGAGACAAAGTATTGGTAACCCTAACCAATTTAGATGATTATGGAACTGAATTTGCATATGTATTGGATGTTGTGTAAGTTTTCTTCCAAAAAAAACATTTTTTCATATTTATAAATATTTTAAATATAAGCTGTGCTATTTGAATTATGAGCTTTTTTGAAAACTTGTATTTTACTCTCGAAACTAATAATGTCTGTAAAGTTGTTTTACAGAAATCGATAGGTTTAACCGATTTATTTGCTGAGCATACCGTATTACAACTGTTGATATGTCGAACCATGTAACTATTACTACAATGGAATGTTGGTGGTTGCAGCAGAAAGTGTGTTTATACAACCGAATTTTTGTAGTTCGAGCCGATATCCAACTAATATTTTCTCTCTGTGTAAAAAGTTAGGTGTTCATACAGGACACACTGGCTTAAAGCGTCTGCTTGCGGAAAGGTTGGAAACATTTTAGATCACTACCTTTGCCACTGCCCTCATTTCGCAGACATTAGATCCCGATACGTAGGCGCTGACTCTTAAACAGACTTAACTCAAATCATGGGTATAGAATGAAAGGCACCTATGGTAAAAGCTGATAGTTACCTAAATACTTCCTAAACGATACCATATGTGACTCGCAAAAAAGAAACGGACCTAAGGGTAAAAACCAGTATTGTTCAGGAGAGCCTTTTTAAAGGTTTAAATACGTGTATCTATGGTGTACCATTACTTTCATAAAACGCGCATATCTCTGGGAGGAAACACTTTTGGGGCTTGGGATCGGTCTCATTCGATACTCAGATGTTGTCCACATCAAAAAAAAGTGAAAATTGATTTTTTTACCCTTGGGTCCCTTTCTCTATGCGCTGTCACATATCTAAAAAATGCGCATAACAGGCCGATTACTTGCTTAAGTGTATGTCCCATAACATGAGACGACACACAACTGCCACCTCATTTTCAAACCAACTATCAACATGATGATTCATCCATTCCATTGGCCAATCTGAAAAATCGTTTAGGGGGCGGGGTACCGCCCACTTTTGCACCACGGTGTTTTTTTCCGACACACAACTGCCACCTCATTTCAAACCATTGGCCAATCTGAAAAATCGTTTAGGGGGCGGGGTACCGCCCACTTTTGCAACACGGTGCCTTTTTCCCTATATGTATCTCAATTACAATAGTTATACCGCCATAAGTTCATGAGATATTTCTTTTTGCACAATTTTACCATAATAAAGTCTATAACAATTTCCAAGTCATTAACTTTATTCTGTAAAAATATTATAAGGATCGTTCCATTATGTTGGCCTTTAAGAGGAGTTTTCCAAGGGGCATGGCACTGTCCGCTATGATGTGTTTAATTCAATACCAAATTTCTATTAACTTAGTCATAAAATGCTACAGCTAGGCATATGCAGTGTTCTGTTTCTTATACCCTTTGGTAGGACGCGATTACGAAGCGTTCAATTCTAAGCGGAGAGAAAAAAGTGCGTTATATTTGGCCATCCGAATTTTATTGGTCTTAAAAAGTATTATCAATTAAAAAAGGGAGAAAATTCCATATTTATTGCCCATTTGATCTGTGAACTCTAGCCCAAATCTCAGCCATATCTTTATAATATTCTTATTTTGATTTGTAGTGAAATTTTGTACATTTCGAAATTTTTTCGTAACTCTTTTTAAGGAACATCAAAGTCTGATGACTGGTTTACACGAAAACTTTCAAAAGGGACCGCTAATAGTCTTTTAAGTATTATGTCTTAATATTTTTCCAACGCTGCCTTTGGGACTGAAAATTGCCTACATTGCCACACTCCCTCTGGTGACCCCGCACAAATTTCCCTGTTCCAGTACAGATTTGAACCCAAAAAACTTGCCACGAACAGTGCACGAAATTCGCTTAAATCGTACGTTAATGTTTTTATATCGGCTTTGTATTCGGTATGAAAATAGAAAATTGACACGCCTAATTGTAGTGCCTTCCATGAAAATGCACCATTTTGCACACTTTTTGTCAAAAAAGAGCCTTGTGTCAGGACGTCCCGCATGGTAAAAACGGGCGGTTAATAGTCAACGTACACATATGGGAACTCAAATTTAAGCAAATTTTGCTACAAAGAGAAAAAAAAATAGTCGGAAATCGTTTGGAACTACAAAAAATTTGCTGCAAAAGAAGAATTTCGGTTGCAATCACCAAATGCTTTTAATCTTAATAGATATTCGGTTCGACAAATCACAAGTTGATAAATATGATCATTATATTGAGTACACAACTAATTGATCACAACCACACCAGTAAAACGAGAAAAAACTATTTAGTTGCCATAACTGGTGGTGGAGGCAACCGATAGTTTCGATAAAAAAGAAATTGATAATGATGATTACTTTAATTTCATCATAACCAAAAACGATTTATTTAATGGGATTTGTTTATTTTAGATTTGAAAAGGCGTCATTTATATAAAATAATTCGATTATTACTGACTTTAGGCTATTCGATTATCCAATTTCTGGGTACAAATCGTTCTCCCTATTTTTTGAGTACTAAAGTGTGAAAGAAGTAAAATTTATTTTATTGAACAATTGCGGAGTTTTATATTCACATACTTATAGTCTTACTGGAGGTCCAAATACTCTATATTTTTAACCGATACTTCACATCTAAAAACTACACGTAGAAAAAAAAGTATGGTTGTGGTGACAATATTCGAAGAGGATCATACTTTTATTGCGGAAAACATATTATTATTGCCGTGACCATGTAGTAACCATGTTTATTCTCTGCGTGTACAGAGTACCAACTTATATTTGGTAGTTCTGATGGAATACTCGAGGTGTATGCAACCTCAATACTTCGGTTGTGGCAAGGACTCTATTGTCTGTGTGTACGAATACAAGTACAGAGTAACTTTGACGTTTTGACTACGATTAGGGACGTACACTTGGGCCAGAAGTACCCAAAATAATTATTTCTTTCATTTTAGTACCGCAAGGAGGTCGAGATTATATAAGGCACTTGACTACGTTTTTACTTGTGTGTTAAGGTGGGACCTTTCTTACAGTTTGTCATTAATGAGTTTGAATATTGCAAATATTTGTTGTTGATTTATTACTAAAAAACTTCTACAGGTATTTCATTACGTCTGTCAAAATAAAATTCAATCCATAATCAACAATCTAAATATAATCGCCGACAAAGTGATCATTAAACAAAATCAATTATCTCCACATCATTCCCCCTTTTTACCAGTTTTTTCTGCCTCTGGTTATTAAACAAACAAACAACCAACTAAACAGGAAATAGTTGAAAAACTCTTTATAATTACAGGTTTCAACACTCATCACATCTAGATATTATTGTTCTTTCTAATCACCCTTCCTTTCTTCCATTCATCCATCCTTCGGTCTTCAAACACATCTCGCCACATGTCGTTTCTTCAGAAAAGTGTTAGCGCCATCATTTAATTTAATGGGGAAAACAATTTTAAGTCCGTTTTGTTTTGTGCCAAAAAGTCTTTTTTTTAATTTCCAATCGTTAGCCTCATTCTGATGCCGGCACTTGTTCTGTTTGGTTTAATTTTACTGGATGTGTCTGCGTTGCAGAAAACGTTTGGTAGCAATTCAGGAAGTTATTTTATGGCATTCAGAAGCCGCATCTGAAGGTTAGAAAAATTGATATAATCTGCGAAAGGACTTTTATATTATTATTAATTTAATTGTGACATTTATGAGAATAGTGTGTGTTTTTTTTTTGGTTTTATGTGGAAGATGTGAGCAGACCGAATGCGGCTGACAATGATACTTTTAGGGTATCAAAAGAGCGAATCTATATCGGAACTACTCAAACTACTCTTTTAAGTTGAGGAAAGTATTTAGACCCGGTCAGAATATATTTATGACGAGTTGTTAATTTTTGCCAAAATAAAGTTTATGGGAAGGAAAACACTCTTATCGTTTATTTGCTGTGATACCCCAAAAGTTAAGTTTTCAGGGAATCATATACATAACTCAGAGAAGTATTTCGTAGTAATTGTGACATTAAAATTGGGTTTTTTCACCCATGTCTAGGACTACTGCATACTATATAGGCAGTTGATCGGTATGCTGTCAAGATAAATATATCCCCATAGTTATTGAAAGCCTGGGATCCGCTATCTATATCCTCTTCATATAATCTACTTAGTAGGGACATAAATACTGTTAAACACGTTTTATGCTTATAAAAAATACTGAATGCTTTTGGACCAAATATTTTTTAATATATTTATTGATGTATATGGTATCCAAAAAGAATCTACTTATTCGAAATGTCCGTCTTTTGTCTGTAGACACGCCTTAAGTCGCACTGGCTAATCGTCCATAGCTGCACGAACCTTGTCCATTGGAAAATTGGCCACAGCTCGAACCAAAGCCGTCTCAAGAGATCCAATGTTGGGGTATCTTTTGTGACAAACCTTGTCCTTAAAAACCGTCCAAAATTTGTAATCCAATGGGTTCAAATCTGGACTGCCTGAGGGCCATTCTTCAGAGGAAATGAACGCTGGAAAATTGTTTCGAATCCAATCCTGGGACGTATTAGCCTTTTCATCGGTGAAAAAAAAAATTTTTCTGTGCAAGTTATCAGCGTGCTTCATTAAAAGTCGTTTGCATTTTCAATCCTATTTTTTAAAGCTGCAGTAAATAAATGTCTGGTATGTCGTTTGAAAGCCCCAAGTCTTTTTTAATGATTCGACTAATGGACTTTTGCGTGATATTCATCTCACGGGCCATGATTTTCTGTTTTCGGAACGGATTTCTGTGAATTCTTGATTTAACGGCTTTGATGACATGCGGTGTTCGAACAGAGCGTGGGCGGCCCGACCGATGACGGATTTTTACATCCTCAGTCTCCTCAAACAGTTTTATGCATCGGTAGACGAACATGCTAATCCCAGGCTAATCCCAGGCTAATCCCTAGTGGCCGGAGCGTTTTGTAAATATCGTTTTTTTCATTTCTCACTTGAAAAGCGCTATTACAGCGATACGGTTCTCATTATCTGGCCACTCCATGATGAAAGTTGAAACAATTTTAAAATCCCGTTACAGACTAACGCTATTGAGGTTAGCGTTCAAAACCCATATGACAATGACGGGGTATGTTCAGTTCTACTATTGAAATGGGTGTGTTCAATGTTGTAACAGTATTTATGTCCCTTCTAAGTACACCTATTGGAGTTCGCTCGAACTAATAATATTTCTTTAGTTTTGAGTGTTTCAGTAGGGCGATGATTCTGCTTAGCTGTGACTTATTCAACTCAACAGAGGGTCAAAAACCGGTTATTTTAAAGTGTCAGGTAGAACACGTCTTTTTGGTTACCATTTTCTGTCATAACCTCTTTAGCGATTATTATAAACATGGCAAACATACGTAGTTTTTAATATTTTTACAAGTATGAGTAAATCCTGTGTGGGGGACATACGCATATTTTGTTTGCTCATATTAATCTGCGATATTTTCCTGAAACCTTTAGCAGTATTGTTGCTTCGAGATTACTCTGGAATGGCTTATTATTAACTCTTTTTAAGGAAAGAAATATTCGTGCCGATTGTTCCGCTACATTGATGGCGCTACAAAAACTAAAGTAGTTTTAGACGTCAAACTATATATGCATATTTTTTAGCAAAATTGTTACAAAAATGTGTAAATACATAGAAGAAAGTGTAAGATTCAAGGATATTAAAATAGCTTCAAAGGAGTTTAATAATTTATTTGTTCGTCCGAATATTTTAAATTTATCTGTTGCGGACGTTACACTAGTTCCTTTCTTATTTATGCAAATAAAACAATTATATATATTCATTTTGTGCAATTCAGTTATATATTCATTTATTAACAATTCAGTTATACGAGGGCGACCGCAAAAGTAACTGGCCTAACATAAAAAGAACTGTTTTTTGAAATTATAATTATTTATTTTTCAACATAATCTCCTTCCAACTCAATACACTTCATCAAACGTTTTTCAAGTTTTTTAATTCCATCCGAAAAATAAGATTTTTCAAGACCTTCAAAATATGCCTCAGTTTCAGCAATAACCTCGCTATTGGACGAAAATTTTTTGGCGCCGAGAATTTTTTTTTTAATTTGGAAACAAGAAATAATCAGAAGGAGCTAAATCTGGACTATATGGTGGATGCGGAGCAATTTCAAATCGTAATTCGGCCATTTTTGGTTAAGTTAAAAATTCAGTGTGTGAAGGAGCATTATCTTGATAAAAATGACCTTTTTTTCTAAATGCGGTCGTTTTATCTTCATTTCTTTACTCAACCGATCCAATAATGCACAATAATATTCACTATTTATAGTTTTTCCTTTCTCAAGATAATCAATGAATATTATGCCCCTTGCATCCCAAAATACTGTGGCCATTACTTTTCCTCTGACTTAACAGTTTTCGCCTTCTTGGGACCACTTTAACCAGCTTCTATCCATTGTTTTGACTGTTCTTTGCACTCTGGGATGTAGTGATGGATCCAAGTTTCATCAACAGTTATGAATCGGCGCAAGAACTCTATTGAATTACGCTGATAAATCGCTAAAAGCTCCTCGGAATTGGTCCAACGGACGATTTTTTGGGGCAAAGTCAACAAACGCGGCACCTTTTTAGCGGATAGCTTTTTCATGTGGAGTTCATCATGTAAAATACTCCAAACTTGTTTTTCGTGTATTTTAACAATATCAGCAAGTTCTCTGAGCTTTATTCGTCTATCTTTAGTCACTTCATTAATTTTTTTTCTAATGTTTTCAATAGTAGTAGCAGTTTTCGGTCTTCTAGAGCGTTGTTCATCTTTCGTACTTGAACGACCCATTTTAAATTGTTAAACCCAGGATTTCAGGGTGGAGTATGATGGTGCATTATCACCATGAACAGAATCCAATTCATCTTTAATTAATTGTGGCGTATAACCTTTCATATAAAAGTGTTTAATTACCGCACGAAACTCTTTATTTTCAATTTATCAAAAAGTATAAAACTTGTTTACTTCAATCACCTGTAACAAAGAAAATAATAATTAAATATTTCGGAAATTTTGACAGATGGCTTATAAAAGAATGCTTTTAAAAAACAAAAAAGTTGCTAGTAAAACAGAAAATGTGCCAGGCCAGTTAGTTTTGCGGTCGCCCTCGTATGGTAAACTTGATGACAAACCCCACACCCCTTTTGGTAACATCATTTGTCACCTAATGAATGAAATTTGCTTAAATTGTAAATTTCGAAATATTTTCATAAGGTACACGCTTAGGACAAGAGTGGTAGATGTGCCCCATTCTGGTACCTACCGTGCAAATGAACCAATTCTCCAAATTTTAGTATTCGCATAATATTTAAATTTCGTTCAAGGGATTTTATTTAAAAATAGAAAATTATAAATCGATTATAAAGTACGGTACCTGACGAGAAATTGAAGCCATAAGAAACGCCCATTCTTCCTACACAAATAACTATCAGAGATTAGATTGCAACCGACATTAGTTTTAACCTAATGCACGCATTTCGCGTGCATTCTGCAATACGTTTATTTTATTTTTGTATACGCATTAGACAAAAATGGTTGCCACGCCCCACATAAACGACTCTTCAGTGTCATTTATAAAAATTGGTACGCTTCAAGCAATGGTGCTGACAAATAATGTTTATCGATTTTGATGTTGGAACTATTAGCGACAGAAAATGTATAAACTAGCCACGCCCCTTAAAAGCGAGGACAAATGTAGTCGAATTAGCTGACTGAAACATGCTAATATGTGTTTGAATTCAAACAGTAAAGATGTAAATATTTAATATGAAAACTAAGAAATTCTGTCACTATAGCTTTCTGTTAAAATATGTTTTGCAATATCATTGAAACTCAAATCCGACCACTGATTCAGAACTTAGCAATTTTACCCTAGTACCCTCCGACTACCAATCCGAACCGCTGCCATTTCGTCCCCTTGCATTTTCGGGCATGGTCGTAGCTGGACATATTTTCATGAAATGAACCAAGGAATACGTAGGTGAAATTTGTCCAGTAGTGAATGTATCACCCAGTATAAGATGTTACATCTTGTAATGAGCGGTTGAACAAAATAAATAAATAATAAATACTCATAATACAGGATGGCTGATGAATATTGATACATTAAGCTACTCAAATAACTTTATTTTCAGTGTATGGAATTAATATTTTTTTATATATCATTCAATTTTATTAAATATAGCTTAATTTTTTTCAGAGTAATGAAATTTAAATGTTCCCTGTTCGTTGATGCATCTTACCAAAAAGTTGTTCATTACTGCTTGGAAAGTGAAGACAGGATTAGCCGCAATTGTTTCGCGAATGGATTTCTTTAGTTCATTCAAATTTGTTGGTTTTGCTTTGTAAACATCCTGTTTGCAATAACCCTACAAGATAAAGTCAGGTGCAGTAAGGTCAAGCGACCTGGGGGGCCAACGGAATGTGGAGTTTCGACAATGCAGCGTGATGAAACTGCACACCACACTGTGACACAAAGTGGATGAATTCCGTCTGATGGAGTAACTTTGGGTTTGAAGCACTGCATATTCGACAATTTTGTTTGTTTATGTTGCCGTTTAAATTGAAATGGGCCTCGTTAGACATGAAAAGACAGTACAACATTTGTCCGTCCTCTTCCATCATTCGAAACATCTTCTGGCAAAATTCCATTTGAATTTTATATGGGAAAAAATGCAAATTTTTGCGCATAATTGACTGCAATGACTGTCTGCTTATACCTATTTGAGCAGATAAGCTTCTTGTCGAAAATCTTGGATCGTTTTGTATGGCAGCTACAGCAGAGATTGTTTCCTCTGTCCGAACTGAAGGGTTTCGATGGTAAGGTCTTCTGTTGACTGTCCCATGCTCGGCCAAATTGTTAGCAAGTCTCATTATGGTCCACCTGCCCGGAGGATTGCCGCCAAACGTGGGCCTATACTTTTTTTGGAATGAAGCTACGGACTGCAGTGTGTGATAGCGGCGGACATTCCAAATTCTTGTTTCGTTCAAAATAAAAGAAATAACCAGATTCGTTAAAAAGAAAAAAAGTTATTAATTTTGAACAGTTTTTATTCTGGTTCGAGACCTTTTTGTTGTTTCTTTTTCAGAATCAACAAAAAAATTGGTGAAACGTATTGGCTAAGGTTGCCCGACAGACTGTACAGCTGTTTCTAAACCTGCCAAGGTTTTCTTCAGCAGTCTTTGACAACGATGACGGAATTGGTGAAAATGATATTGCGCTATAAAGATTGTTCTATGCACAGTTCGAAGACTATACACAAAGGGTAGTTCTCAGTTATTCGATTGAGACGTCCTGTATAAGTCATTTAATTTGTAGCCGCAGTAATCGTTGCCAAAGACTGCTGAAGAAAAATCTTGGCGGGATTAGAAACAGCTTTACAGTCTGCTTCGCAACCGTTCCCAATACATTTCACCAATTTTTTAGTTGATTCAGAAAAAAACAACAAAAAGGTCTCGAGCCAGAATAAAAACTGTTCAAGTAATAATAATGGTAAAAGACCGAATAAATGTAGCTTAAAGTTGTGTATGCCAAAAATTTTGAAATTCGTGCCCCCATTCTCCATTTCACAAACGCTGCAAATGATTTCACAATTGTAAAGGGTTTTTAGACGTGTGGTTTTCAAGATGAAATAAAACGCATATATTTTCATGTTGTGGCCAAGAATTTAGCTTTATTATAAAGAAAAGGGTTTGCCATTATGTTTTACATATGACTTTGGGCAAGGGGCTGCCGCGGCTGGCTCTGATAAATGGGGCCGTATGTCAGCAGTAACGCTTCGAATATTCTCTTCCAAGACGTTGATCGTGTCGGGCTTATCTGTGTAGACAAGCGACTTCATATAACCCCACAAAAAATAGTCTAGCGGTGTTAAATCGATGTTGGAGACCACGCCACAGGCCCACGAAGCGAGATAATGCACTCACCAAAAGTTTCCTTCAATAAATTGATTGTTTCGTTGGCTGTGTGGCATTTAGCGCCGTCCTGTTGGAACTAAATGTCGTCAAGACCACGGGCTTTAATTTCAGGTAGCACAAAGTCCGATTTCATGGTGCAATAGCGAGCACCATTCACGGTAACGTTTCTGCCATCATTTTTGAAAAAATATGAACCGATAATTCCACCAGCCTATTAACCGCATCAAACATCTCTGGGTATAATGCCACCTCTTGAACCACTTCTGGTTGTTCTTTAGCCCAAATGCGGCAATTTTGTTCATTAACATAGCGCGAGAAATGGACCACATCACTGAAAAAATTTTGTTCGAAAACAGCGGATCTTCCCGTATCTCACCGAACGCTCATTTTCATAATACAGTTGCCAACATTTGAAGGAAATTATATTCAAAAAATATATGACATAAATGTCCTTTCAAATAAACAATAAAGACTTGTTTTGAATTTTAGTATATTTTTTGTTTGCAAAAAATACCTCCATATTGATAACTCTTTAGTTTCCAAAATAATATTTTTTGAATATATTCAAACTGTTGCGAAGGTTACATAGTTGTCATGAATATGTTTCTGTAAGGTGCTATATAAACTCCATAAATTTTTGTAGATATTCGTATATTTTAAGTGCATTATTAGCCCTCCCCCATTAAATTTAAAAAACTTTGTTTTGCCGGTTTTATTTTTTCGGAATGACTTTCCAAAGCGTTTTTTCGATTTAATTGTATGCAATTGAATAAATATGTTTAATGTTTCTAAAGAAGGGAACACATATGTATATAATTGTTTTCAACATTTTTATAAACATCTACAAAAAAACTTTTATTTTTGGATAACACAATAGGACGCATTGTCCTATTGTGCTATTCTTAAAAAAGATTACCGAAAAGGCCTACTATGTTCAAGATTAAACATAAAACCTATTATTCTATAAATAAATAAATGAGTTTTGACAACTTCTAAAATCTGTCCTTGGTATAGCTCACAAATACATTTGGACATTTCAACAGTGCCCAATCAATTCTGCTTTCTTACATTAACTACCCAGATTTGTTATTGAACTCCCTGAAAGGTAGCCATAGGCATGTAGCAGTTTATAAAACTAGCAGATTCGCCACAGCCGCCTCCATTAGGCTGAGTAGAAATTTATTCATGGTACAATTATCGATTTCGTTAGCAGTTTCTTTTATCCGTTTAAAAATATAAAATCTACAATCAGAATACCAATTTGCCGGTTGTATAAACAAACAGCTTAGATATTGTCTAATAAAATACGAATAAATTGCCATGTAGATATTTTCCTTTTTCTGAAAAAATAGCGATTTTATTTTGCAATCGCCAGCATGATACGAGTCCCATGCCTTGATACTAAACATTTTCGATAATTTAAACAGGTTACAAATCAAATCTGTCCAGATTTTGGCCAGAAAAGAGCTATCAATATGGTTCAAAAATAAACCACAAGAAGGACCAACCGGTATATACGAGGGTATACAAAAATTTCCGTTACTTTTCCAACTTCTCTCGTAGTTATATGCAATGCAACACTCCTCCCATCATATACCATTTCCGTAGTTCCGTAGTGACGTAGTTCCGTCATTAAGTTTGTGTTTAACAGCTGTTCAGCAAATACAACCTCGTGAATTTTGTTAAAAATTTAAAAAAGTGAATTTCGAGATCTTATTACATTTTTATTTCTGTGAAAAAAACTTTCAATCAAACCAAGGAAAAACTTGATAAATACCACCAAATGGTGCTGAACGTTCTGGACGGCCAATTAAGGTTAATACACACGAAAATGTCAAAAAAATCCACGATATGTTGTTAGCCGATCGAAAAGTAAAAGTGCGTGAGATTGTTGATGCCATACGCATTTCATACGGCAGTTTGGTTCCGATTTTACATGATTAGTAGGGTTTAGGAAAGCTGCCTGCAAGATTGGTGCCGCGTTTGCTCTCAATTGCCCATAATCGTGTGACAAATTCAAAGGATTGTTTGGAGTTGTTTATCCGCAATTCGAATGAGTTTTTGCGGCGTTTTGTAACAGTGGATCTAACATGGATCCATTACAACACTCCAAGCAGCAGTTTAAACAATGGGTTTCTTCTGGTAAACCGGCTCCAAAGAAGGCCAAGGTGACTTTGTCGGCCAATAAGGTGGTGACAACGGTGGGATGCACGGGGTATAATCCACATCGATTACCTTCAAAAGGAAAAAACAATAAACGGTAAATAGTATGACAACTTATTAGACCATTTTGATGAGAAATTAAAAAAAGACCCCATATGGGCAAGAAAAAAATAATTTTTTTTATCAAGATACGTAAGTGCAGTCTCAATGCCAAAATTGCATGAATTGGTTTACGAATTGGTACCTTATCCGTCATATTCTCCGGATTTTACCCCCAGTGAGTATTTTCTATTTCCAAACCTAAGGAAATGACTCGATGGAAATAGATTCAGCTCCAACGATTAAATTATCGATCAAACAAATGTCTATTTTTATGGACCTCGAAAAGTCCTGTTTTTGGAAGGGATACAAAATTGGAAAAACTTTGGACTAAGTGTATTGAGATAAAAGGAGATTAGATTGAAAAATAATTTTTTGTTTTGCAAAAAAACTGTGTTTCATTCGAAATGTCAAGGAATTATTGATATCCCCTTGTTAATCATAATTAGTTAGGATTTTCCATTTGCCAATTAAAAGTACATGAAGCTGAAATGCTGTCAATTGATCACGTCGCCTCTTGCCTTCGATCTGAAACCCCTACTTCGCCTCTACGGTATGGACACAGGCTCATTTACTCGGCATCAATTTAAAATATTAAAATTACATTTTAAGCCATTTGCCCACTTTCAGTTAAAAAATAATTACCATAAAACCTTTTGGCAAACTCTTATCGCAGCCAATCATCTTCAATAGCAATACCTCCCCCCTAAATGAATACACTCACAAGTGAACAAGTGAGGGTGGGACGACAACGGAAAATATCCCCAAATATTTGATTGATTATTGACCAAAGTTGTGGACAGTTTCATGTTAAACTAATCTGTTTATGTTCGAACAATGTCCTTTTAATGTAATCCGAAAAGGGAAGCAAAACGAAACGAAGGAAGTGCACGACAACGGAAACGAACCAAAGCAAAAACAAACAAAAAACAACATTTCAATCAAGGATAAATTAACTTGTGTGTAAGTATGTGTGTAGTAGGGCCAAAATGAAGACATGTGTTAAAATAAACCGACCAACCGACGACCGACCAACAACAGCAACTTTGTTCACTTCGAATCTTTTATTCTCTCGTACTTCTCATGTGTCCAGAAAATAAATTAAAAGTGAATATTTTTACCAAAAAAAAACCCATAAAGACAAACAAAAAATTGAAACCAAACGAAAATGAAGCAAGCATAGCCATCACAAAGTGTTGACCAAAGCTACACACAGTTCAAGAAGAATGGCCAGAAAGAAGGAATATGGTAAGGTAACATCAAAGATGAATGAGATTATGGTAACAGCCACACACACACACGAACACGCTAGCACTCCGTGCATACTGCCAAACTGAGGGGGAAGCACACGTGTGTCCAACTTGAAATTTGATGGACATGTGCTCTCCTCAAACCCAGCCCTTGCTGCAAGGATGACTATGGGCACTACGTACGGACAGGATAAAGAGAACCAAGCTGATGATGATGATGAGGATGATATGAGCATGACCATGCTAGCATACGGAAAAGGAGCTCATGTCTCTCACATGAAAAGGATTTAAAATGAAAGATTACATTTTTTGCATCTCTCAACTCAACTCAAGTTGACTTTACTTTAGTTTTGCTCCTGTCAAAGGTACTTAAGTGCCTTTGCAGTGTAATTAAATTTTGAAAAATAGAAGCAGGCTTTCAATCATTTTGATAGGCTCTCTAAAATAGCCACTAACTTAGAAGGATAGTTTTTCCATTGCTGTTCTACCAGCTCCTGTTCAAATGAAAATCATTTCGAAAGTATTATTTAGTTCCCCATCTTTCCCTTCCAAAAACTAAACAAGTTTAAATTTAATTTTAACCTATGCTTTGGTAGTTGGTCATAATTGCCAAATTGGAATCAGTCAACCAAATGTCATATATGAATTTAGATTGTGTCGCCTAATGACAGGCCAAATTAGGCAAACAATACAGCGACGGCAACCATGGAAATTGTTAAAAGAATGAAAAGAAAAACGAAAACAAAAAACAACAGAACATTAAACAAATTGTCAGTCATTTTTCACTAATAAAGAAACAATTTGAGCGCCATTATTTCAGTTTTTCCTAGCGTGGTTCACAAACGTGGAAAACAACCATCATCGACCTAAGTGCTATTAGGGTATAATAGAGACCCCATTTTAAACTGAATCTATGCAAAAAAGTTACACTGAAACCTTGTTTAACGCCCATAAGCAAATGAACATACATAACACAAAATACCTCAAATAAAAATATATACTAACATATCAGTCTTTTTTTGTATTTTTCATTAAATTTAACTAAAACAAATGTTGTTTGTCTTCAAAATCTTCTTTATTTTAGACGATCTTTACTAAAATTAGTATAGTAGCAATTTAGTAAAACATTTTAACCCAAAAACGATAATTTTTTAAAGTTATTTATACAATTTCATTTAAAAAAGGACACGCTAAAACTGAAATAGATTGGACAAAATTTTTGTAGAACATAATAATCCTCAAACTCCCATTAAAGGATTTTTTTCCGTTTTCGAATAACACGAAATGAGAAACTTTTATCTTAGAGATAGGACGTTAAAATGTTCTACAAAAATTAACTCTATACGATTTCACTAAAGACATCTCAACACGAAAATTCGCAAAAATTAGAAAGATTTACTACTTTTTACGGTAAGTTTCGGTAAGTTTCGTAATATTATGGTAGCTACCATCTCATGGTAAGTCGAACTATGTACCCATCAATACCATGGAATGTTGGTGATTGCAACAGGAAGTATGTTTATCCAACCGAATATTTGTAGTTCAGGCCGATATTTAACTGTTTTTATCTCTGTGTGCATGTATCCATGTGTTGGGTCCTTAGTGTCGCTGGTATTGGCCGTAAATTAAGCCAAATCTTAAAACTATTCGAATATTTTAATTTGTATGCAATTTGTATAACTATTGTACAAAAACCTCTCCAATTTTAAAGGTTGTCTATTTTAGTCCGTATTGTGGGCTGATAAAGGGATTTGTTTGTTCTTTGAATACTTAAATGCCCATCGGTAATCAAAATAACTTTCAGCTGTCATTAAAGTCATCAGTGTATATTTTAAAACAATATTAACAATGCCTCCAGTTATCATAGTTGCCAGGGTTATTGTTATATTTTCATTCCCCTATGAACTCGACTATAAATCTAATGACATATCAACTGTCATATGCTCCAAAAAACAAATTGACAAAAAAAAAACAAAATGGAAAATGGGAAATTCAACTCCGTCCAATTGTCAACTCAACCAACCAAATGTCTCAGTACCTACGCTAAGGTAAACGGTAACCGAATCGTAATGTCTGCCACTTAAATTTAATAGTTTTTTTCTGCCGTCATTTCGGCTGTGCTAGTAGTCGGTCGGTTCTCGGTTCGGTGCGGTTCCATTTAATGCCGTGGTTACTTTTATGTCTCGTCTCTGCGAGTTCCATGATACGGGTATTTTTGTTAAGTAAATAAAAAACACTAAATTCACTTAGCTGTACTTTGTTTCAGTAGACAATGGCAGCGAGGAGCCGTTTATTCATTCATTCAGATCCGAACCAACCACCACGACGATGGCATTGGCGAGGAAAGTCCGGCGTAATAAATGTGAGCATACATTAATAATTGTCATACACAAACTCATTATGCTGTCAACATGAGGAAATTTTCAATTTTTTATGAACAATTATAATTTAATGGGTTCAGTTGGTAGTTGGAGGGACAGTTTTTTGGTTAACACATACATAAGTATTGTCGATTAGTTCAAACTACTCACAGAGGATATTAAAGACGTTGTAATGGGTAGGGCATGGGGAATTTAAGTTATTGTACAGCAAAAGTTTACTTTTGTCATCTACAAATAATTCTATAACATGATTCAGCCAGCCGAATCTTAAATACGAGGGTTTCTATATATATATATTTCTGGCCTAACACTAAGTGTTCCCATTGGAAAGTTTGACATTTTTTAGCATAAACGTACTCAGAACGTTTTGACGTACGACCATCAATTGTGCTGTGTACAGTGACTATAAAAATATTAATTTTGCAATAAAATGGAATTAACTCGTGAACATTTTCGTATGATCATTTTTCACAACTTTCGACCTGGATTATCACGACAAGAGTGCATCGATGAACTTACATCTTTGTATGGCGATGGAGCACCATCCTATAGCACTGTGAAAAACTGGTTCAATGATTTCAATCGTGACCGACGCTCGCTCAAAGAAGAAGGTTGTCCAAAAACGGCGGTTGTGCCAGAGAATATTTATGCCGTACGTGAACTGATAATGCAAGATCGCCATGTGACATACCTTGAGATAGAGGCATCCTTGGGCATTTCTTAGATATTGCATGAACACCTGGCCATAAAAAAGGTTTGTTCTCGTTGCATCCCGCACAATTTGGCAATCGCTCAAAAAAAAAGGCTCGTGTCGATTGGTGCAAAGAAATTCTGAAAAAATACGATCGTGGTGCTTCAAAAGTCTTTTATTAGATCATCACAGGTGACGAATCATGGATCTATGCATATGAGCCCGAAACAAAACAGCAATCGACCGTGTGGGTCTTCGAAGACGAACCAAATCCAACGAAAGTTGTTCGTGTAAGAAGAACTTCGAAGCAAATGGTCGCCTGTTTCTTTAGCAAAACTGGTCATGTGGCGACTGTTCCGCTTGAGCAACGTAGGATGGTCAATTCTGAGTGGTACACCACAATTTGTTTGCCTGAAGTCTTCGGAGAAATTCGAAAAATGAACAAGAGAAGACGATTCTTTGTGTACCATAACAATGCCAGATCTCACACATCAACTTAAACCAGCGCCTTTTTGACCTGCCGAAACGTTAAATCGATGGGTTATCCGACGTACAGCCCTGACTGGGCACCCAATGACTTCTTTTTTTATTCCCGCACATCAAGAAAAAAATGCGTGTTCAACGATTTTCGTCGCCAGAAGATGCTGTTGAGGCGTTCAAAAATCATGTATTGGAGGTGTCTCAATCGGAGTAGAAAAAGTGCTTCGACAATTGGTTTGAGCGCATGCAAAAGTGTATAAAACATGCTGGAGAAAACAATAAAACCATTCTTTATGATAAATATTGGCATTTTTATTATTTGGCCAGAAATATATTGGTGTCTTTATGACACCAATTCGAATACTGCCTTTTTAAATTACATGTACAACTCTAGCATTCTTCATTACACTGTGGTAACACCCTTGAGAATAATGTAGGTTTAAGAATTGAATACCTGTTGTTATTTTCATTCCCTCACGCAGAAAAAAAGTATGGTTGGGGTAACAATATTCGAAGAGCACCATACTATTGTTGGTTATATGGTTGTGGCACAACAATATTATGACCATCACAACAATAGTATGGTTCACACACAACCATACTATGATATCCATAACAATATTATAGTCCTCACAACAATAGAATCATTCACACACAACCATACTATGATCCCCACAACCATATTATTATTCACATTCAACCATACTATGATCCCCACAACTATATTATGATCCTCATAACCATAGTATGTTTAACGTACAACTATAGTATGATCCTCACAACCATAGTTAGACTTACGCACAACCATACAATGATCCCCAACATTGTTTGTAAAGACTGGAATACGTTGTTATTCAACAATAAAGAATTTTATTAAGTAAGTTATGTAACAATAGGAGTGATTTATTTAACAGTAAAAAATAATTTATTAAAAACATTTTAGTTATACTAAGCCGTAGTTTTTTTTTGAAAGAATTTAATTTTTATTACTTATTGCGTAAGAATCGTAAAAATAACATTGTCAAATTAAAAAAATAAGGTTTTGCCAGTATGATTGTCGTAATCATGTTATTGTTAACATAAAACCCATGGAAAAAATACTTTTGTCCCACCAACCATATTTATATTGTTGCTACAACCATATTTTCATTTTTAAATTTGGCAACAATACTTTTGTTACATTTGAACAATATTAATATTGTCGTAATCATACTATTGTCAAAATGAAATTCAAAAAACAATATTATGTTTGCGACGACCATACTTTTACTACAGAGAACATACTATTGTTGCCGTGACCATATAGTAACCATATATTTTATCTGCGTGCTGAAAGATTCAATAAATAAAAATTTAAAAAAAAAGAAAATTGACTCTGTCACCAAGGCAACACTGATCGTCAGTGCTCTCTAGTTTTTTTCAAGATGTAGTTGGATCGGTAGTGTATATGTGAGTGTTTATTGAAAGCAACCTAGTAAACCTGTATCCGATATTATATTAAAATCGCAGCCTTTTCACCCGATGTGTACAAAATTCGTGCAAAATTGTCACTCATCAAATTCCTTAACCATGTAAAGGATAATTTGTTAATTAAATAAAACTCTAAGCTTTGAAAGAGATAAAGTCTTCTTTTACCAAAATGTAAAACACTTCACATTATTCTTGGCTGTTTCAGAAAATCACATCCAATGACTCTACAGAATGGTCCAAACAAAATCAAATACCAGCCCTCTATGGCTCAGGCAATCAAACAAAAAACGAGTATAAATGGCTCCCATAAAATGGCCGGAGAAACACTTTGTAGAACAGAGATTTTACACTCCATAACAATTTAATGGTTGGCCATCCCTCAATCACTTCACTTTCAGATACCATCGACGACTCCAATCGAAAGTGCCCAAGCGAACGCATGAATGGACGACGTTGTTCAAATAAAAGCATGTGAAGCCTTCCTTCCATCGGTCTGTCCATCCACATGTCTTTGGGCATAACCCAAACGTGCTAGTGTCTATGTGTGTGTGTGTGTGCAATTTTGGACTTTCAATTTATTGCCAATATAAATTTAACACATGACAATAAATGTTGAAAATTGATTTTAAAAAATTCATTCATTCACTCACTCATTCATTCGTTCACACTTAACACTCACTTCGGTTCACAGACACTCGCAGAGCCACATCACTCCATTACCTCCAACCACCGCGACTTTACCAGTGACTCTTGCTCTCCACAATGCATGATTTTCATTTAAGGGTACTTCTCGGTTTTATTGCTTTTCTAGTTGTTTTATTTTTTCGAGGGGTTTCCAATTTTATGTGACCATACACACATTGCTGCTGTTGTTGTTGCTGTTTGATTGTTTCATTTCTATAAATTATTGAATACCTGTAAAAATTTATAGGATATTCCATTAGAGTTATGGCATCTGACGAAGGTGGCGGCGGTCGCGGTGGCGGGGGCAGTGCCATTGGCCAATGTTCTCTGACTGGCCGGACCGGGCCGACTGACGTGTGTGTTGATTGAATTAAATTGCGTCTGTCTGCCGTTGGACGGGTGGACTGGAGTGCATGGATGATTGAGGCATTTACACTCGTAATAATCTTGTTAAGAGCCGTCAGAACCGAACAGAACGGACGAAACATTTTTTTATAATGATTTTATTGGAGTGTTAAAATTTTGAACTTTTTTCAAAGCAACGATGACAGGTAAAATGTTTTATTACTTTCATTTAGATGTTGGTTATTTTTGGCTTTTTGGCGGCTCAAAGGGAGGGGAGTCTATGATGTTTCCAGACTTGCCAATTACGATTCCTCGTCCAATACGAGTAACACTTTGCAACGTAATTGATTAAGGTGACCCCTAAAAATACACTAACGTTTAATTTTTTCTAAAGAAGCTTAACTATAAGTATAGGAATCAAGAATTGAATGTGTTATGAATGCCAATGTTAAAAACACCATCACATCAGACATGTCCAACATAGGGTACTAATACAAAAATTAAAAATGGGCAGTAAGAGAAAATCGCGTAATATCTAAAGCATGTTGCATAATTTTTCCCTAATGAAATATTGATCGCGTTCTACGAGGGCGACCGCAAAAGTAACTGGCCTAATATAAAAAGAACCGTTTTTTTTGGAATTATTATTATTTATTTTTCTACATAATCTCCTTCCAACTCAATACACTTCATCAAACGTTTTTCAAGTTTTTTAATTCCATCCGAAAAATAAGATTTTTCAAGACCTTCAAAATATGCCTCAGCTTCAGCAATAACCTCGCTATTGGACGAAAATTTTTTGCCACCGAGAAATTTTTTTAAATTTGGAAACAAGAAATTATCAGAAGGAGCTAAATCTGGACTAAATGGCGGATGCGGAGCAATTTCAAATCGTAATTCGGCCAGTTTTGTTGAGTTTAAAATGCAGTGTGTGAAAGAGCATTATCTTGATGAAAAAGAAATTTTTTTTCTTTCTAAATGCGGTCGTTTTATCTTGATTTCTTCACTCAACCGATCCAATAATGCACAATAATATTCACTATTTATAGTTTTTCCTTTCTCAAGATAATCAATAAATATTTTACCCCTTGCATCCCAAAGTGCTGTGGCCATTACTTTTCCTGCTGACTTAACAGTTTTAGCCTTCTTGAGGCCACTTTTACCAGCTTCTATCCCTTGTTTTGACTGTTCTTTGCATTCTGGGATGTAGTGATGGATCCATGTTTCATCAACAGTTATGAATCGGCGCAAGAACTCTAATGGATTACGCTGATAAATCGCTAAAAGCTCCTCGGAATTGGTCCAACGCACGTTTTTTTTTTGGGGCAAAGTCAACAAACGCGGCACATATCTTGCGGATAGCTTTTTCATGTGGAGCTCATCATGTAAAATACTCCAAACTTGTTTTTCGTGTATTTTAACAATATCAGCAAGTTCTCTGAGCTTTATTTGTCTATCTTTAGTCACTTCATTTAATATTTTTCTAATGTTTTCAATAGTAGTAGCAGTTTTCGGTCTTCCAGAGCGTTGTTCATCTTCTGTACTTGAACGACCCATTTTAAATTGTTGAACCCAGGATTTCACGGTGGAGTATGATGGTGCATTATCACCATGAACAGAACCCAATTCATCTTTGATTAATTGTGGCGTATAACCTTTCATATAAAAGTGTTTAATTACCGCACGAAGCTCTTTATTTTCCATTTTCAAAAATTATAAAACTTGTTTACTTCAATCACCTGTAACAAAGAAAATAATCATTAAATATTTCGGAAATTTTGACAGATGGCTTAGAAAAGATTGCTTTTAAAAAACAAAAGAAAAAAAAAGTTGCTAGTTAAACAGAAAATGTGCCAGGCCAGTTAGTTTTGCGGTCGCCCTCGTATTGGCAACTCGTTGAGGAGCTCGCGAACGCGATTACTTCACATCATGATTACACACAGATTCGGTACCACAACCAAATTTGTTGCCAACCGAAAGATTGAAGTTGCATGCACCTCGAGCATACCATCAGCACAGCCGACTGTTAGTTGGTGCTCTGTAACGTTCAGCAACTGTCATTGGGTTATACATAGAAAATACGAAGCATCCAAACCTCCAGAAATTAATTTTTGGATCTAAAAGTTTATATGTTCAAATTTCTTGTTTAACGAAGATATATCAAATTTTCAGTAGAGACAAAAAACTTTTTCTTTATATAAAGGGTGATCCATTTTTTCAGAACAAAAAAAAATATAAAAATTCAAATCAAGTTTGGAATCTCTATTAAAAAATATAAAAAAAATATAAAAAAAATATAAAAATTCAAATCAAGTTTGGAATCTCTATTGATAATTTGAAAGGACATTTTATGGCAATTATTTTTTGAATATAGTTTTCTTCAAATGTTGGCAACTGTATTATGGAAATGAGCTTTCGGTGAGAAACGAGAAGATCCGCTGTTTTCGCTGTTTTTTGTTCAGTGATAAAGCCCATTTCTGGCTCAATATATGATTACAGTTTTAAAAAATTACAGTTTTTTGAAGAAAGTTATTCAGAAATCACCTTTAGCGATTTTAAGAGAGCTCGGTTATTACTCGTCTTTTTCTTGAATTACTTTTCTTGTACAAATTTTCAAATCAAACGTTTAATGATGCATAAAGCCAAACTACAAAGAAATTTCAAGAAAATTTGTCGTACAGCTCAGGAAGTTACTGCTTTAGCGACCACTTACTCGTTTAGTAAGCGAGTACCAATAGAACACGCCTATTATCATAAGATACAAACATGTATGTGAAACATTGAATATTCTGCAGGAAGCGTTTCCCGGTCGCATACTCTTCGGTTTTTGATACGACCAGATCGCCTGATTTAACTATCCTAGACATCTATCTGCGGTGCTAAGTGATTTATACTAACTTGCAATCGCAGAGGAAACAATTTCGGAACGATTTATTGGTCTGCGATTTTAGAAAAAGTTTTTAGTTTATTTACGTTTAAGAAAAGTTAAAATATTTTAGAATTGGTAATGGCGCTTTCATTTATCTTTAGATGGTTTTTAGATTAAAAACAAATTTTGATATTTCCCTCAACAATCCTTTAAGGAACTAGAAACGTTTTTGATATCAGTGTGATGTGCTCAATATAATTCCGACACCCACTGAATGGGGCACAGTAGGTCCCAGTAATACCTGCTACAAACGGCAAATGCTTTTTATAACAAAACTTTTACTTAGTCAACCTTTTGCTAAGTCCTCAGAAATTTCGAAACCTGCCACAAAAAAATTCTGATGCTTTTGTCCGGATTTGTACATGTGTCATAGTCGTAAGTATTACACACAGAGGAGAAATTTGTTGCTACAACCGAATTTTTTGCCAACCGATTGTTGGTGGTTTTATGTATCCATGTATTCTATCGCTACAATCGAATCTTGATTGGGTACACTGAAATTTTCAATAGAAGGAACTGACACTATCGCTGGAAGAGACAAGATGTAGGTAACCCTAACTAATCAAGTTGACTCTTGGAACTAAAAGTTTAATGTGTTAATTGTTTTAATGGATTGTTGGTTAAAAATAATTCGGTTATCATTACCACGAACATTTTCTAACTGGACCAACTGATGGTTACAAGTATTCGGTTATTTGACGGAAATATAAACGTTTATTGATTTAATTTTTATGTTTAAACTATGAGCAGTTATTTTAAAAATTTGGTTTTTACTTTCGAATACTCGTATAATTAAGTTCGTATGTATCACTTATAATTGGTTACAACAAAATTTGTTTGCAAAACTATTAATTGCCACAACCATTAGTTTGCTTTAATTTTCTGCATGATTTTAAAGTTTAAGCGGACATGTGGGGCCGATTCGATGTGGTATAGAGGGAATTGTGTTCAACTTGTCATAACATTGGACAGATATTTTGACGCTGGTAGATGAGTTTGCAAGGTATTTAGAAATAAATAATACTCGTATATTTCAGAAAGAAGACAAAAGATAAAATGTAAAAGAAAATATTTTTGATATTATTTACCCACCGATGCTGCCAATGATATTTGGCAATACAATCCCAAGTATTTGGCCCACCGAACAAAAAGAATAGTTAACTTGTTGTTTTAACTAAATAAGGACCTGTTTCTAATTTGTTCGCTTTAATCATTATTTTAAAATGCTGTCATTGGATATTTCAAGAACGAATCTCTGCCGTTCATATAAATGTAAAACACGTTTACTCGTTCACGAAAACCCTCATCGTCTTTTATATTTATGACATCCCTTTTAAAAGTACTACCATCAAAGAGCTTTGGGGTTACAGCTCTTTGATGGTAGTACTGGCCTGATTGATAAAATTCATTAAGTTTATTAAAAGTCATACATTTGTCTGGAATATTTTTGCATATTACACACCAAAGATAGGAAATAAAATCATACGCCCCTCCCTTAAAAGAGAACAGGCCACAATAATGAACCTGTTCGGCGGTAAGTTTTAGTACAGCACTTGTACCTTCCCATGCTTCCCATGCCCGCGAACTGCCACGATAATAAATACCCTGTAGTTGTTGCCCAAATAAAGAAATTAAATTGTCTGTTTTTATAGGCATCAGGCAGGCATCGAGCGAACGACACACAACAATAAAAGTTATGAACGCAAAAACATGCTTCAAATTGAATTCCTAACAAGCTAATCGATCCTCGGGGATGTCACAGGAGGCATCGCTAAACGCAGTACACGAACACACACACACGCTCTCACACAATCACCACTTACACGGCCAGCCGTTGGCAATGGGCCATAAAAGTCTCTGGACGCAATGCGAGCTCGGGGAATTGGGGAATATGATCTCGCATATTTTACACGCCCGGCAATGGGAAACGGGCCGGATGAGAAAAACGGAAAAAAATTAAAAAACCTTACCAAACATATTTCACACACTTGCAATCAGATAAAGCAGCGAGCGAAAACGGCGCATAGTGATGAACGAGGGCGGTTCGACAAGTTGGGCTTAACGAAAAGATAATCGGCAGGTGGAAGTACACGCTTAACAAAATCTTTGCACTTTACTTTTTAACTAGTACACAAACTCTTTTGTAAACATTAAACATCAAAAATTAAAGATTTGGCTAATTTAATTGAGATGGTATAGTGTACTTATAATTAAGAGTTCAATTGATACGAGTATATACTTAGGCGATATATTACTCGTGAGAAATACGAAGAGTTAGGTTAGGATAGTTACCAAACTAGTTGTAGAAACATAAAAAATATACTTTATATCTCATGAGGATTCATAAGGTAACGTAAAGAAGAAAATGCTGCAAGTTTATTTTTGTAAACTTAATATATTTGCAGCAAACTACTTACATATTTATTTTGTTATTGAAGTCGTCTTTGTTTTCTGAGATGAAACACTATCGCAAAATCTTTGTTACACTGGCATGTTAGAGAACAGCAGTCATTGTACGTACGGTGCAAACTAACCAGAATGTGGCTACCTTAGCCAAATGTGACAGACTTAGTCGTGAAACATCTACGCCGCATAGATCCCAACAACTCAACATTTCACGCACCAGCTAAGTACGAATTTCGAAGAGACACCTTTCAGTATTAACCTACAGGTCCAACTAGCTCTGAAATAGAAGGCACACGGCCATCCGCATCGCAATCGCTTCTTAGTTTCAATATTAGAGCAGCAAAAACTGGTCAACGTTTTCCTTGGAAAATCATATTTTGTAATGAAGCGCAGTTTCATCTTGTCGGATTTTTTTTAACAAGCATAACTAGTAAGTCTAGGTATAAAAAATCCGAAGGGGCAAATGCATCTTCAGAGTGTGACACACACCTGATAGAGTATGTTTTGTGGCCAGACGTTGATGTTCCTGGCACGTTCCTGAATAAATTTCAGATTATCTGCAGTCTCGAAACGGTCAACTCGAAGCTCGAAGCGAAGGAGTACCGTAAAGGACAGATGGTACGCAGACAATCACACAATTGATGACCCAGGGCCTTATGACAAATATCGAGCAGTCCTTACATATGACTTGCAGAAATCGCTAAGAATCTAATATCAATGCAAGAAAGCAAGACGCCTATTGGTAGCATTGACTGCCGCCAGCGCACGTAGCTATTAAAATGTTGCGCAAGACCATTTAAGTGACCATGCAAGACATTTGCCTTTTTCAAGACATTTAGTGTAGTGAATAATCTACTAACATTGTCGTTCGGTGCAGATGATCCAAGGCATTTAGGTATATATATGACGGGGTAGACCAGAAAGCCTTGGTCCATCTGCACTGAACGCTACTGTTACAAGTAGTAGCTTTTCATTTTTCTATATGTCTTGCAAAAAGGCAAATGTCTTGAATGGCCATTCAAAAGGTGTTGAGCAGATCTTAAGATTGTACCAAGCACTCCACCTAAGATCAGTTACAGAGGTCAAAATTGAAGCAAGGCAACAATCGCGCACCTGGAGAGAAACAATGTTGGAGTGATACCAGTAATTATAATATAAGTAGTATAAAATGGAAGAATGATTCATATTCAATAATCTGAACCGAGAAAATTAATGTTTCTAGGAAATTGAAGCGCCAACAACAAAATTAGTAAAAACCACACCACTGCTAAGGTAGTGTGCAAAAGGTTTTCTAGCTTGTGAATTCTGGTTAGAAAGAGATTAATCTCGAAGTCATATTACTCTTAAAGCTTCTCTCGGACCCGGCATTAAACAATAGGTTTTAGTTAATGAGAATACCAATAACACTTGATTCTCTTCTAAAAAGGTCCATTTTTGTTTTTCAATGGGATATTGAAGAAACCAAGTAACGCCATTCTCTGGCTAGCTAATGCTAGCATAGCTGCGGAAATAAAAATAAGAATTGTCTAACCGATGATCCAGAATTCAGATTACTTGCAAATAAAGCGACTCCAACATATTAGCTTCAACTCCCTCTCCTTCTAAGTGGCAGCCAACCATCTGATGTACAGATACTCGTAGCACTAGGAGTTCCAGTAGAGCTGTACCTAATCCGACGAGGCGACCTGATAAGTACATAAATCTTTAACAAACAAAGAACAGTAGTGTATCTAGCCCGTACTACTTTTACAAAGATATAGCAAATTTAATTGTATCGAAATCCTCCAGAGATTTTCTTTTTGGCGCTTACGTCTTTTTCGCGGCAGGGGCTCAATTTGCACGTTTTTAACGTCTAAAGTTTCATAAGTCCATGGTCCTTTAGTACATTACGCCTCTTAAAAATATATGAATCGTTGAAACACACATAATGGACGATCCAAGTAGAGATAATTTTTTAATAGCCTTTTTTGACAGATCATGTGTGAGTCGTGTCATGCTGTCATGCTATTTTTCTTTAGTATTGTTTGGCATTTCATCATGGAATGTCTTACGACAGAACAGCGTTTACAAATCGTTCAACTTTATTACAAAAATTCACGTTCTGTGAGGAATGTGTTTCGTGCGTTTTTGAGCCAAATTTTGTTCAGCGATAAGGCCCATTTCTGGCTCAATGGGTATGTAAACAAGCAAAATTGACTCATTTGGGACGAAGAGCAACCAGAAGAGGTTTAAAAGCTGCCACTTCATCCATAAAAGACAACGGTTTGGTGAGGTTTGTGGGCCGGTGGAATCACCGGTCCATATTTCTTCAAAAATGATGCCGGTGAGAACGTAACCGTCCATGGCGACCAAGATCCAAGATCGTGTGATATCACCCCTTTGACCTTTTTTCTGTGGGGATATGTAAAGTCTAAAGTTTATGCGGACAAAACCGCTTCGATTCAGGCCTTGGAGCAAAACATCATACATGTCATTCGCATGTTACCAGTCGAAATGCTCGAACGAGTCATTGAAAATTAGACTTAACGGATGGACCATCTGAGACGGAGCGGCGGCCAACATTTGATAAACATAATCTTCAAAAAAATGCCAAAGAATGTTCTTTCAAGTGATAATAAACATTCCCCATTCAATTTGACTTTTCTGTGTTTTTTTCTTTAAAAAAGTAGGGAACCTCGAAATGGATCACGCGTTTTTATAAGTATTTCTCAAAAGCACGAATTTCGCTTAAAAAATTGCATTCTGTATGAATGTATGTCTGCTCAATCGACTACAGCTGCCTCATGTTATTTTGAATAAACTTATGAAATATATGTTATCATTTCCATTTACCGCACCATTCATATCACCCTCCTGCAATACCGGCTTGCCTTTAACAGACCGAATGAGATGTATCAAAAAAGCATTCGCTCACTCAAACAAAACATTCATTTACTCCCCTATATCGGGCAGAATGGGTATGCGGCTAACTGACTTCTGGTCCTCTCCGTACGCTTGTTTTTGTAACTTCTGTTTATTGTCAAGTGTTTTCATCCTCTGTTAAATATCATTAAAGTGGCACAATGGGTGGGGTGAGAAGGGTGAGTGTTCTTAGGGGTGGTGTAGCAGACAAAACCAAACAGATATATATAACTGCAACAACAACAACAAACAAGAAGGATAAATGCATTAAAATGCAATTACATGAGAGCTGAATCTACTACTCAGAAAGAGCAGTGAGAAATGTTGTTGAATGTGAGTGCAAGTGAAGTGAATGAAGATGCAAAAAAGGCCAACACACTCGACACATGCTGGCGCTACTGCTGCAAATACAATGACATGTTTTCCCAGGATATTAAATGAACTCACAGAACACGGCAGTGGAGTTGGTGCCACACACAAACTCTGTGTGTGTGTGTGCAAGTATAGACCCACAACGTAAACTAAATTTCATTCTCTATGAATCTCCCTTTGGAGAGAGAGCCTCATCCGAGTTTGTCTGCATGTGTGCGCTGTGGTGCCTGCTCTGTTTGATATCAAAGTTCATCATCGCTGTTTTGTGTTGTTTGTTGTTGCCTGGTTGTACTCGCACAATGACAATCCCTTTTGTCAATGTTAATGTTATTCTGTGATACCCCCTTTAGCAATGTCAGTGATAGTGCTGTTGTTATTGTTGCTTGTCATACAATTGCATTTGTGTGTAATTGAAATTGCTTTTATAGCTTCGACTGCAGTGTCGCGGTCGCTCTGTCTATGGGAGGAAGTATGCGTGTGTATCTGCCTGCTCACACGTTTGCTTTTAATGAAATGAGTTTGGCAATTTTTGCTCCTCATCACCTGCACTTTTTTTGTTGTTGGTTGGTTGCTGTAGTTGTGTCACAGTTGTCTGTCAAACGTTTTATAAGATGAGTGTACTCTCAGTAGGCTCATCTCTCGATGAGCTCTCAATACGTAACCTCGATGTGCTTTCTTATTTTCGGCTTCCAGTTGAATTGCATTCGTTGTTGACAAGTTTTCAGGTCGGTGACAAATTGCAGTCATCGATATGTCACTATACTGGGGAATGTGTGTGTGTGTATTGCAACAGTTTAATTTTGCTGGGGCCAATCAAATGTTATGAAGATTTTTGCCATTTTTTTTCTTATGACGATTTTAGGTATTTTTTTCTTTTTAAAACAGAGAATACCTGATAAGAAAATAATTATAATATTGAAAATAGTACTCGTATTGGGAACTTCTACAAGTGCAACCATATATTGAAAGGAAAAAATGGTTCGGCCATCGTTACAGTATCAAGAAATGTTGAATTTTGGGTGTACAGTATGTATACATAACGGGGTTTTCAATAGGGACATAACAATTTCGTATCTTTATGTCAACGCACCCTCAAACATTTTTGATGAAATTTCAGTGAAAAAAAGTTAGTCGAAGTCAACATTTTCATAATGGTAAAATTTACTTACAAGCAACGTTTGAAAATCCTTAAAAATTACTACCGAAATTCTGAGTCGGTGGCTGCAACTTTAAGAGCGCTTTTTCCAATTCTCGGCCGTAATAATCGTCCCAGCCGAGAGGCTGTGCGTGCTATAATGGATACATTTGGACCAAAATTTTTACTTTTGGATGTTCCGGAGCCAAAGAGACGCCGTACCACTCGAAGCGTGGCGTATTTTGCGAAACGCCTTCATCTTTAAAAGATAAAACTGACTCAAGAACTAAAACCACTTGATCATTACATTGGGCTCTGGCAAAGTTTGACGAAAGTCCAGAATTTCATCGATGATTTTTCGATGAAATTCTGGATTTTCCGAAATCGAATTTCATTCTTAAAATGACATTTACATCGGAATAAATTTATACCATATATCTTAAAAATTCTGAGTTTTATTAATGAATAAAATTGTTATGTCCCTAATGGAAAATCCTTAGTTATTGGTGTTACAGAAAGAACCGGTTCGAAGCCACAAATCAATTTCACTTCGCTTGAGGCTTAATTAAGAGAAGTCACATAAAAAAAAAAACAAGTAAAAAATGTTAAGTTTGGCTGTGCCGAACTTTGGATACCCTCCACCAGATTCCCAAATAAAACCAAATTTGGTGCGGAAGTGTGTTCTATATAGAAATCTTTATGTGCAAAATTTCATTTCGATAGGTCAAGCTTGTGGTGAGTTATCGTCATATTATTTCTCAAATCTCATGAGACCGTTTGTGTAGCAGGTACCAGTAGGACTTTTCCGATCTCAACAGAATTTGGTGCAGAGGTGTGTTCTATATAAAAATCTTTATGTAGAAAAATTCATCTAGATAAGTCAAGTTTGTAGTTAGTTATTGTCATATTTTTTTTCAAGGCCGATGAGACCGTTAGTGTGGAAGGTACCAGTAGGACTTTTCCGATGTAAACCGAACTCAGCGTAGAAGTGTGTTGTATATAGAAATCTTGATGTGTAAAATTTCATTTCGATAGGTCAAGTTTGTGGTGAGTTATAGTCATATTATTTCTCAAGGCCCATAAGGCCGTTTGTATGGGAGGTACAAGAAATGGTGACCCAATCTAAGCCATTTTTACAAAGATGATTGCGCCTATATAGAGATTATTTGCAAAATTTCAGTGATTTCGCTCAAGAACCTGGACGGATATTTCCAAATAAAAAACTAATTTTTATGAGGTAGTGTCGATTGAGGGTGTCCAACACCAACTTCCCGTAGAACTATTTAGCCCATTTTCAATACCAACCATGCTAGGTTAACTACACATGTTTGTTCCAAATTTCAGTTCCCTAGCTGTTTTTATGCAGGCTCTATCTTGTTTTCAACAGACGGACAGCCGGACAGCCGGACAACATGTCTCAGAATACGAGGATCAAGAATATATATACTTTGTTGGGTCTCCTATGATTTTTTCAAGGTGTTACAGACAGAATGAGAAAACTAATATACCCTCCATTGTATGGTGGAGGGTATAAAATTGTGTAGTCCAATGAAGGTAAAAATAAAACCATTTCCAATCATGATAAACCCGAATTTCTTAACTAACGTTTGATGATTCCAACAGCAAGAATTTCCTCTGTGTATCGACCAACTACAAAAATTCCTTTACTCGTAATACACATTCTGTTAAACAGACCATAGGATAATAAATATGATTGCATGCAATGACAACTGATCAAGTTTTCGGTTATACAGAGTGGGACAAAAGTTACCATGGGGTTTTAAAATTTAATAACTTTTTCGTTTATAACTTTTTTTTCAGATTTTATAATAACACTTATATAAACAACACTAACAGAATAATAAAATTTTAGTATTTAAATTAGCCATCAATTATTTTAACGCAAAGTGATGAAATTTTATAACGAATTGTTGTGTTAATTTACATCTGGTGTACTCATGGATTTCTACAGATGGATAAACGTACGAACCAATATTTCGTCGTGACTTTTAACTAAATAATAATAACTTTACTGCTTTACGTTAAGTTTAGTAAAGTCAGTTTCGAGTTGAATAATTTCACTCGAAAAGCCAAAAACGAAGCTTTATTTTAATTATCGATTTAACAGCGGAGCATTGTACGTGTTGACTATAAATAAATGCTTATACCAACATTAGTTTTAACCGTGTTTTCTGACTTATTTCTTCTTTGCCACTTTCTGTCCTTCCTTTCCTCCAAAACCATTCATAGCATTTTATTGTAAATGTAATCATGGAAATATGCTTGGCTTTATCAAATATCAATTAATCTCTCGTAACTTGAAACGCTTATCAAATATGCTTTAATCCTTTAATCATGCCCAATAATCACTCCTCTAAAAATAGCTGCAATAACCGGGGCCATGTCAAAGTCAATGCGAAACAAATGAAGCACCGGCAAACACTTGACGCCTACCAAAGTGAAACGCAAAAACACACCAACCCACCAGTCCCACCCCCCATTACAGACCCTTTCCAGCAGACAATTACTCAAATCCAAACATACATTCACACTCAAAGGACTTCTGCAACAGCGAAACCCCGTAGAAGTAGAGACATACACGCAGCAATTGTCACAACGATTTGCAATGTGATATCCGTGTAACCTCAACCTGCAACAACAACAAAATCAGACGTGAAGGCAGAGAAAAAAACATAGGAAAGGACAAGCCGAGAGGCGTTAGATTCCACATGTACATATCGAATGATAAAACGCCTCATTTCCACCCTTTCAATTAAGTGACGGAGGGGTTTTAAACAACATAAAGCAATTATACAATTTTCATCCTTCGTTTGGCATGTGACCTGTGACCGATGGAAAGGATGTGATGCTTTTGTAGCTCATCTCATACGCGGGGTGGTGGTACTTGTTTACGATGTCCACTTGTTATGAAATGGTACTCGTACAAAAAAAAGTGAAAACAAGCCTTATTTATCATTAACCGGCTTAGTGTGAGTGTATGTTATCTATGTGATATGAATAAAGAGTGTTCCATTTGAGGTGATGTAATTTTGAAATCTAGTGATTGTACCAGAAATAGGGGAATATCACTTACTAAAATTTTGCTTAACTACCATACTGGTAATTTGGTTTTAAAACCCGGGTATTAACATAAGACAATTTTTCCGTGGCGTTTCCTTACGTAATGTAAATATAAAAGCCAGTCTTTTTTGATGCAGTAATGCTGGTTTTGAAATGAAAAAGATTCCGTCACACAGCACGATATGGTCTAATTTGTTTGTAACAGTTCACCTATTATGCAGCATGCCGTACACTTCACCAAGTTTCGTTGAAATCGTTTAATATTTGAGGCTTTTACTTTGATTACAAGAATTGGGGGACCAACAGACGAAATGTTATCATAGCCCAATGAAAAAAGATATTAATTCTGAATCGATCGGCAAAATAAACATATCTCATTTACTTTAAGGTGTTGCAACTGATGCTATTTCATTGAACCCGCTCTCGGTCAAAAAGCCATTGCATTTATAACAAATACAAAACGTTGTTATATTCGGCCATGCTGAACTTTATATACCCACAACCGTTCCTAAGCTGCACAAGACGCAGGGGCCCTTTCGGCCCCTGCGTCGAACCCTAAACTAAGCACATTCTGGATTCGTCGCAAAATTGGCCATAAATTGAGTTCCCATGTGAACATATTTACGTTTTAACAATGCGGAACGATTATGCCAAATTAAAAGACTTTATCTCGTGAACTAATGCCATTAGCCCTTGACAAAATGTTCATATTGGCAGAAATTAATTTCCACTCGTATAGTTTGAAATGGAAAGAAATTGTTTAACCAACCCATTCTATTAGTGACATATGAATTGAGGTGCTAATTTTGCGAAATAAAAAACTGCTAAAAAAGGTAACCCGTTGTCAAACACAATTGACTTAAACTTATTTGGACTATATGGTCCAAATAAGTTTAAGATTGGTTGTCTGTTAAAAGAAACCAAAATTAAAATGGGTGTTCTATGGCGATTGTATGTAAAAATTGGGAGGGTCCTTTGGGATGGTATGGATGGTACTTGTGCAAAGGTTTAAACATAAAACCGGTAAACATTTGTATGTGGGAGCTATATCTAAATCTAAACCGAACTTTAATAGCGTCCGTCCTTGATCTAAAAAACATACGTCTGTCAAATTTCATAAAGATCTGACAACAAATGCGAATACAACCTTTAGATGGACTGATTAGTATTATATAAGTATACTTAAGACTAAAAGTCGAATTTTCGACTAATATCATGCAACCATATGTCCGACTCAATTGATCTAAAAAAGATTATCATATTTTAATTTTGGTTCCAAACTTGTGCAGCAATAAGTCCTGAATGCGAAAATATACTCTTACATGAAACCGAAGTGGCAACGATTGAAAAAAAGTTTTTTTTGGTACTTTTGCAACAAATGGGTACTAAATCGGTACTTGCTTTCCATTGTTCTCCATATAAGTATTGGATTAGGGTTTGTTTTTCAACTAACTAAATGTTATTGGAACACCATTGTCATCATTGCAATCTCTTCAGGAATACCTATACAATCTCTTTGGCTACTTTAATATCGGGTAATAATAGTTTTTCGAGAATTTCTGATCTAGGGTTTTTTTAGTTTGCCTTCAAAATTAAAAAAAAAATTAACTTGGTATACAGCTAAATATAATACCAGTCATAGTTACCGACTTAATTGAGTAATTTTTATTGTCAATTTTGAAATTTGACAATGGCGTTAGTTGAAGTTTTTAAAGATAAAATTCTTTATCCAACATTCACAATTAACATCAAACATTCACAAAAACTTTTTTTGGCATTCTCTTTAAAGTGACTTTGACAATCTAGCGAACTATTTTTGTTGTTGTTGGGCTAATGACTTGTTAGAGTACCATGCATCGGTCAGTAGGTAGATTAAGCTCGAATATTTTTGGTAGTTACAACATTTGCCAAGAAAATAATTTATAATATACTGCTTCACAGAGTAATTCCCCATTTAGATTTATTCTTTATTGAAAAATTAAATTGTTGACATTGACGGGAATTTTTCCTTTTTTATCGGAGTCGAACATATTTGTTTATACTCACATCATTCTGTGTGCAGCACCTCGAAATACTGGTCGGAGCCCCCATAAAGTATACTTATATATATAGTCTAAATGGTCTAGTCATGTCCGTCTGTCTATTTATCTATCACTATTGAAGCTAGGTGGCTGAAATTTTGCAGAAACTTGTGTTGATGGATTGAAACGGTTGGTATTGAAAATTTTCCAGATTGGTCAAGAGGTAATCATTTTTCCTATACATGAACTGCGTTATACTCTGATAAACTCAACACCCCTTGAACTAATAAACACAACATCTCATGAACACTTAAAAATATGATGATTATATTTGGAACATATGATGTTGGCATAGATCAAAACACATGCTAAAGGAAACGTGTGCTGTGCCACGCCTCTTTAAAAAATCGCACTTATGGCCATAGTATTGGACAGATCGCTTTAAAATTTGTAATAGAATACGATCAACGACTATGAATTTAATATAAACTATTTTATGGTTGATTAGACAATGGAAAGGGGCACCACCCACACAACCCTGAAGTTTGAAATGCTATATCTCGTAAACTAATACCGGTTTGACGGTAGTTTTTGGTATATGTGATCTTTGTATGGAAAGAAAAACAGCCTGAAAAACTGGTGCACGCCTCGTTTGCGAAATTTTCCTATTGGACCGTAATCCATGTTTAAGTATATAAGAGTGGTTGGGTTTTAAGGACCGATGTTGATTTGTCGCGCAAAAGAGCCATTGTTTCGTTAGCTGTGTGGCAAGTGGCACCGCCCTGTTGAAACCACATATCGTCCACATCTATATCTGCCAATACGGGCAACAAAAAGTTACGATAGAGAACATTATTCACAGTAACTGCTTGACCGGTCTTATTTTGGAAAAAAATACGGCCCGATGATGCCGCCAGCCCATAAACCGCACCAAACAGTCACTCTTTGTGGGTTTCGACAATCACTCTTGGATTATCATTCGCCCAAATGCGGCAATTCTGCTTATTGAAGAATCCACTGAGTTGCGAATGTGACTCATCTCTGAAGATGATTTTCTTCGACAATTGATTTTCATTTTCATAATATGCCTGAATAACTTTAACGCTTTGCTGGCTTGTGTAAATTCCTTTGGTTCAAATTGAGTTAGTCTAAAATTGAGAAATATCAAATGAAATGCAGAAAATAACTTGACGGCCCTTAAAATTTAACCACCCTTTATAAGCTTCAACAAGACCAAACTTTATTTGCCCTCCTCTTTCTCCTGATACGACCCCGGTCAAAGCTCTAACTCCAACGTTCGTATATTCACTGGCCGGGACATACTATTTTAAGCCGGCTCTATAGCTAGTTATGCTTTTTATAGATAAGTGATCGCTTCCTACCCACCTTATAGCAGGGGATACTCGTGTGAGTTAAGCCCACCAGCCAACCACAGTAAGAGTGCCCACGATAGAAAACCATAACAGATTTCAATCTCAACACTCATTTGCTTGATATCTATCATCCCAGACACCAAACACCCTTTCTGACTTCTGTTTGTGCATTTTGTAACAAGTTCATCAATTTCAAATGATTTCCGTGTGCCCGCTGTTCATTTCTAACGGGCACACGTCATTCTTTTTGATGTCTTCCTTCATTTACACCCCAGGGATGTTTAGCACAATCCGGGCCACAACTGAACATGAACATCATCGAGGAGTCAATACGGTCAGGATGCCATCCCTGTACGTGAAATCCTTGTGTTTTCACATTTGTTTTTACAATGTCGTAACATGGTCGATTTTATTTGCAAAACATTTCAATGGTCGTTTATTTTTACAGCTTCACATTTGTCAACCCACAGGAAAAGGCAATCACTGGGCGAAAAAAAGCATTAAAGGACTGACAACTTGCTAAAACAAATTAAAAAATGAGGCAGATTGAAAGGATGCCTTTTGTTAAATAGTGCAGGTGTACAGTGGTTGTGAAGGAAATAGTGGCAACATAAACAGTAAGCGATTTAAAGCGACCCCATAAGGCCATATACATTGTACAGCCCTTGGAGAACCTTCGTTAAACCAACTTATTTGCCTTCTAGGCACAATAGGCGATGGTATGTAGAGGACTCCAAAAGGATTTCAAGAATGCTGAATGTATTTCAATTTTGTTGATATAGATATATATAGGGGGCTTAATGTTTAAGCGATTTACTCAAGGTTCGTTTCTAGCTGGGATATTCGGCGAAACGCTATGAAAGACTTCGCAGGTGATGTCGTCGTAAACCAAGTCTAACTGTACTACAATGAAGATATATCAATCATAAAATTTTGTCGTGGCTAAAGTCTGAACCTGACTTTGGCAATTCTGGAGGCAGTGGTTATGCTTACAAAAAGAAAAAGGAATTAATTTAATTAGTTAATTTTAATTTACACAGCAGAAGCTATAAGTAGTCGGAAAATTTACCATAATATCAGCCCAATATGGAACCACACAATCGTTTTATGATTTCGGTATCATCGGATAATTGCCTACCCGATCATAATATGATCATACTTGCTTACTTAATTTCCACAACATTCCAATAAGAAACGAGGGGGAAGTTCTCTCAAATCAATACGCTGTGCTCGATATAATTACGAGTATTAGACTCTCTGATCGGTACCCACTGTTTAAAGTCGGCTCCGCATGGCTTATACATTTTACAGAGAAGTTTTTACAAGACATAGAGATAAATGTCTTACTTGTAAAGGAGCCAGCTTTTACGAGGTGGACCCCCGCTGCTGAAAAATTGTCAGGTGCTTTTACCCAGATTTGAATCTGGGTTTACTGGCATAATAGGCGAGCACACTTCGGCACACTAACCACAATAATATGATCATATCCACTGTATCTTTGTTACTACGGCCTAAACTGATTGTTTAACGTTGACTTTTTTTATTACAAGTTTTTCGGGGAGGGGTTCTCAATGAGCAGTCATTTTTCTCTGTGCCGTTTTGTTTTTTTCGGTAGAGGGTAAAACGTTATTTTAATATTCATTTGGGAAAGATTCAAGGTTTCTCACCATTTTCAATGTTGGTAGTGGGACGAATGGTTGGACGGAATGGTAACTAAACTTCAAATAAAACAGAATAAGCAACGAGCGAGCCAACGAATTGCAATGAAACAAATAAATAAAAAGAAAATAAAAGAAATGAAATAAAACACAACACAAAGAATTGTATTTGTGTGTATGTTGCTGGATATGTTCGAATATGCCCAGCAGCGAATCGAGGGATGTGGGCCCACCGTGAAACTGCAGTTCTCATTTCAAAGAACACATGACAAGCATTATTAAACTGCATATCTTTCTTCTAATGTGTGCCCCAAAAAACACTGAAGGGTTAAAAAAATGCATAACTTTTTCGTTTATAATTTTTCTTTATATGGAGATATATAAAAGCTATAGACTATGTACAGCATCGCATCAAAATTGTTGAATTTAATTATTCTTCTGGCAAGTTTATTATCTTAACTCAACGAAATTATCGTCATGTTTAATGTCAGAACAGCACCCAGCAATATCATCTCGTTCAGAGGAACAATGTCAAAATTTTAGGATATACTACCGCGTCAAGTACACCCCTCCAGATGTACTGTTTGGTGCGGTGTAGTGGTTGAATAAGTTATTGGTCCGCGGCTCTGTATACTACTATGATTGAAAATTTTTGGCTCCAAAAGTTCAGAATAGGATTATAGTATCAGCAAAAGCCACAATTAAACTTCTCTGTAAACTTTTTGGTGAACCTCTTAGACTAAGGTACTTAGTATTATACAGGTATATATGTTCAATCCAATGTTAGAAAAACATCTTCACGCAGAGAAAAACATGCTTGTTGCAATAAAAGTGTGCTCATCGCAACCATATTATTGTCATTTGGTTTTGATTTTGACAATAGAATGATTGCTTTAATACCTTTATTGTTGAAATGTAACAATATTATTATTGCCACATTAAAAAATAAAAATACGGTTGTAGCAATAATATAAATATGGTTGGTGCGACAAATGTATTGTTTTTTGGGTTTAAGGTTAACAGTAATATGATTATAAAAATCATACTGTGTGATATAATTTTTCTTCATTTCAATTTGCCATTTAAAACAATGTTATTGTTACGAATCGAATGCAATAATAGTACTTTTTATATGGAAATTAAAATATTTCTAAAAAACTGTTTTGGCTTGGTTTAACAGAAATATTTTTAATAAAAACGCTCACGTTTTTTAAACTGATTTTTTCTACAGTTTCTAATAAATCACTCCAACTATTTTGTATTTAATGTATTTTTAAATAATTTTCATAATTCAATTTATTGTTGACAACTTAATTCTAATAATTCTAAGATTAATTCTAATAAATAATTTTGGGGATCATAGTTTGAGGTAGCAAAAATCCGATATCATGGCGCCAGAGCAGGCACCTATCACGGCCAGCATCTTTTTTAGAAAAATATGGACCGATGATTCTACTAGGCCATTAACTGCACCAAACCGTGGTTTTCTCCCAGTAAAATGATTGACATATTGACGTTGCTGTTCAGCCAGAAATGGGCCTCATCCCTGAACCAAATTTTGGCCGAAGCCAGTTTCTTAAGCGTTGTAAGTATGTCCATAATAAAATGTCAAACAGTACTAAAAACAAATAAAAATAAAGTTTAATACAACTCACGCGTAATCTGTAAAAATTCCCTATTGAAAAAATACCTCTAGATGGATCACCATATATATTTTGAAATCTTAAAAGGACTATTAAAATTCCATTTTTTTGTTAGAAAACAGCATTCAGAGGTCATCTCTACTCACTATAAACGGATTCAATCGTTTGCTTCCTTAAGAAAGCCGTAACCAACTACGAGTATTTGACTTAGCGTACAGCTTTTGCGTCTGCTGTACATCTAACATTATTGAGTAAATTACTTTTCGGTCTTAGAATTGGATAATTCTTTTTGAGTGGGTTGGATTCCAAATCAAAAGCTTTCACTCCTTGCTTATATGATAGTGCTTCCCGTAAAATATAAATTTTAAAATATATAAGTACACCTGCATCTAAACAAAGCGAAATCTTGCCGTAGAATAAACAAAAATGTCATTCAGTAAACAATCATCGTAGTTTTTAATCCTTAAAAGCACAGAAGAAGAAAGTATATGACATTTTGGAAAAACCTTTTTTTCCGGCGACTGATAAATGTTTAATCCGTCCAAAAATCTGGGTACAATTTTTTTAAAAATGTTGAGGAAACTTTTATTAACAAATTTTGAAAAAAAACCTTCTAAAAGTAATTAAAAACATTGTAGTAGAAATTTGCATAACAGTCTACTTTTTTTTTAAAAGCAAAGAAGACTAAGCCCGCCTTTCTGAGAAGTTTAATAAATAGAAATCAATATATAAATTTTTCTAAAAATTAACAAAGAAAAAAGCAAAAATTTAAAAAATTGGGAACGAATTGGTTTTGATCTTAAATCTATATGTGACAGCGCATAGAGAAAGGGACCCAAGGGTAAAATAATCAATTTTCACTTTTTTTTTGATGTGGACAACATCTGAGCATCGAATGATGCCCCAAAAGTGTTCCCTCCCAGAGATATGCGCGTTTTATGAAAGTGAAGTCGACGATTCTACACCAAAGATCTTTAAAATGGCTCTCCTGAACAAAACTGTTTTTTTCCCTTAGGTCCCTTTCTATTTTGCGCGTCACATATACTCATAAGACAACGGGAAATAAGTGATCAAATTAAGTTCGGTCATCCTTATCTCCATCATCGATTACAGTCCAATATGAACATTTTGTCAATGGGGCGTGGCTCCGGTCCCTTTTTTATCAGGGTGAGTTTGTATCGACACCACATTTTATCATCATATCGGTATGAGTTGCTGAGGTATAGCCTTTCAAAGTTCATTGTTATATGGTCGGGACCACGCCCCTTGTCCAATTTTAATACAATGAAACCTATAATAACACTCCATCATTGATTTCATTCCGTTATAAATTTATAACAATCGGTCCATTACTGTGGTCGTAAATGCGATTTTTTAACGGTGGCGTGGCACCGCCCACTTTTTCCTCTGGGATGTGCCTCGATTATTGTAATGCGACCTGTAGATTGCTTTCCACACACAGACAAACATGGCTATATCATTATTGGATTTTACGACGATTCAGCAAATTTCGCTAAGATTCCAAATAAAGAGTAATTGTTAAGTTTTGTCTGAGATTATAAATGGCGCATTAATAGCCTAATGGCAGTGGAGGTTCAACGGGCTTCGGTCCGACCGAACCTAACACCGTTATTACTTGTTTCGAGGTACCTTTGGTAAAGGTAACTATAAGAAGAAATCCCTGAAGCTTTGATGTTTGATCCACATATTTTCTCAAACCGAAACCCTGGCAGACAAGTCCACCTAAAACCAATGTTGACCCAATGTGAAAGTTACCTTTTAGAATCCTTTGTTCTAAATGGCCTTTCAAGGCAATTCAGAAGACTAGCAAATCATATTTTTTGATATTTCAAGGAAAAAACAAAGCTATTTTTAGGACAAGACTGCTAAACGTAGTTAATCGCAATTGAATGTCTCTTTTGCGAAGGCCTTTTTAATTCCGCAACTGGGATGGAAATGTATGTTTGCATGGGTACGTGCCTGCGTGTTTGGCTATGAATCTTTCCTTCTTGCGTGGAAAATTGTCGGCGAAACTTTTTACAAAAACAACAACAACTAAACGAAACGACCAAGCGAGACGAGACGAAATACGAACGAGGGGATGTTAAAAAGTGATTTCTCATTTTCTTTTGACATGCAACACGAGGCAATTGAATAAATTTCAATTATTCATAACTTTTTGTCCTGGCGAATGAGAATGAGAAGAGAGCGTTCGTACGTAGAACCATCATTCTAAAGAGAATTTTCAAATGTAAAGAAATTAACAAAAACAACAACGGAATAAACCCAAGAAGGGGATACGATTTGTGTTCCTTTTTTTGCTTTAATTACGAAAAGATTAATTACACAACAGAACGGAATTGTAAACAATGTAAAGAACGAATTCTACTTGTCCATCACCACTTTTGTTAGACAAGCGCACAAAGAAGGAGAAGACGAGTGAAAAGTTTTTAAATCTTTCCATTGCGATTCTGGAGGGTTAGTATGAAAGGGAACGTCAATAAATAATATTTCTTATTATGCCTCTAACGTCAAAACTATTCAACTGATTTTAAAACCATGTATGAATAGTTACAAAAGCTAATTTCGTTTCATTTGAGAGACTCTTGATCAAATCGGTAAAAGCGTTTGGGAGTTGTGGTCCAAAAACTGAGACATCTCATAAAAGAATCGTACAAAATTCCATAAGTTCTATTTTGAAAACTAATTAGAGGAAAATTTTTTAAAATAATTTTCGGCCAAAATCTATAGGAAAAAATATATATCAGGAAAAAACCATAATCTGTAAACTAGTGTTAAGTAAAGTAAAGTGGAATTGTAAACCTAAATACTTCAAGCTATTTAAAGGTGATGAATTCTTGAAGTCTTGGCTACAGATTTTTTAAAAAATATGTATTTCTGTTGGTTATTTAAAAAAGGGTGGAAAAAAATTTAATATTCAAATCGTCTCTCTGTGTCGACTTTGACTTCCATTCCGATTATAACATATTCATCTTATTTTATTAAAGCATTTATTTTTAAAAGGGTTGTAATCAGATTTTTTTTAAACGATCTACGAGGGCGGTTCGGAAAGTTCTTAGCCGATCAATGAAAGAGAATAGTTAGTTTTTCAAAAATATTTTTATTTTTCAATATAATCTCCTGAAACTTCAATACACTTACTCCAACGCTTATCTAGCAATTCTATCCCTTGATTAAAATAGTTTTCCTCAAGGTCTTCAAAATAGTGGTTAACAACTGTAATTGCATCTTCATTTGAGGTAAAACGCTTGCCAGCAAGGATTTTTTTTAGATTTGGGATCAGGTAAAAGTCACTGGGAGCTAAATCAGGAGAATAAGGTGGGTGGTCAAGCAACTCGTACTTTAATTCGTTGATTTTAGCCATTGTTAAAACACTCTTGTGCGCTGGTGCGTTGTCTTGATGAAAATTTATTTTTATGTGTTGTAAGCCAGGACGTTTTTCTCAAATTTGAACATTTAATTGATCTAAAAGGTTGCAATAGTACTCTGAATTTATTGTTTTACCCTTTTGCAGATAGTCAATCAATAAAATACATTTGAAGTACCAAAAAACCGTTGCCATAACCTTACCAGCCGATTGAATTGGTTTTTGCCTTCTTTGGGGCACTTCCTCCAGCTTCAGTCCATTATTTGGATTGTTCTTTTGTCTCTGGAGTATAGTGGTGGATCCATGTCTCATCAACAGCTATGAAACGACGCTTAAAATCCATTTTATATCGCTGAAAACGATCCAAACAAGCTTGAGAAATGTTCATTCTTATGCGTTTTTGGTCGACTGTTAACAAGTCCGGCACCCATCTTGCAGAAAGCTTTTTCATCTGTAGTTCTTCATGCAAAATTAAGTGGACTCGATCATTTGAGATGCCCATGATATTAGCTATTTCACGCACTTTTATTCGTTGAGCATTTAATACCATATCATGCACTTTGGCTACAATTTCTGTTGTTGTTGCTGTTTTTGGACATCCACTACGTGGATCATCTTCAATGCTAGTACGACCACGTTTAAATTCAGCAACCCAATTTTTTACTGTTGCATATGAAGGAGCACTTTCGCCTAACACATTCACCATATCATTATAAATTTCTTGTCCCGATAAACTTCTTTTATGTAAATATTTAATGACACCACGCATTTCTAATTTTTCCATTGTAAAAAAATCGCGGATGCGTCTTTTGTGAACACCTGTTTCTATATGAAGGAGTTGCCAGATCGAAACAAAATTTAACATGTGTTCATAGCAGAGATGGAAGTTTGTAAAACACTTAACTTTTTTCTGTTCATACTGCGCTTTTTGTGCTAGGCTAAGAAGTTTCCGAACCGCCCTCGTATACTCAAATGCTAGTATTAGTAATTTAGTAGAAGATTTTTAACCCAAAACGACCTTTTTTAAAAAAAAATTATACAATTTCATTAAATAAAGACACACCTCAACTGAAATTCACTTTTTCGAAAAATGGACGCCACAGACACTCTAATTTTAGAGATAGGATATTAAAATGTTCTACCAAAATAAACTCCATATGATTTCACTTAAGACATCCCATCATGGGAATTCAGTAAAACCAGGGAAAGCTAATTTAAATTTATTTCATATGGTATAGCGTTCAAAACAAAAATTTCCTTGGCCCATAAAAAATAACTCGGGCCTACGAGGGCCGTTCTGTTAGGAATTTACTCTTATCACCTAAGTCTTTGATTTTTTGAAGAAATCATTATAATAAAATTTTAGTTATGATTTCCTACAACTAAAATATTTTTCCGCTTTGCGGAACCAAATATCCATGAGGTTTATAAACATAGAAATGGAAATTCTTTATTTGTAAAAAATTGTTGTAGGTCCATCTGAGTTTTTCTCTGTGTGAATCTTAATGAAACTTTAATAAATTATTCTACTAGACCAAGAAAGCTTGCTATAAAAATTGTACAAAATCGGTTTGATTGAAATATATATGGAAATCACTCGAAGTAACTATACTGGAAGTAACTATATTCGTCCGCCAGTGCAACAATCTGACGCCACAAGAAATAAAATTTACCAACTGAATGATAAAGATTGCATAAACTATAAAGTTTTCATCAGTATAACGAAATGTTTAATGGGAACTTAAAGTATCGGTGGAAGTGACCAAATATCGGAACCATCAATATTTTGTTCTGAACCTAAATTGCTATATCTCCCACTTGTAATTTAAAAATCAGCAACTGTTTGCTTTAAAACATAAAGACGGTTATATCACTTTGTCCATGAAAGAGTGGAGAATATGAAGAAAGATTTTTACAAAGAAAATTTTAATTATTTTTGTTTTTTGTAAATAAAAAGTTTTAAGATTTTTAGTTAACACCATTTTGCGCAAGAGCGTTATTAGTCGTGTTCTTCTCAGGTAACTAGCTTAGTTACCCAGTTAGTTAGAAAATTGGTATTCTGGGAACATTCAACAACATTTTGAATCAGATGGCAGCATAAGCTCAACAAAAGTGTGTTTACAAACAAAAAAAAGCAACAAGTGGAAAACGAATTTTGTTATTTCGTATAGTTTCTTGTTTTGTTAACATTTTATTGACAAATCATGTCTTCTAAAACATGTTAGTAGGCATTTATTTTTCGCCGGGGATATTCAAATTCGTCAAACAGCATCAACGTCTCGTCCCTGATTCAAATTTTCGCTTAGTCACTCATAAAATATTATAGCTACATCGAAATATCTCTAAATCTGAATAGTAAACATTTTCACTTACCGTTTTTGCATCATTGTAATTTATGGAAATGGTTTTATATGTTTTTGATTTTGTTTTAGAAGCCGGGTGAGTCATAATAATTTGTTAAAAATATAAGTCAGGTAACTATAACTCGTTTCGTTACCGAATAACAGCCAACTCGCTTCCTTGCCGAGTAACTTCTATACACTTGGTTGCACTTTCTATCCATTTATTCCAAAGCTACACCCGAATGTTGATTGGGTACACGGCAATTTTCAGTAGTCGGAACTCACAGTATTGGTAAACGAGACAGTGTATAGGTAAATGTATAGAGACAATGTATTAGGATGATTGTTTGAAGTATTGGTTGTTGTTACAGTTTAGGGGCCCTAAAAAAATTCTTTGAATTCGGTTGTCATATCAAAATAATAACCGAAATTTATTAATTTTTATGTTTTTACGATTTGAAAATTTTTATTCCGTTATTAGACTTATGAGCAGCATTTTTTTAAGCATTAATGTGACACAAAATACCTCAAATCAATGCTTAAAGTCTTAATTACAGATGTGCCATAAAAATATATGCTTTCATGTCAGAAATATCTTATAGGTTATTTAAAAAACGGGGGTGAAGAAAAATTTAATATTCATATCGTCCCACTGATACAGAAAAAAATAGTTTTTTAAAGGTCTGTTTATCCTGAAGATTTTATTTTAAACGAATCCTAGGGATAGAATGTTAAAATGCGCTACTGAAAATAAAGTCCATATGATTCACTTCAGACTTCTCATCACGAAAATTCGGTAAAACGAAGAAATATTTACACTTTTTAACTTATTTCATATGACATAAGGTTGCAAAATAAAAATTTCTTCTCAAAAAAATTGCTTGGACCATTCTTTTGCAAATTAATTTTAATCACCTAATCTTTTATTTCTAAAAGAAATCATTGACCCCAGAAAGACCGAACTTTTGTTTCACAGTGTAATTAACTGGTTTTGGTTACTACAAAAAAAATTTATTTGTTGTCACCATCAATTATTTGAAACATGTGTTTTATGTTATTAACTGCCAACAATAGTTTTACTGAATTCGGTTGGTATAACCGACTTATTGGCTTCAAGATTGAAAAAATATTGTAGATACAATGTTATGGTAAGCCAACCCATGTAACCATTAATACCATGGAATAATGGTTATTGCGACTGAAAGTATGTTTGTCCAACCAAATATTTGTAGTTCGGACCGATTCCAACTGATTATTTCTCTGTGTGTAGCAAACTCTTTTTAAAAAAAGACCTTTTTTTAAATAGGCCTTCATGTGAGCCAAAGAAAAAGTTTTTCCAATAAACAACCCGTTATTCCGTTATTATAAATTTTCACCCATACTTGGTTAACACAATTGATTTTCTGCAAAATTATTGTTTGTCATTTTTTTTCATTTTATTGGGGTGACCGACCTTTTGGTTTGTACATTAATTGTCCTATGAACAAAAAATTTAAAAAAGAACGGACCGGATAGAAATGTGCTTTTCGATTTTAAGTACAACTGGCCTTACCCGGGCAAACTATTTCAAAATTTCAAAGTAATTCAGCACAAAGTCAAACTATTGCGGCTGTATGCTCCTTAATAGGATGCTGAGCTAAGTGATTCAGGTAGTAGGTAAAGGTGTCTTAAAACAATAGAACGTTCTCTTCTATTCTGCTACCAGCTGAAATACATGTTGGTTTCAAAAGTAGTACCCAACTTACTAAACCACCCTCATACACCGCATTTCTGTTTGCAAATAAAGAAATCTAATCAAAAATTAAAAATCTGTTTTATACCTTTTTATTGTTCACCCCTCATCAAATTAGGTTTTTTTCCATTTCATTTCTTCGAATTGTTTTTTGCTTTGTTTTGTTTCACTCTCCAAATCACAAAATAAAAACGTCAAATACTATTACAAGAATAAAACTCCAAAATGACCCTTAAGTAGTGTTACCCTCGACGTCCGAATGTCTCTACTCTCCATTTCACACCACCCCTCAAAAAAGAGAGAGCGGGAAAAGTTAATTTTACAAAGAAAGAAGGTCTGCTTGCTCCTTTTTCAGTATTTCTTGGATTTCATGTTAAATATTAACGTTGTTTAACTGAAAGGTCAAGTGGGAGTGGTACACTCAGATGATATACCAAGAAAAAAAGGAAACAGAAGGAAAGAAAACAAATTAAAATCCTTAGATTTCCTTTTCAAGGATTTCGTTTTGCGTCCTCACTTACGCAAATAAAGCGAACCGGACCTTACCGGGTGGTAGTGTGGAGCACCATAAATGGCCAATGGAGAATTGGAATTAAATCCAATATTTTTAATCATTTTTCATTCTGGGCGGAGAGTGGAAAATAAGTGTGGGTCAAGCATTTTTTAAAGAGCTTTCAACAACGTTTAGAACGAGGATTTTTTGGAGCAAATGAAAAAATACACTATACCGACAAGCTAAAGGCCAGGCAACCGAAGTATGCTTGTACGTCTGGAACCTATAGATGTTCGGCTGAAAACTTAAGATGTCACAATGATTTACCAATAAACATGGACATATACTTTCTAGGGAAAGTTAATTTGAAAATGAACCTATATAAGCTAATCAAAAAAGCAATCTAAAATAGAGACATAATTGTACTCTAATTAAATTACATTTCAGTACTAAATCCAAATTACTTGTTTGCATCGGTCTGAAATCAGGAACAGCAATTGACTAATAGCAAAGATTGATATACGGGTTTTGAATTTTCTAGTCCTTAGAAGACAAAAGAGCAGGAAGGATAAGGCGTCGAGCATCAGTATATTTATTATGGGTAACTAAATTTTAAGGACCGATGTTCAATGTGAACCACACCTAAACGTCAAGTTTTTTTCTGCATTATATTTGATATTTCTCAATATCAGACTAACTCAATTTAAACCATGAAAAAAAACAAAAGCGAGCAACGCGTTATGAAAATGGGCGTTCAAACGCATATCGTGCACTTCGTGATTTTTTGGTCAATTTAATCGTTCAAATGTACGTACAGCCGGAAAATCGTGCAAAAATTTAAGCAAACCGGATCTGTAGGAGATGTGAAAACCCCAGTGCATGCTCGTACAGCTCGTACTGCAGAAAATATTGCTGCCGTTCGCGATAGTGTGGCTGAAGATTGCCCAATTGTTGCCCAACAATTGCACCTCTCACGCGTCATTGATGAACATTATGCATGAAGACTTGCATTTACACACTTACGAGTACAAGATGCAATTGACTCAAGAACTAAAGCCCCTTGACCATTCCAAACGTCGTCAATGGTCAGAATGGTGGCAAGAAATGGCAACAGTGGATGATCGGCCCTTAAAATTTAACCACCCTTTATAAGATCGGCAGACACTTATCTACTAAGACCCCAGAGACTTACTTTGTTGTTAGTTTGTATCAGTTTGTGTTAATCTCAACACCTTTCGATATGTGTAAACTGTCAGTCTTGTTTTAAACTGATGGACTAAAAAGACTTTCCTTTATCTTGAGGAGAGAACAGTTTACTTGTTACAACCAAATTTTCTGCCAACTGATTAATAGCGATTAGGCTAAGTATTCCTTCAAAATAACTGAATATTTGTTATTGCACTGGAATTTTCAGTATATGAAACCTTTGATATAAAAAAAAACTTTTTAAAATTCAATGCCAATAAAGCCAAATTATTCGAATAAAATAATTTTGTAATCAAAAAATGATAAAAAATAAGTTTTTGAATTACAAGACATGGTATAATTAATTGGCATGGTATTTAATATCCATTTTCAAAAGCGAGTACAAATATAATATAATATAAATAATATGAATATAATATAAATAAATAATATTTACAATTTTTAATATTATTTTTGGTTTTCATTTTGGCCGGAATAAGTTGGTTATTATAACGAAATAAATTGTTTTACCAGCAATTGGTTAATTGGTACCCACGACCAATGACAACCAATTATTTTCACTTAATTTCGTCAGTTCAACCGAATAGTTACCTAACCATAACCTCAAATGGTAATTCATTTTCATATATCCAGAATTATGTACAATTTCGGAGATTCCAAGAGGTCACTACTACCGATACCAACCAAAATTCGGTTGTACTGATGGAAACTTTATAGTTTACCACAAACATTTGGTTGGCAAAAAAATTCGCTTGTGGCAACGTATCTGTTTTATGTGTGTAATGTTTTTACGGTTAGACCCCTTAATTGGGCCGTAGATTTGTATAGGGGCTATATCGATTACGTAAAATTATATAATCGTAACCGAAAACCAAAATATGTTCAAAGTTTCATCGAGATCTGTGCATATTTGCGACATACACTTTATTACAAACTTAGATGGACAAAGAGAAAATAAGTAGGGGTTGATAGGTTTTTCAATCAGTCTACCACACTTTCCCCTGGGTGTTTCCAGCATCAGCATTAACTCACAATACTCCTGCTCCACAGAGTGGTTAGTACATTATACGTGGGCTGCTATAAATATATTTTTGGCCTAATAATGAAAATGCGAATATTTATCATAACAAAATGGTTTTATTGTTTTTCAAAGTATTCTCCAGCATGATTTATACACTTTTGCATGCGCTTAAACCAATTGTCGAAGCACTTTTTCCACTCCGATTGAGACACCACCAAAACATTATTAAATTGAAGAAAATGGTTAAGATTTAGATGTAGCTCCCAAACATATTTGTTCATCCTACCATGCATCGAAGTTATAGAAATTAAAGAGAATCCGTTCATATTTCGATATAGCTCCCTATGTTGTTCATCCGATTCTTTTTTTAGCTCCAATAGCAAGATATTTCATCCAATTTTAATAGAATTTTTCTTTCACTAGTTTTGTCCTGCTGATACATGAGATCGATTCACTGTGCGTTAATACTAGCAATTTGCAATTGTCTTTAATCTCTTTAACTCTCCGCTCCTCTTTCTCGCTCTTTTTGCCTCTTTCTATCGCTCTCTGTCAAAGCAGGAAGCAGAATCTAATGACAAAACGTTTTATGATACTCAATACAGTTCATCAACCGCAAATGTTGAATTCAAATACAAGCAAGCATTTGCAGACATTAAAAGGATATAAAACTAATGACAATCATTTAGACAGGTGGATGAATGCCTTCTGCATGGAGCAGGGAAGCATGGCTGCACGAATATCAACGTGTATGTCTGAGTACGAGAAACGTCTGCAAGGATGAATATTAGATGATGACGAGGGAGACGGAGATGGATGAAATGAAATTAACCTTAATCACAAATAGCTCAAATAAAACAATTTCAAAAATATAAGTAGTATACACACACTAACGGCCGAACTCGTAAAGGTAACTAGCAAGTAAATGCTGGTAAACGAGTCTACAATTCGCACAGAGGCATTCAAGCCGACAACAACGGCCAAACTTCGTCATTGCTTTAGCCAGGACGTCGGTGGTCTTTAATTGCATAATTTAATTGCCACTATGACAAAATTATCATTATCAATTCAATAAAAATTAATTGCTACATCTTTCCTTTATAAAAATGTGTTAAAATTCTTTAAACTTTAGTTTAATTACAGTTGATTTATAGTGTCACTTAACCCATCGCGAGCAGATGTACCCAGTCCGAATTCACCGATGAGATCTATTCTTGTTTGATTATTTTTTAAGTATACAAAACAAAAAAACATATGTGACAGCGCATAGAAAAAGGGACCTAAGGGTAAAAAAATCAATTTCAACTTTTTTTTGTTTTGATGTGGACAACATCTGAGCATCGAATGAGACCGATTCCATGCCCCAAAAGTGTTCCCTCCCAGAGATAGGCGCGTTTTTTGAAAGTGATGGTAGAACAAAGATACACATATTTAAATCTTTTAAATGGCTCTCCTGAACAAAACTGGTTTTTACCCTTAGGTCCTTTCCTATTTTGCGCGTCACATACTCGTTTCTTTAGCGACTTGAGGCCAACTCGTTTGCTAACCGACAAATACTAGTTTAGTAACCTGAAACAAGCACAATCTAAGTATTTTGCATTCTTGAATTCAAGGACTTTTTTAACTGTGAGGCTTCTCTTAGCGAGATTTCCAAATTGTTTAAGATCCACTTAGTTTTGGTTGGATAAGCTGGTGGGCAGGCGTGGTGTGAAGGTTGGTGTGTACTTCTATTATACATGTTATATCTGGTTCAACTCCTGGTAAGTACCGTCTTACCATTTGTTCTAGGGTCGATTTCTCTATGTAAGTAGTCGTGGTCACGAAGCGCTGCCCGATTGGCTGTCATTAAGCCAAACTGGGATGAGGCGGAGTGTTGAACGCCTTATATGTTTAAAGCTCCTTCTCTTTTTCGTCATTTCCTATCAAACCAACCCGAACTGTTCAGAAAATTTCTGATGTTATCAATTTTAGTGTTTTGAATATCAGAGAGGTCCGAAAAGGTTTACGTTTAAGGGTTCATACACATTCACTTACCTTTTTTTGGTAGTTCCTCACAAAAATTGGTAATTTTAGAAATTTTCTGATCAGTATAGATTGGTTTAAAAGAACTTGATAAAAAGGAGTGTGCACGTTTTGGACAACATTTCAAGCCATCATGTACATTGCGCTTCAACCTGTAAGGTCAGGTGGGGTGATACATAGCAACGTGTTCCTTACAATGGTCCCAGCAATTACTGTGCCTCGAGAATATTTTCACGACATCTTTTCAGTGGGTGTTGTCTTTTCCTTGTTGTCCACTAATTTAAACGTTACACAATCTTTTTCTACGCTCACAATGGGAGCAGTCACAAATCTTACACTGCTCCCTATCTATAGCATATGAGTACGCCAAGAGCATGTTTTAAGGTAGTATTAATATTATCGGGCAGATTAATACCATGTCTGAGGTCTCTCCCTTCCTTCAAGAAGAATTTCTTTGAAATTATACCCTGCACCACTCTGTGAAACAGGGTATTATAAGTTAGTATAATGTCAAATGTTTGTAACTGCCATACAAATTTATATATTTTATATACGATATGTTTGTCTGTTTATCAAAAGCTTAAATCAAACTACAGGTCGCAATTGTTGTCCGATTTTCCTAAAATTTGACAAAATTATGTTTTTTGAGGAAGAAGAATCTAAATCTTACACCCAATCTTGATGAAATTTGTCACCCCTTAGTTTTATGGAGCAAGCATTATTTTTTGAAACAATTGAAGAAAATCGGTTCTGATTTAGCTATAGCTCCCACATGCATGTAGGTTTATCCGATTTTTCTGTTTTAGCCACAGAAACCACATATTACTCGTACATACATATAATGACATACTCGCTTTGCGGGGATATAAAAGTCAGACTTGATTTTGAATTGCTTCGATATTTTTGTCGACGGCGGCTTTATAATCGACCAAGTAAAAATATTTGTCAATTTGTTTTTCTCGTGACTTTTTCGAGATTAGGCGCAATGAAAAGATCTGGTCTCTTGAAAAGGATATTGCTCACATAGTAAACTTGAGAACAATACTCTCCCTATACTCCTCCCAAGCCATTTGTAATAATCCTCAACCACATTTGTTGAAAAAAAATCTTTCTTTTTTTTTATAAAAATTTGTATAATGGATGGGACAGCGGTTATGAGTCTGCTTTAGGCGCTCATAAATCTCTTTGACTTAATAAACTTTCTCTTACATCAGAGCGCGTACTCATATTTGCACACATAGAGATAGTTTGCATCTTGTTTTCCACAAATCATAGCGCATAGAGAAAGGGACCTAAGGGTAAAATAATCAATTTTCATTTTTTTTCTTTTTTTGATGTGGACAACATCTGAACATCGAATAAGACCGATCCCATGTCACAAAAGTGTTTCCTCCCAGAGATATGCGCGTTTTATGAAAGTAAAGTCGACGATTCTAAGCACAAATAAAAAGGGACCTAATCTTTTCATCAACTTTTCACTTTTTTTTTTGATGTGGACAAATCTGAGCATCGAATGAGACCGATCCCATGCCCCAAAAGTGTTCCCTCCCAGAGATATGCGCGTTTTATGAAAATGAAATCGACGATTCTAAGCGCAAATAGAAAGGGACCTAATCTTTAAAATGGCTCTCCTGAACAAAACTGATTTTTAACCTTAGGTTCCTTTCTATTTTGCGCGTCACAGGTTATACAGTGCCGCTCAACTGAATAGGTTTGATTTTTTTTTTAAAAAGTTTGAAAAGTTAAATCCGATTTGTATGAAATAAATTTTGCTATGAAAAAAATTATCATTTATGAAATAAAAAAATTTCTGTTTATATGATTTTTATATTTTTTTTTTAACAACAAAGATTGCCCATTTATTTTGGCTTATCTGAATAGGTTTGGCCACTAAAACTATTTAAAAAAGTAATATATGGCAACATTTCAGGAAATTTAGGAACTTTAACAATAAAGGACATTTTTAATTGGTATGTCCTCCCTTATTCTTAATAATTTTAAATATACAACTTGGTAAAGAGCTGTAATATTTTTCAATATCACTAAGAGAAATTGTTGACCAGGCTTTCGTAGTTGCTACAAATAATGTCTCAGAGCTTTTCAATTATCTTCCATCTTGATATACTCTCTTGGACAAAAGTCCCCAAATGTTTTCAATAATATTGACCTATGGCGGTCAATCAAGCAACTTAACATGTTGCTCGTTAATTCACTGGTTCACAACCCTGGCAGTATGAATGGGAGCGTTGTCATGCTGGAACGTCCACGGAAGGGGACTAAAAACTCCCGAAAATTGTGGAAAAGCCTTTTGGAGTACTGTTTACACACTGTTTGGATTACACATTTGCGTTCATCTTCGATGTGACAAACTGCTGCTCACAAGTTCCATTAAACTATATGGCTCTCCACACCATTACGCCACCTGCACAGGTGTGATGGCGACTTAAAAAGCATTCCTCCTTTCGTATATCGTGGAAATAATAGTTGTAGCCACCCGGACCATCGAGATTGAATTTTTTTCGTCGGAAAAGACCAATGTTCCACTCCTTATTCCAAGTCATATCCCTCGGGCAAATTGAAGTCGTGCGGCCTTACGTGCATCATTAAGAGTAGGTTTTTTTTAGTTTGGCACTACGAATAACACGGTGGTACAAAATTGAATGAAATAGAAAAACCTGGGGAGTGATATTACTTTTCTTGTAGGTCTTGTTGAGTTAAATAATAATCCAATCGCGACATATGCCGGACACCTCCAAAATCCGGATTTATGGTTAAAAACCCGGTTTGTTACCTTTGCGCACTTATAAGCCTATAATTTTGTTGATAATGATCCGATTTTCAATTTCTTACCAGATTTGGAAAGAAAAAACTCAGATTTTGTTTTCATGAAAAGTTAAATAACTCAGGCAATTGCTTATCTATTTTTAAACCCAAATATGCGTTGTAACCGTCAATAAATGTACTTTTTGAATAAACTCAATAGTATTATAGTTTTTTAATGAAATAATGTATAAAAACGTCACCAAAGTTGAACATTTTTTGAAAAATATACAAAAGTTGTGTTTGCTGAACAATAACATCCAAATTTATTAAGTTTTCTTAAGAATTTGAAAATCGGATCAATATCAACAATTTTACAGGCTTATAAGTGCGCAAAGGTACAAAAACCGGTTTTTTAATCGTAAATCCGGATTTTGGAGGTGTCCGGCATATGTCACTATTGGAATCTTGTTTTACTCGACAAACCCTACAAGAAAAATAATATCCGGTCCCAGGTTTTTTGGACTGTCGCACCGTGTAACACATTTTACAGTTGCCAAACTTGCATTAACGCCGCATTTTTCCCTAATTTTGCTGGCCGAGAGGTGAGAATTTGAGGCAGTTCGAAGAATAAGTTATTGCTATGATGCCGTTGTTGCATATTTTGTTCCTTCTTTCATATTTTTTCCGTAATTTCCTCACGGAGAAAATTGTTTACAACATTTTGACTGCGGCCAATTTTGTCAGCTATTATTTGCTGTTTTAGGCCAGACTCAATATAGCCTTTTATGTGGCTCAAAGGCTTTCCGCGACCCATTTTACAAAAATATAACAATAATTGCTTTAAATTTTAAAATACCAAACAGTTGGGCTCATTACAATTACGCAGTCGGTTACAAACTAAAGTTAATGCTCTCAAACCCTTTCAAGTGAGCTAAAAAATACCAAAAAAGTTACGAATTTCACGTTTAAGTTAAATTCTTATTTGCCTTTGCATATATCCCGTTATTTTTTTAGTATGTCATGAGTAAACAAATGAAGGTTCAAAGCAAGCAATGAACATGAAAATAATAGAGGTACGAAAAAATGTAAGCAAGATTTTTCAAACCTATTCAGTTGAGCGGCACTGTATTTCACGAATATAATTTAAAAACCCAGTTTTAAATCCACTTAATGAGACTAAAAAATGTTATGGGCAAGTTTCTTCCTCGACAATTCTGGCGACTAAGCCAGTTAGAGATTAAACTCCTATGTTTAAGTTTCTCTTTTTAATTCATCAACAAATCAGTAAGATCTTTAAGTTCCCGTTTATTCCTTAATGGAATGTTGAGGGAATTAAGCAATTAAGAATATTTTTTTCTTTTCTTCATCAAATAATTATTATATATAAGTATATATTACCTAGGTCATGATATACGGCGTTTTTACAAATCCAGTTGTATGGGCAGTGTCACGCCTTGTAAACACTTCCTAAACTTGCGTAATATACGAGTAATTAGAGAATATAAATGTATTAGAGGGAACAACAGAAACCTCTACAAATTTTTATCCGTCTAGCTTCATACTGCGACGTGTAGGTTGCTTATCATAGACAGACAGAAGGACAAAGCAAGGTCGTCCTTTTTGATAGATAGATGATCCAAAACATATATACTTGTATTTGTATGGGGTCACCGATGAATATATCGATGTGTTCACAAATTAATTCAGAATCAAAAAAGTATTTTGAATTACTTAAATGTTTGGTATTTATGTATGGCGTTCTAGTCGCAAAAGGGTGATATGGGGAAGGACTCAAGGTAGTTTGTGCTACGAAATGCCTTTTAAAATTTAGATATCGAAATTACACTGAAAAAATAATGGTCCTGAATATCACAAACTATTTCATATAAATTACAAAAATTTTCATTTTTCAGCCAAAGTAATTCTCCATAAGACACATAGAAAGAAAATCATAAAAATCGAAGTTGGTTTGATAACACGAATTCATTGTTTTTAAGAACTCGATGGAAGATTTTTTAATTTTTTAAACGAGTATATCTTGATCTTGTGATATTCTAAAACCTAGCTCTACACGCAAAAAAAAAGTATGGTTGTGGTGACAATATTCGAAGAGGATAATACTATTGTTGGGTATATGGTTGTGGTACAACAATAATATGATCCTCACAACAGTAGCCTGATTCAAATATAACCATACTATGATCCTCACAACAATAGTTTGATTCACACATAACCATACTATGATCCTCACAACCATAGTATGATTCACACTCAACCATACTACGATCTCGACAACCTTTGTATGGTCCTCATAGCCATATTATGTTTCACATACAACCATAATGTGAGCCTCACAACCATAGTATGATTCACACGCAACCATGTTATGATCCCTACAACCATAGTATTATCACACACAATAATACTATGATCCCCAATATGATTTATTAAAATTTGTTTAAGTTGTCGACAATAGATTTAAATTATGAAAATTATTCAAAAATAAATTAAATTCAAAATAATAGGAGTGAATTTTTCACAGTAGAAAAAATAAGTTTAAATAAACGTAAGCGTTTTTTTAAAAATATTTCAGTTAAAAAAAGCCAAAGCAGCTTGTTTAAAAAATTTTAATTTCGATAAAAAACTACTATTGTTGCATTAGATCCGTACCAATAACATTTGTTCTTAAAAGCATATTTAAATGAAGAAAAATTACAACCATACAGTATTATTGCCGTAATCATATTATTGGTAACATAAAACGCAAAACACAATACCATATTTATACCATACCATATTTATATTGTTGCTATAACCATATTTTCATTTTTAAATTTGGCAATAATACTATTGTTATATTTCAACAATATTATTATTGCAGCAATTATACTATTGTCCAAACTAAATTCAGTTAACAATGCTATGGTTGCGACGAACATACTTTTATTGCGGAGAACATATTATTATTGCCGTGACCATGTAGTAACCATGTTTTTCCTCTGCGTGTAGTAATATAATCAGCAAAAAGCGACTACTGCATCCTCATAAAATCAAATAAAAGAAAAATAGTTGTTGTTCTTTTGTTTTATCGTATATATTTGTATATTTATCAATCACATTTGATTTAGATTTTATTAATGTTAAACACAAAGAGTTTGAAGAAAATTAAAATATCTTATACAATATTTACACAGATACTCGTATATATAAAATGTAGTCGTGTTTTCAGCCAGCCGCAAGTTTAGTTTTCTGTATTTTTTTTTCTAATTTTCGTAGCATTTTTTGCTAAATTTCCAATAATTTAATATCATTCAGGCAATACTACATACATATAAGTGAATCATTTGTTTAACAAGTTAATCATCGATGTCATAATCGTTATAAGCGTTGCCATTGTCTCACTAGGAATCAGCCCTCGCCACCGCAGTTCTATGTGTGTGTGTTGTTTAATGTTTGCCATAATCGTTTGCATCGATAACCGAACTGCTGAGCTCCTCGAACAATTCATTTGATTGATGACTCCTTACAAACGGATTATTGTTGTTGCCATTATTAATGTTGTTGTTGTTGGCGTTGCCGCTGCCACCGCTCTGATTGGCACTTGACAGTGGATTCAGGGCCAGAGCAGCTGCTGCCGAATGTAACAGCAAAGGGTTCCTTACCACATGCTGAAGTTGCAATAAACATCTGGCAATAAAGATTTTTCAGCAAATATTAATCAATTTATTTTCTAGGGTTAAGCTTCAAATCTTTTCCAAAAGTATTACCTTTCCAGTCTCCTTTCACTGGCATCTCGCATATCAAAGATTTCCGCTAAACCTTCGTCGTCTTTGCGAAAGAGATTTGATAACGATCCTGAGGAAATGCTTCCGGAGCCCGTTATGACCCCACTACCACTCCTTTTTCCATTGGTCCAACCTCGAGAATATTGAAACGTCTGGCCCATGCAAGCCATGGAGAAGAGAAATATGAGCAATGGCAACACAACGATCCGCAGCATGTTGGGTAAAATACACTGGAAAAAATTGTAAACAAGAAGGGAAATTATATTTGCAGAAAAGTAAAAGGAAACGGAAATTAAAGATGAGAAAATTACTTGTTGGTTATTGTCTGAGATGGTCCAATTAAAAAATATTAGCAGGATTTCAAACTAAATGGCAACGCATAAAGGTTTGTGTCTATGATATTACCATTACAATGAGTTACCAACTTTACAAATCAAAATGGTACTAAAATAAAAAGCGGAAATGAATAAAAGTGGTACTTCGAAGAAGGCAGTGTTTTTTTGTATGTTCAAGTTAAAACACAAAAAAGGCTCTTCAACCCCTCTTACGCTTTAATTTTAAAATATTATTACAAAACCTGAATACGAGGGGAATCAGGCCTCTGGTGAGAATTTTAGCACATCCCAAATTTAAGAGTTATAGGAATAAAACTTTGCAAGAAAACCCTTTTACAGACTTCAGGAAACTAAAACTGGCGAGGAGGGTGTATCGTATGTAAGTCGGTTCAATGGACTGAAACAGAGGGTGCCTCACTTTTCAATTTTAAAGTAAAAACAGGTAATTTGAGATAAGTGAGATTTTTTTGTAATTGAATCGTAACGGAGACAGAGTCCGCTAATTATGGAATAAATATCCGCTAAATGGCCCCGCGGCTCTGATGACAATCTATTACTCTTTTCGTGAAAATTTCCGTGACATTTTCACGAAAGCGTTAAATCTCGGATTTGGCCTCAGGAATTGTTTCTGGTTTTGTTTGCATAAACCCGGGAGTTCAACAAACCCAAAAGAAAAAAATCGCGCTGCGGTAAATCGGACACACAGAAAAAAATTCGTTGCCACAACCGAATTTTTTGCCAACCGTGGAAAAGATGATGGATGATTTTTATTGGAAAAAAAATGTGGTTATTCGATTGGCCAAAAGTCAATAAAAATCCAATTATTTTATTTTGAAAAAATACCAATAAGCAAGTTATTGCTTGCCACAACCAGCAGTTGTGGCAACAAAATACGTTTTTCGCGTTTCATTGGTATGACCGATCACTTATTTATGAGTATAGTACGATGATCATATTTATCATCTCGTGGTATATCGAACCGAATATCCATTACGATTATACACAATTGGTGATTGCAACCGCAATTTGTCTTTTGCAACCGAATCATTGTAGTTCCAACCGACTCCCAAAAAAAATGTTTTCTTTGTGTGCATGCTCTTTTTGAACAGTTGACCATAGAATTTCTTAATATAATTTGTTCTGGAAATCGTTGCTGCTATGAAACGACTGTTTAATGTGCGATGTGGCAGATGGAGCCGTCTTGTAGAAACCACATGCCGTCCAGATCCATACAGTCCAGTTCAAGCCACTAGAACTTCGTTATCATGTTAATGTAACGAATGCCGTTCACAGTCACTGCAATCGCGGCCTCTTTTCCTTAAAAAGTACGACCTAATCAAGCCGCCTGGCAAAATAACAGTTGCTCCTTGTGGGTCCATTTGTATATCACGGATAGCACACAGAGAACAGATTCGTTGCCACATACGATTTTTTTGCCAACCGTATAATTGAGGTTGCATGCACATCGAGTAATCCATTAGTACAGCCGAATGTTAGTTGGTGCTCAGTAACGTTCAGTAAATGTTACTGAAGTATCGGTAGAAAATACAAAGTATTCGAACCTAACATTAGAATTAAGGATTTGTTTAAAGCATTAATATGATTATTTTCGATTTTGGTTATGATGAAAGTTTAAATATCATCACAAATTTTCAGTTACATCAACAAAATGTTGGTTGCCACAACCATCAGTCATGGCAACTAAAAATAGTTTATACGTTTCATTGGTATGACAGATCAACTAGTTGCGTCTTCAATACCATGATCATATTTATCATATCATAGTATGCCGAACCGAATATATATTACAATTATAAACATTTGGTGATTGCAACCGAAATTCTTTTTTGCAACTAAATTTTAGTAGTTCCAAACGATTTGCAAATAATTTTTCTCTGTGTGTGTATGATGCTTTCCTTAGCCCCATATTCGACAATTTTATGTATTTACGAAGCTATTTAATGGGACATACCATTCATCGGTAAAAATGTTTTTTTAAATAAGCATTGACTTTACTTTGAGCGAATTGCTGGAACTTTCTATAGTCTGCTGGTTTGATCCCCTGCACACGGAGAACGGATTCGTTGCCTTAACCGATTTATTTATGCAACCGAATTGTTAAGGTTGCATGCACTTCGAGTATTCCACCAGTGCAACCGGAACTAAAGTATCGATGGAACATAGGATGTATCCGAACATCCAGAAAATAACTTTTGTATCTCAAAATCCAAATGCCTCACTTGTTCAACGAATAAGTTAAAAATTATCATCAAAGAAAGAAAACTGTTTATTTACTCAAACATAGGAGGGGATCATGTCGAGGTAAAAGTGGACAAGATGCTGAAAGAAGATAACTGAAAAAAGTGGATTAACGATTGCCTAAGTAATATTCAAATAATTTTATATTAATAACACTTTTTTATAACAAAATTAAATTACAATTAAACAACCTTTAACCAATAATTGGTCACAAGAACAAAATGTTTAATAAAAGCTATGGGTTGCCACTTTGAGGAGATTCGAGATTCGAACCGAAACAGTTAAAAATGTACTGAAAAATTGAGTTGATTGTATAAGGTTCGTCCATGCCAGTTGTATTAGTCTTATGAATAATACTGTGTTCCATTATTAATGTTCAACCTTTCCAATAAAATCAGATATTTAAAAAATTATCATGACTTTTTTACAGCCGATTCAAATTTAAAATTTTAATTCTCCCAATACTCCCTGTAGTATTGAAGATATTATAGGAATACCAAAACTAAAGGTACCATAACGATTGAGGCAATATGTTCCACTTTTAGTCCCATAGGTAGTTTTGGAAAAATATTATAACAAGCAAAAATTTAAAACTGATTGGTAGCTCCTTTCGAGAGTTATCGCGTACAGACGGACATGGCTCAATTTGCACAAAAAGTCATAAAAAGGATTTGGTCAAAAAATATTAATTCTGGTGCGGCAGACTACTCGTATACTACACCCTACATTTATAGTTGTATAGAAAAGCAAACTAAAATTAATTTTTGGACCCTCTTGGAAGGACTCTAAATTTACCTTTACTTCTAAGAAATGTTATACTTGAATTGATTAAAGATATTTATTTTAGGTACCCATATCTCCATGTTTAAATGGGCCGAACTTTCGATGTTAGGGCCCTTCATCCAAATATAGAAAATAACTTTATATATGGCTTCGTGAGAAAATTTTATAGTTACAAGGGCTGCTATATATATTTCTGCCCTAATAATGAAAATGCGAATATCATCAAAAATGGTTTTATTGTTTTTCAAAGTATTCTTCAGCATGATTTATACACTTTTGTCCTGATAATCCACGTCGAAAGTTGTAAAAATTGATCGCGCGAAAATGTTTACGAGTTACATTTATGCTAAAAAATTTCAGACTTTCCAATGTTAAACTTTCAGATGGCACCAGGCAACATTTAGTGTTGCCTAGGCCAGAAATATGTATAGCAACCCTCGTATTTGTTGCCATATGTAACAAAATATGAAAGTACGTGTGTGAAAGCTATATCTAAGTCTAAACCTATTTCCTCAATTTTAATAACCTCTATCTGTTCTCCACAAAACTTGATTTTGCAAAATTTCATTAAGAATGGGGAAGTATGAGGCTTCAAGAGCTAAAGACATAAAATCGGATGTATATATATATACTCGTATATATGTCAGAAACATCTTATTCAGAACCTTTATTTTTTATTTGGTCCAAATAACTTTCTTGTGCCAAATTTCATTCAGGTCGGACAACAATTGCGACATAACAAGCTTTAGGAGAACGGTCCATACGTCTGTCTGCAGGTCCGACAGACAGACATCTTTAAATGGAGAGTTCTCAAACCACATTCTCAGTACAAATCCAATTATGAATTTAGTTCAGAGATTTGTCTGAAATTAGGCACGAAGCCATTTTAACAGCGAATGCACGGTAGAGAACCTGGCCGAACGTTATCATTTTTTTCTTGTTTTTCATAAAGCTTATGGATAATTCTTATTACAGAATACTCGTACAGAAGCCTAAACATGCTTCTTTATAAAAATAACTTTTTTTTTTAATCCATTTGAATCAGAATTTCTATCATAAAAAATTTGTACGCAACATTACAACAGCCCCAATTTTTAAAATTTTTCTTTAAGCTGCTTCCAGGATTAAAAAAAATTTTCTTCCTACCAATTTCGAGTTTCAAACTGTTTTTGACTTCACTTACATTTAGTTTGTATGTATTTGAAAGATCGACCTGCACACGACCGACTGTTTCACTGAGTTTGGTTCTTAGTTCAATTCACACGTCCGTCTAAGTTGTAGTTAAAATTCAAACTGAATATTGTAAGGGAGCGTGTTTGTGGCTTTTATACATGCGATTTCAATTCCTGTTAAAAGAGCAACTAGACCAACTACACAAGACAACAATGGGCGGTTCAAACAATTATGGTTGGTTCAGATGAAGGATAAAATTAACTAAATACACTGAAAGAAATTTTTGGAACATTTTTATTAACTCCTTAAGTAGAGATGGAGAATCATAATTAAAGTGGAGTTCTTAATGGTTATAACTCCTGTGCTGGCTGAAGCTTCTTCATAAAATTATGAATATATATGTATATTGTTCAGCTTCTTTATAAAATTATATTGTTCAGTTCCTTATTTATTACTTTATAATGTTCGATTTTTTATAAAGTTTTCCTCCGTGTACAAGACCCACCCTCTCCTCAGCTATACTTTGTGTTTCTTGACTCTTAGGCAGATTAAATGTGATTAGCAGTCAATTGTTTTTGGTAACCTCACCACAAAGTAATCGTCGTACATAGAAGCAGCAAAACAACAACAACAGCATCCTCAGAACGGAATCCTCCCACTCGTAGCTAGCACATTTCATGCCGCTAAGCAAATTGAATGCATTTGTTGATTAAAAAATTATCACCTTCAGATTTGATGAAACCCTTTCACTTGTTGCCCCCAACTCCAACTCGGCAGCCTTTGGCATCACTCACTCGCTCTTACCCCACAGTCCAAAGCAAAGGTCGTTTTCAGTATGGTTAGATTCCGAAAGGATTGTGGCAGCATTTAATACGCGCGTGTTGCAGCCTATGGAGAAAAGTGGCTATCCGATCTACGGTTGTATTTTTTTATTACAGCAATTGTTATTATGTTGCCATATGTGTACATACTATGCAGTGAGGCAAACTGTGGTGTAAAGAACAAGCCAATAGGCCTTCATTTGCAATCAATAGGAGGCCCTCCTTTCCAGTTTGGACCAGGAATATAAAGCATTTTAGAGTTCGAGGTCTGGTTGAGTTCAGTGGTTCACAGCTGGCAGTTCGGTTTAAAAATAGTCAGTCTTTCAAGACACTCCCCGCTTTATAAATACTAAAAGAGAATCAAACAACAAAAGGTCTTATAAGCGGATACGAATCGGGTTTATGAATTATTTTTTTTGCGAATGTGGCATATGGAAATTTTTCGATAACAGTCGTTTAATTTTTTAAATTTTAAAATTTTTATTTAATATTTCTGTTGGAAGACCTAAAAATTCAATAAATGGCTTAAAATTTTGTGCGCCGATTGTGCGAATTTCTTTAGCACACAATTTTTGAATAATTTTTTTATTGCATTTACAAATTTTTTGATAGAAATTGACAGTTAAATTTTTAGCAGCCTGGCAGCCAACGCAAATACATATTCGATCCGTCGCATCATATTCTTACAATAAAGAACACACCTCATTAATAGCGAGTAAAAGTAACTGGAAAAGGCTGGACTTCTTTCTTCTTCTCATTTATTATTTTTGTTTTTATTTTTTTTTTTTTTCAGATTATATATGGAATTTTTTTACACTAAGTATGAAAAAATAATGTCACTTCAATGGCACCCGTTTTCAGCTTCGCAATGACTGTAGCGGTTGAATGGTTTGTGAAAGGTAGGCTTCTTCGTTGCAGACCGCAATACAATCGATCTGTACGTAAGTATCGGTTAGGTACATCCATAAAAATTCTTTCGATTTGAGACTCCAGCATGTACCCAACATTTACTAAACACGGACGAGAACTAACACGAATGCAGTATTACTATATTATCGGCGTTGTTTTCAGCATGCCGAATATTTCTACATCTTTCTTTTCCAAGGGTTATGCCTTGCAATGTTGAACGAAATGGAAAACGGGATGGAGAAGAACAACCAAATCAAGGCCTGGTATAAGGCCTTCCAGCTAATGGTTTCCGCCACTGGCATCCATATACCCGTATGCCCGTGTTAAAGAGATAAAAAAGTTAACGTATTTGCAGAAGTGATTTTCTTTTTAAGATGTGCTAAAAATATACATTGGCTACGCATGTCATTAATTAATTTCCATTGTTAAATTTGCAATTATTTTCTTTTATTTTGTACATTTAATTGTTAGAAAACTGGATTAATGCGTTACAAAAACTATTTCCCCTTACGAGTAGAAGGGCTGAAGAAACAATGTAATACGCTTAGAAGTTATATCATACAGAGAAGCGCCATTAAAAAGCTCCGATTATTACATGGTGTTTGAAGGCAAAAATATCAGCGGGTTTGATGGAAAGAATTAAGTTTTTGCCTTCAAATACCACGTCATAACATCAGAGCTCTTTAATGGGGATGTAGTGGCAAAAGGTGTTACCGTTGTCCTATCCAAAAGATGAATATATATCTATTTGTCCACATTCTAGTCTGTATTTAAGTTTACACACAGAGAAAGAATTAGTTAAAAATCGTTTAAAACTACAAAAATTCCGTCCCCTAAGAAGAATTTCCGTTGCAATCTCCTAATGTTTATAACCGGATATTTGGTTCGACATACCACAAGATGATAAATATGATCTATTGTACACACAACTAATTGATCGGTCATACCAATAAAACGCGGAAAATTAACTTAGTGGCCACAAGTAATGTTTGTGTTAACCAAAAAAAAATCCAAAAATTTTATCATAACCAAACTAGGGTTATTAACTGGTAATTTATAAACCACCTACCGAAGTGTATATTAATTTTTTCATTTGGTTTGCAACAACACGAAATATTGATCGGAGACCGTATAAAGTATATATAAGTATATTGACCGTTGTAAAATTCGTAGACTGTTGAAAGCACGATTGCGGGCGGTCAAACGATGATGTCTTATGACCAAAAGCTGTTTGGGATTGTAAATGGCCCAATTCGGCCCAGGGAAAAGTTTCCCTTTAAGAGACCAAAGGTTCCTCGGTAAAAAGTAGACATTTTTCACAAAGCCTAATTTTGTGTAAACCAACAAAGGTTGAAATGGCAACTGTTAATTTGGACGCATTCTATGCCTCAAACAAGAATGCTATACGTTTTGGCTATGTGGCCCAAAATGCAGCCTGCCAAACCGGGCGATCAATAGTCAACCTAAAGCAAATTTGCTAGGATTTCAAATACAGAGTAATTTTTAACTTTTGGCTGATATTGTGGACAGACGCTTTGGCCGAAACGACATAAAACGGACCCTTTTTTGCTTTAGAAGCGTAAGGAGGGTATATAAGGTTATGCCTGGCCGACCTTAAGGTCAATTTAACTTATTTTTTTTTGGTTCAAATAGGAAATTGGTTCAGGGAAGCATTGTTGCTGACTTTTAGGCAATCGTTTAATCCATTTTGTGTCAGTAAAAATCTTCCTTCATTTTTTCACTTTTCAATGTTTAAGAATACTCCAAGTGTGTAAGCAAACATTTTTTGCCTCTGAAGAATATTTAAAATTTTTTGGTTGATACTTCCTTGTCTGCACCGATACTTCAGTTCCAATCTCTGAAAATAACAGAGTTCCAACTAACGGGTGATCTTTCTAGATGTATTTTTTCAATATGTTTTTTTCTAAGATTACGCGTGAGTTTTGTTAAACCTTTTTTTTCTTTTCGGTATTGTTTGCCATATCATCATGGATACACAGCGAAAAACACGGGTTGGTGCGGTTTATGGGCTGGTGAAATAATCGGTCCACATATTTTCAAAAATTATGATGGCCGGAACGTATCGATCGACTCAGAATCACGAGCAGATTCGATTTAATGATTGTTATAAAACTACAGGCAGATGTAAAATTTTTGGGCCAAGGACAGACATTATTGAATTGGAGAGAATCGGTTCAGATTCAGATATATCTCCCACGCATATGTTAAACCGATTTGAAGTCTTTAGCTCCTGAAGCCACAAACTTAATCAAATTCTAATTAAATTAGGATTGAAAGGTCACCATGTCATAGGTTATATCGCTCCACCTTTTGTTATAGTCCGGTACTAGATACAACCGCTCTAGAATTAGTTTCGACTTTGATCAAATTTCGTATAATATATAATGATAGAAAACATCCAATCGTTGATCAATTTAAACCAACAAAACCAGCCAAAAACGGCTTCCAGTATATATGTAGGGATCACATAACAGTAAAATTTGCTTACAAAGAAAAACATATTTTTTTTTGTAATTTGGCTATATTTGCGTGAATGCCCATTGCCATTTAAATGTTGGCATACATGAAGAAAACAAATACTCGTATTTAAAATATATTTTCATGCAAACATACTCGAATTATAATCGTTTGGAGCATGCTCCAAACATATGTATGATGTCACAGCATACACTAATATGTTTTTATCAATGTTCCCAAACATTAATATGTTTACAACAATCTGAGCAGGAATACATAAAAAATACCTACCTACTTGTTGAAATTACGGGCATTAATTAAATGTTTAACAAACACACAACAATAATATCTGCCGACAACTGTCTGATACTCAACAAATAACTTTTTTATAAAACATCGTTTTTTTTAAATCTCTACAAGTTTTTTTAAATACCACTTTTTTCTATAAAAAACTTCCCATAATACAGACAGTTTTTAAATGCGTTATGTTACTTTGCGTTCAAGTGATAAGACGTAGTAGTTCAAGTGATCGGTACTGATCTTTAATACAAATATGTTGATTCAATTACAGCTGTAATAGTTCCATTTGTGTGAGAGGTCCAGAAGGGGACTTGTTAAGTCTTCAATTTTCCCTCTAGTGGTATATTTAATAATTACGAGGGTTGCTATTTATAGTTCGGGTCCGGCAATAAAAACACAATAACTTATCATTGGAAATGGTTTTATTGTTTTTCAAAATATTCTCCTTTAAGATCAATACACATTTGCATGCGCACAAACCAATTTTCGAAGCACTTTTCCCCGCCGATTGAGACACCTCCAAAACATGATTTTTAAACGCTTCAGCACTTGCTTCGATCAATGAAAAACGTTGACCATGCTTTTTTTATTGGTGCTAGGGAATAAGAAGAAGTCATTGGGTGCCAAATCAGGGCTGTACGGTAGATGCTTTATCAATTCGACATCTTGAGTGGTCAAATAGCTCATCGTTTCAGCTGATGTGTGAGAGCTCTCATTGTCGTGATACATTACTTCGAACACTGGTGACAAACAGATGGTTGTATACCGCTCAGAATTGACTTCCTACGTTCCACTAAAGGCACTGTGGCAACATGACCGGTTATACCGGAAAAACGCAATCATTTGATTCGATGTACTTCTTCAACGAACAACTTTTGTTGGATTTGGCTCGTCTTGAATGACCCATACGGTCGATTGCTGTTTTGTTTCGGGTTCAAATGCATAGATCCATCATTCATCACCTGTGACAATGTTATACACCGCATTTGAGTACCAACTTACGGGTGATCTTTCTAGATGTATTTTTTCCAATATGTTGTTTTTTTCGCAGCTATACTTTTTCATCATCTCTTTGCACCAATCCATACGAGCCTTTATTTGAACATTCGTCAAATTATGTGGAATCTAACGAAAACAATTTTTTTCACGGCCAAATGAACATGCAATATCATTTTGATGCTTGTTATACTAACGCCCAGGGATGCCTAAGTCTCACGGTATGTCACATGTCGGTTTTGCTTAATCAGTTCACGCACGGCATCAATGGTTTCTGACAAAGTGACAGAAGTTGGACGTCCTTCACGAAATTCATCCTGGGGCGAACGGCGTACTGAACTCTTGGTACCAGCGATTAACAGTGGTTTTTCATCGCCAAAAGCGGAAACAAGTTTATTTAAATACTTTTGTCTCGATAACCCACGCCGAAAATCGCAAAAAATTATCGCAATTCTATATTTTGACTGAGATAAATATTTCAACATACTGTAAACAAAACAATTCGCCCTCAAATGACAAAACGTTGTAAGTGAAGTTATGCTAAAAAATGTCAAAGTTTCCAATGGAAGTTCCAGTTTGCATCTGGGAACACTTGTATTGTCAGGATCCGAAATATAAATAGCAACCCTTGTAATACTAACTTTCAGCAGTATAAAATTTAAGATATTAGGATAACACTAAAAGTAGGAGGATAGGCTCATTGCATGGAAGGGCGTGCCAACTGTTTTCGTATTAAAGTACAAAACGACTATCAATATATTTTGGGATTCTCAATTTATGCGATCTTTTATGCATTGCGAGATAAGTTATGTGGGTTCTAATCTGTGCTAGGATAGGGTAGTATTAATATTTCAGAATATCAAAAGCGGACGAAATGATGCGATTCTGTGGTATGTACCAGTGGCATTATGACACATTTTTTAATTTAATGAGAAATGTTTGCAACTATCACTCGATCGACATTTAATATATGCTAATTTTATTAAACAGACATTGTCCGTCCGTCCATCTGAGGCTTGTCATCAAACAACAGCTCGCAATTGTAGTCCGCTCTTTATGAAATTTGGCAGATGTATGTTTTGGGTCAAAGACGGACGCCATTTGTATTGAGGAAAATCGGTTTAACTCTCACAGATATGTTCGGCCGATTTTATGTTTTTAGCTCTAGAAGCCATACTTCTTTATGAAATTTGGCGCCAGTTAGTTGGATGAAGGACGGGCGCTAATGAAATTGAAGAAAATCTGTTCAGATTTAGATATAGCTCCCATTTGTGAGGGTGATGTCAAACCGATTTTATTTTTTACCTCTAAAAGCCGCTTATTAGATTAGAAATCCTGATGGATTTTGAAGCAAGTACGTTTTTTAGACCGTACCTAGGACGAACATTGTATAAATTTAAGTAAATTGGTTCAGATTTAAATATAGCGGGTTCAAACAATGTTCAAACAATTTTAACTATTTTGCTCTAGAAGCCACACAAAACATTCAATCCTGTTGATATTTGTCACTGTTCTTAAAGATCAATCAGTTTAGATAAGCGATATCGGTCCATGTTTTAATGTAGCCCCAGTGAAAAGGTCCCTCCCCGATTTTCGATTTCATTTAAATTTGTGATATCTTAACTATCCGATCAGACATAGACGGACTCGACAATACATGAAAAGTACCAATTAAATACAGGGACCAATAATAAGACAATAATATGTTTGCCTGCAAACATTTATATGTTTATAACATGCTACAAACATATAAATGTTTGTACACAAACATATGAATGTTTGGGGATAATGTTACGAAACATATGAATGCTTGGAAACAATGCCGCAAACATATAAATATTTGGGTTAGGGTTTGCTTGGGTTGAAAAAAATATATGTTTTCATACAGGCATATAAATGATTTTAAACATTGCTACAAACTTATTGATGTCTCCTGCATATGTTAGAGAGGCCGATTTTTTTTGATCTATAAGAGTACTCAAAAATATGTACACATGTTTTCTTTAGGTACTGACTATCGCTTTCCAAAATGTAAAATGTCAAATCAAAAAAACAAATCAAATAAAAACTGTGGTTCTGGCGAGCATTTTAAGTTTTTTATACCAAAAGGGGCCAATTACGAAGCAGTGGTACACGCAATAAAGTTTTTTGTGAAAATGTGGGTCGGGTATCGATCTACGCCAGTGTTTTGACCATAACTTTAAAAAATTTAATAAAAAAAATCAAAGAACATTAAAAACTCGCAGAACATACGAACATCCAAAAATGTAAATAAATTTAATTAATTTTTTTAAAAACAAACTAAAAAATTAAAATGTCACAACATAGACAGTGAGTAGTATTCTCTTTTTTATGGCAACGATATTTTTAGTAAGCCAAAAAATTTATTTTTCGCCTTTTTAAAAAAAATGATATTTTTTGACCCAATTTACCGAGATTTTAAGCTGATGTCATATTAAAATTTTAAGAAAATGTCATTTTTTGGTAAAATCGGTTGAACTTATATGAGGGAGGTATATGGGTGATTCTTAGATTATTTGTATTTAATAATAAGACTGTTGACGAGAAAACTATTAGATATGCACCCACTTCATGTAATGTTCGATCATATTTGAGTTGCTTGAAATCATGATTGGTTTGGAAATTTGAATTTTAGCGAATATTAGATTTTACAGGGGAATACTGTCTATTTTCAGGGACAGAAAATAAACATCCATAAAAATATAAGTTGAATAAAAATTATAATCATTTACAGCAACACAATTAATTGAATATTATTTTTTACTATGGACTGGTTTTATAAATCAATAATTCATATTTTTGTAAAAAATTGAGAAAATGTCAATTGAAAGTAGTGTTAGGGACAACCAGGGTAATGATATTTGAACAAATTTTGAACAAATAAATTTTTTTAAAAACAATTTTAAAGACTTTAAAGGTTCATATAAAGATTTTATGTATACTTATAAGTATAGTAAATAATAAAGTATATATTTTATATATACAAGGACAGCAATCAGAATCAACCATATCTTAAACTGAACCTTCAAAAAATCGAAGTCAAATGTGTGGGAATTTCAATAACGTCCTTCTTTGGTCCATCAAGATTGGCTGTAATATGTGGCTTTTAGGGGTAAAGATATAAAATCGGATGTAGCTAAATCTGAACCGATTTTTTTTGAACCGATTTATTTACAACGTCCTCCTTTGCCCCAAATAACAAACATGTGCCAATTTTCATCCAGATTGGATGTAAAATATGGCTTCTGATCTTAAGATATAAATGCGGATAAAAATAGTTTTAGCTATAGCTAAATCTGAACTGATTTTCTTCAATTTTAGCAACGTCCTTTGTTGGTCTGAAAAACTGAAGAGTGGAAAATTTTATTAATATTTGATATTATATGTGGCTTCCTGAGCTAAAGACATTAAATCGGATAAACATACATGTACGTATGCCATAACTAAATCTAAGCCGATTTTCTTCAATATCAATAACGTCCGAAGTATTATTAAAATCTGTACACGGACTGACGGACTAGCAGACAGACATCGTTTAATGAAATCAGCATGTTAATTTGCGTCGATCGGTATATTTTAAGGTGCTCGAAGAAAAAAGTATGGTTGGGGTAACAATATTCGAAGAGCAGCATACGAGTACTATTGTTGGGTATATGATTGTGGCACAACAATATTGTGATCATCACAACAATGGAATGGTTCACATACTACCATTTTATATAGTCCCTACAACAATATTATGGTGCTCACAACAATAGTATGATTCACACACAACCATATTATGATCCCCACAACCATATTATTATTCACACTCAACCATACTATGGTTCCCACAACCATATTATGGTTAACATACAACCATAGTATGATACTCAAAACTATAGTATGACTCACACGCAACGATAATTTGATCCCCAAAATTTTTAACAAATTAAAAAAATACGATTTTGCCGGTATGATTGCCGTAATCATATTATTGTTACCATAAGCCCCAAAAAAACAATACTTTTGTCGCATCAACCATATTTATATTGTTGATACAACCATATTTTCATTTTTAAATTTGACAAAAATACTATTGTTACATTTCAACAATATTAATATTGCCGCAATCATACTATTGTCAAAATGAAATGCAAAATACAATAATATGGTTGCGACGACCATACTTTACAATAATTTGCCATAAAACTAACTAACCCTGTTCCACAGAGTGGCCGAGAGTATTATGATAGTAGCCATTTATACGATTAGAAAGAAGCGAATTATAAACTTTTCGAGAAAACAAAATTTAAGTTACGTATAAATATTCAGACCCTCTAGTGTTCGTAGCTGGAAAATAAAAAATGTTTTTAGCCCAACAAAGCATAGGCCATACGTTTCTATCGTCAAGTCGAAACGGTAAAAAAAAACATTTGTTTCGACACGAATTTAACGAAACGCACATCAATCCACAAGTGGTTTGTTGAGAATGTGACGAACAAAACAAAAAACGCGTTTGCAATTACAAACATGCGCACTAAATGGATTTCCCTTTTTGGGGGAAAGCGCTTCTGGGGATTCTAAAAACACGCACAGACACGATGTCGTGATGAGCGGCGAAGTTAATCGAAACTGAAGCCCACAAGTGATAACAAAGGCACCGAAACCCCTGTTCGTCGCTGGCAAATTTTGTGTATAACATCAATGAAAACAAATAGTGTGAATTCCGAATTAATTGCATACAATTTAAAGAATATTTCCATAAAATTGTTAAACTAAAACGTGAAAAACCTAAAATGAAACTACACTTTACAATGCAGAAAACTTGTATCGCATTTCCAGCTCCGTAAACATTGCTTACAAATCAATACGAGTATCACTTTGGCCGACCACCATATGTTAACATATTTTATTAACATTCTCGATTAGAAAAAAAACTTTATTTTTCTAGAGATTCGTGAAAACCAGTTTCGTTTTGTACGGAATTTTCTTTTCGAAATTCCAGTTTGTTTTGATTTCTACAACAAATGCAACAATAGTTGTCGCTGTGTGTTCTGTCATAGGATAAATATGGAAAACATGGGCCGTTTACGTAAGGTGAGTGCAAGAGTGTCTGTCATTTAAACATTTTTGTTTTTGCATTTCTGTCGTACATACTGACCTTCACACTGGTAGCCACACTTCATTCGAGTTCTGCCAAAACAACAGCCTAAGAAATTATAAACAAAAAATTGGGCACAAGTGAGAGAAATGTTTGTAAATATTTATGTATGAATATTAGGGTGCCTCATCTAAAAAATTCGGTATGGAGTTATTATATATCCAAAGAGTGGATGGTATACTAAATTTATGATTCCGTTTGCAACATCATGAAATATTGATCGGAGTCTCTAGTCATGTTCGCCATGTCCGTGTGTCAGTTGAAAGCAATCAAACGAATCAAAATATGATCCTGAAATTTTGCATGATGGTGGCTTATGGTTTGTAAGGGGAAAACAAGTTTCCCTATAAGTGACTAAATATACACGCAGAAAAAAAGTATGGTTGTAGTGACAATATTCGAAGAGGATAATACTATTGTTGGGTATATGGGTGTGCTACAACAATATTATGATCCTTACATCAATAGTATGATTCAAATACAACCATACTATGATCCTCACAACAATAGTATGATTCGCACATAACCATGCTACCATAGTATGATTCACACTCAACCATACTATAATCTCCACAACCATAGTATGTTTCATATACAACCATAGTATGATCCTCACAACCATAGTATGATTCACACACAGTTATACTATCACACACAATTATACTATGATCCCCAATATTATTTATTAGAATTTGTTTAAGTTGTCGACAATAGATTTGATCCCTAATATTATTTATTAGAATTGGTTTAAGTTGTCAACAATAAATTTGAATTATGAAAATTATTCAAAAATACATTTAATTCAAAATAATATGAGTGATTTATTTCACAGTAGAAAAAATAAGTTTAAATAAACGCAAGCGTTTTTGTTAAAAATATTTCAGTTAAAAAAAGCCAAAGCAAAATTTAATTTCGAAAGTACTATTATTGCATTAGATCCGTACCAATAACATTTGTTCTTAAAAGCATATTTAAATGAAGAAAAATTACAATCATACAGTATGATTGCCGTAATCATATTATTGTTAACATAAAATGCGAAACACAATACTTCTGTCGCACCAACCATATTTATATTGTTGCAATAACCATATATTCATTTTTAAATTTGACAATAATACTATTGTTACATTTCAACAATATTAATATTGTAGCAATTATACTATTGTCAAAAATAAATTCAGTTAACAATGCTATGGTTGCGATGAACATACTTTTATTGTAGAGAACATATTATTATTGCCGTGACCATGTAGTAACCATGTTATTTCTCTGCGTGTACACTTTTCAGAGTAATTTATTTTGGACGGACAAGGGTCAAATTGGGTACTGTTAGTTGAGCATACTTGAGACCTCAAAAAAGTGCATACTTGCTATATGTTTCAACTCATGCGGCCCAAGAAACGTCCCGCATGGTCAAAACAAGTGATCAATAGTCAACATATGTAACGCGTGGTCCATTTCGAGGTTTTCTACTTTTTAAAGGAAACAACACAGAAAATTCAAATTGAATGGGGAATGTTTATTGTAATTTGAAAGAACATTATTTGGCATTTATTTTTTGAAGATTATGTCTATCAAATGTTGGACGCGGCTACGGCTCAGTTCATCCGTTGAGTACAATTTTCGATGACCCGTTCGAGCATTTGACACTCGGACACTCGGAATGTTTTGCTCCAAGGCCTGAATCGAAACGGGGTTGTCCGCATAAACTTTAGACTTTATAAATACCCACAGAAAAAAGTCTAACGGCGTGATTACACACGATCTTGGTGGCCAATCCACCGGCCCAAAACGTAAAATTATCTGCTCAGCGAAGTGTTCTCTCAATAAATCCATTGATTAATGCGATGTGTGGAGAGTGGCGCCGTCTTTTTGGAACCAAATGTCGCCGACATCACGATCTTAAATTTTAGGCATTAAATAGGCGGTTATCATGGCACGACAATGGTCGCCATTGCCGGTTACGTTCTCACCGGCATCATTTTTAAGGAAATATGGACCGATGATTCCACCGGCCCACAAACCACACCAAACCGAAGTTTTTTTCTGGATAAAGTGGCAGCTCTTGAACCTCTTCTGCTGCGCCGGCCCATAAGGCTAAAACGTCCCAGGCCTGGTTTGGAAACAATTTGCCAGCGTTTATTTCCTCTGAAGAATGGCCCTAAGGCAGTCCAGATTTGAACCCATTGGATTACGAATTGTGGACGGTTTTAGAGGACAAGGTTTGTCACAAAAAATACCCCAACATTGGATCTCTTAAGACTGCTTTGGTTCGAGCTGTGGCAAATTTTCCAATGGACGAGGTTCGTGCAGCTATTGACGATTGGCCAGTGCGACTTAAGGCGTGTGTAAAGGCAAAAGGCGGACATTTCGAATAAGTAGATTCTTTTTGGATACAATACACTTCAATAAATATATTAAAAAATATTTGGTCCAAAAACATTCATTACTTTTTATTTTACAGCATAAAACGTGTGTAACAGTATTTATGTCCCTACTAAGTATATAAAATTGTTGTATTACTGACTGACTGCCTTAGCTAAACGACTGAAGCTAGAATAGCCCAATTTGGGATGTAGGTCCCAAATTGGGCTATTATATACTTTAGAGTCTAGACGTAGACTCTAAAGTATATAAGAAGGAATTTTTCGTTCTTTATGTACGAAAAAAACGTTAAACTGTTATCCCTCATAAACAAGATTAATCCATGTTAATACTAAAGAACGTTTAGTTCAGGTTTATGTTGGACCTAGAGTCGCAAAATTCGGGAAATGGACGTCCGTTAAGGGGATAAAAAGGGATAAAATTCGTAACTTTTAATGCAGAGCACCTGCGTAGGGTATTCCGTTTTGACAAATAAAGCAGTAAGCGACAAATTTGGAACTAAAAAGTAAAAAGACGCCTAAAATAAAGATTTTATGTATGCTAAAGGGTGATCCAACTAAAACGCACGACGGTAATTGTAAAGTTTTCAAAGAATTATCTTAATATTATTTATTATGATAGAAGGAACTATGGCAATTTTGTTTGGAACAAAATATCGACCAAAGGGTCGTCAATATCGTTATTATCCCAAATTATCTCATTTTTTAGCTCTTGAATTGTTCTTGGTTTAATGGCGTACACTGTTTCCTTTAAATACCCCCAAAGAAAGTAGTCCAACAGTGTCGAAACCCATAAATGGCGGCCAATTAACATCACCACATCGAAAGATAAAAGGGCCATTGCATTTCTTGCGCAAAAGAGCCATACTTTAGTTGGCTGTGTGGCAGATGGCACCGTACTGCTGGAACCACATCTCGTCCAAGTCCATATCCTCAATTTCTGTCCACAAAAAGCCCGTTATCATCTCTCAATAGCGAACACCATTCGCGAGTCGAGGATAATGGCTCTTCTGCCACACTATCGTGAACAACATCAATGTTTCCCGCAAAACGAACTGGGCGACTGCATGCACACATTTCCAACAGACTCGGTTTGCTAAAATTTGCGCTCAATTCACTTGATTGTGTACATATTTTGTAGATTATGCTGACCAAAAAATCACTAAATGCATTTTGATTTAAAAGCTCATTTTCGAAAAAGGCTTCAACAGTCGTAACGCGCTGCTTAACTGTGTACTTGTATTTGTCAAATGCTGAAACAAAGAACTGTAAAATTAAGTTGGGCAAATAACTTAACGTTAAGGTGTGACTCCCATTTAACACCGTGCATTATGGTTGGACCACCCTTTTCTAAATCCTTAAGATAGAAATTTAAAATTTCTCATTGAACAGGGATTAACCGGATCAAGACCTCTTGCTCAAAAGTCGAACATTTCAAAAGTGTTGCTCAATACTCAAATACTCCCTATCTGTAGCCTCAAAACTACCCAACAATTATGAAGTTACTTATTCGACCTTAAGTTTGCCGTAATGAAAACGCCTCGCAGTGTGACGGGGTTCAGCAATGGACATTTTTAATCTAGTGACTATAATCTCCATCTAAAACAGATCGCAGATATTTTAGTAAAATTCTCCAATACGAGTGCAAGAACAATTTACAATAATCATCAAATTGTTTAATGTTTACCGATGATAAAAAAAAATATAGCTTTCCATTGAGTTAAAGCGGTCTAATAATCGTATACGCACATACGCATGTATATTTGTAAGCCTCAATAAGTTAATGTTTGAGTGCACGTTTATTTTATTGTACTGAACTAAAAACATGCCATTATAACCCAGCAAACAAAATTATTCACTTAAAATGAACAGTTGAGAAAAAAACACAGTGATACAAAATACCACCAAAACCAAATTAAAGATGACTCAATCCATAAAAAAAACCTTTTTTGATCAAGTAAGACATTTTTAAAACGCATTTGAAGTTGGTGATTTTGAAAATATATTGATCAAATAATGTTGACTTATTTTATTATCCTGGTAAGTTGAGGTATTTTACTGTTTTTGAGGTCGAGGAACCAATTTTTTATATTTATTGCTGCCTAAAACTAACACTAGATGGCGATGTCACACAAATTTTGCTATTTCTTGTAGATTGTCATAGAAAAAAAGTTGTTTTTACTTTTTCAGACTAAAAAATAACAGTTTTTGCATTTGGCATAGTTTTAGTGATATTGTGATGTACGTTTTATTATTCTCAGTATGTTACTATTCCAAAAATTGTATTTTCGAAAAAAAGAATTTTATTTTTTTTTGTCGGAAAAAACGTTTTTTTTTATATTACAAAAACAACTTTTTTACGGCAGAGAAATATTGTGGAAATATCGGGTGATCAGTCTGGAAGTTTAAATGTAAAAAATATATAAAAATTCAAATCAAGTGTGGAATCTTAATTGTCCATTTAAATGAACATTTTATGCCATTTATTTTTTGAATACATTGGGTGATCAATCGAGAGGTTTTTTTTTAAATAAAAAAATACAAAAATTTAAATCAAATATGTTCATTCGAAAGGACTTTTTATGCCATTTTTTTTTTTTGAATAAAATTTCCTTCAAATGTTGGCCGCAACTACGCCTCGCGGTGTCCATATTGAGGGTCCAATTTTGGATGACTATTTCGACCGGTATGGCGTTAATGACACACGTAATGTTGGCCTCCAAAACCTGAACTTTACGGACTTTACGTAGCCCCAAAGGAAAAAGTCTAAACGAGAATATCACATGATCTAAGCGACCAACTTAGCGATCCAAAATGTGAAATAATCTACTCTTTGAAATGGCCTCTCAATACTCGTAGATCCATTGTTTGAGCAGTGGTATGGCAAGTGGAAACGTTCTGTTGAAACCAAATGTCGTCAAGATTGCGGGCTTCAATTTCAGGTAGCAAAAAGTCCGATATCATGGCGTGATAGCGAGCACCATTTGCGGCTAAGTTCCAGCCATCATCATTTTTGGAAAAATATGGACCGATGATTCCACCAGCCCATTAACCGCATCAGACCGCGGTTTTCTCTGGGTATAATGCCTCTTGAACCTATTCTGGTTGCTCTTTATCCCAAATGCGGCAATTTTGTTTATTGACGTTCTGGCTCAACAGAAATGTGCCTCATCACTAAACAAAATTCTAAGTCTAAGGGTTTCTCACCGAACGCTCATTTCCATAATACAGTTGCACAACTTGGAGACGTTGTTGCGGTGTGAGTCTTTTAATGATGAAATGGCAAACAATTTTTAAAAGAAAAAAATATAGTTTAACGCAACTCACGCATAATCTCTGAAAACCCCTTTTGAAAAAATATCTTTGGATGGATCACCCTTTATTTCCTTCAAATTTTTGCGCAACTACGCCTCAGGATTTCCATTTTGAGGATCCACTTTGGATAACTCGGTCGAGCATTTCTACCGGTATGGCTCGAAAACTGTGGTTATCGCGTTGTAAGTCTTTCCATGATAAAATGGCAAACAATACTGCAAAAAAAACAAAAGTTTGACACAACTCACGCGTAATCTGACTCAAGGGACTCGAAAAAATCCAATATTCTATAAACAGGCGACTTATAGTAAATATGCAGATATGGGCACGAAAAGAAGAGTACTCTAAAGATTTGCCAGAAAGTGCGTGTCGTACCTAGTTTTTTCTCGATACCAAAAATACCATAATTTTGTTAAAAACATACAGACTAAACTATAATAAGAGTAATTTTGCCATTTCAATATGGGTATATCAGATTTTGCCTGACCGAACCTAACGATGTATTAACTTCTTAAAACTCGCCTCTCTGTCATGAGAATATTATATAAATAATGTACCTTATCTATCGGAGTTTGCTGGGTTGACTGTCTCTCTCCCGCACCAAGCGACCAAGTAAACTTCAATTTATATTCATGACACGAGTGGCCCATTGTCAAACGGACAAGTTGAAAACAAACTAAACTTAACGACTGTAATGACCGCTTATGCTACGTCTAGAAGTGTTTAAAGCTTTTAGTTGTTTGCTAAAATTCATTGTTAACGGGTCTTTGCTTATTCAAACCGATTTCGAACAATTTTTCATTTTCCTCGCTCTCAATATCTCTATAGCCGGCCACCGCTGGAAGTAATGATACCCAACTTTTGCTAAAGTCTTCGCCGAACATCTTGGAGAACTTTCCCTACGAGGATTTCAAATTGAAACTGGATCGCACGCAGCCAAAACGAATGACGTCACCGCCAATACGCCACCACCAGCAACAGCCAGCGACAACTCGTTCAAAGTCACCTCTGTTTTGCGACACTCTCGAGCGCCATGCATTCATGCAAAATGTCATAAATACCAAACCCAATGCCGCCAAAAACTACGATGTGCGTTACTCATCGCCGAGTCAAAAGGAGGCCACAGTCCGAAGAAGTCTGGAGGAGATCTCCAAAGACATTAAGGAGATAGAGGATTTCCTCACAGTCACCGAGCAGATACTGAAAACGGAAAAGGAACTGGATGTGGCTGCGGAGGCGGAAGTAAAGCGGAAGCAAAGCAAAGGAGAGGGCAGTCCGAACAAGGAGAACAAAACACCATCGCCCACACATAGATCGCGAAGAAACTCCGGTAAAGGTGTCACCTACAAAATCAATTCCTTTCGCAATCGGAAAAAGAAGCCCGGTTCGCCGAGATTCGTCAATTCCCGTTTGTATTTTCGCAATGGCCGCATAGGCTGCATGGAGGCCGAAAATGCCACCTCCAATGTGGAGAGCACTCATGCTTTGGTTAAGCACATTTTGAAGTACGAAAATGAGAAGCCTTTGGTCAGTCCCGAAAGTGTGCGAAGAGTTCTGTGTGCCAGACCCAAAGAATCACCACCCCTGACTACAGTTCAGCATAGGAGGCTGTCAACAGCGAGTACAGCACCTCTTTGTCCGCTACCGGGCCGTGTAGTCGAAAAAACTCTCTCCCATGAAGAGTCGTTTGAGCTGCAACCCTTGCAGGATGTTATAACAAAGGCAACGGGCAAGGTTTTGCTCGATCCCGGCGATTCAGGTGTCCACAATTCTCCGCAAACCGACAGCTTTGGCTCCAACAGCCAAGCCTTGGTCGATGAGGACGAACAAGATGTGCAAATATGCTATGACGAATTACCCGAGCTACCCAATGAGGAACAAAATCTTGGCGCTCTAATGGACAGCGAAGTGGATAGGGTGGATCCTGAGATACCGGTAAATGTAAACATCAACCGCTTATCGAGTGCCGATAGTTTAGATTCCGATGGTCAACAGTTTCTAAGAGATCAAGTGCGCCATCTGGTGCGTCGTTTTACCGCCAGGACCAACAAAATGAAAACTCGTCTTGAAATGCCTCCCACGCCCAGTAGCAGTGCATCGTCTCCCTCTCCACCGCCACCTCCGCTAAAGGTCAACAGAGCACTGATGCCAAAAACCAATCTTACGCCGGCAAACAAACGTCCTACCCCTCATCAATCGCCCAACAAAAAGCCGCTCTTCGAAGCCGACACTCCACGTTCGAATGTATGGCTTTGCTCGAGTCTTTGCAGCAGTACCGACGATCAAAAAACTTTGGATCCTCAAGGAACCCTCTACATCTCCTGGCTTTGTGTAGTGTCCATTTCGTTCCTGTACAATGCCTGGGTCATACCGCTGCGTTCCACATTTCCCTTTCAAACGCCGGAAAACACAAACACTTGGCTGGTGATGGACTTCTGTGCCGACATCATTTATCTGGTGGACGTGGTGTTCTTCAAGCATCGCATCATGTATTTATTTGAAGGCTTCTGGGTTAAGGACAAAAATCTAACGAGGAAGAATTATATGAGAAAACTGCAATTTAAGGTGAGCGAGGTTGATATCGTATATTTGAGGCGTTATTGAAGTTTTTTTTTGATTTTCAGTTGGACCTCTTGGCGCTGTTGCCGTTGGAGTTGTTGTACTTTAAATTTGGCACTGGAGCGGTATATCTACGGTTTCCACGCTTCTTAAAGATTCAAAGTTTTTGGGAGTTCTTTAAATTGCTGGATCGAGTCATATCATCGCCACATATTGTAAGTATTAGAAAGTTAAAGCAAGCAAAGAAGTTTAAGTTAGGCTAAATAAAGCTAAGCTAGATTATCAGCTACTAAACCCAGCTTAGTAGTGCTAAGTAAAACAGGAAACTTTTAGCAAGATGTTCAGCGGCAAAATTTTTCATCAGCTCCGGCGTTTCGTAGTTCCAAAACAAGAGATCAGCTATTAAATCTGATCACCTACTCTAACGTACAGTGGTCCCAGATCAAATAGGAATCTGTTAGTAAATATAAGAAAAATTAGCAGCTACTTAACCTATCCTCTACTAAGTAGTCCCGCAGCGTAATCTAAACTCTTGTCTGGCTTTAAGTGATCCTAAAGAGCAGGGGAATCTCTTGGTAACTCAAGCTAGATCATCAGCAACTGAATCTGACCACGTAACATAACGTGCAGTGGTTCCAAGCAAAACAGAAAGTTCTTAGATAGATTATCACCTACGAGGGCTGCTCTATATATTTCTGGCCTAATAATGAAAACGCGAAAATTCATCATCAAAAATGGTTTTATTGTTTTTCACAGTATCCTTCAGCATGATTATAAGTTGTGAAAAATGATCACACGAAAATGTTCACGAGTTAATTCCATTTTTTGCCAAATTGATTTTTCCAAGGCACTGTAAAAAACACGAATGATGGTCGTACGTCAAAACGTTCTGAGTAAGTTATGTTTATGCTAAAAAATTTCAAACTTTCCAATAGCCAAGCAACACTTAGTGTTGCCTAGGCCAGAAATATATATATAGCAACCCTCGTACTAACCCCAGCTGAGTAGTCCTACAATAAACAGGAAACTTTAAGCGAGATGATCAGCGGCGACACTAGACCTCTACTCTGAGGTCACTTCAAAAAAGTGATCAAGTACTCAATCATACCTATTATGTGGACCCAAACCAAAAATGAAGCTACTAGCAACTCCAAGATATATTATCAGCTACTAAACCTAACCCCAGCTGAGTAGCCCTAAACAAAACAGGAAACTTTAAGCGAGAGGATCAACGGCTAAACCTGACCTCTACTCTGAAGCGGTTTCAAAAAAATGATCAATTACTTAATCGGACCTGCCCCTCTTACGTGGGCACAAACTAAATAGGAAATTCTAAGTAACTCGAAGACAGAGTATGAGCTTCTAAACCTAACCCAAGCGGAGTAATCGTAAACAAAACAGGAAACTTTAAGCAAGAGGATTAACAACGAAACTGGACCTCTACTATAGCGTTCAGTGATCCCAAAAAAGAAAGGAAAGAAATATTACCCAAGTCGGTCAAGTTGTCACTAGTGTTTTCTTTGACACACTTTAGATCTAAAAAGGTTGGAAACCCAATATATAGCGTCTTTTGATTGGTCATTCATGGATGTTTCATTGAGTGGATTTCCAGCATTTTTCTGGAACATGCAGAGTGTATTTAAATAATTGCACTTACTATGGCGGCTTATGCCATCGGGTCATACATGTGTTGTCACAGGACACTTCATAAAGCATTATTAGCTAGGCTAAACTGGCTTTTCTCCATTACATAGCCTCCATGTTTATGCCAACGAAACTCTCAAATTTATTCATTCCCTTTTCTTTGGACCTGTACTAGGGTGTCCAACAAACTGGCGGCATTAGAAACTTGGCTTTTCGGGTTTTTTCAAAACCGTGATTTAAAAAACTGGCTGTCGGGTATTTTTAAAAGTAAATAATCGGCATTAAAGAACATTGCAGTTTTAGCCATTTGCTAAGAGTAGAACATATTTTTTAAATCAGAAGTAAAGTAATTTTGCACTTAAACAGGCTTTATATTTACCCAGATGTGTTGCATTGTTTTTGGTACCCATATGTCTTTGTTATAATGGATACAATTTTCGGACATAGGATCCGTCACCAAAATTTAGCCAAAGTGCAAAAATAATTTATTTTTTAGCTGTATTCCTTGTATATGGGAAGCCATTTTTAGGGCCCCACTCCATGTCTATATTAAAAATAAGCCTATATGACTCGAATCTGTCTATGATTGGTTGTTTGTGAATCGTAATATAGTCTCCATTCACACTAGGCAAAATTATGATTCCCTTTTGAACATGCCTCCGGTGCAAGGCAATTCGGTTTGGTAAATTTTTGTATTCATTATTGGCCTTTTCTGACATTCTGTGATTAATTCGTTCTGTTTTTTTTTGTATGAACAAATATCAAAATAATCTGCAGCCAACTTCACACTGTGATAAACACAAATGAAGTTGACAGTTCGAGCAAGTTGCTGCAAGTAAAGTTGCCTAGAGTAAATAGGAACGGAATTGATATTGATGTTCCAGATCATACAACCGATCTTATAGGGAGAGATTCTTGCACTAGAGCTATATCAATCGTGAACCAGTATGACCCATATTTATCTGAGCTGATTACTGATTGGTCGTTATGAACTGTTCCAAATTTCATCAATATTGGATTACTATGTGGCTTCTAGAGCTAAAGACATAAGTCGGTTGAACAAATGTGTTTACGCTTATGGAAAATCAAAAATTTAAACCTGTTTCTTGAAAATTGCATTTTTGAAAGTGATTACCCTAGTTTATACTAATATTTCTCCTTTAGGCAATGTTAAACAATGTCGATATAAATCGTTTTTAAACAAAGCTCATCTTCATATTAACAGGTCCGCATTGCCAAAACCTTGCTGTACATGCTCTATATGATTCATTTGACGGCCACCTTCTACTATGCCTATAGTGTATACGAAGGTAAGCTAACAGTTTTTTCTGCTTTCCTGATTTAATTTTAATTTCTTTCACGATTTTCGCAGGGCTGGGCACCAACCGTTGGGTATTCAGTGGCAAAGGACATCCTTATGTACGTTGCTTTGCCTTTGCAACGAAAACTGCAACATCCATAGGTAAGGACGACTTTAAATAAAATTGAATTCCCAATAGTTATTGTCCTCTTTTTAACAGGTAAAAATCCCAAACCAGAACTGGAGGGCGAATATCTCTTCATGACGGCGGCCTGGCTAATGGGCGTGTTCGTTTTCGCTTTGCTGATCGGTCAGATACGTGATATCATTTCGACGGCTACCAGAACTAAAAATGAATACCGCCAACTGGAAGATGAGACCTTGGAGTACATGAGACGTCTGAATTTACCCAAAGATGTGCAGAAACGAGTAAAAATGTGGTTTAAGTTCACTTGGGATCAACAGAGGACTTTAGATGAGTCGAACATCCTCGATTCGCTACCCATTAATCTAAAAACGGATATCGCCATATCGGTTCATATACAGACCCTGTCGAAAGTACAACTTTTCGCTGATTGTGAAGAAGCTCTTCTTAGAGATTTGGTTTTGAAACTAAGGGCCGTTACCTTTTTGCCCGGTGATTACGTTTGTCGCAAGGGGGAAGTAGGTCGTGAAATGTATATCATTAAATTGGGCCAAGTTCAAGTCATGGGCGGTCCAAACAGTGACACCGTTTTGGCTACACTTTCCGAGGGCTCGGTATTCGGTGAAATCAGCCTACTGGGTATCAACGGAGCCGATCGACGCACGGCCGATGTGCGATCCAAGGGCTATGCCAATCTCTTTGTTTTGTCAAAGTCAGATCTCAATGAAGTCATTGCCTACTATCCAAATGCCCAGGCTATACTGAAGAAGAGAGCTCGAGCACTTATGCGCAAAAATGCCGCACGTGAGAAGGAGGAACGAGCTCGCAGCGCCGAACAGGCCGATGTAGTCATTGGTAATCCCAAAACCCCCGAAAATCCACCCAAACTATTACAGACTGTCATACAAGCTTTGCCGTATGAATCACCTGCTGTTATGCTGATAACCCGTGGCTCAAAGCGCATGCGTAAGAAACGTCATTCGATGAAAATGGAAACAATTGAAGATCGTGAAGTGGAGGATATCAATGAGGGCCATCATCACATCAAAGCTAGAGACAGCTTTATGTTGCATCGCGACTCCAGGGCCTACTCTCCGGATCTATTGTCTTCGATACAAAGAGAACTGGAGAATAAACATCAATTTATCAATCTAACCGATTCGGAAAAAGCATTGATCATCTCGACATCGAGTAATGATTCCGTACATGTGGAAGATATCGAAGAATATGGAAAATAAAGATCGCAAACTAATGGGTTTAATGGAATTTATATTGAAGTTTGAATGCAAATGTCAAGACAAACTCATGGTTATTTATAAAACGATTCTTATTGGAAATAAATGTGCTTTTGATGTTTTAAACAAATTTAAAAAAGAAGCCTTTCATATTTCTTATTAACAATAGGTCCTTGGCAATATGAATTATTAATTGCTCGACATCCTTTAAGTCGCCACCTAAAAAACTGTCATCTATATACATGAGAAAAAACAACTGAACTGATCTGCTTAAAATTTTTACAGAATATGGCCGGGGGTTAAAATAGGATACTTCGACTTCTGATATCTCAAGTAGGCGGTGTCACGCCCACAGGCACTATAATTTAAAACGCTTAAAACTTAAAAAAATTAAGAGCTACGAAAAATAGGCTTAAAATATAAACGATTGGTGAAAAAAAAGTGGGGCACCTCCAAACCCCTTTCTTATATAAGTAGCTTTTTACTGACCAGAAGAATGCCACGTGCTTTAATCAGACACAATTTCATATGGAGGCTAGATATCGCCCACATATCCAAAAACTTAACACTCACCAAAAAGCATAAGCTACGAGGGCGGTTCGGAAACTTCTTAGCCTAGCACAAAAAGCGCGGTATAAACAGAAAAAAGTTAAGTGTTTTGGAAACTTCCATCTCTGATATGAACACATGTTAAATTTTGATCTGGCAACTCCTTCATATAGAAACAGGTGTTCACAAAAGACGCATCCGCGATTTTTTTACAATGGAAAAATTAGAAATGCTTGGTGTCATTAAATATTTACATAAAAAAGGTTTATCGGGACAAGAAATTCATAATGATATGGTGAATGTGTTAGGTGAAAGTGCTTCTTCATATGCTACAGTTAAAAATTGGGTTGCTGAATTTAAACGTGGTCGTACAAGCATTGAAGATGAATCACGTAGTGGACGTCCAAAAACAGCAACAACAACAAAAATTGTAGCCAAAGTGCATGATATGGTATTAAATGATCGACGAATAAAAGTGCGTGAAATAGCTAATATCATGGGCATCTCAAATGATCGAGTCCATTTAATTTTGCATGAAGAACTACAGATGAAAAAGCTTTCTGCAAGATGGGTGCCGCACTTGTTGACAGTCGACCAAAAACGCATAAGAACGAACATTTCCCAAGCTTGTTTGGATCGTTTTCAGCGAAATAAAATCGATTTTAAGCGTCGTTTTATAACTGTTGATGAGACATGGATCCACCACTATACTCCAGAGACAAAAGAACAATCCAAACAATGGACTGAAGCTGGAGGAAGTGCCCCGAAGAAGGCAAAAACAATTCAATCGGCTGGTAAGGTTATGGCAACGGTTTTTTGGGACTTCAAAGGTATTTTATTGATTGACTATCTGCAAAAGGGTAAAACAATAAATTCAGAGTACTATTGCAACCTTTTAGATCAATTAAATGTACAAATTCGAGAAAAACGTCATGGCTTACAACACAAAAAAATAATTTTTCATCAAGACAACGCACCAGTGTTTTAACAATGGCTAAAATCAACGAATTAAAGTACGAGTTGCTTGACCACCCACCTTATTCTCCTGATTTAGCTCCCAGTGAATTTTACCTATTCCCAAATCTAAAAAAATTCCTTGCTGGCAAGCGTTTTACCTCAAATGAAGATGCAATTACAATTGTAAACCGCTATTTTGAAGACCTTGAGGAAAACTATTTTAATCAAGGGATAGAATTGCTAGATAAGCGTTGGACTGTTTTGAAGTTTCAGGAGATTATATTGAAAAATAAAAATATTTTTTAAAAAACTAACTATTATCTTTCATTGATAGGCTAAGAACTTTCCGAACCGCCCTCGTATAATAGTTAGGAAAATCAGATTTGGAAAATATGTATACCATTAGTGTGTGTGCAAATACGTTTGGGGAAAAAATAAACGGCGCCTCGCCCCTTTTTTTAATAGCGCTTAGTGACAATAATAATAGCCCAATCGCCTTTAAATTTTACCAGTGAAAACGGAGATTGTTACCGGCTTTAAGTGGATATGATTTTAAAAGGGACGTGTCACCGCCCACAAATCCAAAAACTTAACACACACCCAAGGTCATAAACTTTAAGAACCTCAGAGTTTTAATACATACTATTAGTTCATAAAGAAATATGTTCTAGAGAAAAAAAGGCAGGTCTACTTTCCTTTTGGAAAAAATCTGCGACGGAAGATTATGATAAAAAAAACCTAAACAGTACCGAGAAATTTCAAATTTTCGCTAGACAAAAATTTTCTTGAAGCAGTTAAAATTTTTTGGATTTTTTGCCAGTGTTGTATTTTCATAATAACTCCATTATAGTGTATTAAAATCCACCTCCAACTAGCGGATAAACTTTACAATCCAATTCAGTTTGACTAAGTGCAAGCAATTGTTAATCAATTGCTTTGACATTTTTAAAGTATGTTACTGTGGTCCGGAAATTTGCAACAAAGTAAGGCGTGGCTCTGCCCACATATCAAAGAGATGTTAAAAGAGCAGAACTCATAAAAAGTAACATCAGATTCGGTTTATATACTATTAATGTGTTGTACTTATACAATTTGTTAGCGTGAAAGCGGGAGGTGCCAACTACCCTTTTTAAAATCGGTGTAATGCCCATCCTTGTAGTTAGATCGTCCTGAACTATGCTAATTATGCTAGAAGAAGAAATTAGTATATATATTTGCTTTTCAAAGGGGCATGACATCGCCACATTCAAAAACTTAAGTAGAGCAGTACCAATAAATTAATACATTGTATATTTTATAAACAACGGATTTGAAATAAATACGATTACTATTAAAATGTAAAGAATTATATTCTTTGGAAAAGTGGGTGGTGCGAAGACTGTAAACGACCCGAACTGAAAAAGTATTTAAGATTGGAACATCAGATTGGGAAATGGGCGTGGTTCCGCCAATATACTACAAATGTTGAATCATCATACGAATAAACTGTTAACGTAGGAACATAGGACTTAGTTTTTAAGCAGTAAATATTCTTAAGAGCACTATGTTTATTTAAAAAAGTGCTATATTAAAAAAGGCGGTATTGCTTCTACATCGGATCGCGATGAAATAAGTGTTAAATAAAAGGAGTTCACAAATTTGTACAACAAATAACAACGGCTTAAATTGCAAACATATGTGCATTTTCATGTGTTGAAAAAACTTTTACTTAATATATCATTTCACCAGATGGATTAATTAGAAAACATTCTATATCTAAGTTTACAACAGTAAACTTTAATTAATCAGTAAACAAATTATACCGAACATGTTCCTTTGTTTTTTTCTCTAAAAACATGTTTGGGGGTAGAAAAGCGCATCGGGTTACAGCTAGTTATCTTAAAATGTTGGGGGGTCAGGCAAATTCTGCCACTCTTCGAATTATGAAGTGAAACAAGGTTAAATGTCGTTAAGTTCGGACAGGTTAAACCTTATACACCCTCTACGTTCTCTACTAAGTAGCAAAAAAATCCTGTTGCGTCCGACCCTAATCTTAGCCCAAACTTAAAAAATTACTCTGTTTTTGCATTCACAGCAAACTTTTCCCACAAGAACCACAAGAGCGCCTGAAAACCAAAATTAAAACAACAAAAAACACTTAATTCGCACTCTTTAAACACACAAAAACAGCATTTCAAAAATGATATTTACTCATCTTTGTTTTTCGATTTCTCCATAAATCGCTCCCATATCGCCCATATCTTAGTATGAAATATTTCCAGAATACCTCAACGTTTTTAGAATTCTATTGCGCAGACTAACATCGTTAGATCGTTTGAGAACGATCCAAAATATGAATACATTACAGTGTTCCATAAATATTTCAAGTTGATAAAACTGCAATTTTTGTATGCACTCCATCCTATGGAGGCGTGTGTACTATACAAATTTTATAATATCGTTGATGTATCGATAGTTTTCTTTAGCTTTGAGAGTAAAGATTTGTTTAATCTAAATTTTTTAAGCACAGTCAAATCTATCAGATATTGTCACTATCGGTAGTTTCACACCTCTAGTACAAAATACTTGTATTAAATAAAACTACATAAGTTGTTGGTTTTAAACTAAACTAAAATAAAATTTATTATAGCATTGCATGAGAAAAATATATATTTTATTTTGAATAAACACAACAAATGCTAATGAATTAAATTAATTCGGTAAATATATGTATGTAAGTTACATGCTTTTGTCTGGCATTATGATGGTTTGTTTTTAAAAAATAAATCTTCTTCTCCGTTTTCGTAATATTTTCAATAATTCAGGTGCTCATCTAAACTCCGTATTTCTAACTAACAACGAATCGAAAACAAAAAACATTAAATTTGGTTGCATTTATCTACACACGACTGTGGGCGGTGTTTACACACACAAAACACACACAGTATATCTCTGGTCTAAATTTTAGCAATTTTTAAAAAATTTCTTCTTTCTTACAATATATTTTTTATATTATACATGTAAAGCTCATAACATTAAGTCTGACATTTAAAAAATTCTGGGAATTTCTTTCTTGGTTTCATTTCTTTTTAAGCTTCCTTTAGTTTGCTTTAAATTTACATTTATTAACCACCCAAGGCTGGCTTTTTCTTGCAGAAGGGAGAAATGGAGGGTTCTCTAATTTCGCGGAGGAATATCACTGATTGGAATAAATTCATTTTATGTGGGTATGGCGAAATACCGGGAAAACCAAATATTGTATACGAATAAAAAATGAGGCTCACATAAAAGTTGAGTGTTTTGGAAACACCACCAACGGGAAAAGTTGTAATGATTTTCTTTTTGTTTCTTATTTTTTATACAAATATAAATATATTATTTTATAATATATGAGAGTATAAATTTAAAGAGTTTGCATTAAAATAAATAAATTTTGCTTAATTTTTTTTTTTCATATTACGCTTGCTTAAATTTTTACATCATCGTTTTGGTTTTGTTTCTTGAATTGTGTAGGGGAATACGGAGTTACTCATGTCTTAGTGGTGTTCTGCTCTAGTGTATGTACGTTCACAACTGGTGACGATTGACACTGGCGTTTCTTATGGCATTTGGAAGATGCATTCATGATTAATGCTATTGTATAAAGAAGACCAAAAAGTAGAAAAAAATCGCTTAAATTTTCGCTAAGGCTATTACTTTCAATTTCTTTTATCACAAATATTTCAAATAAAACAGTAACATAAAAATTCTGTCATATGGTGTAAAGAAGTTTCTATGGTTGCTGTTCTCGCTCTTCGAAGCTACATGAGCGTAATTAAATGAGCAGGTCAATGCTTTTAAATTTTTCAATCCAATTCAAAGTTTTTAAATTATGCAATTACGTTTAACCACTCAATTTTCCATTAAAGAGTTTCCACTATCATACAGCGTCAACGCTCCAATTGTGAACCTTCTATTTTTGAATAAATATTAATAGATATTTTTGTGGTGATTATTATTATTTTGATTACATGTATGGTATGTTTGATTTACGCTTTTTTGTTTCATCCGTTAAGCCGTTTCTGGAGAAAAAGCTATAAAATATGCGTTTTTGCAGAATTTTTGTTTTTTTTTTCATTTGTATTAGACTTTGATTTTCATTTAGCATTTAATAGTACAATACTCGTATATTTATATTAATTTAATAACAGCATACATACTTATATATCGTATATGATTGCCGTTACATGTTTTTCTGAATCTTGTTTTTCGGGAATTTCAATAAAAAAAATTTGTCATTCACTTGCTATAAATCGTAATTTTGCTAGAATGTATATATAAGTATAAGTATGTGTGAGTGAGTTTTTGTATGTATATATACGTATATATGCTTTAAACAGTTTTGATTTTATTATATTATCGATTTTGAATATTTCGAAATGTTTAAATATTTCTTAAGCTGCATTTAAACATTTGTCTGACTGGGCCGCATATAATTTGTATGGGCATATGAGCGTAACAATCGATTGTACGGATATTGGGCTGCTGGCCAAAGTTCGGGCTTCTCGGTTAAGGTATCGGAGAGTGCTTGCAATAAAACATCTGTTGAACAAATATGATTAGTTAGTATGAATCTCTGTGTTGATGTTGGTTAACTTACGTATGACTTTCTGTTCCAAGTCCAAGGGTATAATACCCAATTCATGTTCTCGTTCAAAGAAATCCATTAATTTTTGAATTTCTCTTTGCGCCTCATCGCCGTGGGCTAGAGATTCAGTGAACATAATCTGTAACAGAGAAAAAGGAACAATTGTTAACTTAGAATGAAAATATTTTTTTAGATCATGGAAAATATGCAAACTAATTTCCAAAGTCAATGCTGCGGAGCCCTAACAGTGCGTCCATTGAAAAGAATTTTTGGCCAAAATGAAGCACCCCACGCAAATTTGGGCATATACTTTATTGGAAGGGCTCGCAACTGGACAACACAATTCCTCGACAGCAGGCTCTATGACCGGATTGAGCTTCAGCTGCAATTCTTCGTCCAAGGACTATTAGCTCGGCAATATGTTTGACACTACAACACTAGATCACTTGAAGCAGTGCAACTTATGTTCCGGAATTGGTAAGTTGTGGACAACGGTCAAATAGCTCTCTCGCCCTGAAAGAAAGGATGATCGGACAGTCGTCACGTTCGGTGATAGAACAGTGACAGATACGATGCGGTGCGCCTGTGATTTTAACCGCCTTTTTATTGAGCACCTAAAGAGTGATAAGGCGAAGAGGACAGTATTGAGTCGTATCCGCGCAATTCATGTCTAAGCGGCACCACCACAATTTACCGTTGGCAAAGTTGCCCATGCCATCCGAAGCGCAAAGTCATCAATGGCGCTGGGTCCGGGCGGAATCTCAATGCTGATGTTGAAGAACTTGGATACCCCAGGAGTAGAGTACATGACCAAATTGCTCAATCTGTAGCTAGCCACTTACTTAGTTCCCGACGCCTGGAAAATGGGCAGAGTGGTACCGCTACTAAAGCCAGACAAAGACGCGACCAATGGAGAATCGTACAGGCCGATCTCCTTGCTTTCCCCAGTAGCAAAGACGCTTGGGGCACTGCTCCTCCCTAACCTGATTAGCATGGGTTCCGCAAGCAGCGCACACGTATAAGTCGGGGCCTTAACCAGAACAAGGCTAACGACAGGACGGTCCTCATGGCTCTTGACCTTACAAAAGCCTTCGATACGGTCATTCATGCCACTCTGTTCGGGAACATTGCTGAAACGTGCCTTCCACCCAGTTCGAAACGTTGGTTCGTAAACTATATGAGTGGGCGCCAGTCATTTGTAGAATTTAGAGACAGGAAGTCGAAGCCGGTAGAGTTAAAATTCCTGCACCACCAGACTGCGTTGAAATGGTATCGTACGCTGATGATTGCTAATTGAATTCTGGCGTCAGGGCCTAAAGTGGGTGACATCTGCGAGAAAATAAACATTTACCTCACTGACTAAGCACGTTTTTTCACAGCAAGGAATATAAAAATATCCGCCTTCAAATTATCAGCCACACTAATTACTGCATGGACCGCAGAGGTGCGGTTGTCACTCAATTTGAAGATCGATGACGTCAACATTCCGACAACCAACTACACCAAAATCCCAATTGGACAGCCTTTTTCGATCATCTGTACATGCTACAGCTATCTGCGATAAGCTCAAAAGTAGGAACAAGGTCCTCAAGTCACTTGCCGGCAGTTATTGGGGAGCCGACAAAGAAACCTTGTTGACCTCTTACACAGCGATAGATCGGTCTGTAGCGAACTACGCATCACCGGTGTGGTCGGTGAACGTGAGTAGAAATGGAAGTGTACGCAGTGGAAGAAAATTTAAACTTGCCAGAACGCCGCCCTCAGAACATCAACAGGGTGTGCTCTGAGGTCCATATACAAGAGGAGCTAGAGGTTTTTCGCTCTAGTATAAAAATATTATCAGAGGGGCGTAGCAATAGGGTGTTAAAGCACTTGGAAACCCCTGGAGATACAGCCTTTAAAAGTGCAGGGATTTATGGCAAGGCCACTACGTTTTGTCCAATTTTTACACAATATTGTCCACAATTGTATTCTAATCATTAATTGCATTTTGTTAAAATTTAACATTTTAATGTTTGGATCAAGCATATGTACGTTTGGAAACATTACTGCAAACATATTAATGCTAGCCAAACATATATGTACTTGTATTTTTTTAGAGCGTGCTCTTTACATTTATATTTTTCCTGATAATATGTTTGCATGCAAAACATATTTTAAACATTTTTTTCTTCCGTGGATTAACGACCTCTAATTTCAACAACAGATGGGCAGACGGTAGGATGTTATTCGCTCAATGGAGTCGGATTGTGATTCTTGGATAGGGGTCTAAATCCTTTATTTAGTGGCACTACTAAGTTCAGCGCGGTGTTGGGTATAATTTAAGTGTATCCATGGCTTTAAATGATTTATCGACTTAACTTACCCTAGCCAATTTGTAGATGATCTCTTCTAAATTGTATTCCTTATGATCACAGTCCGAAATTTTAGGACGTCGTATTTCGTTGTCATCTTCTGAATTGTCTGTGGAATGGAAGTATTTAACTTAACACAGCTGAATGAATTATTGTCATAAAATCTCACACATACCTTGTCTTGCTTGATTTTTATTGCTATTCAGGGCTTGCAATTTGTGCCACAATGCAATGCTATCCAAAGTTTTGGCCAGATTCATGTTTTCAGGATCTTCCAGGCTCTGTTCAAAATTCAAATATGGCAAAGTCGGCTTAGGAGTAGTTGTAGTAGTTGTTGTGGTCGTTGTGGAAGTAGTTGTGGACGGTTTAGGTATAAAGCTTTTCTGGAAAAATGAAATTAACTTTCAGAATTGGCTATAAACTTCATGGGAGGCTATTGGAAAACTTACCTTGACAGTATTGTGACGGATTTCTTCGGGGAATATACGATTGGCATAGGATTTCTGTAAGTATTCAATGCCCACTCGTATCTCGTGTAGGAATTTCAAGGCGTCTTCGCGGGTCATCTACAATTTAAATACAGTTAAAGCTTTATGAACTTTATATTGCCACTACTAATTTACCATATCTTGCTGTATTAACTCCTCTACTGCTCTGGCCACTCCAGTCTCGTCCCCAGTCCAGAACACATATTGAGCCATATCAAAAGAGGAGTACTGACCATTACCATGCCTCAGCAAGCTTTCGGCTGTCTATAGAAAACAAAACAGACTCATTAATAAACTTATCAGAGTTGTACGGAAGAAAAAGCTTTAAGCTTATTGAACGAAACATTGAAACAAAACAAAGCTTTCATATTGAGTGCAAACAATTTTGTTGCAAAATCAGCCGATTGGGTAGTTTTTGAATACATTGCTAAAGCCAACTTAAAAAAGGTCCTCTATTCATTGATTGATTATTTGATTATGTTTTGTAGGAGGAAGTCTAACTCTAGTTGAATGGAATCATAAAAACCTTGGGAGCCATCAGAGCAACGGATCGACGCGAAGTCGATTTGCGCAAGGCCGATTCATCTATTATCACATCGCCGATCAACTGTCTTTCCGGCTCCTCCTCCCTGTTGGGTTTCTTGGTTGCCTTGAGCGGCTTGTAGGGATGCAGTTGAGGAGGAGGTTGTGTAACCACAGTCGTCACTGGTACATCGGGCACTACAGGAGGGGCTTCAGTGGCTACCGCTTCTGCTGGTTGATTCTCAGTTTCTGCAACATCTGCTGTTTCAGCAGGTAATTCAGCATTATCTGCCGTTTCGGCAGCATCTACAGGTTCCAAGGCTTCGACGGGCTCGGCTGGTTCTGCTGAGGCTCCTGATTCATTGCCACTATCGTCAGCATCATCCTTGGAAGTTTCTTCTGCCGGAGGCGGTGGTGGCGCTGTTGTAGTTGTGGTAGACTTGGTTGTTGTCGCAGCCGAAGTGGAAGCGGTTGACGTGGTTGGAAGAACTTCGGGATTTTGACCGTATACTAGACGTGCAGCGCCGTGCATACCACCCAAACGGCACTAGGAATCAGGTTTTGATTTGATTATTTATAAGTTTACCGTAATTTGCAACAAAAAAAAAATCAAACCCACCCTTCCACTCATAAAAGTGCATACTCTTCACCACAGAATAACTTTAAACAAAACTAAAATGCATAAATGCATAAATTTACCCAGCTCATTTTAATCCAGGACAAGTAATTATTAAGATTCCTATAAATTATTCTGTAAATGTATCTGAGAAAAATTGAGGGGACTGCGACAGAAGTTCCGGTCAGAAAAAAAACGAATTGATGTTAGGGGTTTGTTTGTTACTTTTGATGCAATTAGAAATTCTATCTTAACAACCAAAGATTGCTAGAATTAAAAAAAAATATTTGCACAATGGTCTTCTTACTTTACGAAAACGTCTAAATTTGTCTAGACATTATGAGGCTATGGTGGTCCAGAGGAAGTCAGACGTCTTAAGGTACACTACGATAGCTAGAAAAGAGTAGAGAATCATATAAACCAAATGAGAGAAGAACAGAGGGGAACAATTCCTCCTGAATGGCGCCGTTAGGATTCTGAAAATAGTGACTGAATATGCTGACACTTTTTCGAAAAATAACGTCCGAATGCATAAGGCAAGTAACAATAAAAGAACAAACAAGTAGAAAATTTGTTAGTAAAATCAGTGTTATATTTTACTGATAGGAGAGAGTTTTCGGTTCTTAGGACCATAATTAACATTCAAATTAGTGAAGAAATATTTTTATGTTCGGGTTTTTAGCGCCTTAAGCGGGGACAGTTCTAAATTAACAAAATCTTAAAGCGAAGTGCATATTGGAATTCGAAAGGATATTGTCCCTTTTTGCCCCATTGTGCTCCCGTTAACATTTCTCTAATTTTGCTTTCATTATATAAGTAAGTTTATCATTCCGTTTGTAAAATCCCGAAATACTTATCTGCGACCCTATAAAGTTCGTATATATTATGGCTATATAAATTATATATTATTGGTCGTAAAATTCTAAGATATCTAATCATGTCTGTCGGTCCGTTTTTCTGTTGAAAGCTCTCTTTAGTCCAACGAAAAGAGCTAGAGGGTTATCAATTGCTAGATATATGTCTAATGGTTGTAGCTCGATTGGTATTGAAAGTGTACCAAATCGGGAAAAGATAAAAAAGCTCTTCTTTGAGGGACTAAATAGTCCTGAATAAACATTTTTTTGGACTCTTTCACATTTCACATTTAAGGGCCCTAACAATTTTCTTAAATCTGGTTATTTAGAAACACTGAAATTTTCCACAAATCTAAATATGTAGCTGTAATGTAGATTTGGGACAGTTTGGAACTCGAATGGGCCTTAGGGTCCCAAAAATGGCCCCTTTGACTGTGGACATTTGGACACTAAAAAAATAGTTTCGTCACGAATACTAATATAAAAATAATACTGTGATTTCCCCTGATTTGATAAATTGACCCATGGATCAAAAGTCCCTCCGGTGCCGGAAAACAGGTGCTTTGAACATGAACATATGTGTAGCCAGAACCAGTAGAATTTTCTGAAGAATCTGAATATCACATTACTTATACGATTTGGCTGAGTTGGTGGCCACGACCTATAGTATTCTATGGACCCTGGGCCCAAAAATAGGTAGTTCCATAACCTTCGGAGACTTATGGAACTTAGGTGCTCAAAAATCGGTCCTCATTACCTAGGAACATATAAGTATTAAACAATAGAATTTCGAACCGGACCCACATTTTATATAAATTTTAAGATTCAACTAATAACACTGTGGAACAAATTCAGGCTAGCAAAAGTTAGGTTGATTCTGAGAGTGAGGGGTGAAAATATAGGCTGAATTAGAAGACTCGTATCGTGGCGTTTGTTTATGTTAGTTCGATTTTTTTTAATCGACCTTCGAACTTTGCAGTCACATTCCGACTTTCAGCATATTGTTTATATGGTTTTTTGGCAATAACTCGTCAACTAATTAATATTTTTTCAATCTGTAAAAGCCAAATTATTGCTATAACCTGTCCAACAATTAAAATGTTTTCAGAAATTGATTTAGAAAAATCTTGTGGTGCTTATGAAGCAAAACGTTGGAAAAAATATTTTTTTTTTCATGCTTTTTAAAAATATTTTCCACATAACTCTTTTTTGCTTTCTGTTTGATCTATAATATTCTTCTCAGTTTCTTCAATAAATTTCATTTGAAAAGAAAACAATCATAGTACAAAACATATTATAATAAGTCATGGGAATAAGATTCTTATGGGCTTTTTAAACATGGACATATGGTGACTCATAAGCAGGAGAACATTCTAATGAGCTTTCGTTTTAGATTTGGCTTAATTAGAGGCCTGACCTATGGCCCCAAAAGCTGTCCCGAAATTTTTGGAGAGAAAAGGGCTTCCAGAAACATTTTTTCGAAAAGAAATGGGTATCCAGAAACAAAAACATTTTTTACAAATCCAAATGTGCACCTATAATTATGATTCTTCCTACAACACTGGACATACGGGTGTCAAAACAACAAAACGTATCGTCGAAATCGGAAAATAAAATAAATTATACGACTCGGCCTATTTGAGGCCTTGGCTAGTATGTGAGAGATCCCAAGAGTTGCGGAAATAAGATCCTTACCTATATCGACATATAGTTATTCAGAAATAGTGGAATTTCCTCTATAATCTTGATATGCATTAACTATAAGTACAAATATTTGTCTAAACTCAAGGGCCTAATCTAAGGACTCCCTATGGCCTTTTTGCAAGCTTCAACAATAGACATATAGGCTCTCTAAAACAATGAAATTCACGAATCAGAGCACATCAACGGTTTACAGTACCCCAAAAGTTTAGTTCAGCCAAATATGGAATCAAAAAACATGGGGTAGTACTTCCAATAGGTTAACCCACGCATCATTTAACGAGATAACCAAACAACTTTAGTTGGGTTAATGAAAAATGGATCTGAAGCTGGGGAGCTTATGTCTGTTAACCGGTTATATACAGGAGTCAAAATAATCTGATATGCATCAAATATTCACAAATAAACATGAGTCAAGGCCGAATTTGTATTCAAATCTATAGGTTTGGACAGTAATATAAAGATATATTATTAACGTCCAAACCGATAGAATCTTCCTTAGACCCTGGGCGGACCTTAAAATTTGAAAAGCTTTCCCTTAGAAGCATGCTCATGTTAAGGTACATAAAAATTGTCTGCTGTTTCTTTAACATGAGTTTTTTACAAAATCCATTTTTTTTAAATGTACATACGAGCACGTTAAAATCAAGAGTTGCTAATACTTAAGATTTAATGAATGGCCTATAGTCCCCTTTTAACTCACGGAAAATTAATGAAATATTATAAACGTAAACATAAACTATAATGGTGAATACTTTAATAAACATAATATTTTAAAAAAGAGTCGACGCAGAAAACTATTAATAAATGTTTTTCTGCCTAATTAATTAATTTACAAATATGCCTTAGAACCAATAAACAGTTTTTAATTTAACCATTTTTCCAAAGGCAGAGCAATATTAAAAGGCAAAGCAGTTTTAAAAGTTCTCAAAATTGTTGTCAGCTTAGTACTCTTCTCTATACAACTATTCTTAAAGCCTATCAAAATTAAGCTAAGTACCAAAACGGGTACAACACATTGTATTAGTGCTTGAATCTGAAAAAAAAATTAAAATCTATTGTTTAGCTTTAAACTTATTGGGTTATCCAATAATTGTTGTTGAGAAACAGAAGCATATTAACATTTTTAGATTTTAAGCTAGTTCTTAAGCTAAGCTAGAAAGTATAGAGCCAGCTTTGCTGAAAACTCTTTCAGATTCCGGCGAAATTGGCGAAATGCATAAATATCTTGTGGCGCAGGTTTTTAGTGTTGTCAGCTCGTTGGCATGACTTGCAGAACCGACAACTTAACTTTTGATTTACATATTTTGGAATAAAAATTAGTCAATAGTTTTTATTTAGTATTCTTTATATTCTACTTGCCAAAATTCCCTACTTGCCAGTGTCCCAACATACATATATGCTAGTGATGACATTTGTACTGATACTATCGATAGTCATTAAAAACAATCGATATTGGTGCCCAAAAACCTATCGATAATACTATTAATATTATAGTTTTACAGCTCTAGTAGTAAAACTGGACTATATTAGTCCCCCATATAAAAAATCTTGCGATTTTTGCCCCTGCCGCTCTAGAAGCCTTATACGAGGTCTGATTTAAATAGTGTGACAGCGTATAGAGAAAGGAACCTAAGGGTAAAAAATCAATTTTCACTTTTTTTTTGATGTAGACAACATCTGAGCATCGAATGAGACCGATCCCCCCAATATGCAGAGATATGCGCGTTTTATGAAAGTGAAGTCGACGATTCTACACCAAAGGTACACGTATTTAAATCTCTCCTGAACAAAACTGGTTTTTACCCTTAGGTCCCTTTCTATTTTGCGCGTCACATATATTAAATCCTATGTATACTCGTATCATGACATATATATCGCATATAAGTCCTAGGTAATCCCCATAAAAGGTATCTCACAATTTTTGTGTCCTGTCTTTCATGAGGTCCGATTTTCTTTAAATTAATCATACAAGCAAAATTTGTACATTTCTTTGCATGTATTGCCATACAAGTCTTCCTTCCGATTTGAAATTGTCCAAATTTCGTAAAGAAGTCAGATTGGTAAAGGGTATAATATGTTAAAAACTTCTTACGTAATATTTTTATACCCACGTTTATAATCTAATTTGGTTTTTAAACGCGGATAAAACGTAGTATCCGTAATAACACAACGATCCATAATCGACTAGGATAGGGATGGGGAAAAATATCGATACATTTCAATTGATATTGATGATTTTTTTTGAAATACTTTATTATTTATGGAGAGTTTCGACATAAGTCTAAAAGAATATCCTTTTTTTTTTAACAGATTTGCTAAATTCTTAGAAAGTTTTTGGAAAAAATCTATAGATTTGTGAAAGAATTAGTGAGTGTTTTCAGAAATCATTTCATTTTCAAAAAAATCAATTTTACCGACTAGCCGAGTTTGTGAATGAATGGTTACATACATATTTTACTCAATTAAGGAACTAATTGACGGGAAGCTTATGTTTAATGTCAGTAGTGAACGCGAAATACTTTTAAATACACTAAAACTTATTTTCTATCTCATGGATATATGCGTATGAGCCTGAAACAAAACAGCAATCGACCGTGTGGGTCTTCGAAGACGAGCCAAATCCAACGAAAGTTGTTCGTGGAAAAAGCACTTCAAAGCAAATGGTCGACTGTTTCTTCGGCAAAACTGGTCATGTGGTGACTATTCCGTTTGAGCAACGTAGGACGGTCAATTCTGAGTTTGAATTCTTCGGAGAAATTCGAAAAACGAACAAGAGAAGACGAATCATTGTGCACAATGACAATGCGAGCTCACACGCATCGGCTCAAACCAGCGCCTTTTTGACCGGCCAAAACGTCGGATTGATGGGTTATCCGCCGTACAGCCTGACTTGGCACCCAATGACTTCTTTTTATTCCCGCACATCAAGAAAAAAATGCGTGGTCAACGATTTTCGTCGCCAGAAGATGCTGTTAAAACGTTTGAAAACCATGTTTTGGAGGTGTCTCAATCGGAGTGAAAAAAGTGCTTTGACAATTGATTTAAGTATGCAAAAGTGTATAAATCATTTTGGAGAATACTTTGAAAAACAATAAGACATTTTTGATGATAAATAGTCGGATTTTCATTATTAGGCTAGAAATATTTATAGCAGCCCTCGTATAAACACAATTATCGCACTAAAATCACACTTTCTAACAACTTTCCCATAAATAAACCACAATTACTATTTTTGTTTAGGACTACAATACAAGTTACATGTTTCATGGTGGAGAATATGTTCAAACCTTTGTACGGTTTATTCAAATTTCACTGGCTTACCTTAACTTTCGGTTTTTCACCATTCGTTTCGGCTTTGCCGCCATCATTGCTCTGCAGTGTGGGTGGACGATGTGCTCCAGATCCCTTAACCTGATCCCCACCGCTCGAAATCTCCGGTGTTTCAGCGGCACTTTCGGCCGGTACCTGAGGTGGGCCCTGAGTGCTTTGCAGCTGTGGTGTGGCAGACTCTAATTGTTGTTCCAATTCGGGAAGAGTTTCATCCTCCAAAGCCAGCGGCTGTGGTTCTTCGGCTACAATCGGTTCGGATTTCTTCTGATGATTGTAGACAGCAGCGGGTTCGTCCGGACGGATTTCACGTAATTGTTCCAATTCTAAAACCTCATCATCGGTCTGCAATAAGGGGATGGCATGCAAAATGTCAGGAATTTTCAAAGACTATGGGGTGTTAAGAATGTATGTCTGTATGTATGTAGTTACCTGTGGGAAGCCCATGTTTCTATTATCCACTCCCACCTCGTTATCCACGGATCCTGTTGGAAGAAACAGTTTGAAATTCAATTATAAAACCGAAAGCCATTGCATGTACATAGTTTGTGAGTGTGTGTGCGTTGGGGTTTTTTATATCACCATCAAAAACGTTGCTGTTGTTATTGTACGAGTATAAAATTTGTATATAATTGAATTTGAAAACGGTGACAGAAAAAAAATAAGTTTATTTGGAAACTTTGTATGACAGCCTCCATGTACGAGCAAATGTAATTTATTCACGAGGCCACAGGTGCCGACAGAATTTCGACAGACCAAAGCCAAAGCATGGTACAATAAACAAGGTTTAGTCACTAGCCCAACAACAACAAAAATAGTTCACTAGACTATCAAAGTCATTTAAAGGGAATGACAAAAATAAATTTTTTTTGAATGTTTGATGATAATGTTTAAAGAATTTTTCCTTTACAAACTCCAACTAACGCCGTTGTCAAATTTTAAAATTGACAATTTAAATTACTACGAGAAAACATTTAAAATCAGCTATTAACATAACTCTACCCTCTTAATTGTTCCATGGACTGCGTTCATCAGCTTGTCTGACTAATGAATGTATGCCTGATGATTGGAATCTCCTAGACTTCATCCTATCAGGAAATACTCGTACAGACAATATTCAACAAGGTGATTTAACTCTATCAGTATCGGCCAAATAAATCAACGCTCAACGAAATCTTTAAACCCCTCAGTTTTTGGCATGTGGATTTTTAGATCCAAAAACTCTCTTCTGAAGATTGGGATACTTGGTATGTTGCACCGATACTACAGTTTCAATAACTGAAAATTACAGAGCATCAACTAACATTCTGTTGTACTGATGGAATAATCGAGGTGCATGTAACCTGAAATACTCGGTTGGCAAAGAAATCGGTTGTGGCAACGAATCTGTTCTATGTGTGTATGAAGTCGAAATCTTGGCGTAGGAGGCTAAGAAATTATGCTCGTCGTCAAGTTACATTTATCCCAATTTACCATAAATTAAAAGGTAAAACAGGCGAAAGTTAGATGACTTAGTGAAAGCTGAAAAGTACTTTTGTACGGTATCATTAAGGCTATCGAAAAACCGCCGTAGGTACACACAGAGAAAATTGATTTGCAATCGGTTTGTTATTTACAAAGACTTTTTGCTGTAAATCTTGGTAATCCTTGGGAGAACCAATATGCCAGTTGACGAGGGAGCCGAACGGGCACTAGGGTGCATGTAGATTCGGCTCTTAAATGTAGACAAATGTTAAAAGTTAAAGAATATTGTGGTGTAGCCTCCAAGATCGTGCGATTTAACATCGCCGGACTATTTTTGTAGGGTTTTGCGAAATCGCTTGTTTGCGTACATCAGCCCGACACGATGACCCCTTGGAAGAGAATATATGGCGCATTATTGCTGACATACGGCCCCAAATGTTGCCAAAAAGTGGTCGAAAATTGGACCTCTCGACTGGAATTTATTCGAGGCAGCGGTCAATTGCCCGAAATCATTTTTAAAACATAAAGGCAAACCCATATCTTAATAATATAGCTAATTTCTCGGCCAGTACATTATATAATATGCGTTTTATTTCTTCTTGAAAGCCACACGTCTGGAAAAACAACCTCCATAAGTACTTAGTAGGGACATAAATACTGTTACAACATTGAACACACCCATTTCAATAGTAGAACTGAACATACCCCGTAATTGTCATATGGGCTTTGAAAGCTAACCTCAATAGCCTCTGTAACGGGAATTTAAAATTGTTTCAACTTTCCTCATGGAGTGGTCAGATAATGAGAACCGTATCGCTGTAATAGCGCTTTTCAAGTGTGAATTGAAAAAAACGATATTTTCAAAACACTCCGGCCACTAGGTATTAGCCGCATGTTAGTCAACCGATGCATAAAACTGTTTACTAGACTGGAGATGTAAAATACCGCCACCGGTCGATCCGCCCACGCTCTGTTCGAACACCGCATGTCATCAAAGCCGTTAAATCAAGAATTCACAGAAATTCGCTCCGAAAACAGAAAATCATGGACCGTGAGATGAAAAGCACGCAAAAGTACATGAGTCGAATCATTAAAAAAGACTTGGGGCTTTCAAGCGACGTATCGGACATTTTTTTGACTGCTTTAAAAAAAATTGGATTGAAAAATGCAAACGTCTTTTGGTGAAGCACGCTGATAACTTGCACAGAACAATTTTGTTCACCGATGAAAAAAATTTTACCGTTCAGAAAAAATTTAACAAACGAAATGATAGAGCGTATGCGCGGTCATCTAAGGAAGCATCTGAACTGATCCCAAGGGTGGAAAAGGGTCATCAGCCAACTTCAGTCATTGTTTGGTGGGGTGTCTCTTAGGATGGGGTCACTGACCTGCATTTCTGCGAACAAGGAGTCAACAAATCGAACAAAGTTTACCAAGAAACCGTTTTGGAAGCTGTTGTGAAGCCTCTTAACCATTCTCTGTTCCAAAGCCAGCCATGGACTTTCCAGCAGGATTCTGCGCCGGCCCATAAGGCTAAAACGTCCCAGGCCTGGCTTCGAAACAATTTGCCAGCGTTCATTTGCTCTGAAGAATGACCCTCAGGCAGTCCAGATTTGAACCCATTGGATAAAAAATTGTGGACGGTTTTAGAGGACAAGGTTTGTCACTAAAGATACCCCAACATTGGATCTCTTAAGACTGCTTTGGTTCGAGCTGTGGCCAATTTTCCAATGGACGAGGTTCGTTCAGCTATTGACGATTGGCCAGTGAGACTTCAGGTGGGTGTAAAGGCAAAAGGCGGACATTTCGAATAAGTAGATTCTTTTTGGATACAATATACATCAATAAATTATATATAATAATAAAAAATATTTGGTCCAAAACATTCAGTCCTTTTTATTTTACAGCATAAAACGTGTGTAACAGTTTTTATGTCCCTACTAAGTACTTTTACATACTTGAATTTTGAGAAAATTTCGCCGCTTCAGGATACCCATATTTTCCCGAACACTAGGGGTTTTTGGGCCCCAGTACCCAATGATAACACCCATTTATGGGAAGGCTAAAGAATCTATGACTTCCTCTTCCGATAAAAAGTTGATTTAAAAGATTAAAAATCAAATTACATAGCGGAAATGTCAATAAATTAAAAATTTGATAAGAACTATTTTTAGTCCATCAAGGATAACTTTTTTTTTTCTATTTGTTCGATTTCGTCCATTTTTAACATCAACTGATCGCCGACTATAAGGCATATATCTGGTGAGTTTAAAGTTCTTTTCGTTTAAAGTGAGTCGTTCTTTCAACAGACGGACAAGGCTAGACGTCTTAAAATACAAGGCTGCTATACTCGTATATATAAGTATTTCTGGCCTCATGTCGAATATGCGAATATTGGTTTTATGGTTTTTCAAAGTATTCTCCAGCATGATTCATACACTTTTGCATGCGCTCAAACCAATTGTAGAAGCACTTTTACCACTCCGATTGAGACACCTCCGAAACATGGTTTTTGAACGCTTCAACAGCATCTTCTGGCGACGAAAATCGTTGACCACGCATTTTTTCTTGATGTGTGGGAATAAAAAGAAGTCATTGGGTGCCAAGTCAGGGCTGTACAGCGGATGACCCATCAATTCGACGTTTTGGTCGGTCAAAAAGGCGCTGGATTGAGCCGATGTCTGAGAGCTCGCATTTTCATGGTGCACAATGATTCGACTTCTCTTGTTCGTTTTTCGAATTTCTCCGGAGACTTTAGGCAAACAAATTGTGGTGTACCACTCAGAATTGTCCGTCCTACGTTGCGCAAGCGGAACAGTCGCACATGACCAGTTTTGCCGAAGAAACAGGCGACCATTTGCTTCGAAGTGCTTCTTCCACGAACAACTTTCGTTGGAATTGGCTCGTCCTTGAAGACCCACACGGTCGATTGCTGTTTTGTTTCGGGCTCATACGCATAGATCCATGATTCGTCACCTGTGACGATCTCATAAACGTCTGCCGAAGCACCGCGATCGTATTTTATTCAATATTCTTTGCACCAATCGACACGAGCCTTTTTTTGAGCGATTACCAAATTGTGCGGGATCCAACGAGAACAAACCTTTTTTACGGCCAGTGGTTCATGAAATATCGAATGTATGCTGGTTGAAGAAATGCCCAAGGATGTCTCTACCTCACATGATGATCTTGCATTATCAGTTCACGCACGGCATTAATGTTCTCTGGCACATCGGCCGTTTTTGGACGACCATCACGACCTTTGTCTTTGAAGGAGCATCGGCCACGATTAAATTCATTAAACCAGTTTTCAGAGTGCTATAGGATGGTGCTTCATCGCCATACAAAGATTTAAGTTCATCGATGCACTCCACGTCGAATGTTGTGAAAAATGATCGCACGAAAATGTTTACGAGGCCAGAAATATATATAGCAACCCTCGTAATTCACACTTGTTTTTCTTTAATTTACATACAAACACTGATGTAATTAAAAATGTTGCTTCGATTACAGACACAATAACGGGATTTCAATTAGAAGTAGACTTACTAATAATACATAAAAAACTTGTTCCAATAATATTTTGTACAAGGTTAAAAATGTTCAATACATTAGGTGGCTTTATTATTTTTTACACAACTGTAAATCATAGGCATATTGTTTTCAAAATAATAAATTTGATTATTTACGATTTATCCACAATCCACGGCTACAGGCATCAATGTACAATGACGCGAGAACCAGCAACGCGTACCGCGGACTTTAGTTCAAATACAACAGATGAAGATTGCATCGATGTGTTTAATTGTTTACCCACATATCCTTTTTACCGATAAGGATTTGTTAACGTTACGAATACAAAAAGGGTTCGGTTTGATATGTATGGAATAGCCCACATGTAGTATGCTAGTGTGTGTGGTTGTGCAAAATGTCTACCGCTGTCACTGTCGTTGTCGCAGTTGCTGCTGAAAGGGACATGTGTCAATAATCAATGTAATCCACTTTCGTTCAACGCCAGTATGTGTTTGTATACGCACACACATGTATGCATAGTATGTGTACATATGCAAATACATACATATACTTACTTATACATAAGTTCACATAATACTGTATAATGGCGTTGTAACGAATTAAGCTTAAAATAAAATAACGTAACCCAACGTTACGGTAAGCTATGGTTTCGTGATACCGTATCGAACGAACGTACGTAATGTCGTGCACATACACCCGCACTTTCTCACATGCACATACATACATTTATCGACGTGATTATGAGAAACTAATACGCGAACATTATAAAGTAGTACGCAGTTGCCATTTCCACCAGTATTTCATTGCGTCGTATTTAGTTAGTTGAACGTTACGTGCATATGGCCCATGGTGTGTGTCCATGGCTGAGGGCATACAGCTGACCGGAAGTTGAGGGCAACAGAAGGAAACGTGAGTCCAAACACAAATTTATTGAAACAAATTGTGTATGGTAGCTTAACGCTGACTTTAAGGGCGACATTGTTTAAAAAATTGACTAAAAGATCTTTGGGTACAACCTTTTGTTCACCACGCTTATGACCCGCTCTGGCCCGCATTGGATACAAAGTACTGGTGCAAATCTGATACAGTGTACAACAGAAGAGGAATAGATTCTAGTTTGTATACCCTTCATTTTTGTAGGAGATCAGCTTAGTTTCATGTTTCATGTTTGGTTTGTATTATTTCAACATTAAACTCTGTTTAAAAAAATCGTAGTTACAGCCACCACTAAAAAAATTTTTAGTCTAAAAAAGCCCGATTTCAAGTGTGAACATATCCTACAGCACATTGTTCTCGTATCTTAGTACACATTATTACCATCATACTGATGAGTACTTATCTAACCTATTACACTGTGGAACATTTTTGGGGTTATTGTCTGGGGGTGAGAAATTCCAAGTCAGGGTGATGGTACTAGGTCAGTATATTAAAACCCTCAAAGGGTTTTGCGTTCGTATGTGCCAGTTTTTTTTTAAGTGAAGTTACTTAATTGTAAATAAAAGCAGAATGCGTTAATCGATTTCTATGATCTATGTCGCATTTTGTTTATAGGTTATGTGACTTTACGTGAAAGTTATAAGACTCTACACGTTTTTCCGTTTGGGATTTATATGTTTTAAAAAAAAAAAAAATTTTTTTGGCAAAATTTTCTTCATAAATTTATTTCTAATTGCAAAAATGCTGATTTGGTAGAGAAACAGTATATTAATGGATTAAAGAAAATGTAATTATTAATTTTTCTCAATTTATTTCAGCAAAATCGAACTAGTCGTTCTCGAGTTATGTCAAACTACGTTTTTGCCAACATTTTACAACTAAGCGAAAAAAAACATCAAGATAAGGAAAAAATATAAAAGGTCATAAAAAGGCACATACGAACGCAAAACCCTTTGAGGGTTTTAATATACTGGCCTAGTACCATCACCCTGACTTGGAATTTCTCACCCCCCCGATTGGCTGTTGTACTGTGTTATCAGAAAGTTATTATTTCTGGGTTTAAAATAATACAGGGAATAATGAAAGGTCATTACCTGGTAATACAGACGGTAATGATTAGTTTATACTAAGGGTTTGCTGGGCATATATTGTTGTGTTCAGTTTTGGGGATTCATATCGGATGTTGAACCCGATTTTAAATAATGCATCTTTAGAAGCCGCTTCTTCGGCCTATGATTTTGATGAGCCCCCATACAGAGAATTTTCTTAATTTGTAGTTCTGACGCACGGTTCGATACGAGCGACTTCCAAATAAGCATACCAAAGCGACAATCGATAATCTTTGGAAAGGTGATAAGCCTCATGATACCATCTGTAACACCTTAGCAGATACTGATTTCACAACATGAAGTTGTGACGGTGTACGGAAATGGTCTTCGTTTCCTCGTAGTCTTTTGTGGAATTGCTCAGGCCAAGCAGAGTAGGTCTTACTGTTCCTTTACTTCGACTCACTAGCATTCGGTGTCCTCACCGGCCCTGCATAGTTCGCAACTGACCGTCATATTGCCATAAAAATACCTTGTGCCTTCATTTTTTCGTTTAGTATTTGGAAATATTGAAAATTGTTCGTCGGGATTAGCGAGTAATCGACTCTCACATTCAAGGACAGCATCCCCTTTACAGTCTGTGCAGAGAACTGTTTGGCAAATGATTTGATGTCTTCGGTATTTGTCGTGTTGTGTACACCTTCGAGGTGTAAAAGACGAGTCGGCGAAGTCTTCAAATAAGATGTCAAAGGCCTTCGAAAGGTCAAGATCCACGAGGACCGTCCTGTCACACGGTTTCTTTTGGTTGGGTGTTTTACTAATGCGCTTTTTTTGAACAGGAAAAACAGTTGGCGTGCTGTTTAGTTTGCGGAACCAATATTGATGGTCGACTATTGTGAATTTTCCTGTCAGGCTTGGCGGTAGGAGATCCCCAAGTGGTTTCGGTGAGAGAAAAGAGTTCAGCCTTCCTTACGTGCATCTTTGCCTGGCTTCAGTAACGGGGTTCAGTACCCCGGCTTCGGATTTTACAAGAGTGGCCAGGGACAAGTTGAGGACTATTGTTAAATACTCAAATCCCGTTAAATAAAATTGCTTCAGCATTACCGTTGAGATTCCATCACGGCAGAACAAGTTTTGTACTCGTGTTATGTATCATCCATATCGATAAAACCAATAGGTCACTGCGGAGCAACGACATGACGCCGCACAGTGGTCCAGAATCAAATTCCAGCGGCCAAAAGTCTATAACATTCTATTTAGTTTTTGAGTTCTGTAAAAGGACGATGTAGCCAAGGACTCAGGGGTAATCAGCTAAATTTTCAAAATTAAACAAAAGTTGACTGCTCTTTTTATTTTGCAATTTTTAAGTGAAAATATTATTATTTTGTAGTTTTTTCGTTTTTTGTTATTTATTCGGTCTTTTATCATTATTATGACTTGAGCAGTTTTTTATTCTGGTTCGAGACCTTTATGTTGTTTCTTTTTCAGAATCAACTTAAAAAGAAGAAATTGGTGAAATGTATTTGCTACGGTTGCCAGGCAGACTGTACAGCTGTTTCTAAACCCGCCAAGGTTTTTCTTCAGCAGTCTTTGGCAACGATTACTTCGGCCACAAATCAAATGACTTATACGGGAGACTCATTTTTATTAATGAGAATTACCCTTTGTGTATAGTCTTCGAACTGTGCGTAGAGCAATCTTCAACGCGCAATATCATTTCCACCAATTCCGTTTCGCATGGGTCTTCGTTGAAAACCACAAATGCAAAAGCACAATCAAAGTGTGCATGTTTTTGTGCGTACATATACTCATACATGCGTTGCACATTAGGGCGTACCAATCCTTTTTAATAGTTTTTTCGTTTTTTGTTATTTATTCGGTCTTTTATCATTATTATGACTTGAGCAGTTTTTTATTCTGGTTCGAGACCTTTATGTTGTTTCTTTTTCAGAATCAACTTAAAAAGAAGAAATTGGTGAAATGTATTTGCTACGGTTGCCAGGCAGAAACAACATAAAGGTCTCGAACCAGAATAAAAAACTGCTCAAGTCATAATAATGATAAAAGACCGAATAAATAACAAAAAACGAAAAAACTATTAAAAAGGATTGGTACGCCCTAATGTGCAACGCATGTATGAGTATATGTACGCACAAAAACATGCACACTTTGATTGTGCTTTTGCATTTGTGGTTTTCAACGAAGACCCATGCGAAACGGAATTGGTGGAAATGATATTGAGCGTTGAAGATTGCTCTACGCACAGTTCGAAGACTATACACAAAGGGTAATTCTCATTAATAAAAATGAGTCTCCCGTATAAGTCATTTGATTTGTGGCCGAAGTAATCGTTGCCAAAGACTGCTGAAGAAAAACCTTGGCGGGTTTAGAAACAGCTGTACAGTCTGCCTGGCAACCGTAGCAAATACATTTCACCAATTTCTTCTTTTTAAGTTGATTCTGAAAAAGAAACAACATAAAGGTCTCGAACCAGAATAAAAAACTGCTCAAGTCATAATAATGATAAAAGACCGAATAAATAACAAAAAACGAAAAAACTATTAAAAAGGATTGGTACGCCCTAATGTGCAACGCATGTATGAGTATATGTACGCACAAAAACATGCACACTTTGATTGTGCTTTTGCATTTGTGGTTTTCAACGAAGACCCATGCGAAACGGAATTGGTGGAAATGATATTGCGCGTTGAAGATTGCTCTACGCACAGTTCGAAGACTATACACAAAGGGTAATTCTCATTAATAAAAATGAGTCTCCCGTATAAGTCATTTGATTTGTGGCCGAAGTAATCGTTGCCAAAGACTGCTGAAGAAAAACCTTGGCGGGTTTAGAAACAGCTGTACAGTCTGCCTGGCAACCGTAGCAAATACATTTCACCAATTTCTTCTTTTTAAGTTGATTCTGAAAAAGAAACAACATAAAAAAGGTCTCGAACCAGAATAAAAAACTGCTCAAGTCATAATATTATTATTTTGTTTTAGTTTCTTTATAAATAACGGGTTTTCTAATAGGGACATAACAATTTCGTATTCTTATGTCAACCCTCAAACATTTTTAATGATCATGCAATGTCAAAACGTTATCCGAAGTCAACATTTTTAAAGTTCACTTACGAGCAACGTATGAAAATCATTACAAATTACTACCGAAATTCTGAGTAGGTGGTCGCAACTTTAAGAGCGCTTACTCCAATTTTCATCATCTGAGTGGTTTTGTCAATAAACAGAAAAGCATGGTTGGACAGCAACAAACCCACATGTGCTTCAAGAGAAACAATTGTATCCGCAAAAAAATGTGGTGTGGTTTTCAGGCCGGAGGTGTAATTGGGCCGTGTTTTTTCATCGATAAAAACATCGTCATGTTACCGCTAATGGAGAGCGCTATCGTACCATGTTAGAAAACTATTTTTGGTCAGAATTGGATGAGCTTGACATCGGCGATATGTGGTTTCAACAAGACGGTGCCATTAGCCATACAGCTCGCTTTACAATCGATTTACTGAAAGGCAAATTCGTTACACGTGTTAACTCGAGAAATGGTCCGGTCTAATGGTCACCTCGTTCATGCTATTTAACGCCATTGGATTTCTTTTTATGGGGTCACATCATGCCAACAAGCCAACAACTTTAGACGAGCTCAGAGACAACAACCAACGCGAAATTGCAAACGTTCCGGTCGAAATGTGTGCAAGAGCGATGGAAAATTGGTTCCAAAGAATAAATCGCTGTGCCCGTGCTCGTGGTGGTCATATGACCGAAATCGAATTTCAGTCTTAACTTAACCTGGAATAAGTTTGAACTCTATATCTTAAATATTCTGTATTATATTAATAAATAAAATTGTTTTGTTCTTAAAGGAAAACCCTGTACAAGTATGCTTGTAAATGTTTATAAAACACACAAAAATTATCTTTTTTCGTACTACAGATTTTCACTTTTTTCCGGTTTTGAAAATTGATGTGTGATTTAATTTTTGTAATTTGTCCAACTGTATCTCATACATTTTAAGAGCTTTTGAACTCAACGTTTTTTATTATAAAGTGTGGTTTATAATTATTATTTTGACGTCAAAGTTTTGTTGTGCCGACGAAAATTGATTCGGGACCACTGTGCTTCGTAAGACTTTTTTACTAAGGTACTGTTAAAAATAAACTTGGATTAAAACCACTCTGCAAAATACATGTTTGATTGCAACAATAGATTAACTTGTAGGAGTATATACGGACTTTTTCAGAACATGATTATGGGTCCATCTACGTTATAATCATGGGACTATTTTCTTACATACAGTACTAACAAAAGTATGAGTACAACTATCGATACCTTGCAGGTGTCTTCTCAACACTACCCTCGTAGCTATCGATGACAAATTAAGTGTAACAATTTAAAGTTCTCAAATACGTAAACCATCTTTAATTCATTATTAAATTTTGTATTTTCTCTGCACTTTCATTCAATAAAGTATTTCTATAAATAATAAAGCAAGAATGACTTCACTCTTTGTTAGGTTGTATTTTTTGGGCTTCACACACAACCAGCTCGTTGAATTTCTATGATAGATTAGATTTAATAGATGACAGTTAATGCAATGTTAATGGCAATTGTTCAACAAAAGGGTATTAACTAAAAATTTGGCATTTTTTGTACAAAAACGATCACTACCCAATGTAAAAATTTGCCATCATCAAAAATGAAAAGGGCGTTGCCTGTTGTATACCTAGGACACTTCAAGTGCAGAAGCTAATTTTTGCGTCTACTTACCTATTGAAATTTTTGAGTTGATACTCTTTTGTTCAACATATTTTGTATATTATTCATGTTTTTTTTTGCTCTAACATCCGCACAAGCGATGGTTTTACTTTTGTTATTCGCAGTATTTCTGTGTGCGTGTGTGTATGATTAATAGGAGTCAAAGGTCAAAACAATCTTTTCAATAAAGACATACAAATGATACAAGAATTTATGAGAAATTTGTTGTATGATTATTTATATTTTTCTGTATTCAGTAACGGATAGCATTTCCAAGAATATAAGCAACAAAACATAACATCACATCCAATCAAAATTCAGTGAGATATTATATGTTTATTTGTTTTGACGTTTGGTTATTTTTACTCCTATCCCGGAAGATGCTTTCTAAAGAATATCGAAATTTTTAAATGAATATAAACACTTAAATAAAAGAAAAACAACCTCAAGCTTCAAGTTTCATTGAAAAATACACACAGAAAAAAAATCGATTCGAAATCAGTTCGAACTACAAAAATTCCGTTAGTTGAGAATACTTTTTGGTTCTATCACTAACATGTTAAAAAGGAAATTTTATGAAAACAACTTGTACTATTATTGTAATATGGTTTCCGAATACATAGCCAATAAAGCTGCTATACTATATATTGTTAGATGTCACAACTGGTGGTTGTCACAACCAATATTAAGGATGCATTTGTATATTGGATTTTGTTGTAACAGCAGTATGATAAATGTTTTATAGTCCATTTCGTCCATAAGAGATCGATATCCAGGTGAAGAAAACGCGCCATTTAAACTAGATTACAAAGGTAGATGGACAGACGGAGGAAGGAACGAATGAACATCATTCAATGATATCAGATGGTGATTGTGCATCAATCGGTTTACTTAACCCTACAACACACTGGGGAACAGAGCATTATGACAAAGTCATGATGTTTGTCACACCCTTATTAAATGGAGGGTCTATCCCTATGTAAAGTACACCAATCGATTCAGAATTACTATCTGTCCGTCAGTCTGTCTATTTATCTTTTTAATCAAAGTACTGGTAGCAATTAAAAACAGATACCGATAAAACTTGGTATGTTCTCCCAGTTTGGACCAAGGACGTACTCTATTAAAATTGGCCCATGCTTTGATATCATACATAGGTTTTCCCCATATCAGAACCTACAAAAGTCATGTATTACTTATATATCCTACTCTAAGCAAATGTCACACAGCTGATCTCGGTTAAAATTGCATCTTATCGCTGCATGTTTTCGAGTAGCTCCTGCACAATGGTCCTAACCCATTTGAGGTCCTGCAGCTCCAAAAGCCATAAAACAATGCCGACCAAGCTAAAATTTTGCTTGGTACGTTATAAGCGATCAATAATACAAATCTGGGTAAACTAGCCCATGTAGACCACAAAGGTCATTTCCGATTCCAAAATTTACAGCTTTCAGAGCCAGATATTTCATTCGATTCCGAACATGTTTCGTACGGAGTGGAACGAACAACCAAAGCTAATCTCTAGTGAAATTGGACTTTATCGTTCGATTTTTCAAACAACCCTCACACAAGGGTCCCTCACGATTGGAGAATTTGCAGCTCTAGAATCCACAAATTAAACTCGACAACGCCTAAATTAAGTGGAAGGGAATGACAAATTAAGTGTCTGTCAATCCCACGACAGTCAGTTTTATGAACCGGATTGACCCGTAAAGCAATTCTTCGGCCAAGAGCTGTCACGCAGTAGCCGCTACAACAAAAACAACAAAATTAGTGTACACTCCATCTTTCGGTGTATGGTATATTGACTGAAATCTATCCGAGCCGACTGTGTTACTCGTATATCATATATTACTTTAATATGCAGAATACCAGTCTCTTTGTAGGAATTTTGAGCTTGATCGAATTTAATATTGGTCTAAAACCCACAGGTACCTTTGAACAATGCTTAATGTGAGCTAAGTCTAGTTTTGTGCTTGTAGAGCAACAGAGATTACATATACATAAAACATTTTTATCTAGGTAGAATTTTGGACGCTCTTAGCCCACACCGCCATAATTTAAGTAATATCGTATTTAATTTATGGCTCCTTAAGCACCAGAACCTCATATCCGAAAGGACCTTTATATAATACAAGACATACCCCGGCGGGACTCGCTAACCTTATACATGATTTTAGAGAAATATATATAAGTAATACTTATATAATCGGTAAATTTGTGCATTAAAAGAAGAGGTATAGCAACGACCACCTTTCTCCCCAAACTTTATTTCTTTTGTAGTAAATGCTCCGAATCCGATGTTCCTAACTGAAATACTTTATGAGTTCTGACCGTTTTAAGCCGATCTGCCTATTATTGTGTGATTGCATCGCATTTAAAAAAGGGACGTTTTACAGCCCCATTTCCCCCTAATGAATTTCATTACTTACTAATAGTATATATAGGTATGATGTTCCTTACTGGTTCAGGTCACGAGAAGTATGACATAGTGGGTATTTTATGAAGCATTTAAAAATTTATAAAAATAATAAATAGATTAAAATTTTTGAAGATATAGGCAAAATTTAACAGAATTTTCGAATTTTCATTACAAAAAATTACTTTGAGCTGCCTGCATTTTTTGGATTCTTCATAATAACTTCATCCTGGCGTATTCAAATCCGCGTCCAACAAGCTAATTAACTTTACAAGCCGATTAAATTTGACTGAGTTTTTAAAGATTTAGTCGGAAGGATTACTTTTTTTTCTAAACACCGAACTCAAGATTTTGAAATAAAGCACTTAGCGATCCTTTTACGAGTATTAAAAAACACGAACATAACGGTTTATGCCAATGTCTCATAAACTGGAGCGATTCTGGCAAATTCAAAGCCGATTTGTGATCAGCAGCTCTAAATCAACTATAGCTGTCTATCAAACCTTCTGCCGCAAATTTATTTTCAAATGTTGTTGTCCGCTGTTATTTCTCTTGCTGTGCTCTTTATTTAAAATGTAATTGATTATTTGTATTCATTTTTTAAACAACATCTACAAACATTTTTTTCGGTGTAGGCTACTTTTTGATTTTTAAACTTTTCTCTTCATTATTCTTAAAAAAAATTTAATATGTCAAGTCGTTTTCTAGATAACACATTTTAAACATTTTAAATAATTTAAAAAAATACCAAATTTCTGAAATTTTTAGTAGTGCAACAACTTCAGGAATTTTATTTTAACTTTTGTACAGTATTTTATATTGACGGACTCTTTCGATATTTAGACCAAATACCAAAATGTCTGACCAACTTCTCTTGGCCCGACCCAACTCTTACTGTTTATGAGCTTTGGGTGTCTAAAGTTTTTGGATTCGCATCCTTTTAAAGGTTTATAGCATGTGACAATCACTTGGTCCACGCCAGCATACTTTTAAAATTTCAAGACGATCTGGGCCTTAATTATAATAGGCTGTTTCCACTACGGTCGCGTCCACGTCCGCGTCCATGATTTATCGATAAATTTGTAATGGTGTTTCCACTGTGTTTTTCGTCCACGTTTGCGTCCAAACAGCTGTTTGTGTTTATTTGTTTTTTTTTAGGGGTGCGAAAAATTTTAATATTTTTGTGGCCCAACTAGCGCCTACTCCTTTCTGCAATAAACACAATCGATTTAATTCCAAAAAAATATTGGTATATAATTTATATTTAAAAAATTACCTGTATTTTTTCGTTAAATTATCCAGTTTGTTTTTTACTTCGGCGCCAGTCACTGCCAACTTCTCGCCCATCTCTTTGTGTATGTGGGTGTTTTTTCGGGCACCCCTCAGGCCATCAATGTTCTCCTCCCAGAGGTCCAACAGATGCAGTGTTGTTACTGCTGTCCACTCCGCCTTTTTAAATTCTAAAATAATTGGAAACATTAATATTATAAACAAAACCAAAAATATTAACTTACCTCCTGTTTTTTGCATTTTGGATTTTTTTTATTTATACTGATTGACAGCTGTTTTCATATGGATGTGCAATTTGCGATTTTGCCATTGATAGGTATGGATGGGTTTCGATTGCAAAAATAATCGATTTTATAGTAAACGCGACTTATCGATAAACGCGTCCAATATGAACGCGACTTTTTCCCATACCTAACTGCCTATGCTTTTTGTATGGGCCTTAACGCGCGTTCATTAATTTTTGGATGCGGACGTGGACGCGACCGTAGTGGAAACAGCCTATAAGAGCTACAATACTTTAAAAAATGGGGCGTGGCATCACCGGGTCCACAGAAGTATATTGTTTAAATTTCAAGACGATGAGACTATAATTATAGGCGCTACAGCACTTTTAAAAAAAGGGGCATGGTATATTGACTTAATTATTGTATGTTTGTTTTTGAGTTATGCTCATTTCAAAATGTTAGGGATGTCAAACATCGAAAAGTCTATATTAACCACCAGTCATACAGCAATATTCCGTGAAAATTCAAGAAGATCGGTTCAACAGTTTAAGCTCCTATCAACAACAAACAAACAGACAGACACAAATTATATTTTATATACAGACGAAAACATCCAATTTGATGTGTGTCAATAATTGTTCGGTCTTACATTCTTTGCTTAACTTCGGTTAGATTTAAATTAACTTTTAGAGCTATAAATCAAGACAGACGTTTCTATGGGGGATTTACCAACGTTCAAATTTCATCAAGTTTGGTTGATGAACATCATCATTAAATTTGCCTAATTGGATCAAGATCTGAGCTTAAGCATAGATGGAGTTTGATATGTGGTGAATATGAAAACATAAATAGAAGGGCCTAATTTCTTTATCACGAATCTTGCCAGAACTTATAAAGTTCTATGGTTTGCTGAGAACATAATCGCCGAAAGCGATCTGAAATTTAATAAAAAAAATAAATGAACGATCTTGAGTCTATCTCATACATGTAAAAGGTTCAACAAGAACTTGTAATACGGCACGAACGGCTCCCCATACGTTTAAAGTTCCCATGGATCTGAGAGCTGCTTTTAACACATCCTGTTAATAAAATTCGTCCAATTGCCTAAATTTCCTAAACAGTTTCCTTAAAACGGCAATTGACTTAAACTGAATACGAAATAATAGATAATGCTTACATCACATACATATAGAAAATATATCTCTATATATTGAACCTTCCTCCCCTCATGTCCCCAAATTCTAACCATCGAAATTTATTGTCATAAATATTTAAGAAAATTTTGAATCAAGAAATTATTCAGGCAAATATAAAGCTATAGCAATTTCCGCTAGGGATGTAGTGCTGAAAACTGAGTTTATTGCGGAATAGAAAGTAGGGGGGCTTTAGTAATATGCTGCTCATAAAAATGTGCCTCCGCCACTACTTCAAATTTTAAGGGCATTAAGTAATGTTCGCTGCCAGTCTGTCTCATGCGGAATGTCACAAGACTGTAGTACGTACATAACGCTCACACTACCTAGGAAAACCGATCTGATAGTGTAGTGTGCCGGAATAAAAATGAAAATTTATTTGCATGACTGGCCTGGCCTTGGTCTCTTACGTCAAAGAGGGTAAACGAAGAACACAAAACTACTCGGGGTAATGTAATAATCTTAAATGTACGTATGTGTGTATGTAGACCCAAATAAATACACATGTACACATGTATTCGTTGTTAACCCCCTAAGGGAGCAATAGAAAGAAGGAAAATTTGCTCAACTATGGGATAAACTTAGTTATGATATATGACAGAAGATGTTGCCTAGTTCAATTTTAAATTCATTTTTATTTTCTTTAATTAATAGTTTCAAGCACCGGAGGCAACTACTAGTAAGGGTACATGCAATACCCAGCAAAAATTTGGTAATTCCATGTCTTTACATTTTGCATTACTTGGTAATGGCAGACCATTAACCTCTACATTATTTTAAACCAAGAAATAATGACTTACTTATAATGACTATAACAAACTTAAATAAATTTTCATAATTTCTAATCTTAATTATTTAAAAGGGAACAGTTTTCGTTTAGATATATTAAGTGCTTTCAATAATAAAATACTATTCAAAATAGCATTGACAGTATATAATTTTTCTAAAATTGTAGTAAGAAACTAATTTAGTTTTCAATGTTCTGATGAACCTAAGGGTGGTTAAATTTTAAGGGCCGATGTTGAATGTGAACCACACCTAAACGTCAAGGTTTTTTTTGCATTTCATTTGATATTTCCCAATTTCAGACTAACGCAATTTGAACCAAGCGAGCAACGCGTTGTTGTTATCCAGGCTTATTATGAAAATCAATTTTCGAAGAAAATCATCTTCAGTGAGGAGGTACATTTTCACCTCAGTGGATTCGTCAATAAGCAGAATCGCCGCATTTGGGCGAATGATCACTCTTCGATTATAATGGAAGAGTGATTGTCGAAAAAACAATGCACCCACAAAGAGTGACTGTTTGGTGCGGTTTATGGGCTGGCGGCGCACAGTGTGTCCTTCCCATACATTCGATGGCCAAAAATAGAAGGAGTTGTACGAGAGTACTGAAATTTGGCACGAGTCCCTAATATAATAGAATTAAGAAAATTTCAAAGTATCGACAAAATTGACCACTAACATCACCCACCGCCCATACAAACTAAAATCATTTTTGGCTGTTAAAAATTAACTATTGCTACAAATTTCCTGAAAATTGCTGGAAGAGCATATCTATGCAACACCTTTTAAAAAAAAAGTATTTCATCAACATTGACCACGCCCATCGCCCACCTCCCATACAAATGATATTTCAAAAATGCCATATCTTCTGCAAATTTATAACTAGAATGTTTATTTTTCGCAAAAATGCATACAGCATCTATTAAATGCTGTTTTGAAAATATGAAGAAAATCCGCCCCCCATACAACCCCCATACAAAAATTTTACAGTTCACTCTATTTAATTTATTAACAACATTTTCACATCTTCGTGATAATCTAATTTTTTAAGCTACAATTTCGTTCTTAATGAATTGATGTATGGGTCGGAGGATATCAACAAATGATGCATTACGTCTTCGTTAGTAGAACAGCGCCCAGTCTTGCGCGAGTTATATAGCTATATAACGTTTATAGTCTTTGTTCCTCGCTTCCTGCGCTTCTTCTGATAACATTCCTTTGAAAAATAAACCATATGTTAATTCAAAATGTATGAAACAAATCGTATCTTTAACCTACCTATAGGTAGAATGGCCTCAGATACAATTTTGCTACCACGTATCAAAACTTTATGCACTGTGATAGGCATGTAGTACCATCCATACAAATCAATGTACAATTTTGCCGTGTCTAAACAATATATATGGAACTTCTCAGAGTCTATTGCCTGACTGCAACTTATTGTGGATAATATAATTTTTAACCTATGAATCAGTTGTTCATTTACTCCGGTTATGTCAGCTGTAATTTCAGGGTTTTCAAAAAATCGTCGAGCTGTATTCCCATCGTTGCTGGAACCCATTCCTTGTTTTACCACATCAACATTTATTCCCAATACTAATTTAAGGTTTTTTTTGAATTGTGGCCTTGGCTTCTTCTTTAATTTGTCTTGTATCTTTATTTGTTCGCCATGCTGCAAAGCTTTTATTGTAAGCGATATGCAATATGCATTCCATAAATTTTATGCGCGCATGCAGAGGTGAAATACCAAATTTTAAAGCCTCACCCGAATTTATTTTAAAAAAAATAATAACTGATATGATTTGAATTTCAGTGTACGAGCACTTTATACACAATTATCTTACAAATATACTATTTATAGTAATAGACATGCACACAGGCAAAACAACAACAAGCAGTAACGAAAGAAAGAGTGCGCAGTTGTTTATGCACGCGTAAAATAACGCATAACGCATATTTTTTACTGTAATTTTTTGGTTTTCCATTGTTTTTTTGGCCGCGGGCAAATTTGGGCACAATTTTTTTTTGGAATCTGTTAGCTGAGACCCTCAGCTTTAATTTGGTATAGGACTCCATGTTTCGCACTGCTTCGCACACACCTAACCAAGAGGGAAGCCATGACCCATAACTGTCATGCTTCGAATTGGTACCGGCGGAATCAATCCAATGGGGCGTTGGCCGTCGCATTGTTGCGGCCCCAGTGTGATGGCACACCGTGGTTCAGGCTGTCGTGGCGATAATCACGTAAAACCCGGCGACTCTGCTTCGCACACAACTAAAAGTCTAACGGAAAATAATAAATGTTTATTTTTTTGGCCCAAAATAAACATAAAAAATTAATTTTTTTTTTCAATTTTTATTTTTATTTTTTTAATTTACATAATGCTTGATGCCTATTTTAAGTGAAAAAAATTTCTATAAGGTACACTCGGTGTATAGTTTATAAGTAACAAGGTTTTAAATATGACATAGAAAACTAACCCATTTGAGACTTGTTCACATATGTCAAATTTGCGCTGCTCGGGACAGAAAACCAATGGAGATATTTGCATAAAATTTTACACACATGACCTTTAGATAGTTTTTAACCATCTGTGCAAAAATCATCAAAATCGGAGAGCAGGTCCAAAATGATTTGTTGCCGCAGCGGACACAGTGTGCGGCGTCATCCGGCCGTATTTTTTTCAAAATGATGCCGGTCAGGCAGTTACTGTGAATGGTGTTCGCTATCGTGAGATGATAACAAACTTTTTATGGCCCGAATTGCAAGATATGGATGTGGACGATATGTGGTTTCAACGGGGCGGTGCCACTTGCCACACAGCTAACGAAACAATGGCTCTTTTGCGCGAAAAATTCAATGGCTGTGTTATCTCACGTCGCGTCGTGGCGATGTTAATTGGGTGCCAAGATCATGTGATTTGAAACCGTTGGACTTCAGTTCTGGACTTATTTTTTTGGGGTTATTTGAAAGATCTATAAGTCAGCAACAATTCAAGAGCTAAAAAAACAGTTGTAGTACCTGAAAAAGTTTAAGTTACTAAAACCATTTTTAAATGTCATCCAAATCGGATTAAAACAATGGATTTAGTATGCATTGAAAGTTTTTGTCATACCCGAGGTTGCAACCTTCGGAGCAGTGCACCTATTCTGGCTAGAGGTCTAAAAATGTTTCAGCAGACTCGAATACACCTATGCCTATGATCAATTAGAGACTTATTTCTAAAATACCGTTTCCTCGCCTTGTCCAATCATCTAGCCTTGCAAGCAACAAAAATGCGACATAAATACGGGTTTTTTCAAAGAATGACTCAGTTCTGTGTGGATAAAATGCTGATCTCAAAACTGATGTGGCCCATTTTTAGTACCAACCGTTTTAGAACATCAACAATTGGCTTTCCACCGACATACAGCGGGACATGATTAGATCGTCTTACATATGCTGGGCCGCTGATCAAAATTTCAAGGTATTGCAAAAAGAATAACAAAGCCCATGTTGACTTCATCCTCTACCGGTGGGTCCAGCCGAAAGTGTCCCAATTGGAAGCAGAGGTTGGAACATAAACCTGCAGCTTCCTTCGTTGTTGTTGTAGCGGCAGCTTTGTGCCGGCGTAACAATCCTTGGCCAAAGAATTTTTGCATCGGTCAATCCGGCTGTCGTGGGACCGTTCATGGTGTGTTAGGTAGTGGGTAGGTAGGTAGGCAATTAGGTTTGGCAATCCACCAAAGATCGGAGTGTGCCTCAAAATTGTAAATCCGCTTGTAAGTCCTCTAAATATTGATTTGAGATCCTATAAGTATACGCATTATTCAACTTCTAAGATGATCTAGCCACAGTTGTAGTACCTGAAAAAGTTTAAGTTACTAAAACCATATTTAAATGCCATCCAAATCGGATTAAACCAGTGGCTTTAGTGAGCATTGACAGTTTTTTTCATACCCGAGGTTGCCACCTTCGAAGCAGTGCACATATTCTGGCTAGAGGTCTAAAAATGTTTCAGCAGACTCGAATACACCTTTGCCTTTGATCAATTAGAGACTTATTTCCAAAATACTGTGCGTTTCCACGACCTTGTCCAATCATCTAGCCAAGCAAGTAACAAAAATGTGTCAAATATACGGGTTTTTTCAAAGAATGACTCAGCTTCTGTGTGGATAAAATGTTGATCTTAAAACTGATATGACCCATTTTTAGTACCAACCGTTTCAGAACATCAACACCTACCATCGATGTTTTGACCTGCAGTTGGCTTTCCATACATACAGCGGGACATGATTAGATCGTCTTGCATTTTGCTACGATCAAGATTTGCAGAGCCACTGATTAAAATTTCAAGGTATTGCAAATGTTATAACAAAGCGAATGTTGACTTCATCTTCTAACGGTGGATCCAGCCGAAAGTGTCCCAATTGGAAGCAGAGGTTGGAACATAAACCAGGAGCTTCCTTTGCTGTTGTTGTTGTAGTAGCGGCAGCTATGATTATCTAGCCATGTCCGCCCGACCCTGCAATTGTACACGACAATGGCTTGTGGCCATAAGCTGCTTGGAATTGTTAATAGACGAAAGAGGTCCAAAGGGAAAAAGTTTCCCTTAAAGAGACTTAAAGCAGCTCTGAAAAAGTAAACTTTTTGAAAATTTGCTTAAGATATCTGCGTATTTGAGGCTAAACCGAGTCGATCTTAAGTGAAGATGCACATAACATGTTTAAATGTGGACAGCTTTTACACGTGTGGGATCAAGTGGCTCAAAAACGGCCCCTCTAGTCCCAAGAATTGTTTACTAATAAACATGGACGTATGGTTATTCAAAGATACTTCATACTTACTTATGGACCCCTGGGAGTCTAAAAAGAACTTTTGTAGTCAAAACATGATTTAACAGAACATAGCTGTATGGCCGGTAGTTTAAATAGGCTACTTCGATCTCTGATTTTGCAAGTGTCCATACCACTAAAAATTTAAAGTGATCATAACTCAAAAACTATAAGACCAACGAACATGAGCTTTATAAGACCTACAAACATGAGCTGTATGTATATAAGCTGTTGGTATGTAACGAAAAAAGTAGCGGTGATAAGTGGGCGGCGTCATGCCGAACTAAATTTCGCATAAAGCGTTAACAACAACTAACATATTTCTTTGGTAAAATTAGACGATATACGTAGGTCCATGTTTTCGATTATATTCCACACGAATGACCCACAAGTTTATAAAAAAAAAACACCCTTTACAATTACAATTTATACCTCTACAAAGAATCGATATTCAGAGGCATCTATAGAACTTTGATACAACGTATTGTAAAAAGAGTTTAGTTTCCGTTGCCCAAATGTTTTGCCGTGCCGTGGATTAAATATGTTTAGCTCGATTGTTTAATCCCTGTTCAATGTGTTAAACCAAAGTACCAATATAAAGCAACAAGCAAAACATTAAAAGTTTACTCTATTTAACATTATTTAAATTAAAATAATGACAATAAATGTATTTTTTATGGCGTAAAGTAACGTCAAAATGTCCCAAAAGCAAATCTTAATATATCCATTTCCTGATAATTCAACAATTACTCTGAAAAATGTAAATTGTAAAGGAAAGATACTCTAAGAAATAAACAAAACTGACCAAAACGTGAACCTGAACTTTATGCCCCGATATCTCGGCATCGTGACTAAGCAAAGGTCTAAAATTTTTAATTTAAAAAATTATGTATATATACATATATGTATACTTTACTTATATATATATATATATATATATATATATATATATATATATATATATATATATATATATATATATATATATATATATATATATATATATATATATATATATATATATATTTCTGGCCTAATAATGAAAATGCGAATATTTATTATCGAAAATGGTTTAATTGTTTTTCAAATCATTCTCCAGCATGATTTTTACACTTTTGCATGCGCTTAAACCAAAGCACTTTTTCCACTCCGATTTGAGACACCTCCAAAACATGGTTTTTGAACGCTTCAACAGCATCTTCTGGCGACGAAAATCGTTGACCACTCATTTTTTTCTTGATGTGCGGGAATAAAAAGAAGTCATTGGGTGCCAAGTGTCTACCAATTCAACGTTTTGGGTGGTCAAAAAGGCGCTGGTTTGAGCCGATGTGTGAGAGCTCGCATTGTCATGGTGGTTTACCACTGAAAATTGACTTTCTACGTTGCTCAAGCGGTCAGCACGCTAGTACATGACCAAATTTTTTGAAGAAACAGGCGACCATTTGCTTCGAAGTGCTTCTTCCACGAACAACATTCGTTGGATTCGGCTCGTCTTCGAAGACCCACACGGTCGATTGCTGTTTTGTTTCGGGCCCATACGTATAGATTTATGATTCGTCACCTGTGACGATCTTATAAACGTCTTTTAAAGCACCTCGTATTATTTCAAAATTTCTTTGCACCAATCGACACGAGTTTTTTTTTTGATCAATTGTCAAATTGTGCGGGATCCAACGAGACCAAACTTTTTTTACGGCTAGGTGTTCATGCAATATCGAAAATACGCTGGTGCAAGAAATGCCCAAGGATGCCTCTATCTCATCTTATGTCACGTGACGATCTTGTATTATCAGTTCACGCACGGCATCAATTTTCTCTGGCACAACGGCCGTTTTTGGACGACCTTCACGACCTTCGTCTTTGAGAAAGCGTCGGTCACGATTGAATTCATAAAACCAGTTTTTCACAGTATTATAGCATGGTGCTTCATCGCCATACAAAGATTTAAGTTCATCGATGCACTCTTGTCGTGATAATCTTTGTCGAAAGTTGTGAAAAATGATCGCACGAAAATGTTCAAGAGTTAAATCCATTTTTTTTTGCCAAATTGAATTTTCAAATCACTGTAAACTACACAAATGATGGTCGTACGTCAAAAGGTTCTGAGTACGTTTATGCTAAAAAATGTCAAACTTTCCAATGGAAATGTCAGATAGGCCAGAAATATATATAGCAACTCTCGCAATAATACACGTAATGATATCTCTAATAATAATACTAGCAATAATAATACAAGTAAAAAAACTACTAATTATCCTTTTATTTTTGGATCATTGTGGACTTTTCCTGCCCGAACATGAAAGTTGCAGTTTTTCCAAGGAAAACTTCTAGTTTAAACGCTTATTTTTGAACTAGAAACACCAGTGTTTTATTAATTGAGAAGATGTATTAAACACTTAAAGTGAACCCGCTGCTTGTAAGACTTTTTTTAATTTATATGGTAAGCGTTTTTTGTTTCCTCTTGTTAAACGGGGTATCTTGGCCCTCTGTTCAATCACTTCCTCCTCCAACTTCCGCTTCCCGACCAGCAGCGGTTAACTAACATTCGCAACCCCTATGGTATTGTTAAAAGAAACTGTTTGTTAAGCAGCTTGGATTAAAGCCAAAACGGCAGCAAATACAGCCAAGACGAAAGACGACGACGGAAGCACTCTATGTGCTATGACCGACGCCAAACAACAATGACAACAATTTGGAAATAAAAGAAATTCTTTATACATACTTGTACTCGTATATATACGTACATACGAGTATATACTACATTCAGATGTAGGAAATCAATAATCAACTTACGACTCTCTATTTCTATCTCTCTATCTGGCTATTATTGCAAAAGTTAACAAATCAACAACAACAAAAACGCAAATCAGAGTATACTGGTTGGCCCCAAAAAAAATTAGGGATCATCATCGTGGGTTTATGTAAATTGTGTCCCTTTTTGTGCTTGAAAGTGAGAGTGGGCAAAACAAAAAGCAGCCAATCAATGCCAAAATACTTACTGTGCAAACGAGGCATGAACAGGGAGGGAAAGGCCAGAGCGATGTCTGCCAAACAAATCATCCACACCGACACGAGGCCCAACATCAAAGTGCGATTATGCAAATTCATTTTGCAGCGACGACGAGGACGACGTTCGACTTTAATGAACTGAAAATGAAGAAGACATTTAAATATTCATTTATTACTCGTATTTCGATAAAAAAAAAGAAAAAGCGCACGCACTGAAACAAAAAACAATACACGAAAGTGGACTCTTCTGAGAAATGTTAAAAATAGCCAATTTCTGTGTGCCCAAAAAAAAACCCCTCACCTAAAAGATACCCCCCGAGAATGACAAATGGATAATGTAGCAAAAAAAGGTAGCAAAGAAAACAAAAGGAACATGACAAAAGAACAGCAAAAAGCATATAAGGTGTGAAGAATGTTAATTTTGAAACAACGTGCGATAAGCTATGCTAATATTTTTTGTTACAATTATTTTGTTTTTTTACAGTTGTGACTAAAATAATAGCAATGGATCGAAGGATGTAGACTTGTAAAATAACCATCTAAATAGTGACTGCTTGGTTAATCTATTTTTTTATGAGAAATCAGGTAAAATATTAATGATTGTACAATATTGATAAGAAATCGGGTTAAAAGCTTACGTATTTACAAACTATTTACAAACTTTATAGAAAAATATATTTTTAATAAATATTCTTTGTCGGAAAAAAAGCATTTAAAAATGCATACCAAGAACATAATGAGTGTTTTTATAAGCCAAAAAGAAACTGAAATTGTAAAAAATTACTACAAAAAAAATCCAATGTAATCAAAAAAAAATATTTAAAAGATCAATAGTACATTAAAATTTAAAAATAATTCCGTGCATATAGACGATTATGTGCGCCATAAAAATCACGAAATCGTCTATAAGTTGCACGTATCGATAACAGTTTCTTAAAGTAAGTTAGGAGTTTTCCAATAATAATTGGAATTAAAAAAAAACCAAGTAACCAATTTGTAAGTCTAGCCGGGCCGTAACTTTAATATTTCCACTAATGGATTTGGTTGTGTTTTGACATTAACTGTATTGGGGAATATGGATGTTGGTGGTGGGTACATGCTTAACAGAACTAGATTTTCGGGAGCCATGTGAACCGTAGCCCTGTTCAGATTTCATTGTTTTGGATGACGTACATGCGAAATGACAAACTGAAAATGAAAATGCGCAAATTATATTATATTTTATGAAAATCTTTATAATTAAGTAAAAAAAATATCTTTCAAAAACCAACTAATAACAGTTCAAAGTTGAAATTTTGGTATGTGGTAGAGTATTTTGTGATACACTTAAAGGATATTAAAGGATACATTTTTGAAGGACATTTTGCATGTCCTTTATAAAAAGGAGGAGCGGCTCGGGAATACGGCAATTTCCGGACTGCGATATTCATGACTATTGTTGACGACGAGTAAAGGAGGAAATATCAGGGTAATAAATATTCCACGTAGGAGAGAATTATCTTTTATAGTAAATTACAAGTTTTTCGATTTGCCATAAGTTCTCCTTGTTTAGACCTTTAACATCTATTTGTTCCGAAGAATAATTTTGCGGTGCACTATAAGAATATTGAAGGATACATTTTTGAAAAGTTATTTTTCCTTTCCTTTTTTTCAGAAATAAAAAAATATAAATAGACAACTGATGCCTTAATTCACCTATATATTTCGATACTAAAGTCGACTTCGTGGGATAACTTACGAATTTTATATATATTTTTTAACATAATTTAAATCTTTGAGGTCCTGTAAAAAGGGGAACTGGAAGTCGAGGCACTTTAATATGGACACATCGAATTATAATGAATTAAATTAACTTTGAAGTCCCTTTTCTAGGGCCACAAAAGCCAGAAGCTTATAGCAAATAAAGACATTATAAGTGCGTCTCAACTAAGAGTCCAAATTTGTGACATAGCTTGTCCAGAAAAAATCATAATAACCAAAAAAACCTAGTTTATGGCAATCCCCTGGTCCCACCATAGTAAAAAATGTCAACGTTTAAGTTTAATTCGTCTGACCGAAGGACGGACATGGTTAGATTGCCTTATTATTGTAGGACGATATGCTTTGTAAAGTCAATATTTTGTGGAATGTTCAAAAATACACTTTCGATCCCAAAATCTAAGAAACATAACTTTTCTCAGAATGTCTTAAAAACCCCTGCGGTGACATCTTAATTGCATTTTCCTGTGAAATAAACATTCACAACGCATTGTTTAGCTCAGAAAGAAAAAAAGTTCTCAACTCTTGTCAAGTGTTTCCAGTTTGTTTCGAGAAGTTTTATTTGCAACAACTACGCCAGGACAATAAATTCTAGGCGTCATTTCAAAAGCTACTGAAACTGGAAAATTACAAAATTAGATGCAAGAAAGGAGTATATGCTGCAACATCACAGCATACCGAAGAACGTCAGTTATGACTTGATCATTTAAAGAGAAATGGTGGGATTTTCTCGTAGAGAAATGTTTCAACAACTTCGTTCAGAAGGCGTTTCTTTGCCTCGTGTTATGGAAAAATGGTAGAAAGGGTATTTCAAGTCTAATACCTATCACGCAAAACCCTTTAAATTGTTTTTAAAGACCCAAGTGTCTTTGCAGGCTTATTAAGGCATGTTGAAATTTAAAATTTGTCTTCACCATAGCAAATCGTATACACATTAGCGTTGAATGGCATTAGTCCCCATTCAAAGCTTGCAAACGACTCAGGGTATCTGTAATAATTTTAATTTCTTTTGACAAAATTGTATGAATTGTGTACTCGTATTCCTTTAATTAGCATTCTCGGCGGATTGTGTATGAAAGCAAGTATATTGTCGTTATGTGGTCGCTTAAAAGCAATGTCTGAATATATAACATATTCTACGCAAACACAAATCATTTCCCATGTCCTTAATTATATGATATTTTGCTGTTTATGTGATGTTTTTCTCAGTGTTGCCAATGGGACCATAATAAAGTACTTGCTTACATTTATTGTTGATTTTTGGCGACAAGTTGGGGCGATATGCTTCTTCTTTGCAATAACGAAGAAAAGCAGCGTTCAGTAACGCACTAATTTTTGGTTTATTTATCCACTTTCGTTTAATGACAATCACATTAACTCAAACACGGCAAAATTGAAACACAAAAAACACAGAACACACTAAATTCGCACACTTTAAATGAAAAAACCAGCACTCCTAAAATGATTGTTGTGTTTCTCAAATTCCCAAAGAAGAAGCATATCGCCCACATTGTACAATTAATCGTCTTTGATTTTTCTGCGATAATAAGAAAAGATTTTTTGATTTTTACCCTAGGATAGAATATTGATCCGACATCCAATAATGTATAAATACAGGATGGCGCAAAATTATTTACTCTGTCGGAAGATGTTACATATGTCGCAAGTGGTTTCATACATCAGTCATATTTAAAATTTGTATAATATGTGACAGCGCATTGAGAAAGGGACCTAAGGGTAAAAAAATCAATTTTCATTTTTTTCTTTTTTTGATGTGGACAACATCTGAGCATCGAATGAGACCGATCCCATACCCCAAAAGTGTTCCCTCCCAGAGATATGCGCCTTTTATGAAAGTGAAGTCTGCGATTCTAAGCGCAAAAAGAAAGGGACCTAATCTTTTAAATGGCTCTCCTGAACAAAACTGGTTTTTAACCTTAGGTCCCTTTCTATTTTGCGCGTCACATATGCAGCTTTAGAATAGAAACAGACAAACAATGACGGAGAAAAGTTGGCATTCCTTATTAAAGGCAGAAATTTAGTGCATGCCATATATATGGCAATCTGAAATCGTCCCTATCTAGCGACATTTTGATGGTCGAGATGGCAAAAATGCGGATCAACACTGGCTGCAGCCTCTTTGCAGATGTCATCTTTAACACTTAACAGAAAAAATTGTATAGGTCGAAATAAAGATGTCGATCACTGAAAATCATTTTATTTTTATTTAACAAAAAAGTGATTCAAAAACAAAATTCGATGATTTACGCCACCGGACGATCCGAATATTCGATAGGACGATCCGAATACCCGATTAAAGCACTGGAACTTGAGTGTCGAAAACCGTAACCTACATTCCAGTTTTTATGCCCAAACCCGACAGCCAGTTTCTTTATAAGGGCCAACACCCGGCATGTAGATTAACCCCGTTTTTTTCTGCTGTGCTTTGGTTTTTGTTATTTATGTTATTTTAGCTAGACCAAACTTCAAGGTACCGAGCTTCTCATAATCACCAGTAGATGCGATTTGACAATATTTGACTGTCCGTCCCTCCGCCTGGCTGCTGCCTATCTAAAGCTTGTTATCTAAACTCAAGTCGCGATTGTTGCCTGATCTTCATGAAATTTAGTAGCTGAAAGTTAATGGACTAAGGTCAAAAGCTATTAAAATTAAAGAAAATCGGTTAAGATTTAGATATAACTTTAGCACATCTGTGCAGGCTGTTTTATGGTTTTAGCTTTAAAAGACATATATTAAATCCAAACTTGATGAAAATTGGCACACGTAAGTTTTTTGGGCGAAGGAAGGGCGATTTGAAATTGGAGACAATTGTTTTAGATTTAGATCCTACACTTATTTTTAATCAATAAAACCTACAAGAAAAATAGTCTCACCTCCCAGAAACTTCAACTTCATTCTTTTTTGTAGCGCAGTGTATTATCTCAAAAAAACATTAAATATATGTGACAGCGCATAGAGAAAGGGACCTAAGGGTAAAAAAATCAATTTTCACTTTTTTCTTTTTGATGTGGACAACATCTGAACATCGAATGAGAACTATTCCATGCCTCAAAAGTGCTCCCTCCCAGAGATATGCGCGTATTATGAAAGTGATGGTACACCAAAGATACACGTGTTTAAATCTTTAAAATGGCTCTCCTGAACAAAACTGGTTTTTACCCTTAGGTCCCTTTCTATTTTGCGCGTCACATATATAAAAAACAATTTGGATATAACATATTGGAATAGACTGAAAGCGAAAATGCTTTATAAAATTTTAAATCGCAAGATTTATCAATAGATTTCAAAAATCGACTGCGCGCAGGTCTATTTTTCCAAAGATTTATTTATTCTCAAATACTCCCGATTTTCTAACTGCATCTGAAAAGTTGGGCAAAAATATTTACATGAATAAATCGATAAGATCTTTAAGTTGATTAACTAGAGCTGGATCGGAGGAACTGATGTACTTAGTACTTAGCAAAGATGTACTTCACCAAAAGTATTATTCCCTGTTTATAATATTCATGTCCATTTGTCAGGTTGTCACACGATTTGTATTGGATGTGTGTCAAATGAGGCTAAAGGGGAATCAATTTTTTTTCATAATATTTAGAGAAAAGTAAAGAAAGTTAATAAAATTAAAAGAAAAGTTGCTTTGGTGAGCCATTGGGCCACCTGGGGCGCAAAGTTTTGGTTACACTTTTTAACATCCCCTTAACTGTGTGGTAAAGAGTATACCCATCGACTTATTTCGACTAGAATTTTATAAACTACGAGTAAAGTCTTAGTAGTATTTTTAAGATATTCTAATTTAATAAGCCGGATTGAAAAAACGCAAAAGACAAATCACTTGTTTACAAAAGTATAATTTTTTTCGTGTATATGTATAGAAAACTTCCAAGTGTACTTGACCATCAGAAGAACCCAAATCGTTGTAGGTTATTTAGTACTTAGTCTTGATGTCAAGCTAATAAATTAGTCTTCTTTTTTAAATCGAATTACAAAAATGGCTACAGCGCATTATTTCTAGATTTATCTTTTGATAGTCCAGTACATTTTGACGTAGAAACCAGCATAAGAATTGGAGCCACGCTAATGTTCATGTACACAGGCCACACTTCACTCCTCTTTCACATGGTAGTTCTAACAGACTGTCTGTCTGCCCATTGTCGTATGGGGAGGGGTGTTGGGGCTGATGCGGAAGAGCCGAGCAGGAAGGATAGGATGGCAAGTTTAGCACATTTGGCTAAATATAGCAAAACAAACAGCAATAACACTAAAATCGATAATAAAACAGAACGAAAGAACGGCTCAACTCAAAAACGAAAAACAAACAAGGCAGCAAAAAAGAAACCACATCAATTGGTTACCAGGAAAACACCAGCATACACGAACTTACACAAACAAACACACGCTCATACATACACTCACACTTGCACACATAAATGTTTTTGTTTTAAATTTCTTTTGCCAAACAATGGGCGACTAAAATCGGAAAATGTAATAAAACAAACTGCTAATGGCCCCACCGGAGGTAGAGTGGGAGGGAGGAAGCCCAGCACAAAAGCCTACAATTTAGACCCAAAAAAAGGAGCAAAATGAACGGAAGTTACAAAACACACGCTCACTCAAACACACACGCGCATACCCACTCAAAAATATACAAAGAAACCAAAGTCACACACACTCGCGCACTCACATACATACACACAGACACACAAATGCATTAAGCACGACAACAGCAACAACAAAACGGTCTTTAATTTCTAGGCAATTCGAAAAGAATTTTTTTTTTAAACATTTTGTGTCACTCTCTTAGTCGTTGGTGTGAGTATCAGGCGCTCTAGGAAAGAGAATTTGCTTAGCTGGTGGGACTCGCTTAAGATGCCCCAACCAACAAGCCATGATAAGATGACTGATAAAAGGTCCTTTGGGTACAATAACATAGAAACCTAAAATCAATTAACACTGCATAGCTTTTCTTTGATTTCAAACGACAACGAACCCAAACTTTTGACGTGGGTTTTGGGTGCAAAAGAGGCAAATTACATATAGTACGTATACGCCTTGTACGATCCCTTTGATGGGAAATCGCTCATACGCTCCACTGGCCCGTTGTTTAAACTTTTTAATGAGTTTTGTTAACAAATTATTCACCTTTTTCCTTTGCAGCTGTGTCGATTTTCTGTTTTTTGTGAATTTTCTACTCTGTTTTTACTTTTCTATAGTATATTTATGACCCGTTTTGTTACTTCGGTAGTCTTTAGTTACGTTTTCGCCTTTATGTTTCGCACGTATAACCGTCAACGTTTCGTCTGCTCTGGCCGATGGTTAAAAACACTTTAAATGGCCAAAGTCGTATTTTGATATTCCTGAACCTATGACAACCGTCTTGCGACGCCGAGCTTTTGTGCCCTCTAAAAGCTTTTATTCGGTCATTCCAATGCACAGTGGTTGACAGCGAATCATGGTAGGGCTGAGGAGTTTTGACGCTACAACTAGGACCACAGAAACCAGCTAATGAAAACCTAGAACTTCGAACAAAAACGTGTGTATGGGATACACATACAAAGGCATTTGCCTCCTTAATAATTATTAATTATAATCCTTAAGTAGTTACTTTATATGGACCACCGTAGTGTAATAGTTAGGGTACACGGCAATAACCAAACCCAGCTTACGGAAGGATATATCCCTCGCTTATGCCGACGACTTCACGAGTAAAAGATACATTTCTAAGCCATGGTAACGTTGCTTAATAACATGGCTCGAAGCCAACATCAGACAGTAGGCTCCGGTTTAGCTTTATGGGCCGGCGCAGAATCCTGCTGGAAAGTCCATGGCTGGTTTTGGAACAGGGAATTGTTAAGAGGCTTCACAACAGCTTCCAAAACGGTTTCTTGGTATACTTTGGTCGATGTTTTGACTCCTTGTTCGCAGAAATGCAGGTCAGTGACCCCATCGTAAGATACACCCCACCAAACTATGACTGAAACTGGCTGATGACCAGTATCCACCATTGGCATCAGTTCAGATGCTTCCTTAGATGGCCGCGCATACACTCTCTCATTTTTCTTGTTAAATTTTTCCTGAGCGGTAAAAATTTTTTCATCGGTGAACAAAATTTTTCAGTGCAAGTTATTAGCGTGCTTCACCGAAAAACGTTTGCATTTTTCAATCCTATTTTTTTAAAGCTGCAGTCAATAAATGTCCGGTACGTCGTTTGAAAGCCCCAAGTCCCAAGTTTTTTTTAATGATTCGACTCATCGACTTTTGCGTGATATTTATCTCACGGGCCATGATTTTCTGTTTTCGGAGCTGATTTCTGTGAATTCTTCTTTTAACGGCTTTGATGACATGCGGTGTTCGAACAGAGCATGGGCGGCCCGACCGGTGGCAGTCTTTTACATCTCCAGACTCCTTAACTGTTTTATGCATCGGTAGACGAACATGCGGCTAATCCCTAGTGGCCGGAGCGTTTTGAAAATATCGATTTTTTCCATTTCACACTTGAAAAGCGCTATTACAGCGATACGGTTCTCATTATCTGACCACTCCATTATGAAAGTTGAAACAATTTTAAAATTCCATTACAGACGAACGCTATTGAGGTTAGCTTTCAAAACCCATATTAAATTAACGGGGTATGTTCAGTTCTACTATTGAAATGGGTGTGTTCAATGTTGTAACAATATTTATGTCCCTACTAAGTATATAATTTGAGAGAAGTTCCTAATTTTTTTCGCATATGTTAAGGAAATTAAGTAAGGAAGAAATATTCTATTCATGGTAAGCGTGTGTGCATTGAAGTAAAGATTAATCGAATTTAAGAGGAGATCTATTTCTTCTATACATTTATGTTATTCTCAAAAAATAAAATTGGTCTTATTTTCCGTTTTAACGTTTATACCGTTTTTGAATGCTTCCCATAACACATACTCGTAGCGGTAGTGTGTTGCAATAAGTGCCGCCAGATAAGTCTACAAAAGCTTTATTGACAACTCGTTTCAAGCCACTTATAGCAATTTATCCCTTTAAAGGGAAACTTTTTCCCACCTGGGGAACACATAAACGTTCGGACATGGTTAACGAATTAAGAATATAAACAGAGTGGGAGTTATAAAATTTTAAAACTGAATCGGCTGTAAAAAATATATTTTTTTCTAATTTCTGGGCTAAAATTGTTTGGAGGAGATGAAGAATTAACCGAAAAATCGTGTTTTCAGATAAAGCTCATTTTTATTTCGGTGGCTATGTCAATAACAAATGGCCCAACCTATATTATTGGGTCTCTAATTTTATGGTGTTGTTATTTATGGTGTTGTTGCAATCGCATACCTTAAAAAACAAAAAGACTCGCGTTGTTAAGCAAGTAAAGCTGTTCAAGGTTAAAGGGATGTGTTGGTTAAGATTGTGTATCCACTCTTCTACACATTTTGTTTTTATTTTAGACCAACACTCAGTAGATTTTCCCTATATATGCAGTGCATTGTGTCGGGTAGAAAAGAAAAGAAGAATAATCTGTTCATATCGCACATGGCAGTAAACACTCATGGCTGGAAGTCTGTTCCACATACTGACAAAATGGCTGAAAACGAATTCTCTCTCATATGTTTAAAGGGACGATTTGTATAGTCCCTAGAGCCAGCAAATCCAAACGTAAAATTAAGACAAATCTTAAAAGTAAAGTAAGGGTCAAGGCCTCAAATTTAATCGATTCATAGAATAAAAAAAAATATTCGTGTCCAAATTTTTTTGCAACTTTTAACCCGTACATATGTCAGAACTTAAAGTTGGGCTTCTAGGCCATATGAAAGGCTGACATAAATTGGCCCAATGCTAACATATTTAGGTTTGTGAGAAAATTTGAATGTAAAGTAAATGTGAGAAGATTTTAATGAAAAGGACAAATTTGGTCAAGGACAAATTTGGTCATAGGTCCCTCAAAGGAGTACGATCGAAAATTACAATGTGCAACACTTTTTGGGGCGTTTATGATTCCTTTGAAAAATGTTACACTTAGGTGAGTATAGTAAAGTCCCAAATGGGTCCTGGTAGATCTCAGTTATTCTTATTCTGTCAATTAAAATACAAAAAATTATCATTGTAAATCGTTTTATTGTTTTTCAAAATATTCTCCTTTAAGATCAATATACTTTTGCATGCGCACAAACCAATTTTCGAAAAACTTTTTCCACTCCGATTGAGACACCCCAAAAAAATGATTTTTGAAAGCTTCAACAGCTGCTTCGGGCGATGAAAAACGTTGACCGCTTATTTTTTCCTGATGCTAGGTAATAAGAAGATGTCATTAAGTGCCAGGGCTGTACGGTGGATGACCCATCAATTCGACATCTTGAGTGGTCAAATAGCTCATCGTTTCAGCTAATGTGTGAGAGCTCGTATTGTCGTGATGCAAAATGATCCGTCTTCTCTTATTTCGTCGAACACAGTTGTTAAATAGATGGTTGTATACCACTCAGAATTGACCGTCCTACGTTTCACATTGCCGTTTCGCAGATATTAATAAATTTATGAAGAAAAAAAATATTTTTAACCTAAGAATTAAAGTTTTTTTTTTTAATTCATACAAAATACAAAACGGTAAAAAGTGTCAAGTCCTATTACTTTCACGTAAAGTCACATAACCTATGAACAAATTGAGACATCATGAAAATCGATTTACGAGGGCGACCGCAGAAGTAACTGGCCTAACATAAAAAGAACCGTTTTTTTTTTAAATATTTATTATTTATTTTTCAACATAATCTCCTTCCAACTCAATATAATTCATCAAACGTTTTTCAAGTTTTTTAATTCCATCCGAAACGTACGCGTTTCGCTTTTTTGCACAATTAAGTGAAGGCATGAATTTCAAAAATTTGCTCGAGATATGCACAAAATTCTTTGGAAATAACATTGATGACTTTTTTATTGATTCTTTATTTTGCATGAAAATAAACATTCCGATTCATATTACAGCTATTCTTACACAGAAAATATGAGATTTTTATATGTTATCTATGCATGGAAACAAAATTTAGAACATTTTCAATTATTGTCACTATCCATCGTTGATGTTGACGCTTGTGGTTTTGATGACCTTATTTTCTTCGTAGGTTGTTCATAATTGTGTATAAAAGCGAAACGCGTAAATCGATTTTCATGATCTTTGTCTCATTTTGTTCATAGGTTATGTGACTTTACGTGAAACTAATAGGACCTGACACTTTTTACCGTTTTGTATTTTTTATGAATTAAAAAACTGCGAAACTGTTGCTTATGAAGCGAAACGTTGTATGGACAGATTAAAGGAATTGTAATTTTTAATTTTTTTAAATTTATTTCAGCTTATTCGGACTAGTGGTTCTCGAGTTATAACAAACAAAAGAGCCTATAACGTGACAAATTCCCCTATACGATACATACTAACTTTAAATTAATTATTAAATTATTACTTAATCCAATTGAAATTTTGTTTTCCTGTCTTCGGCAAAATTGTAGGTATAGACGAGAAGAAAAAGGTGTAAAACAAACTAAACCGATAGAACTACACCTGGTGTTTTAAAATTGCTAAAACGTAAATTTTTTTAAATTTATTTAATTGAATTTTTTCTATTTTTCCAAAAGGCTACTACCAAAAAGCTACCAAACTGTGAAATCCACTGAAGTAATCTTAAGAAAAGCTACGTATTCCGTACTAAATAATTCATAATCCTTTAGAACATTATAACACTCGAAAATGTTTTTTCACATTTCCCCATTTTTATTGGTTTCTAGAGCACTGGTACCATTTATGGGGCAAACATTTCACGTTGTTATAAACTTAAATCTCGAATTTTCGCTGTAAACAACAGCTGGAAAATATCAAAAATGCATTTTCTAATATTATAAGTATTTTCTAAATAATTATGAATTGTTCTAAAGGGTGGTTAAATTTTAAGGGCCGATGTTGAATGTGAACCACACCTATTGGATTACGCAGATAAATCGCTAAAAGCTCCTCAGAATTGGTCCAACGGACGATTTTTTGGGGCAAAGCCAACAAACGCATCATGTAAAATACTCCAAACTTGTTTTTCGTGTATTTTAACAATATCAGCAAGTTCTCTGAGCTTTATTCGTCTATCTTTATTCACTTCATTAAATATTTTTCTAATGTTTTCAATAGTAGTAGCAGTTTTCGGTCTTCCAGAGCGTTGTTCATCTTCCGTAAAAAAAAAGGTTTTTTAAGGTCTTCCTTTTATGTGTTAAACATTTTTTATAACTCTCCCAATCAGCAACCTTTTTTGTACGGTCTCATTTCTAAACTCAAGCAGCTCCACGGTCGCCAGGAGGTTCGTACTAAGTTGAAGAAACCCGGTTAATCCGGGTGAAGTTCTAAGCTGAAAGTGGCACGCACAATGCATCCGTCAACGTTAAGCATTTTTTTTTTGGAAACACTGTGCATCTTTGCGAAAGCTTCGTGAACACAATCATTAAGTTTGGCATGCTCGAACATGTTCATGAAGAGATGAATGAATTTGAATTTGGTTCTCGGATTCGTTTCAGTTCGCTTGTGTCTTATTTTAATTTTCTAACAGGTTGAGGTTTTGTTTTCACTCCGTTGCTGTTGTTTTTGTATTACGTATTTTCAGCGATGTCGTTGTTGTTTTCGTCGTCCTCGTTGTTGCTTTACGGTGCGTGTATCATCCGTTCACGAGCATTTTCCTGCGAGAGGCAAAGGCAACGTTAGCAGTTTGTGGTTATTTCTATTTTTAGCACGTTGGATTTGCTGATGTGAACCTCTGTATGTAAGTGTGTGTGTGTGTTTTGTGTATTGAGGAAAACACACACAAGAAAGGATTTTTATATCGCGCCAGAGGATGAGTGGTGTTGGGCTTGAGTGAAACATATGGCCAGCAAATGTAAATTAATGATTAAACAAATTTTGTGTTGATGCAACCATAAAAACATATGGTCTTGGGCCGAAAACAAAAACACTCACACACCGGGCTGACCCAGTCAGCCGTACTTAACCCATTAACTATTTTCTGGATAATCGGCTTAAAGTGGCGATATTTTATTTATAAGGATATTGGGTATTTTAAGAAATTTTATTTTAATACAAGTAATACGGGCTATAACTTTTTTAAAAAGGGCATTGATATTGTATTGTCGTTGAAATTCAATCTGGTAAAAAAGTTTTAGTTAGCGGTAGCTGACTATGAGATACTCTACACCACTCTGCCATTCAGAGGATTAACCACCTCTGTCTGAAGTTATCGTTCGTAACGTACCATACAAAATTTGAGCGTAATCGGGTACAATTTGTGGTTTCTAGGGCTGCAGGACCTCAAATTGGGAGGAATCTTTGTGTGGGTGCTATTGGCAGACGTGGACTATATGGTTTAATGTTACAGGATATGGGTGTTGGAGCTCGTACCGCTCCATTCGTAACTTGGTAGGAAGCGAATGTTACATGTGGCTCCAGATCCTGAAATCTAGAAGGATCTTTGTGGGGGCTATAAAAAATAAGAATCTATGTAATAATTTTTCTCCGCTGATAATGAGTGTACCGATAGAGTACCCCAATACGACGACGAGTGCAAAAAAGCTACTAAAGCAAATACCACTGCCCATAATGTAACGCCTCAGGGTTTAGCAGCAAAAACTACATGGGTGAGATATCAGAAGCTCAGAAGAGAGAACAATCGTCTATTCCGACAAAAGAAACGATAAATGGAATTGCGTGTGTGAGAAATATTAAGATATAAATGAAGTCCGAAAATGTTTTCAAAATGTCAAACACCTGACTGAAGATTAGGAACTCCAGCTGAGATACTTATAGATATTGAAATTTAGTTACGGATACCGCAATATACTGAGTAACAAAGAGAGCACTTTTCCAACCTTTTGACTCCTGAAGATTCTGTTCGAGAGAAGACGACCGAGTACCAATCGTTGATGATGGCGTTGAATGACAATTACATAATTAGGCTGCGGGTGCCGATGGTTTACCGGCTAAGCTGTTCAAGGCTGGGGGGTATGATCTGGTTAAATGCATGCAACAATTTATCATAAGTTTAACGAAAATAAGTTTAAAGAAAGTCATGCCTGAATAATGAGCAAATACCAACTATTGTGTTATTAGTTTACTAGAAATTGCCTACTATATTCTCTCGAGGGCAGAATATCATTGGTCCGTAAAAATGTGGTTTAAGGTAAATCTGCAACTGACCAGATCTTTACATTGCACCTAATCCTGGAAAAAGTCCCGTGAAAAACCAATTTACTCATACCATCCCAGTGTCGAGTTTAAAGCCGCCTTCGACCGCCCAAAATGATTGAGTTTGACTTTCGTCTCCCCCCAAAACGGCTACGTCTAGGCACAATGACGTTAACTGACAGAAAATCTGCAAAATCTGGAAGGGCCTTATCCAAGAATTCGATACGAAAAGGTGCCTTAGACAAGGTGATATGCTGTCGTGCAATATGTTCCATATTCAGCTGCAAAGAATTGTAGAAAAGACATCCAACGACACGGAGTTGAACAAAGGGAGCAGCATCATACCATCTCAGAGCAGAGAGGATTAGTTATGAACGAGAAAAGATAAAGCTGCTGGTTGCATCTACTAAAACAATGGGCAGGATTTTTGTTTCGGGACTATACAAATTATGGACCTATATGGTTTCCTTAGAGTTAATTATTGGTCGACCATAACAAACCATGAAAAATTTGTATAATTTCTGGCTGCAACTATTTAAAAACATAGACCAATATGGTCCAATTTCACAGGACGTGGGTGTTAGTCTCTCGAAAAGGTTTATGCGAAATTTAGTTTGAATCGGAAGTAATATGTGGCTTCTGCAGACCCACGAAACGGGAAGAACACTTGTGTGAGAACTATAGGAAAACATTGGCTGCTCATAACGCTCTTTGCAAAATGTGGTCAGTACCAGTCATAATATGCGGCTCTAAACCCTGTCGATTCTAAAATCTGGAAAGACCTTTGCCTGAAAGCTAATCAAACCAATTTACATAAGTTAACTATTGGTCGATCCTAACACGCTATGCAAAATTTATTTGGGGTTTCTAGAGTGGCAGGACCTCCATCTGAAATTTGGTAGAAATCTGTAGCTTTTAAAGCTGTAGGTTCTAAAATCCGGGTCATACAATAGGTGTCGACCTTAGCCTAAAAATGAACAATGTACCAAGATTTATCGCAATCGGTTCATATTTGCGAAATGTACTAACGGGTGATCAATCAAGAGGTATTTTTTCAAAATAAAACAAATACAAAACTTCAAATCAAGTTTGGAATATTTATAAGGAATATCGAAAAAGACACTATGGCATTTATTTTTTTAATATAATGTCCTTTAAATGTTGGCCGCAACTACGCCTCAGAGTATCCATTCTGAGGGTCCAATTTTGGATGACTCGTTTAAGCATTTCGACCGGTATAGCGTTAATGACACGCGTAATGTAGTTTTCCAAACCCTGAATTTGGATGACTTGTTCAAGCTTTTAGACCGGTATAGCGTTAATGAAAGGCGTAATGTTGGCCTCCAAACCCTTAATCATAGCTGGTTTGTCAGCATAGAAAAGTCTAATGGTGTGATATCACACCATATCACGGTTACGTTCCGGCCATCATAATTTTTAAAAAAAATATGGACCGATGATTTCACCATCCCATTAAACCGCACCAAATCGTGGTCTTCGCAGTGTAAGTCTTTCCATTATGAAATGAAAACAATACTGAAAAAATGAACGCGTAATCTGTGAAAACACCCCAATTGAAAATACCTCTAGATTAATCACACGTTATGATTACAACAATAGATGGACAGACTGAGGAACGGCCATAGACTAATTGAATCAGATAGTGATTCTGAACCAAGCGCCCCCCCCCCCTGTCCAATCTCGTTGTAATGCAACCTACAAATATTACCCGGCCGAATTTATTTACACAACAATACAGGTAGTGGCGTTAGCTACAACAAATACTAGAACAACAAGCAATTTGTTATTGTAGTATATAAGTACAATGAAGTCAAAGTTGCTGGGTCAAATGTTTACAAAAATGTTAATTTCAAATGTATTTTCAAATTTGTGTGTGCGGCCTCCACAGCTTCGCTTAAAAAAAATGAAAAATGTATAAAATCAGCCGATTATCGACACTACCTGTATTATAGTGCCATGGTTTACTCTATATGTGACGCGCAAAATAGAAAGGGACCTAAGGGTAAAAACCAGTTTTGTTCAGGAGAGCCATTTTAAAGATTTAAATACGTGTATCTTTGGTGTACCATCACTTTCATAAAACGCGCATATCTCTGGGAGGGAACACTTTTGGGACATGGGATCGGTCTCATTCGATGCTCTGATGTTGTCCACATCAAAAAAAAAGTGAAAATTGCTTTTTACTCTTGGGTCGCTTTCTCTATGCGCTGTCACATATGCAAACTAAAGCCACAAATCAAATGTCATTGAAATCTGATGAAGTTTGCCACCCTTAGGCCAGTAACCCCAAAATTGGCAGGTGCATAAAATGCGGCCTCAGAAAAAACATGCAACGATTCTGCTCGCATTCAACACGCATCGTCCTTGATCGGGATTAAAAAAATGAGCAGTTTCAACGAAATCAGGTCATTATTTCAACCTGCACTTTGATTGCAAGCAAAGATCAACAAGCGGAACCTATAATGATTCAAAATTCTTATTCGATTGGCGTAATAGTAAATATATATGTACCACCTCTTTTTGGACTTTTGGCCACCGAACTGGACTTCCTAGCCCACCGTGCGATCGACTCAGAATCACATTCTGAATCGGTTATCAAAATGCAGGACGCAAATAGGAATTGATCTCGTTTATAGTTCCGCCTAACGGCGATCCATATTGAAAGGAACCAAAATGGATTCATGCATTCATACGAATACGTATACCGCACATTTAAATGCACCATCTTATTTTAAAGAAATTTAATTTATGTCGACAGTTCCCAAATATAACAACCACCGCTGAAAATGATGTACATTGGACGATGTGTTGATATAATCTCCATACAAATGAACCTTGCTATCCAGTGTTAGTTAACTTACTTATATCGGCGCATGTACCTAAATGTACTTAAAGAAATTTAATTTATGTCGACAGTTCCCAAATATAACAAACACCGCTGAAAATTATGTACATTGGACGATGTGTTGATATAATCTCCATACAAATGAACCTTGCTATCCAGTGTTAGTTAACTTACTTATATCGGCGCATGTACCTACGCTTTAGCACCATAGAAAAGCCATTGTGTGATTAGAAATACAATTAAGTAACATGGGCAGCGATGCCAGTTCCAAACGGTCCCCTTAACCGAACATCTCCACAAACATCTTCATCGTCAGGAAATATTTGGTATTTTGTTCATTTATTATTACTTATAAGCCAGCTTAAATTGGTTGATATAACAAATTTCCTAACTGCAGCCAGGAAAGGGTTCCACTCGGTTCTTTCGCAAAACAAATTGAATTTTACGGTTCATATCCTCATTGTAAATGGCTTTGCATTTCTCAAAGTTGACACGGCGTCTGACCTAATATTGAATACAGGAAATTCATAAATATTGTTCAAGTTTTTATACATCATTTTCGAAATACCTGAAACGGCTTCTCATAATAACGTGTGCGCCGGAATTGGTCAAAAATTTCCTCTTTGCCCAAAATACGATTTAACATCCGGCACGCTTCTTCCACATTGTTATTTTGTACCAACACAGTACGAGCTAAGAATTGAACATGTCTCATGATTTAAACTGTTAATACAAACTAATTCTGACTAACAAAATTGCAATTATTAAATAACACAAACAGCCGTGTACGATAGTGAATGGAAAATAGATTTCGATTGCGATATAAATTAAATATAGTCAATTATAGGCTTTCCATCCTTATGTTGGTAACAGAGTTTGTCGCCGCCGACATGCACGTCGGCTTCAAAGTCTGGTGAGATAGAAAATGATTTTTTCTTTCGGCGGTTCTACGCAGACAGTAAATTGTACAAGATGGGCGATTTGAGCTTTGTCGAGAAATCAACAACAGAGTTGGGTAAAAATCATGTTGGGAATACTGTTATTTTTGCTGAGTGCCGTTTTTTCTATAATATATCAAAGAAAAAGCACATCGCCTTTCCTATAAAATCTATCGTCTTTATATTATTTGATTATTTCAATCACAGAGATGTGCTTCTTCTTTGCTATATCATAAAAAAACACTCAGTAACGATTTGAACAGACACACGGACGGATATGCCTATACCATATTATAATTTTGCAACCTTCAATAATATATTTTAAGGCACGATTGAGATTGTAAGTGGGCGAAATCGACGCAGGGGAAAGCAGTTTCCCCTGCGTCGGTAAAAAGTACACTCTTCTCAGTATTTGCTTAACAAATCATATTATTTGTGGATGGATAATAATTCCATTGTATACTGTTAGTTGGAAAGCACTAAATATCTCAAAAAAGGCCATGGTTGCTGGACATTTCAGCCAAATGTCCCACACGGACAAAACTGGTGCTTAATAGTCAAGATGGACATATGGGTACCCAAATAAAAGCAAATATACGAATTTAAATATAGAGCAATTCTTCCGCTTTAGAAATGTAAGAAACGTGGAGGGCCTGGATGCACTTTTCGACGGGTTTACTTATTCAAAATAGCCCAGTTCAACCGGAATGATTGTCCAATGAACCGCTTCAATTATATATGAACATTACGTTATTGTTATTTTCAAATAACAATAAAATTTTCTCGCAAGCCAAAAAAAAACATTTATTTTTGCCATATCGCTAAATTGAAGTGAAGGGCCGTAGGGCAGAAAATTAAACATGGACATATGGGTACTTAAAACAATGTGATTTTGGTACAAATTAAAATGTTTTATTATTTTGGAAATCTTGTTACATTAAGGGCTATGTGCCCAATGTCTAGTTATATTTTATATAGGGTGATCCATCTAGAGGTATTTTTTCAGAACAAATATAATCTTTATCGGTAATTTTAAATGACATTTATTTTTTGAAAATAAGTACCCTCAAATGTAGTATCGATATACTCCCGGTTAGTTGAATTACGATTTTTCAATATCTACATCCCTCCAAGAAAAATAAACGTAACGCATTTTGCGGAGCGAAAACGAACTACATACGGACCGCCATATCACTAACACTTGCATAGTTTTTCATATAAAAATACGACGAAATTAATTCTGCGTAAAACTCTTCGTAAACGTGCCGTTTTTTACGGTACGAAATGGAAGTGATTTTGCGTAATGGAAACGAACGTATTTAAACCAAAAAGTACCTAAAACAATCCGTTTACGTGCCGTTTTTGCGATACGAAAACGAACTGTTTTTTCTTAATGGTAACGGCATTAACTGTTTTTTCTTATTCGGGCAGCCATGTTGACAGAACACTTTAATTGTTTTAGTTGATGTTTGAAGTGTGATGATCTGATTGTTGTTAAACAAAATCAGCTTTTGTAAGTGTTAATATAATAGGTATTTATAAAACGTTTGTAGTATATTTATATCTACATATCTATATTTTGTAATAGCCAAAGAATTCATAATCATTCACAATATATGCAACATTAATTCTTCAGTATAAAAAAGCTTATATTATTTCGATAGAGAAAGAAATTCAGTACGGAAACAGAACGTTTTGCAGATACAAAAACGTACCGCTTCAGTGTTACGTAAACGCAACACTCTGGTATTACGAAAACGGACCGCTTTAGTGTTACGTAAAAGTACTACTTTAGCTTAGCCTTGGCGTACTACCAATACATTCAAACTACTACTTTTTTTTTCTAATTCTCTTATTCCGAAATTAACGTTTACGGTGCATTTACGTATCGCAAAATCGGTTCGTTTTCGTAGTCTTGTATGAAAAAATGACTTCGCCAACGTTTCGTTTTCGTGCCGGTTTTCTTAGAGGGATTGAGTATAAAAATTTGTTATATATTTATCGAAACGAAAAGTAAGATCAACTGATTACGGCTGGTTATCATATGTGTTATGAACATCTTGAAATGTATTTGTTGGATAAACAAATAAAACGCTGCTAGAGTTTACAAGAATATAACTAGAACGCTGAGATGTATGATGGCGACATTATAAAAAAGTGTACATCTTATGACAGTTTCTCCTAAGTTACACATTTTTGCTTACAAGTTTCTGCGACCGATTTTATTTATTATACCTTTGCCGTCCTCCACCAGCGCTACGAGTAAATATGTTATTTATAATCTGTAAACTTTTCACGTGCTGCCTTTTTGGATTGTTTCTGTACATACCTTCAACATTTATAAATTAAACAGCTGAGTTGCCGGTTGGTAGTAATTTATTTCGAGTGTTGCCTTGCATATGCATTTAACAGTAAGTCCCAATTTACACTAGGCAACTTTACTTGCCGCAACTCACAGTTCGGTGGAGAGAAAGGAAAGGGAATCTTCTCATTTCATTCCACTTGTCACTCTCTCTCCGACAAACTGAGAGTTGCGGCAAGTTAAGGTACAAGTCACTTTAAGCAGCACACGAGAAATCCAAATCCAAAACGTTTAACCGCAAGTATATCAATTTGAAAACCAAAGTGCAGGTTATTCAGAATATTTACGATTTGTTTTAACAATATTTCTAAGAAGAAGCATTTTGTACATCTTCTTGTATCTATAGTCTTTGTTTCCAGTCAGGGCTACCATCTCGGTATACATAACTGTCAAACACTTCTGTTATACCAATTCTTCTTCTTCTACTACAAAGAAATACGAGAAATTACCTGAAAAAATCCAACAAAATGTTTTATTGAACCAATTCCAATTTTTCCTAAAAAAAAAACAAAACAAGTCAAACCACAATCATTAAACATTGGGCCCTCGGTAAGATGATGTTAGTTATACCAAAGATCATATAAAAAATAAATTGTGCTTGCATGAATAAAAGGACCATTTTATGTGATGTGTAAAAAGATGCAACGAAAATAAAATTTTGTGGTATTCTTTGCATTGCCCTTGATTATTGTACCCTCAAAACGTTCACTAACTTTAAAAAGATAAAAACTGCATGTGAGTGTGTGATTACGGATTTGTAATGTGTGGGAGACACGGAAATCCGCAGCTTTCCATTTGTGTTTCGGAATTTTTACTAAATAGCACAAATAGTCTCACACTACCTACCAACATATAGTTAGACCTGAATCCGGAATTACATTTGTAAATATTAAAACATACTTCGATTCTAAAAGATTTTGGATGATGACCCCCATAATGACTCAACCTGATTGTTTTCATTTTAGCTGAACACTTAAACGACGACACCTCAAGTAACGAGATTGTGAGTATCAAGAGCTTTGCTCTCACTGTACAAGAAGACAACACTCTCTGTTTCGTCACTTGCTCTCTTCAACCCCTTGATTCGTTTAGGCTTTGTTTTAAGTCGGGCCTTACCGTAGAAAATGGTCAATGTTCCACCATTATTGTGCAGTACCCCACCGCCCATAGACTTTGGCGATGATGACGAGGAGGTCGACGTACTGCCACCAGCATTAGGTGGTGCGGCAGAAGACTATGGAGATTTCTTAGAGGGAGATAACAAAAATGATGGTAAGCAAAATGCTGGATATTCATTGAAAAGTGGAAAAACACGTATCGACAAAGTAAACACTTACCAAAGACCAAGTATGTCCACACTAGAGTCTTTTCTCTTTGTCGAATAAACCGTGTTTCCATGTAGCTCCGTTAATCTCAAGTTAGCTCTAATAAAGTAACCTGAAAATGATCGCCAAAGTCGTTATTTATTGACGCTTTTCTTATTTCGAACTAATGTATAAATATTCTTTTACTTGCAGAACCGTTGCCATCGCCACGACTATCATCAGTTACAGATTTACCTTCAATGAGTATATATGACGGAATATTACCACCCGATGAAACATATACGACTCCCTCAGCAACACCGCCACCATTAGACATGGGCTCCGCAAAAATTGATACAACTAACGAAGGACATCAAAACACACCTGTAGAGGCATTTAATTTTAATATAAGCCACCAAGCAAAAGAAGCTGTTAGGGAGAAAAATGAAAACGATGACCAGAAGACATCAGACAAGACAGCAACACCTGCCACGAAGGAAGAGACTACAGCTGATTCAGATAGCCTAAATGAATCAAAAACAGCAAATGAAGTATTCTCTGAGGAAGAGAAACAAGGGCAAGCAACGAGCTCTGAACAAAATGCAAATGTTGTTAAGAAAAACATAAGTCTGTTAGCCAATATGGTATCAATAGAAGACATAGAGGACGATTTAAGCGAGGATGAATTGTATTCGCCAAAAACTCCAAAAAATTTCACCGAAACGGACGCTCTGAATAACGACTATTTTAAGATTCACGATATCCAGCTTGAAAGTATAACTGGAGAAGTATCAAATACCGAAGGTGTCTCATCGGCGACTGTTGCATCAGAAGGAGGGTTCGTAGCAAATGTAGAAGAGGACAACGCGAATATCACAAGCCAAAACTTTAACATGCCACCTCCATTAGATGAACTGAACTGCGCTGGTGAAGAAGACTTTGCTGACTTTCAAGATTTTAACAGCACCACGATAACACCGTATGAAATAAACCAGTCACTTGTAGATAATTCAGTACCTGTAAACGACGTTGAAACCAAGCAACTCAGTGATGAATCTTCAGAAGAAGATTTTGATGATTTTGTGCAACATACACATATCGAAAAGTCAAATCAAATCGGTATGAATTTAGAGCAAGCCCTAGTTCAAGATTCCTCAACAGCAAATGCAAAAGATGCTATATTTAACGATGCACATGAAGATGATTTTGATGATTTTGCCTCACACATTTCCTCAGAATCTAAATATGATCACCCCAATTTGAATGATTCAAGTCCACCAGAAAAACTTCAAGTTAGTAAAGGTACGGACCTAAAATCTGATGGCGACGAAGAAAGCAATCAGATTGAGGAAAGCATTAACGATAGTTTTGGAGACTTTAAAGAGGTCACAGTTGAAAAACAAAACGATTTGAATGAAGTTCAGGAAGTGGTTAAACCTCAAGTTGATGGTCATTCCGAAGATGCACAGTTGAAATCATCGGTATTAACACACAATACTGAGGGCAATGAAACTCCACTCGATGACGACAATGATTTTGCAGATTTTGAGGAGCATCTGGTAATGCCTCCCGAAGAGAAAGAAAACGCTTTAGATGCCAATCAGACCTCTACACCTTCCGAAAGCCTGTGTAAAACGAAAGTTGAAAATAACGATGATGATGCTTTTGACGACGATGATTTTGGTGACTTTAATACGGCGGAGCCAATAACATCCGGTCCCACAACTCCGGTACAAACTACTAGTCAATCATTTAGTACTAATGCTGCAGTGCAAGTTTCTCTGCAGATGCCTAAGAATCTTAACGAACGCATATCGAAAATTTTGCATGTTATGTTCACTTCCTCGAACAGCAGCAATACGCTGTCTACACCTACGGAATATGATACCGAATTGAAAAAGCAAAAAATTCAGGATATACCCTTCACTTCGATAGATGCCGCCAAAGCTTTAGAGTACCAATGGTTAAATTCCGAGACTCGTCATTCGTTTATTAAATCATTGGGTATTGATTCTAGGAACATAGTGAGTTTCTTTTAATAGGTTTACTGCAATTTTTGTTTGGCTAAGTTTTATCGCTCTTTTTCCATAGCTTTATGGTGAAAATTGGAATCCTTCATTGCCACGATTCGCTGCAAATTTAAGTTTTAATCCTCTGAAACCCATGAAACCTGTAACAACCAATAGCGGCACAGACTCCTCCTGTACACCCCTAGATCCTGCACCTGTAAATACTTCTGACTTTAATAAAACTATAATGAGTCCTTTAGATAGCATCAAGAGGGATGCTATAGAACTAGATTGGAAATCATCATCAGAGCACACAACAAAAGGTACATTTTTGTTTTTCAAAATGCGAGTATTGCTCAAAGCTGTTCTTTTCTGTATTTCAAATGTTTCATTGAAAATATGAATTATAACGGATTGATTGTGCTTAAACTACTTTCAGCTTTTAAAGACAATATATCAGACACAGAGGACGTTTCCTGTAATACTGCATCGGCCACAGCAGCAGCCTCAGCATCTGTGCCTTATGTAGCCACTGAACCACCAGAATCCTTGACTATATTTGAAAATCCCATAGAAAATGAGGAGAATAATTTTTCCAAAACACCGCCTATTAGTGAAATGGAATCCGTAAATACATTCTCTTCTGCATTACCTATAACGACACTAGAAATAGATTTACCGCCGGCGGCAACACAAATTCTTAATGATTTAAGCATAGAATTAAACGAGTCGGACTACTCGAAGGAAACTATTGAGGGAGTAGTTGCATCTACAACATTTTCGGGATCATTTAAGGAAACCCATATCTACACTCCACCCAAAACTATTGAACATTCATCATCAACGTCGTCAACTTCGACGACATCACCCTCTAAAGCTACCAATATCGACTTTGATTACGAAAAGGCGGCCATGGGCGTCATCATTGACGAGACCGTCGTAAAAAAGGAGTACAGGGATATTGAGTATAATTCTCCATTTTCAATGGATTCGGTAATGAGAACATCTTCAGTGAAAACTGAAGTTTTCGAATCTACAAATTCATTTGGAAATCTGCAACCAAACAATACAAAGGACTCTTTACGTAACGACCCGGACGATGATTACAATGACGAATTTTCTGACTTTCAATCAGTGCCAAGTGAACCAGTTGCCACCATAACCCCTGCTCCAATAAACACACTCTCGAATTTGAAACCAACAATATCCGCCAGTAATGCGAGTCCAATAGCTCCAGAGATTTCAAAACCATCAAATGTTTCGGCTTGCGGTATGATTCTAAGTCCTGCCATCCTAATACCTCAAGCCATATCAATGGAGTCTAATAAACCAAAAATTGAATGGGGTGACTCGACGGCCTCCATTAACCCAGAGGAACTAGCACGTATTGAAGAATTATTCCCTGAACCCAAATTGGTGAAATTGAATAACTCCAGTTCTTCGCAAAAGTCTACACCAACTCACCAAGCTACGCCGGTCGCCGGTACACAATATACAATAAGTGCTGCGGTGGCGAATAAAGAAATGGCGGGCAATAACGACGATGACGACTGGTCTGATTTCGTTTCAGTGCCAGTGGCACTTAATAATAAAATCGTAACCAACAATAATACTGCGGCAAAAAGTCCATCGAATTCTCCTTTCAAGCAAAGATCTCCTGTTAATTCGTATAAAACACCTAATTACAATAACTCCAACGATGACGAATGGTGTGATTTTGTATCGGGCGCCCCACCTCAAGCGGTATGTAATGCACAAGGTTCTCACAGAGTTCCTCAGTTCAATAGTGGTGCCTGGCAAAATGCTAATTTTTATAATAATCCCCTGAGTTTGTACCATAAGGGACCCCTAAATATGCACTCTGCCGCAGCCAGCCAACAGCAATCTCCCAAGAACTACCTTAACAATAATAACAATTATAATCAATACAATCAATTTCAAACAGCTGCCCCTGCTGTCCAACATGTTAGCCAGACCCAGCAACAGATACATATAATGCAAAATTTCTCCACAGCACCAGTACCTACACCCGACCGCATTGCAGCTTCTGCAAAAAATAATCAATTTCAAGTAGGCTCTGCCAAAGTAGCACCCAGCATAGCGTTAATACCCGATCTGGGTTTTAGCGTTAATACATGTCCACAGCAGCCGATTCGGCATGTCCTAGCATCCTCGTTTATTAATTCATTGCCGAAACCAAGTATCAACAGCAAGAAATGACGTTTGCTCAATAGTCAGAATCACAATAACTACAACCATCATCAGCAGCAGCAGCAGCAACAGTTGCAGCAACAACAACAGAACCTGGTAAATTCACAACATTCCCAACGCTCGCAACGTTTTCAAAAGATAATGGCGACGACAGCGTCGAAAAACTCTACTTTCCGTTCCAACAATGCAAGTGTATGTGTGGCTTCAAGTTACAGTGATGATATTTTAATATAGAACCAAATTTTAAAGTGTTTAGTCTTTAGAGAGATGTCTGTGTATGTGTGCGTTTTTTGTTTAGCTTAGTCTAGTATTTGATTGTTGAACGAATGTCGCCTCTTAGTAATAGCATCATAGTCAGATTTTTAAGTAGGAATTGATTTGGAAATGAAAACAGATACTTTAAAGAAACATTCCCCCACATTGACAGTAAAGTAGAGAAGAGCTACTAATGTAGGACCTCGTAATGTCAGTTGGCAATAGAATTTATCCGGTTGTTCTCAGCGTTAATGGTCCTGAATGGTGTAAACTCGCATTCAAATATTATTGACTGGAACTCGGGTAAATGCCAACTATATTTCTCAATGTTTTAGTATATTTGCATACAAAACTGACTCCCTTTTAGGTGTCGTAAACCTTTGGAGGACACAGATGGAATTTGTGAGAAGTTCCCCATTTGTTTCCCATTTGAGAAAAAGCATATGTAAAATAAAAATTACTAATCCTATTGTGCGGAAGCTGACTCAAATCGATTTATAATTTGCTGTTACCTTAAGTAATGAGTGACACCTACTCCGGATTACACAATAACGTAATCGGATTAAAATTTAGCATTAACTGATGTGTGTTGTGCTCGACCTAAGCCTTTCACTATGGGAACAATTTTTACTATGTCGATTGGAAATCGCCAACACCTTTTATTTATTTAGGTCTCAATCCCACGACAGCCAGTTCTGCGGAACGGATTGACCCAGCATACAGTTGCCAATACAACAACAACATTTATTTCGGTCTTATAAGTGGAAATGCATAATTCGTTTTTTCATGTAGACTTATTAACATCCCTTTGTCAATAGGATGATACTAATAATTTATGTTTAGAATATGTCTTTCTTGTAAAATTTCGATCTTCTTGTAAAAAGAATACTAAGGTTACATGCGAGGGAAGATCAATAATTCCGTGACATTTTGAGTAAACAACAGTTTTTTTTTGGAATTTTTTTTCAACATAATCTCTTTTATGCTTAATAAAATTAGTCCAACGTTTTCCAATTTTTGTATCCCTTCCAAAAAAATAGGATTTTCGAGGTCCATAAAATAGGCATTTGTTTGATCAACATTTTTATCGTTGGAGCTGAATCTCTCTCCACCGAGCATTTTTTCTTTAGGTTTAGAATTAGTCATTGGGGGCTAAATCCGGAGAATTTGACGGGTGAGGTACCAATTCGTAACCCAATTCATGCAATTTTGCCATTGAGGCTGCACACGTGTGCAGCCGTGCATTATCTTGATGAAGTGGTAATCACGACACGCTTCTTACAGACAGCTTTCTTAAACCCAACTGATCTAAACCACACTGTATTGACCTCAACTGGCCGTCCAAAACGTTTGGCGTCATTTGTACTTGTGCGACCACAATCAAGGTTTTCCTTGGTTTGATTGACGTTTTTGTAAACGATAATAGTTCTTTCACAGACCTTTTTTGCTAGTTAAAGAAGCAACGGAGAAGAAAGAAAAAATATCGCTCTGAGTAAAAACCTAATAGGAACTACTGGAACAAAAAAGCAGTAAACTGCCAGCAAGCTTCAAAAAATATATATTTTTAACTGTCATGCAATTGAAAATAAAAACAAATATGAGAGAAATATAATTAAAAACATGTAAAAAATCGCCTATGTAGTACCCTTACCATTTGCGAGGCACCTACGAAAAATCCTTAAGCTACTTTAAATGAGCATAATCGAATCGGGAAGGACTTCTGTATAGGTTCTACATAAATTTAATTTTAAATGTGATTTGTAAAACTCCTAGACATAAAATCAGGAGTGTCCTTTGCACAGGGACTTGAGAAAAACAAACCAATAAAATCGAACTTGAATGTGCCTACTGGTGGTCGCACTTGACGTAAAACCATGTAAAATTATAGCTCAATCTGATTAACTTGAGAATTCTAGCGCAGCAGAACCATAAGTTGGGACTGACCTTTGTGTGGCTGCATTATGAAGATGGGAACCGGTATGCTTCAATTATTCCAAGATCAGTAGTAAAATGTGGGTCGTGTATATTATTACTCACCAAGAACGGCAAGAACTTAATCGATGTTTGTGTGGAATCTAATTGAAAACATCGGCCGATGAGAAACAATTTCATTTATGTTGGGTTTTTGATCGGTCGTAAGGTTCCATTCAAAATTTGGTTAGAATCAGACGTAGTACATGGCTTCAATAGGGATCATCCATAATTCTTTCCAATCCTGAATAATCTAAAAGATTCGTCGAAATCGATTTATTTTTGAGACACTTTTGTATTTTCTTTGTCAATTTACATAGCCTTACAACATTGAATTTAGACTGACAGTTTTCTACATTAAAGGACCAGACACACTAAAGCCGTAACTAAAAAAAACTTCAGTGTGCCCGAGCCTTTAAGCTTTTTTATGTATGCTGCGTATTTCTTAAATTCCGGTTATCTAAAAACCAGTTGAAAATTTACAAAATGTTAATGATATTGCATTATCTGCCATCAATTTGTAGTGTGGTTTGGACGTTTTTCTTAATGGTTTTTAGACTACCGGAAGTCAAAAAATACGAAGCCAATGAAAAAAAAATCAATATGCCTGAGCCTTAACTCGGTGAATTTCTTCGAGTAAAAAGTAGTATTCTTTCCTAAAAAGCGTACTTCTTGTACAACTTGTTGGGGTACTGGATCGCTTTTCCGAGTAAGACTAGTAAAATTAATACGTACTAGAACGGAACAAATATGTTGAATCTAGAAAACTTTTAAGAGACCTATGTATGGGATCCATATAAAAACCACGGTGAAAGTTATTATAATACACTGTGCCAAACTTAAGAGATGGCCATTTTATGTGTTCAGAAATTACCAGATCGACGTAGTCAATTTACACCACACTTTGTAAATTAGATCAAGGTTGGACCTCAAATGAGACTCACAGTAGATGGTTTTTAAAAACGAGACGAAAAAATTGTTGCATTAAAACTTAGACCAATGTAAATTAATTTAATAGAATTCGTCCTTGACCGCACCATCCAAAATTTGTTTTAGATAAGTCTGCTCTATGATTATAGACTATGATAGATGAACTAAAGCCACAGCTTTTTGAACTCAACTATGATAGATGAACTAAAGTCACAGCTTTTTGAACTCAACAAAACAATCGATTAGTATAGTAAAACTTGGATTTATGTCTTCTGTTTTTATGTGTTATACCCTTCACCGAGTGTGCTTGGTATACAATTTTTAGAATACTTTTTCTCCCATATTTATAAAATCTTTAGAATAGGTTTAAAGAGCATTTTTATAAGAAAATTTGAATCACACATCTTTTTATAAAAATTTAATTTTTTAAAATACTTGTAAATTGTAGGCCTAGATGTAGGTACAACAAATCTACTTAGTTTCCACAACATCCCATTATGGAAACTTCACAAATCAGTGAGTCGTGCATCATATAATTTGTATACTCATTGAACGGGTCCGCCTCCGAACGGCTAATGCATTTTACATAGGAATTTTTACATGACTTAGAGTTTAATCTCTTACTCGTGAAGAATTTACGAGGTGGACACCCGCCGCTGAAAAATTATTAGGTGTTCTACCTACCTAGATTTAAACCAGGGTTTACTAGCATAGTTGCCGTGCATGATCTCATTACACCACGGCGGGCCACAATAGCGAACCCACATTTTGAAATACAACTTCAACCTAATTAGACGGGCATAGTTTCAAAACGATAGTTTTAAAGACGATTTAAAAACGTTTAAAATACTTATTAAGTTGAAACTCATTTTCATTATGTATTTTCAAAGTTATTAATACCGATCTAAAAGAAAGACGAATTGACAAGCTCCATTCTTGCACCTTCCGTCCAAATTGATATTTTCGTCCACTTTTAGTATTCGTGCAATAAATTTGTGCGACAAAAAGGAAAAAACAATTACAAAATACACAAGTTAAAAGAAAATAAGAAATCTAACTATGCCCCATCTGGTTCCTCTCCCAAAAATGACACAATCGGAGCTTCTTCTCTAAACTCTGGTACTCAAGTCGCCCATTCATGTGAAAATGTGTCATACTCTGTGAAATTGTAGTTGATCAAAAAAATAAAGTAAGACCTACACAAGACCATTTGAATTGCCAAGGCATGCAGTGTAGTGGCGTTGCTGCAAACAATATCGTTCTGCGCAGTTGCGCTAAGAATGAACTCCGACGACTTTACGAGTAAGAAATTAAAATCTTCCAAGTTAGAGGCTAGTCTTTAAGCCATATAAAATTTTCTCCGTCAAATACATTACCCGCCCAGAGGCGACATAACACAGTTGGTCTCGGTTATTGCTTATTAGAATTATGTTGTGCACAGCTCACTGATTTGAGAGAAGTTCCCCGTTCCTTAATGGAATGATGATTAAGAAAGGCAAGTTTAAACCTCTCTTTGAAAAAGCATTAACAGTACTGAGCGGGTTTTAATAGCAGGTCCCGATTAGAGATTAGAAGTACTCGTATTATACCGTACATGGTTCACTGATTTTTGACTTTTGCCCCACGTTCCTAAATGGAGGAAATATGTACTTAAAGGTCATCTTAATTTTTTCTTTGCAGTTGATAATTGTTTGTTTGTTTACACCCTTAGTGGTAGTGGTCTTAAAAAAAACTTAATTTTAGTTCTTTTTATCCTGCTGTAATTTGCCAGCTAGTGTAGTGGTAGTAGCAAAGTACTGTTGTTGTTTTTGCATTAGGAATGCTAAATAAGCGGTGGCCCGTCCTAGCTCAGCGTCTTTGATAACAGCCAAGGCTTACTTGCGCCCTTTACCTAAATATTAGTATTATTAGATGTTCCACGCCCTGTTTCGTTTTTACTTCCATGTCAAGTTCTTTTCCTACTTTGCAGTTAAGCTATGTCGTGTATTTGTACTTAATGTATGCGAAAGTTATGTTTGTGTCGTATCCTAGTTTCTTAGAATATTTTTAGTCTGTTTCGTCTTGTTATGATTTTGTTTAACATTAATGTATTTGTAAATAATATTGAAATTATTATCTAGTATCGTTTAAGTGAGATGAATGTTTTTGCGCATGTGTTTTCTTAAATATTTAGTTACATGTTTTCATCTTTAGGTCCGAATATAAGTGAAACAATAAAAAAAAACCATTAACAGAAATGTATTTAATGTTGTTTTTAAATTCTCTATAGAATAACGCATATAACCAAACCAACCAATAACGACTAATCAATCTATTATTATTAAAAAAGAGATGAAAAATATATACATACACATAAATATAATATTGTTATAATACATTTAAAACAGTTGGCGAATTCTTTTATTTGGGAAGGTTATTATTTACGAGTACTAGAATGAAAAGTATAAGAACTAAAAAAAAAACAGATTTACGAATTAGCACTCGGAACACTCCTCCGATCAGGAGACTCTACCCATCAAAGCTAAATGGTTCTACATTACCCTTAGTAGGTTGATACGAACTAAGTGATGGAAGATTTATTTATAAGAATATCGCTGAAGAAAAACCTTGGCGGGTTTAGAAACAGCTGTACAGTCTGCCTGGCAACCGTAGCAAATACATTTCACCAATTTCTTCTTTTTAAGTTGATTCTGAAAAAGAAACAACATAAAGGTCTCGAACCAGAATAAAAAACTGCTCAAGTCATAATAATGATAAAAGACCGAATAAATAACAAAAAAACGAAAAAACTATATCACCACTGCCCTAGTCATGCGATTAAATCGTTCTCTGAAGGTTTAAGAGCTGAATTAAGTAGGAAATGTAACTTTGGCCCTACGGTCGAAATGGTCAGCCTCCAAAGAAACACATTCGACAATGGAATCGATTTCGCTGCAAAAAACATGGAAATAAGTAGCAGCCATACAAACACTGAAGGAGACGAGCTAATAAGGTGCATTCATCTATCTGGAAGACTGTACGCAAGCCCGACGATCGGAACATTAGTGTACTAAGTCCAATTAATAAAAAGTAAGGCAAGATCGTTTGCGCCAACTACTAAGGAATAAGGGCACACACTGAAAATTCTCATGACATCATTAGCCAAACTGTTATTAAGTGAAATCCGCAAGGCAGCCACTGATAAGGAAGACTGGCAAATACCTGGAGTACGATTTTATATATAATAATAAAAACTGAATATTTAAGATATAGAGTTTAAATTTATTCCAAGTTTAGGGCAAATGTTACATTTAAGGAATGAAATTCGATTTCAGTCATATGACCACCACGACCCAGTGTACAGCGATCTTTTCTTTGGACCCAATTTTCCACCACCATTTTGCTTTGGATATTGTCTTTGAGCTCGTCTAAAGTTGTTGGCTTGTTGGTAAAGACCAATAACTTGATGGGCCCCATAAAAAGCAATCCAATGGCGTTAAATCGCATGAACAAGGTGGTCGTTCGACAGACTATTTCTCGAGATAACACGTTAACCGAATTTGCCTTTCAGTAAATAGATAGTAAAGCGTGATGTGTGGCTAATAGCACCGTCTTGTTAAAACCACGTATCGGCGATGTCAAGCTCATCCAATTCTGACCAAAAATATTTTTCTAACATGGTACGATAGCGCTCTCTATTGACAGTAACAAGACATGACTATAATTTTCACCGACGAAAAAATACGTCCCAACCACACCTCCGACATGAAAAGCACATCACACAATAATTTTTTGCGGATGCAATTGTGTTTCTGGAAGCACATGTGGGTTTGTTGCTGTCTAATAACGCGTATTTATTGGCAAAACCACTCAGCCAGAAATGAGCAGATATCGCTGAAGATGATTTTAGATGAAATTCTGGATTTTCGTGAAACTTTGCCAGAGCCGCCGATTCTGAATTTCGGTAGAAATGTTTAATGATTTCCAACCGTTGCTCGTAAGTGAACTTTACCATGATGAAAATGTTGACTTCGACTAACGTTTTGGCACTGAAAGATCATTAAAAATGTGTGTGGGTGCGTTGACATAAAGATACGAAATTGTTATGTTGCTGTTGGAAATCCAAAAATCTTGGAAGCAGGTTACGCATGGAGAGAAATAAAATATATGACAATTGATAGAATAAGTTGGAATTTATTTGTTACGTACCGATGTTCCAACTATTCCAAGGAGTAAGTATACTATCCTACGTGTATATAAGACTATCAATTTGGCTTCAGGCCGAATAAATCATCAATCTGTAAAATCTTTACACTGAGTTAAATCCTCGATACATTCCACCTTTTCATTGACCATAACGCTGCATTTTACTCTCCGATTAGAGAAAGTAATAAAACTTGTACGCCTTTTTAGAATGACAGCGTGTGACACCAAATAAAACGAGGGACAACATCCTTCAAAACCAAGGGCCACATCCTCCTCGCGTATGCAGACAGAACGATATATAACTGGAGATTTTTTTAAAAATTATATTAATGTCGTCTGTAAGGGGTCAATTGATTAGGACAACACAAATATTAAGCTGACAACTGTTCGACAGGCGCGGCGAAGAATCCGGCCCGAATTTCGTGGTTTAAGGGTAATTGGTATACCTTGGATAAGTCGTAAGCAAAGAATGATATTAGCACATAAATAAAACGAAAGTTAGTGTTGGCAAATATGTAATATTTGTTGTCTCCTTAAACAGCTTAAAAGAAAGCCGTTTATCTAAAGTCTAAGTTTACACTTTAGAATAAGAGTGTCCAAAAAACCGACATTTCTGGTTTTTTTAAATCAAAGTATAAAATCCGACGGTCGGGTTTTTCTTAAGTGGAAAATCGGCATTAACCATAATTCCGGTTTTAGCTTTTTGCCTTAGAATGGATAATATTTTTCTATACAGAAGTTATATCCCCTTTATAGATCGTCAGATTGCATTAAAACCTATTGCGACGTAAAGGGTCTAGTTTTTTTTATTTAAAAACAAAAATTTTTGGTGAAAATCGTGTGGAACATAAAAAGAAAAGATCCAAATGAAACATATTTGCTGTCAAAAGTTTAAGGTTCTGATTAAAAATACTTATAGTAAGAACTCTCTTACCATACACATGAGTCTCATTTTTGGCCTATGGTTATAGTAATCAAATATTTTTGGAAATGGATAAAAATGTTCGGTCCTTGGTCGGTTGGACCACAAATCAGAGGACCATTTGTACATGGACCGATCTTGTAGATTTTCTATAACGTTTTTCCTGTGTGCAAAATCCACAAACTAAAATTTCTTGAAACCTGATGACATTTGTCTGTTTCTTCGGCTAGACGCTAAAATGAGTGCTATCAAACGCAGGTAAAGTTCTACTAGGGATTTTTAAAAGGGGATTGTTAAAAAAAATTAATAAAATGTTTGTTTTGAAAAATGCGTCAAACGAACCGTGGCTTATATCCCGAAAAAAAAAATTAAGTTAAGCGCATCAAAATACAACGATAATGCTGGCTTAAACATTTTAGTAGAGTGAAATGAATGCTGTTGCTAGAGCGGCGTTAGACAATACCTACATGGAAAAGCGCTGACAGATTTTAACGGAGAGCCCAAGTGAAGATTACTAGGAAATAAAACCTAAAGGAAGAACGTCCAAGACCTACTAAAAGAGCCTGTGATGTCAGTGATTTTTAACAAGCGTATACAAAGTTGTTTAGACTTTGAATTTTTGTTTAATACAGGAAATCGTCTACAAATTAGAATAAATCTATAGGAATAGCCTTCACAGCGAAAATGTTATCAAAAAATGTCCCATCCACTTAAATATACTTTTGTGTGCATTCTCCTGAACCCAAAATATTATATTCGGACTTTTTTGCAAATGGATCAACTGGAACAAACGGCAAATCATTGTGTATATGGGTACTATCGTATTCGATACTCTTGTTATTGGGATGCACATAATTCTCCCGCACTTCAGTGGTCAAACCTGCATGTGGCACAGCCTTAACCAAGCTGGGAAATTCACAACGCCTTTTTATGCAATCATTTGAGGGTAGCTTATCACATTGTTGGGGATCTTTTTCGGGAAACACTTTTTTCGTACGACACTCCGTATTTTGCCAATTCCAAAATGTTATATTATCTTTGGCCGCAATGCCGCCCATAATGTCTTGTTGTGTGCGATGACAATAGTCCAGGCGAGTTGTAGTGGCTGCTGGATCTAAATATTTCGAATAGCCCGGTTTGGCGCGGTCTATGGTTACTTTAGTGGCAGCTATGGCGGATGGCATGTGTAGGGACAACGGTGGCTCCATAGGAGGTGCCGGATGCCAAAGATAATCTGAATGGGATACGCTACTAGCCGGCAACATGGGACGTTTCAGAAATCTCATATTACAATCATAGAATGGTTTGATGTAGTCTATTCTATCCAGTCTTGGATTACGCACTTCATTGGGGTCTCCAAACTAAAATAAAATAGGTAAGCTTTTTACATCCAATTCTCGCAGATATATTATGGTCATCCTACCTTCCACACGAAATTGGCTTGATAATTACTGGTTTGTCGTTGTTGGGCCAATGTGGCATCGTCCACAAAGGGCCTAGTTTCGTTAAATTTCACATGAATCTTATTGCCCACCATCGAATCGCTCATATGTTTGCTACCCATATACATCGAAGTTCTCATATCCGGCTTCTGATTTAAGGGCTGTTTGTAATCAATAAATCCATAGCCATTCAGTCTATGAGTGTCTCCAGTTTTAGAGTCCATCGTCAAAGGTGTGATTCCGAAGGATTTGAATAGGCAAATACGTTCAAATATGATTTTTCAAAAATTTATAATTGTTAGAAAATTTGTTAGTAACCAAGAGTAACGTCTTTTTGGTATTTGGAAGTGATAGCGTAACTAGGAAATACTCGTATGTTGTAAACAAACAATAGATATTCCTTATACTACGAAATACCGGCTTATAATAATACGCCAACTAGGGTGTTCTTTCTTGAGGGTTAGTACTCAAACGATTGAAGAACTTCATGAACTTCAAATAAACCCCAAAACTGAAAGACACTTTTTACTGCGCTTTAATCATATTGCAAATAAGTGCCTAGGAATAATATTGGTGGATTTATCCCAAACCCAACAAACATGTGTAATATCTCGGAGCAGAAAGAATAATCAATTTTTTTTCAAAATTCACCAAAAATGGGAAACTCTTCGCTCAAGGCCTGAAACAAATCGATGAATTAATGTGAGTTTCGTCACGGAATTTTATTGTTTTTAGTACCTATAGTTAATGGAGGCTGATTTTTGGGCACCTTAGGTGGCGTGCTGCTTCCAAAATTCTTATACATATATGTATGTGACAGCGCATAGAGAAAGGGACCTAAGGGTATAAAAATCAATTTTCACTTTTTTTTTGATGTGGACAACATCTGAGCATCGAATGAGACCGATTCCATGCCCCAAAAGTGTTCCCCCCAGAGATATGCGCGTTTTATGAAAGTGATGGTACACCAAAGATACACGTATTTAAATCTTTAAAATGCCTCTCCTGAACAAAACTGGTTTTTACCCTTAGGTCCGTTTCTATTTTGCGCGTCACATATGTATATGTTTTGCATTTGATAGAAATATAGATTTTGCATTTGCTAGAAAAACGGGTTTTCGACCACAAGCCTGTTTTGCTGTGCTGTGGATAATTTTACAATGTACAGGCAAATAATAAATAGCCAGCGCGACTAGGCCGAAGACGGACATGAATGAGTAGATGTTTTATTGTACACCGCATATAGCGATATGGTGTTGAAAGCATAAAGTTTTTGTCGATTTCAGTGAACAGTGCTGCCAAATTTATTTTATATTGATTTTAAATGGTTTCTGGTCATCCTGTGTTTCTGGCATAGTACCAAAATGTGTTGCTAACATTTATTGGTAATGTTGGAACAATAGTCGTGTTAGCTCAACAAAAGTATGTTTATAAAGGAAAAGAAATAGCAAAGCAAATTGTAGAAAACGAATTTTGTTAAATTCGTCCTGTCTGGCTTTGTAGCAAGCCAACAGGATCAACGTCTCGTCCCTGGTCCACAATTTTCGTTAAGTCACTCTTAAAATAATATAGCTACATCGAAATTTCTCTAAATCTTAACAATAAACATTTTTTACTTACCGTTTGTGCATCGTTGTAGTTTATGGAAATGGTTTTATCGCGATTTTTCTATTTTCTTTTTCTTTCATCCTTTTCATTTTCTTTCTGTACAATAACAAAAAACATATGTTTTTGATTTTGTTATAGAAGCCGGGTGCGTCATAAAATTTTGTTTGTTAAAAAAATAAGTCAGGTAACTCGTTTCATAGTAACATTCAACTCGCTTGCTTATCGAGTAACTTCCATACAAATGCTTGTTTATTAACCTGAAAAGAACACGGCGAACGAAAAATGTATGAGTCGAGCAAAATTTCTTGTAAAACTTTACGACCTGGTGGTATAAAGAGAAAAAACTACCTTTAAACTAAGGCTCAATTAGTGGCTCTCCATTTTATGTTTTAAAACTTCATATTAATCTTCGGATTATACGCGTTCATATTTTTAATTTTATATGAATTTGAAAAAATTAAGTTTTTCTTTGACGCTTCAATGTCTTTCATTTTTGCACTAAAAACCTCTCAGTGGTCTTGAAATTTGCTATTTTACAATTATTTGCAATTATTCTCAAGTGATGCCAAATTAAAAAAAGTGATGCCTAATTAAAAAAAGCTCTAAAGCAAATGCGTTTTTTTTATCGCATAAATAACGCAATTTTTTTCCTTGTTAAAGAAAACACGTCTAATACATATTGATAAATAAGTATATTTAAACAAATGTTACAAAAACATACAATAATTTTACTACTATGAGAAAGCGTTCGAAAAATACTAGTTTTTGTCAAGATGAATATGCCCTAACATTGATTATATAAGTATTAGAGATTATAATCGCGACTACCCCTGTCAATTCTAAAAGAGCAATACAGTCAGTAAGTAATATAAAAACAACAACAAAAACGCATATAAGAAATTTTTGCATAACATGCGAAGAAAAAAACCCTTTTTTATATAAAAGAAACTTGTGGAATTTTTTGACTCTCTTATATCCGTTATCTGTTACCCAAACTAAATCTCAAATCGTTACATAGACTGGGTCTACAAACTGTCTTCGCCGAGATAAGAAATATCTTTTCAGCACTTCCATTTTTAATAAAGCTAACTAAGCTCTTCTTGTCTACTTCTACTTGGTCCTTGTACTAATGACTTGGTGTTTCCTACCTATGCATTCCATGGAAGTCATCTAAAGCATTTATGTATTAAGCGTTTAATCCACTCGACCGGCATATCCTGTATTTTGATGCGCTTAACTGTGTTCAGGCTAAATTATAGACCATTTCAGACTAGAAAATCTTAAAGTTTTTGAGTTTACTTTCCTATATAAAACTCTGGAGTAGCTAAAGTTAAGTGTGACGGACTACTGGACCATTGGAAAATTCAACTAAAAACAGGTTAAAATAACCTACTACACTAGGCAACAACAAAAAGGCAACAAAGATGCATTTGCTGATTTTGGAAAAGTGGATGCCTAGACTTTACCAATATCAGCAAACAAACTTTTTGGATACATTTTTTTAAAAAAAATTCTTTAGACTGCAATTTTTTTGGATGTACCTTTACGTCCGATGAAACAACACAATATACACAATATAAGGCAATTATGATAAAAATTGTTATGAACCAATTTGTTATGTAGGAACAGTGGGCAAAAAAATTAACAAAAAGTGTTTTGTTTTTAAAAATTTATTTTTAACAAAATTCAAAAAAAAATTAAAAGTGTTTCTTTTAATTTTATTTTTAAATAGGTAGCAGCTAACAGTGTCTATTCGAAGAATATATGTGAAAGTTATTTATTATTCCAAATAGCAAGCTGTGTAAATTTTTATTTTCTTTACTACTCAAAAAAATTAGTATACTTAACATTAAACGTCAAGAATATCTATATTTGGAAGTGTTGCAAAAGGAACGACAAAATGAATATGCATCAGTTAAACGGAGGAAAAACTAACAAAAACAGCGTTTTACAAAAAGGACCATAACATCAACATTTAGCCATATATATCCTTTTAATACGAAGGCATTGATGTCGAAGATAAAACCAAAAGTTATATATTTCTTTTGTAATTTTTTATGAGTTTATTGGTTTTAAAAACAATTCTGTAACTACCGCTTGTACATAAAAATAGTACATATAAGTATAATTACCTCTTATTCAATGTATTTAAGTGGCTGATCAGACTACTCGTTACAAAGTTATAGTCAAAATAATAAAAAATCATCCGACGAAATGATCAAAAAATAATAATAAAAAAAATCATCTATAAAAATTTTTTTAAGTTCAGGTCCCCAAAATATACCCGAAAATATTGTAAAAGTCCTTGCGCAAAATTTCTGTTGCCTTGCACAAACTTCTGTTCTGGAGTCAAGAAAGAACTCATTTGTATTGGTACGTGAATTCTGAGGACATTTTTTCCTGCATAAAGGTATTTTTTTTAAAAAAATTATCCTTTGCACTTTCCTGTTAATCATTAAAAGAATCTTGTGTAAAATTTTTATAATGAAATATTAAAAATGACGACAATGACAGCAGTTATACGGAAGCGTCTCGGAATAACTAGTGGGTGAATTAGATAATTGCTTTCCATAGATCATGCTGGGAGGGTGTTTTGAAATTTCAAGTTTTCAATTTCTAGGAACACTAAAGGGAAAAACGTAATTTTTGCGAAAAAAATCAGTTGATTTCTTATTGTAAGAAAAATATTAAAAATAAGAAAAGAAAAATGTAATAAAAATATTAAATAACCGTAAGTTGTGAAAAAAACGCTTTTAAGTTTTGAATAACACTGAGTTGGCGCAGGTACTTCTTCTGTATCTTCGCTAGTTTGGTTCCGATTCTTTGCAAATTTTCACAAAATATTCTTGAAAGGTTCAACAAATCAAATCAAATAAAGTTTCCAAAAGTTACAAAAATTTACCATTAAAAAATTTCCCGAAAATAATTGTACAATTCACATAAATATAATCAAATCTCATCGTACATGTACATATATATTTATGCAAAATACAATATGCACATACTCATTGGATTTAAGACTTTCAAATATCTATTAATCTTAACCTAGATCCATTGAAGGCACACAGATGATTCTTTATAGAAAATATTCTTGTGTCACTAGAATGACCAAACGAAAAAACAACAAATTATTAATTATAATTAATAAATGCATTTATTTAATTTGTTTGGTTCTTGCCGTATGAAAAAGAAAGACAAGAAATGTATAGAACTCATACTTGTGTGATTCATTCATTAACGACGAATCAATGAATGGAGTAACTGCCTCACAAGGCAAGGGCGAGCGTGTGCCGTATTACAACTCATCATATCTTGATGTGGAATTATTAACAAAGTACACATTGTTCTCATCAAACGATGGTGTTATATTAAGTGCGGTACAGCCATGGTACTACGACAGACCAATGGTAGTGTTATCTCATAGTTTCTTATACGTTCTCAGAATGTACCTTTATGCCCTAGAACGCATTGATGTCGCAGATGTATTGTTAGAGAGAACAGAACGAAGAAGATGGAACAAAATTAAGAACCTGCAGCTGTACAACCCACATGTTACATCTGATTTCGACCAAATTTCGAAAGGAGCGTTAACAGGATCAACATCCATTTCTGATCCAAAATGGTACATGTTTTCGAATAGGCCACAGATAAAGGTCCAACCCGATTTGAACACGCGCAGCATTATAAGTCATTAAAAGCTAATTCTGGTTAAACTGGATCATAAATGTCCGTATTTTTATTTAGCCTTCATACAAGTGTCCTTCCCGATTTGAGTCCTGCCCCTCAAGAAAAAACATATTACATCCGATTCCGACCAAATTTAGCAGAAAGCGGTGGACCATACCGGTTCATGTTTTTTTAAATATTCCCTTAGCCGTCTAGGAAATATTTGCCTCAAAAATTTCATGGTAACCCACGTTGTGTGTGCAGTGGCACCATCCTGTTGGAACCATTTATCCTCTAAAATCCTGTATCATAGTCAAGTACCGTTCGGAATTATCCTGGAACGACCAATAATGCCTAATCGTTATATGGCGCACTACACTGTGACGCGGTCCGAATGCAGAGGTCTCTGGCGAAGTTCTCTGGGGTTTTTTCACTCCAGTATCGTATATTTTGTTTGTTTACACACCCACGTGGGGGAACAGTGAATCGTAAACGAAAATCACGCTGCACTGCAATGCGCATTTGAAAAATACGCCGCAACACAAAATGACCTCTTCTCATGTGTCCAATGCGTGATGGCAGCTTAAAGGCAGACAAATACAAATCTCCCATCAGCCACGCACACTCTCCACTCTCTTCGACCTGTATTTGACATATGTCAACTAGACAGCTTCAAATACAAATAATTGTGTCGAAGCGTTTCCTGTCACGTAATTTCCCACAAATGTGTATCAACACTGGAGAAAGCCACTTGACGGATGTCACCTTTTTCACTTAACAGAAAAAAATTTGAAGTTCAAAATAAATATTTCCATCACTGAAAATCATTTTACTTTATTAAGTTAATAATTTATTCAAATACAAAATTGAACAATTAATTTTGCGCCTCCTTGTATTTTTAGACAAACCATACTATAAATGGGGATCGGTAGTTAAGACACACCTAATTCCTCCACAAGAAACATGGCTGATGTCTGTCTATGGGACCCATTGGACCCTACTGTTCAGGGAGTGACAACTGAGGACCGATCTTATTATAGACGCTAACGCGATAAATTACCAGCATCGGTGAAATTTGAAATCAATGAATGTGTTGATATGGCCGCTTTTAAAATGTTCTTATCGATTTCAAGCCCTTCCGTTCTAGAAGCGTCGTATAAGGTTCGATTTTGCTCATATATCGCAAAGTACGCTAAATACCCAACCACGGACGACCGCAATTGAAATTAGAGAAAATCGGTTTTGATTTATATTTGAAACAAATTTCGAATTTCTCTTGAAGTAAGAAAATTATATATATATATATATATATATATATATATATATATATATATATATATATATATATATATATATATATATATATATATATATATATATATATATATATATATATATATATATATATATATATATATATATATATATATATATATATATATATATATATATATATATATATATATATATATATATAATTTTCTTACTTCAAGAGAAATTCGAAATTTGTTTCAAATATAAATCAAAACCGATTTTCTCTAATTTCAATTGCGGTCGTCCGTGGTTGGGTATTTAGCGTACTTTGCGATATATGAGCAAAATGGAACCTTATACGACGCTTCTAGAACGGAAGGGCTTGAAATCGATAAGAACATTTTAAAAGCGGCCATATCAACACATTCATTGATTTCAAATTTCACCGATGCTGGTAATTTATCGCGTTAGCGTCTATAATAAGATCGGTCCTCAGTTGTCACTCCCTGAACAGTAGGGTCCAATGGGTCCCATAGACAGACATCAGCCATGTTTCTTGTGGAGGAATTAGGTGTGTCTTAACTACCGATCCCCATTTATAGTATGGTTTGTCTAAAAATACAAGGAGGCGCAAAATTAATTGTTCAATTTTGTATTTGAATAAATTATTAACTTAATAAAGTAAAATGATTTTCAGTGATGGAAATATTTATTTTGAACTTCAAATTTTTTTCTGTTAAGTGAAAAAGGTGACATCCGTCAAGTGGCTTCCTCCAGTGTTGATACACATTTGTGGGAAATTACGTGACAGGAAACGCTTCGACACAATTATTTGTATTTGAAGCTGTCTAGTTGACATATGTCAAATACAGGTCGAAGAGAGTGGAGAGTGTGCGTGGCTGATGGGAGATTTGTATTTGTCTGCCTTTAAGCTGCCATCACGCATTGGACACATGAGAAGAGGTCATTTTGTGTTGCGGCGTATTTTTCAAATGCGCATTGCAGTGCAGCGTGATTTTCGTTTACGATTCACTGTTATATATTCTCATTCGATGCTCAGATGTCGTCCACATCAAAAAAAGAAAAAAAATGAAAATTCATTTTTTTTACCCTTAGGTCCGTTTCTCTTTGCGCTGTCACATATAGCGATTTTGTACATTTTAGGTCTTTAGGTGTAAAAGTCACATATTATATACAGTTTTTCTCTTTTCCCGGACTTTTTCATTTCCCTATAACATTTTTTACATTTCTTGGAATTTCCGCATAATAAAAATAAATCAAACCATATTAGTGCAGTACTTATTTATTTATTTATTTATTTTTTAATTCATGAGATCAAATATAGTACAATCTGTACTATAACAAAATAATAGCCTTTATCGCAGTGTGGTGTATATAATAATAACTTTAGATGCATATTTAAATTAAAATAAACTTATTTTGAACTGATGAAAATTAACGGAATCATCAGAGTGGGTTTCTTATTTTATTTACAAAACTAATTATATTTAGTTTTGATGGAATTTAGAACTGATGAAAATTAATGGAATCATCAGAGTCGGTTTCTTATTTTATTTACAAAACTAATTATATCTAGTTTTGATGAAATTTAGCACAGTTCTTTACGATCGAACTGTAACCTGCTCAGATAAAAATAGGTTGTTGTTGTGACAACAATATATTTATTTTGAAGTCTTGTTCGTCTATGGGGGATCTGCATCGATATAAAGGTGGAGGAAACGCGCCATTTAAACTGGATGCGTCCCACACGATTTTTGAAACACTCATCTTAATTGCGATTTTGATTACATTTGGTATAGTACATCACGATAGACCCACAACAAACCTTGGAGTAATTTGGACCATATCCATTTGTAGACATATATACATAGCTCACATAACAATGGAATTTTCTCACCAAACTAGAAATAAAACTATTTTTGCAGTTTGGCTTTATTTTCGATGACGAACGCAAAAAAAAAATAAAAATAAAAAATAAAAAAAAAAAAAAAAATATCAAATTATTTTCCAACTCAGGATAAATTAAAGGCTGAAACTAGGGTACAAGGGGTTCAAAAAAATGTTTTAATTTGTCATTCTTGTATATCCATAGGTGGATAAGATAGTCTGCCCATTCTTGTATATCCATTGGTGGTAGTCTGTCCAGACCGACTTTACTGTTTTTACTTGTTTTTTTTTTCGGTTGCTTCAATAGATTTACTCGGTTCTAATGGCAATGAAATAGTTGTCTGATTAGCAATTCGGTTAATAGCAATTAAATAAGAACAGACCTGTGTTAACGGATAATGCGAAAATATGCTCATAAAGTACCTTGCAAAGTTTGAGTAATATCATGTTTAATTTGTGGTTTTTAGAGCGACAGTACCTTAAATTGGGAGAAACCTTTGTGTGCTATCAAAACATAGACCGATATGCACCAATAGGGTCCTTGGTTTAAACAATGTACAAAGATTCATCGAAGCCGGTTGATAATTGGGACCTCTACAATATTTACAACAATGGACACCGCTCAATGGAATGCGATAATGATTCTAAATCGATAATGAATCTAATTAAATAATAAATATAATTCTCAATAAGTCATAACTTAAATTCCCCAACTTTTGTTTGAAAATCAGTCACCTAGTAACCTATTAGCATCCCTTGACACCCCATTTTGGATAAAACGGATTTCAAATCAGTGAGCTTCGAGATCGTGAAGATGCTACTAAAACTTTTGCAAGACTTTTCATATGTCCCTCGATTAGACTCAATCATTTTAAAGAAAATTGAAAACGGTAGAAACCTCAATACTCCTGACAAACTAAGTTCAGTTGCGAATGCTACTTGATCGGAAGAAGTAACGAACGACGCGAAACCGAAAAAACTAACTAGATAAAGAGTTCCACTTTGAGTTGATACAAGTATTCTCAAAAAATAAAGGTATCTTTCGGATTGACTCACCACTGACTGATTGGCTCTCTTGTGCAGGTGTGTTTGTAAGTGAATATTCAACAGTTACTGGGTCTTTCTCTCACCATGAGTACACAACTACCCCGCCAGCAGCGCCGCTGAATGAGAGCGACTGTGTGAGTAGATAAATAACTTGTTTGTGTTGGCCACTGCTTGGTTTGTTGGTACGACCGACACTCAGTAGTTATGGCTGAATACTTGGATCAGTCGAACGTGTGGCTTTTATCTGACGATTGCAACAACACCTATTTTGTGGGTTTGTTTTGATTTTTATATTTTACAAAAGTAAAAGAGAAGTAGAAAATAACTACGAAAAATAAACAAAGGCGAAAAGTAAAAGTGTTACAAACTAAAACCAAAGCGACAAATTATCGAGTTAATTCGAAATAATCGAGTATCTTCGAGATACATTGTATTACCAAAAAAAAAACAATAACGCAATTCGGAAAGTGGCTAACAAACTGTACTAAGAAAACAACAAAACATATAAACTTACATACATATCATCGTAACATGTCTTATGGTGCGGAACGTGCTTTGGCTTATTTCTATCCGTTGGTTATAGCCTCCTCCGTCATATGCTGCATAACATCGGCCGTGGCTTGGACTCACTGGCGGTATGTTTTGAATGCCTGCCCCGAAACCAACTGCGGTTGTTATCTTCATGCCCGATCGACCTATGCAACGAGCTTTGAGGGAGGGCACATCGCCTATTGCCATATCGCTACATACGGATTGATTCTCCCGCTTTTATTCTGCATTGTTTTGGGCATCTATCATGTGTACCGAGTCTGCATGGGTACGAGTAAAAGGAAGTCTGGTACTACAACAATTAGACAAAGGTAAGCGTACAACCTTAAGTTTTACTTAAAAAATGGCTGTTTTCAATACGACGAAAATCTTGGCGATAAAAGGGTTTTAACTCAAAATTTTTTAAATTTTCAACTGTAAACCAATCCCACGACAGTCAGTTCTGTGGACCGGGTTGACCTAAAAAGCAATTTTTTGGTTAAGGGTTGTCACCCCGCCAGTTACAGTTACTACTACAACAACCAACTGCTAAAATATTCCAGCGGTATCTCCGCTCTTTTTTTAAATGACCTGGCACTAACTGTTTTAGAGGACTTCAAAAGGAAACAGTGTTTTCGACTCTTTTGAATATTTTAAATTTTTGAGTTAATACCCTTTTGCTGAAGAAGTATACACCACACCGTGGGAATTTTTCCCTATAAAGTCTAAATATTATTTAGCGTAGTAATTAAGACGATTTAGCCAGGCCCGTTCGTCCCTATCAGTATTGAACTGAATGAGCTATGACCATGTACTAAGTAAGCTGTTCGGGATTGTAAATGGGAAACAATTGCAACGAGAGGGAAACAAAGTATTTAGAAAAACTGATGTTTTTACTCATGGCTTAAGTGTTAATTAGTTAGTTAGATAAGTCGCGCATCTAAAACGATATATCTTGAGGCCCAAACAAGGTCCCTTAGAACCGTCTACTAATAAACGTAAACATATGGTCATTCAAAGTTAGTCAAAATTGATAATGATTCGATTCACACATTTATAAAATCTACACGAAATTTGGGATTCGTGGACCGCCCAATAAACGCCCCGTTTGGTCAAAGCAGCGATCATGAGTAAATATGGACTTATAGGTACCTCAGTTAAAGCTAATTTTATTACGAATCAAAATAGAGATTTATTTTAAAGATTGGACTAAAATTTAGGAAAAGGCCCTAGAACCCTTTAGACCTACCTTTATGGGCTCTGATCGACGCGTAATCACATGTTGATTTAATTTAACAATGTCGATCTAGCCGTCCGGCCGTCTTCAATCCATATAAAGATTGTAATAAAACTACAGGTAACAACAGAAGTTCAATCTGAATAAAACTTGGCAGAAACACGTTTTTTGACCAAGGACGGACGCTTTTGAAATTAAAGATTAAACACATATTTTAATCGATGTTAAGTCATTAGCTTTAGAAGCCACAATGTAATATACAGGGTGATTCATTCACGACTAGACAAATTTCACCAGTTTATTCCTTGGCTCATTTAACGAAAACGTGTACGACCATGCCCGGAAATGCAAGGGGGCGAAATGGTAGCGGTTTAAAAATTTTGGAATTGGTGGTCGGAGGGTAATAGATAGCCCCTTTTTCTCTTTTTCTTTCCAATATTACCTAAACGAAGCCCAGAGGTCCTACCATTCCAAAGTTATAACTAAAGGGTGTTTTTTATTGGGGTATAGAACTTTAAGTTGGCATCACTTTTTTAACTGGCGGCCATTTTGTCAGCTGTCAAGTGATTAATATTTAGTTTGGTTTGCCATTTCATCATGAACAGGTTGACAAAAGAACAACGCTTGCAAAATGGGCCGAAAATGAGATTCATCTGGATGCTGATTTTCATCACAAAATTTTGTTCAGTGATGAGGCTCATTTTTGGTTGAATGGCTACGTCAACAAGCAAAATTGCCGCATTTGGAGTGAAGAGAATCCACATGAGACCCTTAAGACGCCATTACATCCACAAAAACTGACTGTTTGGTGTGCTCTATGGGCTGGTGGAGTCATTGGGCCATACTTCTTCCGAAATAATGCTGGAGAGTCAGTTACTGTTAATGGAGACCGGTATAGAGCCATGATAACCGACTATTTTGTTCCCGAATTGGATGGCATGAATGTGGATGAGTTGTGGTTCCAACAAAACGGCGCTACATGCCACACAGCGCACGTCACAATCGAATTATTGAAGGAAACATTCGATGAGCGCATAATTTCGCGGAATGGACCTGTCAATTGGCCACCAAGATCGTGTGATTTGACACCATTGGATTATTTTCTTTGGGGATATGTGAAGTCGCTCGTCTACGCCAACAAACCAGAAACGTTAGGGGACTTGGAAACCAACATTCGTGGCGTTATTGCCAACATACGGCCCCATATGCTCGAAAAAGTGGTTGAAAATTGGACCTGTAGAATTGGCTTTATTCGAGCCAGCCGCGGCGGTCACATGCCCGAAATCATATTTAAACATTAATGGCATAAAATTATCCTTCCAATAAAGCCAAATTGATGGACATTAAAACGATTTTCTTGTGTTTTATTTCAATTCGAAGTTCTATACCTCAATAAAAAACACCCTTTATTTGCTGAAATGCAATTTTTTTTGGAAACAATAAATTAACTCAAAATAACAATTTTGCATTTTAGCCACTGGTTCACATCTTAGCTATTTTACCCTAGTACCCTCCGACCACCAATCCGAAAATTTTTTGCACCAAGGATGGACGTTACTGTTATTAAAGAAAATCTGCATAGATTTTCACATAGCTCCCACGCATACTTTCAACCGATTTTTTGTCTTTACGAGGGCTGCTATATATATTTCTGGCCTCATAAGGAAAATGCGAATATTTATCAGCAAAAATGGTTTTATTGTTTTTCAAAGTATTCTTCAGCTTGATTTATACACTTTTGTATGCGTTCAAACCAATTATCGAAGCACTTTTTCCACTTCGTTTGATACACCTCTAAAACACGCTTCAACAGCATCTTCTGGCGTCGAAAATCGTTGAACACGCATTTTTTTCTTGACGTGCGGGAATAAAAAGAAATCATTGGGTGCCAAGTCAGGGCTGTACGGCGGATGACCCATCAATTCGACGGTTTGGCCGGCCAAAAAGGCGCTTGTTTGAGCCGATGTGTGAGAGCTCGCATTGTCGTGGTGCACAATGATTCGTCTTCTCTTGTTCGTTTTTCGAATTTCTCCGAAGACTTCAGGCAAACAAATTGTAGTGTACCACTCAGAATTGACCGCCCTACGTTGCTCAAGCGGAACAGTCACCGCATGACCAGTTTTGCCGAAGAAACAGGCGACCATTTGCTTCGAAGTGCTTCTTCAACGAACAACTTTCGTTGGATTTGTCTCGTCTTCGAAGACCCACACGGTCGATAGCTGTTTTGTTTTGGGCAAATACGCATAGATCCATGATTCGTCACCTGTGACCATCTTATAATATATTTTTTCAAAATTTCTTTGCACCAATCGACACGAGCCTTTTTTCAGCGATTGTCAAATTGTGACGGATCCAACGAGAACAAACCTTTGCGGCCAGGTGTTCATGCAATATCGAATGTATGCTGGTGGAGAAAATGTTCCAATTTTTTTTTGCCAAATTAATTTTTTCAAGTCACTGTAAACAACACAAATGATGATCGTACGTCAAAAAGTTCTGAGTACGTTTATGCTAAAAAATGTCAAACTTTCCAATGGAAATGTTAGATGGCGCCAAGCAACACTAAGTGAAGTAGGCCAGAAATATATATAGCAACCGTAGCCCTTGAAACCACATATTACATTAAATATTGATCAAAAGTTAAAGAAAATCTGCTAAGATTTACATATGCTGTAGCTATAGAAGCCACATATTACATTCTATCATGGTAACAAGTCATTACGATCGATCAGTAACTATCTGTGATAAAAATGGGTCATATCGGTCCACGTTGTTATTTATCCCTGAACCGCTCTAGAACACCGATTTTGATTCTATTTTCGATTAAATGTTGTATAGTATATTCCGATGGTCAAACAAGGACCGATATAGGTTCAAATTGTCTGGAACCAAAAAACCACTTAAGTATTAATGGACATATGGCTAACAAATAGCAATAACATTTTCGAATGAATATAAAAATAAAATTCTTTTTAAGACCGATATACAGGTATCAAAAAAACAATACTCACAAACTCAAATGCGACAAAATTTTAATGCAACACTGGGTAAATTTAGAATCCTTCCAAGGGGTCTTAAAATTTGTTTTTAATTGACACTTTTCTGCACAGCCTGGAAACATAGTTCCATTGATTCCCTTTTGTCAGTTAGAGTTTTCTAATTTTAATGTGTTTAAAAATAATGTGAGACCGTTGCACATTTTAATTTATAACTTGAAAAATTGAAGCAAGGCCACGAAAAATTGTATTGTAAATCGAAGGTATGTATTTTCAAATACGGGGAATTTTTTTTAAATAAAAAAATTTTTAAATAATTTTTTAAAAAAAAAAGACCTGTCTTCTATGCCGGCAGGACTAATGCAATCTTACAACGTATCCCTCTATGGGTAAGGGTAAGTCGGTTCCCCTTACTACAACTTTTTACTTCTTTTAATGCTTATTTATATATCTCTGGGAGGGAACACTTTTGGGGCATGGGATCGGTCTCATTCGATGCTCAGATGTTGTCCACATCAAAAAAAGAAAAAAAAATGAAAATTGATTTTTTTACCCTTAGGTCCCTTTCTCTATGCGCTGTCACATATACTTGTATACATGACAAATAGAAAATTATGTGGAGACCATTTTAATTTTTAACACGGAAATCTTTTTTTTGTGTCATTAGCCAAAATAATAACCATTTACTAATTTTTTTTTTTAAAAAATCAAAGGTACATTTTTCCCAATATCGCAAAAGAAGAGAAAGATTTGTTTTTAAAAATATTTTTTGTAAAGCTCAAATTAATCCTGCCATTTGAAAAAATAAAACAAATATCAATTGAGCCATATATTCGTATATATAAGGTTTTTAGTTTGACAGGAACAGAAATTTGTTAAAACTGTTATATGGCTTAATCAAAACATGAACTGGTATAGCCAAGATACACCCCGGTTGGCACTTTGTCGGCCTTTATGTCTTATCCAGGATTTATGCATTTCTAGACACACGGATGAATATAAACCATATATCAAAGCTGTCAATTGTTAAGTTTCTTTGAAATCGTTACAAAATATCTGAACTGTACTTTGATTAAAGCAGCAGATAGAGAGCCGGACGTACATCGTAAATTTTATACATTAGCAACAGAATATTTAAGATATAGAGTTCAAATTTATTCCAGGTGTTACATTTTAAGAATGAAATTTGATTTCGGTCAAATCACCACCACGAGCCAGTGTACAGCGATCTATTCTTTATACCCAATTTGTCCACTACTCTATCACACATTTTGACCGGAACGTTGGCAATTTCGCGTTAGATGTTGTCTCTTTGCTCGTCTAAAGTTGTTGGCTTGTTGGCATATACCAATGACTTGAAGTGGCTCCATAAAAAAAAATCCAGTGGCGTTAATTCGTATTGCGGTGACCATGTGACCGGAGTATTTCTCGAGATAACACGTTCACTGTATTTCCCCTCAATAAATCGATTGTAACGCGTGCTGTATGGCTAATGACACCGTCTTGTGGAAACAGCATATCGGCGATGTCAAGCTCATCCAATTTTGGCCAAAAACAATTTTCTAAAATGGCACGATAGCGCTCACGAAGAAATACGACCCAATCACACCTCCGGCCTGAAAACCACACCACATTTTTTGCAGATGCTATTGTGTCTCTTGAAGCACACGTGGGTTTGTTGCTGTCCAATAATGCATATTTTGTTTATCGACAAAACCATATTTTGTTTATTGACATTTATATTCATTCGAAAATGTTATTGCAGCCAGAAATGAGCTTCATCGCTAAAATGATTTATGGATGAAATTCTGAATTTTCGTGAAACTTTGCCACAGCCCAATCGGAGAAGTTTCGGCGTTTTACAGTGTGGTTTAAGAGATGTCTTATTCCTGAGAATGACGTGGAATCGATTGATTTGGCCCATTTTGAACGGATACACTTACGGCTGCAATATTTTTGTCGCTTCGGCATCTCTTTGGCGCCGGAACATCCAAAAGTGAAAATTTGGTTCCAAAGTTATCCACTATAGCACGCACAGCCTGTCGGGTCGATTATTAGGAAGATTATTAGGGCTGAGAATTGGAGAAAGCGCTCTTAAAGTTGCGAACACCGACTAAGAATCGTTCCAATCGTTGCTAGTAAGTGAAATTTACCATGATGAAAATGTTGACTTCGACTAACGTTTTGAAATTAAAAATGTTTGAGGTTGCGTTGACATAAAGATACAAAATTATTATGTCCTTATGGGAAAACCCGTTACTAGGACGGGCCAATGTGAAAGGACAAAAATTTGTCGATATTGTGCAATTGATTTTTCTATGGCTTTTAGCATGAGTCACATTTCTATATTTTGTATGTGGCAATGTATATTTGTATGTATTGTATCTTACCTTGGAAAGGTAATATTTAAAAAAAAAAAATTTTTTATAACCTACTAAATAAACCTTAAAAATAAAAGTTGAGACACGAAAATGATTTTTTGACATGTCGTAGTGGAATCTTTTTTCCTAATGACAAAAGATATCGAAAAAATGCTATCAATATCGATAGCTAAATCGACCTACCCTAATGTATACAATCGTTTTATTTTAAATATGTAATGTATATTTTGTATTTTTAGCGCTTAACCCGGTTTCTGGTTATGGACTCCCTATTCCAGCCATTTTAAAAGCTAATCCGCGATAGAGGCCTGAGTAATATACATTTAATTTTAGTATCCGTGTGTCTATATTCACAATTACTCGCATCTTTTGACGTTAATGACCGTTTTTTGAGCCTTTAAGCCTTTGTACCTAAAGGGTTACATGAGGTTTATAAAATAAGCTAATTTGTTAAAACCATAGGGTTTTTTTGGTCGTGGGTACAAAAACTCTTCAAGTTTTTAATGGGTTAAGTACGTCGCAACTAACCAACTAACCACAAATATGGATATATAAGTATGTGGCGCCAATACTAGCAAAACGTTAAACTCGTCCTGTAATCGAGATCACTCCGTTATGCAGCGATTCTAATTGATTAGTAATCTTCGCATAATTAACATCAATGATAACAGAACCATAAATGTATACACTTACAAAGTGAGAGAAAATTTGTGTAATTTAAAAGTAAAAATGTTTGATTCATCCAAAATTTTAGCTCAAACTTCAAATTTCTATCAGAAATTAGAATGTAACTTTGATTTAAAAGACATTCATTTCAATTAAAACGACCAAAGTATTAGAGAATCACGGTTTGCAGTACTGAATTTACCGTACTTTAAAGCCATTTTTTGGAAACTCCGCAATGGGTCAGACAATATTTTCAATTTGATGATCCTGCCTAGTACATATGTGCCCAACGGTCCTCTAAAAGAATGCTTCCAAAAATCTTTAGTTTGACATTATTTCACCCGAATGCGCTATCATAGAATTATTTGTTTGAAGGAAATTTTCTTCAGCTTAGCAAAGTCTTTGAAGAAGTTCCACTTTGCAATTAGCTATCAGGCCTTCCATCTATGGGCAAATATGCAACTAGATTGGCAAATGATCTCATAATTATGCATACATTTGAAACAATTGAAATAGTAGATAATTTCTAAAATGTGACCAGGGGTTAAGTGACGTCGAGCGAAAGATCGAGACAATTGATGAGTCAGAATGTTTCAGTTTAAAATATACACATTACCAAAAAACTGCGTTGAAGTTTTTAGTAAATTAGGTAACCTTTAGAATGATTACGATACATTTAAAATATATTTCCCAGCAAACATTTTTGTTAATAATTTCCACAACCTTCTCCTTACAGGTCTGGTGACATGATTGTTGTGACAACCGAATCCGAATTAACAGATAACGATGTATCACCCTACTATTGGATGCCGACTAGTATCATTGCCTGTGTCATGGCGCTCTATACGTTGGTGTATGCCTCCATTTATACCGATGGCTTTGAAGCGACATGCAAACAATACCGTGAAAGTCTACTGAAGGAGATACAAGGCGTGGGCAACATTGTTCCGGTCATCAAAAGTCGTCTCTCCTGCTCGGCTATATTCGATTTCATGGATTATTTAGTCGAAAGTATGTCGTATGAACGACGACGTTATGGACGCATCAACAGCTCCATATGTTTTCATCTGACCCTGATATTTGCCTGGGTGGCTGTAATCGGTTGGGTATTTATAGCCATCATAAATATAGTACAAACGCGAAGAACGAAGGCAGCCAGAGTTTAGAGCTGAGTCTTCATAATGCCATGTTTATAACAATTTTTTTTATATTTAATTATACATATACTTTTCACATCACATGAAGATTTTTTTATAAAACGAATGACAATCTCATGCATTTAAGTTGAATTTGAAATAAACCGTTTTTTGTATAGAAATAATTTTTTTAGTAATTATTTAATGCTGTATGAAATTTAAATTTAATTCGATTGCCGTTACATTGTAAGTGGGGCAGGACAGAAATCTATATTATTGAAGACAGGGACTTTGCAAGCTAATCGGGAGTTTTGTCTTTCTGTTATTAAGAATATTAAACATATTAATTTTTTACAATCCAAGCTTATCTAATGATATCTGTTGAAAGCAAGATTGTGTCTAAACGTATAGAAGCAGATCTTTCTAGACTTTCTAGGCACTTGTTAGTATTTTAGCCTTTGTTCGTATATACATACTTATATAAGTATGTACAGTAAGAAAAGGAAATAAGAACCTATTTCATAAGAGAAAAACGTTTATAATATGCTTTTCTTTCGTACCCATTTGATGTCATGTTCGAAGCGTACAGGTTTCATGGTTAATGGCTCATGGTTTGATCCGCCCCCCGAATAAAGTTCAATCTAAGTAATAGTTATTCATGACATTTAATTAGTTTTTTTTCGATATCCACGTGAGGGGAACGCGCCATTTGAATTAGATGCCTCCAAACAAGACTGGAGGTTAGCTGAGTGGGCTTGGCCGGACAATTGAAAGGGTGCAGCACGTCATGTAGTCCCTAAAGGCAAGCGGCACAAAAGTTCGGGACGCTGTCTTTTTTCGCACTCAATACGGCAGCTACACTATCTACATCTCAGCGTCTCCAATTACGCTATAATAGGATGCTGCCGCTGTGACTTAGACAACAAGAAATTGTGTCGGCGCTCGGTACGGACCTTCGTCAACTCATTCTTCGGTGGAAGGCTTAACAAATGAAATGTCAGGAGATGGTACTCTTATTAATTATACACTCGGTGGAAGGCATAACAAATGAAATGTGTGTATTTTCATTCTGACATTTCATTTGTGAAGCCTTCCGCCGAAGAATGGAGTGTATACTAAATAAATGTACAATCTACATGAATAGACGAAGGTCCGTACTGAGTGCCGACACAATTTCTTGTTGTCTAAGTCACATGGGCAGCATCCTATTATAGCGTAATTGTAGTGCTAGTGGAGCATCCCCCGGAGACCGCACACGAGTGCAGTCTAAATAGCAAAGTTGCATGAATTGGTACCTCATCCGACATATTCTCCGGATTTAGCCCCGCGTTTCCTTTTTCCAAACCTAAGAAAATGGCTAGGTGGAAAAAGATTAAGCTGTGGGAACTCGAACAAATTTTGTTGCGAATCCAAATATAGAGTACTTATAGTTTTGAAGTTTTGGTAGAGATGATAATTTGTTTCCAATTTCTGGTTTTAATGGTAAGGTTAAACTTGGTCAATTAATATTGTATCACATTATCATTCAATGACTACCACAAAACAATTTTTCAGTACATTTTCGATTGTTTCGGGTCGAATGTCTTCAATGGCAACTTTAAATTCATGTTTTAGCTCTTCAATTGTCCTTGGATGCTTTGCGTAACATTTATCCTTAATGACTTCCCACAGAATATAATTCAAAGGGCTTATATCACAGCTCCGATGAGCCCAATTGACGTCACAATTTCGGCTGATTATTTAGTATTCAAAAACAATTGGCTGTGAGACATTTGGCTCCGTCTTGTTGAAACCAAATGTCGTCCATGTCATTCTCTTGAATTTTTAGAAACAAAATTTTGTTGAGCACAGCGCGGTAACGCTTACGGTCGACGGTAACAGCGGCTCCTTGCTCATTTTCGAAGAAAAATTGCCTAATGAAACAGCGACTCGTTGTGGATACATTGGCTTGTCAATATCCACGTGTAGGTTCTCTGAACCCCATATGTGACGCGCAAAATAGAAGGGGACCTAAGGGTAAAAACCAGTTTTGTTCTGGAGAGCCATTTTAAAGATTTAAATACGTGTATCTTTGGTGTACCATCAATTTCATAAAACGCGCATATCTCTGGGAGGGAACACTTTTGGGAACACTGTTGTCCACATCAAAAAAAGTGAAAATTGATTTTTTTTACCCTTAGGTCCCTTTCTCTATGCGCTGTCACATATGATTCTTAATGTAATTTAATTCACTTCTTTTTTGATAAAAACCGCATATAGCAAATGATATCGAGACTCAAGAGGCCAAAAATCATTTTGTTGAGCCTAGAATTACCAGCAAACGAAATTTTCGCTTCCCATAAGAAATGGATTTGACAAAACAAACGAAATTTCCACTTTTGAAATCCCGTTCAGAAACTTTCGTATGCTAAAAATATCAAAATACATTTTCGAAGGTATTTAATGAATGAATACGAAAAAAATAATTCATTAGAAATTAAATAACAGCTGTTTTTTTATATAAGTACACTCATCTACACAATTTAAAACTACCAAGCAAACATTTCGTTTAAGGTGAATACTAGGCTTTACTTACAAGTAGTTTGTGGTGAGCCGGCAGTAGTTTAATTGAAGCATAAGGTAATTTAACGGTTTAATTTTAATGTTTATTCAAATACAAGTCACCCTGTTGCACAGCTGATCACAATGGAGACAAGCTATGCGTGTTTACATTTTTTGCAGATTTTGTTATTTTCTGACAGCAGCATTTTTACATTTGGTGCTTTCCAACATGTCGCACCCACTGGAGATTACCCGGTCTCGAAAATATCCATTCATTCATATGAAATTGAATGATCACACCCAGCTGGACACGATTGAAGGACGATTCGAGTGCTTAAACTGTAATAGATCAAGAAAGTTCTTCTGTTACAACTGTTATATACCGGTTGGCAACTTGGGCGATATAATACCCAAGGTCCGGATACCAATTAAGATCGATATAATAAAACACAAAAAGGAAATCGATGGTAAATCGACGGCAATACATGCCGCTGTTCTAGCCCCCGAACAGGTTCGTATCTATACATATCCCGATATACCAGACTACACAAAGGAAGAAGGCGTTGTTCTAATATTTCCCAGTGTTGAAAGTGTAACCGTGGCCCAACTATTCGAACGTAATGTCCGGTTGTGCAAAGAAAACAACTTCGGCTATCCCAAAGGCCACAACGTTGGAACATTATTGAGGAGACGAGTGGAGGAAGTAGTTGGCGACGATGGTGAACATATGCAACCCTCCGAACATACAAAAAAATATACATACGATAATTTGCCACTAAAGAAAGCGGTATTCATAGATAGCACATGGAATCAAAGCCGCGGTATTTATAAAGATGACCGCGTAAAATCTCTGAAGCCAGTAGTACTACAAAATAGATGCTCGCAGTTTTGGCGTCACCAGAAAGGCAGTCCACGCTGGTACTTGGCTACCATTGAGGCCGTACATCAGTTCTTATTGGAAGTACATGTCAATGCTTGGGGCTTAAATAAACACTACAAAGGATTAGATAATTTAGAAATTGTTGATGGTTTCTACAAAACCATACGCTTAGTAGAAGATGTAGAAAACCACAAGGATAATGTAGATCCTGAAGCCCCTTATAATGGCCAGTACGATAATTTAATGTATTTCTTTGCCAATATGTACGATTTGATACATAAGTACTATGACCACAATGAACTGAAATCATATCGCAGACCCATCTGAATAATTAAATAAATTTTGCATATTTGGTACATTTCTTTATGATACTGTTTATTTTAAAAGTCGCTCTTATTATTTGTATAAATAGGGAATGTTGTATGTGTACTATTTCTTCTTCTTTTGCTTGACTTCTTCTGAGCCGTTGCCTCCAGATATGGGTTCCGGTTTAGGCTTTTGCCAGTGCAACGGATTACGTCTGAACATCGGCCATGGAGGAATAGTCAACTGCGGATGTAAAATAATAATTTATTGCTATCAATAAGCACCATGAAACAAAATGTGACCTACCAAAGATGCCAAAAGGAAACCAGCACCCAAAATATAAACAGAAACTGAAAACTGCTGAATGATGGCCCCCCAAATCACGCCAACAACGCCGAACAACGAAATGATGAAGCGAGAATACATCTCAGCTTTGTGTTGGCCAACAAAGTCCTGAAATAATTGCATTAGTAAACGCGCAGGATAGGGGATAACGTATTATTACCATATGTGTTTGAATATTAAAATTAAACATTTTGTGCTAAATTCTTCGGCTTTTTTTCCAATATTCCCACAAATAAACACGTCTGCATATGTGGCTGTCAAACAATGCTGCTTCTTTTACACACCAGAATGTAGTATAAGATGATAGCAGGCGTGTGGTTTCAGTGTAGTCTATTAGTCTGTTTAAAAAAAGCATTTTCACACAATACCGCATTCTTCTTCTTTTTGGCTAACATTTGAAAATTGTACGTCTTGTAATTCGAAAAAAAAAATCAATTGAAATTCAGAAATTTTATTTTAAGTTAAGGAATCCCTTAATGCCAATCCAGTAATTCAAATGTTTGTCCCATATAGGCCAGTACGGAGTTTTCTATTTGATTTTGTCAGTGTGTACGAACAAAAACCAAACAAAAATTATTGATTTCATTGTCAGTGGTACGCAGTAAAATGCTACAAAAAATTAAGTTCCCATAAGATATATAAGTCTTTGTTTTTGCATTTAAAATGAAAATTTAAAACTACGTACTGACTCTATAAAGTACTATGTTGAAAGTAGGGTTTACAAGGGTATTAAATTTGTATTATAAGTACCAAATTGATGGATGAGGTGATGTAGTGTGAAAAGCCACTAAATGACTTGATTTGTCCAATGTAGAAGAACGTCTGATATAAACTGTTGATGGTAAAGTGTGAAAGCATTTCTAATTTTTCCAACATCTCATGCCTTTGTGGTGTACGGTAGATTATGGATATAAACAAGTCAAAAGATGCCACAAGTTTATTTCTCTTAAGCAATTATAATGAAATACACGGTGTTTTTTGAAAGTACGCTCCATTTTCTTATAGGATCTAAGAAAATTGTCTAATATGCTTTTCTTACTGTAGAGTGAAAAAATATACTTATCGAATTTATAATTTTGTATCGATAACGACATTAGCGTGGAGAAATCTTAATTATCTTCCATGTTGTTTGGAGAGAATGAAATTAGTTTGAGTTTGTGCTCTTGGGATATAAGTGGTGGAGTTTACTTTCTACCATTCTTTTGTTAAGCTTTTTAAAGCAACAACAATTCAACGTGGGACCGTTTAATGTTTTGTATATTTGTGTGTGAATTTAATGTTTAAGGTAGCTGTAAATTCTCCAACAACATGGTGTTTGTTGTACCATAGTAATTAAGGAATTAAACTAGGTTAAGTTTTATTAAATTTTAAAAAAAATGCTGAAGTGCAATTGGAGGAGATGAAAAAAAATATGCTGTCGTCTTCCTACTGGCTCCAGCATTTCCGAAAAAGGAAAGGGCAAAAGTGCAGTTTATCTCTAAAAACAACCGCTTACATAAAAATTGTGCAATTATACAAGAATTGGAAGCATGCGAAATGGATGTGAGTCAATTTCACTGTTTAAACAGCTTTGAGCATTCATTTCTTTTTCCAGATTAAACATGTTCTTTTAATCGAATTGAAGAATTTTACCAAAATTACGGTGACGGCGTCAGTAGCAGAATACTTTGAAGTCCTGATTTTCGATATAACGACTGTCTATACCTAGAAGTGTTAGTTTAATTAGAACGCCTGTCTATACATTAAGAAAGGCCCAGAGGGCCCCCTGGATCGTAGCGCATCACAAACTTCCCTTTTGCCAAAAAAAAAAGAAATCGCATAATTTAAAACAAGACGGCGCACAGTGGCTGAAAATCGTTTATCTTTGGCCAAAGTTCTGTAACTTTTGAACCGATCAAAATATTTTAGATATTTTTTTTAAATGGATAGATATTTAGTTCGGCTTGACTCAGTTTTAATAACATTAAAATTGATAGAGGACTTTTTAAGGAATTCTAGGTCAAAGTTAAACTTTTGATTTTTTTTTTTAACTTTTAGAGTGAAATATGGGTTTATTATTTTTTTATTTATTAATTTATTGGCCTTATAGAGTTCGGTTTTACTTTCAACAATTGCAGCAAGGCTTTCTGAAGAGGGTTGTCACGGACCCGAAATAATGATAAAAGTAGTGTGCAGCCACGAAAATCAATGTCACTTTGCCATTTTGTTAAAAACATGTCTTCTATTTAAATATAGAAGCAAGAGGTCTTGAGCCGGTTTAATCTCTGTTCAATGTAAAAAAATAATTGTTTGGATTTTAATAATAATTATAAATATTTTTTGTAAGAATTGAATTTTTTTAATGTTACACTCAAATTTTTAGACTCAAAAAAATAGTAAAATCAACTAGAGATTTTGCTATTATTACAGAAAAATTAAAAAAAAATTGCTGTCAAATTTGTTTACACTCAATGAATATATACACGTTAATAATATTATCTAAAAATCTTGCTTTTACTATAGAAAAATTTATTATTTTTTGTTGTCAAATTTCATAATTTTAAAAAACATTTTTAAAATAAAAACTGCAATAGATTTTAATAGCATTTAGGTTCCATTGTTATTATTTTTTACTAATTTACTAATAATGTTTTTCGTACTTAAATAATAATGAATGGCAATTATAATTATTATTCATTTGACTCAAATATTGATTGCAAATATTCCATATTTTGGTCTGTGCTATTTCTGTTCTTTAGTAATTTTTTGGCTTCTTCATCTTAATCCCGATGTTCCACTTTCCATTGATTGCGAATACTGGAGATGAGCGGATCTGACGTTGCGAATAATATATTAAATAGATCTTCATTTGTAGAATTTCGTTAAATTTTCCTAGTATTGTGCTCTCTATTAAATCTGTAATCCTTGTTTCTTTTTTTCCTGAGCCTCCTCTCATAGTTATCCAAGTGGCACAAAATGATATTTAATGACATCTTCTCCATGGTAAAGGATTTTGTGAACTGTTGCAGACATATTTCTCCAGGGGTAGTTGGTTGTATATATTTTTGTCGTTTCCTTTGCATAATCTCCAAATTTTCTAGAGTCAATTTCGTTATTGCACGCAAGTACTTCTAGGATTATTTTAAATCTGAAAATAAGGCTTAAGTCCACTCCTGTTATTTCAGATGCTGTTTCTTGATCTGAGAAGAATCTTCTTGCAGTATTGCCACCATTTGTTTCTTTTTTTAACTTCTTAAATCTTTGTTGTGTTAGTCAAAGCCTGACCTACTTTTTCATCTATCATTGCCAGCACTAATTGGTAGCTTACTTCAATTTGATGCCCATCTAACTGTAATTGTAATGGCTGTAGTGTTGCAGTTTGGGCCTTGATATCACTAACTTTTTTCATAATGGCATCATGAGTTTCTTTTTTGAATTCAAATTTGATTGGCCTGCAGTATTTCGTAGAAGATTGTGTCTCATTTTTCCAAATATCCATTGTTTGCGTTCTACTAGTCGAAGGCTCTGAATCTTCCAAAATCTTTTTCAATCGCAATGGTACAAATGATACCATGAACATATCTGAGGCCGAAATAAGTCCACATACAACTTGTTTTTGTCCCTAAGAACCATCAAATCCCCATTTACAAAAAAGAATTAACTTTGTGTTTCCATATTTCTTTAACTCATTTCCTGTTATTGATTGTAGCAAGCGTTTGGCTGTGTGATCAAGTAGAGATTGTAGTTGTACCTCTGCAGAAATTGGTGTGATTGTAATAGTGTCCTTTGATGGCAAAAAGTCCATTTTAGCAGCGGTCATGTCCAATCGCACGCAATTTCAGCTGAATATATTGCTGTTTTGTAAATTTTAAATCCAGAAATAATGCTAATGCCTCCTTATTTGTGAACTGTTTTGCATCGCTCGGAGTTTGTATACTTTTAAGAATCCGTTCTGTTCTCACTGGACTAGCTTTAACAACTTTTTCAATGTATCCACTATAACCACTTTTGTAAATTCTTTTATATTTGTACAACCAAATTCAACGTTAGCATCTTTAAGTTTCCGCCTCTTAGATCTATCGCTGCAGTTGTCCAATGATTTGCGTGGTCTTCCAGCCTTATCTTGCTTTGCTGTTTCTGCAGCGACAGTAAGTTGACCTTCTAACCAGTTTACACTTTTTATATACTGTAGCTAACTTCTTTGTAGCGTTTTTTTAGTGCTTTGACGGAATTAGATATTTGCTCTTATATTTCGGTGCTACACGAATTTAAGTTTAATTTTATTTTAACGTAACTAAGAACATCTTCCTGGTTTTTGTGTCTAAAATACTCTTCAACCAGTTCTTTATAACTGAAGCTCTCCATATTTTTCGGAATATTTTTATTTGCGTCTGTTATGTTTTATCACTTACGAATATACGTCCGTACACTTGAAGGATTAACTTATTACTGAGTAAACACTTATCGAATCCGTAATTGTATAGATTTTTTGATACAAGATTTTCACACATTGATCTTTAATTTCATAGCAGGTAGAACTTAAATTGAACAAAACTGCACTGTCTACCAAGACCTTAATATCAGGTAAAACTAATTAGTATCTCAATAATGTTGCGATTATTGACACACTTATAAAATTGTTTATGAATTTGGTTGACCCTAAAATTTGATAACAGGTAAATTTAGAAAGAGATCATATGTCTACTGTAGAACCTATTGTGATAATTGTATGACTTATTTTTTTGCTGGTCAAAACAAAGCCATAAAACCCTTTCGCAGGTATTATATTTAATTATTTCACTATAAGCTATAAAATACCTAAAGCACACATTTAATACACCATTGTACACGAGTACTTACAGGGCTCTTTAAATTATTGTAGTTTGAATTTTTTTAGAGTAATTGTTCCATTTGAAACTCGCAAAATTTTGGCTGAAATTCAGAATATTCAAATTAAAAGTCAGAATGTTTTATTCGAAATTTAAAAGAAATCATTTTAAATTCAGACGATTTCAAATGAATATCCAAATATTCCGGTTAAATTTCATTTCGAAATTCAAAGGATTTCTATTAAACTTTCGACGATTTCGTTTGAAATTCAAATTATACAATTTGAAATTCAAAGGAAATCAATTGAACATCAAAAGATTAAATTCACATTTAAGAACGTTTCGCTTGATGTTCGAAAAATTTCGATTGAAATTCCGAACATTTCAATTAAAATTCAAAATAATACAAACATATAAGCAAGGTTTATTTGACAAGCGTTAAAATCAGCTAAGCGAAGCAGTTATCAAAACAATGTACTAGAGTCTTGCTAAGAACATAGTTTGTTTTGAAAATTTTGAAGAAGAATATAAATATTATTCAACGTATACTTTAAGCAGGTTCGCTTAAGTCCGCTTTAAGACGATAAAGCCCGATCAACGCATTTTCCTTAATAAGTATTTTTCTATAAAACACAATTTTTCATAATTTGAGTATTTTCATAATTTGAGTTTTATTATTTTTGATAGATATGAAATAATCGCCTTAGCGGGATGGATAATAGCCGGATTTTGTGAACTATTATTACATATAAGAACTCAGGTACTTTTTTTTTACGCTGCATATTTATTTACTTCCAGCAGTCCAAAAATCATTGACAAAATGTCCAAACTCCATTTACTCATTAACTTTTTGAAAATTTCAAACATATATTTTAGTGGTTTTTTGACAACCGGATGTTAAGGAAGCGCAGCGTAACAAAAAGAAAACTTCAGTGTGCCCGGGCCTTAATATTCAAAATTTAAAGCTATTGTAGTGCTCAACTAACAGCGTATTTCTTTCCGTAATAACAACGGGCATAGGCGAAATCGGATGAAATACAATAATGATTCGCTATTTCAGGACACATCTTGTTTTCCGTTAGATGTCTACTGTACCCTCTGGCATCCAAATCATTCTTTCGACGGCCTAATTTTCCGTGCGGAGATAATGAGCATCGAAGCGGACTTGATATTGCCTTTTTTTCCAAAAAAAAAGGTCGCAAACGAAAAAATTTAAAACTCTCGTTTTATTAAGAATGGACATTGAGCGACACTATCTGAAATTAAAACTTAGTCTTGGCTCTTTTGGCAAAATAGGCTCTTTTAAAAAAGCGCACAATTTCTCTTTTTTTTCACCGACTTGCAATGGGTTAACTGATCGGTAAAGCCAGTTATAATCACATTACCACGATTCGATAGGTACTGAAAAAGATATACTGATATTTATTGTTAAGCTGTGGGCCCGCAACGGGGAAATATACAATTAGTTGTTGGTGTTTTTTTTAACAACGCGATCTATAATGAAAATGTTAATCAAATCTGAGCAATTTCAGTAAAATGCATGTAATGATGAGCCTTCAAATAATCAGCCTTATTACGGTTGTCGAAGACGTAGTCGAATGTCGATTTTTTTGGAAAACGGTACTACGGTTGTCGAAAATGCACAATCTGTTACAATTTTCGTAACACGGAAGACGAAAACGACTGTCAAAGTTGGCTAAAACAGTCGATCAATTTTTTCCATACGACTAGAGACGTCGCCGCATTCAATTGACAACAATTGTTAGCCGTTGGTTTCATCCGCTAACACGCCGTTAACTAATTTGAAATTTAACACATTTTTTTGACATTTTATATTCGACAATAAATAAATATAACAAAATTGTATAAAATAAACTATTTATCTATTTTCAACATTGGGTAAATTTGCGGTATTTTACCAAAAAACTTTTATCTGATGTCGACCGCTGATATAAAGTTTATGTCGCCGTCACTTGTTTTGTGTCAGTTGTCGCCGTAAAAATGAACAAGTAGGCGTCGTTTTCTGAAGTACCTTTTATTTTAAATAACGTTAATAAATATCCAAAGACTGCATAATTCTCCTTCTTATATTTAAAGCAGTGGCGTCTTCGCTAGTTTCATTGAGGTTCGACATTGCTTCATTGCTAGGAATTTCTGTGCTTTCATTGGGCTCAACTGCGGATTCAATTTTGTAATGAATACATATGTTATGCAAAGCAGCACAAACAGAAGTAATTTTTCCAGCCATTTTCGGTTTACAATGCAGTTGCCTCGCTCCCAATTGTACGCTCCACTACATTTCTAGCTTGTGAATGTATGTAATTAAAGCGGCTTTCTGCAGTTCCGTCTTCCGCTGACCTGAATGGAGTTATCAAGTAGGGTTCAAGAGGGTAGTCTGCATCTCCTACAAAATAAGACAAATTTATGTTGGTTTTCACTATAAAAACAAAATTTTTAATACCAAGCAGCCATGTATTAGTTTCGCCATTTAAATAGTTGGTCTTTAGAAACTCTTTTAAGTCGCTTGTATTCCACACCAATGAATCGTGAACTGAGCCGGGATAATGGGGGGATATATATCTGATTCTATTTTATGGTCGCAAACCTATAATGAAATCTTTGAAATAGACTACGACTCTTATTTAAAATAGGATTTTGGTTTACCACGGTAGCATTTAAACTATAAAATCCTTTTCGATTATAAAATTTAAATCTTTCATAAACTCCTGGAGCCAAAATTTTTATATGCGTTCCATCTATGCATCCAATAATGCCGGGAAATTTAAACTTTTTATAAAAATAATCCTTTATTTAAAACTTTTCCACTTCCGTCATTCTAACCGATATCTATTTTGGACAAACTTCACTGTGCATTGCATCAATGCATTCTGTAAAAATTTTGCTTGCAGAAGACTGTGAAAGGCCAACATTATAGTCGTTGCCAGCTCCTTTTTGGTAACTGCCCCCAGCAAGTATGCGCAATGTTACCGCCAACTTCAATTCTTTGGGAACAGCAGACGACTTTATTGGGTCTTGCAATTTACCCGATATGTTTTCCAAGACGTAGTTAAAAGCATCTTTATTCAATCTAAAAAGGCCAATGAAACTTAAGTGCAGATAGGTATTATAAATTTTAACTCATTTCTCAATTTCAAAACTTACTTTGAATTGGGCATTGCAAATATGTCCGAGTTCTGTCTTATTTCCTTACGCAAGGCACTCATATCACATTCTGTGTATGCCTCGTCGTCTTCATCCGAAGAAAAAAAATGTCCCAAACTTAACATATTTTTTTTTTATTATATTTATTTTATTTTATCTTGAGAAAATTTCAATGTTGCCTTTGGCGGACAATTATGTAAAAAGTAAACATTGTTTTGACAGTATAGCACATCTTTTACTTTTCAATCTATTACAAAATCACAAGAGTCGAAAAAGTTACGTAATACCAAAAATAATCGAAATCGACAACGACTTCGACTGCTCTCGATTTTCGTCTTCGACAACCGTAATAAGGCTGAATACTCCGAGAATAGTAAACTTTCAAAGCATTCGATTTAAGAGTCCTTGGGCCATATTTATTAAAACTTATAAAAGGTTTAAAGAAAATTTTTATAAAGGGCATATGAATTTTAAACCTTCCGAAAATTTTTATGAAAATAATATTTCTTAAAAATTAAAATAAAGTGTTTTCGATTAAATTTCTTTCTCTACAAATTTAATCGAAAACACTTTACTGGCCCTAATAGAAAAAAGTTTTTCGCCAATATATTGCATCCTGGTGCATATGTAGTCGGTGTTACACCACCCTTAAACTTCGAACAGAAGAATGTTATTGACTGCGAACTTTTTAAAGACTTTATTATGTTAAACTTGACAATAAGACGTGGTACCGCCTATTTAACGCTGAACTTTAGAAAACCACACATCACAGAAACAATAGTGGCCGGTTTAACGCCCTTTTAGTGGAGTATGAATATTGACAATTATTACCCAATTCAATAAATTACTTGATTTGAAGTCATAGAGAATTCAACATATAAATAATGCGATATTTTGTTTTCAGTTTCTAATTAGTGTATGTATGTGTATATTTAAATTATATTATCTTTTCCAATATAAGCAATTTTATAACATAGATGATTATTTTTCATCCTTAAAAACATTGTTCCATTTCTTAAATATACAAGTGTTTCCGCTCGAAATGTTAAATCCGTACAATGGAATTATATGGTAGTTGTTCAGGAAACGTCATAAAATTAAGACTTAAGCGACATCACAAACAATAGAATAGAATAAAAAGGAGGAAGGATAATGATGCAGACAAAGACGTTTGGACCAACTTAGTCATCATCTTGTAACTCCAAAAACTGAGTGCATACATCACGACTGCACTCGCCTTTGCTATTGAAGAGGAATTTATAATAATGCCCATCGGCACAAATAGCTAAAAATATAGAGACAATAGTTTTGAATATGCACAATCGAGGTAAAACCCATGCATACCTATAACAGAATTCGAATCGGAACCAAAAGCACAAATACAGGGAGGTTCCTTGGGTATGGAGAATTTAACGAAACTCCATTGACTGGAAAAGTATTTCGGTACAATTGGTAATGATGACTCCTTTGGTTTGCTATCATCCAAGTTGAATACATGAATAGTTCCGTGGTCAGATGATACAACCAACATGGTCGAGGCATGGTTAAAATTAATACAATAAATGGTGGCCTGGTTGCTGCCACGCCTTAGTTCGTTAATCTTTTTGCCAGTCTCGGTATCAAAAATGCGTATAAGAGTGCCCTTTTCACTGGCTGTAGCCAAACGTGTTCCTTGTAAATTGAATGCAATACAGCAAATGTTGGCCTCGTGAGCTACAACCTCAAGGGGAGCTCGTTCAGAGTTTCCCAGATCAACAATCTAAATAATATAAGATTAAGTATTTTTAAATGTTTCCGTATTTTGCCTCCTACCTGAACATGTCCAGTTCGCCTTCCCGGAAATGCCAAAAGACTTTTATTGCTATGTGGACACAAAACACTGATGCGCACGACACCAAAATGGATAATAGAGTATACTGCCTATTTAAATGCAAATAAATACCATACCATAAGCCATGTGGATTTGAATTTGTCTCAAAGACATGTAGTTGTCGCGGCTGCTGTGTAAAGGTAAAGACCTTGATAAAGCCGGAAAATACGACTACAATGCGATCGCGCCTTAAGCGGACCCCTTTCACTGGCTGATTAAAGTCCAACGAGATAGCTGGAGCCTTTTTCAAGTCATCCCAAATAATCAATTTGTTGGGCGGATACAACGGACGTATGCCACCCCCAACAACGGCCAGATAATTGCAACGGAACAGCATTTCAACATAACTTAAACCTCCTTCCGGATAATATTGGCGTTCTTTCTCCTTTAAAGGATCGCTGTTAAAAACTCGAAATCCAGAATCTGTTGCACAGGCGAAGCAGCCTTTCCAACAAGAAAAATATCAAAAATATTTGAAACATTTTAATGCATCGGCAATTACCTTGATCTTGATTAAATCCCACATATTGCAAGCCATACGGATTGTTGTGATCGACCAAATCCATTGTGTTGAGGTGTTGTTTTCCTTTCGTTGGTCGGGTTTTTGTCCGATCACGTAGAGGAGGAAAAGGCCTTCTGTTGTGATGATACCTTTCTTTTTTTGTTTTTCGATTGGCCAAAAAATCTGTAAATGGCTCATTAAAATAATTATGCTAGTTTTTAACTTCGTAGGCGTTTACGATATTAATAATTTGTAATTGGTGAACAGTGTAATAGATTTGTAGAAATTTTAGTAAAAACAACTTGAACGATGAAAATGTATATTATTTTTTTATTGTGTCTTGTTTTTCTTATTACAGAGTTTCTGATTAGATATCAAAGCCGAACGATTAATGGCGACGGAAGCCGTCGCCGTTTTGTTATGGTCACATACACATTCCTTTGTGCAAAACAGCCGGGAGTCGATACTGTGAACAAACAAAAGTTTTCATTACCTCACAATATTAAATATATGTCAAAATTTATCAAATGCAATATCACCCAACAAAAACTAACGAAAAACAAACAATAGTCGTGTTTAATTTGACTAGCGAAAATTCGCTTAGGCGATTATGTCAATTCGTTATAAAAAAAGAAACCTTTTTTTACTGCAAATGTCTAACCACGAAAAATTTTTTGTTTTGAAAAATGTTCTTTTAAAGAAAATAATTGAATAAAGAAAATCCTTTAAGAGGGCTTCAGCGAAATTAGGCGGACTTTAGTGAACCCGCATAATGAATAACTTTTTTCCTTCAAATTAAAAATTTTCAAAACAAACTATGTTCGACGCGTATATCCATTATGATTTAAGTGAAAACGAAACTTTTCGATTTTTGGATAACGGCTTGAAGTTATGGCTTCAGTGGAGTTTTAAGCGGATTTCCCCCCTAGTCAAATAAAACACGACTAATGTTGGGCGCAATGCTGAGCCGTTCTCATTGAAAAATATGTTTTAGAAAAAAAAACTTTTTCACCAAGAGTCGAACTATCTCACGCCTTGTTCCACTTGGTCATCTATCGTAATTTCTGTCCTTCCCTTGTGTGGAGTTTGAGTTCACGAACTCGCAAGTGCCAGAGCATTGGCATACATTCACACAACATGTGCCATGCTACGTTGATGTCAGCATGTAGGTCACTGTTTTCTCGCTTTGGAAAAAAAAAATTTTCATATTTATAATTTTTTAAGTGGAATAATATTTTTGTGCCAAAAATCAAGGAAGTTGCAATGTGCTGGAAGCTGCAAAATACCAAAAGCTCTGGTGTCTTACATATGCTTGTCGGTTTAAATTTAGCTAAAACCATGACGTAGCATCAAGTTTTTTCATTTATAATTCCCAGAACGATGAATCAACTAATGAATTATTTAACTATGCGACTACAACATTTTTAATTCGTTGCAACTACAAACTTTTTTATTCGTTTCACATTTTGTAAAGACAAAGTAAACTGAAGTCAAACTTTAACTTAAAACCCGTCTAAAGAAAGGATTAACGGCTAAACAGATATAAAGCCTTAACCTTTTATTTTTCTCGTGCTTCCAGAAATAATTTTAAATTTCAGAAACACACACACAAAAGCATTGTTCGAACTTGAGAACTCAAATTCAATCTTAATTTTCCACTTAACTTTTTTTTAAAAAACAAAGTTATATTTGGTTTCTCATTGACTCTCATTTTTGGTATTTTTTTAATCAGTTTGAAGCTTAGGTAGCTTGTTGCCTCGTTTTGTTTTTTTACGGTAATGCAAGCTTTCTATATGTGTCCTATAATACCAATACATATATGTATAAGTATTTTAATATGTTTTGACATAAAACTCCAGCGAAGAAAGATAATGCTCAGGCCAAAACGAATTTAATTTTATAAAAAGGTTCTATGAGTTCTAATTTTGAGATTCATATGCACGAGATGGGGAAATTTCAAGATTTAAATCAAGTCCAGCAGACAGTTCAATGACATTTTTCCAGTTTTTTTCAATGCAGAAATGTAGCGGTGTTTTGATTTTATTTACTTTAATATTGATAGAAGTCCCACCTCATACACATAAGCTTGAAATCGCCGCAAGGCTCAAATTCGACAATGACACCTATTCTAGGCCTTAGACCTTATGCGAAGTCTTTGTAATGGAGCCAGCCCTAACATAATAAACTGTTGTTGTTTTTCATCATCGATTGCTTCATTTCTTCATGATTTGCAAAACTTAAAATATTTGTATATAACGGTGAGTTTTTCGGTTAAGCCTTGATATCTCAGACTGGGCAATAGTTTAATCATTTGTAAAAAAAAATGTAGCAGTTTGGAGCATGTATATAGGAAAGACACTGCTGTATTTGTTTTTTAAACAAAAAAATTGTTGTAACCTTTATAACACTTAGCCTTACACTCGTAAGTAATAAACTCAAAGTACTAAAATGGCAACAAAATATTAATTTTACTACAATTCTAATTTTTTACTTCTTGAGTATTCCTTTAGACACGAACAGAATTGACAAATGGCTTACCTATTACGGGGTTGCTTTCCAGTCCTACTTATCGTAGCTTAACCAAAAACACTACTAATACGTGTAGCTCAATAATTTTTGACATAAAACTATGTGTTTGTGCCTTAAGCGACGCCTTTGTAATAGAGCCAGCCTAGCAGAAAAAGTCGTTGTTGCTTTTTTCATAAATTCTCTCTCTCGCTCATTCTTTTTCATTGCAAGAATCACAGTTTTCGTAGTTCGAAACTAATATACATACATATATATTATGTAAAATGAGTCGAACATTATGTGTTGTGTAAAAGCTATTATGTCCTAAATTATTGTAAATAAAAATTTCATTCGAACATTGTTTTCCAATTTAATTTATGTTTTTGCCAATATAAATAGCAAATTACATCAGCAACAAGTATTTGAGTATAGCACAGAAATCAAATGTTTATTATTTAACATATTTTTACATACTATTATATTATTTTTAGCAACGGCTCAGTCGATATTAACAGCATATAGATGAAGCCAATTCGGCTCCAAACTCTGTTGAAGGTTGTAACCGCTCTACCTAACCAAATTGCGCGCCGTACTAACCCAAGAACGGAATAGTTTTAATTAGCCATATTACATAAAGTTTGCCCGCAACTATTCAATTTTAATTATTTTTTGTTTCCTTGTTGCCTAAATTGTATATTTTGGCCGACTAAAAATATAAATCTTTTGTTGAATCATTTTTTAAAATATTGAGAGAGCCAGAAAGTTAGGCGTCAAGCGTATTTTAGTAACACTGATTTAAATAAGTATATCTAACATTTTGGTTGAAAAACGTCATGCGCAACGCTGTTTTGATTAGGAAGTGCCGTTGGTACCACGACGCCGTTATGTGACCTTTCGTCTTCAAACTCTTTGTCAAAGTAATTTTTTCTTCTTCTCGTTTCGGGTTTTGTTTCATTTTAGTTTTTTTTTTGATGTTTTAATTCATAAATTATTCAATAAAATCTCGCGTTCACTAGAAGTCTAAGCTATGGTATATTAGAATAATTCAAAATCATATGAGTTTCAAAGCAACCAAGTGAGAAATAGTTTTAATATTTCGTTCGTTCGTGTTAAATGTGATGATGTGTGTTAAGAAGAAAAATCAAGCAGCAAAACCACCAACCTCCTTCTACACCGTTTCCAAAATGAAATTGAAAAACGCTAATTGAAATTAAAAAAAATGAGAAAAGCAAATTGAAATTGAGATAATACAAATTAAAAATCAGAACGCAAATTGAAATTAAGAAAAAACAAATTACAATCGAGGAAACGCAAATTGAAATTCAGAAAATACAAATTGATATATTGAGAAAATATAAACTGAGAAACCGTAAACTGAAATTGTAAAATTACAAATTGAGAAACGCAAATTAAATTTGTTGATGGATATATCCAAAACGTTTGCAGTAAATAAAAAAGTTTCTTAATAACAAATTGAGATAATCGCCTTGGCGAATTTTTCGCTTTAAATTAAACCCGACCTTTGTACGAGTATGATGGAATTTCGTTTGATACTATAATATTCAGTGAAAACAAATTTATTTTCTTAATTTCAATTTAGGTTTTTCAATTTTAATTGTGTTTTCTCAATTCCAATTTGCGTTTATCAATTTCAATAGGAAATGGTGTTGAAGCGAGTGTGCTAGTGTTTGCCTCATCGTTGTTGTTATTATTGTTGGTTTTAACTCTTAACTGTGTTGTGTGTTTATAGTTTACTTGTTGTGTTTGCTTGAATGGCTGATATTTTTCATGTCCAAAATAGAGAAGAAGTGGTGTAGTAATTGTGGGTAAAAATATAAACTAACACTACTAACTACTACCACCATCACCACACAACCAGCACCCAGAAGAATAAAAACAATCATCTAAGCTTGGCAAGAAAGTGCCGATTTTTCTTCCTCTGTCGTGTTTTCTTTGTGTCTCGACGCTCGGCGGCGTCCACTCCACTCCACTACACACTCCAGCCGTTAACCACTGGATGGCTGGGGGGAGAAGAACCCAACAACAACAAAAAAACAGGATCAGATTATTAATGTAACCACAGAAAAATCAATTTCAAGTTTACGTCTCACCGCATACGCCACATAAAGCCGAAAACCAACAAACTGAAAAGCTTTTGCTTACTTCGTGCTATTGAGACGACTGACGTCTGCAGGTCTCTTCTTCAGTTTGCAAGTGGTGGAAAACGGAAGCAAAGTTCATGTTTTCCGAAGTGATCTATAGAAAAGTGCAATTCGACATTAGGAGGAGTAGCTAACTAGTAAAAGTATTTGTGTCAGTCAAAGTGGCAATCACACACAGAGTCAAGCAGCCAGCAACAATCGACCATCATCATCAGAAACACCATCATTAGACTCACCTTTGACGTTTGTTTCGTACATTTACATTGTCTTCGTTTTCATTGCCGTTCGCACACAATTAAGATATATTCGTACACTCTCTCTTCGTTTGTCATCATCATCACCATAATCGTCGCCAACATCTCCGCCGCCGCCAACCAATATGTTGAGATTCTTAAGTCGTCGCAAAGTTCGCAATAATTATGTGGAAACTGCTAGCGGAGGTAATGCCAACGATCGCACCGATGGCAGAGGACCCTATGTAGGAGGGGCAGCCTCCTCGCAAATCAAACCGCAAAGGATACCGGTGAATAAGAACAAGATCGATTGCCGTGTTATACTATTGGATAATACAGATCTTTCGATAGAACTGTCGGTAAGTATTATTTCTAGCAACCAACAAGAAATACGCTTTCGTCTGCAGAGTAGGTCATATTTTTACGAGAAAACAATGTTTGATGGCGCTCCCCGTCTCAGGGTCAAGATTCAGCTCACATTAATATACGTGGATCGAGAGGGCTTTGGTGCCTTAATGTTGTAGTTCCTGTAACAAAAATATATATTGTGTTGAAGTCCTGTTCGTCTATAAAGTATGTTAGTAGTATTCAGGTAAAGGAAAAGCGCCATTTGAACTGGTTGCGTCCCAAGATGCCTGGGAGTCAGCATAGTGGGCTTGGTCCGACATTTGAAGAGGTGTAGCACGTTGTGTGGCTCCTGATGGCAGGCGTGACAAATGCCCGGAAGGTAAGCATCAATTCTCGCCCAATACGAATTGAGGCGGCAGCACTATCCCGATCTCAGCTGAGCCAGAACCACACTCGTATGCCGAGGTAGCGTCTTCTCCTCTGGTGAAATCACCGGGGAATGTTCATGACATCATCAGCGTGAATGTCCTTCCGACCTGCCTGATAGTAAAGTCTCTTTCCTGTACCGTTACCGCTCTCTCTAGATTGTGAAGATAATTATTACATCTGCCTGGGCGGAGGCATCCTTCCACGAAAGAGAGGTGGTTGGTATGACTACTGCGAGGACACCCGAGCAGATACTGCGTAGACAAAATGAAATTGGGTCTGCGCACAGTAAGAACTTTCGTCTTTTCTTGTAGACGGTCCTCAGAAGACATTGTCTCTGCAGGTGTGCAGATTCCCTTATCACCCTTTGAACTGTTGACAAGCTCGCCGTAACACCAGTTTTTCTTTTATTTTGGAATTTTTCATGTCCAAATTTAATGCTTGCCTCAGTATGGCTCGTTTGTCTGCTTGCGAAACCACTCCATTATTACCGCCCTTAAAGTTTTTTCCATAGTTCTCCTGTTTGAAGAAAACTATCAACAGTTTTTCTACCCCCTACCGTTTTTTTTAGCAGTATTATGTTAGGATAGTCCACAATAATAGTTCAAGCTTTGCTTTTTCTTCGAAAGTTAAAACGGTTCTCCTTACCATTTTATGCAATTATAAGCTTATTCCACAAAAAAAAACTGGGACCCATGGCGGCGAAAACAAGCAGGATAATTCAAATGCATGTGTGGGCGCTAATCTGATGACGCAAAATAAGTTCACGATTTTTCGTAGAAAATAAAACAAAATCTCAAATAATATATATGGTTCTTCTATCGAGTAATTCAATTTTTTGTAAGAAAAAATCAAAATTAGTATTAGAAAAAATCAAAAACAAATAACCGAGTGAGGCCGCTAACCTGATGAGGCGCAGTGAATATATATAGATTATTGGTATATATAAGTAGACATCTTTAGTGCCAGACCGACACAACTAAAAACTGTCGAATAATTAATTCCACTCTTTTCTTTGCAAGTCCTTATATTCGATACAAATTCCTTAATTCGTCACCCATTGACGGTTTATTTCCAAAGCTTATACGAGGTATTGCTCAAAAAGCGAAGTGCGACATAATACCGTTGTCCAAATATTTTGAAACGGGTCAGAATTTATGGCTTTCAAAAAATATATTATCGTTTTAATAAAATCTGGTAAAGTTTCGTTTGTATGGGAGGCACCAGAAATGGGTTGATAATCCTTTATATACTCTTGACCACACTGTTTGTCATTATTAAAACCCGAAACGAAAGATAATAAACCGTGTTTATTACATTGACTGAGATTCACGATTATATTAAGGTACAGGAACGAAATATGTTACAAAGATGAACCCTATTTAAATTAATCATATTCGTCCTTACTTTAATATAATATAAGTGTTTTTATTTATTTATTTAGTTTATTTAATTTTTTATTGTATGTGAATATCCTATACAACAAGATACAATATCTTATAATTATAGTAAAGGATTAAAGATGATCCAAAATATATTGAAATCAAAAACTAATAAAGTAAGGGTTTTACAAGAGATACAGAAAATAATATAGATCAAAAATTAAGGATAGCGCAGTTCACAGAGCTAACGAATAATCGATATAAGGGCGGTTCGGCGGTTAGCCTAGCACAGCGTGGTGTCATTAAATATTTACATAAAAAAGTTTTATCGGGACAAGAAATTCATAATGATATGGTGAATGTGTTAGGTGAAAGTGCTCCTTAATATGCAACAGTAAAAAATTGGGTTGCTGAATTTAAACGTGGTCGTACAAGTATTGATGATGAACCACGTAGTGGGCGTCCAAAAACAGCAACAACAACAGAAATTGTAGCCAAAGTGCATGATATGGTATTAAATGATCGACGAATAAAAGTGCGTGAAATAGCTAATATCATGGACATCTCAAATGATCGAGTCCATTTAATTTTGCATGAAGAACTACAGATGAAAAAGCTTTCTGCAAGATGGGTGCCGGACTTGTTAACAGTCGACCAAAAACGCATAAGAATGAACATTTCTCAAGCTTGTTTGGGTTGTTTTCAGCGAAATAAAATGGATTTTAAGCGTCGTTTAATAACTGTTGATGAGACAAGGATCCACCACTATACTTCAGAGACAAAAGAACAATCCAAACAATGGACTGAAGCTGGAGGAAGTGCCCCAAAGAAGGCAAAAACAATTCAATCGGCTGGTAAGGTTATGTCAACGCTTTTTGGGACTTCAAAGGTATTTTATTGATTGACTATCTGCAAAAGGGTAAAACAATAAATTCAGAGTACTATTGCAACCTTTTAGATCAATTAAATGTACAAATTCGAAAAAAAAACGTCCTGGCTTACAACACAAAAAAATAACTTTTCATCAAGACAACGCACCAGCGCACAAGAGTGTTTTAACAATGGCTAAAATCAACGAATTAAAGTACGAGTTGCTTGACCACCCACCTTATTCTCCTAATTTAGCTCCCAGTGACTTTACCTGTTCCCAAATCTAAAAAAATTTCTTGCTGGCAAGCGTTTTACCACAAATGAAGATGCAATTACATTTGTAAACCACTATTTTGAAGACCTTGAGGAGAACTATTTTTATCAAGGGATATAATTGCTAGATAAGCGTTGGAATAAGTGTATTGAAGTTTCAGGAGATTATATTGAAAAATAAAAATATTTTTGAAAAACTAACTATTCTCTTTCATTGATAGGCTAAGAACTTTCCGAACCGCCTCGTAATTCTTTTTTTTAATAGATAACCGTTGCTGATAATTTGAAAGTTTCTTGGTAGCATATTCCAGAGGCGTATAGCGTGGATAAAGAACTGTCATTCTGATGAAAAAGTTAGATGTCGGAAAGGAATTAGCATATTCCCTCTATTTGATCGCTTGAATGTCAGACGGTGGCAGAGATAATCTGGTTCTTTTTGGAACACTATTCTTTGTAGCGATAAAAGTATTCTTATTATTAATTTCTATGTACATAGCGAATGATGTTCAAAAGTATGTTAAGTTTTCTTTTAATGTTTGAGCCACAATTAGAGAAAATTTCGCAACCGTAAAAAAGCTTGAGCATGATATAGCTTTTAACTAGCAGAATTCGTATACGCTGTAGCGTAAATGATTGGGTGAACCAAAGTGCACAGATTCTATTATAGGTGGCACCAATAATGGCGTTTATATGATTTGACCAGGTTAGAGTTGTATTAAACAGTATTCCTAGGTTTAAATTTTTGCGTATAATAATGCATTGCGTTGTTTAAACACAGACCGTTTGCAGAAGTCCATTTGTGGACATTGACCAGATCCATGTTGTTATTAAAAATTGCCTGAGAAATTGATTTTATGTTCTATGTACAACTGAACGTCACCAGCATACATATGTACTTTGCAAAAATTTAATTGTTTTGGTAAATAGTTAGCATATATCGAAAACAAGAGGGACCCCAGAATTAATCCTTGGGGGATGTCTCTTGTGATTGGAAGAGATGATTTCATAAATGTTGCCAAACCCATTCAGTATGCACAATGTCGGCAAGATCGACTCGTACTTGCTACCTGTATTTTGATTACGATAATAGGCGGACAGACTGATAGTCGGACATAGCTTAATTAACTAGATCGTGACTGCCCAGCAAACATTTGGAGTCCGATATGAGTCCGATTGGACTCATAATTCGGAGTGTGAGCGCTCATTATGAGTTCTTTTAGGAGTCCAATTTGAGTGTGTTTCCATTCTTGCGATGGTCGTCATATATGAGTCCGAATTCATATACCATATGAGCCTCTTTTAGGAGTCATATATGACTCATATTTTAGAGAAAATAAGAGTTCTTATAGGAGTCCAATATGAGTGTGTTTCCCTTCTTGCGATGGTCGTCATATATGAGTCCGAATTCATATACCATATGAGCCTCTTTTAGGAGTCATATATGACTCATATTTTAGAGAAAATAAGAGCTCCTATAATATATCTGTTTCTTTTATAGTAAAACAACAGAAAATAATAGCAAGAACATAAATTATTTTTAATACTAAACAAAGAAAGTAAAATTCAGTTTTTATTCAATTTTTGGTAAAAAAAAAACAAAAATTTAAAAATTATATAAAAATATTCCTTTTTTTAAAAAATACTAAAAAAAACTAATTAGATTCATTGTTTTGAGTTTTCTTATTTCTATATTTAACTCGGTCTCGCGCTGTTTGAAACCACTTTATTGTTGTTTTCTTAAAATCCACCTCATTGCCAAATTTTCGAGAAAACGCTTCTATAACAATAATAAAAAGTGAATTAAGAGCACCAAACCGCATTTAAAAAGTATTACCCTTAATAGCACTTGTTATGGCCATATTTCGAAGGGAAATTTTGCCTTCAACATCTATCCATGATATTTCGCAGGCCAACTCGTCGATGACCAAGCGCTTCCAAATATGTCATATCACACCCCCTTTACGGCTATGATGGCGACACAAAAAACGTTCCTCTTTTCTAAAATCGTGATAATAATAGTTGAAATCATCAGGGCCATCAAAATTAAATTTATTTTCATCAGAGAACACCACTAAAGTTAGGCCTTTCTTTGTATAAAAAATGTATTACCTATTCAACTGAAGCGGAGTGTAATTGCAAGAGATGATTACTCATAACTCTGAGCCTCATATTTCCTACATTGTTTCGACTCATTTCGGACTCATAACTCTGAGCCTCAAATTTCCGTCATATTTAATACTCATTTTGGACTCATAATTCTGAGCCTCATATTTCCTACATTGTTTCCACTCATTTCGGACTCATTTCGGACTCATAACTCTGAGCCTCAAATTTCCGTCATATTTAATACTCATTTTGGACTCATAATTCTGAGCCTCATATTTCCTACATTGTTTCCACTCATTTCGGACTCATTTCGGACTCATAACTCTGAGCCTCAAATTTCCGTCATATTTTATACTCATTTCGGACTCATAATTCTGAGCCTCACATTTCCTACATTCTTTACACACATTTCGGACTCATTTCGGACTCATAACTCTGAGCCTCATATTCCCGTCATAATTTATACTCATTTCGGACTCATAATTCTGAGCCGTCCGAAAATGTTTACTGGGTGAAAGTCGATCAGTATTGGGGTTGGGACCATCTTCTATAGCTTTCGGTGTTACAACATCAGCACTAAGTGAATACTCTACATTTTCAAAAATAATTAATAATCTTTTGAACCCTCTACTCTATTTCAGAAAAAGGCTATGGGCAATTTTCTCTACGAACAAGTATTTTACAATTTGGACATTATTGAAAAGGATTACTTTGGCTTACAATTTATGGATGCGAATCACGTAAAACATTGGCTGGATCCCACGAAACCCATAAAGAAACAAGTAAAAAGTACGGTAACAACAATTTTGCTCAACACATTTGCTCAATTATTTACTATTTACGATATTTTCAGTTGGGCCACCGTATACATTTCGTTTAAAAGTGAAATTTTATTCCTCCGAACCTAATACATTGCGCGAGGAATTAACACGCTACTTGTTTTTTCTACAACTGAAACATGATCTGCTAGAAGGACGTCTGGACTGTCCGGAGGATAAGGCAGCTGAATTGTGCGCCCTGGCATTGCAATGTAACTATACACACATCAATATGTACTTTGTAATACCAAGCAATGACACAATAATTCTTTCAGCTGAGTTGGGTGATTATGATGAACAGATTCATACAGCTGCTACCGTATCGGAATTTCGTTTTGTACCCGAACAGACTGAAGAATTGGAAATCGATATATTGGAGGAATATAAAACATGCCGTGGTCTAACACCAGCCCAAGCAGAAACGGCCTATTTAAACAAAGCAAAATGGTTGGATATGTACGGAGTTGATATGCACACAGTTCTGGTAGTTATCTTTTGACCTTTACATTAGAAATATTGTTCACAATTCTCCTATGCATGTTTTAGGGAAAAGATGGCTGTGAGTATCACTTGGGATTAACGCCTACTGGCATTTTAGTATTCGAACGGGATCAGAAAATTGGTTTGTTTTTCTGGCCCAAAATAAGTAAACTCGATTTTAAGAAGAAAAAACTCACATTAATTGTCATTGAGGACGACGACGAAGGCCGTGAACAGGAACATACATTTGTCTTCCGCCTGTACAACGAAAAAGCTTGTAAGCATTTGTGGAAATGCGCAGTTGAGCATCATACCTTCTTCCGTTTGAGAGCGCCTGTCAAGGGTCCGTCCGCTCGTCAAAACTTCTTCCGCATGGGTTCACGTTTCCGTTATTCTGGACGAACCGAATTTCAAGCAACCCAACAGAGTCGGGCCAGGCGTACTGTACAATTTGAACGTAGACCGTCACAACGGTTCGCCAGCCGTCAATCACATTTATTGCGTGACCGGCAAAAGGCTTCACAGGAGCATGCTGTTTCAGCATTGGCTTCTGTTAATGCCCGTGCTGCCGCCGCCGCTGCTGCAGCATCCTCAGGTTCCCCGTCAACACAACCGCAAGTTCCCCTATCTCCGGAGATCTTAAATACAACTGTCGATTCCATACTATCCACCGCCACCGTTGACAATCAACCAACGATTAATACGATTACCCCGTCACCTTCAATTCAGACTGTAATACACAATACTTCTGTATTCGATGATGCCATATGCGGTAGTTCTGTACATTCGGGTTCACAAATAAATGCATGCGCCTCATTAGGCCGCAATTCGATTCGATCGAATTCGAGTACTGATGATCCGGCGTACAGTAAAATAGGTTCATTTGGCAAAGCAGCTGGTTTAACTGTGAGGTATGTTTTTCGCTACCGCAAAAACGAGCATTATCTATATTTTTTTTTGATTTTAGATTGGATCCTGAATGTTCCGGTGCTACTAACATTGCTCCTTACTCCCCGAATAATATCAAAAACTTTGAGGAAACGAATCCATTCCGCACCAATGCCTCTCACAATGGTTCATTTGGCAAGGCATCCATACATTCCGGTTTAAGGTACATTCTATCGTTAATTGTTGTTTTGGCTGTTGTGTTCCTACAATAATGAGACAAATGAATACACATGCTTTTCATGTCACCAAGTTTATGTTTAATAATACATTTTGAAATTGCACGAAACGAGTAAAAGAAATTACACACTTGTTTGAAAACTCATTAAAAATTATTCAATTTTCTTTTCCTGTGAAAGGAAAGCAAAAACAAAGCAGTCTAATTTCATTATAACAAATCATTTAGTTTTCAACTCAAGACAGTTTTTGGCAAAATTTCAATACAATTTTTCGTTTTATTGTTCAGTTGTGTGTAATTTCGTTCATAATATCATTCATTTACATGTGTTTTGTGTGCTTTTTTATCTCGTACTTTATCTTAATCATATTGTCTATCATTTATTACGTTTTATGCGTTTCTTGTTTTATCCTTTGTATTTTGTTGTGTATTTGTGCAGCATTAAGAGTGGCTTGTCGGATAAAGACAAAGAGCTAGATTCATTACTAAAGTCCATAGTTAAAGACCCATCCCCATCAGTTTTAGCCACCGAAGCTATTAACGATGCTAACAGTATCAGGTAGAGTAAACAAATCCGTTCTTTCTAACTTATTACTCATTCTGTTTCAGACTTTCTATAATTGATTTTTCTTTTTTAAACAATATTTTATTAATTTATTATACATTTTACTCACAGGGTTACTATTAACAAAACATTTGATATGGATCATAATACCGAAACATTGAAACGTCTATCGAATTCAGAGAAACCGAATAATCAAGTGAAAATGGCTAATATGGGAGCTGGAGCTCTGCCACCGGGCCATATCAAATGTAACATTTTAAAAGGTGAGTGCTATATGATAATTATTGTGTGCTACTGTTAAATAAATGCTTAAGATAATCTTACTTATTTCACTCAACCCCACATTAATCATTAATTTAAATTTTACTGTTTAAAGCAAATTCCTAGCTCTAATACTTTATTTGTTGTTGTCACTTTAAGTTTTTGATGTGTGGACCGCATCACTTCCCTTCGTAAAATCGTATCCATGTATACTCTGTGATAAATTCCAAAGCCACAGTAGCATGATGTTAAAATTTTAAGAGCATCGGCACAGTGCTTTAAAAAGATTTGTTACATACTAACAGTACATAGAGTTAAGGTCAAAAATATAGAGTCCCTAATAATCTACACACAAGTTTGAAATTTTTTTATTATTTTGCTGGGAATTGGAAGAATTTTTAAAAATTGTAATCCGACAACGTCTTACTATTAAAGGCAATATGGTATATTGTCTAAAATGATAAATGCCAACCGTAGGTGCGGACAAAAAAATAGCGCCAACCGGGAATTACATTAATAACCAATTATAAGTTATTAGAATAACAATTCTTGGCCGTGAAAAGTGCCTTGTAAGTGCTAATATCGGGCATTGTCGTAGATGGCCATATTTTCATGAAATGAGCCAAGGAATACATTTTTTTTTTAAAATATCTTACAAAGAAAGAAAATATGTAATACCAAAATTGGATATGCACTGTTGGACTGTTAGTGCTTCATCTAAAAGTTGTATCTATCTAAAATACATTGATTTTTTTGTCTCTATTTACTATCTAGCGAAACCATAGCCAAGGAAACGGGCTCGGGATAAGAAGCGGGTAAAAAGGCCCTGTTGGGCATGACCATAAAAGGGTCTTATTTCCCCGTTATTTAAAAAAATTTAAAATTAAAAATAAAATATGAATATACAGAACTTTGTACCCGCTACACAACAAAAACCTTTAAGCATGGATCAAAATGCAATCACCGAAGGGTGGGTGGTATATACAATTTGTCATTCTGCTTGCAATACCACGGAACATATATATTTGTTATATTACATATTATTGGTCGTCGTCAAATTCCGAGACGGTCTAGCCATGTCCGTCCATCCGTGTCTCTGTTGAAAGCACGATAGCGTTCGAACGAATCGAACTCCATATATATCCATGCATATATCCATTAATATTGCATAATGATGGCTTGTGGTCATAAACTGCTTAGGGTCGAAAGTGGTCGAAATCGGCCAAGGGGGAATAGTTTCCCTTTAAGGGGCTTAAGGTAGCTCGGTAAAAAGTACACTTTTTGAGTTATTGCTTAACAAATCATAATGTTTTGAGAACAGACAAATTTGAACTGATAGCACTAAATACCTCCAGTGCATTATTGCTTGATTTTTTGGGTAATGAGGCCCTAAAAAACGACCTGCAAAACGGGAGATTAGTAGTCAATATAGACATAGGGGTATTCAACTTAAAGGAAATTGATGCCAATCTAAAAATAGAATAATTTTGAAGTTTAAGCCGAGATTAGGGATTACTTACCATTTAGGATTTGAGCTTCAGTAAGGTTGTTTGGCCGGACCGAACTTTACGACGTTTTTACCTAGTTTTTTTCTTCTCTTTTACATTGACCGCAATATTTTTCAGTTCAAAATCAAGTGATCTGATAGTTATTTATATTCTTTATTTTTATATGTGAACTTTTTCGACCTTTTGTTGTATACAAGACGAACATTTAAAAAAAATAACAAACATATGACTGAATATCAAACCTCTTCTTCCTAGCTACAATCAAAACCGCTTTTAACAAAATCAAGGGACCGACGAAATTCAGTTGTCATAGCCGATTGTCGTTGAAAGCAATATTCATAAAATTCATACTCAAAAGTTCAAATGTTGAAAAAACACTGCTTTATAACTTGGTGGTGAAATCAAAGTAACGAACAAAATTAAAAAAGATTAAAGTGGGGCAGGGCCGACTATGCCTAACCCATGCATTAACATGTGATCACCATACTGCTATTCAGAAGATGCTCCTCTGCGCGAAATTTTAGCAAGTTCGGATTTAATGGGGATGTAATAAAACGTTAAATAATATCGTCTACTTTAAGCAGGTCGCAATGAACTTTGTTTCAGCAAGATCGTTAATAAGTCGCTCTTAATATATGTATGTCACTGAAATCTGTCTTCCACTTCTAGAGTGTGGAAGACAGATTTCATGTGAGTTATTTAAAACATAAACCGAAATTTGAGCTAGGTCGGATTTAAAATGGTCTTTAGAGCCGCTGTACATTAAATCAAAAGGACCTTTGTAAGGGTACAATCAGTAGATGGACAAATATAGTTCAGCATCAGTAGGGTTGAAAATAAGTCGCACATAATGCTCTGTGTCAAATTAGTTCAAAATCGTATTTGATTTTTGGCTTTAGCAATTTTTATAACCTATGAACAAAACAAAATTGTAATTATTTCATCCGATTTTGACGATAATTCAGTTGTAATCATATTATGTTGCATAGATTACTTGTGCCGAATATCAGTATTTTACGATTACTCCTGCTAGTTTTGGCCACTCGTTGTATAAAAGAGCGAAACTGTGCATCGTGGTGTCAAACCCTTTTGAAGAGTAAAATTTAGAGAAGTTTTAAGTTATCACACAATTTAAGTATTAAAGGCCCCAACGAATGTATTGTCTGCTGCACCTATCATTAGTGTTTTCAATTTTAGTTTAAGGGAACGAGCCCATCATTATCTAGTTTAAAATGCCTATTGGCATATTATGTAGCTTAGATTTTTGGTTTAAAGTAATTAATTTTTGCATTTGTTTGTTTTTCTTTAGCCCGGGTCGAGGAAGAGCTTGGAGCTAACACGAATGCCAAGTTAACGAATCAAATGTTTGTGCCTGCAGCCTCATCGGTCAATAACAATAACAACATCAGCAGCCTTACAACAAACAGCATTATACACCACAGTGAGGGGCCAGACTCCCTCAATGCCACCTACATTTCAGTTGTAAGTACAGCCCCTTCTATTTCTGCCATACATAAAGCCTTCTATTAATGGCATATATCGATAGTGCGATTTTCATGTATAGAGCGAATAAGTTGCTAATGGCTTTATTTGCTGCGACTGCTAGTATGTACATACGGAGGCTTGTCTTAAGTGAATGTTTTTTTTTCGTTTACATTTTTTGTTCTTGCAAGCACTTTACATTACATTGTGTTTTTTTGTTTTTGTTCTCTTTTTTTTCTTTCATATTTTTATACTTTGTTATTGTAATTTGATATAAACATGATCATGTGCTATAAAATCCTATCTGTGTGTGTGTTGTGTTGCATATGCTATAATTTGGAAAACCATCGAAACCAATAAAAGGGGGGCGATAAGTTGACTCTGAGCATAACGGAGCAGAAACCTTCAGCCGCTGTTAATTCTGGTAATAATTTATTTGGTTTAATCGGCACGAGCACAAGTTCCAATAGTAATGGCCACAATTCGTCAACTACCACAACACCAACATCTCCATTTGCTAACGCCACCTTTATATCAGAATTCAACACCAACGCCAGCACCTATCATACATCCACCTCTCCACCAAATTCTCTAACCATCATGAATACCATACCATTACCTTCATCGTCCACTTTTACCCATCATAACAACACAAATAATAGCAACAACAACAGCAACACTGCTGGTTCATCCACCACGAGCACAATAACAAGCAATAGTCTTAATCCATCGGGTATTGGCACAACCAAGACGAGTCTACTTAAAACAGCAACGACACCGTCTATGTCGTCCTCATCCGCATCTGCATTAACATCGTCGTCAAACAGCCCTAATGCTGAGACGACAAGTGCGCCGTCGTCCCCACAAAATAAACCCACAACACCCACACTAACGTCGACCACTGCGGAAATGTTAATCAATGAGATATTCATTAATAATATTATCAATAACAATGTGAAAGGCAGTGCGGAGATGAACAGCACCAGCAAGCATTCGAATGGCCTGAGCGAAGTGGACTCATCGTCGTCGTCTAGGGTAGCTCACCACACCAATCCTCCCACTCCATCGGTGGGCACCCTATTGTTTTCCACGCTGAGTGAACAGGAGCGCCAGCAGAAACAACGCGATGCCATAAATAAACAAAATTCCATGTATCAACCACAAACAAACGAAAAACTTGAAAGTATTCCAGATAAAAAGGTTTGTTTTAGTTTTCATTTTCTTTCGTTTATTTTCTTTGTGCAATTTTACATTTCGCTTTTTTAATTTAATTTGTAATTTTGTATGTGTGTGTTTGTGTTAATCATATTTTCAATCACCGCTGTTTTGTGTGCTGTGCTTTTTTTTAATATTTTATTGTAAAGGATTTTTTTAGTGTGCGTTTTAAGAAAGAGTCATTAATAGGGATACATTTTCTTATATTTTTGTCGTTGTTGTAGCCGCACATAGTGCCGGGGTGACAGTCATTCTTCAGGTCGATCCGGTGTATACAACCGGCTGTCAGGGGATCGCATATTTTTTTGTATAAAATTAAGGTTTTAAGGAATGTAAATTGTCGATATCGGCCCATGGGGAAAAGGTGTCCCTTTAATGGACTAAAGGTACCTTTGAGAAAGTACACTTTTTTATTAAATATTTATTCAACAGAGGAGGGACTGGCCATGCTAGGTTCAGCCCGACGTTGTATTTCTATATTAAATCGCGAATCACAAGTTACCGAAGTTTTTTATTTCAAGACATATCCATGTTTCTTTGTCTGTCTATTTAAGGCATAACAGCAGTCAAACGATATCAGCTAGTACCTTGAAATTATGCACGATAACTGCTTTTGATAGAGGGGGGAAACGTTTTAATTTAATTTCCTAAAAGTACATCTGAAAAAGTAAAATTATTGACAAAGCTCCGTATTTGCGGTCGAAGCATGGCTTATTTTGGGAAGCATGGCTTATATTTAAATCCCATTTGGATCTAGTGACCATATAAACGACTAATATGGTCCCAACAGTAGTCTACTACTAGTCATGGCCATATCATGATTCAAAACAAATAATATTTTGCTATTAATCGAAATATAAATATCGTTTTACCCATGGACGCTTTATCCATGGACCCCAAAAACGACCGTTACCGCCAAAGCTAGAGATCAATTGTAAACATTGTAAAAATTAAAACAAATGTCTACGAATCTACATGAACCTTTGGGCCCGGTCGTTTTAAAGTAGAAACAAACGACTAATAGCCGTGTTCTTAGACGTAACTAGCTTAGTCACCTAGTTAGTTTGCAATATGGAAATCAGGCAACACTGAACAATTCTGAGAGTAATAAAGCAAAGTTTGTTTCTGTTTGTACCAAAGAGAATTGAACAACATAAGTTCCATCAGCGAATTCGTCAAAAGCAGACAACAAAGAATTGTAATGAAATATAATAAACGATTTAATTGCTACACTTTTGCATGGTAAAATTGTGCTAAAATTCTTTGAACATCAGTTTGAACTTCACTTGTCCAATCTCCTGCAGATGTATTTAATACAAATTCACCGACAAGACCTCTTCTTGTTTGATTATTTTTTAAGGTACATAACAAAAAACATATTCTTTTATATAAGTATAGAAGGGTGTCATGTTTGATTCTTCGTTAATAAAGTAATTTTGGTAACTCTTACTCGTTTGTTAAGCCAGCTGTAACCATCAAGTTTGCTTACCGATTAACTTCCAAACAAATTCTAGTTTAGTAATTCTAGTTTAGAATACAGCAAATGTCACAAAAAATTAAAATATTGATTTTATTTTCGGATTTTACTGAGCCTGGGGTCATTGTTATGGATCAGTGGGCCCCAATAAACGGCCGTTGTAGTCACATGGACCATAAATACGATACATTTTATTTTTGCCACTTCTAAATGAGGGGTACATACTACTTATATTCGTCCTGGCCGAATTTAACACTTATCTATGACTTTCTTTCTTTGAATAAATTTTATTTATGTCAAACGATAACTGGTAATAACCTTAAAATAAATTAAAATATTGTATAATAAAACAGTATCCTTTATTTCTAAGGATTAGGGTATGTTGTCATGTAGCCATAATGTTTTTTAAAAAAAACATTTTTAAAATAATTGACCCTTTCGAACGACTTCCGAACGATTGTTTTTTGCAATTGTAAAGAAAGAATGAATACTCGATCTTCTATATCTATACGATAAAATAATTGAAAACTCAAGCTCGATGTCCTGGTTTTGTATTTTTAATTTTTATTTCGAACGACTTCCGAACGATTGTTTTTTACAATTGTAAAGAAAGAATGAATACTCGATCTTCTATATCTATACGATAAAATAATTGAAAACTCAAGCTCGAGGTCTTGGTTTTGTATTTTTAATCTTTATTTTATTTAGGATATATTTTTTTATTAAAGAAAGTTTCAGAACTATGCGTGTTTCCGGAAAACACTCGTTTTTTAAAATTTGTTCGCCATTTTTCAACTGAATTTAATCACAGGAACAAAAGGCAAATTTCGGTATTGAAGATTTTATTAAAACGTAACTTTTCATCAAATGCAAGTTTTGGTCATTAAACTCAAAAATTATTGATTGATTGATTGAGAGTTTTCTCTTATTAATTAAGCGTCATCAGTTTCTCTTTAAAATATTAATAAATCGTTTTTATTTCAAAGAAGTCACATTGACCATAAATACGATACCTTTTACTTTTGCCACTTCTAAATGAGGGGTACATACTATTCGTCCTGGCCGAATTTAACACTTATCCATGACTTTCTTTCTTTGAATAAATTTTAATTATGACAAACGATTACTGCTTATAACCTTTAAATAAATTAAAATATTGTATAATAAAAGAGTATCATTTATTTCTAAGGATGAGCGTTTGTTGTCATATTCAAATAATTGACCCTTCACCTAACTTATATTAATTGTACTTAACTTTCTTTACGCTTCTCGTATTCCTACTAATGACTCGATTGCTATATATTTTTGGGTGAAGGAAAAATAAATCATCTCGCAATCCAATTATTTAACCAATATTCCGTCTGTTTTACTTAAATTTTTATAGCCACATTTACAAAAACATCATCACAACCACCTTATATCAACACAAAACGATGCTATGGTATCACCTTGGCTGGTCTCCTCCGAAGTCGTGTCGGCACCTAAAGGCAAAGAACCAACGATCATACGAAAATCTGTTATAACAACACAGTTGTAAGCCGAATATAGTTTTAAATGGAATTTCAATTTTATTTGATTATTTACATGTTTATATGTATGTCTCGTCTATGTCTACTTATTTATTCTACTTAAACAAATGATCTTGAATTAATTTTTAATGATTTCTCCTTTCTCACATTTCTATTTTTTTTTGAAAAAATTATTTTTAAACAAAAGACAATGAAAATTAAAATGCAACGTAACTTTGAAAAAGTTAGTTTGACTATAAGTGCCTTAAATGCAGCTAAAAAATACAATAAATTACTTAATATAAGTACTTAACTATTAAGATGACCCCTATACAAATCGAAATACTTTCAAAGCTTGACTTGAAAGCATTCAACCTAGATTCGACCATTTAGATTTGTTTTAAATTATTCAGAAACTACCAACCACCATCGTTAGAAAAGGCATTTATTTTTTGTGTGCGTATACACTTATTGGTGTTTAAAATAATCAACCAACATTCCTCTTTTTTGAATGTATCTTTGATTCCTTCCATTATTATTGTAATTCATAATTGCATAAGTAGTTAATATTTCTATTTCTTCTCCGATATGTATTCCCCTCCAATTGTTGTTGTCCCTCTTCTATAATACCCCAAAAGTATTTCCATTAGTTTCCACTATGTGTTTATTATGTATTTTACTGTATACAATAATACTTAATACTTTTTTATTATAAACAAACATGCTTATACACAACAGCAATGCGCGTGTATACAGTACTCTTTAAGTATTAAATAAAAAACAAACAAAAGCAATCAACAAAATAGAATTTAAACTGAAAAGAACAGAAATCAAATCGAAACCATCGGCAATCCTAAACATACCTACATTTTCAATTACAATCATATAAACAACGATATTTTATATATATTACTTTAAGTATATACATATTATAGTTATACAACAACAACAAAACTTATATATACAATAATATTTAAATAAATATCCCCTATATACAATTTACGCAGTATTTAATATCATTAGAATGTTTCTCAATCTGACAGCAATTCACTCCTATCACTAACAAATTCTTGGTGGAAATAGCTTTCCTTGACTTATTAAAATCTTCGATTTGCTGAATTTTCGGAATCAGTTACCCATACAATTTATTAACATATGTATAATTGATTTCCCTAGCAATTTAAAATCGTAAATTTAAGCAAGTGCCGTAGATATATACGCCATTTTCTTAGGTTTGTTGACTTGATTTGAGGTGGCAAAGTTAAGTATTTAAAAATTATATGCAATAGGCATCGATTACACAGTGCCACAAAAAAGAATGATGTTACAATTTTTGGAAAGTGATACTATTCTTGAAAGTCTTTTCTAAGAAAAAGAATTGGCTTATGAAATTGGTTCCCAACACCCCCCAAATCTGGTTTTGAGTACTAGGGTGCACTTAAATGCCTCTTACTAAGTTGATTTATATCCAATTTTTCAACAGAATTCGACCTTATATATCTATGTATATGATGAAATAATTGAAAACTCAAGCTCGAGGTCATGGTTTTGTATTTATAATCTTTATTTTAATTAAGATATCCTTTTTTGGTAACGAACGTTTGAGAATTATGTAAGTATTTTCCGGAAAACACTAGTTTTTTAAAATTTGTTCGCCATTTTTAACTTGGCCTATGACTCCACATTCTTTTAGACTGAAAGGCGAATTTGTAATCCGATAAGAAATGACTGCGATATTGCAGATTTTAATAAAACGTAACTTTTAATCAAATGCAGGTTTTGGTCATTCAACTCAAAAATGATTGACTGAGAGTTTTCTTTTATGAGTTAAGCGTCATCAGTTTCTCTTTTAAATGACCAGCAATATTCTTAAATTGTTTTTATTTCATGCTTTCCTTCAAAGCGCTTTTCATTTTTTCGCTGAATTGTCCCAGGGTTTTAGGAAATAATTCCAATTGCGAAATGGCTTAAAGGACGTTATGCGTCTTGTTTTAAAATACGCACCTATGAATGTATTAACAGCCGTAATAAAGCCGTCACGTCTTTGATTACCAAGACAATTTCCCTTTGCACAGCACACCTTTTTCTTCTATGCCAGAACTCAAGTGTATCATATTTTTAAAAATTCGAGGTCCAATGAAAATACCTAATATTGGCCAAAAAAGTAAAAACGATGTAAAAGACTTATATTGAGAAAAATACATAAATTAAAACCTTTTTTCTTCACTTAGTTTTGAAAACGAAATACACTTTTTGTGACTGCTTCTATTTTTTTACAAATTGATTTACATGTCCTTTCTTTAGATGCGGTGCACTGTGTAAAGGATGAGCAATCTAGGGGAACACTTGAAATAAAACCTACAAATTGAACCCGATTAAGCATAAATTTTGATTGGTACGTTATGAGCGATTAGCAATCAACTGTGCTGAAATTGAACCATAATGGTTTATTTTTTTCGTATATCACCCATAAAAAGTTTCTTCCCGATTTCAAAACCAACAGCTCCAAATGCTACATATTACACCCGATTTTGACCGTTGCCTGCAGCGTACGGATTTAAACGCAGCCCTATACGAGGATTGCTATTTATATTTCGGGCCCGGCAATAAAAACAATAATTTATCCTTGGAAATGGTTTTATTGTTTTTTTTTTTAAATTGCCCTTTAGATCAATACTCTTTTGTATGCGCACAAACCAATTTTCGAAGCACTTTTTCCACTCCGATAAAACATGACATGTTGGCCACGCATTTTTTTCTTGGTGCTAGGGGATTAGAAGAAGTCATTGGGTGCCAAATCAGGGCTGTACGGTGGATGGCCCATCATTTCGACATCTTGAGTGTTTAAATAGCTCATCGTTTCAGCTGATGTGTGAGAGCTCGCATTGTCGTGATGCAAAATGATCCGTCTTCACTTATTACCTTTCCTCATTTCTGCGAACACTGTTGGCAAAAAGATGGTTGTATACTACTCAGAATTGACCGTCCTACGTTCCACTCCAAGGATGCCTCTATCTCACAGTATGTCACATGTCGGTCTTGCTTAATCAGTTCGAGACTGAACTCTTGGTACCAGCGATAAACAGTGGTTCTTGAAGGTGCTTCATCGCCAAAAGTCGAAACAAGTTGATTTAAACACGCTTGTCTCGATAACCCACGTCGAAAATCGTAAAAAAAATCATCAAAATGATCACGGGATAATTCCATTTTTTGACTGAGATGAATTTTTCAAAACACTGTAAACAAAACAATTCGCCCTCAAATGACAAAATGTTCTGAGTGAAGTAGTGCTAAAAAATGTCAAAGTTTCCACTGGAAGTTCCAGTTTGCATCTGGGAACACTAGTATTGTCAGGACCCGAAATATAAATAGCAACCCTCGTATTCATCTGCGCTGGTTAATGGTATGAACAGTATCAAATTTCGTCAAGTTAGTGTGTAATCTGTGGCTTTTAGAATTACCTTTTTATTATATTAACAAATAAACATGGAACTTCTCTTAAATCAGGATGCTGTTCCCAATATTATTCTTATAATTATCGACCGAGACCAGTTTAATGCCGGCCCTATCGGCATGCTTAGAGATTAATCAAAAACCAGCCGCTGAAAAAAATGTTTCGATCTTTTTACCAGGATATGAACCTGTTTTTACATGGTTCTTAGTTGTGCACACTAACCATCTCACCGCGGCGACCCACTGGGAGACTTTAAATCGGGGAAAAGTTTTTTAGTGTCAACAAAAATAAATCAACCAAATTTAATTAAGATCGGACAGCAATTGCGACCTGTAGTTTGACAGACCTCCTGAAATCAAACCAGCTTGTGATTCTGAGTTGATTGGTACATTTAAAAGTTTAATAGCTGAAATGTTTTTTGAAGGTTACATGAAAGTATCTTTTAGTAAATTAGAGATTCAATTTAAAAAATAAAATCTCTTTAAACAGATAAATTCAATTCAGGAACCAAGTATGTACTTGTAGATTCTTTTTGGATACAATATACATCAATAAATATATTAAAAAATAGTTGGTCCAAAAACATTCAGTACTTTTTTATTTTACAGCATAAAACGTGTGTAACTGTATTTATGTCCCTACTAAGTATATGGATAATTTATCTAAACTACATGCAATTGAAATTTTCTAATTTTTGTAAACAAAAGAAAGTGTGTAGGGACCCGATTTAAAGTTCGTCTTTAACCTCACTGGTGTTTATGCAAATTTTCAAAACAATTTTTGGATTCAGTTTCAATGAGAGCATCACTAAATAAGTATAAAAATACACTATTAGTGAATAAATAAATAAAATTATAAATACTACATACACACCACCATCCAGTATAGAAGTAAACAAAATGTAGTATATAATTTTCCAAAAAGGAAAATATTCGTACACATGCACAAACAACCGGGCACTATCGATATGTGCACATAGTATATCTTGTTCATGTCGACCATATCACATCACACGAGCAAATATGCAATATGTATCGACCGACCGACCGTTGTTCATTTACTTATACTACTAACAAACATTGAATATTTTTAGAAATTCAAATAGTCCGTAGAAATTCTGAGATTTTCATTTCAAAAATTCAAATGTACTGTAGATGTGTGTTGTGTATATGTGCCCACACACAGCCATGTATACCCACAGATAGATTTCCTCTCCCACATCCTATTTGATTTGAAAAGGCCACAATGGAAAATGCAAACGAAACGGAAGGTGAAACCAATAAAGTGATCTCATCGTATGATGGATGCAGGTACCCAGATCCCAATACAACCTTTCCCCTTCATAGACGACGTCGTTGTCGTCTTATAGGAACCAAACTCGCAAGTGCACCCCATTCCAAGGAAGACCTCCATTGATGTGCATGAGAGTGTGTGTCTGTCTGGGCATCTGAAAGCACTTGAAATTAAATGAATGATTGTTGTTGTTGCTTTTGTGGGGGGCAGGCAAGGCAGGAACAGATGCCAAACATCTGCTTGCCATATACACACTGAGTCGAAGGCAAACAAACAATCGAATATTTTTAGAATTCGGATGAATGGTTTATTGATGTGTGGAGCAGACATAACAACATCAGCACCAATAAAAATACCCCCTTTGACATGCTTCGAATATGAATTCGAACGGCTTAGGGCACGCATGCGTGCGTGTGGTGAAAACAAGTAAAAAGTTCTTTCCACATTGTTAAAAGTCAATGTGATGTCTGTGTTTTTCCTCCTGTGCCCACAAATGATCTTTGATAAATTTAAGATTTAGATTTTTTTCTTTTAGGTTTTTTGGTATTGTTTATATCTCTCAATTTATCTTTTATTTCTCGCATAGTTCTAAAAAAATTTACAATATCTTTTGTTCTCCTCTTTCTCAGGTCCATGTACAAATACGAAATTCATTCATGTTGATTTTGATTAAACTTAAAAATAATAATAATTAAAAAATTATAATAAAGGGGAAATTATAATAGAATATTTAAAGTTAAAATGAAAATAGTTGAATTTTTTGGTCGACGGAGAGCCTCAACGGCGATTGTATCCTTGAGTGAGCACCGTTGCCACCTATGCGTCCGATGAAAGACAGCGTCAGTAGCAGCAGGACAATTAAGGATTGTATCAGTGATTGGGGTCGCCGAAGACGCTGTTGTTGGTGTTGAATGCAGCTGGATGGCGTGTCGCTTAGAAGCACTTGCGGTGGACAATGCCGGGGCCGGATTCGTCGTATTCTTGCTTGGAGATCCACATCTGTTGGAAGGTGGAGAGGGAGGCCAAGATGGAACCACCGATCCAGACGGAGTATTTGCGTTCTGGGGGAGCGATGATCTTGATCTTGATGGTGGATGGGGCCAAGGCAGTGATTTCCTTTTGCATACGATCGGCAATACCGGGGTACATGGTGGTGCCACCGGACATGACAATGTTGGCGTACAAGTCCTTACGGATATCAACGTCGCACTTCATGATGGAGTTGTAGACGGTTTCGTGGATACCGCAAGATTCCATACCCAAGAATGAGGGTTGGAAGAGGGATTCTGGGCAACGGAAACGCTCGTTACCGATGGTGATGACTTGACCGTCGGGAAGTTCATAGGATTTCTCCAAGGAGGTGGAGGCGGCAGCGGTAGCCATTTCTTGTTCGAAGTCCAAGGCAACATAGCACAATTTTTCCTTGATGTCACGAACGATTTCACGTTCAGCGGTGGTGGTGAAAGAGTAGCCACGTTCAGTCAAGATCTTCATCAAGTAGTCGGTCAAATCGCGACCAGCCAAATCCAAACGGAGGATGGCATGGGGCAAGGCATAACCTTCATAGATGGGAACGGTGTGGGAGACACCATCACCAGAGTCCAAAACGATACCGGTGGTACGACCGGAAGCGTACAAGGAGAGCACAGCTTGGATGGCAACATACATGGCGGGGGAGTTGAAGGTTTCAAACATGATTTGGGTCATCTTCTCACGGTTAGCCTTAGGGTTCAAGGGAGCTTCAGTCAACAAGACTGGGTGCTCTTCGGGAGCGACACGCAATTCATTGTAGAAAGTGTGATGCCAGATCTTTTCCATATCATCCCAGTTGGTGATGATACCGTGTTCAATGGGGTACTTAAGGGTCAAGATACCTCTCTTGGATTGGGCTTCATCACCGACATAGGAGTCCTTTTGGCCCATACCGACCATCACACCTTGATGGCGGGGACGACCAACAATGGAGGGGAAGACAGCGCGGGGAGCGTCATCACCGGCGAAACCGGCCTTGCACATACCGGAGCCATTGTCAACGACTAAAGCAGCAACATCATCATCACACATTTTGAAGTTTTTGTGTTGTTACTGCAATTTGAAAAAAAAATTGAGCGACCGATTAAAAGGTGAAATTTTCGATAATGACAAAAACAAAAAAGTGGGCGGCAGAAAGTGTTTGTTAAAATTCTTGTATGTGATCGTCGCACACAAATTGTGTAAAAGCAAAAAAAACCTTTACGAAGAGATTCACAAATTACGCGGGAAATATTAAAAAAATTATCTTAAAGTCGAATGGGGTATTTTTCTTTTCAATCGTGAGGAAATTTCTGTCGAAATAATTGAAATATTTTCGTACTTTATTCAAAAAAGGAATCTTTTATCGATGAGACGGAAATGTCCTTTTTTTGGAATAGCTTTTTTATAAACCGAATGCATCTGACTACTTTTATGGTCTTTACGTTCTTTGGTGTTGAATATATTCGATATGTATTATTACAATATCAACAAAGAATTTTGAAAATATGTATATCAGTTTTAAAAATGAATTTTTAGATATTTTTATACCGATTTTGTACTGACGAATTTGAGTTAAATTATTTTGAGAACATTTTGACATCTGATATAAGTAAAGAGAGAGAACATGTGTGAAGTCTTGTGTAGAACTAACTGAAAATGATTGCGAAAAATCGTTGGGTGATATTTAAACATTCTATGAAGACATTTTTTTAGTATTTGAACGTTGCGAACATTTTTCAATGCTCTGAAAATAACCTTAACTATTTGGATTATAACAGGACTGGATCTTGTTAATATTTTATGGATTATCTTTTAAAAATTGAATTAAAAATTTATATTTGCTAATACGATTTTTGGAAATTTGAACTGATTTATTTTTTAATATTTAAACAATTTCTGGAGTTAGGTACTTTAAATATTAACTTTTTTGCGGGCTAATTTTCACTGTTGTTTTTTAATTTATAAATTTTTTAATATTAATTTTGATTTTCAAATTATTTTTTATTTTAAAATGTTGATTTTATTTAACAGAATTTATAAAAAATTTTAAAGATAAAATTATTTGCTTCCATTAAAATTGAATTAAGTTTTGAAAAAAAAAAAATTTTTTTATCAAAATTAAATCGAATCGAATTTTAAATTACTCTTCAAAAATAAAATTATTTTTTTTAATTCCAAAATTTCGTATTGCTTTTGTGAGAAGTATTCAAATAGTTGAAAATTATGGTTTTCCATTTGCAAATCATTTCAATCACGTAATATATTTCATAATAATTTTAAAATATGATTGAATTTGTTCTATGATGCTTTTCTGCACTGGTTTAAAAACTTTTAAGTTGTTCCTTTCAATATTATTAGAATCTTTTGATTTAAATTTTTCGATTTTTTTTGTTCGATGGCTTTCATATTTGAAATTTCTTTTTAATCCAGGATATTATATTCCAAATAAATTGTTGATGATAATCCTTTTTAATGTCTGCATCGCCGTATCTCAAATATGCACAATTTCTTTCAAACACTTTTCCATCACCACAGGTATTTTGTCTCAATACTTTTGCTTCTTTATGAATTTTCTTGTATTTTTTTTTGTTTCAATACTAACCGTTTCAACAGAAAAGAAAACTAAGAGACTAAACCAACACTTTCGCTGTAGAACTGCGAGTGACTGCTGGATTCCGTTGTACTAATATTTATACCAGACGTTGGAATCCGTATATCTGAACAATTGGTTCATAAGTTTTCAGCACTCACACCGATTCAACGACCACACATACACTCTCACTGGCGACCACATATACATGGGAAAACGCGCAGGCGTTGCATAGTTAAAGGGGAAATTTTCAATGCACGATTTTCAAACTCATAAAAATAAAACGAATATTTCAATATTTCTTCATGTCCTCTCTCGGAAAGAGTGTGTGGGAGATGAGCACAAGAGGTGCCATCGGCGTATTGGTGTGCGTGTTGATTTTTCGATGTTTTCTTTTTCTCTCGCTAAATATTTTCCTCTCGTGATTTTGAATATTTATTTTTAATATTTGTTTATATCCTCCATGTGTGATCTTTTCATTTTCAAATCTCAGCACACAGATGCAAGTGGACATTTGCTGTTGCGTCTCAAGAGAGCCGTGGGGTTGGGGGCTACCAACATCGTAGATCTTTGCAATATTTCTTTTTTTTTTCTTTAACAAAAGAACAAAATGAAAATGTTGTTCTCTCAATTTAACGAATTATTACACATTCAAAAACAAAAAAAAATGTGTGTATCGCAATGGTGGAATCTCATCCCATACATGGATTGGGTGGAAAATCATTTGAAAACATTAAAACAAGCGGACTAGCATCGAGCAATTCTATAGGAAACCATTCGAAATCTAACAAATCTATTTGCAAAGTCTAATTGAAGCGAATGAGATAGCATAAATCTCATTTATATCGATCATGGCTAAGATATTTGCATACATAATTTTTAATTAGACATAAATCATTGGAATTTTGAATAATTTTATTTCAATAATTATTTTGTGCAAGTGTCTAGATATATTTGGCTTTCTCTTCTCTCTCTTGCCTTTTCTCTATATACCTCTCCCGATCTATTGATCGATTAATTAGTTGTAGTGCTCTCTCATGGATGATAACAACATTCTTTCCTACATAATTATCTAAAAATAAATTTAAAAGTAGGTGGTTGTTCCGATTTGTTTGATTTTGTTTTTGGATTTCATCTTTCTTCTTCTTCTCATTCAGTATTCCTACCTATTATAATGCAAACCAATACCAACTCATTTTCTTATTTGCCTATATAACATTTTGCTCTTGTGGAGAAGTATTGAAAAAGCAAAAAAAAAATTAGAATTTCCGAAAATATCTAAATTTTGCTGAACGGTGTGAGAGCAACATAGGACAGCGACAACAACATACGCCAAGCACAGATGTCATCAACAATCAAAAATAATAACCACAAAACAATAAAAAAAAATAAAAATTGAGAACAAATATTGAGACATATTCCGTTCAGTACGAACATCGCGTATTTAGTTGAAATTTGGCATTAAATCGAATCAAAGTATTTTTGGTTTTGATCTTCTATTTATAACTTTAACACTTGGTCGGTCGTCGGTTGGTCGCATAGTTATTATTCTGATGGCTGACACTACGAAATGTTTTGTGGTGTCTTTGGATAAATATTTCACCGATGATGCATACACAATTGAGCGTTTTTTTTTTCAATATTGTTGTCATTCTTTTGTTTACACCTGATCGATCTCACTACAACACATCCGACCTGTTTTCTTTTTGGTTTGGTGATTTGTACCCCTTTGACAAATTAACAACGAGTGTATTTCAGGATTGTAATTGTCAACTGAGATTTCAAAATTATTAACAGCAATTGGTAAAATGTGAAGGCGGCCTTAAACAAACATTGCACATAAATTATGTGCAATATTTGTTAAATGCGATTTTTAAAAATATCAAATCCTGGGAGGCCGAATTTGATCTATTGAACAATTTTATGGAGAAGTGCACTCTATCAAAAAAAAAAATCAATCGGTTTTCAAATAAGATCTATAGAAAAATTCCAAATCAAACTACTAGATATGTCATTGGCGAATTGTGGCGAATTCAAGCTCATGTGCACGATATTAGACATAAAATCATTGAATGTGAATTAAATAATAAACGAATCAGTACATCGCTCCATTTCTGCATCGGATAATTTTAAAGATACGTCATTGAACTATCTGTTTGAGTTCATTTAAATATTAACATATATCGTGCACATAAACATTTGAATTAGAGGAATCGTTTTTTAAAAATAAAACCAGATTGGAAATAGTAATTAATAACAATTATCTTTTAGTCCCTTAATAATTTTTTCCCGTGGGTCGATTTTCAAGGTCCTTGCTTAATTTGTTTGACCTGCCTTACGCTATGTTTACATTCTAAAATTATTTCCATTAGTATTTCATTCACAATAGGACAATAATCCGGTAAAATAGTATTTTTTTACTACAAGATGGGCCATTAAAAGCTTTAAATTTGAATCCACTGTACAAAAGTACTGCTAGTTTTTTAAAATTTCTAATTTTATTAGAAAGGTTAAACTTTGTCATTTTATAATAAAACACAATATCATTTTAATGAGTATCACAACTGGGTCGGCAGTGCATTAACTGATCAACCCAATTTTTCAGTACATTTTCGATTGTTTCGGGTCAAATCACGACGTAACGATTTATTGTTTCAACGCTTCAATTGACTCTGGATGACTCTGCTTTGCGTAACATTTATCCTTAATGACTCCCCACCAATTGACATCATAATTTCGTCTGCTTATTCGATTTTCAAAACCAATGCGTAAAATATGGATGGTTGTCCCGTCTTATTGAAACCATATGTCGTCCATGTCATTCTCTTGGATTTTTTGGAAACAAAATTTCGTTAAGCGGCTCCTAGCTCATTTTCTTAGAAAAATGGCCCAATGAGCCCAAAATCCGCACCACATCCAACAGTGCTTCTCAATATTCATGTGTAGGTTCTTTGAACGCCATATTCGACAATTTTGCTTTATGACATAGCCACCGAGATACACATGAGCTTCACCTGAAAATACGATTTTTCGGAAAAATTCTCCTGCTAACAATCTTCAGCCCATTGGGCGAAGCGAAAACGCATCGGATGATGACAAATGAAATGAATGACAAAGTTTAATCATTCAAATAAAACCAGAAATTTAAAAAAATTATCATTTTTATTTTTTTTACAGGCGATTCAAATTTAAAATAATGCAAGATAATACTAAATCCGATAAATGAATAAACACGACTTACGGCGATAATTAAGAAAATAAACCCAATCTCAGATGTCCTATTGTGGATTTGCATTCTAGTATTTTTTTTCATGGTAGGGAATTTGTCTGCGCACAGTGTTATCGGTCACGGCGCGTATGATAAATGATCTTCATGCATATTGCTGTTTAAATTTGTAATATGTATGAATAATCGCATTACTCATAAATAAACATAATGGTAATTGAATTTAAACATTACAATTTGTTACATTTAAAAAATCGGGCATTTATCAGAATTATAATTACAAAAGAAAAAACAACAAACTACAGAACAACCTACATCAAAATCTAAGAACACTCTTCCTGTCAATTTTCCGATTTTTGTATTCGCACGTTCGCCCCTTCGTGTTCGTCTTATTCATTTCGAAGATAATTCATAACGTAATGTCGCTGAATAAATATTCGAAATGACATAAGAGGAATGCGTCGTCTATTTTCAGTACAATGTATACAAAGAATTATTAAATAAACATAAAAAACACCCAACCTGAGGTACAAAAAATAAATAAACAAATCAGCAGCAAAAAAATCAAACGGAGCGCACCTTTTAAGGATCGAATAATGCACACATAATGAATGCATGCATTGCGATCGCAATCATGATGCTGGCATTCATAGCTCATCATCATCTTCATCATGATGATCGTCATCGCAAATTCGGCGGACGGACAACGCACACATGTATGAGCAAAAAACAAATACCGAATGCAAACCCTGCAAACAATTTGACGATTGTTGAATGATGGACCGTCAGCGCGAATAAATAAAAAAGTATTACAGAAAAATTTACAAAAATTTCGGTTTAGAAGAAATGCTATGCAGTTTTTCTCTCCATCGTAATTTTTGATTGATTTACGAATCTCGTAAAAAAAATATCGTAATCGATTAGGAGTCTTTTTAAAGAATTGGCAAGGAGTCTTCTTGGCGATCCCCTTTGTATTCTGCACCGTGCAAAGCACACGATTCTTCCTCCCAAATCGCTTGAATGGGTACAACTACTTCCACCAGTAGGAGATTTACAGTCGACAATCGACGCGATTGTACTCATCATCCAGGCGGATCTTCCCAGATTCTATCGAACTCAAAAATGTTTGCAGGGAACGAACAAATGTCAGAAAATTATGATTGGAGACTAAAAACACAAAAACGCCAAAACGAACGAAATCTTCAGTGACTGCCTGGCTGCCAGCCTGTTTTAATGTATTGCAATTATTTTTAAATTGAATGTTTTTTGTGCCAAAAAAAAATCATAGCAACACACAAACAACAACAACGCATCACATTTAGTGCTAGATTGAACTAAAAGAAAATGAAGACACATAGATAGAAATGTTAATAACATAATAAATTGTCACAAGGAAATTAGCAAACAAATGTTTCGCGAAGTAGTTCTTGTATGTCACATATCGGTACCAAGAAGAACAGGTGTACAATTCTAAAGTTCGGCACGGCCGAAGCTTTTTTTTTACCAAGGATTGGATTGTAGTAGGGCATTGACATGTTTGACCGGACCATGGCCTCCATTGGCCAAGGGATCCAATTCAGCCAATTTGTAAAATTGATGTCATATTCAGATTTGTCATATTCAGCATTGTAGAAGGAGCCGATTAAAAGTTAAAGTCGAACTACTCTGCTATTCAGAGGATTAAGCAACTCTGGAGCTTAAGCAAGGTCGGACTCAAAATTTTAGAATAAATTTAATAATCAGGTGTAATTTGTGCCTTCTACAGCTGCAGGACCTCAAATCGGGAGAGACCTTTTTGTGGGGGCTATTCGAAAACATGGACCGATATGGTCAAATTTCTCCAGAGAGGTTTTTGTCGGACACATATGTATTTGGATTTGTGAGAAATTTTGACTGTTTCTTATTTTTTAAGTTATAAATTGATTGTTTAATTATTTTAATTATAATTGTTTAATTATTTAAGTTATAAAGTTATAAGGAAAAATTTTGGTCCTTAGTTTTGTTAGTCTCTGAAAGAGAAACTTTTGCCCGATTTGGTCTTTCCATACTAACAGGTCTAAAAATATAATTCTTATATCTATAGATTATAAGAGTAGTCCTCTCTCGCTAAAAATCCGCAAATGCTATATTGACATTAAAAGTGTTGTCCCAGTATTATTACTAATCCGTTAAGTTGAATTATTACAGAAATTGGGAAGTCCCCTTTTCTAAGTATATTCCTCTTTTGCAGTCATTTATTCTATTTAATAAATGTAGCGGATAGTTAATCCAGCGGTTTCATTGTAAATCATATGTTATTTTGTCAGTGGCAGCTATCATATCTTGATGAAACAAAAAGGAATGCATGGACAATGTTTACAACAATAGCTCTATTATCAGCTGTTTCAGTTTTTTCGAAAAAGCCATAAAGTAAAGTAATTTTATTAATTGTATAATGAAAATTGCAGATTTCTCAAAATGTTTGTTTTTATGAATTTAAAATACTTTTTATTTATCACCTTTTGCTTTTACCAATTTTTCTACAAATGTGTTCTCGTACTTTTGTTTTATGGGGCGCAACACCGCCTAAACAATCCTAAACTTAGACAGACCACATATCATGATATGTTAGAGATATAACGATGATATTAGGAACAGACAAAATTATTGTCTTTTGGGTATTTAACTTGGTAATATCGATATATGTTGGTCACCAACTGTGCCTACTTCTTTTTCATTTTGAACTACATATATTATTTATGCAATTTACTAACTGAAAACCAACAAATATGATAGATTTTATTTAATTTTTTTTAAGCTGGCAAAAGGTACTATTTGTTTTGAAGATATTCTGATTTTATTTTAGACGAACCATATTCAAATCGCTGTAGTAGTACTTTAATTGAACATTAAAACCCAAAACGGACCATTCATACAGTTTCTTAAAAAAATAGACCAAAAGCACGCGTCTATGGTGACCCCTTCTAAAATTAAAGCAATATACATAAATAAACACAAAATTCAGTTTAAAGAGGAAAAAATTACGAAAACGACACCGCAAACGGAGAGATAGCATGTTATTCTACGGAAATAATCTCCATACGATTTTACTTAAGACATCCATTATAATATAGTATAGTCAAATTTATATTCACTTACTTGCCCAAATTTGGCTTTATTTAGCGCCCGGTCACTTGGCGGTGGCCTTTTAATATCGGATGATAAATCTATGGGTATTTTTTATAAAAAAAATACAAAAATTCAAATCAAGTGAAGAATCTTTATTGTTCATTCGAAAGGACATTTTATGCCATTTACGAGTATTTTTTAAATATAAATTCCTTCAAATGTTGCTGCTACAACGTCTCAGGATGTCCATTACGAGGGTCCAAATTTGTACAACTCGCTCAAGCATTTTGGCAAAGTTTAAAGTTATAATATCACACGTTATAGTTGGCTAACTCAACGCTCCAAAACGTGAAATTAGCTGCTCTTCCACATGACCTCTCAATAGATCCATTGTTTGAGTAGCTGGACGGCAAGTGGCACTGTCCTGTTGAAATCAAAGATTACAAGCTTCCATTTCAGGTAGCAAAAATTTCGATATCATGGCGCGAAAGCGAGCACCATTCACGATAACGTTCCGGTCATCATGATTTTTAAATAAATATGGACCGATGATTCTACCAGCCCATAAACGGCACCAATCCGTGGATATAATGGTACCTCTTGAACTTCTGCTGGTTGCTCTTCAGCCCAAATGCAGCAATTTAGTTTATTGAAGTTGCCCTTGAGCCAGAAATGGGCCTCATCACTGAGTACAATTTTGGTCGAAAACAGCGGATCGTCTTCGAGCTTTTGAAGATCCCAAACACTCGTAGTTGCGGCCAACATTTGAAGAAAATTATACTCAAAAATTAAATGGCTTTAAATATCCTTTCGAAAAAACAATAAAGATTCCGCACTTGATTTGAATTTTTGTATTTTTTTTCTTTGAAAAAATATACCTCTAGATTAATCACCCGATAGTAACGTCTTTGCTAATCTATAGTGTGTCTCAGAAGAAAAAACACTTTTTATTTCAAAATAAAAACTCCTATTTTTTGAACGAGTCATCGGTAAGATACAGCCACATTTCTGTAAAAAGTCATGAATAATTTAAAAAAAAGGGTAACGGCCTGGCATCAGAGCCGGTTATTATATTCTATATAAATAAATAATCGAAACATTAAAGATACTGTCAAAGATGTTATTGCAATTATAATTTATAAGCAATTGAGACGATCATATTTTTTAGACAAAAAGTACCTTCGCTTAATTAAATTCAAAATAAAACGATTGAAAATAGCAAGAGGTTTTGATTTTGACGAACCAAAATTATAATCTATCTGATTTATCGTGAATATTTCCAATTCCGTTAAATATATCACTTGCTAATAAATTCATGGAACTGCAACAAAAAATGCGAATATGCCATTCACGCTTAGCACCAATTTGATACATATATTAGCTATAAATGATTTAGAATAATTATAATGACATTTCAAATTTATTGGTAGAAGTCGGAATCAACGGATTATAAGAAATACCATATCAAAATAAATTGTTCAATTATTGGGAATTCTAATGATACAATAAATATTTAATATATACAGGGCTAAGCGATTGAAGTGTTACCAACTTCAGATTGGCAACACTGGCAAACCGGTAATGTCTGCTATGTCGAATTCATACCAATGACAGCTGTTTATATTGTTTACAAGCTGCAGCAAGCATGTGTATCTAAGAAGTTATTCGAAATTGAATTCACCGTAGTAGCGTGTTTGCGTTACATTTGCCCGGAAAATCACAACTATTGTTCGTGTTCTGGGCTATTTCAAACTGAACAGCATTGCCAAACGCTATGGTGGTGGACGAAAAAAACCTCAACATCAAATGAAATGGTTCGGAAAGTGAAGGCCTGACTTCAACGAAGTTCACATCGTAGTGGTAATCAAATGGCCAAAAACTAAAAATATCCGACGTATATTCGAAAATGAGCTTAAAGCCTTAGAAGTTCCAAAAGACACTTGATCTTACAGCAAGGCATAAACACTCAGTAAACCAAATTTGCCGACAATGTCTGATATCAGACAATTCTGAACAATATTTGAACTCGAGAATCGAAAATTCTTACCTAAATCATTACGAATTCTGTTCGGTTTGTCTGAGGATTTTTTTTCAGAGAAATAGTTCAGAATTTGTGTCAACCCTCTCTTATGTTTTTCTTTACGAACTCGGTAAGAATTCTGAACGTTTGGTTTGCTGTGCAGTTAGAATCAAAGAACAAAGGAGTTGTTACGCTTGCACGAATGTTGCGAATTTTCAAACATTGTGTTTTCTGATGAAAACCCTTTTTCTACCGTGCAGTTCATAAATTCTTAAAATAATCGTGTTTATTAAATGAACGCACTGACGAAAATTTGAGTCCGAACATCCACCTATAGTAATTTTACATCTCGAGTAATGGTACCGATAGACGCTCTCAAAATGTTTTAGTTTTCCAGATGAACTATCCCATCTGGACCATTTTGATGACCTGGGGGCGGGGGACTAAACTAGTAAAAAAGCTTCAGTCGGTTAATTTATCTTACACTTATCCATATATGGAATTTAAGTTTTCCTTCTTCCGTCCTCCATTGCCCCAAGAGTACAGATTTTCTGGAAATCTCGTAAAAGATCGATTGAGTGGAAGGTGATAGAATGGAAAGTGACCTCCTCTTTTGTTTTATGTGTATACAAAGATGGTGAATTTGTACTGGAGGTACAAGAATGTCATCCACTCTTTTCGTACACGTGTACAAAGCCGTTATATACAAATATAATGGAGTTTACGCTTAAAGTGAGTTCTAATTTGCACTGAAAGAGTACAATGTGTGAAGAATAGTACAATTTGTGTGGCTAGGAATCCAAATACTTGTTAGTACAGATTATGGGTTAGATTGTATAAGAACCATTTAATAAATTCAAAAATAAAAACAGTGGGCGGAATAGTGCATTTGTATGAATGTTACCCGAACGGGTCTTGTCAACCCCTTTTGATATACAAGAACAAACCCGTTAAAAATATATTACGTTGTTTATAATTTAAGCGAATTTCACGTACTAAGTAATATGTTTTGAGGGTTCTAATCCGCACCGAACAAAAGTCATTTGTTAGAATCCAATTATTAGTGAGATCGTGCAAATAGTATTAACGATATTACAAAAATACCAAAAGTGGACGTACTTGTTTTTTTGTGTGGAAGGTACTAAAATAGTTGGTTATACGGTCTATTTTCATTATTTTTATGTTTACGATCATCATCAGTGCTTAAGAACAAAGTTATAAGGTTAACTCTGTGACAAATAATTGGATTCCTAGCCACGCCCCTTTTGGTAGCTCCCACACAAATAACCCTAATTTCGTAGAGATAAGAACCCACATAACTTGTTTTCTAGTTGAAAAAATTCGCTTGATGTGCGAACCTTTTAAGTTTTTTATAAATTACGAAAAGAATTGGCACGCCCCATTCTGGAATCTCCAGTACAAATTAACCCTTCCACCTGCTTTTGGTATTTACATAGTAAATTTAACAATAGGCATACGATTCATCTGACGTAAGATTGGATTCTTTACCACGCCCCTTTTTGTGTCACTATCCTAGCGTATATTGAGACACACATAACTCTATCCCTTATGCATAAATTTCGCTTGTTTTCTGCAATATGTTTTCATCTTTATAATCGCATAAAAAAGTGGATACCACGTCCCATTCAAGTAGTTTTCACACTAAAAACCTTTTAGGAAATTTCAAAAAAATCAGTACGCTTTGGGCAATGAAGGAAGGAACGTCGGAAAACTTAAAATCTCTACATGAGTGAGGGTTTATGTATGTCGGATCAATTGACTAAAACTTACATACTTGTTCAACCTTTCTGTACCGAGCATAGCTACATATGTCCTTTTATTAAACTATTTTTTGTATGGAGTTGGCCTAAACTAGCTAAAGAAACAAGTAAGACACTTACCACACTTATTTTTATCAAAGAAAAGTCAAACATGATATAAAACATATTCACCCATGAACCCTCTTGTTGCTCAATTCTCATTGGAATATGCAAAGAGAAACAATGTTGGTTTATTACCCTCAATTTTGTTCTAAGTTGCCAGATTATAATATTGCAAACTAACTAGGTAAGTAAACTAGCTAAACCCGTGTCACAAAGCTAAAATAATTGAATGCAATTATTATTGTTTGTTTAAAACTAATAAAATGAAAAGGTTCTAAATTAGTCGCCCTTTATAGAACGTCTAGTATTGGCCGGAAAAGGAAAATTGACGTTTTTTTACTACGGTTGAATGTATTCATTATTTAGGATTTTTATTTTATCCAGCATATAGACCTTAGATCACAATTTCGCTAAATAATTTATTTAAAATGCTTTGCTTGGTAAAAAACAAAATTGTTTCCTCCGATATTGTGTCGAATAGATTCTATGCACGCAGATAAAAGATATGGTTACTATATGGTCACGGCAACAATAGCACATTCTCTGCAATAAAAGTACGATCGTCGCAACCATAGTATTGTTCTTTAAACTTAATTTTGATAATAGTATGATTGCGGCAATATTAATATTGTTGACAAATTTAAAAATGAAAATATGGTAGCAACAAAATAATATAATTATAATATGGTTAAATTAAATATATTTTTAAATAATTAGCCTAACAAAAATCTCTATTGTTAAATAACGTGGGCCGTCGTGGTGTGATGGACTATCAGCCAGTAAACCCAGATTTAACCTCGGGTAAGAACATCTAAATTTTTTTTCAGTGGGGGTTTCCACCTCCTAGTTATTTGCTGGATTTTTTTTCGAGTAAGAGATTAATCTCTAAGTCATGTAAAAACGTTTCTACAAAATTTATAAGCCATTCGGAGAATGAGAACTATATCATTTACAGCTCACTGATATGAGAGAAGTACCAACGTAAGTGTTGGTAAACAACTTTACCTAATCCTAGTAAATAATTTCGGGGATTATAGTATGGTTAAGTGGGATCGTACTATAGTTATAGGGATAATTACAAGGTTGCGTGTGAATCATTTTATGGTTGTGGGGATCATACTATGGCTGTATGCGAAACGTACTATGGATGTGGGTATCATGATATGGTTGAATGTGAATCATAGTATGGTTAAGTGTGAATCATAGTATGGTTGTGGGGATCATACTGTTGTTGTGAGGACAACCATACCCAACCATACTCGGTCGGTGGTCATATTAAACTACGTATCTACAGTCTAAAAGTGATGATATGATGTAAGACCAGGTATATACGTTGGTATGTACGTTCTATATTGTACACACATTATAGTGTTTTTCTAAATTCCATAAATTTTGGATTTCTACTCACAAACGTTGTACGAGTGTGTGTGAATGCGCTTGAGTAAATTCGAATTGGACAAAAATTGCATTATTTGAAATAGAAATTTCATCGACGTTTATTTGCTCAGTGCTGAGGCCAACACATACTTTGTTGTTTATGCTACACTTTCCGCCAGATATAGCCAAGAAAACTCATTATTTAAAGTAGATGTACCTACTTATATGCCGCTTTGTACATAAATAAATCTGTATGTATGTATGTGCTGCTAGTATATATTCATGAACATATGTACGTACATTGGCGCGTATTTATGCAGACAACATACCAACGTACATTTGAACATTTTATCCAAACTTATGTGTGGTCATATTTTTAGCAAAGAACTAAAAAAAAAAATAAACCAATTTTTTTGTTTTCTATTGAAAGAAAATTTGGTTTTCTTTTATGCGAATGTATGGGTGGATGGGAACGCTAATGCATTTTAGCCTTCGCCTTCTTTAAGAGACCAGAGAGAGCAACAAATGTTTTCGGTACATGGAATCTCCAATCTCTGCTGGTGAAGACCATCGCAGTTTTGAAGGCAATTGAAGGCGCGCATGTCCTTTTTCTGCTCTTTCCGCCTAGAGGCGATCGCTCCCTCTACACACATGCACAGATTTTGGATGATTTTGAAAATGTTTGCACACATACACACCCTCAAAGAGCTGATGCTGGCAAATATGATTTTTGTTTTCGAAAGCGAACGAACCAAAACAGTTTGTGTGAAATTTTTTCGGTTTGTGTGCGAGTGTGTGGAAAACGTTTTGTTTTTAGACACAAAATCTAGTATTTTTGGAAAGATTTCGTTGTGTTTTTTTTACGATAGCTTTCTATATGTACGAGTACGTACATACCCAAAGACAGACAGACGGACGGACATGCAGATATAATCGGTGTATCCATTAGGCGATACTCGTACTGGTACGACGAGTACGTACTAACACTAGTACTAGCGCAGATTCATCTATCCATTCTATTCTCTCTTCTCATCTCTCGTCTAGTGGTGGGTGGGTGTGGGTGTGTTGAGTCTTGGCTAAACATGTTCATATTATATCGGCCGATCTGATAAAAGAACGAACGTTTCTTCTTCTAGTCTTTCACTCTGTTCGAGACAATCTTCGCTTTTGTGTATTTTTTTGTTTGATTACACTATAGAACGCCGCTGGCACCGCGATCGCCTCAATTTCGCCTACACGTTGATCTAATTCTTTTTCATAATTTGGAAATTATTTTATTAAACAAAACACAAAAAATATATGAAAAAAGATAGAAAAAATTTAAATGAACCTTTGAAAGTAGAAACCATTTAATAAACATTCGTTGGCAACAATAGTGTTTATACCACATCCATATAGAATAATGGCTCCAACCTACCTAAATACACTCATATCGGTGTGCCGTTCATATTTTGTAGACCTCAAAAAAATGGAAAACCTATTCGGCAACTTTTTATGTGAAACTGTGTTTAGTTATATTTGGCAACAAATGGACAACCTGAAAAATGTTACGGACATATAGACTACAAATACTCCACAAAAATCGTCACTAAATAACGTCCTTGAAAGGGGTTTAGTTCTCTATTCGATGTACGTTTTTGTCTCTAACAATTGACATTCAACACGTTTTTATTTTAAATATTTTTTTTAGTTTAAATGTTTACGGGTTTTTGTGCGATTTACTCATAGTAAAAAAATCCAGTCTATATTTTGTAGTTCCAAATAAATATTTTAAGTTCAAAAGTACGGGCCATGTTCATAATAATTTACGATGGATTTAAATTCAAATTTTTCCTTATAAAATCATTTTAAAACCTATTGTGAGTGTTTATGCATATGGAGGTATTTCCATACAAGGGCGATCACTTAACGATCTTTGAAAAACTTAAAGAAACACTTACAGGGTGATTCATTCACTACTGGACAAGTTTCACCAACTTTTGCTATGGCTCATTTAATAAAAACATGTCCATTTACGACCGTGCCTGAACATGCAAGAGAGCGAAATGGAAGCGGTTTGAAAATTTTCGGATCTGTGGTCGAAGGGTAATAGGGTAAAATTGCTATGTTCTGAACCAGTGGTTGGATTTTGTTATTTTTTTCTCTTAGATAGTGATTCCTTAAATGATCCCGTCATTTAATTCAGTAGGCAGGGTAAAATAAATATTAAAAAAATTTCAAAGCTTTATAAAAAAAATAATAATAAAGGAAAAATTTAGAATTAAACTAACACAGAGCTATGGAAAAACTAGTAGGAAAGGTTGAGGTAAAAAACACTACACAGAAAATATACATATAAGTGAAATTAACGAAAGCGGTATATCTATCACATACATATCATGAACGCACTAGATGTGTTCTAGAAGTTCTTTTCTTGTAGTAAAAGAGAACAAGTTTAAAAAATATTAAACTATTAACGTTTAAAATATTAACAATAAGTTGTTAAACCAGTAAGCTGTCAGAAATCTTCAAAAAAATACATTGGACGTGTTCTTTTGGCAACTCGCTTAGAGGTCGCTAACGCGACAATTTTACACTATTCTACAATGATATAATAATGAATTTGTTTAAAGAAAACTATAGATAATTTGCGTTTAATCCCCTTTCTTTTTAATAATTAAAATTTTAGGGAAGAAAGTTATTCATGAATAACATGTAACGAGTTTAAGCGAGCTCGTCTATTACCCGCTTAAATAATTTCTTGAATAATTTTTTCTACATATTAAAAATTTTCAAATAAAACGGTTTATGGAGCATAAGCATGAAGTTTGCATTATTTACATCACGAGGGACTTTTGTATGGCGAGGACTAAAAACACAAAACGATATCGTATAATTTTAATATATTTAAAAAAATCAGATATATGTATGATGTGGCTTGTAAAACGAAATGACGTTAAATCGTGGATGTCCTTTCCATAGGCACGTAACGAATTGGGCTAAATTTGAGCGCATTCGAATTAAAATTCTGACCTGTAGAGTGACAGAGCCCGAAATATTGAGGGACATTATTGATAGTTCAATATGAGTACGTGGACCGGTAAGGTCCAAATTTACTTATACTAAATGTATCTTTTGATAACATGCGAAATTTGAGCACAATTGAAATTTATTTGAGACTTAAGAGTAGCAGAACATCAATTCACAAAGGGCCTTGGTGTGAAAACGAGGATCAAGAGGATCCAGAATGCCATATACAAAATTGAATCAATCATTAATCGATCATGTTTCATCAGATTTAATCAGTGGTCCGTATAACGGTTTAAATTTATGGATTCTAGAGTGGCAAAACCTTAAATCTGGGTAGACTTTGTGCGAGGGCTATCAAAAAAAGGACTATACTATTCCCTTTCACTAAAAGTATTAAATGCTCGCTTGTAAAGTTCCATACAAAGTTTGATCAGAATCGGATGTGGCTAAAGAAGCTGCAATTTTCAAAATCGGGAAATGCCATGGACAAATAATGACCAATTGCAAGAGATTTCTTTCAATTTTGTGACCTGTAATTTTTTGACAACGAAATTCTGTTCATTTATTTTTTGTTTTGTCAATTTGTATTAATCACCTCACAGCATTAAACAATTTACTACATTTACTTGGTAAACTGGAGTAAAAACTAATAAGAAGAAGTAAAAAAGAAAAAAAAACGTTTACAACTTTTTTGGGCATTGCAATCAACGCTCGAGTAAAAAGTAAACATTTTTTAAATTAGAATTGTTTTGAAACAATAATAAAAACAGCATACTCAGTTTGAAACCAATTGAGTTTTGAAATACAAAACAAACTTGTATAAACACGTATACAAAAATGTATTTTTAATATTTGAAATATGTTTGTATTTGGAATTAATATTTTAAATATTTGGATAATAGTTTGTAAATAACAACTTTTCAATGTACGAGGGCGACCGCAAAAGTAACTGGCCTAACATAAAAAGAACCGTTTTTTGGAATTATTATATATTTTACAACATAATCTCCTTCCAACTCAATACACTTCTTCAAACGTTTTTCAAGTTTTATAATTCCATCCGAAAAATAAGATTCTTCAAGACCTTCAAAATATGCCTCAGTTTCAGCAATAACCTCGCTATTGGAGGAACATTTTTTGCCACCGAGAATTTTTTTTAAATTTGGAAACAAGAAATAATCAGAAGAGCTAAATCTGGACTATATGGTGGATGCGGAGCAATTTCAAATCGTAATTCGGCCAGTTTTTGTTGAGTTAAAAATGCAGTGTGTGAAAGAGCATTATCTTGATGAAAAAGAACTTTTTTTTCTAAATGCGGTCGTTTTATCTTGATTTCTTCACTCAACCGATCTAATAATGCACAATAATATTCGCTATTTATAGTTTTTCCTTTCTCAAGATAATCAATTAATATTATACCCCTTGCATCCCAAAATACTGTGGCCATTACTTTTCCTGCTGACTTAACAGTTTTCGCCTTCTTGGGACCACTTTTACCAGCTTCTATTCATTGTTTTGACTGTTCTTTGCATTCTGGGATATAGTGATGGATCCATGTTTCATCAACAGTTATGAATCGGCACAAGAACTCTATTGGATTACGCTGATAAATCTCTAAAAGCTCCTCGGAATTGGTCCAACGGACGATTTTTTGGGGCAAAGTCAACAAACGCGGCACCCATCTTGCGGATAGCTTTTTCATGTGGAGTTCAACATGTAAAATACTCCAAACTTGTTTTTCGTCTATTTTAACAATATCAGCAAGTTCTCTGAGCTTTATTCATCTATCTTTAGTCACTTCATTAAATATTTTTCTAATGTTTTCAATAGTAGTAGCAGTTTTCGGTCTTCCAGAGCGTTGTTGTTGAACCCAGGATTTCACGGTCGAGTACGATGGTGCATTATCACCATGAACAGAATCCAATTCATCTTTGATTAATTGTGACGTATAACCTTTCATATAAAAGTGTTTATTTGCCGCACGAAACTCTTTATTTTCCATTTTTCAAAAATTATAAAACTTGTTTACTTCAATCACCTGTAACAAAGAAAATAATCATTAAATATTTTGGAAATTTTGACAGATGGCTTATAAAAGATTGCTTTTAAAAAACAAAAAAAAAGTTGCTAGTAAAACAGAAAATGTGCCAGGCCAGTTAGTTTTGCGGTCGCCCTCGTATATACATACACGTTTCCATTAATTACTCTACTGTATTGACATATTTTAATTACCTTAAAAGGAGTAAAAGCGACTTACAGTTCGGTCAGGCCAAATCATATAAAACCTCTACCAATGATTCTATATTGAAATGAAATAAAACAAATGGACAATTTGTAAGATCGGCTGGGCCGAAGCTTTTATACTCTCCTCCATGGATTGCATTGTAGTATGCCATTAACACTGTTGAGAAATATGGTTGTTGGTGGTGGGTCCATATCTAACCGAACTACATTTGTGGGGCCCTATCAACCGTTTTGGAGTACCCGTAAGTCCATTGTTGAAGGATATATCCCGTAGATTGGGGCTTTAAATTTGTTCAAATCTAAAAAGTAAAAGCATATTGAGATTATTTAGGAAATTCTACATTTCGGAATTAGGATCCGTGGAAAAATTGTTTTGTTTTTAATACCCATATGTCCATAGTTCAAGTAAGCCGTTTTTGATCCCGTAAGGCCCATATGGGCCGGAACGTGTTTGAAATTGGCAAACATCTTGAATAGTGGTACAAATTAAGTTCGGATAGACCGAATCTAATATACCCTTCATAATAGATCCCAGTCCAGTATGAAAATGTTTTCAGTACGTGGCACTGCTCACTTTTCCACCAGTGTGTACTTCGATCCATGCCAATATCATATGCTCTGAGTAGTATTATCGTGATACCTCTAAAAGTTCATTCTTTCTAAGTTTAAAGTTATGTGGCCAGTGCCACGCCATTGTCATGTCTTTACATTACAAATAACACCGACCCTAACATAATCTAAAAATTTCGTAACGAACAGACTTAATAGGGGTGGGATATTAGAATAAAACCTCCAAAAATACTGCAAATATACTGATATTTCCAGAGGTTGACTTCGCACTATGTTAGGGGTATGAAACTTTAATTGAACAAATTTTAAGTTTGTAAACTAATTAAAACCATAAATTTTTAAGTCATAATTCACCAGATTTCATGCCAAAATCTTGAAGGAGCTCCATCCTAACTAATTTCTGTAAGGCTGTTGCTAAGAATTAAAACCAATGAAATATGTTCGCTTTAACATTTGCCAATGTAAAATGAACTAGGAGGAAATGTACCTGCTAAATTGTGCTAAATCAAAAGATACATTTCCCTTCTGTCCCAAGAAGAGCGCAATTTTTAAATGACTGATGCAGCAATTGAATTGTTTCTCTGGCTGTATGACATGTGGCGCCGTCTTGTTGGAACCACGTGCCCTCCACATTCATTTCTTCAATTCTAGGCAAGAAAAAACTGGTTATCATTTCACGATACCAAACACCATTGACTGTTTGCGCTTGACCTGCCTCATTTTCATAAAAAAAAGGTCCAATGATTCCTCCAGCCCAAAAACCACACCGCACAGTGACACGTTGAGGATGCATTTGCTTCTCGTGAATCACTCGAGGATTTTCCGCACCCCAAATGCGACAATTCTGCCTATTGACGAAGCCATCAAGATGAAAATGGGCCTCGTCACTGAAGATGATTTTATCGGCAAAATCAGCATTTTCATGTTGTCTCTCCAATACCCAATTAACGAACTCCCTTCGCTGTCCATGGTCAGCTGGCTTCAGTTCCTGAGTCAATTGAATTTTGTATGCATGAAGATGCAAATCTTTCGTCAAAATTCGCTGCAAAGTGGATTTGGAGACACCAATTTGCTGAGCTCGGTGTCGAATTGAGGTGGATGGAGTTTGAGCGACATCATCACGTACAGCGGCGACATTTTTGGTCGATCGACCTGGTCGATGGCGCGTTGTTGTCTTTACATCACTAACAGACCCAGTTTCGGAAAATTTATCCATTAATCTCTTTACAGTTGACTCTTTTGGAGCATTATTGTGACCCCAAATTGATCGCAATTTGCGAACTGTAGCCGCAAAACTTTCACCATTTTGGTAAAACAATTTCACAATGAGAATGCGTTGTTCATTCGTGTAGCGCTCCATTTTTACTAACCTCGTACCTTCTACTAACAAACAATAACAATTGTTCAAATGTCAAACAATGACACTTCGAATGTTGCCAGATTTAAAAATTGCGTTCTTCTTGGGACACCCTTTACTAACACTCTTCTTTGGATTTTATTACGACCACTATAAATTACAATTACTCGTACAATCTGAGTCATTAACGAAATCTTCTATGTAGATACTTAGCAATCTTTAAGCGCGTCCCTCGCCGTACCACCATCCAGTGGACCAGAAGCTCCAACAAAAATACCAACAAGGCGAACAGCAGCAGAACGCCCATCAATGCAAATGGACCAACAACCTGGGTAAGCGTTAAACTCTTGAATGGCTCCTCGTGTGCTCGCTGTATCTCCTCGATGATCTTGCGTCGCATATCCAAGTCTCGCGCCCACTTCTGCATGTGACCCGACTCGATTATATGCTGTATGACCGGATTGATTTTGTGTAGCAAATGGAATTTCTTCGGCAGCAGCATCGTGACCAGGTACACGTAAATGTTTTCGTTGCGATCAAAGCAAAAAAGATTGTCCCTGGGTATGCGGGGATTGTAGAAGGAGTGCAGGCGCGAAACGGCAACCGCTAATTTGGCATCGGTGGCAGCACTTTGGAGGCACTCTTCGATGTTGTAGCACATCTGAAAATGTTCGCGTACATAGCGGAATGTCTTGGAGCAGAACAAGAGATGACAGTGATTAATGTGGATGTACACAAACCCATGGTGTTTGTAGGTGCAAATATGACTAGAAATCAATTGATGTGATGGATTTTGCCACCAACACTCACCTCGCCTTTTTTACTCAAGTGACGCACGTTGTCGACACTGCCCATGACGTTCATGCGATTCTCATAAATCTCCTCCGTGTGACTGATTTGATAGGATGACTTGGGCGTTGTCAGGGTACTAATCAAGAAGCTCTGGTACACATTAGTGAATATAAATCCCATAAAGAAGGTCGTGCCGAAGCATAACTTCAGGCTCGTGGGAATGCGGGGCAAATTGAGGGCCTGGCTTAGAATGATGCCCATGACGTAGATGTTGATGGTGAAATAACTGGTCAGTATTGTTTGGCGGAGTTTTAAAAATTTTTGCGACAATAAAATACTGAACGAGGCGGTGAGTATGAAGATAAGCGTAAGTATCCAGGCACGCGTCTCAAAGGTGGCCATAAAGTTGAAGAGATTATGCGAGCGCCGGGCCTTGGCCACACACCACGTCAAGTCGTCCTGGTGATAAGGTATGGTACTTGAGACATATTGACTGATGCTGGGATCCTCATCGATGCCGCCAATGACCATTTCAATGTCTCTGCAAATACAAACTTCCACTTATTAGTAATAAGACTCTTTTTTAATAATGTACAGTAAAGCACGGTTATAACGAACTTAAAGAGACCATACAATTTGGTTCGCTATAACCGTAGATCGCTATAGACATAGTAACAAATTTAATTAATTATTTGAAAATGTGTTACAAATATGTATTTTGCTTTTAAGTTTTTCTTAATTTCAGAAATGGTTAGCTTTCGCACACAGTAAAACAAATCTGTTGGAAATCGGTTAAAACTACAAAATTTCCTTTGCAAAAGATGAAATTCTGTTGCCATCACCGAAATATTACTAGATGATAGTAATATTTCGGTGATTGTGAAGTGGTTACATTTACAAATTCTACTTCCTCCACCTCCATGGTTGCCTGGAGTATTTGCAGCTGCTGCGTCATGCAGTTCTCTATAGGTTTGCTGGTCTTCATCACTCTTGTTGCCGATAGGAGTGTCCGTGTCAGGTATTATTGACACGGCGGAATTTTCATGTTCTTCCAAGGGTTTCTCATGATCGCCCAGAATTTCTCTGGATGATTTGTCAACATCGGATTCTTCACTGCTTTGTTGGCCATGGGTCTCATCCAAATGGGTCTCATTCCTTCGTTATTTTCTTCTGACCTCCTCATGCTCCCCATAATCAATTTCATTTTCATCCTCACCTTTTTCACCATCTTAATAATCACAAATGTCCAGAGTCTCTATGGTTATCACTCGATTGCCACAATTATTATCTGGATGATATGGAAACACTGACATCGTTCTGCCCAATCACACTGACATTGTAGATTTTCTTATTCATAAAATTAAGCAGTCCATCACCGAAATATTACTAGATGATAAATACGAGTACTCGCATGATCAATGAATCGATCATAAAATGCAGAAAAGTATTTAGTGGTAAAAACTGGTGATTGTAGCAACCAACAGTTTTGCAGAAAATTATTTGCCGCGATAATAATAACGGTTTATTTGTTAGTGAAGCCTTTTTTGGTTCGAATGTAGGCTTATTTTTAAACAAATCTTTCCTTATTATCTCCATTTTTTCATAGAGAAAACGTCACTTTTCAGTGTACCTGGAGTATATAAGAGAAGAGCTTTTTGACTTATAAATTACAGGTGCTATATTTAGGATATTTAGATCCAGATTTAGATTGTGTAAGTTCCGATACTTTGTCACTTCGATCGAAACTGTCAGTTCTATTTTCTGACAATTACAGTGCACCATTCAAAATTCAACTGAGTAAAACTTTATAGTTCGTGCAACCTCAATCATTATGTTGGCAAAAGTTTCATTTTTGGCAACGAATCTGTTCTCTGTGTGTAATTTCTAGAGTTGCCATGAATATGTTTTTGTTTACATTTATTTAGTCTTTTATCATTATTATGATTTGAACAGTTTTTATTCTGGTTCGGACCTTTTAGTTGTTTCTTTTTCAGAATTAACTAAAAAACAGACTATACTTATACGGTCTGTTGCTAGGCAGACTGTATAAGTATAGTTGTTTCTAACACCGCCAAGGTTTTTCTTCAGCAGTCTTTGACAACAATTACTTCGGCTACAAATCAAATGACTTATACGGGAGTCTTATTATGATTAATGTGAATTACCCTTTGCGTATAGTCTTAGAACTGTGGAAAGAGCAATTCTTAAACAAAAAAGGAGACATTTTTTGAGTTCGTTTTGAACGCAGAAAATTTAGTGGCATTTCGCAAAAGGGGTTTTCGAAATGGTTTTTTTGTTCGCTATAAATTGAGATATTTTGACCGGTGTGCGTTATAAACGAGCTTGACAGTATATTTAGATCGACCCGGTCGACGTTTCTATGCTCCCTACCATGAATTTCATTCAGTATGGCATTGGTTGTATTGGGGTAAATTTTTGGGACCCTATGGACCATTGATCAAGGCCTCGAATTCAGCCATATTGTAAAATTAATATCGAATTAATTTCTTCATAGCCATATGCCCACAAATATGTCCCAAAAACGTACCACTGGCCTTTACCTTTCTTTACGTCCCGAGTATGGCCCGAGTATTTAATAAGCCCGAGTATTTAACAAGTTTTCCTTTGCTGGAAAAATTTTTACCTTTCTTTAAGTTTGTATAAATAGCTACAATTTTGTTTATTTATTTTTTAAGGGTTTAACAATTTAATATTGCCAAAAATACATCTTATGATTACACGCAAAATCTTACTGTTTTGGAACGGATGGACAATCGTGCGAAATTTGGGTAATATGAAAGAGAACACTATGACCTTTATAATGTAGTCAAATTTTTATTTAAAAAATTTTATATTTTTAAAAAAAAAATTTAAGTTTGACTGACTTTTTTTAAATTTTTACCGAATTTCTTACAAATACAAACAAGTAGTAGGATTTTTATACCGTCATAATTGTTAAAGTTACGCGTAAAACACTGGCGTTAATCGGTACCGATACAGATTTTTAGGAACATTTTCATTGTGGATTACCACGGAACTTAACAACGTTTTTACTTGTTTAATATAAAAGCAAATATAACACTTTTCATTCAGAACAATCCTTACCCATCTATCAGCTGCTGGAAGAGATGATAGACATTTGTGTTCTCCACCTGCAAATCGATACTGATGTGCAGACGTTCGCCTATGGTCTGGATCATCTTATATTCAATGCCATTCATGCGTATTTCCACAGATCCCGTCTGCACGTCTCCATCGGAATTTAGTTGATCCTCATATGACTTATAATCAAAGAGCCCATCGTCGTCATCTTCCATGGGTTCGGCAGAATTGTTGTAACTACTGGAAAACCCAGCAGCAGAAGCAGTATTTTCAACGAAATCTTTGAATATGTAAGGCTCCCAAGGACGATAGGCGGCCACGAGGGGGCAACCACTTAAATCTTTGGGAAATTTATCAAGAAATAAAGCGCGATACATTTCTTCAATATACAGTTTGGGATACTCTGCGTTCGCAGCATCAGTAGACCGAAGGGCTCTTCTGCACGGCAATAGTGCAGTGGTTTCATTTACAAATTCTACTTCCTCCACCTCCGTTGAAAGATTTGTGATGCGTGCTTGTGTTACGGTTTCATGGTTGTCTGGAGTGTTAGCAGCTGCTGCGTCATGCAGTTCTCTGTAGGTTTGCTGGTCTTCATCACTCTCACTGCCGATAGGTGTGGACGTGTCAGGTATTTCTGACTCGGCGGATTTTTCATGTTCTTCCAAGGGTTTCTCATGATCGCCCAGAATTTCTCTGGATGATTTGTCAGTATCGGATTCTTCACTGCTTTGTTGGCCATGGGTCCCATCCAATTCGTCCTTACCTTCGTTATATTCTTCTGACCCACCTTCCGCCTCCTCATGCTCCACATAATCTATTTCTTCTTCATCCTCACCTTTTTCACCATCTTGATAATCACAAATATCCAGAGTCTCTATGGTTATCACTCGATTGCCACAATTATTATCTGGATGATATGGAAACACCGACTTTCCGTAATAATAAGCCTCCTCCTCATTCTGCCCAATCACATTGACATTGTAGATTTTCTTATTCATAAAATTGAGCAGGACCTCAATCATAACATCAGTCATTTCCTCTTCGGTTTCCTCCACCGTCGATAGGTATACCACAAATTGGGCCAAAGGATTCCAATTCACGTTCGATTTCCAATTTTCAAAGGTCTCGTCCATATCCTCATCCTCCATATTCTCAATGACCATGAAATAGCACTGCGGCTTTTCGTGCAATATAAAATTGCTGGGCTCCATGTCATCATGTCCTTTGACATCTTTGACCACAATGGACCAGGGATATTCTGTGTTCGCATGTAGGGCCTGAAGCAACAGCTTTTGTACATGTGCCGCGGCCGATGTGGTGCTGACATGGAGTACCGAACCCGATAGCGATTCCCCCGAACGAAAGTATTTTGCCAACAACGAAATCGTACACACAATTTGGCCACGATCCGTTTCGGGTACTTTTATGAGGTTCATGCCAAAACCCTGGGCTTCACCATGTTCCAAAAAGAAATTCAGAAGTAACAGCAACCAAAGGAACGACGATACCATGCTGCACGCCTTGCTGTTGAGCCACTGAGAATATGGCAAACTATGACCACTGTCCTTAGACGGAAAATTAGATAGAAGTTTCGAAATATGCCGTATACTTATATTTATCATATTTACTTAAGCAAATAATTTGGTATTTACCAGTGGGAAAATAGGGATAATAGGAATACTCGTATGACAGTGTTGTGTGGAGGGTAAGTTGCTATCACAAAATGGTCACTCAATATACAGGGCCCTTTTATTGGCAATGTACAAATGTGAATCGTATGGCCGCACAATTTTGGAATGATAGAAAGTGGACGTAGCTACCACAAGAGTAACATTATCTGAGAGTTTTGAAGCTCCTTTCGAATTTTTTGAATCAAATTTTTGGTAGTTTCGGGTCTGAAGTTATTTTCATATACTTTTCGTTTTAAATTTGCCCAAAAATCCTCAATTGGGCGTAATTGGGGTACATTGGTTGGATTTTCTTCTTTACATAGATATGGAATTTGAAGGGTGTCCATGGCTTCCAATGTCTTCTTGGCGTAATGACTTGATGCTAAGTTAGGCCAGAAGATTACATTTATGTTTCTATGCATCTTATTCATAAATTCTTCAACTTTTGGTAAGCAGAAATTAATATATCTTTCAGAATTGACGGCCAAACCTGACTCAAAAAAAATGGTTCTGACATTCCATGCTGACTACTCGCAATTGAAAGCCACAATAAAACTTTTTTAGGAAATTTTGAATGCTCCACATACTTTATTTTATCGTCTACGTGTTTTTTTCTTCAAAAAAATGTTTTCCTTGCCATTCGTTTCCATCCAATGTGAAGTATGACTCATCTTCCATGATGCATACAATGTCGCTCTTGGCTTTGAATGTATTTTTGACCAAACTTCTAAGTCGAGACTTTTGGGTAACTTTTTGAGCTTCTGACGCTTTTGCCTTGTTTTTTCTGGACTTTCTCTGAATTCCCATATCACTCAGATACTTTTTCACTAATTTTCAGTCACATTGGAACTTTTTCCCAAGCTCCCTATAGGATTTAGCGACTTTACCATCGGTAATTTTTCGAAGTCGGCTTCTAGAAGAGTCGTTCAAACTACACTTTTTTCCAGAACCACGTTTTCTTTCTGTTGTTTGTCTTTTCTCATATATCGCCAGTGTTCTATATACCGAACTTTGATTTTCTCCTTGCTCTACAAAATGAGAAACGATATCGGATTTCTTCCAATCAGGATGATGGTCGAAAAAATTACAAATGGTTTTTCGACGTTGTTCTTCTTTTGACGACATTGCAAAAATCAAATAGCAATATCGCAAAACATGTGGTAAATGAAAAATAACGGTACTTTGTTTACATTTTTAATTTTGCTTTGTACCCAGCGTTGTAAAATTTGTTGCGATTTCATTCCGCAAACGTTATTTGGTGGTGCAAGGCCTGATGTAAGACTCACACTAGTAAACGCAGGTTTAACTCCGGTTAAGAATATCTATCAAACAAACAAAAATGTGTACTAAAGGGATGGTTTGTAGAAAAAGTTTACAAGTAGTGAACATAGTGTACAAGAAAAAATAGTGCACAAGAGGAGAAAAAAGTGTACTGTTAACCGTACCGATCAGTCCATTTTTTGTGATAGACCATACAAATCGTCTGGGGGCCCAATAACGGCTTCCGACAAAAATGGACATAGGGAAATCAGAAACCAGTATATCAAATGTATATTTATGTTTGATATATGGCCAAATTTGGCTGACGGGCCAAACGGCCGGAAAACCTCTATTCATCGCTAGTGATTTTAATGCAGTCTTAGAGTCTATAAATGGAGTCAATCTCTTCACTTCTGAATGAAAAATATTTTCCAATCTTAGGCAACAGGCTTAAACCGGAATGGCGTTTTTTTTTAAATAAAAACGGCAAATTAGGGACTTACTTTCAAAATAGTTCATGCTATGTTTTGACTTGTTTAGGAAGAACCCAATTAAGAATGATGAGAAACAGGATAATTACAAATTCTCCGCCCTATATAGGGTGGACCATTTAAAACTTTTAAATCGGCTTTAAAAAAAGGACTGACAGTTTTTTAAAATTTTTGGTTGTATTTAAAAATTTTAAAGAAACTTTGCCATTTAATCATGGAACAGAATATCATTCATATGACTACCACAACTGCATCGGCAGTATCTCATACGTATAATCCAATTTTCTGTACATTTTCGTTTGTTTCGGGTAAAATCTCTTTAATAGCAAATTCAATTTCACTCACGGTTTCCACAGAAAATGATCCCAAGGGCCTAAATTACAGCTCCACAATTTCGGCTGATTATTCCATTTCGAATAACAGTGCGAAAAATATCGATGGGTGCGTGGCTGTGTGACATGTGGCCCCGTTTTGTTGAACCAAATATCGTCCATGTCATTCTCTTAAATTTTTGAAAACAAGAACTCGTTGAGCATGATGCGGTAACGCTCGCCGTTAACGGTAACAGCGGCTCCTTGCTCATTTTCGGAAAAAAATGACCCAATAATGCCGCCAGTCCAAACAGTGATTTGCTGTAGATGCATTGGCTTCTCAATATTTACGTTTGGGATTTCTCAATCCTACTCGTATATGTGGCAATTTTGTTTACCGACATAGCCGCCGAGAATAAAATCAGCCTCTTCTGAAAACAAGATTTTTCGGTAAAATTCTTCATCTCTTGCCAAACAATCTTCAGCCCATTGGTCGAAGCGAAAACATATCGGATGGTGTTCCATTATTAAATGACAAAGTTCAACATTTCCAATAAAACCAGAAATTTGAATAAATTATCAGTAATTTTTTTACAGCCGAGTGAAATTTTAAATAGCCCGCCCTATACATAAATCTTCCACTTAATTATGCGTGCAATTATTTGCACAAACAGAGAACAGATTCGTTGCCATAACCGATTTTTGCCAACCGAATGATTGAGGTTAAATGTTCGTTGATTATTCCATCAGTACAAACGAATGTTAGTTGGTGTTCTGTAATTTTCAGTAAGTGGAACTAAAGTATCGGTGGAAAACAAAAGATATCCAAACCGCCAGAAAAAAGTTGGAAATCTAAAAATCCACATGCCGCACTTCTTTAACGAAAAAAATTATATTTTTTCAGAAAAGTGCTTATAAACTTCAAGGTCTCTTCAACATAGAGGGCCATGACAAGAAAGAAAGTGGAAAAGTTGATGGATGATTTTACTGGAAGAAAGTGGTTAATCGAGTGGCTTTAAGTCATAATTAGAATTATTTTATTTTGAAAAAATAACTACCGATAATTGGTTACAACAACAAAATGTTTGCAAGACTGTTGATTGCCAAAAAAACACTAGCTGTGGCAACAAAGTACCTTCTTCGGGTTTCATAGGTCTAACCGATCAATTAGTTGTGAGTACAGTAGGATGATTATAATTATCATCTAGTGGTATTTATTAACGAAAATCCATTACGATTATAAACATTTGCTGATTGCAACTGAAATTCTTCTTTTGCAACGGAATCTTTATAGTTCCACCTAATTTTTTCTCTGTGTGCAGTGGTTGTATACAAATACGTATGATGTTGCATAAAGAGAGGCCCAATTCCATAGATCCCTCCCTGCCTTTTTTGAGCAAACTATAACATTTATGATGATTTCAATCTGTTTAAGTAAACTTATTACGTACTTCCAGTGTAAATAAACGACAATCAATATGAAACAAATCGTGCGCATAACTGAAAGTGAGCCAAAATAGTCGTTAAACGTGAGGACAATAAGGGCGGATCGGTTTGAGGTTGACTAACCTATATTCCTTCTTATCTAATTGATTTTGATCCGTTCAAACATTCTTCAAACTAAACAACTGACGCTCGCTTTGGCGCTTCCCAAGCATTTCAAATATAAGTACACCTCAAAACATAAACATTTTATTTGTATTGGTTATTTTTGTTGGTGTAATTGAATAACCACTCCTTTGGGTGTTTATTTAAGTCGCGGGCACTGTTTTCGAAACGATGCCAATAACCTTATTCGGTCATTTTGCAACAAAAAGCAAAAACGCTGCACTACCTCGAATATGGCTCTCTGTAGGGGCCATATTAGAGCCAAGTGTTACCAGGCGGTCGATGGTGGCGGTTGTTTCGGTTTTGGTGACCACTACCAATCACTTTTACATTCTAAACCATTAAAGCCTTAATTGCGCCTAGGTAAGCTAGGAAGGGGTAATTATTTACTTGCTGGCTGACTGGCTATCATATGTGGACGCTAATTATGAATATTTATTGTGGGTATGTTCTATAATCGAAGTTATGTTTGAAATTCTACCATATATTAATTTTAATATCCATGCAGTGATACTTACATGTAAATACGAGTATATTTCACAGCTCCATAGCCGTCAATGCAGACAATGCTGAATTGACCCATTCGTGTTTGGTGCATGGGGTAATTTAATTGTACCCACTATCCAGCGACCAACTGCAATCATTGTTAAACCTGTTACACTTGGCCTTTGAAAGTAGTATTGGAGTAGTGGCCGTAGTGGACTGGTTGGAACTGGAACATTAACTCCATGGAGTGAGCATGTTCATACATGCATACATACTCGTACATACGTATGCAGGTAATGCATTTATTAATTGTGATCTCACAATTTTTTTTGTTATTCTTAAGAAGTAAAAAAAACCCGTCGCGACCATAATCGAATTTGTATCTTATCCTTGATTGAGTTGAAAGTGATTTATCTCAAACTGTAAGACATATTTATTGATCAGTTCTTTTAACGTTTTTTGAAGGGTGAGGAAATTTGGCATTTTAACTAAAATTTTCAGTTTCACAGTAGCGACTCGAAATGGAATTTCAGTTTTGATTCACAATTAGTTTCAAATAACAACAGAAAATGTTTGGTGGTTGTTTTTAATTTCTGATTAACGGTCCAGGAGATAAATCAAATTAAGGGACACCCTGCAGGGCAGGGCGATTAAAGTGATACCTACTTCGATTGGAAATACTGGCAAACCAATAATGCCAGCTATGTCAATATGTCATACCAATGACAGCTTTTACATTGTTTACAAACCATCGGGAGCATTTGCGTTTAAGTTTTAGAGAACAACAGTTTTCGAAAGCTAAGCTATCTCAACTTAAAAAAAATGTTTTTTTAATGATCATCGTAAAATTCGAAGACGATCTAGGCAAGTCCTTCCGTCCGATGGCTTATAACTGTTTTTAAAGCAAATGTGCAAAATTAGCCTAGGGTAGGGTTTGCATCTCGGTATTTTTGAAAGCGAAACATTTTTTTTTAATTTTATTTTCCATGTACCGGGAATTTGACACTAGATCCCCATCCTAAAATACTAAACCAGATCCAAAATTTTAAGATAGCGCCTTGTACGTAGCTGTGGTGCTTTGACAACTTTGTGACTAGCTCTTATATTATGTTTTGCCTTTAGACTGATAAAAGTAAACGACGGTTGCTATATATAGGCAACACTAAGTGTTGCCTGGCGCCGTCTAATATTTCCATTGGAAAATTTGACATTTTTTTTAGCATAAACGTACTCAAAACGTTTTGACGTACGACCATCATTTGTGTTGTTTACCTTGACTTGAAAAAATCAATTTGGCAAAAAAAATGGAATTAACTCGTGAACATTTTCGTGCGATCATTTTTCTCAACTTTCGACGTGGATTATCACGACAAGAGTGCATCGATGATCTTAAATCTTTGTATGACGATGAAGCACCATTCTATAGCACTGGTTTAATAAATTCAATCGTGGCCGACGCTCGCTCAAAGACGAAGGTCGTGAAGTTCGTCCAAAACGGCCGTTGTGCCAGAGAACATTGATGCCGTGCGTGAACTGATAATGCATGATCGTCATGTGACATACCGTGAGAAAGAGGCATCCTTGAGCATTTCTTTCGCCAGCATGCATATTGCATGACCACCTGGTCGTAAAAAAGGTTTGTTCTCGTTCAATAAAACCATTTTGATAAGTAAATATTCGCATTTTCATTATTGGGCCAGAAATACAGGGTGGCCCAAATGAGACCTAGTGATGTAAAACACGTATTACTCTTGTAATAACGGGGTTTTTTAAATGATTTATTTTTATATGTTAAGTACATTTTATGGAAATTTAAGGTGACTATGTGTGAAATATGACATCAGACAATGGACCATCATTTTGCTCGATACAGACATTGGCTCTTTTGAGCGCATTTTGCATTACACGGCGTTATGTTTCTGGTTGCAGGCGCCGTATTTCGTCTCGAATATTCTGCTTGAGCTGTTCAAGTGTCTGTGGTTTGTTAACATACACTTTGTCTTTTAAATAAACCCATAAAAAAAATCGGCCGCAGTTAAATCTGGTGAACGAGGAGGCCAAGGGAAATCTGATTTTTTTGAAATTATGCGTTTACCAAAAATTTCACGCAGCATGTATGCGCAGTGGCTCCATCTTGGTGAAAACATAAATTAGGATGTTGCTCTACTATTGGCCGCAAAAAGTTGTCGATCATTGTTCTGTAAGAAGCCCCGGAGACCGTTTCTGGCATTTCATCCTCATTATCAAATAAATATGCAACACTCTGCTGCACAGCTTCCACATTGTCTTCAGTACGAATATTTCGATGAGCACCTCTTCCTAGACGGTCGGCAACTGAACCCAGTTCCTCAAAACTGTGAACTTAACTTGTAATCATGGAAGATGTGGGCGCTGATCTTACGTTAAAAAAAGGGGCGATAATTTCGCTGCGTCAGAACAATTGATCGTTGAGAAGAATAATAAAAATCAATAATTTTAATGCGTTGTTGTGGACTGTACGTATTCATTTTAAATTTCCAGGAGCTCAGTTATAATCTGCAAAAAGAAAAAATAAATTATGTTGAAAAATAAAAAAGATATTTGTGTTTCACATCAGCTGGTCTTATTTGGGCCACCCTGTATATACAGCAGCCGTCTACTAGTAGTGAAATATACCGTAACTCTTTTTTGTTCAATGACAACAATTTTGATAAAGCCGATGAGAACTCATACTCCTAACTTCAAATACAGGGTGGCTGATAAAAGCCGCTACCAACAAAATGAAATAACTATTTTTTTTCTATTTAATGAACTACTCAGATTATTTTTTTTTATTTTGCAGATTGATTTTTAGATTTAACAAAAATCGATAACTGGAACACCGAAACAAGAATTTGAATTGTTCGCCGCTATCACGCACTGGAGTCCGGTGTTTCGGTTCAAAGAGAGTATAGACGGCTGGGACTGGGACACCGAAACAAGAATTTGAATTGTTCGCCGCTATCACGCACTGGAGTCCGTTGTTTCGGTTCAAAGAAAGTATAGACGGCAATCCGCCGAGCAGATGGACCAAAATAAGACTTGTTAACAATTTTGTCGAGCAATTTTGTCGACACTCAACAGAAAACCTTACCATCAAAACCCTTTAGTTCGGTTAGTTTTTCTATCCAGAATTACGCCGAATGAGAATTTCTTTCAACTCTGTGTGGTTTCAGCATGATAGTGCAACTTCTCACATAGCCCCGAAGTCGACTTTGGTATCAAATTAAAGAGGAGAATAAAGGTTTTTTTATTTTTTTATTTCGGAAAAATGACATGAAATATGCCCATTCAAAAATGTATCCTTTATTATCCTTCAAGTGTACCGCAAAACTATTCTTCTTAAAAATGTAAACTAAAGGCCTTTACAAGGAGTAACTCAGAAAAGGAGAAGAAATTGGGTTTCATCCTCTCATCGAAAAAAATTTAATTACCCATAAAAGTGAACCATTCTATCTTACGGAGAATGGGTATTACCTTGATATATCCCCATTTACTAGTCTTCCCCAATGGACATGCATGTCCCAGTTCGCAAATTGTCGTATTCCTGTGCCGCTCCTCATTATCAAAAATGTATCCTATAATATCCTTTAAGTGTATCGCAAGAATATCCTTTAAAAACTAGCATATAGCAGTACAAAGTTGAAATTTTGGTATGAGGTACTCTTTTTTTGGGACTTTTACCTACAGTTATAACTCTGATAACAGCAAAAATGTCAAAAAAATGTCTTCTATTGATTTTCTTCCGGAAAGATTAGGTTAGACTCGTTTAAGTTATTTACTTAATCTAACCTTACCGATAATAACAGCAGCAACAATATATCTGGTGTTGTAATGATTTCAAAGTTGCTATTTTTAATCCTCTACTGAGTATTGAGGTCAACATCTCTTGAGTGTATAATAATTTCGCCCACTCAGTACTATATTTTTTTTCAAATAAATCCTTTCCATATGTCGATAATTTTATTTCCTTTAGAGGAGATCAAACTTAGTTTTTTGCTTTCTTTTTATTTACAAAATGTATATTTATGTGTCGTTAATTACATTCCGAAAACTTCTCGTACTGTATGCGCAGGATTATTCTATAAATGAGGACGCAAACAATTTTCAACACCAAATACCAACAATACATTCAAAATTATTATCCATCATATATCTCCACGAAAAACTATATAATCGGTACAAAAACAAAAATTGATAATAAAAAGTTATGAATATTTTTTGGCCACCCTGTGAATTTAAGTCGATTCAACCAACTGAAACTACATCACTAGTTTCTTTCCATGATCGGTAATAAGCTGACAATTAAGAAAATTTGTTGAAAACTATGAAATTTTTCGACTAAGAATATTTGTAGCTAATTTTTATAGCCGCTGTTAATAAATGAACGGTCGCTTAATGGTCAAGGACAATTATAATCGACTCAGGCTTGAGTCGCAGCCGCCGATTCACAAATTGCATGCGCCGCCGAAAATATTGCGTCGACACCATTCTCTGTGCGTAAACCCATCAATTTAATTTTTAATCAATTTTCCAAGTATTTTGCTTAAAATTATTGATTTATTGATGTAATGGTAAAATTTGCTTCTGAAATTTGCTGTACCTGACTTAATCGCATTAAAGATGCGTAGGCCATTTGATCCAGATCCAATGTAACAAATTTGGTTCAACGGGATTTCTTCAGGGTCACATTACCGCAATAGAATATATTTTATTTATTTACATTTTATTTATTTATTGAATCTTTCAGAAAATAAAAATAACAATAGGTGTTCAAATCTTAAACCTATTTGATTCTAAAGGGTCTTACCAGTGTAAACAACTAGATGCTAGATTTGCACATGTGATTTTAAGAAAAAGACAGTATTCAAGTTGTTGTCATAAAGATATTTACGTTAAAAGTATAAGCGATATATTGTATTTAAAATTATTAATATTATAGATGGCGGCGATTGTTCTCAAGATTCTATATCAGGTCCAAGGTGTTTCTTCATCTGGGGCGTACATATCCTTCAAAATAAAGTAGACCTCTGGCGAGTGCGTTTGGATGGGAACTTAATTTGTTCCGTATGGTTTAATAATCGCTTTATATAATAGAACTTTATATTCTAGTTCTAGAGTTGACCTAGGATCCATTTGCCATTGTAGCTTTATTTGAGATACCTTCATATTTATATGTTTTGACCAGGTTAGGCGACGATCTAAGTGTATTCCTAAATACCTTACGTTATCTTTTTTGGGCACCATAGAATTGAATATTTTTATAGGAGGACACGACTTCTTTCTGATAGCATATATGCTCAATTTTTGAAACGCCTAATAAAATCTTTGCTATAGTCTCGCATAACCTTCTAAACACCTTGCACAATTTTTGGATTTGACTTTATGTGCCTATGATTTGTATATGGCATTTCAACAATGTATGACTTTTTGGTGTTTGTCAACGTTTTTTTTATCTGAAAGTATTTTTTTTAGTTAAAGAACGATATTTTCTTTGAAAAATAACCATGCACTGCACACGTTAAATTACACATATTATTTGGACCAATAAGGCAAAGCCAACCACACAAGGCAATTGTATTTCAATATTTAATGGCCCGCAATCGACCGTCTCAGCGGTAAACAAAAGACGTCTACATCAAACAGGCGATAATGTTGAATAAGGCGATTGTGATCGCAACTGCCGCCGCAACTGTCACTGCATGGTGTGGCTATTCCAATTGGGGTGCAACAATGTAACCGCCAAAACAAAGTTGCACAGGTAGTCAGTCCATGCTATTTTGGCTGATTTTTGGAAGATTTATATGGAATGTTGAAACTAAAAGCTGTGAGTAATTTCTACAGTTAACTGTACTGTCAATGCGTACGTTGTGTATATCGTTAATGCAATCTGAAATTCCTGAGCACCTGTGGAATTTTGGATATTTTTTAAAACTATTTCTGCAGAGAAAATAACTTAAGGTGACATTTGACACGTTTGGTGCATTTAAAACGAAAAATATTTCTTTTCTTGAAATCGCCAAGAGATGACTGACTCCTCAAAGCCAAATTTGCCCAATTATCCAAAAAATTTAAAATTGTACAGTCGACATGTCATTTATTTTTGGTGTGACAGTTTTCCTGCAAATTTCGTGCAGTAAATAAATATTACGTTTTTTTGGCGTGGACAACCCGCAAAAGAAACCAAGGAAAAGTTATATAAATGTTATGGCACAGCTGCTCCAATGCCAAAAATCTGTGGGTTGTTTTTGGATTTGCAAGTGATCGTACAACTACAACGGTCACACTCGTTTCAGGTCAATGGAAGCGTCAACCGCGGAAATAATCCAACAAATCAGTGGATCGTTTTGAGATATCACCAAGTGAAAGTGGGTATTATGGCTGGCATCGTAAATATCTCAACAAGTAGACCGGATATAGTTTTCATAAAAATGAGTTATATAAAGGACACATAGCGGATGCTTCGTTTGTTAGTAACCGAAGAAAAATTATATACTGCGATAGTCGTGCACACTAACCATCACACCACGGCAACTCGCAAACGTTAATTTTTCTATTACAACTTTTTTATTATCCCCAGTGGTGCCTGATAGACTAAACTTTACTCGGACTTCCCGGTTTATTTCTGCCTTAAAATCTGCAATGTAATCTCTGGCAACATTTTTTTGGCCTAAAAAATAAATCATTTTCAAATAAGGGTTTAATCAATCAGATATCATAGGAGTGTGAATAAGATCAGATCGTTTCAATGGAGTATGTTACACTGGACATTATTTCGTAATGTGTCAATATAAACGGAGTGATTGTAACGCCCAATCATTTGGTCATGGCATATCCACTTAGTGACGACATTCTGATATATTGCATATGCGAAAAGGAAGTAAATGTGTAGAAAACCCACATTTATTATTCGACAGTGGCACAGATAAAACAAGTACTCGTAAGTACATGTACAGGGTGGACCAAAAGATACCATGGGGTTTAAAAATTTAATAATTTTTACGATTATATTTTTGTCCTAATAAATAATTGCAAGAACACGTGAAGCACTTACATTTTCTTACTACGAAACCTAAGGTTTGTCATGATAAACATTTTCAAATGTATACTTATACACTTGGAGAATAAATATTAGAGAGATTCACAACTGAACAAAGAACCAGAATAGTAGAATTTTGTTATTTAAATCAGCGATCAATTATTTTAACGCAAACGCATGAGTGATGAAGCTCATTTTCAATTGAATGGATTTAGAACTGTAGATTCTGAAAATCCAAGAGCCATTCATTAATGCCAATTGCACCCCATTAGGTGTACAGTATGGTGTGGGATCACGTCTGCAAATACGTATCATTACTTCTTCGAGAAGGCAGATGGAAGTTCTATCGGTTTATAATAGAAAATTTGTACCTCCTGCTCTTGAAAACAGACCTGCGATGTGGTTTCAGCAGGACGGATCACTGCCCGAGACACAATGGCACTTTTAAGTCAAATTTTTGGAGAGCGAATAATTTTAGAAATTCGGAAATTATTTCACCAGCGCCATCGCCAGTTTTGTCAGCACCTGACTATTTTCTTTGGGGTTACTTGAAGGAGCGAGTATATGTGAACGAGCCCGAAACAATCCTCAATTCAAGGCCAACATTGTTGCAGAAATTCGTTGCGGAAAATGCTCTAAAATGATGGGCTCCATTACGAAGCTGAAAACAGGGGTCATTTAATGACATAATTTTTCATACTTAGTGCGAAAAAAAATTGAATTTTGTATTTTATATCATCTGAGAAAAAAATTAATAAACGACAAATTATTAAAACCCATGGTAACTTTAAGCCCTCCCTGTATATATATATATATATTTACTTAAAATGTTGTTTAAAAACCTGTCTCCAAGGCGGGGGAAACCATGGCAAAAACAGGCCAAAAATAGATCACATCCTTTTCAAGTATTTCGAAATGACACATTGACATTCTATGCATTTCCCAGCAGACATTATCATGTTGTTCGTCGTAGAATTCTTAGACGAGCTTGAGTCTGGAATAAATGAAGTTTGAGGTAAGTAGACATTTTTGTTTTATAATTACACACTACAGCTCTACGTGGAACAGGGCATTTTTATGTCAGACGTACGAGGGTTGCTATATAAAAGAATATTTCTGGCCAAGGCAACACTAAGTGTTGCCTGGCGCCATCTGACATTTCCATTGGAAAGTTTGACATTTTTTAACATAAACGTACTCAGAAAGTTTTGACGTATGACCATCATTTGTGTTGTTTACAGTGACATAAAAAAAACAATTTCGCCATAAAATGGAATTAACTCGTGCGATAATTTTCACAACTTTTTATGTGGATTATCTTAAATCTCTGTATGGCGATGAAGCACCATCCTATAGCACTGTGAAAAACTGGTTTAATGAGTTCATTCGTGGCCGACGCTTGCTCAAAGACGATGGTCGTCCCTAAACGGCCGCTGTGCCAGAGAACATTGATGCCGGGCGTGAACTGATAATGTAAGATCGTCATGTGACATACCTTGAGATAGAGGCATCCTTGGGCATTTCTTCCACCAGCATAATTCGATATTGCATGAACATCTGGCCGTAAAAAAAGGTTTGTTTTCAATGGATCCCGCACAATTTGACAATCGGTCAAAAAAAGCTCGTGTCGATTGGTGCAAAGAAATTTTGAAAAAAAAAGATCGCGGTGCTTCAAAAGACGTTTATGAGATCGTCACAGGTGACAAATCATGGATCTATGCGTATGAGCCCGAAACAGAACAGCAATAGCCCGTGTGGGTCTTCGAAGACGAGCCAAATCCAACGAAAGTTGTTCGTGAAGGTAGCACTTCGAAGAAAATTGTCGCCTCTTTCTTCGGCAAAACTGGTCATGTGGCGACTGTTCCGCTTGAGCAACGTAGGACGGTCAATTCTGAGTGGTACACCACAATTTTTTGCCTTAAGTCTTCGGAGAAATTCGAAAAACGAACAAGAGAAGACGAATCGTTGTGCACCTTGACAATGCGAGCTCTCACACATCGGCTCAAACCAGCGCCTTTTTGACCGGCCAAAACGTGGAATTGATGGGTCATCCCGCCGTACAGCCCTGACTTGGCACCTAATGACTTCTTTTTATTCCCGCACATCAAGAAAAAAATGCGTGGTCAACGATTTCCGTCGTCAGAAGCGTTCAAAAACCATGTTTGGAGTTGTCTCAATCGGAGTGGAAAAAGTGTTTCGACAATTGGTTTGAGCGCATGCAAAAGTGTATAAATCATGCTGGAGAATACTTTGAAAAACAATAAAACCATTTATGATATACTACATATGTGACAGCGCATAGAGAAAGTGACCTAAGGGTAAAGAAATCAATTTTCATTTTTTGATGTGGACAACATCTGAGCATCGAATGAGACCGATCCCATGACCCAAAAGTGTTCCCTCCCAGAGATATGCGCGTTTTATGAAAGTGAAGTCGACGATTCTAAGAGCAAATAGAAAGGGATATAATCTTTAAAATGGCTCTCCTGAACAAAACTGGTTTTTAACCTTAGGTCCCTTTCTATTTGCGTGTCACATATACTTATATATAAGGGTAAAAACCAGTTTTGTTCAGGAGAGCCATTTTAAAGATTTAAATACGTGTATCTTTGGTGTACCATCACTTTCATAAAACGCGCATATCTCTGGGTCCACATAAACAAGTAAAAATTGATTTAGGTCCCTTTCTCTATGCGCTGTCACATACGAGTATATCAGGCCTCGTGTGTTTTCAATTCTTAGAATTTAATTATACCGATCTACTTAGAACCAATTCGATTTTGCGATGTCCGTCTGTTGTTTATATTTCTATGAATTTTTTTGGCGTATGGAAGGGCATTGTAGAAAAAAGTGGAGGTCGGTTTAGAGTTTGGTACGAGGGTTGCTATTTATAAAATACAATTATTGAAAATGGTTTTGTTTTTGAAAATATTCTTAATACACTTTTTTGTATGCGCTCAAACCACAAAACGTTTTAAGTGAAGTTATGCTAAAAAATGGCAAACTTTCCAATGGAAGTTCCAGTTTGCATCTGGCCACACACTAGTACTGCCAGAACCCAAAATACAAATCTTTGTATCAGGTCATGTCGCTGTAGAATTCATATGTAAGTAAATTCTTATCTCAATCAAATATGGCACCGTTTGATATCATTATCATAGGCATGCCGGTCTACGCTTTTTTATACTTCCCGCTTAAACAATTGTGATCCTGATTAATTTTGCGACAATTGTAGTTGGTTATTAAACATATCCAAAAAACCTCACCATCACAAGTATGTGCATATTTTTAACCCGTAGTTTTAATTAGGCTTTAGTTTGGACAACGCCTTCAAGAAAATTTGATAATAAAATTGACTGACATGCATTAAACACATAGACGACAGCAAGCAGCGAGCGACAACCTGTCAAAATTAAAACACACACGTTTATATGAAAATGATTACTTTGACGGCGTCACAGCAGCACGACGGCACAGCAGCCGTTGCTGTTGTCGCCAATATAAACTAATTTCTATTTTGAAAGGCGACAATATCAGATACAGTGTTGGTAATGCACTAAAGTAGTTGTAATAATTTAGAGATTAAAGGCGTTTAACTAAAAACTGAAAATTTGCGTCAAACATTTTGGGATTTATTAAATGTTCAAGGTGTCAAGGTGTTTTTATATATCTTCTTGGTATGCTAAAATATAATTTCGCTATATAAAGATTTCTTGTAAAGCCGGTCTTCGTCCGGGGGTATGCCAAAATATGGCTTCGCCTTTTAAATATTTCCTGCCTCTTTGCAATCTATTCAATCCACTCATTAATAAACAAACTATAATGAAAATAAAACATATAATATATAAATAATATATAAAATACTCTGTTCCGGAATCTTTTTTTCAATGTGCTTCTTATCTGATACTTCGGCTTCACTACTGGGGAAAATACACGAAACATCCGATTGCTGCATAGTGAGTGAGCTATGTCTGGTTTTACACGGACAATTATAATTGTCACGATTGTTGAGTTGGTTGGAGAGAGAGGTATGAAGTATGGAACGGGGAACAATGGCGACAATTATAATTGTCCGTGTAAAACCAGACTATGTATTTTGCAACGAAACTGTCAATCTGATGTACGGTCTTTTTCCTATGAAGGGTACACACGATTACAATAAATTATTATGTAGAACATAAATCGTTTGTTTGTGTGCCTCATAAACGTCATATTGGCATCACTGAAAAATATATTGCTCCAATAAACAGCTGTGCATACTAAATTTTTTTTATGTTTGTTTTGTTTTTAATAGCGACAACAAAATATTGAAACTGTTGACATTCATCCGAGTAGCCTTAAAAAAATGTTCTTCGTCCATCTCCTTTAGTTGCAGTACACAGGTTTTATAAAAGCCTTCCTCTTCACGTGACAAATTTACTGGACGCACCCACCATCTTCGATTGCTTCTGTGACGTAATTTATGGGCTTTGTATACTAAAGCCGCAATATCTACTACTTTAGCAATATATTTTATAAAATTTAATTTATTTCCACTCATGTTTTCGTAAAACTTATTAAAATTCTGTCAAAAAAACAATATCAGCTGTTTACGCTGCTGCTGCCGTTCTCAAAATATTTTAAAAGGTGGCAGCACAACGACAAATGTCGCCAACGACATTTGAAGTCAGTCGTCGTGCTGCTTGCTGTCGTCTATGTGTTTAAAGCAACATTGCTAGTGATTTCTAAATTTTTGCATTTTGGTCAAAAGATATTTTTGGAAAAACAACAAAACTTTGTTTTAACGGATTCGTCCTACGAAAAGAAAAAAACTGGCAACGCCGATTCGCACATCAAAACGTAACCGTACCCACCACCTTTTCTTACACTTAAAAAAAAGATTTCTATCTACACTTATCAAGGCCAAAGGAAATGCCTGACCAGTTCTTTCAACTAATAATATTATTATGTATTAAAATATGTCGGGACGGCGCGAACGCCATTCCCGGCTATCAAAAATTACACGCACGAGTTATTCGCATTAGGAATAATCGCAAGGGTCAACTCAATCGAAAGTGCAATGATCAAGTCTCGCCCTGGAGGAACCGCCTTCATGATCACGGTTAACCTCTACGCCAGGTAAGTATGCTTTCTTCCACTCAAACCAAACTATACATACAGTAGCTATCACACAGTCAATGAGAATTCTTTTCGTAAATTTTGTGCTAGGGAAACAGTGAAAAACAACGACCACGAAAACAACACCACCAACAGCTACAAGTACGTATACGTGCATATGTATGTATACGCAGATTGTATCAGTGATGGGATTTCGAAATTATTTAATCGTGCCAAAGCGACCCAATTGTACCGACACGTACGGAACTGTACCAACGATACTATTTTGTTCGTTTTGATTTAACAAATTTTAAATGCGGTGATACAAAGTACCATCGTTTGACAAAGTGATAATAAGCCATTATGTTATATGGCGTTTACACTGACGTCAATTTTCGTAATTCGCGCTCTCATTCAACCCTCAATTACAATGCGAATGACGTAGTTCACCATTCAAAATTCTGAGAGCGAATTACGTTGTTTGGTGGTAATTCATTTTGAATTTCCTTCTAAATTACGAAGAAACCACTAATTTTTATCGGAAAATATCGAAGCTGCTGTCAAAATAAAAATGTAAATAGACTGCTCTGCTCCCATTTACTCCCTATTTTTTTCACCTTATTGCAAAAAACCAAAAGCATTGTATATATTTATGATATATTGATCAATTTTGTACTTACCTTTAGAGCTCATAGCCAAATTAAGAAAAAGAGGAATTCAGTTCAATAGAATAAATAAAAAGAGGAATTGTAATGTAAACAAACTCATTTTTTCTTTGAAGCAAAAGCAACTGTCAAATCGAATTTAGTACGTGTAGTGTAAACAGGGTAATTCGCGTAAGTAATTCAGAGAGCGATTTAGGTAATTCGCGATGTAGTCTGGACACGACGCTATAGCAATTTTTACCACACGATATTGATTGGGACTAACGTAAAGACTTTCCTTATACGGTCATAATATACATACCTAAATGAAGTTATTCGATATCAATACTGCATTCTAGGGGCGTTTATATCATTGACAGGCGAACTCTAAGAATTGGCTGGTACCTACAGGATTCATTTTTTGTACAGTACTCATTTAGTTTTATTGAAACTCGTTGAATTAGTTTAATCATTTTATAGGCGAATTTGATTTTAAAGATGAGTGTTAATTAAGGACTATTCAAAACGTACATATATCTTTATGTCGAAATAACACTTGGTTCTAACGAATGACTCAATCTCCTTATACCGTGGTACTTTTAGAGATGGGCACAAATCACGTGATTTGAGTGAATCACGCGTGAACGTGAGTAAAATATAATTTTACTCACGTAAGCGTGCGTGAACGTGACCAAAAAAATCGTCGTGTGTGAATAGAAAAATTTCGTGGTTGACGAGCTTTAGCAATTAAAAAAAATCGGCTTTACAAAAGACACGAAATTACTTAATTTTTAACCCCAATGATAAAAAAAAACTGAATTAAATTTTTGTTTTATAATCATTAACTATAATTATAACTTTAAGTGTTTTATTTAAAAAATATAAACCTTGCTTTTTATTTCTTTTTTTATTTAAAAATGTGAGTTTTTTCTTTTGCGTGACTCACGGGAGCGAAAAAAAATAGTCGTGCGTGATTCAAAATTTTTACGTCTTGAGCGTGAGCCTAAGTTACTCAACACCACCATCTCTAGTAATTATAGAGCCCAAGAATAATTTTAGTTTAAGAATAAGATCCGAAATGTGTAATAAAAATAAGTTGCCTTCTTGGGCTAAAACTCATTTGGTTCTGACCGATAGAGTTAAGTGATTTTGAAAGCACTCCAATGAGAACCAATTCGCAGAAGACCGAATGTGAATGTGCCATAAAATAATTTATTGTACCACTGCTCCAAAAATGGTAAACTTTTACGTACAACAATTTCCATCACTGGATTGTGCGGTTTGTGAAACGATTGTGTGTGATGCGGGGTGGAAAAGAGAGACAGATAAAGAAATGAATTGTTGGACATGTATACATGTAGAAATCGACGACTCAGGCACATTCGTTTATTAGAGGTATGTATGCGTGCAGAACGGCAGATTTGTTTGTGTGAACTTGGAAACAAATTAGAAACAAAACAACAGGCGAATTTGATTCTTTGGTTAGGGTGAATTTGACAATTTCTGGGTCTGTTGTTATTGTTGTGGTTGTATTCTAAAAATTTAAGAATACAACCACCATTGCGTGATTTCAAGCGCATAAGATGGGGTTTGCATTAATATTCGATATAAAACCATTGAATGGGAAAAAATTAAACGGAATAAATTAAATCAATGCATCGCTACATTTCTGCATGGGGATATTTTGAAAACTGTTTGAATTATCTTTTTCAATTTAATTTAAGTATTGCTGAATGCACGCGTTGAACTTGGTTTGGCTATTTCGGAAATGGGTCGGAATTTTAAATAGGTACGTATCGTTTTTTCAAAAAGTTTTTAGAATGTTTTTTTTATAATCGTAGAAATGGATGTTATCACATTTTTTAATATTTTTTTGTGGGGTTGAAAAATTAAAAATAACTAATAAAATGTATTTTTGGGCTTTACAAAAAATGCTGGTGTTTTGGAACGAATTGACCGATTAGTCTATCTATGTATATTATTTTATTTGTATTATTAAATCTATAAATTTTATTCTTCAAAATTATTTTTTTTTAAATGTTTGAGGTCTAAGATTTTTTTAAATAATTTTTACCAAATTCGCGCCTAAGTCGTACAAATCCAAAACTGTATTGAGACTTTTTGGACCGCCATAATTTTTAAAGCTATAGGCAAAATACAATCGTAAATCGGTATATTTTTAAATTTTTATATGTTTTTTAAAAAAAAGCTTTTTTATTTTCTATTTTTTTTTTAATTTACATTTTTTTTTAAAAAGTTACAAAATTTGCCTATTGGTCTCACATATTTTCTTGGGTTCGCTAAAATTGGAGATCGTCAAAATTGTTGAAGTAATGGGCAAAACACTAGTACAGTTCAGTACCCGATTCACATTTTCACCACAATTTTTACTAATAGTAACTGCGTGCGCTTTTGAGGCAGAGCTGTTTATCCGAAGTTTCGCGAAATTGCCCTCAGTCGGAGTCAGAAAAAATGTGCTCGACACCGGAAATAGGTTGAAATTTTTTAAACCTAAAAAATTTAATTTCAAATATACTCAAATACCTCATCGTTTCAGCTGATGTGTGAGAGCTCGCATAGTCGTGATACAAAATGATCCGTCTTCTCTTATAATCTTTCCTTATTTCTTCGAACACTGTTGGCAAACAAACACTGTTGGTGTATACCACCTCCTACGTTCCACTAAAGGCAATGTGGCAACATGGCCGGTTATACCGAAAAGAAATGCAATCATTTGCTTCGATGTACTTCTTCCACGAACAACTTTTGTTGGACTTGACTAGCCTTGAAAGACCCATACGGTCGATTGCTATTGTGTTTCGGGTTCATATGTATAGATGCATGATTCGTCACCTGTGACAATGTTATACACTGCCTTTGAGCTACCGCAGTTATATTATTTCAACATCTCTTTGCGCCAATCCGTCAAATTATGTGGGATCCAACGAGAACACAATTTTTTACGGCCAAATGAACATGTAATATCTTATTGATGCTTGTTAGACTAATGTCCAAGGATGCCTTAATTTTACGGTATATCACATGTCGGTCTTGCTTATTCAGTTCACGCACGATGGTTTCTGACAAAGTGACCGAAGTTAGACGTCTTTCACGAAATTCATTCTGGAGCGAACGGCGTCCGAGACTGAACTGTTGGTACCAGCGATTAACAGTGGTTTTTGATGGCGCTTCATCGCCAATAGTCGAAACAAGTTGATTTAAACACTCTTGTCTCGATAACCCACGCCGAAAATCGTAAAAAATCATCGCACGAAAATTTTCACGGCATAATTCCATTTATTGACTGAGATGAGTTCTTCAACACTCTGTCAACAAAACAATTCGTCCTCAAATGACAAAACGTACTGAGCGAAGTAATACTAAAAAATGTGAAAGTTTCAGTTTGCATCTGGGAACACTAGTATTGTATTATCGAAATATAAATAACAACCCTATAAATAAAAATAGATTTTTAATCGTTTTTTTTTCTTTTAAAGATGCTTCTTTATTATAGTCCACAACAGATGATCAAACCACACTTGCCCAACAAAATGGCTTAACTCAAAAGTTTCCATTTCTTGTACAAATTTTACATCACCCTCACTTCTCTTTTGTCAAAAATTACATGTCCCTACTCCTCTCTCTCTATGTTTCTAGGTACATCTATCAAATGCCTAAGCGAACAGTTTTTTTTTGCTTCTGCTGAAGTTTTTGAAATTAATAACCAATAAAATATCCATTCAAAATTTAAACCTTCAACATTTTCTCAAAGGCTCGAAAAACGATCACTTTGTATTTTAAAACTAAGTCGTCTAAGAGTAAGAAAGTAAGAATGTCTGTAATTGTTTAACTTCTTTTTTTGGAAACTATAACAATTTTTATGTCATTGCCAGTCAAAAGTGTCGTTGGGTTATACCTGTGCGAAAGTGTTGTATATATTTTTATGCAACATTTAAAAGCTGTTCGTTCTTTTGGCGTTTGACATTTTTCTCTTACAGAAAATGTTTTGTTAGGATTTCGCGTTAGTTAAACATGCATGAAAAGTGAATAAAAAAAACAATATTTGTTATTTCTCATTGGAATAGAAATACTCGTACTTGTTTGGAAAACAATCGTGTCTAAACCTTTTCGTTGCACTGCTGCAGCAAATCACCAGACACCAGGTGGTTTACGGCTCTTATTTAATGGCAATGTTACAGACATTTGGCAAACAGAGGGCGAATTCAAATGTCCCGCATCGACGAGCAGATATTTAAAATAATGCAATCCCATGAGCGGGCAAAAACTAATTTTTCTAAAAAATATAAAAATTAATATTAATTTTGATTTTTTACTAAATGAAGAGCATCGTTTGAACTTAAGGTGTACATTTGTTCAGCAAATGCAAAAACTGATTCCAAACTAGATGTACTCTTAAACATATGTACATATGTAGATATAATCATATGTCTTCTATTGACGAAAGAGTGAAGAAAACGTTTTTTACTGTATGTAGGAAGGGATGACAACTCTGGGTCTTTGTTAAAAAACATACAATTTTATTTTAAATGCTTATCAATTACTATATGCTTAACAGGAGAAATGAGTTTAATTTAAGAGTTATCTCCTAAATAATAATTCGTTAGCACCAAGTATCACCCTATGTGATTAAAATAGTCACGGCAATACAATTACAAGATACAGACAGCGATAATCACAGTTTTAAAAAAGCTTTTCACAAAAAAAAAACAAAAAGGATTTCGTATTTTTAAGTCTCTGCTTGTCAAACGTTATTATTCTCTGTGCTGTGACACAATTTAAATGAAAGATTTATTAAAACTGGTAAACGTTAACAATTGTCTCTACCCCAGTAATTGATTGTTGCTTTACTTTTGCATATCGGCAATTCAATTTAATCAAAAGCGTTCTGTTTTAGGGTTTAGAGAAGAATACAAATAAGCAAATACTAAATAAATCTTCAGATATCTTAATCTAGCATCACGAATATGATTTGTATTCATTATTTTGTGAACTCAATCGGTTAAAAAATTAATTAAATCGAATTGTCAAACATAAGTTAATCGTAGTAGTATCACAACAATGGTTTCAAACACCTCGTGACTACCACTTTGTAAAAATTTAAACAAATTTGATTTGGAACCAGCACAGATGTTTTAGAAATTAGCATTAAAAATAGACAATAATTGAAACATCTGGCCAATCGAAGACAAAGATCCCTTTTGAGGAGAAAACGGCGAACTACGTTTAAATCAGTATTTTTCTGTACTCACTGATTTAATACTAGTTAAATGAGACGTAATTAATTGCACACAGAGAACTCATTTGTTGCCACAACCGAATTTGTAGCCAACCGAATGTTGGTAGTTACATGTGCTATCCATGTATTCCATAGCTACAACCGAATGTTGGTTGGGTACACGGCAATTTTTAGTAGTGCGAACTGACAGTATCGATTAAAGAGACAATGTATCGGCAACCCATACTAATTACAACGATTATTCAAACTGATTTTGTACATGTATTGGTTGTTGTTATAGTTTATTGGCTATTAAAAAAATCTTTGAATTCGATTGTCATTACCACGAGCATTTGAAAACTGCAACAACTAATGGTTTCATTTTATATATTCGATGTTCTGACCAAAATAATCAAGTTTTTTATTTCATTTTTATATTAAACGATTTGAAAATGTTTTTTCTTCTTTGACTTATGAGTAGGTTTTTTTAAAACTTGGTTTCGAATACAATAAAGTTTGTATGCACAAGTGGGACGATTTTATGCATCAACGTAAAGCAGATTTTGATACATTATTTAAGTGAAGTTAAGTGGAATGTTAACCCTAAAATTTCCGGTTACTCAAGAGTTAATGTGACACAAAAACCTCAAATCAAAAATTGAATTCTTGATTAAAGATATAATAAAAAAATATATACTTCCATATCGGTCATATTTTGTAGGTTTTTTAAGAAAATGGGCGCAACAAAATTCAATATTCAAATCTTTTCTCTGTGTCGATTTTACCTTCTATTCCGAACATAACTTATTCTATTTATTTTTTTAAAACATTTATTTTGCCAAAAAAGGGGTTGTTAATCTTGAAGATAATCGGATTTTATTTTAGACTACCTATACCTAAATGATAATAGTTAGTAATCTACATTTGTAAGATTTAATTCAAAAAGGACACAACCCAACTGAAATAATTTGGACAATTTTTTTAATCTTTCTTTACTTTTTCGTAAAAAGGATAAAAATGACAATCCAATCGTTAGAGATAGGATGTTAAAATGTTCTACGAAAATGAGCTCTATATGATTTCATTTGAGACATCCTATCACGAAAATTCGGTAAACCAAAGGAATATTTACTACTTTTTAACTTAATGCATATGGTATAGAGTTGCAAAATAAAAATTTCCTTGGCTGATAAAAAATAACTCGGACCAACGATGACCGTACTTTTGGGAATTTACAATAATCACTTAAGACTTTCATTTCTAGAAAAAAACATTCTCCATCCGAGAAAGTTCCAACTTTTGTTTAAAAGTGTGTTATGTTACAATAGCGAACTAAACGGGGTTTGGTAACTACAAAGAATGTTTTGTTGTCAATATCAATTATTGGTACCAAAGAAATACAACGCATATAATTTTATGTTGTTTCCAAGAATTTAGCTTTATTATAAAGAAAAGGGTTTGCCATTATGTATTCAAAATGAATTAGGGCAAGTGGCCGCTGTGGTTGGCTCGAATAAATTCCAGCCGAGAGGCCCAATTTTCGACTACTTTTTCCATTGCCGTATGTCAGCAATAACGCGCCGAATATTCTATTCCAAGGCGTCAATCGTGTCGTAATAACCGTTTTACATAACCCCACAAAAAATAATCTAGCGGTGTTAAATCGCATGATATTGGATCTCTTTTGTTTTATTTTGAAGAAAAAACCACCACACCCGACATGTTGCTTCTTAAGCTAAAAACACATAATTTGGATAAACACATATGTGGCAATTTTAATAAAGTTCTTTCTTTGTCTAAATAAAAAACGTGTGTCTGATTTTATTAAGATTAGATGTAATATGCGGATGCTATAGCTGAATTTGAACCGATTTTCTTCAATATCATAACGTCCTTCCTGGCTCCAAAAACTAAATTGTGCCACATTTCATCAATATGTTATATGTGGCTTCTAGAGTTAAAAACATAAAATCTGATAAACACATACTTATATAGTATGTGTAGGAGCTATATCTAAATCTAAACCGATTTTCTTTAATTTAAATAACGCCAATCCTTGGTCCATTACATTGTCTAAATACAAAAAAAAACGAAGGAACAAATATGTGGGGCCTTGAAGCGATTTTTTTCATTTTCAATAGCGTCCTTCCTTCGTCCATAAAAATTACCCCTGCCAAATTTCATAAAGATCGGATAAAAATTGCGACTTCTAGTTTAAAAACAAGCATTAGGTAGAAAGCAGACTGAAGGACAGACATATATCGTTAAATCGAACAACTGATCGATCGGTACACTTAGAGGTTGGTCTAGCAAACTTATTTTGGTAGTGCTTATTCCGTACGTGGAAATTATACATTTTCTTCGCTTATACTACAACAATCCGACATCAAAAACCGGGTAGTTATTTTTAGGAACCGGCTTAAGGGATTGCGCTAGCAGATGAAGCGATGTTGTCAGTTTTCAAGAGAAATGTTTTCGCAAAAGATATTGACCCCTTCGATGTAATGGTGTATTAAACTTCAACTATTGCGCTGGCTGGAACATATTCTGCAAATGGAAAAAATGCAAAAGCAATACAAATTAATAGGCGCACGCATCATGTGCCAACGAAAGCTGCGATGATTAGGTAACTTGACACCGCTCGATTTTTTTCGCTGGGGCTACATCAAGTCCTTAAAGTAAGCCAATAACTCTAGACCACCTTAAGGCGAACATTAAAGACAAAGTCAAAAAAATTGGACCGACAGGTTGAAGCACTTCTAGCGGAACGCCGTAAATAATGACATAAAAATGTCTTCTAAGTAAATCCACAGTTAATTTGATATCTCAAACTGTTGTTACTTGTAAATATGGATTTGCTTTCCGATCGTTCTTATCTGGTCATCCTGTCAATAATACGTTTTGTGAGGTATTGATGGCATAAAATCAGAAAACGAATAAACGATTAACCCAAAAACGTGGCGATGTTTGTTGGTAGAGCGTAATGCTTTTAACCGATTCAGTGCTGTACTATTGTGTTTGCTATTAAAAATAATGCAAATTAGTGTCTTTACAAAATAAGTCTTTTAAACTAAGATCACAATTCTCTTCCTGTCTTTAAAAATCACATAAAAATAAGCCCAGTTGCGAAATCAAAGCAATTTACATGGAAATTTAGTCGAAATTGTATGTAACCCGTTGTAACAATTGCATAACAATTCCTGACAAATTCGATACAACTTGTGAGAGGTTGTGAAAACAATTCCATTCATACAAAATAAATGATCGCATGGAAATTTAACTCGATAACGAACAAATAAATTCAAATTACAAAGCAAATAATTCAACATATCAAGGTTTTGCTTCCCCCCTCATCCTTCCTTTTTGTTATAGAAATTAAACATAAAAGCACTGCCCGGCTCCGTCGTTCAGTTAATGGTCTGATTGGATGGAACCATAACCCCATAGCATGAATAGGACAAAACTGTGATGTGATAGCGAAGTAATTTAATGACCAGCGCCACCCCACAGGTGAATGCGATCGCCCAAGATTACCCACCCATTAGGGCATACGAAGTAACAGTTTCCGTCATGCCCCGAAAACGACAAGAAGAAAATCTACACTGTCACATCATTGCTTACATGCACATACCGTCAAGATATGAATGAATGGTTGGTTGGCCTGGAATTGAACCATGAGCCATGGTAGGAATATCTTTTAAATTGCACGCTTGAACCTTCAACTAGTTTCAAAGCTTAAATGCCAGACTGCGAGCACTATAATTTGTTTTAGCCGGTGTATATTGGCCATACGAGTATGTAGTTTAACGGACCTGTACAATTGCTAAGTGATTTTGGTAGCCAAATTACATATTACAGTTACTGCTGTTGGCCATTGCAAGACATTGACAGCCACTGTCAGCATCAACTACAGCATTTGGTCTTGATCTGCCTGTCTTGACGCTCTATGGTTTGCTTGACACGCTCATGCGGATAAGTGGGTGTGTCCACCGTGAGATTTTAAAATGTTGTTTGGATAATTGACTCGATTCTTTTCAAATCAATTATTTCAAAAACATATTGGACTATGTTTAATTTAAATCAGACGCCAAAATGAAATTCATGCTTTCCGGTATTTAGTGATAGGCTGCTATTGCACTTGACATTTCAATACAAATAACCAGGCAGGCAAACTATCGTCTAATTGTGAATCTCATGTGGGTCCAAATATTGTGAAGAACCAGTGTCTGTTTTTTTTTCAAAAAATCAACCGAGCGGCATAAAAGATAAATATTGTTTTGAAATCAAAACATTTTCCACAAACTGAAGTTAAACCCTGGTTTAACTTCTGCTATGAACATCTAACAATCTTCCAGCGGCGGGTTTCCTTGCATTAGCCGTTCGGAGAGCGCGGTAAGCATAAGGTTCCGCTTAGTAAGTATACGAACTACATACGACTACATACATACTCGTATATACTCGTAGTGCAGATATAATTCGTATTAAGAAAGTGAAGTACATAGAACCTTTAGGTCTCTCGTGAGTTTGTCAAGGAGTTATAAATCAAATGGCAAAAACAGTTTCGACAAGTGGCTGCAATTCCTTATTCACTTTTGTTTTTAAACTTTATTATAAAATAAAAAAAATGTTTACTTTCACGACATTTCTTTGTGGTGGTAGTCTTGGGCATTTTTTTTTGTTTCTGCTCCGACTGTCGCAAACTCCGACTCCACAGCTCTGATTATATTTATCAATCGGCTATTCTATTAAGACATACACGCAGAGAAAACGTATGGTTACTATATGATCACGGCAATAGTAATATGTTCTTCGCAATAAAATTATGTTCATCGCAACCATAGTATTGTTTTTTGAAATTAATTTGACAATAGATTGCCGCAATATTAATGTTGTTGAAATGTAACAATGTTATAATTGACAAATTAAAAAATGAAAATATGGTCGTAGCAACAATATAACTATGGTTGGTGCGACAAAAGTATTGTTTTTTGGGTTTTATGTTAACAATAATACGATTATGGCAATCATAGTGTATGATTGCAATTTCTCTTCATTGTTGCGGATTTAATGAAATAATAATACTTTTTTATGGAAATTAAAATGTTCTTCACAATAAAATTATGTTCGTCGCAACCATAGTATTGCTTTTTGAAATTAATTTGACAACAGATTGCCTCAATATTAATGTTGTTGAAATGTAACAATATTATAATTGACAAATTAAAAAATGAAAATATGGTTGTAGCAACAATATAGCTATGGTTGGTGCGACAAAAGAATTGTTTTTTTGGTTGAATTTGTTTTATTGTTGACAACTTAACCCAATTCTAATAAATAATTTTGGGGTTGATAGTATAATTGTGAGTGATCATACTATGGTTGTGGAGATCATAACATGGTCGCGTGTTAATAATACTATGGTTGTGAGGATCATACTATGGTTGCAAGTGAAACATACTATGTTTGTGAGGATCATAATATGGTTGTGGAGATCATAGTATAGATCAGTGTAAATCAGACTATGGTTGTGGCGATCATAGTATGTGTGAATTATACTATTGATGTGAGGATTATAGTATAGTTGTATTTCAATCATATTATTGTTGTGAGGAAAATAATATTGTTGTACCATAACCGTATACCCAACAATAATACTTATATAATGCTCTTCGAATATTGTTATTCCAACTATACTTTTTTTCTACATGCACATACATAACTAGCGCGTCACAAATAGTCTCAGGAATTATTGACACATAATTGGAAGTCATAAGAATGCGACAATACAATTAGAGAAATACTGGGAAGACTTTGTCCAGCTAGTGTCTTTTTGGAAAAATGTGTTATTAAATGAACTCATGTAAGCTCGCATTTCAGTTGCATACACTTTACATAAGAAATTCTATTTTTGAGTTAAGTTAACATTTCGTTTATATACAGAATTTACTTTGAATCATAATCAACTTTACGTATGTTTGCATTCTCGCTGAAATGCGAAAATTAACTTCTCTCATGTCATGCAAGATATTAACTTAATTAGATTATATCATGCAAATACTCTAATAATGGATTGTACATACCTTAAGATTTCTATTGATATTTGACTTTAACGCATATCTTTAAAAAAAAAATATGTTTTTGTATCCATAACCGCAAAATGGTTGTTAATTATCTTGGTTTGCCTTAAAACAACAAACCCCCCAAAAAATCTAACGGATGTCATTATCCAATAGTTAACCTTCTCTTGTTAGTCTAATTTCCAACATCACAGCCAACTCCCCATACTCCGAGCTAATTGTCATTCGGAAAGAGTTCCTAAAACAAGCCGCACCATTCTAAATCACATATCAATAACACAAACACCTGTCAAATGCAACGTCGTGCATTTCAAATCAACACTTTTCTGTTAAGAAAAAAAATGAACAATAACTAAAAGACCGAAAAAACCAAAGAACAACCTAAAGATACAACATTTTCGATACGAGTAAAATACATTGTGTGGATTTGTCTTTATTTGTTGAAAGGTTTGAGTGACGAAAAAGATATGTTCTCGCGTTTTTTGTTTTGATTATCGCGCAAAGGCAATTATTTCGTTGACCAACAATGGACAATTAGCCAAAGAATTCGTTGCCACCGATTTATGTGGCTGGTGCGTTTTTTGTTAATAAACAATCGGCATTTAAGAAATGTCAATTTGGATAATGTCACAATTAGATAGGATTTTTGCTGTTATGTTGCTTGAATTTGGAAATACTGGTCGTCGGAAAATGACAGTTGTTCTCCTTAATTTTTGGCTAGGATATATTGCGGTATACGTACGTCCTACTAAAAACTAGTTAAAACAATATTTTAACCACGGACAAGTAAAAGTTTTCAAAAGCAGAACATTAATGTGTGGTTTAACAAATTACTTAGTGCACTAAGTGTAATTTAAAAAAACATAAGAACTTTTTTTAGAATATATAAGTACATATAAAAATATGTAAATCTGTGGGAGGGCAAAAGTTAACCCTAAAAAATTGGGGAACTTTTAAACCTTTCAAAATTGGTACTGCAGTTTTTAGGATTTTTGAAGGGAAAAAGTAATGTTGGTCCATTGTCATATCTTGTTTCAAAATCAATATTTTTAAAACAGTTACTACAGCAAAATATTTTTGGTGCAAACAAAATATGGACAAAAAATACATTGAATGCAATAGCTCTAGATACATGACCTATGTTACGTAACTCACACATCGTGAAGTTGCTCACACGAAACAAATAAAATGATCACAGACAGAACAGAAACTTTGTAAATTGGATTACAAAACTGTTTTGCACATTAAACTGTTTCTGCAACATTGATTTGTGAGAACTTTATAAACAAGTTGAACATAGTACAATAAACAAGTTTTAGGCACTAGCCCAATAACAAATAAATAGTTCGCTAAACTGTCAAACGCACTTTAAAGGGAATGTCAGAAATACATTTTTGTGAATGTTTTATAATTATACTCGTACTAAATGTTGACAATTGTCTTTGTCAAATTTGAAAATTTAAATTACTGAGAGAACAATTTTAAATCATCTGACTTCGTAACCCTATCTTCTTTATTGTACCATGAATTTGAACAAAAAGTTTTAATTTTAACTCTTGCACTTCCCATATTTTTAAATACTGTAAGTTTTGGAAAATAATAGTTGTAAGAGGGCAGCTATATATATTTCTGGCCTAATAACGAAAATGCGAATAATTATTATCAAAAATGGGTTTACTATTTTTCAAAGTATTCTCCAGTATGATTTATACACTTTTGCATGCGCTCAAACCAATTGTCGAAGCTTTTTTCCACTCCAATTGAGACACCTCCAAAACATGGTTTTTGAACGCTTCAACAGCATCTTCTGGCGACGAAATCGTTGACCACGTATTTTTTTCTTGATGTGCGGGAATAAAAAGAAGTCATTGGGTGCCAATTCAGGCCAGTTTTGCCGATGAAACAGGCGACTATTTGCTTCAAAGTGCTTCTTCCACGAACAACTTTCGTTGGATTTGGCTCGTCGTCGAAGACCCACACGGTCGATTGCTGTTTTGTTTCGGGCTCATACGCATATAAACGTCCTTTGAAGCACGGCGATAGTATTTTTTCAAAATTTCTTTGCACCAATCGACACGAGCCTTTTTTTGAGCGATTGTCAAATTGTGCGGGATCCTAGGAGAACAAACCTTTTTAACGGCCAGGTGTTCATGCAATATCGAATGTATGCTGGTGGAAGAAATGCCCAAGGATGCCTTTATCTCACGATATGTCACATGACGATCTTGCATCATCAGTTCACTGACACAACGGCCGTTTTTGGACGACCTTCGTCTTTGAGCGAGTGTCGGCCGCGATTGAATTCATTTAACCAGTTTATCACAGTGCTACACGCCGAGAAAAAATATGGTTACTACATGGTCACGGCAATAATAAAATGTTCTCCACAATAAAAGTATGTTCTTCGCAACCATAGCATTGTTAACTGAATTTATTTTTGACAATAGTATAATTGCTGCAATATAAATATTGTTAAAATGTAACAAGAGTATTATTGTCAAATTTAAAAATGAAAATATGGTTATAGCAATAATATGAACATGGTATAGTATTGTGTTTTGCAATTTATGTTAACAATAATACGATTACGGCAATCATACTGTACCTTTTTATCGAAATTATGTTTTTTTTTTAAAAAGTTGCTTTAGATTTGTTTAATAAAAACGTTTACGTTTATTTAAACTTATTTTTTCTACTGCAAAATGAATCACTCCTATTATTTTAAATTTAATGTATTTTTGAATAATTTTCATTATTCAAATCTATTGTTGACAACTTAAACCAATTCTAGTAAATAATATTGGGGATCAAATCTATTGTCGACAACTTAAACAAATTCTAATAAATAATATTGGGGATCATAGTATAATTGTGTGTGATCATACTATGGTTGTAGGGATCATAACATGGTTGCGTGTGAATCATACTATGGTTGTGAGGATCATACTATGATTGTATATGAAACATACTATGGTTGTGAGGATTTAAAAATCATCGCACGAAATTCTTCACAAGTTAATTCCATTTTTTTTTTGGGAAATTGACTTTTTCAAGTCACTATAAACAACACAAATGATGGTCGTACGTCAAAACCTTCTGAGTACGTTTATGTTAAAAAAGGTCAAGCTTTCTAATGGAAATGTCAGATGTCGCGCCAGGCAACACTTCGTGTTGCCTAGACCAGAAATATATATAGCAACCCTTGTATATTATGAATATATTTTAATTTCAACGAAACTAGGTACTTTCCTAAAGTTTGGCCCAAGGACGTACCGTATCCATTTCTTTCCTGAGTTGAGGTCCACAAATTGAACCCGATCGTGGGACGTAAAAAGGGACCAATAATTAACTCCATAAAACATGGAGGTCAGAATTTTCATTTGCTGCAACGAAATATGTTCCTCCCAGATTAAGTCAGTTTTGGTATTTTTCGCCAAAGACGATAAACTGTAGAAGATGGGCGAAATGAGCTTTTACGAGAATTTAAGAACACAACAATCATTTTGGGACGGCTGGTTTTTGTGCGAATATAGTGTTTTTTTATTAATAACACAAGGGAACAAGGTATTTGGTTTTTAAGAGCTGAATGTTGTTTCTAAGGTAATTTGGAACGCTAAATCCAAATCATTTTGTTTTTTCTATAGATCGAATTTTTGTGATATGCCGTGATATGATATCCAAACCACAAATATCCAAAATAATGTAAATAAATTTATATTTTTTAAATCAAATTTTTTTCGTTTGGTTTTTTGAAAAAAATGCATTTTTTGTACCCATGGTATAATTTATAAGGCATCAAGGGCCCAATAGTCGGTCCCTAAACTTCGCCTGATCTCGAAACTAATAAAATTCTATTGTGTTTTGTACAAGTTCATAAATTTACAATTTTCGCGACCTTTGTCCTAATAAATTGGACCCTTAATTTAGCCTGATCTTTAAAACAATGCAATATTTGGAAAATCTGATATTATTTAGAATGCAAATTTATGGGATGCGGGTTTAGAGTCCCTAGGCTGATTGTTTATTTAATGGGTTACAAACATCAGCAATAAAAATTAATACCCTGACTACATGGTGTAGGGTATACACATATATCAGCTAATTGGATAGTAATTTATTTATTTTTTATGGCCAAGAACTCCTTTGCTCGTCCATTTGATCACAGTAAAGTTGGGACACAGCAGCCAACTCGAAGGCGCAAAAACTGTTTACTTTATGCGGACACCTCACGGCAAAATTTGTTCGTCTATTGTGCTAAATTTGGTGCGACTGAAGTCAGCCACAAATGTGCGATCTTAAATTGGGCAAAGCAATACTGAGTGAGTTTTATAGATAAAACTGACAACATTTTATTTTATGCTTACTTTAATACAGCAATTGTTTGTTTTTAGTGCAGTCAAAAATCTCTGTACAAAATGTCGGAATACAGTGAAAACATATCTTTATAAGTAAAGAAATTTAATTAAATCAATTTGAAATAGACATCTATGAACATTTACTAATTTTAAAGCAAACCTAAGAAGCGAGATGCTAAAGGAACTCGCTTGCAATGAATATGGGTTTACTCATAAGCTTGCTGCTGCTTCCAATTCGAGAGTTGGTAAAAATAACGCTGCATGACGTCTTTTTATTCAAAGTCATCTCACTTTACTGCCGGCAACTGGCCTAGCTTCCTTGACATTGCGATTTAATTGTTGTGGCAATATGAATTAGTTTACGCATGCGTAATCCACTTCCCACTCGCAATCAACGTCAAGTTTACAATATGCTTTGTCCATAATCCTGTTAATCCCAACTACACCGAATTTATTTAGATGGATATTTAATACTTTTTCTTTTCTGTGAGATACTTATCTCAAAGTCAATGACATTCACCAACACCCGGTATGTGTGCAATCAAAACGCTTAAAATAACTGAAGGGGAAAATTCAAAAAAATGCAAACAAATGTGAATTGATAACAATGAAATGGATGGAATTTATCCCTTTCACTATTTTTCATATACTCGAATTCACCTCATTTAATTTGGCCAAACGTTTGTTTTCTTTATTGTAACGAACGAAAAGAAAATCCATTTCCTCGAAAATTGTCAACAATCTTCATATATACAAACTTACATTTGGTAAATTTTATATGAACAATGGAATGGAATATAATCTTAAAGTTACTTCTTGTTTTGTGAAGAAATCGCAAAAATCGGATTGAGTTTCACTCTAAGTATATTTACATGGAGATTAATGTCTAAAAAAATATCACATTGTATTTTCGACATAGGCATGTCCATCTTAATTACTCAATCATGTACTCGTACATGAATGAATCACTTGCATCATAAATTGTTCGGATAGTGGTGATCATTAAAATAGAAGTTTAAGACTTGTTAATCTAATTAGTAGAAGACTTTTTGCACAAAATACACTTTGAAGCATTGTTTGGATATTAATTACGAGTACATTTAAAGTTTTTTTTCGCTCTTTTTTATTTCCCGATAAAGATTTTTAAAACGATTCTTTTAAATTTCCCGGGATCATATCCATTAGCAAATAAATACACGTAAAAATTGTAGCGCAAGAGAGAAATTATAGAAGAAGATACACTCTCGAAATGCTTAACATTATTGACGTACCTAATGAGAAGAGAATTAATTACAAAACGAACACAGATGGGATCGCACACATATATAGAAATGTGGTGCATAAGCACAGACGCAAGCTGAAGAGTAACACTAATATCAGTTGACAGCGATAATCAGACGGACGACATTGTTTTGTTAATGTAATTATTTTTCAAATATTGTGTTAGGCCCCCCATTCACGTGCAGTTTTAACTGTCAGTTTGAACTGTTCAGCTAAAACTGTCAGTTGAAACTGTATGTGTGTGGTATATAACTGACAGTTTTACTCAACTGTTCAGTTTAACTGAGAAATATAAAAATTTTATATTTTTAACTGACAGTTTTAACTGATGTTTTGTATATTTTGTCAGTGACAACCCCTGAAGATGATTGACGAAGTCAATCGAAATATTGGGATAAATAAAAATTAAACAACACATAGAACAACGAGTTTAAATAAATGACCTCAAGCCGAAAAATAATTTTATAAAATAACAACACCAAAGGTCAACTATTCACTTACAACAAATACACTTATTTTTAAAAGAGGAACATAGATTACGATGTTCGGCAATATAACGAATTCCGAAAATTTCCGGCTGTTACAAATTTTACATCAAATCCTTTAAATAATAGTGTTTTTCGTTAAGCCTCGATAAATAAGTCTGAGTAGCAATTTATAATTTAAATTTATCCCAGTACTTAATATAAAAGCATATACACATGTTTGACAGTACCCTTTTTCGGTGCCCTAGAGACCCGTTGGTCAAGGCATGCAATTTAGCAAAATCGTAAAATTAATATCAGTCTCAGATTCATGAGGAATATTTATTGTTTATAAACCCACATGTTGAATACGCGATTTGCGGGTCCCTCTGGTCGGCCGAATTTTAAACAAATCTTAATACATTAGGGTGAGTCGATTCTCACGCGCTCATATGTTATATTGTATTGTAAAGGGTGTTTTTTTAGACGTGTGGATTTCAACCTGGCCACACATTTTTCGGAGTTGGTTTTTTTGACAGCTGTCACATGATTTATGCTTAGTTTGGTTTGCTATTTCATAATGAATAGACTTACTCCTGCACAATGTTTGCACTTCGTGGTGAATGGGCCCAAAACGAGATGGCCACCGATCCTGGTTTTTCAAGACAGCGATAAAGTTTACTTTTTGTTTAATAACCAAAATTGTCGCGTTTGAAGTAATGAAAATCCACAAGCCATTTTTAAGACGCCGTTACATCCTCAAAAAGTCACTGTTCGGTGTGCTCTATGGGCAGTGGGAATCATTGGTCCATATTTCTTCAAAAATTAAGTGGGGAACGCTGTAGAGCCATGAATATTGATTTTTTCGTGCCTGAATTGAAGGACGTTGATATGGACGACTTTTGGTTCCAACAAGACGACGCTACATGCCATATATATTTCTGGCTTAATAATGAAAATGCGAATATTTATTTTCAAAAATGGTTTTATTGTTTTTCATAGTATTCTCCAGCAGAATTTATACACTTTTGCATGCGCTCAAACCAATTGTCGAAGCACTTTTTCCACTCCGATTGAGACACCTCCAAAACATGGTTTTTGAACTCTTTAACAGCATCTTCTGGAGACGAAAATCGTTTACCAAGCATTTTTTTCTTGATGTGCCGGAATAAAAAGATGTCATTGGGTGCCAAGTCAGGGCTGAACGGCGGATGACCCATCAATTCGACGTTTTTGCCGGTCAAAAAAGCGCTGGTTTGAGCCGATGTGTGAGAGCTCGTATTGCCATGGTGCACAATCATTCGTCTTCTCTTGTTCGTTTTTAAAATTTCTCCGAAGACTTCAGGACGGTCAGAACTGACCGTCCTACATTGCTCAAGCGGAACAGACGCCACATGACCAGCTTTGCAGAAGAAACAGGCGACCATTTGCACCGAAGTGCTTCTTCCACGAACAAATTTCGTTGGATTTGGCTAGTCTTCGAAGACCCACACGGTCTATTGCTGTTTTGTTTCGGGCTCATACGCATAGATCCATGATTCGTCACCTGTGACGATCTTATAAACATCTTTTGAAGCATCGCGATCATTTAATTTTATTTTTTCAAAATTTCTTTCCACCAATCGACACGAGTCTTTTTTTAAGCGATTGTCAAATTGTGCGGGATCCAACGAGAACGAACCTTTTTTACGGCTAGGTATTCATGCAATATCGAATTCATGTTGGTGGAAGAAATGCTTAAGGGTGCCTCTATCCCACGGTATGCCACATGACGATCTTGCATTATCAGTTCACGCACGGCATCAATGTTCTCTGTCACCTTCACGACCATCGTCTTTGAGCGAGCGTCGGCCACGATTGAATTCATTAAACCAGTTTTTCACAGTGCTATAGGATGGTGCTTCATCGCCATACAAAGATTTAAGTTCATCGATTCACTCTTGTCGTGATAATCCACGTCGAAAATTCTGAAAAATTATCGCACGAAAATGTTCAAGAGTTCATTCCATTTTTTTGCCAAATTGATTTTTTCAAGTCACTGTAAACAACACAAATGATGGTCGTACTTCAAAACGTTCTGAGTACGTTTGTGCTAAAAAATGTCAAAACTTTCCCATGGAAATGTCAGCTGGTGCCAGGCAACACTTAGTGTTGCCTAGGCCAGAAAAATATAGCATCCCTCGTATTGAAGGAAATTGTTGGTGAGCGCATTATCTCGCGTCGTGGGCATTGGCGTGGGCTACAAGATTATGCGATTTAACAACGCTGGACTATTTTTTTCATGTGGGGTTATATGAGGTCGCTTGTCTACGCAGATAAGACCGACACGATTGACGCCATGGAAAAGAATATTCGGCACGTTATTGCTGACATACGGCCCCAAATGCTGCAAAAAGTGGTCGAAAATTGGGCCCCTTGGCTGGAATTTATTAGAGCCAGCAGCGGCGGCCACTTGCCTTAAATCATTTTAAAACATAATGGCAAACCCTTATCTTATCTAATAAAGCTAAATTCTTGGCCATAGCATCAAAATATATGCATTTTATTTCTTCTTGAAAACCACACTTCTGAAAAAACACCCTTTATACTTTTTAGACTCATAGATCAGTATTTTAGGGTGTTGCAAACGGAATAAACAATTTTCTATACATTGTGCAAAAATTGTGTACGTTCAAAGGATTTCAAGGTGATTGCAAGAGATTAAAAAAGCCAATTAACGATTTAGTGTTTCAACAATTGTCGAAAGTTATTTTACTGCTTTTTTTATCAGTTTCAATCCGCCCACAATGGTCATACAGAAACAGTATTGCCACAAAAATCAATTAATTTATGCCGGTGGTCAAATCAAAAGCCATACGAATTAATACTCAGAAAATGTCATATAAACTCATTTTAGCAACATCATGTCATTCAAATCCATTGTTAACATTTGCAATGATTTATAATATTTCTGCACTAAACGCGTGTGAATGAATCTATTGATTGCAACTTATAACAAACTTAAACCATTGGCGAACTTGGCGTTTGTGTTTTAAACAAAAATATGGACCATGATAAGAGATTTGAGAGTAACGGTTGCAGATACATTTGAGATCTTGCCTTGCACTGACTAGTGGACACCCACAAAAGCTACGATCACAACAAGGGCAGCGCAAATATTTTGCATTTTTTCGTCCAAATTTAACTTGAGGTGGAGTACAAGTCAATATATTCAAAACTTTGGCAAAGCTAATGAGCCAATAAATGTAGCGGATTTACGAGTGTCTGGCTAATAGATGGAAATGGGTTGCCAAGTCAGACTCGTATAATTGATTAGAGTTCATTAAAATAAAATTAACACATTATGAGTTTTTGCAGAAAAACGCCAAAAGCGTAAAAACCATGAAATAAACATATGTTGCATATATGACTGCAGTGCCAAGTGTCGTAACTAACATTTAAAATACTGAAAAATATATATTTTTCCGAGCTACCCTAAGCCTCTTAAAGGGCCGAACTTATCAATATTTAAATAGCATAATACCCGAAGCCATCATGGTCCAAATAGCGGGGCTCTTGCTTAATTCGTTTGACCGATATAATGTTTTCGCCAGACATACAGCCGATTTTAGATATTATGTTAGTTGTCACCTTTTCTCATGCTGCCAATGAAATGAACATTTAAATGGGAACATACAACAGCGCTTAAAAATGAGTTAACTATCTTTAAGTTCATATCTTAAAGGTGTTTCTTTACAGTTTGTTTCCATTTGTTGGGCTGTTCGGCGTTTGTCTTGTTGGGCTTTTGTAAAGGTGTTAGAAAAACGCCAAGACGAAGAAAATAAGTAAACAAAACCAGACCGAAATAAAATCAAACAAAAAAAAACAATATCTACCAATGGCATTTTGAATGAAAAATGCACACATATCGCAGCTATCGTATGAATTACTTCATTTTCGTTGCTTTTGTTATTTATTTGTTTTTGTTCTTTTTTTACCTGATCCCAATTGTTTCATTTTCCAAAACGTTGCATAAAAAAGGTTCAGGTACTCATGCTTCTTTTTATAAGAGATTTTTTGTTTGTCTGTCTCTTACGCGAGTTAAAACCATAGTATTATTAAGGGGCAAATATATCGCATTGTTTACGAAATAGAGGTAAAAACAAATGTTAAGAAAATCTAAAACATCCGATAGTGACAAAATTGCATACTACATACACTTACATTAGATTTAAATCTTCAAATTTTAGGCCACTTATATGAAATGATAAAATGAATTTTATTCATGAACATCACAACAGTATAAATGTCTTTTTGGTTAAAAAGATGTTTTTTGTTTTTATTTTAAATTGAAGATGCAATGATTTCAAAAAACTGCAACAAACTGATGAATTCTTTCTGTTTTATTCTTTTTTATTTCTATACCCTGCAGCTCAGTGTGGAAAAGAACCGGCTCCTTCAAATATTTAGCCCTTAATTCAAATGTTGCTTACTATGAAGCCTGGACCAAGGACTAAGGGACAAACCAAACTTACAATAGAAAATTATGGGTGCAAAAATTAAATAAGTTTTTCTTACGCATTAAAATATGTCGTTATATAAGTATGTATGATTTCCAAATAAGTACACTTTACTTTATTTGCTTAAGTGAGGATTATACTTGTTGTTGTGGCGGAACCAATAGTGCCGGGGTGACAGCCGAAGGCTGAAGAATTGCTGCAATGGGTAAATCCGGTGGAAAAACGGCTTTCGAGAGATTTAGGAGTTTATAGTAATCGGCCGGATCGAATTTAACAATGTTTTCACTTGTTTCTAGTGGTATCGATCACTACAGGGTGGACCAAATGAAATTAACTGATATGGAGCACAAAAAACATAATTTATTATGACATTTATTATGACACAACCATATATGATTCTCACAGCCATATTATGTTTCACCCTTAACCATAATATGATATATACAACCATATTATGATCTTCACAACCATAGGGTTATTCAAACTCAACCATACTATGATCCCCACAAACATATCACGACCCTCACGATCCCCACTACCATTTTATGATTCACTGTATACTATTTTATGAGCTCTACATCAATGGTATGATCTTACCGAACCATACTATGATTCCAATATTATTTATTAGGATTCGGTTATGTTTTATTAAAAAAAGAACTTTTTATTAAGCAAATTATTAAGAAAAAATGCACTTAATGTAGAATATTGGCAGTGTTTTTTCAAACAATAAAAAAAAAACGTTTAGAAAAACTTTAGACTTTTGTTTAGTAAAAACATCCATAGCATTTTTTTTATAAAAGTTAATTTTTGTTAAGCATTAAGTTCAACATATTTTGAATGAAAAGAGCTTTATTTCATTGAATTCGGTGCACAACTTTTGATTTTGTTTACAATTTACTGAAAAAACTTAATTGATAAACATCGCGATTTCCATACAAAAATCATTTTTTAAAAGTGTGTGTTTGCTGCTGTGTAAATGTAACATAAGCCGACCTCAAGTTAGTAAAAAAATGCCTATCAAGTTCCAGTCAACACAAAAATAGTTCAATTTTGTTCCCTTGTTTAATCACCAATTGTTTAATAATAATTATGACGAGCCCACGATAAGCTATTCGCTTAAACAATAAGCTACACAAAAGTTATCTCAGTTATCTTTTTTTAAAGCGCTTTTCTACTTATATATAAGTGGCTTTGTCGATAATCAAAACTGCAAATGTGGGGCACTAAAAATCGTAGAACAACACTTAAGCGTCAGTCACTCCCAATCAGATTTTATAGCCCTAGAGGCCGAAAAGTCAAGAACCTCCTAAGCTGGTCACACTAAAATTAGAAAAAAAAGTCCTCAGCGCTTATGGTATCACGGTAAGACTGTACAGAAGGTACACGTTGCTATGATACTTAACTCTTTTTGGTTGGGGCATTTATTATCATATCATATTCATTCTGTTAGGTTAACGAAAAGAGCCAAAATAACAAGTAAAAAAAGATAAAGTCGGGCGTGGCCCACTATAGGTACCTAACAACTCTCTGCTATTCAGAAGTTTAAGCAACTCTGTCTAAAGTTAATTGTTTGCCGCAAATACCGTACCATACACAATTAAAGCAGGGGCATCAAATTGAGAGCGTCTATTCGAAAACATGTACCAATATGGTCCAGTTGGGAATCGGATATAAAATATGGCTTCAAAAGTTGAAAATTCAGAAACCGGAAATAACCTTTTTGTGGGGGTTATGAGGACGGACATATGAACCAATATGATCAAGTTTCTTCACAGTTAATTAATGGCATCACGTTACGCACCCGGCAAAATGTTGGCTTAATCGGGTGTAGTTTGAGGATTCTATAGCTGCAGAACCTTAAATCGGCAGGGACCTTTAAAAACTTGGACCGATAGGAAAAATTTTCATCAAAGATAGGTGTGGGTTACTTGTAATGCTCTTTGCGAAATGTGATTGAAATCGAATTTAATATGTGGCTTTTAGAGCGGTAGGTTCTCAAATCGTGAAGGACCTTTGTATTGGAGCTATACGTAAAAAATAACCTATGTGGCCAAGTTTCATCATTGTTAATAAATGGTCGCTCATTACGTACCAGGCAAAATTTGGGCGTAATCGGGTGAAATTTGCTGCAACTAAAATAGTGAGACGCCTTTGTGTGGGAGCTATTCGAAAACATGGACCGATATGGTCCTATTTCACTGAATATAAAGCCACAGTAATTATTGGTCGCTCATAATGTACCATGCAAAATTTGGGTATGATCGGGTGTAACTCGTGGCTTCTTCAAATGGTGGCCGCAACTACATTCTGAGGGTGCAATTTTGATTGACTTATTCGAGAATTTCGACCGGTATGGCGTGAATGACACGTTTAATGTTGGCTTCCAAGACCTGAATCATAGCTGATTTATCAGCATAGACTTTGGACTTTCCGTAGCTCCAAAGAAAAAAGGCTAAAGGTGTGATATCACACGATCTAGGCGGCCAATTCACCGGTCCAAAATGTGAAATTAGCTGCTCTTCGAAAGTAACTCTCACTAGATCCATTGTTTGACCAGCTGGATGGCAAGTGGCACCGTCCTGTTGAAACAAAATGTTGTCAAGAATACGGGCTTCAATTTTAGGTAGTAAAAAGTCCGATATGATAGAGCAATAGCGAGCACCATTGAAAGTTACATTTCGACCATCATTTTTGAAAAAATATGGACCGATAATTCCACCAGCCCATTAACCGCACCAAACCGTCGTTTTCTCTGGATATAAGAGGTATAATATAATACCTCTTGGACCTCTTCTGGTCCCTCTTCAGCCCAAATGCGGCAATTTTGTTTATTGACGTGGCCGTTGCGCCAGAAATGGGCCTCATCACTGAACACAATTTTAGTCGAAAACAGCTGATCTTCTTGTTTTTCGACATTTGAAGGATATTATATTGAAAAAATAAATGGCATAAAATGTCCGTTTGTATGAACAATAAAAATTCCACACTAAATTTGGTTTTTAGTTCCGGCATTCCGGTATCAGTTGACCGTAAATTTATAATTCATTAATTTCATTTTGAAAAAAAAACATACCTAAACAATTGTTTGTTTACATTTAATTTTGTTTTCAGTTGCTTTAAAAAAATTGAATTTTCAAGATATTTCACAGTCTATTTATTACTTTCGAGTTTGAAAACACGAGAAAGAATTTTCATTAAAATATGCTTAACCCGTACTGAAGAATATTTTTGACATATATGAAAAATGTCTAAAAAGGTATTAAATGTACATTTTTAATAATTCATTTGTCCCAACTTTTGCACATGTATCCCAACGAAAGAGAAGGGGGAGAACTTTTGATAAATTGAATGGTTTTTGGTTGTATCGCAGCAAATGTTTAGTCTACTTATTTTCTTATTGTATAATTTAAAGTTTTTGCTTTTTTTCTTGCTTAATATGCGATTATACTATTTGGAGCGGTTGATCGGGAAATGCATGCTGCACACGAGGCTACCGTAGCAGCAATGTTGCATCGTGTGTAGTTGTGTTGCCCCGTGTTTTGAAAACAAACCAAAAATTTGCTGCAACACGTTGCTAGGTTTTATATTTCAAGTAGTCACGAATTATCACAAACGCATAGATATAAAATAGTATACGTTGCCTTATCTTAAATGCAGTAGAATGATACGAATTTTTTGTTTCCGCAACAGAAACGAGTGGTAGATCACATTCTATTAGCTCGAAATCAGTTGCTGCAACGAAACTGACTTCGATGTGTTTCCCACGATTTTTTTCTTTTTCTGTTTTTTAAAAAAATATTTCTTATTGTCATGGAAATTTGTTGTGGTTTTCAGTTAAACATTGTACAGGTAAAATCCACGATTCACCGTATAATCGCAATACCTTGAATTGAATACTAGTGGTGATTTCGGTTAAGCTTTGATATATACGACTGGAAAGTAAAATTGCAATTGTCAAGTCATTTATTAACAAACGGGGCCGATTCTGCTCGTGTCTAAAGGAATAGTCCAGAAGTACGAGAGTCTTCGAAAAAATAAAACAAGACAGGTCAAATAAATTTTTGTGGCCATTTAAGTACTAAGCCTGGATAACTATTGATTATAAGCCTCTATCCAGGTTAAGTATTAAAAAGGCTCCAACAAATTAATTTTCTAAAATGATTTTTGCAGAATCGAGCTTTTTCAATAGACATGCTAAAAAATGGCACATTTTGGTAAGAATTGCCTTTTTGGTATGCAGTCGTAGTTATCGAGGCTTAATCAAAAACACTTCTCTTTGCGATCCATGACAAGTCTCGACATTCAAAGATCTGAACAATTTTAGCCAGGGAAATGCAAATTTCAGTCTGTCCATAGATCAAAACATGAAATGTGTCTTATGCTTATGCGAGGGCTGGCGAAAAACTAGTGCTTTGTCACTAGACTGGCGAAAAACTAGTGCTAAGTCACTAGACTGAATTTCTTTCAACACTATTTTTTATTCTGAACGTTTCTATTAATGTTGCAATGTTTTTAATTTTTGCCCCTATTATTTATTCATTTACTTATATTTTACCCTGGATGATATGGAGGGTATATTAATTTCGCTTACAACACCTTGAAATACTACTCGGAGACCCCATTAAGTGTACCCTATACTTGCCATCTAGCGACGTCCGTCTGCCTGTAGTAAAAAGAAAACGCACAATTGTTGAAAATGTGTTAATGCTCCGAAACGGCTGGTATTCAAACGTTTTTCCTTAATCAACAACTGAATTGACCTCTGGAAAAATCACTACTTGTAATATTTTTCGATGGTTTCCCTTATTTACGAGTACATTTCACTACTAACAGCTCCGATTGTTACAAAATGTTCACATTTTGTTTCGTTCGGCCAGGAATTACTTAGAGGGTAGAACTCAGAAAGACCATATCTATAACTGTAAGAGATATAACGATGATATTTGGAACAGAGGATATGGGTTAGAACGAGATACACACTGGTAAAAAGTAGGCGGTGCTGGGATTAATTTAGATTTTCCTTAAAAAAAATAATAGACCGACCGTTAATTTTTTTTATCAGAATGAAGTTAATGATAAGCAAATTCTCATCGACAATGTTATGTTAAAATTAGACAAAAGGGCGTGGCAGCGCCCATACAATTCTGAATTTTGAGATACCATATCTCGTGAGCTAATACCAGCATGGCTATATTAGATGGTGGATATGAAGGAAGTATGGAAAAAACATACCCTGATGAAAAATTGAGCGGCACTACGACCTATTGTAAAAGTTTTCATATTGAACCGAAACCATATCTATGAAAAAACGTTCTGCTGCACTTGACTCTAAAAAGTTTAAGTACTTAGCCTTGATACAGGAAAAAGGGGTAGTTATCGAGGCTAAGTACTAAGACGCGGTAAGAATTTTTTTTTTATATTTTTTTAAAAAATATAGTACTGCAGGAAGTTTTACAAGTTAAAACTTCTAAGGTATCCAGGCTTAGTAATTTAATGGCTATAAGAAAAAAGTTCATTATAATATTTTTAAAAATCCATAACTGCAGGATGTTTTCTTTAAACACAACTTAAATTGGCACTTTTTGCTAACAAATTAGCTAATGACTGCGATTTGTCTTCCAGTTTCAATTATCTAAGCTATACATAAAATAAGCTGAAAACTTTTTAAAGCCAAACTTACTTAAAGCCAAATGAATAGACAATTTCACACAATTCCTCAAAGTTATAAAACATTCTTAATACATTTTATACCCAACATAGAGCTACTGGATGTCTAAAACACGGTCGGACCATCACTGTCCGATAGTGCTTATCAACTCTTGATATTGGACCATATCTGTCCAACATTTTGTATAGCCAAAATTTAATGATTTGCAATCCTTATGACCATGTATACTGGAAGCCGTGTTTTGGACCCAAACCTTTTGTAGGGGGCTACATCAAAATATGGGTCAACAAAGTACAAGTGGTCCAAGATTGGTTGCTTGTTCATTGTCATATACTATACCAAATTTGATTAAAATCGGAAATAAAAAATATGTGTTTTTGAGCGGTTGTATGTAAAATCGGAAGAAGCTACATCAAAACGTGGACGATATCATCAATTTTTATGAGCTGGTAACTTATCGATCGCAATGAGCTGAGCCAAATGTCATCAAGATTGGATGAATATGAATGAATTTGAATATAAATGAGGACTTTATCTTAATCTGAACAAATTTTCTCTAATAACGTCCATCCTGTGTCCACGAAACTTGATTCTGCAAAATGACATCAAAATTGGATGATGCAAATGGCTTCTAGAGCTAAAGAGTTACGATCGGTTAAACACACTCATGTATGGGAGCTATATATAAATCTGAACCTATTTTCTTACATTTCAAAAGCGTCCGTCCTTCGTCAAAAAAAAATCACTTGTGCCAAATTTCATTAAGATTAGATGTAATATGTGGCCCTATAACCGTTAAATCGCATTAACATATGTACACAAATCTTAACAGATTTCCTTAAGTTCCATGAAGTATGGATGTAATATTCAGCTAAAACATAAAATCGGATGAGCATGTGTGGGAGCAACATCTAAATCTGAACCGATTTTCTCCAATTTTCCTTTCGAAGTCCAAAAAAACAATGTAATATGTGGCTTCTAGAGCTAAAAACATAAAGTCGAATGAACATATATGTGTGGAAGCAGTTTCTAAATCTGAACTGATTTTGTTTAATTTCAGAAACGTACTTCCTTGGTTCAAAAAACGTGTGGCCAATTTCATCAAGATTTGATGAAAGAGCTGGAGCTAAAAACATGAATTGAAATATTTTTTTTACCTACGTTTGTTTAACTACTCCCAAGTCCAGTTTTTGAAAAAACACACATTTGTATTATTTATGGGAACAATTCCATTTGATTTTCTTGGCTTGGCTTCGCTTAGTTCGCATGACATCGACCTGACGGTGCCAATTGCTTTGAGCTTTGAGGTGGCCAGTTTACATCCCCGAGATTGCTAATAACACGAGCAAAAGATCGACTGTGGCGTGGGTAGTGTAGCATGACACGCCTTCTGCTGTAAGCAGAGATCGTCCAAGACCATATCTTCAATCTCCAGCCACTAAATATGAAAAGAACTGTCACTGCAAAAAAATAACATAAGTTTTAAGATGCCCCCCCCCCCCTTTTATAAACCATCATAGAGCACAATTGCTACTTCCTACCTCACCTCGTTTGCTCGCTATTCTGCTCTCAATAGATACAAACCCGGACTGACTGATTCGACTTAATCGTCCTAAAATTTAAGACGATCAAAATAGGATATCCGCTCAATATTTCGTGGTGTTGCAATCCGAATGATGAATTTAGTATGCCCTCCATCCCACGCCGGGGGGTATTGTGACATTATTAAACCGGAAGTTGTATTAAACTTAGCCCTTTGTAGGACTTGTATCGAAAGAGAATATCTTTTTCGCATAGCCAGAGAAGAACAATTTTAATCCCGGTTAGATTTCCATAATAATGGCTTACCGAGTGATTACCAAAAACTCATCCACTATCAACGGCAAATACCGTTTTTGCGATACGTAGCATATCACAGCCACACTCGTATACCCCGAACAATGCTAATATTTTAACTCACCATGCTGCGAGTAACTCGAATACTGCGATACTCCACTTGTTGCTGGTGGTGTAGCGTAGCATTAGCATTTCGGTATCTTGTAGATACTCTTATAAAACAGAAGGTTTGCAGCAGCGACCACTCAGTCCAATAATAACTTTTGAACAATTCGGTCGGTCGGTCGCTTGGTCGTCTTCGCGCTTATTGTGCACTAGTAAAATTAGCGGATACTCTCTAAAGCATCGATAAAAATCTAAAAAATTACAATGTAAGAAAAAGCGTGTAAAAATAAAAAAAAATATCCGTTAAAGATACATGTTTATAGTGTCAACAAATTAAAATAAAGTTAAACTTTGTTTATGCGAATATTTTTGGCACATTAAGTGTTTGAAACAAAAAAATAAAACGAACAACCAAAAAGAAAACCACTTTCCGCGCACCACACCAAAGATCTTTCTTTTTTTACACATCCGGTTTATTAACGTCTTTCTGACACATACAATACGAGTAAAACCATGAATAATGTCAATAGTTTATTGTTGTAATAAAAAAATCAACAAAAAAAGCCGTTGCAGACATTTAATTCAGTTCGGTTTTGTTTCTTTCTTTTTTTTTATCTATTTTTAAGTTTTAAAAACAAAGTAAAAAACCGCCTAAAAGTAAAAGTGTAACTTTTTTCTAGTTTATTTGTAAATCATGTAAAGTTAGTGTGTGCTGCAGTTGAATTTAAATTTTATGGAATGACTGGCTCAACATCTCATGTTATCTTTTTAAAAAGTAACTGTTGGTCGATTGTTTGGTTTGAGTTCAAGTTTAAGGCTTTATTTGTCAATATATGCAATTTGAAATAAATATTCGGAATTATGAATATAATGGTTAAAATTTAATGGTCATAATTTGAATTAATTCAAGTCGATATGGAAATTTTAAAAATTTAACCCATTCACATTGAGAATGCATAAGTCAAAGTGTTGAAAATTATCATGGCTGGTTCAGATGGAGTTCAAGGGGTACTTGTGTTGACAGACAGGCTCCCTCACATACACGGATACAAACACCGTGAATATGAAAATTGGAAAATAGGCAAAAAAATTAAAGGCGAGATATTCTATTTTTTCTGTTACCAGGTATAATACTTTGCTTAATTTTTTGAAGCTGAATTCATTCATTAATCCAAAAATCGTTCATACTATTTATCTGGCTAGTTTACGGGAACAAAAGTAGCCATGCGCACATTGTGCCAATCCATTGTGTGATTTTACCGTAGCAAAATACTTTTTCTCCGAGGGCTAACAAATTCATTCTTCCTAGCAAGCATAAATTCCATCTCGTCATTATAAAAACAAATAAATGGTCTGTCTTACTCGCTTTTTTAAATTATAAAAAAATGATAAGTGTTATTATATTTTGAGAGTAATTTTTATTTCTATTAACTTTTTTTTTTAAATTTTTTTATTTAAATTAAAGAAAATCGGTTTAGATTTATATAAAGCTTCCATACAAAGGTTACTTTTTATCTCTAAAAGCAACATTTTTAGCTCTAAAAGCAACATTTTTAATATTTGTTACTTTTTGGTCAAAGGATGGACGTTATTGAAATTGAAGAAAATCGGGTTAGATTTAGATTTATGTCCTTAGCTCTAGAAGCCACATATAACATTCAATCTTGATAAAATCTGGCACAGTTCGTTACGATCGAACAGTTACCAGATTATAAAAATGGTGATATAGCCATATTACAAGGGCCCTCCCGATTTTATAAACAATCTCTCTAGAACACCTGTTTTCGACGATAGAAACAAGCGATCTTACACCACACACGGAGATAAGTAAGTTAAGAATCAGTAGGAATTAATGACTTGAACAGTTTTAATCTGGTTCGAGACTAAGTAGGAACTTTTAAAAATGCAATAGAAAAAGTTCTGTTGCAATTACCAATTGTTTTTAATCGTAATGGATGTTCGGCTCGACACCCAACAAGGTGATAAATATGATCATCAGTCATACCAATGAAAAGCGGAAAAGGTATTAAGTGGGTGGTTAAGACAACCGAAAGTTGTGCAAAAAGTTTGTGTTGTAACCAACTATTGGTGTAGATAGCTACAAATCCATCATACCTTTGGTTTGAAAGGGTGTTATTAAAATAGTTCGATTACTACTGGATAAATTGAAGCTCGTCAATTAATCCAATTTTTTTTAGTTTCTTCATCTTTCCACATTTTTCTCATCATGAATCTCCCTATGCTTTAGAATACTTAAGTTGCTAAGCAAACAGTTTTTTTTTTGCCTCTAATGCAAATTTAAAATTATTTCGTGAAACATTTGCATTTTAAATCCATATATTCTTTTCTGGAGGTTCAGATACTTTAGTACCAAATACTGAAACTACAGAGCACCAACTACCATTCTGCTGTACTGATGAAATGCTCGAGGTGCATTCAACATCAGTTATTCGGTTAGCACATAAATTCAATTGTTCTCTGTGTGTAATTTGGATAATAAAGTATAGGCCTATTTTTCATAAAGTCCCTATACAAAATGATTGGACCCCATAAACGGACATATGCACGTGGACATATGCACAGAGAGAACAGATTCGTTGTGGTTGCGTCTACTTCAGACATTCCATCAGCCCTGCCGAACTTTAGTCCGTACGCTGACATTTGCGGTCATGCAGCGTCAGAAATAAATAAATCGTCTTTAAGTAGATTTGACTTTACTTAAGGGTCAATGAGGCAAAGTCAAAAAATATAGTAGTCAAATCAAGAGAAGATTGAATTGCCTAATTTCAGAAATTTAAGAGAACGATATTTTAATAGCTATTCCGACATACTCGTATATGTTTTCCCGATCCAATAGCCCTTTATATTTGTTTTTATTAAAATTCTGGTTTTTTATGTTGGGGTCAACAGATGTTGATAAGAACAAAATTATTTGTTGGCATCGCCAATTAGTGGTGCAAGAAAACAATTATTTATAAATCTATACTTTGCTACAACAGGCGGCTGTGGCTACCGTTTTTTCACTTCATGTTGGTACGTCCAACCGACTGTCTATCAAGATTGTTAGCATTTGTGATGTCAACCGAAAGTCTTTTCGTCGAACAGAATGTAGTCCAAACCGATTGTCAACCGAATTTGTCTATGTGTGTAGGTTTCAATAACCTATAAATGTATTACTTTTTAAGGAAATAATTTATATTCTTTGGTAAATCCAAACTAATGTTAGCATGATACTCAGGGGTTCGAATATGGGACATCGCATATACTTTATGTAAATTGATATTGTTAATAAGTGTTTATTTTAATTTAAGTAATCCGAAAATAAACCAAATAAACGTTAAAAAACATGAATTTTAAAAATAATTTTTGATTACCCTTTTCTACACTTAATGCTAACCGAAAAAGAATACTCGTATCTGTCTCTTACAATGCGCACTTGTTCAACAACATAAATAAACAATCAATAATTAAAAAAATTTAAATTGTCAGTGGAGGCGAAAAAGATTTGTCACTCTAGTTTCACTGAGAGTGTTATATCATCTAACAGTAGAGACATAAATATGTAATATTTATAGTGGGTATGGGGGACCACCGTTAGTCGTTTTGCTTTGAAAAATTTAAATTTTAATGATATTGACTTAATGCTTTTTCGTAGAACAAGTAGGATATGTTGTGTTTCTAAAAAAATCAATTTCTGAGGTATGAGCGATTATTCAGGGGCTTATCGCCTTAATTAATGTATCGGAATTTTTAATTTGCAATTAAAATCGTTATAAAAATATGTACTTGGTACGTAATTGGTAAAAATATTAAAGTTCTAAGTCCAAAAAACACTTGGAAGTTGGAATTAAAATACAAAATTCGGTTGCAATTCGTCTTCGAAATACAACAACGGTTTGGCGTTACCGACTTAATGATTTATATAAAATTCCTTTAGGTCTTGACAAAAAAAAATAATCTTCGCTCTCAACCAATTTAATGTATTTTCAAGAAAAACACATTTCTGCCATATTGTCAGTCTTGCAAGAGTAAATACATTAATAGAATGGATAGCCGCATCAATAGCAATACCATCAATACCGCTTTGTAGACTATTAAGCATACATCCCCCAAAATATTTATTTCGAATTTGTTTGTGACGGCCTTGACAAATTGCAATTATCTTTTAGTTTATTTGAACTCCATACTGGTAGTTTTATCGGAAGACAGAAGAAAATTGTGTCAACTCTGCCATTGCTCCAGATATGCGGCTTGTTTATGGCATAATCTGACAGCATACTCGCTTGTATGCCAACCACCAAAAATGATTAAATCATAATCTTCATTTATCTAAACCAGAGCGATATGATACTTATTAAATTCACAATCTGATTATATTCACAAATGATAATATTTTGGAGGTAACTTGTGAAACCCATGACGTTACCGACATTTTTTTCTGAGACAAGTGCGATAAAATTCATGTGGTCAGAGGTCAAACATTTTTTGTGAATAAAAAGGAGATGTCTTAATAATGACCAGCAAAAACTCTCATTACCAAGTAATACGTAATGTATGTAAGGAAAAATATCTAAATATCTTCACTACTTACAATTAGCATTAGCAAGAGAACAAAAAGCACGTATCGGGAGCATTAAAAAAGCCAAAAGACCAAAAATGAGCACTGCTTTAGAACGAAAATTACCGAAAACAGAACTTTAAGCTCCGCAATAGCAACACTTGTCGTAGCACAGGGCATCATTACACTGTAGTGGCCTTGAAGAAAATGTCGATAGTGACACTGTACTGCTTTACTATTGACTTTGTCACCAGTACTACTGACCAATTATACCCACGACAGTCGGTTCTTTGCACAGGATTCGACCCGAAGGGGGAATTCTTCGGCCAAGGACTGTCACCTTGGCACTACTCGTATATGCCGCTACAACTACAACACACACCAATTATACCCCAGCCAATGATCTCTGCTGTAGTTATTTAACATGTGCTTGTCACTTAGAATCCACTAGTAAGGGCTGCTATATTTCTGGCCTTATAATGAAAATGCTAATATTTAGCATCAAAAATGGTTTTACTGTATTTTAAAGTATTCTCCAGTATGATTTATACACTTTTGCATGCGCTCAAACCAAGTGTCGAAGCGCTTTTTCCACTCTGATTGAGACACCTCCAAAACATAGTTTTTGAACGCTTCAACACGACGAAAGTCGTTGGACACACATTTTTTCTCTATGTGCGGGAATAAAAGGAAGTCATTGGGTGCCAAGTCAGGGCTGTACGGCGGATGACCCATCAATTCGACGGTTGTGTAAGAGCTCGCATTGTCATGGTGCACAACACTTCGTTTTCTCTTGTTCGTTTTTAGAATTTCTCCGAAGACTTCAGGCAACCAAATTGTGGTGTACCACTTAGAATTGACCTCCTACGTTACTTAAGCGGAACGGTCGCCACATGACCAGTTTTGCCGAAGAAACAGGCGACCATTTGCTTCGAAGTGTTTCTACCACGAACAACTTTCGTTGGATTTGGCTCGTCTTCGAAGACCCACACGGTCGATTGCTGTTTTGTTTCGGGCTCATACGCATAGAACCATGATTCTTTACCTGTGACGATCTTATAAACGTTTTTTAAAGAACCGTGGTCGCATTCTTTTAAATTTCTTTGCACCAATCGACACGAGCCTTTTTTATGAGCGATTGTCAAATTGTGCGGGATCCAACGAGAACAAACCTATCGAATGTATGCTAGTGGAAGAAATTCCCAAGGATGCCTCTATCTCATGGTATGTCACATGATGATCTTGCATTATCAGTTCACGCACGGCATCAATGTTCTCTGGCTTAACGGCCGTTTTTGGACGATCTTCGTCTCCTGCGTCGGCCACGATTAAATTCATTAAACCCGTTTTCACAGTGCTATAGGATGGTGCCTCATTGCCACACGAAGAGTTAAGTTTATCGATGCTCTCTTGTCGTTTATAATCCACGTCGAAAATGATCGCACGAAAATGTTCACGAGTTAATTCCATTTTTTTGAGAAATTGGGTTTTTTAAGTCACTGTAAACAACACAAATGATGGTCGTATGTCAAAAGGTTCTGAGTACGTTTATGCTAAAAAATTTCAAACTTTCAGATGGCGCCAGGCAACACTTAATGTTGCCTAGGCCAGAAATATATATATAGCACTCCTCGTTCTGTTAAAACTATTGATTAGATGGTTCTTGTGAAGCCACTTGGCGACGTTGGAACTAGTGATTCACTACAAAATGTTAGTAATTCTTGTCAACACTTTTGGTACTTTATATTTGACTTCCACACCATTGCCTATGTTCTAGCTATCTTGTATCATACGGAGACTATGGACCAGAGCATCACAAGTAGACTTTAATAATTGTAGTCTTGGGTCATTTTACTAGATTTTTACACTAGTAATATAAGAAGTGGTATATCATGAAACAGGTGCAATTCAAAATTACATTTTGTTGACAAAAAAAAATTATAAGAGATTTTTCATATGATACAAATTGTGTAAGACTTTTTGATTAGAATTTTTGACGTGTGTAACACCTTTTGACGTGAATGAAATTTACGTTTTTTTTTTGAAAACTTTAATTAAATAATTTAATTTTATAAAATGCTTCGTTAAAAATGTGAACAAAAAGTCAACCAAAATTGTAGACAATATCGTTTACTTGGAGACACTTGGCCCAGGCTTTCTACTGGGCGGTTAATCCCTGCTCAATGTGTAACAGCAGAACACCGAAATAAAACAAACTAAAACAAATATGTTTTGTTGATGAAAAAATAGATGTTTTTCATAAGATACAAATTGTGCGTTAAAGCCATTTTCTGTATGACTTTTTAATATGAATGAAATTCACGTTTCTTCTTAAAAAAACGTTAATTTAATTTTATAAACAAATTAAGTAGAAGCACATCTATGCAGTTGTCAAATATTTCTGTACACATCAAAGGCAAAAAGTGTAGACGCTTCGATGACTATTTCAACAAAAAGCCAACCAAAATAGTAGACAATAGTGTTGACTTGGAGACAATTGTCCTCAGTCTTTGTACATGGGAATAAATTCCCTGTTCCCCAGATTTGTACATAGCGTTCTTTTTAGTAATTTTATGTTGTCTTACACTTGTCGTAATCATAATTTTCATCCACAGTAGGGTTTGGATTCTCCCCCTTCGGCGTAGCTGATAATTTTAAATGTTCAATTAAAGTTCAATGAAAGGGTTCACATGCAACGAATGGCGAGTGGGTAATTATAGACAAGTGAAAGCAAATAGTGGGCAGAGTTTTTGAAAACCTTCCTCTTACGTTTGGTTTTCATTAAAAACTTTCTATAACTACTTAAGCCTTTAATGTTAATTAAAACAAACAATTGATCATTGGCAAAAAATTTAACCTTGACTTATGTAGCTATAGACTAAGTTGAACTAAGTTCAAGCAGACTTGCCAAAACAAGTTCAATAAATTGTCAAGCAAAACGGTAAAAGGAGTACAAATGATCAACAAATAATGGAATTAAAAGCGAAAACTAATTTAAAATCTGCATAAAAGCATTCATTCACACGCACACACGTTGTGACTTGAGCTTAAGACAGAATTTAAATGAGTTTCTTTTGAAATCCATTTTCATGAAGTGAATTAAGATGTTGCTGTGTGATAAGGAACAATTGCCGAAACTCGAGCGATTTTTTTCCCCCACAAAACGAGTGGTTTTATTTTTGACAAAGTCATACTGTTTTTCACTGTATGTACTCGTACTCGTTTTGCCCCATTCATCAATGTGTGAATCAGATGGCGTAGAACTGATTCCAGTGTTAATTAAATGGTTTCATTGTTGCAAAAGTGTTACCATTCTTTTTTTCTGTCCAAGTTTAGTGTCGATTTCAGCGGCGTTATTGTTTTGTGTACGACGAGTATTTGCCAAGACTTCGTTGGTGGTTTTAGTTTAAATAGTGCTCGTTGTAGTTTTTTGTTGTTGCTGTTGTTATATTTAAATCTTGATATGAGTAACAGACATTTTCCACTCGCCACCGCATGTGTTTTAAACAAAACAAAAAGCAGCAACATTAACAAAAACTATTTTAAAAACATTTATTATTGGCCGTTTTGTGTGCTGTTACCAACTAATTTTGCAATCATTTTACCATGTTTTTATTGTTAATGTTTTATACGTATTGTTGTTCCATAGTTTTATTGTTGCTGTTCTTAAGAATTTAGTTTTAACCTATTCAGGGTCGTCTGCCTTTTGCCGAAGTTACAAGTTCATGCGTTTAATTTTTTATACCAACCAAAGACTTCTTAGAATGTCAGGTAATTTTAGTTACACACATGCTCTGCTCTTGATGCCCTTCAAAATATGATGTAGTTATACATACATACACGTACTATAATTTATAAATATTAGGTTTAAAACTGCTTGGAATAAATACAATAACACTGGTATTCTAAATACAGTAACGTAGGGTACAGATTTGTTGTCACAACCGATTCTTCATTTAGTTTGTTTGTTGTCTATGCACACAGAGACCAGATTTGTTGCCATAACCGGTTTTTATGCCAACCGAATGATTGAGGTTGCATACACCTCGAGTATTCCGTCAGTACAAACAAATGCTAGTTGGTAATCTGTTCATTTCAGTCGTTGGAACTGTAGTATCGGTACAACATAGCAAGTATCCTTTAGAAGATAATTTTTGGATCCAAAAAGCCACATACCACACTTGTTTAACAAAAAAAGAGACAATTTAGTCAGAGGCAATACAATGAAGTACTTGAAGTTCTAATAGGTAGGATGATGACAACGCAAAAAATTTGGTTAATATGTTTAAAGTCAGTAATAAACAAATCATTTTATTTAAAAAAATGCCATTAAACAACCCGTTTAGGGTTATGATTAAGTTTTAGTTATCATCACTAATAATAAGTTCAACAAAAAAGTGTGTGCAAAACTATTGGTTGCCACAACCACCAGTTTTGAAAACTAAATGCCTTTTTTGGGTTTTATTGGTATGACCGATCCATAAATTGCGTAGACAGTACGATGATCATATTCATCATCTTGTGGTATTTCGAATCGAATATCTTTTTGGTAATTGCAACCAAACTTCTTTTTTGCAACTAAATCAATGTAGTAGCAACCGATAACCAACTAATTGTTTCTCTGGGAGTATTAATAATTATTTACATCAATTAATTACATTATTTACAATTTTTAAGCTTAGCCCTAAATATAGCTAAATCAATAAATTTGGAAATAGTATATATTTTATTATTTATATACGAGTAATTTCACAGATTTAATACTCGTATCGTTTCGTTAAAAGCATAATTAGTGAAAAAAAAATTTATGTGAAATGTAAAATGAGTATCGATGCCTAGCGAATGATTGTGGTTGCGTGTTCTTGAAGAATTCCATCAATACAACCAAATGTTTATTCCCGTACTGCAATTTTAAGTTTATTACCTTCAGTTTAAGTGAAGTCATATGGTAGAAAACAAAGTTTGTAGTCGAATTAGAATAAAAAATTAAGAATTTTAAATTCTCCAAACATTGGACTACTTTTGCAGGTCTGCTTGGCATTCGAAGGAAGATATTTTAATTTTATTTCCTTTGGTTTTCATGTTTGGTTGAGCAACTCTTAGATGTACCAAAAGATAACCGTTACATGTATAATACAGTTACGGTACTGTATAACACAGTTACGGTAAAATTTGTTGTCACTTTTAATTGTTAATAACAATGAACAAATGTATACAAAACCATTAAAAGCCCAAACGGTCGATTGTGGCAACCAATAAATTTGACATCATTCCATTAGTATATGTGACCTTAAATCAATTTTCACTTTTTTTTGATGTGGACAACATCTGAGCATCGAATGAGATCGATCCCATGCCCCAAAAGTGTTCCCTCCCAGAGATATGCACAAAGATACACGTATTTAAATCTTTAAAATGGCTCTCCTGAACAAAACTGGTTTTAACCCTCAGATCCCTTTCTATTTTGCGCGTCACATATGGATATTATTATTTTATCATATAAAGGTTTTTATCATCTAAAGGTTTTAAAGGGAATTTTTCGTAAGGTTATCTATGGCCTTGTCCTATAAGCAACTCGCTTAGGAGGTCTTTAAAGCAATAATTTTACACCATTGTACAAAAATAAAAAATATTTTATTTACAGAAAACTATAGACATATGCGTTAAAACCCGTTTGTTATAAATAACTAAAATTTTTGGCAAGAAATTTATTCCTTCAGCGAGTTTAAGCGAGCTCGGTTTCTACTTGCTTAGAGTATTTCTCGATTAACTTTTTTCTGCAAAAAACAAATTTTCAAATCAAACGGTTTGTGATTTATAAAGCTAATCACTTTTTGTAATAATAATAATTTGTGAATAATGCTCGTAAAGTTTTAAAGACCTCGCCTTAGCGACAATTTACTCGTTTAAGCAATTACCAATAGGACACAAATAATATTTGGTGATTGCAACAGAGTTTTTTTCCGTTAGAACTGTCGTCGTTCCGACCGATTTTCAACCGATTATTTTGTCTGTGGGCACCTTATACTCAGAATCCTATGACGATATGTAATATTTTTATTGGAACATGTAAATTTAAAGCGACATATTTTGCAGGCCTAATGGCTTGTTGAAACGAGGCGATTTTATTACATGTAGTCAAGAAGAAGTAAATACAAAAGTAACATACAAATTTATTTTACTTTCACACAAAGTTGCAAATTTACAGGCACAGTGGTCTTAATTAACATAATGCCGATTAAGTAGTGAACATAACAAAAAGACTAAGCTCATGACATCTATATTTAAAAATTTGATTGAAATCCAACGCTTATCCCATTGAGAAAAAACGATTTTAAAATTTATTTTAAGAAATATCGAAACACAGGAGACTTGACCAAAAGTGACATCGAACACACATTATTGTGTCAGTTACTTTTCAATTTTAGCAGTTTGAAAAAAAGGAAAAATTGAATTCAACTGCTTCTTATACGCTCATCACACCGTACGTAGGTATCCGGACGCTTCTCTCAAACCAGTGAGCCGTGCACGAGTTAATTGTTATACTCAATGACCGGGACCTACTGTTTAATGTCTAACGCATTTTGAAGTTAAGCTTTTACATAGCTTAGAGATTCTTGTCACACTCATTACTTTAGATAAATTTTCCGTTTCGTACCGCGAAAATTGGCACGTGGCTTGCATATCGGTCTATGCATAAGGTTTGATGTGCAATCTAAAGCCTTTGGTAAAAAGGGGCCTTGACATTTGAGAACCTGCCCCCCTAGACGTTCTATTTGAAATCAGACCTTTCGCAAAATACCACACAATAGCAAATTGGTTCTGATTAAAACACTGGCCCTCATTAAAAGGTCCGTCCTAATTGAGGGCACGAATTAATTGCGATCTTGACCAAAGCGACTTAAAACCAATCTTAACGAAGCTCCATCTAACTTTTGCATGTCCCTATGCAAAGAACACAGCCGCTCTTTGATCCGCATTGTCAATCCGTTCTTGTTCAAATTTAACATATCGAACCCTATAGGATTATAAAGTCCAGTTGATGCCCTATCGGATTTTAAAACCGATCTTGCTCTTATTTACTCCACTGCTTTAAGAGGGAGACATAAAACCAACCTTGATAATTTTGACTATATCGCTTCATGTTTTCATGTAAAATTGTTTCAACTTTCATCGTGGAGTGGTCAGATAATAAGAACCGTATCGCTGTAGTAGCGCTTTTCGAGTGTGAAATGAAAAAAAGCGATATTTTCAAAACGCTCCGGCCACTAGGGGCTAGTCCCTGTTCGTCTACCGATGCATAAAACTGTTTGAGGAGACTGGAGATGTAAAAGACCGCCACCGGTAGGGCCGCCCACGCTCCATTCGAACACCGTTAAATCAAGAATTCACAGAAATCCGCTCCGAAAACAGAAAATCATGGCCCGTGAGATGAATATCACTCAAAAGTCCATGAGTCGAATCATTAAAAAAGACTTGGGACTTTTAAACGACGTACCGGACAGTTATTAACTGCAGCTTTAAAAAAAAATAGGATTGAAAAATGCAAACGTCTTTTGGTGAAGCACGCTGATAATTTGCACAGAAAAATTTTGTTCACCGATGAAAAAGTTTTACCGTTCAGGAAAAATTTAACAAGCAAAATGATAGAGTGTATGCGCGGTCATTTAAGGAAGCATCTGAACTGATCCCAAGGGTGGAAAAGGGTCATCACCCAGCTTCAGTCATGGTTTGGTGGGGTGTCTCTTACGATGGGGTCACTGACCTGCATTTCTGCAAACAACGAGTCAAAACACCGGCCAAAGTTTACCAAGAAAGCGTTTTGGAAGCTGTTGTGAAGCCTCTTAACAATTCCCTGTTCCAAAACCGGCCATGGACTTTCCAGCAGGATTTTGCGCCGGACCATTAGAATAAAACGTCCCAGGCCTGGCTTCGAAACAATTTGGCAGCGTTCATTTCCTCTGATGAATGGCCCTCAGGCAGTCCAGATTTGAGCCCATTGGATTACAAATTGTGGATGGTTTTAGAGGACAAGGTTTGTCACAAAAGATACCCCAACATTGGATCTCTTAAGACTGCTTTGGTTTGAGCTGTTGCCATTTTTCCAATGGACGAGGTTCGTGCAGCTATTGACGATTGGCCAGTGCGACTTAAGGCGTGTGTAAAGGCAAAAGGCCGACATTCGAAAAGGAGGATATAATAAAAAATATTTGGTCCAAAAACATTCAGTACTTTTTATTTTACAGCATAAAAAGTGTGTAACAGTATTTATGTCCCTACTAAGTATATACGTATATACACAGTTATTTAAAAAATTGACAAAAAAGACACGCATACATTTGGTATATATTTGTATAAAAAAAGAGTCCTTTTTTACTCTACTCGCGAACATAACGAAAACGATGAGCCAAATGGAGAGATAGGATGTTAAAATGTTCTAAGGAAATAATTTTTAAACGATTTTACTTAAGTCATCTCACTACGAAAATTCGCTAAAATAAAGGAATGTGTACAATTTTTTTTGCATACTCGTATGATATTGCATTGCAAAATTAAAATTTTTAGGATATGCTGTGCTCACCTAAGTCTTTTATTTCGCGAAGAAATCATCGCCTAAGCAGGATTTAAAACGAAACATAAAACAGGCCTGTTGTAATTTTGTTTTAATAAAAAAACACACCCTTTACTATTACTAATATATAAGCCATCAAATATATTTTTAAAACAAACTGCTACCTAACAGAGACTCTCGACTTTGCCTATCGTGGTCCCCTTAAAAGGTTAAACTGACAAACCTTTTGCCGTTCATATCCATAACACACAGAAATTGCATTTAGACATACTACATTTACACATGCACCTACATACGAGTGTACGAGTATGTCCGTTATTAACCTCACTGCACCTTTTTTTCTTAAATGTATTTATTTTAGAATTTCCCACTGTGTGTTATCAGAAAATAAGAGCTCTATTAACCGAATTTGTAAATGTCAGATTTATGGTGCACCAGAAGTGGGCGTGTTCGACTCAATGCTTCAAACATATTTCGCTATTATTCGCTTGGTGCAATTATTTATCGCATTGCTGTAAATCTTTTAAATAAAGAATATGAAAAGGGTAGTTAGTCAGTCAGTCATTTAGACCGTTGGTAGGTTGATTGTTCGGTAAAAAGTTTAATTTCAAAGCTTAAGAACAAACAAAAGAGGGGGGAGGCCAAGTACGTTAAGAGAGACAAAAAAACGTTCATGCAGTCGCAATAGCATTCAATCACATACCGCTGCCATAATATTTGTTGCTATTTTAATTGTTCCTTCATCAAGATTATTTTGCATTTAATATTGGGTGCAATGTATCGTATAATTATTCAAGTTCCATTCTCTTGGATTTTGAATACTCGCAAGAAGGATCGCAATGCGAAGAAAAAATTTTAAAGTCATGCATAATGCTATTAATCATGAACATACATTATTATCTTATAAATCGGATTAACATTTTTGGTTAGATAAAATTCGTGTTTTTAAGTATTTGAATTGAAAGTGACAACTGTGGTGACATGCAGAAATAGTTTTATATGTGCGGGTTATACAAATCTTTTTCCTTTCGTACTTAAAACATAATTTCGGACGGAAGATTTCTCTCTTATTAGTAAACATTATTATAATCACACTCACTGATCAGGAATAAGGTTCCGCTCCAAAAGTCTAAGACTTGTTAAAAAGAATATTTTTACAATATTACTAACTCTATATATGTTTACGATCAGTTTTGCTATTCTAGTTTCGTGGTAAAAATTAGCACCTGAATAACATTTTAACACCAACAATTGTTAACCCATTCTTGCAGTTTGATTTCTTAAGATTTTTAATTTTAATCCTTTTCTTTCCATAATAGGTTGATGAGATAGTGTTCATTCTTTGCTACTTTTCCTGCATTTCAGTGTTTAACTTGTTTAGTTGTCCCATTATACTATTCCGCACTGTACAATCTCTGATGAAATCAGATCATATTGGGTATCCTCCTTCCCATAAAAGTACTCCTCCAGATTTGAAACCCAGCCGCTCTTAAAGTTACATTTCATATCCCATTTTGGTTAAATATTGTACGGTGGATATGAGTCTTCCAAACACCACATTGCTGTAGGGTGTACTACAGTGACTTTGCATTACTTACAATAAACTTTTGTACGCGATTTTTAACTGGAATTTGATTCAATCGTTGGCCAGCCCCTTGTATGGAACAAAATCTAGGATACCCACTTGATAACGTTGTGTGACCGGTGACTTAAATCTGATTTGAAATGGCCGGAGTATATGTGTGGCCTCTCGGGGAGTATCATGGTTAGAGTAACAAGTCGAGTCGGCGCTAAAAGACGGCGCGCCGCCGTCCACATATTTTAGTAGTACTACACTGCCGACAATGCCTTCGGCTTAAACTCAGGCGCCGTTGTTTAAAGAATATAACTTTTGAAAGACGTTTGCGTTTGTTTGCAAAGCACAGTAGAGATAGAGTAAAGATCAGCAGCTTAATTTGGAATTGAAGCAAATGTTATTCTAATTAAATTATCCACCAGCTTTGTATCATGATGATGATCTAATATTAACGTTTACACGATAGCCTTAATGTGAAAACAGTTTTTTTATAAAGACCTTTATGCATTAATCTGAAATACACTAGGAGGTAGTCACTTAGACCACTCCGCAGTCCAGCTGCGTAAAAAATGTTTTTCATGTGAATTATTTAAAACAAAAAATGTGATATCTTGTTATATTAGGCCTGATCCTTTTCGAGTACAAATATGTCAAACTGCATATGTGACGCGCAAAATAGAAAGGGTAAAAGCCAGTTTTGTTTAGGAGAGCCATTTTAAAGATTTAAATACGTGTATCTTTGGTGTACCATCACTTTCATAAATCGCGCATATCTCTGGGAGGGAACACTTTTGATGTTGTCCACATCAAAAAAAAGTGAAAATTGATTTTTTACCCTTAGGTCCCGTTCTCTATGCGCTGTCACATCTAAAAAAAAATCTGAAATTGTAGGAAAAATTGTATTTGGCTAATTTCCGGCACATTTGTACAAACTGGTTGAATTCCCTGGGAAATTATGTGCATATCTTTTATTACACATACAATCTTGGAAAAATCGTATTTACAAGTCAATTTTTAGGCGATAAATGTTTTTCACTTCTCCAAGCGTTATTCTAAAAGCTACATTTGTAAGGAATCAAATCCCAGCCAACTAAACGTTCAGAATTCGGTCAGAATTCTGTACGACAATCGGCAAAATGTTCCAATTTCTTACCGAGTTCGTAACGAAAACATCAGAGGGTTGAAAAAATTCTGAACTAATTTCCTGAAAAAAAAAATCCTCAGACAAACCGAACAGAATTCGTAACGATTTCGGTAAGAATTCTCGATAGAGTTCAGATATTGTTCATAATTGTCTTATATCAGATATTTGCCGCCAAATTTGGTTTGCTGTGATGTTACTCCAATCGGGCTTTTTTGTATTTGTGACATTATTAATGGATTTATTCTAAGGTTATCTAGACATGAAAATGTATAAGTATTTTTTTCAGCAATCTACAGGGCGCAGATGAACTTAAGCTGGTAAAGTGAAAACTATTTGTCACCCGTTGGGCTTCTTAACGAAACGGCGCCAGTTTTTATTCTGGCAGTTTTCATCCGACCTAATTTTTACATAAAGGCTCTTCCGGGTGCACACAGGGGTTCTTTTTCAAATCTTAGTTTAGTTTTAAGCTACTTTCCAGAATAATTCCCTCCTACATTAAGCAAAGCCCCTAGAGCAAGGACGTTCATTCTTATATACAAAAGGCACGATGCCGTTTTTAGTTTGTTATTTTTAATTTGTATAATACATTATAGTCTTTAGTAATTTCTTGTTTATTGATGTAGTAAATTTCTGATAATGTTTAAAAAAAGTAGGATCAATCAATTAAAACTAAAACTTAAAACTAAAGTGTTTTTCACATGAACGAACTAAGTACCAGTCTATGTTTGTAAAAATTACGTATGACAAGTCCCTTTTTGACCGGCAAGGTTCAGCCATCCAGCCGCCGCCGTTCCAATATTTACAGCGCCGCCTTCGCCGACTATTATGAGTTGGCTCGGTTCTTTGATTTAAGTGATTGCGGTTATCTTGAAGAGCTTTATTACAGTGTGAAATTGCATTGCAGCCGAGTGCTGAGAGGGAATTTATGTCTCATATGCCGGATTGGTCCAAAGGGGCACTGGCCATCCCATGGCATTGACTTAATTGTGTCCGAAGTTATGACAATTTGAAACGAATCTTCTTTATAACTCATCGAATTTTTAAGCGTCGCGGCGCATTGGCCCTATCTGTACTAAAAAAAATCGTGTAAAAATTCAGAGCAAAATTAACATTTTTGTTTTACAATCCTCTTTGCAGAGGTCCCTTTTACAATGGATGAATTATGTTCGTCATAGTTACGAGACGTTCTCCTTATTATGTTCTTCGGACATTTTTCATATTATTGACGAAGTCTTTTTTACATTTCGCATATTTTGTAAAGAAGTTTTTTCGAATTTACAAACCGTCTTCTTATTATTTTCATAATTTTTTCTTCATATCTTATATGAAAAGTTTCCGACTTGTATGAAAAGTCATGAAATTTGTTGGTAATTTTAAGGGACATTTTCGTATAAATTTGATAATCTTCGTAGAAATTTCGTAATTTTTGCTTAATGTTTCAGAGGAATGTTCTTATTTTGAATGGAAAATTATTCGTAATTTTTAAGAACATAATTTTGTGCAGGTTGGACGTTTCTAACATTTTGAATTTAAATCGGCTGTAAAAAAATCATTGGAATTATTGGAAAGTTTGAATGTTGTCATTTAATAATGGTATACAATATCATTCATGTGACTACCACAACAGGCTCGGCAATACGTTTTCCGATCGAACCAATTTTTTGGTACATTTTCGATTGCTTCAAGTCGAATCTCTTTAATGGCAACTTCGATTTCATATTTCAACTCTCCAATTGTCTTTGGATGCTTTGCGAAACATTTATCCATAATGTCTTCCTACAGAAACCAAATATAATCCAACGCTCACCGCTGACGATAAAGGATGCTCCTTGCTCCTTTTCGAAAAAATGGTCTAAATAGTGAGTTGTTGTAGATTGGCATTTCAATAGTTACGTGTGGGTTCTTTGAACCGCATATGCGGCAGTTTTGCCACCGAGATGAAAGTAAGCTTTATCTTAAAAATCGTTTTTTTTTGGTAAAATTCGTCATCTCCTGCCAAGCAATATTCAGCCCATCGGGCGAAGTGAAAACGCATCGAAAATTGTTCCATTATTAAATGATAACGTTCAACCTTTCCATTAAAACCAGAACTTTGAAAAAATTATCAGTACTTATTTTTATAGCCGATTAAAATTTAAAATGTTAAATCGCCCTACGTCAAAGGGTAATTCTCATTCATTTGAATGAGACTGCTGTATAAGACATTCGAAGTAATCGTGGAAAAAGAAAAAAGCCACTAAAGGCAAATGAACTGTTTTTTTACGTCAATTTTGAAAAAAGAACATCTCGAACCAGAATAAAAACGATTCAATTCATAATAATGATAAAAGACTGAATATATGTTAACAAAACAAAAACTATTTTATGAGAAAGTTTCAAATTTTTCATGTAAATTATAAACAAATTTTAGAGTTTTGATATAAAAATTTAATGTTTATTGTAAAATTTTGTCCTATAAATAATGATGGAAAACTTGAAACAATTTTATGAAAAATGAGTACTAAAAAATATGAAAGAAATTCTTAAAAAATATGAAAATATTTAATTAAGTTCTCATAGATCACGAATTTTTATCATCAAACCGATTTCGTATTTTTTAAGATTTTCTTCATATTTCTTATAAAAAGTTCATTGGCTGAAATATAAGACACATTTCGCAATTAATATAAAAATTTTTCGTGATTTTCACGAACATAATTTTTTCAGTGTATGTTGTTTCAAATAACTGTTTGTTTTTTTATAAGTACAAAATTGTTGCATGAATTCTGCCCTTTTTCTATTAACATTTCACATTATTGGTTTTTAAGTCAAATGGCAAATTGTTGGCAACAAAATATCGCAAATTAATTACAACTAAAAAGTGTGAGAAGTACAAACGTACTCGCATGTAAGCATTTCCTTAAACAGAACACGAACCGAGATCATTTCATTTTCAAAATAGCCATAATTATAGAGCAGTTTTTGTTTTTCTCAATATGCCAACTGCACTTAACTTGGCTGTGATTCGCTCCATGTTACGCCTTTGTTGAATACTTATACGGATCTAATTTAATTAAAAAAACCCCTCCCCCATCCACTAACGATAAAAGTCGCCAATTCTAGATACAAGTACAAAACTTCAAAAACACACACACTCCTTATTTAAGACATGAAATGACGGTTAAAATCTTAAATTTAAACGAAAGCTACAGAAAACCAAGTGACATGCAACCAACCGACAATGAGTTGAGATCACAAATGTGCTGCAAAAAACCTTAAGAAAATCCAACAGATAGACGGACAGAAAATGTCCGCATGCTGTATTTAATGAATGGAGTGCTGAGACATGATCGTAGTAAAACCTCCAATTGGTTCATGAAATATTTTTGCTTATTCTTCTTGTCGACGTCTTAGCTATCGCAAAAAACGCAATGCCGGCAATAACAGCTACAGCTATACAAACAAATGCCACCGTACAATGTGTAGTAACAACGAATATTGGTTGTCATCAACGCCGGCAACAGCAGCTGCACAGTGGGACCGATTGCCAAAAAAATATAGTAGGCAATGAAACCTAAAAACTGCCTCACTTACAAATCAATCTTTCTTATCAACAAGCTCAAACCGATAGAACAAATTTCTACATTTTTTTTGGTTAGTCCTAAATCATCCGGTACTGATCAAAAATCATCTGAGATTACTAATTTTTTGAAGGTCCGTAAAGAGAGGCCCGAGGAGGAGTATGAGCTAACAAATTTAAACATTCTCGACATAGGGATATATGCACGAGCAAATCAGGTGTTCCGCGCTTAAATCTTTCTCATTGTCTCGATAGCTTCTTAAGAAGTCGTGAGGTGGTTATCTCCGTTTAATTGCATCAGAGCTGTAAATAAATCACTATTATTTCAATTCAATTCATTATGAATTAGCAACATTTAAAAATAATTATTTTTACAAAAAAAAAAGAATTGAATGAAATTCAAAATCAGTTTAAATGACTTGAAATTAAGTTCCAATTTAAATGATTTTGACAGATCTTGGGTCCACTATTTGTATAATCATCAAAAGTTCGACCGAATGCTTAAAGCACAGCCAGCGAAGCCGAGACGATAATTTGAATGATGTGATATTATATTCACAATAAAGTAAATGTATAGATATAGATAGCTCACATTGTTAACTTTTCTTTTTGTATCGTCCATGGTGGCTCATATTTATGTTGAATATAATTGAGTCTTAACCAAATTTTTACAGCCTTAACCACGATGTCGAACGATTACGTTCGCACGGAGTCTTAGCGGCAAACTGCTGATTTCGTAGACACTAACAAGCATCAGAACGACAAGTCAAAAGAAAGTGAGTGAGTGTGTAGCGACGTAATCATTTCAATACCAAATTGGTAGTCTCTAATAATTTTCGTCCGCCCACAAATGTCAAAATCACTCACTTGTGTTTTGACTTTCGTAAAAGCACATAAACAAGCCGAAAATTAACTAAGGAAATGCAATGGATATGTTTTTTAATTCTATGCATTCTGTCTCTGCACATTTTTAATTCATTATTTTCATTTTGAAAAAAATCATCTCCAAAATATTGTTTTTTACATTTATTTTCTTCAGTTGCTTCAGTCAATACTTTAAGTTTCAAGGTATGTCATTGCCTATTGTATCGGGTTCATATACACACAAAATGAGGGTTTTCTCAACTGACTTATAAATAAATAATCAATTAAAGTTATTGCATTATATATTCGAAATTTTTTTGCATTAACAAATAGGTTAAAATGCCTTTTATCTATCTTTATATTTATTCATTTATCCCAAACCCAAATAAAAGAAAAGATAAACGTCTTGATAAATTGACACTTCCTGCTGTTAGCTGAGTAAAAGTATAGCGCGTATCTAGGCAAATTTGACATAAGTTCAAATTTTTTGTACTGGCAACAATTTCATTCACCCGCAACACGTAAGGCTATGTGAACGATAAGTCGAAAGATAGAGACTACCGTTTTGATGCGAAACTGAGTGACTGGCTTTCGTTCGCATAGACTTTTGTTAGTCATAAAAGTCGGTAAGTCTTCATGACATATCAATTGCTCCACGACTGCCCAGCAAGAACTGATTGTATTACTTCCAAATTGTGTTTAATTTGTTCCACTGTGCATGGCACCGGCATCTCGAAGAGAAGAATAACCGTGTGTAATACTGGCAAACAGCACAGAAAAAACTACAAATGTTATGCATACAAGACCGGCAATGACTAGAGCAGAAATGTGCGGTGGTCTACTCGATCGAAACTCTTGGAACAGTTTTTTTTCGTTAGGTCGGTCGGTCTGACAATCTGTTGTTGCGTTATTTAACATTAAGTTTGTTTTGGGAAAATAAACATATTGTTTTTGCTTTTATTGTCGTTGTTGTTGCTCTTATTGTTATTTTTTCATCAATTCTTTTACTCCACTGACTTAGTTTAGTTACATGTGACCGATCAGCAGCGCCGCCAACTGGAGGTTTTTCTTTATTTTTCCGCTGGTTACAGCATTTTTGTTTTTCGTTTGATTAGTGCTAGAAATGTTAACACTATTCGGACCAATTAAAAAACAAAATAACTACACGAAAATCTATCAATTCAGTGGAAATTCCCATGTTAATAAACAATTTATGCATAAAAAATTTTCAAATATTTTTTTGTTCGGTTTTTTTTTTAACATTTTATTTTATGTAAAGAAAATCTAGATGGCTTTGTTTAGAAGTGGACATTATTCACCAATTTAAGCAAATAATGGTTGTGACACCCTATAATATTAAAGAGAATTGTATGTTGAACTAAAAATCAGCAATGAAAACATATTAATTTATAATTACTGACAAAAAGACTGTTTATCGGTGTCATTTTGTATTGGTCATAAATAAAGACATACAAAATATATTCCAATACACAGAAATATATTCCATACAATGATCGACTAAGGCTTTATGTTGTGCTGTAATTTTAATTACTGAAACGAAAATGTCCTAGAGGTTTATAAAAGCTTTGAGATCGCTGAAGCGTTCAGTTTCATTACATTAGCGATCTTAATAGCAATTACAACCTTAATCATTCGATAAGCAAAACAGTTCGGTTGTGGCAACAAATCCGTTTCAAGTATATGTCACTACAAGAATCAAATACTACCATCCACTGTCAATTCTTCATGCAGGTATTGTAAACGTGAGATATACATAGGTGCGCTCAGAAAAAAAAATAAAAATTAATTCCGTTGCAAGAGAAAACTTTCCGTTACAAACACCATATGTTTATAATCGAAATGAATATTCGGTTCGATGTACCACAAGATGATAAATATGATCATCGTATTGTACACACAACTCACTGATCGATGATACCAACGAAACGAGAAAAGGTTTTAAGTTGCCACAACTTGTGATTGTGGCAACCAATAGTGATAAACAAAATTGTTGTTGTTACCAATTATTGGCGATGATAACCTATATTTCGTCATAACCATAAACGGCTTATAATAAAATAATTCGATTAGTACTGACTTTAAGCCAACCGATTAATCCAATTTGTTTAAGTAAAAATTTTCCATTTATTTTTAAACTTTTTCCTCAAAGTATGCAATCAAACAGTTTTTTTTCTTTGCATGGTTGGAATCAATCACTCGGTTGGCAAAAAAAATCGATTGTGGCAACGAACCTGTTGTGTGTATATGAATAAATCCTTTATCCCTGATTTCTTTAAGTTTATTATCCGGGAAGGGTTGTTTGGATAAAACTATCAGAAGTGAATAATTATTATTAGAACTACACAGCTGTTGCTTAATTAAAATTCAATGAATTAAAATTTCACCGAGATACTTAGTAGGGACATAAATACTGTTACACACGTTTTATGCTGTAAAATAAAAAGTAATGAATGTTTTTGGACCAAATATTTTTTAATATATTTATTGGTGTATCCAACAAAAATCTACTTATTCGAAATGTCCGCCTTTTGCCTTTACACACGCCTTAAGTCGAACCCCGTCCATTGGAAAATTGGCCACAGCTCGAACCAAAGCAGTCTTAAGAGATCCAATGTCCTCTAAAACTCAATTTGTAATCCAATAGGTTTCAATCTAGACTGCCTGAGGGCCATTCTTCAGAGGAAATGAACGCTGGCAAATTGTTTCGAAGCCAGGCCTGGGACGTTTTAGCCTTATGGGCCGGCGCAGAATCCTGCTGGAAAGTCCATGGCTGGGTTTGGAACAGGGAATTGTTAAGAGGCTTCACAACATCTGCCAAAACGGTTTCTTGGTAAACTTTGGCCGATGTTTTGACTCCTTATTCGCAGAAATGCAGGTCAGTGACCCCATCGTAAGAGACACCCCACCAAACCATGACTGAAGCTGGGTGATGACCCTTTTCCACCCTTGGGATCAGTTCAGATGCTTCCTTAGATGACCGCGCATACACTCTAATGTTTTGCTTGTTAAATGTTTCCTGAACGGTAAACATTTTTTCATCGGTGAACAAAATTTTTCTGTGCAACTTATCAGCGTGCTTCACCAAAAGACGTTTGCATTTTTCCTGCTGGAAAGTCCATGGCTGGTTTTGGAACAGGGAATTGTTAAGAGGCTTCACAACAGCTTCCAAAACGGTTTCTTGGTAAACTTTGGCCGATGTTTTGACTCCTTGTTCGCAGAAATGCAGGTAAAGTATGGTTGGGGTGACAATATTCGAAGAGGATACTACTATTGTTGGGTATATGGTTGTGGCACAACAATATTATGATCCTCACAACAATAGTATGATTCACGCTCAACCATACTATGATTTCCACAACCATACTTTGATCCTCACAACAATAGTATGATTCACACACAACTATACTATTATCTCCACAATCATATTATGATCCTCACAACAATAGTATGTTTCTCATACAACCATAGTATGATCCTCACAACCATAGTATGATTCACACGCAACCATAGTATGATTCACACTCAACCATACTATGATCCCCAAAATTATTTATTATGATTGGGTAATGTTGTTATTCAAAAATAGAGATTTTTATTAAGTAAGTTATTTTAAATTGCATTACTACTTATTAGTTTATAGCCAGATTTGAGGCCATGTTTTTATTGAACATTTCACTTAAACAAAAATATATATTCCAACGGCAGTAGAAGATACTTTTAGATGACAGTAGGGGTGAATGCTACTTCACCATCCGTAGACCCCAAGTATCGAATGTGATTTAACAACAAAAATCAATCGAAATTCCTTTCGATTGTTGTTGTTTTTTTATAATGGACAACAACTATGCACTGTATCGTGTGTATGTGTTTTTTTTTTGGTAAATCAAAAAAAAAACATACACATACATACATGTATGCTCTATAAAACCTTTTTCGTTATGTTCATATTCGCAACCATACGGTATGATTGCCGTAATCATTTTATTGTTAACGTAAATTTTAAACAATACTTTTGTTGCACCAACCATGTTTTTATGGTTGCTACTACCATATTTTCATTTCTTAATTTGGCAATAATACTATTGTAACATTTCAACAATATTAATATTGCCGCAATCATACTGTTGTCAAAATGAAATTCAAAAAACAGTACTATGGTTGCGACGAACATGCTTTTATTGCAGAGAACATATCATTGTTGCGGTGACCATATAGTAACCATATATTTTCTCTGCGTGCACCAAACCATGACTGAAGCTGGGTGATAACCCTTTTCCACCCTTGGGATCATTTCAGATGCTTCCTTAGATGACCGCGCATACACTCTATTATTTAGCTTGTTAAATGTTTCCTGAACGGTAAAAATTTTTTCATTGGTGAACAAAATTTTTCTGTACAAGTAAGTTATCAGCGTGCTTCACCAAAAGACGTTTGCATTTTTCAATCCTATTTTTTTAAAGCTGCAGTCAATAAATGTCCGGTACGTCGTTGGAAAGTCCCCAGTCCAAAGTCTTTTTTAATGATTCGACTCATGGACTTTTGCGTGATATTCATCTCACGGGCCAGTCTCCTCAAACAGTTTTATGCATCGGTAGACGAACATGCGGCTAATCCCTAGTGGCCGGGAGCGCTATTACAGCGATACGGTTCTCATTATCTGACCACTCCATGATGAAAGTTAAAACTATTTTAAAATCCCGTTACAGACTAACGCTATTGAAGTTACCTTTCAAAACCCATATGTGACAGCACATAGAGAAAGGGACCTAAGGGTAAAAAAAAATCAATTTTCACTTTTTTTTTTGATGTAGTCAACATCTGAGCATCGAATGAGACCGATCCCATGCCCCAAAAGTGTTCCCTCCCAGAGATATACGCGTTTTATGAAAGTGATGGTACACCAAAGATGCACGTATTTAAATCTTTAAAATGCCTCTCCTGAACAAAACTGGGTTTTACCTTTAGGTCCCTTTCTATTTTGCGCGAACCATATGACATTAACGGGGTATGTTCAGTTCTACTATTGAAATGGGTGTGTTTAATGTTGTAACAGTATTTATATCCCTACTAAGTATATGGACCTCATACGGCCTGTTTAGTGTTAATAAATTTATTGCCTAGATAGTGTTTTTTTTAATATCTTTTTAGCACTTTTCGTTACATTTAGCTGAAATGTTTAATTTTTTAAGATGAGATGGAAATCTTGGAAAAACAAATACGAAAATGTATGGTCGTTCGTTCGGGTCGGTACTTGCGAAACCTTATGTTGGCGCTCTTGTTGTTGTTCGAGTTGTTGTTTTGATCATACCGATCTGTGGATTTTTCGTATGCCCAAGAAATCCAATATGGAGCACAGGGTTACAAATGTCATGAGCTACATAAATTATTTATTTGCTGTCAGATAAGGCAACAACAATACTTGTAGTTGCGACTTACTTGAAGTATTCATAAAAAAAACCATTAATTAAGTGTAAAAACTGTTATGGAAAAGCCATATGATAATCCGCGAGTTGCTTGGTACCTTTTTAAATCCAAACGGGTACGGTCTTCATAGCTTAGCCAAGTGCGAGTTGGAGCGGAGCTTGCCTTTATTTGGCGTACTTTTAATTCCTGGTATGCTTTTCAGTTGTTTCTTGTGTTTGCCGACTATTTTGTCATAATTGTTGTTCGAAATCAGATCTGCACAAGCCAAGCCAGACAGGCGGCCAGTTCGAGTCGACATATTTACATAAGGACGGCTAGACGGAGGGACGGACAGTTGCGTGTGAGAGAGTTGCGTAAAGCCGAATATCGCGTTTTGTTTGCGTTTATGTTCCCCTTTCCATAAGTGGATTTGACCAATCTCCTTCGGTGTTATTTTGTGAAGTACGCCTTGTAAGGTTGTAAATTTGCCGAAAATGTTTGTTCTACTTAAATGTCTCTAAACGTAGTATGGAATACAAAAGGGTATTCCTCGATAAAATGTTGAAATTTTTAATTATTATGTAACCCCTTTCTTTTCAGTTTCACGGAATGTTAATTGATGTACTGACATTTTTAGTAAATGGAACTGCAACATTATTGAAAGTGACAAAGTATCGGTACCTCTATATTAAAAATGATTTTGTTACTTCCTTTAATATACATATCGAATCGAGTAACCAGTGACTGCAACATAATTTTTTTCTCGGGCAACGGAAGTTTCATAGTTCTAACCAAAGACGATAAATTGTTGAAGATGGACGATGTGCTTATTCGGTGCAATAATGCAGAAAATCACACTTTAGTAACGCTTAAATTCTCGGATGTTTATTTTTCACTTTCGTTTGTACACAATCACTAGAACGCTAGAAAGTCAAAATTAAAACACTAAATTCGCACATTTGAAATACACACAAAAAGCAACATTCCCAAAATGATTTTTACTCATCTCTGTTCTTCAATTCTCGATAAAGCTTAAATCGTCCATCTTGTACAGTTTATCGTCTTTGGTTCTAACCGTGTTTCTGGCGTTTAGATGGTAACTCTAAAGAGTAAAATTGACTATTAATTGGTGCATTTACTCCTCATGACTTTTTTGAACACTTTCATCTTTCAAAAGAACACTGCGATGAGAAGTAGCAATATCTTACAAAATCGCTACTTGAACTGCATTTTTTGATATTTTATGTAAAAATAGTACTGTCAGCATTAAGCAAATTTTCCGCGTCGCTTTTTAAAATATCTTTTGAAACTAGTGCTGCCTTGACCAAATTTCCTAAACTGGGCTTTTCAACGTAAACTTTAGTTAAAAGTTACAAATCAATAAAAAATCACAGTCTTTCACGAATTTCCATCGCATCTTTGTGAAGTTTTGTTACACAAAACATATTGCGAAGACTCAGAAATTTGCACAAATTCTTCGCTCAGCTATTTAATTTTGTTTTTACAAAAGTTCTTCTGATGTTCAGTTTATTCAAAAGTTGCACCGAAAAAAAGTTGTCATTCCGTGCCGTGATAAGCTTGTATACAATTTCAAAATCGCGCTTATGATCTTGAGTTTATTATTGAATCCACTGGAAATTAGATTTCAAGACATTCGCGAATTTTTCGGTGTTTTTTTAAAATTTGTCATTGTTCAGTCTTTATTTCATAGTATTCGTTTAAAAATTGTGTAGACCAAAGAGTTCCAAGATTAAGCGATTTCTACGTGCTGCTTTTAAAATTTGCATTTCATTATAAAAGTTGTCACTTCGAATCTGCAGTATACTTATATTCCCTTATGATCGTGAATTTTTTCAAAAACCTACGACAAAAAAAAACTTAAAATTTCCACGAAGTTGATAAACCGTTTTAAATTTTGATTACTGTTCTAAATTTTCTTGAAAAGTCATCGGGCAGCATTTTTTTCTTTACAAAAATAACATAAAAAATCATCTTCTGAATTTTTCGCGCGTATCCAAAGGAAATTTTATTTGTTCGAAAAACCACGAATACATCAAAATATAAATCGGTCCAGGCATCCTCAAGTAATGAAGTAACATACACGCGCCCATTATTTTTTAATAATATACATATCTCAACATTTATTTTCGGTGTGACCCTTTTACATTCCTCGACGGCAATGCAGGTTGTATCTGATTTAAGTTTCAAAGCATTAAGTAAAAATGTTGATAAGTTCGGCCGGGCCAGTTAAAGTTTTCGAGGTACATTTTGTCCCTTAAAAGAAAATTTTTCCCCTGGACCATACGACTTTATTTTGTTTGACCGCTATCGTGCATTTAAGATACATACAGATCGGATCGTCTTAGAATTTTACGGAGATCAATAATAATTGTGTTTTATACAAAGGGTCTCCGAGGCTTTGCAAACAGAATGACAAAGTTAGTATAAACTTAATTCTTCGACATTTTATGATTCTGTCAATAATGAAAAGGCGTGCCAAATATTTGTCCATTTGAAACAGAAAGTCTACCCACTAAACGTCCGGCTACGGTCGTTGGTATCCGTCAAGGCCTACCCAGGCCCAGCACGTTGGATTTGCTAAATACAAAATGGATCAAGGAACTGTGCCATATATTTTCTCCAAGTAAAGAGCCTTTTTTAAAGAACACTTAATTTTTTGTTTTATGTTGATAGTGAAAACTGTAATGAAATTCATTCTTTTGGTCGGTTGACAAATGGTAAGTCATCTATAATTTAACATAAATCACATTACTTGGTAGACGCGTTTCGTCGTTAGTGATAAACGACTTTTCAGTACCAATGCTAATTTGTTGGCCAAATTTAGGAAATGTTAATCCGGTTTACATTTTAAAACTCCGTTAGATTTCATGGACTGATAAACGAACGGAGAAATATCTCAATTGCCAAACAACGTTTTGCACATTGTATCATTCCAATATCAACACTTCATGCTTAAAGTATGTCTGTACGTGATATATGGCCCATAGCCATTGTAAATGTTCACAAGCAAATCGAATGTTCTTTTTCGAAACTAGGTAAGCCAGCGTTGACCAGACTCTTTTATCACAAATCCCAAAACTAAAACTTGACATGACACAATCGGAGCAGTATACAAGTATTTTGTGTTTGTTATTTATTGCAGACAAAAAATCCGCATTGAACTTTTAATTACGTCATGCAATTTTCGATAGTTAAATCCCACATCGCATTTTTCAATTTTGCACTCTTTTGTGCAAATTCTTAAAATGCATTTAAGATCGGCATCGTTGGCTCACTTTCAAACTTTGAACTTAAAAAAAACGTGTGTGGAATTGACAAGCGAGACTAGATTGCATTCCTTTAAGTGTCTGGTCTCTGACGACCGCGTTATGGCAAGGACTGCAAAGGCATTGTAAATTGTGCTCGTAGACCGAACGCATGTCTTGAAAAATTTACATGATATACGAGAATGTACATGCGAACGTATGTTTAAAAATATACAAGTATTTTAGTGCATTTTGTTTAGATTTATGATAATAGCGCACACAGTTGTTATAACACTTAAATTTGGCTATTTCGTACGAGTATTGAACAAAAAAGTAAAATCGTGTTTGAAATTTGTAAGGATATGACTAATTTACGAGTATGTATAGCATAGCGAGAGCATATTTTTTGAAATTTGTCTAAAGTTTTTGCGTAAAAATTGTTATTGAATAAGAGTAAATAATTTGAATTTCGCTAGAATTTTTATTTTCAACAGACGCTTTAAGAATATATTTCCACAAGGGCTTTTCTAAACAATACAGAGAAAATTGCGTTGAACGAGAAGATATACGTTTATGTCGTTTTTGACCGGACTGATTGGTCAGTCTTCCTTAAATTAAATTAGGGAAGACTAAAATCAAATTAAATAAAATTAATTTATTCGATGTTTAGCAACGTTTCGTTATCTTTTTTCTATTTCTTCAGGGGACGTTTTTTTTGAAAATCCTGTCTACAAAAAATGTTGTGTTTTAATTTGAATTTATAATTTTCTGTGTTGTGTTAGTTTTTCTCACATTTAGTTTTTCATTTCATTCGTCTTATTACTATTAAAAAACTGAACATCAGGAATCAATTTAATAAAAAAATAATAAAAAATAAAAGAAATACCCATTTGTTCAAAGCAGGAGAAGTTATTCTATTATTCTATATTCGCATATGCGAGTTATTCTCATCATACTTAAAATTAGAATTTACAAAATCTAATTTTGGAATATTCGCTTTCGCATTCACATTCGCAAAAACCAATTTTGGAATATTCGCTTTAGCAAAAACGAATTTTAGAATATTCACATTTGCGAAGAAATTAATGTCAGTAAAAATATTGAATCATTTTTTAAAAATGTTTGTTTTTTCTAACAACTTGTACTAAATTATGTTTTCTTATGAAAACTTGTTTGACAAACTGCAAACAATTGTATTTTTTTAATTTCTCTGGAATATAATGCTCATTTCTATTAGTTTACATAAAAAATCTTCAAAATCAAAAAAAAGATTTTCACTTTTGCATATTATCGTTTATTGAATAAAATTTTTGGGTTACATAATCTTAAAATAAAGTTGCATTGAATTTAAAGACGTGGAGGAGAAGGAAAATTTGTTTGTAAAAACCTTCACTAAATTTAAGTGTACTTATACAATATTTAAAATTTTTTCTAAATGTATTCAGTCATACAGATTTGTAATCAGATTATTTCCATTATTTAACCAGGATATTTTAAATTTATGAGAAATCTGGGTTACTCTTATATTAATGAGATCAACATTACTAAGCTCGTGCAAACGTCTAGTGCAAAAGTGCCAGCGTAAATTTAACATTTATTCTGGCATCTTTGAATTTTCATAAATGGGTTTTGCCACAATTTTCCCAAACAGGACATGCATATAACACAATTGATTGAAATATCGCCTTGTAAGTAATAGTTTTATTTTCCAAACTAAGCTGAGATTTTCTATTGATAATGGGATACAACAGTTTTATAGCTATGTTCATTTTTCCAAGTATGTGCGAAATATGATCATTAAACGTTAAACGGGGATTTAAAATAACCCCCAGATATTTAACTGAATTTGACCAAGTGATTTCCCTGCCATCCATAACTATGTTTGACTGTGGTGTATAACAAAGCTTTCTTTTTTTAGTGAAAAAGATAGCCTGTGATTTATCCGCATTTATTTTAATTTTCCACTTTTTTGAATATTCAACGATTTTATCTAAAGAAGATTGTAGCGGCAATATAATGCCATCAGCCATCAATCCTGAGCAAAATATAGCAGTATCGTCGGCATAGAATGCATATTCGCAAATATAATTTTTAGGAAAATCTGAGTTGTAAATTATATAAAGAATTGGTCCCAAAACAGAACCCTGAGGAACTCCAGCAGGTATGTTAACAAAGTGTGAGAAATCTCCGTTTATTTCTACGCAGAATGACCGCTCTGTCAAAAAAGATTTTACAATTTTTATTAAATAATTCGGAAAGTTTAATTTTATTATCGTAATTTAAAAATTAAGCCATCATGCCAGACAGTGTCAAAAGCGTTTTCAACATCTAATAAGACCAGAGCAGTAGAATTTTTTAAGGAAAATTGTGTATTTATGTGGTTGGTGATTCTTTTGACTTGATGAGTCGTACTATGAGAAGCCCTAAATCCAAATTGTTCATCTGGTAAAACATTCGTCGCATCTATGCATTCTATAAGCCGTTCTTTCACAATCTTTTCCAAAAGTTTACTTATATTAACTCGCATATGCGAATATTCGTTATAACCTTAAGTAAGCTAATAGGACGGTAGCTAAATCGGGGGATTTTCCAGGTTTCAGAATGGGTATAAATTTAGCTTTTCGCCATAATTTTGGGAAATATTGGAATTTCAGACAAGCATTCATTATAATAGTAAGATGCGACACACCTAAGTCAGAAAGATTCTTGAGCATATTATTTTTAATATTATCTAATCCGGACGATTTCATAGATTTCAAATGTTTCAGTAAATTTTTTATATTGTTTTCAGATATCTGGAAATCTTGGTATGGGGTTTCGAATAAAGACGAGTCAAATTCAATAACAACATCAGAAACTTCCTGTTCAGTGTCAATGCAACTTATTCCGTCAGAAGACTGATGATTTAGATGAAATAATTCAGAAAATGCTGACGCTTTGCACTCGTCCGTTACCAATGAATGATTTCCGTTATTAAGAACTGGTATACTGGGGACTTTTTTTCTTAGCATTTTCGATATATTCCAGAAGGGCTTAGAGCGAATGTTCATACCTTTCAATCTGCTGTACCACGAATTTTCCCTTAGACACCAGAGTTCATAATTGACCAGTTTCTCGTACTTTTTTAGTAAAATTTTATCATTTGGTTGCCTATATCTGTTCCAGTATGTCTAATTTTGTATTGAATATTTGGCTTCCGCTTTGATTTGTAATCTCTGCAGGAGGTTTTACTAGATGACTTGAAATACTAGATACTATATTTTTCGTTTGTCCGTTCTTAATTATAGTACGCATTTTTAATTTGGAATCCGCATGCTGCGATACATATAAATCGCTTTGAAAAAAATTCAAAAATCGTTTATGAAAAAATCAAAAATTTGCTCTAAGTTCTTTGAATTTTACGCAACCTATACCATCATATGATAGTAGATGCTTACTTCTTTCAGGGATTTATTTATAGAAATGTTTATTGTCCTGAATTGCTGCCACTTATTTGGTTTAATTCAGCAACTAGAATATTAAGACATTGCGTTCCATTTGCCATTGAAATGCATCTTTATAATTATGATGTCATTAAACCCTTACATAGATCTATGAAGCTACATACAGGGTGGAGCGCGGTGTTTTGCTTTTTCGCACTGCAGGCTGTGGCGGCACTGTTAGTCAAAGAGAGTGGAGAGTGTGCGTGGCTTATAGTGGCTGACGGGAGATTTGTATTCGTCTGCCTTTCAGTTGCCATCATGCATTGTACACGTAAAGAGAGGTCATTTTATGTTGAAGCGTATTTATCAAATGCGCACTAGATCATTGCAGTGCAGCGTGCTTTTCGTTTATGATTCGCTCTTCTCCCATGCGGACCGCAATCATTTATAATATGGGTAACTGCATTGAGAACAGCAGGGAATGTGTTATGTGTACGAAGGGGACCTGAGAGAAGGATTACAACACCACAAAACACGAGAGAGTTAGATCAGCAGTACTGCAATCTCCGAAACGTTCTGCTCGGAAGCAATCACTTGCTCTTGGCATTTCCTGACGATCTCTCCACCGGATTTTAGCCGGCTTTTGAGGCAATGCAATTAGAGGATACATGGTTCCAACAGGATGGTGCCACTGCACACACAGCGAGGTTTACCATTGTTTGATGCAAATGTTTCCTGGACGGCTTATTTCTTTGAAGGGTGAAGTGAACTGGCCGGCACGCTCGCCAGACTTAGCCCAATGCGATTTTTTTCCTTTGGGGTTACCTGAAGTCGAAGGTGTATATCAACCGTCCCAACACCTTGGAAGACCTAATTAACAATATTGAGGCTGAAATTGGCAGAATACGAAGGTCGACATTTGCCAGATACAATATTTAAAACCATGTAATTTAAAAATTCCCTTACTGTTCGATAGTATAAGTATAATTAATATATAAAATAAATTTTTCTAAGGTACATAATTTTTTATTTCATTCCCAAAGAAGCAAAAAATAAGTTTCAATAAAAATTTAATGAAAACCTACAGAAGGCCTATTTTTAATAAGGCAGTGGAAAAATCCGGACAAAGTTTTTGCAGCAAAAATTACACCATATCATGTGCAGCTATGTAATGTCTCTCATTCAAAAATTTCGAAACCTACCTCGTACATATAGAATATATGATTAGTAGCTTACTAACATGAAATTCATATTATTTTATTTCATCTCTTAACCGCTAAAACACATTACATTATTATTATCAATGTATTTTTTGAATAGTAGTTTATACGTTATCAGTCACTGCTTGAATGCCTACAAATTAACATTTACACAAATGAATGAACGACCGGTAATAAAAACTAATGAATGTAAATTAAATTGCAATAAAAAATAACTGTCAGCACAAGCTACTCGCACCAGCCACTGCACATGCCAAAGCTATGGCCACAAACTACGGACCGGATGAATTGAATGGATATTTACAGGCACGCTCCGCTCCATTGAAATTCAATTTGAAAATCATAATTGCAAGCGTTTAAATCAATGTTTTTGCCAATTACCAAAGTAATTCTGTCGTCAACTTATGATTGTGATCAATTAAAATATATTCACACCAAATGTTAATGATACGATCTTTATGGCGATATGCAGAAATCAAACGATTCAGTGTGGCATTTAGTGGCGCGTTACCACTTTTTAAAATTTCAATTAACCCAACTATATTTTTTGTGAACCATTGTTCACTTTTGACAAAGAATTAATGCATCGAAGAGTGAGGTTATAGCCCTGTTCGATTGAGGGTTCTTAACTTTCAAGTCGATTATGGAACGAGTAAGATGTTACCAGACTTATTTTTGCCCAGAGCAGACTTACATGACACACCCTGCTTCTTTACGGATATTATCCCGGTTGAGCCTATGACGATGCCAAATCGAAATTACGGCGGTTATGTCTTTTCAGAAACCAGTTTTATTGCTTGCCCACTAAAGCATTGATGACAATCGACCTCAAGACGAGATTCAAGTTACAGAACGGAAATTTCAACATTATTTTTTTTAAATTTTCAAACGTTTCGCAGGTGTAAAATGTACAGACCATACTGAGTATGTTTGCTGTTAGATACATTTGTAAATTTCACGGCATCTTAAATTCATTAAGTGACTTTGTGGACCTGGGTTTTCGAAAAAGAAAAACACTTAAATTTAACAGAATTAGTAATTTTTCATCACCCTGCTTGCAAATCTAAAAATAAATTCTATCAAAATTGTTTAAGGTCGAAGTAAGAAAGTGTGGCTGACTTTCTAAACGCATGCTGCTTTGTAGTAATACATTGCAGGGTGTTCCAAAACGCAACCCTGAAAATTTGGACGATGTATTTTGTTTCCTTTTGCAACAATGTTGTAGTTAATACGCAAGGGAAAACAACAAAGGCGTCCAAATAAATATAGATTGAAAGCGAGTTCAGCACAAAACAAAATGGCGACGCAGGATGATAAGTAAGCATTTTTTCTTATTTATTGATATGAATGATACGATGCATATAAATGTTCCTAAACGATTTCAGTGTTGCAAAGTATTGTTTTACAACGAATTAAAAAAAGTAACGACACAATGTTAAACTCTGTTTTAATACTGTATGGATACATTGTAAACATACGTTTAGGAAGACAGCCCATCTTTAAACTTACCGCTACTATATTCGAAATGTTCACTGGGTATGCATACAACCTCTAAGAATATTAACACACAACTTATATCATGCCATTAATCAAATACAACCGGTGAAAACTGAAAACTATTGACATAAACTGAAAATACGAGTACAATGTTGGCGTTTAACAATAACATTTTAGAGTTTTAATTCGCGAATTAAGTAAACCAATTGATGTGTTTTTGTAATTTTTTTCTTTTTTGCTTACAGACATTTGTTTACACGACGCCTTTTATGAGCTTCGCACATTTGCGGCTGTGGTTCAATAACATTTTTACGAGCACAACTGCCAACCAACACCCCGCCATCCTCCCCTTTCCCAAGACGATCGAGTGGATATCACGTCAATTTGGCGACGCTTAACCATCACCGAAAAATGCATGCGGCAAAGCGTGTAAAAACCGGCAGTGGCGCCTGCAAATTACGATCACGGTTGTGCCTCAAGATAACGGCGGCAGACATTATGTCTAAATTATGCTTTGGACTTGTGTTGGTCGCCACACTCTTGAACTTGTGTAGCGGCGTGCATCTTAACGGCGATAGCGGTGGTCATCATGCGCATGGGCGCGCGCATTCGCAAGCGCACTCGCCGCTGCAAGTGCTTAAACAATGGAAACTCTTCACATACAATTTCCTGCCTCATGCTCCCGTACGAGATGTGAATTTTTACAATCCATCGAATGTTTTAGCCACTGGTTTGGCGGTCACGGACGATCGCATTTTTGTTGCTACACCGAAACTCTTCGGTGGCGTCTCATCCACATTAAGTTGGATATCAAAATCGGAATTTGATGAGTCACCGGTGTTAAAGGTAAGTTTGTTTGTCTTACGGAACTATTGCAAATCAATATGGATGAGGTGAACGTTGCAAGTTTTGGGGTAATAAATATGGAAATAACGTTTGATGAGGAAGTCGTTTGTTTGGTTTTGCTACGAAAGAGACATACGTCTATCATAGCACATTGATTAAAACTGAAGATCAGGATGTAATCGTCGTCAAAACTGAACTTGAGTGAGGGACGGACACATGTATTGCTCTATACACGTATGTATGTTATGTAAGCCGCTACATTGAACAGTAATTCCCTTTTAAGGCTCTGAAACTGATGTTTCATTTTTTCATTTTATTATTCATGTTTCATTTAAAAAAAGTGAATTATTTCGTAGCCACAGCCGAAATTGTTTGCCAACCTAATGATTAATGTTGATGACCTTGAGTATTCCAACAATACAACCGAAGCTTAGTAAGTGCTCTGTAATGTTGAGTAAGTTTTTCCATTAGTGCGTCATGAACATTACAGAATTTCATGATGCACTTGTTCAACGAAAAAATTTTAAATTTTCGTCAGAGGCAAAAAAAAAATGTTTTCATTTTTTAATCCAAAAAACTGCATTCGCTTCAAGTCAGTAAAAATCGAAAAACAGTAGACGCTCACAAATTAGAACTCTAAGAAATTAGAACCAGCATTTTTATGCGTTGACAATTCGGAAATTAGAACCAATAAAGACTAAAAACAAACAACTATTACAGATTACATATTACGCAAAAACTAAATATAATAGAATACACCGCATTCCAGCAGTTGTATAATAACATTTTTCCTTTACTTCAATGCATTATTTTATGTTTAGAACATTTATGTGATATAATTTGACTGAAATGTTATTTAAGTTTTCGTTTTTCTTAATAAAATACACTAGGGATAAAATGTGCAAAACCCCGCTACAATTCGCTTAAGAATTTGATGAAAACGCACGAAAAAAATACGCTACGGAACAAATTTTAAAAATTAAAAGGCTTAAAATTGTAAAAACTATTATTATTTTGCTTCGAGTGAAAATTAAAAAACACAAATGTGGCGCTTGTGTGCCAGCGCATTTTCAAAAATCCTGATATTATTCGCATTATAAATTTAAATTTTTTTAATGGGGTGTCATTTACTACCAAACCATTTTTTGGTGATAAATATTCACATTTTCATTATAAGGCCAGAAATATATATAGCAGTAAAAATCGCCACTTTTTAAAAATCGTTATTTTTCCAAAATATTGTGTTTTGGTAAGGAGAAATCGTCACAAAACGTGGAAAGACAACAACGTTAATACTGAAGGCTTTACTGGCGATTGCAAAAGGGTATATAGTAAAAAAATTACCGTCCCTTTTCTTTGGCCCCTTCATTAACTATCAAAGTATTAACTATCGAAGTATTTGAACCTCAAGAAAATATTTTGGATCAACCAAAACAATTTTATATTTTCATCAGAGGCAAAAAACTGTTTCCTTACAAATTTAAAGTACTCATTAATATATGTTGGGTCTTGTCGAGGAAAAAGTGGAAAACATGATAAAAGATTTGTACTAAAAAATAATATTTAAACGATTGGCTTAAAGTTAGTAACAATCGAATTATTTTATTTTAATAAAGCCTATTTAATCAAAAAAGTGACAGTCCGTTATTGATTTTAATGAAACTTTGTTATCCAAAATACCAAAAATTGGTTACAACAAAAGTTTTGCAATACTATTGGTTGCCATAACCAAAAGCTGTGACAACTCAATATCTCTTCCGCGTTTAATTGGTATGGCCGATGAATAAGTTGTGTGCTTAAAAAACTATTTTTATAGCTTAACAAAGATAGGGGCTCCAACTCATGGCACCTGGGGTCCTCAAAAGGCCGTTGTTCTCAAAACAAGCGACCAATTTTAAATGTACCTACATATTTTAAATGGGCATATTGGTCCACTTAATAAAAATGTTGCTGCAAACTAAATATTGATTTGCGTGTATGATTGAACTTAGATTGGCTTTCGGACTTATGTACTTTCAGGGCCAAAAAACGGCCGTTTTATTAAAAACATGTGGAGAATTCGTAAGTTCAGCTGGTCCGAAGTTCTTAAATATTGCATTGGTCCGAAGTTGTTTAACATTTCGAAACCAAGTGGATCATTGGCTTCGTAAAATTAACGTCATATTCACATTTGTAACAAAACTTCATCCATTGCTGAAGTGGCCGATATGTCTCCAAACATTCGGGGACGAATTTGGGAACATTAGTTCCCCAGAGCCCGATAACCATGCCCCGGACCATTGGTAGAGAGTAAAAATAAACTAATTGTAAATATGGTCACACTCGTATCTTTACTCAAATTATAAAAAAATCAATTAAAATTTAAATTTAGTTTCTAAAATTTAAAAAGTAAATTCATGGTGAAGTAACTAAACCTTTTTTTCTAGGGTTGTTGTTAGGCTGTATTAACACTTCCATATTTTGAACTGTAAATTACGTAACAGTGAATTTAATACTCTTATTTCAATAAATCTGTAGGCCTATCCCGATTGGTCCTTCTCCACCACCGGACGCACTGACTTCAATTGCAGTGACTTGGTACTGATCTCCGTTTATCGAATGCGCATAGATTCCTGCAATCGTCTCTGGGTGCTAGATGCCGGAATTTCACGTTCCATAGAAGATTATGAAAAAACATGTCCGCCCAAAATCCTGGTATTTGATTTGAAATCAAATCAGGTGGTAAGACGCATTGACTTTCCAGCGGGAGTTTTGAGAGGTGAATCATTGTTTACGAATTTAGTGATTGATGAGACTACGGCCACGGCAGGCAATTGCGATGATGTATTTGTCTACATATCAGATACAGTGGAACCAGGTAAGTCAAGAACAAAACAATGAATTTGTTCTAAAAATATCGAAAAAAAAAATATTCTTCTTACGAGTACATGTCATTTTTGCGCAATTTATTGCCGAACGTCCGTTTGTTTGTTTCAATTAGCCTCAATAACGGAGTTTTAGGCCTTTGCCGGCATTTGGTGCGATCATTTTAGCCATTTTTCTGCATTTACTCAAGCCTAGTTTAGGATTGCGTGATTGTATTTATTTTATTGTTTCTTTATTTGTGGGTAACTTGAGCACTGATTTGTTTTGATTCAGTTCGGTGAATGCTTTTAAAAAGCGTTTAAGTGTAAGTCTATTGGCTATGAATGCTCTGAGTTATTGGTATTGAAAGTGAGTTTGGCGGTTGTTTACCAAAAACCGAACTCAATGACCATTATAACATAAACGTATTGAATTTCCTTACAAGACAACGAGTGTTATAATTTGGTGCACATTAGGAGTGATTCAAATCGAAAATTGTTCAAATAGAGAAAAACAATCAAAATTGTGATGTAAATATTCGAAAAGAGAAATAATCATGTAATGATTTTAGATCGATCACCCGGGACGAACCACATAATATACAACATTCTCACTGTCACCAAAAAAAATTTAATAAAATACAAACAAAACGAGTGTACAAAATAAGTTAGCCTGGCCCAACTTATACGCCCCTTATCATAGATTCCGGTCCAAAAGAAAATTTTGTTAAGGGGCATTTCACTGGCTTCTTTTCTATTAGGATGTGTTTCTTTCCATATCAACATCATACTACCTACTACCGACATTATTTCAAGAGATAAAGCCTTTCAAACATCAGGGTTGTATGGGCGCTGCCACGCTCGTTTGTTGAATATAAAAATTTAAACTAAATTCTATTCGAATTTTAAAAGGGGGCATGCCATCGCCCTCATTTCCTCCAGGATGTGTTTCGATCCTTGCCATATCATATGTTCCAAATATCATTGTCATATCTTTAATATATGTATATGACCCGGCCTATGAAAAGGTGGCTTATGACTCAAAAAAGAAATTGCAAGAAGCAGCTGTTAAAGATAAACAATGCATTTCTTCAGTTTCTTAGTAGTTTTTCTTTTGCATTATGAACAGTCATGCCCAAAAGGCAACCAAAAAAAGGCAAAAGAGCATAAATGAGATAAGTTCGTGTGTGTATAAAGAGCGATGTTTTTTTTCTCAATGCAAAGCTTTTTTTTTGGTAAAATCGTTTTTCAATCCTGTTTTTAAATTTTTCAATTTCATTTATTATCTTGATTTTTAGTACACTTCTAAGCAAGTTTTCACCACGTGAAAGAGCGTCTCAAAACTATCGAAACCAAAAAAAGTGGACATTTTTTTTGAGTCATAAGCCACCTTTTCATAGGCCGGGTCACATATCATGAATTATTTACTTTTTATGTTCAGGGTTTTGTGGGCGGGACCACGCCCCTTCATTTAATTTTACCATAGCATAGTTTATAATATTTTGCTAGTCGTTGAAAACTGTTAAAATTTTATGACGATCGGTCCATTACTTTAGGCATATCGTCAATTCCGATCACTTTTTACAAGTAGGTCTTCGATTTTGACGAAATTTTGTACTTATACATTGATGCACTTTGGTGTTCTAAAAAAATACAGTTTGGCTTTTTTAAAAAAAAATTCAGAATTCTGAAAATTACAGCAGTGGCAACATTTTCATTACGTTTTTTTAAAATCTCATAATTTTCTCATTTTCTAAACTCATTTCATTTCTCATTTCTTAAAACTATCAGGATTAAGTTGGATTTAAGAAAAATACTTTCATAAAATTTTTTTTAATATAGGGTGATCAGTCTAGAGGTATTTTTTCAAAATAAAAAACACTAACATTCAAATCAAGTGTGGAATCTTTTTTATTCATTCGAAGGAAATTTTATGATATTTATTTTTTGAATATAATTTCCTTCAAATGTTGGTCGCAACTACGCCTCAGGGTGCTCATTCTGAGGGTGCAATTTTGGATGACTCATTCGAGCATTTCCGCCGTTATGGCGTGCATGACACGCGACAAGCTGGTTTGTCTGCATTGAATTTAGACTTTCCGTTGCTCCAAAGAAAAAAGTCTAAAGGTGTGATATCACACGATCTAGACGGCCAATTCACCGGCCCAAAATGAGAAATTAGCTGCTCTTCGAAATTACCTCTCACTAGATCCATTGTTTGACAGACCAGCTGCATGGCAAGTGGCACCGTCCTGTTGAAACAAAATGTCGTCAAGAATACGGGCTTCAATTTCAGGTGGTAAAAAGTCGGATATGTTAGAGCAATAGCGAGCACCATTCAAAATTACGTTTTGACCATTATCATTTTTGAAAAATATGGACCGATAATTCCACCAGCCCATAAACCGCACCAAACCGTGGTTTTCTCTGGATATAATGGCACCTCTTAAACCTCTTCTGGTTCCTCTTCAGCCCAAATGCGGCATTTTTGTTTTTTGCCGTTGCGCCAGAAATGGGCCTCATCACTGAACACAATTTTAGTCGAAAACAGCGGATCTTCTTGTTTTTCGCCGAACGCTCATTTCCATATTACTGTTGCCAACATTTGAAGGAAATAATATTCAAAAAATAAATGGCATAAAATGTCCTTTCCTATGAACAATAAAGATTCCACACATGATTTAAAGTTTAGTATTTTTTTTATTTTGAAAAAAAAATAATGAGAAAAATTTGGTAAATTGTTATTATGTTGGCTTATGGCACAACAAAAGTTTTGGGTGCCACGCTTCTACTTGTCGAGTTAAAAATGAAAATCAAACCCATTTTCAATATGACCGTTTCAGTCCATCCAACACATATTTTTACAAAATTTCAGCCACCAATCTTCTATAGTACGATCTGAGTCAACTTCACCTTGTAAGCGCGTAAATGCAAGTCTTTATGCATAATGTTCACCAACCACGAGCGTGAGAGGTGCAATTGTTGGGCACGACGACAAGTTGAGGTGTATGCAGAAAAAAACTTGACGTTTATGTGTGGTTCACATTCAACATCGGCCCTTAAAATTTCACCACCCTTGATTTAGTGATGTTTCTAACGGAATTACAAAGACATTCTATCCTATGATGGAAGTAATACAAATTATTTAAAAAAAATTTAATAAAAACAACTGAACAATCATCAACTAAAAAATCCATTTTTATTGCAAACTTATGAAATTGTCTGCTCTTAGGAAGACTAGATACCAAGTCGGGAGGTTCAACTTTATGGGGTTATATAAAAGCAAATGTCGAACAGGCCAGTTTTTAACTATGTTTATCACTAACAGCAAAAATTATCTTAAGATTTGGATTTTTACTCTTAGAGACTTTATCAGACCGTGTTCCGATCCGGAGCTTGTCCTATATAATAACTTTACGGCAAATAGAATCCACATTGAAGGTATACTTGTGTTTAGGCTGCATAGTACCATGGACTGGTATGCGAACTTGTTCAGTTTCATCAAAGTCGGCTGATATTAATGACTTACAGAACTAAATCGATTCCGATTGCATACGGACTCGGTTGGTATAATTTTGTTAGGGGTTTCAAACATCTTATATAAAATATAAGACGAATTAAATGACACAGTTTTTTTTAAAGAAAAAAAGTTTAAAATAAACTGAGAGTCTCGCTTAGAAAAAACTTTTAAAGCTTTATCAAAAAACGTAAAAACCTATAATTACTAAAAAAAATTCTAGATGTACGCATGAAAAATCGATTCTCTTAACAATTTAAATTTAAAGCAAAAAATAAAATGGTAAGCGGATTCGCTTGTCAGCCGCTGTGGTGCGTAAAAAGTGAGCACGACTATCATGCCAGGTTCAACCCCGGGTAAGAACATCTAACAAATTTTCAGCGGCGGGTCTCAACCCTATAAATGCTGGCAACTTTACGAGTAAGAGATTTATCTCTAAGCCATGTATAAACTTCCCTACAAAATGCACTAGCCGTTCATGGTCGGCGTTAAACTGCAGGTATTAGTCAGCGAGTTTAAGAATTTAATTGTGTACAGTTCACTAATTTGAGAGAAATCCCCCCATGTTCCTTAATAATATGTTGAAGGACTTAAGTAAGTAAGTAGGATTCGCTTGAGGTAGCCTAAAGCTTTTCCTTTAGAACTGTTTTTGTCGTCATTAAATGAAAAATGTTCAACACAAACGGGTTTGACTCATGTACCCAAAATATTTTGAACTGAAACACGTAAAAACGTCCTGAAATTTAACATTTATCCAGTCAATACTTTACTATAGCGCAACAAATTTTTTTTATGTTTTTTGGACTCTTTCGCCTATGCATCCGTTTTTTATCTCAAAACCTAAACTCTCAAAATTTGGTAGCAAAATTTGGCAATAGCCCATGCAAGGCGTTTTTTGGTCCACTTGAGGAAAAAGGTCCATCATTTTTAGGAACATAGTGCGTCCAAAGTTACAGTACTCATTTTAACCATTGTTTGTTCGGCCACAAGTTATGAGTTTTGTAGTAAATATTCAAAAAGTGTACTTTTTATTAACATTAACTATAGTCACGTAAAGGAAAACTTTTTCCTCTTAGCCAATTTTACCCATTCACAATTCCGAACGGCCTATGACCATATGCCATCATAATGCAACGTCTCAGGACTCCATGATAATTCGTTTGATTGCTATCGAGTTTTCAACAGACACACGGACAGACATGGCTTGATCGTCTACGCATTTAATGGTGTTGCAAACGGCTGAGAGCTTTAGTATTCCGTCCACTCTTCCGCGCTCAGGGGGTTTTAATACGATGCATTTTTTGATTGTTAAATAAAACACGTCTATTGTCATTACTCAATCGGATAAGGTTAATAAGAAAGAAGAAGGCAATATTAAACAAATTATTGAAATAAACAACAAATTGATAATAAACGACCTGATGACGCAATGCAAGATATAATTAACGCCTTGTACAAAAATGTTAACGGATCGGCTACACCATATGAGGAATGCACCTTTGTAATAATGATAAGATATTACACAGCCTTTACAATTATTATTAAGAAATTAAATTTACTGTTAAAAATTAAGATATCCACGATTTCTTGCTGGAGGTCCCCTACATTTGATTGATTACTACGAGTACGAATATTTGCAATTTCAAAAATATTATCGCTTCTTTAATTGATAAAAAAAAACCAACAGTCGCACAGGGCCAGTTTAATGATACCCTACAGCACTCTGGTATACAGTAGACTCCTATCCTCATTCATGTTATGGCCTCAGCATCTTATGAATCATATGTATATCTTTTCTACACCCATTAAAGTACCTCTTGACTCTTTTCACAGGTATTGTGGTCTATGATAGCGTCCGTGACACCACCTGGAAAGTAACACATCCAGCAATGTACCCAGACCCGGACTTTGGCCAAGCTGAAATTCTCAACGATCGTTTTGTACTCATGGATGGTGTAGTGGGCTTCACCTTTGATCCACAAAAGGCTCTGGTCTACTTCCAGCCTTTCGCCACAGACAGGTTTGTTGGTTTTTTCAATGGCCTCAGATTATGTTCATCACACTTCTTTCCTCCCTTACAGAATATTTTCGGTAACGCGAGAAGTATTAAGAGCTGGTCCCATTTCCATCAACCAGGTGTTGCCCGTCAAACTGGTGGGCAAAAAATCCTCTCAGGGCATTGGCATGGCAGTTTCTCCATTAGACGGCAGCCTTTTATTCAGTCCTGTCACTGAAACAGCGGTGGCCTCTTGGAATCCCAAAACCAATGAACAGCACATATTGGCCCAGGATCAAGTTCATTTACAGTTCGTAGCCGATATGACAATAGCGGCTCATGACAATGGTTATGTATATGTGGTATCCTCAAAATTCCATAGATTCTTTTTGAAAAACCTCAACGCCGAAGAATTCAATAATCGCATTATACGCATTCCACTGCCAGGCGTGCAGTCAAAATCACCATTGAACCCAATATCGCCCGGATACCCAATTCCACTGCCACTGAATGGCTACTATCAATTCACCAATTCCATACAACCAAAGCCGAAAAGTCTTTTATCCGGCCCGGGTTATTTTACTCGGCCTGGTCTCAGCAGTCATCCCTATGCATTCGAAAATGCCGGCATTGTCAATTATTCGGTAAAGAATCCTTTTACAGCCCTCAATCAAGGCGAATCATTTCCGCCCCCCAAAGAGTTGCGGAATCAGGATCAATTTTCATTTTTGGATAGCCTAGCGGCCATTCCTGAACACTCGCCCCAGTTAAATCCTTCAGCACTTGTCAGTTTAAATGCCCATCCAGGCTATTTCTACCAGAGATCGGCTCGAAATGTGGAGGCACAGACAAAATCCGAATAATATCTTGCAACAAAATGTAATTTTTAAAACTCGAAAGTATTAGATTTCCTTTGTGTGATTGTGTGCCGAATTAATGCCAAGTAACAGTTCAAATTTAGCGTACGGTCAAGTGCAGCCGAAAGAAGGTGAGTTGTAGTGGAAGTGAAGCAGAGCATACTTTTAGGCGTTGAATGAAATGTATGTTTTTATATGTAAATATTTTCTCGTTATATCTGTTTGACTGTATGTATTGTAGTAAGAGTGTGTAAATAAATTATTGAAACGATGAAATATTTTTGTTAATACATACGAGTTTTTCTTTATTTATTTTCTTTATTGCTCAGTATTTTTTACTCTCCAATGGAGGCATTTTAAACAATCCAATAAGATTTTTCCCTTTAAATGTCACAATTATTTCAATAAGAAAGGGTGGAGGAAAAGAATCAACTACTAAACTTACCATGTATGGTGAGTTTGTGAACTACTGAACTTACCGTGCATGGTAAGTTGGTGAAGGTTGTGCCAGAATTCGGTAAATATTGTGATCACCCAGTGCCAACACATGGCGTTTCAAATGGTGACAAAGAAGAGCTCCGTGAATGTGAAACAGTTTTTAACGCTCCGCCAAGGGGTGGATGTCATACTAAATTGCTCATTCCGTTTGCAACGCCACGAAATAATGATCGGAGACCCTATAAAGTATATACATAATTGATCGTCGTAAAATTCGATTTGTCCGTGTGTCTGTTGTAAGCTTCTGAAATTTTGCACGATGATGGCTAATGGTTATATGCTGTTAAAAGGCACTTAATACCTCTAAAAGGGACATGGATTCTGCACCTTTTGGTTCCAATGGTCCTACAAAACGGATACTGATACACATAGGCATATGGTCATGCAAAGGTTAAACAATTTTTAAAACAATAGCGCAAATGCATGAGATTGAAGACAAACTAATGAACACATAGACGCAAAAAGAGGTACTTATGGCCATCAATAAACATACTCGTAACTATGTCATAAACATGGTTAGACTGTGACAAACTGAAAGCAACTTCCGTTTCCAAAGAAGCAGATATAGTTGGTTATCCTTAGAAAAAAAACTCCTAATCCTACATAAGTTGAGCAAGAACATTTTTTAACAGGCACAAACAGTGTTGCCTCTCATGACAGTGGAAATTATCCAAATTATCCATGTCTTATGATCAAAAAATCGTTTAAAAATTATACGAAGAAAAAATATTTTAAAAAATGCTTGCATGAAAACATATTTATGTTTGGAACGTGCTGGAAAAAAATTTATGTTTTCATTTTGGGATAATAGGTTCACAAAAACATATTTGGGACAACATTCTAGCGTATCATACGCCACCTTCAACCTCCAAAACATGGTTTTTCAACGCTTCAACAGCATCGACGAAAATTGTTGACCACGCAGTTTTTTCTTCATTTGCGGGAATAAAAATAAGTCATTGGGTGCCAAGTCCGGAACGGCGGATGACCCATTAATTCGACTTTTTGCGCCGATGTGTGAGAGCTCGCATTATCATGGTGGACAATGATTCGTCTTCTCTTGTTAGTTTATCGAATTTCTCCGACGACTTCAGACAAACAAATTGTGGTATACCACTCAGAATTGACCTACTACGTTGCTCAAGCGGAACAGACGCCACATGACCAGTTTTGCCGAAGTAACAGGCGACCATTTGCTTATAAGTGCTTCTTCCACGAAAAACTTTCGTTGGTTTTGGTTAGTCTTCGAAGACCCACACGGTCGATTGCTGTTTTGTTTCGGGCTCATACGCATAGATCAAGGATCCGTCACCTGTGACGATCTTATAAACTTCTTTTGAAGCACCGCGATCGTATTTTTTCAAAATTTCTTTGCACCAATCGACACGAGCCTTTTTTGAGAGACTGTCAAATTGTGCGGGATCCAACGAGAACAAACCTTTTTTACGGACAGGTGTTCATGCAATATCAAATGTATGCTGGTGGAAGAAATGTCCAAGGATGCCTCTATATCACGGTATGTCACACGACGATCTTGCACGCACAGCATTAAGGTTCTCTGGCATAACGGCCGTTTCTGGACGACTTTCGTCTTTGAGCGAGCGTGGGACACGATTGAATTCATTAAACCAGTTTTTCACAGTGCTATAGAAAGGCGCTTCATCGCCATACAAAGATTTAAGTTCATCGATACACTCTTGTCGTGATAATCCACGTCAAAAGTTGTGAAAAATGATAGCACGAAAATGTTCACGAGTTAATTCCATTTTTTTGCCAAATTGATTTTTTCAAGCCACTGTAAACAACACAAATGATGGTCGTACGCCAAAACGTTCTGAGTACGTTAATGCTAAAAATGTCAAACTTTCCAATAAAAAAGTCAGATGGCGCATAGTGTTAAACATTGCGATAATGCTCTTATTTTGGCAAGTAGGTAGGTATTTATGGCTGATTAAATATTAATGTTTCAAACATAATAATGTTGGGGTTAATGTATGGGAACATCACTGCAAACATATTAATGTGTGTGTGTGTGCAAAAAATGTGTGTTTACACATGAGCATACGAGTATGAATGTTTGGGAACTTTGCTACCGACATAGTAATGCATGCTGTGATCCAAACATACGCATGGGCATAAGCATTCTAAAAGCATTTATATAGGCTGGGCCATTTACAATTTTTAATTTAAATCGGCTGTAAAAAAAGTACTGATTATTTTTTAAAATTTCTGCTTTTATTGAAAAGGTTAAACTTCTTCATTTAATAATGGAACACCGTCCGACGCGTTTTCCCTTCGACCAATGGGCTTAAGTTTGTTTGGCAGGAGATGAAGAATTTAAACTAAAAATCGTTTTTTTAGATGAAGCTCACTTTCATGTCGGTGGCAATGTCAATAAGTAATAAAGGGTGTTTTTATTAAGGTATAGAACTTCGAATTGAAATAAAACACAAGAAAATCGTTTTAATGTCCATCTATTTGGCTTTATTGGAAGGATAATTTTATGCCATTAATGTTTAAATATGATTTCGGGCATGTGGCCGCCGCGGCTGGCTCGAATAAAGCCAATTCTACAGGTCCAATTTTCAACCACTTTTTCGAGCATATGGGGCCGTATGTTGGCAATAACGCCACGAATGTTGGCTTCCAAGTCCCATAACGTGTTTCTGGTTTGTTGGCGTAGACGAGCGACTTCACATATCCCCAAAGAAAATAATCCAATGGTCCATGTTAACCGATCGATGGTTAACCGAATTAATTGCTCTGATGGACGATTATGTCGACCATAAAATGGACAGAGCTTGCGGTGAACTTCGCGAACTGAACCATTACTTTCGAAATAAATTTGCACGATTTGCAAGCGTTGTTCTTTTGTCAACCTGTTCATGATGAAATGGCAAACCAAACTAAATATTAATCACTTGACAGCTGACAAAATGGCCGCCAGTTAAAAAAGTGATTCCAACTTAAAGTTCTATACCCCAATTAAAAACACCCTATATTACCGAATATGGGGTTCAGAGAACCCACACGTGACTATTGAGAAGCCAATGGATCCACAACGAGGTACTGTTATTGTATTCTGTCGGGAGCCATTAAGGATAAATGTTACCCAAAGAATCCAGAGACAAGCGTTGAAACATAAAATAGAAGTTGCCATTGATTCGATTGTTTCGAACCGAAACAATCGAAAATGTACTGAAAATTTTGGTTAATCGGATTAGGTACTGCCGAGCCAGTTGTCATAGTCATATGAATGCTATTGTATTCCATTATTATATGACAAAGTTCAACCTTTCGAATAAAACCAAAAATTTGAAAAAATTATCAGTATTTTTTTTAGAGCCAACTCAAATTTATAGAGTTAAACCGCCCACCTTATATTCGTAGATTTTGTATATACTAAGTCAAAATATATTAAAATGTAAATATTAAAATCGCAACGTAGTTAAATATAATACCAGCGATTGTGGATTATTTGCATGCACCCAACAATTCTGTATGAAGTTCATAATTGAATTGTGATTCATTCTCCGTATAATGGTACGTTGGGTAAATAATGTCCCTGCAAGACGGTTAGAGTCTAATGTATACACCGACTGCAAAAGGTTAAAAAAAGGAGAATTTACTAGACAAATATTTTTTTACATGCGAAACGTTAAATTAAATTAATTAAAAGAAAGCAATATTAAGATTGGGATATTCATTTATAAATTTTGGTTTCTAAAAAATCGTTCAACAAATGTTTAAAAAACAACGAACCTGTATTTTAAATTAATTTCATTACCTTTTTTTTTTAAAAATCGTTGTATACATTTACATTTGTGTTTCTAAAACGAGGGTAGGTGATAGACATTCGCACTGGCAATGTTAAAGTTATAACGAAATTTATTAAATTTTTCTTTTCTTTCTAAACCTAGAGAAATGCCTCTAAGTTAAAAATTTAGATTCAAAGAACTACTCGTATCTTTGATTAAAAAAATGTCTCTTTAGTATCTTCAGAAATCCTCCAGTTTGGTGCGCATAACAAAATGAACACGTCGAATAAAGTGTACTGGCTTTAAACAAGTCTATATTTCACTTAACATCGGCCCTCGTTTGGAGGTTTGCTGATCATATGCAATAGTGCATGTGTCACTAAATGAGAAAACTAATTTCAAAAAGTGATTATAGATTTCCAATTTTTACTACACGCAGAAAAAAAAAATTGGAAATCGATAAAAACTACAAAAATGTTGTTGCAAAAGAATACTTTGCAATTACCAAATGAGTATAATCGTAATTGATATTCGGTTTGACATACCACAAAATGTTTAATATGATCATCGTATTGTGCACAACAAATTGATCGGTTAGGCCAAAGGATAGCATACAAAGTATCTTATGGCTGCAACTAGTGAATGTGGCAATCAATAGTTTGATAATAACTTAAATTTTATCATAACCAAAAATGGGTAGTTTATCGGTAATTTTTCTTTTGCGTTTGAGTTTGCGTTACTCGTAATAACATTAAATAATTGGATTATTACTCCTTTTAAGCCTATCGTTTAATCCAATCTTTTGCAGTAAAAATCTTCCATCATCTCATCCACTGTTTCCTCGACCTGGCGGTTTCTATGTTTTATAGTACATCGAGTGTGTTGGCAAACTTTTGGGTCTGATGGAAATATTTAATTTGTTTGTTAAACAAGCGCAGCATGTGGATTTTTAGATACAAAAAATATTTTCTTAAGGTTCGGATACTTCTTATGTCCCACTGATACTTTAGTTCTAATTACTTTTAATTACAGAGCACCAACTCACATTCGCTTGCATGCTAGAACATTCGAGGTGCGTTAAATCTTAATCATTCGGTTGGCAAAAAACTCAATTTTGCCAACGAATCCGTTCTGTTTGTACTTGAAACTCCAAAGAATAAATAATGATATAATAATTTATTTGCTTAAAACGCTTTATGCAAAATTTGGAAAGAATCGTAAGCCATATTTACCTTCTACAGTGTATATAGATTGTTAAGGACAAATATCAGTAGGGTTCTTCCTTGACGGACACACAGAGAAAACATCTATTGCAAATCGGTTCGAACTACAAAAATTCGGTTGTATAAATACACTTTTTGTTGCATTCACTAACTTGCCATGGTATTTATGGATACATGGTTCGACATACCAAAAGATTCTCGCTTTGATGATAAAACGTTACTCACAGCCAATAAAAACGTGTTTTCACCCGAATTCAGTAAAACTGCTCGCCAGAACAGGCGGTTATGGCAACCAACCAAATATGAGGAATAAGTTACCTTGGTACCAATAATTGCTGATGACAACAGATCAGTTTTTTGTAGTCACGAAATTTCGTTATGTTCACTGTTGTAACATGTTATTGGTTGTCCCCACAGAATATAGTCGCTATAATAATGTATCTGTTCTAGTCACTACAAAATCTTACTTTAAGATGAAACACATTTAGTAATCCGAAAAAAGTAAATCCAATAGAAGTAAGTGTTAAATCCATTCATTTAAATATTTTTGAATTTGGATTAAATTTTCAAATTGCAATTAAATGTTTCTTAAATAAGAAATATTTTTTGAATCTTGCCGAAAATATATAGCATATTTTACTGAAACTTATATACCTTCCACAGAATACATTAAAATTAGTCGTCAGTTGGTCCAGTTAACAAATGTTCGTGGTAATGACCACCGAATATAAAGAGAACTTAAAACCAACAATCTATAACGGCTAACCAATATATGTACAAATTCAGATTCAATAATTATCCTTTTTAGTTGGGGCTACCGTTACTTTGTCTACTTAACTGATAGTGTCTGTTCCCTTTACTGAAAATTTCCGCGTACACAATCAACATTCAGGTGCAGTGATGAAAAACATGGATAGTACGTGCAAACAGCAACATTCGGTTGGCAAAATAATTCGGTTGTAGCAACAAATCTGGGGGCTGATGCTGAGAGTCGATAGCGAAATAATTGCGTATCGCAATTAATTCCGATCGTTCGCAATTTTCTAATTCTGTCAGTCGACACGTAACGAATCGTTTTGTGTTTTAGTGTTGTAAAGTGGAAGCAAAAAAACTTTAACCAACACTGTAAAAAAGCGTAAATAAAAACCATATGTTTCGTGAAAGTTACAAAGAATAATTACACAAAATTTTTTAAAGCAAATAAAATTTGAAATTTATAGACATAAATAATGGATTCGATTTTATTTTGTTTTTCATCTTCTTCGGATGAAGATGAAGAGTGTAGTTTAACGAATATAAGAAAACAAATCCGTATGAAAAGTGATCCCTTAACATTGGCAGACTCAGAGTATGTTACAGAATTATGTCTTGATAAAATGTTTAATTATTTTTCTTTTATAGATTTGTAAAGCGTTTCAGATTGTCAAAAGAAGCCTTCAGATATGTTCTAGAAGAAATAAAATTCAACGGATCCATTTCAACAAGTATACCACCAAAAATACAACTGGCAGCAGCTTTGTCTCTTCTGGCATCTGGGGGCTTCCAACACAATGTTGGAAATGATTTTATTATTGGTGTAAGTCAAAGTGCAATAAGTAGAATACTACAAAAATTTATTGTGGAAGTAGAGACAAAGCTGTGTTCGAAATTTATTAAATTTTGTCCTGAAGAAAGTGACGGCTGCAGAGAATATTTTTTGAGAAAATACAAGATTCCGGGAGGTTTGTTAGCAATAAACACTCCAAAAATTAGAAAGTTTTTCATAATTACTTTATTTAGTAATTGGCTGTATTGATGGAACGCATATTGGATTGCAGAAACCAAAAGAAAGGGAGAAAATGTTTTTTAACAGGAAAACGTTTCATAGTCTTAATTCAATGGTTGTAAGTATGAGTTAAATACAAAGTGTGAACTTTTATTAAATATATTTTAATTTAGATATGTGACCATCAATATAGGATTTTGGCCATTAATTCAAAAAATGGTGGTGCCGCCCATGATTCATTCGTATGGAAAAAATCGAACGAAAGAGCACTTCTAGCTGAAAATTATGGCAGAAATTTAAAAAATGGATGGCTACTAGGTAATGCTTAAAATTATATTTAGTGTTTATAATTTTAACAATTGTATAAACGCTTTATATTTATTTCGTAGGTGATTCAGGTTATCCTCTGGAACCGTGGTTGCTAACTCCATACAGAAATCCTCAAGAAGGTTCAATGGAATCTCATTTTAATGATATTCATTCGCAAGCCCGATGTGTAGTGGAAAGAGCGATTGGAATAATGAAAGCACGTTGGAAAATTCTCTGCCATGATAAATTGAGTAGATATTTTCCTGAAAAAATAGCAAGCTTTACCAATGTTTGTGCCGCTTTACATAATATATGTATTCACTTCAAGGTAAAAAATTATGAAAACATTCAAACGCCAGTGGAAGTGAATATATCGGAAATAGACAATAGCAGTGACGCTAATATTACCAACATAGGGAAGAAAATTAGAGACAACATCAAAATATCGTTGTGTAAGAGTTAAAGAAATGCGTAGTATTTCATTTATTTAAAAACAATTCAACTCAATTTATATGAAAAAAAAAAAAATAAAAATAATTCATTTACTTACAAACTTATTCTACGTGTATTAAAAATAAATTCAATTTAAGAGTTCATACTCTTTTTTTTATTAATAATTCGATTTGCTTTATTTGCATATTAATGTCGAACTCTTTCTCCTTCATTCCCAAAGACTTTTTTATTTCTATAAGGATGTCCATTTTTTGAAGCATTTGTGAGTGATACTCTTCGTAAGACTCCATTTTTCTTTATTAAACTAGTTTTGCTTTCCTTTGGCTTAACTTGTTTCACAAATGACTTAGACTTTTTGTTGACTGTTTGGTCTTCATAGTTAAATTTTACTTACATTTTCTATTTTCTGTCTGCGATAGTGGTGACAATATATTTTGTGGGAAACCCCTTTTTATGTGTATTTTTTTTGGCGCCAAATTTTTTGCGATAACTCATATGCTATTGTGCAAAATAGCGAATGCTTGCGTGTGACGGCTTTAGCGTTATCGGCTCATAGCATACGAAATCCCGATTCACTTTAAGCGATATCGTCTGACAGAATACCAAAAGTACGAAATTCCGATCATACGACTACAATTCCGAACTCTATCGACTCTCAGAATCAGCCCCCTGTTTTCTGTGTGTAGTACTAAACATTTTTCCAAGTTTCGTCCACATCAATTTGTATATGGCATATGTACGAGGGCGACCGCAAAAGTAACTGGCCTAACATAAAAAGACCCGTTTTTTTGGAATTATTATTATTTATTTTTCAACATAATCTCCTTCCAACTCAATACACTTCATCAAACGTTTTTCAAGTCTTTTAATTCCATCCGAAAAATAAGATTTTTCAAGAACTTCAAAATATGCCTCAGTTTCAGCAATAACCTCGCTATTGGACGAACATTTTTTGCCACCGAGAATTTTTTTAAATTTGGAAACAAGAAATAATCAGAAGGAGCTAAATCTGGACTATATCGTAATTTGGCCAGTTTTTGTTGAGTTAAAAATGCAGTGTGTGAAGGAAATGAAAAAGAACTTTTTTTTTCTAAATGCGGTCGTTTTATCTTGATTTCTTCACTCAACCGATCCCATAATGCGCAATAATATTCACTATTTATAGTTTTTCCTTTCTCAAGATAATCAATAATTATTATACCCCTTGCATCCCAAATTACTGTGGCCATTACTTTTCCTGCTGACTTAACAGTTTTCGCCTTCTTGGGAGCACTTTTACCAGCTTCTATCCATTGTTTTGACTGTTCTTTGCATTCTGGGATGTAGTGATGGATCAATGTTTCATCAACAGTTATGAATCGGCGCAAGAACTCTATTGGATTACGCTGATAAATCGCTGAAAGCTCCTCGAAATTGGTCCAACGGACGATTTTTTGGGGCAAAGTCAACAAACGCGGCACATATCTTGCGGATAGCTTTTTCATGTGGAGTTCATCATGTGAAATACTCCAAACTTGTTTTTCGTGTATTTTTACAATATCAGCAAGTTCTCTGAGCTTTATTCGTCTATCTTAAGTCACTTCATTAAATATTTTTCTAATGTTTTCAATAGTAGTAGCAGTTTTCGGTCTTCCAGAGCGTTGTTCATCTTCCGTACTTGAACGACCCATTTTAAATTGTTGAACCCAGGATTTCACGGTGGAGTATGATGGTACATTATCACCATGAACAAAATCCAATTCATCTTTGATTAATTGTGGCGTATAACCTTTCATATAAAGTGTTTAATTACCGCACGAAACTCTTTATTTTCCATTTTTCAAAAATTATAAAACTTGTTTACTTCAATCACATGTAACAAAGAAAATAATCATTAAATATTTCGGAAATTTTGACAGATGGCTTTTAAAAGATTGCTTTTAAAAAACAAAAAAAAGTTACTAGTAAAACAGAAAGTGTGCCAGGTCAGTTAGTTTTGTGGTCGCCCTCGTACTTTGATACGATAGATGGAAAAACATAGGGACATCGCTTAAGGGAATCATATACGCGGCTGCAATATACTTATATATATTTCAGGCCTTATAATGAAAATGCGAATATTTATCATCAAAAATGGTTTTATTGTTTTTCAAAGTATTCTCCAGCATGATTTATACACTTTTGCATGCGCTCGAACCAATTATCGAAGCAATTTTTCCACACCCATTGAGACATTTCCAAATCATGTTTTTTGAACGCTTCAACAGCATCTTCTGGCGACGAAAATCGCCAGAAGATGCTGTTTTCTTGATGTGCAGGAATAAAAAGAAGTCATTGGGTGCCAAGTCAGGGCTGTACGGCGGATGACCCATCAATTCGACGTTTTGGCCGTTCAAAAAGGCGCTGATTTGAGCCGATATGTGAGAGCTCGAATTGTCATTTCTTTGAAGACTTCAGGCAAACAAATTATGATGTACCACTCATAATTGACCTCCTACGTTGCTCAAGCGGAACAGTCGCCACATGACCAGTTTTGCTGAAAAAAAGGCGACCATTTGCTTCGAAGTGCTTCTTCCATGAACAACTTTCGTTGGATTTGGCTCGTCTTTGAAGACCCACGCGGTCGATTGCTGTTTTGTTTCGGGCTCATAAGCATAGATCCATGATTCTTTACCTGTGACGATCTTATAAACGTCTTTTAAAGCAGCGCGATCGTATTTTTTCAAAATTTCTTTGCACCAATCGACACGAGCTTTTTTTTGAGCGATTGTCAAATTGTGTGGGATCCAACGAGAAAAAACCTATTTAACGGCCAGATGTTCATGCAATATCGAATGTATGTTGATGGAAAAAATGCCCAACGATGCCTCTATCTCCCAGTATGTCACATGACGATCTTGCATTATCAATTCACGCACGGCATGTTCTCTGGCACAACGGCCGTTTTTGGACGACCTTCGTCTTTGAGCGAGCGTCGGCCACGATTACTTCATCGCCATACTATGATTTAAGTTCATCGATGTACTCTTGTCGTGATAATCCACGTCGAAAGTTGTGAAAAATGATCGCACGAAAATGTTCACGAGTTAATTCCATTTTTTTGCCGAATTGATTTGTTTAAGTCACTGTGAACAGCACAATTGATGGTCGTATGTCTGAGTACGTTTATGCTAAAAAATGTAAAACTTTCCAATGGAAACGTCAAGTGGCACTTAGTGTTGCCTAGGCCAGAAATAAAATATATAGCAATAGTAATTAGTATATATTAATTCTAGATAGACCTTAAACTTACAATAGAACTAAGTCAATATACCACAGTGTATACAACGTGTACTGGCTACCGGGGACAAAAACGCAACTCAGTGCGGGACATAAATTTGTAATAAACAAACGCAAATAAGAACCAATTTGTTGCACGCCATTCACCTCCAGGACAAAATAAGCCTGTTTAGTGTAAAACTTGTGCAAAGATTTCAGTAGAAAGCTGTGCGGTTAATCCTAGACCAACCATGACTGGACTTGACTTTATCCGAAAAGACCTATAATTTCCACCAAAATATTTCTTCCAGAATAACTACCCCTAGTTAATTGGAGATTTATATCTAGATGACAGTAATGAAGACTAAGAAATTTCCATTGAAAATAACTTGCGTTGTATTTGCATACCAAATGAAAATGTTTCTGGCCACTGTGCTCAGCAGAGGGATTCGTTCTTCACAATATTAATGCATCAAATATTTGTAGAAAGGCTTAAGGGAGATAATTTTACATATTTTTGTTCGAGTATTCAAATAATTGTCGAGTGAACCTTGGAACAGCCCACAAATGGAAGAACATCTGCGTGTGTTTTAAAATGAATAATCCACAAACAACAAATGTAGACTTTATTTGTGTAAATTCAAAATATACGAATTCGAACGTAGTAAACAAATAAAAATATTAAAATTGCAGCGCAGTTAAATATAATATCACCAAAAATTTTTCAACATTTTTAGTAACCCGATATTTCCAAATTTGTAGGCACCCGATATTTCTGGTTACGTTGGCTATGCGACATGTGGCCCCGTCTTGTTGAAATAAAATGTCGTCCATGTCATTCACTTACATTTTTGGAAACAACAATTCGTTGAGCATGGCGCGGTAACGCTTACTGCTGACGGTAATGGTAGCTTCTTGCTCATTTGCTCAATGATGCCGCCAACCCAAATCCACACCAAACAGTGACTCGTTGTGGACGCATTGGCTCCTCAGTTGTTACGTGTGGCTTCTCTAAGTCAGTGAGGTAATAGTTTTTTTCTCTCGCATATGTCATCCACTTTAGCTTCTGACGCCAGAATTGAAGGAATTTTAGAGATGTAGAGGTTAAACAAAGGGGATATCACTCCAACCTGGATAACTCCTTGTTTAACTCTACGGGGCTTCGACTCATTGTCCCCAAATTGTACATTTGACTGGCGCCCACACATATAGTTTACGACCGAACACGCAGAGAAAAAATATAGTTACTATATGGTCACGGCAATAATATGTTCTTCGCAATAAAAGTGTGTTCGTCGCAACCATAGTATTGTTTTTTGAATTTAATTTTGACAATATTAATATTGTTGAAATACAACAATATTTTTAATGCCAAATTGGAAAATTGGCCACAGCTCTAACCAAAGCAGTCTTAAGAGATCCAATGTTGGGGTATCTTTTGTGACAAACCTTGTCCTCTAAAACCGTCCACAATTTGTAATCCAAATCTGGACTGCCTGAGGGCCATTCTTCAGGCTGGTGAATTGTTTCGAAGCCAGACCTGGGACGTTTTAGCCTTATGGGCCGGCGCAGAATCCTGCTGGAAAGTCCATGGCTGGTAAGAGACACCCCACCAAACCATGACTGAAGCTGGGTGATGACCCCTTTCCACCCTTAGGATCAGTTCAGATGCTTCCTTAGATGACCGCGAATACACTCTATCATTTTGCTTGTTAAATTTCTCCTGAACAGTAAAAATTTTTTCATCGGTCAACAAAATATTTCTGTGCAAGTTATCAGGGTGCTTCACCAAAAGACGTTTGCATTTTTCAATCCTATTTTTAAAATCCCGTTACAGACTAACGCTATTGAGGTTAGCTTTCAAAACCCATATGGCATTAATGGGGTATGTTTAGTTCTACTATTGAAATGGGTGTGTTGAATGTTGTAACAGTATTTATGTCCCTACTAAGTATAAAATGAAAATATGGTTGTAGCAACAATAAAAATATTGCTGTATGATTGTACTTTTTTCATTTGAATATGCTTTTTAGAACAATGCTATTGTTACGGGTCTAATGTAAAAAAACGAGTAGTACGGTTTACGTGGAAAGTAAAATTTTTCGAACAAACTGCCATGGCTTTGTTTAACTGGAATATTTTTAATAAAATCGCTTACGTTTTTAAACTGTTTTTTCTACTGTTAAATAAATAACTCCTATTATTTTGAATTTAATAATGTATTTTTAACTAATTTTCATAATTCAAATCTAGTGTTGACAATTTAACACAAATTGTGTGTCATCATACTATGGTTGTAGGGATCACAACATGGTTGTGGTTGTGAGGAACATGCTATGGTTGTATGCGAAACATACTATGGCTGTGAGGATCATAATATGGTTGTGGAGATCATAGTATGGTTGTCTGGATGATAGTATGGTAATGTGCAAATCATTCTATTGTTGTGAGGATCATAGCATGATTGTGAGGATCATATTATGGTTGTATTTGGAGCCTATGAGTTATGAGCTATTGTGGGGATCATAATATTGCTGTACCACAACCATATACCCAACAATAGTATGACGCTCTTCGAATATTGTTATCCCAACCATACTTTTTTTCTACGTGAACGTTTCAAACTGGGCGGAGCGGACGTTTCGCAAAGTGCTCGAACAGAGTAGCATTATTGACCGTGTCGAAGGCTTTTGTAAGGTCAAGAGCCTCGAGGACCGTCCTGTCGTTGGGATTGTTCTGGTTAAGGCCGCGACTTACACGTGTGGTGATGGCGTGTAAAGCAGTGGTTGTGATGTGCTGCTTGCGGAACCCATGCTGATGATCAGCACAAGGAAAGTGTTCGATCAGGCTGGGGAGGAGCAGTGCCTCATTGCTACTGAGGAAAACAAGGAGATCGGTCTCTACGATTCTCCTTTGTGTCTTTGCCTGGCTTCAGTAGCGATACCACTCCGCCCATTTTCCAAGCATCGGGAACTAAGTGATTGGGTTTATGTATGTGCTATTTGAAATCATGGACCGATGGTAAAATTTTACTCATGTTGGATATAAGTCGCACGTAACGCTTTACGCGGAAATACATCTGAATCCGGTGAAATATGCGGTTAGCAATTTTAAGATCCCATTTCTGTTCCTGAGACAGACAGCATTACTGCTAACTCCTTGTGATCTCTTTTTTATTAGACCGCAATTTTGGGTGGTTGCCTTTTGGCAATTGTCTATGATGTCTAATTTGTTGGTACTGGCCGAGCATTAACTTTATGTTAGTTCAATCTTAACAATGAATGCATGTCTGAACTTGTTATGAACGAGTTAAAGTGTGTCCTTGTTTTGGGTGTCCGTTTTCTAGGACAACCATCTGCCTGAGTATCATTGGCGCAATATACACATCCAATTGAAATGCGCCATCATTTCGCTGTGGTATTCGCTCATAGATCTGGCGCTCTAGATAAATGCTTAGATTTTCTGTATACCAGACTATTTGGTCAGTACAAAATACTTATATTTTATTTTAAAGTTTTCTTTTATTTTTTTGTTTAAAGTTAGACTTTTGTCAAAGGCTAATAGCTTCGTTATTTTTAATCACAGGACTCTGAAATTTGTCTGTAAAGTTTTTCATATGGTCTACCGAAAAAAGAATTTCAATAAAATCAAGTTCTAAATTAAGCCATCGGTATGTCCATAAGTATAATTATATCAAGGTCGGTTAATAAATAACTTTCCTCTGTAGCGATCGATTCTCGTCATTGCCAAAGATCAATGAAATGTTCTAACTTAGAATTTTTTAACTGGTGTGACCAGTAATCTATACTTTTATATTTGGTTATTGCCTTGAATGCCAATTGTCGCAAATTTTTATGGATAGCTTAGGAACGCCAAGTGCGTCTTGAATGATCTAACCTGCTTAAAACATCACACAAATATTCAACGTAGTAAATAGCGATTTTTTTAGAGTGAAGTCAATATATTTAACCAGTTTTAGGCAATTATTCTCCTACACAGACTAACACATTAAAATTTGTATTATTTTTAGTTAATTAATTTTTTCGATAGAAAGCCGTTGTTGGTTTCAAAACTTAAAGGTTGCACGAAAAAAATTAATACAGTTTATAATCTTAGTTCAATCTTTAAATGATGTGGATCACCATTTGTCTCCAACACGATTTATGTATTCTTTCCAGAGTCCACAATTACAACATCGCAGCGGAAAACGGAAGGCCTTCTAAGAAACAATCCACACTCTCATGTAATTGCATTTTTAATGGCTTCTAGAGCGTGAGGACTTTAAATCGAGAGGGACTTTGATTAGGACCGATAAGGTCTAATTTCAAAAAATTTGGTAACGGTTCGCTCTATACGAAATTTGGTCAAAATTACCTTAGAAAAATGTATTTTTTATTTTAATTATATTGAACAGTAAGGGATTTTTTAAATTACTTAGTAGGGACATAAATACTGTAACAACATTGAACACACCCATTTCAATAGTAGAACTGAACGTACCCTTTTAATGTCATATGGGTTTTGAAAGCTAACCTCAATAGCGTTAGTCTGTAACGGGATTTTGAAATTGTTTCAACTTTCATGATGAAGTGGTCAGATAATGAGAACCGTATTGCTGTAATAGTGAAATGAAAAAGCGATATTTTCAAAACGCTCCGGCTGGAGATGTAAAAGGCAGGCACCGGTCGGGCCGCCCACGCTCTGTTCGAACACCGCATGTCATCAAAGCCGTTAAATCAAGAATTCACAGAAATTCGCTCCGAAAACAGAAAATCATGGCCCGTGAGATGAATATCACGCAAAAGTCCATGAGTCGAATCATTAAACAAGACTTGGGACTTGGGGCTTTCAAACGACGTACATTTATTGACTGCAGCTTTAAAAAAAATAGGATTGAAAAATGCAAACGTCTTTTGGTGAAGCACCCTGATAACTTGCACAGAAATATTTTGTTCACCGATGAAAAAATTTTTACCGTTCAGGAAAAATGTAACAAGCAAATGATAGAGTGTTCGTGCGGTCATCTAAGGAAGCATATGAACTGATCCCAAGGGTGGAAAAGGGTCATCACCCAGCTTCAGTCATGGTTTGGTGGGGTGTCTCTTACGATGGGGTCGCTGACCTGCATTTCTGCGAACAAGGAGTCAGAACCAGCTATGGACTTTCCAGAAGCCCATTAGGCTAAAACGTCCCAGTCCTGGCTTCGAAACAATTTGCCAGCGTTCATTTTCTCTGAAGAATGGCCCTCAGGCAGTCCAGATTTGAACCCATTGGATTACAAATTGTGGACGGTTTTAGAGGACAAGGTTTGTCACAGAAGATACCCCAATATGGGATCTCTTATACTGCTTTGGTTTGAGCTGTGGCCAATTTTCCAATGGACGAGGTTCGTGCAGCTATTGACGATTGGCCAGTGCGACTTAAGGTGTGTGTAAAGGCAAAAGACGGACATTTCGAATAAGTAGATTCTTTTTGGATGCAATATAAGCAATAAATATATTAAAAAATATTTGGTTCATTCATTCAGTACTTTTTATTTTACAGCATAAAACGTGTGTAACAGTATTTATGTCCCTACTAAGTAAATGGTTTTAAATAGTGTATCTGGCAAATGTCGACCTTCGCTATCCACACACTCGACTGGTATTCTACCAATTTCAGCCTCAATATTGGTTATTAGGTCTTCCAAGGTGTTGGAACGGTTGATATACACTTTCGACTTCAGGTAACCACAAAGGAAAAATAGCATGGGGCTAAGTTTAGTGAGCGTGTTGGCCAGTTCACATCACCACTCAAAGAGTCCAGGAAACATTTGCCTCAAACAATTCATGGTAAACCTCGATGTGTGTGCAGTGGCACCATCCTGTTGGAACCATGTATCCTCTAATTGCATTGCCTTAGGAGCAGGCTACAAAAAATTCTGGATATGCCAAGAGCAATTGATTGCTTCCGAGCAGAGCGTTTCGAAGATTGCAGTACTGCTGCTCTAACTCTCTCGATGTTTTGTGGTGTTCGCAATCTTTCTCTCAGCTTCCCTTCGTACACATGACACATTTTCTGTTGTTCTCAATGAAGTTACCTAATTTACAATTGATTGACGTTCAGGAACACGTCCACGTGGGCAACAGCGAATCGTAAACGAAAAGCACTTCATACAATACGCTTCAATACAAAATGACCTCTCCTTACGTGTCCAATGCATGATGACAACTGAAAGGCAGACGAATACAAATCTCCCGTCCAGCCACTACAAGCCACGCACACTCTTCACACTCTTCACTCTCTTCGACCAACAGTGCCGCCACAGCCTGCAGTGCAAAAACGCAAATTTTCGCGCTCAGCCCTATAGTATGTGGCTTCTAGCGCTATAGGTTCCAAAAATACTTCCACACGATATAAACACATGGAGCGATATGGGCCATTTTTAACTTTGCTGAAAAGGGTTAAATGTTTCGTTAAAATAAGTTCATATTTAAAGCTGTACTTTGTACTGCAACGATAGGGAGACAGACGGATATCGCTTAATGAAATATGAAATAAACTTGAATCGATTGGTGTACTAAACATGGGGTCTATCTTCTTCCCTCTATGGCAAACATAAACACTACGCCAAGAAATCAATGAAATTTCGGAGTTAAAATCTTTCTTCCTTACACCGTAATCTATTCGAATATTTTGTAAAGATTGAATGAAATTACCGGGACTTTTATTTATAAAACTTTGAAAACTTAGTTACACTATTCAAACTTTGTAATTGTAGAAAAATTATAATGAGATATTTAAACTACACATACATTTAAAACAAAAAATATTGTCTTCAACACGTATAGCATACAAACTCACAAATAAATGTGAAATTATCATTGTCAGATTTATAAAATTGAATTCTAATTTGAAAAGAAATTATAAAAACAGCAAACACAAAAATACACAAACTACATATGAACGTTAGAGTGGCTCGAAGTGGTTGAAAATATATTTAACTCGAAATGTTTTACTCTCAGATTACACCTTTATGGAGTGCCACAAAAGGCCTAACTATCTTGATAGCCGAAAATTGAGGTGTTTTTTTTAAGTCGTAATAGAGCCATTTGGAGTTGCGTGGACCAGCCTAATGTTCATTATACTTATAAATCAAAATAACAAAATCATTTGACAGTAGTCGCCACCTAAACAAACAATTTCGATTTGCCCAATAATAATAATTATTCGTACACGCAGAAATAAAGTATGGTTGGGGTAACAATATTCGAAGAGCATCATACTATTGTTGGTTATATGGTTGTGGCACAACAATATTATGATTATCACAACAATAGTATGGTTCACACACAACCATACTATGATCCCCATAACAATATTATGGTCCTCACAACAATAAGATTTTTCACACACAACCATACTATGATCCCTACAACCATATTATTATTCACATTCAACCATCCCCACAACCATATTATGGTCCTCATTACCATAGTATGTTTAACGTACAACCATAGTATGATCCTCACAACCATAGCATGACTTACACACAATCGTACTATGATCCCCCAACATTTTTTTGTAAAGATTGGGTAAAGTTGTTATTTAACAATAGAGAATTTTATTAAGTAAGTTATGTAGTAATAGGAGTAATTTATTGAACAGTAAAAAAATTATTTATTAAAAATGTTTCAGTTAAAAAAAGTACAATTTTGCCGGTATGAATGCCGTAATCATGTTATTGTTAACATAAAAGCCATAAAAACAATACTTTTCTTCCACCAACCATATTTATATTGTTACTACATTACCTTAATTTCATTTTTAAATTTGGGAACAATACTATTGTTACATTTTAGCAATATCAATATTGCCGCAATCATACTATTGTCAAATTGAAATTCAAAAAACAATGGTTGCGACGACCATACTTTTATTGTAGAGAACATACTATTGTTGCCGTGACCATATAGGAACCATATCTTTTCTCTTCGTGTATGCGTTTTAAGTAATCATTAAAGAGCTCCAATACTTAATTTGGACTAAGCTCATTTGTCATTTGTATGGGCTTTGTCCAAATTTAAGTTTCTTTTTGAAATTAAGAAATATGTATGAAAAACAAATATTTTTTTCTACATATTATTAGATTATTTCAAAGAGAGATGAGATGTTGAATTTGAATAAAGCACAAATATTTTCATTTCTTCAAATGGGAAACTTCTCTAACAATCAGTGAGTTGTGCATGATATATTTCGTAGGTTCACAGACCGGGACCTATCAAATTCCTGCACCGAATGGCTAGTGCATTTTAAAGAAAAACTTTCACATGGCTTAAAGATAATCCGCTCACTCATAAAGTCGACGGATTTTACGAGGTGGAACTCTTTTGCCAAAACGTTAGAAGTTCTGGGGCCGGATTATTATGCAAACTAACCATCATACTACAGCGGCCCACATTTGGTCCGATTTGGGCACCATTCGGCAACCACAGATATATTCCTGGGTTGTTTGAACTCGGTAGTACATAGAGACAGGCATTGCTAGATGCTTTCCGATTTTTTACTGATCAAGAATACATTTACTTTTAAGGGTCCAAAACCACATTTAAAAGTAGTTCCACAGGAAAGACCCTTGTCAAAATACATGTTTGTTTATAAGTTTTTCCTGTGTGCAAAAAAACGCAGAAACCCATATTTCGTTAAAATCTGATCAAATTTAACGCTGTTAGGTCGGGAGAGGAACATTTTTATGGTCAAATAATGCCTCAACCCAAATTTCGATAAAAATCAGATCAAAAGTATCGCTATTAGGTCAGTTAGACCCAAAATACAGAGGTAGTCCCCATACTATAACAAAGCTCCCTACAGCCATCGAGGTTGTATGATGTTTGCGAGCTAGACTTGATCACAAGAATACATGGACAGACGGACAAGCCTTAATCGACTCAGAAAATAATTCGCGTTCGATCGGTGTAAGGTGTATATTACATTTTTTTTCTGGGCGTTACAAACATCTGCACAAACCCGAAGTGTGGTGAGGGTATAAACAAAAAAAAATATTAAAAAAAATCTATAAAGAACTAACATTATAAACGCTGCATCCATCATTTTATATCCAACCCACACTAATGTACGTGCGCCAAAATTGTTTATACAATTTTTTTAATTACGGATTATAACTGTAATTAATATATTATTATTAGCATTTACGAGTTGAGGTATTTGACAGAAATTACTTGACAGTAAGAAACAACAACTCTTGGTTTTTTCCAAAACAATATTTTAGAATTTGCAAAAAAGGCTATTATTTTGTTTGTTTTTTTCACTTTTCTTTATTTAATCTTGAAAAAAAAACAAAAGTTATGACTATACAAAAACATTTGTTTAGAATAAATTATGGTGATTTAGCATGTGTGACACGATTTTGTTTTATTTTTCAACCGTTCATCGCCTCGTAGTTTTTGAATTATCATCAGTTGGCGGTTCATACTCGTAGAAAAGGCGTGGTATGATCGTATGTAAATGCAAAAAAAAAGTTCATGTTTCTTTCCCCAAGCTTAGAAATATATTTATGACTTGTCATAAATAATAATTTGTCGTGGAAGTTTTCAGAGAAATGGTTGGAAACAGCCTTTTATTTTTATGCTAATATACATATAATTATTATGTATGTGTATTAATCACACTTATTAATTAAAAAATCCCCCCGGAATTAGTTTTCCTCGTCATATTTTAATCGCTAATTTACGGAATTTCTGTTGATACTTTTTCCCCTTTTCCCTTGATTTGTTCAACTGTCATAAGGTGGCGAAAAACTACTAATTCTTCCCGAGAAAAATCGAAATTCTTGCTCCGAGCTCCATAATTGCTTCACATGTCATGTTAAGTTAATCACTACGTTTTCATGTATGCTTAATAGGACTTCGCAAACATATTTTTGATTGCAATTACTTGAGTTCGGTTGCGCGAACAAATTAACATTTTACAACGTTTCGTATTTTCAGTTTTCTTTTGTTACGATCATTTGTTGTTATTATTTAGAAATAGTAAATTACTCCACAAGCAAATTAGATCAGGTTTGTTTGTCAAAAGCTTTTCTCCTGCATTTGACAAACAAACAAACAACAAAGTAAGCCAGAATGTGTATTTTGGTTTAGATTTAGTCGGTCTTTCGCCCTTCTTATGATGAGAACATGGGCTGTTTTAATTGTGCACGCAGAGAAAAAATATGGTTAGTATATGGTCACGGCTATAATAATATGTTCTCCGCAATAAAAGTATGTTCGTCGCAACCATAGCATTGTTTTCTGAATTTAATTTTGACAATGGTATGATTGTCGCAATATTCATATTGTTGAAATGTAACAATAGTATTATTGCCAAATTTAGAAATGAAAATATGGTTATAGCAGCCATATAAACATGGTTGATGCAACAAAAGTATCGTTGTTTAAAATGTACGTTAACAATAATATGATTACGGCAATCATACCGTATGGTTGCGACTATAAACATAACAAAACAGGTTTTATAGACAACACACATATGTGCGTGTGTATGTTTTTTTTGGTATACCAAAAAAATCACATGCACACGATACAGTGCATGGTTGTTGTCCATTTTAAAAAACAACAATCGGAAGGTCGTTCGAGGGATTTTTATTGTGTTTATTTTGTTTGGTGAAATACTCTACTACTGTCGATTGGCTCTCGTGTTTTTAAAATCTGACTGCACTTAAGTAAATACGAGTAGCCATTGATCATGGTTTAATTACATTCGTTACTTGGGGTCTACGGTTGGTGAAGTAGCATTATAAAACTAAAAGTATTTTCGACTGCCGCTGGAATATATATTTTTGTTTCTTGAATAAAATGTTCAATAAAAGCAAGGCCTCAAATTTGGCTATTAACTAATTGTAATGAAATTTAAAATAACTTGCTTGGTTAAAATCTCTATTTTTGAATAACAACATTACTCAATCCTAATAAATAATTTTGGGGATCATAGTATGAGTTGAGTGAATCATACTATGGTTGTATGAATAATAGCATGGTTGCGTGTGAATCATACTATGGTTGTGAAGATCATACTATGGTTGTTTGAGAAAAATAATATGGTTCTGAGGATCATAATATGGTTGTGGAGATAATAGTATGGTTGAGTGTGAATCATACTATGGTTATGAGGATCATAGTATGGCTGTGTGTGAATAATACTATTGTTGTGAGGATCATAATATTGTTGTGGCACAACCATATACCCAACAATAGTATGATCCTCTTCAGTATTGTCACCACAGCCATACTTTTTTTCTGCGTGTGGTTTGAAAACAAACAACATTAAACAGGTGGTGAAATGTAATGGCTTTTTGATACCCTGACCAAAAAATGGTTGTTAATTTTGGTCTTATTAATTGAAATTAAAATAATCTGGAAAGTTTCATCGATATTGGTTTATGTGGGTGTTCCAAGTAGAGACAATTTTTTTAATAGCCCTTGTTTGACAGATCACGTTTTAGTCGTGTCATGTTGTCATGTTATTTTTGTTCAGTATTATTTGGCATTTCATCATGGAAAGACTTACGCCTGAACAACGTTTACCGTTTAACTTTATTACGAAAATTCTCGTTCTGTGAGGATCGTGTTTCGTGCACTTCGTTATACTTATGGTCAACATAATCGACCAACATTTCTGGCTCAATGGGTATGAAAACAAGCAAAATTACCGCACTTGGGACGAAGAGCAACCAGAGAGCTGTCGCTTCATCCAGAAAAAACAACGGTTTGATGTGGTCTGTGGGCCGGTGAAATCATCGGTCCATATTGCTTCAAAATGATGCCGGTGAGAACGTTACCGTCAATGGCGACAGTTATCGTGTCATGGTAACCGACTATTTGATGCCTGAAATTGAAGCTCGTGATCTCGGCGACATTTGGATTCAACAAGACGGCGCACTTCCCACACATCGCATCAATCAATGGATTTATTGAGAAAACACTTCGGTGACCAGATAATTTCATATTTTGGTCCGGTCGATTGGCCACCAAGATCGTGTGATATCACACAGTTAGATTTTTTCTTTGGTGCTACGTAATGTCCAAAGTCTATGCTGACAAATCAGCTACGATTCAAGTTTTGGAAGCCAACGTTGCGCGTGTTATTAACGCCATACCTGTCGAAATGCTCGAACGAGTCATCGAAAATTAGACTCAACGGATGGACCATCTGTGACGTTGCCGCGGCCAACATTTCATAGACATAATCTTCAAAAAATAATTGCCAAAGAATGTTCTTTCAAATGATAATAAACATTCCCCATTCAATTTGAATTTTCTGTGTTTTTTTTCCTTAAAAAAGTAGGGAACCTCAAAATTAATCACCCTGTATTTGTGGACTAGACATTGATTACAAGAATGGATAGGCCACACGGACTAGTCTATATAGGCTCAAAAATGATTAGTTTAATTTAAATTGGTTGATGTTTTTGGGCATTACAAACATCAGTCCTTTGCACGAACTCACAATACCCCTGTACCACGGAAATTCTAGACCATCTTACAACTTTTCGCCGATTGAGAATATACATATATATATACTTTATGGGGTCTCCGAGCAGTATTTTTATGAACCTTAGAAAATTTATTTTATATTTACTATAAATTATATTGGAAATATATATAAGGAAATTTTTAAATTACATGGTTTTAAATAGTGTATTTGGCAAATGTCGACCTTCGCTATCCACATACTGCTGCATACGTTTTCTGAAGTTTTCATGAACTCTAACAAGCATGTCAACAGGTATTCTGCCAATTTCAGCCTCAATATTGTTAATAAGGTTTTCCAAGGTGTTGGGACGGTTAATATACACATTCGACTTCAGGTAACCCCAAAGGCAAAAATCGTATGTGGCTTAGTCTGGTGAGCGTGCCGTCCAGTTCACATCACCCCTCAAAGAGACAAGCCGTTCAGGCAACATGCTTCCCATCCTGTTGGAACAATGTATGCTCTAATTGCATTGCCTCAAGAGCCGTCTGAAAAAAATCCTGTATCATAATTAAGTACCGTTCGGAATTCACAGTTACGGCCGAGCAACATGCTTCCCATCCTGTTGGAACAATGTATGCTCTAATTGCATTGCCTCAAGAGCCGTCTGAAAAAAATCCTGTATCATAATTAAGTACCGTTCGGAATTCACAGATACGGCCGAGCAGAGCGTTTCGGAGATTGCAGTGCAGCTGCTTTAACTCTCGCTCTAACTCCCTTCGTACACATGACACATTCCTTGCTGTTCTCAATGAAGTTACCCAATTAACAATTAATTGCCGTCCAGGAACACGTCCGCGTGGGGGAACAGCGAATCGTGAATGAAAAGCACGCTGCACTGCAATGATCAAGTGCGCAGTTGCAAAATACGCTTTAACACAAAATGACCTCTCCTCACGTATCCAATGCTTGATGACAACTGAAAGGCAAACGAATACAAATCTCCCGTCAGCCACTATAAGCCACGCACACTCTCCACTCTCTTCAACCAATAATGCCGCTACAGCCTACAGTGCAAGAAAGCAAAATACCACGCTCAACCCTGTAAATTATTTCACAAAAATCGTGATGAGTACTCAAATATAGTCCTCAATTATAAAAAAAAAAGTATAAAAATTGCATTTTTCACAGCTTTCTGATTTAAAAGATCTCCTTTAAATATTTAATAGAATGACTAGAGAAATATGTACATACATATGTTCTTGGCCTACATGGCTCAACCGAACACGCCTATTACTACATACTAAAACTGTGCAATTTACATTAAATCACATAATTATGCCCTCAACTAGACATTAAATCGTCACACGTGCTCAAATCTCAGCAGAGAAAACGGCAATAAAACGCCAACAAACGCACGCAAAGAAGACGATTATGAAGTTCAATTAGTTTTGTTATTATCTCAGTTTTGTCGTTATTCTCTATAACATCACCATCGTCATCCCCACTAGAGTCGCAGCCGTAGATGTTGTTTTCTTTTCAGTCTCAGCACCGGTTACTGGTGATTATTCTCATCTTCACATGAGAATCAAGAGATTTTGCGTATTTCTCCCCTCGATTGATGGCAGATTATACTGCACACAATCGGTCGTCTTCAAAGATGCCACTTGATCTTTCATTCTTCAATAGTTATCGAACGCGATCAGACGCGAGTACGGCAAAATCGGCTTCGAATCAAAACAAATATTGAAATAAAAACGCTGAGCGGCTCAGCTACCAGTGTCAACCAATAAATATAAATTCTCGTTTTGATTTGCTTGACTTAAATTAGTAAACTTGTGGCAATTAAAAATAAACAAAGTATAAATTATTAGCAAATAAAGGTATTTTAGCAAGTATTGTAATTAAAAATTCAAAATATGGAAAAGAAAAATAAAAATATTACTCTTATAATTAAAAAGTAAAAACAATGTAGCGAACCATAACCACAAAATGACCGTATGCATGTAGAATTGGTCTCTATACATTATTCTCTGTTCCATAAATCTTTGTTGGTTAACGTTCCAAAAAATATGTCGATTGACTTTAGAGTATTGAGGTTATTTTTAAACGGGCATTTAGTGAAAATGTATATAAAAGAAAGTCTTCTCGAAGTGAAACACACACATTAAAATTCCAAAATCAACGTATTGAATAATACAAAAGGTTATCAAAATCAAAATATGTACATAATTAAATATTTTGTGGTTTGTTTTTTTTTGTAATTTATTTGTTTAAATACCATTAAAATTCAAAACGCGTGTGTTTTTGTAATTTTAACATTTTAATGTACCACCAAAATTAAATTAAGTAAGAGTATAATTGAAAAGCAACAAAAAAAGTAAATATTTTCGCATGCGTTTGACCTCGTGGCTGTAATCACAAACGAAATATAAATTTAAAAAAATAGTTTTGAATTAGAAATATTTCAAGATGATGAAGAATGGAGAAATTGTTCTGATTTTAAAACTATATCCGAAATATCGTAAAGCGTGAAGAGAGTATTATACAAAAGTTTTACAGGAACGCTTAAAGAATATCCCAGTAAAACCTACGATCATCCAATGATTAATCTTAGATTGCGAGCAATGAATTACTTCATAAAACTCCGATCGTCATGCATTTTGTCTGTACTCCTGTAAACACTGCATGTCCACAAAAGTGGGCAGTTCTTTTGAGCTTCATATGGAGTACAAAAGGAGTATTCCTTTTGATCTCGACGAAACATAAGTTATACAAAACCAAATAAAACACATGGAAAAACAAAAAGGCATTGATGCGTCCATTATTGATCCATATGGAGTACAAAGCGAGAAATCAACTTTGTTTTTTCTAACTTCGACGAAACAAATAAAAACATTTTTTAATTGCTTATTACACAAAATGGATGAACAAGTCAATACTCCTTTATTGCTCAATTATGGATTAATCCATATATTTTTTACTGGGATGTTTGTTTTTAATAGAACAACAGATTGTGAGCATTAAAAAGCTCAAACTAAATAGAGTTACTTTCACATCCAAAAATTAAGCAGTATTTTATATAAATTGAAGTGCGTAAATTAAAATTAAATAAAAGTAAATTCGAAACTCTTTCCATAGTTGAAACATAAATTTAGAAGTAACTCCATAACTCGAAAGTCCAAACTTTTTCCAAGTCCAATTTTTTTGGGATAATTTACGCACTTAATACCTAAAAAATAGGTGCTGGACGATGGTCCACACCCACGAAGTAATACCAAGTGGCTTAAAAAGACGATAGCGCTCAAAGAAATTAACACAGGATCTTAAAGTTTTGCATGATAATGGTTTATGCTTATAAGCTTTTTGGGATTTAAATGGGCGAACTCTGGACAGGGTAACAACGTTTCCGTTTAAGGGACTGTGTATTTACCTAACAAAACAAATTTTGGACGTTCAATGATTAAAATTGATACTGTTGATACTTCAGAAAAGAGCATAGTTTTTGCACGTTTTGGCTTATGTCGCCCAAAAATGTTCCTTATTATCAAAACGGAAGATCAAAAGTCAATATGGACACAAAAGTACTCAAATTAAAAACAGTTTAGCTACAAATCTAAATGTAGAGTAATTTTTAACTGTTGGCAACTTTTGGATTAGGGACGGGCAAATGGGCCGAATTAAAGGTGGAGGATAAATAAGATTCGGCCTTGACAAACTAAACTATTGTTTTACTTGTTTAAGAGTACGGCAGTCACAAATTAGTGAAGATGTAAACGTCGCAAAATAGCTTCAAATAAAGTAATTATTATTTTTTTTTGTAATTGGACTGCAATTAATTATTCTTTTGTGGAGTTAAATTTGATATAAGGCGTATTCGATTGGCACTCGCTTGTTAAACGATAAAAGAGTCGCTATGCTGAAAACTTAAGTTTATCGAGAATTCTTGAAATTTCTTTTTTACAAGAACTGCTTGGCTTTATGCATCATAAACTGTTTGATCCATACCAAAATACCAGAAGGTGATGTGTTTGTAGTAACTTCGCTGACTTACTTTTCCTACCCTCTGTGACAATCAACAACAAACCTGAGAAATGTTATAAGCGAATAATAACCTAGCTCGCTTAATCTCGCTAAAGGTTATTGATAAATGACTTTCTCTCCAAAAAATTTAATTTTTTAAAACAAACAGGTTTAAATGCAAATTTCGCATGGTTTTCTGTAAACAAAATCATTTTTATATTCTTGCACAATGGTGTGAAGTAATTACGTTAACGACCTCCTTGGCGAGTTGCTAATCAAACACGGCCGTTATTTAGTAAAACAAACTCTTAATACTTTTTTTTACATCCGCTAAAGTGAGAGGAAATTGTCGTCACGACAAAACAAAATTAAGGATTTTTAACTACAACAAGTTGGTAATGATGGATTGTTTTTCTATACAGAATAGAAATAGAGACCGAATGGAATATGCTGGATTCCATTCGGTGCTTTTCGCGAAACCCACGAAATCCAAAAATGTCACACATCAATGTCGGAATTTAAGCCTGTATATAATGATACAAAATCCATCCATTCATTTGTCATGGGATGCAAACTCCTCTTTCGCTTTCTTCAGTGGCGCGATAATGGCAGTACAACGAACACAGCTTAAGAACAAAAAAAAGGAATATTGTTTGATTTTAAAAACATTGTGTACAAATATTTGTAACATTGAGCTAAACTTCCCATTTGCATTAAAAGAATATTTATTTTAAAAATCGGCTTTACACGCGAAATTTAGAATTTATGGCGAATTTTGGAGTTTACATTCCCATTCAACGCCACCTACTTTAAGGAAAAACTGTTTCATTACTATAGGGTGGGCTAAAAGTTACCACGGGGTTAAAAACTTTAATAACATTTTCGTTTATTAATTTTTTTTATTTTTTTTTTCTCAGATTATATAATATACAAAAAGGAAATTGTTTTACACTTAGTATGAAAAAAATGCCACTAAAATGACCCCCGTTTTCAGCTTCGCAATGATGAGCTCTATAACGAGCCTTTTCCATAACATCTTTCAAAATTTGTGGCTGTGGTGTTCGAATTTCTGCAACAATGTTTGCTTTGAGTTGAAGAATTGTCTCGGGCTTGTTCACATAAACTCGCTCCTTCAAATAACCTCAAAGAAAATAGTCGGGTAAGTCGGACAAATCTGGCGATCGCGCTGGCCGAATTTCTGGAAATTATTCGCTCTCCAAAAATTTGACTTAAAAGTGCCATTGTGTCTCGGGCAGTGTGGGCACATCACAGGTCTGTTTTCAAAAGCAGAACGTACAAATTTTTCTATCATAAACCGATACCGCTCTCCATTTACGGTTACAACACTTTCATCTTCATGCTCAAAGAAGGCCCAATGATATTTGCAGATGTGATCCCACACCATACTGTACGTACACTTAATGGGGTGCAATTTTCGTTGATGAATGACTCTTGGATTTTCAGAACCCCAGAACTTATAGTTCTGCTTATTTACAAAGCCTAAAAGTCAGATAATGTGCGCGAGAATCACACAACAACCCAGATTGAGCTCATCTTCAATTTTTCGATACATTTTCAACTTGTAAATGCTGTCGACTTTGGATGTACGATATTAATCTCTAATGTCATGTAAACAACGAAAACTAAAAAATGATTTAGTCATTCGGAGCCGGTTTTCAACTATAGAGTCCGATTAGCGAGCGAAAGTAAACGTGCACAACTTACTGATTTAAGAGAAGTTTCCCGTGTGTTTTTTAATTTCTCATTTCAATTAAGGTTGCTAATTTGTTGAATAACAAACATTTTAGAATTGAAAAAACCAAATAATTCTAATCACTTGGAACTTACTTCTTTTGCTAGAAACACAGAATAACTTAACTTTGATGGACGACTTTCAGTTTTAAGATTTTAAATGTCAATGTTTACTAAAAATTCCCCGTTAGTACTGGAAATTCCCATACTAAAAATGTACATTTTAGTTGAATGTTTTGTACTCTGCAATCTCAAACTATTGAGTATTACGTACGTTATTCAAAAGGCGATAATGGTTAATACGTATTAATCATAAAGTCAATATTAACATATTTTAATACGAAACGTAAACCGAATACTTTAAAAATATTCATAGGGCTAGATAGATGTTTGTATGCTACGTGTGTAGACTTTTCTTTCGTCTATCAATAAAATCTATACACATATTTATTCCACATCTATATTCCTTATTGGGGATTGGGGTAGTCAGTTAATAATGAGAAATGACTATTTGTCCGAATTCCACAAAGTGCACGCCAAAAGTTAAATGTTTTACGCGTTTAATATTCAGCTTTACGTACGTGCTGTGACGTTTCGAGACTTTACATTGCGGGAATTCCCTTTGTGAAATTATTAACTGGAAGAAAACGATTCAGCTTTGAAAACGATTAAGTATAACATTAAATGGGAACTGATTTCAATGTCAATATATGCAGGGATGATAGAAAGATGATAAGAAACACAATTAAAATTGTATTGATAACACCATACAAAAAAAATCATTTCACTTGAACCATGTAATATTAATTTGAAATTAGAGTAAAACTACGTTTACAGCTTTTATTAAGAAGTTCTGTTTAATTTTTGAAGAACTTTAAAAATTCCAAGGATATGTTTCGAGTACACTGAAGCTTTTTTTTCTTGTGCAACATTTTTTTAATTTAAACATATTTTTCAAAAATTAATGAAAAATATGTTCGATATTTAAAAAAAATTCAAAATACCTGTCTAACATTGATTGCATATTTTAGAGGAGCATATAAAGAGGATCATCGTGGCTATTCTATGCTTTTTTTATATTGTCAACTCAAGAAGAAAAAGTTTTTCACAAACATCCTTTAAAAAAACTTTCCTGTGAGATTTTCTACAACATCTTTTGAAAAACAAATATCGGTTCCTTGAGGTGACAATGTAAAAGTCCCATCTTTTGAAAAACAAATATCGGTTCCCTTGAGGTGACAATATAAAAGTTTATTTATTTATCACAGGATAAATAGAAATATTAATTTTAAATGTAAACGGACTTTCACTTCATATCTTATGGCTGATTCATGTCATCTAGATTTACATCCAATAATTTCGATTCTATCAAAAAGTTAACAAAACTTCACGAATTAACTAAAGTATTTGACGAAAACTGGTTCACATATTTACAAAACAATTGTATGCCGTTTGTCGAAAATATTTTCGTTATGAGGTGATGAAATAAATTACATATTTACAAAAAAATGTAAGCTGGTTATTGAAAATATTTTCGTTTTGAGGCGATAAAAATTTTACATGTTATGCTCAAATCATGCTTCAAAATCAGATTATTTAATAGAATCCAAAAAGCTGTCCGAAAGACGTTTAGTAGCAAGGAGGGGCGACCGCAGTTTCGGTGAAGATATTTCACCACCACCAGACCTTAAGCAACGATTGTGCTGCATGTTCAGCGGCTATAAACTTTAGGGTTGGCAGATTCAAATTAAACGTTATTGCCGGCACTGGGATAAAATAAAAACACAATTAAAATCGCTTGCACTTCACATATACATATACCTTAATACATACACACATAAGCGATCTACCAAAACAGAACCAGCATTTGACTCAATTATGCGATCCTTCCTTGAAATTAAAGCACTGGTCGCCAACATGAAGAGATCTCTACAATGCTCAGATTTGGGCCCAAGACGAAAGTTGTTTCACTCGAGCATCTGCTTAGGGTATGTTCTCTTCTGAGATAGGTGATCTCATCCCGGAGGTCAGAGTGTTCGCCCGTAACACCCGCTTGTCGAGAAGTTCGCATCCATTTGTAATTGATTGGCCTACTGATCATAGGGAACATTCGTTCTTCAGCCGTGTTGTCTGTATGTGGAACAGACTTGTGTGTGAGGTGTGTCCTGCCACGTACGATATGAACTGGTTCAAATCAAATGTCCATAGACATTACTTCCTCTTTCCTTCCCTACCCTAACCTGTCTTCTCTTGACCTATACAATGCACTGGGGGAACACCCAATGACTGCATAGGGGACACCCAATGAGTGTTGGTCTTAATATATAAAAAAAAGATTATGGTCAAATTTCCTATGGAACTTTATGAGCGACCAAGAACCATATATGGCGAAATTAGCCCATGTTTTTAAATAATGCAAAAGTTCCTCCCGTCATGAAGTACTTCCGTTTCATATTATAGGCCACAAACTAAATCCGATCCTTCTTAAATTTCTTATGGTTTGTAAAATTGGTTTCGCCATTCACAAGCCATATTTTATGCCGATCGTGCTAAAATTTGGCAAAACGTTGAATCGCTGATGTATAATAAACCTTTTAAAATTTGCCCATATCACGCTTTGAATATTATATCCCATGTTTCTAAAATAATGGGCCGCTTTGGTGTGATGGTTAGTTTGAAGAGTAAGGGTAAGAACTTCTAACATTTTATCAGCGGCGGCCCATATTCCTACATACAATAGATATTTCCCAATTTGAGGTCCTGTTGCTCTAGAAGTCACATATTATAACTGATCTTACTTAAATTCAGCACAGCGCATTGTCAGAAGCCTATAAAAGAAACTATGCAATAATTGGACTATATCCATTAATGTCTTCATAAAGCCCCCGATTTGGATTTCTCTAAGTCACAGTTTACTATGTTTTTGCTCATATTTCGTGACTTACGTTAAGGTCCCACTTAACACAATTAACTCCTGTGAAACAGAATCATAGCGATCCATGTTTTCTCTATGTCTCAAGAGATTTTAGTTTCGATCTCGCCTAAATTTAGTGCAGAAGATAACAGGAAATCTTTTAATAACACTGGGAAAATTGGACCATGCTGGTATATGTTTTTTTTATATTACCTTAGACAGTGGAATATTCTAAATAAAAGAGTAGTGTAGGGTATCTCAGGGGTATAACAGAGTGTAGGGTATCTAACTACCGTGTTATTTAAGCTACCCAAGGTGGCTACCGACATTACAAGTTGTGACTTCTACATCATCATACATAAAAATGAGGATGTTAGGGGGAAAACATGTATATTAGTTTTTTATTTTATTTTCAATTTTAAAAACTTTTTGTCTGCGGTCGTATAGTGTCATTTGCTTGGGGGTGCCACAAATCCGTGATTAAGGCTACAGTTTCAAAATTTAAACAACGTTCGAGCCAGAAATTACAGTCTTCACCGGGAAAATCGATCAGCTAAGTAGAAGAGATATGGATGTTAGAGTAAAAAGTGGCATCTTTAAAAACAAGTCGCTATAAAACTTGGTGTACTTTCTAAGATTAATGCTAACACACTGTTCAAATTGATACAAGTATCAAGTTTGGCATAGAAATCATTCATAAATTATTTTTTAATGACGATACGTGACGTCATTATAGACTTTGCTTTATCTTTATCCGCTATTCAACTCGAACAGTGTCCTTTCCATGGTTGTTCATTAAACGAATCTTTCTTATATCACTATCCCAATAATAAGTCTATGCAGTCAATCATTGATAAGCACCACGGTTGATGGGAAAACCAGAATACTTGTACTGGCACTTTTGATTATAATCTGAATTCTGTTGTGAACAATGAAAACTTTATAATAGCCCGGTTCTCATACATTTTAATTTCTAAAATACTCGTATAAACTTATTTTAGGCATTGATAAGTGAGCTTATTGATTTGCGAAAAGTTACCAGTTTCTTTTTAATAGTATGCAAAATACAAGTTCAGAGAAATATTCAGTTAGTTTTAACATCTGCTTAAGCTGACATATTTTGCAGCGCCTACCTTCGTCATCATCTGTTTGTTGTCTGTAGCAGTATTTTCATTTATGAATATAAATTAAATTTTAGCAGCATCTTCATATGAAGATAATATCTTCGGTCTGGCTTTGCAGGATTTTATCTCAGAGTATTTAATGAAGCCTTCCAGAATACTGGAAAATCGTTTTCCCCGGATTTAACGGGTCTTAATCAGGTAAACAAAATAAATTCCAACTTTTTTTATTGTTGCAATGAAGAGTGCGGAAGTGGGGCAGTATTTTTCAAATAGGGTTTTCATCGACAAAGGCGTGCTAATCTTTATGGCCTCTTTTAAAATTTTCGAAGCAATATTTTATTGTTTTCAAAAAAGGAGCAGACTACTCCACCGAAGAAGTTACATTGACTTGTTATTTTATTGGACATACTTTAAAGGAATGCATTGATATACTTAGTAGGGACATAAATACTGTTACAACATTGAACACACCCATTTCAATAGTAGAACTGAACATACCCCGTTTTGAAAGCTAACCTCAATAGCGTTAGTCTGTAACGGGATTTTAAAATTGTTTCAACTTTCATCATGGAGTGGTCAGATAATGAGAATCGTATCGCTGTAATAGCGCTTTTCAAGAGTGAAATGAAAAAAGGCGATATTTTCAAAACGTTCCGGCCACTAGGGATTAGCCGCATGTTCGTCTACCAATGCATAAAACTGTTTGAAGAGACTGGAGATGTAAAAGACCGCCACCGGTCGGGCCGCCCACGCTCTGTTCGGACACCGCATGTCATCAAATCCGTTAAATCAAGAATTCACAGAAATCCGCTCCGAAAACAGAAAATCATGGCCCGTGTGATGAATATCACGCAAAAGTCCATGAGTCGAATCATTATAACAGACTTGGGACTTGGGCTTTCAAACGACTGCAGCTTTAAAAAAAAAATAGGATTAAAAAATGCAAACGTCTTTTGGTGAAGCACGCTGATAACTTTTGTTTACCGAAAAAAAAAAATTTACCGCTCAGGAAAAATTTAACAAGCTAAATGATAGAGTGTATGCGCGGTCATCTAAGGAAGCATCTGAACTGATCCCAAGAGTGGAAAAGGGTCATCACCCAGCTTCAGTCATGGTTTGGTGGGGTGTCTCTTACGATGGGGTCACTGACCTGCATTTCTGCGAACAAGGAGTCAAAACATCGGTCAAAGTTTACCATGGAACCGTTTTGGTGAAGCCTCTTAACAATTCCCTGTTCCAAAACCAGCCATAGACTTTCCAGCTGGATTCTGCGCCGGCCCATAAGGCTAAAACGTCCCAGGCCTGGCTTCGAAACAATTTGCCAGCGTTCATTTCCTGTGAAGAAAGGCCCTCGATTGGCCATTGCGACTTAAGGCGTGTGAAAAGGCAAAAGGCGGACATTTCGAATAAGAATATCCTTTTTAGATACAATATACATCAATAAATACATTAAAAAATATTTGGTCCAAAAACATTCAGTACTTTTTATTTTACAGCATAAAACGTGTGTAACAGTATTTATGTCCCTACTAGGTAGAATATTCAACCATGCCGTTTTGTTTTTGTTCTTTTATTTTTTGGTTGATGTTTTCAAACATTTTCAAAACGCACTTGACCACGTCAAATAATTCTATCGGCTTAATTATGGGCACACATGAATACAAGTATTTTATGGTTTGTTGTTTGTCAAAATAAAATCGCAACCAGTTCTGATGATGCTGTTCTATATGTTTTGGTATTTTGAAATGAACCCGTACGTATTAAGGCATAATTAGCATTGAAAATTAACAAAGACATCAGGCCAAAATCACTGTAACGTGTTTACCAGACAGCAGAATATTAAAACGAGATTCAGTTGAGAACCCAATTAATTGCAGTATTATTGTTTTAATATTAATTGATGAGAGCATATTGACAACTTGTATATGGGTACATTTGTACTGACTGAATTTAAAGCGGATCCATGTTAAGCCATCGCCCAACAAGCAAATATTGCTGATAACACTATGCTACAAAATGTGAGACTTTCTTGGGGGATGGATGATTATTTCGGAAAATGAAGGACCTAGGTGAGTATACTTATAGTATATCCCCAGAAGGACAGGGTTCTGGTAGGACTCAACCGATACTACAATTTTAACCCGTGTTTACACAATTTCTTAAAGAGAACCAAAAGTACACGCTAAGATTTGATATAACGTTTTTTCGTCTTCGGCGAACCCTGCTGCGACCCCCAATTTCCCGAAGGAGCAAAAAATAAGTGTTGAACAGTGTAATCGTTTTATTGTAATTTTTACTAACGGATTGACGTATTGCACAATAGCTTATTCAAGATTTTCTTTATTTTAAACATTTTAAGCTTTTATGGATGATTTGAATTTCTTATTTAGAAATGCACTCATCGTTGAACAGCATGAATTCAAATCGGGAGGGCTATTCGAAAAATCAGGCTGATATGGGTTAGTTTCTTTAGAAATGATCACTTGCAACGCTTTATACAAAATTTGCGCAGAAACAGAGGTAATATGTTTTTACAGATATTTTGACTGTATGAAAACATGGACCATCATGACCATGTTGATTTAAACCTGAAAAACAATTTTCATCAAAATCGGTTATATATGCAAACTGTTATTTATTATTGAAAAGAAAGATGCCCAGGCGGAAGGGCATCGCCTGATGCAAACAAATAAACGATTCTGAATCCTTCTGTATTTAAAAAATGTGGTTAACATCCTTTGATTTTTATACTCTTCTTACAACTAAAATTTTGATCGTCATCAAATTCTAAGCCGATAAAGCTATGACCGTCTATTGCAAGCACGATTCAGTCGAAACAAAATAAGCATGAGCCTTCAAAATTACCAGATATATGTCTTATACGAGGGTTGTTATATATATTTCTGGCATAGGCAAACACTAAGTGTTGCCTGGCGCCATCTGACATTTCCATTGGAAAATTTGACATTTTTTAGCATAATAGTACTCAAAACGTTTTGACATACGACCATCATTTGTATTAAATTAGTACTGCCATTTAAGATTTGGGCCTATTTCCCACTCGAACCGTCCCATAGGAGCCCGAAAATCGGCCTCGTTCAACTATAAGCATATGCATACATAAAAATAACCAACAATTTTGTCAAAAACTCGCAAATAAAATAAATTTTTACGAATCGACTTTTTTGAGGTCTTGGTCTATAGGTCCCTAGAGCTTCGAAAATACGTATGGTTACTCAGAAAAACTTGAAATTTTCCTCAATAATCTCAAAATGCTTGAACAAATAAGATAAGTCGAACTTTAAGGCCCGATCCACGGACCCTATAAAAAAAATTAAATCCTCGGCAATACTACAACGCAATCCATGACAGATATTATAAAAGCTTGGAACCGGACGACCGTATTGTCTACATGTTATTGTTACAAAAATCGTCAATTAGTCATAGTATCCTGTACCATAGGGTGGGTGTATAAGAACAATTCTTTTCAACGATACTTTTCTCATAAGCGTTTAAAAGAATCTGTTGATTTTCTATCAAGAACGGCATCATAAAAATTAACACAATATCATTTTAAATATCCCCCAAAAACTCATTCAAAATGTTGCACTACACCAACCAATTACTCTTAATTGAGATTTCATCTATTTAATTTCGTAAATAACATCAATACATATATAATAATATCTAAATATTTTTCGAATATTCGTAATACAATTCTAGTATTGTAACATATCTTTATTTCTATTCCAGACTTACAATGAAAATTATCTTGGCCTTGCTCGTTGCATTATTGTTTTGCAATTATCGAAGCCATGGCTACAAGGCCATGGCATCGGTCCCGTTGAAGAATAGTAATGTGCAAATGCCATTTTGTGCAAATGCCATTTTCTTGGACTATGTTGGAGTACAGCTTTCCCAGTGAGGCCGCCCGGCAAGAGGCCATAGCCAACGACAATTTTGTTCCGAATAATGGTCTGCCAATTGATGTGCAGCCGCACTACCAAAGTAAGTTCGGAAGGCAGCAAAGATTTAAATACTTTTTTAATTTTAATACTAACAATTATTGTTGCAGATAAGAAACAGTTAAGGACATTTGTGACCATACCAAGATTCCAAACAGGCATCCCCTATACACTGGCGACAGTGTCCGATGAGCTGGGTGCCAGCGGACCGATTTTGAGACCATATCCAAATTACGAGGCTCACAATGTCAATGGAGACAATTGTGATCTCATAACATCCATATTCCGAGTTGCGGTGAGTATTTTAAATGGGAAAGTCTAGTGTCGTAAAATAGGACGCGAGAGTTTCTACACATAAAAAATACAAAACTGATCAATGACTAAAAGTTCTATTAGGGTACTTGATATTTGTTATTTCAAGAGATCGGAATATGCACTAAAACACGAGTTTCAAGCTCTTAAATATGCACTATAAAATCGAAAAATATGCTATTTGAAAATATTCAAATTGGAACATATTCAGTAAATACAGAAAAAATATGCAAAAAATCTAAAAATAAGCACTAAAAACAAAACACGGAAGTTGATGTCGGTTAATTCGACTTTCATAAATTCTTACATATGTGACAGCGCATAGAGAAAGGGAACTAAGGGTAAAAAAATCAATTTTCATTTTTTTCTTTTTTTGATGTGGACAACATCTGAGCATCGAATGAGACCGATCCCATGCCCCAAAAGTGTTCCCTCCCAGAGATATGCGCGTTTTATGAAAGGGAAGTCGACGATTCTAAGCGCAAATAGAAAGGGACCTAATCTTTAAAATGGCTCTCCTGAACAAAACTTTTCATCAACTTTTCATTTTGTAAACACTTGTAAATACGATTTTGCCAAGATTGTATGTGTAATAAAAGATATGCACATAATTTCCCAGGGAATTCAACCAGTTTGTACAAATGTGCCGGAAATTACTCAAATACAATTTTTCCTACAATTTCACATTTTTTTATATGTGACAGCGCATAGAGAACGGGACCTAAGGGTAAAAAATCAATTTTCACTTTTTTTTGAACATCAAAAGTGTTCCCTCCCAGAGATATGAGCATTTTATGAAAGTGATGATACACCAAAGATACACGTATTAAAATCTTAAAAATGGCTCTCCTGAACAAAACTGGTTTTTAACCTTAGGTCCCTTTCTATTTTGCGCGTCACATATATGGATTTTAGATCTTTCATTTTTTCGTCCTCCATTGCCAGAAGCGTACTGATTTTATTGAAATCTCGTAAAATTTCGCATGTGTGGAAGGCATTAGATTGGAACGGACATGCCCCATGCAAAGACCAAAAGTGGGCGGAGTGGTACATTTGCACTGGATGTATAAGAATTGAGCGTGGTAGCGACTCTCTTCGTACGGTATTATATAAATATTATTGAGACAATTTATGATATATTGAGACAAGTTAAATGGATTATAGATGTACTGAAACAGGGTGATTTGTGTGGGAGGTACCAGAAGGGGCGTGGCTAGGAACACAATTATTTTTCACCAAGTTAAACTTATAACAGTGTTCTTTAGTTTTGAGTTAGATCGTATGAATAGCATTCAAGAAATTTAATGAATCCAAAAGTGGGTGGAATGGTGCATTTGTATGCAAGATACCAGAATGGGGCGTGTCAACCACTTATAAGAGTACAAAGCCATTTCGGAAATATTATGGTGTTCACAATTTATGCCAGTTTCGCGCACCGAGTGAAAAGTAATGTGATTTCTTATCTGCACTGAAACAGCGTCATTTGTGTGGGGGGTACCGGAAGAGACGTGGCTAGGAATCCAATTGTTTGTCACCAAGTTAGATTTATAACCTTGTTCTTAAGTATTGATTATGGGTTTAATCGTAGGAAGAGCATTAAAGATAATACAATAGTACCAAAAGTGGGCGTAATGGGTCATTTGTGTTGGAGGTACCAGCTACACTTGTGTGGCAATATGGCCCATTTTTAATCACATAGACAGTTTAGAAAATACGACATTGTAATTTAAAAAGAATTGGAGGCTCTTTTTGAGAGTTATAGTGCAAACCAGCCGTTCAGACGGACGTGGTCGAAATTGCTTGAAAAGTCATGAAAATGATTTGGTCAAAATATATGTAGGGTCTAAAATGCTTTCTACGATGCGTTACACTTTTTTCCCGTACCAAATGATACTCGTTCATGCACTCTTACCGAGTAGGGTGGAGTATAAATACTCGTATCTATAAAACACTTAAGGGTCATTCAAATAAAATAATTAGGTAGTCAAAATAAGATCATAATGGAAATTGCACTATTTTAGCAATTTGTCTACTTTTACGAGTCTGCTTGCCATTAAGAGAAAGATATTTGAATTGTCTTTCCGACAAATAGGCTGTAAGAACCCATATATATATATATATATATATATATATATATATATATATATATATATATATATATATATATATATATATATATATATATATATATATATATATATATATATATATATATATATATATATATATATATATATATATATATATATATATATATATATATATATATATATATATATATATATATATATATATATATATATATATATATATATATATATATATATATATATATATATATATATATATATATATATATATATATATATATATATATATATATATATATATATATATATATATATATATATATATAACATAGGCTTGAGTAATCAAGTATGATTTGAGTAATCAAGAATCTTTAAGGTGGGTAGCTGATTGAGCTGCCGCATCTGAGTCTGATTTTTGGGACTGCCGATTATAGCAGATGTTTAAGTTATTTAAGAACCCATAACTTTGAAGAAATAGAAACAGATTCATTTTTTCATCTTTCTGGCTTTCATGTTGGTGTAAGAAATTAGAAAATTGTTAAATGGACGACATTTTTTGTTGTTGGAACCAACAAACAATTCTTAACGATACTATAAGTTCCCACAACAGGCGGTACTGACAACAAAATGTTTTCAGCTAATTTCATTAGTACGACCGAAAAGTTATCTTTGCAATAATATTACCAAAGCTATATTTTAGTATTTGGAACCGAATTTTTGTAGTTCTATCCGATTACAAACTGACTTTTATCTGTGTGCACTAAAAATGGTTTATTATGCCTTTGTAGCGTATACCATAAACCAAATTAACATTTCCAGCAGCATTTAAAAAAAAATGCGCCGATCCACACCAAGCTGACACTCCCCGTTTTTTTAATACACATGTCGCAATGTTTCTAAAAATGTATTTTCCCCGATAGCACACGAAAACTAATCTTGTTGCTTCATGTACTAAACGTTTTGATTGATACCCTTTCCTATTTAGATCACCGAATGCAATCAAATGTGGGTTATTGACTCCGGTTCTGTCGGCTTAGAAACCCGTTGCCCACCCCAACTACTTCTCTTTGATCTAAATACCGATCAACTGTTGCATCGCTATAAATTCAATACCACCCATTATACACCATCGGCTTCGCTGTTCGTCACTCCCATTGTCGATGTTAAGGACCCACCGCCCAGAGGCAGTTGCAGGCGTGCCATGGTCTATGTGGCCGATGTTAACTATCACGGTTTGGTCGTATATGATTACATGGCCAACAATGCATGGCGGGTGGAGCACAAGTTCATGTATCCCGATCCTGATTACGGCACACATACCGTAGCGGGCGAATCGTTCACACTGATGGACGGCATCATTGGCATAACCACCGACAAAAATAATTTGTACTTCCATCCCATGGCCAGTGCTACGGAGTATGTGGTACCTCTGCAGGTGCTCGAAAACGGAAGCAATTTCATCAGTGGTGGCGATGCTATGCCACGATCATTTGCTGCTGTGGGAAAACGAAGCAGCGAGTGTGTAGCCACTGCCACCGACAGTCGCAGCAACGTGTACTGCGTCACAATGAATCCCATCGAATTGATCGCATGGAATACCAAGTCACCCTACAGCAATAAGAGTTTCAAGAAAATTCCCATAAATGCGCAACTGTTGGAGTTTGTCAGCGGCATGAAGGTAGTGACAAATAATGGCGGCAAAGAGGAGCTTTGGATGATGTCGAATAGATTCCAGGTATGTTCAATAAAATAGAATATATTTTAAGTGTTCTTAAATTCATTCGAAATGCCTTTGCAGAAAGTGGCCGCTGGAACTCAGAATACAGATGAGGTTAATTTCCGGGTTGTCGTTTACACTTTGGGCGATGTGCGGTCTGGCGGCGGTGGTGGCAACTCTCATGACTTACACAATAAATTAGTTTTTAGCAGTTAAAGTGTGAGTGTGTGCGTGTAGAATTTAAAATATTGTTCAAATGCATTTTCTTAATTATTCTAAGTTATTAATTATTTCGTTTAAATAAAATAGACCATATATATGACAAACCTCTGCTTCAATTGCATTTCACAAAAAATTTGGAGACGGTCTTTTTTACACTAAAGCGCATTGAGATTTGGCGCGGGTTGAGTCTGACCACGTCTTTAGTTGGTTCCAAACATTCTTAAATTAAGATCACATATAATAAAAAAAGGCAGCTCGCAGAACAAAAAATCGCTACGGATAAAATGTGCAAAACACCACTACAAATCGCCACAGAATTTAAAGAAAACCCACAAAAACATCGTTACGCATCAAAAAAAAAATGACTAAAATTTTAATTTTTTTTTTTTGCATCGAGTGATTTTATTTTCATACACCAATATTTTCAGGTTTTTGAAAAACGTATGCAAGCGAATGTTAAGAATTCCCGATATTCTTCTGAATCATAAATTTTTCGGGATATTTTTAATGGGATAATAAGTTACTAACTTAAAAACTCCTATGAAAGTTGATGCCAAATCGAATTAATAGTTTTTTAAGTGAAATAGCTATAGGCGCGAAAGTGGTTAAAGTTAAAGTAGCTAGTTGTTTTTTAAATAATCGCTAATTTTTCAAAATAGAAATTTTTTGGTATTGAAAAATCATCACAAGTAGTGTAGTGGAAAAACCACCAAGTTGGCATCGCAGCCCATAGTAAATATGGAAAATGGGTATTAAAACCAAAGCATCACGGAGAATTTAAATATTCATTTTTATATGAGATTGCGGTTGCGATTGTTCAAACAACGGACGTTTAAGTCAATACAAGCGGAAAATGTTGATTTCAAATATGCGTTTGTTGGGCACATTAGACCGTAGAGGTCCTAAAACGGGCCTTGCTTAGGGTTGAAAAAAGCGATGGTGTTGTGATTCCAAAGACTTAAAGTATGAGACATTCTTCAGATTTTTCTGAGATTGGGGCTTGGACTCACAACCATAAGGACCATAAATACGATTACTTTTCAATTTGAGTTCACCGTCATAAAATAGTATACAAATACTAAATAAAGAATATATTTTAAGAAAAAAATAATGGACAAATAAAGTTTGGTCCTCCCAAAGCTCGGTCGAACATGAACATTTTTCAATGGGCGCAGTGGGATTTTGCCCGAAAAACGCCGTTTTTCGTGTGTAAAATATCAAAAATGTAATGATGCAGTTTTGTTGAGAACTGTTTGATTAAGAGAAATACATCATTATTTTTTCTAAAATATTTTTATTGTACAAAATAACGCTGCAAAGTTATCTAAACGAAACTCTGCAGTAACAGCCTAAGATGGTCATGCATTTCAATGTGTCGGAAACATTCGCTCATGTTCTGTGTTCCAAGAATTTTGGAAGCCCCCTTTTTATTAGATAAGATTTTTTTATAAAATGGTGCGCTACATTCCGAGAGAAACCACACATCAAAATGTGCGGAATTGTGAAATTTTCAAGAACTAAAATGTTTTCCAACATAAAATTAAATTAAATTATAAGTATATTTATTTAAAGCTTATGTGAATAATGTTTTTACTGATGTGAACCAAGTACATATAAGTATTAAATTTTAGTGTTGTAGTACTTTTTATAATGTATATGTGCTAATAGAACCAAGAAACCCACCAAGAACCAAGAAACCCATTTCTAATTCGATTTACAAGGGTACATCTGGTAGATTTAAAACCTTAATTTTTTTGGTTTTACATTTGAGCATGATCGAAATGAAGCACATGGGCAATTATTTTCTTTATGTCGTATATGTTTGATGTAAGTATATTTGAAAGATATAGTATTTTAACATAATTTTGAAATAAAGAAGTAATTGGAAAACAATAATAATTTAAAAAAAATTCCAGGTTTTTATGAAGAAACAAAAAGTCAGTGTTTCTCGTTTTTTTCTTGGAAAAATAATGAAAGGTTGGAATGTATTCTTTTGATTTAATAAATAATTTTTTGCATATATTTGCTATTTTTAAACAAAGTTAAAAATTTTATAAAAAAAATCGGAGATATTTCATTTCAGTAAAGAAATACTGTATAAAACCGATTATATCAAACATTTGTTAAAGATTAGTTTACAGATGTTTAAAAGAAGTGCATAAGGAAAAAACAAAATATAGATAAACACTACAATATGCATTTTCAAGAGTTTAGCCGATTGAATCTTGTTTACTTATGTACTCGTACATATCCATAAAAGTATTCATTGAAAAATGCTGTATGCCTTCCAAACAAACGATGATTTTATAGTAAAAACTTAATTTGTATTTGGAATTAGGGGTTAATTAAAAATAAATGGTAAGCCTTGACCCCCTATTTTGTTTTGCAAATATTCAGCTTACATATTAGGCTTAGTTATTAATATAGATCTAAGTGCTGCTTGACATCGATCACAAACTACAAAGGGTTATATTAATTTTTTCGAAAACCTTAAAAATATGAAAGTTTTTATATGGGTGTTGGTTGTGGCATTTAAAATTTTGATATAATTTAGGACTCAAATGCTAACACTGGTAGTATTTTTTATTTGCATACAGGGGGGGGGGGTGATAAAAGCCGCTACCAAAAAAAATTAGTAACTTTTTTCTTTATTTTGCAAATTGGATTTATATAGATTTAATAAAAATGGATAACTGGGACACTGAAACAGGAATAAGGATTGTCTGAAACTACGGACTGGTGTCGGTTTAAAGAGGGAATAAGCGCACGTTTGGCGGCATTACTCCGAGCAGATCTACCATAATGAGACTTGTTAAACATTTTGTTGAGCATGGGACAGTCAACAGAAGAGCTTACCATTGAATCCCGTCAGTTCGGACGGAGGAAACAATCGCTGCTGCCATACAAAACAATTCTATTGTTTCGACAGCAGCGTTACGGTTACTGAAGAGCGTTACTTGAACTTGATGAGAGAGTTTTTCTATCCAGAATTACGCCGAATGAGAATTTCTTTCACCTCTGTGTGGTTTGAGCAAGATGGTGCAACTCCTCACATAACCCGGCCTGTTATGACAGAATTTCGACGAAAAATTTCGAATAAGCTGATATCCAGAAACTCCACAATCCGTTGGCCCCCAGGTCGCCTGACCTTACTGCACCTGACTTTTTCTTATAGGGTTATTGCAAACAGGAAGTCTACAAGACAATACCAACAAATTTGAATGAACTAAAGCCATCCATTCGAGAAACAATTCCAGCTATTCGTGTCTGAACTCTCCAAGCAGTAATGAAAAACTTTTTGGTAAGATGCGGCACTTGCACCAACGAGCAGCGGGGGGCATATAAAGTGAATCAGTGAATTCCTAAAAAAATATATTTACTAAAAAATTTTATACGTTATATATGTAGGGGGAAGGCGCGGTCGTGGACGCAACGCTATTTTGCCCAATTGAAGCACAACATATATTGTTAAAATTAAATGACTTACTTTGGCCCTTAATGCGATTTTTAAGGGGGGCGTGCCACCGCCCACTTTTTAACCAAGGTGTGTTTCAATCCATGTCCATATTCTATACCCTTTTTCTATCGTCATATCTCAAATTATTTATGAAATAATTAATGTCTTCTTAATTTCTAGTTTGTGCGGTGCCACGTTCCTTTGTAAAATTACATCGTAATCTACCCCACAAATAGAACCGGGCTGTCCACCAAGCTTCAATTTTGCGACAGGCAGACTGTTGCTCAGACAGACAGACATGGCTACATTATTCTAGATTTTTAGTAGACTCTGGCTGTCATGTAATGACTGAACCTTTACAAATTAAAAACAATTTTACCGGAATTTAGTAAATCTGTTTAAGTTTGGTAAAGAGTGCATGTGATCCGACCCGACCGTAGCTAACCACATTTCACGGACAAACTGACCATCAATCAATTTTTCTTCCTTTATATTATAACCGGATTTTCTACACTCCCGAAATAATTATTTATTACCTCTGAGAGTCACTCGAAATTATCGAATTTCGTTCAATCATTCACATGCCAAAATGATTGTTTTCCTGTAACCGCATCCGACAGGTACTTTCGATGCGGGATACATTTAACAACAGGTACCCGTGTTGCACCAACAAAAACATCAAAATCACCGATGCAGCAACACAAAAATACCTTTTTGTTGGTTGTAAGTGTTTTTGTTGTTGTTCCTGTATTATTACAAATGACCTAAGATAATAAAGCAGTTAATCATTCTGTAAATTACGATAGCGCCGACAAAAACGGCTGCCAAGAAAAAAAATCTGAAAGATATTTTAAAATGTCATTAAGGGCGATCGTAACGTGTCTTGCTGCTCGTGGGACTGTAGGTACATATACGGGGAGGTGTTTCAACAAAAGCGGAGATCATTGCACTGTTGCTATTGGTTCATTTCAAATAAAATATTTAATTATTAGCAGTCAGATTTTATTTAAATATTTGAATTGCTAAGTAAATTGTTCTATTTTTTGATATGGCTCAGCCCGTGGTGTTGGCAGTTTGTTATGGATACGACCCCATGTTTCAAAAATTTTAAGTTTTAAAAAAAAGTTATTCTAAAAACCCTTGGTTACTACTCGCTATTTCAAAAGTTTTTAAATTAAACAGTAGAGTAAATCGATTTTGGTATAAACAGAAATGTGTAGAGTTGGTTGTAACGATTTCATGTTATCGCCTCAAAGAGCACCTACTTGGCGACTAAAACAGCAGCAATCAAACAAGCATATTATAGCTCTAGACGTTAAGATAGGCATCCTCTAAAGGGTCAGACGTTAAGATAAGCCTCCTCTAAAGGGTCAGAAATTTGCTAGGGCCCTTGTAATACAGTGTTTTCCATTAACGATATAACAATTTTATATATTAATAAAACACAGAATATCAAAGATATAGAGTTCAAATTTATTCCAGGTGTAGTGCAAATGTCACATTTTAAGCACGCAGAAAAAAAGTATGGTTGGGGTGACAATATTCAAAGAGGATCATACTATTGTTGGGTATATGGTTGTGGCACAACAATATTATGATCCTCACAACAATAGTTTTATTCACACATAACCATACTATGATCCTCACAACTATAGTATGATTCACACTCAACCATACTATGATCTCCACAACAATAGTATGATTCACACACAACCATACTATGATACCCACAAACATATTATGATACTCACAACCATAGTATTTTTCTCATACAACCATAGTATGATTCACTCAACCATACTATGGTCCCCAAAAGTATTTATCAGAATTGAGTAATGTGTTATTCTAAAATAAAGATTTTTATCAAGTAAGTTATTTTAAATGCATTACAATTAGTTCATGACCAGATTTGAGGCCATGCTTTTATTGAACATTACATTCAAGAAACAAAAATAAATTATCCAACGGCATTCGAAAATACTTTTAGTTGCCAGCAAGGGTGAATGCTACTTCACCAGACAGATTTGAAATAAACGAGAACCAGTATGTAGTAGAGTACTTCACCGAACAAAGTAAACACAATAAAAATCCCTCGAACTACCTTTCGATTGTTGTTGCTTTGTGTTTTTTTTGTATATCAAAAAAAAAATACTTACACATTTTTTGTTATGTTCATATTTACAACCATATGGTATGATTGCCGTTATCATATTATTGTTAACGTAAACTTTAAACAACAATACTTTTGTTGCACCAACCATGTTTATATGGTTGCTACAACCCTATTTTTTTCTCAATGTTACATTTCAACAACATTAATATTAATATTGTTACATTTCAACAACATTAATATTGCCGCAATCATACTGTTGTCAAAATGAAATTCAAAAAACAATACTATGGTTGCGACACACATGCTTTTACTGTAGAGAACATATTATTGTTGCAGTGACCATATAGTAACCATTTCTTTTCTCTGTGTGAGAATGAAATTCCATTTCGGTCGTATGACTACCACAAGTCCGTGTACAGCAATCTTTTCTTTGGTCCCAATTTTCCACCACTCTTGCACACATTTCGATCGAAAATGTTGGTATAGGCCAATAACTTGGTGTGGTCAAATCGCTTGAACGTGGTGGCCATTCGACCTGACCATTTCTCGAGATAACACGTTACTGAATTTGCCTTTCAGTAAATCGATTGTAACGCGTGCTGTGTGACTAGTGGATCCGTCTTGTTGAAACAACATATCGGCGATGTCAAGCTCATCATATTTGGGCCAAAAATAATTTTCAAACATGTCACGAAAGAGCTCTCCATTGACGGTAACATGACGCTTGTTCTCTCATCGACAAAAAATACACGATCATTTTTGTTTATTTTTATTAGTATAATCTGGCAAATCATATGAATAGTTTGACGCTCGAACATTGCAACTCAATTGTCCAAATTTACTTTGATAATAATCGGTTCGAGAACTTATAAACGACTTTCTCCATTATATTCTCTAAATGATGCAATAACAACTCGTGGAAGAAATGGGCGTACTGAAGAAAATATCTCTGCTGTTATCAAAATGTATATAAGGTCGGCGGTTGCAGAAATTTTGGCCCTCTTCCAACATTACGTGAAAAATTTTGCGCGAAAATCTTTGCCTGCAACCGCATAAGATGTACAATTTGGCTCTACAGCAGTTGGGAGCAGAATATATGTTTTACCGCAAAAATGTAGTTAGCTCATTTTTGACAGACTCCATTAAATCCAGAAAATTTTACAGTTCTTTAAAAATTAAGCCGGATTTTCCGTTATGGTCAGTGGAGATTGCTGCCGCACAATGACTTATGCTTACTCTGTGGAACAGGGTATTAATGGTAAGTATTGTATAAGTATCAGTTTAATGGTAAGTATTTATATAACCAAAAAATACACGAGCTAGATCCACCTTTTAGTGTACCGAAGGACATAGAATCAGGAGCAGACTCGATTCAACTCTATCCGTCCGTACATTAAAAGTTTGTAATCAAACTACAGTTCGCAATTGTGGTCAGATCTTCATGAAATTTGTCAGAAGTACGTTTTTACACCAAAATTAAAACAAATCTATTCTGATTTTAATTTAAGCTCCCACACGCAGAAAAAAAGTATGGTTGGGGTAACAATATTCGAAGAGCACCATACTATTGTTGGTTATATGGTTGTGGCACAACAATATTATGATCATCACAACAATAGTATGGTTCACATACAACCATACTATGATCCCCACAACAATGTTATGGTCCTCACAACAATAAAATCATTCACACACAACCATAATATGATCCCCACAACCATATTATTATTCACATTCCACCATACTATGATCCCCACAACCATATCATGATCCTCATAACCATAGTATGTTTAACGTACAACCATAGTATGACTTACGCACAACCATACTATGATCCCAAAATTGTGACCATATAGTAACCATATCTTTTCTCTACGTGCATGCAAAAATTCAACCAATTTTATGTTTTTAGCTCTTAAAGCCTCATATTACATACAACCAATATTGATAAACTGACGTAAAACACAAATAACTTTTTTATTTTTTAACATAATTTATTTTTTCTTTTTGCAGATTATAACTGAACTCTTGGAAATTTAAAATAAATACGTACAGTCCACAACAACGCACTAAAACTATCGATTTATATTATTCTTCTCAACGATCAATTGTTCTGACGCAGCGAAATTATCGCCGTTTTTTTAACGTAAGATCAGCGCCCACATCTTCCATGATTACAAGTTTTGTTCGCCGTTTTGAGGAACTGGATTCAGTTGCCGACTGTCCAGGAAGAGGTGCTCGTCGAAATATTCGTACTGATGAGAACGTGGAAGCTGTGCAGCAGCTTGGCGCTAAAAAGAGCCAATGGTGGCCATTTGTCTGATGTCATATTTCACACATAGTCACGTTAAATTTCCATAAAATGTATTTAACATATAAAAATAAATCATTAAAAAAAACCGTTATTGCAAGAGTTATACGTGTTTAACATCATTAGGTCTCATTTGGGCCACCCTGTATTTTGGGCCAAAGACGAAAGCTATTAAAATTGAACATAATCGGTTTGTACATATTTAGATATAGCTCCCAAACATACGTTCTGTCGATATTCTGTTTTGAGCTGTTGAAGTCACATATTACTTATACTCGTACACTTATATAACTATACGAGGGCGACCGCAAAAGTAACTTTTTTTGGAATTATTATTATTTATTTTTCAACATAATCTCCTTCCAACTCAATACACTTCATCAAACGTTTTTCAAGTTTTTTAATTCCATCCGAAAAATAAGGGTTTTCAAGACCTTCGAAATATGCCTGTTTCAGCAATAACCCCGCTATTGGACGAACATTTTTTGCCACCGAGAATTTTTTTTTAATTTGGAAACAAGAAATAATCAGAAGGAGCTAAATCTGGACTATATGGTGGATGCGGAGAAATTTCAAATCGTAATTCTGCCAGTTTTTGTTGAGTTAAAAATGCAGTGTGTGAAGGAGCATTATCTTGATGAAAAAGAACTTTTTATTTTCTAAATGCGGTCGTTTTATCTTGATTTCTTCACTCAACCGATCCAATAATGCACAATAATATTCACTATTTATAGTTTTTCCTTTCTCAAGATAATCAATAAATATTATACCCCTTGCATTCCAAAATACTGTGGCCATTACTTTTCCTGCTGACTTAACAGTTTTCGCCTTCTTGGGAACACTTTTACCAGCTTCTATCGATTGTTTTGACTGTTCTTTGCATTCTGGGATGTAGTGATGGATCAATGTTTCATCAACAGTTATGAATCGGCGCAAGAACTCTATTGGGTTACGCTGATAAATCGCTAAAAGCTCCTCGAAATTGGTCCAACGGACGATTTTTTGGGGCAAAGTCAACAAACGCGGCACATATCTTGCGGATAGCTTTGTCATGTGGAGTTCATCATGTAAAATACTCCAAACTAGTTTTTCGTGTATTTTAACAATATCAGCAAGTTCTCTGAACTTTATTCGTCTATCTTTAGTCACTTCATTAAATATTTTTCTAATATTTTCAATAGTAGTAGCACTTTTCGGTCTTCCAGAGTGTTGTTGTTGAACCCAGGATTTCACGGTGGAGTACGATGGTGCATTATCACCATGAACAGAATCCAATTCATCTTTGATTAATTGTGGCGTATAACCTTTCATATAAAAGTGTTTAATTACCGCACGAAACTCTTTATTTTCCATTTTTTAAAAATTATAAAACTTGTTTACTTCAATCACCTGTAACAAAGAAAATAATCATTAAATATTTCGGAAATTTTGACAGATTTCTTATAAAAGATTGCTTTTAAAAAATAAAAAACAAAAGTTGCTAGTAAAACAGAAAATGTGCCAGACCAGTTAGTTTTGCGGTCACCCTCGTACATAAGTATAAGAAATAACTAGCTCCTGCACATTTTTTAACCGATTTGATGTCTATAACTTTAGAAGTCACAAAAAGACCTAATCTTAAAATTCCGATTTCGATTAAATTTGTTATTGTACATGACGATGGACAATTCAATTTTCTCACAAATTCAAATATGACATGGAATATATGTGGAAGCAGTTATACCATGGTACAAAACATTAGACCAACAACAAAAAAATAGTTCGCTAGATTGTCAAAGTCACTTAAAAGAGAACGCCAAAAATACATTTTTGTGAATGTTTGATGATAATTGTCAATGTTGGAGAAAGAATTTTTCCTTTACAGACTTCAACAAACGCCTTTGCCAATTTCAAAACTAACAATTCAAATTACTAAGAGGACATATTTAAAATCCGCTGTTAACATAACTCTACCTTATTTATTGTACCATGGGTTATATACAACTTTATCGTATTTGTGTACGCAAACCACATAAATTTCATGAACAGGCTGCAAATACCCGAAATATATGCGTCTGATAGAATCGTAGAAAATCAATTCAGTCGTATTTCTATTCTAACGCGGTCATTTGTTATATTGTATTGTATGTGGCAATGTGTATTTGTATGTCACCTTGGAAACGTAATATTTAAAAAAATATCTTTTTTTATTACCTTCTAAAAACATTAAAAAGAAAAGTTAAGAAAAAGTAAAAAAAAAACTTAATTTGGGCGCCTCAAATGATTTTTTTTTTGATATGTTTTAGTGTAACTTTTTTCCTGATGTCGAAAGCTATCGAAAATTAATTGCACAATATTGACAAATTGTTGTCTTTACAAATCGGCCCACCCTAATGTATATACTCGTTTCCATGAATACCACTATTATTTCTAACTTCTGGGAAAATTTGAAAATAAGTGCTAATTTTGTTCATTTCTGTATAACACGTCCTCCTGCACTCGATTGGGATTTTGCTATCAGGTCTTTTGATGATTTCGTACTGTGCTTTACCCGATTTGTTTGGAAATACCTGTATTTTATCTATTCTCTGTTCTTTGAGATTTTTTGGGGAAATAAAATTTAGTGTTTTCACATATATTAGTGATAATATGTTGTTTTTTTTTCTAAACCCGGTTCCCAACTTTAGCCAAATGAAAACAACTATACTCGTAATGCATTTGCATTCTTTAAAAATGTCCATACTTGTGTGTACTTGTTTGGCTAGATTGTTTGTCAACGCTGTAAGACGTGGAAGCCAATAATTGATCGCGTTAAAATCCAAAGGTGATCTAGAGATGTCTGTCCACCTCTTGAAGCCACTGTAGTGTTCAAACGAAAAGAACTGTTCTATGTGTTTTATAGTTGTATATCGGTTGGAATTAAAAACCGGATAAAATTGGCCCTTTTAAAATAAAAGTGATTTGCTTTTACTGCTAAAACGTGGCTTGGATTATGAGCTTTGGAGATTGAGCTGTGGGTTTTAAGTTGAAAGAACTAACTAACATTAGGAAGTATTTTTTCGGTCTCTGGACAAACAAATGTCTCAAATATTTTATAATTAATTTTAACAATGATTGAATTCCAAGAAAGGCTACACGTGTTCGGAGAGGTTAAAACAAACCAAATAAGCTTAGAAGAATAGCGCATGGAAATTACAAATTAAGTAAGATTTAATTGTGACGGCAATAAAAAAAAAACAAGTACAAAATCTGAATATGCAAAAACAAACTCAAATATACAAGTGCGTCTCTTGTAACGTCCCAACCTACACGTCATGGGACCTTATCCGTAAAGTCAATGCTCGCGAAGCAAACAAAAAAATGGACATTAAATAAAAAATATCCTATTAATTGTTGTTCTTGCGTAACGTAATTTAAAAAAAGTGTGCTTGAAATAATTATATACCTAATAACAAATTGGCAAATCTCATCATTTCTTTTAATGGAGTTTGACAGTTTACGTCCGCACAGTGGGTTTGATATTATCAATTATCTTTCAGTTTCTGTAAAATTAGTTGAATAAAAAATTAGGTAATATTAGTCGGTTGAGTCGACTTACGTATATCCTTAAAAAGGGTGGTTAAATTTTCAGGGCCGATGTTGATTTTAAATAAAACAATCAAATTATTTTGGAAATTATTGTCATATCTCTCTTATTGTCATATATTCAATTATGTATGGAACAAAAAATATCGGCAAAATGGCCTCGACGGCACACCTCCATCCGATGGTCCAATACTTCGATGACGCTGAGGCATATTATGCCGTAAATGCACTGAATTATCTCATCCTTTAGCTCTTGAATTATTGCTGGCTTATCGACGTACACCTTTTCTTTCAAATGACCCCAAAGAAAGAAGTCCAACGGTGTCAAATCACATGATCTTGGCGGCTAATTAACATCGACACGACGTGAGATAACACGGCCATTGAATTTGTCGCTAAAAAGAGCCATTGTTTCGTTAGCTGTATGGCAAGTGGCACCGTCCTGTTGGAACCACATATCGTTCACATCCATAGCTTCCAATTCGGGCCATAAAAAGTTCGTAGTAACTAAAAGTTCACAGTAACTGCCTAACCGGCCTCATTTTGGAAAAAATACGGCCCGATGATGGCGCCAGCCTATAAACCGCACCATCACTCTTTGTGGGTGCATTGTTTTTTCGACAATCACCCTTGGATTATCATTCGCCCAAATGCGGCAATTCTGCTTATGACGAATCCATTGAGGTGAAAATGTGCCTCATCACTGAAAATGATATTCTTCGAACATTGATCATAATAAGCTTTAATAACTTTTACGCGTTGCTCGTATCTTCCCATGGTTTAAATTGAGTTAGTCTGAAATTGAGAAATATCAAATTAAATGCAGAACAAAATTTGACGTTTAGATGTGGTTCACATTCAACATCGGACCTTAAAATTTAACCACCCTTTACAAAGACAGCGTATTTCATTGGCCTCTACAAGACATAGCCCAAGAAAATTACGAAGGAGGAATGTAGGCGATTTACATAATAAAATTGCGTCAAAATTTCTGTTATCTGACTTAATCAATCGTCATCTTATTTATTATCGTAGACAACCAGTTGATTTCAGAGAGGTACCTAGTTGTTTCTAAACAGAATGTCTGGGAAACACTCGCATAATAAATTGGAAGCAAAAACCAGTAAAATGTCGTTCTGAACTACAAAATTTGACATGGGGCAGAAAGAAGTTTTGCAGCAATAACCAAGTGCTTACAATCTTGTATATTCGGATCGATACTGAATAGTTGAGTGAGCAACCTATTAATCGGTTATACCAATGAATAATTACACAGAGCAACAAAATTAAAAAAAAAAATTGCGGCAGAAGGTTTGATAGTCACTAATCTGGTTTCCGAGTTGCCAGATTCGATCTAGTTTAGGAAATATTCACCTAAACCCTTTCTTTTCGGTTTATGTTTTATTTGTTTATGTGTAACTGCTTTATTTGTAAACCGAAAATTTAGGCAGCTCCAAGTATTTTTTTGTAAGGATAATTCGAAATTCTGTAGAATTTTACCTATTTCTGCAACAATTCTTACTCAAACTAAAAGCGCTGCATCGTTAAAAAGGTAAATTCCTAAAACACTGCGATACAGTTTTTGAAAAACAGTTAGTGGTCCTTTCATTTAAAAAAACCGAAAATAACGGTTTATGTTAATATCTCCTAAACTAGAAGGACGCTGACAAATCAAAATTGTGTAAATTATTTTATGTTGATAAATGGGTTTCAAATTAATTGGTTGCAGGTACGAAAAATGCAATTCGTAGATTTCACAGTTTTTTTGCGCTTTATCCCATTATCACCCATAGTGCGTAGTGTGGGTGAGAATAAGAACCTGACAATTTTGTAAAACCCAGTTTCAAAAAGAGGAATTCAACAAAAAAAATTGCGATGGGCATTAGACGCATGCTCAGACAGCCAGACAAGGGACGAGTGAGTGTGTAAACGAAATCCCAAAACAAAATGTACTTGGAATGCATGTCTGTTGGGGTGGCCCTTATTTTGCAACTTACAAAAAATCTTATTTGCTGCAATAACTGCATTATACGTTATGCAATATTACTTCATTTAATTTTTTTATAAATGTTGCGGATTTGAGACTCAGATTATCTGAGAGGTCCATTAGAACTTCTTTTCGAATACAGTGAACAAACCGAAATGATGGGATATAATCATTTTATACTTATAAAATTCGCCAAACAAAGAAGGATCACCCTAATGAGTATATGTTTAAGAATATACACAGCTACAATTAGCTTCAAAGTGTTGACACAGTTGTATTATCATTAACAACACAGGTCCGCGTAGATTTTGGGGAATAAAGGAAAATGTATGGATGCTCATAGAATATAAAAGGGTCTTAATCGCATCTTTGATTAATTGTGGCGTATAACCTTTCATATAAAAGTGTTTAATTACCGCACGAAACTCTTTATTTTCCATTTTTTAAAAATTATAAAACTTGTTTACTTCAATCACCTGTAACAAAGAAAATAATCATTAAATATTTCGGAAATTTTGACAGATTTCTTATAAAAGATTGCTTTTAAAAAATAAAAAACAAAAGTTGCTAGTAAAACAGAAAATGTGCCAGACCAGTTAGTTTTGCGGTCACCCTCGTACATAAGTATAAGAAATAACTAGCTCCTGCACATTTTTTAACCGATTTGATGTCTATAACTTTAGAAGTCACAAAAAGACCTAATCTTAAAATTCCGATTTCGATTAAATTTGTTATTGTACATGACGATGGACAATTCAATTTTCTCACAAATTCAAATATGACATGGAATATATGTGGAAGCAGTTATACCATGGTACAAAACATTAGACCAACAACAAAAAAATAGTTCGCTAGATTGTCAAAGTCACTTAAAAGAGAACGCCAAAAATACATTTTTGTGAATGTTTGATGATAATTGTCAATGTTGGAGAAAGAATTTTTCCTTTACAGACTTCAACAAACGCCTTTGCCAATTTCAAAACTAACAATTCAAATTACTAAGAGGACATATTTAAAATCCGCTGTTAACATAACTCTACCTTATTTATTGTACCATGGGTTATATACAACTTTATCGTATTTGTGTACGCAAACCACATAAATTTCATGAACAGGCTGCAAATACCCGAAATATATGCGTCTGATAGAATCGTAGAAAATCAATTCAGTCGTATTTCTATTCTAACGCGGTCATTTGTTATATTGTATTGTATGTGGCAATGTGTATTTGTATGTCACCTTGGAAACGTAATATTTAAAAAAATATCTTTTTTTATTACCTTCTAAAAACATTAAAAAGAAAAGTTAAGAAAAAGTAAAAAAAAAACTTAATTTGGGCGCCTCAAATGATTTTTTTTTTGATATGTTTTAGTGTAACTTTTTTCCTGATGTCGAAAGCTATCGAAAATTAATTGCACAATATTGACAAATTGTTGTCTTTACAAATCGGCCCACCCTAATGTATATACTCGTTTCCATGAATACCACTATTATTTCTAACTTCTGGGAAAATTTGAAAATAAGTGCTAATTTTGTTCATTTCTGTATAACACGTCCTCCTGCACTCGATTGGGATTTTGCTATCAGGTCTTTTGATGATTTCGTACTGTGCTTTACCCGATTTGTTTGGAAATACCTGTATTTTATCTATTCTCTGTTCTTTGAGATTTTTTGGGGAAATAAAATTTAGTGTTTTCACATATATTAGTGATAATATGTTGTTTTTTTTTCTAAACCCGGTTCCCAACTTTAGCCAAATGAAAACAACTATACTCGTAATGCATTTGCATTCTTTAAAAATGTCCATACTTGTGTGTACTTGTTTGGCTAGATTGTTTGTCAACGCTGTAAGACGTGGAAGCCAATAATTGATCGCGTTAAAATCCAAAGGTGATCTAGAGATGTCTGTCCACCTCTTGAAGCCACTGTAGTGTTCAAACGAAAAGAACTGTTCTATGTGTTTTATAGTTGTATATCGGTTGGAATTAAAAACCGGATAAAATTGGCCCTTTTAAAATAAAAGTGATTTGCTTTTACTGCTAAAACGTGGCTTGGATTATGAGCTTTGGAGATTGAGCTGTGGGTTTTAAGTTGAAAGAACTAACTAACATTAGGAAGTATTTTTTCGGTCTCTGGACAAACAAATGTCTCAAATATTTTATAATTAATTTTAACAATGATTGAATTCCAAGAAAGGCTACACGTGTTCGGAGAGGTTAAAACAAACCAAATAAGCTTAGAAGAATAGCGCATGGAAATTACAAATTAAGTAAGATTTAATTGTGACGGCAATAAAAAAAAAACAAGTACAAAATCTGAATATGCAAAAACAAACTCAAATATACAAGTGCGTCTCTTGTAACGTCCCAACCTACACGTCATGGGACCTTATCCGTAAAGTCAATGCTCGCGAAGCAAACAAAAAAATGGACATTAAATAAAAAATATCCTATTAATTGTTGTTCTTGCGTAACGTAATTTAAAAAAAGTGTGCTTGAAATAATTATATACCTAATAACAAATTGGCAAATCTCATCATTTCTTTTAATGGAGTTTGACAGTTTACGTCCGCACAGTGGGTTTGATATTATCAATTATCTTTCAGTTTCTGTAAAATTAGTTGAATAAAAAATTAGGTAATATTAGTCGGTTGAGTCGACTTACGTATATCCTTAAAAAGGGTGGTTAAATTTTCAGGGCCGATGTTGATTTTAAATAAAACAATCAAATTATTTTGGAAATTATTGTCATATCTCTCTTATTGTCATATATTCAATTATGTATGGAACAAAAAATATCGGCAAAATGGCCTCGACGGCACACCTCCATCCGATGGTCCAATACTTCGATGACGCTGAGGCATATTATGCCGTAAATGCACTGAATTATCTCATCCTTTAGCTCTTGAATTATTGCTGGCTTATCGACGTACACCTTTTCTTTCAAATGACCCCAAAGAAAGAAGTCCAACGGTGTCAAATCACATGATCTTGGCGGCTAATTAACATCGACACGACGTGAGATAACACGGCCATTGAATTTGTCGCTAAAAAGAGCCATTGTTTCGTTAGCTGTATGGCAAGTGGCACCGTCCTGTTGGAACCACATATCGTTCACATCCATAGCTTCCAATTCGGGCCATAAAAAGTTCGTAGTAACTAAAAGTTCACAGTAACTGCCTAACCGGCCTCATTTTGGAAAAAATACGGCCCGATGATGGCGCCAGCCTATAAACCGCACCATCACTCTTTGTGGGTGCATTGTTTTTTCGACAATCACCCTTGGATTATCATTCGCCCAAATGCGGCAATTCTGCTTATGACGAATCCATTGAGGTGAAAATGTGCCTCATCACTGAAAATGATATTCTTCGAACATTGATCATAATAAGCTTTAATAACTTTTACGCGTTGCTCGTATCTTCCCATGGTTTAAATTGAGTTAGTCTGAAATTGAGAAATATCAAATTAAATGCAGAACAAAATTTGACGTTTAGATGTGGTTCACATTCAACATCGGACCTTAAAATTTAACCACCCTTTACAAAGACAGCGTATTTCATTGGCCTCTACAAGACATAGCCCAAGAAAATTACGAAGGAGGAATGTAGGCGATTTACATAATAAAATTGCGTCAAAATTTCTGTTATCTGACTTAATCAATCGTCATCTTATTTATTATCGTAGACAACCAGTTGATTTCAGAGAGGTACCTAGTTGTTTCTAAACAGAATGTCTGGGAAACACTCGCATAATAAATTGGAAGCAAAAACCAGTAAAATGTCGTTCTGAACTACAAAATTTGACATGGGGCAGAAAGAAGTTTTGCAGCAATAACCAAGTGCTTACAATCTTGTATATTCGGATCGATACTGAATAGTTGAGTGAGCAACCTATTAATCGGTTATACCAATGAATAATTACACAGAGCAACAAAATTAAAAAAAAAAATTGCGGCAGAAGGTTTGATAGTCACTAATCTGGTTTCCGAGTTGCCAGATTCGATCTAGTTTAGGAAATATTCACCTAAACCCTTTCTTTTCGGTTTATGTTTTATTTGTTTATGTGTAACTGCTTTATTTGTAAACCGAAAATTTAGGCAGCTCCAAGTATTTTTTTGTAAGGATAATTCGAAATTCTGTAGAATTTTACCTATTTCTGCAACAATTCTTACTCAAACTAAAAGCGCTGCATCGTTAAAAAGGTAAATTCCTAAAACACTGCGATACAGTTTTTGAAAAACAGTTAGTGGTCCTTTCATTTAAAAAAACCGAAAATAACGGTTTATGTTAATATCTCCTAAACTAGAAGGACGCTGACAAATCAAAATTGTGTAAATTATTTTATGTTGATAAATGGGTTTCAAATTAATTGGTTGCAGGTACGAAAAATGCAATTCGTAGATTTCACAGTTTTTTTGCGCTTTATCCCATTATCACCCATAGTGCGTAGTGTGGGTGAGAATAAGAACCTGACAATTTTGTAAAACCCAGTTTCAAAAAGAGGAATTCAACAAAAAAAATTGCGATGGGCATTAGACGCATGCTCAGACAGCCAGACAAGGGACGAGTGAGTGTGTAAACGAAATCCCAAAACAAAATGTACTTGGAATGCATGTCTGTTGGGGTGGCCCTTATTTTGCAACTTACAAAAAATCTTATTTGCTGCAATAACTGCATTATACGTTATGCAATATTACTTCATTTAATTTTTTTATAAATGTTGCGGATTTGAGACTCAGATTATCTGAGAGGTCCATTAGAACTTCTTTTCGAATACAGTGAACAAACCGAAATGATGGGATATAATCATTTTATACTTATAAAATTCGCCAAACAAAGAAGGATCACCCTAATGAGTATATGTTTAAGAATATACACAGCTACAATTAGCTTCAAAGTGTTGACACAGTTGTATTATCATTAACAACACAGGTCCGCGTAGATTTTGGGGAATAAAGGCAAATGTATGGATGCTCATAGAATATAAAAGGGTCTTAATCGCATCAGTTTGAGGGTCGATTGGCAACGATCGTAATGAAAATCGGATTCCTTTCCGCGCAAAATGTATTTAATCTTTGTAAACGTGTAAGGTAAAATATGTTGCCACGCCCCATTCTGGGAGCTGTATATTTTTAATTTCTCAGTATTTTGGCTACTTTTTTTATGTGATCTACGCCTAAGACCTCTGTTCATTATAAAATTTTCGATGTAAATTTAGTATGCTTTATTATTATGAACCCATTTAATGATTTCACTCAAACTTTTTATGGACGGACAAAACTATTTTCTGATCTTATTTAACCATGTGATGATATTACGATTTCCATGACCATTTTTTGATCACACTCATTTAAATTTAAATTCTGACAACTATAAAATGATTTCGCAACCATTTTATTATTTCTGCAACAAAATGCCCACTATGCTCCTTATTATGATATCACGCAACCGAATTATGTTCCCACTGAACTTTATTCCGATGGAATTATAATATGGTTGATTAGCCAAATTATAATCCCATTGAATCATATTATGATCCCACCAAATATTGCCATTCAACAATATTATAATTTCTGCCACCAAATTATGATACCCACAGCCATATTATTATGATCCCACTCAACCATATTTTTATTCGACGCAACGATATTGTGATCCCACGCAAAAAATGATATTGCTTCAGTAACCAAGGCATTACATAATAACTTACGTCACCATATTATGATCACACACAATTATATTTTAATTTTCAAACAATAGAATAACAAAACATTTTTTTAATTAATTAAAAGTAAAAACGTCGTTTAATTCGTATGGGCCGAATCTTAAATATCCTCCACTGTGGATTAGCTATTGAAATTACAGAAATAGCAATATCAATTATCATCATTATGATTCCTATAAATAGGAACCTATATTTGACCAACATGTCCAAAGTGTGTTACGTGCTATACTTTCTGAAGAAAATAAGAACAATTTAATTTTTGGATGAGTCACGAAATTAAGATTAATTAAAATTCTTATTTTTCCATATTTAGTAGTGGTATTTATTTTGATTAACTTTCTATGGGTCTACGAGACTGAACTTAGTCTTGGCCATTTTTGGATTCGTAGTCAAGTTTGCTTTATTTAAAGTACCCATAAATCTAAATTTACTATTAATCGACGATTTAACTTTACCAGACGTTTTTGGGCCCCTACGGACCACCCGTTCAAGCCTGCATTTTATGTTTATTTGTAAACATTTCATAGGGACCAATTTGGTTTTCCTAATCAGTTTACGACCATAAGGATATTAGGTTAATTCGTTGGCAGCCATCGTGCTTTCAGAAGGCATACGGACGGATACATGAATGGACAGCCGGGCATGTCCTCTCGTCTTAGAACTATACGACGATCAATAATACAGTGCAACATAAAGCGAACGGAATATTGTTTTAGTGTCTTAAGCTAAGTTGTAGCTATTGAATGGAAATAAAGTTGAAAATAAAAAGAACAACATATTTTCGGACGTTAAGCCATGGTGAAAAAATGGTAATTTTCGTGATTTTGAGGTAATAGAAACAATTTTTACGGATAAGATTATTTTGCTTTTTTCTATTTATTTTTTCAACATTGCTAAACACTCATAGCCGTAGTAAAAGTATTTAAAAAGTGCTAACAATCCACTCTGAACCAAAATATGTACGATCCGATAACTGAAAAACTTGAGCAAAATTTGAAAAACTTATTATGACAAATTTCAATTTTTAGGATGTACTTTCAGCCTTCATTTACAAAAATTATGCCCGAAACTATGTGTTGCACTGTGTAATATATACTTTATAGGGTCTAAGGTTAATACAGTAGAGGCTCAGAAATTGGAACACTCAGAAATTAGAACCTCCAGAAATTAGAACCAGCATTTTGGTGCATTGACAATTCGAAAATTAGAACCAAAGGTCTAATTACATGGTACGCAAAAACTAACTATGATAGGATACACTGCATTCCAGCAGTTGGATAATAAAATTTTCCTTTACTTAAATGAATTATTTTAAGTTTGAAACATTTATGTGATAAAATTTGACTGCAAAAATAAAATACTCAAAATTGAATAAGAATAGTGTATTCGTCTTGTTTTTAGTAAAAATAAAAAAACTTCCAGAAATAAAATCTTTTCGGAAATTAGAACCACCCGAAAAACAAAGTTTCTAATTTGTGAGCGTCTACTGTATTTCGAAGTGTTGTAAAGAGAATGACAAATTTTATTATACTCTCGATTCTTCGATTAAGAGTATTCAAAAATGTTGGTTCTAATAATCAAAACCAGTTTGTTCTAAAATGTGTTATTTTGTAGAATAAGTTTAACTTAAAAAAAACGGTAGGCGGATTCGCGAAATTTAGTTTAAGTCCGGTAAAGCCCGCCTAAAGTTCCTTTTTTGGATAAATTTTTTTTCACAAAACTAAATTTAATAAAACGCATTGTTTTTAAATCCTATATTCAACATACACTTAAAAACTCTTAAGTTTCTTTATAAGGAGTTTAAATTGCAGCCTTAGCGGATTTTTTACTCGTTAAATAAATCACCCCCATTGCCTGGCCATTTGTTTGCAGAATTATTTTAAAATTCTAAATCGTAACGAACAATCTCGCAAGTTCCTATTTATGTCCACTTCTTCAGAAAAGCAAAACATTGCAGGATAGTGTACTTTGCGATGATGCAAACAAAGTAGAAAGCGATGCGATACCGCGACTTTACTTTCAGTCAAATCGGATCTAGCAAGAAACGTGGACACATTTATTTTTGTGTGATATTTAAATTATATTCTAAGGAAAGTCAAGATTTCGGCATAATAAACGAAAAAAATAATTATTTGTTGCTGTTATAATGTGAGTTTAAGAGAAATAAAACGTGACGTGATTTATTCTAAAAACATAAAATGGAATAGCAAAAGAAACAAATTTTTATTCAAAACTACTCGTACATCAACTTGCAATTGTTAACTTTGTGTTACTACAACAAGTTTAAGCATAAATCACAAAATCCCAAATTTTAAAAAATGGTTTTTGATAGTAATTTATTTTAAATTGTTGTAAAATAATAACAAACTGAGATTCATAGAGGAAATCGTTTTAAACAAATAACGAGTGCATATTTAAAATAAAGTGATAATAATTCTGTATTCCCTGAACAGAAAAAATGGTTCGAATAAAAATAGATAGTTCAAAAAAATAACCTCAGGAAATGCGGTCATATAACTACAAAAAATGAAAGGATTCCTACTCTCAGATTGCTTAACCGAGATAACAGCACATATATTTGTAACGCTTTATAATGAATCTTAAAAACAAATCAAATGTATTGTCGACTCTCAGTGGCTATAGAGGTCTCAAATTGTATGACATAATCCAAGATTATACAAATCATTTCAAACGTATGAGATAAACAAAGACAGATTCCGTTCCGTTAGTACGAGTATATACCGACCGGTCTGATCTGATCATATGCTCGAAGAACACCAACTCAAAAAATGTAGACGCTAATTTGACGATATACGGCACTACAGTCAGTCCGTCACTTGATTAACGTTAACTGAAAAAAAAAACATTTAAGATAACTTGTTCGTTTCAGATGCTAAAAATGAACTGGGATTGCCATATAACATCAAGAAGAACGGTCAGGGTATTAAAAATTACTGAGGAATGTTTCGAACTATGAGCAGCAAAACTAAATAAAATCTAACCAATTGACAGTTGGTTAGAAAAAAATCGTTCAATTTGACCAGTATAACATGAATCTACATCAGAACAAGACAAGGTTTATACTTTTTAGCTAAGGAAATGGAAATAAATAATATCTTGTTTAGGGTTTTAAGATATTTGGACCTAAAATGGTGTAAATAAAAAATACGAAGTTAAAATTAAAATTGATGGCGCTACAGACAGACAACAATTCCGAATTCCAAAAGATTGTGCAAAATTCAGATGTTCTCGATATTAGTTTGGTGCAGAAAATTGAAAATATTTACTAAGACTAGCTTGCTTGCTTTAAAAATGCTCCTTTATTTCGTTAATGCTTTGCTTTTGTTCAAAGTGTAAAATTTTTGAGACCATACTTATAAAAATTTAAAAAATATATTTTAAGTTTTATCGATCACGAATTTGATCATCACTTATTTGATGAGCCTGAAAAATTTAACATTGAGTTTTGAATTATTTATTTATTTAAAAAAAAATTTGTCCACATTTTTTGCTTTTTTGCATATTAATTGATGTTATAATGCATATTTAAATTACATTTTTTAGGCATATAATTTCGATCCCCGATTATAATAAAGAAGGGTCCTTTTATTTTAGGGGTAACAATTTCAGCTAACGCCTGATTCATTGATCGTTCATGTGAAAAACATTAATCGCGAAAATATTTTTCTTAATTCAGGTTTGCCACAATTTTTGTAAGTCAAAAAATCTATAAATGTGTGCAGTGTGCTAGATATTGATTGATCGAAAACAATTTTCTCTGCAATTTCATATTTTTTTTACAGTTTCATAAATTTTCGCAAGGCTGCTGTTATACCAAAAAACCTTAACTGGGCGATGAGAAGAAAACTGGTGGCAATTTTTTATCTTCTATTTACAAAAACCAAACTGTAGCTTGGTGTAAAGTTTCTTGTCTCTAGCGTCAATGCTTCAAAAGTTTGGAGGTCATTTTTTTTGGAAAAGTTACCACCAGTGTTCTCAAGGTCCAGTTAAGGCTTTTTTTGGAGATAAAAGCAGCCATAATAGTACGTAAAACAACACTTTTACTTTTGATAGTAGCTTTGCTTTGTCTATTGCTTATGGCCTAAATATTTGTTCTTATGAAAATCGAGCATTTTCTAGTTTACCGGGAAAGAAATGTTTATTTTTGTAGTTATTTTGAATATTTGTCTTAACAAGTGTATTTCTATATAGCAAAATATTACTATTATCGTTATAAAAAAATTGGAATATTTTTTTTTTCAAATTTGAAATTCAATTCAATTATAACTTCGACAGCATTTACATTTTTAAACCATACGTAGAATTATCCTACTAATCGAATGATTAGAGAACTGTTGGATATACTGCTATGACGATACAGGAAAAAAACTAATTAAAGAACTAGGAAAATTAACTCGTAAACTACAAGAGGTACTAAAAATTATGCAGACAAAATCTATTACGTAGACAAATCTTATCGTGGGGCAGTTACTAATTTTACAAAAAGTCACATGTCTTCCAAATCGGAAAACAACTGTTGCTTTTATATAATTTTATTTTTGGCTTGAGATCTCGAAAACGCTAATGCATTTTACCCCAAGCTATATGAAATTTCATGGATTTTCATTTCAAAAAACTCAACAGAAATTAGAGACTTATTTCCAAAAAAAATTTCTTTCCAACAACTGTGCGGTACGCACTGACGAAAGTGTGCGATGCCTAGTGTGCGACTCTGTCCTGGAACAAATACAACTCAAGGAATATTTTTTTAGGACATCAAATGTTTTGCTTATAGGTTCCAATATTCGATCCGCTTCACTGTGGCATCTCAGTGTGTCACTCAGAGCTGCTTGAAATGGGCATCGATTTTGCTCGAAATATTATTCATCAAACTGCCGCATTTAGGGATCGGTAGTCCACTACAGATTGTCGAGAAGCCAATCCACGACAGCAGGTGTTATGCATTGGATCGGTCCAAAGAAGTAATACTTCGGCCAATAGGTGTCATTCCGACAATATGTGCCGCTAAAAAAAAAAGCAAAGGCCAATTTTTTTGTGAATTTCGGTTAACGGTGAGCGATACGGAAATATTATAAACCTCTTTTTGATGACATGGACGATCTTCAGATTCAGCTGGATGGCGCGCCAATTGCCCCAGTCCACGACACAACGGCTATTTTTCGCGTCAAGTTCGCTAATCTCGTTATCGAACCTCACGGCGAAATCAATTGGTCATCTCAGATCTGGTATTTTACGCGTTAGCTTTTTTTGTGGGTTGCCGTAACGCACTGATGTTATTGGAATATTTCGTTAACAATTTCGAACCTTAAGGCGCATATCGAGCAAGTTATTCGTAAGAAACAGTCAGAACCCATCCATCGCCAATGTTCTGGTTAATTGGGTTGACACGATTTTGTAAAAAAATGGTTTTTTGCGCGTTTAAAAACTTTCCTATATTTTTCCTCAACTTGTACTTATATTCGGTGTGGGAAATCCAACCAGCAGTTTCATATTATAATTTGTATTTATTGACTAGTTCTTCGCGAAAAATATAATTTATAACATATTATATTTACAGGAATTTCCAGATATATCTGTGCATATTCTTCACTCCTTTAATATCAGGATACAATAACACACTACAGCCGACTTTTGAGCATAATCATGCAGGCACTAAATACATTCCACCACTTCAATACCGAACGCTGACAAGTATGTATGAAGCGCGCAGTTTAGACTTTACATTTCCCACTGAAGAAGAGCGGCATGCAGCTTTGGCCGATGGTCGATATAATCCGAACAGTGTCATACCCATTGATGTGGATATTTATCATCCACGTAAGCGGAAATTATCTAGTCAAGGCGAGAAGTTCTATTTTTGAATACTATTGAGTTTATTTCAGTCAGGGGAGCGGCGCAAATATTTTTGACGATTCCACGCTTTGACAGAGGTTCACCCTATACGTTGGCACGTCTTATTAATGGCACACAGTTGGAACCCTATCCAGATTATTCGTGGCATAGTTCGTATGGCACGGACTGTGATGGCTTGACATCCGTTTATCGGGTTATGGTAAGAATAAAAGAATGCCTCAAACAAAAATTAAAAATGTACCCCTCTAGATATTAGGATTGATAAGTTTTAAACGATTCCCAAAATAGTTCTTCCCTAGACGACATCATTTGTGAACTGGACTATTTTCAAAACAACATTAACAATTGTTAGTCGATTTTATACATTTGGTCAAATTAATGGCCAAATATAATAGTCCGGTTCCAAAACTTGTAGTCTGCTTTAGAATAATACTGAATTTTGTCCTGAACTCGAGATACGAGTATGTATTTCGAATTTGTGCAATTTATTTCGTATTGTTTTCAAACGGTTTTTTATTATAGTACTTTTTGTATTATTCAATTTATTTCAAATGTTTGTGCACTGTAGAGATGCCCTTTTTCAATGACTTACTATGATTTATTAAGATTGGTACCAGATTTTTGTTTCTACTAGTTTAAAAAGATACAGAATTAACTGTATTGGAATAAAACTTACCAACGGCATCAAATTAAAAATACCATGAAAAATTTAAAAATACTATGAAAAAAAATTGCACTTACTAATATCTAGAGCGCAAAAACAAATTTCTAAATTATTTAAACGCAGACTCCACATACTGGCGTACTGGGTCATTTATTTTACCAATTATTTGTATCAAGAATGTTTCTGTAGGAAAATTTCAGATTTAATGGTGTTTTTAAACTGGTAGAGCTCGCAAATGCAGCCAGCTAGATCCATACCATTTTAAGATTCGGGTTTAATTATATTAATCTACATTTCTAGAGGGGTACATTTGCAACTTTTTGTTAGCTCCTCACAAGTTAAGATACTTCTTTGAACGTAAAAAGTTAAAATCTGGGATTGCATTTAGATTCTATACACGATTATAGATTTAAACACGATTATAGGATTTATGTTCGGCCAGGCTAAATCTTATATACGTACCCTTCACTGTAGCAGAAATAAAAATTATCATATTTATTGTTAAATAGTTCGACAAAAGCCGTAGCACGAACCACACTTTTTTTTTTTGTCCATGAGACCGACCCAATTCTTCAAAATAAATCAACTTTTACGTAGTGGAATTTGCATTGATTAAAGTACTCATTTGTCCGCTTTTTGGGCCGTTGCGTAGACAAGTCCGAACCCAATACACAAGGATCCGTAGTGAAATTTTTGGGTATGACTCTTTTATCAGACAAATCGTTCAAATAAAAATATATTTTAATCCTTAATACCATTTTCTTTAATTTGAGCACCCATATGTCCATATTAACTATTCATAGCTCGTTTTGACAAACGATCCACCCGTCCGAGCCGAAATTTAAGGCAGATTTTAGTAATATTTATATATATGGAATGGAAGTCAAATATCATTAACCTTGAATGAAAATACGCCCATTTTTATAAAAGTATACGTTTCTTTGGACCAGGGGGGTGGGTTTTGGGCCACAAGTGCCGAAAGGCCCTATTTCTCTTAAAAGCTTAAATACTCAAAGAGTATTTAAGTAACCTTAATTCCTTTAGATGAAAACATCCTTTTTTCAGAATAGATACGAGTATATAAGTATCTTATCAATCATGTCCCGTTTTGAGGTATTAAGTGCCTCAACTACCTGGTTTAAGCCATAGTTCATCCAAAATAATTATGATAAATTAAGTATATGTGACAGCGCATAGAGAAAGGGACCTAAGGGTAAAAAAAATCAATTTTCATTTTTTTCTTTTTTTGATGTGGGCAACATCTGAGCACCGAATGAGACCGATCCCATGCCCCAAAAAGTGTTCCCTCACAGAGATATGCGCGTTTTATGAAAGTGAAGACGATTCTACACCAAAGATAAACGCATTAAAATCTTTAAAATGGCTCTCCTCAACAAAACTGGTTTTTACCCTTAGGTCCCTTTCAATTTTGCGCGTCACATATACTCAAAAGTCTATTTTAAGACCATAAGGGGATTTTTTTGAACCGATTAGTTCAATTTACAATCCAATTAACAATCATTGTTAATTTCGAAGAATATTTATAAGTCAGTCAGGGTCTTTTCTTCTTTTGGTGGACCGTCGTTGTGCTTTTAACGAATACACAAATGGTCGGATGATGAGTATATACATATACATTTACAGAGTATCCGTTCAATATTTCGAGATGTGGATGATTTAAAAAAAATATTCTTTTTCGTTTTGTAAAAACTACTCTAAAATAAGTATACCTATTCTTTTTACAGGTCGATGATTGCAATCGCATGTGGATTTTGGATAGTGGCGAAATCGGACGCATTCATCTTTGTCAGCCCCAAGTCGTCGTTATCGACTTACCCACGCAGACCTTGGTAAGCCGATATCGCTTGCCCGAAAACGTCTTTAAACGAAACATAAGTCGACTGGTGACAATTACAGTCGATGTTACCGATCCTCCACCAAACGGTCACTGCCATGAGGCCTTCGTCTATATTGCTGATCCAACAGCCTTCTCAGTAATTGTCTACGACGTGGTACGGCAGCAATCTTGGAGTGTTGAAAACCGCTATACCTACCCAGATCCCCAATACAGTACACATACTATTGCCGGTGAAAGCTTTGAACTCATGGATGGGACGTTTGGTATGTCGGTCACACCAAAAGGTTTAGGACTGCGGCGAATGCTTTACTTCCACTCTCTGAGCAATGATCTTCAAGTAGCGGTGCCTTTGGATATCATAAATAACTCTACCAATTTCCAGCAGGGCTTGTCATCCAGCTTGAATAAATTTATCGAATTGGGTCATCGGGGAGTACAATCCAGCGTCTCGGCCATGTCTCCTGAAGGATTTTTGCTAGCTGGCTTTTTAAGTCCAATTGCATTGCTGGGATGGAATATCCGTAGTCCCTATACGGCGGCGAATCGTTTCATCTTGGCTGAGAATCCCGAAACGTTACAATTTATCGGCGGTCTCAAGATCTTGCCCAACAGAAGAGGCAAGCAGGAAGTTTGGATGTTAACAAATCGTGTTCAAAAGTTCTTTGCAGGCACAACCAACTTGAGTGAAATCAATTATCGCGTACTGAAATGTGGACTGGATGAGCTACTCTCATTTAAACCGTGTGTGCCTTAAAGCCGACCCGACATCATTTGTTCGCAAGAAAACAAAACTTTGTTACCTATTCCTTTTATTTGATGTTTATACTGATGCATTTCCAAAAGATTTTTACAAATAAATCAAAGTTTTAATTTTTTATAAAAAAACAAGACATTTTCCTTTTATTTGTTTGAAAAAAATTTAAAGCCCCCAATAAAACGATGGCTAGCGGATGGGAATTATTATTCTTCTTTATCGTACTCTTCCTTCTCCGATTGGCCATTCTCAATTTAAAAAATCAATTTCATGGATGTTTCGTATATTAACGCTATATTTCACAGCCGTAAGTGGTTTTCTCCTCGCCACTGAGAATACAACGATTCTTACTTTATGGCAGCTCCGGCAGTATTTTTGGGAGAAATTCGTTGGTGTTCGGTCATTGATGGCTGCTGATGTCGCTGTTTATCCCTTCTTATGGGTAAATAATCGCGCAGACCTTTCTCATCTTTTGACATCTGTAATAATTCTTAACCACACCATGCCATAGCGGACGATATCAAATAGCAGCCACTACCAGGGCTAATATGTGTAAGGGCATTGTTTATTAAAAAAATTGATATAGGTATTTCCATTAAGTTTTATACTAGATGTTAATAGGGTACTCTTAGCCACCGCTGCAACATTCTTTTTAGTAAAAATAATGGCAATGATTGGAAGTAATAATAATTTTCAATTTTTTTTTTAAATTTGTGTTCTTTTTATTTCAGAATTATTAAAATAAAGGGAGAAAAAAGCACTTTGTTATTCATTCTTTTGTTCTAATCTATCTGACAACACAAAAAACGGTACGCGAAAGGCACCGTTTTTATACCCTCCATCGACGGGTGGATGTTATTCTAAATTTGTCATTATTCTAAATTTGTCATTGCAACACCACAAAATATTTATCGGAGACCCTATAAAGTATATTTTTAATGGTTGTTGTACAATTCTAAGACGATCTAGCCATGTCCATCCGTCCGAGTGTCGGTTGAAAGGACGATAGGCGTGGTGGTCAAACGAACTTGGGATTTGGCTTATGATGATAGTTTATGGTCATAAGCTGTTTGGGATTGTAAATGAGAAAAATCGGCACAGACAAAAATGTTTCCCTATAAGGGTCCAAAGGTTCCAGGGTAAAAAGTAAAATTTGTTTGGTATTTGTTTTGCTCTTAGGTAAGACGTACTTAATACCTTAGAAAAGAGCATAGTAGCTGGAAGTTTTAGCTCATGTGTCCCAAAAAACGCTCCGCATGTTTAAATCGATCGATCAATAGTCAATATGGACATGTGCTCAAATTAAAGTTTTGGCTGAGATAAGCAACGGACGCATGGGCCGAAAGTTCCCAAAAACCTGACCTATTTTGGACTTTAATAGAGTACGGATGGTAGAGGATATATAACGTATAATGTACGGCCTGGCCGAATTTAACGACATTTCTACTTTTTAATGAAGCTAGGATTCATAGGACCAAGACAAATGCTAAAAGCATATCCAAAGTTGGATTCAAAGATAAGTTTTCTTACATTTTGGTGTTCATACATATGTCCATGTTTATTGGTTTAGACTATAACTATTAGTTTAGACTATAAAGACTGCTAGAGTCTGTGTCGTAGCCTCATTTTAGATAGTTGCTACAAGAGAATACATATTTGAGCTTGTTCAAAAATTAGCTTTAATTAAAGAATACTTATGCGCTACATATTCACTTCGGTCGTTCATTTTGACAATAAATTCTCATTTGTTGGATTCTAGGGTCGACAGTTCCATGACCCATTTTAGGAAGATCTTAAGAAAAGTTGGCTATTTGAAAATTGTAACGAAATTTGATCAGTTTTTATAATTTTTATTAGTAAAACATATGTATGTCGTTGCCGGTTTCAGACCCTGCAGCTCAAAAACCCACATAATTAATAACGTTCTTACATAAATTTAGCATACACCATGATTTCAAATAGCCCTAAACTAGGTTTCTACCGACTTATGTTTATTCACAAGACGCATTTTAATTTAAATTTTGTTTGTAAAAACTTATGATTCAAAGCCAATTTATGTATACTCATATTTAAGTCGCAATTTTGAACTACTTCATTCCACATCTCTTTTAGTCCATGTTTTCATATACCCATAATGAATATGGCTCTTCTGAAAACTCCGAACTGAAGCGTACTGTAGTGTAGGATACTATATACTTATAGACTTATTTACTTTTTTTAAGAAAAAAATGAAGTTTTTATTTTGAAAAAGTTCGAAAACTGTAATGTTTAAACGATTTAAATTCACAAAAAAATGCTGGTCATAATTTCATTTTAGTATCCTCTAATTTAGGCCACAGCCTGGCCATGGGATATTCATCTTTATCTATTTTATAGTACTGTAAGGCTATATAATTTTGCACTTGGTTAAATACTTTTTTTCAAATTACTCGTAGGATGTATCACGCACATAGTATGTATGTAAATTAACCTATGTACCGCAATTGTCGGTTTTATAAAAACTTTTCTTATTTTTCGATTACATTATATTAGATTCGTTTTTAATATCTGACATTTATAAACCAGAGAACGCGAAAGTGATGATTTCCTAAAAACAAAATCGGGTTTAAAAGTGAAATAAACCAAAAATCCGTTTTTCAATTTCAGTATTGGACCAGGTTGGTGTGCCATATAATCCGAACTAAAAAGTAGATTTCGAAAATGTCATTTTGTGAGAACAGTACAAAGAATATAAGTGATTTTGCTCAAACATTTTTGAAAATTGGTTAATTTATGTATATGTATCCGTTTAAAATGTTCATATCGCGAAGTTCATAACGATAATCAGTCTCCATATGCAAAATCATTTTTGCAGATTGACAATAATGTAAAGTTGTTGCCATATGTCAATACACCTAAGGGCGTTACTATTCAGTCAAATTTTTCGTATAAGGAAAGCGATTTTAAAATCGAATACTTTTAAGCAAACTACATATGTACAAGTTTAATGTTTTGTGTACAGTTTGCCATTCCTAGCTGCATTTCAACAACGTGGAAACACCCATACAATCATCACATGAAACAACGGCAACGCGGCAAACGATAAAAAGGAATCAAAAGGTACATTAATCCATTCATACGACACGGAAAGAAAAGAGGAAAATTGAAATTCGAAACGAGAAAACAGAACAAAACACCGTATGTTTATATTGATCTTAACTCATGTTCAGCCCTAAAGAGACAACAAACAAGAACAACGTGTACACTTTTAGTCCATTCCAGCTCATACATCATAAAACCACCAACAACAACAACATGAACCACGGCTATAAAGCAACTCTCCAATAAACGACAGCAATAAGGTACACAAAACCGAGTACATGGAACGAAAGACGATGTAAACTGACTGAGGCCGCTGCTGTTGAAGTAGACGTTGTCAGGGAAGACAGAAGACCAACAAAAAAAAGACAAACAGCCGCGCTCAACAATCGATTTGTTACAGAACGTTTCATAAGACGTTGCCCACATTCGGACAAACGTGAAGAACAACACTCATATGCGCGGGAATTCCCGCGGTATTTATTGAAGTTTTTGTACGGGGTCCACATTTATCAAAATATGGATCAATATGCAGAGGGTCGGTATGGTTTGTTATAACTCGTGTTTAACTCACTGTGTTAAATTTGAGCATTGTCTAATCTGATATGTGGTTTCTAATCAAAGGGACCTGCGTTCGGGTGCTACATGAGAACATGGAACGATATAACTCAAGTTTGCTAGAATTGGTAAGGTCTTAAATCGGAAGGGACCTTCTATCACTTATAACGCAGTAAGCTAAATTTGAGCAAGATCGGATTTAATAAGTTGCTTGACGAGCGGCGGGACCTTCCATCCGAAGGGGCCTTTGTATTAGCTCTATAAACACAGAGAACAGATTCGTTCAGGTAACCGAATTTATTTGCCCAACCAAATGATTGAGCTTACACGCACCCCAATATTCCAGTAGTAACACCAAATTAGTTGCGTGTACAATACGATGATCATATTTACCATCTTCTGACAAGTCAAACCAAATATCTATTATGATAATAAACATTTGGGGATTGCAACGGAAATTCTTCTTTTGCAAGCAATTTCCAACTATTTCTTTTTCTGTGCGTATGAATTGTGGACAGGGTGTGAGCAGGGACGGATGTTAAATATGGTGCGTCAGGATTTCAAATCGGAAGGACCATTGTAAAGGCACTTAAACCAATGATTGACCGATCTTCTAAAGGGTTGTTAAAAGGTTGTTTGTAACATACGAGTACACGCAATTTCTTTTCAAGATTGGATTAATTTTTTACTTGTAGGTACAGGCCAGTGAGTACATAAAAGAGATTTTCCATGTTGTTGCTAAATGTAATGTTGAGAAAAAAAGTAAGAATTCGAAAACATGAGCGGATAAGATAGAATTCATACGAGTTAACGACTAATCGCTCATAACTTTCTAAACGAAATTCGTAAAGATTCTGATATAATGTAGGGCTTCTAGAGCTACAGGTGCAAAAGTAGGGAAAAACTTTGTATTACACTTAAACAAAGACCGATGTGCATGAATTTCATTACAATCAGCTGATATTTCCAAGAAATCGATTCACATTTGTGACCTTTATTTGGTAAATAGACAGACGGAAGGATGGACTTTACTTAATGGAAAACGATTTAAATTCTAAGCCGATCGACGTTATGAACATAAAATCTATCTCCTTTTGCTTAAGTTGTTAGTAAATCAAAATACTCTATATCACAGTGGGGTGAATGGTATACAAATTGCATGATAAACTTTCAACTTGCCTAAGAAAAGAAAAAAATTAGATGGTTAGATGGGAAATAGTAATCGGAGACCCTATTGGTCGTCGTAAAATTCTAATATAATCTGCTATGTACGTCAGCCAGTGTGTCTGTTGAAAGCTCGACACCGTCGAACGAATCAACCTAGAATCCTGAAACAACACGGAAATTTCCCTTTGAGGGACTAGAGGTTCCTCTGCAAAAAGTACACTTTTTGATTATTTGCTTAACAAATCACTAAATTTATAAAAAAAAAAGGCAGTTGCAACTATTACTACTATTTAGTAACTGTTAAACTTGATTTTCTCAATACTTTAAAATGTTTCTTTAGAATAATTCTATCTTAGCTGTAGTATACTGTAATTAGCTTTATCGGCCTGACGGCTTCTTTATTACGGAAAAGGTAAATAAAATAAAAGGGATTTCTTGAGTTTCAGCCTCCTCTGTTCTTTGCGTGAGAACAAAAATGTTCACATCTCGTCTTACACTACGTGACCATAGTTTTCCATTTTGTACGCAAGGTTATTCAAAACATGGGGATATTAAACACAATAGAGTATTAACGATGACCATCAGTAATTTATAAACGATTTTGTTCATCTATCGAATGATTTATTTTTTCAAATCAAAAAAAAAAACAAAAATTCAAATCAAGTGTGGAATCTTTGTTGTTCATTCGAAAGGACATTTTATGCCATTTATTATACCCTCCACCTTACAATGGAGGGTATATTAGTTTTGTCATTCTGTCTGTAACACCTTGAAATAATCATCGGAGACCCAACAAAGTATATATATTCTTGATCCTCGTAAAATTCTAAGACGATCTAGCTATGTTGTCTGGCTGTCCGTCTGTTGAAAACAAGATAGAGCCTGCATGAAATCAACTAGGGATCTGAAGAGTGGCACAATCATGTGTAGTTAACCTAGCATGGTTGGTATTGAAAATGGGCTATATAGCTCTACGGGAAGTTGATGTTGGAGACCCTCAACCGACACTACCTCATAAAAATAAGTTTTTTATTTGGAAATATCCGTCCAGTTTCTTGAGCAAAATCACTGAAATTTTGCAAATAATAATCTCTATATAGGCGCAATCATCTATGTAAAAATGGTTTAGATTGTGCCACCATTTCTTTTACCTCCCATACAAATGGCCTTATGGGCCTTGAGAAATAATATGACTATAACTCACCACAAACTTGACCTATTGAAATGAAATTTTACACATCAAGATTTCTATATACAACACACTTCTATGCTGACTTCGGCTGAGATCGGAAAAGTCCTACCGGTACCTCCCACACTAACGGTCTCATGGGCCTTGAAAGATAATATGACAATAACTCACTACAAACTTGACCTATCGAGATGAAATTTTCTACATAAAGATTTTTATATAGAACACACCTCTGCGCCAAATTCTGTTGAGATCGAAAAGTCCTACTGGTACCTCCCACACAAACGGTCTCATGGGCTTTGAGAAATAATATGACGATAACTCCCTACAAGCTTGACCTATCGAAATGAAATTTTGCACATAAAGATTTCTATACAGAACACACTTCCGCACTAAATTTGGTTTGATTTGGGAATCTGATGGAGGGTATCCAAAGTTCGGCACAGCCAAACTTAACATTTTTTACTTGTTTTTTAAACAAAATTTTCTTCAAATGTTAATCGCGAATAAGTTTCAGCGTGTCCATTCGCAAGGTCAAATTTTGGATGACTCGTTCAAGCATTTCGACCGGTATGGCGTTCATGACACGCGTAATGTGGGCTTCGAAACCTGAATCTTAGATGGTTTGTTAGCGTAGACTTTGGATTTACGTGGCCCCAAAGAAAAAAGTCTAAACTTGTGATACCACACGATCTAGGCAGCCAAGTCACCGGTCAAATAAGTGTAATTAGTTACTCTTTCAAATGACCTCTCAATAAATCCATTGGTTGAGCAGGTGTCCGATATCAAGGCGCGATAGCAAGCACCATTCACGGTTACGTTCCGGCCATCATCATTTTTGAAAAAATATGGACCGATGATTCCACCAGCCCATTAACTGCACCAAACCATGGTTTTCTCTGGGTATAATGACAGCTCTTGAACCTCTTCTGGTTGCTCTTCAGCCCAAATGCAGATATTTTATTTATTGACGTTCCTGTTGAGCCAGAAAGAGGCCTCATCGCTGAATAAGCCGTTTTTCGAAAACAGCTGATCTTCTCGTTTCTCATTTCCATAATTCAGTTGCACAATTTGGAGACGTTGTTGCGGTGTTAGTCTTTCTATAATAAAATGGCAAACAATACTGAAAAGGAAAAAAAAGTTTAACGCAACTCACGCGTAAACTCTGAAAACACCCCTATGGAGAAAATACCTCTAGATGGATCACCCAAAACACCTTAAAACAGTCAAATCATTTCTTAAATAATTTCTAAAAAAAAGCTTAAAACTAAATGCGAAATCTTTCCGCTAAACTGGTTCAAAAGCCACTAAATTGGCAAACGCTGATGTTCTGGTTAAGCATTTTATTTTGAATGTATATTGTTTTTAATTGCCCCTTAAGAATTATTTGCCTCGATTTTATATCAAAATTTCGTCAGAAATCGACCAGAACAAACGACACAAATATCACATTCCGCTGCCATATTTCGAGTACAGAATTTATCTACAACACCAACATGAACATACTTATGTTAACAGTGTCGGCCAGATTTTGGATCCGAAACAGGAAGTTTTGGTCAACTGTCGCACCAATTCCCAAACGAACTCTGTATATTTGGGTTGAAAAGATTGATATGACGACACTGTAGCCATTGTACTAGCTATTTTAGACTTCTCATCAAAGGAAATCACCTCGCACATTCCCACTGAACGCACTGTACTTAGATGAGAAATCACATAAGATTAGCTAAGAGATAAAGGGGCATAAATAGTCAATTAGAACTTGTTAGCGCCTAAATACACACACAGATCATTCACGATCTTTGGCATCGACAGCGACAAGGCAGACGATCAGATCGACAAGTGTACGGCACCAACGTACGGGTGGGCATCTACGTGCGAACCATGGATTACAACAATATTCGTTCGTTATGGTTTGTTTAGGTTAGAATTTCAAATAACGTTCGTTCACATTCAAATGTGCGAGCAGACAGGCAAACAGACAGATCGGGAGGGCCAGACAAATATTAGCCGAAGCAGCAATAATGAAGAAAGGGTTTCCTTTCTGTCTGCTTGTCCGTCCCGATTCAACGGAATGGATGTGTGTTAGTATTTGTTCTTTGTAGTTGCATGCATTATGTAGCGGCAGGTTGCGGCTAATGCACAGTGGGGTGTTTTCGAAATTCATCTACATATATTATACCTTATTTAACAAGTTTTATAAGGTTGATGGTAAGTGTGAACGACTATCATACAAGTAAAACCAGGTTTAACCCCCGGTAAAAACATCTAAATTTTATATTTTTCACATCGTAAATTCCGGCGACTCAGCAAGTAAGAGATAAAAATCTAAGCCATATTTAAGCTTCTTAAAAAAATGCATTAGCTTTTCGGAGCCGGCATTAAGCCGTAGATCCCGCTTAGTAAGTATAAAACTGATATCGTGCACAACCCACTGACTTAAGTAAGTATGGGGATTTTAGGATGACCAAACTTTCCGCCTTAGACAGGAAGGTACTCGTATATGTTCTGTTGTCATTTTGGACAAAATTTCATCATTTTTCGAATAATCTGTAATATATGCATTCTTAAATAATAATTATGAATATTTAATGAGTACAGTTTATAATAAATACATTCCATAAGGAACTCAGACATACAGACTACACAAGTTGCGTGACTCAGCAGCTAGGACAGTGTGTGTTTCTTATGTGTAAATTTCAGTGAAGAACTCCTCCTTTCGTACAAACTGTGTGAAGAGGTGCTTCTCCATCTGAAATAAGCATTACTCTACAGAGACCTATTACGGCCAGGCCAGCTAGAAATTGTTCATCGCGTATAAGGTTCTATGCAAAATATTAGAAAATAAAGATCCGATCTCAATGTTTTAATTTCCGTTTGAACGTTGTGAGCGAACAATAAATTACTTTGGTGAAATTGGCACATAACGGTCCTTGTTTTTCTTAACAAAGATCTTTTGATCTTTCTTGATTTGAGGTCCTGGCACTCCACAATCCATATTTGACTTCCGATCTAGCTTAAACTTAGTATAGTCCACTATGGAAGTTTTATAATCAGGCTTGTATAACAACATGGAGCATATCGATCCGCAAGCTACATTTTAATTCCGAACTTGCTTAAATGCAGCATATTGAGTTGCACGGGATCTACAAATGTGGCTGCTAGGACAATAAGAACAGGGTTAGCAGTTATAAATCATTATGTACATTGTGTGGGGGCTATGTGGTATATGGAGCAATGTGGTATGTATTCACCTGGCTCGATAATAGATCTTCCATAATGTAAAATGCTAACTTTGAGGAAGATCGAATTTCCATAAAGGCTGGGTCTGGAATTGTGATCTTGTTGGCTGGACTTTACATTGGGAAGGACCTCTGTTGGCTCTAGTAAAGATGAGTTATGTGAGGTTTATTCGAAAACATTTGCGTAGTTGACACATACTTACATGAAAACGACTCCCATTTAGGATTAACGGGAGACTTTTCTCAAATGTGTTTATCACTACATAATACGTAGCCTGCAATTGTGCCTAGTGTGCCAGAGAACAAACAAGATGAAATGGAATTCCACAGAATTCTTCTTTAAAATTACTCTACATTTGGATTGGTGTGTCTGTGCTTTCCACAGACACACGAGCGGACGGACATGGCTAGATCGTCTTACGACGATCAATGTTATATACTTTATAGAGTCCCTGATCAATATTTTGTGGTGTATAAAAACATCACTTCAGTGAATATCCAGGTAAGTTCAGATACCTTTAATGTCAACTAAACATTTTTGAGACAATTTCTATATGAATTTTATGATATCGTATAATTTGAGATATCATCTGATGTAATTTTAGAGAATTTTTCCTCCACCTTAAGACTTTTTTAAGACTAAAACTGCCTTATTTTCGCGTTTTTTTTTAAATCTCCCACTGTGCGAGTTTGTGATCTGCTCGTATGCACGCAGAGTCTGTCTGTCTGTCTGTCTTTCTGTTGTTCTCAGTTGTGTTAGATGGATGAATCTTAGGTTGGATGTCTTTGGGAATGGTTGTTTGTTTGACTGTTTGATTTAGTTCGCTTCGGTTTGGTACTTGACTACAGCCCTGTTGGATGCAATTAAAATCATAAGTTTTAACTTACCTGGCTTTCAGTCGGTATTTGGCAAAGGTGTGGTAAAGACGTTCGTCTGCACGCGTGTATTTGAAATTGTTTGGCATCTTATCCGCTCGTGGACATCTCTTGTTCGTAAAGAATGTTTGGATTTAAATTTGTGATTCTCGGGAGTTCATTTCTCTGGTATCTGACAATCGGAATTAAAGGCTATGAAGGTAGCCTGTTGCAGCAGAGAGAATTTTTCACATTGCACAAGTGGTCCCGGGGCATTGAGTTGACCTTTCCAACTGAAAGTGAACGAGAAAATGCTGTAAATGCGGGTTATTACGATTTAAATCGGATTCAACTACCAGTAGATATTGATATAGAGTATAAAGGTAAACCAAAATACGAGTAGTTAAAATAATCTTTTTATTCGATATCAGAATGAATGAAAAAATAAACCAAACTTGGAAGGAAAACTATTGTTAATGTTTCAATTTTATATGGCGTGCAATTATAAAACTCATAATGAGAACATAGTGAGAGTGACATTTTTTCGTCGAGAGTGTTTTCTGGAACTTAAGTCAAAAAAGTCGAATTGTGTTATAATCCTTTACATTGCGAATGACAGCAGTTTCTTAATCTTCAAATAATTTTCAAAATTCTTTGTAAAATTTACTTAAAACTCGTTAAGTTTTAAACTCTTATTAAATTTCAATGTAATTCCAGTTTTATTTGGACATTCCCAATATGGCAAAGATGATCGTCGTACATATTAAGAGTTGAAAAAGGTAAAAATAAACGGATTTTTTTGCAATATTGGCTCGTAACGCCCTGCAGCCACGTAGATGGCATCCTAAATTTGAAGTTTGTCCGAATTGGGTCAGTGATCAACTATGCATATATGTAGTTGTCATCAACAAAAATGACTCGAAGAGTCCTGCAACTCCGTAATGAAAGTGCAGATGCTGATGACGACTACAACGAGTGCATCGTGAATGCACCGCACCGCCCGCCCTGTTGATTTATTTTATTTTTGAAGAGTCACAGCAAATTATTTTTTTACGGGCGATCCTGTGCCCCGGCTTCAAAGAACCATAAACAAAGTTCACCGTTGGCGACTTAGTTAGCCTGTTATCGACAGGAACCAGTAGGAGGACTTGAATAAAAAAACCACTGATTTTATATAAAACAATTTTATTTATGTGACAGTCACTGCCGTTTACGATAAGGCTGAGTTCACCCCTAATCCTAGGTTGGCATTGCACTGTGATGGTACAGTAGTTTTGACTTAGCTGCCACATAAGTGAAAATGGCACTTACCTGCGACAAATTTGCAGCTATCCGTTTTGCTTGCCTGCAATACAAAAGGCACTTATATTTAATCCATTGCTACAACTTTGTAGGCATTTGTGAATCGCTTGCGCTATCAGCACGGGTGACACGATTAAGGTACGATGTGCTTCTTTTGTGTCCGATTGAATTATTTTGCTCCTTATCTTAGTGCACTTGGAATATATCACTATTCCATTGTAATCCAATAATCATTCGGAAAGGTCACACATTCACTTTTTTGTAGAACTCTCTTTTTGTCGGCAATTGGTGTGATCTTTTTATAATTTACTATTTTGTTAGATTTTGGCGGCTATCATTAGTTACTCTAAATTTACGCAGATTTTAAAAATATCTTATTTGACTTTATAGAATATTATATTAATTTTTTTTTGTACCATAGTCCGTTTCAAACGGGACAAAAAAATTTCAAAATGTTTTTTTCAATTTTTCTAAAAATGTTAGAATATTTTCGTCTTTTAAAAGATTTTATACGTGAGTAAGAAAAAATCTTAAAAATTTATTGAAAGAGAAATGGGCCTTTGAATTTCATTTAGTCTTTGAAAACCCGGCTAACTGGTGTATTCATATTCTAATACCTCGGGATCGGCTTAACCGATTTTAGAGTTCTATACCTTGTTTTAAAGTTTTTAGGTGCACTTTAACGTGAGTAAAGAATTCATGAAGAAACATATTCTCAACACACGTTGTAAAAGAGAATCTATAGATGGCTCTGAATGTGGAGTCTTTGTAGGGGTGGTCATCTTTCATCTTTGAATTGTATTTCCGAGGCAATCGTTTGAACAAAACTGGAAAAGTGAGATTAACAACAGTAGTTCCCATACGTTTGGCATGAAACTGGTCTTAAAAAGATCGGGTTTTTTCAACAATTGCTGCGAAGCTTTGTGATGGGTATCAAGGTCCTAAAATCCCGTTAAAAGGCCTGTGGGTCAGCCACGAGAATCAATGTCACATTGCCATTTTGTAAAAAACGTATCTTTTATTGTGTAGAGGCAAGAGGTCTCGAGAGGTAAGTCTTGCGCGATTAAAAATCATTTTATACATATTACGGAGTATAAATAAAAACAAAAAATAAATTTTACTAATATAAAAAATAATGGATCAGAAAAGAAAAATTTTTATATTTATCAAATATACATTAATTTATTATCTGTAAGTCAATGTTTTTGTACCATCTTAATTTTTTATTTTCAGAAAATAATAAACATCGAACATTTCTAACCATACCTCGGCTTAATTTCGGAGTCCCCTATTCATTAGCCACAATAATAGACTCCGATCTAAAGACAGAACTGAATCCTAAGGTGAAACCCTATCCCGACTATGGATGGCATCACAGTCACGGCTCGAATTGTACGGCAATAACATCAGCCTTGAGGTCATATGTAAGTACAACAAAAGTACATGAAAATTGACAAAAATTCGACTCTTACGCCACTCTAGATTGATGAATGCCAAAGGCTATGGATCATGGATTCGGGACAAATTAATTCTCTTCAATGGTGTGCCCCACAAATTCTTCTATTCGATTTAAAGTCGGATCAGCTAATACAACGTTTCGTTCTCCCTTCAAATAACTACAAAGCTGGAATATCCGTCTATACGGACATGATAGCAGATGTCAAATCAACCGAAGAATGCAAAAATACCAGAGTCTATATATCGGATGCCTGGGGTCATGGTTTAATAGTCTATGATATGCTGAAGCATAAGTCATGGCGCATCGAACATGATCTCATGAAACCAGATACGACGCTGAATAACAATAAAACTCAAGATGGCATATTTACTGTTAGTTTGAGTCCAAAATCTACTAAACTAGAAGGTGGGTAAAGTGATTTTTAGTGCGGGTTAAAAAGGGTCAAACAGTGAATGGCAAATTTGAGGTGATAAGACGGACTGAAATACAAGAAACAGTTGAAAGTCGTCCTCGGCTACAGTTGAGTTTAAAGAAAATAAAACAAAATTAACCTAAATACTGGGAATAGAGGCCGCTAGGTAGTGACTTCAAAAAAATGTCCCCGCCACTCACATCGGTGATATGGTACTCAATTAAATGGTAATAACCACACGAGTCAAATGTATGTTTTGTATGGATGGAGCAAGTTCCAAATTCCGAATATTTAACCAGAAGTCAGTTGCAAATCGTTCAAAAATAAAGTTTACAACCTAGGATCCTAAAAGTTTACATGATGATGTCTTATGGTCATGTGGCCAAAAAAAACGTACCGCATGTTTACAACGGGCGATCAATAGTCAATATGGATATGGGTACTCAAATTAAGTCAAATTTTGCCACGAATCCAGATATAATTTTTTTTGCCGAAAGGGCCCTCATTTTTGCACTTTAGTAGACGTTTTTACTTGATTTTTATGTTTTTTTGATGGTTGTTCGGACGAAAAGAAACGCCTCAGTACGAGGCTTATCATGGATCATGGTTTAATATAAACATTTTGTCAAGGGAGCGTGTGACTAGCCTCTTTTCTATCAGGGTTTGTTTCTTTCCATACCTACTATGTATCTTTCCATTCCGGTGCCACGCCTTTTTTTAATGTTAACACAATATAGTCTGTAATAGTATGCTTAACATTAATTACATTATATTACCTATTTTTAACTATCGATCCATTACTTTGGCCAATAATGCGATTTTTAAAGGAGGCCTAGCACTTCCAACTTATCCTGCAGGATGTGTTTCGATCCATGCCGGCATATATATGTCACGCGCAAAATAGAAAGGGACCTAAGGGTAGAAACCAGTTTCGTTCAGGAGAGCCATTTTAAAGATTTAAATACGTGTATCTTTGGTGTACCATCGCTTTCATAAAACGCGCATAAATCTGGAGGGAACACTTTTGGGGCATGGGATCGGTCTCATTCGATGCTCAGATGTTGTCAACATCAAAAAAAAGTGGAAATTGATTTTTTTTTACCCTTAGGACCCTTTCTCTATGGCTGTCATATATTCCAAATAGTATTGTCATATCTTTATTAGTTCATGAGATACTGCCAATTTAAGTTCAGTAATGTGTGAACGGTACCACGCCCCCTTGTCCAATTTTACGACTACATAGTCTATTATAATTTTCTTGCCATTGATATTATGCTGCTAAAATTTGTAAACGATAGCCAGATTACTTTAGCCACGCCCCGTCTCCTATTGTACCATAACATAGTCTGTAATAAGATCCTAGCCATTGATTTCATTCTGTAAAAAATTATAAAGGATCGGTCATTTTTATGCCCATTAATGCAACTTTTTTAAAGGTGTGACACCGACCTCTTTCCACCAGGTTGTGCTTCGTTTCATGCCAATAATATATGTCCCAAATATCTTCATCATATCTTTAACAGTTCCTAACGTATGCTCTTTTAAAATTAAGAGTTTTATGGGTGCTGCCACACCCCCTTGTCCAATCACATCGTAATGTCCGTTTAAATGTATCCTGGCCTACCCTAGCATTATGTGAAAATATCGTAACGATGGGAGTTGATAGCGGTGTTAGTTAGCAAAACACCTCCCCACCGTTGCGTGGGTAATGTATTTACCTTTTGATCTATCTGACCTATTTTCAATACCAATCGTTTCAGTCCATCAATGAATGTTTCTGCAAAATTTCAGCTACCTAGTTTTAATAGAGCGGCCTGTAGTTTGCTCTCCATAGACAGACAGACAAACGGACTTGGCTAAATCATCTTGGAAATTTATACTTTACATGGTCTCTGAAGAGGTCTTAGGCAGTGTTTATATTATCCAGATTTTGACTTTATTTTAATTGAAATAAGTATATTTATACACTGCCAACAGTCGAAATGGGATTTTCACTCCTTTAAATAAACATGAACATTTTACGCGTGATTAGTCACGATCCTTAATAATACACTACAACTTATAGCCTTATATTTCACTTGCAGAGCGTTACTTATATTTCCACACCCTGAACAGTTTTAATGAAATACGCATCCCTTTAAAGCTGATCAACAATGAATCGATGTGGTATTATCCCAAAGAAAACATACCAACGGTACAATATTTTACCACCTTGGGTTCCCGTGGTACCCAATGCGAATCGGAGGTAATGGACGGCTATGGCAATCTTTATTGTACGCTGATCGGCTCAAATGCCTTAGTCAGATGGAAAGAGGGCTACTCTTATTCAGCCGATAATCTTAACGTCATGTCTTATGGACCGCAGCAGTGGCGTTTCGTCACCGGTTTGAAAGTGGTCTCGAATCACCGAAGGGATCAGGAATTGTGGGCTTTAAGCACAGAGCCTAGGGTGAGTATTTTTTATACATTATATATATGCTAATATTGATGTCTAGATCTTTAATCGTTGTTGTCTTTCTTGTGTAGTTATTTGTTGGCAACGCAATGCAGAGTGATCAGATAATGTATCAAATTATTGGCTGTCGTATCGAGAATTTACTTCGCAACGAACGGTGTTCAGTTGGCGTGAGTGACATGTAAACATTTTTAAGCTCTTTGAATAATTTATCAATTAAGTAGGAACTACGAGTTGTTGTTAATATTAAATAAAATATACGTTATATGTTAAAACAATTAACTTATCAGTGTTACTTACAAATAGCCGTCAGATGCTGTTGTAAATGCAATGATGGTTGCTGATTCTATTTTAAATTCGAAACTCAAGACGCGAACATCCTTACGGTATACAACTGCGGTCAACATTATAAAGTGTGCTCCAACTTTAACGCTCGATGTAATTGTAGATAAAACAGAAAGTTTTCAGAGAATTTTGAAATCTGTTGATCGTCATTCCCCTGTGGAAAATTTTGACAGGGGAATATTGAATTTCTACAAAACCCCCTGAAATGTTTATTTAAGTACTTACCCTTACAAAATTGACTTGAGCAGGTAGTTTATACTTGCAATAAACACAAAAAACACTTGCAAAATTATAAAAAGTTTTAATTATGTTTTTAAAAAACAACACCGGGGAATGATCACCTTAAGTGTGAACGTTCGTAACGAGTAACAAAACATGACTTACTTAATTTTAATAAGACTGTTGTCGAAAATACTATTAGATGTGCACCCACTTCAAGTAATGTTTGGACATTTGAATTTCAGAGAATATTCGATTTTACAGGGGAATGCTGTTTATTTTCAGGGACAGAAAATAAACATCCATAAAAATATAAATTGAATAAAAAATTATAATCGTTAATAGCAAAAAAATTAATTGAATAATATTTTATCCATATTCATACTTTATATCTACTGGCAACCTTTTATTGTCCCCATCTATATTGGATAATATTGGCAACACTCCAGATCAAATGTCTTACCAGATTACATTGCATTCCTTGTTAAAGAACCAATTAGTCTTGACGGTTGACGGTTGATTCTGCAACCTGCAGAAAGGCCCATTTAGTCTCGACGGTTGACGGTGGACGGTTGACGGTAGGCAATCAGCTATTTCAGTTGAGGGTTGCATTTTGCATGTGTTAGAGGGAGATAACTACAGTTTGACGGTTGACGACGGTAGACTTCTGCAGGTTGCAGAATCTACCGTCAACCGTCAACCGTCAACCGTCGAGACTAAATGGGCCTGAAGTCTACCGTCGTCAACCGTCAAACTGTAGTTATCTCCCTCTAACACAGGCAAAATGAAACTCTCAACAGTGAGTAGAAACACAACAGTGCGGTAGCGGTTGTCAAATTTATATAGAAAATTGAGAGGCAAAACCGCACTGAATTAAATATATTTCTATTTTCTCTGCGGTTTTTCTTGCGCCCTCAGTTTTTGCTACTGCCTCTCTCTATGTGTTGCCATATTTTCATGTTTTTTTTTGTAAACTCAACCGTATGCTAACAGTTTTTGTGCATATTTGCAGTAAGAAGAAGAAATCATAAATTTTTAAAGTTAAATAAAATGGACCAAAACAGTAAAATTATAATAAAAGTAAACGAATTTGATTGCTCATGCAATTTACAAATTACCTTTTCAAATTAATTCTTGTTTAGTTTGCAAATAATTTAACGGTATTTTTTCAATATCACTCAAGGCCAAAAAATAAATAAAAACAGCTGAGAAATTTCAACAAAAACCGATGCCGCACTCGTCGTCATTTAATTTACATTTTCTTTCCCCACCGGTTTCCATCACCGCAGCTGCAGTGTTGTGTTTCCACTCTGAAATAGCTGATTGTCAACCGTCAAGACTAAATGGACCTTTATAGTTAAGTATTGTAAGCGTATATAATTGAATAAAGAAATGAAATAACACGTGACTTTCAATTACAAGAAGGCATAACCTCAATCGGCCACCTTCGACACAACAGTATTGATATTTGAACACTTTGGTAGGAAATTTTTTGAAGAACAAATAATTTTTTTAAAAAAACGATTTTAAAGGTCCTAAAAAGATTTATTGTATAGTAAAAAATAAAGTATAATATATTTTATTTTTCCAGCTGAAACAACCAAAGACAACAAAGTGCCCATAATCTCAGAATCAACCATATAGAAGTTTAGCTTTACAAAATTCAAGAATTGTCTTTGTTAAATTTCAAACTTGAAATAATGATGGTACAATAAACGCCCAGTAGCCCAACAACAAATAAACAGTTCGTTAAAGTGTCACTTGCCAAAACTACATTTGTGAATGCTTGACGATTATTGTGAATGTTTGTTTAAGAAATTTAAGCCTAGTATTCACCTAAAACGACATTCTCGCTCCCTTAAGAAATACATGAAGCTAAGCAAACGAAATTTACCATTGGTTTTCTGTTTAGCTATTTTAGTTTGGTGGTACTAAGCTGCAACGAAAAGGTGGCGGAATGATTATAAGAGCTTTTTTCATTATCTGCAAACGAAATTTAATGTTCTGACAATTGTTTAGTCAAGGAATTTTTTAAATTATCAAAAAATAAATTGACAAATGTTGAAAAGTCGTTTTTGAGGGTTTTTAAATGAATATGATTAAAATCATTTTTTGAAAATGAAAAACGGCTGCTTCATCTACACTGCTGTACACTACAATTCTTTCGTGTAGTGATAAATGCAAAACTCCTTAAGGCTTTAGCCTTAAAAATTTCATGAATTTGCCTTTATCAAATTTGACAGTTTAAATCAGCTGATAACACAACTATACCTTCTTTAATGTATTATGTTTGAAAGTTTAAATTTATACGAGAAAAAATTGTAAATCAACCGCCTGCATAACACTACCATCGTTATTGTACCATGGTATAGGCACCAGCCCAACAACAATAAAAAGTTGCTAATGCTTCATTTGAATTACTAATCCTTAAGAGCCTCACAATAAGTATACATATCTTAAGTGTATTATAGTACAAGTATATAAACTAGTATGAATTTTTGCGTTATGTGGTTTTCTGCGTATTGGAAAAATTTGAATTAATTTGTTCTTAATATAGAACTGCTTCTTCACCTAATTGAAAATTTTAAGCAAGGTTTGGGTTAAACCTCGTGAAATAGTGGTGGTAACCTGTATAGCCAGACATTTTCGTAATTAAGGTACTGTAGATTTTTGTGTTGACTCTTTTAAGGATTACGTATAAGAGCATTTAAACCACGTTTGGCTTTAACCGTGACGTAGAATAATGAATTATACAGTCTTTCGGGGCGTGTGTTCGGTGTAGATAGAAAACCTAGCGTTCGTTTTTTCAAAGTCTGAAAGATCTTGAACAGCGCAAAAATTGTCTAGCAAGTATGTTATTGTGCCGTTCGAGCTTCTCTTTGTGCTTTATCTTGATGTGCCATTCAAGCTTCTATTTGTGCTTTTTCTTAAAGTCAATAACTGCCACATTAAGGAGAGGTATTTTTCATTCTCGGTGTTTCTTTTCTTTCCTTATACCCCAAGGAGCACCGGTAATCAGCTGCAATGTCTTCGATTGGACTCTGTGGATTTTGTCGAAATTGCTTGAGCTATCTTTGACCCATAGCTGAGCACCGTATAATTATATAACCTGATATGTTCGCCTTAAGGAGCCAGTAAAGTTGATGGACCATATGTGTTTCAGTTGAGCCTTCCTGGATTCGATATGACCTCAACAGGTGAGTCGTCGATCCAGGTTGATTCCTAGGTATGTAATATTATCAGATTGAGGAAAAGTTATATTACTTAGTTTCACTGTCGGACATGTGCTAAAATGCAGTATGAAATTTACCTGTTTGCATTTAGCCTCATTGACTTTTATTCTCCAGTCAGCGAGCGAAGATTCTACTCGTCTGAGATAAACACCTAGACTCATAGATGCAGTATCCTGCATTTTATGTGAGGCCATTATAGCGGTATGGTCGGCAAAAGCGAATGTTATTACGTTTGGGCCGGCAGAGATATCTGCGGTAAACAGAAGGAAAAGGATAGGCCCCAGGACACTACCGAGTATATCGCGGTCATCGGTTATGTGTTGCCCATATTTGACTCTGAATCTGCGGTTAAAGTAAAAAATAAATTTTTCTGAATGTTTTATTATTATTGAGAGTGTTTGATATCAAATTTTAACTTTACAAACTTCAACAATTGTTTTTGAGAAATTTAAAAATGTTAATTACTGCGAAAAAAAACTGTTTATGAGGTAACTGCACTTTCTTAATGTTCTATGGGTTAGTGAATACACCTCGTTTATTATACCATGGTATGAATACTACCAAAAGATGTGTGTAAATATATTTTGACTATTAGCTGCGTTTTGTCCTGTCACGTCGGTTTACTGAAAAGTGCTGTTCTATTGTCATTGATATCGGCCTTTAACAGAAGTCGGTATTTGAGGCAATCCCAACACTAGACACCCTGCCCTTAATAAGTGACAACAATTGTTTTTCTTTTACTCTCACACCGGCTTCGGAAAATAGCATATCATGGTTTTAAAAGAGCATACATTTATTCACGTCTTCTAGAAACAGTAGTCGAACGAAAAAGTGGTAACATCTTAATCTTGGGTGACACATAAAGCATTAAGGGCTGTCATAGAAACCAATTTTGTCACTATTGGTTTTGAAAACGATAAGAAAAAATGCTATGGTGTCACGAAAACCAATGTTATCGGTTTTATCAGCAACAGCTGATTCGAACATTGTTTTTGTTTAACCAACTTGGTTTCATGACCCTAAATGAAACCAATATTGGTTTGCAAAACGACAATCAGCAAAACCGTCATGGTTTCTATGACAGTCCTGATTTTGTGAAATCCGCAATATAGTGGACGAGTAAAAAAAACGTCAAAGATACCAGAACCAACGACGTCGTTGTGGGGTTTCTATTGTCATTATGGTTTAATTAGTGTTAAGCTAAAACTGCTATGCCCGATTCGTGAAGTCGCTGTAAAGCATTTTGTAAATTCGTATATTCCCACTTTCAGCAGTTCATTCATGCTCAGTGTTTGTATGTTATTGTTAAGAGAGCATAAATTCTGAGTTAGTAAATTTAGAAGAATTACCAGGACGGTACTGCGCGCGCCTTATCTCAGGATTTCATGTCCGAGTAATTACCATCGTCGATATGGCATGTTGCAATTGAGTCTACATATTAGTTCTCTCGATACCGGAATGACTGGTGACCCGCAGATGTATGATTGGCCTTTTTGTTGCATCTGTTGAATGTATGGGTGCGTCCTGTTAGCTTAAAGAACACATTTACTGTCCGAGAAAATACCAGTGTCGGTTAACTTTAGGAAGAGTATTGAGTATTGCTTCCAAATAGCAAGCGCAATGCCTTCGCCGAGTATACTTGCATAGGACATTCATTGTGTATTTAAAATAATGCCCTACATCAAGGTAAAACATTTAAATTACAACCAATTTAACTTTGCCATCCTACTATCTAATACCCAGTTTATTTATTTACACAATTTACAAAGCACTTCAATCCCGAAACTTAAAACCTTTAGATATCAAATCCTTGCGAGCCTCTTCAATCTGAGCCTGCAGTTCTTTCGCCGCTGCAGGACAATCGTTAAATGTAAACGTGCGGTACAAAACCGTACCGGCAGCATACAACTAAAAAATATACAAAAAGGATTTAGACTGAAATCGTTTCGTACTCCATAAGTATTTTCTCAGCTTACCCCAAACATGATGACCAAGACGTAAGGCAATATCTGCAGAGGCAATAACAATTTTTCCATTCCCGGCGTTTTTATCGTAGCAAAAAGTATTCCAAAATAGGGTATGAGGAACAAAACCAAGTACATTATCCAGCGTTGAAGGTTTGTCATTATGATGTGTGTGCTTTGAAGTTTGTCTGGTTCAATTTAACAAAAATGCGGAATGTTTTAAGAAATCAAAATATAAAATGTAGAAAAACCAATAATCTTATCATCTAGTGATGGTGTCGATTTCGATAACAACTGTTATAGTTAAAACTCGATTTTTATTCAATATAAACCGATTATATTAGTTATCGGACTTATAGACATTAAACTTTGTGTCCAAGCATAATTTGTAGAAATTTCTTTATTACAGATACGAAATATGATAATATCGCAATGCATACATTAGAAATTTTAATAATCGTTAACTCCCCCAACTAATATGTAATTAATGGAATAATTGATGATATTAAAAATTTTGACATGTTATTCAAACACTGCATTAGTTAATTTCAATTATAACTTGAAAAATATAAAAAGACCAGAAATCGCTATAAAAGCAGACACGAAAATCAATGTCACTTTGCCATTTTATTAAAAACATGTCTTCTATTTATATAGAGACGTTCAAAGAGTAATAAGCGAGAAATAAAAACAACGAGCTAAAGGAAGATAAATTATTTTTATAAAAATAGTTCTAAAGGTACCGGCACACCGGGTAGACTGAGAACCATGGAAGTAAGTTTCAAAAACATATGGCACGACTTTTTCTGTACCGAGACTCTAATATTCTCTATTACCTTTTCCTTAATTTTTAGCATATATATCATTGATTTCTGGACATTGATTTCTAGACAACCGGATGTAAAGAACAACTCGTAAGAAAAAAAAATAAGTGTAACCAATACAATAATTTCAAACTTGACAATAGTGGCATACTTGGTTAAGCCTCGATAAATAAGATTGAATAGCAAAACCGCAATGATAAGGTCATTTGTTTACAAAAGACATAACCGAAAACAACACTAATATGTTTGTAAAGTATTCTAAATTTTCTTACTTGACACAATCATATAGTATATTGAATACAAATTAAATAGCCAGAGGGTTTGGTAAATATTAAAAAAAAACTTGTATTAAAACTGTATTTATATATTAATAGACAACAATAACAAAAAAAACTTTAAAATCACATGGCACCCTAAATGGAAGTGAAATAACCAAGGAGTTGCATGTAAATTGTTATTTAAGTCGAATAGTAATAAAAAAGCCCACAGGGCCAAAAAACTGTATTAATAATCAATACATTACATAATAGAAAATCTTGAATAAACATTAAAAATTAAAATGTATACATATACACTGGTATTTAAGCGCGATTGGCTCCTCAGCCATATTTAAATAAAGAAGTCTCAGTTAAAAGTACAAGAAAAGAAATATAGTCCAAATTTACTGAAAAACAGAATTTTGTTCCGAAGTCAAACACTAGGCACGTTGTGAAAACCTACAGCAGCTGATACTGCCATGAATTGCGTTACATTTGCGGTATTTGTGCTTTTTTACAATACTTGATAATTCTCGTACGGCTACACTGAATCTCTTTTATTTTATTAATTATATTATAAAACCGGTATTATAAAAACCATTAAAATATGTGTCCAAAACGTACACTTAACGTAGCAGGTATCTTCCATGCCAAAACGGCAATAACAATTCATTTCATTTTTTCATTTATTGATATTCAAAAAGTAACCGAGCCTTTAGGCCTTATATAGTTACAAAATTACTTCAGATTTGTTTAAAATATACAAAAAAAAACTTAAAGTAAGATTAATCTATTTTATATAAATAAGTATTAAGTTAAGCATACGTTTAAATAATGTTTTTTTTTTTTAATTATTTTATTTTGATATCCCACGACAGCCGGTTCTATGGACCGGATTGGCCCGAAGAGCAATTCTTTGGCAAAGGGCTGTCACCTCGGTACACAGTTGCCGCTACAACAACAATTCATACATTTTGAACATAAATTTCAGACTACTGAAAGTTCAAAAATACGTAGCTAATGAAAAAACGATTATGTTTGTCCGACCCACAACTAAAAATTTTTATGAATAATTATTTACTCAATTTTGCAGTCTGTAATATTAAAGATGGATCATTCGGCGTACAACATAAAAACTTAAGTCTGTTAATTGTATCAAAGGCAAAACATATTATCCATTACCGTGTGTTTAAAATCGTTAAAATGTTGTATGTGAAAATGTGACTATAATAATGAAAAATTGAGTCAGAATTATTAAAATGATGGCTTTTTTAATAAAATTAATTTTTAGTACAAAATCAGCGACAAAGTAATACCCTACGTGTATAATTCGTGCTTATGCCTAGTATTCACCTAAAACGAAAATTTTAATTAGCATTTATCTCTGCAAGGACAAATTGTTATAGAGAGCTGTGTACTTTAGAAGTAGCAGCCGTTATTAATTTTTAAATAAATTACTTTAATCATATTAATTTAAATACCCTAAAAACTTACTTCACATCTCTCTTTTGAGCTGAGTACCACGAAAATAGCTTAACGGAAAATAGCCAAGGGTAAATCTCTATGGGAGCGAAAATTTCGTTTGAGGTGAATATTTCATACGGGTTTGATAGCGAAAGGTTTAATTTTGTTGTTTTAAATGTATACCTTAATACCAGCGCCGCGCCATTTTAAACGTAAATGCGTAAATGTCCGTGTGTATATTAGGGAGACGAGTACAATGCCAATGTTTATTCAAGTTGCCACCTATTACTTATACATTAAAAATGTAAGTGGGTTCCACTAATATTTTTCAAGATCCAGAAATCAGAAATAAATATTTTTTTTTAAAATATGATTAAAATTTGTTTGATAACAATTTTGAATTAAAGCTTAGTGGGGTTTTAAGCGGATTTTTTCGCTTGTCACATTTAGCAAGCTTAAATCTCAAGACACTTATCTGGCTATATTAAAACAAATATCTATGTTACCATATTTGATTTTTAATATGTTACAATAGTTGATTATTAAATAAATATAAAATTCAATGCAAAATTGCTGGCATTCAGAGAAGGTGAGCACCGATGTCTGTAGGGATTTACTTATAGGGACTATATAAAACCACTTATAAATATAAACCAATTTAGTTAGGCTTCATTCTTGCTCAGAACTGCACAGCATGCAAATTTTGGTTGAGATCAATTCATAATTATGACCCCTAATTTGCAATCAACTAACAATCATCGGTGATGAGTTGTAATACCCAGTATCACAGTGCAGGGTATAGGGTATAAAACTGTCAATCGAAATGTAAAGGATTCCAATGAAGAGAAATATTGCAGTAACATTGAAACTTCACATGCAAATGAAGAAGGAATTAAAGATACAGTAGTCGCGGAGGAGAAATTCAATTCGCCCCAGAAAACCATTCCCCTTTTTAAGTCACCAGAACCTAATGCAGTTATTCATAAATCCTTAGTCCTAATGTAAAGTGTATTTCTAATCTTGCCAATATTTGGATACTCGTATGTATGTATACCTAAGGCATGCTTGCAGTTAACCCATATCCATAAGAGCAGGATAGAGGTAAAGAAGGCCTTCATTAGATTAAGGATTCATCAGCTGTTTTTTCCTTCTGATGATTCTTGAGATGCTTCTAGATCTACAACTGGAAAACAACCAGTACATATTAAGTAAGTTTAATACTCTCCACCATGGATTGCTTTCCAGTATGACACTGGAAGTATTGGGGAAAATGATTGTTGGATGTGGGCCGATGTATGAAATGGCCCAATTTTCGGGCACTATGGACAATAGGTCCATGCGTTAATGACTCCAAATCGTAAAATTAATGTCATATTCCGATTCGTGAGGAAGTTTCATTGTATTTTGGATACCCATGCCCATTGTTGAAGGAACCGATTTTTGGGTCCCTAGTGACCGCAGATCCAGAAACGAAAAATCCTTAAAGTTAGGGCATATTTAGATTAGTAAGGAAAAATCTTCTGTTTCTGAGTACGTATATGTCCACCATCGAAAGAACATATATTTCGGCGCCCTAGGGACCTAACACCCATGCCTTAAGGCCTCAGATTCATTCTCATCGTGAAATAGTTCAAGGAGACCAAGGTCCCAAATGGACGGTCCGAATCTTAAGTACATGTATATGGTTAGTTAGAAGACTGTAGCTCTTTTCGTTTTGTTTGTGCTTCAGCAGGTGGACTTGGTCGTCTTAGAATTTTACGACTATCAATAATACTTATATATACAGCAGCAGATAAGTATTTGGAGATGTTACAAACGGAGTGACAAACTTGTATTGAGTACAACAATGAAATTTAATTGCAAATTTAAAAAAATTTTCTCCGATTTGACTTAATTGTTGACCTTGATCTCCCAAAAGGACCTACCAATATTCGAATAGTGCAGGCAAGGGTATTAGTGTATGGTATGGGTATTTCTTTAAAGAGAATGATAAACATTAATTAGTCCGTTTTACCCAGTCCTTTCAAATATCTCTTGTTTGTCATTTTAATGAGTTTAATTTATGTTAAAGCCTATTCCTTATAAATTTTCAGTTTTAGCTATTACTGCCTTATCAGTTAAAATATTTAATTTTTCATTTATGAAAATGCAAACATTGAGGAAAATTCAATTATGAACGTATTAACTTATGGTTTGAATATAAATCTTAATACACAAACGAACAAAAGTTTACGTAAAATTACAAATTCCACACGTACTCAATGGGGAATTGAAATGAAACATGAACTGATATTCACGAATCCATGTATGTTTGAATGTCTCTCTTAAAGCTTTGCCGTTTTCGTGAATAGATGGAGCATACATTGGTACATATTAGTATGTACATTAGAGTGGAAACAATTTATATAATTTAATATACATATTACTACGAGTAAGCATTTGTTAGAGTTTTGATAGTAAAAAGAGAGTCGTGGGACAGCAAGAAACATCCACTTCAAACTTCTGTAACTGACTTGAAAACCAAGAAAAAACAAGTTTGGGAAAGCGGAATCTAGTATACACACCACCGTGTATTTGCTATTGATATAGGGTCAGAATAATTAATACGTACTAATTTTTTTTGTTTGTGTAAAAAGTTTATAAAATATTTCTTTTTAATTGCTGCTAACAATTTTTTAATTTTTTTTTTGTTTAAAAAAAATTTAAATTGCTTTAAATTAATTTTTGAGCTTTCTAAAAATCTTGCTGTTCTGGGACGGATTAACCGATTTGTACGAAATTTGGGTCATATGCAAGAGAACACTACGATCTGTAATATGAAGTCAAATTTTAGTTTAAAAATAAAATAGTAACAAATTGTATACATATTTTTTTAAAAGTTCCACTTTTATTGAAATTTTACTAAAATTTTCAAAATTTATAAAAGTCTAACAGTAATTAAATTTTTGGAATTGGAGTAACTGTTGAAGTTACGGGTTAAACACAGCGGTAGATTGGTACCCGATTGACATTTTCACGAACATGCTTCCTTCAAAAGCAACGCGAAAGAGGTATAAAAATTTTAGTGAAAATGTGCATTGGGTACCGATCTACGTATTTTGGGCCTAACTTCAACATTAATGGCGATACAAAATATCTTATTACTGATTTCGATTTGTTAGGCTTTTGTACATATTTTGTATTTTTTTTTTAAAAACAAAAAATCGGCGAACATTATCGCTCCCACGACTACCGCTTCTATGTACCGGATTGACCCAAAACAACCACTCTTCGGCCGGAGGCAGTATTTCGTCTTGGGAACAGCAGTTCCAAATATTATATATTAGTCGGAGCCGGGATCAAAGAAAACCCCAGACATTGAATGTGCTTGGTTTGTCAGAGCCGTATACACCATCGTGCAACGTCTGTAAGGTGTAATCGTTGCATGGAGTCTGTGCACTTCAGGAGCTGTTCAGGTCTGTGTTTGGCGAAACGGATTTTGTTGCCTCTTGCTATATTAACGTAGTTTGCAGTAGGTATCTGGATTTCGGTTGTGTTAAAGTCGATGACGTCAACATTAGGACTACCAACTACCCCAAAATCCTTAATTGGATAGCCTTTTTGGATCATCTACACATGCTACAGTTATCACTCGCCGGCAGTTGACAAAGAAACCTTGCTGACCTCTTACAAAGTGATAGAATGCCGCCCTGAGAACATCAACAGATTGTCTTCTGAGGATTATCTGCACGAGGAGACAAAGGTCCCTTTGTAGTGCTTGGGGAACATGTCAGGCCAAGCCCACCCAGCTGACCCCAGGTCTCTTTGAACGCATCCAGTTCAAATGACGCGTTTCCTTCACCTGAATGGCGAATCAGATCCCGTATAGACAAACAAGAAATATTTTTGGTACAACAACTTAAAAAAAAAGAAATTTAAAAATAACATAATTTTTTAAAAAAAAATGTTTTTCGCCTATTTTTTGCCCATAAATTTAACTATTGTGGCAGCCTTAAAAATCTAAATACTGTTTTAGATTTGTAAGAATTATACGCAAATTAGGGTAACTTTTAAAAAAATCACATTTAAAAAGAAAAATTGAATTTAAAAAAAAAAAATATTTGTAAAAAATGATCTGGGATTGACAGCCTCTAGAGATCTCTTGCATCTACATTTTAATAGAAAAACATTTTTTTTTTACAAAATGACTTCCGTGGCTGCATACAGCTTTTATAGCGATTTTGGGTCTGTGACGACCATCATCAGAAAGCTTTCCAGCAATTGTTGAAAGAACACAGAACCTTTAATAAACTTTAAGTCCAGGTTCTTACTAAACGTATGAGAACTTCTGTTGTAAATCTCCTTTTTAAGTCTTTTTTAAACGATATAAAATTAAATTAATATATTTATTAATTTTTTTTAAATTTGACTACATAATATAGATCACAGTGTTCTCTTTCATATGACCCAAATTTCGTACAAACCGGTCTATCCGTTACAGAACAGCGTATTTTGGCTATTTAAAATTGTCAACCCATCGAAAAAAAGAAACAAAAAAAAAATGATAGTAAACATTTATACATTTTAAACTTTTCGGGCAAAATAAAAAAATTGTATACGTAAAGGGTGTTTTTTATTGGGGTATAGAACTTTAAGTTGGCATCACTTTTTTAACTGGCGGCCATTTTGTCAGCTGTCAAGTGATTAATATTTAGTTTGGTTTGCCATTTCATCATGAACAGGTTGACAAAACAACAACGCTTGCAAAATGGGCCGAAAATGAGATTCATCTCGATGCTGATTTTCATCACAAAATTTTGTTCAGTGATGAGGCTCATTTTTGGTTGAATGGCTACGTCAACAAGCAAAATTGCCGCATTTGGAGTGAAGAGAATCCACATGAGACCCTTGAGACGCCATTACATCCACAAAAACTGACTGTTTGGTGTGCTCTATGGGCTGGTGGAGTCATTGGGCCATACTTTTTCCGAAATAATGCTGGAGAGTCAGTTACCGTTAATGGAGACCGGTATAGAGCCATGATAACCGACTATTTTGTTCCCGAATTGGATGGCATGAATGTGGATGAGTTGTGGTTCCAACAAGACGGCGCTACATGCCACACAGCGCACGTCACAATCGAATTATTGAAGGAAGCATTCTATGAGCGCATAATTTCGCGGAATGGACCTGTCAATTGGCCACCAAGATCGTGTGATTTGACACCATTGGATTATTTTCTTTGGGGATATGTGAAGTCGCTCGTCAAAAGATTTGTTAACATATTGAACGGATTTCATCTGTCAATTTCCATTTAATATACTTTAAGCACGAAGCTTATTGCTGCCATGTCTTACGTCTCATACACATGAGGGTTAATTTAACAGTAGAAAATTCACATGTCCAGATTCATGGGTTGCAGCGTTGCCAAATTAGCTTTTAATTTTACTAAAAAGACTTTGCTCAGGGTTTAAAATGATTGGAATCTGAAATATAAATAATGTATTTTGTGTGGCATGTCGATATTAATAATCGTACGGGTTCCTGGGTTTGGCCTGTTAAATTTGCTCGTCGAATTCCAATAAATTCGCTATTAAATTTTACTAAAAAGACTTTGTTTAGGTTTTGAAGTTCGCGACAATTGATTTATTGGTATCAGAAATATACATAATGCATTTTGAATTAACTGTCACGTATAACGATAACAAAAAGAAATTCTGGCAGATTAAAATTTACCTCAAATGTACGGGACGTGTTAAAACACATCTGACACACCATGTGTCTGAATTGAGAATGAACCCATACAGAATTTGAGTAGAATATTAAATAAAACAAGAGTGCAATTTAAGATAAAATCAACTCGTTTATTTAAACATGGAGAAATAGAAATGATCACATTTTTAAAATACTTACAAATGTTTGTATTGTTTGTGTGTGCAATGTACGATTATGCATATAAGGGTGTATCGATGAAAAAAGGGTTTTTCTGCTTTTAACATTTGGAAGATATGCCAGCGAGAAGAAATTTCAGCAATAGCCGTGTTTTATTTGATTGGGATCTGACATCCATTGGTTGTGGTTTGAAGATAAAACATACCAGCCTAATGAAAGTAATCCAAATGCAACAGCGCCAATATCTTTTGAGTGGAGTTCTTTTATTTCACTGTTCGTTTATTTTAACTAACAAAATAAAATAATTTTAGAGTAAAAAGAACACGATAACATTTGCATACCTTTTAAAATATCCTTGCCGCTGAAACTAGAGCCCGTAAACTCCGATTCAACGTTGGATGCGCAGAACAGCATCACCAAGCCTGGGATGCACGGTATTACCAAGTTCCGGACTGAATTACCACTGACTCCGTAAGACCCAACTGACCGTACGCAACTCTGAAAAGAAAAAAAATATTTGTGTTTTTTTTTAAGTGAATATTGAAAAAGTGAAACAATAATGTTGGGGAGCTTTTGTATATTACCTCTCCGGTTAAAAGTAAAAACTTCTTTGTAAGGGTTGAGCTCAGGCCTAGAAACTTCGTGTAGGTTTAGGGCAACGTTCCCGTAGGTTCCCTAGGTATTGTGTTTACTTGCATCGAAAAGAAAAACCGAACAGAGAAGATCACAAATATTAAGATAATTTGGAAAATGTGAACGTGAACGTGAACTTGACGTCACTTACCCGGACTCGACGGACGACTGACTTGGGAAATACCCAGCCAAATCCTGCTGCGCCAACACTAAATTAATTCGCGGCGCCAAACCCAAATCAGATCCAGCGTCATCGACACATCAGAAAACGGCAAATAGAATCCGACGCCATCTTTAAAAAATAAATCCTTGCCACTACGTCGTCGAGGATTGAGACGGAACTACAGACGCCCAAATTAAAACTGAGGGCTAAAAGAAAAAAAAAGAAACCATAAAATTAAATTAGTGTATAAATTTAAATTTTAAATAATTCTACATTAAATTTAGCAGACTTTTTTTCTCAGATATCTTTTTGTTTTTTGAAAACCATAACATGGCTAAATTTTAAATGTTGTTTTTTCCTTAAACCAAAAATGAAATTTTATAACGTCGAAGCGTAAAAATAATTATAGTTATCATTTCAATATAAATTCGTAAGAATTCAGTGGTGGTGATGGCAAGGTAGGGGGTCTGAGGAGGTGAGTCCTAGGTTGTCATGGTGAAACCGCAAGGATTCCAAGTGGGAGGGCAAATTGAGTTGGCAATCCATCAGTCAACTCAGCAGCATGGCTTATTATGGTAAGGTACATGGTGAGAGTATTGCTGGTGTGGGTTTCCTGCTGTTTAGTTTTTTTTTAATTTTAGTTTTAATTCCTTTTCGGGTTTAATTTTTTCTTTTCTTATCTATTTTCGTTCTTCCTTTCTTTGTCACACTTTTAATGTCTAGTCTGGTATGATGTTTTTAAATTTTTCTGTCTGTCATAAGCCCTAGTGCGCTGAAAGAACCAGCCCATCCGGCGAGCTTAGCCGCGCGAAACGCCAGCAACAACGCCCATGATCGATACAATTTATCGTCTTTGATGAGAAGCATTATGGATTGTGACGAATCACAATGGCAAAAGCTTTTCTAGATTTGCTCTTACAAAAAAAATTAGCGAGATGAAAAACTTAATATCCGGACGATTAGCTTGCATTGGATTTAAGACGAACATTGGACATTGCAATTAAACTCCAAAGTCTAAGAAATTGTCAAAAATATATCAAATTTGTTTTATTTATTTACATTTTTTTTTGAAATATTCGAAAACTTTTATTTTATGAACTGTAAACTAAAAATAAATGTAAACCAGGGGTGCAAAATTTGAATTTCAGTTTTGTAATTACACATACAATAAAAAAGTAAAATAACATAATTCGACACAATGGTCCAATGCAAGCTTATTTACCAAGTTTCGTCTGGTTATTATAAAATTAAAAATTTTCATCTCAGGGCTAACCTAGACAAACGGTTATCGGCGTTGGATTCAGCGTAGTCTATTTATTTAAACCAAAAGTCTGCACCGCTTGTCGCCTAAAAAAAATCGAAATTCATATGCATAATGTTATTTGAAAATCATTACACTACTGAAATTGTTGTGGTTTTTGATGTCAGTTTGAATAGAAAATTTAATATGACGGCATCTTCACTCAGTCAAGAAAAACGCCGAAACCAACTTAAACGTCCGTTCTGTAAAATTGCTTACAAACCCCTTTAAATTGTATTATCTGAGCATCAAACAAAGCAAGATCCTTAAAAAATTACATACATATTTGTTGTTTGTCATCGTTCAGCACCGATCCCAACTTTGGCAACTCCTTCCCTATACTAGCAAAGGATCGTACAGTTCTCCTTAATGTCTATAATGCATAGACATACTATTTTTGCGGGCATACGAATGATATGGTATGGTATAGCCGCAAAATTGGTATGCTTTTCTCGGGACTTTTCTAGGCTTTGACGGAAAGTATATATAACACTGATACGGACCAATGATATTGTTGACGTGAGGGTTAAGTTACAAATAGATCTAAAAAAACTCGAAGTCCAATTTCAAAGTGGATCAATATCTTATTTAATATTCACTTAATTTTATTTACTTTCACTATGAGTTTTAAGAGTAACTAGGCTTTGTAGGATATTTAAAAAATATCGGGATATCGGCATAAAATTCCAGGGAAACGTAAATTACTGAAATTCTCCGAAAAAGCCCTACCTCAAATACAAATACACTTGTAAATAAAGTCTTAAAGTCTCTTTTAAAAACCAATATTTTCTTTTTTTTCATTTCCTGAAATTTTAGTTTTTACGACAACGCCTAAATTTCCCTATTTCGTCTCTACACCCTAATGTTCATGTGAACCACATGTACAGTGAACCAAAAGAGTTTACACCCAAGATTAAGAAAAACAATATATCGAATTTTTTGTTTATGGAATAAAAAAGTATACGGAATATCTATTATGTTGTTATTTATACCTTAAATAAAATGTTGACTGAAATGGAAGTGTGAGAAATTATAGGAAAACACCGAAATGTCGTCACTTAAATCATGCATCGGAAAAAAGTATTCGTTGTTAAGTATTAGCCTAACAAATCATAAATTTTTGAGGACGGACAATGTTTAAAATGCGCTAAGCACTAAATACCCAAAAAGGCTCTAAATATCCAACTTTGCTGGACTTTTTGGCTCATGTGGCCAAAAAAAGTACTGCACGTTTACTTCATTAAGGGTCGGACACATGGACCGAAAAGGCAAAAAACTACATATGTTTTTTTGTACTTTAGAAGCGGAGGGACGGTGGAGGGTCCAGAAGGAACTTAACGACGTTTTTACTCGTTATGTTTACGAATCTATGAAATCTTTTTTCTGACCACAATTATGTATACTCGTTTAGAACTGTGCTTAAAACGTTTCTATGGAATTGTTATGTTCACATGTTTATTTACTATACTTTCAGCAAAGACAAGCTTTTCAGATCCAGCAGTCTAGCACTATTACCGCCACAAATTATGGTTTACGCACGCGTTTCTTTAATTGGCTTTCTATATAGTTCGTTAGATCCATCTTGTCGAAGATTGCTTTTTACGAATGTGTAGTCATGCCGTTAAAATGCTTCTTAACAAAATCGTACATTTCTTTTTATTCGCATCAGATATTAGAACTATTCGGCCAACAGAACAAGATCAGTGAATTAAATTTGGTACAGTTTGTCAGCGTAGGCTTCTGTTTAATCTTCGTAATACTTCAGTCTGTATGTAAGGAACCTTGTTAAAGGGACAGATTTTATTTCTTTTAGAATTCGGAATTTATCTCGTTGGAAACGTTGCCAGATCGATGTTTTGAGTTTGCATTTGATATTTTTCTATCCATTTTTAAATTTCCATTAAGGATTTACAATTATAATTTGAGCATCAACTTCCACGATTATGTTTCTATGTCAATGGCCGCTAGCGCCCATTTGGTTTTGAAACTCGACTAAAAAATAGTCACGGTGAGGAAAACATGTGTTTAAATGCAATGTCATATTATCTGTGCAAGATCGGTATGCAAAAACAATAAGTTAAGGAACTTAAAGAAGGGCGTACAAAAACTTGTTTGGGTTTTTTGTGATTTACAGCAAATATCTCCCATCCCACGAAAATTTCGGAATATCAAGGCAGATAACAACACTAGTGACCAAGAATGATAGAAATATATTACGATATATCGCGCAGAACATATTCTGCACATGTACAGGGTGGCGCAAAACTACCGTTGTTGTTGGAATGTTTAATACCTTTACATTATATCCGGCAAGTGGTGGCCATTTTCGGCTGCACACATTCGTGCTCTTTCCGCGATAGCCCCAGTTGTGTCGAACGTCTTCTTGTTGATGTTTCTGTTGATGACTGTCCTGCACACTATCCACAACACGTTGGATATTTTCGTCCGTGTGAACCGTACCTGATTTTCCTTTCTTAAAGGTGTCTTACTTTACCATGTTGTCGAAAATGTCCAACCAAGCGGTCGATAGCACGCTGCGTCAAAACAATTGACTTGATTTTTAAAACAAAATTCAACAATTGCTGATCGCTGTTCTGTTGTGTATTTGTTGTCCATTTCAAATTCCCCAAGTTTGCTTCACAAAATTCTAAAATAATAATAAAAAATATTATTTAATTTAAAAAGTTATTAAACATTCAAACCACTTCGGTAGTTTTGCGCCACCCTGTAGGACAAATGACGTCCCGAGAGGTGTGTGTCTTCAGTCAAAGTGGTTTTAATTGCAGGGTTGTCATTCTCACAGAATACATACACATACAATGTATGAGGAATAATAATAATACAAAATTGAAATATTCAAAGCAAATATATACATTGCAGGTATATTTAACAATAATATCGCATGAAATTCAATTGGTTTCTTAAAAAGGGTGGTTACATTTTAAGAGCCGATTTTGAATGTGAACCACACCTAAATGTCAAGTTTAAGTTCTCTTTCTGCATTTCATTTGATAGTTCTCAATTTTAGACTAACTCAATTTGAACCATGGAAAGATACACAAGCGAGCAACGCGTTAAAGTTATTCAAAATAAAATAAATTTTCGAAGAAAATCATCTTCAGAGATGAGGCACATTTTCAACTCAGTGGATTCGTCAATAAGTAGAATTGCCGCATTCGGGCGAATGATAATCCAAGAGTAATTGTCGAAAAAACAGTGTACCCACAAAGAGTGACTGGTTGGTGCGGTTTATGCGCTGGCGGCATCATCAGCCCGTATTTTTCCAAAATGAGGCCAGGCAGTTACTGTGAAGGGTTTTTTTTGCTATCGTGAGATGATAACGAACGCTTTATGGCCCGAATTCGAAGATATGGATGTGGACAATATGTGGTTTCAACAGGACGGTGCCACTTGCCACACAGCTAACGAAACACAGGCTCTTTGGCGCTATAAATTCAATGACCGTGTTATCTCACGTCGTGGCGATGTTAATTGGCCGCCAAGATCATGTGATTTGATACCGTTGGACTTCTTATTTGAAAGAAAGGGTGTACTTCGATAAACCAGCAACAATTTAAGAGGTAAAGGATGAGATAATTCGGCACATTCACGGCATAGAACCTCAATTATGCCTCAGCGTCAGCGAAAATTTGGACCACCGGATGGAGGTGTGCCGCCGAGGTCGCGGCGGCCATTTGGCCAATATTTTGTTTCATACATAACTGAACCATACCAATATTATCATATTAAAAAGAAATGACAATAATTTGTGTTTTATTCAAAATCAACATCCGCCCTTAAAATTTAACCGCCCTTATTAAAATAGTTCTCACGCTTTGTTCCAATCGGAAAACTTTCACTAATTGTACATACACATAGAGTTGGCAATCCTTACAACGGACAAACAACGTCATCTATCGGGAAATCATGCAATGGCGTAATCTTCATTTTTATCCTTCTTGCCAGTGACTACAAAATAGTGTTTCAAGCAATAGAAGCAAAAAAGGGAGTTTTTATTAAGAAAAGGAGGATTATAAGAAATTGAATAGGTTTTTTTTATTGTAATTCGTATAATTAGCCGTGAGGATTGATATTAAAAGAACTTATGTATAAATGAATTAAAATTGTACGCGTAAAGTTGAAAATAACGGTTGTACGTAAACTTTTTGGGTCCACTGTACGTATATGTTTGTGTTAATACCCTCATTTTTGGTTTAACTCAAAACTAGTTTTCATTTGACGTCCAGCCAGACGAACCCAACCCAATCGCGTGTGTGTGTGTCGCTGCCGTTGTTGAAGTTGACAGCAACAACAAAACCCCATCATACTTCGTTGTGTTGCATTTGAGCCAAAATGAAACGACGGCTTAAAGATATCAGTCGGTTTTCAAACATCACAGTGAGCGGTAAGCATAAGCGCGACATTTGCAAAGTGAAAACAAACGGAGTGAGAGAGGAGCCATAAAAGCAACAAATTTTAATTATTGTTTTTTTTCTTATTTACATTGTTGAATTATAAGTTGTCCACCTCCGAAAGTCAAATCATTATGAGTCAGAAAGTATTGGGATTATTTGTGGCGTTCATCGCTGTCGCCAGTGCAATCAAGGTAAGTGTGCCCTCATCTGTTTATGGCTGAGTTTGTTGTTTTTGAAATATCGATGCTTTCAGAATTAGCAAAAATTAACACGTACCTACCGACTACAATGAATGTACAAAGACATACATACATACACATTTAGTGGCTACAAATTAAGCAAAAGATTATTTTTACAATTTAAACAATCACTTGCAACGACAATAAAGCCGTCTTTGTTTTGTTGCTTCCACTCGGTGGTGGAAAATAACCGAACGAACACACCTTAGACGTACTCGTAGTATCAAGGAAGAGATAAAGAACCATAGCCAAAGTTAACCGGCATTTTTGTTGTCTTTAACTTCAGTTAAACTTCCTCCCCTATTTTTGTTGACCTGGCCAACCGTCAACAGGTCGATTGATCATTCGAAAGGCGTTGGTTGTTATTGTGACGATCATTGACCTCTTTCTGTAATGAATACAAATTTCCTTTTACGAAAGGCACGAAACAGCTTACAAAAAAAAAAGAACTGTACGCATTTTTTTGTTTGTTTTTAATTTAAGCGCTTTAGGAAAACTATAACCGGTTTTCGGATATTGTTGTTATTGCAACAACAACGACAACATAGTATTTCATGCCAATGATTACATCAAACTAAACAATAACGTAACTATGTATAATGCAGCTGCAAGTCAAAAAAACACATTTAGATAAAAAAGTAGAGGGTCCCGAAATGCAGGGTCCCGGCTGCATTTGCATTACATGCAAATGCAGCCGTGTCTATTCCCTTCGCCCTGTGTTGTGGCAAAATATGGCATCTAAAGAACTTTTAAGTTAGTCTTAAAAGCAGAGTCCATGATTACATGTTGTCCCATCAGATTTTATGTTTAAAGCTATAGAAGCCACATATGACATCCAATCTTGATGAAATTTGGCACAAGTAAGTTTCTTGGACCAAAGAGGACGCTATTGAGATTTAGGAAAATCGGTTTAGATTATGATATGGCTCCCACACACATACGTTCGACCAATTTTATGGTTAAGCTAGGAAGATCCATATTACTTTTAATCTTGATAAACATTGGGATTAAATAGCGGGCGCTTTTTTAATTAGAGAAAATCGGTTCAGTTTTAGATGTAGTATCCGCACACGCTTTATGTTTTTAGGTCTTAAAGCCATACTTATACATATTATTCTCGATCATGATGAAACTACGAACAAGTACGTCTTTGGGCCAACACTATTGAAACTGATTAAAATCGGTTCATATTTGGATATGATTCCCACACATATGTTTAACCGATGTTAAGTTTTTAGTTCTGGAAACCATATATTAAATCCAAACTTGATGAAATTTACCATAAGTTAGTTTCATAGAGCAAAGATGGGCTTATTGATATTTAAGGAAAGCGGTTCAGATTTAGATATAGCTTCCGCACTTATGTTGAACGTATTTTATGTATTTTTCCCTTAAAAGCCACATATTTACAACGTGATGAAATTTTGCAGTCAAGTTTGGTGGACAAAAGATGGACATATATGTGACAGCGCATAGAGAAAGGGACCTAAGGGTGGACAACATCTGTGCATCGAATGATCCCATGCTCTAAAAGTGTTCCCTCCCAGAGATATGCGCGTTTTATGAAAGATGGCACACTAAAGATACACGTATTTAAATCTTTAAAATGGCTATCCTGAACAAAACTGGTTTTTACCCTTAGGTCCTTTTCTATTTTGCGCATCAGATATGAAGTTGAAGAAAATTGGTTCAGATGTAGCTCCCACACATACATATGTTTAATGATATTTAAAGATCTAAAAGTATCCAAAACATCCAATCTTGATAAATTTTGGCACAGTTCATAACGATAGATCGGTTACTAGGTTAGATATAAATGGATGATATAGGTTAATGTTTTAAAATAGTACCAGCACAGATTGCACTATTTAATTCCGATCTCGCGTAAATTTGGTATATTATAAACGATGGTAAACCAATTTGACCAATTGTTTGGTTGTTTAAGTGCTTTCAGTATGTTTCGGGTATCTAATAAAAGAAATATTTTCTCATGAAGTCAAGAATTAAATTATTATTCCCATTTAACTAATAATGATGACAGAACCTAGGGTAAAGCTGTCAAATTATCGATAGTCGCCACATTCGATCGTTTTTGTTAACACTATTAATAGTATCGATACTATCGGATAGTATGTCAAAGATATGTATACTTATACATACTTATAATTGCATTTTTATACAAAATACGTTTTTTGGAAGTTTTTGGAAAATGGACCGTTTTTAGGCCCCTATGGCCTATAACTTCAAATTTGTAGCAGAATTGGCCTAAATTTTAGATTCCATATGTCCATATCATTAGACAGATCGCCCTTATTGACTATACAGCACTTTTTTGGTATTAAGTGAGCCCCATTTTGACTCTTGTTTGTCAAAAAATAATCATGATTTTTTAAGGGAATACTCAAAAAGTGTTCTTTCCCCCGAGGCTCCAATAATCAATTAAAGGGTTACTTTTTTCTCCTGGGCCAATTTTGTCCATTGACAGTCCCAAACATCGGTATACAAAGCTTTAGTCGGGAGGATCAACTACGAGTTACCCAAATCACTTTAACACTTAAGATAATTTCGCTCCTCTGCTTGGAGATTGATCAAGATCGGACTTAATACGTGATATCTAAAGCGGGCAGGATATATTAATACATGTTTCGAAACTTAGACGTAGACTTCTATGGTCCAACTTCACTTGCAATAGTTATTGGCCACACATAACGAGCTATCCTTCCTTTGAGCTAAGCAGGGACTTGAAATGGTAAAGGTAATTTGTATGGATACCAAAAGATAGTCGAGCTTCAATAGGATAGCTTCAATAGCTCATAACGCTCTCTATTAAATTTTAGCATAATTGAATTTATAAGCAATTTTTGACTTCCAGACTAAACTTTTTTCTAAGTGCTTTTGGCATTCTCTTAAATAAAATTAACACAAATTACTTTATTCAGTAATGTTGATATTTTATTTGTTTAGATTCGTAGTGTCCCAATATGTGTAAGTGAAGACGTTTTTACCGTTGTAATGATAGTAAAAATACTCTCGATATTGGGGCCTTAAATAACCTGTCGATACTACCGGTAGTGATATCAATAGTTTGACAGCTCTACCCTAGGGCGGAGCATCCAGCCCATTTAAACATGGAAATATGGGTACAAAATATAATTCTTATAATTCTAATAACTATTTTCAATTGGGATGTGCAGTAAGCACATCCAGAAGTGCAAACATTTTTTTGTTTTAACGACCAACTTCAGCTTTTTTTACAATTTTTTCTTTGTTTAAAGGTCCCATAACGTTATGCGATAGTTGCAGGTGCATGCATTTCTTGAACAAAATAATTTGCCAAGCTCGCATAAAAATAAACCGTAAGAACTCCTGCTAATGACTTCAGCACATGCTCCTTTTTTGTCGTGACACCCTTGTGTGCTATGCCTCGATTCAAATGGCAAATACCCAAGGTTAAGTCAAATTCTACCCAAACGAAACTCATTTTTGCACATGCAAATATGCAAATTTTCTTAGTTCTTCGTCAGCAGCAATTAAGTATATACCCCGAAAAAAAAATTGGATGTTCGTTGAATACTGAACAACAATATAGCAGCAAAACAACATTTTTTTGCTGCCCTACACTTTTAATACGTTACTATGCGACGTGACGATGTGACTGCTGACACTCATGATTCAGACGATTTGAACAGTCAATCATACAGTGATCGTTTAGTTAATACCGCGTACTATACAAACTATTTTTCGAAATGCATAAATCCAACTGCAAATGAATCGAAGTGAATGCTATACGGAGAATTTCTTATGAGTCAAGGTGTCAGATTATTTTAATTTAAATTAATAATCGTTGATTTGTTTTAAAATTTACGTCCAGAGTAAATTATTCGTATCAAATGTAATTGATTTTTTTTCTTTATAAAAACTCAATTTCTTAATAATTGCATGAAAATTCCAATTTGAGATAATAAAAAAAAGTTAATCACAATTTTTAAAGTTTACTTAATCTGATCGCTCTTTGAAAATTATTATTTATATTAAATATATAACGCCACGCCTACAAGTCTCATTCTTTAACGACTTAAATGTAAAGTTTGATTTGAAAATGTGCTCTTAAAAAAGGAATTTAAAAATATTTCCATTATTTGTGGACGTACGTACCCTTGCTTAACTGGGGCGTAAACACATCCGAAAAGAGAATTATTTCTTGGCATAAGGCTTAAAATTGTTCCATGGACAATGGTATTAAAAAAAATCTTGTTTCATTTTTATTCGAAATATAAATGTAATTACAAAATCTGGACACAAAAAACCTAAACATCTACAGTTTAACCAAAACAAACGGCTCATTGGACTTATGTGTATTTAGATTAAATAACATTTGACAATGAATCCAAATATGGATTTAATTTTAAGAAAATACTCGTTTTAATATTGATTGTGGTAAAAATTTTAGGCGATCTAGCCGCTATCCATCTGAATCTCCATGCAAAGTAAAATACAGGCCACAATATTTAACTTAAGTGTCTTAAATTTTATAACGAGCTGTACACTATTTTTACCGATTCAAAAATGTTTTAAATATTTTGGGCGTGACGCCTCAAACTTAAAGTCCTGTTTTATGAAAATGTGGGATCCGTAGGTGCAACACTAAAAAAACTGCGACCAAGAAATATAATACGATTTATCTTAAGTAATATTTTTTTATTTAATCGCATCGAGTTGGCGGTTGGTAATATGTACAATAAATTTTAAAAGTCCAGGTCAAATTTTGACTCAATTCGCCTAAAGGACGCTATGGATTCACATCATAAAAGACGCAAGGAATCGGTGAGGTTATCGATCGATGGTTTAGTAATGTCGCAGCAAACAAACCCATTAAAAATCATGAAACCGTGAGTCATGAAAACCTCTCTCTACCCCGGCCAACACCTAAACAAGAGACAGTTTGAAGTTAAGGTAAACAAAGAGAGAGAGAGAGGGACAGAACAGACCCCTAGTATCACATGACAGTTTTAAAACCAAAAATTAAAACGTATTTGATTTTTTTCTTGCAAATGGAATTAATATTTGCTGGGATCATTTCATGTCTTTTTTGTAAGCGAATGTGTTTTTGAACCTTTATTAAATTTCGTTATTTGTTCATCTCTTGGCTGTTATTTCCAACGTCCATTTCAAATTGAATTGACTTTAATGACATACACTTTGGCTGACACACGCATGACATGGGTACACTCACTCAAAAAAAGTCACCTCCGCCATCATACATACGAGTATATGTATGTGAGGAGGCTAAAGTTATCGATGAGATCAAACTAATAAATGTTGCTGAAATGGTGGGAATGTACGACTACTTTCGGGGTAGAAGCCAGTGACTGGACGGGGTACAAGAGAGTATGTGAATATTTTAATGAAGAAGGGAAAAACAAAAACTCAAATAACGAACAATTGGTTTTGAGCGTTTCTTTCAGTCACTTGCAATAATTTATAGTTTTTATTTTATTATTGGTTTTTCTATAGTGCCTTCGCCTCTCTACATCTTTCGCGCTCAAAACATGAATTATTATAAATTGTTATTTTGTTTTGAGGCAATTTATTCCCAGTGATAATAACAAAACGGGTTTGGTAGAATAAAACATTTTTACAGCCGTATTCATACAAATTTGAAACAGCTTTACAAACGATTGTTAAGCTTACTGTATGAAAACTGTATTCATAAACGATTTAATCTTTATAGTCGTTTTGTAAACCATTATTAAATGTGTGCATTTTAATATTCTTTCGACCCTGCTTTAACAGTGTTTTAAAGTTACGTTTGTGTTTGTTTGTTTACATTTGCACACATATTTTTTGAATTTTTCGAATGCAACGAAGAAAAACATATTTTTACAATATACGAGCAGAATGGATACGTTAATTTTTTCTGCGTTTGCAATCGTCATTTTCTTCATTATGGAAAAAACACAACACAAAAAAGGGAAAATTTAGGAAGTTCACTAGTGATGTGTAAATGTGCAATCAAAATAAGAAAAGAAAAATGTGCAATCAAAATAAGAAAAATATTATTCGTTATTCGAATACCTTTTTTTTATCAGTAATACATAATTGATCTCAATTTGTCTTTTATTTAAACATGATTTTGTTTTTTATTATTTTACAAGTAAGCATATATATATTTTTGTTTATTAAATCAGTTCTTTGTAAAATAAACAATACAAAAAATATATAGATTCGACTACTCACATAATTGATAGTCGTATTACTGCATCATTAAGATTGAAATGACAAGTCAGCATTGAATCGACAAATTGATTAATTTGTATATGTGACGCGCAAAATAGAAAGGGACCTAAGGTTAAAAACCACTTTTGTTCAGGAGAGCCATTTTAAAGATTAGGTCCCTTTCTATTTGCGCTTAGAATCGTCGACTTCACTTTCATAAAACGCACATATCTCTGGGAGGAACACTTTTGGGGCATGGGATCGGTCTCATTCGATGCTCAGATGTTGTCCACATCAAACAAAAAAAAAAAGTGAAAGTTGATTATTTTACCCTTAGGTGCCTTTCTCTATGCGCTGTCACACATGTAGTATTTCAATTTATTCGACGGCAGATATTTCTTTGGAAAAACTGCAAATCAACTAAGAAATGGATTAAGGCAGTACAAAATATTGACACTATTACACGAAACTTACCTTCAAAAACTTCAGCAATGTCATTTTCGGCAAAATCTTTCACTACATTTCTCTACCAGATAGCCATTTTTAAAAAAAAATTATTTCGATTTTTTCTAAATATGCACAGTAGTTGAAAATTACTAATGTTTGTTGATTGTATATATCTTTTAAAACATCTAAGGAATTTTTGAATTAAGCGACTAGGAAATTGTATTGGTGTATTTGTTTCCGTGTGGCACCAAATACAAAATTAATAATTATAGTTGATTTCATATACATACGTATTTTATCGGTGTATTTATTTCCATGGCACTAATTTCAAAAATCAATTCTCTTTTAATGATGCTTCGAAAGGGTACGCCCTCAAAATTTACCAATTTTTTTTTAAATTCGAAGACTATAAAGGGTGGGCCAACGACAAGTTTCCTTTTAATATGTTGACACTGACAACCATGTCCTGCTCAAATCTTGTCTGAAATTCATTATCATACCTCCACAAATCGAAGAGTTGCTTTAAGCTTCTTTGACCCTTAGCAGTTAGGGATTTTAAGCATCCTGAACTAGGCATCGGTTTTGGCATATAGCATTATTATTTCGGTGGCTATGTTAACAAAAAACTTGGCGCATCTAGGGCTGTCGAGAAGCCAATGCATCACAGAGAGAGACAGTTTGGTAAAGATTGTGGAGTGGGACATTTTCCTTTGAAAGTGATGCTGGGAAAAACGTTTCGTTCATCGGTGTTAGCCATGGTATCCGACTTCCCTGTAGGTTGGTGCTCCAGCTACAATAATTTTTTGCTTTTTTTTGTTATGCCAACAATCCAGAAACGATTGAAGCTCTAAAGGCCAATATCATCATAGTAATCCGTGACCTACAGCCCGAGATGCTTAAGTCAGGAGTGGCCAACTCTTGTATTTTCCGCACCACCGGATATGAAGAAAAGCCAACTGAAAGCAGTTTTTGGGGCATTGACGGTATATATAGGGTATTATATAGTCAACCTCGACGACCAGTTTTGAGCATATAGTTGTCTAAAAACGAATGAAATATATCTTAAAATTTTCCGAAAACCTCAAAATATTGCAGTGTCAGAATTATGAAGCTCTGCTGTGCATTGATTGTAAGTTTTGGGCAGTTATTTGAAAGGTGTGTAACTCTTTTGCCACGAGTTTTGCGAATAGCAAACATTGCTGCAACTCGTTGCTCTCGAAGGTTGTCTCGTGTGTACCTAGCATAAGACTCAGTTAATCGACAGAGTTTAAGCTTCCTTATGTACATAAAAATTAGTTTAACCCTTAAACTTTAACCCAAAAACTTTGCCTAAGACGGACTTTATAGAACAAATGCGATATGAATTTCAAGTAATCGATTTAAAACCCACAACCAATATTTAGTCGAAAGTAAATCGAATAGATTTTAATTAAATCAATGCCCATGCTGAGAATATCATGAGTATCAGAGAATAGGGGCGGCCATCTGCAAAAAACCATTAGGTAGTTAAGTTTTTGTTTTTAAAAAACATGGGCTGTAATTTTAGTCCTCGAAATGAAATTTAGTCCTTTGCGATATGATATCATTTGTGGACTTGACATTTTCACTGTAAATAAAGTAGAGCTCAACGGTTATTTCTTATTTTTTTTATTCGTGGACTTGACATTTTCACTGTAAATAAAGTAGAGCTCAACGGTTATTTTTTATTTTTTTTTATTCGTGTTTAGATAAATATACAAAACAAATGTGTATGGCATTTGTATGCAAAAAATGGCTTTTATTTGATAAGTTTATTAAATGTCATTACAACGATTGTTATTGTTATGATTTTGAATATTGCAATTTGCAAACAATGTGCTGGAGCTATTGTTAATTACCAACAGTTGATAACGTTAACCGGAGATGAAAGTGTTTAAAGCTGAAAGATTTTGAAGCTTGACTCAGAGTTTGTTACTGTGTATAAGTATGTGCATGTATGATAAAACATTCCAGTTAAATATGTATGATATATTTGGAATCACAACATCTCCAATTCTAGAGTCTAAACCGTTAAAGTTTAAGTTAATGTTAGCGTTAACACTTAACCGGGTATTATAATAATTGTGGTTTAGGTTTAATAAACTACTATTTGGTCTGAATTACCCAGTCATGATCAAGTGGGCGATTTAATTTATAAAAACTATCATCAGTGGCAAAACTGCATAGTCATAGCAAACAGCAAAACCCTATCAAAATTGTGTATTAGAGAGGTCTGAGATATTAAAAATAATCCAAATCGTAGTTTTCGATAATTTGTTGTTACTTTTCTTTGGTAGAATCATTCGCAGGTTTAAACGTGTAAAATGACCTGAAGCCAGGCTAGAAGGGCTCTATTATTTTCCAAAACACTCTGTATATATAGAAATTTTAGAAGATAGAAATAAATCACAATCGAATTAGTAGAGACGTGAATACGTTAGTTAATTTCATTGTGTCAATGTTTAAAGGGACCGATTTTTCAGCTCCTTACACTCTTTGCCCCGGCCCAAAATTTAAAAAAAAAATCAAAAACTATTGCATACGAAAGTGTCGTGAGAAAATTTCTAGGCATTTCAAGTAAATTTGCCGTATACGGCTTTTAGTAGGTTACAAACGAAGTTATTTTTGTGGAAAGATTCAATTATGAAATACATTTTATTTAAAAAACGTTTTAAGAAATTGTACAATGTATAACAATTTTTTATTTAATATAAACAAATACCAAATAGTGTTCCCAAAAATTCAGAAGAATTTATTAAAGACAGATACAACCTGGGGTCATGGTATTGAATAAAAAGTATCGATATTGTACGTATAAAGAAAAGTATCGTTACTGATGCTGTATGGAATCTTTAGATATTAAATTATACCGAAACTATCAGTAACGTATGTCACAAAAAATGTCACACTATATTTAAAACCCGCTTATTCGATAAGATTATTCGACAGATTTGAAAATGAAATGTTCTGAAGACATTGTTTAAATTATTCAAAAGTCCATCTGATTATAATAATCCACACGATTATTCTCAAAAATTAAGCAGAAGCGTTGAAGAAAATAAAATATTTATAATTAGTACATTTAGTAAAGTATGGACTAAAAAGGTAACATTATCAATGAAGAACTAACGAAACAAGTCCTAGTATTATCGATTTTTTTTTGGAAATATGTCTTCGGAATTTTATCATCCGTCTTAGTCTACTAATTTGGGGTTTCAGCTATCATATTAAGAAGTGTTAGCGACTTTTCGCTATGGACCAAGATTACTTCTTAGTTACTAACTTCCCTCAACAGGCTGATTCCGACTCTTTAGAGTTAACAACGTCAACACTGATAGCTTCACGTTTAAGGGGTACTCATTTAAAGAGGCTCGAAACAGGCCAGTAATGTGACTAGTTTTTTTTAAACCCGTGTACATTGTCTAAATCTAACACATTTTCGTCAATATTGTTCGTACGTACTTATACCAAATTTAATTGAGATCGGACAACAATTGCGACGTTTTGTTTGATTACAATTTTTAGAGCAGAAGTGTTGATTAGTAGACAAACGGATAGACAGATATCACAAACAATACTCAGCTAGTGTAGTTAGAAAATTTAAACTGGAAGCTAACCTAAAATGTTTTATTTTACATACTGGTGTAGGGTATAATATAATATAGGACATACCATCAACGAAAGCGCTCTAAAATATTCCAAAATATCACTTGATACAGTTCATTTGTCTTGCTTTTTTTCTTCTGCCCATACAAATTGACCCACTCTTATGTACTTGCATGTACAAAAAAGTACGTATGCATAATTTTGAAGTCGTGCACTTTTGTTTTCTGTGACTTTCGCTCGTCTCCGATGCAGTAAAAAACAAAATCAATTAACATTGTGCAGCTAATTACAGTTTGTATTGAAATTCAAATTTAAATAAACGCATTAGTGTGTGAGTGTTTAATTAAATTATTCTGAAGACGACGATAAATTGAGCGTGGCAAAAAGACATTTACAAACCCGCATCTTCTGAAAACCCCTTAACTCATTATAAGAAAATGTCTTTATTTTGTTTTTGAATGACGAAGGCAAACTAAAGCAACAAAAGTCAGTTATTAATAACAACAATATTTATTTATTTAATATACCTATCAGAATTTTATATTTGAACTAGACCCACTTCTTTTTTACCGATTGAATCCGAATCACTAGATGTTATGTTTTTTATCTTTTGTTTTGTAGTTTTATGTTGTTAAAAGTAGTTTTTTAAGTTTGATTTAGTTAGTCATAAGTAAAAATGCTAAACAACCCTGTTTTTTACCATTTTTACGGGAACCTAATGTAAATGTGACAAACGTCAAAAATTTTTCTCAATAGAAAATTGAGCTGGCCTCAGGTCAATTTATAATTTTAACACAAATGTGATTTATTCTATATAAATACAATGTATGCCAGGAGCAAGTATTCACTAAGTGTCTCAAAAAAAATATTTGTAATCAATCTTTAATGGAAATAAATATGTACATACTAAGTGAATCACAAGATGGGTGGTTAGTGTCCGTCCATCCTTCAGCGCACCTATTTGTCTGATGTCTTTTTAAAAAATGTAATCAAACTACAGCTTGCAATTGTCCGATTTCAATTAATATGGGCATAAGCACTTATTTTTGATACGAGAAGCTATAATACAAATGTACCCATGCAACTCTAGATACCACATACAACAACCTTTCTTGACATAGTTCAATTTTAATTTAAGACCCAGTACCACCCGGAGGTTATGAAGAAATTCTCCCTTCTGCTTCAGTACCGCTACTGATTTCTTTCGACTCATATTAAGTTTTCATGGAGACCAGTCCCTACGTGTTGTTATAGACACGCTTACATCTGACGGGTAAGAGCTAAACCACTAAGCAATTTAAATGCTTCTATAAAAAATGCATTACCCATCGGGGCCAGCATTAAACGAATTATATCTAGCACAGTTCTAGCACAGTTCTCAGATCTAAAATACTTTAATTGGAATGTTGGGGGCCTATTATAAGCAGTATCTGACCTTTTAAATAAAATTGATAAACAATTTAAATCATATCTGTAGAAGGTAAAATTTTTCGAGGTTCTTTTTAAACACCTAGAAATGCTGTTCGGAGACCCCATACATTTAGAATCGTCGTTAAATTTTAAGACGATCGGGCCATGTACGTGTGTATGTCTGTGTTAGGCAAACTACAGGTCGCACTATTAAAGTTGATGGACTAAAAGGGGCTGATATTGAAAATGGGCCAGATCGGTCTGAAGGTAAAAATTTTCTCCACACAAGGTCTGAGTCAACCTCTGGAAAAAACACTACATTTGTAGTATATTTGGGGAGTTTTTTTCTTCTATGTACGAGTATATTACCACTGTCAACTCAGATCGTTAGGAAATTTTTACATTAAGTTACGTTCGGCCAGGTTAGATTTGTAAGGTAAATAATGAGTTGATTATACAAGTGGGTGTGGCACCATCTACACAACCCTGAACTTAAAACGACAATAGCTCATGAACTAACATTGATATGACGATGATAATTGGAACATATAAACGTAATACACCAAAGCAAAAAATTGGTTAGTCTCAAAAGAGCCGAGGAGTTGTTACACATGCATGGACAATATCCAAAAATTGTGTTCTCTAATGAAAACAAATTTACATTTTAGGAGTTCATAAACTCTTAAAATGATAGAGTTTATTTAGCTCAACGCACTGATGATTATTCGAGCCTTCACACTGCCACCCGAAGTAATTATTCGTATTATGCAATGTACAATCGTGTTCATCGAGCATGGTGCTCAATGGGCATAATTTTGCCTTGACTGCGGTCTGCTTTAGTTAATTCGTCGCCTACCGATTTTTCTTTAGTACTAAGCTCCGCAATTGCAGTATCAATACAATGAAAATAAAAAAAATATTTTTTAAGGGATATGGACCCACATTGTATATACCATATATCAACAATAGCTGTTGTATTATAGCCCAGTATATACATTAGCATTTATGTTCTAGAAAAAAGGAGGCGGTAAGGAAAATAAATTTGGAATCACCTGTTTTGAAATTGGAAAAGTTTCCAAGAAATTATAAACTTTTTATGTATTACATAATTGGAACATAAATACGTCCAATGGGCGGTGCCACGCCTCCTTTAAAATCGCATTTTTGGCCAAAGTAATGGACCGATCGTTATAAACTTTAAACACAATGAAATCAATGATAAGACACTTATTATACACTTTGCTATTAATATGAAACAAAGGGGCGTGGCACCCTCCACACAACTCTGAACTTTAAAGGACAATATCTCCTAAACTGTTACATACATGATTTTAATGTTGGAAACACATGATGTCGAGATGGATCCAACACACCCTTAAGGAAAAGTAGGCGGTGCCACGCCCCCATAAAAATTCTCATTTATGGCTCAAGTAATAGAACGTTGGTTATAAAATTTTAACAGAGTGAAATCAATACATATTGTGTGTAGGATGGTCAAAAGGGCGTGGCCTATACAACCCTGAACTTTGAAAGGTTATATCTGGTGAACAAATACTGATAGTGGATTTTTTGTATATGATGGTATGAAAAAAAACACACCTCGACACAAAAAAATCCGGTGCCATGCCCCCTTGCCTACATTTTTATATTGCATAGCCATCCATAAAGCTTCGGCCTGGACGAACATAATTTGTCCACTTGTTTTTCCTTATTTCTTCGAACACTATTGGCAAACAGATGGTTGTATACCACTCAGAATTGACCGTCCAACGTTCCACTAAAGGCACTGTGGCAACATGGCCGGTTATACCGAAAAAAACGCAATCATTCGGTCGATGAACTTCATCCACGAACAACTTTTGTTGGATTTGGCTCGTCTTGAAAGACCCATACGGTCGACTGCTGTTTTGTTTCGGGTTCATATGCATAGATCCATGATTCGTCACCTGTGACAATGTTAAACACTGCCTTTGAGCTACTGGAGTTATACTTTTCAACATCTCTTTGCACCAATCAATTCGAGCCTTTTTTGAGCCTTCGTCAAATTATGTGCGATCCAGCGAGAACAAATTTTTTCACGGCGAAATTAACATGCAATATCTTTTTGATGCTTGTCATACTAATGACCAAGGATGCCTCAATCTCACGGTATGTCACATGTCGGTTTTGCTTAATCAGTTCACGCACAGCATCGTTGGTTTCTGGCAAAATGACCGAAGTTGGACGTCCTTCACGAAATTCATCCTGGGGCGAGCGGCGTCCGAGACAGAACTCTTGGTACCAGCGATGAACAGTGGTTTTTGATGGTTCTTCATCGCCAAAAGTCGAAACATGTTGATTTAAACACTCTTGCCTCGATAACCCACGCCGAAAAACGTAAAAAATCATCGCACGAAAATGTTCACGGGATAATTTCATTTTTTGACTGAGATGAATTTTTCAACAGACTATAAACAAAACAATTCGCCCTCAAATGGCAAAACGTTCTGAGTGAAGTTATGCTAAAAAATGTTCATGTTTCCAATGGAAGTTCCAGTTTGCATCGGGGAACACTAATATTGTCAGAACCCGAAATATAAATAGCAACCCTTGTGTTGTTCAAGTTTCGTCTAAATTTTGTATAGCCCCAAGGAGAGAAAACGACAAACTGAATGCAAATGTAAGAATTGATTTTTTTGCGTTATATAGTTTTAACTGTGTACAAGAAAAACGATTTATTTCGATTTCGAAATCTATAGGTTTACATTCTAGGGGTTAGAAAAAACTCTAGTAGCCTGTAATTTACTTGGCTGTGGAAACTTTTGCTGGGCAACCCTCACAAACGTTCGCAAGTACTTGCCATCCACCATAACATCGTCGTAACTTAGAGATTTTACAACTATCGTATGTACAGTTGAACGCAGAAATTTCCAACTGTTTCACATACACAGACACTAAAAAGGAAACGGAAGTATCTGCAACTAACACACTTACTAAGAAATCGCTTTAGTAAAACGGTTTGAGAAAAACAAAACTCAATGCCTTATCCTTAGCAGAACATGCCAGCCATCAGGATACATAATTGAATCCACCATCCACTATTATGGAAATGCACCATTCCAATGCGACTATTTACCAATCCTACCCACCCCTCCTTGTTTTCTTTGCAGGTACCCATTACTGTGTACTATGAATCGCTGTGTCCAGATAGTGCCAAGTTTATCACCGAGCAAATCTTCCCAGCCGTCAAAGGTGAATTGAAAGAGCATGTCGACATCACATGGGTGCCATTCGGCAAATCACAGGTATGTACACAGTGATGACGCTTGACATCCCACAGCACAATTGGGAATAATTACGCCAGCGATTGTTTGGTTAGCAAGAGTTGATGTTTCATTGAAATGTTTTCTTTGTATTTTTTAGTATTCCACCCAAGGTTCAGATGTCATGTTCACTTGCCACCATGGTCCAAATGAATGCTATGGCAACAAAGTGCATGCATGTGCCATTGAACATATTCAGGCCAACTCATATCAGGTGGAGTTTACCCGTGAATCGCTCACACTGGACTTTATCAATTGCATGATGAAAATCGGCAAGAACTTCCCCGACAATGTCTATCCCGGAGCCAAGTGTGCCCGTGACAATCACATCAACACCTGGGAAAACATTCAACAGTGTGCCAACAGCACCGAGGGCAGTCAACTGTTGAAGAAGCATGGCGAGGCCACCAACATGTTCCAGAGTCCCTTGACAAGTGTGCCAACCGTGGTCTTCAAACACGTGAGTACATTCTGGGGATTTAAAAAAAGTTGAAAATGTCTTATCTCTTGCCTTCTTTTTAGCAATACGACATCAAAACCAATGACCGTGCACAAAGCGACTTCGTCGGCGTTCTGTGCAAATATGTGACCCAACCCATGCCCAAAATCTGTGCCAGTCGCAACTCAGCTGTAAGCATCGCCGCTGCCACTACTCCTTTCTTGGGTCTCTTGGTTTACGCTTTCACTAAGCTTGTCATCTAAACAAAACCTATCCACCCAGACCAAATCCCGAGCTTTAACTTTAAATTTCCATTTTTAATCCTCTTCATGGCTTAGGCATAAGCTAACGTCGTTTTACATATTTTTTTATAAATATTTTTATTTTATTTGTTTTTTTTTATAATTACAGCATGTGTAAAGAATACTTATTTTACTTATGTAAATACCATTTAAACAGAAAACGATTCTCGAATAATAAATATACAAACGATCCCCTCCACAAACTGTAGTCCATACTTACAAATATATTCGGATGGCCTTTTAGACGAGGGTATTTTATAAAATGGACTTAAAGCTAGTAAAAAACCTAAAGCCCAGCGTGGCCGACTGCATAACATGATCGATCCCACGACAGCCGGTTCTATGGACCGGATTGACCCGAAGCAGCAATTCTTCGGCCGAGGGCTGTCACCCCGGCACACAGTTGCCGCTACAACAACAACAACATAACGCCGATATCTAGGTACCTGGGGCTCTGTCCCAATCACCAAGCCAAATCTTCTAATTAATGACATATTTTGATTTTCAAATTGCTTTCCTTTTGGAACCCTTGCTGAAACATCCTGTGATGATATCATTCAAGATATCTTTCCTAGATATAATATTTGCCTTCAGAGCTGCAGGACCTCAAATTGGGTGGGAAATTTGTGTGGTATCTAGGGATGGGTGTCGAACGCTTATTATGCTCCATGCGAAATTAGCTGGAAAACGAATGAATTAAGTGGTTTCTAAAGAAGCCGATTCTTCAGAAGGGAATATTTGTATGGTGACTATACGAAAATTTGAACCTATATGGTCAGTTTCATCTGAGTTGATTAGTGTATATTGAAATCATTTTCCTCCTGTATGAGGACTTTATCAAATAGTGGGACTACATATATGATCCGGATTGGTTGCTACTATACAACATTTGTAATCCAAATTAATATGGGCGTTCTAGAGCGATGATATCTAAAATCGAGAGGGAATCTGTACTGGGGCTATATCAAAATGTAGACCGATATGACCCATTTTCCCTCTGAGTTTATTATAATGATCCGTGACAATGACATGAAATTAAACATACAAATGTGTGAAAGCAATCAAAACTGATTTTAAATAACTTCCGTCCTCTAAACTGATTTAAAATACTTCCACAAAATGTCTTCAAGACTGGTAATAATTGGCTTCTAAAAGCGTAAAACCTGTTGAACAAACATATACGTTGGAGCTTCAACTAAATCCGATTTTCTTTAATTTCAACACCACCCTTCCTTAGTCAAAACAACTTGTTTTTGACAAATTTCATCAAGGTTGAGTCTCAATTGTAGTTTGATTACAAGCTTTAGATGGACAGTAGACAGCTAGACTTTCAAACTATGGGTTGAGCTTTTGGAAATGCAGCACTGCGCTGCATTTACTGCGCAACACTGATGCTTTGACGTAGCTCATGCAATGAAGTTTTGGCGGATAAATTACTGATGCATTGCTGCATTAACGAACATGATCGCATTGCATTTGGAACATTAAATGTCATCAAATTTTAAATATAATTTTGTGTTTGGCTTCGTTAGACAATTTTATTGTTATTTAATATACATATGTACATTTATGCTAATAAACTATTTTTTTAGCTTCCCCATAGGCCGTTATGGATCAAATTGGTCCAGGATTGGAAATTTGTCTCATACTCATTGATTGCATCATACGTCTGTTACTGCACGTCTGCGAGATATTTGCGCAGTAAATGCTGAATTGATCCTTTTTAGAACACATGACAACTGCTATGTTTCCAGACGAAGCATTTTCGAACACACTGCGCAGCATATGCAGTACTGCATTTCCGAACAGGCCCGTGTTTTTGTATACCTTACGCCAATGTTCACAGTAATTTTGCATTTGTCATTTGAGAGAAGTATCTTAAACAGTTCACCAAAATAGTATTCATTGCCAGCACTATCCTTATTTCAGGTGTACGAATTCCTCTACCTTGCATTCAAAACCGTTTTGCCTTTTTTGGTATTATCAGCATAATCTCCAGATAACATTGACCATCTTTCTCAATTGCTAAGCTCTAGCTTAATCTCCTCCGGTCCTCCTTTCTATATCGTCCGCATATGCCAGGAAGATGTGGCTCTTGTGTCTGGTTGCATTTTCAAATAATAAAGATATTGAAGAGGTTAAGTTAATGAAGATATTGAAGTGTACAAAGAAGTCTTATAGTCGATAAAGAGATGGTATCTATCGATTTCTGCCCCATAGGCATTTTTAAGATATAGATTTGATGGATTGTTGATCTATGCGGCCTGATGCTACTCCGGTGTTGTTCGATGAGATCGGGAAGTTTGGGCTTTTAACGTTCACTCAGTAAAGTCAATAGTATTTTTACGCAATGAATAAAAGACCTGTTTTACTGAAGTATGCGCAAACGGTCTTGCCTCCGTTTATGTGAATTCGACTCTTGTTTCAATTTTTGGGCAAACGTGTGGCCTTCCATATGGAGCAAATTAGCAAATGCATGCAAATTATCAGTCGGTCTACCTCGATCTTGGAAAGTTCTGCTAGTATACTTATAAGTTGAACAATCTAGAGGTATTTTTTTCAATAGGGGTTTTTATCGCCGATTACGCGAGAGTTGTGTTAAACTTTTTTTATTTTTCCTTTTTAGTATTGTTTGCCTTTTCATCATAGAAAGACTTACACCGCAAAATTACGGGTTTCGAGCATTTCGCCGTACGATTCTGAATTCTCGAACGAGTCATCCAAAATTGGACCCTCAGAAAGGACACCCACCCAACATTTGAAGGAAATTATATTCAAAAAATAAAAGGCATAGAATGTCCTTTCGAATGAACAATAAAAATTCCAGACTTGATTTGAATTATTGTATTTTTTTTTATTTTGAAAAAAAAAATCTCTAGATTTATTCCCTATATTCCATAGGTTTTTGTTATTGCTATTTAAACTCTTTAGGTCGAGAGGCCTACAGCCGCTAATAAAATGGAAAAATGTTCTTTCTAGATTTTCTCAGAACTTTTGACCTACTCGTATCAGTTACAAAGCTAAGCCAGTTAAGTCATTCGCCTGGTTGATGTTTCCCTCATTGGTGTATTTCCATTTGTCTCTTCTTTTCTCGGATAATCCAATTCTCTGAAACTGCCGATATCCTGCTCTTGTCATAGGCGCCAGCTTCTGTAGCGGCTCTATACAATTCTTTCCTTTTTGCTGATTACGGTAACGAATATTTCTTCCTTAGCGGCTTTTGTTATGGAGAAACTGGAAACTGATGTCGTCGGAAGAAGAGCTTTTTGTAGGAAGTAGTTAAGAAAACTTCTTAGAGTATAGGCTTTGAGAATGCAGCTCTTCGGATCGAGCTTTCCTTTGTTGTCGTCGTGACGTACTAGTTTAGCACATTCGACCAAGTACTTACCTATGCTGCTTTAAGGTATTTGTCCAAATCGAAGTTTGCTATTCGAACTTTTTTACGCTAGATGAACGTTTACCGCCAAATGATTTATTATTTTGTTCGTATTTTCATCAGTCATGAAGCCTTGCTGCTATTGCAAAGTTAAATTTTGATGACAATCGTCTACAACGTTCTACGGCTTTAAGTTGTACGGTTCCTTCGTGGTCATTACAACCGTGTTCCACTGTATCATGTGTCTTGCAGCGGCGTAGTTCATCATTTTATTGAGCCATCTGCGCAAAGAAAAATATATGGTTAGGGTGGCCATATTCGAAGAGTTTCATACTATTGTTGGGCATATGGTTGTGGTACAACAACATTGAACCATACTATGATTAGCACGATCATAATACGTATCACACTAAACAAAACTGTGATCCCTACAACCATTTTATAATACTCACAACCAAAGTATGTTTCACACACAACAATAGTATGATTCCTACAACCATAGTATGATTTACACGCATCCATGTTATGATCTCCACAACCTTGGTATAATCCCACTTACACATACTATGAAGCCCAATTTTTTTTAGGTTTGGGTTGCATGGTTTTAGAGTCTTGAATTAAGTAAATTATTTTAAAATACATTAGTAAGTGTTTATTTTATTAACAATAGTTCAGTTAAACATACTCTGTCATGGAAAACTTAATATAAAGAGTAATGATCTGTCATCACAGCCTTGGGGGCCATTAAACGGATATTGTTTTCCATACTTAGTCGGAACATATTTTTTTTACAACCCAAAAAACATATTTTTATTAAAAAAACGTTTTTTTTTAAATTGAAAAACTTCACTTTTACTGAAACACCATTTACAAATCCAAAACAGTCTGTTTCAAAAAAAAATTAATTTACTGATAAAAAGTTATTGGTTGACGCTTAACGAACTTACTTATTTAAGTCTGGTTTATTTTTAAATATCTGCATTCAAAATCTTATTTCTGCTATTAACAAAACCATAGATAAATGTTGATAGAATTCAAACGTTAAAAATATCGGGGCTATGTCACTAGACTAGAGTTAATCACATTGATACTCACTAACTCGGACCTACTGTTAAACACCGGCTCCAAACGGCTTATGCATTTAATAGAGAAGTTTTTACATGGCCTAGAGATAAATCTCTTACTCGTTAGGTCGGCGGAATTTAGGAGGTTAAAACCCGCCACTAAAACATTTTTAGATTTGAAGTTCTACAGCTCTATAAACCACAAGTTATACCCGAAAATGCTCACATTTTGCATGCACGCAGAGAAAAGATATGGTTACTATATGGTCACGGCAACAATAGTATGTTCTCTGCAATAAATGTATGGGCGTCGCAACCATAATATTGTTTTTTTAATCTAATTTTGACAATAGTATGATTGCGGCAATAGTAATATTGTTGAAATGTAACAATAGTATTGTTGCCAAATTTAAAAATGAAAATATTTTAGCAGCAATAACTCTGGTGAAACTGGACAATATAGCTCAAATACATAATTTTTCTTGATTTTAGAACCTGTAGCTTCAGAAGCCAGATATCGTATTACACTCGATTCCGACTTAATTTCGCATGGAGCATTAAGAGCGGCTAACAAACATTTCAGGGTTTGAATACAAAGGTCTTCTCCGATTTGAGATCTCGCCGCTCTAAAGACAACATTGTAAGTCAAATTCAATCACTACACGAAAAATATATGGTTAGGTAGCAATACTCAAAGAGCTTCATACTATTGTTGGGTATATGGTTATGTCACAACAATCTTATGATCTTCACAACAATATTATGATTCACACACAACCATACTATGATCCCCCAACCATATTATTCACACTCAGCCATACTATGATCCCCAGAACCATATTATGATCCACACTCAGCCATACTATGATCACCACAACCATATTATTATCCTTACAATCGAAGTATGTTTCACATACAACCCTCAGAATGGAGACCCTGAGGCGAAGTTGCGGCCAATATTTGAAGAAAATTTTATTCATAAATAAATGCCACAACATGTCCTATCGCATGAACAATAAAGATTCCACAATTGATTTGAATTTTGGTACTTATACTTTTTTATTTTTAAAAAAATACATCTAGATTGATCACCTGATATTAACCATATTTTTTCTCCATGTGTATAAAGTTTCAAGCGCGGAATCAACTCATTAGCAGTGTGGTGTAAAGTATGTCATAGTCGGCAACTCCCGACTTTACCATTTACTTATTGTTTATTGTTTCAGTATAGTGCAGCGCCAACAAGCTTGTCCTTCGTTTTTCCTTTTCACACGAACAGCCTTATCGGCGTTCGGGTCCTTTAATGTATTTAAAGTACGCAACGTTTTAAGGTGTTTCATTAGCTATGCAATACTATAAACTTAATTTACAATGTATCTGATTTCGCTCGATTAATTATTAATAAATACGTACTAACTGTCTGTGAAGTTCTAGATGTTATGTATGTGTGAATCTACTAGTAGAACAGTCTGCCCCATTGAAATCATAATTTATGCAAATTAATTATCATAAATCACAACTGAAATCTCAATAAACAATCTAACGCAATCGAAGGAAGTGCCATGATAACTTCTGTGCTACGAATCAATCTAAACACAACATGATGATGATAGCCACATTAGGGCGCCCTGCCCTGACTTCGGATATAGGCTTAACTAGGGACAACCTTAAATCAATTCTGAAGATTGTTGTAATGCTTCGCATATCGAGTGAACGCTCGTGGAAGGGGCAGCGATACCACACCATGACATGCGTCAAATGAATCACAATCATTGGAGGCATCAACACCAGGTTGTAATTACCTGCGATTATGATATGACAGGGATTGGGATTATTGCTTGTTGTTTGTCCGCTGTCGGCCGGTATTAATCTGAACGTCACTTGTATGGCCGAGAACAAAGCAAGCGATAAACAGCTGACGCTGAAGGGTTAACAAAGGCCGTTTGCTGTTTGGTAGTGCTGACTGCTGTTTTATTGCTGTTGTACCTACCAAACAGACTAGCTATTTTCATTTGATTATGAAGAGAAAAAAACAATTTACCTGTAAACACTTGAAACCGATCTGATATTGATTTTTGCGCCAGCGATAATCACAGGGCTATGGTGACATTTTTTGCCAGCGTTGTTTTCCATCCCAACTGAAGTGGCCCACAAGTACTTGTTTAGGTCAATGAAAAGATTGTACCTAAACCAAAGCTGTAGTGTGGAAAACTCTAAGATAAGGTCAACTCTGGGATATGAATCAGGCATCTCTCTATCTATGATATAGGAATTGAATTTGCAATAAAAAATGACAAAATCTCATTACCCTCAACATGAGCTCTAAGCAGAAAGTAATGACTTACTAAAATTGGCATTAATAAGTGGCATCTATAGTTTTCTTTTTCGAAATGAGTTTATTTTTCAGTTCTCTCTGTCGTAATTTAAAGTTTTTTTGTATTTTTTTCATGGTACTCAAACTCTTTGCCTCTCGCAAGGAGCTTTGAACTTTATTTTTAGAAGAAAAGGCAACAAGTGTGAACAAGATTATTCCGACTTTAAATCATCGTTTTATTTCAATACCCTACACTGCACTATAGTACAGGGTATTATGCATAAGTGCTAATGTTTGTAACACCTTAAAGGAATGGAGATGACCCCGTGTTAAGTATACCAATCGATTTAGAATTCCTTTATATGTTTTCATTAACCGAAGTTCGTCCGATCGCCATACGTCTATCCATCTATGGTTGTAAGTCCCCATTTACACGAGGCAACTTAACTTGCGTTAATTTTTATGATTACCTGTTAAGCTCTTGTGTTTACACAAGACAATTCGGTTACGGCAATTTTTGTTTTCACTATTGCCTTTTCTGCTATTCTGTGATTTATTCGTTCTGATTTTTGTGTGAAAATATACTAAAATAATCTGCAGCCAACTTCACACTTTGAAAAACACAAAAGGAGTTGACAGTACGGGCAAGTTGTTTCTCTTTCCATTTCCCTTATCTTTCTCTGTCACAAACTGACAGTTGCGGCAAGTAAAGTTGCATCGAGTAAATAGGGACTAAACAAAGTCCGAATCGAATTTATAAACCGATTTTGACAGTGTTCGGGTAATTCATTAAGTTCAGGCCAGGAACAAACCCTATTGAAAATGGTCCGAATCGATCCATTTTTTAATATAATAAATAGGTTTTTCTTGATTTCAGAAACTAGAGCTCTAAAAACCGTAGATTTCGTATAGCTCCCACACAAAGTCCCTCCCGATTTTATGTCCTACAGTTTTTGAAGGCACAATTTAATCCCGATAACGCTCACATTTTGCATGTGACCATCAAATAAAATTGGTAAACAAAGGGCCTCCAGACAGAGGCGTGTAGTCTTCTGAACAACTGAGGGTATCACATAGTCGTCCCGCCCGAGATTAATTATCTCTTCTTGGCACGAATAATTTCGGCATCTTCTATAGAAATGCAAGGGTGTCTCATAAATAAAGTATTAATCAAGACTTTACCTTAGGTATGGGACCTATCTTCGGTAACGGCACCCTCTATTTAAAACCAACAAAACAATTATCAAATCTCGTCATTTTTCAAAATGTCATTGTATTTTAAAGATCTGTGGTGTCGGGTGCGTGGAATTCAGAGGCCCATAAACCTTTGCGACAAATCCATATTCGGATTTGTCAGAGACTGGAGTCGGTCCATGGCTCAGGGTGTATCAGACTCAACCGGTCGCACTTGAATGTCTTCTTTTCAAGATTTTATTAGTTTCGAAGTTTGCTCCAAAATCATTTAAAATCCATTCGAGCGGTTTATCGTTTTCGGTTTATATTAGTCTGCCGATTCTAATTGAAGATTATTCTTCTTTTCCTCAGTAGGTGCAATAATGTGTGAAGGCTTGCGTTCATTTATTTAGGTGTTTCGAATAATAATATTTTGGAAACTCAATTTAGAGACACACAAGAGGTGTTTATTTGCATTTGAAGCAAATACAAGCATACGAACTTTAACTTTGTTTATTAAAACAAAGGCACTCTTATATTTCGATTGCCAACAGAACAATTTGGCGTTTCTTTTCGACCACGTATTCAAATTTGCAATTTGAATAATATTATAATGGCTAGTTTTTAGTTAAAGAAATAATCATAAAATCATCTTGAACTCTCAGTTCGGATTTCCCGAGGATTTTAAGTGTCCACGCTTTCCGATTTTTTGGAGGCACCCTTATAGGTTTATATTGAAATAAGGACCAATATAAGCGAGTTACGGAAAAGTTACTGCGCGAAATATAAGCCAAAGTAGATTGAGTTCATATAAGAATCAAAACATCGACCAAAATTGGCAATTTTCAGCAGTTTTTTTTGCCTAGACATACACAATTTTTAAAACTTCGTCGCAATCGGTTCATATTTGCGACCTGTACGTTTATTACAACGATAGATGATATATCAAATCAAATAGTGATTCCGTGTCGATCGGATAAATAAGTGTGGGGTCTATCATCTTTTTTTAGGTGATGAAATTATCAGCTCTATTTTATAGTAACTTCTTCATAGTAACTTTTTTTTTAATTTTTTAGTAATAATGGAAAATTAAAAAAAAAAGTTATTAATTAATGGTTACTAATGGTTATTAATGGTTAAATTTACAAAATAAATTAGTTAAATTAAGATATGTTTGATGATGAAGTCTGGACCTGCTACATGCCTTTTGATGTTGGCAGAAAAGGTGTTAAAAATACAAACAGGATAAAAAAGCGCTCAAAGAGAAAAAAAATTGGTTGGAATCGGTTGGAACAACAAAAGTTCCGTCGCAAAAAAGTATTTACTGCCAAAAAAAACCCGGAAAAGGTATAAAACAAAGTTAGAAAATTAAGTTATTTCAAAGAAGAATGTATTGGATGATGTAAATCGGGATGGAAACTAATGCAAACCCTGAATATAAATGAAAAAGGTGTAGTTGGTTTCATGAAAGGAGTTGTGAATCGGGACAAAAACGGCGATGCTACAAAAAAAATTAATACCTTTTTTTTAATTTTTTTTATTTTGCAAAATTATTTTTAGATTTAACAAAAATTGATAACTGGGACACTGAAACAAGAATTTTGATTGTCCGCTGCTTTCGAGCACTGGAGCCCGAATTTTTGGTTCAAAGAGAGAATAGGCGCACGTTTAGCGGCAATCCTCCGAGCAGATGGACCATAATAAGACTTGTAAACAATTTTGCCGAGCATGGGATAGTCAACAGAAGACATTACCATCGAAACCCGTCAGTTCGGACGGAGAAAACCATCGCTGATGTAGCTGCTGCCATACAAAACAATCCAAGAGTTTCGACAAGAAGCTTATCTGCTTAAATGGGTATAAGCAGAAAGTCATTGCAGTCCCATATAAAATTCAAATAAGCTGATATCCAGAAACTCCACATTTCGTTGGCCATCCAGGAAAAAGGGAAAAGGAAGTCTACAAAGCAAAAACAAAACATTTGAATGAACTAAAGCAATCCATTCGAGAAACAATTACAGCTATTCCTGTCTCAACTCTCCAAGCAGTATTGAACAACTTTTAAGATGCCACACATCCATCAACGAGCAGGGGGGGGGGGGGGCATTTAAATTACAGTATTTTTAAAACTAATTAAGCTATATTTAATAAAATTGAATGAGCTTTAACATGAATAAAAGAAACTTAATTCCATACACTGAAAATAGCTATTCGCTACTTAAAATCAATAAAACTGACGCCTCTATTACTAACCAGCAGAAAACCACTTCGGAATGACGAAAGTTGTGCACTTGTTCTTGGTGGTATCATCGGGCCGCATTTTTTCCAAAATGAGGTCGTCAGGCAGTTACCGCTATCGTAACTTTTTATGGCCCGAGTTAGAAGATATGGATATGGATGATATGTGGTTTCAACAGGACGGTGCCTGTTGCCACACAGCTTACGAAATAATGGCTCATTTGCGCGACAAATCAACATCGGCCCTTAAAATTTAACCACCCATTATAATACAGTGTGGAGCGCAAAAATTTGCTTTTTTGCACTGCAAACTGTGGCGGCACTGTTGGTCGAAGAGAGTGAAGAGTATGCGTGGCTTATAGTGGCTGACGGGAGATTTATATTTGTCTGCCTTTTAGTTGCAATCATGCATTGGACAGGTGGGGAGAGGTCATTTTTTGTTGAAGCAGCAGTACTGCAATCTCCTAAACACTTTGTTCGGAAGCAGTCACTTGCTCTTGGCATTTTCAGGCGTTCTCTCCACCGGATTCTTCATGATGAACAGAATCCGTACAAAATGCGCGTGGTCCAACAAATGTCAGCATGGGACTATTTGACACAGCGGACCTCTTGTGAAGACATTCTTGCAACTATACCCCGTGACGCAATTGTGTTCTTTTCTGATGAGGCACATTTTCACTTCAGTGGGTGTGTAAACAAATAAAATATGCGGTACTGGAGTGAAACAAAACTCAGAGAACTTTACCAGAGACCTTTGAATTCGGTCCACGTCACTGTGTGTTACGCCATATCACGAGTAGACATCATTGGCCCTTACTTTTTCCAGGATAACCGTCTTGCCGTAACTGTGAACTCCGAGCGGTACTTGACTATGATACAGGATTTTTTTCAGCCGGCCCTTGAGGCACTGCAATTAGAGGATACACCATCCCGTTGGAGATGGTACCACTACGAGGGTTGTCATGAATTGTTTGAGGCAAATGCTTCCTGGACGGCTTATCTCTTTGAGGGGTGATGTGAACTGGCCGGCATGCTCACCAGACTTAGCCCCATGTAATTTTTTTTCCTTTGAGGTTACCTGAAGTCGAAGGTGTACATCAACCGACCCAACACCTTGGAAGACCTAATTAACAATATTGAGGCTGAAATTGGCAGAATACCAGTCGACATGCTTGTTAGACGTCATGAAAACTTCAGAAAACGCATGACATTTGCCAGATACACTATTTAAAACCATGTAATTTAAAAATTCCCTTACTTTTCATTATAATTAAAATAAAAAATAATTTTTTCTAAGGTTCATATTTTTTTCCCAAATAAGCAAATAGGTGCCACCTGTACATGTACTCGTATATAGGCACAAATAAGTATAAATAGGTAATCGAATTTTTGTTGCCGATTGCCTCAAAAATGCCCTGGAGGCGCCGAGGCAAATATTTTGTATTGTTATTAAACAAAGTTCTATAAATACAAAAAAAAACTATTGACTACTCGCAATGTCAAAAAAAATGGGGTAAAGTCTATTGGTCCATGAAAACAGTTGATATCCAACTTAAATTGCGGTTTTCTCCAATCAGAAAGTGGCGGTTAGATCAAAATAGCATGAGACCGACGATATATTAATTTTGCAGACGAAAAAAATTCTAGTGGCTAACAACTAGCCTATAAAATCTAATTTGACTTTATTCGAACTGATTTTAGAAATATTCTAAAATTCAGCTGACTATTTCTAACGAAATCATAAGCCTTTGGCACCGTCTTTAAACAGTAGCTATTGACTACTCGCAATGTCAAAAAAATGGGGTAAACTCTATTGGTCCATGAAAACAGTTGATTTCCAACTTAAATTGCGGTTTTCTCCAATCAGAAAGTGGCGGTTAGATCAAAATAGCATGAGACCGACGATATATTAATTTTGCAGACGAAAAAAATTCTAGTGGCTTACAACTAGCCTATAAAATCAAATTTGACTTTAATTGAACTGATTTTAGAAATTTTCTAAAATTCAGCTGACTATTTTTAACGAAATCATAAGCCTTTGGCACCGTCTTTAAACAGTAGCTATTGACTACTCGCAATGTCAAAAAAATGGGGTAAACTCTATTGGTCCATGAAAACAGTTGATTTCCAACTTAAATTGCGGTTTTCTCCAATCAGAAAGTGGCGGTTAGATCAAAATAGCATGAGACCGACGATATATTAATTTTGCAGACGAAAAAAATTCTAGTGGCTTACAACTAGCCTATAAAATCAAATTTGACTTTAATCGAACTGATTTTAGAAATTGTCTAAAATTCAGCTGACTATTTTTAACGAAATCATAAGCCTTTGGCACCGTCTTTAAACAGTAGCTTCCTATTAATGATCTACGAATTATGTATTTTTCCGCAATGCAATGTTTAGGGTAATGCGATACATAAAATTTCAGTAGCAAATTAATTTTCCATAACTTTAATTTTCGGTTTGCAACAGAGAATCCCCTTCAAAACATGTCCCGCAAAGTGCTTTATATGAATGCACACACACAGTTTTAGGTATTGAAACACTTGATGAAAATTATACAAAGCCAATTAAAAGTCTCAACAAAATTATTACAAAAACCTCTAAGAAAGCCAACTTTTTGGACATCAAAACTGTTGCCACCAATTAGACCTTTCTAGCCTACAAAAATAAAAACAAGAGAGAGTAAAGAACGCAAAGTTTAACCACTTAATAAACCTCCTACACATGGCCCCAATTAGACAACTGAAACGTCTGAAAAGCAAATATCGACTTCTGAACGCTCTTAAAAAACAACATGCAGCAGCAAGAAAAACAACAACAGCCGAAACATGTCCCTCTGGAAAAGCGGATGTAATCGTATCATCGTCGTCGTCGGCCAACAGGTGCATAAAGCACCTTGGAAATTATCACACAAACCCACGCGCGCTTGTTCGCCGTAGGTTCCACCATCCTTAAACACACACACGCATACACACGTGGACCACCCAATCCATCGTTTCAGTGTAACTGTTGATTACAACAACAACGAGTTAAACGAACACCACCATCGTTGATGTGTTCGTAAAAGCTCTGCACTTCTGATTGGCTGATGTAAAATGTTACTGTTCGGTACAATAACACAACAACAGGCGTACTAGCAGCACCAATAACTACAACAACAAAAGCTTTTGCAGAATCCTGCTGATGATGGTGCTGTGCTGTTGCTACTGCTACCGCTACTTTTATATAAAGACACGCGCTAAACACACGTTAGCAGTCATTCAAATTTTGACAGTTGTGACGGAAAGACAATTCCTCAGGTCTCTGTGTGTGTGTTTGTGTACGCGTCTATTAAAGGTGAAAAAAAGAATCAAATAACAAAAAAACAAAGGTGTTTTCAATACTCGTCGTTATAGAATATTGAAAGTGAAACACATATAAAAAAACCTTTTGTGTGAAATTGAAAGAAATCAAGGCAATACTCGTATTTACGACAGTAGAGAATTTTAAACGTTTCTATTTAAAAAAAGTATTTTTCTTCAATTTGGAGCGCAAGATTTTGGTAAGTTTTTTTATTTGCTAAACCAAAAAAAACGAATTGGGTTTCTTTTCTCGAACAATTTTATTACCTGGAAAATTTGAAAAATTTTCAATATTTCCCAAGATCCCGGTCCGAGAAATATCAGATGTAAATTTCCTAGTTGAACCACATTTTGCTAGATTTTCTTTCAATTCAAAATAATTAATAATTTAAAGTTCAAGGTTCATTCTCTAGGATATTTCCGCAAATGAGACTATTTTAATACTTATACACATTTATTTTTATAACAATGTGTTTCAGTTGCGATCTGTTAAGGCAAAAAGGATAAAGAAAAGACCTCATTTGACCACTTTTTGTTAGAAAAAGATCAGAATACTACACATTTAGCAAGTATTCTTTTATTTATTTAAATATCGGGTGATCTAAAAGTATTTTTTCAAAATAAAAAAAATTAAAAAAAAATCAAATAAAATGTGGAATATTTGTGGTTCTTTCGAAGGGACATTTTATGTCATTTATTTTTTGAATATAATTTCCTTTAAATGTTGGCCTCCACTACGCTTCACGTGAAGCACTTAATTTGTCTTACTACGAACTTATCGAGTCTTGATTTTCTAGTCCTAAGGTGTTCATGCTAAACATTTTTAAATGACATATGGCTTTTTTTCAGTTACTTCACATAAGTAAGGAGTTTTTAAAATCGCCATTTTTGTCGTATTTACTGTTTTCAAACTTCATTTGTTCAAATTTGAGTTTAAATATCTTTTGAATGTCGATAAATCGTCAACACTGGCAGTCCTGAATAAATATTAAAAATGGAGCACACAAATCACATTCAATTCAAGTTGCATTAAGTTAATTTTGAAAAATGAAAAGTTAATTTTGAAAACTAAAATACCATACATACTTAGTTATTGGTATAAAAACTTAATGCATATATTAAACCTGAATTAAAAAATATAATGGATAGTTTAAAAACATGTAAAGAAAAGAATAAAATTAACCCAAACATTTTTTTTCAAAAACCGGCTCTAGTCGACATTTAATGGTTCTGTCTTAAAGGATACAGGGTGCAAATTGAGTAGCTAAATTAAAGGACCAATTACGGACTCTATTGAAATAATAAAAAATAGGACACATCAGTGCAAGGCTTAGTACGAAGGACCCACCCGAAGTTAGATACAACCGCTCTACAACATCCTTTTTAATTTCGATTACCATACAATTTGGTGTAGTAAAAGGAGGTTATATTTTAAGTGCCGATATTGATTTTGAATAAAACACAAATTATTTAGGAAATTATTGTCATTTCCTTTTATTACAAAATATCGGTCAAATGGCCGCCGCGACCTCGGCGGCACACCTCCATCCGATAGTCCAAATTTTCGGTGACGCTAAGGCATAATTAAGGTTCTATGCTGTTAATGTGCCGAATTATCTCATCCTTTTGCTCTTGAATTGTTGCTGGCTTATCGAAGTACTCCTTTTCTTTCAAATTACCCCAAAGAAAGAAGTCCAACGGTGTCGAATCACATGATCTTGGCGGCCAATTACCATCGCCACGACCCGAGATAACACGGCCATTGAATATGTCGCTCAAAAGAGCCATTATTTCGTTAGCTGTGTGACAAGTGGCACCGTCCTGTTGAAACCACATATCGTCCACATCCATATCTTCCAAGTCGGGCCATAAAAAGTTACGATAGCGAACACCATTCACAGTAACTGCCTGACCGGCCTCATTTTGTAAAACATACGGCACGATAATGCCGTCAGCCCATAAACCGCACCAAACAGTCACTCATTGTAGGTGCATTATTTTTTCGACAATCCCTCCTGGATTATCATTCGCCCAAATGCGGCAATTCTGCTTATTGACGAATCCACTGAGGTGAAAATGTGCCTCATCACTGAAGATGATTTTCTTCGATATGCATTTTGATTTTAACGCCCATTTTCAAAATAAGCCTGAAGAAGTTTAACGCGTTGCTCGCTTGTGTATCTTTCCATGGTTTAAATTGAGTTAGTCTGAAATTAAGAAATATCAAGTGAAATGCTGAAAAAAGCTTGACGTTTAGGCTTGGTTCACATTCAACATCGGCCCTTAAAATGTAACCACCCTTTACATGTCGATGGACCAACATCGGATACTGGAACTATTTGGTCTGAGAGCCAACAAGTGGAACACTCATATTAATTTCGATTACAACGAAATTCAGTATAGTACATGTCGATAGACCAACATACATTTCTGGAACAATTTGAACCGTATACGAGTATGTCCATTTTTTATCTGGTGCCCACACAAATTGAGGAACATTTAGCTATCAATAATAATATGTTCTTATACTTTATAACCGTCGAAAAAATTGTAGTTTGGTCGGTTCTTAGACGGATTAATGGGCATTTTTGTCGATAATAAGTAAATTATCGTATTTACTGATTACTAAATTAAACTAGAAACCACTGTAGTCATTTATGTGAAAGCTTAATTGACATAAACACTTTCGGAAATTATGCAACAGAAACATCCTTTCAAAAACAATTACTCTCCCTATCTTAACATGCAGCACGAATATCCTTAAAATTCAATCAAACATTTGTTTTTCCATCCCTTCAAATGTCATAGCGTGACCGTCCGACCACCATAAACACGATGTTTTTTTTAACAAATTTCTCAGTATTGGCTTTAAAATTAAGTGTAAATTTTATAAATTTTGGACAAACAACAACATTTATGATGAATTTCCTCTGTTTCAAATTTGTTGAGCGCCAAAAACCTTGAGGCAATTAGATTTAAAATAATGGGTTTGGTGGTGCTGAGCTGAATCTATTTAATGAGAGTAATTAAATCATGAACCTCTAAAGGAAAATCCACTTCTGTGTTAATAAGGCTGATGCTGACACTGCACAGTGGGGCCTTTCGATATTTTCTTCTGTTACAAAAATGATGACTTTTTATAAAAATACAGATATTTTTGAAATTAATAAAGAATTTGAAAGTAATTTTCAGAAGTTTAAATTTAAACCTCGGGTAACACTATAAAGCGAATTATTAGCTCCAAACTAAACATTCGCATTTGCAAACAACTTTGCAGTATTCGAATTATATAAGACTGCGTATATTACTTACGTTAGGCAGCGAAGCTTAATTTTGCTGTGAATTATGTTAGAGATATTTTTGTTTTTCGTTTAAATAAATATTTATTTCTTTATAACTCAACTGTAGTACATTGAAAAGACAGACAGTACACACAGAGAACGGATTTGTTGCCACAACCGAATTTTTTCCCAGCCGAATGTTAGTGGTTGCACGTACTGTCCACATATTCCATCGTTACAACCGAATGTTGGTTGGGTATACGGCAGTACCGTTTAGAGCATTAGCCGTCTAACTCAAGAAACTTTAACTGTCTGACCATTTTTTTTGTTTTTACAAATTTTTTGGGGATTTTGAAAAATGGTTTCGTCGTAATCATAGATTTTGTTGTGACTAAAAACGATTTAATACTTTAGGTTTTAAATGTTGATGTTGGAATAACTAATATTATGTAACAACAGCCAACTAAGCTAGGTTTGGTCACTAAAAAGAACTAATCGGTTGTCACCATCAATTATTATCACCAAAGTTGGTTGGTACCACAATTGGTTGGTTGTCATAACTGCCAGTTATTACAACCAATAGTTAAACTGAATTCGGATGGTATAACTGTATGATTGGCTGTGAATACCGTGATATGGTTGTAGCAAACTTCATACCATGTTACCATCATGGTCGGTTTATCCAACGAATTTTTGTAGTTCGAACCGACTTCCAACTGATTTTTTCTCTGTGTGTAGGAATCAGTCATATTTATGACTCGCTATTGAAATATAAAAAGTGTTCTATTTTTGGATCTTCAAATCTTATTTGCTAAGATTTCTGTGATCTATATAACCATATTTACCGGTGCTCTATTATTTTGACCATAAGTGCCATTTTAGGCCGCAATCTCAGCCAAACCTAGCAAACACACGTACTTCGATTCGTGACGAAAATGGCTTTAATATGAATACCCATATGTCTATACTGACTAATGAACCCAACTTACTTGTTTGCCAACCAAATGATTGATGTTGCATACACCTAGAGCATTCCTTTAGAACAACCGAATGTTAGTTGACGCTCTGTTATGTGCAGTAATTGTAGCTTAAGTATTAGAGCAACATACAAAATATCTAAACATTTAAAAACTCTAAAAAACGAAAACATTTTAAATTTTTTTTAATTATGAAGAAATTTTAGTTATCTTGACCAAAATTTAGTTACAACCACGATATGTTTGTAAAATTATTGGTTTCCGCAACTACCTGTTGTGCATACTACACACCTGCTTCGCGTCGCTTTGGTATGAAAGATCAATATACACTAATACTTATAAATACTCGGAGGCGTTGCAAACGGATTGACAGATTTTATATACTCTCCACCCTTCGGTGAAGGGTAATACAATTCGCAAAATAATTTTTATAGATTTTCCTGGTACTTCAAAATACAAAAAATATTTATTCACATTGCCAAAAACGTGCATTTTAATTCACAAAAATTATATTTCGATATTCGCTTAAACCACATATTTTATGAAAACCATTCGCAACTTTCTTTGCCTACACACAAGTGGCTACACACAAGTGGAAGAGTCAAAATGACTCTTTTAATGTGCCTAGACCCTTTTTATTTTAATTATATTTTAAACATATGACTTACGAGTATACGAGAATATTTTGAAAACAATAAAACCATTTCCAATGATAAATTATTGTGCTTTTATTGCCGGACCCGAAATATAAATAGCAACCCTGGTACGACTTTTTCAAACTCAGTGATAATACGTAGCACAAATTGACAAAAGCGCGATGGCAACTATTTTTCTATCAAAAAGTTATTGTTGACAAGTTAAAGTGGAGGATGGATTTCAAAACTTCGGTATTTACAACGATACAAGCGATTGGCTTAGCTGAGGTATTTTCAAACTTAACATTGAGCAAAAATTGCAAAGCACTCTTAAAACATTGAGATTACGCCAAATGTGACTATATGTTCTATAATTAATAGGAATTATAGACTATCAGCCCTATTTTTAATAACACTGTTTTGGTAAAATTACCCTTTGAGCCCTCCTTTAGAAAAAAAACAACCGGATGAGAATTGTAGAAGTTTTAGGCAAATTAATGAAAAAAGATATCTCGAAAACAAAACGAACTCTCAATTGGGATTAAGGACAAAACGGACTCTCAATTGGGATTAAGGAAATGATTTTACATAAGGATCAGTTGGTTTTATCCAAAGGAGTATTTTGTTGCAAGTTAGTGTAATTATGAACATGATTATTGGACGCTATGTTTAAATCTGTTTATTAAATTTCAAAGAAATAATTCTTAAATACGAGGGTAGATCAATTATTCCGTGACTTTTCTAACTTCGTTGTGGTCGCACAAGTACAAATGACGCTGAACGCTCTGGACAGCCAATTGTGGTCAATACACCCGAAAATGTCGAAATAATCCACGAAATGGCGTTGACCGATCGAAGAGTAAAAGTGCGTGAGGTTGTTGCTGCCACACGCATTTCATATGGCAGTGTGGTTTCGATTTTATATGATCAGTTGGGTTTAAGAAAGCTGTCTGCAAGATGCGTGCCGCGACTACCACTTAATCAGGATAATGCACGGGTGCACACGTGTGCAGTCTCAATTAAAAAAATGGGTTACGAATTGGTGCCTCATCCGCCTTATTCTCCGGATTAAGCCCCCAGTGACTATATGTCTATTTTATGGACCCTGAAAAATCATATTTTTTGGAAGGGATAAAAAACTTGGAGAAACGTTTGACTTATTTTGCAGAAAAACTGTGTTTTATTCGAAAAGTCGCGGATTTATTGATCTGCCCTCGTATATGTAAGTACTTGAGAAAAAATGCCTACGAGTATGAATGCATTTTTGAAATAATTTATATTTGGGAATATTTTATATGTGAATTATATTTTTTCTCATCATAGATTTGCCTGAAATTTTTTTTATTTCTCCTATTTTGAATGTCCACCTTCTCGGCTGAAAGTGACTTTCATAATTTTTATCGGCTTCAAAAAAAGGTGCAACATTTTCTATCGGATTTTATTCACACTATTTTTGTTTCTGTTCACTTTTCGGCTAAAGGCCCCACAGTGACGATAGTACTACGTACTTAGAAGTCATTGTCGGTGTTTTCAAGTGAATTTCAACAATTGAAATAATTTAAATATCCGCCGTACAGTTCATTTCAATATTTCGTTCTACCTCCCAACTCCCACCGGACAGAGTCAACATAAGTTTTGTTTGATTTTATGAATCTCTGCCGCAATCGCTGTGGAAAGATGGTCATGACTCCAACTCTAGCATAGGGAGCCATGAACAAGGAACAAATGAAGAGATAAATGGATGGTGGATGTGCCTTTGGCTCTCCTAAGACAGCTTTTCATGCATTCATTCATGGCTTTATCGAAAGTATGAGCATCGCAGCACACACTTCCTATTTTAAATACACAATAAGTCGGAGTATTATTAATTTATAATTGCATACGCATAAATAAGTTGGCGCTAAATGTGGCTCAGAGGGAAGACACTAGCTCACTCGCTCGTCGGGCTCATTTTTGCTCATGCATATTATACAAGACGCTGGATTTAAAAGCTGACAAATCTACGTATCATTGCGTTAATTCTACTCAGTTAGCATTCGGTTTAATTACCCGAGGATAACTTTTTATTAAAAGAATAATTAATATGAACATACGAATGGAGGGGTTCCAGTTACGAGTATGTGAACACACATAGGTACATGTACATTGGAGTGGGTTGCACCTACCTTAGGACAGTTTATTCCTTAGACCGTTTATTTGAAAAACATAAATTAAATTATGATATGATTTCATATAAACATAGATAGAAAGGAATTATTTCTTTCTGAGAGAAGTGAAACAAATATTTGTAATTGCATGCTGTGTGCTAGGGATGAAACCCCATCTATAACTGAAATTTTCATAAGTAGTTCTTTATAATTTCTAAAGTTTCTAGAATTAAATGATTGGTTACAGCCTTTGGCATTTTACGTGAAGATATTATAAAAGGGAGACTATATGATTTATTTGACTTAGATCATTGCCCACCGTGACATACATTTTTAGGAAACATTTTCATTAAATGAATGAAATGTACTTCATTACACGCAGAGAAAAAACATGGTTACTACATGGTCACGGCAATAATAATGTGTTCTCCACAACAAAAGTATGTTCGTCTCAACCATAGCATTGTTAACTGAATTTATTTTTGACAATAGTATAATTGCTGCAATATTAATATTGTTGAAATGTAACAATAGTAGTATTGCCAAATTTAAAAATGAAAATATGGTTATAGCAACAATATAAATATGGTTAGCGCGACAAAAGTATTGTGTTTTGCGTTTTATGTTAACAATGATATGATTACGGCAATCATACTGTATGATTGTAATTTTTCTTCATTTGAATATGCTTTTTAGAACAAATGTTATTGGTACGGATCTAATGCAATAATAGTAATTTTTTTATTGAAATTAAAATTTTTTAAACAAGCTGCTTTGGCTTTGTTTATCTGAAATATTTTTAATAAAATCGCTTACGTTTATTTAAAAATATATTTTTTACTGTGAAATAAATCACTCCTATTATTTTGAATTTAATTTTTTTTTTTGAATAATTTTCTAATTCAAATCTATTGTTGACAACTCATACAAATTCTATTAAATAATATTGGGATCATAGTTTAATTATGGGTGATCATACTATGGTTGTAGGGATCATAACATGGTTGCGTGTGAATCATACTATGGCTGTGAGGATCATACTATGGTTGTATATGAAACATACTATGGTTGTGAGGATCATACTATGGTTGTGGAGATCATAGTATGGTTAAGTGTGAATCTTACTATGGTTGTGGGGATCATAGTATGGTTATGTGTGAATCATACTATTGTTGTGAGGGCCATAGTATGGTTGTATTTGAATCATGCTATTGTTGTGAGGACCATAATATTGTTGTAGCACAACCATATACCCAACAATAGTATTATCCTCTTCGAATATTGTCATCACAACCATACTTTTTTCCTGCGTGTAGATTAATATTAAACGAGTCATTGATCTTTCGCCAAAATTTTGTCAAAAACCGTATTGTTTTCACAATTCTTCATTCATTGTAAGATAAATGGTAACACAGTCGACTAAAAATCGCTCTTGAGTTAAAATTATCGCTGATTTAGCTGTTAAAAAATTAAAAATGTACACTTAAATTCAACAAAGCTTCGTAAAACAAAACATAATGGATCAAGTTAGTGAAGGGTTAGCTTTTCCACCTTTATCGAATTTAGGTAAACGGCCCTGATTACCCATGTGGTTAGTAATATGCTACTTTTTATATTAAATGTCATTACCTACGAATGGCAAAGGACTCTTAAATTCAAAACTTCCATAACACAACATGTAAAATGTCAGATTTTAATGTTTAAATGTCCATCAAATAAAGTTTTTTTTTAAATATGTCAATGATAATACTTAAAACGTGAAATTTTTTTCTAATTTTGAGAATCTATTTCATTTAATACCTTCTTCATTGAGATTTTTATTTTGTCAGTATCATAAATTATTAACCTTCATGCAGTCCGTGAAACGTACCTACTTGTACCAGAAATAAAATATTGAATTTGTTTACAATTCGAGTATTTAATTTTCCAAAGAATATAGAGTGCAAAAAGCAATTATTTCAACTCATGCCAAGTACATTCACATCTATTTATGCGATGACAAATTCCTGCATTGTATTATGAACCGATTCCAGATCTCCCGGTCGGATGGTTATATCAGTTTTGTCTTATCAGTTTATTTGTTTTCAATCCCATCGGTGAACGGAAAGCCGAAGAGTCTTTGATACCTATTAAATGGGCGCTGACCCATTTGTAAAAGTACCCTTTGAGGTCGAGTCATTGTGTTTTTAAATCTATATAAACAGAAATACCTAATATAGATGTGTTCGAAGATGATTTTAAATTCTTATCAGCAGCGATTGCATATAAATTAATCAAAATAAAAGATGTAATTTGAAATCGCGATAATGATGATGACCTACTTAATAATGGACTCTAAGTTAAGTTTATGATCAAAATAGGATCATAACGTATTTTTTGTTTGCGAAATATAAATTATGTTTATTTTGTCTTTTCCAAACTTCAAAACAATTTGCTTAATATTACGAGTCATTTCTACATTAATTTTTAATTTTGTTGGATGGCCTCTTGAATTAAACTTAACTGTCAATAAACCAAATCGCACACACTCTTAAAGAACTGAGGTATTTATTTTCTAATCGCATTTTTAAAACTATTTTTGGGTACAGAGAACGAAATTTCGTTACAGTTTTCAAAAAAATTTAACCAAAGCTTTGAAAAAAAATGTTAACCTTGCAGACGGTAATAGTCAAAATTGACGCAGTCGGGGTCCAGATAACTGATTTTTGAATGTCGAAAAAGATTTACATGTAAATAACGGTTAGGAGTGCTCGATATAAAGACAAAATGACCCAAGTCCAAGTTATTTGTATTGTTCTCGAACAAACTAGTTCAATCGAAAGATTCACGTAAAAGAACGATGTAAACTAGTTCATGATTTACTCGTACGGTTTTTTTTAAGGGAGGGGCGATTTTTGTATAGTTCTCTTTGATTTAGTCGGCAATTTGTTCTGTTACCATATCAGGTTATTTTAATAAACGCACTAATAGATGGAGATAATTGTCAAAAAGTATTTTTTATCCAAATTACTTTTATCCCAAGTATGTCTTTAAAAAGAACTGAAAAAACAAATGAAGAAACTAAATTTTTTATTACCATATACAGGGTAATTCATCCACGACTGCACAAATTTCAGCAGTGTATTCCTTGGCTCATTTCATGAAAATATATTTTTTTACGACCAATTTTACCCTCCGACCACATTTACGGAAATTTTCTAACCGCTGCCATATTGCCCCCATGCATTTTCGGGCATGTTCGTAGATAGACATATTTTCATTATACTCGTATGAGCCAAGGAAATTATTTTGTCCAGTCGTAAATGAATCACCCTGTATACTACAGGTTGCGGTTTATATTAAGGTTGAGGCACCGTGAAGCTTTTTTTCATTGATTTAAACGATAAAAAGATACACAAAAATTAGGACAGGGCATTTCTGTGTTGAGACTGCAATATCATTTTACACTTTTGTAAATTTGCAACACCTATTTCATTGGTACAGTTAAGAAACGCAGCGTAAGAAAAAAAGCTTCAGGGTGCCCGGACTTTTATGAACAATCGAAAACGACTTCAATGTTTCTTTTATTCACCGACCAATAATAGTTTACCCTTTATCTTAATATTTTTAGTTTGTTGTGCTGTATTTGGCTTTAGCTGCTAGCATTCATGAGCTGGATCAGTTTTAAAACACTTGTAGAAATCGAAATTCCCTTCGAACACTCGATTTTATAATTTAGTCAATAAACTGACCAAATATAGTAAAACCGTGCCAGTCCATCGACTCAGCATTAAAAAAATATTAAATTTAAATTTGTTTTTAAACTCAAGAAATAAAGAGTTAGTGTGCACGACTATCATGCAAGTAGACCCAGAGCATCTACAAAATTTTCAACGGCGGGACTCCATCCCGTAAATGACGGCGACTTTACTAATAAGAGATTAGTCTCTAAGCCATGTAAAAACTTCTCTTTAAACTGAAGTAAGTGGAAAATTCTAACCGTTACCCATTGTGACGTCTTGCCTAGCTCAATGGTAGACTTGAGTGAGGAATCTTCGGACGACGATGGCGTTGGCTGGCAACACGTGCGTCCAAACAACAAACGACCGCATTCTGATAAGCCAAACAACAACAACCCCAGTAAAAAGAGAGCATCAGACGAAAGCATCTCTTACTTTGATAACAGCAATCGTTTTAAAGATCTACAGGTTGAAGCCGACGCTAAAAAAGCTTCTGTAAGTACAACCAATGTAAATGAACCATCAACATCAAATGTTACTTCAGTTCTTAAGCCACCTCCTATTTTTATACCGGGCGTGAGTGATGTTAAAAGCATGATCAATTGTCTAACAAAAGCAATTGCACTGAGTGAATTTTCGTTCAAGGCTCTAAACAACGAACAAGTGAAGATCATGACTAAAACCGTAACGTCATATCGTGAACTGGTAAACTACCTAAGAGAAAAGAAACTTGAGTTTCACACCTACCAACTTAAAACTGAAAGAGCTTTTCGAGTAGTAATAAAGAAACTACATCACTCAACCCCAACAGAAGACATTAAGGAGGCACTGGAAAAAAATGGTCATAAAATTCGCAATGTAATGAACATTCGTAAACCATTGATAAATCCCCCTTACCATTATTTTTCGTAGATCTCGAGCCTAGAGAAAATAACAAAGATGTATACGAAATCAAGCACATAAATAATGCACTGATAGAAATACAACCGCCCAAAAAAGTAACTGAGCTTATACAATGTTATAGATGTCAGGAATACGGACATACCAAAACGTACTGTTCGAAATCTTTCAAATGCGTTAAATGTGCCTCAAATCATTCATCTTCAGAATGCACAAAACCTCGTGACAGTCCTGCTTGTTGTTCGAACTGCAATCAAAACCACCCCGCTAGCTACAAAGGTTGTCAAGTCTATCGCAAACTCACCGGACGCATCAGAAACAACACCCCTCAACAAAACAACTATTCTAGCCAACAAAGAAATAACCTATACGAAAATTCTACATATAACCCAACACATAATACATTGTCCTATTCTGAAGCAGCCAAGCTCAACAACAACACTAGCTCAATGCAAACAATTGAGTCATTACTAAGGCAGCAAATCGCTGCAACCAACAATTTAATGAATATGATTACTCTACTAATAAATAAATTATGCAAGAATTAGATATTAGAATAGCAGTTTGGAACGCCAATGGTCTGACAAATCACAGTCAAGAAGTCGAAATATTTTTGAGTTCTAATAAAATTGACGTATTACTAGTCTCCGAGACTCATTTTACAAGTCGTTCCTATTTTAGAATCAATGGTTACACAATGATCAATACAAACAATCCAAGAGGTACAGCTTCTGGTGGTAGCGCTATTCTCATTAAATCCAACATTGAATTCGAATTATTTTATGAATGTCAAACTAACTTCTTACAATCAACATGCATCAAAATCATTTGTAATAATAATCCATTAGTAATAGGGTCAGTATACTTTCCACCACGATTTAACGTAAAATGTCAAGAATTCCAAGAGTTTTTCGAGCGTTTAGGACCCAAGTTTATAATTGGCGGCGATTTCAATTCAAAACACCCCTGGTGGGGGTCTCGTCTTACGAATCCAAAAGGAAGGGAACTTTACAAATGTCTCCAAAACAAAAACTTGTCCGTAATTTCGACTGGGAAACCAACTTACTGGCCTACAGATCCGGCAAAAATTCCAGATCTCCTAGATTTCGTCGTATACAAAGGCCTTCCTCAATACCATTTGGACATTCAAGAAAACTTCGATTTAAGTTCAGATCACTCACCATTTATAATGACATACTCTGCACAGCTTTGTTTTTTCAATGAGGAACGTATTTTCTCTTCTAAAACGAACTTGGAATCGTTTTCCAAATGGGTGGATGAAAATATAGATATAAAAATCTCATTGAAAACTCCTACTGAAATCGACGATGCCGCTGAGTATTTTACCACCTTACTACACGATGCTTCCTACAGATCAACTCCTAACTACGATAAACACAAATATAACAGAGTATATTTATCGCTTGAAATCAGAAAGTTGATCGCGAAAAAACGGAGATTGCGGCGCATTTGGCAAATCACCCACCACCCACTAGACAAGAGAAACCTAAACAGAGCAACTGCAGAACTGAAGACCATTTTAAGCAAGTTTAAAAACCAATCGATAGCCAGCTTTCTAGCGAATCTAAACACACATAATAGCACCGACGAGAACTATTTATGGAAGGCTACAAAATATTTAAAACGACCGAGGAGAAGAGATATTCCTATTAAGGATTCCCATGGAGTTTGGTACAGAACCGACCAACAGAAAACAGAAGCATTTGCTGAACATCTCAAATCAACCTTCATGCCTTCCAGAAATACGGGTTCCGCAGCAGAAATTAATATACATCGCTTCTTGGAAATCCCATGCCAAATGGACCTTCCTATAAAACACATTACACCTTTCGAGATTAAAACCGAGATAACCAAACTTAATAGGAAGAAGTCAAACGGATACGATTTAATTAATGCTCAAATGCTTCAAAATCTGCCAAAAAAGGGTATACTATTTCTAACATATTTATTCAACGCACTCATACGATTAAGCCACTTCCCAACCCAATGGAAGTGTGCAGAAATAATCATGATTCCAAAACCAAATAAGCCAGAAAATGAAGTCGCGTCATACAGACCAATAAGCTTACTGGTAATTATCTCAAAAATATTCGAAAGAATATTTCTTCAGAGAATGTTACCCTTAGCTCAGGAATATAATATAGTGCCTGATTACCAATTCGGCTTTCGAAACAAACACGGTACCCCTGAACAATGCCACCGCATTGTTGAGTTTATAACCGAAGCATTTGAAACAAAAAAATACTGCTCTGCAGTATTTTTAGATATTAAACAAGCATTTGACCGAGTCTGGCACCCTGGTCTGCTTTGGAAAGTTAAAAAGTTATTGCCTACGCCATATTTTCTCCTTATTAAATCATATCTTTCCAACAGAACATTTTACGTAAAACACAAGCGCAAATCTTCTAGTATTCTTAATATTTCTTCTGGAGTTCCACAAGGCAGCGTTCTAGGTCCTTTCCTTTATACACTGTTTACATCAGACATGCCGATTTCCCCCGACACCATGGTGGCTACGTACGCTGATGACACCGCTATTCTGTCATCGAGTAGTTGTGCAGTTGAAGCTTCTATGTCAGTTCAAAGTCATATTCATCGCCTTGAATTATGGATGACCAAATGGAAAATTGAAGTAAACTGCAACAAATCATGTCATGTCACATTCACAATGAATAGGAGTGAATGTCCGCCGATCAGTATAAATGGTTCCATTATCCCTAAAAACAACTATGTAAAATACCTTGGAATATACCTTGATAAAAGATTGTCGTTCAAACAACACATAAAAACGAAAAGAAAACACATGGAAATAAAGTTTAAAAAACTTTACTGGCTTCTAAATCCAAAATCGTCATTAAGTATAGAAAATAAAATTTTAATCTACAAAGCTATCATTAAACCTGTATGGACATACGGAATTAATATATGGGGCACTGCCAGCAACTCTAACATAGCTATAATACAAAGATTCCAGTCAAAATCACTAAGGACTATTCTTGGAGCCCCGTGGTTCGTTTCCAACAAAACCATACACGATGACCTGAGACTGCCATATGTGAAAAATGAAATAAGAAACATGACAGAGAAATATTTAAAAAGTTTAAGCTACCATCCCAATTTACTAGCCATATCGTTACTAGACGATTCAAACGAAATCAAGAGATTGAAAAGATTTCATATTTTGGACCTGCCTTTTAGAGAATAAGATATACACCAATTCGTTTCAATCACAATTGATTTGAATTATTTTTGGATATGTATATTTTTAATATTTTATAAATATATTTCGCTTAATGTAGTAGAAATATAAACCTAGAGTAAAAATTGTATTCGAACATGTAAAACATTGCATTGATCTCATTTGCTTATTGTCTCCAAGACAGATTGCAAATATAATAAATTAAATAAAAAAAAAAAAAAAAAAGAGAATTTAAGAACTTTTCATTCGAATTGCTGAAGATGCTTAAGTTGTGTTTTAGGTAATAAATATATATGAAGAACATTTTTTTTTCTTAACTTTAATTCGGTACATATTTGTAATTTGCATATTCTTTAATTTTTATATGCACATTTTCTTATTTTAAGAGCATTTTCCTTCGATCGACAGTGTTTAAAACTTAAAATCGAGCTTACGGTTTGTTAACTACGAAGGTTTTTTCTATCGAGAATAGACAAAAAACCTTCATCCGATTTTGATAGAACCAAAAAAGTGTATTGTGTAAAGTGTACTCTTCGCTTTTGAGAAAGCTCCCCATTCCGGGCCCAAAATCATTCCTTTTATTTCCAGACTGACATCGTTTATTGGTTTACCTTAACGTTGCAACTGCCGTCCAAAACGATCTCAACTTTCTTTCGTCGCAGCGCCTTTCTTGCAGTTTACAACATAATTTTCGCTTGTCTTCAAATTTTGGTGGCATTCCAAACATAGCCAAGGTTTTAATTTACCTTTTATTGGAATGTCCAATGCGATCGATAGTTTGTTGGTTCGGTCTGCAGTCACTCTACTACGGTTGGATCAACACGGCGAGCTTGGGTATCAATCTTACACACAGTAAAGTTGGATAGGAGACTAATGCCGCGGTAGTTGGCCCAAACGGTCTTGTAAATTGGGCATAGTGAGATGTTGCAAAGTAGCCAGCTGTTGTAGTACCGTCTCCTCCGGTCTTCCGTCGGCTTCTGCGACTTTGTTGCTCTTGAGCCAGGAAATTGCTGTTTTGACATCTTCCGGGATCGGAAGAGCATATTTTATCCCATCACCTGTCATTGGTAGTGTGTGGTTGTCATCAGCCGTGTGTATATCCTCCCCACAGACGATTAACACTAGAAATGCTTTATATTATTGACGTTCCATTGGAGAAGCGACTAAATTACAGGACTGATACGAAAAGTGCTCTTAGATGTATCGATATATTTCAATAAAAACGGACGAAAGAAACATTAGTTGACAATTTTCGTAAAGAACAGTTAAACTTTTTTTTTTAAATTACAAATGTAATTATTATTGTTTTTTGTTATTGTTGTTTTTATGTGTAAAAATAATTTGTGTAATTGTAGATAAATAATAAATATTTGATCTTCTATATACACGTGGAGAAAAAACATTGTTATTATATGTTTACGGCAATAATAATATGTTCTCCGCAACAAAAGTATGCTCGTCGTAACCATAGTATTGTTTACTGGATTTAATTTTGACAATAGTATGATTGCCACAATATTAACATTGTTGAAATGTGACAATAGTATTATTACCAAATTTAAAAATGAAAATATGGTTGGTGCGACAAAAGTATTGTTTTTTTGGGTTTTTTGTTAACAATAATATAATAACGGTAATCACACTGTATGATTGCAATTTTTCTTCATTTGAATATGCATTTTAGAACAATGTTGTTGTTACGGATCTAATGCAATAATAGTACTTTTTATGTGGAAATTAAAATTTTTTAAACAAACTGCTTTAGCTTTTTTACTGTAATATTTTTAATAAACACGCTTACGTTTTTTTAAACTGATTTTGTTTACTATTATAAAGATCACTCCTGTTATTTCGAATTTTATGTATTTTTAAATAATTTTCATAATTCAAATCTATTTTTGACAACTGAACCCAATACTTATAAATAATAATTCGGGATCATAGTATAATTGTGTGCGATCATACTATGGTTGTAGGGATCATACTATGGTTGTAGGGATCATAACATGGTTGTGTGTGAATCATGCTATGGTTGTGAGGATCATAATATGGTTCTAGTGACCATTGTATGGTTGAGTGTGAATCATACTATGGTTGTGGGTATCATACTATGGTTATGTGTTGATCATACTACTGTTGTTGGGATCATAGTGTGGTTGTGGGATCATAGTATGGTTGTATTTGAATTATACTATTGTTGTGAGGATCATTTTATTGTTGTACCACAACCATATACCCAAAAATAGTATGATGCTCTTCGAATATAAGATAATATTTTATGTATCTTTTTATGTATCCGCTAAAGATGACAAACAAAGTAAGGCGAAATATCGGGAATTCAATAAATATATAAAAATTAATTATTAAATTATTAAATTTAATGACTCCAAGTCCAACTCTCAACAAATTATACAAGAAAAAAAATTGCCGCTATTCACGCGAATTTTCCTTAAGCTGATAAGAAAACGGTGGCTTGATTCAGTTTTTATTTTCAAATAAACAAATAAACATCCACCTTTGTACAAACGTATTTATACATTCGTAATTATTTACTTTTAGGTGTAGTATGTCAACGTTAATTGTTCCTTATTCTAGCATTTATCAAATTTCTAGATTAGTTCACGCTTAAAGTGTTGTTTTCATTACAAGCGCTTCTGTCGTTACCAACGAACGAGTACATGCCTCCTCACAATGGAAAGCATGTGTGTTTCGTTTTCGATTTATTTAATTTGTACACGCTTGGCAATATTTATTGAAGCGATTTGGGTATCGCCACCAGTTTATTTCATGCGAAATATTGCAATGCATCTGGTTTTGTTTATGGCAACAGCCCATCTTCTGTAGCGAATAGCGAAACGGAGAAGCACTTTGAAAATCAAACACAGACAACAGGTGGGATGTTTTTATGGGTGAATTGATTATACCTATGTATGTATTAAGTTGGAACATTATTGGTGCTGCTCAGAAGAACTAGGAGGAGGACCATATTGCCAGAAGTGGAATTGACGTACATATGTACGTAAAAAGGATGTTTTGCAATTTGATTAGGCCCACTAGACTAGCAGTTGTTTGGATTCGTTCCCGTTTAAATATGTCAAAACATCTTTAAAAAATTTAGACATTTTGTATATTCTGCACCATACGATGGACTAGTAAGTAACTATTATACCAAACTACTAAGCAATTATAAAATTTAAATGAAAGGTTACTGTAAAACCGTATAAACTGGGAATAGTTTCACACATTCTTTAAAATGAACGTCAAAGAAAATAAATTTCGAATTACCAAAACATATTTATTAAAAAGACATTTACTTTTCAGCGCCGCAGTTACTTACCTACGGGGTCGTACATTAAATTGATTGACTCCATTTGTGTATAATTGCAATCGAACTGTTTCATAACAGCTCAACTTGTTTAAAGAGCCCTGCTGTTTATTCTTCACAAATTGATTAGAACATCTCTGATTGACTTGTTTTCCTTTTTGCTCTCTTGTCATTCTATTCTGAAGCGTTCAAAGATTGAAATTGTAGGCGATTATGCTCCAGTTGCAACCATACGTTGTCTTGACCTACATGTGTTTTCATGTTCAAAAATCGACTCAAATGTCGGTCTGTCAGTTTGTTTTTTCCACATGGTGATAGATTCAAATTGAGCAATCGATTCATTGGTCGGCGATTGATAAGAATCTGTAAATTGATATTTCCTGAATTGCTCTCCATGGGTTATGCTCCCCCTGTTTTCGAAAAGGTAAACAAGTTCTGAGAATTTACCAACTGTTGTTGAGGCGACAAATTGTATTATCTGTGTGGTAATTTTTGTTACTTTTCCATTTTAATTTTGATATGAACTCGTTCTGAAAATCTAATTTGAAATAATCTAGTTTATAGACTCAAATAATCATTGTTCAAATCTGACGCCTTCCTCGAGAAATGGGAGCAAAGAGTTCAATACGAAAAAAACACTGCAAAACAAGCCGCTAGTTGATTGGGTGGGAAAAAAGTTCGAATATAATAAGCATTGAAGCGACGAGGGCGGTATGATTCAAAGAGGATATTGTTCAAATACACTGCGCGTCATAAGGTTATCACACCCCTTCAGCTTAATGTGCTTGTTGTTGTTGTTGTTGGTAACATAAAGCTATATTGTTGTACTCTATTTTTCTCATCTTGGTATACACAGGCAAAGAGAACCAACATGTGACGAAGATATCCTGTTATCTGATTTTGCTATCTTCTATTATTTTTCATGGAAAACTGTGCTGCATCTTCGCCTCATCAGGATAGCACATGAAAATTCTATTTATTTTTTCTTTACAATTTGAGCGCGAACGAAATTTTTTTGCTGCTTAAGTATTCCATTTGCTTTAAGATGGGTAAAGAAAAAACGCTATCTGTGGAGGAAAAATCGAAAAAAGAAGCTTTAGGACTCAGGGCTATCAATAAGTTCAATTAAAAAAAAATGGGCCGAAGTTGTAAAGTTATCTGCTCATTCCTGAGTAATAAGTCGGAATATGGCAAAAATAATAGGGTGATTTCTGAGAGAGAAATTTTGAGAGAAGCATCGAATTCTCATGACTCGTCCGCAAAGATCAGGGACAATGTTAATGTCAAAGCGAGCTGATCTACAATCCAAAGAGTGATACGGAATGCTCCACATTTAAAGAGTGTTAAATTGAAGAAAAAACTCCTTCATATACTAAAGAATTGTGTCAATTTGGTACTAGCACAGGCTAATATGGGACTTAGGGTCACAAAAATGGGCCTATTTGATCTAAGGAAGGGAAGTAAAATAACCATAACATTTCCTAACGAATCCAAATATGACAATAATTTTGAGATTCGACTAAATTTATGCCCTTGCCCAATGGGCCCTATTAGGTACCGAAAAATATGTCCTTTCTAACACGGAAAATTGGAACTCAGAAGCAGTGGAATTTTTTGAAAAATCTTGATATGACATTCATTTATCGATTTGGCTGAATTGAAGGGCTTAACCTATGGGCGTGGTCTATGCGATTGGTCTATGGGCGTGATCTATGGACCTTTATACCGTTCAGTAAAGTTCGGAAACACATGGGTATCCAGAAACAGTGAAATTTTCTCAGAAATCCTAATACATATGTATGTACCTATATTAAAGATTTGTGCCAATTTAAGAATCAGACCGGCCCATATGGGCCCAGAAATGGGCCCCTATAATATATGATATCTCCAAAACATGGAAATTCTCTTTACGAATCTGAAAAGGACAATACCATTTGGCTGCATTAGAGACCTTGGCCAGAGGGGCCCAAAATTGGGTGATGTCAAAGATGTACCCACCACCAACAACCATATCGTCCAATACTGTCAATCCCCTACTGCAAAGTTATTTATGGTAGGGAGTATAAAAGTTTCGCCGCGGCCGAACTTACAAATTTTCCACTTGTTTACTGTCGCACAATGTTATTTATGGGTATTTTTAGTTTGTCACTTCCACCAATATAATTAGTTCCAATTACTGAAAGATGAGTGCACATTGATTTGCATTCAGTTGCTCAATTATTGTGGCAATAAATCTATTCTCTGTGTGTATTTCTCGGATCTACTTGAGCTTGTTCTTTTCTCTAGAGGTTTGTTAAGGGTGGTCCAAATCATTTTTTTCTTAAACAAGCAAGGAGCAAACAATCCCATTATTTATGGAATACAATTTCATATTCGGTATAAAGGCCGGAATCGTTAATAGTCATTTCAAGTATAAAGGCCGGAATCGTTAATAGTCATTTCAAGCTAACAAAACTAAGAGTAGTTGTATCTCTATAAAAAATGTAGAGTTGCCAATAATTTGAACAAGTCCCGTCGTTACCGACATCCTGCCTTAAAAATAAAAGAAAAATTCAAAAATCTGAAATTTGCGCACTTTGAAAATGCTTTTTTTTTTTTTAATATGTCCTAGTTGAACTTTTTCCCCATGCCAAAAGCTATCGAAAATTCTATGACACAATATCAATTGCTCAATGTATCCACCTTAATGTATATTTTTCTCCGATATACTTTTCCCGGTTAATGGGAAATGCTTATTGCATAATAACCAACCGGCATTTAACGACTCATAACTGCAGTTAACGACTTATGGACACTCTAACTGTAATCACTGCCATGGCGCTACATCTTGTTGAAACCAAAGATCGTCGAAGTTCTTGTATTCAGTTCCCGGTCACAAATCGTGGTACATTATGCCTCTAGTGCTCATCGTTAAGCAAAATGGCGTTTCCAAAGAAAAATAGGCCTACACTGCCAAAGCACAAAAATCCACACCAAACGGTCACTCATCGAGGATGCATCGAGCGATGTTTTCGATCTCTACATTGATAGGATACCGGCTTTCTATCCAGATATTGAGAGGGAAAGTGCTGTTATTATTAAAAATGTCCATTGCTGTTATAAACCAAAGTACTGAGATGAACTAAAATGAATAGATTCACTATTCATAAATATGACCTATAGTTACGCCACATCCGTGCATGTCGCGGCACCCATATGTCCGAAATTAAACTTAAGCTTAAAATAAGTTTTCTAACTAAATCAATTTTCAGCTTGAATTTATAAAATATCATTACTTTTTTTGTTCTAAACATTTAAAAACCTCCCATTCTTATATTGTGTCTTACAAAGATTACCACATTTTCATACCGCCCTTCGTTTATAATTCGCCAGATAACCGATTAACAACATGCAATAAACAATTATTTAAATATTATTGTTTTTTGAAAATAAAATACAGTAAGAAACGCTGAGGGAGTACTAAAATTATCAGCTTTAAATGACTTTTATAATAATAACAGTTTATTCTCTTAAAATAGCAACAATTGTGCTGCAGAAAAAGAAGGATGTGCATACGTTGTTGTCGTTTAAAGTTTTCCTTTTGTGGCGTCTGGTCTGATCTGTCACTCGGTCACTGATGGCTACATTTCATTGACAACAATGTTTGCATCTGAATGATGGACGACGCACGTCTTCTGTAACTCTGCAAAAGGAATTCCGAGTAAACAAGAATGGCCGGGTAAAAGGTTAATGATTTTAAAAATTCGTAAAGAAAACAAAACGTATCAGTTAACCCACGATTGCGGGTAAATATTCGAAAATCATTTGAGATTATTTTGATGACGATTTGGTGGACTTTTTATGTATAAAATTGAAATTGCTGGTAAACATGTATGAAAGATAATCCAAAAGATTTGAGTACTCGTACAATTTAAATCGATGGGGGAAATGTCGTTAAATTTTGACCGGGTCGAATTGTATAAAGCCTATTCAATGGAATGCGTTACAAAAGGGATTACAGGGGCCCTCTTCTTCTAAAACTCTAAATTGAAAAATGCTTACGAAGAAATATATTTGACTACAAAAACTTTAGCGGTAAATTCATTTTGAATTAATGAGGAAATTTCCATAAAAACTCAACCCTTTGCATTATTGTAGTAAGCAAATAAAAGAGATTTGAATACAATTTAAATCGATCGGGGAAAACGTACATATGCAAAGCCTTTTATTTTAGGGATTACAGGGGCGTTGTTGTTCTAGAACTCTAAATTGAAAAACGAAGAAATATATTTTACTGCATAAACTTTAGCGGTAGATTTGTTTTGAATTAATGAGGAAATTTCCAGCAAAAATGTCGAATGTACAGCTTATTTTCTTTTCATTACTAGGTAATGACCGCTCATTACACTTTGTTTTTTGTTTTAAACCAAAAATAATTACTTTCAGCGTTGGTTTCCTTCTACTATAGCACTTTAAATGTCATCGACTCCAACCAAAAACAAGGGCGAATATATCTGGTAAAAACAACTTCCCGGCATATGAAATGAACCAAGTAAAAGCGTCATTAAGTTCGGCCAGGCTGAACCTTATATACCCCTCACCGTCCAAACGACATTAAAGCGAAAAAAGGTACGTTTTTGGGCTCTTTCGGCCCATGCGACCGTCCCTAATCACACCTAAAACTGACTCTATACTTCGATTCGTATCACTAGTTTTCGCTCGTTTAGACCATGGGCCATACGAGCCGACAAGTTCAGCATCTTTGCATTAAAGCGAAAAAAGGTACGTTGTTGGGCTCTTTCGGCCCATGCGACCGTCCCTAATCACACCTAAAACTGACTCTATACTTCGATTCGTATCACTAGTTTTCGCTCGTTTAGACCATGGGCCATACGAGCCGACAAGTTAAGCATATTTGCCCTTTTTTGATGTATTAAGTGCGTCCTAACAGAAAGTACCCATTGTCCGACCACAAGAAGAGTTATGATTTGTTCAGCAAATACTCAAAGTGTACTTTTTATGGAGGTACCGTGAAACTTTTTTCTCTCTGGGCTGATTTCGCCCATTTACAATACCAAACACCATAAGCTATTATCATGCAAAAATACCCTTTGCGTAATAATGATAAACGACCGAATAATTATAAACAAAAAGAAAAAAATATTAAATAGTGCCAAATAGTGCCGGTACGCACTATTGTGCAACGCATGTATGAATATATGTACGCACAAAACATGGACACTTTGATTGTGCTATTTGCATTTGTGGTTTTCAACAATGACCCATGCGAAACGGAATTGGTGGAAACGTATTGCGCGTTGAAGAATGCTCTGGGATCATTACGAAGACTATACGCAAAGGGTAATTCTCAGTAATACAAATGATTCTCCCGTATAAGTGATTTGATTTGTTGCCGAATTAATCGCTGCCAAATACTGCTGAAACCTTGGCGGGTTTAAAAACAGCTGTACAGTCTGCCAGGCAACCAAGCCAATACATTTCATAATTTTTTTACGTTGATTTATAAACAACAAAACGTTCTTGAACCCGAGTAAAAACTGTTCAAGTCATAATAATGATAAAAGACCGAATAATTATAAACAAAAACAACAAAAAAACGATCAAGAATTTACATACTTCATGTAGTCTCCAAACTATATTTCCTAGTGTCGCAAAGTTAGCAAACTTTGTCACCCTTTGATGGAGGGCATAAAAAGCCGCCAGTTACAAAAAATTCAAAATTGATTGATTATGATGCACAGTATCGAAACAATTTTACAGTCCTACGACTTAAAACTTCGTTTTTATTAACAAAACAATTCATAATCAAATTTATTTTGTCTTCTGTAAAATTTTTAAAATGTAACATACGGTTTTTTTTACTCCATATGACGATTCGCAGGGTTATAGACCGGGCGTTGCATTCAATATTATCTATTATTTTCTTAATATGTAAATGAATATTTACTGTTAATGTATCAAAGTACGCATGCTTCAAAAAACAAATATCAAAGGCGACGCACGTGGACTTCCTAGTAGCATAGGAGTGTCTTTTGACACCGTTTTGAGAATGAGCAAGCACTCCTGAAACGAAAAACGACGGTTCATCAGGGCAGGGCAACCACAGAGGCAGTTTTCCACTGTGTCCCTCCTCTTCAACATTGTCACAGCTATGACAGTGGTCATTGTACAGTTGATTCTGACGTCGCGCATGGTTGTCAACTAAACAGTTTATATGTCCTTTATATTTTGGTTAATAAGAGATTTGGATCCTTTCCGGTCGTATTTAGGCCATGTTTTCCTCGAGATTGTGTCGTAAGCTCTCCTTGTGGAGTTTGCTCGTGACAGGTAGTGCCGGAAAACGCCCCTCTTTATAGCCTCAATCGGTATGGTTACGTGCACTGTGTCCAATTCAAGGAAGCAGCAGCGGTCCTTGCGAGTTTTTCCGCACGTTCAAACCGTGGGAGTTCTTGTGGCCACGTAACAACACGAGAGACTACACTGACGAAAGACTAAGCAGTAGAGAGAGAGAGAGAGAGTAAGGCCAATTGACTGTCCACGCAAATACAGATGCGTCCAGTAATATTTTGTTAGCTTAGTAATAAGCAGGCTTCCTTAATGGCAAATACTATTGCCTGGAAGATGCGGCAGACATTCGGGAGTTTAGCTCCAAGTTAGCTTCATCAAGAAAATTTAAAAGCCGTGTAAAATTTAGCGTTGAAGCCTTAGAGAGGACATTCTTGATTCTATTCCGCTCTAGGTGGAAATATAAGTGGTGCCGGTCATACAATTAAAAAAGGCAATACGCCGGTTTTAAGAGGCTGGCCAAAGTTTCATGAACAAATGTTTTGTCAGTTTTTATATTCCTTAATAGTCGTCGATCGATTAAATGAAAGAAAAGGTTAATTCGTATGACAGCTATCTTGTTTTCAAAAGACACACGGACGGTTGATCTAGCCATGTCTGTCCATGGTACCCGATATTTCGTGGGTTTGCAATCAGAATGACATTTTAGTATACCAACCATTTGACCGTCAGGACTCTGAAATGCTGCCGACCAAGGGAATGCCGGGTGGTCCACCTAGTACCGTCGCAAGGTGCGCACTGACCAAAAAAAAGGGGGTCTGCCTTAGCCAAGACTCTCGGTGCGAGAGTTTGCAACTCATTACGCAACAGCCTGATACAAATTTGCACAAAGACTTCGCATTATATGCTTAAATTTCCCATTGATTTAGTAAATAAAGGTATACGACCATCCGCTTTGTTACGGCTTCTTAGTTCAGGCCGTAGAGCTCGAAATTGGACAACTATTTATTTGCTTTTCGGTGGGTACGTTAACAAACAAAACAGCCGCAACTAATGAAACGAAAAACCTGCACGTGCTAAGTCAAAAAGCCAAATTATTTTCAGAGAGTGATGATTTGGTGTGGATTTTGAAGCGGTGGCATCATTGACCCGTTTTTCTTCAAAAATTTCCGAAAAATTTTAACTTTTGTTAATTGTTTTGAATTTTTAAAAATAATGTTGATATCAAATCAATGTCGATCGATCGATTTTCTCTTCTGTCGTTCAATAGAGTAAAGACCTTAATAACATTGGAACCATATTTTAGAAACATGTTACTTTTTCACAATGCTTTGAAATAAGAGTTCATTTAAAAGTTTTTTTAAGTAATGTAGTTTTTTATTACAATACCAAACACCATAAGCTATTATCATGTAAAATTGCCCTTTGCGTATAGTCTTCGAACTGTGCGTAATAATGATAAACGACGGAATAATTATAAACAAAAAGAAAAAAATATTAAATATGTAGTGCCAAATAGTGCCGGTACGCACTATTGTGCAACGCATGTATGAATATATGTACGCACAAAACATGGACACTTTGTTTGTGCTATTTGCATTTGTGGTTTTCAACAATGACCCATGCGAAACGGAATTGGTGGAAACGTATTGCGCGTTGAAGAATGCTCTGGGCACATTACGAAGACTATACGCAAAGGGTAATTCTCAGTAATACAAATGAGTCTCCCGTATAAGTGATTTGATTTGTTGCCGAATTAATCACTGCCAAATACTGCTGAAACCTTGGCGGGCTTAAAAACAGCTGTACAGTCTGCCAGGCAACCAAGCCAAAACATTTCATAATTTTTTTACGTTGATTTATAGTTTTTTATTACGGCTAATTATGGTCAAGAGCTAGTAAAGCAAATAAAACATATCCATTTCTCACGATTTTATTTCGACGTTTCATCGGCTTTATTCTGACATCTTCAGGAGGTAATTTTTTTTTTGTTAAACACGGTATGTAAGCATTTTAATATGACTAATTATAATTATTAAATTTAAGGTAGTTGCAAAATCGTGCCTTAACGAGCAACCGTTTTCGCTAGAAAAGTGCCGAACTAAAAAACATATCGATACCACTTAAAATACTTGTTCCACTGTATTAAGTACAGCTCATGCAAAAAGGATCGAGTAGTTAAATTCAAGAATATACTAGCATCGAAATGGCATGCCACCTGACCCATTATGTATATATAAGAAAACAATTTTTAGGGCAAAATAAAAGTTGAAAACTACTTTAACAATACGAAGACTAATGGCGACGAGACTACCGACAGTCGAAAACTTGAGCATTAACCAATCACAAATTAACAAATACAAAAATGACAAACCTCCTCATTATCTCTTATACTTTACAAAAAATTAACGCTCTCTTCGCAATTCCACACTTGGAGAGAAGTTCTGTTGAAGAAAAGATTACTGAACAGAATAAAATGTCTAGCTATATTAGCCTCTTGAAATATTGAGAATATTTCATTAAGTCCGAAACTCTCGAAAAATGTACAACGTACTTGGTCGAATGCACGAGTTTCACTGAACTCACGATCAATAGACAAAAGTAAAAAATATTATTGAAAAATATAAAAAATTAACGAAGATCCTGTGGCAGTTTAAATGTTTCAATAAAAAGAAGTGTAGAAGAAATTTAAGTGAAAACTATCTGTGATTTTTCAAGTACCTTTAGCGAAAAGCAAAAACAAAAAAAAATTACGTAGAATAAGAAGAAACAAAAACAAGATGTAATCAATAATAACCTACGATATATGATTTGCCTAATTAATTTAATTAAAGTGCAATTAGAACTCATTAACATTCGCCGTTGATATACTTATGCTGTGCTCTTTCCTAATTACACACACTTAATTGCACATTAAAATATATACTTTTCGGAAAACATTTAAATAAGGTGAGTTTCAATACTAGCACAAAGGAAAACCAAAACGTTGCCCGTACCACGTAGCGCATGCAAAACTAAATCGAAAATCAAATAGTGCACAGTGTGAGAAAATTGAAAAGCCACAACAGCAAGACGTATTTTTACCTGCTGAACTATTCATAATACACAAAAGTGATGACGGCAGTAAAATACTAAGTGTGAGCAATGGAAAATTTCTGAGAATTAAAAGCGAACTAATAACACGCCACTAGTGAGACAAATGATAAATTTGCTTTGGAAATAAAATGTCTTATCAGGGTCCAACATTCTTATGTCGGTGCACGCACCTTTTGAAAGGTGTATGCTTTGCGAGTGGGCCGCCGAAGAGTGATAGTTAGTGTGACTAATGACGAGTAAATCTAGGTTCAGGGTTCAAACATTTCAGCGGCGGGTTTCCACCCCATAAATGCCGGCGACTTTTCAAAAAAGTGATTAATCTCTAAGTCGTGTTGAAACTTCTCTATGAAATGCATTGGCCGTTTAGAGCCAGCGTTAAGCATCAGGTTCCGGTCAGCGAGTCTAACAATTTTATCGCGCACAACTTATTGATTACTTACCTACAGAGTGACCACGTAAGCTATGCGTAGGCACAATACAGTGTAATAAAATAATATTAAAGAAAGCCTTAGTCTAGCGGCGTCGGCTATAAGATATCCTCATACTCTGCAGACCCCATTGTCTTAGGATATGATCTATTACTCCGAAGTAATATTGTTGGTGCATCCTATGTTAGAACACACATATTAGCTTATCCCTAGAGGAAGGAGTCGACATAGAGAAATAGCGTCTCGGCACGATTTTTTACAGCTCCATGCCGCCACAGTAATTAATCGTCGGCTCAACTCGGCTTAAACTTAGCAGCCGATAAAATAGCTGCTGGTTATGCATCCGTTGTTAAAAAAGCCAAAAAAAAATGCATTTGGTAGGAAAGCTTTTTTTCGTTACAAAAAAGTAAAAGTGATGTTCTTCATATTATTGCATGTCACACACTGTAATATTAGAAGCAATTCCAAAACCCAAAAAAATTTAAAAACGTGACTTTCCCTTACGTATATTGAAAATTTCAAAACCCATTAAATTAAAAAAAAAACAAATTACTTTCCCTAATGTATATGGAAACTCTAATAGAAGTGAATAACCCTACGATTTCAGTCATTTAAACGATCAACAATTTAAGAAATTTGTTCAAAGCCATAAAATATTCACGACAAAGCAACAGTAACACTTGTCGTCGATTATTGTGGTTAAAAACGTTAGCTCAGGGGCAAGGTCGATTAAAATCGTCTTAGCCTTTCGTCGCCAGTTTCATGCGCCGCTGGCAAAAATATTGTGTCGACTAGTTTCCCTGGGAGATATAAATAAATCGCTCATTTAGTACAAGACTCTTAAAAAATCCAATAACCAATTTTCGTAAAATCTGATGGAATTTGTCAATCTAAAGTCGGGTAACCCAAAAATCGGAAAGAACATTTGCTGGGGTCTTTAAGAAAACACAATCCGTTTTGTATTCGATTTTTTTCTACCAACACGCCAACTAAATGTTTTTGTAGCTGTGCTGCCAAATTAATATTGATTTTTGATGTTTTCTGTGCTGTGTTTTTTATCATAACAGCAAAAAGTGTTGCTATCATTCACTTTAAATGTAATTAAAAGAAGAAGCATACTTAAAGGGCACATATACGGAAAATGGACGAAAAAGGTGTGTGATGAGCCAAATTTCTTGTCAAACTCAAGTGACATTGGTTATTTTCGTTTCATTTTAGACTTAAGAACACTCTTAAATGATTAAGAGGCAAAGGAGATTTATTTGACACCAAACTAGCGGAATTGTTGACTCGTTAAAAATATACTATCCTATTATACGTATGTCTGTTGAAATCACAATAGCGGTTAAAGGAAATAAGCTGAGGTTAAGGATCATGCTTCCTACACACAGAAAAAGTGTCATTTGGAAATCAGTTCGAACTACAGAATTTCTGTTGGACGAAAAACGTTAAGTTTTAATTACCAAATTGAATTGCAAGTACCACAAGATAAAACAATATTATGGTACAGACAACATACTATTCAGTCCCATAAAACGAATGAAGTTCAAAATATTTGTTGCCATAACCGCCTGTTGTTGCAACTAATAGATTAATATACTTTAGAACTGTTTAATGCAACCAATAATTGGTACTGATAACAAATTATTTCGTTTTTACTTCTAAAAACAGGCGCATTTTAGAAACAATTTAATTGTAAAAATCGAAATGACGACTGGGCGAATTTAACCAGCGTATTCTTTGGCCCATTTCATGAAAATATGTCCTTCTACGACCAAGCCAAAAATGATGTGGGCAAAATGGCAATGGTTTGAAAATTTTCGGATTGGTGGTCGGAGGGTACTAGAGTAAAATTGCTAAGTTCTGAACTAATGGTCGGATTTTTTTGCGTTTTTCTCTTAACAGATAGCCCTACCTTTTACCTTTCCAAAATTAAATAAACGAAGCACAGAGGTCCTACCGTTCCAAAGTTATGACTATTTGAATGAAATGCAGAATTTTTCTTTGTTTTTTTTGGAAGCGAAATAACGGCACACATTTACTTGTTTTTGTTAAATAACACAAAAAAATTTTTGGCATTTCAAAAAAAAACAATCCGACTACTGGTTCAGAATTCGAAAATGCTCAAACCGATTCAATTCCGCCTCCTTGGATTTTCGGACATGGTCGTAGAAATGAGCCAAGGAATATGAAATGAGCCAAGGGAATACACTGGTGAAATTTGTCCAGTCGTGAATGAATCACCTTGTATAAAAACAATTAATAAACAAGGTAGTACGGCGAAATTTTGAGGTTTCTCTGAAACTCATATCGTCTAAATGAAAATTATGATGCATCTTTCTCCGATAGTCTGGCGGACCCGAAATAGTCTATCAATACGTACTGAAATTTGACAACATAATTTGTATCTTGCTTTCACTATTTTTTAATTTGAATTTTTGAATCGTTAATTGAGGCTTCAAATCTTGGTAACATTATTTGTTTAAGACTGAAATTAAAATATCATTTCATTATTTATAGGTATCAACTTTGTCACTTCAACCGGTTTATTTAGTTAAATTTACTGAACATTTTAGTGTATTAGCTAATATTCGGTTGCACTAATAGAAACTTGCAACCTCAATCATTCGGTTGCCAAAAAAATTCAATTGTGGAAACAAATCGGTTCTCTGTGTGTGGGGGTCCAGTAAAGGCCCTTATAAACGAATCGACCAATATTAAGTGTGCTTACATTCAAATTAAGGCACATTTCCCTTCGAATTTAAGGAAGGATTGTCTGAGATTGGAATATTTGTTATTTGGCTACTCGTTTTGCTTTCAAATGGTTGAAAATTTCGGTTTGTCATTTGTTCTGACCCCAAGGCACAATGAATAGATACGCCATAAAAATGAAGGTTAACTTGGCCTAACAAGGGAGTTGAACTAATTCAATTTAAAACCATTTGCCCTTTAAACGTTTTAAAACGAATGAAACATATTTAAATAAAATTAACTTAAGATCAAATACAAAATGTAATTTTCTGAACGGACCCTGATGTCTCTCTGTCTGTCCCTGGTGTAATATACGCCATCAAGTGAATGCCCAAAAATTATAATGTGTGTGCATTAAATACTTATCAAGAAATAAAACACAACTCATGCCATTTCATTCGGGTGGGTTGGATGTTTACGTACTACACACGGATGCCAAATCGTAATCAAAACATCCACATGAGGCTGCGAAGGAGAGAACCCTCACTCTTTTGCACATGTGGAAGGGCACACAAATGGGATCTCTCATCTGTGGAGCGACGGTATCTTTGAGTGATGGTCATTGTACACATTTTGGAAATTCCTATCACGTGTGTCCGTCTATTGACTTTTTGTTTACTCGCGTATGATGATATTTTGACAGCAACACGGCACACCGGACGCAGGATACTTCGCAGTATAAGCCTCATAAGGGACATCATAATGCCCAAAGATGAAGATGAAGAAAACTAGGCGAAAAAACAACAAAGTTTGGGCCACTTACCCGATTACCTGTTAACATAGCGTCTAAATACAATGTACAAAAAAATGTATATTTGTACAATAATTAAGCAAAAGTTACAAACATATGCTGTCCATCGTTCGAAGCAACTACAATCAATGAATTGTTAAATAAGTCATGTCCTTTTTGCTGTTTCACTTTGGGTTTCACTCTTGTTTTCGAATTTATCTTCTGTTGAAGTCCGGCCATGTGTGCATGCGCTGTTCGTTCATGTGTCTTCTTAAAGTTTTAATCCCACTTAAATAGTTTGAAGCCAATGGTATCATTTTGCGGACCGAAACGATTTAATGGTCAATTTGAAATTAGGATTATAATGGGGATCAATTCTGATATGTTGGCAAACTCAAATACGAAGAAAGACACAAATCAAATCAAGTAAAAGAAATGTCCAGCATTTCATAAAGTTTGCTGTCACGAAATGTACACACAATCATTTGCATTAGGTTGTCAGCATCACAGCAAATGGATTTTAATTTAGCAACTTCGAACTCGTAGATATTATGTCAGAAGCAAATTTCAAGGTAATTGATTTTTCATGTGAACCATGTACGTGTTTTTTCATCATTCAATGATTGCCTACGATATAATTTGTTACTAACGTAACCAGAACGGTTAAAGAGCGTCTTCGGTCGAATATCGATTTGTTAGAGAAGTTTTGGGATTTATGCTCGGAACTTTGCTCCATGTAGTATGTCTGCTTCCGTACGTACTTTTTTGTACGACTCGTTTTCTTACAATTACAGTTTTGTATATTCTGTTGCTGTAAAAACCGCCTTAGAATAATTTTTAAAACTCTTAACCGTGTTCAAATCTGATTACAACATGTCAGCATCGTATGAACTGTGTGTTCTTAATGCAAAGAACACATAATGCAAGACCGTCAGAATTTATTAAACGCCATACAATTTTAAACAGATTTTAGAAATGCTATATGTTCCCGAAATTATAAAGAATTGAATTACTTATTAAAGGATCTCGCGCTGGAGAGTATTTAAGTCAAAATAAAAAGTATCCTAGACTTCGTTGTTCTAAATGTGGTTAAATAAAGAAAGTTTATTTTAGATTTTTCTTTTTAATTTAATAACACTTAAAGCAGAACCTACTGTAGTTTAATTTAATTTAATTGTTGGTGGTATATTCGGAAGGTCCGACTTTGAACTATTCTTTGCAGAATTATTTTTAAAAAAAATTTTTACCACCGGAATCGTGGATGAAAACTTTCGAACTAAAATAACTCCATAAAAAAAATCCTAAGGTTTAATATTTCCCAATTTAGGCTGCCGATCGTGTTTACGGGCTGTAACACAGTCTTGCTGAAAATGTTGCCGACATCACGGGCTTCAAGTTTAGGAAACAAAAATTCTATTTCCAACAAAAACAGATCACTCAAAGAAGTGGAGACGATCCAAAAGTTGTGATCCGGAAGTACTTCCAATTGGATCGGGTACAATATTTTTTTTACACAGACTTATCATAGAACTGAGGGTCTTTTTATAACAACTTTTACATCGCTTTACATCGAAGACGAGGAGTGGATTCTATTTCCCGACCTCCATTGCCGTCATTTTTAAATGCGAAACGATATTCTCCTTACTACAGTCAGGATTTGGTCTTTTCAGTCGCGCATCATTCAATGGAGTTCAAAGTGACCCATATTTGCCGATAATATCGACAATACTGGACTCTGAAAGTCGATTAAACAAAAAAATATTGTGCAAAAAGCACGAAAACCATTTTTCCAAATGCTGATTTTGTAAGTTTTGGTAGCTGAAAATATTAAAGACGTTGTTGCGGTTTGAGACTGAGTAAAATAAAGGTAACAGGTGTTTTAACCAATGATCTCAAATCTAAATTTCCGAAAAAAAAACCTTCGCAGCCACGCTATTTTTCCAGGTATTTCTTCCTGGAGAAGTTTAAGGCTCGACAAACTATGCGAAATGTTTTAGTAGTAGGAGCTTTACCTACTCCTTGTAGAGCCATTATCTATCGAATATGGCATCACTCTAAGTGGGGGAGTCATCTTTTCAATGACTCTTCCACATAGATTCAGTTCAAATTTAAGTGATATCTGTTGTATCCTGTCTTTGGGAAAGGTTAATGGCAGCTTAGTAACACGAGAAAATCCCACAAGAAAAAATATATAAACACAGTTTACTGACGCCACTAAAACATCGACCCGCTTTAAGTAGATAAAGTGTATAAATTATTTTATAATTGCTAATTATTGGTGTCAGGTCCCTTTTTTGTCCAACGAACCGTGTACCAACTGTTTTTTAAAAAGGGTCGGCCGTAAAGTGATCGTGCAAAGTAATATTTTTGCAAACTCCCTTTGAAAAAATTTGTTCATATTGTCTCATTCCTTTTGGTACCTGCAATTCCGAACACATTTAGTATGCGTCTATTATGTTAAATATTATTCAAGGTTACATGAGGTTACATTTTAAGTTTTTCTATTATTTTTTAAGCAATCATTTAAACCCAAAATTTTATCAAATAAAAGCATAGAGTAATTTTTAGAATAAAAAACCAAGGTCTTGCAATATATTTTTTCAATCTAAAGGTTCAACTTTAAATCAGACCAATTGTGTGGCCTTCAAGATGTGTTAAAATCAACAGTTTTTTTTTTTATTTTTATGAAGTTAAATCGGATTTAAATTCGCCCAGGCTGATCTTTGAATGCTAAAATGAAAAATACTTAATTTGTTACAAAATTTGCTACTTGCAAAATTTGAAATTTCAGACTGAAGTCCACATGTTGATTCACTAAGATTGTGTGGGGATAGCTCGATTTTACAAATAAATTTTAATTTGCATATTATGATTGGATTTAAATGGAGTATTAATTTTGGTCGCTTGTTATGACTATAAAGGCCTTTATTTAGGGCTCCAAGGGTTAATGAATCCGAGGCCGTATCTTAGCCTATTTTTAAAAAATATTTTTATATTTTGTTTCGTAATGAAATTTACCTTAATTTGAGTACTCATTTTTTCATTCTTTAGAGCCATACGAGTGATTTTGGCCCCATATGACCCATGGGTTGAAGACCTTGTTTTAGACAGATCTGAAAAATATACCTATATTGGAAATACTCGTACTTACGATATTTGATTAATTTTGAATGGCCATGTCTGCACGCTTTGTTAGGCCAAGAGGAATTGCTTTCTTATCTTGGTCCAAAAATTGTTAAGTTTAGAGATCATATGGGTGGGTGCTCCACCAACCATCCCAACTTAAGCCATTGTGTGTTCAAAAATAGCAGATACAGACAATAATGTTCTTTTTTCAGGGGCACTTTTAATATTTTATAATGGAAACTTCTGTTAAACCTCTGGGCCGTCATTATGCACAATTTCAGAGGCCTGCCTTATTTTGTTTAGCCGCTATCGTGCTTAGAGTTTTAGAACTCCAATCAACATTTCGAGGTGTTGAAAACTAAATACGAATTTAGCATTTACCTCTCAATAGAAACATTATTTGATCAGCTGTATGGCGAGTGGCACCGCCCTGTTGAAACCAAGTGTCGTCAAGATTAAGGGCTTCAATTTCAGGTAGCAAAAAGATCGATATCATAGCCATCATCATTTTAAAAAAAATATGCACCGATGATTCCACCAGCTTATAATCCGCACCAAACCGTGGTTTTCTCTGGGTATAATGGCACCTCTTGAACCTCTTCTTGACACTCTTCAGCCCAAACGCGGTAATTTTGTTTATTGACTTTGTCGTTGAGCCAGAATTGGGCCTCATCACTGCACAAAATTTTGGTCAAAAACAGCGGATCTTCCCGTTTCTCACCGAACGCTAATACAGTTGCCAACATTTGAAGGTAATTATTTTTAAAAAATAAATGCCATAAAACGTCCTTTCAAATTACCAATAAAGATTCCACACTTGATTTGAATTTTTATATTTTTTTTTGTTCTAAATAAAATTACCTCTAGATGGATCACCCTATATATTTATAATTCTGTCTCAAAATTAGTCAGATATATTAAGTGTACTTCAGTGTGTTTCAGTCAGGGTTACTAACCATAATAACCAGCATTGAATTAAAGAAATTTTAAGCGGAAACGGATATACAACAATTGTTAACATTTAACTCGCCACCTTTTTCATTGTATATTGTCTTCTTGTTATTTCTCAAAACAAATCGTTACACACATATTTACTCTTGATGTTATTTCTCATGACAACATTTTCGTTTTTTTATTTGCAGATTGTTGTAAACATGAAATTGTCAATATCCTTTTTCCTGGTTGTCATCTGTACCATGTGTTTGGCTGCCCAACAAAGCCAGGCTAAGAGTAAGTACACCCCGACATACATGGACATTTACAACAAAGCTTTATAGGACACACTATCTTCTTTTGAACTTGTCTAAGATTTTTTTAAAGGCTTTATTAAGGATTAAGTATGGCGGTGAAAGTCAAAGTCTTTATATAAAATAGAGAAAATAGAGCACAAAACAGGAGAGGGACAAGAAACAGGGAACGACAAGAACGAGAAATATTAGAGATATTTCTTAATCTCATTTGTTATTAATAAGAAGTTAGAAAATAATAGCAATTTCTCATAGAGCTTCGAATTAGTGACACAGACTGAGGCTAAGCACATTTTACTTACTTAGGTTATCTATCATATACAGGTTTCCTAGCCTACTGACCTCAACAAAAAATATCATCATTTCCCTTTCAAGGTGTGGATGATGGTTATAAAGACAATCTCAGGAATGTAAACAATTTTTTAAAAAAAAAATAAAATCTTCTCATCTTCATGACATGAATTGAATGAATGATTTTTTATTGACTGTTGAAACTTTCCTGTATACACATACTCGTACATACTTTTGAATGAACGAGTATGTGGAAAGAATGATGCTAATCGCCAAGTAGAAGAAAACAAAGTCATCATGTCTGTGTGGTCTTATCTTCAAGAAAACACCCAAACAATTCCAAAGTTCAAGGAATGCCCAAAAAGGTTGGTCAATTCATTTATCTATAAACCGCAAGTAAACACTTGTGCAACCTGAGTCCGGGACGTTATTTCTAGAATTTCTAAGAAAAGCGTGACTAATTTCTTCGTAGATAATGCCGATGCACAACAACCAAGTCTCTAATGGAAACGTAATAAACAATTAAAAATACCTGGCTCAAAATTTGTTTCCATAATTCAGAAATTCTCACACAGACAGTTTTAAAATATATGACATTTAGAACTAGAATTTGAATTTGAATTAAGTTCACTACTGGTCACAGTAGTGAAAGACGATATTAAAAATGTGAACATGTTTTTTTTCTCCATCCAAGAGCAGACAAGGTTGGAACTTAAGAAATTTCTTGTAGCTTCAAATACATTCACAAGATCGTGGATTTAAGTACACAATTAGAACGAATTCATTCCTATTTTTTAATGAATTTTTGCATTTTTTATTGACTATCTTTGAAATATGAATATTTATGGTAAAATAATGGAATACTCAAGCTGGAGTTCGCTTGAGTATTCAATTATTTCATCATATACGTATAAAAGGTCGAATATTCATTAATTATCTACAAATGTATAAATATTTATATGTAACTGAATTTATATTTGGTTGAATTTATCTTGGAGGCTGCCAGGGTTCTACATTTGTTACTTTCAATTTTTATTAGGTAGTGTTAATTCAAATAATTCTCGATAATGTTTTGAAAATTTAATTCCCAATTTGTTAATTAAAGTTTCTTAAAATGTTTAAACTTAATTAAATTAAGAATCATTTTCTGAACCAATGACGCATTTCACAAGCTTTTGAAAATACGATATGTCGTTAAGTTTTGTATGCTCTGTTGTTTAGCTTAAAGGATAATTTTTATTTCACATTAATCCATATACCAATTACGATGCTTACTTGCTTTACACAATTTACGGAAAGAAATTTTCCATAAAAGCATAGCAACCTTTACTTTAGTAATTCTACTTAATAAATATGCGTGGTTAAAGTACATTTTCGCCAGTAAATTGAAATTTTTCGGGAAACACTATCCTATGGTATAACTTCCCAGGGTCTCGCTTTGAAGTCCAATCCACACAATGTTTGGTCCACACTGCATTTTTCTGAAATATGGTTTAAGACAATTTAGGCACTTTTTACATACTAGCTGGCATCGTTTTGTACAACAAAAATTTATTTACTCAGATATTGCAGATGTTCACTATAGGAAAAAACTGTTGCTTAGATAGTAGTATTAATCACTTTAATTTAGGTCTTTGCTATGGAAGATGGGAGCAATTGAATATTTTCACAGCAAGTAGAAATTACCCCTGAATGTTGTTTTTTACATAAAATGAAAACTTTGGAAATTAGTCCTTTTAGGAGTTTTGAAAATATTTTTCATTTTATTTAACAATAAAATTGTAGTTGATATGTCGTATAGTCCAATTTAATACTAAAACATGTCAAAACATGATATGTTTCCTTAAATATTAATTAAATTATGTGTTTTCTAGTTATTTAGCTTTTTTCTAGCGGGTTTTTAGGTTTTTACTAGCTTTTTTTAAGTAAAAAATTTAGCTTTTTTATATCACCAACACTTAATAGCTGTGTTGGAGGTCAATTATGTTAGCAACGCGGCATTAGAAATAAACAAATTAGGTGTCGTTTTAAAGGTCTTTATTACAATAATGTAAAAAAATTACATGTCCTTTTTCGAGATAACGCTTTTAATCTGGGATGCACACCGAACAAAAAACCGAACCGGTTTTGAACTGAACCATATCACTTTCTTTTTTCTATAAACCGAACCGTAAACCTAACCGCTATTTGAAAAAAAAAATTCGAACGGAACCAAACACCACAAAAATTGTTGGGTTCAGAGGTATTTACCACAAAAAAACGAGTCGCCTGAGAGCATTTTTGAATTTCGCATCTATGTGCACATTACGTATTATTTTATAAAAATACATTAATTGTGTTTATACATTAGTTTTTATACCTAAGATTTAAATAATTTCTTGTTTTTAGTAAAAATAAATAACACCATTGATAACCCCATTTTTAAAAACGGACCATCGTTTCGAACATGCTCAAAACCACTGAACCGAGCCTAATTAAATTTTGAAACGGGTTGCATCTCTTGATCCCCATATTTTATTTTTTTTTATATTTTTCGAAAAAGAACATTTTTTTTAACAAAAAATATTTCACAAACTTGTTTGTAAGTTGCTCTTGCATATATATGTGACAATTTCAGAGTGGGTTCCGACATGGATTAAAAAGTTGAATGCAGCAATATCTACTTTTAGGAAAAAAAATATAAAAGCAAGTTTACTAATTATGGTTCTTAGATGGAAACTTTAAAAAATCATATTGCATTAAAAATTAATGAAAAAATATCGCGCTAGAGTTTTTATTTGTATACATACGAGTATAACAATGCTAACATTATTTTACTTAATACGTGTCTTAAGTTATTCTTAACCTTAAAAAAAAGATTTGTGCTTCTTAAATCGTATCAATTTAACCTTTAATTCAAAAATAAAATTCTGTCAATGTCCAAATATTCAATTTACATTTTTACTCAATCTGCGTTGGACAAAAGTAGTATATGAACTTAGCACCTACTAAGACTGTTTTGTTTATTTGTTTTGTATTTTGTTCTTCAAAATAACTGCTCCTGTTTATTTGTGAATTGGTCGAGTTGAAGTGATTTGAAATCTTCTTTCCATTTTCCAAAAATCCCCTCGTCCAAAATGACCATTGCTATTGTTTCTCCATTGACATAAAAATAAATTTGTACAATTTTGATTTCTAACAAATTTTATTTACCCCATAATTTATGCTCGTTTCCCAAGTATTTTGTTATTCAGTTGCATATTTCATAATATTTTGCTGAATTGTGTGTTTGTGTTTTTATTTTTCCCTCGCTGCATGAGAAACATAAACAAGCCGATATCCTCTGCATCCGTGTTTATTCATTATCGACTTCGATTGTCAGCAGCATCATTGTTGGGAAAAGTGGAAAACTTTTAGTTGTGTCCTTCGTTCCTGTCTGCGTTCGTTCTGTCGCTGATTGTTATTTTGTACGTCTCGTGTCAGCGAAACAATAACAAAGTGTTTGTTGTCGTCAGAGTTGCATTCAAAGTGAAACAAATCGAACGACGAACGCATACATCCGTTTCCCTTGTGTTCGCGAGAAATTGTAATAAAATTATGAAAATGAAAATTGTTGAAAAAAACAGCATAACGGAATAAGGCATACAATCCCAGGTATACACTGGAAGAACTGGAACAGTTCTTACTCGTATGCATGTGTAGGTAGATGATAATGTCACACGGATAGACTGGTAGCCCTCTTAACCTATGTACGGGGTCCAAGTTTTACAAATTGTCTGCATTTGTACCTAATTAAAATTCAACAATAACTAAAAGAACGCAAAAAATGGGTAAAACTAATGCTAAAGAAATGCCCTTTATTTTGTACATTACTTTGCCTTTATTGGTCCAAAAATAATATTTCGTTTAAATATTTCCTATTCATATTTATATAAACAATAGTTTGGAAAACCATTTCTAAAATGAAACTTTTTTAATGCTCTCGTGCCCTGCATTCGTCCAAGCTCTTCCATGAAGCTAAACGATCAGCTTTACGATAAGCTTGATAAGTTTGACACAATATCCATTTTGTTAAACTCTCTTTTTGAACGACCTTCTAAGGAACCAATGGAAAAGTATGCATTTAATGAACATAAAAATGTTTGATTTTACATCGCATTTTATTGTAGGATCTTTGCTGTTTTAATACCACATTTTACAAGGCTTACCAGTAGTTTCTCTTGACTTGTCGCTGTTGCTCGTTGATAACAACAGCAATAGTCGCTGCATTGTTTCAATTATTTGGGTTAAGAAATGTATCCAAAGTGAAAATGAAATTGCAATTCAAGAAAATTGTACATTATTGCATTTAAATATTGAAAATGTTCATCAAAGGATTGTAGTTATATTTTCCTATTATAAAAAGTGTTGTGAGAGTTCTTTAAATCCACAAAGGGTATAAATTGTTTACTTGCACATTAAAATTTAAATTTGAAAATAAAAAGATTTGATTTTAATGAACGTATTGGAAGAGGAACTATTTTTTTAAAGAACTGACACCAGAAGCATAACCAATTTTAACTAACACCTTAAAATGTAGACACCCATATTATTATAGTTTCAGGCAAACTAAAATTCCTCCAAAATCCCATTAAAGAAAAATGAGAAACTTCTCTCAAATCAGTGAGCTGTGCACGATATAATTTGTATACTCGCTGAACGGATCCCACTGTTTAACGCCGGCTTTGAACGGCTAATGCATTTTATAGAGAAGGCTAATGCATTTTATAGAGGTTTACATGGCTTAGAGATAAATTTCTTACTCATAAAGTCGCTAGAAACCCGCCGCTGAAAATTGTTAGTTGTTCTTATCCAAATTTGAACCTGGGTTTACTGGTGCAACTCCCATCACACAACAGCGGCCCGCTCTAATGTCTATTATTTACTTTGCGTACCACTCCTAAGTATATATCAGGGAGTGGTGCAAACTCCCATCACACAACAGCGGTCCGCTCTAATGTCTATTATTTACCTTGCGTACCACTCCTAAGTATATATCAGGGACTTACACCCTACAAATACAGTGAACCTCGGGAGCCAAAAAATTACAGCTCTGCTAGGACATAGCGAAAGGGATGATCCGAAATTGTTTTACTTGTTGTTTTGCTAAAACTAAAAAAATCTTCTTTCCCACCAAATTGAAATCTTCCTGCACTTAAGTGTAAAGCTTTGATCATTGTAAGAACACATTCGTTGCTTAGAGTCTGAGGAAGGTGAAGTAGCATTCACCGAAACTGCAGTCTTCTGCTTGCAAAAAATGTATTTCAACTGCCTTTTAAATAGCTTTTTAGTTTCTCTTTAAACAAAATGTGCAAAAGAAACATGGTCTCAAGTCTGATATGCATTAATCTTAAATTTTATTTTTAATTATTTTATTTTTTTTTTTTTGTTTGAAGAGAGTGTAAAGCAAGATAAATTTTGTATAATTATGCATATTTCGAGCTATTAAAGATTTTCTCACTCTTAGAAGCTACAATTTTTTTAAAGGTTCCTAATTATCGGAAAATCTTGTACTTACAAGGGCGACCGCAAAAGTAACTGGCCTAACATAAAAATAACCGTTTTTTTGGAATTATTATTATTTATTTTTCAACATAATCTCCTTCCAACTCAATACACTTCATCAAACGTTTTTCAAGTTTTTTAATTCCATCCGAAAAATTAGATTTTCAAGACCTTCAAAATATGCCTCAGTTTCAGCAATAACCTCGCTATTGGACGAAAATGTTTTGCCACCGAGAACCTTTTTTTTGTTTTTTAAAAGCAATCTTTTATAAGCCATCTGTCAAAATTTCCGAAATATTTAATGATTATTTTCTTTGTTACAGGTGATTGAGTAAACAAGTTTTATAATTTTTGAAAAATGAAAATAAAGAGTTTCGTGCGGTAATTAAACACTTTTATATGAAAGGTTATACGCCACAATTAGTCAAAGATGAATTGGATTCTGTTCATGGTGATAATGCACCATCATACTCCGCCGTGAAATCCTGGGTTCAACAATTTAAAATGGGTCGTTGAAGTACGACACCTGTAAGTGACCCTGCTGAGTTTCGACCATATCGGTACATGTTTCCGAATAGCCTCCATGTCTATGTTTTATATAAATATAGTCCCACACAAAGGTCCCTCCAAAATTCTCCGTTCTACGGAGAATCCGATTGTGCTCAAATTCATTAGGGTATTTATTATATCCTATTAAAGCTCAACCATATTGGCTTATGTTTGAGTTGGCCCCCATACAAAATTCGTTTTGAATTTGAAGCCCCTCTACTTTAATTTCGTTTAAGCTCAAATCAGATGTAGGAAGTACATATCATATAACAAATCGTTTATATAGAAATGGTGGTTCGCGGTAATTCCCTAATATTGTATTTATAGTCCCGTATTTTGAATTACGTTCCTTAAAAGAACGGAAAATTATGATCATAAACATATTTTTTTCTCCCTTCAAGAACGAAAAAGGTTTTAGCTCAAGAAATCCCTTTGTAATTTAAAAAAAACACATTCAAATTTGCTAAATAGTTTAATTTCGAAACAATTATAATTAATTTTTGCAAATCTTTTCTTGGCTCATCTTTAGAAATATGTAAATATATTTGGATTTATATTTTATTGGACTGATCAGGACGGCTGATCAGTCCTTGTTGCTTTAAAATTGAAACGGTTTTTGATATCGTCTAAAACAAATATTTTTAATTATTTTTAGAAGGTTTAAAATTCATATTTTGTAAATAAAATTTAGCTTTGTTTGAGTGCAATAACGTTAAAAAGCTGCAATGTAACTCTACCACTTAACATGCCCTAGATATATGTTCTTAAAGGTTAAAAAGCGGTACTATTTATTTTTCCTGCCTCCCGATTTGAAATCCAACCCATTTGAAATCCAAAAATATATATTAAATTTTGCCACCTCATAAAAACATTTTCGGTCTAAACTTCTAAATTATTCGCTACAAAAATAAAGGGGTTTTCTTTGCAATATCGTTTAAGAGGTTTACGTACTTTTAACTTAAAAACCTGTAATCAAAGTGCGGGGGTGTAGGTTTCATAACACTGTTCAAGAAAAAAGTAATAACTCATAAGCTACAAATGTTAAATAGAGGAAAAAAACGCTTTGCAGGCTGTTGTAGTCATCAAATTAATTGAAAGGATTTTCTTTTAAAGATAGGGAAAACCCATGAAAATTTTTTTTCCGTAAGTAGTTATGACCTCCATGTTCTGGTTTCTTACATGTTGTAGTCCTAGGCCATAATTCATTTGACCACTATCGTGCTTTTAAATGACACACGAACGAACAGTCTAGACCGTCTTACGACGAATAATAATGTACATATAGGCTGATCCATCTACAGAACAAAAAAAATATAAAAATTCAAATCAAGTGTGGAATCTTTTTTGGTAATTTGAAAGGACATTTTACGGCATTTATTTTTTGAATATAATTTCCTTCAAATGTTGGCCGAAACTACGCCTCAGGGTTTCCATTCTGAGGGTTCAATTTTGGATGACTCGTTCGAGTATTTCGATAGGTATGGCTTTAATGAAACGCGTAATGTTGGCTTACAAAACCTGAATCGAAGCTGGTTTGCCAGCATAGATTTTGGACTATAAGTACCCCCAAAGAAAAATGTCTAAAGGTGTGATATCACTCGATCTAGGCGGCCAACTTTTCGAAATGACCTCTCAATAGATCCATTGTTTGAGCAGCTGTATTACAAGTGGCATCGTCCTGTTGAAAACAAGTGTCGTCAAGATTACCGGCATCAATTTCAGGTAGCATAAAGATCGATATCATGGCGCGATAGCGAGCACCATTCACGGTTACGTTCCGGCCATCATCATTTTTGAAAAAATATGCACCGATGATTCCACCAGCTTATAAACCGCACCAAACTGGGCTTTCTCTGGGTATAATGCACCTTTTGACCCTCTTGCCGCCTTAATGCGGCAATATTGATTACTGACTATGTCGTTGAGCCAGATATGGGCCTCATCACTAAACAAAATTTTGGTCGAAAACAGCGGATCTTCCCGTTTCTCACCGAACGCTCATTTCCATAATACAGTTGCCAACATTTGAAGGTAATTATTTTCAAAAAATAAATGCCATAAAATGTCCTTTATTAAAGTAAAAATTCCACACTTGATTTGAATTTTTATATTTTTTTTGGTCTTAAAAAAAAAGATGGATCACCCTATACATAGAGTAGGCTGCCGAATCTAGCTGTTACGAACGGAATGATGAAGTATACACTACATTCTTCGGTAAGGGGGTAAACAAAACCAACCTGTACACATTCAACATTTCTTTGTCTTTAGAAAGATGCTATAAAATTAGGAACCACTTAAAACTTTTCTTATACAAAAAACCAAACAACTCCTATGCATGTTATTCTAACGTTGATATGTCTGTATAATTTTGACAAGAGTTATTTCGCTGTTCAGTGTTATTTCTACCCTTTTTACCAATTCCCAGTAGAAGCCAAACATTATTTTACTCTTTAACCCAATAAACGACAACATCAGAGTTCAAAGTTAGCGCATGTAAAAAAACGAATTGTGTATGTGCGGCTTAAAGGCACAGTAGTGGAAAGAGGGTTGTACATACAAAGGCTACCGCAGCCATGAAAGGCATTGCCTCCACAAAACATTCAAGTTTGAAATTAACATAGACCGAAATGGAGTGATACTCGTAGTTAGGATGCATGACTTGTATACAAGTAAACTCATATTCACTTTCGGATAAAAACATCGATTATTTCTTAGCGACGTGTTGCTCAACTTGTAAATATTAAAAAAAAATCGTCTATATAAAATGTATTAGCCGTTTGTAGCAGACACAGTAGGTTCCGGACAGAATAAGAGTTTAATCGTTCCACTCGATATTCGATGATTGGTATACGAGTGACTTCTAGAGTAAATACGTTTTCAAAGACGGTTGGGTTGTCCATTACATTTCATTAATTTTGGTTGACTTTAACAGTAGGCTCTTAAGCTTCTAAAAGGGCTGCAAAATAAGCAGGCTAACATATATTTATAATCTCTTAGCGTTGACTCTTTGGTGAAGGCCCCCACCTCCTCACGAACTCCGCCCCTGAGCTATAAAACACACACATATATGTATGTTTGTGTATAAAATTAGAAGATTGTATATTAAGTGGTTGATTAAAGAATCGACCAAACTCACAGACAGGCACAACTAGACCCGATTAAAGTATGCAAAGAAAAACAGTCAAGAATGGTCAAAAAGGTTTATCCGAAAAGTCTCTTAAGGGATATGAAACGATTAAAGCGCCTATGTATGACGATGGGAAATATATAATAATAAAAAAAAAAACATTTTGCTTAAATTTGAATAAAGGTTGTTGTAAAAGCAACTTTTTTTAAGCAAAAAAAAACATCTGAAAATGATGCTCGAAATAAAGTTAGTTTCGAAGATTAAACGGCGTGAAAGAGCCTTCAATTGATAACTTATTTAAATTTAAATTAGACTTACCGCCGACTCCCAATCAAATGCATGAGAATGTGTCTATGTGTATGTGAGGGTATTTCGTACTTTGAGGTGGGCAGGCTGCTGTACTTCGAACAAATCGTGTTCTTTTTTTGTCGAAGCCCAGCGTCCAGTAATCCTTTTTCTCATTTCCAAGTTCCTTAGCCTTAAGTGATGAATTGTTGAATTTCCTTTTCCACTCTGATGTGTTGTTGTGGTGAAGTAGGTTGTCTTGTACACGTTCTGCCTTTTATCCTTGTCGTCATCGTTGTTGTTTGTTTCCCCATCTCTTATGTTGTTGTTTTTATTACAGAAGGCTGTAACGCATATGGCTATGCCTGCTATGGAGGTCATGGTAAACGTTCCCTGCATTCGCAAATGCCCGAAATGTCAACAGGCATAGAGCAGAACGAGTTGCACCAGCAGCAGCAGTTGCATCCCGATGCCATGTTGCAAATGTATCCAAGTGAGGCAAATGTACTCATAGACGGTGACCTGGAAGCATATCCAAGATATCGATTAATTAAAATTATGAAGTCATGGGTAAGTGAAAAGCATGTTAAAAATCAATCAATATGAGAGCAATAATTAAATTGTAGTTTTTTTTCTTGAAAAGATTCGATTCGTGTGGATAGCCATTTTCACACATTATCTTTAAAATACAAATAATGGAAGTTATTACCAAAAGTACACCTCCCTTAAATCTGCGCGCCTTTTGCATAAAGACTTTAAGGAACATTAACAGATATGGTCTAATTTAGCCATGGTTGGTTGCTTCTAGAGTGGTAGGTAGAGATTCTAGAGCAGATTTGGTCTATTGCTACCGAGGCAAGCTGTAGGTTTTTAACATCACATTTTGCAATACTTCAGAGAACAGATTACATGTGGCTTCTAAATAAACAGCGCCTCAACTAGAAATGAGCCTTTTTATGTTTTTTTTTATGAAAGCTAAGACCGAAATTGTCAAATTTTGTCAGGGTAGGTCATAGATCTTTCACAATGCACTGTGCTTTTTTACGGAAGTAAAATGTGACAGAACCTGAAATCGGGAGAAATCTTAGCATGGGGGCTATAAAACAAAACAGACCAATTCAGCTCAATTTCAGCAGGGTCGTACATATCGTATCAGTTTAAGTTTAAACATCGGATTTAAATTTTAACTTCTTAAGCTGCAATACCTTGATTGTGGACTATTCCATATCATTGGCGGTAATGTCGGATTTCACCAGAGTTGGTGAGAGGTCGCTCATAGCGTGATATGCAAAATTTTCTCATCAGCGGATTTAATATGTGTCTTACTGGGCTGTAGATCTTTGTATTAAATCAGAACATGGATTAATATGGACCAATAACAATACGGTTCGTTGTTGGGGCTAACCTGCACAATATGTAAAGTTTCGTTGAAATTGTTTTTTTTTTCGATAGATGGACGAGAATCGCTCAACCGAATAAGACAGTGACTCTGAATCGATCTGTGTAAAAAAATTAATTATATCTCCTGTTGTTTTTTGTATTATAGACACATGAAATATTGTCCAGATACTAAAATCTAGTTCGACTTTTTCTTTATACCCTCCATCATAGTAGCGAGGTTGTATTCACTTTAGTACGAGTATATATATTTTGAATCATCGTAAAATTCTAAGATCGTCTGAATCGGTTAGTATTGAAAATGGACCAGATCTGTCAAGAGGTAACATTTTTACCCACGCAAGGACTGTTGATATAGGGAAAAATCACAACATTAATTATATATCAACACCATCAACTCCGATCGTTACGAAATGTTCACGTAATATTAAGATGTGACCCACTCATCATTGAACTTAAGTAGGCAACATCATATGAACTATTAGAGATATGACGCTGTCATTTGAAAAATATGATGTTGAGATAGATCGAAAGAAATCCTGGAGGAAAGTTGGGAGGTGCCACGCCTTTAAAAAATCATATTTCAAGTAATGGCCTGATTGCTATACAATTTGACAAAATAAAATCAGTGAAATAGCATATTATTTTAGACTACACGGTGTTGAATTTAAACTTTGAAAGGCCTTATCTCGAAAACTAACACCAAGGTCGATAGTAGTTGGTATGAAAAGAAACACATCCTCATAGAAAAGTGGCCGGTGCCACGAAAATACATGATAGAGGGTATATATAAACATCGTTCCGGCCGAACTTAATTTGCCCACATGTCTTTTATTGGTTTTGTTCTCCAACTCAAGTCCAGCTACTCTGACTTGGTTGGTCCGCAAAGATGTTGACAGCTGAGATGGGTATGCATCACAATGAAACAAGTCAGCTTATTTATGGGGACCATTGCCACAGCGTGACACGTAAAAGGACTGAAGTCGTTTACTATTTTTATTCCAAAGACGGCCTTAAGAAGGCCAAATTAAAAAATTTGAAAAAAGAAGGATGAAATGGACTTCCCTAAAAATGCTGATATCGAAAAGATCCTCAGCTCCGTTGGTATTGAGGCTGACGGTGAACGCTTGATTAAAGTCGTTAAGGAGTTGAATGGCAAGTCCATCGAAGAATTGATCGCTACCGGTCGCGAGAAATTGTCATCCATGCCTGTTTGTGGTGGTGGCGCTGCTGCTGCCGCCCCAGCCGCTGCTGGCGCTGATGCCGGTGGCAAGAAGGAAGAGGCCAAGAATGAAGAAAAGAAGGAAGAATCCGAATCTGAAGATGACGATATGGGCTTTGCACTTTTCGATTAAATTCGTAACGGCCCCAGCCATTCACAACAACAAATACAGCAACAGCAGTAAGACAACAACAACAACAACGGTCTTCCTAAAGTTAAAAACCAGGGGAATATATAGAAGCTCAAAATTCCAATAGAGTTCTTTTTCACTTTCCCGAAACCACAACAAATACTCGTACGAATAAGGCAGCTATTTTTAGAGATAGGATGTTGAAATGTTTAACGAAAACATTCTCCATATGATTTTACTGAAGACATCTTATTGAGAAAATTCGATAAAAAGCATTGCATAGCAACATAAAATCATCCTTGAAACATACTCCCCTAAGTCTTTAATTTCCTAAAGGAATTAATTTGGTTGCATAGAGTATTTATTGAGCGGAATGTCGCTACTTATAAGGCAAGGATTGGTCTGTGTTAACCCTCATCCATCTCCCTCGAAGGGTCAACACATGGCGTTTACTTATATAATTTACGAGTAAATGTATTTTTATTTATTTTTATCAAATCAAGTGAAGCCGTTAACACAAATTAACCTTAACATTAAACATTTTAAGTAGAGCACAAACTGCTGAATTTTGGACAACCAATCGCTTAAGTCGATCTTTACAAGAAAAAATAATAAAAAATCAATTTAAAACAATTTATGAAATTACCAAAACGTAAAACAAAAATATATACTAAAGTCAATTCTTCACACTTTTTCTTACAGTTTGGAAATACCCATAGACGACCAGCCGCTGAACGTCTATCGGAAGCCGACTACCCCCTATCGGGAGAAATTTTCAACAGGGAAAATAATAACAACAATATTTCCTACAAATAAATTCGAATTTAAGACGAATCCAACCCAAGCTACCGATTGAAGACAACATTTACTGCAAAAACAAATGAACTGTAATCTAAGCTACTACACTCCTCACAACTAATCATGCATTTCAAAAGCCATAAGGAGACAAAGTGTTTCTTTTTCTGTTTGCTTCGAATTTGTTTGTTTTATTGTATGTATTAACTATTATTTGGTAAACGTTTCGATTAGAAATGATTTGCTCTAATTTCAAAAGTGTAAATAAATTAACCAAGGAAATCGAAACGAAAAATTCAACAAAAAAAACTTATATGTAAATGGTCACAAATTTTCAATTCAACCAAAATGAAGAGGAGAAATTATTACTAATAAAAATGCTATTAAGGTTTATTAACTGAAATTTCTTCATATTTTCTTAACAGAAAAAGGGCTGGTAAAGAATTTCAGTTAAAAAATACGCCAACATAGAAAAAATAGAAAAGGATGTGATGGAGGAAAAATTATACAATTACTATATAATTTTTGTGTATATCTAAGGAAAGCAAAAGACTATATATATATAAATATTTAAATAAAAATTATATTTGTTTGAAGTGTGTAAATAAGATGATGAATTAAATTTTAAAATGCGGCTTCATGAGAACGTTAACTAACTTACTATGCTGTTACAATTAACTTATGCCATATGGAATACATAATTTATTGTTTTCTAGTTCCATGTGAATTGAACTGTTAAAATATCCCTTAAAAAAAGAAACTTTCTTCCATTATGCAAAATAGCTGCTATAATTTTGCTACAACATTTAAAAGAGTCTTGCAATGGATTGAATTGTAAATGTGTTCGTTTTCTTCTGTTTGTTTTATTTTAAGAATTCAAAATACTATATACTATATATATATTTTTGTCGTTCATAGTTATATTTACCGTGTCTGTTTATACTATTAATATTATTATTGATCTCCTATTAAATAATTTATGTTAATATTTTAATTTATTTTTAACTCTGTCCATGTCTTAACGAGTACATCTCTATAAGTAGAATTTAAATTACAAATGCAAAAAAAAGAAAACACACAACAACTGAAAATTAGTTACTACACCATCAACAATTTAATAAAAGTGAAAAATTCATATAAAAATGCACACCAATATTTATATTTACTCCGCCACAATAAATAATAAATCAAACAATAACAACCCGTTGCAAGTACATATGTGTATATATCTATACATATACTCGTATGTACAAATTATTATTAAATTGTATATGAAACGATTTACAAAACAATTTGTTAGCAAGTTTATATAATGAGAATACCATACAATATATACAACACACATAAATAAAATATACATATAGATTAAAAAAAAGAAAAACTAAAAAAAAACATACAATAAACACAGAAAATGATTAGCAAAACCTCTTAATTGAATAACGAATTCTATATATTTGTGTGCTCTCAAGGGCAAACGACTTAAGTAAGTTTAACTAACTCAAAATATGTTGACTTTTAGGGTATTTTAAAAAACAAAAACAAAGAAACCCTATATTGCAACTCGGCTATCATTTTATCGATGTTTACATCGCCAACTCCAATTTGGAACTTTATTGCCACACCAACATGTTTATTCTGAGATGATCAGGACTGTCACAGAAATCGATCGGAATGATTTAAATTCCGTACGTACCATTCCGTTCGGTTTTGTTTTACCTTCTTTAGATTCCGATCGATTTGGGTAATTCCGAAAATTTTAAAAACCCTGGTTATTTTAATTTGCTATGGCAACTCTATGCATATGAGAAAACAAAAACCATATGTTTTAAGTAAACAAAATAAACAAACGGAGTTAAGAACAAATATTTTTACAAAAATTGTTTTACAATAGTTCCTTTACTTTATAATGGGCTTCCAAAATATTGCACAGCCTATCTAATTTTTCATTTTGTTTTTGAATTTCATATATATCAAAATATTTTCCACCATTAGGTGGAAAATATTTTCCACTTCGTTGTCGACACGTTGCTCTTCCAGCAACTTAGCAATTTTCCCCAAGTGTTTATTTTTTTCTACTAAAAGGCTGCTCCATTCCTGGTTGGATACATGTGAAATAGGTGGCGCTTAGGAGTAGCAGATGGTGTGCGGGATCAAGAGCTTCGTCGTTTTCTTTGTCAGATTCACAAATGTAAGCGAGAGATCAGATTTTGGCGCCAGAAACGCCTTCTACACTTATCTGCATTCCGGAGACTAACAACAGCTTCCTCAACCTCGGACAATACATATTTGTTATATGGGCCACCACCTTTTTACAAATTTCGTTTTTGTTGTAGCACAGTTTCTTCTTCACGCATGTTTTCCAGTCCGTCCAAGTTTTCTTCCATCCATGACAATCTTTGCGTGGTGTTTCAGAAGAATTCAATTTTTCTGTTAATTCTATCAAAAGCGCTTCTACAACCACACTATCTCCCTTCACGAATCCTCTGGCTATATATTGTGGCACTTCATGAACTCGACAAATATTTTATCTTGAGCAACGTTTCTATGCTTTCTCCTAAAATATTTATTTTTAAATGAAAATATTGGGAACAAACTTATAAAATACTCACATTTTGTTTTTGTTTTCGTCAGCCAGAATATTACACGCCACAGCAAAAGACGTTCACAAACAATACAAATTAATTTTCTAAAGTTTTTTTTTAACTTAGCAAACATTTAACGTAATTAAAGATTACTGTAATCTTTATTCAGAGAAGTACTTTTATCAAAGTTTTTTGTGATTATGGATCTAAAAATATCAATTCCGATCACATACTCGTAATTAAAAATGGCTTCATTCCGACCAAATCTTTCGGAATTAGTTTTCTGAAAAAGCAAAATACGGAATTGAAACCACTTTCGATCGGAATTGTGTTCTGTGACATGCGTGGATAAGTCTGTTTACAAAAACAAAAGGAGCAGTAACTATCGTCTGAACGGTGAGCGTCAAAATAATACCCTAGACAGACGACAGCGTTAATGCGCATTAGAAATTCACTAATGCAAATTAAAATTTTATATGGTGACAGGCGACACTGCATTTAGTTAACAGCTGTTTGATTGTAAACAACTGTTTGTCAACTAGTTTTTGTCATTTGCTTCGATATAAAATGGATAAAAGAAAGAAATAACTATTAGCAGCTATGTAGTTGGCATAAAACAACAATTTATTTGAAAGAAAGGTGAAATTACTTTTGCCGAAATTGACCAACCAAAAATGATAAAGTTTACACTTTGGTATATTTTTGATACTTTTTGACTTGGAAAAGTACCGTGGTATCCCTGCAACTCATTTGATACCTTCTTCAGTTTCCCAAAAAAGTGAATTTTTTGCTATTGAATAGTTTATTTTGTACGTATTTCTTATCGCTTTAATAAATGCTTAATTAAACCCACAAAAAATTCTTTAAATAAAGGGTGGTTTAATTTTAGGGACCGATGTTGAATGTGAACCACACCTAAACGTTATGTTTTTTTCTGCGTTTTATTTGATATTTCTCAATTGAACAATGGAAAGATACACAAGCGCACAACGCGTTAAAGTTATTCAGACTTATGAAATGAAAATCAATTTTCGAAGAAAATCATCTTCAGTGATGAGGCACATTTTCACCTCAGTAGATTCGCAGTTGATAAGCAGAATTGCCGCATTGGGCGAATGATAATCCAGGAGTAATTGTCGAAAAAACAATGCTCCCACAAAGAGTGACTGTTTGATGCGGTTTATGGGCTTGCGGCACCATCGGGCCTTATTTTGTTTAAAAATGAGGCCGGCCAGGCAAATCGCTATCGTGAGATGATAACGCACTTTTGATGGCCCGAATTGGATGTGGACGATATGTGGTTTCAACTCAATCACCCTGTAGAATTGACAAAAAAACACGCGAATAAATGTCAACAGTGCTATTTCAGAAGATATACCAATATGTTCGAGCTTCGGTAGGTTTGCTTTAAGTCGCTCATAACGCCCTATTATAAATTTGAGTGTAATCAGATATAATATAGGACTTGCAGATCAAGCCTTGCCAATTACCTTGTATATATGGGGGCTACATGAAAACGTCGACCGATATTTTTCAATATTATTAGATCTTTTGTATTACACTATACTGAATTTGACGAAGGTCGAATGTTAAATGTGGCTTGTGGAATGGCACGAACTCAAATCTGGAGAGACCTTTGCACGGGTGCATGGTACATTGGGCGATATGATCCAACGTACCATGCAATGGCTTGACCGACAGGACACGGATCTGTAAGAACCTTTGTGTAGGGCTATACCAAAAATTGACTGTTTGTGACTCGTCTCGTTCTGTTGGATGTAATATGTGGCTTTTTTAGCTGCGGATTTTGCGCTGAAGCCATAAAGGCCTTAGAAAAATATCATTGCATGGCCAATTTTAATAGGGTTCGCTCAATGGAATCAGATAATGATGTTGAATGAATTCGGGTATCTCCTTGTATTTTAGGGTTACAAACATCAGCACTATACCCTAATACCCTACCACAGAGTGGTGTTGGGTATACAAATGTTGTACTCTTTTATTCCTTTTTTGTACCAGTTCGCCAACCACATGTATCATCCCTGCTACCAACCGTAAACAATTTAACAGCTGATTTGATTACAGCTGTGTTCATTTTTGATAAATTGTGATACTGTTGCCAAACTGTAATACCCTAATGCAGTTTGTTTTGTGCATAAACGTCAGGGTTAATGCAATTTGGTAGAAGTTAATGCACGAGTTAATTTGCATTAAGTCTGTTAATGCGCATTAATTCCATCGTCCGTCTAGCCTATAAAGTAAACTCCATAGATTCTTTTAAACATTATTTTATTACATTGAGATAAAAAATGATACATACAAAAATAATTCAGGAATTAAATTCATAAAAAAAGAAGCAAAAAAAATAAATACATTAAAGAATAATTTACGACTTACAAAAAAAGACCAAATTTTACGCGTCCAAATAAATTAAACACTTTTACGAAAAGAAGATAAACTATCATATGTTATATTTAGTTTTATTTCCTTTTGACTCCTTTTTTCAGAGTTTTCCATTTTGTTAACTTAACTTGCAATAAGTGTTTGTACAATCTTAACTATGAAACAAGAAACTCAATTTACATATTAGGAGTGTTTTTTGATACTCGATACTTTTTAGGGTCTCCGCTCAATATTAAGTAGGGTTGCAAACAGAATTTTAAATTAAATATACAATCCACCCTTCGTTGGAGGGTAAAAAGGGATTTTTTTGTTTTATTGAGAATTTTGTTGATTTCGAAATCTGTACATAGAGTGGCGAATAATACATCCAATAATGACATCTGATAGCATTGCAAGTGGGCTTCCGCACAAAGAAGTATTGGTTTTTGGTAAGTATTCAAAGCTACGAATGCACTAGTACAACCGATTTCAGGGTATTGATGATCGGATAAGGACCAACATGTCCTATAGACATGTTGGTTATGTTCATAAGCACACTTCCAGTATTTCAGATGTTCGACCGTCCCGAGGAATGGTTTTGTTATCGAATACAATTATTTATACTAGAAAGAAAAGTACCAATACCAGATCGGAATTGAAACTTATGTGCAGATTCTGCAGATATTGTACGTTTCAAAGAATTTTAAAGATATTGACCAAACTATTAAATAATCAACTCAATAGCATATAAGAAACTCGATTAAGTGAATAAAATAAGATATGCTTTTAATTTTTTTAAGTATTGATACTGGGGTGGTGGTACTCGTTCCGAGGAGGATCATTATTTGGACAATTACCTAAAAGGGGTTTTAATCAGATGCCGGAAACTTTTAATCACCTGGAAGACCAATCTTTGAAAGTTATTTTGTAAATATCATTTAATTCAATAGTTTGCCGACGTACGAGGTATGTTTGGTTCAGCTTAGGGTTACATAATATATACACACATTGCTGAAGCCAAAAAAGAGAATAGGTTTTTTACATTGTTTTAAAAACTTAAATTGCGACTAATGCTGGAATGTTGTTGTGACATTTGCGTTTGCCTGACTAAACAGCCTGATGGTTAAACTTTGTTCTAGATGACGGGTAGAAAATTGAATATTTTGACTGAAAAACACTAATATGTGTACATTCCGTACAATTAAGGAAGGATTCCAAAGAGTCTCAATAGATTACGTAGGACTTGCATACATTTTCTCTGCGTGTACCACATGTTCGTCTTGGCAGTGTTCACGACAATAACAAACAATATTTATGTGCTCACAATTGATTTGACAGCTGGACGATTACAAAGAAAATATCCGCGTGTTTTTCAAAGCGACTAGTTTTACAGTACAATTTTATTATATTTTTTATGAACAATTTTCAAAATAATAATGACAAACCTGAGTGAAATGGAAGTAGCAAAAATCCAAAAAGGGAAACAACGCGACAGCAGTGTCATCTTTCGTCGCAATCGTGCTTTGGGATATGTCAGCAATCATATTCCGGCCGTGGTGCGTTACATCCAAAGACGCAAGGACAATCTTATCACCACATGTATCGGGCGATCGTTCCAGGTTTATACGGCCAGTCATTTTCGTTTACTCCATGTCAGCGGTCAGCATCCAGATGAAATCACCGCCATGGCCACCGATCGTTTTCACATTTACACCGCCTGTAACAAATGCATATACGCCTGGCGAGCTGGCAAACATGTGAGACACATTTACCGGGGCCACAATAAAAATGTACACTTGTTGCTGCCGTTCAGCAGGCATTTAATTGCTGTTGATGAAGCAAATGTGTTGAAGGTGTGGAGCATTCAAAGCGAGGATGTGTATTTGGAAATACCCTTCAATGCCGAAGAATTCCTGGTGACAGCGGTAGCGCATCCTCCCACATATGTGAATAAGATCGTGTTGGGTTCTAAACAGGGCCAACTGCAAATTTGGAACATTAAAGATAATCGCTTGGTGTACACTTTCAATGGTCACGAGAGTCGAGTAACCTGTATTGAGCCGGCTCCGGCCATAGATGTAGTGGCTGTGGGCCACCAGGATGGTACTATTGTGGTACTGAATTTAAAATTTGACGAAATATTGATGGAGTTTAAACAAGACTGGGGTGCCGTTTCGAGAATAACATTTAGAACCGATGGTCCACCTATCATGGCCAGTGCCAGTATTAATGGATATGTAGCGTTTTGGAATTTGGAGGAGAAGAAGGTAAGTCGACTTATTTAACATGCATTGGTGTATAAAAAAGGTTTAGAACTAATGTAATTACGCTTCTCAGTTACGGAGTAGTTGGGGTAATGGAATAACGCTCCATCAACACTTTGTTGAACACGTGGGATATTAAACACCACTGGCAGTAGCAATAATTTATATTACACAGAAATAATAAAATAATTTATATTACTTAAAATTTAAACTTAATAGAAGTTTCGGTTAATAACGCTAAATGTTATAAAGTAAATGTAGAAGAGGTATATACAGAAAATCAATTATTTTTTGTAGAAAGATGTCTTTAAAATAAATAAAACTCTTGCTCCTCTGGTTTCTTTTTTGACTATTGATTAAATAAATAAACTTTACAAATTCACCTAAAAGAGCCCAGACATCGAGTTTGTGTTTTAAATAGTTGAAAGATAATTATTAAAATAAACTATGCCTGAAAATGTTTAATTTAAACGTTTCTATTGTTTTACAGGTTGCCAGTCAAATACAAGCCCACGAAGATTCAGTAACCACAGCTATTTGTCTACCCAATGAACCGTTAGTCCTCACCACATCTCCCGATAATTCCATGAAGTTATGGATATTCGATATGACGGATGGTGGGGCACGTTTGCTGCGCATTCGTGAGGGTCATACAGCACCACCGTTATGCATACGTTATCATGGTAATAATGGCAGCACGATCCTGTCGTCTGGCGAGGATAGTTCCTTAAGGGCGTTCAGTACCATATCGGAAACATTGAATAAGAGCTTGGGTAAAGCCAGCTATAATAGGAAATCTTCCAAGAAGAAGAGTAAGCAAAACAACATATATATATATAAATGTATAAACAGCAGGTACTAATGGGATTTTTTAAAGATCGTTTCGAAGAGGACAATCATCGCATGCCTCCCATTATAGAATTTACCACAGAATTGACACGCGAAAAAGAATGGGACAATATTGCTGCCATACACAGCGGTGCTATACAGACCACAACGTGGTCTTTTCATAAAAATCGCATGGGTGAACATCGTCTGATACCGGAACAGTTTACTAACAAAAATCGTAAAGATTTTAAAACAGAAACGACTTGTGTTACCTTGACACATTGCGGCAATTTTTGTATTATTGGTAGGAACGACATACACGCGAAAGCCCGAATTTTTTTATTCTAATTATTTACTACTTTCCAGGTTATTCCAATGGTGAGGTGGAGCGTTTCAATATACAATCTGGAATACATAGAGCCAGCTATGGCAGACCTGCCCATAAAGCTGCTGTACGGGGAATAGCCTGTGATAATCTCAACCAAGTTGTGGTGACGGGATGCAGCTCAGGCCTTCTGAAGTTTTGGTATTTCAAAGAAAATTGTAAGTATCAGCCGGCTTAATGTGTTTTTTCGAAGTAAATGTAAACCGCTTTTTTATAGTGGATAAACCCATGGTCGTAAAGCAATTGTCGGAAGGCATTACTCTAATGCGAAGCCATCGTGAAAGTGCCATGTTAGCCGTGGCTTTGGTGAATTTTGTCTTATTGGTGGTTGATTTGGACACCAAAGTTGTAATACGTAAATTTGAAGGACATTCTGCTAAAATTAATGATGTTACCTTCAGCCCGGACAGCCGCTGGTTGTTGTCTGCCTCCATGGATGCTACAATTAAAGTTTGGGATGTTCCTTCATCCTATATGATAGATCAATTCAGAGTTGAAAGACCTTGCGTTTCCCTAACCATGTCACCGACAGGGGATTTTCTAGCAACCGCTCATGTTAATTATTTGGGCATATACTTGTGGGCCAACAAAATGTTATTCAATCAAATTTCCTTACGTTCCATTAATCCCACGGCCATTGCACCATATTTGGGTCTACCGTCTAATGTTGCGGACGAATTAAATTTGGAGGAAGCCATCGATGAACTGTCCATGGATACAGATGATGAAGATGAGGCCGAATTGGGCGATGAGGTCAATTTGAAATACGACACACCAGAGCAATTGTCTAATGACCTCATTACCATGTCCGGCGTGGCAGTCTCAAGATGGCAAAATCTATTGGATTTAGAACTAATTAAGAAACGGAATAAACCCAAAGCGCCACCTAAAGTGCCCAAGCAGGCTCCATTCTTCCTACCCACTGTGGCAGGGCTGGAGGTAAAATTCGATGTATCCAATGCGAACACGGAAGAGGATATGAATTCAAAAGTTTTCAAATCCTCAACCCTGAACAACCTTACCACATTTGGGAAATTGTTAGAAGAAAGTGGAACAACACTAAACTTGGACAGATGCGTGACATACCTAAGGCAAATGGGTCCTTCAATGATTGACTTTGAAGTTAAATCACTACACCCTATTGGCGGAGGAACTGTCAAGGCTATGGTGCAGTTTTTAAAGACTCTGCAGTTTATGTTTGAATCTAAAAATAATTTTGAATTAGCCCAATCATACTTAAGTGTTTTTTTACGTTCGCACGGTACGAATCTAATAGAGTTTCCCGACGTAATCAGTGCTTTGGAAGAGGTTTCAAAAGTTCAGGAAACTTCATGGCAAACAGTTGAAGACCATCTTATGTATGGCATGGGAGTTGTGGCAGCCTTAAGAAACTTCGTACAATGAATTTTACTTTCTGGTAGATTTGCTTATGTTAAGTATGTATGTTGAAGTTTGTATTTCTCATTTAAAATAAAAATATTTTTTATTACTAACGTATTGAAATATTATGAATTTGTTTATCTCAACGAAGGCCTCAAGGTAGTTGACAGTCGTATCACTAGCTATAATTAAAATATATTATTGTCGAATGTCGTCTGTCACCCAAAGTTTCATTTAAACCGTCATCCCCCAACTTTTGGTAGGTCTATAATTGCTTGAGTAAGTTGACAATTACATTGTTGCTGTATTTTTTATTGATTTCATAAAGTAATCAACAGAAAGGACATATGACACGTATGCACCACCATATACAGTAAATCAGATAGATAAAACACATGCGTTCCAAGCATATGTACTCCACCCCCCACCTTGATGGTGTGGTAACCACAGCAACGACCAACCACAAACGCTGACCCAATGACCACCACGCCATTTATTGTACAGAAGCAGACGGAAATTGTAAGGAAATTATCAGTTCAAAACTATAATCGCACAGCGGCACTCAGTAGAAGTGCAGTATACGGAGATTGTTATTTTTATTGCGAGTTAAAATTGATTGCAAAATTTGTAGAAGCACGATGAAACACCAACAAGTCGTTGTGGATTATTGGACCATGCTAAAAACATCGGTAACCTGTTTGCTACTGGCCATCTCGGGATATGTGCTGATAAAGTAAGTGATCCCTTCAGTAGCACCATAAAGCCACATGAATCCTAACTTGTTTGCAACTATTTCAAGGATGGTTCAGACGATATTCTATCTGCCCGGCTATTTGAAGAATAACCAGAAACGTTTGGAAGAATTGGCAGCAAAATACAATTTGGATTTGGAAAAAGAAATCGCCGAGGCAGAGAAAGAAATAGATGGCAAAGAAAATCCAATCGCAACCACTACCGCAGAACCACCAGTAGTTTTAGCAACAGAAACGGAACAAAAAAAAGAAAAATAGTCGCAATGCTTTTACATTGTAACTAGCACCTTTTGTAACTACAAAACTTTATTACAGGTTTCCGTACGAAATACATATAAATCTATTACTTACTTGGCTAAGATCTTGTGTTTCATTACTCGTTCTCTTCTTATTGACTAATTACATTCTACCACTACTGGCATATCTTCAGGATCTTCATCCAATATCCCGTCAAATGACCAACTCATACTGATCTTTAGTTTTTTTGTTAAAAGTTCAACGCTCTTGTGCAGTCCCATCACGTTCAAATTAACCAATAGAGAACGCACATCTTTGTAAACGGTATTGCGATCTGATGGTTCCATAAGTTCTTCCGGCAAACGGGGTAACTGATAGGCCAACACCTCCGCGTACTTCATAAACAAAAGTCTATACTTTGCTATAGCCTCTTCAGAATGCGACAATATAGACAGAACTTTTCGCCAATGAGCTAACGATTCCACTGAATAACCCACAAGGAAAAAGGCAAACGACAGCTGCACTTCTTCAATTAAATCCTGCGGCTGTCCAAAGCCATTAACCAATATTTCGCAGGCTAGTATACAGTCCAATGAGTGCTGGGAAATTTCCGAGGGTGTGCTATCTTTGGGCACTCTTTCGGGTACTAAACAAAAACGAGGGGCCGTACCTTCAACCGGTGCCAGTTGTGGCAACAAATCATTTTCATCGTTCACCAACTTGGCAGTCATCGCAGGATGGGCTTCTTTCAAGGGTCCACGAGGTCGTTCAGAGTCCGGACAAGACTGCAATTCGACATTGGTGCGTATTACGCCCAAGGCTGGCTGACACCGTTCCAAAGTATCTTTGCCTACGGTATCTGTTAGTTTACGCCACTCGTTCCAGTACCGAAAGTCATACGGTGCCAAAAACCCATCCAGCGTTTTTAAATGATCCCTTATACGCTGCTTTTCTAATTCTGCATCCTTTATCTGACGATCTCTCAATTCTTCATGTTCAGCATCCCATTCCTTAACTACGATTTCTTGCTCTTGAAAAAAGTGTGCGAAGCCCACTCTTGGAGCAGTATCACCATATGGTCCAGTGGCAGCACACCATACATGATGTGGTCCCGGAGGTATCATTTTTACTCCTCGAAAGTTGTCGCCAATTGTATACGAACATAAATCAATTCCAAAATCAGTTCGTTTGGGTACACCAGTTATTATGAGCACCGCTCCATGGTTAAAAAGCTTTTTGGCTGTTTCAGGATCCATATCCATTGATGAGTTGTCTTGATTCATGTTTTTGCCGGTACAATAACAATCTAGTTAGGACTTTATGAAATGGCAGCGCCAATAGTTCTTTTGGCTTTAATTTATATGGCAGGAACGATAGACGTAAGTAGCCAGGGCTACCAGTATGTAGCAAAGGCTTGCCAATGCCGTCAACTGATTGCAAAACCGGGTTGCCAGAGTTCCTTGCGTTTTGTCCGTTGGGCTTTGAAAAAAGCCTACTTCCTTCGTTTAATCGTCATAAGAGATAAGTTGTGTGTTTAAAAGAAATTATTTCTAGATCGAAAGAGCCGCTTCCCTTATGAAATCTGTTAATTGTGAAAAAAAACCTTAAAGTCTCGGTTCTTTAAAATATCACGAAGATTCGAAAAAATATTAAAAAAGTTATAATTGAGGCTTAAGGAATTGTACTTTGTGCAGTGAAATATACAGTGCTCAAAGTTGTCAGTGACTCCACATACATCGCAAAGAGCAGACTGACGTACCCCAATCATGTTAAGAAAAACACCATCATATGAGTGGCCGTCATCAGCCTTTTCACCAGTTTAGTGTCCCCAGATTCGAGGACTGAGTTGGCAAACCATGGAACCCTCGGAATGTCAGAAAAACGGAATAAAAGACTCTGCCTTTTGAAATTGAATCAAACGCCTTACAATATTCTTTATTCCACTCCTCTCTCAAAGACCTTTTAATCGCCACAAGAGCATCACAGTATGTAAATTTCAGCGATATAGGGGCACCGGTATCAACAGCGTCCTTCGCTAAGTAATTAACCCTCTCATTAAACTGAATACCAGCGTGTCCCGGAGTCCACACAATGTGTAGCTGCTGAATACTGGAGATTTCTAAAATATTCATTCCATCAGTGAAGATTACCAAATTCTCTTAGCCATCCTCCGACGCAACAGCAACCGCCTATTTCAAAGCGACTAGCTCACCCGTAGCTGAAGACAGCTGTTTAGAGGGACTAAAAAGAAAAAAACCTACTCGTCTGAAGGTTAAGAACGGAAAACCCCATACCGCGATCTGTAAGAGATGCATCAGTTGCATATATAGCGAAATATTTTTGCCTATAAGATTCAACAGACTCAGCCGATAGTTTAATTTTTTTTTTTTTTTTTTGGCTTTAATTTATATGGCAGGAACGATATACGTAAATAGCCAGGGTTTCCAGTATGTAGCCAAGGCATGCCAATGCCCTCAGCTGATTGCAAAACAGGGTTGCCAGAGTTCCTGACGTTTTGTCCGTTGGGCTTTGAAAAAAGCCTACTTCCTTCGTTTAATCGTCATAAGAGATAAGTTGTGTGTTTGAAAGAAAAAATTCTAGATCGAAAGACCCGCTTCCCTTATGAAAGCTGTTAATTGTGAAAAGACCCTAAAGTCTCGATTCTTAAAAATGTCATGAAGATTCGAAAAAATATTAAAAAAGTTATAATTGAGGCGCAAGGAATTGTACTTTGTGCAGTGAAATATACAGTGCTCAGAGTTGTCAGTGACTCTACATACATCGCAAAGAGCCGACTGCCGTACCCCTATCATGTTTAGAAAAACACCATCATATGAGTGACCCGTCATCAGCCTATTTACCAGTTTAGTGTCCCCAGATTCGAGGACTGAGTTGGCAAACCATGGATCCCTCGGAATGTCAGAAAAAACGGAATAAAAGACTCTACCTTTTGAAATTGACTCAAACGCCTTACAATATTCTGTATTCCACTCCTCTCTCAAAGACCTTTTAATCGCCACAAGAGCATCACTGTATGTAAAATTTAGCGATATAGGGGCACCACTATCAACTGCCTCCTTCGCTAAGTAATCAACCCTCTCATTAAACTGGATACCAACGTGCCCCGGAGTCCACACAATGTGTAGCTGCTGAATACTGGAGACCTCTAAAATATTCATAAAATCAGCCACAATACTATTCATACTTCTAACCTGTTTCAAAAGATGACACGCATTTAAACTATCAGTGTAGATTACCAAATTCTCTACTCCATCCTCCGACGCAACAGTAACCGCCTTTTTCAAAGCGACTAGCTCACCCGTAGCTGAAGACAGCTGTTTAGAGGATCTAAAAAGAAAAAACCTACTCGTCTGAAGGTCAAGAACGGAAAAACCCATACCGCGATCTGTAAGAGATGCATCAGTTGCATATATAGTGAAATGTCTTTGCCTATAAGATTCAACTGACTCAGCATAAAATTTCCTAAAGACAGTAGGCGAAACATCGGACTTTTTCCCAAACGGGGACTCAACAAATACCGAAAGTTTATTTGAAAGCTTGTATGGAGAAATAAAGGAAACATCCTTAAAAATATCCCAAAATCTCGAAAGGACATGCGTGTAACTGCAGTTGAGAAAATAACTGTCCCTGATCTCTTCCATAAAAGAGGGTCTGAAAAGCGCAATCTTAAGTAGTTCCTTTGCAGCAAGATATAACGATCTTAATTCAGGTGGCATTTCATTGCCCAATGCATATACTATCGGAACTGGAGTAGATTTTGTAAGGCCAAGACACCTTCTCAAGGTTTCATTCTGGCGGCGTTTCAAGCTCTCATTCACAGACTTTGGTGCATGTGCAGTAACGGACCTGGCATATTCAAGCTTCCCCCTGACAAAACTCCTATAGAATCTCAAACTTATTTCTGGCTGGAGCCCCCCGCGGATCCAAGTTAGACGTTTCAGAAGATTCACTGCCGTTGATGACTCAGAAACAACTCTATCATAATGCTGACCCAGACTAAGGCTGTCTTTTATATCTACACCGAGAAACTTTATGGATTTGACTTGTTCCAGCTTTTGACGCCCAATACATATCTCAACTTTCTTTGAGGTGCCCTTGCCGATATACATAACCTTCGTCTTCGAACTGTTGAAGCTGAGATTCAAAGTAGAACAAATTGAGGAGAATTTTGAAATCTTTAAAGAAAGATTTCGAACCGCAGACTCAAATGTGTTCTCAATTGAAACTAACAAAAAATCATCAGCATATTGAAAAAGAACTGTGTTATGATCCTCTATCTGATGAATGGCCGCAGTGTACAGATTAAAGAGAATCGGGCTTAAACAGCTGCCCTGCGGCAACCCATTGCAAACAGTCACAGAATCAGTCCCCAGACACAGATTTCTTTCCGATAGGAAAGACGTCACCCAGTCAGAAATATCAAGAGAAACCCCAAAATTGTTCAAGACTTGTCTAAGTTTTAAAACATTCACACAGTCATATGCGCTGCTGATATCCACTGCTGCAACAATTATCTTCATTCCCTGATATCTAGCACTAGACACACGAAACATAAACTCATTGAGGCATACAGAGGTAGACCAGCGTTTTCTATAAGCAAAAGTCCTATCAGGAAGCAATTTAGAATTCTCAATAAAAAAATTCAAACGTTCCTTAACCATAAGATTTATAACCTTTAAAAACACAGAAAGAAGAGCTATAGGGCGATAGTTCCTATAATCATCAAGTGCACGATCTCTTTTAGGTATAGGGACAACTCTAATGTCCCTCCAAGAGGTATGCAGCTCACAATTTCTGTAATGTTCATTAAAAATCCTCAGCAAGGTAATTTTTGCAGTATCTGGGAGCGCTTTTATCATCTGATAAGTCACCTTATCAATACCACCCGCAGAGGGTGACTTTTTTGCATCTAAAATGTCATTTAACTCATCAAAAGAGAACGGAGTGGGTGTCTCAATGGCCTGAACTTCTAGCGGCATTCTTACATTATTAGGAACTTGATCCCTAAGAAAACACAGAAAGTTATAATTATCCGACGGATCAAAAGATGATGCACACGACGTCGGTCTTCCTTTTACATTGTTGACAAAGTTCCAAGCATCCCTGGAATTACTATCCCGATCCAGTTCAATAATTCTTGACCTATAGCTTTCAGCTTTAGCCTTTTTTACAGCCTCGTTCCACAGTTCCCTGGCATCCAATGCGGCATCAAGATTCTCGGGAGTGGAATATCTGCGAGCCTTCTTACGCGCAGCATGCCATCTCCGAAAAAGTACATTCAGGCGATCATTCCACCAAGCCTTAGGAGTAAATCTGGAAGAATGTACAACATACGACGCATCAGAAATATGGTGCTGGAAGCACTGGGCAACAGAATCAAAGTCAAAAGCAGGAAGTTGCTCGGAGGCCAAACCTTCAAGCAACTTCCTCTTAGCCAAAAATCTCGCCGGCCTTCGTACAACAGCAGAAGATTCAATAACAATCGTTCGATGACGAGAACCACCCAAAGGAGTATCAAAGATAGACCAAGTAAGCCCAGACGATGAATTTGTAAAACTAAGGTCTAAAACAGTACCTTCAGAACAATTAAGTCGTGGATAAAACGTCGGCGATCCATCATTCAATATATAGAACCCTGAATTAGAAACAAGATCACTCAACAATTTCCCTCTTGGGGAATCGATACGATCACCCCACTCCTTAAACCGAGCATTAAAATCCCCGGCAAGAATAACGTTCTCCATCGACTCCACAAGGGAAAACAGTCGAGAAAGCTCAGTTTCGCAAACAGTCGTGGAAATATTTGGAGGAATATACAACGATACAAAACAAAAGTTAGGTTGCAGATTTGTGGTCTGAACAGCAATTATGTCAAGCTCAGTTGAGAATTTGATCTTCTTTACTTTAATGCTCTTACGAACACATATAGCAACACCACCATAATGATCAGATCTTGTCCTATAAAAAACATTAAAACCAAGGAGTCTATAGATAGGGTCAACGTCGTTAAAGTTAAAAATCTCGGAAAGCAAGCAGACATCAATGTCCGAGTTATTCACAAAAAACTCAAGATTGTTCCTGTTAGACCTGAAACTCTGAATATTGTATTGTAGGCACCTCATGATTATCTTAAATTCGAAGAAATGGATCTATCACCCATTATGGGACTTGTCATGGCAGAAAAAGCATTAAAAGTTTGATTAGTAAGATCGTTAAAAATCCGTAACATCGATCCATCGTTTTCCTTAGAGCAGAAGTAATCCCTGACAAACGCAGTCAGCTGAGACAATGTCCTCTCAAATTCAGAGACCTTCTCATTATCTCTATATACAACCGGAATTATTGGATCTGTATTTATACGCTGAGGAACGAAAAAATTTGGTTTGGGTGGAGGGGGAGTTGGTTTTGCATATACCACACGACTAAACCTAGTCTGAGTCCTTATTCTATTTGCCTCTTGCACCCTGTTCCGGACCGGCTGACTGGCCGCGTTAGGAAGGGTCGGGAAATTATCGTCGAATTCATTAAAAATGTCAAATCTATTATTAGTGGAATATGATTCCAAAACCTCCCTTCTGGAAATGCGTCTGAGAGTCATTGTTTCAGAAATCTCCTCCTCCTCTTTCCACTTCGGACAATGTTTTCTATCACGCGCAGAATGAGACGAATCGCCACAAAGAATACATTTTACTTGACATTGGTTGCCACAAACACCAACAATACCACAGTTCAGACATCTCTTCTGTGACCGACATGAGTTTTCCGTATGACCTATTCTACCACATTTAGGACATTGCCGAAGACGCTGTCTATAGAGCCGCACAGTCATGGATGCTTTATCTACAATGAGTCTCGTTATAATATCATCAGACTTTAGCGCAATTTTTACCGACATGGTCTTGGTCTCAGTGCCCAATTCCCTATTTCTAGAGTAAAGGCGCTTAGCGTACGCAACCTTCTTCAAATCATCGGGCTCCAACGCAGACATAATAAACTCATCAGACCAGTCCAAAGGAACATTATGCATAACATAAAATGTATACACAAATGTATCAGGTATAAACTGTCTTATCCTGAGACCGCTGAGATCAAGAGAGGCAAACGCATTGGCATCAGCCACAGTCTTAAAATGCATCCTAAAAAGAGTCCTTCCAATCTGCTCAGTAATACCTCTATCCTTGGGAACTAATACATTATTTGATCTAAGAATGTCATGTAAGAAAAGTTGATTCCGAACCCTGTCACTATCAGATTTTCTAGCAGAAGTGTCTACCAAAACCAAAAATTTTCCCTTATGACCTTCAGGATAAAAATTTATCGTCAAGTCTGAACGAGCCTTTTCAGCATTATTCTCAATTCCAACTGCCTCAGGAACGCCTAAAGCCCGGAGGGCATGAGATCCCTGAGATGGAGTGCTTTCCGAAGCCAAATCAACATCAATACCGTGCTGTTTATCAACATTAAGGTCGGCAAGAGAATCCACTCCACCACCTGGAGTTTTTCCCTATTCATCCGAAAGTTCCATGTTTGACCAACAAAACTTCTCAAAATCAGCCGCTGACAGTCTTGGGAGTTTTGAGGACGATTGCTCGTCCTCGTTCCCCTTCACCCTTTTCTCTGCCGACAACTCTGAGCTCTGTTTTATCTAAAACGTTTTGCCAGAAAAAAAAAAAAATCCCTTTCAAAGAAGAAGAAAAACACAGTAAGTACAATACCTTATTTCTCCTCAGTCAACACTTTTTTGCACAACAAAAAGAAAATAATCAACAAACCGTTACACTTTCAAGGTCTTTTCACAATAACGGCTTTAAACTTTTTTTCAAACACTTCTAGAAAGTCAAGAATGCGCGCGAGAAAACACAACTACACTCACTGACGTTAACACTGGAAGTGCCCGATAGTTTAATATACGTTCCCTGAAGTCGAAACTGTTACACAGCTGTATCTCTCATACGTTGCCACTGTTTCAAAAACAAAATTGAAAGGAAAAGTTGCCAGAATGATGAATACAATTTTGTTCGCATACGAGCTCCACTCGAAATTCAAAAACAATCAAATTTCATTTTTGGATTTCAGAAAAATTGTAATAGATTTTTATACAAAATGGGCTCAAATCTGGACTGCCTGAGGGCCATTCTTCAGAGGAAATGAACGCTGGCAAATTGTTTCGAAGCCAGGCCTGAGACGTTTTAGCCTTATGGGCTGGCGCAGAATCCTGCTGAAAAGTCCATGACTGGTTTTGGAACAGCTTCCAAAACGGGTTCATGGTAAACTTTCGCTGATGTTTTGACTCCGCAGAAATGCAGGTCAGTGACCCCATCGTAAGAGACACCAAACCATGATTGAAGCTGGGTGATGACCCTTTTCCACTCTTGGGATCAGTTCAGATGCTTTCTCTATGCAAGTTATCAGCGTGCTTCACTAAAAGACGTTTGCATTTTTCAATCCTATTTTTTCTAAAGCTGCAGTCAACAAATGTCCGGTACGTCGTTTGAAAGCCCCAAGTCCCAAGTCTTTTTTTATGATTCGACTCATGGACTTTTGCGTGATATTCATCTCACGGGATATGATTTTCTGTATTCGTAGCGGATTTCTGTGAATTCTTGATTTAACTGCTTTGATGACATGCGGTGTTCGAACAGAGCGTAGGTGGCCCGACCGACCGGTGGCGGTCTTTAACGTCACCTCAAACAGTTTTATGTATCGGTAGACGATGCCTAGTGGCCGGAGCGTTTTGAAAATATCGCTTTTTTCATTTCACACTTTAAAAGCGCTATTAGGTACAGCTATACGGTTCTCATTATCTGACCACTCCATAATGAAAGTTGAGGTATTGAAGTATTTGTTGTTTATTCACAAATGTCTCAGGTTGCATCTAATTTTAGTTGTTGGACAAATAAATTCACCTTCTATAGCCTAGTATTCACCTTAAAATTATATTTTCGCTTTGATGAGAAATACAGAAGCAAAGCAAACGAAATTGACTATTATTAAATTCCGTTTAGCTATTTTTTGGCTGGTGGTACTCAGCTAAAACGAAAAGGTGGTGGAATTTGCAACTGTTAAAGAAACGTTTATAAGTGCAATGTAAAATTTGTTCACCATCTGCAAACGAATATACTGTTTTGATAACTGATTGGCTAAGGAGTTTTTGAAATTTGCAAAGAAACAAAAACACAAATGTTGTGGTCATTTTTGAGGGTGTTTAAATTAATAACCGCTGCTTCTTTTACACTGCAATTTTCCCTTGTATAGATAACTCCTAAGCGAAAATTTCGTTTTAGGTGAATATTGGGCTTATAAGGAGGGACATAAATACTGTTACAACATTGAACACACCCATTTCAATAGTAGAACAAGAAACCGTTTCGGAAGCTGTTGTGAAGCCTCTTAACAAAATCCTGTTCCAAAACCTGCCAAGGCTAAAACGTCCCAGGCCTGGCTTCGAAACAATTTTCCAGCGTTTATTTCCTCTGAAGAATGGCCCTCAGGCAGTCCAGATTTGAACCCATTGGATTCCAAATTGTGGACGGTTTTAGAGGACAAGGTTTGTAACAAAAGATACCCGAACATTGGATCTATTAAGACTGCCTTGGTTCGAGCTGTGGCCAATTTTCCAATGGACGAGGTTCGTGCAGTGCGACTAAAGGCGTGTGTAAAGGGAAAAGGCGGACATTTCGAATAAGTAGATTCTTTTTGGATACAATATACATCAATATATTAAAAAAAACATTCAGTACTTTTTATTTTAGCATAAAACGTGTGTAATAGTATTTATGTCCCTACTATATACAACGGACTTGCATTTTGTTAAGTTGTTACAATCCAACGAAGGAAATAGCACTGAGAAGTCCTTTAATGTATTCAAGTTATTTAATCGGTTTACAATGATATACGTACATAGATATCTACAATATTGACTCTGAGCCAGCTTTCCTCAATACCGCTCCTTGACTTTACATGATCAAACTTAATGTTCTCGAACCTGAAGCTGTCAGCCTTGAAGAAATCCGTTCTATTCTACCGTTGGATCGTGAAACTAAGCCCTTATGCTGTACAACATGTAACAGAATATATCTTTTGAAGTCCACCATTTGTGTACCCTCTACCGAAAACAAATAATGAATGGTATAATAAATTTGTCATTAAGTTTGCAACACCACGAAATATTGATCGGATATTGATGAGAGTTACAGCACTTATTTTTCAAACAAAAAATCAGCCATGCCATGAGGTTCTTACTTTCGACTTAAAAACTTTGAAGCGGTTGTTTAGATATTGGGCTACGGCCATGAGGTGTCGCTCGTTGGCATATGTAAAATATAAAATTTAGTCACAACATATTCCAAATTTGGAAACATTGTTATTTATACAACTTTACTTTTGTTTAGAAGGTATGTAACGAATACGGAAAGAAAAGAAAGTATGGCAACTCCAACTCTCACGCGACTTGAGGGCAACTAGCTTGCTAACCGAGTAACTTCCATACAAATGCTAGTTTAGTAGCCTGAAAAGAAAACAGCTACTGATCGTTGTAAAATTCTAAGACCATCTAGCCATGTCCGTCCGTGTTTCTGTTTTAAGCAGTCAAACAAATCAACCTGATATCCTGAACATTTGCATGATGATGAATTATAAGCTGTTTAGATTGTAAACGGGCGAAATCAAATTAGAGGGAAGAACGTTTTCCTTAAGGGACTAAAGGAACCTCGAAAAAACACACCATTCTGAGTATTTATTTAACAAATATTTTTTTGTGGACGGACAATATTTTTTAAGATTTGGCTGAGATTCGGGAAGGGACCAAAAACGAACCTTTTCTTGTGAATCGGAATAAAACGTGCGAATCGAGGCTCCAAGCTTTAGTAAGAAAAGACATCAATACTAAGGGTATTACGAAATAGAGTCAGCACACATAGGTTTGAAACGCTTATTAACGATAACTTTAATCGTCAGAAACGTACGTACTTAAGGAAGTAGAATATACAATTAAATTCAGGCAATCTCAAAAGCGATTTAATAACAGCTAAAAGGCTGCTTTTTTGGTTCTAAATGGTGGTTGAATTTAAAAGCCGTTGTTGAATGTTAACCACACCTAAACGTCGTTTTTTTCTTCATTTCATTTGATGTATCTCAATTTCAGACTAACTCATTTTGAACCATGGAAAGATACACAAGCGAGCAACGCGTTTATGTTATTTAGGCTTATGAAAATGAAAATCAATTTTCGAAAAAATTCATCTGCAGAGATGAGGCACATTTTCACCTTAGTGGATTCGTCAATAAGCAGAATTGCCGCATTTGGGCGAATGTTAATCCAAGAGTGATTGTCGAAAAACAATGCACCCACAAAGAGTGACTGTTTGGCGAGGTTTATGGGCTGACTGCATCATCGGGCCCTACTTTTTTTCAAAATGAGGCTGGCCAGGCAGTTACTGTGAGTGGTGTTCGCTTTCGTGAGATGATAACGAACTTTTTATGGCCCAAATTGGAAGATATGGGTGTGAACGATATGTGGTTTCAACAGGACGGTGTCACTTGTCACACAGCTAACGAAACAATGGCTCTTTTGCGCGACAAATCAACATCGGCACTTAAAATTTAACCACCCTTTATAATAGTTGTAAATCAACTTGCGGCTAAGAGCAATATTTCATACGGTGGGCCATTTGAAATTTGAATTGGCTGTAAAAAAGGTACTATTTTTTTCTTTCAAATTTCTGGTTTTATTGCAATGGTTGAACTTTGTTATTTCATAATGGAACACCATCTGATGCTTTTTCGCTTCGCCCAATGGGCTGAAAATTGTTTGGCAGGAAGCTCATTTTCATATCGGTAACTATTCAAAATTGCCGCATATGCGGTTCAGAGAAACCACACATGGCTATTGAGAAGCTAATGCATCCACAACGAGTCACTGTTTTGTTTGGTGTTTTTTTATGCTAGATGATGCCTGGGCTATTTTTATATTGCCGAAATTGTGATGTAAATTGGCCGCCTCGGAGCTGTGATTTGATACCCTTTGGATTATTTTCTGTGGGGAACCATCATTAAAGATAAGCGTTACGTACGTAAAGCATCCAAGAGACCATTGAAACATGAAATCGAAGTTGCCATTGAAGAGATTCGATCTGAAACAATTTAAAATGTACCGAAAAATGTACTGGTTTGCTCGGATGAGGTACTGCCGAGACAGTTGTGGTTGTCATATAATTGATATTCAGGGCCGTCATAGAAAGCAATGTTGTCACTATTGGTTTTGAAAACGATAAGAAAAATGCTTTGGTGCCATGAAAACCAATTTTATCGGTTTTATCAGCAACAGCTGATTCGAACATTGGTTTTATTTACATTCGAAATGGACAAAACCAACTGAAACCATCACACCAAATGAAACCATCATTGGTTTGCAAAAACGACAATTAGCAAAACCGACATGGTTTCTATGACAGCCCTGATTGTGGTATTAAATGACAAAGTTCAACCTTTCCAATAAAAGCAGAAATTTGAAAAAATTATCAGTACTTTTTTCTGATTCAAATGAAAAATGTTAAATCGCCCAAACACTTCATGGCATTCGTTTTTTGCCAGATCAATTTTAGTGAATTAATCGAAGAAAAATAAGAAAAACGTTTTTAGAAATTTCTTTAATTGTCGTTAAAATATGGCGGAAAATCAATGTTACCTTCGGGTCAATTCAAATGGAATAGCTTAATTTTCTTTGGCCCTGAACACGGTTGTCGTAGTACGACTAGTGTTAATTTCATTATCGCAATTCGACAACAAATACACTAACTCCATAAATTCCAATAAATCCTAAGTTATGTGAATCAATTTCGTTTTGTACTATAATTTCTTAACAAAAGGCGGAATTAAAAGAATACTCCAACTCTCTATACTCCAGTTCTAAATCAATTCCGCTTTGCGCTACAATTTCTATAAGAAAAACCGGAATACAATTTTTTAGTGTGGAATAAATGAATGTATGATTTATTTCACCAATACATGATACGGGCTGGTCAAACCTAGACCGTTTTCAATTGTTTGTGTTCAACATCGAATGAAAACGTAAACAGAAGTCAATATTAAATGAGAGAACGTATTCGTAAAGTTCTAAATATAATTTATTTTATTTACTTTTGAACTAACTGTTTGTTGATTTTTTTTATTTGTTTGTATTTTATTTAGTTGTGTATAGTAAGTTATTCTGTGTTTAATTTCATTTGCATTCTAAGATTTCAATACTTGTTTTAACTGTTTTTATCTCATTGGTTTCATTCATCTTTTAGAAATGTCGCATTTATATCGCTCACATAGTGTTTGACGGATGATGTTATAGAATCAAATCAAACTCTTAACTCTGATCTTAAATTCATTCATGATATATGTATATATTTGTTTGCAATTGTTTGTTGTTCTTTTATTTTCTTAGTGTGATGAGTAGAATGCATTACAAATTTGTTCAAATTTTATCCAAAACCAGTGTGTGTGTGTAAAGATTAAAGAACTAAACCATTTCCAAACTAATAGCTGAAAAACCTCACGAACATTATCAGCAACATTCCATTAAAGAAACAACAGGATGGATGGATGGGTGAAAGGAAAACGGCGGGGCAAACCAATTGAGAATAATGCATTCTTTGCCATTTAAACCAAAAATGGTTCCATTTAATAATTTAAAACAAATTATAAAAGGAGGGTAACTACGAGATATTTTAGAAATGTATATAGTGTTTGTTAGATAAGTATATAATGTTACAAATACAGCGGTGTATATAATGTACATTTTTATAAATATTCAAAGTTTGTTAAAGAAGTTTGCTTTAGCTAAAAAGTGTTACAATATCTAATGAAATGTACTTGAGATGTGGTCTTTCTTTTTTAGCCAATGAGTACCTAAATGGTGGATTTTCTTGTTGCTTTTGCAGAGAACATAATGACCATGTCTGTCGGTTGGTAATAGCCTGAATGCCGCCTAATTCTGTCGGTCTGCCTGTCTACATATAAATATTTTCTAGTTTGATCGTTTGTAATATTTTCTTGTATAACAACGCATGAATATTTTAATTTGTTTGGGATGGGGGAAATTTTAAATTTCGTTTTTATTTCTAGAAACGAAAATACCATTGATTTTTTGTTTTTGATTGAGAAGAGCCAGCAGAGTAGTAGCATTAGACCCAAAAATTCGTAATCTTCGTTTTGTGAAAGAATTGCTTTGCTTGTACAATATTAAATTTATATTGTTGATGTTCCTTGTGTTTTGTTGTTGTTGTGGATGGTTGGTTGTTTTTTTTAAATAAAACGAGGAATTGTGAGTTAGTAGGACTATTAAGTTACATTATGATTTGCTGCGGTTTTGCTTAGCATGGATGTTTTTGTTTTTCTTTAAATCTTCTTAATTTTGTTTTTAGGAGTAGTATGTGTGTATTAGCTCAATTAGCTGTTGTAGATAAGTTACATGCTTAACTCGAGGAACATTGCTGCACTCTGGGCCCCTCGTCATAACGATCATCCTCATCGTACGCCATGCGATTATGTAGCTGGTCTCTGCGTTGCTTAGGATCAAATTCGGACTGCAAAGAAAAAACGAAATAAAAACAAAATAATTATTACAAGGATAAAATACAATAGAAGTGGCGAAAGTGTAGAGGACAATAGTACTCTGAACCCTTTATTGAGCGTACTGGAGGATGCAAAATTTATAAATCGAAACAAAAAGAACTAGTCGAGCGTGGCCGACTTAATTATACCCTGTACTTCTAATGTTCAGTAAAGCCAATAAAAAAAATCTGTGTAGGCTTCCCTTGGACGGACTCTAAATTAACCCAGATTTTAAAATAATGAAAAATTTGAATTTTTTTGTTTCAAACGAACAATAAACTCCACAGCTTTAGACATTTTATAAACAAACAAAGAAATTGGATTTCGTGCAACATCAAATGTTGCTTTGTTGTTGTTGTTGGGTTATTGTTACTAACTACTCTTATTTTTCATTATCATTTTTGCTATGTGAAATAACAATTATTTGATGTAAACTTGACACCGTCTTTTCCCCATCGAGTCGAAATCACCTTCGACCTGAGTAGACCTGGCGAATAGTTTCCATAAATCTGCACTTAAATGCTTAACAAACTTAGGACAAAACGTTATTATTTCAACTTTGCACGATATATAAGTAAGTTAAATTTCTTTTGATTCGGATGCATGGACCCAACAGGGCATAACGACCGAAACAACAAGCAAGCAATTGTCAATATGTATAATGTCATAATGTCAAAAAAGCAATGTAACTCAAATCAAATCAAAGTTACTCAAAAAAAGCAACGAATCAAAATATGGAATTGCTTTTAAAATTTAGCTAAGATTGAGTATCGCGCATACATTTTAAACTTGTTGTTTCAAATTGACCTAGCCCGTCTATTCCTTGTTTAATTATTTATCAAGAAATACCTGAACAATTTCTTCAATAACTTCTGTTTCCAAAAACTTCTATTTACAACTTGAAAGGTTTATGACGAAAAAAGGGGTATGTCTTAGTGTGCACTCAATAATGTGCATAAGCAAGCATTTAACCATAAAACAACTTACCAATGTGACCTGCTCGGCATCGATTGGAATGGCTACTTCTGGTCTAGGTGGCAAACACTGTTCCAAAGCGGGAATAACGGAAACTGGAATTGTGTCGGGGAAGATCACTTCGAACTGAATGACAAGACGTCCTTTTTCGAGTGGATTCTTATACAAAGGCATACCCTCGTCCATTATGCACTTGGTCATTTCAAGTTTTATAACCTCTCCAGGAGGTGAAGTAATCACCAAATCACGATCGTCCAGTGTCTTGATCACCCGATTAAAACCACACAATGCCTCCACCAATTGAATGGGCATTTTCATCATTAAATCTGTTTCGGCATGTACGAACGTTTGGTGTTCCTTCTCATCCAACAGTATAATGATGTCACCTGGCTGGGACTCGGGTTCGTGATCGCCCTCGCCGCTGAACACAATCTTCTGACCGTCGCGCATACCCTTTTCAATGTGAACTTCCAGAACTTTGCGTTCTCGCACTGTTTTGCGACCATTACACTGTTTGCAGCGGTCCTTCTCCGATATCATTTCACCGGAACCGGCACATTTGCGACACACTTGTTCAATGTGTTGGACCAAACCGGGGCCGATTTGTTGCACACGTGTCTCCAAACCGGCACCACGGCATTGCATACACTTCTCAATTGCTCCCTTTTTGCCACCGCGTCCCTCGCATTTGTCGCAGATGACATTCTTCTGCAGGGCCAATTTGCGTGTGGCACCATTGTACAACTCCTCCAGCTGCACCGACATCTGATGGACGACATCCTTGCCGCGACGTTCACGACGACGACCGGACGAAAAGCCACCAGTAAAGAATTTCTCGAAGAAGTCCATGGGATTACGGAAATCACCGGTGTCGGCGCCACCCTTCTTGATGGCTGCTTCGCCACCCTCATCATAAACGGAACGTTTGTCTTGATCCGACAATACCTCATAGGCCTGAGAAATCGCTTTGAATTTTTCACCCTCATTGGGGTTCTTGTCTGGATGGTATTTCAAGGCCAATTTTCTGTATGCCTTTTTCAATTCGTCGGGCGTGGCATTGGGCTTAACACCCAAAATGTCATAATAGCCGGTTTCTTTCACCATTTCGAATTGCAAAATCTCTTTGTTGCAATAAAACCTAACTGTAAATACTTGCTGCTTTTACTAGTTTTTCCTTCGTTATGATGTGGTGGCGGCTGAGTGGCTTTCTTTATTCCGTTCTGTCTCTGCTTCTTCTTCGCCTTCTGTTTTCCTTCTTTATGTTAATGTTGTACACACAGATGTCAAGGGGGATGAAAAGGATCTGCAATGAAAAAAATAGCAAACAAAAAAAAAGTAAAAATGTGTTCAGTATCTTTCGTATATGTTAGGGAAATGGGAGAGTTGCCATATAAAATGTGTGGGTATTGCAAGCGATTTTGTAATACCGAATGTTTTCCGAGGATGGCAGAAAACATCTATGTTTGCTACGTTTATACGATAGATTTTAAAAATTCCAATATTTAAACAATTCCCTATGTTCCTGTTACTCGTTTTATAATATTCTATGAAATGAGAAAAAGCAAAACCAAAATTTTTTGCCGTTTTTCAAGTTTTAAAAATTAAAATTTGAGCGAATATGATCTGAAAAACTGGCATCAGACAAAACAGAAAACAGCTGTTCTTTAACCGTTCTTCAAATCAGTCATTTTGACATTTTGTTAAAAACTTGTATTTTATTTAAATATAGATACAAGGGCTCTCGAGCCGGTTAATCCCTGTTTAATGTGTAAAAACAAAAAATGTAATAAAATAAAATAAATTTTTTAAAATAAAATTGTTGTTTTTAATTTAAACACTAAAATGAATAAGGAAAACAAAGATTAAATATGAATTTATTTTCAATGATGCCAACCAACATTATGCATGTAAATTGGAGTAAAAAAAAACAAAACTATCTAACCTGGTAATGTCAGTTTTGAAAAAAGAAAACATTATTTTTGCTAAAAGTTGTTTCTTAAACGAGCATAGTACCAGATTTAAGAGATTTTTTTTTTGTGATTATATACATATATGTGATAGCGCGTAGAGAAAGGGACCTAAGGGTAAAACATCAATTTTCATTTTTTTCATTTTTTTGTGTGAAATCGACGATTCTAAGCGCAAATAGAAACGGACCTATCCTTTAAAATGGCTCTCCTGAACAAAACTGGTTTTTAACCTTAGGTCCCTTTCTATTTTGCGCGTCACATATGCATATAAGTAAAAAAAATGGACCGATTACGATTAACCGATTTAAATCGTCAATATTTCAAAATTTTCCAAAATGTTTACTAATTTTCCAAATGTATACTATTACTATTTGTTTTAATTTCAGTACCCATATTTGTCCTCATGAGTCGAAACGTACTGCAACTCATACAAATCATGGATTAGTTTCCCTTGATCCTTAATGAGGTATTGAGGGAATAAAGTAGGTAAGCAATGATAAGTAATTGCGGTTCTCAATTTCACAAAACAGAGAAAAAACATTTATTTCAACAAATTTCGCAATTTTGGGCGAATATCAATTATTTTTTAAATTTGGATATACGAATGAAATTCCAATAAAATTAACTAAAAAAAACTAAATAGACATAATTTAATTAATAATGGATTTCCATTAATTCTAATTTTGCCATTAAATAAAACTTTTAAATTGTGGCGAACTTGCAAGAAATTAGAATCAAAATTTTTGAGAATGTCTTTTGATTCCATTATTCTGCGCCTTAGTCAATTGATTGCCGCCTAGTGGGGTTAATGGTTATTACAACCGATTGCTTTGCCAGCAGGGTGCGCTTTGAGAAGCACTCGATAAGAGCCAAAATGTTTGTCAAAAAAATAGAATACAAAATAAAAATTGCACATTTAAACCGCCCTCGTACATAAAATTAGATTCCAATTTACAGAAACTTTTCTATTTTAAGTATACGATTGATTGAAAAATGGTCATCCATACTTCCTACCACCCACCAGCACCACAAACCTCCTCGTAAAAACGATGTGGGTTGTTCCCTAGAGCCAAGTATGTGTGTATGTAATGTATGTAACGGAAAATCAAGGTCACCCACCACCAGTCATTGTGCAACATGGCACATTACTGTGTAAAGTGCACAAAACGAAAAAGCGCATATTCAACTATGGAAATCTAAACTCACTGTTTTACGTCAGCACCTACAAAAATAAACAATCTCATTTAATTTGTTTCGCCAAAGTGAGAAACACAATTTGGAAGTAATATTTGAATAAAAAAACCCACTAAAATTCAAATCGGAAAAATAAAAAGGTAACTCCAAAAAATTGCACTCTTGTGCTTGAGATAGCTGCGTTTAAGGAAATATTTATGTCGGAGTCCATAACAAAATAAAACGAAACTAAAAAAAATTGGAAGAAATGTGACAGTAAATTTTTAAATTAGGGCGAATGGATTCAAATACACTTGTGCTTAAAAAAAATTAAGCAGCATTGAAATAATATGTTTATTAAAAGAAAAAGAGTGGTGAAATTCATATTTAATAAAAGTGAGATTGAGTCCTGGAATATGTTTAATTGAATAGTACTTTGTCCGAATTTGGTAGATTTGATTATTTTTAAAAGTACTTAGTAGGGACATAAATACTGTTACACACGTTTTATATTGTAAAATAAAAAGTACTGAGTGTTTTGGGCCAAATATTTTTAATATATTTATTGATGTATATTGTATCTAAAAACAATCTACTTATTCGAAATGTCCGTATTTTGCCTTTACACATGCCTTTAGTCCCACTGGCCAATCGTCAATAGCTGCACGAACCTCGTCCATTGGAAAATTGTCCACAGCTTGAACCAAAGCGGTCTTAAAAGCTCCAATGTTGGGGAATCTTTTGTGACAAACCTTGTCCTCTAATACTGTCCACAATTTGTAATCCAATGGGTTCAAATCTGGACTGCCTGAGGGCCATTCTTCAGAGGAAATGAACGCTGGCAAATTGTTTCGAAGCCAGGCCTGGGACGTTTTAGCCTTATGGGCTGGCGCAGAATCCTGCTGGAAATTCCATGGCTGGTTTTGGAACAGGGAATTGTTAAGATGCTTCACAACAGCTTCCAAACCGGTTTCTTGGTAAACTTTGGCTGATGTTTTGACTCCGCAGAAATGCAGGTCAGTGACCCCATCGTAAGCGACACCACACCAAACCATGGCTGAAGCTGGGTGATGTCCCTTTTCCACTCTTGAGATCAGTTCAGATGCTTCCATAGATGACCGCGCATACACTCTATCATTTTCCTTTTTAAATTTTTCCTGAACGGTAAACATTTTTTATCGGTGAACAAAATTTTTCTGTGCAAGTTATCAGCGTGCTTCACCAAAATACGTTTGCATTTTTCAATCCTATTTTTTTTAAAGCTGCAGTCAATAAATATCCAGTACGTCGTATGAAAGCCCCAAGTCTTTTTTAATGATTCGAATCATGGACTTTTGCGTATTATTCATCTCACGGGCCATGATTTTCTGTTTACGGAGCGGATTTCTGCGAATTCTTGATTTAACGGCTTTGATGACATGCGGTGTTTGAACAGAGCGTGGGTGGCCCGACCGGTGGCGGTCTTTAACATCTCCAGTCTCCTCAAACAGTTTTATGCATCGGTAGACGAACATGCGGCTAATCCCTAGTGGCCGGAGCGTTTTGAAAATATCGCTTTTTTTCATTTCACACTTGAAAAGTGCTATTACAGCGATACGGTTCTCATTATCTGAGCACATGATGAAAGGTGAAACAATTTTAAAATCCCGTTACAGACTAACGCTATTGAGGTTAGCTTTCAAAACCCATATGACATTAACGGGGTATGTCCAGTTCTACTATTGAAATGGGTGTGTTCAATGTGTAACAGTATTTATGTCCCTACTAAGTATTAAACGAACATGGCTTTTAAAAACTAAATAGTACCTAGCCTAGTTCGTCTAACGAACTAGTTAGTGTTATAAATATATATACGTTTCCTTAAATATACCGCAGCGTTATATGTAAGACAATATAATATGAGCTCCTAAAATGACACCGTAGCAGTCCAGACTAGTTCTAAATTAATGCTAGTCCCACACAAGACTAGTAATGATCTAATTATGTATGTGCTCGTCCTTGGCGGTGACTGCTCTGAGCAACAGAACTCTGAATAGTTAAGCGTTGATTTGTTGGAAGTGTCGCGTTTTAGAGATTAGTGGGCGTTACTAGGATTCTATGTGAATTCAAATCTTTTACTATGCATTACAAAATTTTAAAGTTTTGTTGAGGTGAGTTTCTTATTAGATGTTTTTTTTTGGGCGATCTATAAAATTTTGTATTTTTGCTGTTCGGATTCATGTGACGAGCTTTATTCTTATTTGTGTTAAGTATCTACCCAAAAATGCTCTTAACGTTAATCTCGTCTCAACAGAAATCAGCAAGATGTAACTTATGAAGCCCGCACACACTTTTATTGTATTATTTTTGAAAAGAATCTCAAAACAAAACAAAAAATACCAACGCAATTGAAATATTATCCGTTTACAACAGCAAAAATAAACAGTTGTCACATTTTTAACGCTCGATATGAAATCCACGCGGAACTTTATAATCTATAAAATGCATTAGCCATTTGAAGCCGGCTTTAAACATTTGTTCCTGGTCAGTTAGTATACAAAGTAAATATCGTACACAGCTTACTGATTTAAAAGAGTTTGAGGGGCTTAAGTAAATAAACTTTAAAGTGTGACTTTTTACTTTTATTGATAGTGCCTGGCTCGCATGTACAAATAATTGAAATTCGCATATACCGCGTATAAGGGGAAATCATTACAATTTGTATAGATCGATAGCCGAAATCCAATAATAAAGTCCAATGGATTTTGTTTCCTATAAAAATACGAAATTACTTTATTTTAAACAATAATTGCTTTAAAGGAATAAAAACGCATATAAGACAACATTTCGTGGTATTTTCTGAGTTATATTCCGCTATCTACTGTAACATGTTTGTTCGAAGTTTTAGCATTACCTAGCAGAACACAGGTATAAGTGGTCGTTCAATTCACGAACAAATTTCTCGAATCGTTTTAAATTTATTTTCTGATATTCAACAATTTACAATTTTTTATGATTTGTACTAAAAGTTCTGTAAAAAATTTTTGGGTGCTAAACAACAATTCTGAGCATCAGAACAATTGTAACATTTGATTTCGGAGAAAAAAATAAAGATGAAAATAATGATTTTTTAAAATAAATTAGAAATAAGATGAAAAAAAATAGCGGCGACCATATTTCCCAATTTAATGGGAATCATTGGAAATCTTCTTGAAAACCTTTAAAAACGGTGTTATTCTTTAATTTAGACGAAAAATTATTTTAAAAAAATTGCACAATATTTTTTATAGTAATTTTTGTATCATTACCCGCCGCACCAATGGGTTAAAATCGATTCATCATTGGACAGGTATTCCGTTCCAATGATATCCACATTGTCCAAATCCATAAGAATTGAGGAAGATACAACAAACAAATTAATTGCCAAGATTAAGCGGGTCCGTAACTAGTAAAATAATGGTCGCCGCCAAAAAATGTATTTGCTACAGGGTGTCCGTCGGGAAGGTACACTATTTGTTTATAATTTTTGATTAAATGATAGAGAATGCATCCATCTTACATTGATAAATGTTTTATTAAGAGCCCCCAGCCCACAATGGGTAGGTCTGACGTTAAGGGCCCCGTAACTCGGAAATTATGGGTTGCAAACCCTTTTTTAAAAAAAAAAAAAAAAAACTTCGTTTTTACTTATTCATCTCGATTTTATCCACACTATATTGTTAAATATTCTGATGACGCAGTACCAAAACAAATCGTTAATATAAACGTCACACAGTTATTTTGCACTTTTACCCTAGACTAATTCATGTCTATTTTTTTCTACACATTTTAATATTAAACCTACACAGATGTACGTTGATGGCATCCCCTTTAATCCACGGTGAAATACAACACTGCGAGTGAACACACACGCAAATAAATACACAACGAAAGCAATTCAACAGAAAGAAAACACAGAAACACGCAGAAAAAAAATAGAATTTTCTATTGATTTCCACATGTCGAACATTTAGTATAAGAGAAAATAAGGAAGTAAAAAAACAAGATTATTTCCATACTAGACATGGACGAAAAGAAAATCGTGTGCACTTTTGGAAAATTCGTGAAAAAGCATTAAAGTATATAAAGAAAATTCAAAGACCTAGGAACGAACCTCAGGAAAAATGAGACGTACCCGAATTGAACTGGGGTATAACTATACACTATGCATGTGTGTACATACATGTGTATGTATGAATGTCTCAAAGGGCATTAGACATAAAGGGCAGGTGTTTTCGTTATTTCCCGTTTATATGAAATTCACACTCGACAAATGCATTATAAAAGTACTCAGTACTACTATTTATCTCACTCGACACTTACAAAGCAAAAAACAAAATCAATTACATAAATATGTTTTGCTTAAATTTTAATTTAAGTTGAAGAACCCATCAAATAGAAAGGTTCGTACACACGAACTCCTCGTTTCCCCACCACCACAAATGCGTCACTTGGTAACAGTTATACAAAGAAAACGAGAAAAAAAAGTATTTTAAATATTTTTTACCTTACTTTACACAATAACTAAATATTAAAATTATATCAAATGTTTCTGCATTATATTATTTTTCTGCATAATACAAAATTATTTCTTTACAAAATACGAATATTTTCTGTATGCAGCTTGAATTTTCTGTGAAAAATTGTTCTTGTTCTCGCACTGTTTTCTCGACTTTATTTTTTTTGACAAGCCTTCAATCGTTTGAATTTATTGTTTCAACTCAACGTTTAAATATTGTTTTCAGTATAATAAAATGCAATGAAAAATATATAATTTGTTAAACTCACGTTGATCCGCCGCGAAGTAATTTTATTTCACGAATGATATTTTGCCGTATAAAAATGGCGTTGATTTTTCTAGAAGACGATGAACATGTGTGTCTGTCGGTGTTGCTGAAGTATTGATTATTTGGGTACTGACTATTTATGTACCGAATACTACTTATATTCAGGGTAACATTTTTTTAAAATAAACTGTACAACCTCATTATTTAGCAAGCAGCCGCCAACTGAAGGGCAACTTGCGGCTCCGGACTGCAGGCAAAGATTCAAGCTTCAAGAGGTGTCATCGGCAAATTCAAGCTTTCTTAACTTCCATAAAAATTATTAAATAAACATAAATATAAAACTTTTAAAATTTAATTCTTGGAAGAATGAACAAACACCAACATCAAGCGAACGCAGATAGAGTTTAAAGGAATAGACTAAACCACATTTCTCAAATGGATGATATTAATTTTGTTAAAAGATTCAGAATATCTAAGTCAACGTGCAATGCCATTCTTGTAAAGATTGGAAATCAACTAGCTCCTGATACTGAATGGTGAGGGCAATGTAATTATACCCCGGAACCGAAATATTTTGATATCCGGTTTCATGAGCTGCCTATTATTAGCAGAGACCAAATTTTTGTTAGCCTTGCGTTTTATTGTATGAAAATGTTTTCTTATAACTGTGGTGGGTGATTTTTATGAGTGAACAAATAACTATCAGAACATAAATTTTGTTGCAGATGGCAAAAAAGTATATGTACTTTTATAAACATCCCTGTAAATTTCGCTACCTTTTCGTTTCAGGTGAGTATGACCCCATATACACGAGGCAAATTTTCTTGCCGCATCTCCTAGCTTCTTGGAGAGAGGGGTAAAGGGAATGGAAAGAGAAAAAAATTGCTCGTACTGTCAATTTCTTTTGTGTTTTTCGTATTGTGAAGTTTGCTGCGAATTATTTTAACATTTTTTCACACAAAAACCAGAAACAATGAAAACAAAAATGCAGTAACTCGTACCTGACTCTAGTATAGTTGCCTCGTGTAAATGTGGACTACCACCAAACCAAAAATATCTTATAATAATCTTATGGGAGCGAAAATTTGGTTTTTGGCTTAAGAGAATTGAGCTTGAAAAGGGGTTTTTGGCTCATTTTAATAAAATAATCAATGATATATAAAAAATAAATAAATTGTTTAGTTTTTGCTTTAAAAAATGTGTAAAGTTGGTTTGAAAAGTTTGAATAAAAAACTACCATTGTTGTCCTATACACATTCGAGAAATGATTGGCAACTCTAATTTTATATATGGAGATCACAAGCCTAAAAAGTCTTGGTTTTTAGGCCTAAACGGCTTATTGTTGAAAATGATAAGTTAGAAATCAGTTTTACCTATTGAAATTCGATTGCAATATCATTGTTTTTGCTCTCGTAAAAAATACTTAAGTCAGAATATATTTTCTGTACTACTGAAGAAAAAAAGTGGTTGTCTGTGCACAATTGTAAGTTTTCGCAACAAGTATAACGTTAAGTACCAAGGCTTTACTGAAATATATAAATTTGGAAATTTAGTTTTACGATTGAATCGACAGAGAATGACAATAAGTGTTAAAAAAAAATGGTTGGTACTTGATTTACATAGTATTCAATATATGGTGTATATTACTTCATAGTTTCCAGAAAAGTTGAATACTACAGTCTACAAAAGGGCTTTTATAATACTATTATAACTTTTTTTTGTCTTATTATATCATCGTTGGATCCCGTTTTTAAGGATATTTAACACGATTCAACAATCTTGATTAGGCTTACAGGCTGTGGACATATAAAAATATGGTTGACATTTAAAAAATCCGTGCGTTTTTCTTTGTTTACAAAATGATAGACACAAACGATGAATTGATCTTGTTTGAACGTGAACGACGTATTTTAGATTAGCTGGAAAAGACCATAACAGCATTTTAAGACCGACAAAACTATTTATTTTTGTGGTCGTTCTTTGTGAAACAAATGTGAGGTGCCAACGATTTATTGTATATTCATGGGAAAATGGCCTTAAAAAGAAAATGTTTTGCGGTCCGTGTCATAAAAGTGTCTGTACGTGTTCCATCAATACTAGGGTTTATTATCAAATCCACACCCAGTTGTTCTGCAGATCCATATACTTTAAAAGTATCTAAATTAACCAACCAAACTGTTATTGTTTGTTTAACATTTAAAATATTTTTGCTACTTAAGGTACTGTCACATTGTGCAAATATTTGACGAAAATGTATTTCATCATATTTGCTTAAAAATCTGTCAAAATAACACAGGGTTGATTTTGTGTTCACACTACCCAAAAACATTTTACAGTTTTTGTTATTTCAAACAGATGTCAAGTTATGTCAAATATAAGTTATCTGACTAAAAAATATTTGTCAAACTGTCAACAAATAGAAATTTATTTTATGTCAACCATTTGAAACCATTAATGCAGGAATAAGAAAATTTACTAATTTTGTGCTGTGGAGCAGCATCTTTGATAGTATTGGAAGAGGAGAAAAAAAGGCAATGGGTTCGGGAGTGGGTACGTAGTCGGAATAACGAAGGATGCTGCGCAAAGTTGTTTAAAAACTGCGTACATGAATTAAAATAAGATGTATACCATTAAAATTTGTAATAAATATTTTTGTGTATCAGAATTTGATTTTACCAATATCTCGGCTGGACATTGGGCAATTTCTTATTTGCTGGCAAATATTTTTGTTTCCCCAAAATCAGCTGTTTTGTTGTTTTTCACTCAGAAATATTTTGTGGTCAGATTGTGACAGAGAAATATTTGCATTTTACTTCAAATATTTCCAGTGTGACCGTACTTTTACTCGACAGTTATTTTATGGACAATTTGGATTTTTTTAGAAAGTTATGGAATAGGTTATATCATAAAAAAAACAATAGTATCACATTTATAATTATTGTAATGCCTCTTTTCAGAATAACTGACTATAGAGACGAGTAAACGAGATAAATTGGAAAAGCTAATTGTTATATGTTTTGGTAGATTGGTGTGACCACGTCGCAATAATTTCACAACCTTTACTTCAGTTGGTGACACCTTTTCTGAAACGTTGGCATCTCCTCCGCGTAGAAATGCCAACTTTCAAAAGGAACGAAAGAGAAAAAAGAAGAAGCAAAAAGCGAAAATCAAAAATAAAAATGGCGTGTCAAAAACAAAGCGTCGATGTTGATTGTGATAGTGTTTTCATGTGATAGTGTGTTTAATTAAACTTTAAAAGCATTAAAAACCAATGACCACAAGCCGCAAATAACTAACAATCAAATCAATGTGTATTTCGATAAGTCTGCAAAACGATAAATTGAATAGACGGCAAAAGCAGCATAACCTCCAAATTTAGTGACATAAATATTGTAAAAATATGAAAGAAGAAGCAGAGAGCAGAGTTTGTAGTAAATTGCCGCCTAAAATAATGGGTGGTGGTGTTGGCTGTTTAGTGACAATGGCACCAGCGACAATAACAAACCAGTCTTCATCATCATTATCATCATCCACAACCAGAACAACATCAGCAACAATAACAATGTCCTCCGTCTCCTCATCGACTTCGAGCAAACAACATCAGCATCAGCAGCCCAGTGACGAAATACTTTCCTCATTGCTGAGGATGAATAATTTCGACTCCATATCGAGTATAAAAGATGAATCCCTGGACATTGATCTCTCCGCGTGTGTAACGATAAGCGCCGATCCGTCGGGCATGATTGGAGGTAATAGCTTGTCATCCTCAGACTTCTGGAAAGCCCTTGACGAAAGCGCACAAACGTCACAATTAGAAGCCAGCGGAGGCTGTGTCGCGACAAGTAGTGGGGCCGGATCTAGTAACTTCAGCAGGGAGATGCACCAGGCGCCTCCATCGCCATCGAGCAATAGCAGCAATTTGATCTCCAACGAGAAATGCGACATAATCGTTTTGAAGAAGGAACAAAATGACTTTAGTGGAACTTTTCTAAAGCCATCGACTGGCATTACATTCTCGCCACTAAAACGTTGCGTGAAATCGCAGGTGTCAGAACAGCAGATACTCAAGGATAAGTCTCCCACAAGGTTCACGAAACTAGATGGTGGCGGCAACAGCGGCGTGGGTCCACCTTCCCTGTCGCCTATTATGAGATTGCACCAGTTCCCCAAACCACCGGTCGACCACCAGTCGACAAAGTTAAACGGTACGCCGATTTCCAACACGATTGTCATTAAAAAGGAAGTGATAACTAACCTAACGCAACCTCCGCCATTGACCGCCTTGGATGCCACCACCAATAAGAATGATGCAGCAGCTGTAAAGATAATCCTGGAACCCATATACAAATGTCTGGATTGTGATATTGCATTTCAGGGAGGCCAGGAGCTGGCTAATCATACGAATCACCGCATGATCTACAAGTGCATGGAATGTGAACGTGAGTTTGACGTTGAAACGTCCCTAAAGAAACACTTGAAGACCCATCGTCCCATTGATGCACGAAAAGATGCATGGAAAAAATGCCCGGACTGCGGAAAGTGGTAAGAATTATTTTTAAGGGATTTGTTTTTTATGAAATTCCGAATGGATGAATGTAGAACAGAGAAGCGTATGTCTTTAAATTTAGTTATTGTTCTAGGCCACCTTCACAGCACTTTGATTTTAAGCGTAGTCAGCAATGCCAACGAATTTCACAAATAATGTTTCAAATATTCTAATTGTACATTACATATTATTATTGTGCTTTCCAACGTACAACAATAATAGTTTCATACCCGAAACTAATACTTGAAAAAATAAAGTTTATTTTTAGCTCAGAGTAGCTTGGAATTTTAAGTCATAATAATCAGGCGCTGGACAATTATACCTTTTGTGCTTTTTGAAATTCCGAAAAGCGGAAGATATAAAATCAATAAGCTGGGTTCATTATAATTTCAATTTCAACTGATTGGATTTAAGCCTAACAGCCTTTTCAAGATTGCAACAACCTTAAAGATTTTACCGGGTTTCAATTTCGAAATACCACAGACTGTGCAAGGTAAAACATTCGCTAGTTAACATATTTCTAAAAAAGTCTGTAATCTAGAGTTGTGATAGCTGCGCAAACCACCTATCACAGCGCTGTCGAACACACATTCAACGCTCCCACACGTCTAGGCTCAAAACTTATATACAACTATTACTTTCCTATGCTCATTTGCGTTTCTTTTTTTTTTTTGAATGAGAAACTTAAGCGCATCCAAATGTACAACTATTGATGGTTACCAAGAACTGAGTTCAAAAACACTTGCTTCAGGGCTAAGACATGTTAGACCAGATTCCTTAACGTATACCTTGGCAGACAATAATGTCGTAAATTTTCTTGATTCATTAAAAAAAACTTTGGTATCGCAACTGAATATGACTAAAGTAAAATATTCCATTATTCAATTACAGCCTTAAATTGGGTAGCATGTGGATGCATCGTAAAATCCATACGGAGAATAAAAAATACGGCTGTGAGATATGTGGTCAGAAATTTGTGCAAAAAATCAATTTAACCCATCACCAACGTATTCATACCTCAGAGAAACCCTATGAGTGTGCCGAATGTCAAAAACGTTTCCAGGAGCGCAGTCATCTTCAGCGTCATCAGAAATACCATGCACAGACACGATCCTACCGCTGTGAGAAGTGCGGCAAAATGTACAAGACCGAACGTTGTCTCAAAGTGCACAATTTGGTTCATCTCGAGCAGCGGCCGTTTGCTTGCACCGTGTGTGACAAGTCCTTCATATCGAATTCGAAATTGAAGCAGCACTCAAACATTCACACCGGCGAGAGACCATTCAAATGCAACTATTGTCCCAGAGATTTTACGAATTTCCCCAATTGGTTGAAACACACCCGTCGTCGTCACAAGGTGGACCATAAGACTGGTGAAATGTTAGAGAACATTCCTTCATACTGTTCCAAGAAGTCAACACGCACACCAAAGGAAAAGAAAACAAATGCTGAGGTAAAAAATCCTGGCAACGCAGCTGCGAATACTGTGCCGCCCACAAACCAAAATTCAACGAATATTAACGGTATTGATCTCAATAAAATGGATACAAGCGACTCCAACACTAAGACTACTGTTACTACAACTACTATGGTTGCATCTGTTGTTCCTCCCACTGCTGCCGGCGTTAAAGTGACTGCAGCGGTCAATAGCAATGGCCCACCGCCGTTGGCAAAAGTGCCGGCTAAGCGCAAGAAGAAGGTAGTACAAACGATTATGGTGAATCCTGTAATTAAAACAGAAAAAGACACAGGAGGGTCTAATTTCATAGTTACATCTGCCGCAGCACAGAATTTGCAACACGCCAACTTTACCACATCGAGTGGTGGTATTGGTCCGCCCCCTCTTGCCTTGGTTTTTAGCACGAAACCAATGAGTGTCGTTACCAACCTTTCCTCCAACACGACCACGATCTGCTCCACGCTCATGACCACTCAGCAGAACCAGCAGCAGCAACCGACTATAAAAATGGAAAAATCGAAAAGGGAGCGCAAACAATCAATGCCAAAGCAAGTCCAACAAGTCCCACCACCACTCATAATTAAGAAGGAATTTATAGAACCAAAATCTGAGATGCATATGCAACAAACACAAGAGTCACAGCGGCTGCATCAGCAGCAGCAGTCACAACAGGCCAAAGCACCATTCCCCGATTTACATTGTTTAAGTATCACATCAGCTGAGGAACTAATCATGGAGCAAGCTTTAGAAATGGAAGAGTGTGGCCTGTACAAGGCTTCCTCCAACACAGCTGCTGGAGTCGATGCCATGCCTAATTTTGCCGAAACAGATAATGCCGTTTCGTCCGAGTCAGTGGCGAATTTACATTTTAAGATTAAGGAGGAGCACCATGACATGGAATTGAAAACAGAAGAATACGGTAAGTTGTTAAACAGTTTATATTCTAGTTAGGGTTTTCAGTAAACAATTTAATTGTATTTGCTAACATCTTTCGATCATATTTTACAGATTCTCTTAAGAAAACCATGTGTTCTTCGCTGGAGTCGTCCCCCTTCTCGTCGCCAGCATCGATGGAGTTTGCACCCTCTACATTGTCATCCGATTTTTCAGGAAACAATTTCTATTTGCCCCAGTTCACTATCACAAATAATCAAATTATTTCTACAAACTCTGCCATTGCCGCCATGAAGGTTGAAAATTCCAATACAACCAGCAGGCACAGCGGTCAAATACGCCAACTGGTGGCAACCAATATAAATGGTGTTCCCGAACTAATACAAATTACAAACAGTACTCCCAGACATTTGAGGGGCAACACAGTCTCAAATGGCAGTAACAACGGTAGCAACGACAACCCATCGTCCTTTATCAATCAACTCTACCTACCATTAACTGTTAATGCCGGCCCAGTTCTGATGAAATCTCATCAAGCCCTGCCATCTGTGGATACACTTTTGTTCTCCCACTCAAAGTTGGGCCTCTTCAACAACCGAAATTTACCAAAACAGGCGACCACAGCTCAACACAATTTGTCCTAATCCAAAGTTTGATTAACTTTTTCCATAGTTTTAGCCGAAAAAAATTGATATAAGTTTTAGTTTTATCGTTTATTTTTCCTATATTTAGTCTCCTCACTTCTATGTTGTTTTTCTTATTGTAATTTAATTTTGATACAAGTCGTTTCGATCGTGGAACAGAAAACGGATTAATAATCATAGTGATGCATCAAAAATATACGTATTTTTAAGTTTCCCTCCCCTCCGTTCTCCTTCCCATATATCCTCGTCTTTTCTTTCCATATTTTTCCCCGTTCCAAAATTTGTGGTAGTTTTGTTTAGTTTGGACTTTTAGGCGTAATACAAACAAAAGAATCGAATGTTTTATATCATTTTCCTTTTGCAAACCAATGTCCTTTAAAATATGATAACTTTTTTAGTCTTTAGTAGTTTGTATAAAGATTTTTGTAAAAAAAAAGAACAGCAAATAAAAGAAATCATGTTTTTCTCAAATTGATAAATTAAAAAAGCAAATGATTGTGTATTCTTGTAAAAACATGGTTCACATAAAACGTATTGTCTAAAGCCAGCTTTGTGAGGTTATTCTCCAAAACTCACCGACATTTGCATACATGGTGCAAATCCGCCACTATGATAGCTTCCTTAACGAGCTACACGTGTGCTAGTCGAATATTTTGGTGCACTTTTGGAATTAAATTGATTGCATTAATTAACGTTATTAGTAGCTTTATCAATTCAATTTAATTTAGTTATCGAAAAAATACATTGTACAGAAGCTGATAGTACAAAACTGAAGTTCGCATTTTACATTACAGTTCGAAGCAAAGTGAGAGAATATCAACCCTGCTTCTAATGTGTTTCGAAGTTGACATTTAATTGCCGAATTCCTCGCAGCAGATAACAGAAACCAGAAATTGTAATAAAATAATCGATAAAATATAATACATCAATTAAATGCTACACCGATGAAATTTGCTAGTTGAGGAATTTCTTAGTTAATTTTAAAGATATACTAAATCAAATAGCATGAATATTTTACAACTGCCGTTTCGATGGTAACGTTTTTGTTTACAAAAAGTCAAAGTGAGAATTTAATTAATTTAAAAATATATCGTGAAAGGTTATGTTGATGTATATCTTTTCCGTCTTATCTGTTTTTGTGTGATCGAATTCGGTGTCGCAAAAATTTAAAATTTTGGAACTTCTCACGCCTGTTACAGAAATCGATCGGAATGATTTTATTTCCGTACTTACCACTCCGGTCGGGATTGTTTTACCTTCTTCAAATTCCGATCGATTTTGGTAATTTCGAAAATTTTTAAAACCCTTGTTACTCTAATTTGCTATGGCAACTCTATGCATATGAGAGAACCAAAACCATATGTTTTAAGTAAACAAAATAAACAAACGGAGTCAAGAAAAATAGTTTTTTATAAATTGTTTAGCAATAGTTCCTTTACTTTATAATGGGCTTCCAAAATATTGCACAGCCTATCTAATTTTTCATTTTGTTTTCGCATATCATCGCGCTGTTCTATAAGGTGGACAATATTTTCCACTTTGTTGTCGACCAATTTTTCCCAAGTATTTATTTCCTTCTACTAAAAGGCTGCTCAATTCCGAGTTGGATACATGTATGTGCGGGAAAGACGCCTCTTTGTATTAGCAAATCATTTTCTTTTTCCCTAGCACTGTCAGATGTTGAGGGAGTAAAATCAAGATCTTCGTCGTTTTATTTGTCAGATTCACAAATGTACGCGATCAGATCCGCTCCTCCAAATCTTTTGGCGCCAGCAACGCATTTTACACTTCTTTGCATTCCGAAGACTCTAACAACAGCTTCCTCAACCTCGGACAATACATATTTGTTATATGGGCCACCACCTTTTTTTTGTGGCACAGTTTCTTCTTCACGTATGTTTTCCAGTCCGTCCAGGTTTTGTTTTATCCATGTCAATCTTTGCGTGGTTGTCCAGAAGTACTCAATTTTTCTGTTAATTCAATCCAAAGCGCTTCTACAACCACACGATCTCCCTTCAGGAATCCTCAGGCTATATCATTGTGGCACTCCATGAATTCGACCAAAAATTTATCTTGAGCACCGTTTCTATGCTTTTACCTAAAATATTTGTTTTCAAATGAAAATATTGGGAACAAACTTACTAAATACTCACATTTCTTATTTGTTTTATTTTCGTCAGCCAAAATATTATACGCCACAACAAAAGACGATCGCAAACAATACAAATTAATTTTCCAACGTTTTTTTATTTTAGTTTATTTCGTTCAAGGCAATAATTTGGCTTGTCTTGTTGCCTTAGTACAATTGAAAGGATAAAAGATTTATGAAAATAAATGTTAACTAAGCAAACATTTAACGTAATTAAATTTTACAATAATCTTAATTCAGAAAAAGTACTTTTATCAAAGTTTTTTTTTGCGTTTATCAAACTAAAAATATCAATTCCGATCACATAATCAAAAGTGGTTTCATTCCGACCAAATCTTTCGGAATTAGTTTTCTGAAGAAGCGAAATAAGGATTTGAAACCACTTTTGATCAGAATTGTGTTCTGTGACATGCCTGTATATCATTTTTTAATTAAATCTCGTAATTGTTAATGAAATAGGCGATCTTTTTAATCAACAATTAATTGAAAAAATATATATGTCTTACATAAACTGGTAACTGGTAAGACATATATTTTCTCAATTAATTGTTGATTAAAAAAATCACCTATTTCATTAATAATTGCGAGTTTTATTAAAAAAAATGTTGGAGGATATGCCCGAAGTTACTTAATGCATCGTTTAATTAAACTATCCACTTAGTTTCCTTTCTATATGAATTAGGAGCTAATATAGCTATGTCTCCGTTATACGTCACTTCGGCCATTTTAAAGTGTATATTTTAGGAATAAGTAGTTAACGTCAATTTATTCAATCAACTACGGCATAGTAAGTGGTAATTCACCTATATACTTAAAATATTGCTTGATCTCAACGTAAATATTTTATTAGGTGTAAACTTTTGTTTTGGAATAATCTGTAAAATTTCTTTAACTCTTAATATAACCAATAGGAATTCGACGATGAGCCCTCTGGATACACCCGTCAGATTTGGTTTCTTTGACAAATTTGATATTCTGCAATGGTCGACATTTGCTTGAGCGCACCTTAAGTATTTTTGAACATTCGTTGCCATTTTATCCGCAGTTGACTATTTTGGTATAATGTAAGCCGTCGGTGAGGACGCTTTCGGAAATTGCGTATTATGTATACCGCATGTGATTCGCTTCTCACACAAATGGATCCTATAAGCGATATGTATCCTACAGAAAACTGTTGCGGATAAAGTAATTTGTTGAATTTGTTTGCGAGTGGACGACTTTTTTTTTGCGAATACAAACATTATTTGTATCTTGCTATGGAAGCTAAAAGGTAAGATGATCCACCAATGGAAATATTTAAAATTTATTTCATTTGAATAAATTAACCTTGCAATTCACATTGCATCGGCTAATTTGAAAACACTAACAGCCCTTTTTCGAACTTCATTTCGTATGCAACGATTTTCTTCCATATAAAAATAAAGCCAATTGATGAATTAAGCGCTCTCAACTTTTGTTTGTTTTGCTTGCGGTTTGAGTCTATACGTTCCGCGGTGAATCCGTCGGCGTGCATAATACCAACGATTGTTCAGATACCGTGATTACTTTTTTGTATCACAAGACTAAGTAAGCAATGGAATGTAAGAAACGTTACATGGCGAACATTTTTTGCTTACCCAAAATCACATGGTTTCAAAAACTTACACATTTTTTGTGCGAAATTCGTCTAATCGGATCATCAAAAAAAGACATTTTCAACTAAAAAATTGTAAGTGAACCAATTTTTTTGGTAAGAAAATACTAATTATCTAAGTAGAAAATATTAAAAATTTTAAAGAATTGTGTTGATGCTACATTTTTGCAGAAATGGGCTCAGGTAAGTGTTTAATGACTAGGAACAGAATTTTATCGATTCCCTTAAAAATGATGGGCAGTCCAATAGAAAAATGGTGAAAATACTAAAACGTTCCGAACGTATAATAAGAAATTATTTGCGAAAAGGCCAACAATATGGCATTATAACTTCAACCAAAGCCAATTCAACGAATTCGTGAGAAAGCTAGAAAAAATCGGCTAACCTGCAGCAAAATAAAAGAAAAATTGGACTTATCTGTTACGTCTAGAACAATTGCACGGTATTTAAAGTCTACACCATCCAAAATTTCAAAATAAACCTAGTTTAGCAAATGCCCATAAAGTAAAACGGCTAAAGTTTGCCAAAATGCATATGGCTAGGACAAATGAATTGAAACATGTCATCTTTTTCGACGAGAAAAAGTTAAATTAAAATAGCCCAGGCTGTTACAGCTGCTATTGGCACGATTTTGGTGGCGGAAGGCTTATGATGAGGGGTACCTTTTCCTATGAAAATAAGTTACCGATTTGTTTCATATCAACAAAAATGAATTCAGAAAATTATATTGAATTGTTCGAGGACGTGTTGATATCACATCTTGATGAAAATGTGGAAGAAGTAATTTTCCGGCAAGATGATGCCCGATTCGTGCATCCAAGCAAAAACATCAATGTATTACAATGGCAGGCTAGCAATCAACGATCTAAAATATACGATAAAAGAGCGTTGGTCCGACATTAGCTTCACAACCATTCCAAATTTGATAGAATCGATGCCAAATCGATTGCCTCGAATTTTTTATTAACTTGTTATTTTGACATTTAAGTAGAGTCGCACAAACAAATTTCTTGCCTTTTTTTCAGCATTTAATTACATTTTCCACAGTGTAATGAAATACTTGTTTGTTTTTTACTTATAGTCTGCATTCATATATATATATATATATATATATATATATATATATATATATATATATATATATATATATATATATATATATATATATATATATATATATATATATATATATATATATATATATATATATATATATATCTATATGAATGCAGACTACTTTTTGTCGATTTTGGTGATAAAAAAAATTTTTTTAATATCTTTTTTCACGAAACTACTTAATATCTAAAAAAAATAAGTAAAAAACAAACAAATATTTCATTACACTGTGGAAAATATAATTATATATATATATATATATATATATATATATATATATATATATATATATATATATATATATATATATATATATATATATATATATATATATACACACATATATATAGTGGTACTGTTACTGTTTGCATTACATTTCATTTTATTTTGAATTTTAAAGTGTTAAGATTTGTAATAAAAAATGAGCAAAAGAAAACTTTTTTCTTTCTAATTTCAGTGATTAACATATATATAAAATAAAATAATATTCCAATTTGTACTTACCTTTTCTGTTTCAATTGTTTACATAAAACAGCTGCAAATTTTGATTGGCTAAAATTTCTCCAACCAAAATTTGCAAACTCTAACAACGAACTGTCAAAATTTTCTCTCTCTGGCTATCATTTACTGGACTTTTTGTGTAAACAAACACGATCCAGTAAAAATTTGCACAAATTTGCAAGTAAACGAACACACTTATTGATATTTATCAATTACTTTATCACAGAGTTTCAATGATGTTCACATGGAAAGGTGATTTTGGTTTAAAAAGATTTCTTGTCAGATAAAACACGACTATTAAATCTACTTGCATTGTTAAAATATGTAGCTTATTCATGAACTATAAGTGTAAGTCAATTTAAATACTTACTATCGTACAATACAGTTCGGGGATAATGCTCTTTTTTCACTAGCCACTTTTGAAGTGTTTTCAAAAGTTTGGCCAAAACAAGTCAAAATGAGACGTTTTGCCATACAAATTCAAGTGATAAAAACGTCTCACTTTGACTTGTTTTTGTACGAAAGAGGAACGAAAACGTTTCGCACAGGCGATGCCACCTGAAATAAAGTGTGTCATCTCCAAAATAATCGTTTTTTATCGTTGGTTTGTCATCTCAAGGCAGACATTTTTAATCAATCGTCAAACATATTTGGTGAAATATATGTTTTATGAAGTAAAAGTAAAAATGAAGTAAAAGTAAAAGAAAAAAAAACTTAATTTAATTTAACCATTTGTTTAAGAAAAATATGTATTTCAGAATTTTAATAGTCACGACGTTGTTCTTTGTTTGTAAACAATAATAAACTGTCAAAAGAATACCAAAACGTGAATGAAAACGACCACAAATTGTGTGAAAATTGGTTGAGACGTTTTGAAAAGTTTCGAGCGAAAACGAGAATAAATGGCCCAATGAAAATGCAGTATAAGACATATTGTTGCTTAATTCTTTACATCTAAAGTCAAATCGCATGCTGTTCAAGTAACTTTGTTTTAGAAACTTTGAATAGAACAAAACTGGATAGCAAAACGGTTAAAATTAGGAAACTTTTTAACCTAATCTTAGGTAAAAAAAATAATCGTTGAAAATATATAAAAAATGTTAAGAATACATGTGAATGCAAATCAAATTAGAAAGAAAGAAAAATAATTTTTCAATACACTTGAAGGTTACTACAACCAACCAAATCTTAAGTTCCCAACTAATTACATAGGTATATAAGAAAAAGTATAATGTCGCCACAATCGATGACAAGTGTTGAATCAGCCTTCTATAATACGTTAGAGACCGAGTTGAACAATCCATATACTCATCAGAACGACAGAAAGTAAAGGAATTTACATGAAATGTTGGAGTTTGGTATTTAAATGGTTTGTAAAACAGTAAAAGTGGCCGAGAACACGTGAACTTCCGAAAGGAACAACCCAAAAATTGTATTACTTGCGGCGATACATTAAGTGTGCTCGTTTACTTGCAAATTTGTACAAATTTGTGCAAATTTTTACTGGATCGTGTTCGTTTACACAAAAAGTCCAGTAAATAAGAGCCAGAGAGAGAGAGAGAGAGAAAATTTTGACAGTTCGATGTTAGAGAGTTTGCAAATTTTGGTTGGAGAAATTTTAGCCAACCAAAATTTGCAAGAAATAACAGATGATTGAAATCAGCTGTTATGTCAACAATTAAAAGTAAAAATAAATTTAGAACAGAATAGGTAAGTAAACAAAATCAGTTGTTTCATTGCAAATTTTTACTGGAAGATCGTTTCGTTCGTATACTTTTCTTGCATATATTATTAAAGAGAGTAAAATTGGCCTTACGCTCTCAAAAGTAGAAACTTGCAAATTTTTACTGGGATAGTAAACAACACACTTATTATCAAATCGTCTGAGAGAACTTTTTTTAGCTCCCACGTAGTAAGTAGTAGACTTTTTAAAACAAAAAGTAGTACAAGTAATTTTTTGTAGCCATCTTAGTACATAGCCTGTATGACTATCGAGTATTAGCATATATCCAGCCTACGAACTAAAAAAGGCTACCAAAAAATATTTTCTATTTTTTTCAAAAATCGTTTATACAAGATCTAAACTGGCATTTGTTGTTTCCAAATGACTTAAGTTTCGCTGATTTGTTATCCTGTCCTTACTTGAACCCAACGCCACTGTTAAAATCTGAAATCGACGATTTTCGAACATCATGTACACAGTTTTTTGAAAATATGCATCTGGCAACATGAGCGGGGAAAAACTTTCCCTTTTTCCTTTAACCAACTCTTTTTGGTGTTTTCAGAGTTGTATTTTCTGGCCACAATAAAATACAATGCATCTCTGTTGCGTATGTTCAGTGCAGACAAGCCACATACACAGGCCAACCACACACACTAAACGTACGACATACGGCCTCGAATTTCGTTTTGTATGTGATTGTGTTCCAATTTAACAGCAGAGACTCCGCCTATTTGCCTTTATTATTACAAAATTCACGAGAAAAAGAAGAATTGGTGTTAAAACAACTGCGTACATTCGAAAAATACATGCAATATTATTGTATTAGAAAATGAAAATATGAAAATACTCATGAGTACAATGGAAGCGAAAAGAAAATCTGTGTGAAAATTGAAAAACGGGAATCTAAAGAAGAAAAGCAGCGTAGTGAAGCGAGAGTGAACCACAACGCGAAACCAAAAAAAAAAAACGCACTTGGTTATTTGTAGCGGTTGGGGGAATATGTAAGGGGGCACAACCGTTTTGCGACGACGACGAAACAAACCAGCCAGAGCAAGCAGCATGCAAGTGTAGTGGCTAAGCATTTTGAGTGTTTTTAGTTGAAAAATACACGCTCGCAACGCCGAATGTTGGCCATTCATTTTCGAACAAATTTTCAATCACAAAGTTGTATTGTTTCGTGTCCGTTTGAGCTTACGAGAAAACAAAAATTAACTGGTGTTTTTTTTGTATCGAATTAATATCGAAGAAAAAAATAAAAAGAATAATCGAAAGTGATCAAAACAAATCAGCGCAGTTTTCGGGATAATCAGCTTAAGCAAATATATTTCATATCTTGTGTTCTCGGTTCTCGTAGTAGTTTTTACGTTTGTGTGTGTGGTTTTGGTATCTGTGATGTGATTTGATGAGGAATTGGTTTTCACGTTGTTTCGCAGCTAGCTACACGGAAAGATAAAAACTCTCTCATCTGTAACCAACAACTGCTCAAGTAGTTGTTGTTTTTGTTGGTGGCGTAGTGTGGCGAGTGATTGCAATTCCGTCAACTTGCAATGGAAACATTACTTAAATGGTTAAATAAGCCCAAGGTAAGTCAAGTCAAACTCAAGACTTAAAAAAAAAACATTAACAGCTTGCTACATACGATGGATGTATGAGTGAGTGTGTTGTTGTTTTGTATTTATTTTATATTTCACTTTTGTTGCTTTGTTTGTGTGAATGTGTGTGTGTAGTATCTGTGAGTGGTGGTTTACTTGAACAACGGACAACAAAAGCAGCAACAACAACTACAGCGACAATACAGTAATCATCATGTTTTTATACGTGTTTTGTATTATTTTTCTACATTTTTCTTTCGATTTCTTCGTGATTTGTTCATTTGTTTATTGCTTGTTTTTAATTTTTTCTCTCCGTCTTTGTTTTGTACTTTGTATTTTTGTGAATAATTCGTTCCTTGGTTTTCAACAACGAAACACACGCACAACATAGCACAGACACAACAGCAACAAACATTTGAAGTAGAAACGTCATAATGAGCAACGTACGAAAACGGTCACAACAACAAAACAACTGTGATTCAACAAACACTCACACTCCTTATGATTTTTAAACGTCACAATGAGTAGCAACAATAGCACGCAGCAACTAAATAAAACATATTGCTGCTATTGTTTTGTCCATAACATGTTGCTCTTGTTGTTGCAGCTGTTGAGCTGCTGTCAAATCATCCACGTACCGCGATCTCCAGTTTAAATTGCGTTTTTTTGCTCTTTTGCAATTCCCCACGACCGTTGGCTAAGTGACGTGACGTGACGCATTGGCAATGCAGTAAAAAGGGCAATTTGTTGTTATATTTTTACCATTTGGTAATTGTAAATGTGCAAGTTAATTGTTAGGTCTTTGTTTGTGTTGTGTTCATTGTTTTCGTATTTTTCATTCAATTTCCTTATTCCCACTTGACTCAATAAAACAGGTTTTCATTAGTTTGTACATATGTATGTACGTACCTCTGTGCATTACTTTAATTCAATTTGTAATTTAAATAAGAGTGTGATTTCTTGCAGTCATTCGGTCCGTCCGTAAGTTAATAACTGCTGGAGAAAAATCGTCATCTTCAGGTTTTCGTCTGCATCATCCAATCACCTCGCCCGGCCATTTATTCGTCCTCGTATTATATTTTGTTAAAGTTCAACTGCAGTTCAATTATTTTCTGTAGAGGTACGACGAGTGGATGTGCAATTGCTATTTGATTTGATTGTTATTCAGTATATTTCTAGTATATTTTTTATAATTTTATTCGTACATTATTTAATTACTTTTTATCAGTAAGTGAGGCGCATTGTAAGTGTAAGGAAGGGGCAGAAGGGTTGATTTGGTGACTCATGGTGAAATGAAATACGATATCTGTTAGCTGCATGCAAAGTGAGTGTTTTGATGTAATCACTACTTTTTTGCGAGTAGCAGCTTTCATGATTTTAGGAACCGTGAATCATGTAAATCGGCATGACTGACACGGATTCCAATTGTCATTTGTTGATCGTTTTCCGTCGTTTTACCTTCGGTTTTCAATACCTAATATTCTGGCATCTCCTCTACTTGTTCCATCCGCGAGAGTCTTCGCCTTCCCCATCTGCGCTTTTCGTGGTATTAATCGCCTAACGATTACATGCAGAAGTGTTCTATTCCAAGCACGCCACTGCCAACGTTTTTTAGGCTCAATCAGACAGAAAAATGTTATCGGAGATAGATGGTGGGCGCAAGTGCTAAGAATCAGTACGACATACAAAAACCAATAATTAGAAAAGTTACCAAGCCAGCTGTCTTTCAGACTCTGTCCTTAAGCTGTTTATCGAGCCCAAAAAAATGCATCACGATCATGGCTCTATAATAGCAGTATCTATTGATTTTATACTTTTTTCATTGTCAAATTGCCTTTCACAAATTTGAGCTATGCTTGTTGTTCTCTTAATCTATGCCAAATCCTATGTAGGTAATTTCCTCTACATACTCGATGTTGCATTTGCGGAAACTATTACACCTTTCTTTCATCGCGGCATCTCTCTAGAAGTTCCTAGCATGAACTTTGTCTTCACCTTATTTACTACCAGAACCATTTTAGCCGATTTTTACCAATTTTTTAAAATGTCTATATCTCTTTTAGCTTTTAACAATTTCTATGTCATCTATGTTAAGTGTACCCGTTTTGGCAACCAATACATAGTCCAGTATTTTCTCCATCAGTTGTTGAAACTGTCCTCCTGTTTGTGGGTCCTTTTGCAGTGGTGGGTTTTGCAACATATGCCCAGGATTTTTTCTACAAAGGCGTAAAAAGTTTGCTTGTATCCCATGTGTAGACATACATAGGTTAGGTTAGCAGGGCTTGTACCACAAACGGAACATCGACCCTAATCGATGAATTACGCTATGTGTTCTGTAGCTGCCCTTTTAGCCATCACAGATCGTTTATAAAACAGCAGATCTACCATCTTGCAGGAGGTTTATTTTTTCAGATCTTTAACGAATTACTTCACCAGGCAACTACATTGTTTTCGCTTTTTGACACCTACATAATAGTTGATCCACTGACTTTATATCCTCCTTATCGTCACACAGCCGGCCGCATTCGACCTTTCCCACCTGGCATTTCCTAATCATCTACACCTTCGCTCTTCCTTACATTACAATTGTAATTTCTCAGCCGCGTTTTGTACCGTCTAGTTTAGACCTCAGAGTCCTAGCAACTGTCAAGACTTAGTTTAGACTTTAGTTTTTTCGTTAACGGAGTATCGGTTGTAGCCTTATACGAGTATCCCATAAAGAGGCGGTATGTATTGATTTGCTGCTCATGGATCCTTATCAGAATTTGTAACAGTGTGATGATATGAACTATTATAGAATCATTCGGTGTAGCCACACTGGTACAGTTGGGTTAGTTCGTTGAGTTTAATCTTTATCAGTGTTGCCAATTTCACGATTTGCAATACTGGCAAACCGATAATATCAGCTATATGAAATTCATACCAATGACAGTTGTTTATCTTGTTTCTAAGATACTACAAACAAAAACCTTATTCAAAATGGAATTCAAACGTACAAATAATAGTGATTGGTTTTTTTTTTGGTCGGAAATATCACAAGCAGCTTTTGTTCGGCTGCAGAGACATCTCAAAGCACTGCCGCAAATTTGGGCCTACGAACGGTCACCCAAAGTAATTTTCCATCTCAAGTAATAGTATGGAATTGTATCCCATCATCGATCGAATTTTCATCGAGTGTCAAAGTCAATGCGACATATTATTGGAAAATGTTTTTAAAGCTGCTTTAAGGTCGTGGGCACGAAAACATTTCGGTAGACCATGGACGTTCCAACAGGACTTGTCGCCGTTTCATAAAGCTCGTGTGAGCCAAGAATGGTTTAAAAACGATGCTCCACACCTCATTTCGTGCACACAATGGCCTTCGAATTCGCAACATGCAAATCCGACGGACCATTCTATCTGAGCCATTTTGGAGAGCAAGGTGAGCACTCAAAAATATGCCAGTATAGATGCGCTGTAAAAAGCCATGGTACGGATCATTCAGGACCATTAAATTGGCAAGGGGTGCAAATTCATTCAATTGGAGAATGGTAAAAATTTCATTGTGCATGTCATTAAATCGACGAGAAAAATTATTTTGAATTTTTAACGGAGATTACCTAAAAAAACCATTTCTTTTCCACAATTTGAATATATCGATGTTGCGAAACGTGATTGCGATCCTTCACTTTATACTTATTGTCTGAGAAAATAAAAGATGTCGTTTAAAATAAAAAATGTTCCACCTGTAAGGTCTGCAACATGAATCAGTTGACGTTTTCAGGTTTTGGTAGACAAATTAAATGCACATTTCTCCCCGAAAAGGAACTCTACATTTGAGAAACATTTATTTTAAATCCTACATCCGCAAGACGTGGAAGATTTCAGCAAATACCTTATGCGGTTAAGACACCAATCGTCCAAGTGCTCGTTCGGGGAAACAAAAAAAAAGAGATTGAAAAAATCTGTTTGAAAGAAAAACTTATCGATTCTTGGGCATATGTTGAACTGAAAATGAAATAACTCGCAAAAGAACCTAGCTTAGACGATATCATTGAGGCTTGTCAATTACATGAGCAGATTCATAAATATACACAAAGCAAGTTTCAAAAACCTGACTGTGAACCCATCAGCAAAAGTTCGGCAATGGACCAGGGAGAAAGCTGAGGAATGTGGTAGATGTCGCCAAAGAAGTCACAAGTTGTTGGGTTGTTAAAGGTAACACTTCAATCGCCTTATCCTCTAGTTTGTGTTGCCACTGAGCGCTGATAACATCATAAGTAGTGGTTTTGTAAGGATCAGTTGATATAACTTTGTGGATTGGCCATTCGTCAACTGTTGTGCTGATAACATCGTAAGTAGATGTTTTGTAAGAAGCAGTTGATATAACTTTGTGGACCCATTTTTTTCGAAAATTGCTATAATTTCCATCTCAAATAAAAAGTCTCAGTTTGGATTGAAATCAAATTATTTTTGAACATTGTCCAATTTTATAGGAAATGGTGTTCAAATGTAACCATGTCAAAAAGAATTACAACTTGACATTGAGGTAGGATATCCCAGTATATATGAATGAATCATTTTTTAACTCTGCACTTTTTTAAGAATAACTTCTCAGTATAACAAGATATTCTGATAAAGGTGTCAAATCCATGAAATTGTCGGCCAATCAGACATAAGAAATTTGATTTGTATACAAATACACATATGCATATAAACATATACGAGTATAAGTATACATGTGTATATAGATTGGTACTTCAGGGAGATATGATAAGAATATTAATAAAACAGCGGGAATAGCATGGCTACGCGTCGCTGTTGCTGCTGTTCCATAATTGAAAATACTCTGAACCCATTAAGTGTATATTTTTGGCTTATGACCTATTTTTGCCATTACGGCAAGCCACTTGTTAAGATGACGTCGGCGGTGGTATTTATTTAAAGGATATGTTCACCGCCAGTTTGTCGGTTAGTCGACTTTAAAAAATGCCCACCATTTAGTGATGACCTATCACAAGTTTGTTCATACACAACGTAAAACCAAAATAACTGGGAGGGTTAAAATTGAAGGGCACCACCGGTTGGGTTATGGTTAACATCTCAAAGTCTCTTTATCTTTGTCTGGATATGACGTCAGCATTTGTCATTCATATTTCGACGACCTTAAACCGGGAGGGAGTGTTGCTGCACAGAGGTTGTGGGAGAGAGGCGACGCATATATGATTAACGCACACGCATACACGCACACATTCACTCTCCATAATGACCTGCAGACAATCTCTGTATGGGGTCGAGAAAATGGGATATATTTTAGATTAAAACCCTCTTCTCCATGCCAAAAATAAAAGTTTTTGCTCAATGGAAGAGTCATAATTATGAGCGTGGCTGTGGCTTTTGAATGCCATCACGTTCCAAATATGCTAAATTCATGTATAATCTCAAATAAACACTTATTCGCGCAACCCCATTTTCTTCTGCACTTTAGTGTCCATCAAAAGTATTGAGGCCATAATTTATGTTGTTGCTGCTTATAAAATTAGAATTCGCCCAACGACTCACTTAGTTGTTAAAGGTTGCCTCTTCCACTCTATACTCCATAGTGCAGACTTCCTTTAATGCTGCAGCTTCAGGATGCCCGACAGAAATCGATGGATTTTCAGCTTGACAGACATAATTTGTATGTATGTCGGTAAACGTTCTGGGAACAAAGGACTGTCGGCGCCCAATAATTGCATTTGTTCTTCACTCGATGAAATGCATCACATGAAAGGAATTATTTATACTTATAATAAAGTTGTGGTTGGGTGGGTTTCGCAATGTATACTCGTATTTAATATTTAAGTTTTTACTGTGTTCTAAACACTTCATAAACACTTGGTTCTTAAATGTTGAAATATTACGTGCTATTTAGTACGGGTGAATTTTATTTTTAAATCATTTTATGCAATTACCATAAGATCAGATCTCGAGGGGTCCGTCGTGGTGTTATAGTTAGTGTGCACGACTATCATACGTAAACTCAGGTTTAAATCTGGCGTGTTTTCTACCTCGTTAATGGTCGAGGAGGAAATTAGCCATTCTGAGTCGGCATTAAAAGGTTGATCTTATATAGTACATAGCTGCGATTTAGGAGAAGTTCCCTATTTGTTCCGATTCGCCCATACAGATTTAATTCGTTTTTCGCCCGTCCAATCCGTATGTAGAACCGACTCCGGCTAGTGCCAATAATCACTACTTCCCCTTCCGACCCTTTACTTCCCCCTAATGGGAGACATCCCCTGAGCGTTGGTCATATAATAGCAAATGTGATGTCAAGATAACTAAATGGTAAAGTTATCAAGCTGGAAAGATTATAAATCAGTTAGTCAAGAAATAGTCTTCTTATAGATATAAATAAAATAATACAAGCGTTAGCTTTTCTTTAGTCTTTAAATTCGAGGAGAAGGCGTATTTCAAAAATACCAGAAAAGGTGCAGAGGCGAAAGTTTAGTTTATGGGGGACAACCCTAGAAAATATAAAAAAAAAACAAATTACATTCCCTTTAGAATGATGCAGCGACAGCGAAAATCAACATGAGAAGTAGGGCTGACGCACACAATGGACGACAAAAAAAAACAATTAAAGGCAGTAACCTTACGAGTATTTAAAGGATCTGACGTGTTTGGACCGCGTCAGAACTATTTTAGGGTCAACTTTTTCTAAGTTCAACTTCTTCGTGTGCAGCAGGCTTTGTTTGCGACAAAAAAGCTTAATTAAAAAAAGCTAAAAGCTCGCTAAAAAAGCTAAATACAATATAACTAGAAAATGAGATTTTTACCAAATTATATCTATATTTTATATCTGATAAATTTTTAAATCTGAAAAGGACTAATTTTTAAAGTTACATTTTTGTTAAGAAAACAGCATTCAAAAATTATCTCCTCTTACTAAAAAAAAGATTCTATCGTTTCCTTTCATCTTCAATAACAATGACCTAAACACCCCTATGAATTAGAGTCATACTACAGTCTTAGCTAGTCGTTTTTGCGTCTGCTGTAAATCTGAAATTTTGTTTGTTATGTATGTTTTTGTTCCGGAATAAGATAAATCGTATTGTAGGGTAGTACTTCTCGTAAAAATTAAAATTTAAAATATATTGACGTATTGCACGCAAATAATGCGATAGTATTCAGCGGAATTAACAAATATTTCTTCAAGTAAGTAATCATCGTAATGTTTAATTCTTAAACGAAAAAAACTTTTTTCCGAGGATTAAGAAATGTTCAATCGGTTTGAAATCTATTTGGCATTTATTTTCATTTAAACTTTTGAGGACACTTTTATTGACAAATTTTGAAATAAACTTTCGAAAAGTAATTCAAAACCAGATTGTTGTAGAAATTTGTATAACCTGTTTAAATTTTAAAGCAACAAAAGGATAAGACTGACTGCTATTCTGAGAAGTTTATTAAAATAGTCAGATGACGCACGGGTGCATAATTGAGTCTGAGAGAGGCAGGTGTCTGGTCACAGTCACCAACTTATCTTTTTACTGAATGGACGGCATAGAATTTAGGGGAGCCATTTTAGGGTATCTTAGTCTACACAAATGGGTCAACGGTGGAAGTAGGTAGGGACAGGAGTAAATTCAAATACGCGAGTCATATCAAATTTATGATTATATGGCGAACTAAGATCCTCAATAAATAGATAGTGTAAAACGGGACGGCTTTAGAATATTTGGTTGTCATCGTAATTGTTGTAATTGGGAAAATACCAATTGAAATTAGGAAAAAAACAAACTACAATTAGGTAAATACAAATTGATATGGAGAAACTAATAGAGTTAATAAAATATTTTATTGAATTTAAGTTTCTTGTCTCTATCGAAACATTGTTTTTGAATATGGTCTTAACATGCCTAGAGAAAATTAGGGTTGTAATCAGAAAATTAGGGTAGTAATCAGTTACACAAATTAAGATTTATTTTTCTCTTTAAATGAAATTTCTTTTACAAATGACACTTTTATGAATATTGGATATGGATCCAGTATAACGTAGCATGTTAAAAATCGGATAGGATAATTGACAATTATTGTGAAGAGCTGGGAAGTCTATTAAAGGAGAATTGAGAACTTGAGTTAAGCTAGCACCATTGGGTAATTCCAATTAAAACATATGTGACAGCGCATAGAGAAAGGGTAAAAGGGTAAAAAAATAAATTTTTCTTTTTTTTCTTTTTTTGATGTGGACAACATCTGAGCATCGAATGCCCCAAAAGTGTTATCTCCCAGAGATATGCGCGTTTAATGAAAGTGAAGTCGACGATTCTACACCAAAGATACATGTATTTAAATCTTTAAAATGACTCTCCCGAACAAAACTGGTTTGTACCCTTAGGTACCTTCACAAATAGTGAAAAATAAAGCCTTGAACGTAAAATGCATCGCAATACACGAAATGTACCTGCTCCAGAGTTTGCGAACAATGACTCAGAGTAGTACAACGTTTAACAAGTTTTTAACAAATAGAGATTTTCAATATGAGTTTTCCTTTGCTCAATTTCAATTTGTATTTTCTTAATCTCGGTCTGTACTTTTTGAATATACTCGTAAGTTTGAATTTGCCCAATTTCAATTTTTACTTCCTAAAGTATAATTTGTATTTTCTCAATTTCAATTTGTTTTTCTCAATTTCGATTTATTTTTCTCAATTTCAATTTTAATTTCACAATTTCAATTTGTTGTTGCTTGATTTCGATTTGCGTTTCTCAATTTAAATTTTTATTTTCCTTATTTCAATTGAAAATGATGTATGTAGATAAAAATAATTATTAATAGAGTAAAATAATATGCATCGAGATAATAATTGTTGTATTGCTGAGACAATATTGATTGACTGTAGACAATTCCGATTTTCTATTTGGATAGCCAGGCAGCTTTGAAGGCACTACTACTGAAATATTAACTGGTTATGAATTGCAAAAAGTTTCTAAGCTCTTTTCAAAGCCAGAACCTTGGAATCTGTTGGGTTCCATCCAGGACACAGTAATGTTATAGAAAACGAAGTGGCAGATTAACCTGTCATGCCTTGGCTCTTCTAAGATTCTGACAACTCTGCAAAAACACTTATCTGTGCTCTTAACGCCCTGGATTAATGCCATGTGCCGAGAAATGTAAGGTTGGTTGGTATACGAGACACGACCACAAACCAAACACTGCTACAATCCAATCAAAATAGTGTTGCATAGGTTCTCGTAGGTGTCATTGTAATGTTAGAGCGATGACTGAAAGGGAGATTGAGATAGTTTTGCACCTGTAGTGTAGATGCCTGTCCCACCTGAATAGACGTCGAAGATTCCTAGGAAAGTGATTTCATGGAGATCTGGAAGTGGTATTCTCCTGCAAGATGATAGATCTGCTGAATTTTCAAATGGGTTTGTCGTGGCATGAAGGCTGTTTTACTACAGAACTTATTGCGTACTTCATCATAGACAATTGACCTGAGTTCAATCACAATTGACCTGAGATAATGTACTGCAAGTGTTTAAGTTATAAACTTTAAACACTTGTACAAGTCATTCCAAATTAACCTAACATAGGAAGCTTTCTTGTGGCCATGCCAAAACTGGAGATTACGCGATCATGTAACGCTTCCTTTACAACATCCATTGTGGCTGGTGCTGCGTATGCGATTGCACCGTTTTGTTGAAAGGACATACGATGGCCTGTAATGTTTGTCAGTAACGTGACTGTATTCTGATGGTTTCCCCAAATACGGCCCAATGAACACCGCACCAAACAGTGGCTTTGAGAGATTGTAATGGCTCTTCGTGCACATCACGCGGATTTTCAAAGTTCTAAAAAAATCGACACTGTTATTTCATGCTCTTGCTAATTATAACGCTCCATTGCTATTCTGCATTGTATTGTCTAGTCTAGTTCCTAATGTCAAATATTATTGAAGAAAAAAATAAAACATGTTTCGATAGAGTGATTAATTTTGCGGCATATTGTATTAATTTTTAATAGAGTGATATTTTTGTAAATGTTGATCTATACCTTTATACCTAGTTCGGAAGTAAAACGCGAAAAAACGCTCCGGTTAAAAATGCGACAAGTGCCATGAAATAAGTAGGCGGAGAAGACCAGGACTCCGGTGGCAAAAAAAGTTGTTATTACAAAACGAAGGCATAACACACAAGAACGAATTGCTTGGAAATGAGTTCATAATGGGGCCAATGCCAACAGCCCATTCACCACAGTTAGTATTTAAAGCGCTACGGAACGCTACCGGTGAAAAGACATAAAAGTAACTAATTTAACCCAGTTCGTGTTTAAATTCAAACTTGATCTTTAAAAATAACTTTAAATACTTATGTCGCTTTGCAATGCAAATACAAATAGACGTTAAACAATGCAAAGCTAGATTAGAATGAAATTGCAGAACAACAGCCCAGTCACACATCGATTTCATCGATATCCGTTATCGAATGACTTCCACTGAGATGGTGGGTGGTATTGCTGCTGAGAGTTCATTGAAATGCAATTTCGGAATACGGCAATGATCTGTGTGTGTGTGTGTGTGCACTTTAAATGATACACTTTTAACTTCGTCATCTCAAATATTATCTTTGGAATTACACAGGTTGTCGTTGCTTATTGTTAAACATATTCCGCTTATTGATATTCATCTTATTTTTATAAATGTTAATTACACTTTTTTGCATTTGCCTTGCATGACAATGGGCACTTAACATTTGTGTTGTATTAATAATTTTAAACTTTTATAAAAAATATGGATTTACTTACAGGCGGATGATAAATCGTTATTGGCCCGGTTTTTTCATGCAGATCGTGCGCTAGCTGCTGTAGCTAGTGAATTGGATAGTTTCGATGGAAGAGCTGAACCAGATCGTTGCTCTCGTTTGGTTTCCAGGCTACGCCAAGGACAAGTAAGAACACCTCTCGAATATCAAATTACCTCTTGTACATAAAATGTTTTTTTGTTGTCCCTTTTTAGGACAAGGTTTTGGCCATTACAAGTTTGATTATTGAGGAACTGCTGGGCGATGAACGTGATCAACGCGCATTTCGTGCCAAATTCCCCGAGGAAGTATTACAGGAAAATCTGGCAGGCCAACTGTGGTTCGGTGCCGAATGTCTTGCCGCCGGTTCATCGATTATGAATCGCGAACAAGAGAGTAAGGAAATGCGCCCATTGGCGGAAGCGGTGACCCGCAGTCTGAACAACGTACGCTACTTGTTGCGCGACCAGTGTTTGCGCAACAATGTTCCTAATAGTGAACGTTTGAATCTAGACAAAAACGATGCTGCCACCGAACAATTGTATGAAAGTTTAAAACGTTTCGATCGCTTATTTGCTGAATTCGAGTGGCGCTATGTCAGCGCCATGGTTCAGGTGAAATCAAAAGAGGAGTATGAAATGCAAGAGCTGATATGTGTGCTGTGTTCGGAGACCCTGCAGAGAGCTCTGAAAACAGGCCTGTTAGAGCAGGACAAAGTTGACGCCTTCGATCCTGCACTAATGTTTTCCATACCACGACTGGCCATCGTATCGGGCTTGGTCACTTATCCCAATGGACCATTGAATATGGATATGCCAGCCGAACAATTATCAGAAATGTTCCGGCCATTTCGTAGCATTTTGATCAAAGTTCGAGGGTATTTAAGAAATCTCAATGAAACGGAGCTGTACTATTTGGAACGTTTACTGTGCACCAATGAGGAAATTAGTCTAAAGGTATGTTCTATCTAGATATCACTCATGTTCTATCACTCATCTCACTAAGCGATGCGTTGGAGAATCATGAGACTTTGTTTGAATACGTTAACAGTTTTTGTAACGAGCCTCCCTTCTAATCTTCTTTTCAGGACACTTTAAAGGCTAAGGACTCGGCAACGGCTGACAATAACAATATCGAAAGTAGCAAATATCCCGAAATAACACCACACAGCGAAACAGTTGAGAAGAGTGAAGCCTCGTTAAGAACCAATAATACCTCCAAACTACAACAACAAAAGTCATGTAAAACATTTAAGACAAAATCCACGAGAAGGGCAGACAGTCCTTCACCAGCGCCGTCCACAACCAGTAGTTCATCAGACGATTGTTCCCCTTATACAACGCCCATTTCATCTACGCCTTCTTCTCCCAGATCGACTCATTCGATGGCCTCGTCCACAACGGCCGAAGAAAGCAATGGCACCACTTCGCCGGATAGTTGGATTGATGACGAAGAAGAAATTGCCAATGAGGAGGACATTGAAGTCGACGACGATGTTGCGCATCTTCATCACGATGAAGATGCCCATTACGCAGATGATGACGATTCAGATATAAATGATGATGATAATGACAGAAACAATATGGTTGGTGAACATGGTGATTTATATGCCCTGAACAATGTGGTCGAGCAGATAATGAACTTGGAAATGGCTTCTGCCGACTGTGCCACTGGCTATCTAATATCAAATACCACCTTGGGTAATCTTTTACAACCCCAAGAGGTGCCTTTAACTGACAATTTTGTTGTCAGTGATTCCGATCTACCCGCACAAGATGACTGCAATGATAACATGGACGTAGAAATGCCCACTACAAGTGCTAAGGCCTTGATATCTACCCAACAGCACCAGGAGCTGCAGGACAAAATTGAGCAGGAAAACCAGGACAACAATAATTCGGCCACCACAGCTGCTAGCCTATGTTTACAAGAATCGGAAATCTCGTTATCTCAGCAAAGTTCCATAAACCATCCAACCAATTCATCGACGACACAGTCAGAGTCACGTCGAAGACGCTATAGTGATCCGCAACAGACATGTAGTAAAGACCATCCACGTCATCATCATCATAGGCATCATCATCATCACCACCATCATCATCACCACCACCACAGCACAACGACAACGTCATCGGTACCGCCGCTATCTTCGTCAAATAGTCGTAAACATCACGCAAGCCAAAGTCATCATCATACGTCGTCGAAACATAGTAGCGTTGCAGTAGGAGGTGGGAGACATCGTCTGCATTCGCACCACCACCACAACCATCATCAGCGTCGTCCACATCGTCACGGAGGCGACAATCAAGATCAAGCGTCGTTGCAATGTGATGAATGTTCGACAGCGGGGACCAAGGAAGACATTACTTTCGCGAGTAGTAAAGCAGCAACATCTTTGGGCTTGGACATTGATACACCATCGTCCTCTTCATCGCTGTTGGATGATAATAAAACGATTGTTCGATCTGGAGGGCGTATGAAGTTTAAGTAAGTTTAACTTTAAAACTATAAATCAAGTGTGTCTAACTACTTCTACTACATCAAACTCAACATTCGGCGACAGTGGACAATTTGCTTTTCTAATGTCCCTCTGAATTGTCAAATGTTTCCCTCAATATCTTATTAAGAAACAAAGGATATAATTCTTTAAAAACGCTTTGACATAGTTTATGTGGATTTATTTCGAAATGATCTCAAAAATTTCAGCTGTGTGATAATTCTTATCTACACCGATATTTCGCGTTAAAACTCGAGTAACACAGTTTTCTACAGAATGTAAAGACAAGGCCTTAAAAATTAACCTTTAACTAAAGACGGCGGCATTTTATTCTGCTTTAAACAAAACAATTATTTGCTGAACATTGACATTTTTTTTACAAACTGACAGAAACTCTACTTTGAATGTAAAACACCAGTTATGGGTGACCAGTCCCATGTGGTATGAAACAAAAACTGGGAGATCCTTTTGGTTACCAGGTCTGACCGGAGACTTAAATCTGGTACCACGGGTAGCCAGGAGCCCCCAGAACTTGTTCTGGCCTGACTAAGTGGTGCGGCCCTTCGGGGAGAATCGTGGTGGCTGTGGTTTACACCCAAATCGCGAGGAGAACTTCGGTTCGGTGTGGAGTTGCATTGCGACTGGGTGCTGTGACCCATAGAACAGCAGAGGTTTAGATAGTCCTCGACCCCTTACCAAGAGGGAAGTCATGACCCATAACTGTTATGCTTCAAATTGGTACCGGCGGAATCAATCCAATGGGGCGTTGGCCGTGGCATTGTAACGGCCCCAGTGTGATGGCACACCGTGGTTCAGGCCATTTCGGCGATAATCACGTTAAATCCGACATCTTCTGTAAAACACCAGTAACCATTTCTGGTGATATCAGTCCACGTTTTAATATACGTACATAAGTATTATCCTCAACATTCCATTAAGTTATAAACAGGCAGCATTTCTCAAAACTGATTGTGACCTTCAGTTAAAAAACGCCTTCCAACGTCTAATACATTTTCTTAGTAAAGTTTTTGGTCATAAACCTGAGTTGTTTGTATACTAGTCTAGAACACATTATGACAGGCCATGTTCTGATGCAGCCCCCATAAGAAGAACCGTCCCGATTAAAAGTCCTGCCGCTCCAGAAGACAATCGAAGTCCCCAAAAATCCTACTTATTTATATTTAAGAATTTTAGTGTATGTTTTGTTTCGCAGTATATTCATTTCAAGTTTTCTGTACACCAGAGTGGAGTAGGGCAGTTGTTGGCGCGTACTTAAGCTTTGTTGTTATTTCGTTTGAAACACTTGGAAGTATGGATTTGGAAAAACTTAAAGTCTATTCACGTATATGATTAAAATAGTCAGAATGTTTACACGCAAAAAAAAACAAGAGGTAAATGAGTCCACAAAAAGAGTCGGACTTTGATTTTTATACAGCGAAAGTGTTCGGTAATGTATGAACCCCCGAAAAGACTAACTTAAAAATTGTTTGGCAAGTAAAGTAGGTCATGTAGGCCAAACCATCCAAGAGAAAATAGCAAGCGAACTTGTCTTTTTAATGTTTAATTAAATTTTATTTATGATATTTTTCAAGTCTCCCAAAAGACTTCAAAGCCGAATTGGCGCGTCTACCAATTTTTCCATGGTGTGGCGAGGTATTAAATTTCTGTTGTTGAGTTGACTCAGAGACTGTCGTATATGTAACAACAATGCAATTTAAAAAAACATTTTATCGTACAAACCTGTAATTTTTCCGCTGCGATGCACAGTGGGATTGTTTCATACAAGCTGCGGCAGAAATTTAGAAGGTCTTTGAAATTTTGGACACTTCTTTCATATTACCAATCCCTGGGCCCATTAACAACGCCCATGGATTAAGACCTCCAATTCAGCCGAATAGTAAAATTAGTGGCATATTCAGATTCGTCATAAGATTCTACTATTTCTGAGTGTCCATGTTTGGAAGGACCAATTTTTCGAATCACTAGGGATCTTGGACCCATGGGTCACGAACTAAAAATTAATGAAATCGTAAATTTATATAATAGTTGGATCCGTGGCAAAATTTTCAAGGTTTTTTAATACCCACATCTCCACAATCCAAGAAGGCCTATTCCTGGGCCCCTAAAGAGAAAATGTTACTCTATACAGACTCAGAATTTCTCAAAAAACACAGATTTTTCTATGCGAGACACAGATTTTCTATGAGAGACAAAGATTTTCTATGAGAAAATATGTCTTCGAGAAAAGTATCTCTGGAGATGGACGCTGATAATTCTGCACTCTACTTACCCCATACTTTTGTATATTAAAGAGTATTCAATTCTAATAAAAAGTATTTAGAAAAAAACCTACAGTTGGACTGGGCTTACCATGTGATACCATAGAATACTCCGGTATAGGGAGGACTAATCGCCACTAAACGCAATTTGGCCAAAACAGGTCTAAATAAAAATTTAGACCGACCTGGTCAATTTCTTCAGATTTGGTAATTTGTCGCACATTACTAATAACGCTCAATTTGAGCAAGGTGGGATCTAACTGGGGCTTGTAGAGTGACGCTGCCTCATTTTTATGCGGGAGAAACATTTGTATGGGAGCTATATGGCATCTTGGCAAATGAATTACACCTTTTTTGGCGTATCAAACTAAGATTTTTAGTACAGTCTATCTTCAAAGTTTAAAAAGGGATAAGACTTGCCCATACTACGATAAAGGTGTTAGCAGATCAGCTCTAAGTTTAACGAACTTAATGGGCAAACTTAATTTTAATTGCTTACTATTCTTATCAAGGAAAAGAAAATCAAGTCTTAATAAAACTAAATTAGAAACTGTTTGTTGGTTAATTTCTATAGAGGCTTTTGAAAAGAACATACATGAACGTAAGGCGCAGAGGCTCGGTTATTTTGTAAAGGTTTATAAATGAAATGGATAAAGAGGAAAAAAATTATCTTTAAAAGACTAACGTTTCTCAGAAAAAATACACGTTTTTTTGAGTATCTAAATTAAATTAACTCTGGTTCTAAATGTGGGTGGTTAGTGGAGATGTACTTAACACTATCAAAATAATCACAATGGTTGGACCAATAAGCTTTTGTCTCAACGGCCTTATGGACCCAAAAACCAACCAACCAATTAACATGGACACACAATCATTTGAAATTAAACAAATTTTGTTCTATTCCGGTTTATACATGTATTGTGAAGATCTGTTTAAATATATTTATGTTTTATGAGTTGCAACGAGCTGCAATTGGAACCAGTTCTTAAATCCAATAATTTGTTGAATAACGTTTCCATTACAATTCCGATTCCACAGTGGAGGGTTTAAAAGTTTCGACTTTTTTCTTTATTTTCTTATTTCCTAAAACTATATCTATGTCTTCAATTATATAAATAAATATTTATATAGGGTATCTAATGGATCTTAAGGTTTCCGAGTGGAGGTGCTTCTTTCAATACCCTTGCAAAATTTACATTTAATTTTGTCGATAACGAAAATTTGGTTTTACCACCTAGATCATGGTACAATAAACAAGGTATAGTCACTAGCCGAACATAAAATAAACCGTTCGCTGTACTATCAAGAAAATACCAAAAATATATTTTTGTGGGTGTTTGAGGATTATTGTGAATGCAATCATTGTCTATGTCAAATTTCAAATTTGAAAGTTTAAATTTTTACGAGAAAAAATTGTTTATTAGCTGACTGCGAAACTAAACCTTGTTTATTGTACCATGGCCTAGACCAAAATATAGATTTTTTTCGTGAAAGTTTTAGATTTTAGTAAAATCGTAAGCTGGAACAACAGACATTCGCAAAAAAAGAAAAAGTAGACATGCAGTTTTTATGTCAAATTGGCAAATAATAAAAGAACAAAGATATAAGGTACACACTTATTACAATAATTTTCCCAAACACTTAGCCGAGAATTCGTCTTTGGCTTTTTATTTCATTTCGTCGTGATCATTTTATATTTGCGACCTGTCCTTTGATTGCAATGAATGTATATTGTGAATCTGGAAGTAGTTTTTTTATATCCTTCTTATCTTTTATTACTTTTTCCCAGGGATATATGATTCAATAATCACACAGTAGACTTCGTCAGCCACGACTACAATTATAACTACCAATTAAGACCTTGAAATTAGATTTGTTACTAAATACATTTAAGTAATGCAACGTAATTAGATTTTTCAGTTTCTTATTTCATTTGCTTCGCTCTTTTGTTCGTCATTTCCACCTTTATCTAGCCACTTACTACGTACAGAAGTTTTCACAGCTGAACGTTATCTCCATCCAATTATTAAGTGATTCATCCAGATCAATATGATAATTGTTTAATTGTGTTTAAACAGTAGAGCAACGACAATACTTTGCATTAGATAACTTACAGACAGGCGTACCGACCAAACCACAACTTCTAAGAAATTCTTAACAAGTGTTGTATTTTCTTATCGTTTTTTGTTTTGTTTTTTCCAGGAATACAGAAAACTTATTACATCGCTTGTTTGTGTGTATTGCCGGCGTGGCCGATCAGTTACAGACGAATTTTGCGTTTGATTTACGTCAAATACTGCGTAGTGTATTCCTGATTAATATGTCGCCGGCCCAGGAGGAGCTCGACATACCGGAGAAGCCAAAGGAGAATGAATTGTTCGAATTTCGCGCTTCGGAAAATGATGTGATACAAGAAAGTGCCGGTTCAAGTCAAAGTATTTATTCCGCTGAAGAGGTTACGCCCGAGGGCGATAATCAAAGTCAGAATAGTAATAGCAGCAGTAACAGTAGCAGCGGTGGCAGTTCCAACGACAACAACCGAGTATACAGGCATTCGACTGGCAATGCTACTACGCCGTCTCCTTCGGCCACAGCCGCAAATGCTGCCTTGCACCGCCAACAGATTGAGCGCAGCCGTAGTTTAGATAATCAAGAGATACCACCGCACCAGCAACAGTCGATAGTCACACAACCACAGCAACAAACTAATCATCAGTCTCATAATCAAATCTACCGCAACCGTCATAATTCAACGGGCAGTACGACAACACCGTCTTCGTTGTCGTCGTCGGAAAATAACTCGCCCGTCTGTGAGCGCTCTACGAACACTGGAAGTCGACGTTTGTCGGAATCGAACGCCAATACGGCGGCGACACTGACGCCGCCACCAGCACCACCATCGTCGCGACCCGTTCATTTGTCACCACCTGCCTGGATACCGGATCAGAAGGCGCCACGTTGTATGTCTTGTAACACTCCATTTACTGCATTTAGACGTCGTCATCACTGCCGCAACTGTGGTGGGGTATTTTGTGGTGTGTGTTCGAACACATCGGCACCGCTGCCCAAATATGGTCTCACAAAGGCGGTGCGTGTGTGCCGTGCATGTTATGTTCACGAGCTGGGAGGCCCCAATGCGAACAGCACAATTGCAAATCCACAGAACCACTCGCCACATAACCACCAACGCCACCACCACCACCATTCTCAGTTAGTTAGCCAAGCAACAACCCACAACGAACCTTCCCGTTTGCGTCGTCCTGTTACAACTACTAGAGCTATTGATTAGTAGAACAATTTCGTTTTTTATGTATTTATGTATTAACTATTATTGTTTTGTTTTTAAGTTATATATGAAGTGTGTACTGTATGCAAGGGAACAAGAGACGAGATGGAGCGTTGAAATCGTATACTATAGAAATCGTTGCAGTAAAGGCAAACGACACTTTTTAAAGGCTAACAACAAAATTGACTCACTTCTTTATGATTTATAGGCTCAACAAAATGAAATTAATTTAAACAGGACATGGCTTTATCAGTTTCAAGAGCAAAATTTATGTTCAAACAAAGTTTAGTCTTTCATTATTATTTCTGTTTTTTTTTGTGTTTATGTTTGCAATGAAGTCCGGTAAAGAGCCAAATACGACACAAAAATGATAGACACAAGAAGAAGTTTCGACAAAGCGTTAGTAATTTTAAGTCAATACGGTACGACTTTCAAATACAATTTGGAAGCTGATTCAAGTCTAACGTATTATGATTCGTATTTTTGATTCAAGTCTAACGTAATTATTCGGCTAAACAAGCTTATGCTTATACTTTGCCATAAGGCTACATATTTTGAAATGGTTTCTAAATTAGCAGTGTTCCTTTGCGATGAGACACTTCAGACAAATACACTTTGGGTTTGGGTTTAACACAATTTTGTTTAGCTTTATTATTATGTGTTATATTATAACTCTTCAATATAATTTGTTCATAATTGTTCTTTTTCATGTTCATTATGAATGTTTCATTTCATTCATGATGCTATTCCCCATCTTCTCTGCTTTAACTAAACTTGTATACTCTTATGTTGTTTGTGTCTTTTAGCGTCAATTTTCTTTTTGCTTTATTTGTTTTAAATTTTTACTTTGCCTTTTTTGTTTGTTTCTGTTCTCGCTTACATTTGTTTAATTTATAGGACTTACACAATATGATAATGTGTAGTAAAATGTTTAGTGTATATTTAGAATGAAATGAGAAAATAATCATAAATCAATGTGTATATTTTACTTTTTTTACATAAGACAATTAGACAATAACAAATTTCAATTTGTTGTAAAACTTATTAAAAAATTTAAATTAAAAAAAATATAATTGCAACTAATATGTTCGCGTTGTTTAATTGTTAAAATACGACGATGCTAGGATATGGTAATGGTACTGCAGGAATTTTTCTTTTGAAGAGAGCAATTTTAAAGCTCTTTTGACTGAGTCATGGGTCTATAAGTCTTATCGATAAACTCACTATTTATGTTGTAGACGCAAGACAACGTCGCACAGTGTTAAGAATCAATTCTTATCGGTCCAAATCCCTTACCTTTTGATCCAGTAAACATTTTTGTAGCCAAGGACTCAAGGTTTAGTTTGAGCTATTGACATTCAAAATTGAATGTGTGATAAAATTGTTCTATTTTATCAAACTGTATCTCTTACATTTTTTACTATAAAATGTGGTTTTGTATCTGTATTGTGACGTCAACATTGTCAACATTATTTTAAATCGAACTTAAACTTAACTGTTTTCCTGCAAAAGCCTTTGATGAATGCAGTACCAATTCAAAACGAGAAAAGGTTCCCCTATTTTAAGGTGTTACTTTTGCCCGCCCGAAATTTCTTTTTGTTATTCTAAAACGCGAATTTCTCATAATTTTCTAAACATCTTTGAAAAGTTTGTGTACATTTTCTAGTGATTATTATAATTTTTTGTACCGGTGGACCGGTCCGTTATGTGTACGTTGTCCCTGCGTCATGGAAACGTGGTCCCCTCGGTCGGCAGGGACGGGTGTGAGTGGCGTGGAAACGTTCGTCAAAAAAAAACCTTTAAATCGTTTTTTTAAAGAACCTTAAAATGTTGAATACAAAGACGATTAATTGTAGAAGATTGGCGAAATGAGCGAGAAATCGAAAAACACTTGATGGGTATCAATCATTTTGGAAATGCTGTTTTTTTGTGATTAAAGTGTGCGAATTTAGTGTTTTCTGTGTTTGACTTCTAGCGATCTTGTGACTGTGTACAAACGAATGTAGAACAATCAACCGAGAACTTGTGCTGTTCTACATTATTGCAAAGAAGAACCATTTCGTCCATCTTCACAGTTTATCGTCTTTTTTGTCTTTACCGTTGTTAGTAACGTCTCATTAGCATATGTGACAGCGCATAGAGAAAGGGACCTAAGGGTAAAAAAATCAATTTTCATTTTTTTTTCTTTTTTTGATGTTGACAACCTCTGAGCATCGATTGAGACCGATCCCATGCCCCAAAAGTGTTCCCCCCAGAGATATGCGCGTTTTATGAAAGTGAAGTCGACGATTCTAAGCGCAAATAGAAAGGGACCTAATCTTTAAAATGGCTCTCTTTTCATCAATTTTTCACTTTTTTTTGATGTGGACAACATCTGAGCATCGAATGAGACCAATCCCATTCCCCAAAAGTGTTCCCTCCCAGAGATATGCGCGTTTTATGAAAGTGAAATCGACGATTCTAAGCGCAAATAGAAAGGGACCTTATCTTTAAAATGGTTCTCCTGAACAAAACTGGTTTTTAACCTTAGGTCCCTTTCTATTTTGCGCGTCACATATACTTATACAATTACTCGTAAGTCCATTTTCTTTGGATTTTGTCTCCAAATTTACTACAATTTGTATGGAAATTGAAAGCCGAAACCAGATAAAAACGAAAGGTGGATTTTAGACGTATATGCGAACGCCGAATTAAAAAAAAAAATATTATGCAACGAATTAAAAAATATAATAAAATAATTTAAAAAAAATTAAACCATTTAATTCAAATCAACATAAAAGCTCGGAAGCATATACAATTGAAGTCTAAATCGTCCGGGTTTCGTCTTAAAATTTATTACAATTTGTATGGAAATTTACAGCCGAATGCGTATTACAAACTGAAATCAATTTGAAAACTTGTAGAGAATTATGCTTAAGGAATTTGAAGTGGCACTTATTTTAAAGAACAATGGAATAAATTAGGAAATGTTTAAAAGTTGTATGTGTTGTTGAGCAGTCAAGAAGAACGGCAACCATTACTGCCTCGAAATTAAGTAAATAAAATAAACCTAAAAAGCCGATTTAATGCTAAAGAAGATGCAAGCAACGTTTACTCAGCCTGGAGAAAAATGTTTTTGAAAAGGTTAATTCTGAGTGCCCAATGATAAAAGCAGGGAAATGCATGTAAGCTCCCAGTTAAAACATTATTTGGAGCATAAATCCGAAATGGATTTGCCATTTTAGCAGAATTACCTGAAAGTGAATTTTGCAGAAAGAAAACTTTACTAGTGAAACGTGAGTATTGCACTAAAAAATCTTTTTTTTTTGTTTTTTAAATTAAATTTGTTTATTTTTTTCAAATAGCATCTATAGAAGAATAATTATTCTTACAAATCCATCAAGGGTCTCATACATATATTGCAAACGACCGGCTTAGTCAGTATCTAGTAAAAGAAGTGCCTGACACTTAGCTGGCGCGGTCCTTAGGCAACAAATGTCAATGATTCTAGCAAAATGATTATTTACCTGACTACGCCTTAATGTTAGTTGTCGGTGAAGTTTCCGGTACATGCGTAAAGGCATTTTTTTAAGTACTTAAACTTTTAATGAAAATACAAAATGCAAGTCCTGGGGACGTCAGACTTGTTTTGTCATTCGCTTTGTCTGTAAAGTTAAAGATAATCGACCCCAGTCTGAGAAGTGAGATTAATTCTTTTTATAACCAGAAGAAGAATTTCAGAAGAAGAATTTCCATTAGCAATACAATTTTTTTTTAAAAAATCTAAAAAATTAAATGAATCAGCGGTTTAAATGTTAGAGATAAAAGTTTTGTTTGTTTTTAATTATAATTATTTATAATTAACCGTCGTCTTTACAGAATAACAATTTCTGATGTTGACGTCGACACGAAGTGACGTGGACTCCTTAAAAAATGAACAGCACTTCGTTATTATTTGTTTTGCATAGAACATTAGCTAAATTTCTTTTTATGGAACTCGAATGAAGAATAATGAATTATCCAGGTGGTTTGTTTTAATATTACCTCAATAGAAATATTCCTTATTCGCAATATTAATACTTAATACCCTATAATGGCGTTGGACTTTATTTCCATAATATCACCCCCATCAGGTATAAATTTCCATAGAAGATGTTCACTTTTCGTTTTCAGGCATAACCAGGGTTGTTTGGAGCAATAGATTTAAACTGCCAAAGAGATTTAAACTGAGTCTTGTCACGTGTAGTATTATAAACTTTCGCTATATGTGGAGGAATTATTTTTGAATTCAACCAAAACAAAACGGGTTTCTGTGTCATCATAGTAATTTTTTTGTAGGTTTCAATTCAGATACAAATCGGACTTTATTTAAAATTTAGCATAGTTCGTTTGAAGCTGGCTTGTTTTATCTTGAAGGATTCAACATCAGTTTGTCAGTTTGCTAATTTTCAGGATTTTGTTGCCGCTTTTATAGCGTTTATATTTGCCTTAAAAAAAACAAATTCATCCCAATAAAATAACCATTACCAAAGATTTGTCTCATTCACTTCTTCATCTCAAGCATTTTCCAACACTAAAAAACATGTGTTTTGTAAATGCGAAACAATTTTGAAAGTTCAAATGTAAAATAAGTATCAAAAATATTTGTAGACATTTTACATCAAATTTTATTTCAGACATTTTTTCACAAAGAAATCGGATAAAATATGCCGCCAAAGTTTAAAGTTACCCCCGCTAAAATTGGACCAAAAGCAAGGACAGGCAAACGAGGCAAGAAGGGCTCGAAGAAGAAAAAAGAACCCATAATTGAACCAGAACCAGAGCCTGTTCTACAAGACTCGGATACCTCGTTCTTAGAAAGAGACTTGGATTTGATAAACGATCTTAATGATGACTTCTTTAATCGGGCCAATAAGGTACTTAGCCACCATTTGCAGATATAAAGCGCCAACTATACAATTTGTACCACTTGGCAGACCATACAAATGTTAATGGAGAGGGGACGTAACTATGAGGCATCGTAAATCAAAAAGTACACCGACATTATATTTAATTTACATCGACGGTATATGGAGGAGATTAAAGAAAATCAGCAACTGAGACCTCAGGTTGTAAGAGCGGAAACTAAGTTGCGTTTGGCTTTAGAACTCACATCCACATCGGAGGAGTCAATGCAGTATTTAAAGGCGGCGTTGGGTAAGTCGTAGTTAAGACATTCGCAGAAGCTAGCGGTTAATTTACGCACATATCATAGGATGAAATGTAAATTTTTATTGCAACCACTCCAAGTATTGATATCGGGTACACTCTAAAGTATATGTACGAGTAATGTAAAAATCATTATTTTCTTCTGCCTGTTAGTAAAAAAAAACTGGGCTTAATATGAAAGCTAAACTGCTGAAATATAATAAGGAAACATGCTCAGAGATGGTTGATATTAATAATTGTGTTTATCGCTATATTTGCAGTACTTTTTGAAGATATTCGATCAAAACCGATTGATAGATTTTGTTTAGTTGGGCCCTGATTAAATTAGCGGGCGTGCAACGTTCTTACAACTCTGAACTTAGAATGACTATATCTCGTGAACCTGTGTGATGAAAGCCATAAATATGTTATGTATGAAAAGAAACACAGCTAGTAGAAAAGTGGGCGGTGTCATGTCTCTTGATATATCGTCTTAAAGGTCACAATAATGGGCAGATCGTTACAACTTTTTTACAGTATAAATGAATAGGATAATATTATACAATTAATTATGATAAAATTGGGCAGAAGAGTGTGGTATTGCTCATTCAATTCCAAAATTTAAATATCCAAATCTCATGAACTATTGCCCATATGAAGATGATAGTAGGTAAATATAATATTGATATCATAAAGGGCGGTTAAATTTTAAGTGCCGATGTAGTTATTGTCATTTCTTTTTATTATGATAATATTGGTATGGTTCAATTATGTATGGAACTAAATATCGTCCAAATGGCTGTCGCGAACTCGACGGCACACCACCAGCCGATGGTCCAAATTTTCGATGACGCTGAGGCATAATTGAGGTTCTATGCAGTTAATGTGCCGAATTATCTGATCCTTTAGCTCTTGATTTGTTGCTGGCTTATCGACGTACACATTTTCTTTCAAAAAACCCCAAAGAAAGAAGCGCAACGGTGTCAAATCACATGATCTTGGCGGCCAATTAACATCGCCACGACGTGAGATAACATGGCCAAAAGAGCCATTGTTTCGTTAGCTGTGTGGCAAGTGGCACCGTTCGGTTGAAACCACATACCGTCCACATCCATATCTTCCAATTCGGGCCATAAAAAGTTCTTCACCATCTCACGATAGCGAACCCCATTCCAACAAATACGGCACGATAATGCCGCCAGCCCATAAACCGCACCAAACAGTCACTCTTTGTAGGTGCATTGTTTTTTCGACAATCACTCTTGGATTATCATTAGCCCTAATAAGGCAAATCGGCTCGTTGAAGAATCCACTGAGTTGAAAATGTGCCTCATCACTGAAGATGATTTTCTTCGAAAATGGATCATCCACTGTTGCCATTTCTTGCCAACATTCTGACGATTGACGAAGACCATGGTTCAAATTGAGTTAGACTAAAATTGAGAAATATTAAATGAAATGCAGAAAAACCATCACGTTTAGGTGTGGTTCACATTTAACATCGACCCTTAAAATGTAACCACCATTTACATATGTTTTTTCCCGATTTCGGAACCCCACAACTCTAAAAGGTACGTAATACATCCGATCTCGGATGTAAAAGCCCATAATACTGCTAAAGATTACACCAGATCACGCCTAAATTTTGCATGGTACCAATAAGCGCCCGTTACTTAACTGTGGAACTGGACCACATCGGTCCATATTTTCGTATAGCTCTCATAGAAATAATGTTCTTCCCGATTTCAGCGCTTACAACTCATAAAGCCACATATAACCGATTTCGGATCCTACATATTTCGTATAAAATGTTACCAGTGAGCAACACATATCTCTGGAGGAGTTAAAACCATATCGGTCCATGTTTTCAGATAGGTCTCACACAAAGATTCCTACCGATTTGAGGTCTTACAGCTCTTGAAGCCACAGGTTACACCCGATCGCGCCCAAATTTAGCATGGTACGTTATTAGTGTCAATTTATTTACTGTGTTGAAACTGTACAACATAGGTACATATTTTCGTACAACCACCATACAAAGGTCCTTCCCGATTTCAAAATCTGCAGCATTAGACGTTACATTTTAAATCCGCTTTGTACCAAATTTCAAATGTAGCGATCAAACACCCTTGTCCTGTCACAGTATGCTATACAGGTCCTCTAGAAGACACAGATTATATTATCTGAACAGCAGAGTGGTGTAGGGTACTTCATAGTCGGTCACGACCGACTTTTACTTTATATTCACTTATCAAAAATTTGAATCGGCTGTAAAAAATAGTTCTGCTCATTTTTTCAAATTTCTGGTTTTATTGAAATGGTTGAACTTTGTCATTTAATAATAAAACTCAATATCATTCATATGGCTATAACAACTAGCTTGGCAGTACCACATTTCGATTGTTTCGGTTGTTGTTTCAATGGCAACTTCGAGTTCATGTTACAGTGCTTCAATTATCTCTGGATGCTTTGCGTAACATTTGTCCTTAATGGCTTTCGGCAGAAAATAAACCAAAGTGCTCAAATCACAGCTTTTAAACGGTCAATTGACATTACAATTTCCGCTGATTATTAGATTTTCAAAAATAGTGGGTAAACTATCGATGGTTGCGTTGGCTGTGGGACAAGTGGCTTTGGTCTTGTTAAAACCAAATGTCGTCCATGTCATTCGCTTGAATTTCTGAAAACAACAATTCATTGAGCATCGCGCGGTAACGCCTTGCTCATTTTCGAAGAAAAATTGTCCATTGATGCCGCCAGCCCAAAATCCACACCAAACACTGAGTCGTTGTAGATGCATTGACATTTTAATAGTCACGTGTGAGTTCTCCGAACCCTATATGCAGAAATTTTGCTTATTGACATAGCCACCGAGAAGAGACTGAGCTTCATATTATGAAAACACGATTTTCGGTAAAATTCTTCATCTCGTGCCAAACAGTCTTCAGTCCATTGGGCGAATCGAAAACGCATCGGATGGTGTTTCATTATTAAATGACAAAGTTCAACATTTCCAATAAAACCAGCAATTTGCAAACAGTTGTCAGTCCTTTTTTTACAGCCGATTCAAATTAAAAAATGTTAAAGGCCCACGCTATATGTATCGCCTTTGCATATATACATTTAAGTATATTTACCTCATAAGTTGCTTGTTTTCCAATAGGCGCTGCTTGGAAAGAATCGGATGCCTCTCTAACGCGCGAACAGAATATTCAAGAAAAATTTCAAGAAATCCTCATGAAATGTGAAACATTTGAAAATAAGCAGACCGATAAACAAGATGATAGTGCTGAGTACATGCTTTCTAAACTCATCGGTTTCTACCCTAATCCAATCAAAATGTTTATTTCTTTCGATTTGCATTTAGATTTGGCCATTTATCGAAATATAAAAACATAATTTTGCGCGAACGCGATCGCATCAATGGCGAAGTTGTCGATCTGGAGAAACGTTTACAAGTTCAGCGTTACTACTCCGAGTCCTTGGAATATATTATCAACACCAATGAGGATGCGTTGAATAAAATGAGCGTACGCGTCAAAGTTTTACTTTCGGAGAAACAAAACATGGACACAAAAATTCGAACGTTAATGAATAACTTGGAAGATCAAAGGGATATCAACCACAAGACTTTGAATAAACTGGATGCAACAACAAGAGAGGTAGTTTTAGAAAATCCAGGACATTTAAATAACGAATAACAACCTTTGAAAGCGACATAATTAGTGACCATTACCATACACAAATTCGGGTTGTAAATCTTATTTTAATTTTTATCGGAAAACAAATCATACGCCATGTAACACAGTATACGCCAGAGCTATTTTGTTATCCTTATAGTCGTTCGACCTGTCGTCAAGTGTATAAGCGCTTAGTAAAAGGCTAGCGCGGACTTTTATGCAAAATGATCATTATTCGATTGTAACTCTAATGGGCTCAAACACTTTTAGTTACATTTTTGGGCATTCCACTGACATTCAAATGATTCGAAACTAATGGCGAAGCTATATAAAATAATCAAAGTGTCCATTTTTATATATTGAAGTACTATAAAGCATTGCAATTGTCAAGTCCAAAATAGAGTTAAAATCAATGGAACAATATCATCGTTTTTCCACAAAAAGGGGGATTTAAAACATTTAAGTTAATCCCCTTTTGCGGAATAAGTGCGTTAAGCGTTGTGATATGTGGCGTATGAGTATTGAGAAGGAAGTCGCTACATTAGTCATACGCCTCTAAGTGCTTACAAATTACGATGAGGCAAAGTGGTTTATCGAACAAAATTCAATAAAGAAAGGATTGAAGGCATTTACACCCTACACCACACTGTGGTACATGTTACTATGTACTTGTGTTTGTTACAACTTTAAGGTATGGAGATAGACTCCGCCGTAAGTAAACCGATTCAGAATTTGCACGACAAAAGCTGCACAGAACCTAACGAGGTACCAACACCCATTCCTGTTAAATTGGTCAATATTGATTTATGTTTGCGAATGACTTCTATAAGGTTTAAAAGATCCCTCCCGATTAAATATCCTGCAGCTCTAGAAACCACAAATTAAACCTGATCACTCTCAAATTTGGTATGTTACGTATTGAGAGAGCAATACTAAACTGAGGTAAAACTGTACTAAATACAGTCCCAAAGAAATATATTCCAACCTTGCTCAAACTTTAAACAGTGGCAGGAAATTTTTGTGAACTAGAGAGTGGTGTTGGGTTTCTTTAAGTTGACCCGCCCGACTTTAACTTTTAACTTGTCTATAATTGGATATATTTTTGATTTTTAGATGACTAACAACTAAAAAATATTCACCCGTGTTTATTATACCGATCCATTCAGACTCACTCTCCAGTTAGTTTGAAAAAAGAAGACAGTTTTATTTCGCATCATGTCCTTGGCTATACACATAAACAGGTAGTCGGCCTGTTGTGCGCTCTACAGTCATTCTCTAATTCAACTGAGAGATGTCCCTTAATCTGTCTGTCCACCTATCGATGTTATAAAAGCACAGGTCGCAAATATGAACCGATTTCTATTAAACTTTGATCATTGTTTAGATTTCGACCATGGACGAACCCTATTGAAATTGATTACTCGTTTATCGGTCTGTTTCCATGTGACATAAAATCCGAATCCAGAAACTGAATTTCTAGAAGTTGCATATTACATCAGGATCTGATCAAATTTCACATAGAACACGAAAAGCAACCAATAGCACGTTACCGGCCCATATTTTCAAATATCCCCCAATCAAAGGTCATAAACAAGCGAGACATTTAGATTCAAAGAACCCACCCGATTTAAAGCACCCACTCGATTTGTCGTCCTACTGCCACAGATGCCATAAATTAAACCCGATCTTGCTCAAGGTTCGCATGCTATTTTATAAATAGCATGCGAACCCAAGCAAAGTTCACTCCCGTTTAATGATCTAACTCTCAAGAAGCCGAACTTACCTTTGCTCAAATTTAGTATTTTGCTCTATAGTCAAGCATGGTAAAATCCATGTTTTATGTATATCCCCCATACAATCCCCCTTATTTGTAGCCCAGCCAGCCTATAAGTCACATTTTAAATATGGCTTGCTTATAACGGTTGATTCATCTAGATGTACTTTTTTCAAAATAAAAAATACATTCAAATCAAGTGTGGAATTTTTATTGTTCAAGAGAAAGGACATTTTATGTCATTTATTCTTTCTTTAATGTTGTCAAATGTAATATGGAAATGAGCGTTCGGCGAAAAAGAAGAAGATCCGCTGTTTTCGACTAAAATTGTGTTCAGTGATGAGGCCCATTTCTGGCGCAACGGCAACGCCAATAAACAAAATTGCAGCATTTGCGCTGAAGAGGAACCAGAAGAGGTTCAAGAGGTGCCATTATATCCCGAGAAAACCACGGTTTGGTGCGGTTTATGGGCTGGTGGAATTATCGGTCCTTATTTTTTAAAAAATGATGATGGTCGAAACGTAACCGTGAATGGTGCTCGCTATTGCTCAATCATATCGGACTTTTTACTACCTGAAATTGAAGCCCGTGTTCTTGACGGCATTTTGTTGCAACAGGATGGTGCCACTTGGCATGCAGCTGGTCAAACAAGTAGTTGCGGCCAACATTTGAAGGAAATTATATTAAAAAATAAATGACATAACATTTCCTTCAAACGAATAAAAAAGATTCCGCACTTGATTTGAATTTTAGTATTATTTTGAAAAAATACCTCTAGATGGATCACCCTATATTTACTAAGCTAAATTGAATGAGATCTATCCTGTTTAACTTTGCACGTACTATGCATCAATTCCATGTGATGATGTGTAGTACACCAGTTGAAGTTGAAGTATCTTTAAACCCAACGAATAACGATGATTATTGGAACTGAATTTGTACATTCGTATTCGTTGTTGTTAAAAATTGTTGGTTTGAAGATCTCCTTGAATTTGGTTGTCATTATGATAATGATGGTAACATTATATGTGCTGGGCTCATCTGGCAAATCGATAAGTTATAAAATAGTTTGTAATAGATTTTAGGTCAAAATTCAAAAAAAAAATTCTTATTTTAGAAGCTTTGAAGTCCAATATAAAAAAACATATCCTAATTCTAATATTAATAGGTGGACAAATTAATTTCGGCCATGCCGAAGCTGTTATATCCACCATCATGGCTTAAGGTCCAAAATGACCTTAATTCTAGCGGAGTGGGGGTTTTTTCCATACCAGCATCATATCGATATTAGTTCACGAGATATAACCTTTTGAAGTTATGTGTTCAGTAGGCGCCAATTTCAGCCGTAGTCTGTTATTATTTCCTAGTTATTGATTTTATGACGATCGGTCCATTACATTGGCCATAAATGCAAATACCAAATATCATTGTTACTTCTCTATTAGTTCATGATGTATGTACTGTCTTTGTAAGTTCAGGGTTGTGTGGGAGTTGCCACGCCCCCTCGCCCAATTTTATCATAACAAAGTCTATAATTGTTTCCTGGTCGCTAATTTCATTCTGTTAAAGTCTTTTAACGATCGGTACATTACCTTAACCGTAATGCAAGTTTTAAAAGGGGCGGGCACCTCCTTCTTTTCTTCTCCAAATATTCTCATCATGTCACTAATAGTTTATGTATTGTCTTTTGAAGTTCATGGTTGGTGATATTTCCAGAGATTCATTCAGTACTTGCTTGGTAAATATTTTTACCTCTTGACTGATCTGGACCATTTTCAATACCAACCGTTTTAGTCCAATAAGACATGTTTCTGCAAATTTTCACCGTGTTCAATAGTGCGGCCTGCAGTTTGCTTTCCACAGATAGGCAGACAAGGGTAGATAATCTTATAATTTTATGACGATTAGAAAAACTATTATAAACTATTATACATATATTTTATGGGATCTCCTACCAGTATTTCGATCTCTATCCAACGATGGAGGGTATAAAAACAAACAAGCCTTTATGTCTAGTGTAGTTACCTTACTCTCATTCTAGCTAACCGACACCAATGCCAAACTCACCGAGAAAACTGCCGACTATGATCGCTTGAAAATATCTTCGGACAAATTGAAAAACGAAAACTCCCTACAGTTGAAACAACTGGCCAAATATGAGGATGAAGTCAAGGAATTGCACAAGGTGCAAAAGGAAGAGGAGGATACCATACGAGCTCTACGTCTGGAGGACAAAGTCAAAGGACACACGATTAATCAGCTGAGCAACAAGTATAAGAAGGCCGTTCAGGATCACGCTGCAGTGTCCTCAAGGCTGTACAAATTGAATCGGGTCAATCATGGATTAAACGAGGACATCATCAAATCAAAGTAAGATAAGGCATCAGTTTAAGATTTTGAAATGCTTACGTATTTTTCTTAACAGAAACCAAGCCAACTCGTTGGAAAAAGATCTTTTGAGCTCTGCTCAAAAATTCGATGAGTTGAGACGTTTAAAGGACAACGTCCAGAGAGAACGTGACAATCTTAGAAGTGACATAATCAAACTGAACAATCAGATAGCCGATTTACGCCATACCATCATGATGCAGAGTAATACCATCGACAGTCTACGTTTGGACATTAACAAACTCAATGTTAAGCTGGATGAAGCCAAAATTAATATAGCCAAAGCGGAGAAAGAAAGAGACGAAATTGCCCAAGAGATGGAAACGCTGCATGAGAAGATTGAATACTATCAGGGTGGGTAGATAGGTAGCTTTAAAACTAAGAGACGGTGCTACCAAATCCATTTGATTCTCCTCGAAATAAAAACAGAACAAATTCAGCTGAAAACAGACCAGGTGACGGATTTAAGCGAAAAACTGCAACAGAAACAGTTCGCCCTCGTCAACATGAAAAAGCAACTAGAAGCGGTGCATTCGGAGAAGATGATTCTACAGAGATCTTTGGAAACCTGCTCACAAGAAAGGGACAACTTCAGGCTGCTGCAAACGGTAAAAAGGAAGAATTTTCATAAATTTCATGTGATTTTATTTTTAATTTTTGCCAGAAAACCTCTCACCAAATCACCCAACTGACCAATGAAATATCGGCCAATCAAAATAAAATCAATTCCCTAAACCTTCGCATAGAACGTTTAAACACCGACAAAAAAGAGCTGCAATCAGATTTGAGAAACAAAGAAAACCTCTTGTCAAGTGTTCGAAAGGATCTCAAGGATACGAAATTGAAAAATGAAAGTCTTATGAAAATCATTTCTGAAGACGAATTGAAATTCATGAAAATTACCCATGACTTGGAAGAGACGCGTAAGGAAAAGAATCTCATTGGCTTGCAAATGGTGCGACGGAACGATGAGATTGTGCTGCTTAAGGAGAAATTGTGTATAATGCAAACGGCCCTGGACCAGGGTAGGTCATCCGCTGTTGTTGCAAAAGGAAAAACACCTTTAACTCATTTACTGTAACATTTTAGGACAAACTCAATATAACCAACGTGTGGAGGACATACGTCTTCTGAAGGTGGAAATAACCAATTTACAAAGCGAACGGGATTGTCTGTCGCGGGCTATTCAAAGCACCGCCGATATGCGTAGGGAAATAATACGTTTACAGCGTGCTTTGAATCAGGAACGCATACGGGTTCGCGCCCTCACCGAGGATGCTAAAATACCGACCGGTGTTCATCGTTGGCGTATTTTAAAGGGCAAGGATCCCGCTAAATTCCAGCTGCTGGCCAAGGTGCAAATGTTACAAAGGTAAATGTATATTTAGATTATGGAGTCCACTTTTTTGCTTTTTTCTCCAATCTGGTCCTGCGTTACTTTCAGATAAGAGTCGAATACAGCAAACATCTGTTAGAACTACCTAATAGGGCCTAAAAAGGCATCCATAATACCAGTAATACCATTGGTATGACCGATCAATTAGTTGTGAGTACAGTACGATGATCATATTTATCATCATGTGGTATTTCAACTGAATATCTATTACGTTTATAAACATTTGGCGATTGCAACCGAAATTCCTCTATTGCAACCGAATCATTGTAGTTCCAACTAATTTTTCCTTTGTATACTTCATTTTCAAGGATTCGTGGCATCAACTTACCAACATCGTATGTACCAACTACTATCATCATTTGGCTATAAGTTCACGATTCATAGTCTTTATAAGTTCAGGGGTTAATGGGCGATGCTCGGTACCGATAGAAAATAGTGCAAAGGGCTCAAATTTTCGCAAACAGTGCGTAAAATATCGATGGTTGCGTTGGCTGTGTTTTGTTAAAATCACGCTTGCCGTTAAAGGTAACGGCGGCTCCTTGCTCATTTTGAAGAAAAATGGACCAATGATGCGGTCCGCCCAAAATCCACACCACACAGTAACTCGCTGTGCATTGGGTTCTCAAGAGTCACGTGTGGATTCTCTGAACCCCATATGCGGGTATTTCGCTCATTGGCATAGCCACCGATATAAAAATGAGCTTCATCTGAAAACGCGATTTTTCAGTAAAATTCTTCATATCCTGTTAAACAACCTTCAGTCCATTGGGCGAAACGAAAACGCATCGGACGATGTTCCATTATTTGATGACAAAGTTCAAACTTCCCAATAAAACCAGAAATTTGAACAAATTATCGGTACTTTTATTTACAACCGATTTAAATTTAAAAAATGACCCATCATTCGAGATGTTACGAAAACTACCCTATGGTGGAGAGTATAAGAAATAAAAATAATGCTTTAGATATAGTTATCGCTATACTCATATTTGCCTTAACTACAAATGACTTTCAAGCTTTCTGATCTTTGCGAAATCACCCAATGCATCAAGAAATCTTTCTTTAAGCCACTTCTGTCTGTAGCGAGCTAGACTTAGAGAGTGACAAAAAACCTGCTACACCGTTTCTTGCTACTACAAACGATTTATTGCACCTTATTAATTATTCCTTGACTTCCTTCCTAACATTTTCTATACCCTTTCCTGATCAGGTCGGGCACACCATTGACCCTTCAACTAGATAGCATTTATCATGTGTCACCGAAAAGTTGGCAACGATACAGATTTAAAGGTCACTACTTAAAATGAAATCATATATTAACCTCTTTCATTAATGTCGCTGCGTCCCCATTACAATAATTACGTTGTAATGGGTCGTCTGGGTCATGTATAAGTACGTCTAAAATAATTAATAAATGGGTCTCATACCAAGTAACAAATCTTAAGAGAGTCGAAGAGAGTGGAGAGTGTGAGTGGCTTATAGTGGCTGACGGAAGATTTGTAATCGTCTGCCTTTCAGTTGCCATCATGCATTAGACACGTGAGGAGAGGTAATTTTGTGTTGAAGCGTAGTCCCCATTACAATAATTACGTTGTAATGGGTCGTCTGGGTCATGTATAAGTAGGTCTAAAACAATTAATAAATGGGTCTCATACCAAGTAACAAATCTTAAAATAAATAGTCATCGATTCATAAAAATGTATAACTTTCCAGGCGTTCATTGAAACAGGACATCCAGAAAACCAACCTTCAGCAGCAACTGCAGGAATCGAAGAAAGTATGCGAAACCCTTAAGCGAATTGTGGAGAATTTGTCCACAAATGAAGTAAAAGAAAAACTGGTGGAAACACAGGTAGGAAAATAATTGAGATCTGCACCTACTCCAACTAAATTTACTCAAATACGCTTTTCTAGCGCGTCAATAAACGCCAACTGAAGAAACTTAAAGCCCTCAAGGCGGAATTGGTCATTGATGAAATCGAACTGAAGGCTCGCGAGTGTATTATCGAAGAGTTTAAAACCACTTTGAAATTGACCAAGGCACAGATTGGTGATGCTGGCGATACCATAAATTCCCTATCCAGTCTTCTCGAACCTACCGAATATTCCAGTCAGGACTTTTATGCCGATTGTCCCTTCACCACTACGGATTCCTCGAATAAAACCAGCGACTCCAACAAATCGGAGAAAAGGGAAATTTTGTAAAATACTCGTACTTTAATGTTTTAAAAATAAGGTTGGTTTGATTGTACATTTCGTTGGGGAATAAATTTAATACTTTTTTACTCGTACCTGATACATTTTGAAAAAGAAGTTTTCCGACTAAACGTTTAGTTTAGTGCTCCCGGTCAATTTACATAGACAGTACCATTATTAAATAAAGGACTTTAAATGTTTCTAATGGCAAATTTTAAACTTTTGTTTTGATGTTATTAAATACCATTGGGATGCTTAATCGATGGCGTAAAACTTGTTTGGAGATGTGGTGGCGCCGACAAGCACTGCATCTGCATTTGCATCATCGTTTGCCTTTCCTCCTGGAGCTTTTGCTTTAATTTCCTTTCGTGCAGAAGTTGATTTTTTACTTTTGTTAAATCGTTTTTTAATTCCTCCACTTCCACGGCATGTGATTTTTCCTCTATGGCTTTGGTGGAGATTTCGGCCTTAAGAGCTTTAAGTTTGCGATTTTTGAGTGAAAGGGCAGACTGGAAAAGAGACATTAAAGTTAGTAAAATTAGATGATACTAAACGTGTGGATAATATTCGTACTTTAATTTAAATGAGTAGAAGAATAGGAGAATGATCAGAAGAAAATCTATTAAATTAATCACCTGCACCAAAGTAAATATTTCACCCTAGTCTACATAGACTCGACAAAATAGTTTTAAACCACCCTTTTTACTAATGTTACACATGTTTAAATTCAATTTTTACTTATTACTATAAAATTCGTACTTAAACCCTTTATAACTGGTGGTGTTGTCATTTTTGTAACGGCAAACCATACCGGGGTGATAGCACTTGGCCGAAGAATTGCTGCTTCGGGCGGATCCGGTGCGTAGAATCGACTGTCGTGGTGATACTTAGTGCTGACAGTAGTTACATCATGGGAAGAAGTACAGGGTGGAGCGCTGTAATTTGTTTTTGCACAGCAGGCTGTGGCGGCACTGTTGGTCGAAGAGAGTGGAGAGCACTGTTGGTCGAAGAGAGTGGAGAGCTTATAGTGGCTGACGGGAGATTCGTATTCGTCTGCCTTTCAGTTGCCATCATGCATTGGACACGTGAGGAATGATCATTTTTTTTGCGTAGTTTAAGGCCCAATTAGTCTTGAAGGTTGACGGTGGACGGTTGATTCTGCAACCTGCAGAAGTCTACCGTCGCCAACCGTCAAACTGTAGTTATCTCCCTCTAACACATGCAAAATGCAACCGCTAACTGAAATAGCTGATTGCCTACCGTCAACCGTCCACCGTCAACCGTCAAGACTAAATGGACCTTTACAAATGCGCACTCGATCATTGCAGTGCAGCGTGCTTTTCGTTTAGGATTCGCTGTTCCTCCACGCGGACGTGTTCCTGGATGGCAATCAATTGTAAATTGGGTAATTTATTGAGAACAGCAGGGAATATGTCCTGTGAACGAAGGGGACCTAAGAGAAGGATAACAACACCACAAATCACCGAGAGAGTTAGAGCAGCAGTACTGCAATCTATAAAACGATCTGCTCGGAAGCAATCACTTGCTCTTGGCATTTCCAGACGTTCTCTCCACCGGATTCTTCATGATGAGCTGGGGCAATTCATTTAGAGGATATATGGTTCCAACAGGATGGTGCCACTGCACACACAGCGAGGGTTACCATGAATTGTTTAAGGCAAATGTTTCCTTTACGGCTTATCTCTTAGAGGGGTGATGTGAACTGGCCGGCACGCTCACCAGAATAAGCCATTTTTCCTTTGAGGTTACCTGAAGTCGAAGATGTATATCAACCTCCCAACACCTTGGAAGACCTAACTAACAATATTCAGGCTGAAATTGGCAGAATACCAGTGCGTGTTAGAGTTCATGAAAACTTCAGAAAGTCGAGCGAAGGTTGACATTTACCGGAAACACTATTTAAAACCATGCAATTCTACAATTCCCTTACTGTTCCATATAATTAAAATATAAAAAAGGTTCATAATTTTTTATTTCATTCCCAAATATGCAAATTACCGCGCTCCACCCTGTAGCATTAAAAATCTATAGTGTTATGGCGAGGTGTTTGTAGGCAAATGCTTTATTCCCATAGCAAATCAATTGATATTTTAAAAGCTTTTGTATTTAAATGCCCGACCGTAAAACCAGAACTCTCAGAAAACACATATTCTTGTCACAATACTGCTAACACAATTTCTTGCCAAGACACAATTTCTTGCCAACACACAATTTCTTCATGTCTAAGCAGCATATGTTTGGGTGTCTTCGCAGTAGTCATCCCAACCACCATCCTATGGACATGGTGCATGCGCCCATTTTTATCTAGAGAGAGAGAGAGAGAGGTCCACCGAAATAAGTAAGAGCCTTTAGTTCATCTGAACCATCAGGCCGGTCTGAAAGACATTCACGCTGATGAAGTCACTGCAGCAGATTCCAGCTATAGCGTTAATGTAATACTAGAGAAACATCCCCCAGGGATTTTACGAGAGGAGAAGACGCTACCACGGCAGACGAGCGTGGTTCTGGCTCAGCTGAGGTCTGGATGTTGCAGCCGCCTCAATTCATATTGGACGCGAATTGATGACAACGTCTCGGTCATTTGTCCCGCCTGCCATCAGGGACCACATGACATGCGGCATCTTTTCAATTGTCCGGCCAAGCCCACTCAACTTGGACGCAACCAGTTCCAATGGCTCGATTCCTTCACCTGGATATCGAACAGATACCAAATGGACGAACAGGACTTACAAAACAAAATATATTGTTGTTACAACAACAGCCAGAACTTTCGATCCAAGGACTGCCGGTTTTTTGTACCGGCAGTCCTAGGATCGTTTGGTCAGGGTTAGTCACCTTAGCAATATGTGTTTTTTGTTTGTTATGTTTTTTTCGTGAGAGCAGCACTTCGTGAATGCCTTCTCCGGATATTCCTAGTCCGAGCCGGGACCAAACAAAACCCCCGACCACGGATTTGATCGATCTATAACGATGACATCCTTCATCTGTAAGGTGTAATCGTTGCATGGAGTGGGTACACTTACGAGATGTATAGCGAAATGGACATTGCTGCCTCTTGCTGTATCAATGTCGGTGTCATCATCACCGTCTACTCCTTCATTATCATCATCCAACTATTAGACCCACTAGTCTCCCCCGCATCAGCATCAACAAAAACAGCATCTTACACCGCATTAAGGTAATATAATTTTTGAATCGGAGCAACAGGAGACTAAACTGAAGTTGTGATAAATACCTGCATAGTTATTATGAATACAACGTGCATCGTTGGGATCGCACGAAAAGTGGAGGTAGGAGACTTGCATTAGTGATACACTATTCTGTGAAGTATAAGTACATACCTATCTCGCCTGAGCTTGACTCTAGAGACCCGAACTTGAAATTTATGGTGTAAGTCTGGGACTGCCGAGATTGAGCTGTGTAACGAAAACATCCCGCCTATTGGTGGCTGTGTCACGCGTTATTTGCCTGACATTAGAAAGTCAATAATAGCTTGGTCCTAGAAGACTTTATTCACACCACGAATCGTGGCATTCTTTTCTAGATAATAACCAGAGAGGCATAGCTGTGGCAGAGAAAATTGATAGATCTATGTTCTGAAAAGTTAATGAACACGCACGGATTATGTTTAACTGCCACAGTTGCCACGTCATCTGGCAACTCGTCATCTACTTCGGATCAGAACACCATCCCATAATCCACTCCACCAATAGACCATCCAACTTCATAATCTCTGAACGCCGTACGAAACTCAATCAAAACAAGGCGTTTTGGGATGCCTTAAGAGAACTCACTAAGAAGAGAACTAAATGAGTGCCTAACGTAAGATTGAGTTCTTTGTAATGACCTTTTACTTTGCACTCATGTACTCTCTACTTGCGGTATCCAAGTAATTTAACATCAGCATGAAGATTCACTCTGGACTCAGCGCCTTCAATGACCTTAACAACTTCGCCACAGCGAATTGTGATGGTGCTGGTCGAATTCCCAAAATAGGACCTAATTTTCCATCTGAGGCAGCTGAACTTGCAGATGAGCGTGATGACATACGTTAAAAATAACTTGCGCATCACTGAACGTGACAGCTGTCCGATCTTCTTTCCTTCTACGGTTTTAGAGCGATGTTTTCTTTGAGCTTAAGCTTTAGTGATGTACCCATTCCCTTGGATGTACAGGTAGCCGAGAACAAGTCTCGGGCAAAAATGTAGCAGCCGCTTGCCATATTCATGCTGGTCGAATACCCAAAATAGGACCTAATTTTCCATCTGAGGCAGCTGAACTTGCAGATGAGCGTGATGACATACGTTAAAAATAACTCGCGCATCACTGAACGTGACAGCTGTCCGATCTTCCTTCCTTCTAGGGTTTAAGAGCTATGTTTCCTTTGAGCTAAAGCTTTAGTGATGTACCCATTCCCTTGGATGTACAGGTAGCCGAGAACAAGTCACGGGCAAAAATGTAGCAGCCGCTCGCCATATTCATGCTGGTCGAATACCCAAAATAGGACCGAATTTTCCATCTGAGGCAGCTGGACTTGCAGATGAGCGTGGTGACATACTGACCCTAGAATAAGCGAACTTAAGTCTGAGTCAGTAGGTAGGTCAACGAATAAACGATAGGCTAAATAAATGGCAACGGTAACATCGCTCTTAAACCCTAGAAGGAAGCGACAAGGCGAAAAGGAGAGTTTTGCGTCGTACTCGTACCTCTGCTCTAAGAGTCACCAACACAATTCGCTGTGGCGAAGTTGTTAAGGTCATTGAAGGCGCAGAGTCCAGAGGGAATCTTCATGCTGATGTTAAATAACTTGGATACCGCGAGTAGAGAGTACATGAGTACAAAGTACTGTACAAACTACTCAATCTTACGTTAGGCACTCATTTTGTTCCCGGTTCCAGGAAAATGGGTCGAGTCATACCGCAACTAAAGAAGAAGAAGAAGGGCGAATCTTACAAGCCGAACTCCTTGTGAATGACATTATTGAAAGCTTCACAAGAAATTTTCCTAATGACCAGCAATTACCTGAAAGTATTATCTAATAAATTCTATGGAATATCTAAGTATACCCTCAACCTACTGTATATATTTTGACCAAACCCGTGTTATGACTTTTAAAGTCATATGGGGCATGTTCGTCTGTGAGGCTGGTTTGATTGTTAACTTCTAAAGGACTTACCAATCGTTTAAAGATTGTGCATGTCGTAATATTTTTCCAAACCTGTCTATGAGATTAAAAGTGGCCCATTTTGCTACACTCTTTTTTGGTTCTTCCCGCACAATTCTACCACTTCGACCTCGTTTCTCAAGGTAATATTAATTTAAAGAAATATCTAAGAATCTGTAAGGTAACTTTACTAAAGATTTAATTAAGCATTTACAAACCTTAACTTCGTTTAGTTCCTCTTTGATTTTAATACTCGGCAATTTCACAATGAACTCCTTCAGGGTGCTATACAACCGCTGGGATTCCTTCAGAGCTCGCTCTTGCTCCAGATTGGTTACATTGTAGTGCAACAGTTGTCTGTAATTAAAAATTATTTCTAAGTCTTGCTTGCTATGGAAGTATATATAGGAAAACAGAAAATAACAAATAGAATAATTACAAACTCTCCGCATGTTTTACGTCCATACCATTTTCTTATAAACACGAAAATTCGTACCGTGTGAAAAAATAATGTTTGGTAATTCGCCAATAGCCATTCATTTCTTTTATCCTATGTATGTACACTTAAAAAATGCCATATAAATTCCTCACTATCGTTAAGACAAAATTTTGGTTCTTTGAGTATTAACTATTAGTTTTCTTAATTCCTTTAAAAAATAGTTAACCACTAAAAGCAAAAGTTTAATGTTTAAATTCAAACTTAAACACAGACAAATGTATTCGCACTGAAAATGTTCTAATTCATAAAAAAATTAAAGTATACTTTTAGGAATATTTTAATAGCGAAGAAAAGTTAATACATTTAACAATTTTGAAATTTGTTATGTGTTAATATTGCTTATACTGTGCAAAGAAAAACTAATATCTGATACCTAAATACTTGATTCTCTGTGTGTATTGAGACATTTGTAGTATCCTGTGCTGATGTGTGTAACACTCAAACGAAGGGTGGATCAATAATTCTGTGACTTTCCCAACGTCTCTCCAATTTTTGTATCCCTTCGAAAAAAAGGATTTTTGAGGCCCATAAAATAGGCATTTTATTGATCAAAAATTTCATCGTTGGAGCTGAATCACTCCACCGATCCATTTCTTTAGTTTTGGAAACAGGAAATAGTAACTGAGGAGAATATGGAGTATTCCAATTCATTCAATTATGCCTTTAAGGCTGCACACGTGCCCACCGGTGCATTTTCTTGATGAAATGCCAATCACGGCACGCATCTTGCAGACAGCTTTCTCAAACACAACTGATCATGTAAAATCGAAATTACACTGCTATATGAAATGCGTATGACATCAACAATTTAACGCACTTTTACTCTTCGATCGGCCACAACCGTTCAGAACGTTTAGCATCATTTTTCCTTGTGCGACACCACGAAAGACAGTAAACCACTTTTTACCATTGAAATCGAGGGTGCAGAGTCGCCATAGTATTTATCATGCTTTTCTTTGATTGACGGGTTTTCCGCAAAAAATAATGTTTGGTTGTATGTTTTGAACAGCTGTTTAACACAAACTAAATGATGGAACTCTCTCAAAATTGACATTAGTCTATTAACAGATGGTACACCATGAAATATTGATCGGATACCCTTATTGATCGCCATAAAATTCTAAGAAAATCTAGCCATACCCGTCCGTGTGTCTGTTGAAAGCACGATAGCGGTCAAACAAAGCTACCTATAATCCTGAAATGATGGCATATGGTCATCGGATGGGCGAAATTGGCCCAGGAATAAAAAGGTTACCCTTTAAGGGACGAAAGTCCACTGTTTTGGGTATTTGATTAAGAATTTACAGTTTTTTGAGGGCAAGAAATGTTTAAAATTGGTAATATTAGTTGGGATGCAAATAATACCTCAAAAAGAATATAATTTCTGGACGTGTCGGCTCATGTGACCTAAAAAACGTTCCGCATGACCAAAACAGGTGATCAATAGCCAATATGGACAAATGGCTACTTAAATTAAAGAATGTTTTTACGAATACAATTATATAGCAATTTTGAAGTTTTGGCTTTTTTTGGCTCATTAATTGCGTATAGGGTATAAAATAGGGTATACAAATTTTGGCCTAACTTCCCAGAGTTTTTACTTGTTGACTACTGCAATGAAAGATTTAAATGAAAAACGCTACTTACTTTCTCAAAAACTGTATCTTCTCGATCAGATCACATTTGTGCGGATCTTTGCCCTTCAGATTACGCCAACGATGCACATTCATGGGTGTCATCATTTCCTCCTGCAAGGCTCTAGCCTTCACGCGCTGCTGATTTAACATGCGATGCATTTGGAGCAATTCTTGCCTTAAGTTCGCCGCATTCTCACGATCTTTACGCAAAACATTCCGTTCGGTGAGCAGATTTTTTATTTCCGTTCTCATCAGTTTCATATCGTCGCGATTTTGGGTGAATTCCTCCTGTAACAGATCATGTGAACGTTGCAAATTTTCCAATTCCGTTTTCAGATCATTGTACTGCTCCTCTCGGCGATTGAGAGCAGCACACACTGAGTTCTTTTCATAGATCATATTGTCCAAATCCCTTTGCAAACGCGTCATTTTTCTTTCTTCTTCCTGTTGCGCTTTGAGGAAAATGTCATTTTCTTTTCTCTTCTCAGCCAGCTCGGCTTTGGTGTGCTGCTGACTGAGTTGGGAGGAGCGTAGCTCGTTCTTGAGCAGGCGTCTTTCTTTTTCCATTTTGTCGATTTGTAATTGCAGTTTGCCAATTTCGCTGTCCCTGTAGGCAACTTTACCCTTTAAGGTTTCAATGGCATGTTGGTGATTTTCAATATTTTTTCTTAATTTTGATTTCTCTTCATTCGAATTGTGTATAGTGCGCAGGTTGGAATTGTTTTCATTGACCAGAATTTCATATTGGGCTTTTAGCTTTGAAAATTGAGCCTCGGTATCACTAACGGTGCGTTTCAGTTCGAGTTCGTAGGATTCTTTTAAATGCATTTTATCTAGAATTGAGAAAATTAAGCATTAATATTGGAATAAAGAGCTTTATATTAGAATATAGTTGTTTACTTTGCAGATTGTCCAATTTATCCAATAAATTTTGTATTTCATCCATTTTCTTCGATTTCTCATTATTCAACTGAGCAATTTCGTCCATAAGCTTCTTGTGCTTTCTCTCTTGCAGTAGGAGTGAGTCTTTAAGCGCTCGAATTTCATGCTGTGTCTCTTGTATAGTTTCTTGGGAGTCTTCGGCGGTTTTGTGTTCAACTAGTAAATCTCTTTTGAGCACATCTCTCTCCTTGGTAAGATTATTATTGTTTCTCTCGAATTGATGTACCAAACGTCGCATGGCCTCAAATTCTTTTTCTTGAGTATTAAATTGAGTTCTGGAAGAGAGTGGGAGTTTTCAAAATACATACTAACATATCCTAGGATTACAGTACTAATGCTTACTTCAGTCTTAGATTTTCCTGTTCAAGTTCTTTTTTGGATTCTTCTAATGAAGAATACTTGCGTGAAGCGCTTTCTTGTAGCTTGGCCAATTTGGAATTTTCCTGTTTACATTTGATTATCTCGTCTTCTCTTGTCTTAAAGAAATAATATGGGTTAAAATTTTACTTTTTGTTATCGTAGGGGTTTAATTGGGGTTCACGTATTACCTTTAATAAATTCGATCTTTGTGCGAGATCCCGTTTGTTCTTATCCCTGTCTTGTATGGCATATTCCAAATCAACCGTAATTTTGGCTAACTTATTACAGGTCGCATTGTGCTGAGTGTTGAGGTGCTCCAAGTTGGTTTTTAGCGATAAAATTTGAAGATTCTGGCGTACTTTCATTTTGGTTAATTTTTCCAGTTGCTGTTTTGATAACGCAATTTGCTCAGTGTATCTCAGTTCATCGGTTTTCATTTGGTTTAGATCTTTACTTAGGGTATCGATACGTTTTTTGCTATTGAAGGCTTCTGTCGATGTTTCCTGAAAAAGAGAGACGCTTCCATGAAAAGAGGAGTCAACTAATAGTTTTTTTGCCTCTATTTGGTTTATTAATAATTAATAATAAACGATTGAACAACTCTAGTGGGATTATTAAAAAAAAGTATGAAGAGGTTCCAAAACGAGGATGGCCTGAGGGGACTTAGATGGACGAAGGTTGGGTTAGGTTGAATGGGACGGCTGCCTGTTAAATTACAACTGACGAGTTCACTCGGTGACCATTGTGGTTTCCTTAGGTAAAATTAAGAACAAATTAAGTAAGAGGAGAGGGCGATTATGAAAAATAAATGATGCATAAAGGAAAAGGTAGTTGGGTTGCATATCGCTCTCAATTATTCTTATAGACTCTTTTGAACGAGGAAACTTTATCTATAAATTTAAGGAGTTTTTAAAGAGGATCATTTGTTAGTTCGGTAAGTTCTACAAGGTTATTAAGGTCACGAAAAACACTCAATTATGCACTTCGCTCTCAATTATTTGCTAATGCTCTTTTGAACTAAGAACATTTCTCTATGAATTTGAGGAGCTTCTTAAGAGGATATTTGATATTTTATGATATAAAGGTAATCTCTATAGATATGTAAGACGATACTTTTGCAGTCTTTTGCAGCTAGTGTTTTAGATTGCTCTTCTTCTTTATCTAAACAGCTTCTACAGAAGTTTTCAAATCTTGTTTGAATTCTGAGTGTGCCTTTGCGGAGGGATAGCTGCGATCTGTACTGATTCCCACTTCTGTACTGATTCCCACTTCAATCTGGGGTCTAATGCTAGTTCGTTGACATGATTTACAAGTTCCAGGACCCGCTAATTCGTTATGCCTGCTTCGTTACTATTTCCTGAGAACGAGAAGAACGTCAAATTAAGTGAATGTTGGGATCAGTCTATGGTTGTACCATGATTTTATTTTCCTTAAGTCTAAGGCCTGATAGCAGCCCAGATGTCAAGAATGAGTTTAACTTGAAGTAGAGGGAATTTCCTGTTCCAATCTCGACCTGAAAGTTCGCACATTCGTCTGGGTGTCTAGTGAAGATTCTGAGACTTTAGGATTTAGAGTATTCTTCGGATCCCGCGCCCGTCTCCATTTTTGAGCCATCAGTAAAGATTGAGATTTTATCGGCCTTTTTGACTCTGTTTGACATCCAATATCGTGTCTTGGTATCTCTTCGTTAAAGGTTTTGTCTTCAGTTGTTTTCAGTGTTATGTAGTCTGTGAGACTGTTCAGAAATAAGCTATCTCCGTGTGTAATATTGAATGGCATACCTAACTTTTCTAGTCACAGGGCGCTGTGGTACACCTGATAAGGGCAGCAATAGGTTGTAGATTTAACATCGCCTCCAATGCCAGTTTAGGTATTGAATTATCAATGCATATTGATCTCAGTATTGTGGCCAGCTCTCACCGTACCGCTGATCGGAAGGAATATATCATTCTTATTATCGATATATACACCTAGTATATAATTTTCGGTTGCAACCACCATTGTTTGAACATTTTACAGAGTGCTACTTTCCCCTTCTAGGTTGGTGCCCAAGTACTTCGCTTCTTTCGATACTTGAAGTACATTCCCAAATTCCAATATTCCTCTTCCAAAATAGCTTGGAATCTAGGGTGATGCCCAAGTTCTTCCGTCCGTATTCCTCTTTCCATGAACTTCGCACTATTTCCATGAACTTTGCACTATATCCTCTTGCATGATAGCTTGAGTCTATGGTGATGACCAAGTTCTTCGCTCCGTATTCCCCTTCCAGAATAGCTTGGAGTCTAGGTTAATGGCTTTGAACTTTGCTTCTTTCCAAAATTGTAGTACATTTTCCTTTAGTCCTTCTTTATTATGATCAACTACTTTATCAAGATCAATAAGGTTTTTGTTTATCGCTTGTCACAATCACGAGATCACAATCTCACTCCTTCGTTTAATTTATGATTCTGCATTTAACCATGCTTCCTGTCCACTGGGTGATGCCGTCTATGTCGTCAAGTGCGTTCAGTATGGATGCTTTACTTTTATATACATTACTAAAGGATCCTTCCACTTCCACGAACGCTGCCATCACGTAGTCCTTACAATGAAACCCGTTCCATAGATCTGCTTGTATCTGACTGAAGATATAAGTTATTAATTTTCCCCTAACGAGGAAATCACGGTTTTAGGCAGTAACAATAAACAACTGACTGGCATACTGTGGTAAATGTTCCCCGCCTTGGGAATAGAGACCACCTTTACCCATCTGTGACACTTAGAGACAAGACAAGTTGGACAATTCAAATTTATGCTCCACCATGGAATGCGTTCCAGTATGTTATTGCCAGTATTGGGGGATATTGTAGGTGGTGGTGAATGGGCCATATCGTGTAGAATTTGCGTTATTTTTGCTAACTTATAAACCCATAGTTCAAGGGGGCTAATGTTCCCGTCCCTAGGCCCAATAGAGCCGAAACCACAATTTTGACCAAACCTAAAAGTTAGTGAATATTTAGATTAGTCAGCAAATTACAATGTTTTTGGGTACCCATATGTTTGTGTTCAAAAGGAACTATTTTCCGGCGCCCTAGGGATTTATGGATTATGGCCCGCGGTTTCATAATCAAAACCAGGATAAAATTGGAATGAGTTTTTTTTACCAGCATTTAATACTTACATCTAAAACCTTTATAAGATTTCTGTTCTTTTCTTCTAATGTGTGATTCAGAGCCTCCAATTCCGTGGTATAGTTACGCTGCATCTGTAAACGTTTATTCAAATCCTTAACTTCGTTTTTAAGATTATCCTTTTCTTTGTTGTCATCTCTTCGACTAGAATTAAAAATAAAATTGTAAATACAAATTCAGAGAAATGCAAATATAAATCTTACTGCTTGAGGTTAGCCCTAGAATCACTTAAGTTCTTTATAGTTTCCACTTGATCTTCGACGATTTCCTTGAGTTTCGTTAATTCATCCTGAGCCGTTTGTTCGCGAAGAATTGCAGCATCTTTTTGCCGCCATGCGCTCTCTGAAAAAGTTTAACTAATTAATAACTAAGGAACAGTGTAATTAACCAGCTACTAATTTATTAACAAATGCCGAATAATTACATGTTTGACCGCATAACTGGTAAAGCTTAAGTAAGTTTTTACAAACTAGTTGTTAAAGAATAACTTTTAGCGAGTTGAAGCGAACTCATGGTATGTCTTAGGAAATTTTTGTTTCTCCATAATTCAACGTTTTAAATTCGGTTTATGGTGGATACAAGTAATCAGTTTTTGTATGCAATGGAATATTAAGAGTTATTCTTAAGTTATGGCCTCAACAAAAGGTATCCTAATTGTAGAGTGGCTTCAGGGGCTCTTGAACTATTATATATATATATATATTTTCAAACAAAAGTCTTTTTTCCCGGTCTTTTTGTTTCCGGGGAAAGACAGACAATACCAAATGTAACGTTGAACCACTTTTAGCTATAAAAGGTAACAAATAAGGTAGAAAATTAAATTGCACAGTGTAGCACCATAAACTTTTTCGAAAATTGTTTAAATTTATATAAAGTCTTGTCTCGAACATATTTTCTTAGTTGAGTTTGTTTGAGATTGGGAAAGGCATAACGGTTAGACTTGTTTTTTTTGAAAAAGTAATTATGTGCTCAAAAGCACTTATAATGTTAAGAGTGGCATAGATTGATTGTACTCCGAGTCAGAAAAATGTTGACAAGTGGTACAAGCTTTTCAAAGAAAGGCAGCCAAGACCACATAGAACGCCAAGTTCTATCAAATTTTAAGGTTTTGCGCACTGTTTTCTTCGATTTCCGTGGCGTAGTGCATCATGAGTTCCTGTCACATGGTCGTACGGTTAATAAGGAGTATAAGTTTAAAGTTATGCGCCGCTTGCGAGAAGCAATACGAAAAAACGCCCGGAATTGTGGAAAAACAAAAATTCATGGATTTTGCATTACGATAATACACCTGTTTTCTCGTCTTGCTTGTTCGTCATTTTTTGGCTGAAAGGTGCCTCATCCACTGTATTCACTAGAATGAGTACTCTGCAGCTTTATCCTGTTCCTAAAATCAAAGAGACCCATGAAAGGACGGCGTTTTGCGACCATTGAGGAAATAAAAACCAAACCGCTGAAAGGGCTCAAGGCCATACAAAAAGTGCATGGCAGGAATGCTACGAGGATTGGAAAAAACTCAAGCTTCGTAATTCGAACACTGTAATGTCTTAAATACAAATCAGTTTTCGGCCATGTGCAATTAAATCTTAAATATTTTAAAAGGTAGCCATTTCTTCTGGTACTGCCGTTACCGACAAAAGAGCAATTCCTACTTAAGAACTCAGCTTGTAGAATTAAAAAATGGTCCTTCAACTTTTATTTTTACCACAATCAAAACTTCTCATACCTATGACTTCTCTTAGCTGAGCTATAGTCTCCTGGTCCAACTCTGTCATTCTTTGAGCATTTTCCAATTGGCCACTTAGCTGGGCCACCTCATCCGTTAGGTCCCGGCATTTGGTTTCCTCCAAAAGTAAATTACACTTGAAGCGATTGCTGCACATCAAAAGACGTTGAACATTGTCCGAACTACTTTGGGTATCCTTCTGGCGCAGAGTTTTTGTGACCTTAAACCGAATTGAACATTTTTAATTGACTTTTAAACTGAAAATTAAATTAAAAAAGAACTACTTTACCTCGGGAATTTTACTCAATAAATCCTTATAGAACTGATCGTCTATGTCGTCGGGCACCAAAGGTTCATCTTCGGAACCTGAGCCTTTTTCACTCATCGCGGCTATAATTAATTAATATTTAATTTTAGTATCTTTTCTTTTCAATATTTAATTAAGCTTTTCCAAACTAAATCTGTGGACTTTACAGTGGTTTCGTTTTAAGGAAATGGTTTTTCTTCTTTTCGTTGTTGTTTTTTTAGAAATGTGTTGTCATACAATTTACCAAAGCAACCAACCAATCGTGATGGTGAGTAAAAGTGCGAGAGGGAGAATTTAGTGTAGGTTGTAATTGTGTGAGAGAAGTAGAGTCTTAGAGTGTCAGAGAAAAAGAGAGTGTGACAGTGAAGAGAGAAAGTTACAAAAAGTTATACTCAAAGTGCATTGTTATGTTGGCTGGCAAGTTAGCGTGGCGTGTTTGATTACTAGCTTAGCTATGTGTGTATGTACGTTCGTGTTTAGTGGCCTAGGTAATGGTCGAACATAGATACTACCAAAACGTCTAACTCCCTTTTGAAAAAAAAACTTACCAATTGGTTTTATATAACCTATCCATAATAGGCTTCTTTTTATGTTATTTTTATTAAGTCTTTAAAGAATTTTCTTAAAAAGAAACTTGAAATAAAATCATCGAAAAAGGTTAATGATCCGTTTTATTTCCATAATAAGAGCTATACACGTTTTTAATGTGCAAAGATTACAGATTAAGATTAAAAAATAAAAACTTACTCCAATTTGCCTGTTTAATAGCTGAAGTTAGGAATTATTGTACAAAGCGGGATGAGAAGTGGGAAAGGACTGGAAAATTGCAGTTAATTGATGACAATACAAAAATAGTGTGTTTCACTCAAATTAAAATGAGGAATATCAACATGGTAATTGAAGATCGTCAAGTTGCGATGGTTAGCTTGCTCTAATAACCCATGATCAATCAAACTGGAAAATTATCCAGCTGCGAGTTTTCCACCTTTTAAATGCCGGCGAGAGAAATGAGGTATCTCTAAGCCTTCATGGCATTAGCTATTTGACCCCGACTAGTAGGTCCCGGTCAGTGAGTATAATAATTACATCGCGCATTTTGTATAATTACTTATTTAGGAAATCTTAGTAAATTCTTAAAGGAATTACTTATGTAAAATTCCAACTTCTTAAAAAGAATTTCCTAGTAATAACCCTACTCGTTATCGTGGGAAAGCCCTGAGAGAAAATGTTACCCCTGCAAATTCAACAAAAATTAAAAAATCATTTAAGAAGAGAAAAACCGGATCTCTGAATTTCAGATTTGTCTTAATAAAAGTATGACTGGGCTTACAAAAAGGTTCCGAACTTTAAGTTATGAATATGGCTAATCTTAGACACCACTATCTTATTAAAATAAAAAAATAGTTACATGTTTCGCTTCGTGATGATACCTTCTTTGATTCGAGTAACGTAATTTGCAAGTTAGTGAATGGACCGATTATATCATGTCACGCCTCTCATTGGTGCCAATTTTAATGTTGATGTTCCTCATTTCTAGACTATTATCTAAAGTACAGAACTTTATATTTATTTGTGTTGCCTGGCTCGGGGTCATAAACAAAATGAAAAGATGATTCTTTTAATTTAGTTTGTTTATTATATTTTATACCCAATATTTCGGTTGTCTTCGACGATCATCTTCAGGGAATCAAAATTTAGTTAACAGGTATGCTTGAATATTGCATTTAGTTTGTAAAGGTGGTCGTATTAAACACTGTAAGGTTTAATACACAAAATGAACTTTGAGCGCACTCTAGTATCATAAAACTGATTTTTTTTTACTTTAAATAACTTTTTTTTTACTTTAAATAACTTTGACTCGTGAAAAAAATTGGCCTTGGTGGGTTGAAAGATTGATTTAATTTTTTTTGGCCTAAAGCCGCTGAAGAAACGGGCTATTTTATCAACAAAAAATAAAACGTGAAGAAAATAAGTTTTGTTATGTATACTAAGAAACAGTCAATCAAGACGAGGTCCTTTAGGCGAGTCCGTATTAGGCTTAACTGCACGTGATGTAGTTATTCCATAAATACACTTAAGCTGATAGTTCAAAGAAATTTTACACATTTTCACAAGTTAAAAGTAAAGCAATAAACAATTTATTAATTTTAATTGATTATTTTATTGCTGCATGTAGTTATTTAATGCTTGTTTTTGATAAATTCGTAGATGAACCCTATCGATGTTCAATTCCCTTTAGTGTAGACAAAGAGAAACAATGTTCAATGCTACCACATTACTACCCATAACTAAGCTAGTTACCTCAAAAGCACACGATATATATGAACACAGTATATTTTTTATAGATAAAACCAAAAATTCCGTTTTATTAAGTTTCGATGCCTATTGGTACTACCTATGGATACTACGCTTCGGACGATTTTTTATATAACGTACGATTTTTTTATATAAATTATATGAAAGAGGAGAAATTTATAAAATGAAAGAGGAGAAATAGTAAACATCAAAAAAGTTTTATTTGTGCTATTATGAGTAGGACATTACATTTTCCTTACAATTCATGCTGAAGGTAATGATATGTTATTACCTGATAATGAGTTCTACTCGCTAAGTTTTTTCAAAACTTAATGCAATAAATAAAAATTATTTGATACATTTAATTGTATACGAGTACGTATCACTACGCTTGATTTTAAAATAAAATTAAAATTTAAGGGTACATGCATAAAAATGAATTAAAACCTAGTTTTATATGAAAAATTGTGTGTAATTGAATAATCTACGAATATTGTTGAATACAAAACCGTTTAACCGGGTTTTTGTCAGTTAACAGAATGTATTTTTTTTGAAAATAACCATTTCTAAAGCAGCGGTTTAACCGGGGTTTCGGTTTTTCTATAAAAATACAAAACGATACATCCTATTTTCAAATAGTTCACACAGAGAAAAATCCAAAAAAATTCATTCCGTTGCTAAAATAGAGTATCAATTGCTATCAACGAATATTTTAAATCGTAATAGATATATGGTAGAATATACCACTAGATGATTAATATGATATAAATATAGAGCATTAAAAAAGAAACTTCGACCAAAAAGTTATGCTAGGTAAACATTAGGCTACTGTTGCAGCAATACAGTCATGTTGAAGCAAACGTTGCTTCGTGTGTAGCTGTGTTGCCATGTGTTTTGTAATCAAACGAAATATTTGCTACACCACATTGCTCTGGACAGTAGCCTCTTGTGTACCTAGCCTGTGGACAACGAGTCCAACTTTGAATGTTTTGACGTGGAAACGGAGAACTTTTATCGTGTCTGACCCCATGTGCAATGAACCGCTGCGTATGAGTAATTTCAATGCCCCAGTACTCCGTGTTGGATATGCGACAATTTGTAAATTGGAATTACAATTCTTGAATTATCCTTATGAGACAATTTGGGAAATGAAGAACTGTCATCAACTTGTTTTGTATGTGATCTTCGATGTGTCAAGATCAAAACACATTATTCGATGTCCTCCAAAAACAGTTAAAACGCACTGCACTTCAAAATAAAATACATTGTTGTTGCAACAACAACAACATAATGTACACCATACAACATTTGAACGTGATGGGGTGGACTGTTCTAAAGTTACAGGACCTCAAGTCGGGAGAGACCTTTATGTGGGGGCCATAGAAAACATGAACCTATTTGAAAACATGGACCGATATTCTTCAACTTCACCAGGGAATCGGGTGAAATATGTGGCTATGTTCTGAAATGGGGAAGTACTTTTGTAAAATATGAAGCTATGTGGTCCAGTTTCACTAAAGTTAGCTCATGGTCGCTAAATATGTGCCACGAAAATGATCGGTGTAATCGGGTGTAACTTGTCCCTTCTAGAGCTGCAAGACATCAAATCTGTGGGGCATTTGTAGGGGAGCAATACGAAAAGCTGGACCGATATGGAAAAAAGGGTAAGTTGTAATATGTGGTTTTTAGAGCTGTAGGTTCTGAAGTCGTGAAAAATCAATGAATGATATCAAAAAGTGGACAAAATCAAGATTCATCGAAATCGGTTCATAAAGGTTTTCTGTACTTTAATTATTTTAATTACAACGACGGTGAAATCAGATAGTGATTTTGAGTCGATCGGTATACTTAACAAGCAACGGCACTAGTTCGTAAAACCCTGTACGACAGTGTGGTGTAGAGTATAATTATACTCTGCACCACTCTGTGGACAGGGTATTATAAGTTCTTTCACGGCAATTTTTTGTAACTACCAAAAATATTAGAGCTAGATCTACATTTAAGTATCTTGAAATCAAACAACAGGTCACAGTTGTTGTACAATTTTTACAAAATTTGGCAGAATTAAGATTTTAACCCGTCCCTGGTCCCTATTGAAATTGAAGAAAGTCGGTTCAGATTTAGAAATAGCTCCCAAACACATATGTTCATCCGATTTCATGTTTTTAGCATTAGAAGTCACATCTTAAATTTAGTCTTGATTAAATTTTTCACACGTTAGTTTTTTGGACCAAGAAAAGATTGATGGAAATCGTCTGATTTTTGTGTTGTTAGTTTAAGAAGCCACATCACATATCACATCCAATCTTGATCAAACTTTGCATTAAAATAAAGACGGAGACTGTTGAAATTGGAGAAAATCGGTTCAGTTTAAGACATCTATATGATATATTTACACAAACTTAAATATCTTTTTTGTTTCAAAATCTGGGTAAATTGGGTATAAAAGCCTATTTTCATTTGACTTTCTGAACATCAGGGTGTGCAGGTTATAATATAATCTGCCACACCCGACTTTAGTCTTTTTTGCTATTTACTTATTCCTGTACTTACTCTCCTGTAGCTGTACCCAGTGTAGGGGGTGCTTACCAAATGAAATACCATCAATTACGGACACGTTCCAATGCAGTCGTGTTGAATGTTTTGTTGCCATAGCGCATACATGTACATTCTCGTATAATCAAAAACATTGCACTCTCTCCTGCCATTTAGCCAATGTTTGTTATTATTTTCGCTCTCACTCTCTAAGTCTACACTCGATGTTTCTATTGTATCATCGAAAGTACAAAACGACGTTTGTTGCTATTGTTATGTGTACACAAAACAGTACAATTTGTTTTTGCATTTCCCCAATGAGCCTCCACTGATGTTCGTGTATGCCGGTTTCCTTCGTTCATGTCTATTGCAAGTAAGAGAGTGTGTAAGTGTGTGCGTGCACATTCGGGTTTCTACAACATACCTGCAGCGTAATAATTGTTGCTGGAATTTATGTTGGGAGTGTGTTGTTTTTGCATTTCGAGTAACTGTTTACATTTCACTTGGCTGCAAGACCGTCATTATGGCGATCAACACTTTCAGTTTCATTTTCTATTTCACGGTTTGTTGTTTGTTATTCGTTCGATCGTTCGTTGGTAAATTTTTTTCAAATCGAAAAGAAAACCTAAAAAAGTGTAAATAAACAAGATTTTTGGTAATTTAGAAAAGAAGTCCCGTGTCACTTTCGTTTGATACGCGGTTGACCGATCGATTGTTGCCATCGTATTGTGATTAGTTTTGTTTGTGTGTTCGTGTTTATGTAAATACCCCACAACGATTGAGTCTTTGCGCGGTGCGTTACTGTGCGTGTTTGCTTAATTACTCAGCGTAATTTTGTGTGAAATAAAATTTAAAATATCTGTAAAAGAAATCTGTAAAGAAACAAAACAAACGCCCTCACTCAAAGAATGGCTCGTAGAAAAGTTTCCATAGCGTCAGCATTAATGCCAACCTCAACGTCAATGCCAGGTGGGTCGTCACTGTCATCCGCATCGGCCAGGCCACAACAAACCGTTTTGGATATTGAGAAAATAAAACGCCATTTTAGCTGGTCCGACTGTGAGACAATGTAAGTTGATTGAACTTTTTTTCTCCCTCCCTACCCCCATCTCCTAATACGTTTCAGTTTCTTGTGCGCCTTCATGAAAGTATGTCTTGCATGCACATTTTTTAATACAATAGAGTGCCTCGACTTGGGTGGTGTTATAAAATGTCACAAATTTACACTTTTTGAGATAAGATTATCATGTGTTAGATCAGTTATCAAAAGTTTTCGCAGTACAGCACTATAAAAAATATTATTTTCTTTTAGTCGAAATAAAGAATAGTCGCGTGAATAACACTACTCAACAAAATGAAAAAAATTTCATGTACTCCGGATGCGATAATTTTTTCTGTGTAGATAACCTTGACATGAGCTCGAAAAACGCAATAAAAAATTTTTTTTTCGTTTGGTTTTTTTTATTTTTTTTTTTTTAAATTTTAAAAATTTTTTTTGGTTAATTTGTTTCGTCCGGCATAACTCGGGAACCACTAGCCCGATTTAATTGAATTAAATTTTAAAAAATTTAAAATTACAATTCCCTTAATCTGTTCATATATTGTTTTCCTATACAAGCAACAGTTTCCAAGTTAAAAATGAATATATAAAGGAAAAAACTTATTTTTTGCCTAAAGATTTAAATTTTTTTTTTTTAAAAAATCCATAAAAAATCCAAAATGAAAATAAATGTCAAATCTTATTACTTTTACGTAAAGTCACATAACCTATGAGCAAAATGAGACAAAGATCATGAAAATCGATGCACGCGTTTCGCTTTTATTCGCAATTGAGTAATTGTTTTTTAATTTAAAGTCATATATTTTTGTCACCCAACAAATTTTAATTTTTTTTGTAATAAAAAAGAAAAAACCTTACCATAGACAAAGTTGTGCATATGTTGAGCAAATTTTTGAAATTCATACCTTTACTCAATTGCGAATAAAAGCGAAACGCGTGCATCGATTTTCATGATCTTTGTCTCATTTTGCTAATAGGTTATGTGACTTTACGTAAAAGTAATAAGATTTGACATTTTTTTTCATTTTGGATTTTTTATGGATTTTTAAAAAAAAAAAATTAAGTCTTTAGGCAAAAAATAAGTTTTTTCCTTTATATATTCATTTTTAACTTGGAAACTGTTGCTTGTATAGGAAAACAATATATGAACAGATTAAGGGAATTGTAATTTTAAATTTTTTAAAATTTAATTCAATTAAATCGGGCTAGTGGTTCCCGAGTTATGCCGGACGAAACAAATTAACCAAAAAAAAATTTTTAAAATTTAAAAAAAAAAAATAAAACAAAAACCAAACGAAAAAAAAAATTTTTATTGCGTTTTTCGAGCTCATGTCAAGGTTATCTACACAGAAAAAATTATCGCATCCCGAGTACATTTTGACTGTTGACTAGTGTAATTTGATTAGCGCTCGAGATATTAAAATTTTTTTGAAGTAGTTTGAAAAACTATTAAATGGGACACAAAAAATCATAAATCTCAGAAATAAACAATGTCGTTTCGTTCGGCCAGACCGATTCTTATACCACCTTAACAGTAGATTTACTGTTAAAAGGGCAAAAATAACAATAATCATATTTATAGTCCCTAGGGTCGTTGACGTGGTTGTAATCAAAAGGACCTATTTTTGGGTCTCTAGGCTCGAAGAAAGGATACTAGCCATAAATCGAACAATTTTAGAATATTCTATATTAGTATTTGTTGTGAAGTTTGCTTTTTTTTTGGGCCATTCTGGCTGATTTTAAACCACATAAAGCCTATAATATGTCCTTAATTGTATTCGTAGTAAAATTTGCTTTATTAGAGTATATAGGCCGCCTTGATGTAAATGTTATTAAACTCAGTTTCAACTCCGGCAACAACCTAACTTTCAACTTGGGTTTTCACCTCGTATATATCGGCGACTACACGATTGAGAAGTTACCCATTAAAGGATTTTTCTAGAAATTTATTAGCCATTCGGAGACGGCGATAAAGGTTTCGGTTACACAGTACAGGAATTAAATCGTACACAGCTAACTGATTTAAGAAATTTGATCACCTTGTCCCTAATGGGATATTCAGGGAATTAAGTTAGAAGTTAATGAGAGTAGCTGCACCTCTAAACCCAATTTTAGGCAGATTTTGAAAATATATTTTTTCCTGGCACTCTAATGTACATATGTATGAAATCATAAATTGAATCATTAAATTTGAAGTTATTTAACGCTCGCATAACCATGTATGTATTTATGTAATGTACTGTGTAGTATAATAGACTTTATTTTCATTTTTTCACGTCACTGTTTCAAGTAATAGTTTGATTTTAGTTTTACTCCTAGGACGTGTAAAATGAACGGTGTCCCTAATAGAAAATAATGTTAAATTTCACATACGTAGAAATGTACCTAACTTTCGCTGAAAATAATTTTCCTCCACATAAGTTAAACTGCTAAAGAAACCAATTGTAAAATCAGATTCACTTTTTTTGTAGGTCTTTGAAGAGAACAAATTGGCTAATTACTGTTCTACGATTTCACTTAAGTTTTCTTATCACACAAAATTGTTAAAATTAAGTAATATGTGAACTTCCCCGGGTCATTAAAATATATTTAAATCCACCAGCAAGGACCCAAGGGTCCAAATAAACTAAAACGAGAAGTTGTCACAAAACCTGGTTCTGACAACCAATACTTTTCACATCATTCCATTTTAACGGAAAAATGAGGTTTCTGTACCATAATATTGTCATAGCTAGCATCCTATTAATTTCTCTTCCCGTTCGGACTTAATTTAAACGGATTTTTTTTTGTAAGTGGATTCGTAGGGAAGTTTGCTTCGCTTTGAGTATCCTGTCTTTATACTACTAGCAAAGAGTATTAATTTTTAAAAAGAGTATCCATGGCGTTAATTCTGCCACGAGTTCATTTAGAGCTCATGCTTACGACAAAACAGTCGGAATTTGCAGCAAATATTCGCTACAGTTTTGCATTATAAAAATGTGTAAAAAGTCATTAAACTATCCGTTTAAGCCTTTTGAGGTGTTCTTTAATTCCGTCTTGGGTGCAAGAACACCAGAAATATTTGAGAACCTCTTTATGAAATTGAAACTCTTTTGACTAATGTTTTCTTAGTAAGTATTGTTTCATGGGTTTTATGTTAACAATAACAAGATTGCGGCAATTATACAGGCAAAATCGTAATGTATTTTTAATTTGACAATATTATTTTTACGAATCTTACGCAATAATAGTAGTTTTTATATATAGATTAATTTTTTTCAAAATAAACTACGGATTAGTATAACTTAAATATTTTTAATAAATGAATTGTTCCTACTGTTAAATAAATCACTCCCTTTATAAAGCGTTTTATGTATTTTTACATAACCTTTTTAATAAAAATCTCTATTGTTGAATAAAAACTTAACCCAATCTGTACAAAAAAATTTGGGGATCATAGCATGATTGTGTGTACGTCGTACTATGGTTGTGAGGATCATGCATATCACGGTTGTATGTGAAACATTCTTTGGTTGTGAGGATTATAGTATGGTTGTGGGGATCATAGTATGGTTAAGTGTGAATAATAATATGGTTGTGGGGATCATAGTATGGTTGTGTGTGAAAAATTCTATTGTTGTGAGGACCATAATATTGTTATGGGGATCATATTATGATTGTGCGTGAACCATACTATTGTTGTGATGATCATAATATTGTTGTGCCACAAGCATATAACCAACAATGGTGCTCTTCGAATATTGTTACCCCAACCATACTTTTTTTCTGCGTGTACGTGATCTATAGTAGTAGTTAAAGGTTTGGCCTGTTTGAAATAAGTTTTCGGAGTCATGGACTTTGGGCGTACTATTCATTTATAAGATTTGATTAAAATGAATCCACACATGCATTCAGTTGTAAGTTCTGTATTTGATAAATTAGTCTGAAAATGAGGCCCGAATCCATAAACCGCCGTGGCCCTAAAACAGGATCTTATTGTTAAATCAAACGAGAAATATTATATACGGGCACATGGCTACACAAATAAATAAAAATATCCTTACAAATTTCAATATGGATTTACTTTTGATGATTTGGTGAAGATTGCGGCATTAAGTCTGGCGGAATATTCCACTTAACGTCAAAACAGCAGATCTCTCGTGTTTATTAACATATGTGAGCTTTAAATCAAAGCAAATGTTCCATTTCATAAGTATAAGGAATTTGACTATTATTTTAATGCTTTAGCATAGATTATTAGGCTTGAACCCAGAGACCAAAGTGACAATACAAATGATAAGTGTTATGAATCCTATTTCAATGATGGTTAAGGTGAGGAATATAAAACTGTATTGATACTTGAAAGTATCATTGCAAATATTACTGATACTTCCTGGCTTTATAGTTGGCTGTCAGGGACATTAGAGTATGTATAAGTACAGTACTACAACTTTAGTATCGATAACAAAAAATGCAAAACCTTGTTGCCGTCGTTGACTTCTAAAATCTATTGATAGATATTGTCTTCTGATTTTTTGTTGTTTTAATAAAAAATGTTTAAAAAATGTACAACTTAAAAAGTGTCCCAGCGCAACAAGGACATTTTTGGGTCGAGTTGGCATACTATTTATGTGTATCTTGGATGAAGCATAAACACAGTTTTATATTTACATTTTAATTATATGTGACCCAGGCTATTGGTTTCGATAGTTTTTGAGACGCTCTTTCACGAGGTGAAAATTAGAAAGTCCTAACTTGCTTAGAAGTATACTAAAAATGTAGAGAAAGAAGAGCACAAATGAAAGAAAAACAGAAATCTAGAATCAAGATAACAAATGAAATTGAAAAATTTAAAAACAGGATTGAACGCTGCCACCTTTTCATAGGCCGGGACCCATATGAAAAAAAATAAAATATAGTTTTATAATATTATGAAATATTACAATAAAAGCATTTCCAAATTCTGAAATAAATAAGATTTTAGATTAGATTTAAAAGAAATATCTAGGGATTTCTTTGAGAGCAAATGATTAAATTAAGAGCAGCCAATATATTCAATATGCTACACCGTTTCAAGCTTAAATTTTAAATGTTCCTGGTATTGAAAACGAATTGATTTCTTAAAAATTCAATAGCTTCATTAGGTTTAAGAATTTTTTCCGACAATGCTGTTGCTTAGAATTTTAGTTTCGATACAATTTTCTCGAGTATTTCGATACAGAGGGTGGAGGTTTTATTTGATTTAACCTGGTTAGACGCCAATTAAGGGTTAAGCCACTAGTAAGTGTTGAATTAATTACGTACTATTCTACATTAAACCGAAGATGGATTTATTAGTTTGATAAAACTTTTTTCATGTAAATATATATAAACACTAAATAAATTAAACTAAAATAAATTGAGTTTTATTCATTTCATTTGATAAAATGTACTTGTAATTGGACTTCCCTTTAAATATGTATATCAGATAAAATTTTCAATTTACACCCGACTATGAGTAGTTAATCATGATCAGTCGTTCATCTTTAGCTGCATCCGTTTACTATTTAAATCTTCTATGATAAAGCAGTTATGACAACGTCATAAAAACATCCGCATTGTTTGGTGACGTTTTAGGAAAATCATTTGATGACGTTTGCCACAAATTATTTAATTCAACCAACGTCAATGGTAATTGTAGCTGAAAAACATACCTGGAACTTGGTTGATATAATGACTCATCGGTACTGCATATTGAAATATTCGTATGTGGCTGCCACATATATTTCGTTTGCCGAACCATAGAAGTCCAACTACCTTTTCTACATGCCGTGTTGCGATAGATGCGTTTAACAGTTTATGGCGTTGTGGCCAATATAAATTAATTTCGTTACAGATGTAGGTGGATATCTTGCAAAAGTTAAGTTTAAAGTTTGTTTAGTTTAACAGCGTACCAAAGTGATTGGTCTTATATAACTACTTTATACCTTTTTAAACCAGATCTGTTAAAATAGTTGTAAGAGTTATTTGATGGTGAGTATTTGGTGTATGTGAAAAACTCAAAGCAAGCTTTAACTTCACAACAACTAATCATTTAATCAGCTAGTATGATCATTTTGTTGCTTCAATAAGCTAGTTTGATCATTTTGTTGTTGAAAAGTCAGTCGGATCAGTATCAGCAAAATTCACTTCGACATATAGGGTGGGCCATTTAACATTTTAAATTTGAATTTGCTGTAAAAAAGTGGAATTGATAATTTGTTTAAATTTCTGGGTTTATTGGAGAGGATGAACTTTGCCAATTAATAACACAGAACAACAGGAATCTGGTGGGTGAGAAATTCCAAGTCAGGGTGATGGTACTAGGTCAGTATATTAAAACCCTCAAAGGGTTTTGCGTTCGTATGTGCCAGTTTACAGTTTAAGTGAAGTTACTTAATTGTAAATAAAAGCAGAACGCGTTAATCGATTTATATGATCTATGTCGCATTTTGTTTATAGGTTATGTGACTTTACGTGAAAGTTATAAGACTCTACACGTTTTTCCGTTTGGGATTTATATGTTTTAAAAAAAAAAAAAATTTTTTTTTGGCAAAATTTTCTTCATAAATTTATTTCTAATTGCAAAAATGTTGATTTGGTAGAGAAACAGTATATTAATGGATTAAAGAAAATGTAATTATTGATTTTTCTCAATTTATTTCAGCAAAATCGAACTAGTCGTTCTCGAGTTATGTCAAACTACGTTTTTGCCAACATTTTATAACTAAGCGAAAAAACATCAAGATAAGGAAAAAAATGTAAAAGGTCATAAAAAAAAACTGGCACATACGAACGCAAAACCCTTTGAGGGTTTTAATATACTGACCTAGTACCATCACCCAGACTTAGAATTTCTCACCCCCCAGACAATAACCCCAAAAATGTTCCACAGTGTATTGGAACAACTTCCGATGCGTTTTCGCTTCTTCATATCCTCACCCCATTGTTTGGTCGTAGATGAAGAATTTTACCAAAAAATCTTGTTTTTTGAGATAAAGCTCATAAGCTATATAGTAGCTATATGGGGTTCAGAGAACCCACACGTGTCTACGAGTCACTGTTTGGTGTGGATTTTGGGCGGGCGGCATCATTGGGCCAGCGCAACCACTGATATTTTTCGAACTGTTTTTAAAAATCGAATAATCTGCCAAAATTGTGATGTCAGAGGCGGCCACTCTGAGCTGTTATAAATGTTACGTAAAGCATGAAATCAATGTTGCCATTAAAGAGATTCGACCGAGTTGGGTTGATCGGATGAGGTATGCCAAGCCAGTTGTGGTAGTCATATGAATGATATTGTGTTCCAATATTAAATGGCAAAGTTCAACCTTTCCATTAATTTACTGAAAGGCAAATTCGGAGAACGTTTAATCTCGAGAAATGGTCGGGTCGAATGGCCACCTCGTCCATGCGATTTAACGCCATTGGATTTATTTTTATGGGGCCACAACGTTCTGGTCGAAATGTGTGCAAGAGTGGTGGAAAATTGGGTCCAAAGAATAGATCGCTGTACACGAGCTCGTGGTGGTCATATGACCGAAATCGAATTAAATTTTTAAAATGTAATATTTGCACTACACCTGTTATACATTTGAACTCCAAATCTTAAATATTATCTGCTTTATTAATATATAAAATTGTTGTGTCCTTAATGGAAACCCTGTATATACTTTCATATCGGTGATATTTTGTACACATAAAAAAAATATTTGGAAATTAATTTGGAACTACTAAAATTCCGTTGCAAAAAAAGAAATGTTTATAACCGTGATGTATATTCGGTTCAACATACCACACGCAGAAAAAAAGTATGGTTGGGGTGACAATATTCGAAGAGGATCATACTATTGTTGGGTATATGGTTGTGGGACAACAATATTATGATCCTCACAACAATAGTATGATTTACACTCAACCATACTATGATCCTCACAACAAAAGTAAGATTCACACTCAACCATACTATGATCCACACAACAAAAGTATGATTCACACTCAACCATAGTATTATCTCCACAACCATATTATGATCCTAACAACCATAGTATTTTTCTCATACAACCATAGTATGATCTTCACAACCATAGTATGATTCACACGCAACCATGCGATTATCCCTTGCTTGCTTTTATCAAGCAAGTAACATTAAATTGCATTACAATAAGTTAATAGCCAGAATTGAGGCCATTTTTTTATTGAACATTTCATTTAAGAAACAAAAATATATTCCAACGGCAGTCGAAAATACTTTTAGTTCTCAGCAGGGGTGAATGCTACTTCATCATCTGTAGACCCCAAGAAACGAATGTGACTACACCATGATCAATGGTTATATACTTAAATGCAGGCAGATATTAAATAGACGAGAACCAGTCGGTGTTAGGTTATTTCACCGAACAAAGTAAACACAATAAAAATCCCTCGAACTTCCTTCCGATTGTTGTTGTTTTTTTTAATGGACAACAACCATTCACTGTTTCGTGTGTATGAGTTTTTTTTGTATATCAAAAAAACAAACGCACACACAAATATGTATGCTCCATAAACCCTGTTTTGTTATATTCATAGTCGCAACCATACTGTATGATTGCCGTAATCATATTATTGTGAACGTAAGTTTCAAACAACAATACTTTTGTTGCACCAACCATGATTTTATGGTTGCTACAACCATATTTTCATATCTGAATTTGGTAATAATACTATAGTTACATTTCAACAATAGTAATATTGTCGCAATCATACTGTTGTCAAAATGAAATTCAAAAAACAATGCTATGGTTGCGACGAACATGCTTTTATTGTAGAGAACATATTATTGTTGCGGTGACCATAGTGTAACCATATCTTTTCTCTGCGTGCACAAGATGATAAATACGATCATCGTATTGTAGACGCAAACAATTGATCGGTCATACCATTAAAACACATAAAATGTATTTAGTTGCCATAACAGGTTTCCAACATTTTGTTGTTGTAACCGAATATTAGTAATATCTTAACTTTGATAATAACCAAGAGGAAAATATTCTTAAAGGGGGGTTACATTTTAAGGGCTTGCCACCATTCTGACTATTGATTAAGTATGGAATGGTCAAGAGGCTTTAGTTCTTGAGTCAATTGCACCTTGTAAGTGTGTAAATGCAAGCCTTTTTGCATAATGTTCATCAACCATTTGCGGAAGAGGTGCAATTGTTGGACGAAAATAATCTCCATACGATCTCAGTAAAGACACCTCATCACGAAAATTCGCTAAAACGAAGGAATATTTACTACTTTTGAACTTATTTCATGTGGTATAGCATTGCAAAATAAAAAAAATCCTCGGCCCATAAAAATATACTGTACTCACCTTAGTCTTCCATTTCCGGAAAAAATAATCCACTCCCCGAGAAGGTTCGAACATTTGTTACATATGTAACAAAACCGAACTTAACGAATTTTGGTTACCACAATGAAATTATCTGTTGTTACCAAGAATTATCGGTACCAAAGTAACATGTACTTTATAAATGGTAGTTTGTCATAACCACTTAGTGTGGCAATCAATAGTTTTACTGAATTCAGTTGGTATAACCGACCTGTTGGCTGTAAGAATCGTAAGACTGTTGTAGCTATTATCTTATGGTTAGTCGAACCATGTAACCATCAGTACAAAGGAATGTTGGTGATTACAACAGGAAGTATGTTTTTAAAACCGCATATTTGTAGTTCGGAACGATTTCAAACTGATTTTTTTTCTCTGTGTGTGTAGCTCATCTGTAAAGCGCATACAAACCGTATATTTATTTCTTCAAATAGCTTCGGCGGTGCTTCACACTCCATGTGCCAGGTAAAGCGTAATTAAATGTCAAACATTTGCACAATGTTTGACAAATATTTACAACAACAGCAACACAGTAAGAAAAACCAGTCGGAAATGCTGTTTCTTGCATTTGACTTCTTCTCTTCGTTTTATTCCAACCATGGATTATGCCCAATCTGTATTGTGGGCCATGTGTGTATATGTTGTACGCCCGGCTATCTGTACGTATGTACGTATGTCGATAAAAAGATGCTATTGCTAAACGGCTAAACTGTTTTTAGGCCAAACTTTGTCATAACACAACAAATACACTCCATTTGTTTAAAGACAACTACAGATATCTGTGAAAAAAAAACTAGTGGATATGGTAAATGTGTGTGTTTGTTAACATACGAGTAATGCGTCCGTCTGGCGCTCGGTCTATCTATTTATTTAGTTTATTGGCCTGTCCCAAAACTAGACAAGACAAAGAAGGCAGTCGCAGCAGGAACAATAGCGTCCGCAAGTAGCGACTGCGGCGGCTACAAAAGTTGCGTCAGCGCCCACAAACCAACGAAATTTCAATGTTGTGACCAAATGTAAAAAAGAAAAAAAGCAAATGACTAAACACAACAAAGTGTCTAAGCTTGAAATGGATGAATGGCTTAGCTATGTCGAGCTCGGCAGAGCAAAGTTAGACCCAACCTGGTTTTGGCTATGTTCAGCGCGTTCCGTCTTCGTACGAAAGTTGAAATAAAAAAGTTAAATCAAAAATCAGAAAGAAACACCAACAAATTTCCTAATTTCGTATTTTCAAGGTCAGTCATGCGCTAAGTTTACTTTGGTCTGTTTTTGTTTGTTGCTTTTGTTTTACAAAAGGCAGGCTAAACAAGGCAAGTGTGGATGGCTTTGATTTTGACAACAACATTTTTGTGGATTGATAAATGGTGTTACAAGCCAGAGAGTACTTCCTCTCTGAAAAAATGTAACGTCAACTAATATACTCGAATAGATCCCTGATTGCGAAATAAGTATACGAGTAATAAATGAAAAATCTTTCATTTACTATCTGGCCACCCTTTATATGTATATTTATTAAGAGGGGAGGCATGATGAAATGACATGGCATTAAGGGAAGCCGGCAGTTGGAAAGAGTTGGAAAGCCCTGGCTGGAGCTTTCGGTTTTTTTTAAAGGACTTGTCCTAGCCAACACAATTGGTCACACAGCTCTCGGTCGGTCGGTTCGACTGTGCGTGTCATCAAGAGGACCTGTTAAATATCCTCTGGATAACATTTAGTACTGCTTTTGATATCCGAGGCATACAAATTCATATACCATCTCTACCTTGCAACTGCTGACCGAAACAATCTCGACTTTCTTTCGTCTAGCTGTTGCCAGCACGAACTTCGTATTGCCCTCATTTACCATAGACAAATTTTAGACGATTTTAAATGAATGTTGGAAATGGCTCGGTAACATCTTGTTTTGTGCTCCTGATAATATTTATGTCGTCTGCAGATTTGGCTTTCAGGTTCAGGAAGGTGGCTAATTGCACTAGGTGGACACACCTATGTGGACAATGACCTGGAAAACAACTGAATTGGCTTGACTGGTCATCTGAACAGATGTATTGAGGTCGCTGCTGGCGCGGTTATCAATGGAGGTCCTCTGAGAATTTTATAGAAGTTCTCGGTAGACTTGTCTTTCTAGATCATGAAAAGTACTCCCGACCTGCTAAGGTGGGGGTGCTTCTCCGTTAAGTGGTGATTCGGGTGATTCCTTCTGTAACACAGCACTCAGTACTGCATCGACAACATGTGGTTGTATAGACCATCTACTATCTACTTGAAGAGATCCTTGTCTCTTCAAGTAGATGGTCTTCCGTGGACATAAGGAGATACCCTGTGGACGTGAGGAGGCACCCTGTGGACATACTCCACTACTATCACGTTTGGTGTCCTTACTGCATAGTTCAACAACTGACCGACCAATCACCTTATAAGTGGTCAACAAGGCTTCTTCGTCAGTGCTTTATGTACAGCCTGGAGCAACTTGATGATATAAATAGTTCCAACTTCTGAGCTTTTGAACAATAAGGCAAATGATTTGGTGGCGGATATCTTCAGATTTCTGCCCTATGCCATGAGCAGACAGTCGTTGGCAAACGATACGATATACGCGCTGTCAAGTGGCTGTAGAATTTGAGAAAGGTAGAGTTTAAACAGTGCCGGAGATAGCACCCTACCTTGAGGAAATTCCTTTATAATTTTACGAGGCTTCGACTTCATATTTTTAAATTTACATATGCCGGCCACACAGACGCTTCCAATAAAGTAAGAGATATGTGATTGTGATGTTCTAAAACAAGGTGGCATGACTGACTTTATGAAAGACCTTCGAGGGGTCTGGAGCCACGGGGACCGTCCTATCATACTGCATGTTTTGGTTGAGTCAGCCACTAAAACACTTCATTATGGCATCTAAAGCAGGTGTTGTGGTTCATAAAAGTGATTGGAAATTTGAATTTGTCTGGTCTGGCTTGGAAGAAAGTCTCAAATGTCTTCGGGAAGGGGAATTGTCGTCGTTTTTGTTATAGCACAACTTGATCACTTTGCGTTGACGTTTTTTTTTATTTACTGATCTTTCTTTGGAAAAGCCGATTCTTCAATCTCAACTGTCGATAGCGTTCTAACACAGCTTGCATCGCATGGTCTCAAGTACGCTATTATCGTCTGTGACGACTCTCCTCTTCGTTCTATGGGTTCCTATGGCTGATATTATCAGGTTGAGGGGTTTTGCATGGAGCAAAACTACAGGGTATCATACGAGAAAATTAAAAATAAATGTTCTTCAGATTTTTTGTTTTTGGCTCTAGCTGCCATATATTTCAACCAATCTTAATGAAATTTGGTTCACGTTAGATTTTTAGACTAAGGAAAGAACGCTATTAAAATCGCTGAAAATCGGTTGAGATTAAGATATAGCTCCCACATATATGTTTTTTTATGTTCTTAGCTCTAGTTTTTTAGACCAAGCTATTAAAATCGAAGAATATCGGTTCAGATTTATATATAGCTCTCACATATATGTTCACCCGATGTTATGCCTTAGCTCTAGAAGCCACGTTTTACATCTAAACTGAATGAAATTTACTATACATTAGTTTTTTGGACCAAGGAAAGACACTATTAACATTGAGCAAAATCGGTTCAGATTTAGTTATAGTCTTAAGCTACAGAAGCAACATATTACAGCCAATCTTGATCAAATATGACACACGTTAGTTTTTTAGGCCAAGGAAGGAACCTACTAAAGAAGAAAGAACCTAAATTTAGGTATAGCTCTAATATATTATTTATCCGAATTTTCTGTTTTAAGCTCTAGAAGCCACATCTTACATCCAATCTTAATGAAATTTAGCACGAAAGTTTTGGACCAAGGTAAGACGTTGTTGAAATTGAATAATGTTCAACCAATTTTATGTCTTTTGCTCTAGAAGCCTGATATTACATAGAATTTTCATGAAATTTTGGCACAAACAAACGGACGCTGCTGACATTGGAGAAAAACGGTTCAGATCCAGCTCCCACACATATGTTCCACTGATTTGACCAAAAACAATGAAATTGTCTTACAAAATCAAATGTGAAAAAAGTTTTAAAGTCTGGGTAAATTTAGAGGCTGTCTAAGGAGGTCCAAAAAACTAGTTAAGTTGGGTTCTGAGCTTCCAGAAGTGCAGGGTATATTATAGTTGGCCACGCCCTTGAGCTTTTATTACTAGTTGTACTTAACACTATAAGGATTTATCCATGACACTAATTTTTAAAAATGTCATTCAACAGTCCCAATACAAATTCGAAATTGTGTTCTGCAGCAGTTTTATGAAGTATTTGACAATGATTTTGATAAAAATATTAGAAAAAAGACTAAAAGTCTGTAGTGTTTGTTGTCATATATGTCAGTTTATCCACCCAAAGCTCTAACCTACAACCGGGATGTATCTCTTCAATACTATTTTCAAAGTCATCTGTGTTAAAAGCGACACACAAAACAAAAGAAAAGAAGAAAAAAAACATAACTTCATATATAAAAATCTTCTCGTATTACCAGGCGTGTCCCCAATACGTATAAGCCGCTTTTTATTTGATACTGTTGGCGATGTACCCTCCGACGAACGAATGACTGAACCTATGTGAGTGTTTTTTAATGGGCTCTTCTTCGTAAAATAAAGCAAAGATCGTGTACATTTTTGTACAAAAAAGTGAAAACAACAACAAATATTATATAATAATTGTTTACTATTCGGCTATAATGGCGGTTGTACGTACGTATTTGTACGTGTAAATATTTGTGTGACAAAGAGGCTGCGAAAAAGGGTGAACCGTATTGCGGTGATATAAATTCGTTACAGTATGTTTATACGCCGTAGAACAGGGTATTATAAGTAAGTTTCATGGCAAATGCTTGTAAGTACCAAAAATATTTGAGCTAGACCCACTTTTTAGTGCGCCGATCGACTCAGAATCACTTGCCGATTCCATTTAACTGCAGATTCAATTCGAGGTTCAGTTCGTTCATCCACCTAATGTTTGTTATTAAACTAATAGCCACAATTGTTGTCCAATATTAATGAAATTTGACATAAGTACGTTTTTTTGGACCAAGAAGGGGCTCTAATAAAATTCAAGAAAATTGATAAAGATTTAATTTTATAGCTCTTTTGGAGCTCTAGATGTCTCATCTTATCTTTGTGAAACTTAGGACAAGTAAGTTTTTGGGTCAAGGCAGGAGATTACTAAAATTGAAGGAAATCGGTCAAAGTTTAGATATAGCTCTTACATATATGATATACGATCATCCGACCTTATGTTTTTTGTTCTTGGAGTCTCATATTGTATCAAATCTTAATGAAATTTGGCACACGTTGTTCTTTTGAACCAAGGAAGGATATTGATAAAAGTTAAGATAATCAGTGCAGATTAAGATATAGCTCCCACATATATGTTCATCCGATTGTTCTATTCTTAGCTCATGGATCCACATCTTACACCCAATCTTAATACAATTTAGCAGGAATAAGTTTTTTGAAGGAAGGGCGTTATTGAAATTGAAGAAAATCAGTTACATTTAAATATAGCTTCCCAGCACATATGTTTATCCAATTTTGTGATTTTTTTTGATATATCTAACTCTAGAAGCCATATATGACACCCAATCTTGATGAAATTTGGAATTGGAGAATATTGTTTAAAATTAATATATAGCTGCCACATATGTATATGTTCAACCGATTTTGCCAAAAACATTGCAATTTTTTTTACAAATTAAAATATGACATTAGTTTTATAGTAATCTAGGTAAATTTAGAGACCGTTCGAGGGAGCCCAAAAACCCATTTTCAGTTGGCATTTTTGAACATTCAGAGGTGCAGGGTATAAATAGTCGATCACGCTCGACTTTAGCTTTTTTACCAGTTTGGGGATTGAGTCGATTGTTAAGCAACGATTATTTGGATCAAGAGGTATGAAACCTTTTTAAATTTATCCATAATCCATTAAATATCCTTAGTAGGGACATAAATAGGGACATAAATACTGTTACACACGTTTTATGGTGTAAAATCAAAATAATTGGACGAAATATTTTTTAATATATTTATTGATGTATATTGTATCCAATATATCCAATAGAATCTACTTAGTCGAAATGTCCGTCTTTTGCCTTTACACACGCCTTAAGTCGCACTGGCCAATGGTCAATAGCTGCACGAACCTCGTCCATTGGAAAATTGGCCACAGCTCGAACCAAGCAGTCTTAACAGATCCAATGTTGGGATATCTTTTGTGACAAACCTTGTCCTCTAAAACCGTCCACAATTTGTAATCCAATGGGCTCAAATCTGGACTGCCTGAGGGCCATTCTTCAGAGGAAATGAACGCTGGCAAATTGTTTCGAAGCCAGGCCTGGGACGTTTTAGCCTTATAGGCCGGCGCAGAATCCTGCTGGAAAGTCCATGGCTGGTTTTGGAACAGGGAATTGTTAAGAGGCTTCACAACAGCTTCCAAACGGTTTCTTGGTAAACTTTGGCCGATGTTTTGACTCCTTGTTCGCAGAAATGCAGGTCAGTGACCCCATCGTAAGAGACACCCCACCAAACCATGACTTAAGCTGGGCGATGACCCTTTTCCTCCCTTGGGATCAGTTCAGATGCTTCCTTAGATGACTGCGCATACACTCTATCCTGTTACTTGTTAAATTTTACTGAACGCTAAAAATTTTTTCATCGGTGAACAAAATGTGTAAGTTATCAGCTTGCTTCACCAAAAAACGTTTGCATTTTTCAATTCTATTTTTTTTATAGCTGCATTTAATAAATGTCCGGTACGTCGTTTTAAATCCCCAAGTCCCAAGTCTTTTTTAATAATTCGACTCATGGACTTTTGCGTGATATTCATCTCACGAGCCATGATTTTCTGTTTTCGGAGCGGATTTCTGTGAATTCTTGATTTAACGGCTTTGATGGCATGCGGTGTTCGAACAGAGCGTGGGCGGCCCGACCGGTGGCGGTCTTTTACATCTCCAGTCTCCTCAAACAGTTTTATGCATCGGTAGACGAAAATGCGGCTAATCCCTTGTGGCAGGAGCGTTTTGAAAATATCGTTTTTTTTTCATTTCACACTTGAAAAGCGCTATTAGAGCGATACATTCTCATTATCTGACCACTCCATGATAAAAGTTAAAACAATTTTAAAATCCCGTTACAGACTAACGCTATTGAGGTTAGCTTTCAAAACCCATATGACATTAACGGGGTATGTTTAGTTCTACTATTGAAATGGGTGTGTATAAAGTTGTAACAGTATTTATGTCCCTACTAAGTAATATGTTGGTATTTTCTGATTTGGAACCTGCAGCTGTAGGAGCCACATATTGCATCCGATGTTGACCAAATTTCGCTTAACGCGTTACGATAGCTAATATCTAACTCTGTTTAAATGTTACCTTTTTAGTCTATGTTTTTGAACCTATTAGGTCCTCTAGCTCTAGAAGCCATCAACTAAATCCGATAATACTTACATTTCGCATAGCACATTATGAGCGATCAATATATAGGGTGATCCATCCAGAGTTATTTTTTCAGAACAAAAAAAACAAAATTCAAATCAAGTGTGAAATCTTTATTGGTACTTTGAAAAGGACATTTTAGGGCATTTATTTTTTGAATATAATTTCCTTCAAATGTTGGCCGCAACTACGCCTCAGGGTTTCCATTCTGCGGGTCCAATTTTGGATGACTCCTTCGAGCCTTTCAAACGGTATGTTTTTAATGACACGCGTAATGTTGGCTTCCAAAACCTGAATCGTAGCTGGTTTGTCAGCATAGACTTTGGACTTTACGTAACCCCAAAGAAAAATGTCTAAAGGTGAGATATCACTCGATCTAGGCGGCCAACTCACCTGTCCAAAACGTAAAATTAGCTGCTTTTCGAAATGACCTCTCATATGGTTCCCAATAGTCATATATTCATGCAGTCTTTTAGGCTTACACAAAGGTTCCGGCTAAGTTGTGGTTCTGGTGCTCTAGAATGTTCAATAGTCACAATTTAGTTTATTGCTTTATGAACACGTGGCTCCGAGAAGAAGCCAATGATTGCTCAGACAATGCTAGGAGTGGCATCACTGGAACATTTTTTCTTCGAAGATGCTTTAGGAAAGGATATTTTTGTTAATGGTGAGCGCTACAGAAGCATATTTTTTGTGCCTAACATTTTTAGCGGGATGGCTTGGCATGCCACATATTCCTCCCCACATTCGTTCTTTTTCACGCGAAGACCTATCATTCCGATATTACCCATTTTTATGAGCTGGTACCTGGTCGATCATAATGAACTGTGCTGAATTCCATCTAGATAATATGGAATATGTGGTGTCTAGAGCTAAAAAAACATAATCGGATGAACAAAAAAAAGGAGGGGTCTATCTGAACTAGCATCCGCTCTTGGTCTTAAAATATATTTTGCCAAATTTCATGCAGATCGGACAACAATTGTGAGCTGTTGTTTAATTACAAGCTTTAGCTGGACAGACATACAGACATCAGCTGCTGATTATATGTCGATCGAAACACTTAAAGGAGGGACAAGATCAAACATTTTTGATAGCTACAAATATTTGCAATAAAAATAAGCGGTTCTGCAAAGCGCTGCAAGGTATAAATTTTAAGAAATTATGTTCTCAAAACGCAAAGCTTCATCCCAATTGTTTTTCATTCATAAGTACTAAGAAGGCTGCTATTACCCGTGAAAGCCTTAACTGGACCCTGAGCAAAGAAAAACAATCGACAAACACCTTGTCCCTTACGTAATAACTCTTATTTTGCACAAAAATACTTTTTATCAAAAATCTATCTTTCCGCAAACAAGACCCTGTAGCACAACGTGCGATTAGGCTCACGAATAAGGGTACTCGCACCACATCCATGCGTGCCAGAGCGAACATATGTACGCGTACTTCAAACTCACGCTGATCATAACAACCCGATAAGCCTTGATCTATTTGATTTCTTAGCTCAAGCCATGTTAAAACGAAAACTGTAGAGAAGATCAAGCACTTGGGCTTTTAATTTTTTTTTTATATTTTAAACTCAGTCATCTACAAGTACATCTTTGGAACGACCCCACACGTACACACACAATGTGTCTGGTATTTCATATTTAAGAATAAAAAAAAACAAATAAATTTAAAAATTAAAATATAATAACGAAATGACAACTCAAGTTCAAGCTCAAAAGGTACGTACGTAGGCTGAAAAAATTGTATCTGTTATTAATTTGATTCTTTATAACCGGCGTGTGAGTGTTTAAATGTTATTGAACTTTGCACCTTTCCACCTCTGAAATGACGTCCAAAAGGTTGAAATAATGAATTGCCATGTTTGTTTTCCATTGAAATGGAAAACACTTAAAAGTGTAGTTTGTGCCTAATATGCGTTCCCATAGTGGCTTTAATTATTAATTAGTAATAAATTGAAGTAAGGTTTAGATATTAGGCTAGAATTTATGAATTTCACAAACTGGGATCAATGTTGTGGGTACTTTGGCAAGGCAATTTATCTTGGACATGTATCGAATGCACAAGGTTCCGGGTTTCCAAAAAAAAAAGTTTTTAAATGTTTAAAAATATTTTACACGTGTTTAAGGGGAAATATATGATGGAACTGCAGAGACGAAGTTAATCTTTAAGAAAATTGCTTTCGGGAACACGCTGTTTGAGCACAGCCCTGTCCAAGAGAACGACAGTGAACTATCTTCGGCGTGAGAATCTTTCAAAGTCAGTAACTCTGATAACTATAAACAAGTTTTGACAATTCTCGATTAAGGATGTAAGGTTAAACAAACGAAAGACTAGTAAAAAAGCAAAAGTCAGGCGGAACCGACCTTATAATATCCAGCAACACTGTAACTACTCGTATATACCGTAAAGAAAAAATGTGCAATTAACAGACAATGTTAGATAAAATCTAACCCAGGATTATAAAAATTCTATTGTATAGATGCGAGAACTCCGCTGGAAATTTCATTGCTATTGCTTACCTGTTTTTGTAAATGGAAGTTGGGTGATTGTCTAAAAAAAATTATGTTAATAAAAATGTCAGTTAGGCCCTTTGGCCAGAAAAGAAAAATCTTTAAGAAATTAAGAAATTGTTAAGCTCGTTCGTTTATTTCGGTATTTTGTTTTAACCCATTGAACAGGGATAAACCTGCTCGAGACCACTTGCATCTACATTTAAATAAAAGACAGGCTTTTAGAAAATGGCAAAGTGACACTGATTTATGTGGCTGCACACTGATTTTATCGCGATTTTAGGTCCGTGACGAACTTCATCAAAAAGCATCGCAGCAATTGTTGAGAGGAAAACTGAACTTTTTAAGACCAGGTTCTCACCAAAAGAGAACTTCTGTTGTAAATCTCACTTTTTAAGTTTTTTCAAACATTTTTAGCGCTTTTGCATGCGCCGACATTTTTAGCGCTTTTGCATACGGTGATATTTAAAGTTATTCGACTCCTAAGTCCCAAGTTATCCCAAATTAAGTCAATTCTTGTGAATTACATATGTATAGGTGACGCGCAAAATAGAAAGGGACCTAAGGTTAAAAACCAGTTTTGTTCAGGAGAGCCATTTTAAAGATTAGGTCCCTTTCTATTTGCGCTTAGAATCGTCGACTTCACTTTCATAAAACGCGCATATCTCTGGGAGGGAACACTTTTGGGGCATGGGATCGGTCTCATTCGATGCTCAGATGTTGTCCACATCAAAAAAGAAAAAAATGAATATTTATTTTTTTCCCTTAGTTCCCTTTCTATATGCAAGTAAGTAAGTATACACGATTTTTTTTAAGAAATTGCTCGGTTTCTTGTTGCCCTTGTATCCATGGTTGACGGCTTTGTGAGATGTTGTTGTTATTACATACCCATGGGTACATAGAGAACCGCTCTTTGGGGTTCTAGGTTCATTTTTTATTTTCATTTCATTGTACCTGTTTGTCAATGTAGACGGATATTTCTCAAATTTGTTAAATTGCTTAAATCATTTTATTTATTGAAATTTCATTGTTAGAGGATATCCATTAGTCCATTTTAAAGCCGATTTTTAGGCTCCACAACTATTTATGATATTATCAAAAATGTATCCGTTTATGTTCCAAATTAGTTCAGGATTGGCTGTTGGTCCACTGTTATCTACTTTATAATACCTGATCGAAATCATTACTTATGATTGGGGTAGAAAACACATATTACGGTTGTATCAACAATTTGTTAGACTGATACGAGGACTGCTATACATATTTCTGGCCTAATAATGAAAATGCGAATATTTATCATCAAAAATGGTTTTATTGTTTTTCAAAGTATTCTCCAGCATGATTTATACACTTTTGCATGTGCTCAAACCAATTGCCACTCCGATTGAGACACCTCCAAAACATGGTTTTTAAACGCTTCGACAGCATCTTCTGGCGACAAAAATCGTTGACCACGCATTTTTGTTGTTGTGCGGGAATAGAAAGAAGTCATTGGGTGCCAAGTCAGGGCTGTACGGCGGATGACCCATCAAATCGAGGTTTTGGTCGGTCAAAAAGGCGCTGGTTTGAGCCGATGTGTGAGAGCTCGCATTGTCATGGTGCACAATGATTCGTCTGCTCTTGTTCGTTTTTCGAATTTCCCCGAAGACTTCAGACAAACAAATTGTGGTGTACCACTCCTACGTTGCTCAAGCGTAAGGGTCGCCACATGACCAGTTTTGCCGAAGAAACAGGCGACCATTTGCTTCGAAGTGCTTCTTCCACGAACAACTTTCGTTTGCTGTATTGCTGTGTTGTTTCGGGCTCATATTAATAGATCCATGATTCGTCACCTGTGACGATCTTATAAACGTCTTTTAAAGCACCGCGATCGTATTTTTTCAAAATTTCTTTGCACCAATCGAGACGAGCCTTTTCATCGAGACCTTCGCCTTTGAGCGAGCGTCGGATACGATGGAATTCATCAAACCAGTTTTTCATAGTGCTATAGGATGTTGCTTCATCGCCATACAAAAATTTAAGTTCGTCGATGCACTTTTGTCGTGATAATCCATGTCTGTGAAAAATGATCGGACGAAAATGTTCACGAGTTAATTCCATTTTTTGCCTAATTGATTTTTTCAAGTCGCTGTTAACAACACAAATGATGGTCGTACAGTACGTTTATCCTAAAAAATGCCAAACTTTCCAGTGGAAATGTCAGATGACCAGAAATGGAAATGTCAGATTGCTAGAAATATATATAGCAACCCTCGTATGACCCATTTTCATCTGAGATGGTTGGTTTGAAATAGAGGGGTGCTGATAAAAGGATTCGTATCATGTGGTAAATACACATTGTAGCCAGTCTTGTTCAATTTCTTGTCGTTTTATATTAAAAGTATAGACATTCAATATCTTCTACGGAACTATTGATCCTTCTCCAACTAATCCCCCTTATGTCTCACGAAAGCTGGACATTGGCAATAAAGTTGTCTTATGCTCTGTTTGAGCGATCGTTATTACCAATTTTATTAAGATTGGCTGTATCTCTAGAATTAAGTAGCTCTAAAGTTAAAGATTGAAAATCGGTTGTTGTTAATCTGGTTCTTAATTTCAAAAACGTCCATCCTTGGTCTTAGGATTAGGATTTCACTAGAATCATATCGAACAATTGCGAACTCTTGTTTTTCTCGAAACAAATATAAAAATGACATACGGTATGTTATTTCATCGTACAAATATTCCCCATGAAAAATTCTGCACTATATTTTTGTATTACTCGTATTGTGTACTTGAACCCAAGAACCAGCACTGTTCACAATTTTTTAATTTTCAGAACAAAATTATAATTTGATAGATTGAAAAAATCCATGCCCAATTGCCCCAATTTTGTAATCTATCACCGAATGACAGGTTAAATTTTAAATTTTTCATTCCGCTTGCATTATCTCGAAGTATTTAGCGGAGATCATATAAAATATATACAGTATAACTAACCTCTCTAATTCGAACAGATATAGTTTTGAACTTTGTCGGGTTTACTGAATTGTCCGGACTTCAAAAGAAAACTTTTTGAAGTCAATAGTCGTTTATTTTTATTTATTTTATCGCTTTTTTTAAAAGCGAAATATAAAAAACGAATAATATTTAATTACAAAAAAAAAATTACAACAGATATAAACAATTTTTTAATATCTGTAGTAATTTTATTTTTATTGGATTGAAAACATCTCGAAATTTTTCTTTTTTTCTAAATAAACTTTGCATAGTCATTTTTTTAAATGTAATGTATTTTCCAAGTTTGAGACACTTTTTTATTAATATTATTTTTTTAGATTAAATATCACATATTGTGGATTTGATTTTTATTCACTAACAGTTTCACAAATACGAGGGCGGTTCGGAAACTTTTTAGCCTAGCACAAAAAGCGAGGTATAAACAGAAAAAAGTTAAGTGTTTTGGAAACTTCCATTTCTGCTATGAATTTGTTAAATTTCTGCTATGAATTTGTTAAATTTTGTTTCGATCTGGCAACTCCTTCATATAAAAACAGGTGTTCACAAAAGACGCATCCGCGATTTTTTTACAATGGAAAAATTAGAAATGCGTGTCATTAAATATTTACATAAAAAAGGTTTATCGGGACAAGAAATTCATAAAGATATGGTGAATGTGTTAGGTGAAAGTGCTCCTTCATATGCAACAGTAAAAAATTGGGTTGCTGAATTTAAACGTGGTCGTACAAGCATTGAAGATGAACCACGTAGTAGACGTCCAAAAACAGCAACAACAACAGAAATTGTAACCAAAGTGCATGATATGGTATTAAATGATCGACGAATAAAAGTGCGTGAAATAGCTAATATCATGGGCATCTCAAATGATCGAGTCCATTTAATTTTGCATGAAGAACTACAGATGAAAAAGCTTTCTGCAAGATGGGTGCCGCACTTGTTAACAGTCGACCAAAAACGCATAAGAATGAACATTTCTCAAGCTTGTTTGGATCGTTTTCAGCGAAATAAAATGGATTTTAAGCGTCGTTTCATAACTGTTGATAAGGCATGGATCCACCACTATACTCCAGAGACAAAAGAACAATCCAAACAATGGACTGAAGCTGGAGGAAGAGCCCCAAAGAATGCAAAAACAATTCAATCGGCTGGTAAGGTTATGGCAACGGTTTTTTGGGACTTCAAAGGTATTTTATTGATTGACTATCTGCAAAAGGGTAAAACAATAAATTCAGAGTACTATTGCAACCTTTTAGATCAATTAAATGTACAAATTCGAGAAAAACGTCCTGGCTTACAACGCAAAAAAATAATTTTTCATCAAGACAACGCACCAGCGCACAAGAGTGTTTTAACAATGGCTAAAATCAACGAATTAAAGTACGAGTTGCTTGACCACCCACCTTATTCTCCTGATTTAGCTCCCAGTGACTTTTACCTGATCCCAAATCTAAAAAAATTCCTTGCTGGCAAGCGTTTTACCTCAAATGAAGATGCAATTACAGTTGTAAACCACTATTTTGAAGACCTTGAGGAAAACTATTTTAATCAATTGATAGAATTGCTAGATAAGCGTTGGACTAAGTGTATTGAAGTTTCAGGAGATTATATTGAAAAATAAAAATATTTTTGAAAAACTAACTGTATTCTCTTTCATTGATGATAACTATTCTCTTTCATTTCCGAACCGCCCTCGTAATATTCTGTCTTACTAGCATATTCAATAGTTTGTGTTGTTGTAGGGCTAATGGGAAAATAACGTACAGTGAGAGAAACAAAAAACACTTTTAAGTCTGGACTACAAAGGAGACATTTTTAAACTGCCTAAAACACTGACTTGTCCGGACAACTACTTTTGATAGTCCGGACTAGCGAGCGGCCGGACTTGAGAGGTTACACTGTTCATATATTATTGATCGTCCTAAAATTCGAAGGCGATCTGGCTATGTCCTTCGGCCCGTCCGTACGTTCGTTTATATGCACAGTAGCGGTCAAGCGAATTAACCTAGGATGCTGCAATTTTGCGGGACCAATGACTTATAGTCATATGCTGCTATGAATTATAACAGACGAAATTGGCTGGGAGAATAGATGTCTCTTGTGGACTAAGGCACCTCGAAAAAGTAAATTTTTTGAGTATTTGCTCAACTGTGGAGGGTAACACAGATAACATTCGACTCGGCCGAAAAAAGCAACGTTTTTATATGTTTTGTTTAAGATCATATGTGAAATGTTAAGAAGATCCATATGTATGAATATGGACATATAGCCAATAAACGATTTTTAAAATTTGTACTTGTTTTAATTAAGACAAAGTAGGATTATCTTTTGCGTTTGTATAGGATTTTAGAGTTTGTTGTCTTAAAACATCCTAACTGACTTTAAATGCTCTTTACCAACATCGATTTCTTAAAATATAAGTAATTGTTGTTGTAAGCTAGTTTATGAAATATTTCCCAAGTTCGTTGACATTGCGTAAGCTCTGTGATCGCTGCGCTAATGTAAAGAATAAAAACCGTCCTGTAGGAGGCTATATATAAGTATATATGAGTTTATGTGACTTCTAAGAAAGAGATTACGCTGGCTCGAATAAGTCACGTGCTGAATTTTAAAAGTTACTATCTTTTAACAATAACCCTAATGGCAATGATCTTTATTTATTGTGTTAACAAAATGTTTATTTTCTTTAAAGAGGTCACTACAGCAGACACTGTCGTAATTAAAAACCACTTTGTTCTAATTTTTGAGAAATTCCAATTGCCAAAATTTGTTTTTAATAAAGATCAACATAAAAGTGCATAATAGTTTAGAAGCTACACAAAACGACTTCTTCAAAAACCGCGCTTATACCTTCCACAAATTTTAAATTCACAACTGTGATAATATCTGTTTATAGATTCCTGGCAGGTGTTGGAAGCTGCATTTAACATAACTGCTTTATTTGATTTGATATAGCTGATGACAAATTTTATTACGTTAAATTAAAATGTTCTTCTCGATACTTTGCAATATATTTATTTTGCTTTCTGAAGGCAGAGTATATTTTTTACATTTGTTTTGCATTTATAAAAAAAATACTTTATGTACACTAGAGCGTACCAGGTTACAAGTAAAAAAAAACAAGTTCGCCGTACACCTTCGAATATAAAGTATTATTTTAAGGTAGTTTCAAAAATTTTTTTTTTATTTTTTATGCCGACCGTAGGGGTGCGCTTTTACATTTTTCTATATAACTTATGCATTTATAAACGGATTTTAAAGTTCAAAAACAAAAAAATCGGCCTCGTCGAGACAAAAACATCGATATATCACACTTTAAAATCAGTTTATAAATGCAGAAGTTATATAGAAAAATGTAAAAGCGCGACCCCTACGTTCGGCATAAAAAAATAAAAATTTTTTTTTTGAAACTACCTTTCAATAATACTTCATATTCGAAGGTGTACGGCGAACTTTTTTTTTGAGGTACGCCCTAATGTACACACGTTTCAATTTTAATTTTAATATGAACAAACACAAAAAAAAATTTCGAGATCTCTAATTTTTGAGCATCTACTATATTGTGTTTGATTACAAACCAGAACTGTTGACTACTGCAATGTTGAATTTATTTTTCCTACCTATTTTAATATAAGTTAATGTAAAACTTTAACTTTATACATGTATTTGTATACATTTTATATATTAAATAACTTTAAAAATAGTCCAAAGAATGTCCCATATTTCGCGGATAAGGCTTTTGTTATTTAAGACAATATGTCCACAGTGTTTTTTATGAAACACTTGTGCAATTACTTCCTAACCAGTGCTTTCGACTGGTGATTAGGGAAACAATTCGTTTTTGTTTATTTGATCTGTGAGTATTTTAAATACTAAACAAAGAGGTTAATGTCTCTAGTGAAAACAAATATTTTTTTTTTAAATTATTGGTTCTATTTTAAACATTTGAATAGCAAAATGGCAGTTTTTTTATGTGGGTGGGTGGAAGATTCTTTTTTGGGTATTTCCTTAACAAATCACAAGTTATTTAGATGGATAAAGGTAAAAATGGGTACTATTAGTTGGGAAGCACTAAATACTCAAAGAGCAAGATGATGAACTTGCAAGTTCATGCGGCTCAAAAAACGACCGATTAATATTCAATATGGACATATGTGTACTCTACTGTAAGTTAATTTTGTTCCTACGAGGGTTGCTATTTATATTTGGGTCCGGCAATAAAACACAATAATTTATCACTGGAAATGGTTCTATTGCTTTTCAAAATACTCTCCTCTAAGACTAAAGGTCCATTTAGTCTTGACGGTGGACGGTTGACGGTAGGCAATCAGCTATTTCAGTTCAGGATTGCATTTTGCATGTGTTAGAGGGAGATAACTACAGTTTGACGGTTGACGACGGTAGACTTCTGCAGGTTGCAGAATCAACCGTCCACCGTCAACCGTCAAGACTAAATGGACCTTAACACACTTTTGCATGTGCACAAACTAATTTTCGAAGCACTTTTTCTACTCCGATTGAGACACCTTCAAAACATGATTTTTTAACGCTGCTTCGGGCGATGAAAAACGTTCACCACGCATTTTTTTGATGCTAGGGAATAAGAAGAAGTCATTGGGTGTCAAATCAGGGCTGTACGGTGGATGGCCCATCAATACGACATCTTGAGTGGTCAAATAGCTCATTGTTTCAGCTGCTGTGTGAGAGCACGCATTGTCTTAATGCAAAATGATCCGCCTTCTCTTATTATCTTTCCTCATTTCTTTGAACACTGTTGGCAAACAGATGGTTGTATACCACGCAGAATTGACCGTCCTACGTTCCACTAAAGGCACTGTGGCAACATCGCCGGTTAAACCGAAAAGAACGCAATCATTTGCTTTGATGTACTTCTTCCACGAACAATTTTTGTTGGATTTGACTAGTCTTGAAAGTCGATTGCTGTTCATATGCATAGATCCATGATTCGTCACCTGTGACAATGTTATACACTGCCTTTAAGCTACCGCAGTTATACTTTTTCAACATCTCTTTGCACCAATCCATACGAGCCTTTTTGTGACCAATCGTCAAATTTTGTGGGATCTAATGAGAACAAATTTTTTTCACGGCCAAATGAACATGCAATATCTTATTGATGCTCGTCATACTAATACCCAAGGATGCCTCAATCTCACGGTATGTCACATGTCGGTCTTGCTTACTCAGTTCACGCACAGCATTGATGGTTTCTGGCAAAGTGACCGAATTTGGAGCGAACGGCGTCCGAGACTGAACACTTGGTACCAGCGATTAACAGTGGTCGAAAATTCGAAAAAAGTTGATTTAAACACTTTTGTCTCGATAAGCCACGTCGAAAAATCTTCACACGAAAATGTTCACGGGGAAATTCCATTTTTTGACTGAGTTGAATTTTTTTCCACACTGTAAACAAAATAATTCGCCCTAAAATGACAAAACGTTCTAAGTGAAGTTATGATAAAAAATGTCAAATTTCCAATGGAAGTTCCAGTTTGCATCTGGGAACACTAGTATTGTCAGGACCAGAATTATAAATAGCAACCCTCGTATTAAAGCGTAGATTAATTTTGAAGTTGGGCTGCGATTAGAGATGGACGCATTGGCTGAAAGAAAACTGAACTCTTTAAGTCCAGGTTTTCACCAAACCTAGATTAGAGATGGACGCATTGGCTGAAAGAAAACTGAACTCTTTAAGTCCAGGTTTTCACCAAACATAGGAATACTACTGTTGTAAATCCCACTTACGAGTATTCCAAACTCCACCTAGCCCGTCAAAGAAACTCGTGCTAATGAATGGAATCGCCATACACCTGACACACATTCAAAAATAAAAAGTAGGTCAACATCACGGCAATCCATTGGACAGTTTACACCTTTCCCATAACCCTGAAATCGGTTAATAAAACGCACACACACACACATGTTGCACACATACATCCGTGTTCATATTTAAGTTATTTATTGACCTTAATGACGAAAAGGTATATGTTGCACGGCGCATTTCTTGAGTATCTCCCCGGATGGAATTCACACCTTTGTTTAGCATTCCGTTCGGAAAACGCCCCGCAAACAAGAGCCAACACAGTAACGAAATGATCGATATGAGTGTAGTACGCTCCACCTGTCGTTGCTCTTCGGCACACAAATCAAAATGAACTCATAAAAGGGCTTTAATGAAATGTCTAAGTCGGTAGGTGGGAGCATTTGTTTATCCAACGCTGCCGATAGCCGTCATCGATACTGTGTTGAGCAAAACTTCAAAACTCATTGACAAAAACTGCACTTGGTAATTAACCGAGGGAGCTACTGCTGCGTTCGCACACAGGCAATTTGTCGAAATTGTTAACTGAACTTGAAACTTTTTTTCAATGGCTCCGGCAGACAGTGATGAAATCTTTACATGCCATACCATCTGAAGGTAAACACACGCACACACCTTTGAATTAATTTGATTTTATAAATGTAGTTACCAAAAAGAAAAAATGCACTGAGCTTGGTGCGTAAATCGGTTTAGCACAGTGGTGCCTAACAAACAACAAGAGGATCATTGTTGTTTTTGTTGTAACCACAATCTAGTAGGTAGTGGAATTGCTAAACGTATATGGGGGATCTACTCGACATCTGCTGTCGGGATGTAATAAAGGACAACCTCACTTTTGCGGTACATAAAGGCCCATTTAGTCTCGACGGTTGACGGTAGACAATCAGCTATTTCAGTTGGGGGTTGCATTTTGCATGTGTTAGAGGGAGATAACTACAGTTTGACGGTTGACGACGGTAGACTTCTGCAGGTTGCAGAATCTACCGTCAACCGTCGAGACTAAATGGGCCTTAAGTGATGATGTGGAGGCAGACGAGCTTGTCGGCGGCGACAAATATCATGTGTACATTCTAAGGGATATTTCATCGTTCTGGAGTACCCACATGTCCATTGTTGAAGGAACCGAACTCTGGACCTTAAATTTTGAAAATTTTAACATACAGTACGAGGGCGGTTCGGAAACTTCTTAGCCTAGCACAAAAAGAGCGGTATAAACAGAAAAAAGTTAAGTGTTTCGGAAACTTCCATCTCTCCTATGAACACATGTTAAATTTGTTTCGATCTGGCATCTCCTTCATATAGAAACAGGTGTGCACAAAAGACACATCCGCGATTTTTTTACAATGGAAAAATTAGAAATATTTACATAAAAGAGGTTTATCGGGACAAGAAATTCATAATGAATTTAATAGAAATTAATAATGATAATGGTGAATGTGTTAAGTGAAAGTGCTCCTTCATATGCAACAGTAAAAAATTGGGTTGCTGAATTTATACGTGGTCGTACAAGCATTGAAGATGGACCACGTAGTGGACGTCCAAAAACAGCAACAACAACAGAAATTGTAGCCAAAGTGCATGATATGGTATTAAATGATCGACGAATAAAAGTGCGTGAAATAGCTAATATCATGGGCATCTCAAATGATCGAGTCCATTTAATTTTGCATGAAGAACTACAGATGAAAAAGCTTTTTGCAAGATGGGTGCCGCACTTGTTAACAGTCGACCAAAAACGCATAACAATGAACATTTGTCAAGCTTGTTTGGATCGTTTTCAGCGAAATAAAATGGAAAGCGTCGTTTCATAACTGTTGATGAGACATGGATCCACCACTATACTCCAGAGACAAAAGAACAATCCAAACAATGGACTGAAGCTGGAGGAAGTGCCCCAAAGAAGGCAAAAACAATTCAATCGGCTGGTAAGGTTATGGCAACGGTTTTTTGGGACTTCAAAGGTATTTTATTGATTGACTATCTGCAAAAGGGTAAAACAATAAATTCAGAGTACTATTGCAACCTTTTAGATCAATTAAATGTACAAATCGAGAAAAACGTCCTGGCTTACAACACAAAAAAATAATTTTTCATCAAGACAACGCACCAGCGCACAAGAGTGTTTTAACAATGGCTAAAATCAACGAATTAAAGTACGAGTTGCTTGACCACCCACCTTATTCTCCTGTTTTAGCTCCCAGTGACTTTTACCTGTTCCCAAATCTAAAAAAAATCCTTGCTGGCAAGCATTTTACCTCAAATGAAGATACAATTACAGTTGTAAACCACTATTTTGAAGACCTTGAGGAAAACTATTTTAATCAAGGGATAGAATTGCTAGATAAGCGCTGGACTAAGTGTATTGAAGTTTCAGGAGATTATATTGAAAAATAAAAATATTTTTGAAAAACTAACTATTCTCTTTCATTGATAGGCTAAGAACTTTCCGAACCGCCTCGTAATTTTAGATAAGACGGAAAATGCTACTTTTTTAAATTAGTCGCATTGTAGGGTTCGTAATGCAATTTCATTGTTTTTAGTACATATAGCTCAAGGATAAAGGAATAGATTTTAGGACTGTTGGGATCTTCATCCCCACACCAATCTTAAATATAATGGCAGGTTTGGTGTTGTAGAAAAACTTTGGTCAATTTAGCCAAATCATAAAATTAATTTCTTGCCCCACACAGTCAGAGCCACAATTGATGTCTGAGTTCACTAATTGTTTAGCAAGCCTCTCGTTAGTTATGGTCCCATAACCCAGGTCTTGGAATCACAAATTGGGATACTCTGCAAAGATTTTAGTCGAGGCAGCCATATAACTGTATTCTCAAAATAACTTGAATGTTAAATTTTTCGAAAAACAATAATAAGCTACGTTTTTTGTCATTCCGTTTCCAGCACCACGCAATATTAACCAAAAAAATCCAAAAGGTTAAAGGTTCAGATACACTAAAGCTTTTTTTCTTATGCTTCGTATTTTTGGTCTAGAAACCATTAAAATAAATATCCATGGCAACATACCAGGGCAGAACAATAAGTCCGCGATCATTCGAATAAAACACAAAAAAAAATATTTTTCAACATAATCTTCTTATTGCTCAATACAATTAGTCCAATAGGATTTATCGAGGTCCATAAAATACGAGGGCTGCTTTATATATTTCTGGCCTAAAAATTAAAATGCGATAATTTATCATCAAAAATGGTTTTATTGTTTTTCAAACTATTCTCCAAAATGATTTATACACTTTTGCACGCGCTCAAACCAATTGCCGAAGCACTTTTTCCACTCCGATTGAGACACTTCCAAAACATGGTTTTTTAACGCTTCAATAACATCTTCTGGCGACGAAAATCGTTGACCACGCATTTTTTCTTGATGTGAGGAAATATAAAGAAGTCATTGGGTGCCAAGTCAGGGTTGTACGGCGGATGACTCATCAATTCGATGTTTTGGCCGGTAAAAAAGGCGCTGGTTTCATCCGATGTGTGAGAGCTCGCATTGTCATGGTGCACAATGAATCGTCTTTTCTTGTTCGTTTTTCGAATTTCTTTGAAGACTTCAGGCAAACAAATTGTGGTGTACCCGGAATAGACCGTCCTACGTTGCTCATGTAGAAGAGTCGCCACATGACCAGTTTTGACGAAGAAACTGGCGATCATTTGCTTCGAAGTGATTCTTCCACGAACATACGCATAGATCCATGATTCGTCACCTGTGACGATCTTATAAACATCTTTTGAATTACCGTGATTGTATTTTTTCAAAATTTCTTTGCACCAATCGACACGAGCCTTTTCTTGAGCGATTGTCAACTTATGCGGGATCCAACAGGAACAAACTTTTTTTATGGCCAGGTGTTCATGCAATATCGAATGTATGCTGGTGTAAGAAATGCCCAAGGATGCCTTCATCTCACGGTATGTCACATGACTATCTTGCATTATCAGTTCACGCACGGCATCAATGTTCTCTGGCACAACGGCCGTTTTTGGACGACCCAGTTTTTCACAGTGCTGTAGGATGGTGCTTCAAAGATTAAAGTTCATCAATGCACTTCTGTCGTGATAATCCCCGTCGAAAGTTATGTAAAATGATCGCACGAAAATGTTTACGAGTTAATACCTTTTTTTGCCAAATTGATTTATTCAAGTCACCGTAAACAACACAAATGATGGCCGAACGTCAAAACGTTCTGAGTACGTTTATTCTAAAAAATGTCAAATTTTGTAATGGAAATGTCAGATGGCACCAGGCAACACTTAGTGTTGCCTAGGCCAGAAGTATATAAAACAACCTTCGTAGGCATTTGTTTGATCAATAATTTCATCGTTGGAGCTAAATCTCTTTCACCGAGCCATTTCTTTCGGTTTTGAAATAGTCACGGGGGCTATATCCGGAAAATATGGCATACGAGGTATCAACCCAACCCAAGTTAACCCAAGTTATGCCGTTTTGTCGGCCATCACCTTATTGGCCGACAAAGTCACATTGGCTTTCTTCGGAGCCGGTTCACCTTGAGAAACGCATTGCATAGAAGGCTGCATGGCCTTCAGAGTGTTGTAATGGATCCATGTTTCATCCACAGTTACAATACGATGCAAAAACTTATTCGAATTGCGGTTAAATAATTCCAAATTCTTTGAAGTTGTCGCCCAATACGTTTATGGTCAATTGCGGCAGCCATCTTGCAGACAGCTTTCTTAAACCCAACTGATAATGTCAAATCGAAACCACACTGCCATATGAAATGCGTATGACATCAACAATCTTACGCATTTTACTCTTTGATCGGCCAACACCATATCGTGAAATTTTCGACATTTTCGAGTGTGTTGACCTAATTGGCCGTCCACAACGTTCAACGTCATCTGTACTTGTGCGACCAAAACGAAAGTCAGTTTATCACTTTTCCACCATTGAAGTCGATGGTGCAGAGTTCCCATAGTTCCCATTTCTTGGTTCGAATGACACCTTTTTCCGCAAAAAATTATATTTTTTGAACACTCGAAATTCATTTTTTCACATTTTTAACAAAATCCACGTGGTTGTATATTTTGAACAGCTGTTAAACACAAACTAAATGACGGAACTCTCTTAAAATTTCATAGTAGTTTATTAACAGATGGTACATGATGGTAGCAGTGTTGCATTTTGTATAACTTCGAGGGAGGTTGCAAAAGTCACGGATATTTCAGCGGTTTTCAGTTAAGAAAAACGCAGATTAACAAAAGAACCTAAAGAACCTATAGAACGTGAAAAATACTAGACAGAGAGAAAATTCAAAATAAGGGATGCATTTTAGAAAGTTTAAGAATTCAACAGAGAATATCAAAATCAATAAACACCAAAGAAGACAAAGACAACACAGAGCTCCAATACTCCGCTGCAATAAGTTGAACTAAACAGAAGTGCGTTAATGTGATATTAGTGTTAAGTTTTGCATTTATTTATTTTTTATTATTTTATTATTAAATAGTTTCGTGATGTCCAGTTTTTTAATAGAAATAAGAAAATATGATGAATGAAATGTAAAACTAATTGTAAGTAAAGCTTACATATCGTAGGAAATTATAAATAACAACACTTTAGCTTAGAAAAAAGCTAACGAAACGTTGGGAAACATGGAATAAATTAGTTTTATTTAATTCATGGACCAATCAGCCCAGTCAAAAACGACATAAACAAATAAAATGAATACCCATTTGGTCAAAGAAGAAGAATTAAAAAACACTTCAGATTGCCCGGCTTTTAAAGCAAAAAAATCGCATTGTACTTAGAACAAATGCAAGAAGAGCATTTTTATTTATTTCAATAATTTCTAAATATATTCTCTTTAGATTGCTCTCGCTCAGAAACTACTTATTTTTAAGCTCATGTATGCTTACAATTAATCGAATAGTGATGACATTGAAGACCCAATTAAAAATATTTATAAGGACTCTTGATTTAAACTTTCTCGTTTTTGCCGAATACTCTTGGAATTCAAAAATTTCAGATATATTTGCCCCCACTTTCCTTGCTAGTTTTTACTAAATGTTTTGCTCAAGCCAATTTTTCTCTCCCTTTTAAAAATACTTGTATAAAGTACTTACTTATGTGTCCCTTTCTTCACAATTATTTTGTTTCGAAAATCGTCCACTTCTATTTTTGTCTTTTCGATTCACAGTGCAGCGAGTGTCAATACATTCAGGCGTCCTTTTCGTACAAAAGTTGTACGCGTACATGCACGACGACATGTATTCATATTTTACGATAACTGAATGCTTTTTATTAAAGCCTCAGCGGTGAGTGTGTGCGCATGCGTTTGCTTTTGGCCAGAATTCCATTAAAGAAGTCTTTTTCAAATGATGGTCAAACAAATGTGTCAGTTTTCGGCCGTAATGTTCATTGTGCTGTCTTGGCTTGTCTTTTCGTGCTGTTCGACAGACGGAAGGACGGACGATATTTAACAATTTTCTGGCGAATTTTTGTGCAATCATTGTAATTATTATGGCTCTGGAGGTTATTGATTTTTTTGATGTCATTAACAAGCGATTTTTTTCGGTTCATCGTGGCCATACTGATGGTGGTGGTGTTAGTGGTACTGACACTGGCACTAGGTGGTGTTACGGGTATTGTTTTGGTCTTTTGGTTCGTACGTACGACTGCTTGCATCTTGGGGATTTCTGCTGTTGCTGCCATGAACGTTGGCTGACGTTAAAAATGTTGTTGATTGAAATTAATAAAATCAAAATGAAATAATTAAAAACAATTAAGAAATATTTATTAACAATAGTTTTATATGTAAGAACAATACGTGTCCATTAACTAAGCTATTTATGTCATGTTATTGCAGAGGTTTGTCTCTTTTGGTTAATCGTTTTTGAATAGTGGATAGCATATTTTAAGTTTAAATTTTCGATGATCATTTTATTTTTTTAAAAAGCTCTTGGATTTGCCTCAAATGTTAGGAATGCGAACGTTGCTGCGGTGATTTAGGATATTAAGCCCAATTTTGAGATCTATAAATACGGCATATGTATGTTTTATATTGGATATACATTATATACTATTATGACGTCACAGTGAATGAGTTCGGACACATTTATATCATCCACCGTAGCTCATATGGAAAAATATGAATGCTCGCCGATAATACAGTTTTCGTCCGATTCGAATGCTATTTTAATTTTTAAAAAGTTCTAGCTAGTATCTGCAGTAGGTTTTTTACCCTCTTTCATAGGATTAAGGGTATGTTCACTTTGTCTTTTGTCTAAAATGATATTGCCAAATCCGCCTACCTGCCTGAGGAAAGCAAAATGCAGGTCGCATTATTGAAGCTACGCGCAGAGGAAAAATATGGTTACTATATGGTCACGGCAATTATAATATGTTCTCCGCAATAAAGGTATATGAGTCGCTACAATAGTATTGTTTACTGAATTTAATTTTGACAAAAGTTTGAATGCCGCAATATTAATATTGTTGAAATGTAACAATAGTATCATTGCCAAACTTAAAAATTAAAATATGGTTGTAGCAACAATATAAATGTGGTTGGTGTGACAAAAGTATTTAATGGGTTTTTTGTTAACAATAATATGACAATGGCAATCATACTGTATGATTGTAATGTTTCCTCATTAAAAAAGGCTTTTTAGAACAATGCTATTGTTACGGATGTAATGCAATAATACTCGTAGTACTTTTTATATGAAAATTAAAAATTTTCAAACAAACTGCTTTGACTTTGTTTAAATGAAATATTTTAAATAAAACGCTTACTATAAGTATACGTAGTTTTTAAACTGATTATTTCTACTGTTAAATAAATGACTCATATTATTTTGAATTTAATGGGATTTTAAATAATTTTTATAATTCAAATCTATTGTAGACAACTTAATCTAATTCTAATAATTAATTTTGGGGATCATAGTATGATAGCATGTGTGCGATCACACTATGGTTGTTGGGATAATAACATTGCTGCGTGTGAATCATACTATAGTAGTGAGGATACTACTATAGTTGTATGTGAAACATACTATGGTTGTAAGGATCATAATATGGCTGTTGAGATCATAGTATGGTTGAGTGTGAATCATACTACGGTTGTGGGGATCATAGTATGGTTATGTGAGAATCATACTATTGTTGTAAGGATCATGGTATGGTTGTGGAAATCATAGTATGGTTGTATTTGAATCATAATGTTATTGTACCACAACCATATACCCAACAATAGTATGATGCTTTTCGAATTTGGTCACCACAACCAAACTTTTTTCTACGTGTAGGTGGCTAAAATGTGTTAATGAACGTGTGCTGATGCGGCAACATGCGTTGATGGAGAGAAACCGTATTGAAAATGGGTCAAATCGGTCAAGAGTGAACAATTTTTTCCCTCACAAGGACTGGGTCAACTTCAGCAAAAATCATTAACTTAAAAACGCCATATTAAATGATCAGTTCGATATATGAGGTCAATAGTTGGAACATATCATATTGGCAAGAATCGAAACGGAGGTTAAGTGGGTGGTACCCGCCCCCTTTAAAAATTGCATTTATAGCCAAACTAATGGACAGATCGTTACAGTTGTTTAGCTGGATGACAACAATGAATAGGCAATTATTGTAGATAATAATTATAATTAAATGGGGGTGTGTAGTTCCGTTTGCAACACCTCGAAATATAAATCGGAGACCCTAAAAGTGTGTATATATACTCACTTTGAAATTCTAAGAGGATCTGGTCACGTATGGCTGTTAAAAGCATCACAGCTGTCAAAATAATGAAGTTAGTTCAGGGAATGGGTGAAATTTAACAAGGGAAAATAGTGTCCTTCAGATAAATATTTTGGAGTATTGGCTCAACAATTATGTTTTGTGTACTAACCATGGATTTAGTGTTTAGTGGAGTAAGTTGAGCCGTGGGCTGGCTCAACTTACTCCAGTTAACCCTAATACTGTCAGTTAACCCTAATTCAACTCCAAATAAGAGTTTTTCAGAAGAAGGTTTTCCGCCTCGAAATTTCCGACGACTTTATCGATTAGAGTTTTAAATCGTGCTCAGCTCTCTGATTTAACGAAGGTTTTACTTGTTCCTTAATGAGTTGTTGTGGAACTTCAGAAGTAGTAGTTGGTTGAGACGTACATATTACTTAAAAAGGACATAGCTACTGGAGTTTCGGCTCTTGTGGCCAAAATAACAGCTCTATGGTCGAAACAAGCTATTAATAGCTAATATGGGTACTCTTATTAAAGCGGATTTTGTATTGAATCGAAAATTGATTTTTTTTTGAAGATTTGAATGAGATTCGGTTTGGACTCATGAAATTTTACTACAAATGGAATAAGGATTTATTTTAAAGATCTGAGTGATATTAGGCCAGACTCATATACCCAAGGGCACCAAAAAATCGGGCATTTTTATAGAGAATCCACTGTAAAATGTATATAAGATTCAACCCTGCCGAACTTAGAAACTTTGCTACTTGTTTTATTTGTTAAAATGGTACTTTTCTCTAAAACTCACCCCGGTTTTATCTCCTATCAATAAGATTTGAAAAGATAATTAAAATTATTATAATGACATGGATAACAAATTAATTTTGGTTTTAATTTCATTTCCATCCTATTACACACGGATTGGTTTATCCAGTATTTCAACGATTTTGTGTATTTGAACTCCATTCACTCCATCGTATGAGTTTCGCAATTAGTATTCCTTAACTTGGTCAATGCCTGTCGGATAAAAGTGAATGTAAACGTTAAAATACGCACTAATTTTAGAATAGCAATAGCACTAAATACCATTAAGTTTGGTTTCTTCTATACCGAAATTCGAGAAAAAGTGAATAAGTCATAAGTACATTGCAATAAATAGCGTTGTAGGTTATGGACGTTCAAACACGGTTAACTAACAAAATTGAACTTGAAGGTGGCCGAAAGATTGATCTAGATTTAAAAATCACTTAAGACTTTTAAAGGCAAAAATGAAATATGTTCTTATAACTGCTGAAAACTTAACCCTCATGTAGGGGCAGTGCGAACTGTTGTGAAGGTTGTAAACGGGCAAGGGATAGTAATGCAGATCTGTAGACAAACAGTTCGAAAATTTGATAATACGAGTATTAAGCCGACATGAACTGTTTTGAACCCCATAAATACTCAGAGTACTGCCAATACGTTTTACTGTAATACGGTGATTATCATTTAAAGTACTCGTATTTACGCATCTTGCTTTGAAAACAATAATTATGACGTTGATGGGTTCATAACTGTGGAATGCGTCATTTCAATATTAATTACGAAATGCGAATTCCAAATTGAATTGAAATTAGTAGTACTTCTTTAAGTGTGTGAGTAATTGTGTTTATTTTTATCCAAGGATAAATACATTTTAAGATTTTCGGTGATAAATGTTTTAAAATGAGAGAAAATAAAAAAAAGATTTTATTCATGGTGATGTCATACAGCAACTATATATTTATTTAAATTAATATATTGTATCTATTTAAACGTATGTACATACTTCTACGTATGTAGTTAGCTAAGCACATAGTTCATGATAATTTCAATTTGACTCGCCGATTAAAGTACACGCTGATCTAACTACCCATTTTTATCCGTACATGTGCATGGGGTTTTACGATTGGAGGATGTATGTGCGGTACTTAAAAGAGTCGGAGATATTTTTATAGTTGCGCGAATAAGACCCCAGACTTCTAACGAATACTAAGTACAACCGCATTATTTTCAGTATTGTCAAATAATATTTACGAGTAGAAATAGCAAAAAATCATAGATATGAAATTAAGGAATAGTTGCATTTTAGTTTGTATGCCCTACACCACACGATGGTGTATATAATACAGAGTGGAGCACGGCAGCTGTTTATTTGGGAATAAAATTAAAAAAATTATGAACCTATGTTAAGCTGGTTTGTTTTATTTCGGTCTGTTGCTTTTACACATTGAACAGGGATTAAACCGGCTCAAGACCTCTTGCTTCTATATTTAAATAGAAGACAAGTTTTTAACAAAATGGCACAGTGACATTGATTTTCGTGGCTGCACACTATTTTTATCATGATTTCGGGTGAAGAGGGTTGTCACGGAGCTAAACAAACGTACATGCACGGCACGGCACACAAGTTGACATAGTCAACTAACTCTTTTTACAACACATACACGTCGATGTGGAGTCTCTTAGAGGTGGCAAGAGTTAGTTGTATTTTCGTGGGCAATTGTGTGAAGAAAACTTGAAAATTAAGGTTTACAACAGTAGTTCTCATTCGTTTGGGGAGAGCCTATAAGGCCAGGCTCTCCCCAAACGAATGAGAACGAATGAGAGTTCGGTTTTACTTTCAACAACTGCAGCAAGGCTTTCTGAAGAGGGTTGTCACGGACCCGAATTCATGATAAAAGTCACGAAAATCAATGTCACTTTGCCATTTTGTTAAAAACTTGTCTTCTATTTTAATATAGAAGCAAGAGGTCTTGAGCCGGTTTAATCCCTGTTTAAATTATGAACCTTAGAAAAATTTATTTCACATTTTACTTATATTTAACAGTAAGGGAATTTTTAAATTACATGGTTTTAAATAGTGTATCTGGCAAATGTCGACCTTCGCTATCCACACACTGTTGCATACGTTTTTTGAAGTTTTCATGAACTCTAACACACGCAGAAAAAACGTATGACTGTGGTGACAATATTTGAAGAGGATAATACTATTGTTGGGTGTATGGTTGTGGTACAACAATATTATGATCCCTACAATATTAGTATGATTCCAATGCAACCATCACAACCATACTATGATCCTTACAACAAAAGTATGATTTACACATATCCATACTATGATACCCACAACCATAGTATGATTCACACTCAACCCTACTATGATCTCCACAACCATATTATGATCGTCCCAACCATAGTATGTTTCACATACAACCATAGTATAATCCTAACAACCATAGTATGATTCACACGTAACCATGTTATGATCCCTACAACCATAGTATGATCACAAATATACTATGATCCCCAATATTATTTTTTAGAATTGTGTTAAGTTGTCAACAATAGATTTGAATTATGAAAATTATTTAAAAATACATTTAATACAAAAATATAGGTGATTTATTTAACAGCAGAAAAAATTTGTTTAAAAAAACATAAGCGTTTTTGTTAAAAATATTTGTTTGAAAATTTTTAATTTCCACATAAAAAGGACTATCATATAATTGCATTAGATCCGTAACAATAACATTGTTCTAAAAAGCATTTTTAAATGAGGAAAAATTATAATCGTACAGTATGATTGCCGTAATCATATTATTGTTAACATAAAACCCAAATAATAATACTTTTGTCGCACCAACCATATTATTATTGTTACTACAACCATATTTTCATTTTTAAATTTGGCAACAACACTATTGTTACATATCAACAATCATACTATTGTCAAAATTAAATTCAGTAAACTATACTATGGTTGCGACGAACATATTTTTTATTGCGGAGAACATATTATTGCCGTGACCATATAGTAACCATGTTTTTCCTCTGCGTGCAAGCATGTTGACTGGTATTCTGCGAATTTCAGCCTCAATATTGTTAATTAGGTCTTCCAAGGTGTTGGGACGGTTGATTAAAAAAACAAAATTTCCACATAATATCGACGTATTTTAAAATAATAACCAAATATTTTGTAGCGCATTTAACTCTGAATTCTGGTAATAAATAAAAAAGTTCTATACAAAAACTGAGACGAACGAGTACGTATATTATAGATAGTTGAAGGGTACCTACTTTAATAACTTTAAAGAAACGTGTCATTTATTAGTTTTCTAAATATTTTTCCCATTTTCCAAATTTAACGGTAATCTTCCTTTATTGCAAAGTTATTAATTGCTTTTGGGAATTTTAGTTTCTAGTTTCATTCCGCTTGTATTCACATTGTGTTTCCTTATGAGTATTGCCGCGCTCATTCAACCGTTTTAAATTTAACCTTTACAATACAAACCAATGAACCAGCGCCTAATTATTCCTTTATTGCAAAATTATTAATTCTTAATACAAAGTCCAATTGTATTTAGCTTCATGTTAACGTAAGAGGTCGGGCGAGCATATTTCGTAAGTTTAAATTAATCGGCTTTAATTTTTTCCCCCGATTTATACTAGCTCACTACAAACGAAATAAAAAAATGACTACTGGGTCTCTTTAAATTAAATACGAGCTGCATAGTTTGTTAAATAAATAAAACAACAGCTAAACTTAAGGGTCTAAATATTGACACTAATAGAGGAAATGATAAAAATTTAACTGACGATTTTGATAAAAGGTAAAAAGCGCGCGCGGCTGCTTGGAGTTGAAAATACATGAATTCTCACCACTTGTATTGAAAGTGATGCCAACGTTGCACAAGCAAAAAAAAGAAACAATTGACAAAAACGCCATAATAATCCATTAGATAAAATAATTTGTAACATCGATTCAAGAAGAAAAATTATAACAAGTCACTTGAATTGGAACCAGATGCATAGGAAATGTAATTTATTTGTATTACTTAGCAGGGACATAAATACTGTTACACACGTTTTATGCTGTAAAATAAAAATAACTGAATGTTTTTGGACCAAATATTTTTTAATATATTTATTGATGTATATTGTATCCAAAAAGAATCTACTTATTCGAAAAGTCCGCCCTTTGCCTTTACACACGCCTTAAGTCGCACTGGCCAATCGGCACGAACCTCGTCCATTGAAAAATTGGCCACTGCTCGAACCAAAGCAGTCTTAAGAGATGCAATGTTGGGGTATCTTTTGTGACAAGCCAGGCCTGGGACGTTTTAGCCTTATGGGCCGGCGCAGAATCCAGCTGGAAAGTTCATGGCTGGTTTTGGAACAGGGAATTTTGCGTGATATTCATTTCACGGGCCATGATTTTCTGTTTTCGGAGCGGATTTCTGTGAAATCTTGATTTAACGGCTTTGATGACATGAGGTGTTCGAACAGAGCGTGGGCGGCCCGACCGTTGGCGGTCTTTTACATCTCCAGTCTCCTCAAACACCGTTAGACGAATATGCGGCTAATCCCTAGTAGCTGTAGCGTTTTGAAAATATCGTTTTTTTCATTTTACTCTTGCAAAGCGCTATTACAGCGATTCGGTTCTCATTATCCGACTCCTCCATGATGAAAGTTGAAACAATTTTAAAATCATGTTACAGACTAACGCTATTGAGGTTAGCTTTTGAAACTCATATGACATTAACGGGGTATGTTTAGTTCTACTACTGAAATGGGTGTGTTCAATGATGTAACAGTATTTATGTCCCTACTAATTACAAATATTAGTCATGTCAAAAACATGCAATTCATTGGAAATCAATATTTTGTACTTTTTCTAGAAAAAGTACAATTTTAGTTTTTCAAAATATTTTTCATAATATGGGGCTTGTAATAAAGTGGCACGTTATATTCACCGGTTCTGACATTGAATTTAATATAATGGAATATTTGAAAGTCCAATGCCAGTTTTAAGTCTGGCTGTTACAAAATCCACTCGTTTAAGGTGGCTTCAAAAGCTCCTTTGCTTGTGTCAGTTGTATTTTTTTGTTACTATGCAGTACAGACATGTCAGCGACCTTTTACTAAGCATAAGACCTTAGAACCTCTTAAACAATTATCCAAGTACAAACAATATCAAGTACAAGGCAGCAAAGTTTTCGCTGGTATTTTTTGCTCTTATTGAAATGCATTTACATGTACGAGTAGTTCAATATCCAACACAAAAAAATGAGTTGACGAGTATTTGTTGATTGATGTTTCTAACTTTTCGATTAGAACATTTTTTATAGGATTACAATTAAAGTATTTTAAGCTAATTTTAATTTCTTCTGGTACGTCAACCATTTAATTTAAGCGTTATGACTCGTTTCTCAGAAAGAACCAAAAAAACATAAATTGTAATATGTGGACTTTGCGCTATGATAATACATTCATTTATCCTTGAGTTTTTTTGTTTCCGAAAATCAGAAAAAATTGTCTAAATATGGCTTTAGGTTATATTATTTATGTATATTTTATTGATTCAATCCTTTTATACTTTGAGAGGTGTATTCATGTTACACTGAGATACGAAAAAATTAAATCTCCACTTGCAGAATATACAATTTAAGCGAAATATTTTATGTGGGTTTCAGTCTGCGCTTGAAAGTGTCTTTTTTGTGAGAGTTACAAAAAGGGCGTGGTTAAGGCTCCAATATCCGACAGATAGAGTACTTTATAAACCATATAACGTAAATAGTATTATAAATATTGAAAGTACAAAAATTGGGCGTGCTAAACGCTATTTTAATACTCTCTAACAAGCGTGCAAGATCGAGTCAAAAATATTATTAAGTTCACAATTAAACAAATTTATAAATATACCAAAAGAAGTTGTCCGGGCAGTCGAATTTTCTGTCACTAAGTTTACCTTAATTCTATTAAAAAGTAATTATTTTCTAAAAAAGCCAAAAATCCAAAAAGAAAATAAAAATTAACAAGAAAATTGCATATATAAATAAAAATATATGCTTAAATCATTTTTTTTCATATTAAACTATTGATACCATACCTATTGAATCATACCAATACCCAAAGAAAAGGTTTCTTCGACTGTGGATAAATTTCGTCTTATTTCGATATTGCCCATCATTGACAACATTTTTGAAAGGATTTTATACGATTAGCTCACAACCTATTTTAATGAAAACAGTTTACTCAACGATTATCAGTTCGGGTTCCGAAAAGGTTGTGGTACAGAGGAGGTCACGATCAACGTTCAAAATTTTATATGTAAAGGTCTTGATCAAGGTAAAAGTGGTGTTGCTGGTGTTTTTTTTGATCTCAGTAAAGCGTTTCATCTTATTGATCATGCTATATAAATCCAAAAACTTAAATATTATGGCGTGGATAATACTGAACTTTGTTTTTTAAGGAGCTATTTAGAGCACAGAAAACAGTTTGTTCAAATTAATGCGCATAAGAGCACAATTGCTAATGTTAAATACGGAGTACCCCAAGGAAGTGTACTAGGTCCATTGTTGTTCTCTGTTTACATCAATGATTTAGTAAATCTTCAGCTGTCTGGTAAACTGTTCGTATATGCATATATGCATGAGACAGCTGCTAAACCATATATTGAACGAGATGCGGCATTGATATTGATATAAGAATGCACGCATAAACAAATTATTTATAAATCCACTTAAAACAAAACTTATGAGATTTAGACCTCATTTCCGTTTTAATGACACCTTCAGTATATTTGTGGACGGCAGGGAAGTAAAAGAAGTTTCTTCTATGAAGTATTTAGGACTTCATCTTCAAACAAACCTGGCTTGGGACAAACATATACAACATGTTAAATCAAAGATTGCACCTGCTGTAGGCTTGCTGTACAAATTTAAAAACAAGTTTGATCAAGAAACGAAATTGTTAATATATCAGGCTCTAATACAGAGCCATTGCAACTACCTAGCTGTTATATATGTATATAAAAAAAGCACAGAGTTAAAATCTCTTCAACGCCTCCAGAACAAAGCATTAAAATCTGTGGCAAAACTTCCAACCTTTCTTTCCGTCGATCTTACCAATACAAGCAACATATAAGTTGCAATTATTATTATATGTCTTCAAATGTCTGCAAAACATAGGTCACCATACAATCTCGTTTTCCCAAAACCAACATCGATTTTACACTCGCAATAATGATAATTTGAGCGTCGTACTTTGTCGAACAGAAACAACAAAACAACACATTGAGTATTCTGGTAGCAGGGAATTTAATAATTTACCTGATGAAATTAAGTCTAGTACAACAATTTCTCTTTTCAAATCAAGATTAAAAGAGTTTTTAACGCAAAATATGTATGAGTTCCTGAGATAAATACATTTATATATGTATATCTAAATGTATATTTAAAATTTTCTTTTGTAACGTAAATAATATTTCAAATTAAAAATAATTGTAATCGATAATTTTGCCAACATGCCTCAAAAATGCCTTACGGCGCTGAGGCCCTTGTTATTTCTAAGCTTTGAATTATTATAACGTTTTTGAATAAATTTAATAAAAAAAAAAATTGGATCATACGATTTCTTAAATACAATTGAACTTTGAAAACATGTTTCAAAATCTCGAAAAGACTTATTTTCAAAGTTTCATATTGTGTAAGAAAGCTACATTCAGAGGTCAAATCAACTCAGTGTAGAAATATTTATCTATCATAACTAAGACCAATCCCTCTACTAATACTGCCTCAGAAACCAAACTTTTTTTAGTTTTTTGGGTGGTTTGAATTCTAGAAGCTACGGAAGATAAATCATATCAAGAAGTAAAAAAAAAAAATTAGCAGCTTATTGGCGTAATAGCACTTAAGTATCACATACTTATTCTGGGAAATTTAAAAAATAAATTTTGCAATGCATATTATTTACAGTAAAAAATGCATTGAAATAATTATATAGATTTTTAAGTTCCCAAATTGTCAGTTCTTAACAGAAGAAAAAAAAGTTTTCCATCTTATTAACATTGCCTTTTTTGTAGAACCTGCTAGATTATTAAACAAGTAAGTGGTCGCTAAGGCTATAACTGTAAAACTTTGGCACAAAAACCGTAGAAATTTGTGTGTGTACACGAACTGAACAAATCTATGTACTCGTATCATTGAACGTTTGACATGAAAGCTTGAAATTTATACAAAACAAAAAGTATTCGAGAAATACTGTAAGCGAGTAATAACTGCTGTCGATAAAGAGTATTCTTATATCAGTTTATTTCCTAAAAACTTACAATTTTGTACAATGGTTTGAAGATATCGCATTAGCGACCTCTTACTCGCTTAATAAACAAGCAACAAAAAAAACACGACTATTATATGCAAATCCTACATCTGTTAACAAAGTGTTTTGTTTGTTTTTTAGAAATATTATTATTGATAAAAAAAAGTCAGAAAAAAGCGCAAAAGTCTTAAGAAGAAGCTAGTAAAAAAGATTAAAGATAAATGTGAAATGAGAAATCTTTCCGCCAATCCTGTTCTAAAACCACTAAATGTTGCTTGATTAAGTAAGCTAAATTGGAAAAGCTGTTCTTAAGTATTGATTTTCAGTAAGAGCGAGCAAATAGTATTACCACAAATGCCACAACCGAAATAATTGCCAAACGAATGTTGATAGTTGCACATACTATCCATGTATTCCATTACTACAACCGAATGTTGATTCGATACCCGGAAATTTTCAGAAGTGGGAACTGACAGTAGAGACAAATTATTGGTAACCCTAACTAATTAAGATGTTCATTGGAACAAAATTTAGACATGTATTGGTGGTTGCAGATTATTAGCTATAATTCTCGTAACTCTTTGAATTCGGATGCCATTACCAGGACCATTTGTTAACTGGTGGTTAAATTTTATTTATTCGTTTAAATGTCCAAAATAATAGTTTTTTGAATTGTTGCGATCATTTGTTGTTATTCTTTCAAAAACAATAGTTTTTTGTCTTAATTTTTATATATAACGATTTAAATTTTTTTATTCTATTATTTGAATTTTGATTACATTAGAATCTAATAAAGTTTGTATGCACAAGTGGAACGATTGCATAATTATACATCAAATTGGTAAAGTGGGTCAAAAAATTTCAATTTTTGTTTTAAAGTGTCCAAATATTTCAAGATAAAGCTGATTATGATATATTTTTAAAGTGAAATTTTTAGCATTATTACTTCCTGCCACTTAAGGGTACTGAGACACATAATACCATAAATGAATGCTTGAATTCTTGACTACAGATGTATTAATAAATATTTACTTTCATACCGGTCATATTTCGTAGGTTGTTTAAAAAAACGGGTGGACAAAATTTTAATTTCACATATCGTCCCACTGTTTCGATTTTGGTTCCCACTTTGAACATTACTTTTTCATTTAATTTTAAACAATATATTTTAATATATAAAAGTAAGGTTATAGGTTATCTTGAAAATATTTATCTTGAATATATCTAGAAAGTATTTTGTCAACTTCCCCTGGGAATATTAAAAACAAAAAATGAATTAAGGTTATTTTATTCACCATAATACTATAGGGTCCATCTAGAGGTAATTTTTCAGAACAAAAAAAAATATAAAAATTAAAATCAAGTGTGGAATCTTTATTGGTAATTTCAAAGGACATTTTATGGCATTTTTATTTTGAAAATAATTACCTTTAAATGTTGGCAACTGTATTATATAAATGAGCTTTCGGTGAGAAATGGGAAGATCCACTGTTTTCGACCAAAATTTTGCTCAGTGATGAGGCCCATTTATGGCTCAACGGCAAAGTCAATAAACAAAATTGCCGCATTTGGGCTGAAGAGCAACAAGAAGAGTTTCAAGAGGTTCCAAAACCACGGTTTGGTGCGGTTTATAAGCTGGTGGAATCATCGATGCATATTTTTGCAAAAATGATGAAGGGCGGAATGTAACCGTGAATAGTGCTCGTTATCGCGCCATGATATCGATCTTTATGCTACCTGAAAATAAAGCCCGTTATCTTGATGGCACTTGGTTTTAACAGGACGGTGCCACTTGCCATACAGCTGTCAAACAATGGATCTATTGAAAGGTAATTTCGAAGAGTAGCTAATTTCATGTTTTGGACAAGCCGCCTAGATCGAGTGATATCACACCATTAGACATTATTCTTTGGGGTTACGTAATGTCCAAAGTCTATGCTGACGTACCAGCTACGATGCAGGATTTGGAAGCCAACATTACGTGTGTCATTAAAGCCATACCGGTCGAAATGATCGAACGAGTCATCCAAAATTATACCCTCTGCGGCCAACATTTGAAGGAAATTATATTCAAAAAATAAATGTCATTTATGTCCGTCGAATTTCCAATAAAGATTCCACACTTGATTTTGTTTAGCTCGTTTGTTTTATTTCGGTCTGTTGCTTTTACACATTGAACAGAGATTAAACCGGCTCAAGACAAGTTTTAACCAAAATGGCAAAGTGACATTGATTTTCGTGGCTGCACACTACGTTTATCATGATTTCGGGTCCGTGACAACCATCTTCAGAAAGCCTTGCTGCAATTGTTGAAAGTAAAATCGAACTCTATAAGCCAGGCTCTCCCCAAACGAATGAGAACTACTGTTGTAAACCTTACTTTTCAAGTTTTCTTCACACCATTGCCCACGAAATGAACTTTTATACTTATACTTTTTTGTTTTGAAAAAATAACTCTAGATTTTTAAAATCTTGAGTTTTAAAAAGTAAAATACGCTATGAAAAGCGCATAGTAGGCATCACCTGTTGTTTTGTCATTGGCGTGGTGGGTTCAACGAGCGTTGAAAAGCTTTTAGTTCAAATACTTGAGAGCGCAGAATGCAATAAGAGAAAAAGCTTTTGCGTTTTTGCGGCTGCAGAACGTGATAATATTATTAATTTTTTTTTATTGTCTGTTCGCTTAGCACAAGACATATTCGAGTTTCCAAAGAAAACGAGAGTTATTGACAACTTTTCTTCTTTTTGGCGGGAGGGCAGTTAGACAAATGGGAAAATTTCCTAAAAGTCTGAGAGAACAAAGACACAAACAATGGTTAAAAAGAGTTGTTGTTGTTTTAAGAGGGAAACGAAAAATGTTGGCGACAAACGCTTGCATTGCTCTGCATTGTTGTAATGATGCATGGGAATTTTTTCGCAAGGGGGATTTTTTCTTAAGTGGCTGAGAGGGAGCCTTTACAAAGTCCAGCTTTTGTGTTGAGTTGGAGGCCGTTTAGTTTCTGTACATGTGGTTGTTTTTGTTGTGATTGCTGTAATGCATTGCGCGGCTAGTAAGGCTGTCGTTGTTTTTGTTGTCGTCGTCGGTGTTGAGAACCGTCTGTTGTTGCTATTCATTTGTGTTGTTGTGACCATATTTTTGTTGATTTCTTTGATTAACAAAGAGGTGCTGACTGAGTGGCTAGCTGCTGTCTAAAGCTGTTGCCATTCCATTGCTCTGTCAGTTGAGTTTAAGCCACTGAGCGTTAAGGTTGTGTATTTCGCCCCCGTCGTGCCCATAGAGAAATAGCCAAAACGAATAGCAACAGCATTTTTCGGTGTGTATTTTTTTGCTTCTGTTGGTTTGTGTTTTTTTTAAGTGTCTGAACATACGACAGCAACGACTACGTACAGCGAATCAAAAGCGGTAATAGAGCCTAATACAGGAAAAACATCGACAACAAGCGAACTGAACGTTTAGTAAGTCTGACGTGTAAGTGTGTGTGTTAACAAAGTACACTTAAACACATACAAAGTGACTGTAGCTCAAAGTATTTCACGTACGGGATTGCATACTTGCCTGCCTATTTGTTCATAGCTCAGCCGTGTGGTGTGAATGAGTGTAAAGTGCGAATTTAGCAACAATCGTTGAATAGCAAAAAACCAAAGTCAAAAGAAACTGAACAGAAAAGGAACAGCAACAAAGCCAAAAATTCAAAAACACAAAATTTGTTAAGTATTGCCGTCGCTGACGATGTTTAAAACTCAAAATATTAAGAAATCCACTTAAAAACCAAAAAGCCAAGCAGCAAACCCAACGACAGCGGCTCCGTAGCTCAGTAAGAGTAAGTGTGTATGTGTACGTGACGACTGAGAGCGGAGCTGGCAGAGTCGCAAAAGCGTTTTTTCTCTGCGCGCTCGCTCGTTGACGTTAACGTCCAACAAGTGTCGCGCTAACGTTTTGCTTGGCTTAACAAAAAAACGTTCAGATTTAGTACCAATTCGTCGTTGTACTGAAACACATGGATTTCTAAAGCGTTCAGAATTTAAAAAAAAAAACATAAAACAAAATAAATAATTTTTTTTAAGAAAAATAATAAAACAACAGAGAGTTGTGAATATTCCAGCTCGAAGTACCATAAGAAGAAGAAGAAGGTAGCAAGCAAAGAATACACTTCAATGTAAGCTTAGAGTGCCACATTTTTTTTATAAATAAACAATAACAAAGAAATATTGAAAATTACGTGAGCCGGAGCCGTGTGAGCGAACATTCGTCCGTTGCGTTGTGCGTTGCCAAAAAGTGTTTGTGTCTTAAGTCTTTTGTTTCGTGAGCCCCTAACAAAGCGAACTCTTAATTTTACCACGCTGTGATGCTAACTTGAAACACCCCAGCATAACAATTGTTAAAAGTCTAAAGAAACCAAAGAAAAAAATCAAAAACCCATTGATAGAAATGATTACATAAAATTATAAACGTTTCTGTTGTGTGTTTTCTGCAAATGCATAAACAAACAAATTACAACAACACCAACCGATAAAGTATTTTTGGAAAACCATAAATAATTCGATAAAAAATATAATCAATAAAAGGAGAGATAAACATTTGACATAATAAAACAAACCTAATAAAAAAATATATTTGCCAACAAACAAATCAAAAGCCTTAAATTATAAGAAAAAATCGATTATTTTCTTGGAGTTTTGCAAATCTTTTTAAAGCCCCTTAAATATTTCGTTTAAACAAATTTCCAACTCTGCCGCCAACTCTTTTAATAGCAAAAAGTAAGTACAATAAATAACTCTAACATTTAATTAAACGCTTCAAGTTGTTTATAACAAACCACAACTGATTACATCCAAATAGCCAACAGCGAGACACCGACATTTTGCGCAAGAAGTTATCATCGTTATCTAACTTTAATACCGTCATCAGTAGGTTTTGTGCATGGCTTTTGACCATAGCGCATGCGCGCGCATATATGAGCTCCCTCTCTCTCTTTCGCTCTCTTGCAAACTCTGTGCCAACGTCCACGTTTAACGCCTTTTCGGTATTTTGTTTTTCTTGTTTGCCAATGAGCGCAAATGTGTGATTTTTGTTCGCTTGAATATTATTCTAAACGCTTACGTGAAGCATATAAATTTGCTAATTACCCACCCAGTTACAAAAAAGAACAAAAAAAAAAACAATTTGCTTATATTCTCATTTATCCTCTATTAGTAGTTTTATGACTTAGCGAAAAGGAACTTGTGAGTCATTTTTTGATCAGCGATTTTTTCCGCAAACTATCATAAAAATTTATTTAGAAAAAGCAATGGCGTACAGATAAGTACGATTTTTGTAGTCTAAAAAATAGAATTTTGAGAACCTAAAATGTCTGATATAGAAGAAGTTAAAGATAAAGCTAAAACCGGGAGCTGGCCATATGTACCACTCTAGAAATAAAACTTTAAGCTGATAAAATTTGTAAATATAGATATTCAAATCGCGGACCAAAAAAAGCAGGCCAATGGTTGTATTGGCCCCAAGTTCTACTGGTATCTACCACAACTCAGAAAAGTGCATATTTTGATTATGGGTATCTTCTTCTAGATCCCCTAAGGCCCTTATTTCGAGCCGCACGTTTTTGAAGCTGAAACCTTTAAGTTATGACTTATTTGGATTTGCAAAAAAGTTTCAAACTTTTTAAATGCTCATAAGTCTATTTTTACAGTGGCTAGATTTAGGCGTTTTAAAGCCAGAACTTAAAACAGAATGCACTATGTGGATTAGTAAGGAGAAATCATTGCTTTTTAGTACCCATTAGACTTTTCCGGAAGGAAACAGAACCTAGTTGATGATATGTTTAATTACGACAAAAAATTGCATTGTATTTTTTACCCATATATTTATACGGATCCCTTCTTAATCAATAGGACTTATTCCAGCCGTGTCTAAGTCAGTCAAATCGTAAAATACGAATATGTGACAGCGCGTAGAGAAAGGGACCTAAGGGTTAAAAAATTATTTTTCATTTTTTTTTCTTTTTTTGATGTGAACAACATCTGAGCATCGAATGAGACCGATCCCATGCCCCAAAAGTGTTCCCTCCCAGAGATATGCGCGTTTTATGAAAGTGCAGTCGACGATTCTAAGCGAAAATAGAAAGGGACCTAATCTTTAAAATGGCTGTCCTGAACAAAACTGGTTTTTAACCTCAGGTTCCTTTCTATTTTGCGCGTCACATATGTTGGATCGGTCAGATGTTGTCCACATCAAAAAAGAAAAAAAATTAAAATTGATTTTTTTACCCTTAGGTCCCTTTCTCTATGCGCTGTCACATATATATTTTTGGTGCCCAAATGTCCGTATTTTAAGTTTTAGCACAAATTGTACTAAATGTGATTGTGGTAGGAATAGCTTCTTCTAAAGTTTATTATCTAAAATAGGAACTGCTCTTTGTATAGAAGGCTACACCAAGACAGTATAATTAAATCGGATAGTATAATTAAATCGGAGATGAGTCGTTTAAAATAAACTCTGTTCAATTTTATCAAAATTGGATGTAGTATATGGATACTAAAGCGGTTAGGCTTAATATTGTGGGTACATTTGTTTCCAGAGAAAACGAAGCCAATCTATAATTTCAATATTTATCTTCCTTGGGCTAAAAAAGTATTTATAGAAACTCGGATTTAAATTTCAACCTGTAGTTGATTACAACCTCAGGATGGCGGGATGTCCATCTAAACGGACAGACATCGTTAAATCTATTTAACTGGCAAATCGTACACGATCGCTGCACATAAATGTGGGTTCAACAAAGTGCTGCATAATAAACCATTGCCTTGAATGTAAGTGATCTTGTTTCACAGAGTGGTGTAGGGTGTACAATATTCTTCTGTTTCTGAATAAAAATGCAGTCAATAAAATTCTAAAATTAAGTTTTGTGTTTTGTCATACTTAGGACTTCAGAAGTTTTCATAAAAAGACAAATGTAGACAGTTTAATTTCAAAGACTTCAAAAAAATTAAAATTTTGTTCATTTAAGAAACCACTTAAGTTGTCTTAAATATTTGTCTCTAAGGATTTGTCACAACTTGATTGCTATTGTTATTGATTTGTCATGATCAAAGATGTGTCACAAATTGTCACAATTCAAAGTTCTGTCCTCATTTGTAACAATCAAAGGCATCTCACGAAAAGTTCTTAAGATCTTTAAAATCTATTTTAGATTTATATGTCTTTCAAAGTCTTTAAACTATTCTTTAAAGTTGGAATGGCTTATAATCTCAGCAGGCGAAACTTTAAACCACAATGCCATACTCTTTGAGGTAATGGTAGCACCAGCACTAGTAATAAAAGACAGCATGATCGGTAGAAAATCCAATGACTCCCCATGGTAGATAAGAAATGCAAACTTTCATCGGGGCCTGTAGATAGCCTACATGAGAGACGAAGTACAAATTGTCAAACACAATGGGTAAGAAAAGGTCGGTGGGAACCCAAACTTAGAGATACATTTCTATAGGGTTCTATCAAATATATTTATTACGCGTACAACAGCGACCATCCTTTTACGGTAGACAGCTAATGTGCAAAGTTCTATCGAGATTAGTTTTTACTTACGACCCTTAACTAGATTACAATATTAGATGGACATACGACCATATCTAAACAGATTAAGGGTATAAAAAACATCAAAAGTTTAAACCAAATACGAGGATGGGTCAATAAGCACCCGTGATGACGACAGGTGGCTATACTAAGGAAAGTTGGCATAACCGTTGAGCATCGGTTAAGCAGAGCCAGACGACTCTGCTAAACCGATGAAAAGGGCCACGATATGTTTCTCGCTAATCGCTTAACGAATTAGTAGAGGACGTAGGCGAGGCGTACAACACGGTAACTACAATTTTCAATAATTATTAATGCATGAGCAAATTGTCCGTCTGATAGCTGCAGCGATTGCTTGCGGTGGACAACAGCCGGAAAAGCAGTGTTTAAACTTCTTTTAACGCAGTTTTTCTATGAACCCTGAATCCATTATTTCGCGCCAAAGATCGAGCTACAGTCAGATGAATCTGCTCCGAAAAAGGCAAACACGGTCCTTTCGGGATTACATAAAATAATCCTCATGGATTTTGAAAGAAAGGAAGTACGATTACAGGGTAAATTATTTGACAGATTCAATGCAAAATTAAAGGAGAAACGCCCCTATTTCTCTAAGAAAGTGTGCTGATTCATTAGGAAAACGCAGAAGCACATTCATTCAAAATTGTAGCGGCCACATTGCATGAACAGCACTACAAATTGCTGCCGAGCCTACCGTACTCGCCCGACTTTGCTCTCAGATAAGCCTTGATTCCAACTTAAAGTAAATTTTCCGTTAAGATTAAAAACTTAATTTACTTAAGAATTGCCTTTAAGTCTTTTTTTTCATGGCGCACACACCTCCATGCCAGTAAGAAAAATCAAAAACTTATACTTCGACAGATTATGTTAATCAATGATAAAAAAAAACAAATGTGCTACAAATTGTATTGTTGTGTAGAATCCCGCTAATATTCGTTTAAATGAAAAACGTACCAAGTCATTAATTGTGGGAAATTGTAGACAAATAAATTGTCGTATTACGGCTGTTGCCTAGCCTAAAGAAATGGCGTGACATGAAATTGCCTGTGACGAATGACTTAACAAGGTTTTTAGAATATTTAATGTAAATGTTTAAAAATTTATAACAGAAAAACTGTTCCGGTCAAAGTTTGAGAAAAGTTCAAAGAACCGTTACACAGATGTTTAACAAAAATGACCAAAAAAAAATAAATTTGAGTTTGAAGAATTTGAATAAACGCAATAAATTTTTCCTTAATAAATTTATTTGTAAACTTTTATTTTCTTTTATAATGAAAACTGATTTTTTTTCTATTTTATTATGGGAAAAATACTTAAAAAAATTCAATTAAAAAACCAAATAGAACAAATTTGAACTGTGATAAAGTGTCGCCTATATTAGTCATGTTTTATTCAGCAAGCGAAAAAAATGTATTTAAATTGATATACTTATACACTGTAAACCATTAAACATTTTAATCGGCTGTAAAACAAGATAATTTTTTCTAATGTTTTCGGTCTGTTGCTTTTACACATTGAACAGGGATTAACCGGCTCTTTTCTGCTTTTTTTTGGAAAGGTGGAACTTTGTCATTTAATAATAATTCCATTTTCAGTGCACTAAAGAAGTGTTGGTATATCGGAATTGAAAGATGTTCAAAAAGTTGAGTGAATCATCAAGGTCTGGTATACGTTATGACTGGGCTGCAACTGGCTATTGCACAATTTCTTTTGCTTTCTCTAGAAAATTGCTGCATAATCACCTTTTGCTGTAACGCACTGTATAACCTTTTGCTGTAATTATTAAATTTAATTAAATATGCATTTATTGCTCTTACCAATTTCAATTTAAAATTACTCATACATCATGGAAATGTTCAAAGTCCATTGAGTCTGGCATTCGACTCTAGGTATTTGTTCTTTTCCATCGTTCGGCCATTACTTAATTGCTAAGCTATCTATTATTAAAACTGTTGTAATTATTCCTCTTGCGGTGGGAAAAGGTGTCATTAAATACACACTAACCATAGAAAGCCAAGATATAATCGAACTAGATACATTCCATATTCCTTGTTGTTAGTTAGTTACTAAGTGAGCAAGCAACCAAGTAAGTGAATATTTCTTCGAATTGTTTGCCCTCCAAACCCGTTGCCGGCGGACACAAAGTCCAGCCATACAGCGGTTGGAGTAATTAAGATATACAATTGGTTAGAAATCCCATAGAATTTAAAATACAAAACTAAAAAGGGCCAAATGTCACTTCACAAGTGCTTAGAGTATTCTGCCTTTATTTGTATCATCGCAACAAAATCAAGAGAAAAAATTGTGTATATCAAACCAAAGACCCCAAAGATCAAATCCAAGTATGTGGTGATAATAAATGATTGTTTTTAATTGCGTTTTCTGAAATGATACACAATTAATAGAACAAAATCAAATCTAAACGACGAGCGGCATAGAGTTTTAATTGTTTAAATACAAATTGGAAAGTAATGGTCAGTCTTAATTTTATTTGTATTGACTTGATGTGTTGGTTTTAAAAACACCACGCTTAAGAATCTACTATTTGAAAAATTTTAAAGTTGCCTAAAATGTTCACTACCATCAAGTCGATGCTGTAATAAATTGGACAAGTTTACATATGTAAATTTTGTAGAGTATTTGTTACTCAATACAGTATTTATTTAGTTAACATTTGCTTTCAAAGGCCGAAAGACGTGAACTTTATGCAAAACTGGTTTTTACCATAAACTGTTCTATAAAATATTCAAGACGTTGCTCACAGGCATATTTAAATAAAAGCCTTTAAGATTTCGATTTCGTTTAATGCGATTTAAATTTTAAAATTACACAAGCTTACAAATATTTTTAGAAATCTTTGAACTTTATTCATCTCATCAAAATTATTGACTTCGGTCCTAGCGAAGAATTAAGTCCTTTTTTAGTAAATTGCTTTCAATCTACATTCAGAAATGAGGCTTCATTTCAATCTTTTGTCGGTGGAGATAAAATTGGACGTTCATTGTTTCAATTCCAAAGGATTTTAATTCACGCCTAATTTAAAAAAAATGGGTAGATGCAAGTTTCTTCTCTGCTAGGAATCTGAAGATATCCGCCACCAAACAATCTGCCACATTGTAAACTAAACGCAGAGAAAAAATATGGTTACTATATAGTCACGGCAACAATAAAATGTTCTCTGCAGTAAAAGTATGTTCGTCGTAACCATACGGCAATATTTAATACTGTTGAAATGTAAAATAAGAATTATTGCCAAAATTTAAATATCTGGTAGCAGCAAAATAAATATGGTTGTTGCGACAAAAGTATTGTTTTTTTTTGGTTTTATGTTAACAATAAAATGATTATGGCAATCATAACGGTAAAATCGTATTTTTTCTTAATTTGAATATGGTTTTTAGAACAATGTTACAAGTATTGTTACAAATCATACGCAAAAATATTATTTTTGTTTTAAATTATTTTTTATCGAAACTTACTACTTTGTATTTGTATAACTGCAATATTTTTAATAAATGAAGCAATTAAATTTTTAACGTATATTTTCTACTGTTGAATAAATCACTTCTACTATTCGGTATTTAATGTATTTTTAAAATAATTTACGTAATAAAAATCTCAATTGTTGAAGAACAACCAATCCTTATTAATAATTTTGAGGATCATAGTATATTGGAGTGAGATTATACTCTGGTTGGAGGGAGCATAACATTGTTGCGTGTGAGTCACTATGTTTGTGAGGATAATACTATGGTTGTATGTAAAACATACTATGGTTTAAAGAATACCATAGTATGGTTGAGTGTGAATCAAAACATATTTGTGAGGATCATAGCATGGTTGTGTGTGAATCATGCTATTGTTGTGAGGATCATAATATTGTTGTGGCACAACATTATACCTAACTATAGTATGATGCTCTTGGAATATTGTTGCCGCAGCCATACTTTATTTGGTAGAGGTCAGGTTGCCCTTAAATGTGAGAGTCAATAGCACACCTATTCCGCATTTGACTGTCTTTTCGCATTCTTGAGCGCTTCCACCTTCTATTTGCAATAAACTGAGAATTAAGAACAAGGCCCTTATGTCGCTGACAAAGAAAAATTCTAAGGCGTCATTGGTGAACTATTCATCCCCAGTTTGGACAGCGGAAGATAGCACTATGTAGTCGAGGAACATTCCGACTTGCGCTGAGAACTGCGACAGGGAACGAGGTTGCTATTTATATTTCGGGTCCGGCAATAAAAACACAATAACTTATCATCGGAAATGGTTTTATTGTGTTTCAAAATATTTTCCTTTAAGATCAATACAATTTTGCATGTGCACATCCACTCCGATTGAGACACCTCGAAAACATGTTATTTGAACGCTTCAACAGCTGCTTCGGGCGATGAAAAACGTTGACCACGCATTTTTTTCTTGATGCTAGGGAATAAGAAGAAGTCATTGGGTACCAAATCAGGGCTGTACAGTGGATGGCCCATCAATTCGACATCTTGAGTGGTCAAATAGCCCATCGTTTCAGCTGCTGTGTGAGAGCACGCATTGTCGTAATGCAAAATGATCCGTCTTTTCTTATTATCTTTCCTCATTAATTCGAACACTGTTGGCAAACAGATGGTTGTACTCGTATACCACTCAATGCACTGTGGCAACATTGCCGGTTAAACCAAAAAAAACGCAATCATTTGCTTCGATGTACTTCTTCCACGAACAAATTTTGTTGGATTTGCCTCATCTTGAAAGGCCCATACGGTCGACTGCTGTTTGTTTCGGGTTCATATGCATAGATCCATGATTCGTCACCTGTTATAATGTTATACACTGCCTTTGAAAAGTCAATCGGCTATGCAAATATTTAGTGCGTCCTTACTAACACTACACCTTTAAACCATTGTCCGTCCATACGATGATTTGAAAAGCAAAAACTCCAAAATTTTACTTTTCCTCGAGGTACCCTTAATCCCATTAAGGGTAACTTTTTCCCCCTGGGATTTAGCGCTATCATGTTTTCAACAGGCACATGCGCAAACGGACAAACATGGTTAGATCGTCTTAGAATTTTTAACTATCAGTGAATTTTGACCATTAATTATGGCGTTCCCTAAAATCTAATCTGTTTTGGATTTGTTAGACTAACATATGTAGTTTACAAATTCGTGTTGGTTTATTCGACCTGTTTTTAACAAACTCTTTGTTTTTATTTTTATTCAAGCTTAGGGTCAATAAACAGTTTAAAAAAATATTTTTTTTTTGAAAACAAAAAATATTTTTTTGTGTATGCATCATTGCTCTATGAAAACTGTAATGCTAAGGTGACTGTCAGATTTGAGACCATGTTTCTTTGTCTAAAGAGAAAACTTAAAAATTATTCTAAAGGCAGTCGAAAAGACTTTTAGTTGCAAGAAGGGTGTCTGCAGTTTCCATGAAAGCTACTTTACTATCTTCAGACCCCAAGTAACTAATGTGTTTTTACAATGATCAAAGGCTATACACTAATGTAGGCAGATTTCCATTCAATGAGAAACTGTCGGCGGTAAAGTATTTTCTCGAACTAAGTAAACACAATAAAAAACCCTTATACTGCTTTTGATTTGGCCAATCGTGTCAAAATTCAGTGTTCCAGCTTATTTCGTTCGACCTCTATTGTGCCGTTCGCATATTTTCGAGATGTTGCAAACGGAATGAACAATTTAGTATACGTTCCATCGAACGGTGTATTCCCTTCACCGTTTGAAGCCCAATTTATTTTTTGGATATAGTTCAAATTTTTATAGTTCCTGTTTTTTCGTTATTTAGTGCATTTAAATATGCCTCAAAATTCTAGGTTTCGTAAACTCTTGATTTTGTTCAATAAACGAGTTTTATAATTCAATGGGAATATTTTTGTTTTCTTCGTTACTCACACAAGAAGTTCAGCACGTGTTTCATTATAATTTAAAACAAATACTACAACGAATGTTCCTCTTCCTCGATGATATAATATTCCGGTTTTCGATTGTCGATATCTAAAATAATTAGTGCCTAACTATACTTGGCTACTGGAGAATTTTAAGAACCTAACTAAACAACATCTTTAGAACCTACATCTTTAGGACCTAACCGAACGAGGTTCTGTAGACACATTTGAAAACTGACACTTTAAAATTATTAGTTTTTCGGCGCCTTTATAGCAAATATACCACAGAACTTGTAGTTTTTATTTAAAAACAAATTAAGCAGTTAACAGCTTGAATTTTAACAACATTGTAGCTAGCAAACCATAAACACCTTTCCGAAAAAAATTAATTATTATTAAGATTTACTATTTAAAATACTACAACTAATTTGTTTAGGAAAAAAAAAACACACACACAAAGGTAAAGTTTTTTGTTATTCGCTGAAAGCTCAAATCAAAATATTGAAGTTTCTATAAAATGCGTTAAGTTTCAAACGATTCCTGAAACGCTTTTTGTATTCGCCAAGTGTCGTCGAGATTTTAATCGATTAATCATTTTAGGTACTTAAAGAAATATTCAATTTTTATTATTTTTTTTTTACGTGGACAACAAGCGACGAACAACGACAACCAAAAACCCATTATTAACAGCCATTTTGGTAAAATAAAATGAAAAAAAAATATTCTTTTTTTACACAAATTTATTGTTAAGAATAGAAATCATAGTATAATCATAATCATAGCGAGATTTCATGATAGAATTTGATATGCCAAACGTGTCTGTCTGTCGATATCATACATCTGACTTGAGTTTTTTTTTCTTTTAACCGCCAATTTACCATATTTTTTCGTATGCGACATGAACGTGCCATTTTTTGAAGTTGTGAATTTGAAAAAAATATATGTCTTTAAGGCGTCGGAAACGACTAGAATTCTGCAGTTGTTGTTGTAGTATCAGTATATGTGCTTTTTTCGTTTGTAATTTAATAGTTTTTACATTAAGGAAATTATTAAGCGAATGCTAGTCGCTGTAGTTAAGGTATCAAGGTTAAAGGTTACTTGATTACGAAATGCCTAGAACTAAGTCTGTCGGCGCGGTAGTTTGCTATAATTTCCCTTGACAATTACTATAATTTGAGAGTGTGTGGTTGTTGTTGCTCTTGCTGAAATTATTAATAATATTTAATAACGTAATAACGTTCTAAAGTACGTACGATCTGTGGAGATACGAGTAACGTATAAAAGGTTATAACGATTTAATGGTATTGTTTTTTTTTATTAATAAATATTTTCCACATACATATGCATGAACTTGAAGTAATGGTGATGGTCTTGCTTGGCGGGGTTTTTGAAGGAAATAAAAATGGATTTCAAGGACAGGTAGTCTGTTCCATTTAGAAATGAGTTAAAAGGAAATTCGAGGCAACTTGTTGTTGGGTAGTAAAACGCTAGAACATATTTAAAGCTTCGCGCAGAGAACAGATTTGCTACCAAAATCGAATGATTGAGGTCTCATGCACCCTGAATATGCCATCAGTACAACCGAATGTTAGTTGGTGCTCTGTAACGTTCAGTAACTGTAATTGAAGTATCGATAGAAAATACGAAGAATCCGAATCTCCAGAAACGAATTTTTGGATCTAAAAGTCCACATGTCGCACTTGTTTAACGAAATTTTAAATTTTCAGTAGAGGCAAAAAACTGTTTCCTTATATACTCCAAGTACTCCTAAGCATATGGAGGATCATGTCGAGAAAAAGAGGAAGATTGGTAGAAGATTCTTACTAAATAAATACGATTAAACTATTTGCATAAAGTTGTAATATAAGGATTCTTTTGGCTTTCAGCTATGATTAAAGTTTAGATATCATTAGCAATATTCGGTTACAATAACAACATATTTGGAAAAATATTGGTTGCCACAACTACCCGTTCTGGCAACTCAATACATTATATGTGTTTAATTGGAATGACCAATCAATTAGTTGCGTCTACAATACAATAATAATATTAATGAACTTGTGGTATGTCAAACCGAATATCCATTACATTTATAAACATTTCGTGATTACAACCGAAATTCTTTTTTTGCAAAGGAATTTCAGTTGTTCCAACCGATCTCTAACTTATTTATTCCCTGAGTGTGTAAGAACTATTGAAAATATCTTTCAAATCCATATAACGATTGGAGCAATTGTAGGAAAAGCCTTAGGATTTTTATAATTTAAGTAAAATGGCTGCAGACGGTAGTGGTCACAATATTCGCCGCATTGATCTGGTCTACAATGTGCAAGACCGATTTGAGTATTTCGTTTCTAGAAAATCGGGAAGACCGTTGTATAGGAGCTATATCACTGAGATCATTTAATTAAAGCATTAATTTAACATGGAAGTCAGTGGTTGTTTCATTTAACATTTTTTATATATACAAGTGGTTGTGCAAACTACCAATTTTAAACTGAAAAACTAATAAGCCGATGTTTAAGCTGCCGTCGATTGCTTAAACTAATGAAGAAATCAAGTCGCGGATAACACCCACGCCGACGATAATTTTGTATCGGCTTCAAACTCTGGTCGAAAGAAAGCCTTCTAATGACAGCTTTGTTGATAAACTGTATTTAATTTTTAAGTGTAAGGACTGGGCACACTGAAGTTTTTTTTGTTACGCTGCATTTTTCTTAAATTCCGGTTGTCTAAAAACCACTGATATTGAATTGAGGCTAAGAAAAGCCTTGCCATCAATTTTTTGTGGGGTTTAGACGATTTTGCAATGGTTTCTAGACTGCCAGTTCAAAAATACGCATCCTAAGAAAGAAAGCTCCAATGTTATTGAGCCTTAATTTGTCATACGCAAATAAAAGCTTATAAAAGCTAATTAAATTGGCTTCGGCGAATCTGAATCAAACGGTTGTCAATCAGGAGCAACAACAAAAGATTAATATTGTTAATTGGGTCGACTTTTGCCCAAATCCTAAATTTAGGCTCATATTTCTGTAAAAAAATTTAGTGATTCCTTAAATATTATAGGAAGGGTTTTGGGCCCCTAACATCCAAGCCCTGCAACCACCTCCATTTGGGACGTTTCATACATCCATATCTAAGACTTTTAAGTAAAGCTAATAAAAAAAGAAATAAATCAATTTATATAAATTGTGTTCGTTTACTTTCCCAGTAAAAATTTGCAAGTTTCTACTTTTGAGAGCGTAGGCCAATTTTACTCTCTTTATTACAATTTGCAAGAAAAGTAAACTCACATCTTCCAGTAAAAATTTGCAATGAAACAGCTGATTTTGTTTACTGTTTGCATTACATATGATTTTATTTTGAATTTTAAAGTGTTAAAATTTGTAATAAAAAAATGAGCAAAAGAAAACATTTTTTTCTTTCTAATTTCAGTGATTAACTTACTTTTACTTACCATTTCTGTTGTAAATTTATTTTTACTTTTATTTGTTTACATAAAACAGCTGATTTCAAACATCTGTTCTATCTTACAAATTTTGGTTGGCTAAAATTTCTCCAACCAAAATTTGCAAACTCTCTAACATCGAACTGTCAAAATGTTCTCTTTCTGGCTCTCATTTACTGGACTTTTTGTGTAACGAACACGATCCACACGATTTTCACTTATAGTGAAAATTGCAAAAAGTAAGTCAGCATTTTTTTAGTCCTTCTTAGGTGTATTATTCCCCAATTTGGTCTATTTTCAAACAAATGCCGACTATAAGACAGTTATCTGATTAGTTATAAGACTCTAGATCATTTCGTTTCAATAGGGGGGCGGAAATGGCATAGAATTTTACGAAATTCAATAACATAACACACAGATAAGTATTTCCAGGTGTTTTAAACGGTATGACAAACCTATAAATACGTAGTGACCTATCCTATTATACTTCTACTTGTAAATGTTGTAAACCCCACTGTTGTGCTCCAAAAGGTAAAAGCGATGTCACTGGTCACCATTCAGCTTAAAAATCACTCTTATTCCTACCTTAGGCCCCTTGTTTGGCCGAATCTGCCTCCACGAGTATGTCGAAATTTATTGTCATTTAGATACTAGCTGAACCATTTCTTATTATATTAAAAAAGCATGACTGTAAAAACTAAATATATTCGAACACTTTACTAGTCATACATAAAGATTTTGCTGTGAACAGAGTTTCAAGCCGATAGGAAATTATCGGCGACGGCGGCTCGGGTGTTTTAATCGACGTAGGCGGCTTGATTTCTACGTAAATTTTGGCAACAGGTGGCGGCGTAATTGTCTCATTGTTTTTTCAATCTAAAAAGGTAGTTTTCACAACCACGATCAAATATATAAATAAATAAATCAACAATTATCTTTTAGGTTAAATTAATGCGTTTTTTTTAATGTACATACGAGTATATACCGAATTACGTCTATAACAAGCATTATAGTTTAACATGGAATATTCAATATACACCACATGCTCTCATTATATTACTACGAGTATTATAACTAATAATATAAATGACGGCGGCGTTCTTTTTTAGAAATCTTTTAAGCGTTTTCTTTCCACATAAAAATAGTCCAATCGAAATATATCTTTATCTTAGCCATAAGAATCCGTAATTTAAATGTTACATGCTCACGACGTCAATTGAACATATCAATCTGGGTAGTTAGAGGGTGATATGTAATTATAAAACATTTCCATTCACATTCAAACTAGTGCTCAAATATATTTATGTAGACTGTATAAGTATAAAAAGAAATAGTTTTGCCACATTATTAATCTGAATAAATCTTGATAAAATGATTATATTTCTTTGAATCAACATTTGGTACGTACCTTTACATATGAGCTAGCTAAGGTACGGTACGTAATTGATGGATCGAGGCAATGTTCATATTGTAAAGCATACCTTGTAATTTACAACATTTCTTGATCGCAGTTCTTTAGTTTTATTTAAACATTTTAATTAATACGCCATTAAATAAAGTGTAATACTTTCAGTGAACTGCAAATGATTCACAGTCGATTCCTTTTTAACAAAACGTAAAATTTTAAATGTTAAGCATTTGTTGTAAGATTTATTTTAAAAACCAACGGTGTCATTTTGGCAATTATTTGACATACAAAAATATTCGTATGGAATGCGTAATTACAGTTGCAAGAGTTTAAAATGTAGTACAATTAATCTTTTATTATTCGTGAACTCTTGTTCAAGAATTATTTAGTACTTCGTTAGAGATATCATTTTTTTTTGGTTGGACGTCATGTGTTTGTTGTCGTTTGACGTACTTTAAATACTAAAAATCATATGTGTATACTACCTTCCTACATTTTATTTATAATTGACCATAATTATTTTGTAAATGCTAGTCCAAGTATTCAGTCAATCGTTTAATATTTGTATGATACAATCTGGAAAATCGCCGTTAAGTTGTTGGAATTTTTGTACTTAATCGTCTGTTTAGCCAAGCGTTTTATAGTTATACTTTTTTTTTGTCTATTTGTCATCGACTAATTTGAAATAGCTTAATAATTTGAAATATTAACTTAACAACTAGCTATCTACTGTTTTTAGTAAACCACAAGTTTTGTGTATTTCAAAAAAATCTACAGCTTTCAACCTTTAGACAGTATTTGAATTAAGTTCTTAAAAAATATTAGTAAAGAAGCTAAAGGCTTGCAACTGTCCCCTTGAGATATTAAGTTTGTAATTGTTTGACTGCTTAATTGTTAATTTGTCGAATTTGCTGATATAATAATATTTTGGCGATTTTCCTGCCAGATTTATGATACATCGAATTATTTTGATTGCCTCAGCGGCTCATTAAATTGTTTTCCAATTTTAATCAGCGTTACTTAATTTTCAAACCTAGATAAGAATCGTTTCCAGAGTCGTTCCATGCCGACAAAGATAGTATCTGGCATGCCTTCATAGTCTATAAAGCCGATGTTTTTAAGTCCGTGGCGGCATTTGGGCAACCGGCGGCTAACACATCAGCTTATTGTTTTTACAATCAATAAAAAGCATATGTGTGACAGCGCATAGAGAAAGGGACCTAAGGGTAAAAAAAATTTCACTTTTTTTTTGATGTGGACAACATCTGAGCATCGAATGAGACCGATCCCTTGCCCCAAAAGTGTCCCTCCCAGAGATATGCGCGTTTTATGAAAGTGAAGTCGACGATTCTAATCGCAAATAGAAAGGGACCTAATCTTTAAAATGGCTCTCCTGAACAAAACTGGTTTTAACCTTAGGTCCCTTTCTATTTTGCGCGTCACATATATTGCGGCGAATTCAAGCGTTTTCTAAAAGCCACTATTAGCTGTTTTTATCGGTGGCGGCTTGGCTATGCAGCCAATTCGCTTCAAAATTTGTTTCAGTCGATTCAGTTTAAAGTCTCAAGGATTGTCAATATACATTTAAAGCATCTCCACAGAAGTTATTAATTTTGGTTTGAAATGCATAAATAGCAAAACGGTTACACTGTGCCTGCTATCAACTTGTTCGACTGTGTTTAGCCTCCATAACTTTAATGCAAAAATTATGCCAGGTTCGTTAGAACATCATTGAAAAGGCCTGCATACAAAGATCACGCAAAATATGGCTTTTTGTGGCAAATATGAAATCTTACAAATAAACTTCTGTCCATAATTTGCACATATTTTGTGTAATTATTCAATTGCACATAAAAACTTTTCGAAATGTTTTCATAATTGCAACAAAAGAATATTAATAATAAAAATCACAGTAGCACAGCTACATGGAATAATCTACTGTTTAATTAACCTGATGAACACATTAACGATTGATAATTAAATCGACTTTCATTTATAGAATTGATTTGATTTGTACACTATCCAACCGCCCTACTACATATTTTTACTAAATTGCTGGAATGGAATTATTTAATATTAAAATTTCATCGTTCGAAACGATCGGCAACTGTGAAATATGATAAATTTTCCATATTTATTGGTTTTGAATGAATACGAACGAGTACGTACTTGCAGCATTCACGCTAGGTGGAGACCACATATTAATCAATAAGTGAATTCATTTTTTTGTATTAATTTCATTCAGTCAGTCAGTGCGTCAGTCATTCATTCATCCTATCCGTTCATGCGATCGTTAGGTTTAGTTGGTCTTTCCGCACTCGCAGCGTTCGATGCGATATTATACAACATTTTCGTCAGTTAGTTTTTTTTTAGTTTTTGCCCGAAAGGAAATGACTCATCGAATTTTTGTCTGTTTGCCTGAGTTTTATTTTAAGTAAATATTAAGCTAGTTTGATTTTTTTTAAATATTATATCTGTAAGCGAAAAGATTTGTATTTGTAGCTGCCGATATATAGAGGTTAGTAAGATTCAAAAAATATGTGGGTTGTTTTACGGCATTGCTTAGGCGAACTGATATTTGTTTGAGTGCTTGATTAAAAAAATAGATGTGTGATAACTTCTGTGGTACCCAGATAATAACCCTATTGGTGGTCCCACAGTTGAAGTATGCTTTTACAATTGCATTTATTTACTATCACAAAAACAATTGGAAATCATCATATCATTACCAAATAATGGCATCTTATTACCAGATAATGCCATCTCATTACAAAGTTTTTCTATTTTATTACAAGGTAATGCGATCTTATGACCAGGTAATGATGTCTCATTACTAGGTAATGATATCTCATAACTAGATAATAATATCTCATTACTGGGTAATGATATCTTATAATTCGGTAATGATATCTCATTGCTAGGTATTGATATCTCATTACTAGGTAATGCTTTTTCTTTACTAGGTAATGATATCTCATTACTAGGTAATGATATCCCATTACTAGGTAATGATATCTCATTACTAGGTAATGATATCTCATTACTAGGTAATGATATCTCATTACTAGGTAATGATATCTCATTACTAGGTAATGATATCTCATTACTAGGTAATTATATCTCATTACTAGGTAATAGTATCTCATTACTGGGTAATGATATCTTATTAATCGGTAATGATATCTCATTGCTAGGTATTGATATCCCATTACTAGGTAATGATTTTTCATTACTAGGTAATGATATCTCATTAATTGGTAATGATATCTCATTACGAGGTAATGATATCTCATTACCGGGTAGTGTTATTTTATTACCATGTGATGATATGTTATTACCACATAATGATAATACATTGTCAGGTAAAGATATCCCATTACCACATTTTAACAGTTTATTACTCCGTAGTGATAACTAACTACTGGTTAGCGACATCTAATTGATAGGAAATAAAACCTCACTGCAGCTAAAAACATCCCATTGCGAGGTAGTTACATCTTTCCCTTAGTATGCTTTCCAAGATAAAAAATGGCATATAAATAAAGACAAAAATGGTGCTCCAAGTCCTAGTTTTTTCAAAAGATCAAACATTTCTATATTTTGCACATAATTCCATACACGTGGTTGACTTATCAGTAGCTCATCCTACGAACCTAATTCTATGAGACCTTGGTGGCGGTTTCTGGCTCTATCCGGCTAGCAAAAATCCCTCGGCGTTTTTAAACGATGCCGCTTCAAACTGCTAGAGTCTTGTGGCAAATATGCTCTATGTATGTATTTAAGTGGTTGATCGGTTTGTATTGAAAATGGACGAAATCGAATAAAAGCTGAAAAAGTAATCCCTAAGGGGCTAAAAAACTTTTAAGTCAAATTTACTTTATTTGGGCTTTTCATAATATAACTTTATTATTTGACTTTGTTTGGTGCATACGACGGATCTTAAATGGGCATGGTCCAAGAGACCCAGGAGCCGGTCTCATCTTTAAATACATATGAAAAAATGTACCGACGAGCACTTCTGCCATAGAAATCCACACTTCCATTCTTAAGGGAAAGCAGTTTGAAGGCCTATATTTTTGGAACCTGTGACATATAACCCAACAAAATATGTAGCTGGATGTATGCGCGAGAACAAATCCTAGGGTCTTGGGATCAATTCCGGAGGCAACAGTTTTTTCATAAAAAACTCCTATAGTCACTTGATTTTTATCTCAGCTCAATAAAAAATTTTACAGGTCTTCTGAGAAACCTTAAAAGCCTGGAGAGTAAAGAGGGCACACATGCCATTTCCCTGACTGCATTGTTAATTTCAAAACTTGTTAGCAAAAACCCTCTCTTTCATTCACTGTCTCACATACCACCAAAAGTACTTACTTTCAATTACAGAGAGTAGTAATAGTAATACAAAGGGTGGCTGAAACGTAAGCCGTGTAAGAAAGAGGTCGAATTATTAATGGTGCATATTTTTTTTACTTCTTTATATTTTTTGGCATCTAGAATAATATTAAAAAAAACTAAGTGATTAAAAAGAATTTACATAATTAATGAAATCAATGCCAATTATTTTCTGAAACATGTCGACTAAGCCTGGTCTTTTATTTTCATTAATATTATTTTGGAAATTGTGGGCATATGAAACAAAAACTGAAATTTGTATTTGTTTTTAATTCGCAGAACGTGTTCTTTTTGTTATATTAATAATGACACACTTTTGTCAATTTTCAAAACCAGATTGTTGTATCACTAATCTTGAAATTATGGAAAATTCAATCCTGTTTATAGTTTAAATATGACAAATACGATTTAGGTAAACAAAACTAGTTTGTTTTTATTTGCCAAAAAAACAATCATTTCTGGCCATAATTTTTTTTATAGACACATAAGTTACTTACATGCTACTGATACCTTAGCTACTTCCATGTCTATAAGGAAGTATAAGACTGGGTCAGAGGAAATTTAATGTCAATAACTTCTTCTAACTAACATAGCGAAAACAATTGGGACCAATATTTTTTTTATTTCTAAAGAGGAGACTCTGCTATAAAAAATATTTTCTGCTATATTCGATAGCTTCTATGATTTGTTTGTAGCATCGACTTGGTTCTAAGTAAAACTGAAAATGAAGTTTTTTAATCTAATATATTTTTAATTGAAAGAAATTCTCCTCTGTATTAAAGAATATTTTCTGCTATAATCGATAGCTTCGATGATTTGTTTGCAGCTAATAATGGAGCTATGTTACCTACCTAAGATCTAATGATATACAAATTGGGCATAGATGCCGGAACACCTTGTCCTTTGTAGTGAAAATGCTTAGAGCTGTTTTAAGAAATATGCAACGCCTTTGATCGGCAAGAAGAGGTCTGCCCAGAATTCAGCCCAGTATGTACTAAATTCATGATGGCGGCGGAAACGATTCATGCTGCCTGACTATTCTTATATTTGCTGTCAAAAAACAGGAATTATAAATTAACAGAGTTTAGAAATAAAAACATTTCATAGTGGAAAAGGTAAAAAACTTACATCTGGTTGACTAGTTCGGTTTATGGACATTTGGGGAAATACTCTTTAATTAGAGAGTGTGGCTATCGTTTTATTATAAAACATATTTAATAATGAAGGCCATATATGATTGGGTTGAGCTTTCCTTCCCTGTTTAACATAAGTTGTGTTTTGACTTTAAAAGTATGACAGCAAGGTTTCACCTATTGTTTTAGCCGCTGTCACTACATTTTTGGATCAGCATAAAAGCTAACAGAACTTTAGTATGGAATGTTTTTATGCTACCCACTTGATTGTACATGAGCCCGTAAATGCCTGCATTTACATTGTATTTACTGTGTATTATCTAACTTATGTCCGCACATACGCGTACATAATGGGTTCGACTGTCTGTTGGTATGTGTTTTAACTTTTAATTTCTAAATCTCTCAACGCACTCCATTCATGTACGCACAGTGGTCAGAATACAATAATATTTTAAGGAAAAAAATGAAAACTTAATATAGATTGAAAATTAGTTAAAGAGCAAAAGCATAAATACTCGTATAGTAAAATTTAGCCAGGAGCTCGCATATCATATCTCGCTATTAAGCACCAGCAACTCTCCATGGTAGACCAGCCACATGTATGAACCAAAGACTTAAGCAGTGCAGAAACGGCATCGTGCTATTCGTCGCTTAGAATAATTTTTGAAAGTTTTATTTTTAATTTATTATTCGGCAATAAAAGTGTATTGTATACAACTTTAAATAGTAGTAGTAAAATTATTTTCATACCTACTTCAAGAGTAATCCCAAAATTTTAAAACAATGCTCCTTTTAGGATAAGTGTTCTCTTCCTCAATTTAGAGATTAAAAAAACTAACAGAACCTAACATAACTTGTTAGCCAATAACATAATTTTTAACAAGCTGATTCAGTATTTTGAGCACCTTCACAATATTTAATGTGAATAATTTGAATAAATAATTTAAATTATAACCTGCCTAACTAGTCAGACTTTTAGATATTTGTCGACCGTAGGGACACAAAGTTTGGCGCACGGCAATGCAACTTTAAGAGCACTTTTAGAAAAAAATGCCGTCCAATAGTTTGAACTATATATTTTAAAACTAGGGATACGCTCTGGAGCAAAAGCATTCCATTTAAGATAAAAAAAGTGAATTTTGTTTTGCCTTTCATTACAAAATTTCGGGGGACGAGTAGTGGCTAGTGCAACATGGTATTAAGCTGCCCACAGAACGAGGCGAATTTTTTACCACAGGTTATGCGGTAGTCATGCCGTCTTACAACAAATCTAAATTTTTCTCTCCTATCATTATATGACAAACTGAGCTCAACCTGAAAAACTAAGCTCTTGAATTAATTTTAAAATTTAGCACCACAAAAACCACTGTGATGCCTAACACTCGCATGGCTCTACGAAAATTAAAAGTCTCATAACTTTTGTTTTTGTATTCCTTATCTGACCATTTAAACTTAAACTACTCGTATTGTATAGTACAGGTAATTTTGTAGGCTCATACGTGTATTAGAGTGGGTCGTTCACATGAAGACGCTGCTACTAAAACGAGACTTTAATTTATTATTATGGTAAAATAAGGGGTCCATGGAGTTATCTGACATCTCACAGGTGCAACCATAGGGAGATTTCCAAACTCAAATCCATCTTAGATAGTTTTTGCGTCTAGATTGTAATGGGAAAATTTTTAATGTATTTTTGTAATGCTGCCTAGTCAGAGTGTGGGGGACTTATGGCTACCGCGGGTTAGTAAGAGCCTATACAACTTCTCTGTAGCCTGATTAGTCGAGAATATATTCAATAAAAAAAAATTATTCAAAAAAGATGTAATAAAGAATTGTAATTCGTTTATTGAATATTCACTCAATAAACTTATTGTGGTATTGACTGTTGTAGGTCTTTTAACTGAAATATATTCTTATTTCGTATAAACAATTGAAATCCTAATGCACCGTATTCCGTATTAAATCTAAAACAAAACTGACAGTGGGCCGCCGTGGTCTGATGAAAGTGTACCCAACTAGCATGCCGGAAAACCTAGGTTCAAATCGGGGTAAAACATTTAACAAATTTCAGCGGTGGTGTTTCCATCTCATAACTGGCGGCGACTTAACCAATAACAGATTTATATCTAAGCCACCTAAAAGCCACTTTTTAAATGCATAAGCCCTTCGGACGCGGCGTTAAACAGTTAGTCCTGGTCAGTGAGTATAAGAACTATATCGTGAATGGCTCACTGATTTAAGAGAAGTTTCATCTTTGATGTTTAATGTGAAGTTGTGGGAATTAAGTAGTAATGTTTTTAGCCAAAATTGGTATTGAGGATCGTGTGAAACTATCGATGAATTGCGTTTACCTTATGCTGTTGTGTATTCAAAATCATAACATTACTATTATCAGCAGCCGCACTTAAGAAAAGGCAGCTACCTAGATTAAACGAGAATTGTTGGTAGAAGTGTATTCTACCAAACAAAGCCAACACAATACAAATCTTTTCGCATATGCTTTCAGAATAATTATTTATTTAGGTTGAAATGGGAAGAAATTGTCAACTAACCTCCATTTACTAAAAAATATGTGTGAATGTATAAATTCTGCTAAGTACTTATAAAAAAGCACCCAATTAAAAATTTTGAATAACAATTTTTTTAAAAATAAAACCATATTCTGATAAATTATTTATTTATAAGTTTTAATTGGGTGCTATTTTTCGATTCTTTGAATTTGAATACATTTTTTAAAAGTACAATAATAACAGTATTTAAATGATATTTGTTTATTTATTAATTATTTATTATTATTATATATAACAATTTTTTTGTTGAAATTTTTTTGTTGAAATCTTGTTTGTTAACCTCTTGTGAGGTCTTGTCTAAATACGTAATACTATCATTGCATTTCAACCGGAGGCGGCTAGCTGATATGGTAGATGTCTCAGATAGTCAGCACAATGTGCAAGGTGGTACGCATACGCAGTGATGGAAACCTCAACTTACTCGTACTATAATCTCGTTAGAAATATTTTCCCCAGCTAAACCATTGACAATTTTATCTGTTTCCATCATTTTCCCAACATATGTCATTTTAGCGATTAAAGCAAGATTCATTCCAGACCTTGATAGCAAGCTACAGAACAACCATGAACTAGTTTGAATTACCACGGCTTAGAGTTGAAGTTGGCTGAAGCTCAAACTTAAACTCTAAGCCGTGGTAATTTCATCTTTATCTTAAAGGGACTTCTAGAAAATCTGAAGAGGGTCATAGAAGGATGAGTACTCATTTACTTAATTCCAACAACATGTCATTAAGGATCAAAGGGGATACTTCTTCTAAATCAGTAAGATGTGTACGATATAGTTTTTATACTCACAGACAGAAACCTAAGGATTTACGCTTGCCCCAAACGGCTAATCCATTTTATAGTGAATTTTTCACATGACTTAGAAATAAATCTCTTAATTGTAAAGTCACCAGCATTTACAAGGTGGAAGCCTGCCGCTAAAGAACTGTAATATGTTTTAACCTGAAGTTAAATCTGTAAATGATAGACGCACACATATGACGGCGGCCCAAAAGGAATAAATAACTAAAAAACGACGTAAAATTAGGTCATACCGAAGTACGCATATCCTCTCGAAATTGCAATAATATAATTTATCGTATCCATGGCCCTCAAACCTATCTTTCCCAGCCGCGATTTTAGTTTAATCATAAAAATGAATTAATATTTGGCTTCGTAGTAAAATTTTCTTTACTTTGTGTCCATGTTTGGTCTTTTGTTTTTTAATTTTTACTATAATGACCTTTTTTGGGACCCTTTCGATCTCTACATGTCCATGTTTTTTTAACCGTTGATTGGGACCAACCTTACCCATTGTAGATGTATGTATACAGAGCCACTTCACTATCGATCCAAAAATAGCTCAAGGTTTGTCCACAAATAATGGATACTTCACAGAACTTTTAGTTAAAAAGGTACTTTTAGTTCATTGATACTTTTAGTTCCATAAGGAAAACTGTTTTCCCTCTTTGTCGATTTCTTGCATTTATATTCCAAGCATAAGCCATCAGCCATCCATTAACAAGCCATCATCGTGAAAAAGTTAAGGCATTTAGTTAAACCGCGTGACAGAAGGAAGTCATTGCAAAAGATTATAATTTTACGAAGTTTAAAAAATGTATAGTTTAATCCATTTTGTAACAGCGGTCGAGATCTCGACCGAATATTTTTGCTGTTACTAATTAAATAATAAGAGCTTTTTAGTAAGGGAGTTGAATATTTTTTTATGAAACTAACTTATAAAACCCTGTTTTACCGGGTATAAAATACCAAAAAAATATTTTTGGCCTAGCAATGAAAACTTCATAAAGATTTAAAAACATTTTGTAGTCTGGTACAAAATGGGTAAAAGTAACTTCGATTGATTTTAAGACGGGTCGTAAATGAAATGACAATCTTAATATTCTACACTCCAGTTTAGTAAACCCTAGGGGGAACGGAAAAACAATTAAAAAAAACCTTTTTCGTGTGTTTTTATTTTTTGTTCGTATTTGATCGTACTCGACTTAAAGCCACCCACGCCCACTAACCATCAAACCATGATAAGGTATGGTATTTTTAAAAAATAGTTACTAGAATTTTTGCTGGCTTTTAAAAGTGGATCGAGATTTTCTTTTTAAATAACTAAACTGTGTGTTGTTACATTAGGCGGTACCCGCTCTATTGTATATGCATATGTATGCGCCTATATTTAATTGTATTCATGCATAAAGATAGTCATACTAACTGCAAAACTACTTAATACTCGTACCAGTATGTGGAGATGTGTGTCCGTCTCAATGCAATAAAAAATGTCTACTACTTTTGTAAACTGGTATTAAACGATTGCAAAACGCATAATTTGGTTGCTCTAATGTTGTTGCCGATTGTTGTAGTTGTTGCTGATATTTGCTGCTGGTTTATTTGATGTTGCTGTCATTGCTGGCCACATTGGAAGTGTGTTAGTAGTTGATCGACTCGAATCTGGTCACCAGATATGAATCTCTTCCAACGAGTGCGGCTCGACTGTGGTTGTCGCAGCAGCGGCATGAATAAATGATGCATGCATGCAGACACGCTTGTTGCCTGATGCGCCCCTGTGGGCTGTGACTGTGTTCGAGTCTAACGCAAAATGCGCGTCTATCTTCCCGAACATGTTCCGAGACGACTAAACCGCCAGCAAGCCGATGCTTTGGACGGACAATGTTTTCATTTCGTTTTCATTACGTTTCGATAATTTTATGGTGGTAAATTATTTAATCGGAAGTCGGGTCAAGTTGTTTAAAAAGCATAACATTTTAAATGTCCCAATAAACGGGCAGATACAAAAAGAAAAACTTAATGATATGTTATTAACATTTTTAATTAATGAAAATTGAACACACTCGTATAGATCGTGTTGAAAATGGCTTGAAATGCTTTGTATTGGAAAAACGTCGAAATTGTATGTTTCCTTTATGCGTGCAGTGTGTCAATCACGATATTCACAGATTCTGTAGGTGAATTTTCGATTTAAATAGGCTTCAAGAGCCGTAATTAAAAATATTTTTAAAGGTATCGTGTTATCGATATGGAAATGGATATCTATGAAATTATATGCCTATAAATAGGCAAGATAGACCGGCTTCCGGTGATTACTGCAATAATTGTATTATAGAAATAGATACTGTATTGGTAGGATCGAAGGGTATCAATTATCATTATGATAAATAACCTTCAAGTTGAAAGGTGGGCAACTGCAGTCGTTGATTTCATTTTGATTAGTTATAATAAAATTATTTCGTTTTATTTCATAATATGTATGAAACATATCATTAAGTCAATGTAATGCCAACGTTCATATGTCGTTCACTCAACATCACATTAATGGAAAACGCGCAACTAAAGCAGCTAGCTACGTATGCTAGACGGAATTCTTATTTTAATCACTGAACGGGTTTTACTCTGGAATTCCAGCGCCAAATGGTTCAATTGCTATATCTGAAAGCTTTTACACTGCTTAGAGTTGATTCTGTTTACTAGGGGCCAATTCCGCCACTGAAACTATTTGAAATGTTTTTACCAAATCCCGCCACTGAAACAATTTGAAATGTTTTTACCAAATCCCGCCACTGAAACAATTTGAAATGTTCTTACCTAACCTAGGTTTGCTTAAAAAGTCTATCTCAGTAAAAACTCACTTTTTAATTAAAAAAAAAAAAACACTTTTTAGGATGGTTCTCAAAACCGAGAACCAACGCTTCATCGGTGAGATACAGCCACATCTCTGTGATTTTATCAAAAGAGTAATGGTCTGTCTTCAGAGCCGTGTGGGCTATTCAACAGATATTTGATTCCATAATTAATCGGAACATGTCTTCGTTACAACCCAATAAAAAATCACAACTGTCTAAAAAATACGTGTTTTTTAAATGAAATAGTTGATTTTTACTGAAACACTCTTAACGATAGTCCAGCACACTAACCATCACATCTAGTTCGTCCATGAAATTATCTATGGAAATAATCAAATTAACAGATATACATTTTTAAGCACATGGTGACTAAATTAAAATTAAGCAAGAATGATTTCAGGTATCAAATTGATCTTGGCTCTACATGTAAGCAATTATTTTTCGGTGGCCGCCATGGCTTCAGTATCAGTGCTTGAGAACATATTCTTAGATACCATTTATTTGACAGCGAAAAAGATTTGATGCTCAAAAAGAGGCTCGTGTCGATTAAAGCAAAAAAATGTTGAAAGCATACAACCGCGGTAGCTTAAATGCGGTGTATAACATCGTTACAGGTGACGAATCATATAACTATGCCTGTTAGCCCGAAACAAAATAGCAATCGAACGGATGGTCCAGACGATCCAAACCCATCAAAAGTTATCCGTAAAAGAATCGAAGCAAATGATCGCATATTTTTGTCGGTACAATCATTAAAAAAGGCCACATTGCCTTTAGTGGGACGGTCAGTTCTGAGTGGCATACAGACAGCCATCTGTTTGCCAACAGTAATCAAAGAAATAAGGAAAAAACAAGAAGAGAATTAATGTCGAAAGAAAATGTTAATGTCCGACGAACAATCCTGATTTGGCACAAAATGAATTCTTCCTTTTCCCTTACATCAAAAAGAAAAAAACTGCGTGCGAAAAACGTTGATTTTTTGACAGACGAAGCAGGTGTTGATGTCTTAATTAAAATCGATCCTATCGTTCTTATCTGGTCAACCTGTTTATAACGATTTTATGTAAAAATTAATTTTTTCTATGATTTGTCGAAGATAGTGATGGTCGATGTGCATTTGAGTTTATACACACAGATAAAAAATTAGTTGGAAATCAGTTAAAACAACAAAAATTCTGTTGCAAAAAAGTTTCCGTTGCAATACTCAAATGTCAAATGAAGTTATGTCGTCCCTAATGTTCCCATGGAACTCGGCACAGTACGAAATCCGCACCGACTGCAATGAAAAAACGCGTTGTTAGCTGCTTTAAATCTTAAGAAAACCTAAAAAATAAAACTAATTTAATTAATAAAAAACACAATGCGCTATTTTGTCTCCCAATCGCCAGAAAATCCTATAATTCTCCATATCTGCGTATTTTATATCTTTGTTCGTTGGCCTTCGAAAATTTTCCAATCCAAAGTCCTTTGGAATATTAAATTGGCAATGTAATTTAATTATGAAATTCGTCTCCCATGTGGGTTGTTCCACATGGCCTTAAAGCCTTACAAAATACCAGAAATGGACAGACACACATACATACAAAGGTACACAACAAGTTTGTATTGTTTTTTTTTTCACGAATTCTTGTCTTTCCATTCTTTTCGCTTTTAGTTTCTTTACAGTTTTGCGACTCGCGTGTTTGTGCCCATTGCCTACCTCAACGTACTCGGTCCACTGTACGTATATGTGTGCGTGTGTGTATCTTATGGATTTTCCGATGACATAATTCCCTAAATTGCATATGTTGCCACTGCTGCGGCTACTTGCTACTTACTGCTGCCTCAGTGTTTTGCCGTTCCATAATGTATGACGACCTAACAGGTCTTGACGAGAGAAAAAAGCGGCCGACAACATCGACAGTATCGAATATCGACTGAGTGACTCAAATGAATGAATGACTAAAATGTTGTTGAAATAAAAAAAACAACAAGTGAATGTCTTTAAAATATTTATGCTGAGCCCAACAAACTGGGAATGTTTCTTGCTTACAGCCCCAAATTTTTGCTTTTGGATTTTTCTTAACGAAATTGGCTACAAGCAGCCTGCATGCAAAGTAGTTACGGCCGAGTCATATTTGCAGAGTTTTGAATACGAATCCCATAATCTCTCAATTTATTGTTTGATTCTCTTTAGTTGAGGGGATTTCGAGCAGAGTTTGAAGCTACATCGGCTCAAACAGCAAACGTTGGCACGCAGCTACTCTTAATATCAGCTGAGCCATTTTTAAAATAGCGAAATTAAAAAAAAGTGTTAGAAATTCAATATGTCATCTCTGCGCTAAATTTAATATTTTTTTAGTGGCGTAATTCGGTAGTTTCATTTGCAAAACAAATATTATATAAGTATACGAGGGCGACCGCAAAAGTAACTGGCCTAACATAAAAAGAACCGTTTTTTTGAATTATTATTATTTATTTTTCAACATAATCTCCTTCCAACTCAATACACTTCATCAAACGTTTTTCAAGTTTTTTAATTCCATCCGAAAAATAAGATTTTTCAAGACCATTGAACAGGGATTAAACCGGCTCAAGACCTCTTGCTTCTATATTTAAATAGAATACAAGTTTTTAACAAAATGGCAAAGTGACATTGATTTTCGTGGCTGCACACTACTTTTATCATGATTTCGGGTCCGTGACAACCCTCTTCAGAAAGCCTTGCTGCAATTGTTGAAAGTAAAACCGAACTCTATAAGTCTAGGCTCTCCACAAACGAATGAGAACTACTGTTGTAAACCTTACTTTTCAAGTTTTCTTCACACAATTGCCCACAAAAATACAACTCACTCTTGCCAGCTCTAAAGAGACTCCACATCGAGAGCCATCAATAGATTTCTTTTACAACAACGTGTGTGTGTGTTGTAAAAAGAGTTTAGTTGACTATGTCAACTTGTGTGCCGTGCCGTGCATGTACGTATGTTTAGCTCGTTTGTTTTATTTCGGTCTGACCTTCAAAATATGCCTCAGTTTCAGCAATAACCTCGCCATTGGACGAAAATTTTTTGCCACCGAGAATTTTTTTTTAAATTTGGAAACAAGAAATAATCAGAAGGAGCTAAATCTGGACTATATGGTGGATGCGGAGCAATTTCAAATCGTAATTCGGCCAGTTTTTGTTGAGTTAAAAATGCAGGGTGTGAAGGAGCATTATCTTGATGAAAAAGAACCTTTTTTTCTAAATGCGGTCGTTTTATCTTGATTTCTTCACTCAACCGATCCAATAATGCACAATAATATTCACTATTTATAGTTTTTCATTTCTCAAGTTAATCAATAAATATTATACCCCTTGCATCCCAAAATACTGTGGCCATTACTTTTCCTGCTGACTTAACAGTTTTCGCTTTCTTGGGACCACTTTTACCAGCTTCTATCCATTGTTTTGACTGTTCTTTGCATTCTGGGATGTAGTGATGGATCCATGTTTCATCAACAGTTATGAATCGGCGCAAGAACTCTATTGGATTACGCTGATAAATCGCTAAAAGCTCCTCGGAATTGGTTCAACGGACCATTTTTTGGGGCAAAGTCAAACGTGGCACATATCTTGCGGATAGCTTTTTCATCATGTAAAATACTCCAAACTTGTTTTTCGTGTATTTTAATAATATCAGCAAGTTCTCTGAGCTTTATTCGTCTATCTTTAGTCACTTCATTAAATATTTTTCTAATGTTTTTAATAGTTTTCGATCTTCCAGAGCGTTGTTCATCTTCCGTACTTGAACGACCCATATTAAATTGTTGAACCCAGCATTATGAATATCTTTATTTTCCATTTTTCAAAAATTATAAAACTTGTTTACTTCAATCACCTGTAACAAAGAAAATAATAATTAAATGTTTCGAAAATTTTGACAGATGGCTTATAAAAGATTGCTTTTAAAAAACAAAAAAAGAAGTTGCTAGTAAAACAGAAAATTTGCCAGGCCAGTTAGTTTTGCGGTCGCCCTCGTACCTAAAAGCATTTTTTTATATTTTTTTATATTATACTCGTATATACATATATCTGCTCGTTGTTGTGAAAACTCCATTTTTGGGTTGAAAGAACAATGAGCTGATGTTTAGCCGCTGACCAAAAACACCGGCGCCGCCGATAATTACCTACACTCCGATGTCGAGGTTGTTTGCCAACGAAATCGAACATCGATAAGGAAGACAAATCTCACGAGTGCAACAATAATTTTTTACCTTTTTAGTAGAGACAAAACTAGGTTCGCCTATGCTTTTACTACTTACATTCAAACATTGAGAGCGTCATTTTGATAAAAAAAAAGTAGAGATAATATACGAGTACAACATTTGTATAAGTACAATAGGTAGAGCAGCGATGATAACTTGGGTGGTTTTTACACTAATTGTGCTGTTTGACAATAAAAAAGAGTGTTTAAAAAAAGTAGCGATTTAAAACGAAAAATCGCTACTCGAGTAGCATCTATAGCGATTTCAACTTAAAACGCTAGTAGCTTGTTTTCGGCATCAATTGTCCTTGGAGTTTTTGAGCTAGTAACTTCATATCCCATTATAAATAACTTATAAACGTAACTTACAAACGGAACGATAAGGATTTTTGAACATTGGCACCGTTTTTAAAAATCTGAAACATTTTTAGTATTTTTGTCGAATTTTTTTATTTATATTTTGCTGTTTTTATTCAAGCTCTATAGCGGTTTTTTACACATTTCGCCAAGTGGCAACCGTTTCAAAAATTCGTAGCGAACAGTTGGGGGGACACTGAGGTGAAGATGATCACTTTGAATCAGTTACTCTAATAAGTAACATTTTGAAAATTGTGATATGTTTTTAGTCTAAGTAAACACAGGGTGGCCCAAAAAAGACTGAAGAGTTCACCAAAAAAGGTTACGAAAAAGTTCCATTAGGGTTCTTGCTGTATGCGCAGTGGCTTCATCTTGCTGAAACCCTTTATTCTCATATTCAATCATAGTCCTTTACAGAGACTTGGTAATGGTTTCCAGTTGACCCTACTCACTTTAAAGAAAAAAATATGGGCCGACAAGTTTAACAACGATTACACCGCACCAAACAGTACGTCTGGAGGGGTGTAATTGACGCCGATATAATTCCATAGGATTCTGACGCTGATCCCTGTTACTCAAAACGGGAGACTAAGTTTCTAATCATGTTGTTACTGGGTGCTGTTCTGGCATTGAAATGACGACGTTGAGTTAAGATAATAGACTTGTCAGAAAAAGAAGATAAAAACAAATTATTAAAAAAAGCTATGAGAATTTTTAAGCCTTCAGTATTATTTTTATTTGGGTCAGTCTATATAAAATCCTGAGTGCGGGAGTATACCTCTATTTCAAACCAACTGCCAAGTAATTAAAACTGAAACAATAGGGCATTATTTTTCTTTTAATTTGAGAGAATTAAAGTAAACCTGAATATCGCCTCCATGTTATTAACTTAAATAATTAATTGCCTTAACTACTTGTTGATATATGTTGTCATTCATATGTGCACCAAAGTTTTTGCTCCAATGGATTTTTTAATATTTTTTTTGGTTGATAATTCAAAACTTTCCAACGTAATATTTCAGAAGTATAAAACCGTATAAAACAAAGAAGGATCTTACAATAATTTTTACAACAAAAGCCAGTAAATCAATTTTATGACTGAAAACGTAAAAAAAACATTTTCTTTTATACATATAAACACAATAGGAAAATTACAGTCCTCTTGGAGATTTACTATACTTTACTAAGTCTTTTATTTTATCCACCATCCAGAGGAAGACCGAAATTTTGTTGCACAGTGTAATTGGTCTAAATAATTAATCTCTTTGAACAATATAATTGAAACTATAGTCTTAAAATAATCCCACTGTGCGGCGGCATTAATGAGAAAACCTGTTGCATGCTGCCACTGAAGGCGAGTCTGACTGTGTTGCATGCTGTAATTTACTTATGGACACTTTGCTATTTTCTGGGTTTTGGCACAAAGACCGCCTGGCCGGCTGTCTGTCTATCTGCCCCGTCGCTGTGCTGTTGAGTTTTTCTCGTTTTATTTATGGCCTAAACTGCTGCGGCAACTGGTGTTACCACTTTTTCTGTTGCTGTTTTAGCCATTGTTGTTGTTTTGATTTTCGAAGATTGTGGTTTTGCTAGCGGATTTATTTCACATGCTACCCAGACAAGACAATCGACTGCGCGTGCGCACACTCGCTCTCTTCTGTTTGAGTGTGCATCTGAGTGAAGTTACAGTAGTTGCATGTGTTGCAGAAGTCGTCAGCTGCTGTGGTTGTGGATGTATGGTGCTGGCACAGCAGCAGCTACGTCTTATCGCTATTGTTACGAGTATTCCATGTGTATGGGATGATTACAACATCGGGGATGTGTTGTTTATTATTACGGTGTTGTTGTTGTTGTTGTATATGTTGCAAATTTAAACAATTTTATAAGAACTATTAGTGGTGTTTTCTGTAATGACTTGATACGGAATTTATCCAGTCTTGTGAGAAAAAAGCAAACGCCGCTAAAATTTGATCCATGCAAAACTTGGCAGAATGTCACAAATAAACAAAATGCAAATATTACACGGCTGTTTGTCCAAGATTTTTGAAATAAATGCATAAAAAGAACCGAGTACAATGTGGTGTAAAGAAAAAATAATAAATACACAAAATGTCCCTCGTTTATTGGAATTGGCTCCGAGTGAAATTCTGTACAAAAGCACATTTTTTTAATCTCGAAATATTTATGGCAATTCGGGATTCATAATCTCACAATAGAAGGACGCAAAATTTTGTACGAAAAGGTTTAGTGGTCTAGAATAGGGTTGTAGAGTTTTGAATGAAACTAATTAGTCTCGCTTTAATAATTCCTTTTTGTTGCACCGCCCATTGTGTTCCAGCGATCAAGCTTCTTTGCATCTCTTTGCGTTTTCCTTAGATGTATTGGTTGTCAATAGACTATTTCGCAATTTTTATATGAATAAAAAAGAATGTTATTTAATTTTAAAAACATTCATTTCATCAACACAACGTCGGAACAGAATAGAAAATCTACATGGGAAAAAATAATATTGGAACTAAAAGAGGAACTACATTTTTGTAATGGTTGGGACCACAAAATCCACTTTAAGGCTCTAGTATGCACCGACCGAGTAAAATAAGTTCCTTTTATGAATCCGGCCTACGATCCTAGTGCGATGTTATTAATTTTGAAATCAGAAATCACGAAGAAACCAGTTAGTTGTTTGCAAAAAAGAAATATTTTGCTAGTTCCATTCAATTTAATTAATTTTTTTTGAATTAATGAAATTGAATGCTCGCTATTCTTAATTTAGATCATTTCGTATCTTAATCCATAAAATAAATTTACAAACTTTCAGACGGTTTTGTTTTTCTTTTGCACAGATGTCGCTATCACCAAGAGAATGTAAGTAGGGGATTTCCCCTCTAAATTTAAAACTGGGTATATCAACAACTAAATAAATACCAAATTGGTCGCATTGAATATCAAAAGTTTAGTATGGTAACTCCTTTTGGATTTAGCCTTGATAATAGTAGTGTTAGGTGAGTTAAGCCTCGATAACTAAGAATCGATAGCAAGACACTAATTCCTTAGTGATTTGTTAACAGAAAGTGCCAAGTTTGAACATGTCTATAGAAAAAGCACTGCTGTACTTGATACTGAACCAAAAAGATTTTAGAAAAATAATTTCTTGTAGCCGCTTAAGTTCTTAGCCTAAATAAAAGGCTTATCTAGGCTAAGTACTAAAATGACTACAAAAAAAGTATTATACTGCTTTCCTAATTTCTTTCTTTTAAAACGAGTACTTCTGGTATGTATGTACATATACTTATATAAGTATATAAGTATGTTTGGACAATAACTTAATTCACACTTTTTGTTAACAAATGACTTAACTGTTGCGGTTTTGCTATCCAGTCTTATTTATCGAGGCTTAACTGAAAACACCAATCGTAAAACTGGACCAGTGTTAAGTTAAGTCATCAATGCTAAGATTTCCATACAAATTCTTATCGATTGCTAAACAAAAACACTACTAATATTAGTTTGGTTGCTGTTGCAGCTCAGCCCGTTGCTGGTGTGGCTTTTCTACCAGTAATTTTTGTTTTTCTAATATTTGGTTTGCCTTACAATTTCTTTGCGTTTTACGTTTTGCATGCTGGTTTTGTTTTTGTGCAATTTGATTTTTTTTTCGTTTTAACGCTGTTTACTTGCTTGTTTTTGCTGCAAGCTGACTTAACAAGAAATTTGTATTTGTTTTACAAAAACTGGCCAGTAATGTTGTTATTAGTATCAATTGTTTTCGTTATCGATATTGTTGTACATTGTTCAATTTTTGTTTTTTTTTTTACTTTTATTTATATAATAACAGCTATTATTGTTGATATGATGGCGGAATGTTTCTACAGGGAAAGAAGCATTGAATCTTTGAAATTGTTTTCAAGCGGATTTGGGGATTTTTAAAATTGCCTTGTGCTATGTATAATATAATATCTCAATAACGAATGAATATGTTATATTATTAGAAAGCCTTCATTTTTGTGCACAAGTCATCGTTAATACGAGTATCCAATAAATGATATTCTCAGAAAACCATAGGAACATTATCGTATGTTCTAGATTTAGTAAATATAAATTGTCTCATTAAAGTGTTGACTAAGAAATAATGTGTCAAAGTTCAAAATTTATGGTTTTTAAATAAGAAAGAAAGATATTGTTTTACTCGTATGTTTATAAAAATCAAAAAAATTAACGTCGTTCAAGAATTTTCGTACGTGAAAAACGTAAAGTGTTTCAGCCCGTTTTGTGCCTTTGGAGTTTTTGATCCCTCAACAATGATAAAGTTGCTCAAAGGAACTTTCTAAATCCGCAAAAGGGAGTACAAGAAATTCGGAAATTTGAACCTCTGAACCTCCAATAAAACATTGACATGAAAGGTGTAAAATGCATTAACTTGTTTCCAAATATCTCGTGAATTTTACAACTGTTTGTTTCTATGCAAACTAAATGATTAAGATTGTGTTTACAGCAAATATTCTATCAGTACAAACGAAAGGTAGTTCGTGCACTGGAATATTCACTGCACTAAATGTCTGTTAAAAAATCAATGAAAAAGCCTTGTTAGTGCTAAAGACTTCAATTTAGCGAAGTCATATAACCACAAGAAAAGTTCTGCATGCGAAAAGGCGATATGATACCCTTTTCCTCTGTGAAATGGAGAAGACCTCTAGCTTCTAAACTGGAAAGTACTCATATCTGAATTGAGCTCTTCATAGGCGTTTTTTTGAAACTGAACCGATAGGGTTTAATTTTATTTAAAAAGTTATAGACTTTAAACGTTCTATTTTTAAAATGTTTCAAAACTTGAGTACAGTCTAAAGCAATCTCGCTTTTGAGCTTGAGGGTCTGGGATCGTGAAGCAAGTATTGCAGCATGATTTCTTATTCGTCATTCGTAATGTACCATGCGAAGGTAAGGAAAAGTCTACCACAGGAGCTTCAGGAATAGAAATAGGGAGGTCCCTTTATTTAGGGCTACAAATTTCCAATTGATTAGAAAACTCTCTTAAAATAAGGCGAATTCTTATCTATAAACTTAGTGGACTTTAACAGTTGTTGTGCCAACAACCCAATAACGTGACTTCCAAATGCCTGCCTAATCTGAATTAATACATCGACTTTTCGATAATTAATCTCACAATTACATTACTTCCGCTGTGGTTATTTTTTTAAGGTGTTTCTAATCTAGCTCCCCTTTTCAATCCAGTTCACCATGAGGTGTCGTCTGGCGGATTTTTCAGAAATAACTGAAGCCTAACATGTCAAATCATAAGTAGGGTACAATAGATTTTGATAGATAAACTTTAATAAACAAGTCCTCCCTGACAAGTAGAATTTTTTATTTTAAGATTTATCTCAAATAATTTATTATGGTCCTCTATTTAGGTTAGAGTATGTAAACTAACCACAACACAAAAAATATTTAATCACATTCAGCGATTTGAAGCGTTTTCAAACGGAATTTTCCAATTAAAATAAATTTAATAATCGCCTACTGAAATGTGTGAACTTTTGAGGCAAAACAGATGGACAAATCGACAACCCATTATTAAATGTAAATGAAATAATTTATTCCAAGGGGAGGAGTGTTAAGCTACACCCCCAGACAGCAGCAAAAAAAAAATACAAAACAAACAAATAAAAAATAAAACCAAATATCTTAAATGTTTTCAGAAAAATAAATAGAAATCATTTTATTTGTATTCATTTATACAATTAAGGTAATGCCATATTAAAAGAGCCAGTGAACCTATTTCTTAGATTGGGAATTTTGCTTTTGTTTTTACTTAAGTGCTATGGTCTTAAATTATTTTTATTAAATTATATTATTTCGAACCGGAAACATAGAAAAACTCAAGTATTCCGTAAACAAGTTTGAAACATCACTCGAAAAGAAAAATAAATGTTTCTAAACCAACACATTAGCATGTTTGGCAAATAAAATTTAGTTAAACCCAATGCATGGCCAAATTTAGTAGAGTGTTGGTTTATAAAAAAGACCACTGGACAACAATAGCAGAAAACTTTACACGCCGTGGAATTAAATCACTGAATAAATTATGAGCTCCTGAATCTAACAACGAGGATTGCCATTGACACAAATTTTAATGAAGATATTCATTGTCAACAGCATTGTATTGGTTGGCCTATTCGTGGCCAATAACAAGAACAGGTTATTGACTTCAGAGGTTTTTGAGTCGACCGATTGCAGAACTGTGCACTACCTGGAATCAAACCACATAATAGATTCAAAAATGATTTTAACATTTGCCCAGCTTTAAAAAGTTTTGACATATTCTAGAGTTTTAATGTAAAAATAACTTTTAAGCCTCCTTTTCTAAAATCTACTAGTACGAGTATTGTTTTCTAGCGGATTTAATTTGTTTTTCCAATATTTTACCAACTTTTACAAGTTTTCAAAGATCGAAAACAGACAATGGCTAAACTCGGTTTAAGTCCTCCATTTATAAAATTCTCCCATCTTAAGCTCATGAACCCAAAAATGATTTTATTATATGGTCGCTATTATGTTTTTTCTTGGTATTAAAAAAAAACAAACTAAAAATTCATTATTTTTTAACAGTAGTAGTCTAGTTTCTTTAGTTAAAGGTTCAACAAAAACTGTTAAAAACAAATAAGTTATAGTCATAATCTTGAAATTTAAAAATTTGAGCCTTTTGGAAATGTGGAGCTCCTTAATCCAAAATATTGTCGATATTTTGGATTAAATTTTGATATTTTTAAAGCTCATAAAATTTTGAAGAAACGAAAAATGAAAATGTCATAAGAGGATGGAGTGGCAGATGCCGCGTTTTGATTCCGTCTATCTATCGGATTATATTGGTTGCCATGAAAACGTATTCAGTGTGTTTTCATTTGAAAAAAAAAACTGCTTTTGGCTTATTTATTTTAGTTTGAGGTCGGCTTTGAATGTAAAATATATTTTTTAAAAGAGTTTAAATGGATACAGGTTAACCGCTGCTAACAAGTCTCAGATGTTTATAATCGATATTTGGACCTAACATTTATAAGCGTTAATCGAATACTTAAGCTACCGGTCTTGGTGACTTCAGGTATCCCAATGAAAGTTCAAAGGGCACTCAGTTGCTTGATTCAGGGCAACATTTCTGGAATTTACCGAAACGTTTTAAATTAATTTTTCTTGCAACTATTCTAAAGTTTTGGCTTATACGTGTTGGGCCACGTGTGTTCTTATTATTCAGTTATGATTCATACGCCAAAGTCACTAAGGTCATTTAGGCTAGACGCCTAAATTCATTCTTTCAACAGACTCTTTATACTCCCGTGGATCGCACTCTCTTCTTCTTTACCGTCAATATTTGTATCTTTATTCTAATGCTACATATAGCATTCAGATAAGTTGGAAAATAGGATATAGCTTTCCAAATAAATGTGTCATTACAAAAAAATTTCACTAAGCTAAGTTCTGCAGTAGTCCTTGGGTTTGGCAAATGGGCCTAATTGGCCGATTCATGTTAAGGGTATTATGTTGTGAACTGTAGTACTTATTTATACCCCCAGTATGCTCAACACTGTGTTTTAGAGACCTATCGACACTTTTCTTCTTCATTATCTTGCACGAGATAAGTGCATTTGTTTTAGGTAAAATTATTGGAAAATTTTCCATTCATTTTTCTTGGCAATGTTTTTGTTAAAAATTTTAAATCCGTCGTCTCTTGTATACCCTTCGCCAGACTATGGTGTAGCGTATTATAACTAAGTGCTGGTACTTGTATTATTTTAGGAGATGCAGCCATTACTTATATACCGATAGGCTTAAATAATTCGAATAAACGACGTCCGTCGTTCCATCTGTTATTGGCATTGCAACTAGGTTCAGAACAGGTCTTATTTCTAAATCAATTTTTGAAGAAATTTTGAAACTAATGTATTTTTAGCCAACCCTTTTAAAAAATTTCGATATCGCTCTATTTTCATTTATTGTAAAAGTGGTTTCCGAATTAAACGACAAACAAAACATCTCAACATATCAACATCTCTTTACTTGGACGAACGGTCGCCTCTTACAGGTAAGACGTTACTTTCAGGAATATCAAAGCACCGTTGACCAGAAGTTACCGCGTGGAGGTCTGTGAGACAGCTTAATGTGCAGTCAGTTAGGAAAGCATTGGGTTAACCAAGTTCAACCGGTCAGATACTTTATCATACGCGAAATTTGAAGTCTGATCTACTTACATTTTGAGCGCCAACACGATAATGCCAACCAATGTATGTTGGTAGATGTTTTACACATAGTCTCCAATAAAAAGGGACTAGGGCCTGCCAAATATTACTTTAATTTCTTACCAAGTCCTCAAATTTTGTTTATAAAAAAGTAGTATAGCATGTCACTAAGTCGACGACTTACTTTATACTCTTTATACTCATTCTGAGTATTTGTTTTAGTGTAAATGTTTTATTTTCGTTGCATTAAAATTAAAATTTTATAAAATTGGAAGTGTTTTTCAAATACACTCGAAGAAAAATATCAAATGGCGCTGAAGTGATTAAGAAAACAAACATTTAAGTTTTAATTGCTTTTTCTCGCTTTAATTAAAATTGTAAAATCATAATAGAAGATAGATCACTCTTATGATGAAGTGTTTGAGTGTGTCATATCGTAGCAAAACAATTCGAGGGGTAAGAAAAAGGCGACCACATTGTGCCGCATTTGCTATAACAAAAAAAAAAAAAATAATGAAAAGAAAAAAAACCCTTACAAAGAGTTGGCCCTACTTTTCAAGATAAAGCAATAGCAAAAGTTGTAAAATCAATACTTCCTCTCTGGCCTAACCCAAATTCCACTTTCATTATAAGAAATCCGTCATTAAATACTGCCCCCCTAAAGCTAAGAAATCGAATATACAATTATTACTTTAATTCGATTTGAACGGCTAGACGGAACCGGATGACTGACTCTCCGAATGAGTGACTGAGTGTGTTGAAAAGTGTAGCAATTTTGCAACATCCAAAAAATTAAATAATAATATAATAATGCCGCAACATATGCGAAAACAAATCTGCCAACACTAAGAGATAAAACACAATGGCAGTGGCCAGCGTCGGCGACCAACTACTCTGCATGCATTACGTATGAAAGAGCGCCAAACTGGCGTTTCCAATTGTCTAACAACTCCAACGTGTCTATTGGACATTTGCAAGACAAACAACCGCACAAAGTCCAAAACGTAGTGAGAAAGCTTTAGTTTGATGTTAAGCTTTTTACTTCTTTGTGGAATTGTATACAGGCAAATTAAATGTACAACAAATAATGACAGTCGCCACAGCGGCAGCAAAATTAAGAAAATATTTTCGAAACTGAAACTGAGCTGGAAAAAAATTGCATTGTTTCTATTTCGTATTGACCAATACGCGGGAACGATCGAACCGCAAAAGGCATGGCAAGAGTGAAATATAATAGAGCAACTCAAAGAGCGTTTGAACAATGTATAAAACAACATTAAGCGGAAAATATGTAAGACATGCATGAAATGCAAACAAGAAGTGTTACTGGCGGTGTGACAGAAGACGTTAATTGAACATCACATTAAGATGATAAGACATTCCTTTCAAAAAAAATATATCTCAGAATTTTCAGAGGGAACATTTCCCTAAAGACGATTCTTAAAATCTATTCATTGTTTTTTTTTTGATTGCTTACATTTGGCTCAATAATTGCCTTCCGTTCTTTTTTCTTTAAAAGCCGGAAGTTGAAATTTTTTTTAGGCTATGTTGACTATATATTTTTATTAAAACATCCCCACATATCCTAGTGGATTCGTGAAAATCTTTCACTTGCCACAATTAACCATAAACTTCAGATCACGCTTTTTGTCATACTAAAGTATGTACCCTTTTATGTTGTTTTACTATTTTATACTGCTCAATAAGTTAACGTCAAATATTATCGAACTATTTAACGCAATGCAAAGATTTTGAAATGTTCATTTTTTTCGTATTTGTTAACGTTTGTAAAGCGAAGAATTTTAAGTGCCCACTAGAAAAAAACAATGTACGAAATACTGTTTGAATATATTTTGCAAAATTTCAAAACAATTACAAAATTTAGTTTGCAACATAAAAGCCAATTGTGAATTATGATAATAGTAGTTTGCCATTTTTTCAGTTCGCACAGAGTTTATTATGAGCCAACTTAACGAATGATTAATAAAATTCAATTTAATTAAATTTTAAAAAGATATTTAACACCTTTTTATGGTCAGTAATTCTGGGAACTCGTAAATGTTATTAATTCAGCTTGAAAAAATAAAATTATAAGCCTTGTTATCGGCCTAAATGAGCATAACATGCTACAAAGTTCAAAAGATTACATTCAAACACTAGGCTTGTTTTATTTGACAAGCTTACAATTACGTCAGTTTTGCGACAAATAAAACAGAATTTGCCACTACGTCATTATGAAGTCATTTTTTATTTAACAACTCTTTAGCATATATTTTTGCTTATTGTGAACAATTAAAAAAAACGACGAAACGTCCAACTCAAATTTAACACAAAAAATTAAAGCGTAAAATAAAGAGATAAACGATAATTTATAAAAAATAATATAAAGAAGCACCTTTAGAGTATTATTAAAAATAGTTCTTTTCTCTTTACATCATCTGCTTCAGTCGAAGAAACAGCAAAAAATGCAAATTCCTCCAGTTTGTGGAGGATGTCATAGATGGGTGTAACGAAAATGACCAATTTCACATAAGATTGACAAGAAATTTCGCTTAACTAATCCTTTTTTTTGTTAAGTTTTCTTTATAAGTTCCATTAAAATAGGTCTCTTATTTTGATAACTGTTCAAATAGATGCTTGAAATACTTTTAAGTGTTATTTTAAAAACACAGGCTGCCCAGAAAACATTAAAATTTATATAAATTAATTTGGAAATGACGTCTACTGACATCTACAAAGACTTTACTCTTTACAACACAGTACCGATCTGAGCCAAAAAATTAGCGGAGATTAAAAAACGCTTAAAAGCGGGAATGGAAAAGAAATGTCATTCCAAAAAAGGAAGCAAATTGCTTAGCTTGTAAAAACACCTAATATTACTTATCTTAATAATTAAATGGAGACTTTTAATTTTAAAAATTATCATTATCTTTAATGCTTATTGTCTACGCTTAAGATAAATTTTGGACTAGGTTATTATTTTTGTCCAAGGAATTCGATATGGAAATAAAGAAAATCGATTCAGATCAGATTTAAATACCAATAACATGTACACCCGTTTTTAAGTACTGCCACTTAAAAAGCAGCATAATACATCCAACCTAATCTTTATAACAGCTGATAATGGTTGACCACTGATTCGGGGATCTTGGACCGATAGAATTTCCTATAATCGATTAAATTTCGTTTCTAATTGAAATATTGCACGATTTTAAAGATTTGGCGAAATCTGGACCCATGCGTCCTACGGCCTTAAATAGGTGGCCAAATGCTAGAATGTTTGTCTGACAAAAAGCTTGTGAGGTGATAACACTAGAAACCTAAGCGCCCGACTACAACCATTTCGCATAACGAACTACGAATGCAAATTTCATGTCGAACAAACACAATCATCTGGCGTCTTAACATGCCTTTTTTATCGTGAAAAAGCAATTTGTTTAAATATTTTTTCCTATTAAATTTAATCAAAAATGGGTTGCAACTTTTTTTTTAATGACGTTTGTCAGAAAATTGCAATTAGTTGCGAACTTAATGTCGACTTGATGTTTCGAAAATACAAGTAAAACCCACTTTCCAAGACTTACAATTTTTATAACTGTGTGACAACGATAATTGCAGAAACGACAAAAAATAAAAATATTTTTAGTTTTTAAGTGTAAACAAAAGTTCCCGCACATTGGAAATTTGAATTAGAGAATGGAGAGAATTTACGGGAACATTTTTTTCTTGACATGGGCACTAACAAAAAATTACTAATTAAGAAATATGAATTATAAGTATGACTTTCCATAACCCGTCAAATTCAATTAAAAAAATAATTGAATCAATTAATCTTTTAATAAGATAACAAATTCAATTTTATTTTTGGCAAAGTATTGTCAAAGGTGCGTTACAGAAATCACATTGTAAAGCGACATTTATTAAAGAAAATTAATTGATCTTAAAAAAGTATATTACACAATCGTAGGCCACAAACTTTAAAAAATAATTTATACTATTCGAAAAAATTTAATATCATTTTGTATTCAAACTTAAAAAAAAAAATCACAAATAAATACAATTTTTTACACAAAATTTTGAACAAAAAATCAATTTAAATCAATGCATCCTATACAAATCAGAAGGCAGTGCGAGGGATTTTTATTGTGTTTACTTTACTATTCTCGTTAAAGTGTATAGCCATTGATCATGGTTTTTATAACATTCGTTGCTGGGGTCTGAAGATGGTGAAGTAGCGTTCACCGAAACTGTAGTCATCCCCGCTTGCAAATTAAAGTCTTTTCGACTGCCTTTTAAATAACTTTTTGGTTTCTCTTTGAACAAAATATTTAAAAAAAAACATGAATATGACTTTGACTACGCAAAAAAAAATTTAATTGATATTGGCCGTGTTCTATTGGTAACTCGCTAAGAAGGTCGCTAACGCGATAACTTCGTACCATTTTGAAAATAATGTAATTTTTTTTGCAAAAAACTATAGACGATTTGCTTTAAAACTTGTTCTTTTTTTTAACAATTAAACTTTTTGGAAATAATCTTATTCATGGATAAACTTAAGCGAGTTTAAGCGAGCTCAGTTATTACTCGTTTATAGTAATTCGTAAATAAGTTTTTTTCTACAAATTACAAATTTTCAAATCAAACGGTTTATGATGCATAAATCTATTCAGTCCCGTAAACAAAGAAATTTCAAAAAATTCTTATAAAGTTTTAAAGCTATCGCCTAAGTGACCTCTTACTCGATTAACAAGCGAGTGCCAATAGAACACGCCTATTATAATTGTTGATATTACAGTCAATAAAAAGCTTAATCAAATAAAAAAAAAAATCTAATAAAACTTACATAGTAAATAGCTTGCCAAGTCAAAAACCCGAGTCAAATTTAACTAACGCTAAACTAAAACTAGCGAAATTTTATGCAATTTTTAAAAGCAGTTCGTTTAAAGTCAAATTTTGATAAAGGCTAGTTGTAAGTCCACTTACATGTTTCAGGCTTTATATATGCAGTTTTTATGCAAAAAATATGCAGAGGAATATGCAGTGAATATGCAAATAATAAATTGTAGATGCAAAAATAAAATAACATCGCAATAAAATCCTTGAATTCGGAAATTGAATTGAAGTATTGTCGTGCTTAACGGACCAAGGTGTCCTAAAATTTGTATGTTTTTTTCTTCATTATGTAGAGTTGAAATTGCTTAAGTTCAATGGGTTGTCCCGATTTTTTCGCTATGTGTATCATAATTTGGTTATAGATATTGTTTAATGTATGTCAATCCGAATACTCGTATTAGGAAGTATATTCATCCAAAATAAATTGTGTATGTCGAACCGATTTTTCTTTAGGCGTTTTATAACTCAATCACCCCTTTTAAAGACAGAAATAAGGTTCAGTCATAAAACTGTGTAAGCATAACTGCATAGGATATATGAGAAATGAAATGGCCTCAATAGGTGAATTAGTATTACAGTAAAGTATAAATACTTACTTGAATAATAGACCTTCATGTTCTATTTTCCTGTAGTTTAGTTTATATGTTCAACCCCTAAAAAGTATACCATATTAAATATTACTCATAATACCTTTTTTTCGTGTGTAAACTGAGCCCTATTTGAGTGCGCTAGAGGTTTTTTGAGAAATAAAACACCAAGTTTAGCTGTAACAAACGAAACCTTTTGTAAGGCTTATTAAGTGCTGTCTTTTTGTATTGCGATGCGTAAACAAAACTCATTTAACGCCTTTTTAACGCATGGCCCATTTCAAGATGTCTTTAAACATTTTTAACCGTCAATTAAGGCATTCAAAACGACATGACACGATGAATGCGAACAATTCATTCATGGCTTTTTCCTGGTAATGACTGAATGACCGACTGACCTTGGCAGAAAAAAGGCATTTTGTTTAGCTGCGCTTATACCATCACACTTGCCCGTCGACTTACTCGAATACCGAATATCTGTCGATGGTTACGGTAGGTAAAAATGCTCAAGTAGTCGGCCAACATCTTCATAACCGCTAAACGATTGATTACGTTATGACGAGTTGCGAGTGTGAAGTTTATTGTACGTCGTATTACGATGTTACGAGTCTTAAAATCGTATGTGTTATTATGTTTTTTTGTAATTTTATTTTTTAACAGAGTGTGAAAAGAGAAAAACGAACACAAATGATGTATTAATGAAGAAATTAAATAGCAAATAATGACTTCATCTATTTCAGTTCCAAACTGTAGCCTCATGTACAAACAGCCAGGTTTTCACTTTTGTTTATTACATTTGGGGAAGATAGATATAACTCAAAATGTATTACTTTTGACGTAAACAACACTTTAAGATAAGCTCTGGCTAAAAGTGTCAAACATGTAACATAATTCCTGTTGTTGTTAAAAATATATTAAATGCACTCAGAGAAAAACTCAGATTAAAATAAGACCGATGTACAAAAACTGGGTACATACTCGTATCTAGCCTTGACTACACTGGACTAGATTGATTGGACTTATGTCTAGAATCAAAACGAAAATCGGTTAAAGTCAAGCGAATTCTGGCAAAGTTAAAAGAGTTTGCACTAATGGCTAGATTCTAAGTAGTCTAACAAAATATGAATAAGCAAGTGCTTCCATAATCTACTATGATCCTTTGTATTTGATGTGGTGCATGAAGTTATAAACGATTCTACTGGATCGATTATAATTATTTTCCTGTTGTTTAGTTAGAAGTTAGCAAATCTGAAATTCAAATCATAGTCAACAATCAAATACATTTCATACATCAACTTTAAAATAGTTACTCTTCATATGCCTAGGCAGAAACTTTTTCTAATAGAATATTTAAATGTTATTTTACGTGTTTATACTAACGCAATAAATCTATTGACATTAAACTTTAATGTTTTCTATGCATACGTACTAGTAGTTTCTGCCCTTGGAATGTGGCAATGTTTTCCGTTTAACAGATTTTTAAAATAAAAACTAATATCGTAATACATATCAAATCCCCATATGTTTTAAATACAAATACGAGTACGCGTGTACTCAATATAGCCAGTTGCATAAGATAAACTTATTTAATAAAATAAATCTAGCTAAAGGTCAACTAAGTAAATACAATGCAAATACCATGAGTAGTCGTATTTTAAAGGTTTCGGATGAGCTACACTAAACGAAAACGTTTTTTATAAATATTGTATTTATTAAAATAGAAAAATATTAAATTATTATTATTTGCGGTAGTTAAATTTATTGAAGTAAATATAATGTTACTTTTGCTGTTATAATTAATGGATTAATTGTTTACTATACGATACTTTGCAATTTTTACGATCAAATGCAAAACGTAATCATCTTCTTTACAAACGCACAGTGGTTAGATACAAATATTTTGTTAATACACTGCCGCTCATCTGAATCGGTTTGGAGTTTTTAAAACATTCAATGTTGGATTTCTCAATTTGTGTTTTATGCACACCAACTTTTTTCTGTCCATTGCGAGATTATATATGTACACTCAACTGGGAGAAAAATATAACGGTAAAAACAACCGTTATTTTCTTGTATTGTTTTTAGCTTATTCTTCGATAGAATCATAGCAATTTTTTGGCTCATCACAATAGGTTCGAAATCAAAACCTTTATTTTTTCTTAGTGAGAGTTTGTCAAAGCTTAATAATTTGTTGAATTATTTTTTTTGAAGTATTTGGCATAATTTAATTTCAAAATGGGTCGAGGTAAATCATTGACGAACGAAGAAAAGGTCAAAAATAAAGCCTTTAGTGAATGTGGCCTAAATCATCGGTATATCGCAACAAAAATTGGACGAAGCCATAATGTAGTCAGTAATTATTAACGGAATGAATCAGAATATGGAAAAAGTATGAAAGGAGGTATATACTTATACAGAACCACTACGAGTGCTGATAGGAGAGCCATCATCAGATCTGCTTCCAACTCGCATGACAGTAAAACGTGTTATTCGCAGTGCCAGTCACTTAAAACGACTTAAACTAATGAAAAATCCACCGCTTAACAGCACACGCAGGGAAGCACGACTTCACTTTTGTCGTCAGCATATGACCTGGTATAAAGAATGCAACGTGTAGTCTTTTCTGATGAAAAAAAATTTAATTAAGATAGTCCAGATGGATATACTCATAACTACAACTTTCATGATTTGCAAAAGGAAGAACATCATTTGGCTCGTCATCATACGAGTAGTTGTGAAAGTCGTGTGATGGTGTGGGGAGCCAATTCCTATTATGGAACTTCTGAGCTGCAGTTTTTGACGTCTAGAATAAATGCGAATAGCTTCAAAGCCGTAATTGAGTAGGCTTTTCCGTACTTCTCTAACATTTTTGGACCCATAACGTGGACTTATCATCGTGATAATGCTCCCATTCACACTGCGCGGATCGTAAAGCAGTGGATTAGGAAAAATGTGCCTTTATTGCAGTGGCCGCCATATTCTCCAGACCTGAATATTATTAAAAACATTTGAGAAATGCTGTCACAAAAAGTATACGAGTCTGGTAGACAATTTGAGAATAAGGAGTGCTTAATACGTGGTATAAAAACAGCTTGGGCTGAAATTTCTCTTCTCTCTCTTGGGCTGAAATTTCTCTTCAAAAATTATATGATTCAATTTCAAATCGAATTTATGAAGTAATTTCAAACTAGGGCGGGAGTACCCATTATTAATTAAGTAAAAAATATTCCTAATTATTGTGTTTGTAAGTGAAAATATGAAAAAACATTTTATTTTTATGTTTTTATTAATTTTTTGCTCCTGAACCTATTCTGATGACCCCAAAAAATATATCATTTTTCAGCGAGTTACCAAATCTGTGTATTTTTTCGAGTAATCCTAAAATTGAATATAAAATATTTTCTTTATAAAATAATTCCCAATAGGCTAATCTATAAAAGACATAATTTCAAAAAAAAATCATTTCACTACTTCTTGAAATAATATCATTTGAAAACAAAACTATTACTGAACCTATTCAGAAGAGCGGGAGTGTAAGTCTCTTACTTCTGTTGTGAGGCTAATTTTTAAAATATTTATTTTTCCGTACCACTGTGCAATGCTATCAATGTGCTCATCATCATTATCGCCATCGACGCATGTAGTTGTCGTTAACTGTTATACTGACGCTGCTGCTGGCGTTTGCTGTTAGTGGCTTTGGCTCTGATGAAATCGTCAATGTCAACGACTAAATGCTGAGTTGTTTTCTATAAACATTTTCTGTACTATTTCGTATAAATTTGTTGGTGTTGTTGCAGCTGTTGTTGTTTTTTATCTCTATACTTGTATATCTGATTCGTCGTATTTTGTTTTCATTTCGATTTTTGCTGACTAAAGTAGATTACACTCAGCTTAAGATTTTCTACTCTTCTTCATATTTAAGACTCGGTTGATTTAGCTGTTGTTGTTGGTTTTTTTTATTCACACTGAGCCGAGCTACAACATTGACCGAGCCAGCTACAGTGTCGAAAACAAGGTCTTATTTTTACGTTTAACTACTGGCAACTTGTTTATTTTCGAACACAGAAAAAAAGTTAAACTTAAAATAATTTGAACTTCAAAATGGGTTGTTGTACTTAGGAATAAAGCACCAGTGGAGTAACCACAACGAAAAAAGTACAACGTAAAGGTGAAATACCAATGACCATACGAAGTGCGTTGCCACCGAAAAGTCGAAATAGATGAAGAATTTAAAAGTCAATGTAATCTTAAGTACGAGCATTTAGAGTCACGACCACAGCGCAGTGGGTTGACATTGTATGGCAAAATTCTACACTTGTTAAAATGCACCTCACCATGGCATGCATAGTAACAAATGCGATCAAAATCCTTCTAAGTTGGTTATATAGAAAAGAGGGATGTGAGTTGTCTCATGAATTTAAGGCCCATTTAGTCTCGACGGTTGACGGTTGACGGTGGATTCTGCAACCTGCAGAAGTCTACCGTCGTCAACCGTCAAACTGTAGTTATCTCCCTCTAACACATGCAAAATGCAATCCTGAACTGAAATAGCTGATTGCCTACCGTCAACCGTCCACCGTCAACCGTCAAGACTAAATGGACCTTAAGTCAGTATTCTGCAAAAATTAATATATGCTTTAATGTGGGTCGCAGTAGTGTAATGGTTAGTCTCCTCTACTAATACAGTCTTATACATGTAAGCCCAAGTTTAAATCCAGGTGTAAACATTATATTTTTTTTGGCGGCGGGTTCTTTACAAACTTTATACTTCTTTACAAAATGCATTAGCCATTCGGAGCCGGTCTTACACTGTATGACCCAGTCAGTGATTTGATATAAGCTCTCCGTATGTTTTTAATGGAACGCAGTGAATAAACTGAAGTATGAGAAAGCAGGGTTCTGACATACTTCCTAATTATGAAAAATTTGTGGCATATGAAACTAGCTTTTTTGTGAGGAACAATACCTGTTTAATCTTTCTTAAATAACTCGAACTATAAACAAGTTTTTGTAAAAATGTATACTTCAATGCAGGGAAATTGTATATTTAAAATAAAGTTTTAAGTAGGACACTCGATTGAGATTAGTTTATGTTAGGTGAAATTGGCAGCCCACACAATAGTTATTTGGCAATCGTCTGGGCGATGTCAATTTTCAGCAAGTCAGTCATGAGATAGAGCCAGAAACAATCACAAGAAACAATCTTTAAATTGGGTTAAAAGAATAGAAAAAACTGCGATATACTCATAAAAAATTATGCTAATCGACCCAGAAATATTTTAATAATGTCGGTATGTCCTTTAATCCACCTATAAGTATACTTACAGAGAAGTTGTTGGTAGAGAGGTTAACATATCAAAGGTACTATCGACATTGTAGATAAGTAAAATTTGTATACCCTCCATCGAAGGGTGAATGTCATATTCGTATTATATTGATCGACTTAAAATTTTAAGGCAATTTAGCGCTGTCCGTCCGTCATCCGCGATTGTGGTCGAACGAATGAAATAAGGATCCTAAAATAGGTTATGATGATGGCTTATGGTCATAAGCTTATTTAGGTTGTAAATGGGCAAAATATACCCCGGCGAGAAAAGGGAATAAAGGTACCTCGGTAAAAAATACACTTTAGTAAGTCTTCGCTAAGCGAATCATAATGTTCTGTGGACGCACAATGGAAGTTGGATAAATTCTAAACTTTTTGGCTTATGTGGCTCAAAAAACGTCCCACATGATGAAAACGGGCAATTAATACGAAATATATACATATAGTTTCTTAAAGAAAATCTAGCTACTAATCCAAATATAGAGTAATTTTAAAGTTTTGGGAGAGATTAGGGACCGGAGGCATCGACCGAAAGGGCCCAAAAAACGTAACATTTGTTTTTAAGCTTTAGTAGCGTAGGGTCGGTGAAGGGTATATAAGGTTCGGTCAGGCCAAAAGTTATAAGTGGGTCATTCAAATGACAAAGTCCATGACGATGGTTCTGATGTATTATGGATGGTGTTAAACATTTCAGTAATTCCCCCTAACAACGATCCAGAATAAAAATACTTTAAAGGGAACAAGATTAATAGGATCACAGTTTTAAATTAGTACCTAAAATATTTTTTTTTTACTTGAAAAGCTCATAAAGAAATGAACTTAGGCTGCAATCATTTATTTTATTTTTATTTGTCTTTTGTTTTTTTAGAGAGGGTTGAAATGTACAGGAAAAATTTTTTTTTTCGCTTTACTTAAAATCTTGCTGTTCTGAAAGGCATGGTCTGCTTTTTGCGAAATTTGATCATATGAAAGAAAATACCACGATCCATATTGTGTAGTCAATATTTAATTTTTAAAAACATGTTTGTTATAAAATGTTATATGTGACGCGCAAAATAGAAAGGGACCTAAGGGTAAAAACCAGTTTTGTTCAGGAGAGCCATTTTAAAGATTTAAATACGTGTATCTTTGGTGTAGAATCGTCGACTTCACTTTCATAAAACACGCATATCTCTGGGAGGGAACACTTTTGGGGCATGGGATCGGTCTCATTCGATGCTCAGCTGTTGTCCACATCAAAAAAAGAAAAAAATGAAAACTGATTTTTTTACCCTTAGCTCCCTTTCTCTAAGCGCTGTCACATATGTTTATTTTTTAAAAATTTTCCAATATTTTTTTTAAAGTTACATAAAATGTTCACATTACAAAATGTCTGAAAATGTGCATTGGCCAGTGGTTTGCCTAAAACTTTAAAAATTTTGACGATTCCAAAAATATAAATACTGTTTATTAATTGTGAGCCTTATGCGCAACTTTCGTAAAATTTATAAATATTTGTTCGACTTGGAGTTCTTAGTGAAAACAATTGTTTTTAATATCAAATATTTATTTATTCAAGTAAAAATGTTTTTCAGTTCGGCCAGGCCTTCACCGCCTCTACACTAGATAAGCTCAAAAAAATGTTCCGCTTTTTTGAGCCTCTTGGGATCATTCCAAATCTCATTCAAAACTTCAAAATTACTTTTTACTTGTATTTGTCGAAAAAATTTGCTTTAATTTGTGTACTCATATGTCCTTATTGGCAATAAATCGCCCGGTTTGACCATGCGGTACATTTTTTGGGCCACATGAACCAAAAATACTTGCAACAATTACTCTTTTGTGGTATTTGGTGAGTCGTCTTATTTTGTGACAATCAAGAAAACATATGTGACGCGCAATATAGAAAGGGACCTAAGGTTAAAAACCAGTTTTGTTCAGGAGAGCCATTTTATTGCTGTTAGAATCGTCGACTTCACTTTCATAAAACGCACATATCTGTGGGAGGGAACACTTTTGGGTCATGGGATCGGTCCCATTCGATGCTCAGATGTTGTCCACATCAAAAAAAGAAAAAAAGTGAAAATTGATTTTTTTTTACCCTTAGGTCCCTTTCTCTATGCGCTGTTATATATACATTACAGCGTCTTCCATCAATATTGCGTGGAGTTGCAAACGGAATGACTAGTTAAGTATACCATCTACTCTTCGTTAGAGGGTATAATAAAGTCTTAAATACGGCTGCGATTAAGATAAGGTTTACATGGCAGCCGCATGAAGCTTAGTTCACTTCGGTTCATGAGTACGTCCCGATGTGATTCCGTATACTAGCCGCGAAAAATTCGTCCTATGCTTAATGTTATGATTCTTTGCTAAAGGTGTGTATACAGCCCAAATCAACATTAAAGGAATAGGTTTTGTCTGGTCGTATTAGTAGACCAACATTTTCATTCTTAAGTCCACAAATGCCGGGAAGTGGTAGAGCAAATATTCGCTCGTCTCCTTCTTTGTTTAATGTTTCAAATAGTATCCTTTTAAGTTAGAAAATAGAATTAAAGCCGTAGTACCTTGTGACCACAGATGTAGGTTTTTTGGACCAAATTTATTTAACAAGCTTTATTCTTCTAAAAAAATGTTTATAAGTATATGTGACGGCGCATAGAGAAAGGGACCTAAGAGTAAAAAAAATCAATTTTCACTTTTTGTTGATGTGGACAACATCTGAGCATCGAATGAGACCGATCACATGCCCCAAAAGTGTTCCCTCCCAGATATATGCGCGTTTTATGAAAGTGATGGTACACCAAAGATACACGTATTTAAATCTTTAAAATGGCTCTCCTGAACAAAACTGGGTTTTACCCTATTTCTATTTAAGGAGAACAGAGTGGAGAGAATTGTGTTTTTTTCAATAATAAAAGCCAGGCTGTCACAACGTGAGCCTTAACGTCTGAACATTGTGAAAAATCAACTGAAATTGAAAATATTTTCCTTTAAAAGTCGTAAATAAGCTCTGGAATAATAAAACGAATATTTTAAAAGAATATAAGCAGGATTTATTTAACCAAAAAATCCGCTTAAAATGTTATAAGGGCGATAGTTTCAAATAGTTCTCAAAAAACCTTCAACCGTAGCTAATACATTTCACCAATTTTTTGGTTGATTTTGAAAAAGAAACAACAAAAAGGTCTCGAACCAGAATAAAAACTATTCAACACATAAGTTCTAAAAAAAGCTTTTTTATATACTAAAAGTATGTAAAAATATGCATGCTGAAAAATGTCAATGCTTTTCTTCTACTACTATTCTACTATGTATAAAGTACAAACCCACGAATACAACCCACATATTTTTAGTAATTAAAAAACAAGTGTAAAGAATGTTTTTCAGTTACAATCACAGTATAGGTCTTACGTACTAGCTTTACCTCATCTAAGAAGCCAAAAAAACGCTGCGACTAAAATTAGGAAAATGTTTTTTAACAATTTAAAATTATTGCCTTAGGGTGTTTTATTTTTTGCTTGTTAAATAAAACACACCTAATACGAGTATAGAACGTACTGGATATAACACGAGTGTTATTTTCGATACATGTTTTTTAAAATATGTGTCTACGACATTTTAACAAACATGCATTGCTCATATACGATTATTGAATTTAAAAAAAGTCATCGGTCAGATTGCGCTCCACATCGTTAAATTGTAATTGTGGAGTCTCTTTAGAGGTGGCAAGAGTGAGTTGTATTTTCGTGGGCAATTGTGTGAAGAAAACTTGAAAATTAAGGTTTACAACAGTAGTTCTCATTCGTTTGGGGAGAGCCTGGCCTTATAGAGTCCGGTTTTACTTTCAACAATTGCAGCAAGGCTTTCTGAAGAGGGTTGTTACGGACCCGAAATCATGATAAAAGTAGTGTGCAGCCACGAAAATCAATGTCACTTTGCCTTTTTGTTAAAAACTTGTTTTCTATTTAAATATAGAAGCAAGAGGTCTTGAGCCGGTTAATCCCTGTTCATTGTAAATCATATTTAAATTTTTCATAATTTATCGATAAATCAACAAACTCTGCTAATTTTGTATGTGAGCATAAACTGCTGTCTAAAACCCAAACCCGAAGACAATTGAAGAAATTTCAATATATTTTATTTGCATATGTTTTAACCATTTTTTTTAAAAATATTCTATAAAATAAATCAGTGACGTGCCACTGTGCTCTCCCCAACATACGAAAGATTAATTATCTCAATGACTACTGCTTTAAGGCGCTATAACTCACGAACAAAAATCCCCGCTTTTAAGAAGCTTTTTCACAAAATCTTCTAACGATTGTAGAGTCATTGTCGTCAATGAGTCGATGCTACTGCTCCAGAATATGTAATCAGTTGTGGTTAGACAATATTAGGAAGCACAAATTGCCAATTATTTGAAATTAACCCAAGCATTTTTGTTTTTTCTTCTTCTCTTTTGCAGCTTAAACACTGAGTGTTCTTTATTTTGGTGCTGAAAACTTTGTATTTACGAATTCTGTGGTGTTAAATTTTTTTTCTTTACTTTTCTGACCCTCTTTTTTATTTATTGAAAATTAAATCAAATCTGTGAGTCTTATATTTTTAACCAATTTGTATTATTTTTTTCTGTTTATTTCCTTATAGAAAGTTGTTTTTAGAGAAAATTTTGTTTAATTTGTTTTTATTGTTGTCGCGAATCGAAAAAATATCCACACAAAAGAAAATAAGAAAAGTTGAAACCAAAAAATAAATCCCCCAGTCGCCGAGTAAGAAACTGAAACACAATATTTCCACATCATGCTAATAACAACGTAAGTAGTATTTTTGTTGTGTTTTTCTCTGTACTTTGCCATTCCATCTAGTATTTACTTGAAAATATTTAATTTTTGTGTATCCACATTTCAAAGTGTATTTGTTAACAACAAACAGACAGACAGACAGACAGACAAGAAGGCAAACAATAATGAACAACCCTACAACTGTGAGCTGGCCCTGCAAATCTAGCAGCAGCACTTGACTGACTGACGTATATGAGTAAAGCGTTAATAAAAAAATACAAAAACAATAATAATATAATAATTATTGACATTTTCCATACATGCTTGTTGTCATATTGTTGAAAATACGACAACAACAAGAAAATGTCTTTCTTTTTTTTCCATGTGTATTTAATAAACAGATATGAAATTGTCTATTAAGTTCGTTCCCCTTGAATACAGCTTTTAATTATACTTATTGAAATCCATTTAGGACATCAATAATACGCTGAAAACTCTGTATTTATAAGTAGTCCGAAATTGGCAAATGTGAACTTTGTCTATTGAGGTGGGCTGAAGCCAAAGTCAACTACCAGTTTCCGCAAAGTATTTGTCATCTTTGAGTCTGTTTCAATCATGTGAGGAGAAGGATGAGGGGAATTCATCTATGGAGTGATTGAAAATAAACCGGTTTGTTTGCAAGCTAAGATTTTAAGACCCCTTTTAGGCGATGGAACCGGGTTTTTCGATTGTTGTGACATATGTTTATTTTACTAACTCTCGCAAAATTTGGAGAAGCATTGAGCGAAGAGCGATACCACAAAACCCTTGGTCTGCTTTTTCATAAATAAACCAAATTAAGTTCGGCCGAGCCGATGAATTTTTTTCAATGGGCACCCATTTTTCCATCAGGGTGTGTTTTCCGATTCCCATCAAATAAACCAACTACTTTCACCATATCGGCAGTAGTTCACAAGACACGAGGGTTACTATTTATATTTCGGGTCCGGCAATAAAAACAAAATAATTTATTATTGGAAATGGTTTTATTGTTTTTCAAAATATTCTCCTGTAAGATCAAGACACTTTTGCATGCGCACAAACAATTTTTCAAAGCACTTTTCCACTCTTATAAAGACTCCTTGACAACATGATTTTTGAACGCTTCAGCAGCTGCTTCGGGCGATGTAAAACGTTGACCATGCAGTTTTTCTTGATGCTAGCAATAAGAAGAAGTCATTGGGTGCCAAATAAGGGTTGTACGGTAGATGGCTCATTAATTCAGCATCTTGAGTGGTCAAATAGCTCATCGTTTCAGCTGATGTGAGAGAGCTCGCATTGTCGTAATGCAAAATGATCCGTCTTCTCTTATTATCTTTCCTCATATCTTCGAACACTGTTGGCAAACAGATGGCTGTATACCACTCAGAATTGACCGTCCTACGTTCCACTAAAGGCACTGTGGCAACATCGCCTGTTAAACAGAAAAGAAACGCAATCATTTGCTTCGATGTACTTCTTTCACTAATAACTTTTGTTGGATTTGTGAAGTCTTGAAAGACAAATACTGTCGATTGCGGTTTTGTTTCGGCTTCATATGCATAGATCCATGGTTCGTCACCTGTGACAACGTTATACACTGCCTTTGAGTTACCGCAGTTATACTTTTTTAAAATCTCTTTGCACCAATCCAGACGAGCCTTTTTTTGAGCGATTGTCGAATTATGTGGGATCCAACGGGAACAAATTTTTTTCACGGCCAAATGAACATGCAATATCTTATTGATGCTTGTCATACTAATGCCCAAGGATGTCTCAATCTCACGATATGGCACATGTCGTTCCTGATTAATCAGTTCACGCACAGCATCGATGGTTTCTGGCAAAGTGACCGAAGTTGGACGTCCTTCACGAAATTCATCTTGGAGCGAACGGCGTCCGAGACTGAACTCTTGGTACCAGCGATTAACAGTGGTTTTAGATGGTGATTTAAACACTCTTGTCTCGATAGCCCACGCCGAAAATCGTAAAAAAGCATCGCACGAAAATGTTCACTCCAATTTTGACTGAGATACATTTTTTAACACCAACAAAACGATTCGCCCTCAAATGACAAAGCGTTCTAGTTAAGTCAAAGTTTCCAACGGAAGTTCCAATTTGCATCTGGGAACACTAGTATTGTCAGGACCCGAAATGTTAATAGCAACCCTCGTATGTCCTTTTAAATTTCAGAGATGAATGAGCTTTGCCACGCCTTCTAGTTCAATTTGAACACAACATGGTCTATAATAATTTCCTAATCATTGATTTCGTTTTGTAAAATTTTATAACGATTTTAAAGGGACATGGCACCGCCCACTTTACAACGTGGATGTGTTACGTTACATGCCAATATCATTAGATCCAAATATCTTCGCTGACTGTTCGTGAGATATTGTCTTTCTATGTTAAGGTTTTTATGGGCGGTATCATGCCCCTATATCCAATCACATCCTCATATGCCCTTCAAATATAAACTTGTCGAAAGTATGTGGAGTATAAACGAAATATAAAGCCAACTACACAGTATACCATTTAAATTTGCATACACTTTTCCTTCTAAGCTAAAGCCCCTAGATTTAAGATGAGGCCTGTTCATGGCAAAAAGCCACCAACCTCTACTAAATGGTGACCACGCCGTTAAAAGTTTTTATTAAGAGGACAAAACTTTAAGGGACATTTGAGGTCACTATGGGTTTTTTTTTTATATTTGTATCCCAATATCCTGAAACTTTAGATGTCTCGCTTTTAAGGAAGTAGGCGGAACACTACCAGTCCTCTTGGACTCATGAGCTTTGAGGTCATTTTCTTTAACTCCACTTTCGCCGGATTTTGGGATGTTATACCTTCTACCATTGGATGGAGTGTATACTTAATTTGTGATTCCATTGGTTACATTATTGGCAAATATTGATCGGAGATCCGGTAATTACTTTACTTATATACTTTATATAGGGTGTTTTTTATACGTGTGGTTTTTAAGAAGAAATAAAACGCATATAATTTAATATTATGGCCAAGAATTAAGCAGTATTATTAAAATAGGGTTTGCCATTATGTTGCAAAGATGATTTCGAGCCACTTTTTGCAGCGTTTGGGGCAGTATGTCAGCAATAATGTGTCGAATATTCTTTTCCAAGGCGTCAATCGCGTCGGGCTTATCTGCGTAGACAAGCGACTTCACATTACCCCACAAAAAATGGTCCAGCGTTGTTAAATCGCACGATCTTTGAGGCCACGCCACAGGCTCACGACGCGAGATAATGCGCTCACCAAAAGTTTCCCTCAATAAATTCATAGTTTCGTTTGCTGTATGGCATGAAGCGCCGTTTTGTTGGAACAAAAGGTCGTCCACATCATTAATCATGAATCTATAGTGGTTCCAATTGACTGTAACATTATGGCTGGCTTCATTTTTGAAGAAATATGGACCAATGAATCGCACTGCCCAAAAAGCACACCAAGCCCTGACTTTTTAAGGATGTTACAAAGTCTCAACAATGCCTTGTGAATTTTCATTACTCCAAATGCGGCAATTTTGTTTATTAAAAAGTGAGCTTCGTCGCTGAACAAAATTTTCTTGTAAAAATCAGGATCGGTGGCCACCTCGTTTTGGGCCAATTCACCACGATTTGCAAACGTTGCTCCGAAGAAAGTCTATGCATTATGAAATGGCAAACCAAACAAAGGAGGCATTAATCATGTGAGAGCTGTCAAAAAGACCAACTAAGAAAACAGTGTGGCCAGATTAAAAACCAGCTGAAGGACTACAATGGCAAAACGACCAGGAAAATTAAAAGTATTCCTCACCTAAGGTTAAAAACCTGTTTTGTTCAGGAGAGCCATTTTAAAGATTAGGTCCTTTACTATTTGCGCTTAGAATCGTCGACTTCACTTTCATAAAATGCGCATATCTCTGGGAGGGAACACTTTTGGGGCATGGGATCGGTCTCATTCGATGTTCAGATGTTGTCCACATCAAAAAAAAAGTAAACAGTTGATGAAAAGTTTTGTTCATTAGGTCCCTTCCTATTTGCGCTTAGAATCGTCGACTTCACTTTCATAAAACGCGCATATCTCTGGGAGGGTTATGGTTGGTATTAAGGGCTATTAAAGGCTTTAAATTAGTCTGGTAACTGAGTGCCTCCTTTATCATTGTTGGGTACATTTTTATGGAAAAATTATTGAATTTTACAGACAAGAATCGTCGACTTCACTTTCATAAAACGCGCATCTCTGGGAGGGTTATGGTTGGTATTAAGGGCTATTAAAGGCTTTAAATTAGTCTATTAACTGAGTGCCTCCTTTATCATTGTTGGGTACATTTTTATGGAAAAGTTATTGAATTTTACAGACAAGAATCGTCGACTTCACTTTCATAAAACGCGCATATCTCTGGGAGGGTTATGGTTGGTATAAAGGGCTATTAAAGGCTTTGAATTAGTCTAGTAACTGAGTGCCTCCTTTATCATTGTTGGGTACATTTTTATGGAAAAGTTATTGACTTTTACAGACCTTCTTAGTAAGATTACTGAGTATTAGCTTAGAAGTAATTTTACAGTTGGCAATTATTCCAAATGCATTTATTAATGGGGGTTTGAGCATAGTAGATAATAACGGCCATTTAAACTCAGATAAATATTAAATCATCACGTTGCATTAGCAATGAAATTAAAATGTCTTTATGGTAATTACAATTGCACAGGCTACAGTCGGTGCCCCGGTGCGAGATGAATTATATGTATGCCATATTTTATTTGTCTTTCAGTCGTAGGTGATATTTAAAATTAATTCTCCTTTCTTTTCACTTTTCTTAATAAATAATATTCATTAGCTTGCAAATATACATATTTTGCTCTAAGCTTTATTTGTTTTTAATGAAGGCTTGAAATTGAAATTGAATTTGAACTTTGACTTTGTTTTTTTTACGGATATTCTCAAATAATATATTCTAGAAATAAAAATGACTGAGCTTCTTTGAAATTTTAGAACTTAACAAGAATATGAAATAATGTAAACTGGTAATAATAGTGACCTTTTAGCCACTGTCTCTCAAACAGGGTACGTCGTGGTGAATTACCTATAAAAATTCATATTAAAGAATTGGCCATTAAGAGATACGACAACATAAGATGTTTTTAATAAGTACTAAATTCCAAAGGAATTTTAGGCAATTAAATAAAATTTTACAGTATACTTTTTTCATAAATACAATAAGATTTACTGTATGCATAATAACTAAACAAGTTTTCTATTAAACGTGATGAAGTGATAAATACTTAAAGAAATAAATACAAGATGTAAGCTTACAAACAGTTGCCGCTTTAAAAGCAGCACTGAATTTCTAAGTTTTGGACCTAGGGTTCTTGTGATATAGTAGCGCATACCGACATCTCGTGGCTATTTAGAAAGTTAATTTTAATAATTAATTTTTCTTATAAATCTTATTATTCCACTAATATACTAATCACTTCGTACAAGCAAAGACCTGATCTTTAAATCTGTCCCGTTTTTCGAAATCCAGACTTATTTCCAGCATTTACCGGATATTTTAGGAATAATCTGAAAGCCTGCTCTCCACTTCAAATATTATCGACCTGAATTAATGTATTCCCATTAGTTCGGCGACAAAGAGTCTCATAAAAGCGGAAGCTGTCAAGCTTATTTTCCACGAATTTGTTGAAGGTTTCTGGCTATACTTCATAGCTTGGCTGATATCCGCCTTTAGAATATTTTTTTTCTAATAACCAACACTCAGGAGATGCCCCCTATACATGCATTGCGTTGGCGAGTAGAAATTAAAGGATCGGAGGGGGGAAAGAGAGAGTAATGTTTATTGACACTTGCCTTAAAATTCTGGATGTCGCAACTAGTGGAAAATACATTTGAAATCGTAATCCATGAGAGAATTTTTTTGTATTCGTCCCATAAAGCCATCTTTCCGAAACGTCTCATGTGTCTTTTTTGCACATGTGTCTTTATTTTTGTTAAGCAACTAGTCAACTTCGAAGCAATACTACACCTGGCAAGAGGTTTAAAACAATTTTCGTGTAAAGTTTAATGCACCTTACCTATATCTATGAGAAATTTTCCAGAAAATTTTTTCTCCAACCACTGTGTGTTGGCTGTGTAGCGATTATATCTTGGCACAATAAACAAGGTATAGTCACAAGCCCAACAACAACAAAAATAGTTCGCTTGATTGTCAGAGTCACATAAAAAAGAATGCCAAGAATACATTTTTGTGAATGCTTGATAATAATTGTGAATGTTGGCTGAAGAATGTTTCCAAAAGTCATCGCCAAATTTCAAAATTGACAATTTTAATTACTACGAGAAAAAATTTAAAATCACCTGTTAGCAAAACTCTACCTTCTTCATTGTACCATGGATTATACGTTTCATTTTATAAACAAGTTCAATGATATTTCTCACTTGCTAAAAAACGTCTCCTTAAATGAACCTTTTGTTATATATCCTCCTTTAGGAACAAAATTGTTCCGGCAATGCAAACATGACATCATAAATAGGCCTGCCTGTATTGACACTTATTTTATTAGACTCCAAGAGTTTTTTTTTTTGCTAAATTAAAAATCACATAAGACACGGTTCGCTGTATTTTTTATTTGCTTGGCTTCAAGACACTGTGAGGAGTTAGTGGTGGTGCTGCTGGTGATGATGGTGGGTGAATAACAATTAATTTAAAACAAAAGACTTAAGATACGAACTTCAGCAGTAACACTTTTATTTTATGTAATAAAACCGACGAAAAAATTATTAAGAAATAAAAGTGGATACAAACTAAATATAGTTATAGCCATTTTAGCCATTAATTACGCCGACGTTCGCATTGAAGTTGATTAATGCTATTTAATCGATTACGCATGCCTGCTGACGTCATGGTTAAGAAACCATAAAAGATTAATTAAAAGTTACTATTCATATCGCAGTCATAAATAACTCAAAGAAACAATACTTTTTTCCGCATATATTTCTTACAACACAGATAGAGGCGAGTTTACTTATTCCAACACCCAGCACTTACTATTTTTTTTTTAAGTTTTACTGAGATGCGTGTTCATTTTATTGATAATCAGAACAAAATGTGACGTGTGTTTTCGTATTGGAATACTTAATAAAGTGCGATCAATTTAAATTTATGTAGCTTTGTTTGCATATTTAATATTCAGCCTGCTTTTATAAGAATCAAAAGAAAATGTAGTCCTAGTTTTTGGCAATACCCATAATAAGGAAATGTTTAAAACAAACCACGACTCCCCAAAAACACAAAATAAATTATGCCGATATTTTGTTTGTGTTCTGGAATTTTGTTATTCCATAACATGTCTCTCAGAACGTATTGGGGGTATAAAAGCCTTTAAAATTAATTCAATAATTTTATTATTTCGTGAATGGTCTCCACACAAAAATTCAATATTCGTTTCATGCCACATGGAGTGTGTACATACGCCCGCCCGCCCGTGTACTTATACAACTTTACGTGGCGTATGATGATATTCTGTCTAAACGTGTGCTTTAGTATTCCAAGCATGTAACTATTCTACACATGCGATACGCGATGATCTCCCTCCGCCCATTTCCCTCCTCTGTCCGGCCCAATGACAAAAGCAAAAAACCGCAAATATTTAAGAAATTACCGTGGGAGAGAGGAGCGCGAAGCAATTCGTCGGCAGTGAGTTACCCACATTGGAGTCGGCATTTGCGTCACTTACATTAAGGAAAATTACAAATGGCAAAAAATGAGGCGTTTGCGGTTATTGACTAAATGCTCGTAAATACTTCCACAAAGGTGTTAATACCCTACAGCCACCACACTTTTATACAGGGTATAGTGACTGTATTTGTAATAAGGCAGGTTAATGCTAGGTCTCATTTAAAATTTACGAAGAAGGTTCATTGTGGCTTTTGCTGTAGGCACAGTGGCTTACACTTGCTGAAACCTTATGTAAGGTTTTTTTTTCAACTTTTCAATTAAAGCTCTATACAGGGCCCCGTTAATGGTTTCTGCTTGACCCTTCGCATTTGCAAACAAAATATGGACCGAGTACTTTATCAACCACAACACCACACCAAACAGTACATCTGGAGGGGTGTAATAGACGCTGATGGTATACTCTGGGATTCTGACACTGATCCCTGTTTCTCAAAACAAAAGTCTTAGTTCCTAACCCACTCCTGCCTAATGGGGATTTATATACCCAAAAAAGTGTTGATACATAAATAATTTTAGCGTGGGCCAGGTGAGCGATATTGCGGTAATTTTTTTTTTTTTTTAAAGAGGAAAGATTGGGCTTAATTAATTTGTTGTCCTTCTAATTCTATGGTCTTTTGGACATAAATTTCCAACTTTCATAAAAATCGTACGAGCTGATCTATGGGCAGGCAGTAACGAGCTAATCATGCTGTTACTAGGTGCTGTTCTGACATTATAATGATGACGAAAATTTCGTTGAGTTGAGATAATAGACTTGCCAGAATAATAATACAATTCAACGTTCTTGACGCTTTGCTGTACATTATAAATATTTTCCAATTATGTTTGAAATTAAAACGTCCCAGTTTGCAAATATCAAACAAAAACCTGAAAATAAAAATTAATGTTATTGTACGAGGGCAGATCAATAATTGTGTGACTTTTCCAACTTCCCTCGTAGTTATGTGAAATGTCAATGTAATCGTTGTTATGTGAAGTGGCATCTGTTAGTAGCCTACAGTCAAATTTTGAGAGAGTTCCGTCATTTAGTTTGTGTTTAACAGCTGTTTAAAATATACAACCTCGTGAATTTTGATAAAAATTAAAAAAAAAGTTAATTTCGAGTGCTCATTAAACGTTATTTTTTGCGGAAAAAACCGTCGACTCTGCACCATCAATTTCCATGGTAAAATAGGGGTTTACTGACTTTCATTGAGGTCGCACAAGTACAAATGACGCTTTTGGACGGCCAATTGAGGTCAATTCATCCGAAAATGTCGAAAAAATCCACGATATGGTGTTGGCCGATCGAAAACGTAAAGAAATGTTCGATGGAAAGAGATTTAGCTCCAACGATGAAATTATTAATCAAACAAGTGCCTATTTTATGGGCCTCAAAAAAAAAATAAAAAATAAAATAAGTGTATTAAGCTAAAAGGAGATTATGTTCAAAGTCACAGAACTATTGATCTGTCCTCGTACCTTTTAAAGTCAAAGTAATCGGCAGTTAAAATTTAAAATTTTAAATGCTCCACCCTGTATATAACCATCTTTTTTCCCATAAACAAAAAATTATATAACCTGCATAACAACAAATAAGAGAAATTAAAAACAAAGAAGTAATTAATATTTCAAACACTTCAGTCTTATTTGGGCCAGCCTGTAGATATAGGTTTATAAGTACAAACGTTGTGCTGGCTGAAATTCGCCTAATAGAGGATACAAAAAACTGCGAGCCTCTTTAAAGATGGTCATTTCTGAGAAATTTTAATAAATTTTGGGTTACGGTTAATACATTTTGGGTTAGTGGCGGTCTATAGAAGCAGACTCATTCCGACTATTCGTATATGGTCCATTGTGATACCACGAAAACTAGCAAAATAATCCCTAGCCACTTCCGTTGAACCATTCTGATAACCTTAAAAAGCTCTTGAGTTGGGGTATGCCAATATCAGCTATATCAGCTAGATCCTTATAAAAGTACGAACCTAGTTTACATCCCTGCTAAAGCGTCAGTGCAGAGAATAAACTGGAAAGGTGATGAATGGATTAATTTCCGCTTCATTCTCACAGCTTCTGCCATAATCGTTAGTTACGACATTTATTCTTCTGGCAAGTCTTCTAATTATACTAATTATACAGTTTCCCATCAGGACATATACGAACAGTGAGACGTCAGGTCTTGATAACGTCTGCAGTGTAAGAGAGCGTTTTATATCCAGACGGGGCAAATTTGTCTGTATTCAATGCAACCTATCAAGCCAGCCAATATGTTATTGGCTTGCCGATAGGTTCTCTCCCGCAAAATGAGTTTTTAGGTCTAAAGCGTCATGCCTACTAACTTACTCATCTGGTCTACAGTCTCCTGGTATGTCCCTTTGGCCCAGCACCTAAATAAGATAAATATTGCACTACAGAGCCACCTCGTTAAGTTGGGGGCTGATTTCTGTAATCTAGGGCTAATTTCATGTTTAGAAAGATGGATTCGAGAGAAGTAATGGCAACCTGACTGTACGAGTAGAAATATATTTATCCCTATAGTGCGGACTATTTCTGAGCCATTCGACTACTTCCTATAAAAAATAAAGAAGATTTTTGAACTAAGTGGATGGCTAAGATCTGCTTCGATCTGTTGGTTATTTCTAGATTTATAAGATTTTAGGGTCGTCAATTTTAACGCAATAAAAGATTAATTACTTCATTTTTTATCCGTAGTTTAACTTGTGTTTTTCCAACATATTCAGGGATGAATTTGATTGAATATGGAAACAATAAATAAATAAAAAGGGGGACAATAGTTTAGTATACGAGTATCCGCTAGGTTGACATTTCAGTGATCAGGTATCCTTTAAGATATCTCTGATAATTTGGTAGTTTCGCAGTTTACTTAGAAAATGTCAAAAATGTGAATCAAATTCAAAATTTCAGCAATCTTAGCTTAACACTAGCCCTCCTATTAACCAACGTCTTCAAGACCCTGATGACGGTGTATTGCTCTATTTTACTAATGGTACGCTCAAGTGCACCTATTGAACTAGCCATTCGTGAGATAGAACAAGACACTGTCGACTACTATAGGACAATACTTTCTCTACCATGTGAGTTTCTCGAATTTTTTGCACAAACTTGCGTACAGAATGGGCGGTGGGTGCCTTAATAATCGCACTGTTTTGCCCACATAGCATTGACATTGGAGATAATCACAAAGCGATCCATTTTACTTATGAAGATATGAAATTGACTTCGATGAGAAGGAACCATCACTGTTTAGTAATCAGTTTCAAAACCGAAAAGAAACATCATAAATTTAAGCGTCGGGGATTTCCATCTCTTTATTGATGGCAACTTTACAAGTAGGAGAGTAATCTCTAAGTCACGTAAAAGTTCCTCTAATTAATTCAATATTTGTTCGGTTCTTAAAATTGAATGTACTGGTCAGTGAATTTAGTGAAGTTATCCTGATACAACATAATAATACGTAGAGGGTATATTTTGAACCTGTCTTAATGAAACATTTTAAATTGCATTGTTTTGGGTCGAAGGAGAACCATATTGAAATTTGTGTACATCGCAATTGTTCCAACCATGGGTTCCAAATTTGTGTCATAAAACTGTGCGCTTTGGCCTTTAAAGTGCTCAAAAAACAGTGAGAGTGTCATGACGATGTTTTTTTTTGATGAAAGCGTGGAGATATCGATGTAAGCTGTTTGCCGTTAATCGTTTTCCTACAAAGCTTAGAATTTTGAAATTTTTGAGTTAATACCCTTTTGTTGTACAAGTGGGATATCCAAGCAGACCCGGGACACTAGCCGATGATAGTTTTTTAATCTGCTCCCCAACGGCATGTTAAGGGAACTAATACTGTTTATTTGCCGAAAAACCTATTGTAGGGTAACACGTGGTCGTCTGCTTTGCTTTTAAAATTTTCTTTGTAGTCTTACGTGTTTTGTTCTGTTGTCTATGTAATCGCTTTACAGACGTGTGGCAAGAATTAACGGCTTCGAAAATGACAAAGTAATGTGACGTACATTTGTGTAATAAACATCCACTACTGATAAATTTGAATAAAAAACGAATATTTTTAAAATGCATACTAAAATGTGTTATTTTTCGCTGAAAATTAGGAAATAAAAAGAAAAATATTAAACTGGTGCTAATTTCATTTTAAACTCACTAAAAACTTAAAGAAAAATGTTTACAAACTTATTAGGCAGTTTACGTTACCTCAAACTCGAACTGCGATTGTTAAGCGTGCTACTCAGATATCTCTGTTATTTTTCAATAGAATGTTGGCGGAAGTAAATTTTAATTTCATGGAGATCCTTAAAAAATGAGTTTAATGGTTAGTGTGCTCGGCTATCACGCAAGTAATCCCTAAATCAAATCTGGTAAGAAAAACTAAATTTTTTTCGTGGCGGGTTTCTCTTAATACCGACGACTTTTAACAGTAGGTCCTGCTCAGTGAGGACAACTTGCTTATTTTAGAGATGTTTCTGCTAGTTCCTAAATGGAACGTTAAGGGGATATTTGTCACAATTTTCACCTTCTTCTAGAAGAACTGCTTGCGGGTTTTCAAAAAAACCATGATGTGTAATATCAATGTAAATGTATATTGAATGTCAAATGGTTTATGGATTGGCAGTGTTTCAAACGGTCGCTCTAATCTTTTATGACTCTGTGCATAACTTCCAGTGTTGCTGCCATAAAGCAATGCCTTGTTGGAACTACTGATCTGTTGCCAAGGTCTGAACTCACAAAATCGGATTGGCAGATGCGGAACGATGTATTAAGAAATGGCTAACCTTAATGAATTTATTGACACTTTTAGTTTTAAAAGTGTTAACTGCCTGGTAATTAAAGACTCTATAAAGTATATACGAGTATATATATATATATATATATATATATATATATATATATATATATATATATATATATATATATATATATATATATATATATATATATATATATATATATATATATATATATATATATATATATATATATATATATATATATATATATATATATATATATATATATATATATATATATATATATATATATATATATTTTGATCGTCGTAAAGTTCTAGCATGATCTAGCCATGTTCGTCATTTTGTGTGTCCGTCCGTGCATCTATTGAAATTACGATAGCTGTCAAACGTATCAAACTAGGATCCTGAAATTTGTTGGCGATGGCTTTTAAAAACGTAAATTGCCGAAATCGACCCAGGGAGAGAAAAGTGTCCCAGAAAGCGACTGAAAGTACCTCAGAAAAAAGTACACTTTTTTGAGAATTTGCTTTACCAATCATAATTTTTTGTGGACGCACAATCGGTAAAATGGGAAATGTTAGTTCAGACGTTTTGACACAAATACAGCACTTTTGGTTAGAACGGGCGATAAATAGATAGAATGGGTACCTTAATTAAAGTAGTTTTTGCTACGAATCTAAACATTGACTGGTTAAAGTTTTGGCCAAGATAAAGAATGGGCACGTGGGCGCACCAAAAAACGGGCCACGTTTTTTGTGATTTATTAGTGTAATGTGAAGGGTAATTAGCGGCGTTTTTACTTGTTCGAAGTGATGAATGACCACTACAATTTTAAATGAATTTTTCAATTTGTTTATTTAAGAATATTATAAATTATAAATTACTTACAATTTTGTGATCTGATTTTTTTAATGGTTTCTAAATAATTTTAATGTAAATGTGCAAATTTTTTTATCCAAAATTAACAATTACAATTATCATTATTCTGAAAGATGAAGGTCCAATGTCTCCGCCTTGAAATCGCCCCTAACAGTCACTCTTTGTGATGCTTGTGCGAATATTAATGAACATCGATAATGTTGCTTGTTGTCATTGCCGCATTGATAAAATTGGGTCTTATAAGAGATAATGGTCTTTGTGACAAAATCAGGATCTTCGACATCACCTTTTAACTCCTCCAAATGAACTGATAGGCGTAGAATCTACTTAATGGGGGTAGACGGTCAATATTTTCCATTACGGCGACTATGTTTAATTGTTCAATTCGCATCAATCTCTGTCTTGTCCAAAACGTAGTACTTACGCCAACATTTTTCCACGGTGCAACGAATTGCTACCGAAGACGCTCCAATAGTGGTGCCTCCATAACTAAGACTGGTAAGTAAGAGCTTAATAGTAAAGCCATTTAACAAAAAGATATCAATTTTCTTCTTAACCGTAGAGAACGTTCTGCTATACACGACTCTTGAAATACAAATTTAAAAAAATAATTTATTGTTATCGTTCCTATACAAACTACAAAAAAGTCTATAACTTGTTACTTTTCTAACAGAGTTTGTCAGGGGTCGAGTAAAGCATTACTTTGCCAATAGACTTGAACCATGCTTACCCCTTTTTTTAACAAATGTGTTAAATACTACGCTTTTGCTTCCAGCCTTAGTTGTCGAGGCTTGGCAATAAACTCCACTAATTTCAAGTTTACATATTGATAATGCCGCTTAACCAAACGTTGTTATTGTTCATATAGATGATCATTTGAACAAATAGGCGTTTCCTTCGCTCCACTCAACGAAGTTTAAAGTATTGGTGGTACATGACAAATTTGTATAGGAAGGAATTTCCTATATAAATTACCCTTAAAAATACAAGTTAGTTCTTTGTTTAGCTCGTTTGTTTATTTCGCCCATTTAATTTAACAAATTTGGACCTCTTGCAGCTATATTTTAATAAACTTAAAGTTTTTTTTATAAAATAGCAAAGTCACTTTGCTTTAGAAGTTCCCCATCTGTTTCGACTTAATCGACTGTTGAGAGATTTATGTATGGGGTGGGCCATTAAATTCTTCATCTCTTGCCAAACAATCTTCAGCCCATTATGCGAAGCGAAAACGAATCGGATCGGTGTTCCATTATTAAATGAAAATAGTCATCCTTTCCAATCAAACCAGTAATTTAGAAAAATTATCAATAACATTTTTACAGCCGATTTAATTTTAAAATTTTAAATCTCCCACCCTATATGTGCTTTTTAGAGACAGTGTGCTAGTTTGCATTGCCCAAATATCTTTAAGGAAATTTGGTGTCGAACAGTGTAACTACTGAATTTGACCAAAGAACTCATCATTCAGAAAAGAGTATGTAAAATGTTCGCGTTACCGTCAAGTGAGATATAAAAGCGCTGTCAGCAAGTTTTACCTCTCGGATCATTAATCATTAAACCCTCTCGGAATGTTTCACATCATCTCCATTATACTTTGTAGCATTGTGTCCAATTGATTGAGAATGTCTATTAAGAAGCGGAAATATTTGCCAAGATAAAAAAATCAACAAAACGGACAGTTTACACCTTCAACGTATTAACTGTTGCGGTCTATGAAACTTTTGTTTAATGACAGGGAAACGTAAAGCGTATAAAGTATGTACGCACTTGAGTTAATACTAAATGACATAAAATTTCATTAAGGTACATTTTAATATCAGAAGATGAAATGGAAAAATGAAAGGATTGTCGTATTATCTTTGAATTTCAGAAAATTTGAAGTTAATTTTTATTTTGCGACAATAGATTTAAAGCCTTTGAAGCAAAAATTTTTTTCGCCCTCGTATTTAATATCCAACTAGGTTTCAATTCAATTTAAGATTGCTTAAAGAATAAATAAACCTTATGAGTCATTGCTAGCTACAGTCTTTCTCATAAGCTATTCGTATTTGTTCCTAACCTCAAATAACGCCACGATTTCGAGGCACCGAGCTTCTCTTCATGGTGCTGTGTTTGAAGTATTTTTCAAAAATTCTAATCTTCAAGATCTTTTTCCCCCCCAAAAAAGGTAAAACCAATTAGCCTTGTTTCATTAAAAGTGCTTGAGTCACAAAAAAGATGAATAGCAAACAAAAGACTTAGGAAACAAACTTTCTTTTGAGTCGTTTCAAGTAAAATAAATATTTGAAACGTGTTTCATTCATAAAATCACGTTTTGCGGTCAGTTCTTTTTATTTAAATATTCTACGCATGATCGATTAGTCTACTAACACTTGGTTGATTTTTTTCTCAAAGATTGGTGAATAACAATGGGTGTGTTTTTATTTTGACAAACTTAAAGTGTTGTCTAGTTAAGTGACAAGTAAATTCATTACCCTACACCGTCATCCTTTGCATCCTTTGATTTTAGTGTGAGTTTTTGCTCAATTAAAAATTAAAGTGTGTTTTTTTAACATTGTTTAAAAATAACTTTATATAAATAATAGCTGTGATTGATTTTTGTTGTTCTTCGACCTATTTATTTAATATTTTAAAACTAAAACTCTTTTTAGATTAGATAGATCGTAGTCAATATGACGATGTTGGTCTTCAGAAAAAGGGTTGACATTCTGGGGTTAAAATGACACACAAATTATGCCAGTTAAGGTGTTTGAGCCTATTTTATGGCTTTAGTTTTACGAATAGATTTTAATATTAAATAAAGGAAAAATTTGATGGTGTAAAAAAGGAGTGCCGGTTTAGGACTTCTTACCTCTATAGAAAGCATGTTTTTATACCCTTCATCGAAGGGTGGATGGTATATTTAATTTGTTATTCCGTTTGTAATATTCTAATATGAAGAATATATATTTGTAAAGTTTTTAGACGATGTAGCCATGTCAGTCCACCCGCCCGTCCGTGTTTCTGTTAATAGCGGTCAAACGAATCAGTCTTAGATCTTTAAATTTTGCATGATGGATTCATAAAATGTTTAGTATTGCAAATAGGCAAAATTGGCAAAATTGAAAAATGTTTGCCCTTTTTTACCAAAACATATTATTTATTGTTAATTCACCCGAATCAAAAAATAAACATATCAATTGCTGCAGATCATTTCTTTGCTCATCTTCATCCGGCAGACAGGCTTTAAGTCTAGTTGCCTGGAAATTTAAGCAGTGTCATAAACACTTTGTAACTCAATTTATTTCAAATTTTTTTGAAGGCTTAAAAATCATTAGGCCAGTAAATTTCAAAACTGAAATGTTGCGGATAACACTACCCCATAATATGCATCAGCTATATGGTTTTAAGAGATAAAAGCGGTATTACTTATCTCCCTTGCCGATAAAAAATACAAAAAATTCTTTTAATTTTGGGTAGGGATTTACTAATATTTTTATTATTACTTATTTTCTGTGGAATACAAATATGCATATAAGAAACATATACATTAAAGAAGGTATTTTGATAAAAGTATGCATTAAACCTTATTATTTAAACAACGTATGAACAGAATATGAATTTACAACCAAAATACTTATATAGGAATCTTTGGTAAAATATGCATTAGAAAATCAATGGAATTTTATTGCAAAATGATTAATTCGCAAAGATATTAAGTCAAAGTTACTTTAAGACTAACGATAGCAAAAATGTATTTGCATACAGTTTCTATCGCTAATGATGAGTTATTATTATTTATTTTTATTTATACGCCAGAATTTTTCGTATCAAAGTCTGAAACAAAATCCTGCATAGCCTTAAATCTCAACCAAACGACAACCCAAATATGAGTTTCTAAAAAACCACCTCTAAAAAGTTTGATTAATAACCCTACGGTAAATTGGACCGGTACGGCATCACTCAAGTGATAGTTCCCTCATGGATGGGGACCGGTCCCAGTACCGGCCCAACTGTATGAAAAGACTGTTCAAAAAAGTCAGGCAACAAACGTGTCACTGTATGAGTAGAATAGAATACCCATCACAGAACCCATCCTATCCATCACATCAGTTCAATTTAACGATTTGTCTGATTGTTTGAAAAATTCGATCTAAATGTACATTTTCATACAAATTGTAATAGATTTCTAAACAAAACCCGCTCAAAGTGTATTTTGTTTAATAGATGAAATCTGCGTACATGTAAAACCATTTGTGTGGGATTTTATGTGCGAAGCTACACCGCGAATTTGGCGACTTTGAAATTTCAAGTAATAATCTATTCCGAACCAGTTCTCTGAGACAGATTCCATTTTCACCCATCCTCGATTCGGTTCATTCAGGGTATTTGACTCTGCATTTCCCGTAGGGAAGTTTCCCTGGAATCTAAATAGATCTGACAAAATTGAGGATCTTTGACGTACTTGCAAGAAAAACTTCTAATTACAAGTAATACCCCATAACCAAACCCATCGTCCTTAAACATTCTTAGGAACAAGGCGTATACAAAATTCAACTTAACTCAATTTAAACCCTGATAAATTAACCACTTTATTTTATTTCTTATGAAAGGAATAGTTATCTCTGTAAAAGATAAACATGTTCATTAGCCACTACTCTAAAGTTTCAAAATATCTAATTTTATTGCAATTTAATCAAAACGATGTGATATTGCTTAACACAATAATGACTCAGATATCGATGATAGTTTAATCACTTATTTTAAACTATTCGTGTTGCCAGATAAATGTGCTCTTAATCATCATATGAACAAACAAAAAACTCCAAAATTCCTAAACCTACTACTGCTCGTATCATAATATTTTTGCGGTCGCTGTGTTTAAGTAAATGACCTCTCCTTTCAATTTCATTGTGGCTCCATATATCAAAGCGGGTTTGTAATTTCGGCCATAAACAAAAAATTGCAAAATTATAACATTAACTGAAGCTAAAACTTACCAAAATAAAAATATAATAATAAAGAAACTGAAACAGAAACCAAATCATAAAATCACAAAACATGTTGCCACGGCCGGTCTGGCTGCTAAGAGTTCATTTCATTACTATGTCGGTACGTAGTGTACGTCCATATGTATGCATGGATTGATGTAGACACCATCGACTGACAGGCGACTGACTGACCAACCAACAGCGACATGATGAGTTTAATTTTAACCTACTTTGAGTTTACTTACATTGTCGTTGTTGTATGTATGCGTGCATAAAATACTACTTTCATATATATGCACACAAATCGGTGTTAACTCACACACACACGCGCGCATTTATATGTTGTGCTGTTTTTTTTTTACACATGTATAAGAGTATGTGTGCATGTTGTTTTATGCAGTGACCTTGTGGTTTGATCATATGCCAACAGCTGAAATTATAAACTCACATGCTTACATACATGCATCCAATAAATCTTTTGAAAATACTCACACACACACAGGCAGAGACATACAAACATAGATATGAAGTACATACATACTGGTACACATACACGAACCCACTCGTTTGTGTGTTAAGTACGAGTGCAAATAATCAAAAAATCATTTTTACGCAATCTTGTTGTATTTGGTTTAGTTAAACAAATCAACAGAAAAATACATTTAATAGTAATTCACACACACACACATACACGCCACTACATGTATACATACAACTACGTCAACGTTTACTTCGCCCGTCTAGGTTTACGCTCGTTCATACCAAATGTATGCAAAGAAGTTTTATCGAAACAAAAGACTTAAGAAACGAACTTGATCTTTTTTCTTTGGCTGACGCCAACGTTGTCGCTGTCGCCTCGATTGTGTGCGTGAAGTGTAAACGTCTAAAAGCGTCGACTTTAAATCCCCATCCGCTTGTAAGATAACTTGTGTTTTTTTCTTGACCATTTCATTATTTGTTTTCGATTAAATATTTACTTATTTAAAAAGTTTCCCGGTAAACAAACGTTTCGCTGTGTTTCTTTTTTCGTTGTCAGTGATTTGTGTATTTTTTTTTGTACACACATAAGGCGTGTCCAGCTGTTACTAAAGAGTGAGGTTTAAAAAAAAAAATAGACGAAAAATAATACAAACGAAAAGTGTTACATATTTTGGCATATATTTCCTTCCTATGAAAGATCAATCAGTGGTTTGCGTTTATGTATTTTAGTGTTTTGAGTTAAAGTTGTGATAAATAACACAGAGTTACAAATAATCAAATAAATAAGTAAAACATCAGAAATAGGACGATATGGTCTAATTTTAATAAACCTGAACAATGTACACTCGGTTCTAAGTGGCCAACTGTTGATTTATTACTATAAAAGATGGACAGACGGACATCGCTTTAAGGAATAAGATCGTAATTTTGAATAATAATTATTGTTTTATTAATATTTTCTCAAAATACTCTGTATCACAGTGTGGAGTAAAGTATTTAAATCGTTTATGATTCTCAATTTTTATATCTGTGGTCTCTTTTTTATCTGGGATCTGCTTACAGATCCCACATATTTTGAGGATTTTTCAAAAAAAAATATTACTTATGTTTTCCGATATGTAGCGTAAATAGTGGCACAGTTTTAATTAATAAAAACTTGCATACCAAGGAATGTGAATATAATAAAAATAATTTCTGACGATTTTTTTTTGCATTCCACTCAACAATCTGTATGGGCTTTGAGTCTGCTTGCACTTAAGTATATGCATTAATTATGGTTTAAATCACATTCCTTGCTTCGAGTATGAGGATGGTGAAGTAGCGGTTACCGAATTCGTACCAAAATATAATTTGAGTACCCATACGTCCATATTGACCATTGCTCGCCTATAAAGTAATGATATACTTTTGCGGATTTATATTTAGTTTCATAAAGGGAAACGTTTTTCCCCTGATTTCGCTAGGTTACAATCCCAAACAGCTTGTTAATGATCAGAAGCTGTTCGGTAGTGTAAATGGCAAAATAATGCACAGTTTCAGGTTCCTACTGAACGTTCTTTCAACGTGAACACGAATGGACGAAAATGGCAATATCGTTTAGACGATCATTAATATCGTAGATATACTTTAAAAAGTCTACGTGCATTGTTTTGTGCTGTTGCAAACGGTACGACAAATTTACAATTCCATCCACCCCTAGAGGGAGGCTATAAAAATCGTACTACTTGTATGTAGCCGTCCGAAGCATTGCTTTTTTGGGTCATGAGTATATTTGTCGCGAATCGTTTAATGCCACCGGTCCATTACCTAGTTATCCTTTCGTGAGCCTGCTGACTTAAAAAATGTGTGATCCTGCTCAAATCACCATCGGAGCGAAAGCATTTATACATTAATATGTTTAGACCGTTATTATCTATAATTTAATATTTTTTCCGTCTTTAGTCCATAAAATCTATTTAGTGGCAAAGAATACTTTCAATTGTATGCTCCCCTCTCCAAGTACTGTCTCCTAGCTTCCAATGGCAGTTGTCAGTGATAAGCGCATTGAGTTTTCTGAGATCCTTCAGACATGAGGTCTTCTCTCCGTCCATCTTGCGTAAACAGGCAAGAGCTTTGTGTGCAAGAGTGCTTAAGCGTGAACAATGTCTGCACGAACAACGTCTTAGTACAAAGGTTCATACCTATCCCAGATGAAGTTAGAGCTTTTGGTCGTTTGTAAGAAGAGACGTTCACTGACCCGGTTGCAGGAAGTTCTTTCTTGCCGGAAAACAATCAACCACTCTCCGCGATCGAAAACGTATCAAGTTCCATGCCTTAGATATTTTTTCGAACACGTGGAGGCAGCGTCCGAGTGTTTTATATAATTCTTGCTGTGATAGCTTCAAACACGTGGAGGCACAAGGATTCTTACGAAACTCGATGTAAATAAATCCCCGGGCCCGGATGGTATTTCTGCACTTGTCCTAGTACTCTTCGACGTTAGCCCGCAACATTTTCAACCTTGCTTGCCAGCGTATTGGAAGGTTTCGAACATCCAGCCGATTCCTGAATAGGGTGAAGTCAGTAATCCTGCGAATTATTGGCCAATTGCGATTTGCTCTGCGCTCTCCAAGGTAATGAATAGCATGGTAAACCACCATCTTGTGAGACATTTAAAGACCAACGACCTGATAAGTGATCGGCTTCCGTAGAAAACGCTCTACCGGAGATCTGATGGCTTTCTTGTCGGAGCGTTGGAGTCGGTCTATCCACCAGTTTGGTAAGAGTAAGGTTTTTGGCTCTGGACATCTCTAAGCTCTTTGATGGAGTCTGGCACGTTGCACTTATATTAAAGCAAATAGCTTTTGGTGCCGGTAATACCTTAGCTGGATTTATATCGAGCTTTCTTAGAGATCGCACTATTAGAGTTCTAGTAGATGGGTTCTCATCCAACACACATAGCCTGACCGCAGGTGTACCACAGGGCTCTGTCCCTTTTCCCTTACTTTTTCTGGTTTTTATTGACGAGCTTTTGGGTAAGATCATGAATCCAATCTACTCATTTGCAGTAATAAATTGGAGACAAAAGGCGAATCGCGAATAAGGCACTTGGCCGAGATTTACTGGCACCAATGTCGTCAATTTCTATCGATAGTATGGATAATGAACAAACAGACGCTCTTGATGCTCTGGGCAAGAAAATACAATGTTATGCTCGTTAGGCGAGACATGTATTCGAAGTGTCAAAAGAAGCTCTTAAGTGAATAGGCATTTTAAAGCGGTGCAACATATATTTTAATCTTTCTGATTTTTTTAATATTTATACAACTAATATTAGGCCGAAGGTGGAATACAACTCCTATACGAATATATGGGTAGGTGCTCCATAATCATCCTTTGAGCTACTTGACCGTGTTTAAAAGAGAGCGATGGTGATGAAAGGCGACAGTAGGGTATCCAACTTTATTGTTTTCCTTTAGCATCGCCGATATTTGGGTTGCGTGACGCTGTTCAATCGTAACTTTCATGTTGTGTCTTCATCAGACATCTGTCGTCTTATACGCGACTTTCTAGGAATTCGCACACGTTTGTTATCGATTGGCCTGCTGACCGCACTGTACACTATAAATCGAATTCGTTTTTCGCACGTACAGTGGGTATGTGAAATCGACTTCCGGCAAATGGGTTTTCCACTAACTACGACATCCAGAAGTTCAAGGCAAGTGCCAATAAATATCTCTTCCCCCTCCGATGCTTTACTTTCCTTTCGTCAACGCAATGACTGAATGCATAAGGGGACTCCCTTGAGCGTTGGTTATTGAAAAAAAATATATATACCCATATTTGGGCTAGAACTGGAGACCTTCCGAATTGAAGGCTCGCGCCGAGTTGAAAGATCCCATCAGACCTCCTCCAGCAAAAATAACTTTTTAAGGAGTGTAAGAAATAACTCCCATTTAATTGCTGTTCATATGAGTTTTGTGTGTCATTACATATAAACACATCAATTTTTTTACTGGGTTAGGATATCTGGAAATCAGAATGCTTTACAATTATATTTGGAATGCTTCTTCGAGTTTTTCAATCTCTTTAGGATTTTTGAGAAACGTAACCACTTGTATTTTATTTATGTTAAGTTATTTTATGATCCTTATCAATGTTCATTCAAAAACGTTAGGTTCATAATCGATCTAAACAAAAGGTTACCTTTTATATTCCCCGATATCTATTCGTATATCCTTTAAAATTCCAGTATTTAAAAAATCCAAAAATACTCGTAATTTTTCAAATTTAAAACTTTTTTATACCGCACTGTGGCGGCTTTGTGAAGTCTTCATCGCATTTCATTTCTTGTGGATCATAATTAAAACCTACAAAAGCGCATGTCTTTGCTGACGATTTAAATGATTAAAAAACTGACAATAGACAATATAGTATTCATACTAGATATAAATACTAATTATTTTTAAGAATTAAACTTTTATATATCAACAAATTAGACTTCTTTAATAGATTTTTAACCCAAAGTTAAAATTTGTTTCTTTAATTTTTTCAAACCGTGTTCGGGATAAACACGTGCCGAACAAATGTTCATAAACTGGTTTATCAGACGACCGGAAACATTTTTGAAGCAGATTTTATTCTTGATGCAGATGATACCTCAATTATTTAAATTGGTTAACATTAATGTTTTTTTTATGGGAATTATTTATGGGAAGATTTAAAATGAATAGGCTCTGGGAGAATTCCTTATCAAGCCATTCAATTTTGTGAAGCATTATTCATTTTTGTGGACTTAAGGATTTTGTCAAAGGCTAGAAAGGCGTTCTAAAAATCGAGTACAGCCATATCCTTCAAAATGATAATATTCAATGAACGTTTGAAAGTGTAAATTTTTAAAATGAGCATAGAATTAAGTGTTAGTATTCCATTCGCATTAGACGTATTCCATATGTTTCTTTAAAAAACGTTGAGGTATACATTGAAACAATTATTTTTTTGTCAAACTCAATTGCTTAACTTAAAATTAAGAAGGATCCTTTAATTTTGCATTTTTTACGCAACAAAAAAATCGTAAATATTTTTTGATGGCGAGCTCTTAATTTTCACAAAAACTGGACATACCTTCCTTAAATTACAAATCGTAAATTGCAATTAATATGTTTTTTTTTAAATCGGACATTTGAAATGTTATTTAACAGCTGGCGTTGGGAAAAGGTGAAATCGCAGTATTCCTAAAGCTGTGTAATCTGGTTATTTGACAGCTTTATTGATTTTTAATTTAGAACGTTGTAATCATTTGCAAACACGTTTTCATACAAGTCAATGGCCTTTTGCAGACATCAAAATTTCCCTAAATAATTTGCTTTGTTGCCTTAAATCCTTTTTTATACTCGCAGCTTTGTTAGACATAATAATAACGATACATCGGAAGGCTAAGAAATAACTACCATGAAAGAATTCTCTACAACGTTTTTAAAGCCTACTCTTTGAGGGACCATTTTTAAATTAAATAAAATACGAACGCAATATCACATTCTGAACAGAAAAATAAACTCAATTATGTACGAACAGAAAAAATTTTTTCGCCCTGAGGTTTTTGCTTGAAAAGTCAATTAAAAAATTATACCTTTGGAAGGAACACTAAAAATTATTGCAAGTCATTTGTACAAAAACAAAAAACCTGTTGTTATTGTTGTTGTTTTTGATAACATGTTACGATTGCGTTGCATGGAAGAGCTTTAATGGCCTCCAATCGATTTTGATACGCTCTTTACAAATGCGCTCTGAAGCAGAAAAACAAAAGACTCAAGAACCGAACCTGATATTAAAAATAGGGTAGATACATATGAGTGACAAATATTGTTTTTCTGCCAAAGAGCAGGTTTATTGCTGGAGACCTAATTGTTCGTGTTTATGCTTTAATGGACTGTCATATATGTTCTCAGATATCAGAGAGGTTTAAAGACTTACTGTGAAATGAACTTCACTTGTAGAAAATATGAAATAGTCTTGGCTTTTGCAATTTTTTTTCCTTCTCATTTAAAAATACCGATTTTGATAACATCGAGCTTTGGAACAGAACGAGATAATTGCAGTGGCAATTTGAAAAGGTGAAAGGGTTCCCCATATTTGCGAGGTAACTTTTGCCCACCCGAAATTGCCCTCGTGGAAGATACGACACATTTAATCACTAAAAACCTAGCACTAAAACGCAAATTTATAATTTTTTCCAGAACAACTTTAAAAATCTAGGTACGCAGCCTTAAACATATGATTCGATTTTTCCTCTCTGAATGCTAAATTTAATTTAAATCGGAGTTTATTTCCCATTGCTATGCCCCAAAAACCCCTAACAAACTGTCCACAGGTAGTTCTGCAATTTATTCAGAAGTACACATTGACAAGTGTGGTTCAACTTAAATGCACGATGTTAATTGTATATAAAACAAAAAGTTTTCAGAGAATTATCCTGTTTAGCTCGTTTGTTTATATTAGTCATTTGCTTTAACACATTGAACAGAGATTAACCGGCTCGAGACCTCTTGCATCTACATTTAAATAGAAGACAAGTTTTTTGACAAAATGGCAAGGTGACATTGATTTGGTAAAAATGTCATCTTAAAGAATCAGTTTTCCCTTGAACAATTGCTGCAAAGCTTTCTAATGAAGGTCGTCATTGACCCGAAATCGCGATAAAAGCAGTCTGCAGCCACGAAAAATTATGTCATTTTGCCATTTTCTTAGAAATCTTTTTTATAGTTAAATGCAGGTGCAATACGTCTCAAGCCAGTTAATCCTTGTTCATTATCCTAAATTTCTTTTTTAGGATAGAAGGATTTAAAAGAATTATGTGTGAATCAAAATATCGGCCAAATGCTCGCTAAGGCTTTGGAGCCATTTACTCTATTTAATGGTCCTTATTTTCAATGACTCTTTGTCGAATTACACTGTCTCACTGCCGAATTGATTGTTTTCTTTTTAAATGAAACTTATTGAAGAAACTGAGAAGCATATTATAGATCAAAAAGAATGCAAAAAAGACTTAGTTTTGCGGAAAATATTTTCAAAAAGAATGAAAAAAAAATAATTTCATAAGCACCACAAAAATTTTCTAAATCAATTTTTTAAAAAATTTCAATTGTTGGACAGGTCTCTTGCAATACATTGACTTTTACAGATTGAAAAAATATCAATTAGTCGAAGATTTATAGCCAAAAAACCATATAAACAATATGCTGCAAATCGGCATTTGACTGCAAAGTTCGAAGGTCGATTAAAATAAATTCGAACTAACATAAACAAAAGCCATGATACGGGTCTTCTAATTTAGCCTTTAATTTTACCCCTCACTCTCAGAATCGACCCAACTTTTGCTAAACTGAATTTGTTCCACAGTGTTATCTTATCCTTTAGCTCTTGAATCGCTCTTGGCTTATTGAAGTACACTTTTTATTTTTAAATATCCCCAAAGAAAGAGGTCCAACGGTGTCAAATCACATGATCGTGGCGGCCAATTAACATCGCCACTACGTAGAATTACAAGGCCACTAAATTTCTTGCTTAAATAAGCCATTATTGCGTTGGCTGTGTTACAAGTGGCGCCATCCTGTTTGAACCACATTTTGCCCAGGTCCATATCCTCAATTTCTATCCACAAGAAGTCCCTTATCATCTCTCGATAGCGAACACCATTCACGGTAACTGCTTGCCCGACATTATTTTCGAAGAAGTTTGGCCCGATAATGACGCCAGCCCATAAACCGCACCAAACAGTCACTCTTTTTGGATTCATCGGCTTTTTAACATTCACTCGTAGGTTCAATTTTTCCAAACACGGCAATTCTGCTTGTTAGCGTATCCACTGAGGTCAAAGTATGCCTTGTCACAAACTATGAAGTGCACGAAATGAATTTTGTTTGAACGCCCATGTTTGTCAAAGGCATCAACAATCTGAATGCGCTGCTCAATTGTGTACCTCTTTATGGTTGAATTGTTTCGACACTGAAAGAAAGAAATATCAAATTAAGTTGGGCAGAAAACTTGACCTTAAGGTGTGACTACCAACAAACATTGTGCATTATGGTTGGAACACACTTTATTATTGTTACTATGCCTAAATATTAATTAAATTCATATAATTTATCAGTCAATGAGTACTGTAGAGAGAATAAATTATCGATAAATATTGTCTATTTGCATGCCAGTTTTATGAACTTTTTGCACAAACTTGCGTACAGAATAAACGGAGGTTGGCTCATTTTGCCCAAAACTTTTTGCAAAAAACGCAATGTTTGGTCTGCAAAGTATAGACTTTCCATTATTTCACAAAATGAAGCGTTAAGGAATTAATTTTGTTCCACAGAGATATAATACTAAATTTCTGTTAAGAGTTTGAGCGGAAAGGAGGAAGAACCCACTAGATAAACCACCCTCTTTACCCAATTACCCGACACTTTTTGGAAAACTCTTTGCTCCTCTACTGTCTTTCTTCATGTGCATATCATGAATTGCAACTTAACATTTTAAAGTATTTTTCATATAATTTCGAAATTGCATAAGAATTTTAATATGAGGAAAGAAGGAGAGAGAGAGAAATAGAAAACTATATTTGAAATGTGTTAAGGGAGGTTTACCAGCACTACGTACGTGATATTTATAACCCTCTTTTTATCAGCGCTGAGAATGACGCTTTATTCTTTGTACCCTTCACAAAAGACATTTCATCCGGCAACGAGTCGTACATCCCAACACTCGCATGTTAGTCTCATTCGCTTTTATCAATAAAAAAATACCCACTGTCATTATAAATATTCAATACAAATATTTGAATTTCTATTGAGAAATGCATAGCACTGTTGATATATGGGGAGGAAAAAAAAGTGCCACAAAGGCAAACAAACGACGGGCAGAGCCACAGGTTCAACAATAGCAAAGTCATGAATTAAATGAGTCAATAAAATATTTCAGTTTTTTTGTAGTGGATCTCACGCGCACTCTGAGCGTTGAATGCACTCATACACACAGACACACACACACATGCTCATTTCGATTTAGTTTTATTTCAAATCGATTTTATGTCCAGCTGAGATTTGTCAATTTCTGTGCATATTTTAACGAATGTGTGTGCGTGTGTTTGTTTGATCTCAATACATTTGACTTGGCCCGGTTTAGTTTGAACTGTTGTTGCCCAGTAGTATCGAAATTGGATTTCGATTAAATTTTGTGACATCTACGCTTATTGTCATCGCTGTTTTGTTTCTGTATGTGCGTATGTGTGACGTGTTGGTGCCGGCTTATGAATGATTTGCATACGAGATTCGGTTCATGCTGTTAATTTATAATTCAACCGTGACCTTGAACTAGTTTCTTTAAAAAAACTAAAGAAATACAAATTGGTTTTTGTGCTCTTTTTCTTTTAGTATATTCGGTCTCTCGCTGCCTCTGCCACTTGAACGATAACGCCAAGTTTGAGGTTGATTATGCTGCTGCTGTTTTGTTTCTTCTTTCGGTTTTTGGAGGTTTACGAACGCAACGATAATTGATATGGGAATTTAAAAACACACACATACTCATAGACATGCTACATTCGAAATAATTACTACACATCACACCGTGGCAGCTTTGATCCACAAAAAGTATAAAAATGTGTTTCAGATTTCGGTTTTTGACGTGTACCTTTTCGCTTAACAACCAACGGGTTTGTGTCTTAAGTCTTTTGTTGCCGTAGGTTTTAATTGGCCTTTTGCAGAACATAATGTCATAATGGTGATAATGAGACTCGAAACCCCTGGCCGGCCAATATTACATATCTCGCACATTTTGGCCGCGCGTAACCTGACCTAAAGATCAAGTTCGTTGCTTGAATCTTATATTATTATGGCATGGCATAGCCTTATAATTGGCTGAAACTATCATAAAAAACTAAATAACTACATGTCAATAATATCGTGACAATAGCGATGCCTGTAAAAAGATGGGATTAATTAAAATTGCTCTATTTTTTGTAGGATATTTTGGATTTAAGACAATATTTTGAAATATAATAGTAGTCTTTAGATCTGTCAGTAATATCCTATGAAGGGAGAAATAGGAAAATCATGCCCAACAAGTTAACTTAAATTGTTAAACCTAGTGCTTGTGATTAATTGTTTGAAATTCGTCTTAGTATGATTCACGTCATAAAAAAGGAGTTTTTGCATTACCTAAGAGATTTACCTTATCTTACTTTAATAGGTACCGACATGATCGAAGTGACAGCGCACGTGTGCTTTCAATGATTCTCGCTGTCACAGCTATAAACATGGTACACCATCCCACAGGAACCATTACCAAGCGACGGACAGGTCCCTTTAAACCCTTCCCCCTGGTGCCAATTCGAAGAGTGTTATAAGAACACTATTTCCTCCTTGAACGGGACCGAGGCTTATCTAAAGGTGTCATTTCGACTCTGAAGAAAGTCAGATATTCTTATCTAAATGTAAATCTTACTTTCTGTTTTTGGCTCTGAAAAAAGGCAGATATCTCTGTTTAAATTTAGTTCTCACTTTCTAGGGCGAAGGTAACGCATATTTGTATACACGCCTCAGCGGCTCTCATTATATAAATTGAGACCATCCTAACTTGTATTATTGCAAGTGTTAATTATTCAATTAAGTTAAAAGGAGTTTAGGCTGGCAAAGAGCTGCCCCTCGTGATGGTAAAATTTACATAGAAGACATGAATTGGCACATACCGATATCCTTGCATGAATATCGGGAGGGAAAAGGAAACAGAGAATAGGAGCAATGTATAAGTCTTGAAAAAGTTTTAGAACCTAATGCTTATCTTGATAAATATTGGTAAGACAGTCAGAGTTCCCTTCAATAACTGTTCGGAACGTCAGTGAACCTGTATCCGAGATGAATTAGTCAACTTGCTGGCAGACTTAAAACGTTGTATTGCAGCTGTTATACTGCTGATATTGATGGTTTTACAGAAGTAAAGAAATATAATTTGAATATTTTCCTTATTGTTGATTTTGCAAACGATCGAAAAAGCATTAGTTTTATACTTAAGAACCATTGCATATACTCTCCTGGCACATAATATTGTACCACTATGGGTAAATTCGTGACTTCTGGTTCTAAAGTTTCTACGAGAGGGCAACTACAATTTCTATTAATTTAATAGTTTTTGGTGTCTTTTCTCGATACTTATTGAAATTTCTCAACGATCGCTATATACTTGTGGTTCAAGAAGGGGATATTTATAAATTACAAATGCTGGTATACCGCAAGGCTACTGTTTTTCTTATTTTGTCTTAATAACATACTGGGTCTGACAATATTCTAGACGGTGAATATTATCAGACCCAGTATGTCATTAAAACAAAATTAAAAAAAAACCAGGATTGTCGAGGTATCCCTGCTTTCATAGCAAACAAAAAATGAGTGCTATATACGCCTATAAGTTAGCCTTTCAACTTGAACCAATTACAGGTCACAATTTATTCGCTTAACTTGGCATAGCTTACCATGTAAAATACGTACATACAAATGGTTTATAATTAAATTTTTTGGCCAAGCAAAGTTAGTTCATGGGAGATGAAAACAGAGATTATTTTTAACTTATGTAGCAAATCAGACTTGTAGAGACCAGAAATGTATGATGTTTAAATACTTCAACGAAGTCCCACAAGTTTGCCTACAAAATGAAACATTCCATTGATCATAAACAAGTCTTAAGTCTTGACTATTTAATAATCTTTACATATCTTTAACTCTCTTTACAGAACAAGCGAACCTGTAATGGCCACAAACAACGATGGCGGAACAGTTCAGTGGCAACGCTCTGCCCAGGCAGCTGTCTCAGTGCGTCATGCCTTCAAAGCCTATGGCAAAAAGAAGAACGCCAATCAAGTATTGAACAACCTGAATATGACAGTACCAAAGGGCACAATGTAAGTAGAAACCATCCATAAAATTATATTTAAAGTGCTTCATTGGTATTCGTTATGGTCAGAAAATAGTCACTTGCGGTTTTTAGCTAAAACTCCTTTGTCATTTTCGTATACCCTACAGTAAACTTTGGTCAGACACTTGTATAAATGCAACATTGACAACTGCTTTATTAACTAGTTTTAGTGCAACTCACTCTCCATCCATCTTGATTTACATGTTTTTAATGAGAACAAATGCAAAAGTCCGTTTGAGGGTAGATGACTTAGGTTTTTGTGCAAAAGTCTTCTTTAAAAATGATATGACTCGTTCGTGACAAAGCCATTCTACACCCCGGCTACGACAATCTAGAGCTTCTCTTTTGTAATAGTAGTAATATACATAAATCTTCTGAAAAATGTTATTGATTTTGTGAGATGTTGGAACTGAGCTCTCTGGAGGATATTGGTGGATCATACGGGCCGTATTTTGGAGAGCTAGAGCTAAAGCTCCAAAATAATCCACAATTTTGGTTTCTTAATGGAAAACTTATAATCATCTGGACCGATTCAGCCAATTAAAAATCACAAACATCTTGACAATAAGACACTAAAATAGGTCCTGGCGTGTTGCAATTCGTCGTTGTTATGCTCTTAATAGACTCTGAAACTGATAGTCGTGGCTACATTTTCCTGAAGTTTTACGACGATGAAGAAGAAGTACATGAATAGTTTTTAGAAAAACAGGAGTCAATGAATCAGTTATAGAGACATTGTTTTGAAATTGTCTTAACATTAGACAGAGTTAAGGTATTTTAAAACGGGAAGATGCGTTTTAAAGATATTTATTTAGAAGTTTAGGGTCTTGTTAGTTTTATGGCAAATGTTTGTAGCTACCAAAAATATTCGAACTAGATCTAGCTTGTAGTACACCGATCGTCTTATAGCAACCAAAAATAGTCTACCAATATCTAGCTTGAAGTATACCGATCGTCTTATAATCACAAGCTCATTTCATTACTTATATAAGATGTCTGTTCATCCTTCCGTATGACTGTCCGCCCGTATGACCGTCCGTTCGTATGACCATCCTTCCGTATGACTGTCCGCCCGTATGACCGTCCGTTCGTATGACCATCCGTCCGTATGACCGTCCGTTCGTATGAACGTCCGTTCGTATGACCATCCGTCTGTGTGTCCGTCCGTCCGTATTACCGCCAGTCCGTATAACCGTCCTTCCATTTGACCGTACGCCCATATGTATGTCCGGCTGTAGATCTAAAGCTCTTAATTGATGTTCGCTCTTCAAAAGTTAGGTTTTTGAACCAAGAATGGACGCAGTTGTAATAAAAGAAAATTGATTAAGATCTACGAGGGCGACCGCAAAAGTAACAGGCCTAACATAAAAAGAACCGTTTTTTTCGAATTATTATTATTTATTTTTCAACATAATCTCCTTCCAACTCAATACACTTCATCAAACGTTTTTCAAGTTTTTCAATTCCATCCGAAAAATAAGATTTTTCAAGACCCTCAAAATATGCCTCAGTTTCAGCAATAACCTCGCTATTGAACGAACATTTTTTGCCACCTAGAAATTTTTTTAAATTTGGAAACAAGAAATAATCAGAAGGAGCTAAATCTGGACTATATGGTGGATGCGGAGCAATTTCAAATCGTAATTCGGCCAGTTTTTGTTAAGTTAAAAATGCAGTGTGTGAAAGAGCATTATCTTGATGTAAAAGAACTTTTTTTTCTAAATGCGGTTGTTTTATCTTTATTTCTCCACTTAACCGATCCAATAATGCACAATAATATTCACTATTTATAGTTTTTCCTTTCTCAAGATCATCAATAAATATTATACCCCTTGCATCACAAAATACTGTGGCCATTACTGACTTAACAGTTTTCGCCTTCTTGGGACCACTTTAACCAGCTTCTATCCATTGTTTTGACTATTCTTTGCATTCTGGGGTGTAGTGATGGATCCATGTTTCATCAACAGTTATGAATCGGCGCAAGAACTCTATTGGATTACGCTGATAAATCGCTAAAAGCTCCACGTAATCGGGGCAAAGTCAACAAACGCGGCACGCATCTTACGGATAGCTTTTTTATGTGGAGTTCATCATGTAAAATACTCCAAACTTGTGTTTCGTGTATTTTAACAATATCAGCAAGTTCTCTGAGCTTTATTCGTCTATCTTTAGTCACTTCATTAAATATTTTTCTAATGTTTTCAATAGAAGTAGCAGTTTTCGGTTTTCCAGAGCGTTGTTCATCTTCCGTACTTGAACGACCCATTTTAAATTGTTGAACCCAGGATTTCACGGTGAAGTATTATCACCATGAACAGAATCCAATTCACCTTTGATTAATTGTGGCGTATAACCTTTCATATAAAAGTGTTTAATTACCGCACGAAACTCTTTAATTTCCATTTTTCAAAAATTATAAAACTTGCTTACTTCAATCACCTGTAACAAAGAAAATAATCATTAAATATTTCGGAAATTTTGACAGATGGCTTATAAATTTTTTTTTTGTTTTTTAAAAGCAATTACACACATATGTTTAACCGATTGCAAGTCTATTGTTTTAAAAGCCATATAAAACATCCAATCATGATGAAATTTTGCAGAATCAAGTTTGGAAAATAAAGGATTGACACATTGAACAGGGATTATGCGGCTCGAGACCTCATGCAGCTACATTTTAATAGAAGAGAAGTTTTTTTTAAAAAAAGGGAAACGGCTCAACATACAGAATTGACTTTATTAAAGTTAAAAATATCGGTTCTGATTTAGATAATGTTCCCTCACATTGTATTTTCAATTAATTTTATTAATATGTCTCCAGAAAACACATAAAACATCCAATCTTTAAGAAACCTGGCAAAGTTTGTTACGATCGAAGTGCTACCAGATCTTAAAATAAGTGATACCGGGAGATACAAGTGCTCTAGAACACCTTTTTTAATTCCAGTTTCTATCAAATGCGGTGTAGCATATGACGATGGACAAACAACCAATCTTATAAATACAAATTTGGACCATAAAAGCTCATTTTTAGATAAAGATCCGATACATATGGCATGACCCTGAAATAACGACTTTCAGTATACGTGGTCATATGGGTACGAAATACTTATAAATATATTAAAATTTCTTACGAAGCCAAAGATAAAATTATTTTCGCACTTTGACTAAATTTGTTTGACGGAGCAAAAAGGGCTAAAAATTCGAACTATTTAAACACGGACGTATGGGTACCAAAAACAATTAAATTTAATCACAAATTCAAATATATATATTTTTTTTAATCTGGGTTAATATAAAGCCCTTACATGGAGGTCCCAAAGCCTATTTTCAGTTTACTTTTCTGAACATCCAAGAGTGGAGGCTAAAATATCATCGGCCTGGCCCAACCTTAGGTTTTTTACTACTAAAATTTTCTATATAAGTAATTTTATTTTTCGAAAAAAAAGAAAATTAAAAAATATTTATAATATTTTTTCAAATACTGTCCTCATAAACGGGGTATAGTCACTTACTCAAAAATAAATAAACAGTTGGCCATACTGGCACAGTCAGTCAAAATGCCAAAAATATTTTTTTTCTACTGTAAATGTTTGATATGGAAAATTAGCTTTTCAAACTTTAAGAATTGTCTTTGTAATGTTTCAAAACTGAAAGTTTAACATTCTACGAAATTAATTGTAAATCAACTGATAGCATAATTGAACCTTCTTTATTTCACTACGAGGGCGGTTCGGAAAGTTCTTAGCCTATCAATGAAAGAGAATAGTTAGTTTTTCAAAAATATTTTTATTTTTAATATAATCTCCTGAAACTTCAAAACACTTAGTCTAACGCTTATCTAGCAATTCTATCCCTTGATTAATTGCATATTCATTTGAGGTAAAACGCTTGCCAGCAAGGAATTTTTTTAGATTTGGGAACAGGTAAAAGTCACTGGGAGCTAAATCAGGAGAATAAGGTGGTTAAGCAACTCGTACTTTAATTCGTTGATTTTAGCCATTGCGCTGGTGCGTTGTCTTGATGAAAAATTATTTTTTTTTTTGTTGTAAGCCAGGACGTTTTTCTCGAATTTGTACATTTAATTGATCTAAAAGGTTGCAATAGTACTCTGAATGAATTGTTTTACCCTTTTGCAGATAGTCAATCAATAAAATACCTTTGAAGTCCCAAAAAACCGTTGCCATAACCTTACCAGCCGATTGAATTGTTTTTGCCTTCTTTGGGGCACTTCCATTGTTTGGATTGTTCTTTTGTCTCTGGAGTATAATGGTGGATCCATGTCTCATCAACAGTTATGAAACGACGCTTAAATTCCATTTTATTTTGCTGAAAACGATCCAAACAAGCTTGAGAAATGTTTATTCTTGTGCGTTTTTGCTCGACTGTTAACAAGTGCGGCACCCATCTTGCAGAAAGCTTTTTCATCTGTAGTTCTTCATGCAAAATTAAATGGACTCGATCATTTGAGATGCCCGTAAAATTAGCTATTTCACGCACTTTTATTCGTCGATCATTTAATACCATATCATGCACTTTGGCTACAATTTCGGTTGTTGTTGCTGTTTTTGGACGTCCACGTTAAAATTCAGCAACCCATTTTTTTACTTTTGCATATGAAGGAGCACTTTCACCTAACACATTCACCATATCATTATGAATTTCTTGTCCCGATAAACCGTTTTTATGTAAATATTTAATGACACCACGCATTTCTAATTTTTCCATTGTAAAAAAATCGCGGATGCGTCATTTGTGAACACCTGTTTATATATGAAGGAGTTGCCAGATCGAAACAAGTTTCCAAAACACTTATTTTTTTTCTTTTTATACCGCGCTTTTTGTGCTAGGCTAAGAAGTTTCCGAACCGCCCTCGTATAACTGTCCTCTTTGATTTTACTTATTTTTTTTCGCAAAATTTACTAATAGAGAGAGATAAACCAATTACTCGTTTAGCCATCGGCATTTGCAAGGTGGAAAGCGGTCAAGAGATTGACTCACCGGATTTAAACCTAGATTTATTTCTCGTGTACACAAAACTTCATACTACGGCGGCCAATAATTAACCATAGTAAAATATTGTCTTGTAATTTTCCAAATAGAAATAAACTAACAAATTATGTTTTGTTGGGTCAAACCTTCTATACCCTCCATCATGAATTGTGTTCCATGGTGTCAAAATCGATACATATATTATCAGTAATCGCCCGTCAAGGAAGAATTAACAATTTCAAATGCTTGGCCATTTTTACTAATCACCTTCAACAGTATTTTGCAATTTTTGAATATGAAAATTAAATGCTACTAAAATTTCATAACGATTGGTCACAATATTACATTTATGAAATATGGTCTTTTATAATTCTGAGTTGAATGTGCGGTGACACGCTATTTAGTTCAATTTTAACATTTTGATTTTATTTAAATTTAGTTTTGATCGGTTCACCAGCACCGTCCATCACTTTTCTATCAGAGTGTGTTAAGTTCGATACCATTCTCACATGTACCAAAAATCATCATCATACGAGTACATCTAATGGTTCATGTGATATGGTCTTTGTTAGTTTGTTAGTTTTACATTCATACCCTTAAGTAATGCAAAATTTTTGTAACGTTCGGAGTTGATAAAAACACTAAAAACCCCAGAAGTTGACCCAGTCCTTGTGTGGGAAAAATGTGCCTTCTGATATACCTGGCCCATTTTAAGCAACATTTTAGTACTATTTAACAGACAGACGGACATGAGTAGATTAGATTTTTATAAATATTTCACATTATTCCATTTTAAGATTGCACAATCACACGTATTGAAAATGATGGAACTGATTCTAAAACAAATTATTCTACATTTGAGCCCTTATGCTGTAGTGTATCTGTTGTTCGTTATTAACCTCTCCTTGCTACCTATATCATGCGACCGTAGTCGATAGCCAACCGGTTTCTTGTCACTTATAGTTAGTCATTGACCAGGAAACTGCATTGCATACTTAAGCATCTACGCAGAATGCATCTGATTGTGCTGTTTACGTTTATTGCAGTGGAAAATTTTCCTGCGACCAATTCATGGGAATAATTGCAGCAGGTTTTTTTTATTTTTCGTTCCTCTCTATGTCCTAGGCAGGAGACTCATTCATTTTGAGGTTGTTAAATATTTTATTTAGTGCTGCCTTATGTATGCGAGCAAAGTTTAACAAAAGTGCATCGCCCTTGATCACAGTCGGATAGCGGCAATTGTTTAATTATCATTATTATTATATTTTTGTTAAATTAAAAATAATCTTGTTATTTTTTGTTGTGATTAAAAGATAGCAGAGGAAATATGGAGTCGATCACAGCACTTGTGCGTTTCCGTAGCATTGGCCGAATTTGGTTTTTGCTGTGTCAGAAAATAAAAGACTGCCAGAAAAGCAATCGTGATTTTAATAACAAAGTAAAGTTTAAGGATTTTATGATTTTAATTTTAGTTAAATACTACAGAATATTATCCTTTACTCTAATCTTAAAATTGATCTTTTTTACAAAGCAGAGATAATTAGTGTGGCTTCCACAAAAACACAAATTTTACGAAACGAAAGACTTAAGAAGAAAACAGTTTTGATGTGCAAACAAATTGTACTCCTTTGAAATATGGGACTCGTCGAAATTACACAGAAATGTGACCTAAGTATTTCGAAAATAGTGTGAACCATAAAAAATACACTGAAGTATGACCACAATACTGGACAAGATAAAATATCAATCTACAGGTTTTGAGCTCTGAATCAAAGGACCGAATCTTGTCTATAATCTTTGATCAGTATACGTTTTAATATGTTTGCTATTCATAGCAAACATTAGTCGACCTTATCGCGTTTCGCTAGGCTCATCCTTGTATACTTTCTACCGTAAATTCTCTAGTGACTTATGAAGTGTTGTTTCTTTTATGAAAGTTGTTTCTTCAGAATATGAATTATATTCTTAGGATTATTTAATGATGTTTATATATATATATATATATATATATATATATATATATATATATATATATATATATATATATATATATATATATATATATATATATATATATATATATATATATATATATATATATATATATATATATATATATATATATATATATATATATATATAAGTATATTTATTTATATATATTTAAAAAATGTACCTTTATATTTAAAAGGACCGCATGATTTCACTCGTAAAAAGATTTAATTTCTTTTGTGTATTCACATGTGCATGTTTAAAAGACATCAGATTTTATCAGTTTTCGAGCGCTTGCATTCTAATTATCTGTAAACCATGAATGTCGAAATATGGACTGATATGGCTTAATTTCTGCAAAGTTGGATACGATTTCAATAGTTATTCTGTCGAAATGAGTATAATGGCAAAAGTCATTGAGATCGATAACCACGATCGGTAGTTTAGTTAGATACGTTAAATTGGCTTAGTAAAAGATTCTACTTTCATTAGGTACTCGTAGGTGTGCTTATTTTAAAGAAGACTAAATCAGCATTGATATACGGAGGAATACATTTATGTTCTGTTGTAATAAGTGGAAAATGCGCCCACTTATAATACCAATACATAAAAAAATCGATTCTATTAAGGCATTAATTATGGATAATTTATTTAATTTTAAATATTTATCTTTATTTTCGTATTTCAAGTATACAAAAAAAATCGAATGAGATTTTATCAACATAGATATTACTTCAATCAACAGTAAGGGTATATAGATATTATCATTGATGGACTTTTTAAAGTAACTTCATCAAAAGAAAAAATAATGGAGGATAAAAAACCTTTCAAATGAAACTATCATCCTAAATTACTGACTTCATAGGGTAATAATTACAAATTAATTGGAATTGAGTTGGATCCAAGCAGGAGCTTATTATGGGATAAGGAACATTCTACTTTGCTTAAATAATTACAATTTAATGTATCTAAAAAATCGACAATTTTATCATTGTTATGTTATGTAGTCGAGCAGTAGAAAATCTCCAATGTTTTTTTATTTAGAATTTTGGAACATTTGTTTAGAGTTATTTATAATTTCTTTAAATGCTTAATACCACACAGGGCAGGCATACGTTTATGTCCGTTTTATAATTGTTTCATATAAATTATTTTAAACTAAGAAGTGCATAAGTATCCATAATATTTTACAGTTTTAAATATATTTTGCATACTTCGCCATTGTGGTTTCCAAAAGTAAGCTTCTTGTTCAGTAAGACTACCAGGTATTTTTCATGTTCTTGGATATTTACTATCTCATTGCCGAAGTTAAGTTGGCGGGCGGTTGGGTGACCTATTGAATGAAAGTACAATAGCTTGAGTTTTAAAATATAAACGATCTTCAATTTAGAAAAGTATCTAGAAATCTTTTTTCAATCGTTTTAAGAAATGCCCTCGTGAGTTTACTAGAATTTATCAAGGCTATGTCATCTGCGTAGTATGCTGTTGGTGAGAAGTCAGACGTGTAGATTGAATAAAATAAGGGATATAACATGTTTTTAAGCGGAATTTTGACAAAAAAAAAAACAGAATAAAAAAACCATAAATTTACACATGCAATAATTCGATTTATTTAGCTGTTCAATCTGAAATGTCTCGCTCGAGGTCAATAACAAATTAAATAAAAGGTTTTGGTGTTGTCTTGTAAAGTGTGGTCCAACTAAAATGAACGATGTTTACTGTAAATAAAACAACAAGTGTTTGGGAATTATCTTAATATATTTTATATCAGGATCTATGACAATTATGTGTGAAACAAATTAGCAGCCAAATGCTCTCCACGACTGAGGCGGCATACCTTTATCCGATGGTCCACATTTTCAATGACTCTGAGACAGGATTACGCTCAGTGTCGTAAATGTCTTTTAGCTTTTGCATTGTTCTTGTCTTATTGACATATCCTTTTTCTCTTTTTTTGTTATTTATTCGGTCCTTTATACTTATTATGACTTGAGCAGTTTTTAATTCTGGTTCAAGACCTTTATGTAGTTTCTTTTTTAGAATCAACGTAAAAACTGCTCAAGTCATAAAAATGATAAAAGACCGAATAAACAACAAAAAAAAAACTATTAAAAAGGATTGGTACGCCCTAATGTGCAACGCATTTATAATTTTATTTGTACGCACAAAAAACATGCACACTTTAGTTGTGCTTTTTGCATTTGTGGTTTTCAACAAAGACCCATGCGAAGCGGAATTGGTGGAAATGATATTGCGCGTTGAAGATTGCTCTACGCACAGTTCGAAGACTATACGCAAAGGGTAGTTCTCATTAATACAAATGAGTCATTTGATTTGTGGTCGAAGAAATCGTTGCCAAAGACTGCTGAAGAAATACCTTGGCGGGTTTAGAAACAGCTGTACAGTCTGCCTGGAAACCGTAGCAAATACATTTCACCAATTTCTTCTTTTTACGTTGATTCTGAAAAAGAAACAACATAAAGATCTCGAACCAGAATTAAAAACTGCTCAAGTCATAACATATCCTTTTTCTTTAAAATATCCCCAAAGAAAGAAGTCCAAAAGAGCCTTTGTTTCGTTGGCTGTTTGACAAGTGGCTCCATCCTGTTGGAACCACATATCGTCCTCGTCCTTTATTTAATTTCAGGTTACAAAAAGTCCGTTATCATTTTGTGATACCGAACACTGCTTGGCCTACCTCATTTTCGACGAAGTAAAGGCCCAATTAGTCTTGACGGTGGACGGTTGACGGTAGGCAATCAGCTATTTCAGTTAGGGGTTGCATTTTGCATGTGTTAGAGGGAGATAACTACAGTTTGACGGTTGACGACGGTAGACTTCAGCAGGTTGCAGAATCAACCGTCAACCGTCAAGACTAATTGGGCCTTAAGGCCCGATAACAGAACAAACTGGACGAGCATGCATATTTTACAATTCCAACAGACCCGGTTTGCTGATTCTTTCGACGAATTTGGTCGATTATGCTGCATTTTGAGGCTTCTACAATCTTTAAGCGCTGCTAAATTGCGTACCTCTCCATGGTTGAATTTGCCAAACACTTAAACAAATAAATATCAAATTAAGTTAAACAAAAAACTTGAAGTCAAGTGGTGACTAACATTGTGCATTATTTTTGGTACACCCTTTAAATGGTTTTACTTTATTTATTTCCAATATTTTGTTCGTCTTCGATGATCATCCTCAGGAAACTTCAACTAAAACACAAAAACTGATTAAAATACAAAACTGATTAAAAAACAAAACAAACTCAGTTTTGAAGTTCATAATTTCAGCATTTGGGACATTGATTATATTTAACATTTCGAGCGTATATCTGCTTCGGTAGTGACACCCCTTTGTCAAAATGTCTACCTCATTAAAGTTTGGTTTGTGTCCTATTGAGGAACAGTGGGCTGCTGTCTTTTGTTCTAATTCGCTGTTGATCGCCTTTTGATCTAACTAATGCTCAGAAAGTCTAGTTTTCAATATTTTCTAAGTTGTGGCTTTATAAACCTCTTGGCGTACGTAGGACTCGTCACCTTTTTATTTAATCTTACATGCAATGTTAGATTTGTCTTCCTTTATGAATATCGAATTTGTCTTGCTAAAAAAGTTATTGTTGTAGTAGCGGTAATTGTGTGCCGGTTCGACAGCCCTAGGCCAAGGAATTCCTTTTCGAGACAGTCGGGCCCATAGAACCTGCTGTCGTGGGATTGTTTTTCATTGTGTTCGTTGATTTTAAAGCTAATTGATATTTATCTTTATTTTAGACGCCGGAGTTGCAAATTAATTCAGAGTATCCAGGGACATTGGTTTTGAATTTATAAATCTTCTGTACCTGCTTCTTGTTATAACCTGGTTGGTTTCCTTTTACATGCCTTATTAATTCGTAAATTGTTAATTTTGGAAAGTCGTTTTTTTCTACGTTAATTTTGTTCTCATTAGTACTGGAAATTGTTTATCGCTAATTTTTAGCTTTCGATTAATGAAGTTAGTGGCTTTAAACATTTCTCAATGAAAATAATTATTCAAAAAATACTCTAAATCGTCCTTGCTCTCGAAATAGAGACTAAAGAGCCGAAAACAATGTTCGAAACACCTGTTTACTTGGTGTATAGGCGCTGAAGCTTTGTATAGGCTAGTAAATTAAATTTGCAGCCAACCAACCTTTTATAACTCCGTGCCAATATTTCAGTTTTCGTCTAGAGTCTTCCACAGCTTTTATTTAACCCTAACATTGCCTGCTTGAAAAAGTACAAATAAACCATTTCAAAGCAGTTTCATAATTCCCTCGACTAGGCCTACAACTGACAAAATCTATTATTTCGTAATTACATTTCCACTTTAGCTTTGGATTATATTGTCACAACAACAACAAAAAAAGATTTTTAATCCCTGTTCAATGTGAAAAAAGTAAAAGCTTATTATCACATTTAATTATTATCGAATCAGTTATTAGTACTAATAAAAGATATGCATTCATAGCGATTTTTTTTGATATTTTTATATAATTTTCTATCATTAATGTTAATCAGCGGAATTGGGTAACACAACTTCCCCCAGAAAAAAAAATCGAAAAAACACACAAAAGAGACCCTTTTCTATTGTATTTTTGTTAACGTTCCCCCAGACTCGTTTTTTTTTGCAAACCAAACGAAATATTTATCTGTAACCAAATAACACCGATTTCTGTTGTGGGAAATAAATAAGGCCAAACCAAATAGCCAAGAAATGTTTCCTTTTTGCTTTGCATTGTCGTCATCTCATCTTAAGCCATGAATGTGAGCCGGTGTCTCATGATATGGGAATCTGTTTGTTGTTTTCCTTCGGCTAGGGAAATTTACTGAGAAAGTATGTAATAAATTTGTTAGCATTTCGCTAAAAAAAACAAGCGACGACAAAACAACAGAAACATTTTTACCTACTCTTATACAATTGAACATAAAAAACTATGAAAGGTGACACAATATTTTGATTATTTCGAAAGATTGTTGAAGTTGGGGAGGTGGCGTAGATTTGTATCGTAATTAGTGCTTGGTACGGAAGCTTGGCTTGAACATTGTTTTCACATTCTGAGTTCGAGTGAAACTGTCATTGGAAATTTCTCCAAAATTTTTAGACGCTCAAGCTTCAATTAACATTAATTTGCTTTTATGGAAATGTAAACAAAGTTTGCAAATGTTAGATTGTAGAGATGATATAATAAATATAACTCAGACAAAGACTTACCCAAAATAAAAATAATAAATAGTTATTATCCGTGAGTTTGCCATACAACTTGCAAACAGAAGAAAACAAATATAATATTTGTAGTCCCAGTAGTCGCTGGCTTGACCGTGTTTTTGGATTCCTGGAGTCTATGAGTACAACCCACAAAATTGCTTTCAGTTCATCATAATGACCACGTTTCATTACTCTCCACCAAACCTTAAATTATTTAGATTCGCAGTGAAATTCGCTTTAACTTATGTACCCATAATTGCTTTAAATTATGTACCCCTAAATTTATTTTTATAGTTGTACGTTCTTTCAAAAAAGGTCATATTTGAATTTGTGTGACATAATAGTTTTTGGTACCCATGGATCAGTTTTTCGGTCTTAGGGGGGCCGTCACCCAAATTTAGAAAAACTGCAAAAATAACTTTATTTTCGGCTTCTTGAGAAAATGTTACAGATATTTTAAGACGTAAGCGCCACTCGCTTTTTAATGAAGTTCAATAGGAATTTGTACTCGTACAACCCGTCGTTTGCACAAAAAACTAACTGCTGACAAATTTCATAAGGATCGGACAACAATTAGGACCTGTAGTTTAAAAACAAGTTTTATATAGACTGCAGATGGACTGAGGGACGACAAAAAGATTTCATTAAATCGGTGATTCTGAGTAGATCGGTACATTAAAAGTGGGTCTAGCTTAAATATTTTCGGTAGTTACGTTTCCTTACTTAAAAATTTGCTTTTACATACAACAACCAAAAAACAGAAAACCCGACAGCCACAAAACTGGATAAACCGATATGTCGATACTGTTTTTAAGAAACCGACTCTTGGATTTGGGCATTAATCCCGGAATGTCGGTTTTCGGTTTCAGGTTTGGACACACTGTATGAACCCTTTTTTTGGGCATTGGGGTCCACACGTCCGAGCCCAAATTAAAAACAGATTTTGAAAATACATGCTAATGTTAAATGTATTTAAATGAAATTTTGAATGACCCTGTGTCCATATTTGTTCCTAAAGCCTTATGGACGGATTTTGGTTCTTTAAAGATATTAAAGGTATACAAATAGAAAATTAGCCTAATAAAAGATTTAAAAAAAAGCGAACGAAACAATTTTTGCATTTCTGTAAAGATTGGACTGCGTTGTAGTATGACAATAACACTTTTGGGGGATATGGTTGATGGTGGTTTGACAGAACTACATTTTAGGGACCATATGAAACTTTTTCCTGCTCGGATTAGTGAAATTTATTATTTTGGATAACCTATGTGGATCTATACGATCAAATCCCAAATTGGTTCAAACCTTTTAAATTTGTGTGATGATAGCGGTTCTGGATAACTAAATGTTCCTGAACTTAAGGGGACGGTTTTTGGGCCTCAAGGCCCATATATGTCAATGCTAAAGAATCTATACCGACCAATTAAAAAAATGTTTATTTTAAAGTTGATCAATTAAATTTCATAGCAAAAATGTCAAACAATTATAAATTCATTGTCCGACTAGTTTTGGTGATCTTGAGAATCCGTGTGTGTGTGTGTTGTAAAAAGAGTTTAGTTGACTATGTCAACTTGTGTGCCATGCCGTGCATGTACGTATGTTTAGCTCGTTTGTTTTATTTCGGTCTGTTGCTTTTTTTTTTTTTTTTTTTTTTTTTTTAAATAACCAACACTCAGGGGATGCCCCCTATACATGCGGTGCATTGCGTTGGCGAGTGGAAAGTAAAGGATCGGAGGGGGGAAAGAGGGAATAATGTTTATTGACACTTGTCTTGAACTTCTGGATGTCGCAATTAGTGGGAAACACATTTGCCGGAAGTCGATTCCACATACGGACTGTACGAGCGAAAAACGAATTTGATCTGTAGTGTATAGTGCGGTCAACTGGCCAATCGATAACAAACGGGTGTGAATTCCTAGAAAGTCGCGTATCCCTGCCGAACATCCTCACGTCAGGAATAAGGCGACGGATGTCTGATGAACACACACCATGAAAGTAACGATAGAACAGCGTCACGCAACCCACATTCCGACGATGATCAAGGGAAACAATAGAGTTGGATACCCTACTGTCACCTATCAGCACCATCGCTCTCCTTTGAACACGGTCAAGTAGCTCCAAGGATGATTTTGGAGCACCTGCCCATATATGGGAGTTGTATTCCATCTTCGGCCTGATGTAAGTTGTATAGATATTGAAAAGATCAGAAGGAGTGAAATATTTCTTGCACCGCTTTAAAAAGCCTATGCACTTGAGTGCTTCTTTCGACACTTCGAATACATGTCTCGCCCAACGAGCGTCACATTGTATTTTCATGCCCAGAACATCAAGAGCTTCTGATTGTTCAATATCCGTACCATCGATAGAAATTGACGATATTGTTGGGTCAGCGAATCGCTTGTGAGACAACAAGCAGCACTGTGTCTTACGCGCATTAAAATCTACTCTATTCACTCGACCCCATTCGGAAATGGCCAGTAAATCCCGGCCAAGTGTCTCATCCATAATTCGCCTTTTGTCTTCAATATCTTGAAGACTCGGCCTACGGTCGAATGAATATGAATGACATAGGTTACTGTCATCCGCAAAGGAGTAGATTGGATTCACGGTCTGACCCAACAGATCATCAATGAAAATTAAAAATAAAGAGGGAGAAAGGACAGAGCCCTGTGGTACTCCTGCAGTAAGCCTATGTTTGTTGGATGAGAACCCATCTACAACAACTCTTATAGTGCGATCTCTAAGAAAGCTCGATATAAAACGAGCGAAAGTATCACCGACGCCAAAAGCTATCAGCTTTGACAAGAGTGCACCGTGCCAGACTCTATCAAAGGCCTTGGAGATATCCAGAGCCACAACCTTACTCTCACCAAACTGGTGGATAGACCGACTCCAGCGCTCCGTCAAGAAAGCCATCAGGTCTCCCGTAGAGCGATTTCTACGGAAGCCATACTGTCGATCACTAAGTAAGCAGTTGGACTCTAGATACCTCACAAGATGGTGGTTAACCATGCTCTCCATTACCTTAGAGAGCGCGGAGCAAATCGCGATTGGCCGATAATTTGCAGGATTATTGGCTTCACCCTTTTTAGGGATGGGTTGGACGTTCGCAACCTTCCAACACGCTGGGAAGACTCCCGCACGATAAGCAAGGTTGAAGAGGTTGCGCAATGGACGGGCTAGCGTCGAGGAGCACTTACACAGGACAAGTGCCGAAATACCATCCGGGCCCGGGGACTTATTTACGTCGAGATTCGCAAGAACCCTTTTAACCCCACGTGTTCGAAAAAATATCTGAGGCATGGAACTAGATACGTTTTCGATCACGGGGAGTGGTTGATTGCTTTCCGGCAAGGAAGAATTTCCTGCGAACATTTCAGCCAATAGGTTAGCTTTATCAACCGGGTCAGTGAATGCCTGATCGTCTTTAACAAGAGTTGGGATAGATGATGAACTATCCTTTACTCTTCTTACAAACGACCAAAAGCTCTTACTTCCCCTGGGGGAAGCAAGAACCTTTGTGCGTAGACGTTGTTCGTGTAGAAATTTTTCACGCCTAAGCACTCTGGCACACGAAGTTCTTGCCTGTTTTCGCAGCAGTTCAGTATTGGCGTTTTTGTTCAGGCGCCAATTTCTGAACGCCTCCTCTTTAGATCTGACAGCATCCCTGCATGCCTGGTTAAACCAACCGTTTTTGGCTGGTTTAGCCGACATAACTTTATTTGGAATAAATGTCTTCATTCCAAATAAAATTATATTTTGGATCATTTCAGCAGCAGCATTTACGTCGTTGTCGAGAAAGCACAGTTTCCAATTAAAATGCTGAAAAAAGTGGTTGAGCTCAGCCCAACGAGCCTTTTCGTAGATAAAAACTGTTCGCTTTGGGGCTGGTATCGAAGTGACACGAAGGGCAGAATACGAAAAGGATGCTGAAACAATGCAGTGATCAGAATTACCAAGAGGTGGAAGGACATTAACTTCGTACTTTTCAGGGTGTGAAGTTAAGTAAAGGTCAAGAATATTGTGATGGTGTGTAGAAACACACGGAATATGTGTCGGTTCATTCACTAGTTGCGTCAAGTCATTTTGCGCGGCGAAGAGCTCGGCGTATTGGCCCTCCGGAGTTGTTTGGCTCGAATGCGAAAGCCAGGTGGAATTGTGGACATTGAAATCGCCAGCAACGACGATTTCACTGTCCGGATAACTCTCCAGAACTTTCGTTATAGAATCGGAAAGGGCGTCGAAGCCGTTAAGGGAAGCCTCCCTTTCCGAGTTTGGGCTTCTGTATATAAACCCGAAATGAAGTACGTGTGTTCCAATCCTGAACTTAACCTAAAGGGAGTTAAATTCTGGATCTTGTGAGCATAAGTGTTGCTGGCTCTGAAACACTATATCGTTACGTACATATACCACAAGTCCCTCTGTGAGAAATAAAAAGAGGTAGGGTGTGATACCCAGGGACGTAAAAATCCTGTGGATCAGAATCCTCACGCACCTGGGTCTCACAAAGAGCTAGAACATCAGGCCTATGGTAATGAATGTGGGAGAACACAGCGAAAAAATTCGTACGCAGGCCACGTATGTTGGCGAAATGTATGTTAAATTTCTTTACCATTACGCCAACCCGAGAACAAAAACAAATGTCAGTATGTAAGCTCAGTAAACAATCTCACCCCTTTGCCGCTACTGGTCCCTCCAATGCTTAGTGTTATGCCTTAAACATTGGAGGAGCAACGACAAAAAAGCAAGAGAGTCAACTGCACTTACACAGATTGGAAAAGATATGGAGTGGTGGAGGGAGGGGGGGGGGGGTTCAATGCACCACGGAAAGAGATAAACCAATTCTCTTAGTGCGTATCGTTGGATTTTGTGTTATTAATTTTGTGCACCACGGAAAGAGATAAGCAAGTTCTCTTAGTGCGTTATCGTTGTTTTGTTTTATTTTTATTCTGTTCTTTTTCTCTTTTTTTTTCCTTCTTATTGTTGTTGTTGTGTTATGTTTATTACACATATGTATGTTTGGTTCTTTTTAGAATTTTGTTTTATGAGTTCTATTTTTTTTTCGGGTTTTGTTTGTTGGATGTTATTATTGGTAAAGTAGTTAGTTTTGCAGTTGTTATGTTGATGCTTGTTTATGTGCTGCAGTTTGGTTGTTGATTTGATTTCGTGTTTTATTTTAATTTTGAGTAATTTTATTTTTGTAGGACGGACGATAGAAAACTTTAACGCGGACAACACAAAACGCGTGCGGACTGAACGACGGACAGAACATACCTCGGTACATACAATCGGTTTTTTTTTACCTAGGTTCCGTTTACAATCGGTATAGGGACAAAAAATTCAATATCCGACTAGTTTTGGTGATCTTGAGAATCCGGATCATGTGCCAGTCGGATCTAGTACGGTTATTTGGTCAAATCTTGTCCCATAAATCACCGAGTTTGGATTTTATAAATGATTCGAAAGAAGAGCAGTTTTTATAAATTCTTTTCAAAAGTTTGACTTGTGAATGGGTTGCGCTAGAATACAAATGTTAATAAATCTGAAATGTCAAAGCAATATGGCATCAACGTATAGACATAGCTATTGAAAGACCCTTTTACAATTAAGAAAGTCAGGCTGCGTTACATCATTGGATCATCGATCTTTCAAAATAAGACTGTGTGAAAGGTTTCAGTCCACAAAAACTGCGCTTTCAAAAGACAGATGGATAAACGGGCATGCCTAAGTCGTGTTAGAAAATCTCGGCGATCCATTATAAACACATTACAGACGATTCCATATACAGCACACGCAATTATTGCATAAAGCCGTTTACAAAAGCAAACTATTAAGACTTTATGAATTAGCCGCTTATTTAAATACAATGTAAAGATACTGACTATAATAAATTACGCTTTCTTGGCCGAAAATAAACTGTTGAGTTTCAGTCAGGAAGGATAAGTATAGCTTACTGATAAAGAAAAATGGCCTCTGTTTGTATATTGAATAAATGCTGAGAAAACGACTCGCATACTTATTTAGATTAAACCATCGCTGCAAAAATTAAAATTTTCTTGGCGAATCAGGAACTTTTTTTTATCAATTGCATCCAAGAGGATAAAATATACTGTTGAGTTTCAGTCAGGAAGGATAAGTATAGCATACTGATAAAGAAAAATGTCCTATGTTTATATATTGAAGCAAAAATTAAAATTTTCTTGGCGGATCAGGAACTTTTTTTTTATCAATTATATCCCTCTCCAAATTCTTCACAGGACTAGTTAGAGAACCGCTTATATATGGGAATGTCGCCAGCATTCTATTTGAAGCCGCCTTGGAAAAATATCAACTGATCTTAATCGTACACTGAACCTTTGTTTCTCACCTAGTAGTCGCACATACTACCTATCACAACACCGCCAGCTACAAAAATATATTGCACTGCGGTGCAAATAATTTAACTTCACTCGCTCACCATGAGCGACTTAACGAACTATTACAAGTTCTTTTTTGAAGGATCATGTCAATAATATCATTCATTTGGATTAAAACATTTCGTCTGCAAAACAATTTCAACAAATGCAATATAATGTCATTTGCCACGAGCGCAATAATCAGTGCCACTCGTACGATTTCGATTAAACACCTAAACAAAAGACTTAAGAAACGAAGATGCAAGGTAAACAAGTGTGACTGAGACAGTTGAAGAGACCCCCCCCCCCCCCTTTTTCGCTTGGCAAACTCAAGAATAATTTGGCAAATCTTTAACGATAACTGAATTATAGCTATTCGATAAACTCTACCAACAACAACAACTTACACAGTTTTATTGTGGCTGATATTTGAAGGGGCCATAACTTATGAATTAAGGTTTCAGAGCAGTAGAAGTCGGTCGTCGTATGTGATGCGTTTGCTGTGATCAAGCCACAAAAATGGCGATTTTTTTTCTACAGTTAACGGTTAAATCGAAAAATATTTGTAATGCAGTTGTTGTTGTTTTGTTTCAACTTTGAAAATATTATTTCCAGTTTTTGTACGAGTTGCAAAATCGTTCAAAGGTGCTTAGACATGCGATTGTAATTAGAGCGATTATCTAGATACGACAACACACACACGAGTCTGGGCATTTATTTTAGTTGCACCGATTTGTATTTTTATTATTTTTTATAAGTTTTTCAATATTCTATGTGTATGAAACTCATATTGCAATTGTTTAAAAACCATGATTCAACAAGATATGTATGTAATAGTTAGTATACGTCTAGTATCCGATTGTAATTATCAGCTTGCCTACTGTTTTGTGTTGTTCTTGAAATACTGCCATTTTCATATTTATGTAAACCCCATTAACTGGTTTAACTATTTGGAGAAAAATAATGGGATGCAACAGTACAGCATTAGTAATGAATAAAAATCGTTGCATTAACCTGTATTTAAATGAATATAATTAAGACAATAACTTGTATTTGTAAAATGCATGCGATTATTCAAGAGAAACCTCTTGAAAACATCAATGGGCGATTAGTTGTAATGTAACCGTATCTGGAAATCTCAATAGCAAAAGCGTTGTAAACATCAACACGTGAAGGAAAACTAAAACAGATGGAATGCGAAGAATGTTAAGATTACGAGGGAAATTGATGTGTTTTTGTTAGAAATTAATTTAATTTCTCTCAAGGTTTGCTTAAGTGATCTTTTCAAACAAGGTCGGGAGGCAATATTGGCAATATACCTGGTATGATTTATGAATTATAAAATATCCCTAAAAAGTTATTCGACATCTAAAAACGAATATGGTTTGAAAAAAAGACACAATTTAAGCAAAATCTGCATGCTTAGATTATTTTGGAAATTGCTTGACTTTGTGTCAACCAACTGCTAAAGTTGAATACTATTTTTAGTATTTGAAATTGTTGAGGCCGAGTTGATTTAAACTAAGTTGATAGTAGTGAAATAAAAAAGAGCAATTGAAGCGAAAATAAAAATATAAACTGGAACACAAAGCTAATAATAAATGCTTATTTTAGTTTAAGTGATTTATATGCTGTAAGATATGTACTTTTTTGTTTGAATTAAACCTAATTGGTTTAAATAAAAGAATTTCACAAACTATCCATGCATTTCACAATTTATAACATTTAGAACACTATGTTCAAAGCAGATGGTTATATACCACTCAGAATTGACCGTACTACGTTCCACTAAAGGCACTGTGGCAAAATGGCCAGTTATACAGAAAAAAAACGATGTGCTTCTTCCACGAACAACTTTTGTTTGATTTGGCTCGTCTTGAAAGCCCATTCGGTCGATTGCTGTTTAGTTTTGGGTTCATATGCATAGATCCATGATTCGTCACCTGGGACAATATTATACACTGCCTTTGAGCTACCGCTGTTATACTTTTTCAACATCTCTTTGCACCAATCCATACGAGCCTTTTTTTAAACATTCGCCAAATTATGTGGGATCCAACGAGAACAAATTTTTTTCACAGCCAAATAAACATGCAATATTTTATTGATGCTTGTCTTACTAATGCCCAAGCGAGCCTCATTCTCACGGTATGTCTCATGTCGGTCCTGCTTAATCAGTTCACGCACATCAATGATGGTTTCTGGCAAAGTGACGGAAGTTGTACGTCCTTCACGACATTCATCCTGGAGCGAACGGCGTCCGAGACTGAACTCTTGGTACCAGCGATTACTAGTAGTGTTTGATGGTGCTTCATCGCCAAGAGTCGAAACAAGTTGACTTAAACACTCTTGTCTTGATAAACCATGCCATAAATAGTAAAAAATCATCGCACGAAAATGTTCACGGGATAATTTAATTTTTTGACTTAGATAAATTTGTCAACACTCTGTAAACAAAACCATTCGCCCTTAAATGACAAAACGTTCTGAGTGAAGTTATGCTAAAAAGTGTCAAAGTTTCCAATGAAAGTTCCAGTTTGCATCTGGAAACACTAGTATTGCCAGGAACCAAAATAGAAATGACAACCCTAGTAAAAGATCCTTGATTTCAGGAGAATTGTTTACCATTTCATAGAGCCTACGCCGCTTTCTTTCTGCTTTTTGGTTGTTAAGTTCTGTTATTGTGTGACGCTGGTGGGGTACCGTGAAGGACCGTAAATGTTAAGGAAAGCTGGAAAGCGAGTTTTGCGTCAATAACTTCTCAGGAATCATTGATCTTAGCAGTAAACTTTATTATAAAGGATAATATTTCAAATGCCACCGACTCAACTTTCTGAACTGTCGTTCTTAGAGTCAGGCTTTGAGACATATTTAAGGTTCCAATAGTATTTTCAGCTTGAAAGCCATGTTGGATGAAAGGTATATCAACGTCCAATTAAAGGTGTGAGTACGGGCTCACCTGAAAGCAAGAAGAAAAAGAAATTACTTTGGAAAGGAATTTTTTTAACATCCAGTACTATCTGATTACGTCTAACTTCAGTTTTTTAAGAGATTTTCGTATGCTGGCTGGGCAATATTCAACTCCGTCAATTAAAAAACATATACGAGTACATATTGACCGAGCTGCTAATTTTATAATAATTTTATGTTCTGTCTTGAACCTACTTTCATATACAGTATAAATAGTATGAATATACAATATAGTTACTTAGCTGTAATTTAGTGCCTAACATTATTTAATGACCTCCATTTTTGAGTCACAATTTAATTATCATCATGCCTTCCTAACAAAACAAAAACATCTTCCTTCTCTTTCCAGCTATGGTCTTTTGGGCGCCTCTGGCTGTGGCAAAACCACTTTACTATCCTGCATTGTTGGACGTCGTCGCATTGATAATGGTGAAATTTTTGTGTTGGGCGGTAAGCCCGGCTCGCGCGGTTCCGGTGTGCCCGGCAAACGTGTCGGCTATATGCCACAGGAAATTGCCCTATACGGTGAATTCTCCATAAAAGAAACAATGATGTATTTTGGGTGGATTTTTGGCATGGGCACAAAGGAAATTACCGAACGTTTGCAATTCTTGTTGAACTTCTTGGATTTGCCATCGGAAAAGCGTTTAGTGAAAAATCTCAGTGGTGGCCAACAAAGACGTGTTTCGTTTGCCGTAGCCCTCATGCATGATCCAGAGCTGTTGATTCTGGATGAACCCACAGTAGGTGTGGATCCACTGCTCCGCCAGAGTATATGGAATCATTTGGTGCACATAACGAAATCGGGCCAGAAAACCGTCATCATTACCACACATTACATCGAAGAGGCCAGGCAAGCGCATACGGTATATATCAAACTTGAATTGAATATCAATGAATTGTACGATTGTATGATTGTTTTCTTGTTGTATGTCTTAGATTGGTTTAATGCGTTCTGGAAATCTCTTGGCCGAAGAATCACCCAGCGTTTTACTGTCCATGTACAAATGTATCAATCTAGAGGAAGTGTTCTTGAAACTCTCACGCATCCAGTCACAAAAGGGCGACATCTCTCAGGTTAACTTCAGGTGAGTTATGATGGTTTCAAGCCTACTAATAAATAGTTCATAATCTTTGTTTAACAGTTTTTATTTTAATATGTGTCCTTTTTAATAATTTTGCATGGTCTGGTTATCTTATAAAACTAAATTTAATTTAATTTTTTTATTGGTTCTTTTTTTTAATTTCATTGCATCTCTAAAACACTTAACAAACAACAACAATCAAACACAAAAAAATATTAAAAAAAACTCACACTCAATAATCAACTCAATGAATGAATGAATGGAACATCATCCAACGCCATCCATGATGAACAACCACATAACATATTCAACAAAAATCGCCAAATCGATTTTCAATCATCCTTATCTTTTTTGTTTTTTATAATGTGACATGTTTAATTTGCATTGTCTTTTAATTGTGTGTCTTTGGGTGGGTGGGTGTGTTTAAAATCGTTTGGTGGTAATTGTGTTAACGCCACTGGCAAATTCGAAACTCTTTGGCCAACAAACAATAACCAGTAATAATATTTCATTACATGCCATGGGTTTCGGCAGCAAAGTGGATAAACCCGGTTCCAGTCAAGAAGGCGGCGTTGTGGGTCTCAATTTCCATCAAAGCAAAGAAGTCTTAATCAACGACACCAATGGATCCATATATACGGTTTGTTACAATGATTATATACTTACATTTTTTAAGGATCTGTCTTAACATATTGCATGGTCTACTTTGTAGAGAACATTAAACGTAGCAAGAATTATCGGATCGGAATAATTGACAATAAGAAGTTTTAAACATTTTCCTTTAAAAACGATTTTTATATTTACGATTTTGTTTCTACACCTTCAGTTATTTTTTATGAATATGGACCTTTTAATATAAGGAAATTACAACTGGGTTAACATCCTGCTGAAGAACAAGAACCAATTGGTGTTTACATGAAACCCGTTTAATATCGAAGCTACACAAAAGACTTAAAAAACAAACTCGTTTTCAAAATTTTGCACTTTTTCCATCAAAGGGTATCGACTCAAAAAAACAATGCAGCAAAGGTGGTATGCTTTACCACTTAAAGTATTATAAAAAAATGTATTCCTTGATGAAGCAGTAAAGATTGTTAACAATTTTTCCATTTTCGTACAAAGATTATTAAAAATTGTAATAATTTTGAGTTATTACCCTTTTATTAGAAAGGACGATATTCTGAAAAAGAGCTTACTTTTAGGACTTTAAAAGAAAATAGTTTTAAAAGTGAGATGTTTTAAAACGATAAAAAAATAAAGAACTAAACAAAAGACTTAAGAAGCGAACTTCGTTCCATTTGTTGCATTCAGCTTCAACACCCATTGCGAACATCTTAAAAGGCTCGATCAGAGAAGGACAGCCCAAAAGGAACGATATAGAGCCACCTTGCAGAGACCGTAAAGTCGGCAGAACAATACAACTACAAGTTTGAATCTCATATTTGATAAGCGGTTTAGGACGGACTCAAAAAAGTATTCTTCGTTCGTAGTCAGTTCTGAGACCATGTTTTTTATGAAAATTTGTTCAAAGAACAGGCCAAACTGTTATTCAAAAATCAGTCAAAGAGACTTTTAATTAGAAGCAGGGGTGAATGCAGTTTCGGCGAACGCTACTTCACCATCCTCAGACCCTGAAGCAACGAATGTGATTAAACCATAAACAATGGCTATACACCTAAGTGCAGGCTGATTCTTAATAATCGACAGCTTGCCTAAAGTAAAGTAAAGTAAAGTAAACTCAATAAAAATCCCTCGGACTGCCTCTTAGACTCATAGGTTAGCGATGCAAACTTAAATATGCCACGGCAGGCTTCACCTTGGTAATGGCTTTGGCAGTATCTCACGAATGACTCGTTAGATATTCACCTTAAGGGACTGAATTTCAAATACCATTGTTTGCATAACACCGCCTTCAAGCTACTAACCAAATAAGTCTAATGGCGCTAATTTAGTCAAATGCCTGAATGGCCTAAGTTTCCGCCAATCCATGGAATCAATCTGTATACTAATTAAAGGCTGCATTCCTATAGTGCGTTTAGCCAGAAGCCAAAACTGGATTAAGATTATTTTAACATCCAAATAATAGTGTCACTTGGACTGACAGGAATCGCAGAGTCTTCTATCAATACGGGCTCACCTGATCACCTGTTGGCCATATTGACCCAACTGCTTGCTAACTTTATGCTCTGCCTGGAATAGGATTTATGGCTGAAGTATATTAAAGCAGGTTCACCTTTCGAAAACTTTTGTATTCGTTTGAATTTAAGAACTTTACTGGACAAGTATTATTACTTTATTTAGACGGTGCTAATTGCTATACTTTTTTTTAGAATTCTACTGTATTTTAGTGATTGAACTACGAAGAGTTGTAACAAACTCATGTCTACTTTAAATTACCACAATGCTTAATAGCAACTGCGAGGTATCTAAATGATATCGCCTAGAAGGCCGGTAACACGATTACCGAACATGCCGCTCAAAAGATTAGTAGAAGCGTGTGTTAAGTCTAAGTCCACGTCTTTCATCTACAGCCAACAAATTAACGTATTAGGCCTCCGTAGAGCCTTTCACCGAAATGGTACTCCAGCAGCATTTTCAATGAAAAATATCCAATGATGCCGGCACTTCAAATTCCGTTTTATGCTTTCACTCTCAGAGGATGCAATAGCTTCTCGACATCCACTTGAGGGTTTTCCGATTGTCAGATGTGGCAGTTTTGCTTGGTATCATAAAAAGATTTTTATCCTTCGTCGAAAGAGGTTATTTTTTTTTAAACAAAAAATGGTCAGAGTATAGTTGTTCAGATCAGCGCTGGTGGGCAACGTACAACTACGAGGACCGCGAGTGTTGTACACAAACATGCAGTTCGCCGAACTTTTTGCCCTACCGTACTTTTTGCCCTCCGGCGCGGTGGGTGCCTCATTTTGGCAAGAAACTTAGTTTCAGTAAACGCACTTTTTAGGCAACACTAGAATGACTTTGGGATTAAGTTTGTTTTCGTTCCACATAATCATGATTATTACTTTCAACATTTCGAGCGAGAAGTGTCATTGTCAAAATAAAAATTTGTATATGCATATTTATATATTCAGTGCTGGGCCGTGTGTATATTGAAAACGCCATGGCTGTCAAACTCACTGATGTAGGATCCTAAAATTTCGAAGATAAAGCCTTTTAGCCATAAGCAGATTAGGATTGTAAACAAAAATAGAGTTAAAAATTTTCCTTTTAGGGGACTAAAACTGCCTCTGAAAAAGTACACTGTGAGTATTTGAGTGTTTATTTACATGTCCGTCCGTCTGTGTGGCTATTGAAAGCGCGATAGCTGTCAAAGTTACTGATATAGGATTGTGAAATTTCGACGATGATGCCTTATAGCTGATAAGGACTGTAAATAGCGAAAATAAACATAGAGTTAAAAGGGTTTTCTTTTAGGGGACTAAAACTACCCTTGAAAAGGTACACTTTTTGAGTGTTTCTTTACATGTCTCCATTATTTGTGAATAAACCATAGATTAACTGAAAATTATTAGTGGAGACGCATGTAATACCCCCAGAATAAACATTATTAGATTTGTGTTCTCTTGTGACCCAAAAATTACATGACACTACCTTTAGTATTCTATCATAATTTCTACGATTACAACTACAGTTCATCGCTATCTTGCCCATTATTGCTTATATTTCAATTAAATAAAACATAAATTAAAAAAAAACATGCGATAGTTTACATAAATCACAAATCGCTGTTGATATTATAATTCTCAAAGAAAAACTTTAAACTGAATTGAAAAGTATCAAAGATTCATGCAATATTTTATGCAAAGGGAGAGCAATGTACAAATTAATTAATTTATTTTAAATTAATTCCCATATTTTCTAAACGACTTTCAACAATGAAAAAATTTTATTCAAATATCAGTCTTTCCTTCAATTTTCAAAACCGTCTGCCTAATAGGAAATAAAGGTTTGTATTCAAAAGTTTTTGATTTAACTCAAGTATAAGATTTAATATAAAAATTTTAGAACTAAAGATATTTAAGATGGCTATAGCCCTTAGATGAACACAATACTTATACGATATTCGCACACACCAACGAAATTTAGTAATTGTAAAATAAGCTCACTTCTATGCCAATTTTCATGCAAATTGTGATTGATTTTTGAAAGAAATGACGAAAGCGTGGTGCAATAAACGAGGTAAAGTCACTAGATCAAACTCAAATAAACAATTCTCATGAAAAAATGCCAAAATTAAATTATTGTGAATGTATGATGATTATTTTAAGTGTTTGAAACATAAATTTAGCTTTATCAATGTTGTCAAATTTCAAATTTGGAAGTTTAAATTTCTACGAAATAAATTGTAAATCAGCTGACTGCATAACACTACCTTCTTTATTGTACTCCTAGCATGGACGAAAGTTGTAATTTCGTTTACATATGTGAATGCCGTATTACAGCATTTTCGGATATGTTATAGCTAGGATTACATTAAACACTAAAATAACGATTTTCTTAGTCCGCTAGATAGTTGCAAGAGTAATAAGTAGAGTAAACGCTTTAAAACCAAAACGATTTTGCGGCGCATTCATGGGCAACAGCGACATCTCTTTGACTAACATAGCAACATAAGTAAGAAGCCGTGTTAATCAGCGATTTCGCTGATTATTATCGTATTGTGGAAAAATCTATAACACTTTCTGTGGGGAAGATGCAACCCGTTCTAAAAAGAATCAATTTGTATAAAGAAGTTCCTCGGTTCTTTTGCATACAATAGGGATATGTCAATAGTTTAATCAACTCAATCATATACTTTAGTTCAAAGACATTTTGCAAATTTGGCCAATACAGAAATGGAGCGAAGTATTTATTAAATATATTTCGTTTTTTTATTACAATTCAATGATTTTATGTCTATTATTGACGATAACCTAATTTCATGCACATGAGCTTAAACTCTTCATAAGGCTCAAATTGGCCGATGATACCTCTTTAAGATTGATTCTGTTTGACCCAGTCTATATGGATGTTGGTACATATTGGAAAGCAGAATTATACCTTAAAATTATGTAGGTTTTAGATGCTAGTTACATTTTAAATCCTTCAAACCTTAGTGCATTTTGGAATAATTGAGTGTGGCTATGTACTTATATATACTTATATTAGCTGTCATTTTGACAGTTGTTTAAAATCTAGAAAATTGATTATTATAATTGAGAGATAAACTGGATATCATTTTTAATGTTAATTTTTTCTTATAAATATACTCCAATTTAGATTTTAGTGTATATTCGAATGCAGCGTTAAATCATTTTGTTTGTTTTTGACCTCAAGAGCATTTTGTCCGTTTGAGTTGGGCTATGTTTATATTTAAAATTAAAAACGCTATTATCGCTACCATTTTGATAGTTACTAGTGTAATCGAAAGATTAATTCATTCACAACAATTGTTCGATTGTGAATTGAATTTCTAATGGTAATATAGCCTGTCAAAGTCCACTTTTTCTGGATGTTGTCGGGAAATCTATTACAATTTGTATAGAAAGTGACAGGTGAAGTCCGGTCAATGTGGATGTATGTTCATTGCCGAATACGAGTACTACATTAAACGCTACAGTTTTTAAATGTTAATGGTATTTTATGTCCTTCTACTTAAGTGCATTTTGATCATTGTGGATATATTTACATTGAAACTTGCAATCGATATTACCGCTGTCAGTTTGACGTATATTTGTGAGATTAATTCCTTTACAGTTGAAAGGTAATCTCGATTAAATTGTTAATATAATCATTTGCTTTTGTAATTCTTGTTTTCGAAATGTTATTGTGAAATATCTTACAATTTTAATGAAAATTAACAGAAAAATCCAGTTTTTTGTTTATATCCGAACGCAGTGTTACCTTCAGATTTCTTCGATTTTAGCTGTTAATTATATTTCCAATCCTTCGACCTTAAATTCATGTTGGATCGGTTTAATTTCTGTTTATATTAAATATTTAAGTCTGGCTTACCGCTGACAGTTTGACATTTGCTAGAGTTTTGCGTGATAAGTTTGCGAGTTATTTGCATTACGATTTTAGATGTTGTAGAAATTTTAAATCTCTTTAACTTTCACGCCACATTCGAATTCAAACAATTTAAATCCACATTTAGTAGATTTCGCGTCAAAATCTATTACGATCACGATTTGACAACCGAAATCCGTAGGAATTTCGGTGGATATCTTTCGTATATGCGTATGAGAAAGCTGAGGACGAACTGTAGGTCTTATGGGTATTCTTTTTTAGCATTTTAAATGAAAATAGCGTTTATCGCTGTCGGTTTTAGTTTTTCTTGCAAAATTAACTTACCTCCAATTTTCATGCTTAAACATTCGCTTATACAAGTCTACAGTTACCGGATTTCCTGCCGAAATGTATTACAATTTGTATGGTAGCCGCAAGCCAAAATCATATGAAATTGATAAACGGAAGATTTGTTCATTTGTATGCCATTTAAAATTATAATCGCTGTAAGTTTGACAGTTCCTTGTACGAGTATATTTGCTAGATTAATTTATTTATTTATTCTATTTTTCTCCCTCTTTAATAAGCCATTTGGACGAAGAATTTCTGTCAAGATTAGGAAATAACCTAGATGCTTCATTCGCATATACTAGCCGTGTTCTTCTGGGTTTACTAGCTGATTAACGTAGTTAGCTAGCAATATAGTCTAGTTTATTAGAGTCTGGCAACATCAAACAAAACTAATAGTTATATAGCAACATTGTTTCTTATTGTGTACACAAAAGAAAATTGAATAACAAGAGGCTTTGTTGGCGAATTCGTCAAAAGCAGACAATAAAAACTATAAATTGTAATTAAATAATCAATGAAATATAATAAATCAATTAATTGGCAACCCTTTGCCACTTGATTTGATTAATAGTTTCACTTATTGCATCTAGTTTAAATGATCCACCAATGATTCCTCTTCTTGCTTAACTCTTTTTTAGTATTCAAAACAAAAAAATATATGATTTTATATAGCAGGATGCGTCATGTTTGACTTTTTGTTAGAGAAATAAGTAGGGTAACTTTTGTTAGCTTTAAAAGCGACTTGAGTCCAACACGCTTGCTAACCGAGTATCTTTTATACAAATGCTAGTTTAGTAACCTTAAAAACACAAATTAATGGAATTTCATCAAAAAAATCTTTTACAATTTGAATGACATTTTGTTTATATATGAAAATTTGTATGCGATATAATTCATATAAATTAAAAAAAACTCACACAATACATTCTTTATACCGAACAGTTAAATCAGGAACCCTATGAACAGCCACCACCATCCAAAAAGAACAATCCCAATGATGAGGAGAGTTGTCAGGATTGTTATGCCAGTTTATGCCAAGTAAGTCAAAAATTGAGAAGCTGTTGCCAAACCATTATTGAACCTTCTTTTTTAGGTCACATCGAAGGGCAAAATCAAGGCGCTGCTTACCAAAAATATGTTACGTATGTGGCGTAATGTGGGTGTGATGCTGTTCATCTTTGCCCTACCCGTCATGCAGGTGATATTGTTCTGTTTGGCTATTGGCCGAGATCCTACCGGCTTGAATTTGGCAATTGTTAATGGAGAAATGAATAATACGGTCAGTTTAGGAAAACTATCTCATGGACGCGCCTATTTCGGATTTGTATTAATTTTATTGGTTTTTTGTTTTAACTTTAGGAACATTGCTACTGGGATGAGGGCTGCCACTTCACAAATCTGGGTTGCCGCTATCTGAATCATTTGAATCACAGCGTGGAGAAAACGTTTTATACGGACTTGGAAGAGGCCAAAGATGCGGTGCGGCTGGGCAATGCCTGGGGTGCTATATACATAACGGAGAATTTTACAGACGCCTTTACGGCCAGAGCAGCTTTGGGTAGGTGTTTGAGGGAGGAGAAGTAAATAAATCCCATTTATTCTATATTTTTTGGATTTTTAGGTCGCGATTCTGATGATGAAACCATTGACCAATCGGAAATCAAGGTTTGGCTGGATATGTCTAATCAACAAATTGGCGTTATGCTGAATCGAGACATCATGTTGGCCTATCGTGACTTTGCTATGGGCCTGTTGGGTCAATGTGGCAACAATCCCAAGCTGGGCGATGTGCCCATACAGTTCAAGGAGCCCATTTATGGCACCATGAATCCCTCCTTCACCGATTTCGTGGCACCTGGCGTTATCTTAACGTAAGTTTTCCTTTGAAAATTTCTCTGCGAATTACAAGATTTTAATTGTATTTGGGTGCATTTGCTTTGTTTTTAGGATTGTTTTCTTCTTGGCCGTAGCCCTGACGTCCTCAGCTTTGATTATTGAACGTACCGAGGTAAGTCATTGGAACAAACATGTTTTATACGTTTCTTTAACTCTATTTACAATTCTTGTTTAAGGGTCTTTTGGATCGTTCTTGGGTGGCTGGTGTTACGCCCGGCGAGATTTTGTTCTCCCATGTCGTCACCCAATTTATTGTGATGTGCGGCCAAACGGCTTTGGTGCTGGTCTTCATGTTGGTCGTCTTCGGTGTCACCAACAATGGTGATCTTTTCTGGGTCGTTGTTATAACGCTGTTGCAAGGTTTATGTGGCATGTGCTTCGGTTTCCTTATATCATCCGTGTGCGAGCTCGAACGAAATGCCATTCAATTGGCTTTGGGTTCATTCTATCCCACGCTACTGCTGTCCGGTGTGATATGGCCCATTGAGGGTATGCCCATAGTGTTAAAGTAAGTTTACTTCTCGGTAGTCCAGTACAATCAGAAAGAGTTGCTAATGTATTTTGCTTCCTTTAAAGGTACATTTCATTGTGTCTGCCTTTGACGTTGGCCACATCTTCGCTGCGTTCAATATTGACCCGAGGATGGGAGATAGCTGAAACCGATGTGTTTACGGGTTTCTTGAGTACTTTAGCTTGGATTTTAGGCTTCTTAATATTAACTTTACTGGTGCTGCGTTCAAAACGAGGTTAAGTTTTTGTGGGTTTTGGGGAGAAATAAAACCTGAAAAAGGCTTTTGTGAACTCTGCATTCTGTACCATTTTTTTGTATTTCTGTCTTTAACGTAACTTATTATTTTCTTTTTTTGTTTAAACGACTTTTGCGACTTGAATTTTATTTTCGATATTCTTATTACCTTTCCTTTCCTACTCGTCCTTCTACAATTTATTACAAAAGCCTTGAATTTTGTAAAAATTATTTTTAAAACTCCTAAAGAATATTTAGTATAATTTTGTTTAATTAATTAAGTTAACAAGTCCTAATGTTTATTAAAACTAAACAAAAAAATACAAAAGAAGAAGAAAAATATGACAACGATGATGATGAACTCGTCATTAGGCGTGTTTTATTTAACAAGAGAATAAATACGCTTAAAAATCTGCCAAGACAATAATTTCATATCCGTTTTAAAAAACCTTAAATTTTTTTTTTGATTTAAAATTTAAAGCATTAAATTTTTTTCTGAATTATTTTTTTCTATAGTTGAAAATGTTTTAAACAAACGATTGTTGACCGTTTGAATAAAATATATTAAGGTTTTTCCATATTGATTCGAAATTATCTCCTTAGCGGTGGTTTAAGCTCGATTTCCGCTTGCTAACTAAAATCCGCCTATTATTAAATAGTTTTTAGGTTAAGGTGCGTTGTGTATTTTTTCCTTTTGTTTCTTTTTTATTTTGGTTACGACAAGAACAAAGTTTCAGTGTCACAAATTCTAAAACTCATTTCAAAATCATTCATCAATCAATATTTAAGCATCACGAACTAAAGAGAAATGAAAGAAAAACAAAACAAAAATATGTCACAATATTGTTTTCAAAGAATTTCCATTAAAAAAAATTAGAACCAGTTCTTATTTTTGTTTTATAAATTAAGGTTAAGGTTTGCTCTTTTATAAATGTAATACATATGTATTTGTAAGGCAAAAAGTGTACATACAACGTCTTTTCCAAAACTTTTCTCTTAAACTTCAAAAAAAAATATTAACGTTCCCATTGAAAATACACGGCAGATATACATTCGTATATCCGTTTCCTTTACATTTTCTTTATTAACACTCCAATGGACTGTGATTAGTGTTTTGTCTCACTCTCTCTCTCTTTCTCTCCCTCCTTCATATTTCACTTTCTTCTTCTGTTATTTAATATTTTTTTATTATAATTTTTTATGTATTATTTTAATTCCTAAACTGTAGCTTATTTTCCATATATGCATAGAGAAAATTCTAATATTTTTTTTTCTTTTATTGTGGGGGAATGATTTATTTAATTTAATAAATCCTTAAGTTTGTTTATATACTTACATACATATATGTATATGTTTTATATTTATATGTATACATATATAACGAAATCAATGTGCATATATCATTTTCTTTTTAAGCTTTTATTTCCAAAATTTGGTCGTATGTTTATTTTTTTATTATTATTTAAATAAAATTTGTACATTTTTTCATTTGTATTTCGAAATATGAATTGCGATATATTAGAAATTGAGCGTTTTGCAATAAAGATTTTTATGAGAAAAAATAAATACTGGATGTTAATTTTTTAATATTTTTATTAGACAAAGCTTTTATTAAATTCAATACGAAATACCTGGATTTTTGTTAGATTTTAAGTACACAATTTCCAGGTCTTTTTTATTAGGTACTGCTGTAGAGAAAATACTGACTTTTTCTCCCAAGATCTTTAACGGCGAAAATGTGTCGCTTCAAAAAGAAAACACTTCATGAACCACCCGGTTCATGAAGTGTTCATTTTTCCAAACAAAAAACCAGCGACACACCCTGCTTAACAAAAATCTATGTATTTTGGTTTGTATACAATAAAATAAGCAAACAAGAAGAGGTCTCATCGGCAAATTTGTATCCCATCTCATTTGTACGAGATGGAAAAAGTGAACCTAAAACTGATAGGTTAAGAAAATTGTACACATTCTAACAAAGCAAAAGTGTGACAACTAATTGATTATTTATATTTCTTGGATTGTTTTATTGCAATCTATAGATATGTATTGCCTGTTATCGATTAAATTGGCGAAGAACTCTCTTTCTGTTTATTTGTCTTTGTCATTATTGAGTCTTTTTCAACGACAGTTATTCTGAGCTGACTAAAGTACTAGCAGTGGTATCACATGGGGTAGTACTGTTCCAAATTTATGTATCCCTATTTAAGTTCACACCAAGTAACAAGCTTAAGTTATGTGAAGACTGTTGTGAGATCTTACAATTTTGTCAGATCTGACAATGTACTGAAAATAGTGGTGTTTTTATTTAAGCCCCGATAACTAAGACTTGTCACTAGGAAAAGCATAGCTATACTTGGTTCCTGAATATATGCTTATGGATAGATGCTTACACTGATAGTTATCCAGGCTTAGTACTAAAATGGCTACAAGAAAATAGTTTTACTACTTTTCTATTTTTTTTTAATAATACTTTTTCTTTACAATTTCTTTAGATACGAACTGAATTGACATATTTTGTTAACAAATAACATAATTATTGCGGCCAGTCTTATTTTTCAAGGCTTAATGCTGGTACAAAATCCTATGTTTCCTGTCAAAACTTGTAAACGTCATTCAAATTAAAAAATTCGTGTCTGGCATTGCCTAATTCATGCTGAAAAATGTCCATAACAACTGTTCTGCATAGAAAACTTTTCAAGCAGGTTGACAAACGGTGATTAACACAAAAATTTAAAAAAAATAATTTTCAAAAACACGAAAATGAAACTACAAACAATAAAATAAATGAGGAAAATAATATATGAAGTTGTTTTCAGTTATGGCAACAGTATTATATTTCCATGTTAATTCATGTAAAACACGCAAGTAAACGGAGTCGACAAAAATAGCCGTGTTCTTTTCAGGTTACTAAACAAGAATTTGTATGGAAGTTACTCGGTAAGCAAGCAAGTTGGCTGTTGACTTAATTTTTTATATTATTTTTTTTAATAAAAAAATATTATGACACACCCAGATTTTTGAACAAAATCAAAACCATATGTTTTTGTTATTGATACAAAAAGAAAATGAAAAGAATGAAAGAAAAAGAAAATAGAAAAAGCGCGATAAAAAATTTCAATAAATTACAAAAACGGCGAGTAAAAATTGTTATTGTTAATATTTAAAAAAAATTTCGATGTAGCTATATTATTTTAAGAGTGACTTAACGAAAATTTTGGACCAGAGACGAGACGTTGATGCTTTTGGCTTCTTACAAACCTGAAAGGATGAATTTAAATGTCTCCGGCAAAAAATAAATGCCTACCAACGAATTTAAATTTATCAATAAAATGTTAACAAAACAAGAATTTATACGAAATAACAAAATTCTTTTTCCACAAACTTGCTTTATCACATGGTTTTGCAGATTAAAACTGAACTCTTGGAAATTTAAAATAAATACGTACAGTCCACAACAACGCATTAATATTATCGATTTTTATTATTCTTCTCAACGATCAATTGTTCTGACGCAGCGAAATTATCCCCGAATTTTAACGTAAGATCAGCGCCCACATCTTCCATGATTACAAGTTTAGTTTGCCGTTTTGAGGAACTGGGTTCAGTTGCCGACCGTCCAGGAAGAGGTGCTCATCGAAATATTCGTACTGAAGAGAAAGTGGAATCTGTGCAGCAGCTTGGAGCTAAAAAAAAGCCAATGCCTGCATCGAGCAAACGGGTGGTCATTTGTCTGATGTAATATTTCACACGTAGTCGCGTTAAATTTCCATAAAATTTATTTAACATATCAAAATAAATCATTTCAAAAAACCGTTGTTACGTTGAGTTATACGTGTTTAACATCACTAGGTTTAATTTGGGCCACCCTGTATATAACTTTTTGAACCAAATACAATTTTATTGATGTTATTTTATACAAATAAATATAAATATATATGTTTCAATTGTGTTACCGCGGATTAATTGAGTTTGAAAATAGGTAGCAAAACAAAATGAGTGAGAAGGTAATGCTCTTTTTTCACTAGGCACTTTTAAAGTGTTTTCAAAAGTTTGGCTAAAACAAGTCAAAATGAGACGTATTCTCATACGAATTCAAGTGATGAAAACGTCTCACTTTGACCTGTTTTTGTACGAAAGAGGAACGAAAACGTTTCGCACAGGCGATGCCACCTTAAATAAAGTGTGTCATCTCCAAAATAATCGTTGTTTTTTATCATTGGTTTGTCATCTCAAGGAAGACTATTTTAATCAAACGTCAATCATATTTGGTGAAATAGATATTTTATAAAGTAAAAGTAAAAATAAGAGTGCTAAAAGAAAAAAAACTTAATTTAATTTATCCATTTGTTCAAGAAATATATGTATTTTAGTATTTTAATAGTCATCACGTTGTTCTTTATTTGTAAACAATAAAAAACTGTCAAACGAAAACCAAAACGAGAATGAAAACGACCACAAATTGTGTGAAAATTGGTTGAGACGTTTTGAAAAGTTTTGAGAGAAAACGAGAATAAATGGCCTAATGAAAATGCAGTATAAGTAATATTTATGTCGTTTATATGCGTATATATAAGTAATATTAAAATAGCAGTGTTTTAATACAAAATATTTGTACATAAAAACATATGCAAATAAAAAGCTGCTTGTCATCGGTTTCAATTCTTACCGTTTCTTTCCGATTTGTATTTCTTTCCATCACAGATAGAATTTTTACCGATTTCAACGTACAGGAACAGCAGTTAACACGAAATCGGTAACATTCAATCTGGTCGATGTGACGTCACATAAATCGGTAACTTACCGATTTATTTACAGAAACAAGCTACATATGATGTGGCGATGCCTGTTAGCAATGCCTTTATACGTGAGTATTCAACTGCTACGATTCGAGTCATTACTAGCTAACGTGACGTATAAACACGGTACATATAAATATTTTTTTATAATTTGTGGCGCATTTGCATGCCGTATAATTAGCAATTGGGTTTTGCTCTCGTTTTGAGCGGTTACTGGTTACTTTTCTTTTGTTACGTCTGGCAGCACTACCTCGCATTCTAACAAGTGATAAAAGTCTTGACAGTACGGCAACCCCAAAATCACAATTACAAAACAGCTGATTGCAAACAAAACACAAAAGAAAGAAAAAAGTGAAAAAATCAAGCCGAGGAAAAAGATAAAATGTTGTAAAAGTTGCAAAGGAAATTAAATTCCCAAACAACGCCAATTTCAATTATTGAAATGGATAAAACCAATATAGTGAATACCTTCACCGAGCTGGTGGACCAATTGCGGAACACGGAATGCAGGTACCACCTACTCAAATTGATCTAAAATTGACTGTGGAAACACATTAAAACTCTTTGTCATCATTTTCATTTAGCCAAAAAGAGAAAATTCTTTGCTTCCAACGCATAGCGGAATGCATTATTTCGCCTGCGATGGCGGTCCATCTGAACTATGCCAACTATTGCAGCAAAGCTGTGAATATCTTGTTGCTCTTTTGTGAGGACTTGGATTCCGTAGTACGCATTAGTGCCGAAGAAAACTTGAACAAGATTTTCCGAGTGTTGGAGAAGACGAGAGTTAATCGTATTTTAATGGATCTTTACGGCGAGATCAAGAGAAATGGTAACCAGAGGTAAGTACGCAGTAGGAGATGCATGCTTTGGGCAATACGTGTGTATGTAATTTGTGTTTAGTCGCGTGAGGGGGTGCTAGAAGAATGGTGAAAGGTAATGAGTAACAAATCTTATGTGCGGCTTTTATTATGACTTGCCTGTTACGACCGCGATTTAATGCAGTTTTATGCATTGCTTCTTGTAGATAACACGTGGCAATGCATTTCCCTTCTTAAGGCATTGATACTAGCGTTATTAGCTAGAGTCAGGGCTACAAAGGCTTATGCAATGTTAGCCAAAGCCACGCATTTGTTAATTTTACTTAGCTAAGAAATCACCGAAAAATATTAGCCAACAGGAAGTGTAGCTAACGAGAAACCAACACATTTCAAATTAACTCAAATTTTCAAGCTGGACTAGCAGTAATAAAAAGCACTGACCAGCTTGTAAATTTATCAAGAAGGATTAGCAATACAACTAAAGATAACGAAAAGCAATCTCTTTATAGAACCAGATTGTTTTTTTTAGCTAATATGAACAATAAATAAATATTTTGGGTTGACTTCAGTGTTGCTTACCGTAGTAACACGTCCTATGGGAAACTATTAAAATCGCGATTTTTACAATCGAACATTTAGTTTTTTCCAATACATAGGAATGTATTGTTACAAATATACCCTGTAGGAAGCATGGGGTCAAGTGTCTCCAAATCAACACTATTGGCTACTCTTTTGCTTGACTTTTTGTTGACATTGTCCACAAATCGTCTACACTTTTACTATTGCCTTTGAGAGTACGCATTGTATCGGGCTTAGATATAGCTTCGATTTTTTTTTTATTTTTTTAGGGCGGTAGAAAATCAAATTGCCAGAAAAAATTATATGAAAAATATCCCGAATCCCAAAAATCATTCAAAGAACAAAATTGAGTGCCGCCTTGCAATGGGTTAATGGATCGCGAATGTATATGTAACGCGCAAAATAGAAAGGGACCTAAGGGTAAAAACCATTTTTGTTCAGGAAAACAATTTTAAAGATTTAAATACGTGTATCTTTGGTGTACCATCACTTTCATATCAGGAGAGCCATTTTAAAGATTTAAATACGTGTATCTTTGGTGTACCATCACTTTCATAAAACGCGCATATCTCTGGAAGGGAACACTTTTGGGGCATGGGATCGGTCTCGTTCGATGCTCAGATGTCGTCCACATCAAAAAAAGAAAAAAATGAAAATTGATTTTTTTTAACCTTAGTTCCCTTTCTCTATGCGCTGTCACATATACAGGGTGATTCATACATATCTGGACAAATTTCAACGGCGTATTCCTTGGCTCATTTCATGAAAATATGTCTATCTACGACCATGCCTGAAACCAGTAGTCGTTTTTTTTTCTTAAAAGATAGCACTACCTCTTACCATTCCAAAATTACCCAAACGAAGCCTTGCTCGGAAGGTTTTAGGGTAAAATTGCTAAGTTCTGAACCAGTGGTCGGATTTTTTTGTTCCTTTTTCTTTTAAATTAGCCCTACCTCTTACCTTTCCAAAATTACCTAAACGAAGCCCTGGTGGCCCGAAAATCAGGAATTATGACCCAGGGGTGGAAACTTTTCTCATAATTTTTTTTCCGAGTTAAATTCACTATTCCCTAAGAAAACAAAAAAAAAACAAATCGAAGCAATGTCTGTAACTGGAAATTGAACAGAAAATGAACTGAATAAAAAAATTCATTATATAGAAAACAATTATGACAAAGAAGTATAGAACCAGTGAACCAAATTTGCTGACAATGTCTGATATCAGACAATTCTGATCAATATCTGAACTCTATCGAGAATTCTTACCGAAATCGTTACAAATTCTGTTCGATTTGTCTGAGGATTTTTTATTTATTGTGTTCCAAAATATCTAAACGTATTCGGCCCGAATTCTGTTAGACTTGTCTGTGGAATTTTTATTAATTTTTTGTGCAGACTTCTCTTATCGAACTCGCAACGAATTCTGAACTATTTATCTTAGGTAATCTATTCGTTTAAAATTTTTGTTTTTTGCTTCATATTTTACAGTTGTTGCTCTTGTGTTCACACATGTCGGCACTAATTCTGAACGAATTCTTAACTGTTTGTCTAAGGTATTTTTCTATTCCAAATTCTGAACGTTTGTTTAGCTTAGCGTGCGAGGGATTTTTATTGTGTTCGGAGGAAAACTCTACTGCCGGCAGTTCTCGTTAAATGCAAAACTGGTTGCCCTTAAGTGTATAGCCACTAAACCACTAAACATAGTAACAGCACAATTATTGCTTGCGAAACTGCAGGCACCCCTGCTTGTAACTAAAAGTCTTTTCCAACGCTTTTTGAGAATGTTTTACAACTTTTTTTTGTAGAACAAAAATATTTTCTTCTTTTGATTGTTTACATTAAAAATTCGTTTAGAATTCGGTTCGTAATGTCGGTAAAAACATCAGAGTTTAAAAAGACAATGTCAGAATTCAGACCGAAGTCGTTCAGAATTAGTTCAGAATTCGATACGACAAATCGAAATTTCCTTACGAATTTCCTAAGACTACAGTTCAGAATTCAGAATGTCTGCAAAATTATCAGAATTCCCTCAGAGAAGTAGTTCAGAATTCGTGGCAACCCTTTCAAATATTTTTCGTTACGAACTCGCTCAGAATTCTGATCCGAAATCGGAACATTTTGCCGATTGTCGTATAGAATTCTGACCGAATTCTAAAGGTTTGGTTTGCTGGGGAAATACTGGTTTCAATGTCATTAGTGGATTCTCTATAACAAGAACATATTTAGCAGAAAGCATTGCCTGGGATGTAATCGGCTAGTAGTACTGGGGACAAATCTGTACAGTTTTACCGACATTTCCTACTGGGTATTATATACATAAATGTTTCTTTTGCAGTCAGCAACAAATTAAAGAATTTATGTGCAACTGATACATTAATTTTGACTGCTTACGACTTTAAAAAATTAAAACATGAAGTTAAAAGTTTGACAAAACATTAAAAGGCATTGTTGAGATATTCATGAACAGTTGTTTATTACCAACAAATGGATTCTCTTTTATTAAACAGAAAAAATAATCTTCGCAGCAATTGTTGAAATTAAAACCGAACTCTATAAGGCCAGGCTCTCCCCAAGGGAATGAGAACGACTGTTGTAAACCTTACTTTTTCAAGTTTTCTTCACACAAATGCAATTGCTGGCCTTATAGTGTTCGGTTTTACTTTTAAAGATGGATATGTGGGTGGAAATCCGGCCAATAACCATGGACATATGAGTAGTTAGAAACGGGTTCCTAAAATACCCAGATTTATAACAAAACGCTTTTTTAACAATTGCAGCAAAGCTTTCTGCAGAGGGTTGTCACGGACCCAAAATCATGATAAAAGCAGTGTGCAGCCACGAAAATCAATGGCACTTTGCCAATTTCTTAAAAACTTGTCTTTTATTTAAATATAGATGCAAGAGGTCTTGAGCCAGTTAATCCCTGTTCAATGTGTAAAAGCAACAGACAGAAATAAAACAAACGAGATAAAGAAAAAATAATCGTTTGCGTTTTAGCAGATTTTTTCACATAATTTTTAGTTGATTTTTCCTCTCATCTTCTGCTTTGACAACACTGAACATAACACAAATTTTTCGGCTGCACATTCATCAACAGCTCATTTTAGCTAAAAGCAGCAATAAACCTTTTGTAAAAAATAATTTTGGTCTGCTGCTGACTATGGTTGGCCGGATGTGGGTGCTTCTTTTTGGCTAAACCTGACATAAGCTAATAAAAACACCAAAAATATGAGTTGAGCAAATTTGTTGAAAACAAAAGCTTTCGTTAGCTTTCATTTGTGATAAAGCTGGAAATCATTAGCTCAGCTAAAGAAAGCTAACGGTTAGCCGACTCCTGCTTTTTAATTGTAGAAAGATTGAAATAAAAGGTTCCACAGATTGTATGGCTCTTCGTGCTTCTCTGTTGACCAGTACGAGGGCTGCTGTATATATATTTCTGGCCTAATAATGAAAATGCTAATATTAATCATCAAAAATGGTTTTATTGTTTTTAGAACTATTCTCCGGCATGATTTATACACTTTTGCATGCGCTCAAACCAATTGTCGAAGCACTTTTTCTACTCCGATTGAGACTCCTCCAAAACATGTTTTTTAACGCTTCATCTTCTGTAGACAAAAATCGTTGACCACACATTTTTTTCTTGATGTCCGGAAATACAAAAGAAGTCATTGGGTGCCACATCAGGGCTGTACGGCGGATGACCCATCAATTCGCAAAAAGCGCTGGTTTGAGCCGATGTGCGAGAGCTCGCATTGTCATGGTGCACAATGATTCTTCTTCTCTTGTTCGTTTTTCGAATTTCTCCGAAGACTTCAGGCAAACAAATTGTCGTTTAGCACTCAGAATTGACCGTCCTACGTTGCTAAAGCGGAACAGTCGCCACTTGACCAGTTTTGCCGAAAAAACATTGCTTCGAAGTGCTTCTCCCACGAATAACTTTCGTTGGTTTTGGCTCGTCTGCGAAGACCCACACTGTCGATTGCTGTTTTGTTTCGGGCTCATATGCATAGATGATTCGTAACCTGTGACGATCTTATAAACGACTTTTGAAGCACCCCGATCGTATTATTTCAAAATTCCTTTGCACCACTCGAAACGAGCCTTTTTTTGAGCGATTGTCAAATTGTGCGGGATCCAACGAGAACAAACCTCTTTTACGACCAGGTTTTCATGCAATATCGAATGTATGCTGGTGGAAGAAATGCCCAAGGATGTCTTTATCTCACGGTATGTCACATGACATTCTTGCATTATCAGTTCACGCACTACATCAATGTTCTCTGGCACAACGGCCATTTTTGGACGACCTTCGTCTTTGCGCGAGCGTCGGCCACGATTGAATTCATTAAACCAGTTTTCACAGTGCTATAGGATGGAGCTTCATCGCCGTAGATATAATCGCAAAGATTAAAGTTCATCGATGCACTCTTGTCGTGATAATCCACGTTGAAAGTTGTGAAAAATGATCGCACGAAAATGTTCACGAGTTAATTCCATTTTTTTTTGCCAAATTAATTTTTTCAAGTCACTGTAAACTACACAAGTGATGGTTACGTTAAAACGTTCTGAGTACGTTAATGCTAAAAATGTCAAACTTTCCAATGGAAATGTCAGATGGCGCCAGGCAACACTTAGTGTTGCCTAGGCCAGAAATATATAGACTTATAGCAACCCTCGTACTTGAGAGAAATGACTACTGTTTAGCTCGTTTGTTTTTATTTCGGTCTGTTGCTTTTACACATTGAACAGGGATTAACCGGCTCAAGACCTCTTGCTTCTATATTTAAATAGAAGACACGTTTTTAACAAAATGGCAAAATGACATTGATTTTCGTGGCTGCGCACTGCTTTTATCATGATTTCGGGTCCGTGACAGCCCTCTTCAGAAAGCTTTGCTGCAATTGTTAAAAGTAAATCCGAACTCTATAAGGCTAGGCTCTCCCCAAACAAATGAGAACTACTGTTAAAAACCTTACTTCTTAAGTCCCATTTTCGTGGGCAATTGTGTGAATGGGACTATAAAATTGATTTATGTTAAAAAAATGGAAATTGAATAAACGGAAAACGATAAATGGAGATACAGGTCCAGAAGGTGTCCAAATTACGAACAGAGACGGCCAAAACTAAATAATCCAAAAATTCCAAAAAGTACTTAATCCTTAAATGCTCAGGTTCTTTGGTTATAGCTATCCATCAAAGTGACACCTCCTTGTAGCATTATCATCTAATTTAAGTTGTTGATTGATAACTTGCATATTTCCATTTTTCCATATTATTTTATGAAATTCCCACGACTTTAGATTGTCGCGAACATGTGGAAATTCGGAGAAATTATGTCAAACTTTTTGAAACTGGATGTTGGGGCATTGGAAGTTATATGGGTTGATGTGATGTGTAGTGGCTAAAAGATATAAAAGTTTCATGAATTAAAGCAATTATGCTAAAACTAGTTTGTGTTTTCTCTCTATGGTCACCCACTTCATAAATAAGAGCCACATGCGTGGTTGACGTAAGGACTGGAGTAGTGCGTCTCTCTGGAATATATTCAACGTCACTGTCTTCATCCGTACCGCCATAAGGAATTTCTGCGCTGTTGCAAAGTATTATGCGTATCTTATTGTTGGACAGTCCTAATTACCGCTTCTAATTGTATCGAATGAAAATTATGTCAATAATTTTCGAGGCTGGTGGAAGAACCTTTTTACAAAAATGTTTTCTCAAATAAACTATAAATAATTGCGATGAGCCTGTCAACAGTGTGAGCATTGGATTAAAATGTTTTTTAAGAACAAAGTCTGCGTGAAATATCTTACACCAACATCCAAAACTACTGTGGAGTACGCAATGTATCTTCTAAGATATAATCACTTCTAACCGCTAAGTATAACTTTTAAAAACATGCAATTTAGAATACAGGTAAAATACATGTATTCTGTGGTTTATTAGGTAAATTTGTTAAGTAAACCTCAAAAATATAACAAATTTAAATGTTTCTTTTAGAAAAAATTTTGAAATTACAATTTCCTTCTTTGAAATAACAATTCCTTCTTTGTATTTTTTACGACAAGGCATATATTATACCGCCCATTTAAGGGTTAAAGTATATAAAAAAGAAAACTATTTAAAGATAGTAAGGTTAGACGGGGTCGACTATATTATACCTTGCACTACCCAGGGAAAGCAGACCAACCACCTGATAAAAGGTTAGCTGATAATGTTGATTAAAATCTCATCAGTGTTGCAAAAACAAAACAGCATTTCAGCCATTGATATGGAGCAAAAAAAATATTTTAAAGTCTTCAGCGCTTCAAATCATCTAAAAAACCTTCTCCTTTTAACCTCATCCGTGTTGCAAAAACAAAACAGCATTTCAGCCATTGATATGGAGCAAAAAAAATATTTTAAAGTCTTCAGCGCTTCAAATCATCTAAAAAACCTTCTCCTTTTAACCTCGTATATTGAAAACTCGTTAAAAAATCCTCAATTTAACCAAAAACCTTCTCTTTTTAACCTCGTATATTGAAAACACGGTAAATAGTAAAAAAAGCTGCGACTACGAATTATCGATTTTGCCAAGCCTTCCTTTTTCCTGAATGAAACCTCATTTTATTAAAGAACCTAATTTAAAGTTTTGTATTTGCTGATTATTACGTGATTTGATGCACATTCGTGTTTATACCACGGCCAGACTCATCCTTTAGATCCTTAACTTAAGAATACCAACAAAATAGAAACCATGAAACAGACGCTCCATCGCAATATGAACTGTATTCGTTTTAAAGTTCAAAAACATATTTTGTAAACAGTATATGAAAGGCACTGTATTTCATAGTTAAATTTTTCCAGTCTGTTTAGATTTGTGTTGTATTGCCATCTAAAAAGTCAGAAAAATCTAATTCATAGTTGAGACGTATCTTTTCAAACCACATTTACTAACCTTAGCATATCTTTTCTTTATTTTTAATTTCAGATCTCTGCGTATATGTCTGCGAATATTTGGCTACTATGCCCCACAAATACGCGAACACAGTGTGCGCTGGTATGCCCAAAATCTGTTGCCGTGCATGAAAGTCATTAGCAGACGCAAGGAGACGCTTTTGCAAGAGACATTAAGTGAGTTTGTGGCGAAATTTGGCAAGCACATACAACAAGGCCTAACGGATAGTGAAACGTGTAAACTATTTGAGGTAAAAGCGAATGAAATTAGAAATACCCCCTAACGTCTTACAAACCATTTCAATCCATTAAAATAATCATTTCCAGGCCTTCATCGAGAACATAGGCTCGGATTGTGCTGTTAAAAGAAGATGTACTGCACAGAACTGCATAAATTTAATAGACCATGCATGCAATAAAGTTCTAATGGCAAAATACGCTCTGAATAAAGTCATAGGTAAACTTTTAAAAGCCATTTTGAAACATTAAACATGAACGGCCAAATAAACAACATTTTTCTTACATTTAGACATTCTTTTAACGGATCATCAAACCAATACCATTGTTGGCGTCTTAGGTTTCCTACGACAACTTGTTGTCATTATCATCAAAGGCTTCACTTTGGATAACAACGACAATGAGGATTCATATTCCAACTACAAATCGACCAAATCGAACAATTCTGACGAGGCCCGTCAGTTATTAGAAATCTACGATTATTGTTTGCACTTGGTTAGTTCAACGCCCAGTACGCAACATTCCATTGTCAATGCTGCTCTAGAGGTGATCAATTCTATGCTACAGTCTTTGGATGGCCTTTCCAGCAGAGATGTTAAAAGCAATACTCAAATTGGTACTCAATTACTGCAGATCATCAATGATAAAAGTTTAAAACATGCCAATTATTTGAAAAGTAAAAATACTCTAAAACATCAGATATTCAATATGGAATTTTTCGACGAAGTTGACAGATCCGTGGATATTATTGCGAGATCTCAAGGTATGTTTGGTTCATTATCTATAAACAATAATTGGCGTAACTAGTTACTAACACCAACATAAAAACTTGTTCTTTAAATTAAAAATAGGACAGTATAGGATAGGAAATAAATAGCGACATATTCCCTCTTTTTCATCTCCGTCGTAATTAGTTTCTGGACTTCTTAAATAAAGTGACGCTTGTATAATACATATTCTAATACTAACAATTGGTTTAAATTTAAAACTGCAATTCCTGTTATCACATTGTCTATTTATGCCAATCTTTAGACTTATGGTGAGAGCTAAGGTGTGTTTAATTTAATCAGCGAATACATCCGCTTAAAACTGCGCTAAGGCTATAATTGCAAATTTTTATGAAAAAAGCTTAAAACTTTTTTATTTACTGAAAATATTTGGATATACCCTAAAAACGTTTGTTTTGAACTGCCTTTTTAGGGAAAACTTTTTCAGTGGAATTAAGCGGACCGAATCGAATTGCCTCTTTGTGCCTTTCGAGGACACGAGTTCTCATTCGACATCCACATTGCCACTGCATAGCTGACCACTTATCTTTAAAAGGTTTCTTTGCCAGTGCACCGAGTGCTGCCGGCGAGCGACTTGAAGACTTTTCCGCTTATCGCTGAGTGCAGCAACGTGCGTTATGGACTTAAGAAGACTGTCGCACGTGACACCTATACTTTACTATACTTTTGGGAATTAGTTGTCAGCATTAGTGTTTCTTCAACACTTACATTCATGGGCAGCCTTACCATTGGAGTTTGACGGTGTCTTTAAAAAATGTGGCACGACTGACCGTATAGAAGGTCTTGGAGTAGCTCGGAGGCCAATACGGCCCCACAGAGCTCTAATAGCGGCAGAGCAATAGATTTAATTGGAGCCACCCTAGTTTTACACGAAAGTAAGTGGGTTTGGATTTCCACATCATCCGACTCTATTCGGACATATATCACCCCCGCATATCCCTTTTCGAAGACATCAGAAAACGCGTGGATCTCGACCGTAAAACCTGGTCTGTAACTCACCCAACTCGGAATTTGAATACTGTTTATGTCCTTGTATTTGGCAATAAAGGTTTTCCAATTATTTTCTGTTATGCGCGGGGTCGTCCCATTTGATATTGTCCATCCAAACTTTGCTACTACAATTACCCTGCCTCTCCAACCTACTGGGTCAAATAATTTAGCTATGATAGACAATACTTCCCTTTTTGTGTGTCTTATTTTAAAGCCACGATGACGGTCGTGTCATACTGCTTAATTCGGTTGTGCGTAATCTGCAATTAATAAATTGTCTAGTCAGGCTTAAAGTAGAGTGCCTTAAGGTCTTCCATACTGGCAAAATAAGTAAAATCGGCCTGTATGATTTAGCATGAGCGTACTAATGGATAGTGCGTGTCGAGCGTTTTAGATGACTGCGCCACGGATGATATTAGTAAGTTCGTCTGCGGTAAATTATGGTGGTATCATCTCAGCTTGGAGAGCACGAATACATGATGCAGCCATGATTTTTGTCTCGCTTGTTTTACTAGATACTTTATTATGGGCTCAGTAGTGTTCGTCCAGGAATCTCATTATACTCATCAACAAATCCCGATGCCTCTGCTGCGAAATTTGGCCAGACATTCGCAGGGTAACAAACAGCGGCTGCTGCGTTTATGATGCCGCGGAAATTCTTTTCAGATACTCCAACATTTGAGGGAATGGGTAGTTCTCTTAAGCGACGATTGGTGAACTCTATAAGGCCGACACAGTCCGTTTTTTTCTGGAGGTGAAACCTACTGCGGTCAGAGGTTATAAAATCAGATGGACGGTCATAGGAGATGATTATGGGCCTAATCCTAGAGAAATGACGGGTCGTTTATCGAACCTGACAAAACGATAGTGATGTCAGGCGAGCTACTGCAATCATCCATAATTTGTGTAGGAGCGTCCCCATTCAGGCAATGCTATGCCCCTCTGGTCGTTGTCTAGCAGAGAATGCCACAGTTCGTAGTGGACAATACGGATTCGATAACACGGAGGACAGATAGCAACTGGTGTTATGTCTACGGTATACAGCAGTCCCGGACATAACATCTACCCCTATAACCTCGTAGGTCACCTAACTCAAACTTAGACAAGTGGGGTCGGCACTTCACAGATTGATGAACTGAGAAAGCCAGTCCCCGTCCTACACTTCTGGTGCGATCCTTACGTAGCACATAAATGATGCGTAGGTAGGAGCTGGGACAACTATGTACTATACAAACAGATGCGTACAGCTTGCTGAGTGGAAATTGATTTCATCTACTGCCCCATTACCACTACAATTATCCTTGTCGGCAGTAACTTTTTAACCTTTATTAATACTTTATAGATAAGTAAATGTTGCGTTGTTAATGTGCACCGTTTGGGTTAACGCCAACCCCAGTGCTGCCGGTTTAGCCAATTTCCAACTAGATCTAGCGCTTTTAATTTCATTTAGCCACAAAAAAATGGTTTTAGTCGGAAGATGTATATTTTTTGCTCCTAGCCATTTCCTAAAAATTTGAGGAAAGATGCCGTCTGCTCTCTCCATAAAACCGAATATTTTAAATCCCTTCCAATCAATAGGGCAAGTAGACGGTAATAGGGTAAGTTTTCTTCCGTAGGTATGGTATTGGATTCTATCAAATATAATTTCTTAACTTGAATTTTTAATTTCAATTGGAATTAGAAATTCTCAATTTTAAAGGGAAATTCCGCGTGGATTGGGCGTCAAATAGCGACATAGAAACTAACAAAAACTTAATTTCCTCCGAAGGTTTTGCAATGAAGACGAGTAAACTCCGAATCCATAAATAAGTGCATTTCACCAGACTATTTTAGGCAGAGTGTCACGCAATGCAGATTTTGTAACAGAACATCCCTCTATTACAAAATCTGCGTTGATAGTCGGGCAGCCATTAAGGCCAGACTTGAATGACCAAAACACGCTGTACTATTGACTCTTCCATTCATTAACCCAAATTCAGGCACGCGATATCACGCTCTGTTGCGTATCAGGACAAAGCAACGTAACGAATTTGCGGACGAGTGAGCCAGGCGAACCTGGACGTGTGCCGAACTAGGAGCAGTAAAATCCTGATCGATGTGGTTATCATTGCAGAAACATACCTACCGGTTTACATCTATAATTAAATTAGAACTTTAGCTTTTTAAAACAATATTAAACTGTTGGATGTCATGTACTTATAGATAGTTTAACCATTCCTAGCGAATTTTTACCCTTAACCTAGCTAGTTTCTGTACCGAAGAGTTAACAACAGTGGCCAACCGTCGACCGGGCCATGAACACTTGAAACTTTTCCTATTTCATTCCATTATTTTTCAAAATCACAAAAAATCGGTATAAAATAACTTTTTGTGGGCAATGTTTAAAATGGGCACTGTTAGTTGGGACACCATTAATACATAAAAAGGGCATAGATGCTGGACGTTTTAGCTCATGTGGCCCAATAAACTTCCGGCACGGTTAAAACGGGCGATCAGTAGTCAATAAGGACATATTGGTACTCACATTAATATAGTAATTTTAAAGTTTTGGCTGAAATTAGGGACGGGCATATGGCCCAAAAGGTCTAACATTTTCGAAGCACTTTTTCTACTCCGATTGAGACACCTCCAAAACAGGGTTTTTGAACGCTTCAACAGCATCTTCTGGCGACGTTGACCACGCATTTTTTTTCTTGATGTGCGGGAATAAAAAGAAGTCATTAGGTGCCAAGTCAGGGCTGTACGGCGGATGACCCATCAATTCGACGTTTCGGCCGGTCAAAAAGCCACTAGTTTAGGCCGATGTGTAAGAGCTCGCATTGTCATGATACACACTGATTCGTCTTCTCTTGTTGGTTTTTCGAATTTCTCCGAAGACTTCAGGCAGGCGAAACAGTCGCCACATGATCAGTTTTGCCGAAAAAACAGGCGACCATTTGCTTCGAAGTGCTTCCTCCACGAACAACTTTCGTTGGATTTGTCTCGTCTTCGAAGTCCCACACGGTCGATTGCTGTTTTGTTTCGGGCTCATACGCATAGATCCATGATTCGTCACCTGTGACGATCTTATAAACGTCCTTTGAAGCACCGCGATCGTTTTTTTTTCAAAATTTCTTTGCACCAATCGACACGAGCCTTTATTTGAGCTATTGTCAAATTGTGCGGGATCCAGCGAGAACGAACCTTTTTTACGGCCAGGTGTTCATGCAATATCGGGAGAAATGCCCAAGGATGCCTCTATCTCACGGTATGTCACATCCATGTTCTCTGGCACAACGGCCTTTTATGGACGACCTTCGTCTTTAAGCAAGCGTCGGCCACGATTGAATTCATTAAACCAGTTTTTCACAGTGCTATAGGATGGTGCTTCATCGCCATACAAAGATTTAAGTTCATCGATGCACTCTTGTCGTGATAATCCACGTCAAAAATTGAAAAAATGATCGCACGAAAATGTTCACGAATTAATTCCATTTTTTGCCAAATTAATTTTTTCAAGTCACTGTAAACAATACAAATGATGGTCGTACGTCAAAACCAATGGAAATGTCAGATGGCGCCTGGCAACATTTAGTGTTGCCTTGACCAGAAATATGTATAGCAACCCTCGTATATGCTGTGCTTAGATTGTTGTCGAAGACACTTGGGGGAGAATGCGAGTGGTGACGGCGACACGCTGCGGACTAAGTGGCCACACAATACTCTCTGGACTCACAATATTCTCTGGTCGTTCCAGAACAGCTTTTTAAATCCCACCCACTTTCGCCAAACGGAGCTTAACCTTGGTCCGGGATTTGGCTCTTCCCGACACGGGCGGAGCTGCTAAGCCTGGATCTGTGAGCAGATAGTTTTTGTTATTTACGTTTTCCGTTTCAAAATTGGATAAAGCCGTGTTACTTCGAAAACTCGTAGTGGAGGAACGTAAAATTAGTGGCATTAAATTAGATATTGTTATTCGTTCAAATAAGACTTCGATGGGCCATCGATGGACTATTTCAGTTTTTAGTACGAAAAGGTTTAATACGTTTGTAGAAATGGAAAAATATGATATTGACTCGTATGTTTCATGGAAGATATGTATTTTAGAGAAGATGTCAAGTGATATTATGATCTCAAGGTAATCCTTAAATTACTTCAAATATCTTACTAAGTAGCAATGAATAGCTATATTGAAGAATGAGACTGTATAAGTAAATACACTTAATTCTAATAATAAAATTTTGAAAATTAAATGATTTTTTTTATTAACCCAACATAATAGATTTTCCATAAATAAAAAAAATTATAACTGCGTTCGAAATCGTGGCTTCAAATAAAAGCACGTAACATTTTCGAGAAATTTGGTTTTTGAGCAACCTTAAAGTATTTGATAGTATTAAAGTTTGTTTACAAGATTCTAGGAATTCTATAAAAAGAACTAGATCAGATAGGTTTAAAGAAATAGGCTAACATTTTGAAGGCAGATAAAAATTTTGATTTGTTTAAACCACAAATAAAAGGTAGTCCCGTATTCAGTCCAACTTTAATACTATCTAGTGTCTCCTGCTTGGGCCTGATTACGGCTGTCGAAAAATGACTGTTTTTTTTGTCAAGTTAAGGTGACATTTACATCAGTCACTTTGCGGTAAAGACTGCTGCAAGCTGGGCGAATTTTCCGCATTTAGGAGAGCGATAGGAAGACTGCCATGCAGCATCTACCAAGCAAAGGCGAGCGAGCAAACTTGTAGCGATCTGGTTGTATCCCTAATAAGAATCGTGCGAGTTTAATATAGAACAAGTGATAATACAAATCACCTGTTTTTAAATATTATTTCTTTGATTTGCACCCCCTTTTTAAACACCCCACTCCCATAACATTCATAATTGCATTGTCTAATAAACAGGAGTGGAATCCATATTAACACATCCCTTCATTAAACCATCCCTCTCGTCCATCCAAATACATTCATACTCGTATTATAAAAGTACACCCAGTGTTATTCTTCAATTAAATTTTCGCCCAAACTACCTCGTCTTTTTGTCTGTTTGTTTGTCTTCCTGCCTATTTATATTAATCAGATATCCTAGCATCGCAAACATCGACTGATATTGTGTTATTGCAACCGCAACAACAACATGGAAAAACAACATTGACAACATGTGCCTCCTCCATGCAGCAGCAGCAGCAGCGGGCGAAAAGACATCCTGCTGCACGCAGTATTAGTGAATGTGTCGATATTGATTATGTAGATGAAGATGTACCGCAACTCCACAACGAGGATGCTGGCGGCAACGACAACGACGTGGTGGATGATGATGACGACGACGATGATGATGGGGATTTTACAACATTGTCTGAAATGAATGAATCTCAGCACACACATGCCTCATTGTTAGGAAACATTGATTTCACCGCAAAAACCTCTTCAAGTGTAATCAACGAAACTATTTCCGGCCATGTTGGTGGTGGTGCGGCTACTGCTGCTGCTGGTGCCGTTGGCTTGAAGATGAAGGATGATGACGTTCATGCTGCTGTTGGCGGTGCTGGTGGAAATACGCAAAAATTCCTTGTTAACTTTTCGTCGGATGATGAAAAGTCAATTCAATTGTGCAACACAGACAATGAATCCGTCAATAGTATTGAGTTTAAGGCAGAACTCTCAAGAGGTTTATTCGTTGATGGCATACACTCAAATAGTGCCATTGATGTTGGAACGGATGAGGGTGGAACACGTACTACGGCTGCCATCGTTGATGGCAGCAGCTCAACGACAACATCAGCAACAACGGCAAAATCCAGCAATGATGCCTTTACCACATTCTTTAATAATTTCAATGCAGGTAAATACACACAGTAATACGCAAATATGTAGATGGAGCATGCACAAGGATTAATTTCCTTGCGGCTGATTTTGGAAGTTGGCATTAGCGAGGAGTAGAGCTGGGGAACGTTTAATTTGCTTGGTAAACGAGGCGCTTTGTTTATAATTTGTATAAAGTACTTATTAGTAGTAGTATAGAACGAGCATATCGATAGAGTTACATGATATTTTTTGTAAAAAGCTGTAATGGTGCTACATACTCGTATTAACCCACTGGTTGTTACTATTGGCCAGGGATGAGATCGTGTTGTACTACAGTCGGATGGGTATAAGTTTCTTAAGTCCGCGAAGCTTACCGACTCAGACGTGCCATATGTTAGAACACTTGTTCTAACATATCTTGAGATTCTATATTAAGACATATTCGATATGTAAATGAAATACAGCAAAGTCTTACTAATCCGAATTATTGATTGTATAATTCGGTTTTGGTTTATCGAACAATTTGGAGTACATGCTAATAAATCCATATTGGTTTTAATTTTAATAGTCTTAATTTATTTAAAAGAAACAACAATATATACATACATATACGAGGGCGGTTCGGAAAGTTCTTAGCCTATCAATTAAAGAGAATAGTTAGTTTTTCAAAAATATTTTAATTTTTCAATATAATCTCCTGAAACTTCAATACACTTAGTCCAACGCTTATCTAGCAATTCTATCCCTTGATTAAAATAGTTTTCCTCAAGGTCTTCAAAATAGTGGTTTACAACTGTAATTGCATCTTCATTTAAGGTAAAACGCTTGCCAGCAAGGAATTTTTTTAGATTTGGGAACAGGTAAAAGTCACTGGGAGCTAAATCAGGAGAATAAGGTGGGTGGTCAAGCAACTCGTACTTTAATTCGTTGATTTTAGCCATTGTTAAAACACTCTTGTGCGCTGGTGCGTTGTCTTGATGAAAAATTATTTTTTTGTGTTGTAAGCCAGGACGTTTTCCTCGAATTTGTACATTTAACAGCTTCAGTCCATTGTTTGGATTGTTCTTTTGTCTCTGGAGTATAGTGGTGGATCCATGTCTCATCAACAGTTATGAAACGACGCTTAAAATCCATTTTATTTCGCCGAAAACGATCCAAACAAGCTTGAGAAATTTTCATTCTTATGCGTTTTTGGTCGACTGTTAACAAGTCCGGCACCCATCTTGCAGAAAGCGTTTTCATCTGTAGTTCTTGATGCAAAATTAAATGGACTCGATCATTTGAGATGCCCATGATATTAGCTATCGCGGATGCGTCTTTTGTGAACACCTGTTTCTATATGAAGGAGTTGCCAGATCGAAACAAAATTTAACATGTGTTCATAGCAGAGATGGAAGTTTCCAAAACACTTAACTTTTTTCTGTTTATACCGTGCTTTTTGTGCTAGGCTAAGAAGTTTCCGAACCGCCCTCGTATGTATATAAAAATAAATTAGAACTAAAAACAAATCAAAAATTTAAAAAAAAAACTATAAAGACCAAAAATTCTTTCCCCTTGTACAACAGTTTTAATGAAAATTCTAATTGTAAACCTTTCCCGAACGAATTCGTAAATGGTTGATTGACAAATAATTGTGAACGATTTTTTGGTTGCCAATTTTTTTTAAAATTTTAATGAACCAGAATACTCTTTATACTAGCATTATTTTCTTCAGCCCATTTGAAAGTATTGTACTCCGCATTTCTCGTGAGACCGTTGGCATAATTCGTAGTGTTCGTCACTCTTCAAAGGCGTTAAGTCCATTGCTTCGAGCTCAACTATTTCGTTTATCCTATCCTCAACTTCTGAAAGATATCTGAATTAAAACACAATTTAAAAGGAATTCCAAGCGTGTTTTTTACATTGAAAACAACGATTTGTTTTCGTAAAAATTTAGATAAAATTAAACAAAACAACCAATTTGGATTATGGGTTGCAAGTAATTCGGACTGCACGGACTGCAAGATTTAAAAATCTTGTTCCTATTGTTGGATATTTGGAAAACGGTTAGTTCGGCTTAGCCAGTCTTCATTTCGAATGAAAATGCATTTTAATGAAACAAGGGGAAGACCATCTGGTGATTTCTTTATATATTATAAAGCACCGTTCAACAATAGAGTATTGAAAGAAGAAGAGAATACTAAAAAAGTTGGCCTCTATGCTGATTAAGTTGCAAACGCCGTCTGGAAAAAAATTTGTTTCGATTTAATTAAAAGATTGAAACAAAAAATTAAATAGCAATCCTGTGTTAAAAAATGTCACATATTAACTAAAATATTCGTAGGTAGTTTATCGAAAATATTTCCGATTGCAGGCGATAAGCATTTGTAAATATTTACAAAAAAAAATTACACGCCGTTTATATTTTCACATATTAGAAAAAATTATATATAAATTATATTTAAGGATAGGCAGCAGGTTCACATTTAAAGAGAACTGGGTTTTGCACCGAACAAAGTAAACACAATAAAAATCCCCCGCACACGTGGTACAGTGCACGGTCATTGCCCCTAAAAACTACAACCATGCGTGACCATTCAATAAATTTTATTACACAATTTGATAAATAGTTTGGCTTGTTTACGAAATGTTTGAGTGGGATTATTTTCACAATCCAATTTGTTTTTGTCGAAATATTAAGGTTGTTTTTTTTGTGTAGGTACCTCGTTAAGTCCTTTAAACTATAGAGTTCTAAAGTTTTTTACAGTGTTCATTGTGATTGTCCTTAATAATACGAGGGTTGCTGTATATATTTCTGGCCTAGGCAACACTAAGTGTTGCCTGGCGCCATCTGACATTTCCATTGGAAAGTTTGACATTTTTAAGCATAAACGTACTCAACACGTTGTGGGTTCTCGACCGTGTGGGTCTTCGAAGACGAGCCAAATCCAGCGAAAGTTGTTCGTAGAAGAAGCACTTCGAAGCAAATTGTCGGCTTTTTCTGCGGAAAAACTGCTCATGTGGCGTCTGTTCCGCTTGAGCAACATAGGATGGTTAAATCTGAGTGGTACACCACAATTTGTTTGTCTGAAGTCTTCGGAGAAATTCGAAAAACGAAAAAGAGAAGACGAATCATTGTGCACCATGACAATGCGAGCTTTCACAAATCGGCTAAAAGCAGCGCCTTTTTGACCGGCCAAAACGTCAAATTGATAAATCATCCGCTTTCTTTTTATTCTTGTACATCAAGAAAAAAATGCGTGGTCAACAATTTTCGTCGCCGATGCTGTTGAAGCGTTCAAAAACCATATTTTTATAGAGGTGTTTCAATCAGAGTGAAAAAAGTGCTTCGACAATTGGTTTGTGCGCATGCAAAAGTGTATAAATCATGCTGGAGAATACTTTGAAAAACAACAAAACCCTTTTTAATGATAAATATTCGCATTTTATTAGGCCAGAAATATATATAGCAGCCCTCGTAACCATAATAGAGCTGTGGGAAGCTGTCCGATACAAAACAAATCAGATGGGTCTAGCAAAAAGCTTATTTTTCTAAAACTTTAAGAAAGAACTTCTCCAGACAGCTACGACGTCTTTTTTGGAAAGACTTGCATTTACGCAACAAGTGCTCCATTGTCCAAATCTCATCCTTACATAAGCGGAAAAACGGTTAGTTCGGCTTAGCCAGTCTTCATTTCGAATGAAAATGCATTTTAAGGAAATAAGTGGAAGACCATCTGGTGGTTTCTTTATATATCATAAAGCACGTTCTTGCAAAAAGCTTATTTTTCTAGAACTTTAAGAAAGTACTTCTCCAGGCAACTACGACGTCGTTTTTGGAAAGACTTGCATTTACGCAACAAGTGCTCCATTGTCCCAATCTCATCCTTACATAAGCGGCTGTGCTAACCTGTTCCAAACTAAATTTTTTAGGTCGTTGTCTTTACATTAAAATATCCCGTCACGACACAAACAAACACCCTGTCATCACTGATCTTATTCTTCAGCAAGGGTCCGATTCTATTCCCCTTTAGCTTTTGCTTTTAAGCCGTATTAACCAAATGTTTGGTGTTAATACAGGGTGTCCGTCGGGAAAGTATACTACTTTGTTTGTTTATAATTTTACTTTGTTTGTTTGAAAGAGAAAGGATCTTATATTGATAAATGTATATCCATGTTTCGAACAAAACGCTAAGGCCGAAGGTACGGACTTTTACAGAATTGTCAGCTTTGTAGCACCCGTTACGTTAGTGCAGACAGAAATTAAGTAACAAACTGAACTTAAATTTTACGTCTTACAGATATCCGTATAAAGGGTGGTCCAACTAAAACGTACGATGTAAACTTTAAATAAAACAAAAAGTTTTCAGAGAATTAGCTTAATTAATTATCTTATCTTAATTAATATTATGATAGAACTATCTATGACAATTATCTGTGAAACAAAATATCGGCCAAATGCTCGTCACGGCTTTGGTGCCATACCTCTATCCGTTGGGCCATATTTTTAATGACTCTGAGGCATAATGGAGGTTTAATGTCATTAATGAGCCGAATTATCTTATCCTTTAGCTCTTTAATTGTTCTTGGCTTATAGACGTATACTTTTTCTCTTAAATAAACCCAAAGAAAAAAGTACAAGGGTGTCAAATCACCTGATCGTGGCGGCCAGCTAACATCGCAACGACGCGAGTTAACACGCCCCTTGAATGTCTCGCGTTAAAGAGCCATTGTTTCAATGGCTGTGTGGCAAGTAGCAATATCCTGTTGGAACCACATACCGTCCAGGAAAATATCCTCAATTTTTGGCCACAAAAAGTCCGTTATCATCTCACGATTGGGAACACCATTCAGGTTAACTGCTTGGCCCACCTTATTTTCGAAGAAGTACGGTCCGATGACGCCGGCACATAAACCGCACCAAACAGTCACTCTTTGTGGCTTTTCAACAGTAACTCATGGATTCTCATTTGCCCAATTGCGGCAATTCTGCTTGTTAACGAATCCTTTGTGGACACATTTGGTCGATTATCACAAAGTAAAAGAAATGTATTTTGATTTGAGCTCCCATTTTGCGCTGCTCAATTGTGTACCGCTCCATGGTTGAATTTGTCAAGCACCACCCTTTATTACGAAATTGCCACAGTAAAATGTCAATATAGCCGATAAAATAGGCCGAAAATTATTAGCCCTGAATTTCGTGTGGTTCTAGTTCAATTCTCCGTCGAGCAGACTGTAAGCCACACTACTTGGACATTTGGTCCTACTCCACAGCCTACGGACACAGCAGCAATTGTTGCGCGCTGGCCAAACCACAATGAGTACAATTGATAAATATATCCATATGTGACGCGCAAAATAGAAAGGGACCTAAGGTTAAAAACCAGTTTTGTTCAGGAGAGCCTTTTTAAAGATTAGGTCCCTTTCTATTTGCGCTTAGAATCGTCGACTTCACTTTTATAAAACGCGCATATCTCTGGGAGGGAACACTTTTGGGGCATGGGATCGGTCTCATTCGATGCTCAGATGTTGTCCACATCAAAAAAAAGTGAAAAGTTAATGAAAAGTTTTGTTCAGGAAAGCCATTTTAAAGATTAGGTCCCTTTCTATTTGCGCTTAGAATCGTCGACTTCACTTTCATAAAACGCGCATCCAGAGCTATGCGAGGGAACACTTTTTGGGCATGGGATCGGTCTCATTCGATGCTCAGATGTTGTCCACATAAAAAAAAGTGAAAAGTTAATGAAAAGTTTTGTTCAGGAAAGCCATTTTAAAGATTAGGTCCCTTTCTATTTGCGCTTAGAATCGTCGACTTCACTTTCATAAAACGCGCATATCTCTGGGAGGGAACACTTTTGGGGCATGGGATCGGTATCATTCGATGCTCAGATGTTGTCCACATCAAAAAAAGAAAAAAAAGCAACATTGATTTTTTTACCCTTAGGTCCCATTCTCTATGCGCTGTCACATATGTATACCTCTAATGAAACTCTTTCGAGTCGTATCCTTTAACTTAAATTCGTTCAAATTCATGAATTTGAAAAATCCTAGAAATCTACTGCTACTTGCTTTAAACTTTTAATTTTAATACTTCCAATCACATATAAAACATACTTTTTGCTACTGTTGGATTTTATGGCCATCTCGTGTTTATAAAATTGTGTTAATATGTAACGATGTCTTGAAAACGTTAACAGCCATCGAAAGATGGATAAGTGGAATGCAACCAATTGCAATTTACACGATGGCACATTCAAGTGTGCTCTCGTGCGATCGTCCATTGCGTTTACAAGTTTGCCACTGGAAAGCAAAAACAAAAAATGTCATGTAACCTGGTAGTATGATAAGACTGACCTGGTAATGGTTAAGGTCGCGGGTTTTAATGAAAACTTTAAATTGTTTACTCTTCACATAAAATATAGTTGCAATTCTCCTACTTGAAAGAAACCATCAGTATTAAAGTACTCGATTCCAGAAGTATAAAAAGTTACGATCCATTCAAACGGCAAGATTTATATCCCATTTACACTGACGTATCTCTTGTGCGGGTAGTTTTGAGCGCCATCACTATTTCTTATAATGCCCATATTTTTTAAACGTTCGATTGTGTCATAAAATGCAATTATCACATTTACAGTCCTTATGGTCTGAGCCTCAACTCAAGCCAAATCTTCCAATTAAACCCGTATTTGTAATAGCAATAAAGTTTTCTTTAACTAGCGTGTTCATATTTACTATTGGTCGCTTATTTTGACCTTTTTTGACCATTCTCACCCAAATCATAAAAATGCAGCAATATTTAGATTCCTAACGAAATTTGCCTAAATTTGAAGTCCCTTATGTTTGTTGTATTTACTAGTGGTTTCATGTTTTGGCCGTTTCTTGGCCGTTAGGCTTATCTTCTTGTCCATAAGTCCGACCCAAATCTTAACAAAATCATAAAAGCTTTTCCGTTTTAAGATTCATAACGAAATTTACTTTAAGTTGGAAACATAGTTAGTAGCTACTGTTCGTTCGTTTTGCCTAATAGATTTTTCCCTTGGGTAAATGAGTCTAAGCTCCCATCTCAGCAGCATAAAGCCAAACCCCGTCTCAAACTAAAAACAATTCCATATTTAGATTTATAACGAAATTTACTTTAAGTTGTAGCTACTGTTCGTTGGTTTTTCCTTTTAGTTTTTTTTTATCTTAAAGTTTGGATCCCATCTCAGCAAAATCTTTTAAATAAATTGATTTTTGAATTTGTGTTTCACTACAAATTTCACTACAACACTCGACACATATTTTTACAACAAGGACATAATGGTTGTATTTTCTTCTAAGAACATTAGCCGCTTGGACCTGCCTTAAGCAATTGGTCCGGTCAGTGATCATACAAATTATATCGTGCACGTCTCACTGATTTGAGCGCAGTTTTCATTTATTCCTTAATGGTATATTGTGGAACATAATTAAGTATATGTGACGCGCAAAATAGAAAGGGATCTAAGGTTAAAAACCAGTTTTGTTCAGGAGAGCCATTTTAAAGATTAGGTCCCTTTCTATTTGCGCTTAGAATCGTCGACTTTACTTTCATAAAACGCGCATATCTCTGGGAGGGAACACTTTTGGGACATGGAATCGGTCTCATTCGATGCTCAGATGTTGTCCACATCAGAAAAAGAAAAAAATGAAAATTGATTTTTTTACTCTTAGGTCCCTTTCTCTATGTGCTGTCACATATATTAAATTATAATAAATTTAGATTAACTTTAAATGACTATATGTACCTGTTTATCATTGAAAGTTTCTTAGGAAAATATGTGTCGTTTTTGGGCCACAATGACCAAAAGGTCCAGAAACCATGCCGCTTTTTGAGGTATTTAGTGCGTCTTCACTAACGGTTCTCATATAAGCCATGGTTTGTCCATATAGAATAAGGAAATGTTTAAAAAGAAGCGCACTGTTTTTACGCAACTTAAATCCCTTAACGAGAAACTATTAACCTCAAGGCCCAAAGTTTTCAATCGGGCGAGACCGAATCCAAGATACCCTTAACACATGATTTGCACTGCATTTTTTTCTATTTCAAAACTTGGACTGATCCCGTCGATTTTCAATAATGTTTGTCCCGTGAGAAAACCAAATTTTGCTGAAATCTAATAAAAATTATGCAACATTTGTATGGAGAACAAAAACATATATTGTTGAGTTGACTGAACCGGCAGTCGCGTGATTGATATGGAGATATATCAATACTAGCAACGATCTGGTCTATTTGACGCTACGTTGACCCTGTGTGATAAAAATTCGATAAACTTTTCGCAATCAGGTCGGTTAGACTCAAAATCTGTCAATTTCAATAGCGACCATCATTAGTCGAAAATAGAATAATGGGCGAAGTTTTATCGAGATCGGTTCTTATTTGCGACCTTATCTTTGATTATAAGAATAGATGACAGACCGACAAGTCCAAATCGATTCGAAAAATAATGTTGAGTCACCTGTAGAATTTTCAATGTTTCAATTTCCATAAAACCTCTGGACCACAGTGTGGTGAGGGGTTGAAAAGTTAAGGTTACGTTAAAAGGACTTGTACCGGTGTCGGTATCTGTAATAAAAACGACGCTATAAGTTCTCTAGGAAGCTACCCGTAAGCCACAATAAACCCTTTGTAAAGCTCAGATATTACCATTTTGCAGGAGGACAACTTTTCCAGATCTTTATGATAGTACTTCCCCAGGTTCTGCTCCTGTCTTGTTAGGGTCTTGCAAATGAAATGACAGATTTAGTATAAACTCCATTTAATCATATCGAGCCATAAGCGCTAACCTATCGTAAGTCAAATTTTTGGAAAAAAAATTTTATTGCTGAAAAATAATCGTTAGGACAAGCCTCATCGTTTTGTATTTTTAAAATGACAAAATTGTTAGTAAAACATCAAAAAAAAAGCTTTTGCATTTTATCGTAAATGATTGTTTAAATTTTATTGTGTAGCAATTTTATCGTAAGTCACACATCAAATTGCTGCAGCAATCGCAAATGTGTTCAGATTTTTTTTTTGTTTTTTGATACAGTTATATGAGTAGGTAGAAATCTTAAATTTTTGCATTAAAACATTTGCATTTTTAATAAAGTTGTTTGAAATAAATAATAAAAACCGTCTCCTGTAAAATTTGCATTTTTTCACTTACGATAGGTTAGCGCTTATGGCTCGATATGACAAAAAAACATAAGCAGTGCTATTTTAATGCAACAAGCCTACTTACTTACCTTGTAAGTTTGAAATATGGTAATCTGGCAACAGTCAAAAAATTGAATGACAATAGGGTTCATCGACGTTATCGTCAAAAGCAGACAATGCAAAACTATAAATTTTAACAAAAAAAATCAACGATATATAACAAATCAATAATTTCTACACCTGTGCTTTGTAAATATGTTTAAAATTTCCATAAACCTTCAGTTTGAGTTGATTAAATTTACGTTCATCTGAACCCAATACGAATTCGCCAATGAGACCTCTTCTTGTTTGATTAATTTTAAATATTGATAACAAAAACATATAATTTTTTTGTTTTTAAGCGAATTTTATTTTAACCAGGGTGTGTCATGTTATATTTTTTTATAGGAAAAATAACTGATGTAACTCCAATTTTTTTTAGGGACTTTAGACCAACTCGCTTGCTAACCAAGTAACTTCCACACAAATGCTTTGTAACCTGTATAGAACACAGCTATTATGTTTCTACCCAGGGGCGTAGTACAATCTCACACAAAAAACCCGTTTTCAGTAGTACCATAATTTGTTCTTCTAATGCATGAAGTTTGCTTAAATGCACCTTTCTCTCCTTGTATGATATTTGCATAGCATCTATAAAACTGTTTATGCGTTATTGCTGAAAATTCATACTAGGACCAAATAATATTGAATAAACTGACTGACATAAAATTGACGAGCTAACCATGCACCCCCTGACATTTCCTACACAAATGACTATCTCCGCATAAATTGAACCGCCATAAGTTCTTCCCTTCGCTAACCTAACTAAATAAAGCATTCTGCAATATTTTCATTTAATTCCACTTTAGTATCTGCTGTTATGGATTAGGGTACACGCAAGTGTACCCTGCCGATTCAGGCTAGAGGTCTAAAAAAATTCTTAAAAACTCGAATTCACATTTCCAAAGTTTTTGTGCAAATTCATGGATCTAGGACAAACACTACAGCAACATGAGCTTTTTTCTAAAATAATTTCTGTTCAAACCGCTAAGCGTCATATGTTGAGCACTGATATACTCAGCCGTAGCCCAGTGTATGGGACTCAAACCTAAAACGCCGACTCGCCATCGATCTCTGCAACTAAATCGTTTTCGCCCCTGCCAGAGGCGAATTTTTCTCAAAGACCTCGCTTAATACTCACAAGTTCAATTGCCTTGAAGGTTCACGTCCATCTGCTTCTTTAACACCTTGCAGTTTGGGCTTTATAACGCCACACAGTGTTCCGAAATCAACTTTCATTTCTATTACTTTGACCTAGTAAACATTTTTCAGTTCTGTAAAAAGGACGATTGTAGCCCAACCCAAGCATTAGCATAGGCAAATTAACTCCGATTGGAAAAAATGTAGCATAAGAGAACGAAAATTCGCTCCTCTTGTCAGCTGCGTAACTTGATTTAAGAAGTTGTTCAGAAAACCCTATCCTACCCTTCGGGCTATTTCGGGTTTACCCCAAAAAAGGGGGAAACCTTTCTCCTTTCCAAATTGGTATGGTATCCTTGAAAAGGCTTTTCAAGAAAAGTCATATTCATTGAACAGGGATTAACCGGCTCAAATCCTCTTGCATCTATATTAAACTAGAAGTCAAGTTTTCAATAAATGGCAAAGTGACATTGGCGAAAAGTCATATTTTACTACAATAGTTACTACAACCAAAATATATTTAATACAAACAAAATTTGAATGTCAGCATAGATTATGAAACCACACTTTTCAATAATAAAAAACATCACACTATTCCAATTTTTAAAACCTTGAAAAAAGTAAAAACTGTAATAGGAAAACTTCTAAATATACGCGATTACCTGACTTTGAATGTTAATAGCTCAAAATAGCCCCTAAGTTTATAGCTACAATCTTTCTTTTTACAGAACTTAAACATTTTTACAAGATAAAATGGCCGATGGAAATTGCATCTGGACCACTGTGCGCCGTTTGACTTTTCTGTGGGGTTTTGTGACGGACGAATTTCTTGGCACCAATTCATTAACGTTCGGGTCTCTTAAAGGACAAGGCATTCGTGAAACCTAACCAACAACCATTAACAAAGTTTGGAAAACTTCGGTTGAGAGAATGCGCAACTGCGAGATAGACGACGATTTTGCTCGATCAGCCTCTTTTCTGACGTTGCGTATTTTCCTCTCAGCGGCCGCTATGTTCACAAGTAATACGGCCGCATCTTGGGATGAGAAAACTTGACATGATTGTACAGAACCCAATAGATCAACCAATAGTAGGCATTTTTCTTTCAAAAGGCTGCTGGAAAAGCGCATTTTTGTGATTTAGAAAAAAAAACTCTTGGAAATGGGGTAACCATGGTTCATATGGATTATTTCCTTCTGGAATAGCATTTGGGTGAAATTTTAAAAAATTATTTCTGAATCGGTTTTCCAGAAATACCCGATCATCCTAATATTATCCAATACCCTTAATATGTAAAATGTATTTGCTGAGCATAAAAGAAGCCAACATCTTTTTTTTACAATTTTCTTTTCACCACATTTTGCTACAGCCCTCCTCTTCATTGCATGCATCCACCGTGAACTGTAAACTGACCGAACGACCGACCTTTTTGCTTGTTCCGTTTTTTTCCTATAAAAACTTGTATCATAAGAAGGATGTTGCATGTTAAAATGTAATTGTTGTTTATTTTAAAGATGATCATCATCCCTGTCCAAACATTCGGTTGCTTCTGTTCATTTTACACTTGTACGGAAATACATTTTGTTTTTGTTTCTGGTCAAACGACCGAACGAAGAACATTTACACAAATATTTACTTAAAGCATGTTTTAACAATTCTTTTTTTTCTTTTTAGTCTGTTGTGTTAAAAGTTTATATTCTGTATGTGTACTTGTAGGGATATGCATTTTATCGGTTTCCTTTTAAGTTTAAAGCATAAACTGTAAATGAATATGGTAATCTTAAATAATTCTAAATTTTTCAGCATCTGAATCGGTTACGAAACTGTTTCGCCCCGCCTCCTCTTCAACGTCTTCCTCTAAGAATGTGATAAGTCCCTCTAATACAGCCGATTCAATTTCGTTGGCTTCAAATGTTAGCTCCCTCAAACGCTTGGATACCGAGGTGGATGTCATAGAGGATTCATCGCCAGACTCTAGCAAAACATTCCCCACCCCATCAACGGCTATAATGGGTGAGATACGTTCGCTGGACTCGGTGGATATACAAAGTGCCAACGATGTGAAGCCACTCGATATTGATGAACAGAACGAAACCCCGAAAAGATTTAGTAGTAAGTATGATCCAAAGTCTTGTCCAAACTACTTTCTATTAAAATTCGTATTTTTTTTGTTTTCAGAAAATCCTTTTCTAAATTCAGCTTCTCCATTGCGGGAACATTCGTCGGATGTTGTGCCACCACAACTTCCCGTTGATATTGGTTCCATTTATGACCAATCCCTGATTTACTATACGGCGCGTTTAATAGCAGCCCGATTTCTATTGACTGGCAGGCAAAAGGGTCTCTACGATGACACCACCGTCAGAGTGTCCATCAAAAGTATCTGCTTGAATGTGATCTCACAATGCGTACGTTTGCGCCCTGAAATCCTAGAGATTCCTCTGAAATTTTTGGAGACTGAGAAGCCCCGACTTAAAGTTGCGGAAGAATCAACGGTTGTCAGTGAACGTCATAGTCCTTTGCCCATACCCAGCGATTCCAGCTCGAATGTCGGCCAAGACTATGAACATTTAGATGTAACTGGTGGCACTGTGGACATTACAGAAGTTCCTAGGAAGTCGTCATTTACACAGTTGGATGTTTTTCGATTGGAGGATAATAACGAAGGTCCTCTGCTGGAAATAATTGATGATCATTTCGGTAAAAGTACAAGTGATTTCAATTTTACTTCAACTATGACACGAAGTGCTGATCCGGTGTTAATAAGTAAGGCCGGCGACATGTCTACGAGTTCGCCCATCATGAAGACCAAAAGAGACAAATTGTCTACCTCAGAGATAATTGGCATTGATACCAAACTCAGGGGTTTTGTAGAAATAACCAAAGCTGAAGAAGACATGCCACCGGATATGACACCGCCCAGACCTCCAAAGCGGACAAAGACTTTTAGAAAATCAAAGGCTGAAATGGAAGCAAGGAAGAAGGAGTATTCAGAGGCGTTATCCAAAAATGAAATACAATATCTACAGGATATTTTACACTTTTACAATCACGAAGATCCCATATTAAGGGCTGGTATACAGATCATCATTGGCCAGTATTGTCGATCCAATCAAGCCGGCCTTGTTGTGGAATCGAACATCAACTTACAATATCTATTGGCAATTTTATGTATGGTAAGTAGTATTTTTACAATTACTTAACAATTATAAATTATTTGTATCTGGCTGACTGGCTCAAGAACGTGGGAAAAATTAATTGGGAATTTAATTAATTGGTAAATAAGCAATTTTCCGGGAATGGTTAATGGAAATAATGTCCCGGTTCGAACCGAAGGAGGAATTCTTCGGCCGAGGGATGTCACCCCGGCTCTCTATGCCGCTACAACAACAACTAAACTGTTTATAAATACGAATATTTGTGTATGCAATAAAATTAAAAGGCCTATGGCGTGGCAGTTCTAGTGTAATAACACTATTACCGTCGTGGCGCGCAATAGATCGAACGAGGCGTGGGGCGGGTTGTGTTTCTGAATTTAAAGAACGTAAGAGTCCATGCCTTTGTGTCATGCCTTTGTAGTGCTCACCGCTAACCAGATTGACCGGAAGATCAATTCTTTGGCCAAGGGCTGTCACCGCGGCCAAGGGCTGTCACCGCGGCCAAGGGCTGTCATCCCCACAGTTGCCGCTACAACAACAACAGCAACATAATCAATGAAAAATCTTTGAGGATACATGGCTACATGGCGATCGCGTGTGAGTTTTGTCGTTTGCCAGATGTGGGAGTTTGGATTGCTTCTGTAACGACACAATGCGACCTTGGCCGAAGAATTGCTTTTACGGGTTCTACGGTTGTGGTAATCACAGGACCAGTGATAAAACTGAGCTGTGTTAGAAAATATCATAGTGTGAGCGAAATTCTTTTAAGATGTAGTAAGACTCAAACTGAGAAGCTATAACGAAACGGTTTGTCGTTCAGTCAATTGGATCTTTTAAATGAAAAATGCGGTGTCCTTATAAAAATTTCGCAGCAGGCAGTTGCATGAAATGTTGATCTCAAGGGCGAGTCGACGTTTCCGGACTGAGTAGCACACTTTCGGCTACTGCTGCAACATTCTCGTCAGTTTACGCAGACAATGAGTGTTTTACACTAGTAAGCCTCATTTCGGACAAAACGACATTTTAACAAACGCACTAGTTGGAAATATATAAATGCATTATTTTCCAACGTTGTCCAGGCGTAAGGCGATTCACTTCGTTTCATGGGAATGATACTTTCTGTCTAGATCCACTTCTTACAAAATGGGTAGTAGAAATATGATCTATTTTCAATCACAAAAAAAGTTTTGGAAGAAGTTGTAACTCCTTTCTACGCGAGGGCACTAGTCGCTATCCATGGTCCCAATGTCCTCTTTTTTTTAAATTGATCAGGAGGTATCCCCTATAATGTAGTGCATTGCGTTGGTGAGTGAAAAGTAATTGCGTTCAAGGGGGAAAGTGGGAGCAGTGTTTATTGGCATTCGTCTTGAGTTTCTGGATGATGATAATTGGTGGGAAATACATTCGCCGGATGTCGATTTCACATACGAACAGTACTGGCAAAAAATGAATTCGATCTATAGTGTATAATGCGGTCAACCGGCCAATCGGTAACAAGGGAATCCAAGTGCAAACACTTATTGTTCTTTCAGAACCTTTTCATATCTATGACCGTATACAGTGAGAATCATTTTGCATAAAATAGAAAGCACAGTATACAACTTCTTCACGATATCGAAAAGTTCTCCATCCTCATTTTTTAAGAGCACATTTAGTTCATGAATGACCTTACAGCAGATCCCCAAACGGCATTGCCCGAAATCCTTGTCATTGGCATTCCAGACGTCAAGACTACTTGAACAAGATCTCTGCGTAGTACTTGCTCGCAGACAAGACTCCTTATAAAAATATTGACATGTTTAACTAACCACGAACCAGAAATGCAGCCGGCCTTTACAAGCTCTCACGCCCCCTCCTTTTTTAAAGGAAGCAAGAATTTTCTTTATTATGTTGTCCATTCAATAGCTGATAAAGAAAGAAAAACGAAATGCATGCTGGCCTTTTCCGGAAGTTCAATCCGACATAATTCATTTTCTCTTGTATGCATATTTCTTAAAGGATATTGTACATTCTTGGGATGTCCAGTTTATTTTTGTTGTACTACTTATGTCCTGCAATGTTTACTTCATCTTTCCCTTTTTTTCTTTTCTTTTTCAGGGTCTACAAGATGACATTCACACAGTGGTCATACAGGCTTTGAATACATTCGATAAGATATTTCCATATGTGTTATATAAATATATGACTCCACCAAAACCACCAGCAACAACCCCAAAAGCGACATCTACACAGCACCACCACCACGAGCATGCATGTCATGGAAGACAACACAAAGAGACGGCACACAACAAGGAGCAAAAACAACAGCAGCAGCAGAAAAAATATTGCCCGGAGCAAGAAAACGCAAGCAGTCAGGGTGTTCCAACTCATGCCACAAGAACAAATTTAAAGTGTATTTCAGGGCACTTTAACGATAATGATGGGATTATAGCTGCGCTTTTGAATGCTTTTCAATTGCCAGTGAAAATCAACAACAGCATTAACAGCGATAGTCAAGCTATGCCAAGCGATACAGAGCCCAATAATCACATTATGCTTGTCGATGGCATGGATGAGTCGGGTGGCAATGCTGCATCTTCAGTCGCCCATTGTTGTGCGGCAACTTCCTCTCCACAGTCTGTGTATGCGAAGTTGCAATGTAATTGTACTCCATCGGCATCGACATCAGCCTCAGAATCCTGTTGTTGCTGCCGCTGTTCGTCGTTTTGTTGTGGCAACTTACTTTTCATATCACCAAAATTGCTATTGAATAAACTTCGTCTATGTCACTACAACAAATATTGGTTGGTCCAAAATAAATATGCCGAAGTTATTTCAAATTTAAATTATGCTTCACTACGTTCCTATTACGGAAATAACTATACCAGCAACAGCAACATCGCAGGCAATTGTTGCCGTTGCACTTCATCTCTATCGCCAGTTCCATCTTCAGCCGGATGTCGGCTATGTTGCTGTAATACCATGGCTGGCTGGTATGAGGACGATGTTGATGGCACTGATTTTGTCTGCTACTTGGAGGTTAGTACTATTACAGTTTTTCCCTCTTCTTCTTTATCTCCGTTTATCTTTTGTTTGTTCTTCTTCGCCTGGATATTCGTATTTGTGCAAAAGGCACAGAAAAAAACGTACAAATTCCTCAAATAACCATTAAACTGTTTGAATTGCAAAGTTTTGTGTAAATATAAGTTCAGGGTACTTTCATTGAATTTGTATTAACTACGATTTTCAAAGCATGTTTATGGTCCGTAATGACATGATACATATCGCAATAGTGTAATGGCAGATCGGAAAGTAATCGGGAAAACTCCTAAAGCGTAAATTTAAAATATTTGGTTTGCCAAAATGTCTTTAGAAAACGTCCGAATAATTTCCCTAACCGTTGAAGTGTTTAGTATCTAAAATTTAGTTAGGCCCGGTTTGTTCTACCCTCCACCTTAGGATGGGGTGTGTAATAAACTAGTCATTCGCTTTAAGCTTCTATATAGAATACTTATTATCGTAAGTATATCTTATTAAACGTTTAAAAAAATTGATGTCCGTCTATCCAACCGTCCGCTTGTGTCTGTTACAAGCTCGATAGCGATAAAACGAAATGAGCTAGGGTTCTGCATTTGGCACGATGGACGCTTTTTAAGGTTCTATATGGGCGTACTCGGAGGGAAAAAAGTTTTCCCTAAATTAATCGGGACAAAAATACACCGTTTGAGTATTTGTTCAGAAAAATTTATAATTATTTGTGGACGAACCCACACTTGGGTAGTTGAGGCCTACTTTATGGTTAAAAAAGGGGCCAAAGGATAACTGAGAAGATCGAGGTCAAAACGTTCCCGCGATTCTTAGAAACGTTATGTTAACTAATAAACTTATACGAATGGTCAATCAAAGTTAATGAAATTTCATTAAAATTCAGGCCGACGAAAATACAACTCAGTCAGAATTTCCATTGCAGTTGTTAATAATTCCCACTCGTTCGGCGTGAAAGGAAATACTAAACATTTCTGTGGCACTAGTCCGCCTGCTTTCCTCTTTTGGACAACTTTAAAAATCGACCGCGTCGTTCCTTCTTTTTAGTTCTGACTGTCTTGCACAACATTAGCTTCCCTAAAATAACAGATTGTTAGACTAAACAAGTAAAAATGTTAAAGTCGTGAAATTCTTCTAAGCAACTCTTTCTAGAGCTTGAGCAAGGTCGGCCTCAATATGTAAGCGTTAAATATAATTAATTATATGTCGCCCTTAACTTACCATACAACATTTAAGCGTAATGGCGTAAAATTTGTGGCTTCTTAACCTGCAGGACCTCAAATCTGGACTGCCATTGTGTGGGAGAGCTTTTTGAATACATACTGTCCAATGTTACAAGACATAGGTGTTGGTTGCTCGAAACGCTACATGCGAAATTTGGTAGGAATCGGATGTAAAATGTGGTTTCTGCAGATTCTAAAGTCGGAAAGGACCTTTGTTTCACCACAGTCAATTAATGGTCGCTCATAACGTATCATTATAAATTTAATCGTGGTAGGGTTTTAAGCTGCGGACCTCAAATCGGGAGGAACGTCTGTGTGGGACCTATTCAAAAACATGAACCGATTGGTCGTTCGAAACGCTACGTGCGAAATTTGGTAGGAATCGGATGTAAAATGTGGCTTCTAAAGCTGCAGATTCTAAAGTCGGAAAGGACCTTCGAGTGGGGGCTGTACGAAAATATGGACCTATGTTTCACCACAGTCAATTAATGGTTGCTCATAACGTATCATTATAAATTTGTGCGTGGTAGGGTTTAGAGCTGCAGGACCTCAAATCGGGAGGAACCTCTGTGTGGAACCTATTCAAAAACATGGTCGGATATTGTCCAATTTCACCAGACATATATGTTGGTCACTGGTAACGCTTTAAGCGATATTTGGTAGAAATCGGGTGTAACATGTGTAAATTAATAGTCGGGAGGGCTTTACGAAAATAAGGATCTTAGTCGCCTAGTTTCACCTCAGTTATTTAATGCTCGCTCAAAATGTATCATATAAATTTTGGGCGTGTTCGAGTGTAATTTCTAGAGCTGCTGCGACTTAAATCGGGAGGTAGTTTTGCATGGGAGCTATTCGAAAACATGGACCGATATTGTAAAATTTTATGGTTGTTAGTTACCCGTAATGCTCTGTGTGAAATTTGATTGAAATCGTATGTAATGTGTAGCTTTTTATGAAATCGCGTAAATCCTATATATCAAAATATGGATCGATGTGGACCAATTTCGTCCTTGGCCCAAAATAATGTTCAAGGTAGTCAGATGGGCGGACGGACATCACTTTGTAGAGTCACACAGTGATTACGATCATTCCTTTAAGGAGTTGCAAACATCAGCACTAGTTATAATACCCTGTTCCACAGTGTGGTTAAGGGTATTTTATAATATTTGTATACAGGAATTTCCATTAAGGACATAACAATTTTATATATTAATAAAACAGAGTATTTAAGATAAAGAGTTCAAATTTATTCTAGGTGTAGTGCAAATGTTACATTTTTAGAATAAAATTCGATTTCGGTCATATGACCACCACTAGCCCGTCTACAGCGATCTATTCTTTGGGCCAAATTATCCACCACTCTTGCACACATTTTGACCGGAACCTTGACAATTTCGCGTTGGATGTTGTCTCTGAGCTCGTTTAAAGTTGATCACTTGTAGGCATAGACCAATGACTTGATGTGGCCCCATAAAAAGAAATCCCATAGCATTAAATCGCATAAACAAGGTGGTCATTCGGTCGGACCATTTCTCAAGAAACACGTTCACCGAATTTGTCAGCGTCTTGTTGATACCACATGTTGGCGACGTCAAATTCATCCAATTCCTGCCAAAAATAGCTTTCTAACATGGCATGTCTTCATCGACGAAAAAATACGAAAAAGATACGAAGGATATTGAAGTCGGCTATGTCTGACCTCAAATTTGTATGCCACTTTGGGGAACGGGGAACAATTAAAAAGTTCAATGGAAAATGTTTGTAGGTTCCAAAAATATTTAAGCTAGACCCATTTTTAGTGTACCGGTCGACTTTCGTCTTTCTTAAGCTCGTAATGAAATTTTGGCACACCTTCGTTTTTTGGTCCAATAAAGCCCGTTATTGAAATTGATGAAAATCGGCTGAGAATTAGATATAGCTCCAACATGTATTTTAAACCGATATTTAGTCATTTTCTTGAGAAACCAAATATTGCATTTAATTATGATGAAATTGGGAACAACTCAGTTGTTTGGATCAATGACGGCAGATATTGTATAAGTAGTTGAAGGAAATCGGTTCCAATTTTGATATAGCTTCACATATAATATGTTCAACTTATTTTAAGTCTTCAGCTCTAAATGTCACATAACGAGGGCTGCTATATATATATTTCTTGCCTAATAATGAAAATGCGAATATTTATCATCAAAAATGGTTTTATTGTTTTTAAAAGAATTCTCCAGAATGATTTATCACTTTTGCTTGCGCTCAAACCAATTGTCGAAGCACTTTTTCCACTCCGATTGAGACACCTCCAAAACATGGTTTTTGAACGCTTCAACAGCATCTTCTGGCGACGCAAATCGTTGACCACGCATTTTTTTCTTGATGTGCGGAAATAAAAATAAGTCATTGGGTGCCAAGTCAGGGCTGTACGGCGGATAACCCATAAATTCGACGTTTTTGTCGGCCAAAAAGGCGCTGATTTGAGTCGATGTGTGAGAGCTCGCATTGTCATGGTGCACAATGATTCATCTTCTCTTGTTCGTTTTCGAATTTCTCCGAAGTCTTCAGGCAAACAAATTGTGGTGTACCACTCAGAATTGACCGTCCTACTTTGCTCAAGCGAACAACTTTCGTTGGATTTGGCTCGTCTTCGAAGACCAACCCTGTCGTTTGCTGTTTTGTTTCGGACTCATACGCATCAAAGATTCGTCACCTGTGACGATCTTATAAACGTCTTTTAAAGCACTGCGATCGTATTTTTTTTAAACTTCTTTGCACCAATCGACACAATTCTTTTTTGAGCGATTGTCAAATTGTGCGGGATTTACGGCCAGGTGTTCATGCAATACCGAATGTATGCTGGTGGAAGAAATGCCCAAGGATGTCTCTATCTCATGGTATGTCACATGACGATCTTGCATTATCAGTTCATGCACGACATCAATGTTCTCTGGCACAACGTCTGTTTTTAGACGACCTTCGCCTTTGTGCGAGCGTCGGCCATAGGATGATACTTCATAGCCACACAAAGATTTAAGTTCATCGATGCACTCTTGTGATGATCCACGTCGAATGTTGTGAAAAATGATCGCACGAAAATGTTCAAGAGTTAATTCCATTTTTTTTTTGCCAAATTGATTTATTCTAGTTACTGTAAACAACACAAATGATGGTCGTACGTCAAAACGTTCTGAGTACGTTTATGCTAAAAACAAAAGTTAATTTAGAACTAACAAGCCACAACCTTTCGCTTCAACCCTCGTATGTGGCCTTTTATCGTAGATGTTTTCGCAGAAAAAACTAGAAAAAATTGTATACTTTTATTGGAGTTTTGTGCCTTGAAGCATAAATAAATGGTATTTTAAAAATAAATACTTGGCCAGAGTAAATACGTATTTTGAAGCAAAAGTAAATATGTTTTTCCTATGTAAACTTTACTCATGTGTACTTGCCCACACATATAAGTTAATATGTGCTTGATTTACTCTAAACTTACTTTTGGTAGCTCGGGATAAAATATGTTTTTGTATGTTCCACAAAAGGCGAATATTGTAAACAGCATAAGTTTATTACTCATTTATATACGTCTTTTGATGAAACAAAAATAATCGACTTTTCTGGAAGATAATAGGATTATTGTGGCAAAGTTAACCTAGGGATTTAAGATTTAAGTATTAGTTTTGTTTACAGAATGGTATAAAGAGTTCATCACTTCGTTTATCCCAATGTAAAATTGATTATCTGGCTTAATTGACAAAACAGAAAACTTGCACTTTTTGAACATATGTACATTAAACAAAGAAGATGAAAAGGATGGAATTTTGGGCCCTATTATAAAAGTCACACTTCTGGCAAACCTTAATTTGCTAAACAAATCCCATTCTTTCGGCAGGATGAATGTCGATTTACGGCGTGCCAAGCCAGCAGCGATACTTTTTTAAAAAAATCCATGCCAATGGACAAAACCGTCTATTAAATACCTTACACTGCTTTGGTACGAGTATACAGGCGATTCGTACCCTTGAAATTTGAGCAAGAAAGGATTTTATGTGTGGCTGAATTTGGTCGCATTTGAAACTATTTGGGATTTAATATGTGGCTTCTACAGCTGCAGGAAGGACTTCTGTGTTATATCCAAACATGGACCGAGTTAGTACGGTCGTCCTTGCTCTTAACCTGCTCAATATGAAGCGTATCTATTGTTGTGACCTGTACTTTGTTAACAACAATACATCGCCGGACAGACATCATTCAGTCGAATCAAGTTGGGATTATGAGTCAATTGCTTTAATATAGGTCAAATCACTTTCTTGTCGGTTTTAAAACATACCCACCCTGCGGTGTAGGGTAAAGGATAAAGTCATTTAAAATGATATGTCTTGCCAACCGCTGCTTTCGGCGGCGGCTCGAACTAGAGTAAATCTTCGGCGGCAGCTTCGAGCCGGCTTTAAGCCGCACATCTTATACCTTTGCTAAAATAGCGCGCTAAGGATCGATTTTGTCGTTATGTGTGTGGTATTGCGCGCCATCTTCCTGAAACTAAAAACAGTCCAAGTTCATGTCTTTAATATCCGGCCAGACACAAGTTGTTTATAACACATGGGCAGTAGGCATATAACTAATTTTTACGAAAAATTTGGCATACCACCAAGTGGTGGCAAATATTGTACAAGTAATGAATATCACTTTTTTAGGTGATTTCGGTTCAAAAACGTTCCGCGCAAAAATGGATTTCTAAAAAGTCAGATATTTTTTTAATATTTTTTAATTTTTTTTAATATTTTTATTTTTAAATTTTTGTCAATTGTTATATGAAATAAGTTTTAAGTTTAAAGTATCTGACGATTTATACAATGGTAAAATGTCTTGCACAATTTTAATTGCACGCTCTGCGCTGATGTTACTTCGCTAAACTTCCTCAATAGATGATGGTTTATTTACCCAATGTCTGAGAAAACATTCATTTGCTTTTGTGAAGCCGGCCAATGATTTCTGTAGTGTGGCGAAATTATTTTTGTTGAAAGTATGATCGGAAAACCAGATTTCGCTCCAAGCACCGCACACAAACTTACAAATAGGATATAATTGCAAACGATATTCAGGAATAAGTATAAAGGCTAAAAGTGCCAAAATAGCTCTAGAATTCCAACGGGCATTACTGAGTGCTGGTATTGCTTTAAATTTTATGTAGGGAAAACGTTCATTTTTCTCGAAGTATTTAAAAGCTTCGACCAATTCATATAAGTATTGCATGTCATTTCGCCATTAAATGCTTTTAACCTTTATACACTCTTTATTTTGTTCATACTCTTTTTTAGATCATCGTAATTTTCTATTAAATTTGGAATAAAATTGTATGAAATATTGGGCGATGATGTTTTTTCCTCTAAAAGCGCATCCATGACATGTTTTAACATCAAATCTAGCACATGATGTTGACAACCAATATACTGTACACTGAACCACTTTTTTTTTGTTTTTTCAGCAGTTCTGATAAAAAAGTAATTTCATTTTGCGCGGAAACTTTTTTGCAATTTGCAAAAAAAAAATAATGGGGGTTCATACTTTTTTATGTTCTATTCGACTATGGTATGCCGTTTTTCGTATTTGCAAAAATTGTAAAAAGTTATATGCCTAATGGGCAGTGATTAATGTTAACCGAATTTCGTTTTCAGGAATTTTTTCGATGAAAAGTGAGCCAAAGATGCCACCTTTAAGCGCCAAAATGTCGCTTCTTAGGATGCGTAGCCTTTTTGAACACTTGCGAGATCACGCAGAAAAAAAGTATGGTTGTGGTGACGATATTCGAAGAGGATAATACTATTGTTGGCATATGGTTGTGGTACAACAATATTTTGATCCTCACAACAATAGTATGATTCAAATACAACCATACTATGATCCTCACAACAATAGTATGATTCACACATAACTATACTATGATCCCCACAACCATAGTATGATCCTCACAACCATAGTATGTTTCATATACAACCATATTATGATCCTCACAACCATAGTATGATCCTCACAACAATAGTATGATTCACACGCAACCATGTTATTATACCTACAACCATAGTATGATGACACACAATTATACTATGATCCCCAATATAATTTATTAGAATTTGTTTAAGTTGTCGACAATAGATTTGATTCCCAATATTTTTTATTAGAAGTTGGTTTAAGTTGGCAACAATAGATTTGAATTATGAAAATTATTTAAAAATACATAAAATTCAAAATAATAGGAGTGATTTATTTCACAGCAGAAAAAACAAGTTTAAATAAACGTAAGCGTTTTTATTAGAAATATTTCAGTTAAAAAAAGCCAAAGCAGTTTGTTTAAAAAAATTTAATTTCTATAAAAAAGTACTATTATTGCATTAAATCCGTACCAATAACATTTGTTCTTAAAAGCATATTTAAATGAAGAAAATTACAAACATACAATATGATTGACGTAATCATATAATTGTTAACATAAAACGCAAAACACAATACTATTGTCGCTCCAACCATATTTATATTGTTGCTATAACCATATTTTCACTTTTAAATTTGGCAATAATACTATTGTTACATTTCAACAATATTAATATTGCAGCAATTATACTATTGTCAAAAATAAATTCAGTTAACAATGCTATGGTTGCGACAAACATACTTTTATTGTGGAGAATATATTATTATTGCCGTGACCATGTTGTAACCATGTTTTTTATCTGCGTGATAAAAATGTATTCCGCCACAAAGGATGACTTTCAAATACAATTTTTGCTTCGAAAAAAAGAGGTCCAAACTGTAAAGCGATGACGAACGTGTAAGTTGAATTGCTATGTCAAGTAGTCCTGGACCTTAAAAGCGAATAATACGAGCAAAATTCGCATCGGACTAGGGCGAGTGCTAATGCCATCGGTAGCGACTCGATGATCCAGAACTAAGTCGCCAAATCTTGTCTACGGTAGCCACCTTTTCGCCAAAGCGCGCTTTACGACAGCGGGGAGCGTAGAGTCAATTAGACCTGGACGTTGAAAGGGAATAATACGAGCGATATACTTAACGGACAAGTGGGCACACTCTCGTCTACGGTAGCCACACAAGCATGCCGTTCTCAGCATTTTTTTGCACAAACTTGCGTTTGCCTCATTTCAGCCAAAACTTCTTTTCAATGAAAATAAGTTTGCATTATTTCTAAACGGAAGTTGAAATTCCATTTCCGACTGGATTTCCATTGAACTGCCATAAATTGACCCGAGGTCAGTGTAGATAGCGCGAAAGTATTTATAGATGGCGGAGTGACTAGCTAAGTCTTGATTGTCGGCGTTTTAATTGTCTCTGAATGCTTTGTGCAACATTTATTCTTAATAGCTTGCCACAAAATTAATCGAAAGGGCGCAAATCACAGCTCTGAGGCGGCCAATTAACTTAACAATTTCGGCTGTCTTTCGATGGTTGCGTTGGCTGGGTGACATGTGGCCCCATCTTGTTAAAATCAAATGTCGTCCATGTCATTCTTTGATTTTTTTGAAACAAAAATTCGTTAAGCATGCCGTGTTAACGCTCACCGTTTACTCATTTTCAAAGAAATATGGCCCATTGATGCCGTTAGCCCATAATGCACACCAAACAATGACTCGTTATAGATGCATTGGCTTCTCAATAGTCACGTGTGGGTTCTCTGATTGCCATATGTGGCAATTCGGCATATTGACATAGTCACCGAGATGAGCTCGTTTTGGAAAATATATCGGACGCTTTGCTTGGATATTTTCAGTGTTTTGGCTACTAGGACCTGAATTTTGTTGAAGTCGAGTCTTACAGCCTAAGCCACGATGTGAGAACAAACATTTTGAACTAATTTCAAATTGCCTAGAAGTGCGCTATACTTTTGCTCAGCTTACAGCAAAAAGTGTCAATTTATGACGACGTTATCTATTCGATTACTTGGGTTCATAAGGGATAAATGAATAAATAAAAATAAATGTTGAAAGATGTTTTAATGAAATATCTTGAAACTCAAATGTATTGACAATATTTTGGGGATGATTTTTTTCAAAATAAATATGAAAAATGTGCAGAAACGAAATGCATAGAATTAAAAACACAAAATTTCAATTGCATATCCTTCATTATATGCGGCTTGTATATGTGATTTTATGTAAAAAGACAACGCAACGCAAGTGAGTGGTTTTGACGTTTGTGGAAGAGCGAATAATTAGCCACAAACAATTTTGTATTAAAATGGTAACGTCGTTTCTCTCGCACTCACTTTCTTTCGTCTTGTCGTTCTGATGCTTGTTTGTAGTTACGAAATCAGCTGTTTGTCGCTTAGAAAGCGTGCGAACGTTATCCTTCGACATCGTGGCTAAGGCTGTTAAATTTTTGAAACAATTCATGTGTTGTTGCGGTTATTTTTTCGTCAACCACAATTGCGTTTGGCAATGTAGCCTGTATCATTTCAACGATTTTGGTGCGATATGTTAACAATTTATTCACTTTGAGAAGGCTCTGCCACGAACAATAGCTGGTTGTGCCTTTTCGGCTTTTAATGTATAACGAAATCACTGATACTTTGGAATTCCATTTCGAATAACTTTCCTTCTATAAAACTTAGATGCAAATGCTTGAAAACAATCTATCATTGGTATGTCAAGTTCATAGCCAGTATTGCCAACGTAAAGTTGGTAACACTTTAAACGGCTGACCCTGTAGTTGGTATATATGTTGTTGGTATGGAAAGAAGCACACCGTGATGGAAAATTGGGTCACGTCCCCTTAAACAAAATGATAATGGACCAAACTCCATCGGCTCCGCCAAACTAAATTTCTTCACTTGTTTTTTATTACGAATTGTTTGAAAATTCGTCCTGCAAGACTCGCACAGCCGTAGTCTCCAAAAAAGTATATTTCAGAGATTATCCATTCGGGCCATACCAAAGATTCCAACTCAATTTTATATCTTTAGACAAAATCAAAAATAAATTTCTAAATGTATCATCATTTATAACTCATTTTCGGTTAGGTGTCAGTTTTCTAGATTGAAAAACTTTGTTTAATGTTAGGATTTTGAGAGAATTACTGTATGCGCCAGAACAAGCAAAAAACATGTAAAAAGATAATTTTGGTTATTTATAATAGGCGTTTAAAAAACTCTATACAAATTTAAGACAGCAATTTTTGATTGCCAAGTAAAACATGTCTTATAAGAAACTTACTTAATCTAGCGAAATCGTTTTAATGGCACCTTTTGGTGTTTACATTATTCGTTAAGTATCTCGATGGTGTCCGTCCGTTCCAAATAATGATATGATCGGAAAGTCGGATCACCTTTTGACGTCATCGAATCGATTTCAAAGACAAGCATAAGATTTAAATCAATTTTATTCGAACCATCCTAATGTCTACACATTCTCTTTGCTAATACATACTACATTTACCAATATTCTCTAAACATCTTTACAGAATTCATTTATTGACGAACTTTTGCAATTGATTGCTGAAGATGATGTACGCGTGCGGGAGGCTGCCTCCAAATGCTTGTGTCGTTTTATACGGCAAAATGCCAAACATTCTAATTCGCACCACAGCCAGCAGCAATCCTTTATGGTTTGCAGAGATGATGACAATGTTTTACATCGCACATATTGCGATAATCTTAAGATGTTGCAAAATTTCTTAGAATACAGCATCTTTGGTGACATGTCACCGGCACTGCGTTATCAATGGAATCCACAATACCAACAACGACAACACGGGGACCAGGATATCCTAACAAGTTTCGACAATGTGATGGCGGCGACATCATCATCTTGTGACGTTACACCAGCGGGATACGATGCAATTCAGGCGGTATTGTCTAAAGTTTTATATCGTCTAACAAATAAAGTGATGTCATTCAAAGACAAAAATGTTCAGGTAAGTTTGATATTTGAATATAGTAAATAGTTTTGATAAACTGTAGATGTTTAAAAGGGTCCAAGAAAACTTGGCTGTTGTCAGCCCTTTAAAATAAACGAGGTGACAAACGTGTATTTTTGACGAATGAAAGGTTTTTTGTTTACTTATCATACCCATTTTGTAGGCCCACAGAAACCTGTGGTACAAGTAACTTTATAAAAATGAAGTAAAATTAACAGAACTCGATTTTTTTTTGTTAAAAAGGTGTTTAATAGTTCGAATTTTGGCGGTTTATTGTGCTGTTGGACCGATTTATAGTGCCTAAAACTGATTTTTGCGGTGTATTGTGCTGTTGGACCGATTTATAGTGCCTAAAACTGGCCTATTCAAACGTTTTTAAAGGGGTAGGAAAGAGCAATAAAATAAACGTACATATCGGAATATAACATGTCATATGTAAAGGGTGTTTTTTTAGAGTGTGGTTTTCAAGAAGAAATAAAACGCATATAATTTAATGTTATGGCCAAGAATTTAGCTTTATTATAAAGATAGGGTTTTTTTTATTAAATGATTTCGGGCAAGTGGCCGCTGCGACTAGCTCGAATAAATTCCAGGCTCAATTTTCGACCAATTTGTGTAGCATTTAGGGCCGTATCAAGGCGTCAATCGTGTCGGGCTTATCTGCGTAGACAAGCGACTTTATATAACCCCACAAAAAAAGACCTGCGAAGTTAAATCGCACGATCTTGGAGGCCACGCCACAGGCCCACGACGCGAAATAATGCGACCACCAAAAGTTTCCTTTAAATAAATGAAGGTCGTCCACATCAACATCAGTCATGGCTCTTAAGCGTTCCCAATTGACTGTAACTTTATGGCTTGGTTATTTTTGATGAAATATGGACCACTGATTCCCTCTGCCCATAGAGCATATCAACAAATGTGCCTTTTTGAGGATGTAACGGCGTCTCAACAATGGCTTGTTGATTTTCATTACTCCAAACGCGTCTTTTTTGGTTATTAACGTACCCATTCCTCCACAAGTGAGCTTCATCGCTGAACAAAATTTTCTTCAGTATCGGTGGCCCATTCTCCGAACGTGCGACGCGCTTGATGGTCGTTCGGCTTCAATTCTTGCACGAGTTGGATTTTGTTACCCGAAAACCAAAATCCTTTTGCAAAATCGTCAATAGAGTGGGTGGACGCAGCTCCAATTGTTGCGCGTGATGGCGTATGGACTAATTCGGGTCTGTTTCGATACTATGCTTCACAGCAGCAATAGCGTCTTCGGTGCGCACTTTACGGCGTCTCTGAGAACGCACATTATCCACTAGAGTAAATGTGGTGCGAAACCGATCTTTGGTTGCTCGGATTACCGACTCTGCGCGATGCGTCGCTCGATTCGAACAATTATTTTAGTAATAAATTTTCACAATTAGCCATCGCGGAGTAAGTCTATTCATTTTAAAATGACAAACCAAACTGTGCATAAATCAAGTGACAGCTGTCAAAGAGACCAACTCCGAAAAAAGTGCGTCCAGATTGAAAAACCATACGTCAAAAAAAACCCATTATGTACATCATCTTGCACGATAACTCTTTCAGATCTTCTTCCGGCAACTAAGCCATCTTTTTTTAGAGCACACTGGTGTTCCACTGTTCTTTTTTACTGCTATTGAACCAAAAATGGGACTAATCACTGAAAGAACTGTTGTGATAAAACAGTAGGTCACTTTTGTGCCCTTAAGCCGACTGTATCGTATAAATGTAGTTTATTCGACTTGTATCTTTACAGCAGCTGGATCTCACAAGGCGAAAATGTACGTAGAATTGTCTATAAAATGGGTACTCACAGGTTAACATCACTCTTTCTATACAAAGCTTTCACCCCCTCCGATCACTTAAATTCCACTCGTCATTGCAATGTTCTGTAAGAGGCTTGCTATATATATTTCTGGCCTGGGCAACACTAAATGTTGTCTGGCGCCTTCTGACATTTCCATTGGAAAGTTTGACATTTTTTAGCATAAACGTTCTCAGAACGTTTTGACGTACGACCATCATTTGTGTTGTGTTTACACTGACTTGAAAAAATCATTTTGGCAAAAAAAATGGAAGTGACTCGTGAACATTTTGGTGCAATCATTTTTCACAACTTTCGACGTATATTTTCACGACAAGAGTGCATCGATGAACTTAAATCTTTGTATGGCGATGAAGCACCATGTTATAGCACTGTGAAAAACTGGTTTAATGAATTCAATCGTGACCGACGCTCGCTCAAAGACGAAGGTCGTCCAAAAACGGCCGTTGTGATAGAGAACATTGATGCCGTGCGTGAACTGATAATGCAAAATCGTCATGTGACATACCTTGAGATAGAGGCATCCTGGGGCATTTCTTCCACCAGCATACATTCGATATTGCATGAACACCTGGCCGTAAAAAAGGTTTGTTCTCGTTGGATCCTGCACAATTTGACAATCGCTCAAAAAAAAAAATGCTTGTATTAATTGGTGGTAAGAAATTTGGAAAAAATACGATCGCTTCAAAAAACGTTTATAAGATCGTCACAGGTGACGAATCATGGATCTATGCGTATGAGCCCGAAACAAAACAGCAGTCGACCGTTTGGGTCTTCGAAGACCAGCCATATCCAACGAAAGTTGTTCGTGGAAGAAGCAATTAGAAGCCGCCTGTTTCTTAGGCAAAAGTGGTCATGTGACGACTGTTCCGCTTGAGCAACGTAGGACATTCAATTCTGAGTGGTACACCACAATTTGTTTGCCTGAAGTCTTCGGAGAAATTCGAAAAATGAACAAGAGAAGATGAATCATTGTGCACCATGACAATGCGAGCTCTCACACATCGGCTCAAATCAGCGCCTTTTTGAAATGCGTGGTCAACGATTTTCGTCACCAGAAGATGCTGTCGAAGCGTTCAAAAACCATGTTTTGGAGGTGTCTCAATCGAAGTGGAAAAAGTGCTTCGACAATTGGTTTGAGAGCATGCAAAAGTGTATAAATCTTGCTGGAGAATACTTCGAAAAACAATAAAACCATTTTTGATGATAAATATTCGGATTTTCATTATTAGGCCAAAAATATATATATCAGCCCTCGCATATGGGTCAAACCCTGAATAAGTTGGCATCACTTTTTTAACTGGCGGCCATTTTGTCAGCTGTCAAGTGATTAATATTTAGTTTGGTTTGCCATTTCATCATGAACAGGTTGACAAAAGAACAACGCTTGCAAAATGGGCCGAAAATGAGATTCATCTCGATGCTGATTTTCATCACAAAATTTTGTTCAGTTTTTTGTTCATTTTTGGTTGAATGGCTACGTCAGCAAGCAAAATTGCCGCTTTTGGAGTGAAGAGAATCCACATGAGACCCTTGAGACGCCATTACATCCACAAAAACTGACTGTTTGGTGTGCTCTATGGGCTGGTGGAGTCATTGGGCCATACTTCTTCCGAAATAATGCTGGAGAGTCAGTTACCGTTAATGGAGACCAGTATAGAGCCATGATAACCGACTATTTTGTTCCCAATTTGGATGGCATGAATGTGGATGAGTTGTGGTTCCAACAAGACGGCGCTACATGCCACACAGCGCACGTCACAATCGAATTATTGAAGGAAACATTCGATGAGCGCATAATTTCGCGGAATGGACCTGTCAATTGGCCACCAAGATCGTGTGATCTGACACCATTGGATTATTTTCTTTGGGGATATGTGAAGTCGCTCGTCTACGCCAACAAACCAGAAACGTTAGGGGACTTGGAAGCCAACATTCGTGGCGTTATTGCCAACATACGGCCCCATATGCTCGAAAAAGTGGTTGAAAATTGGACCTGTAGAATTGGCTTTATTCGAGCCAGCCGCGGCGGCCACATGCCCGAAATCATATTTAAACATTAATGGCATAAAATTATCCTTCCAATAAAGCCAAATTGATGGACATTAAAACGATTTTCTTGTGTTTTATTTCAATTCGAAGTTCTATACCTCAATAAAAAACACCCTTTATAACTTATAACGGGTGTCCATTTAAAATTTTAAATTTGACTCGGGGGTAAAAATAGAACTAATATTTTTTTTCCAAATTTCTGGTTTCATTGGAAAGGTTGAACTTTAAGATTCTTAGCTTGATATTATTGGCCAAATAAATGATCAAATATATTAGTGCTGTCTTAATAGCATAGACTCGATAGCAAACCCGCAAAAGTTAAGTCTTTTGTTAACAAATTTGCCCATTTTGATCTCATTCAAAAGACTTTCCTACATTTGGACTGGGCTCAATGGTGTTTGGGTCTTGAAATCGACATATGTAAACTAAAATGAATTAGATGTTCCTCACGATATCAAAAACTCACCATACCAACAACTCAATGTATGAGTATGATTCCACACAGCCATGTTATGATTCACGCAACCAAATTATGATTCTAACCCTCAGAACTATATTATAATTCCCACACAATCACACATAGGAAGTTGACTGCAATAAAAAGATGAATTCCTGCATAAGTCTGAATAAATATATCAAGTTGTTGCACGATGTTCATTCTAACCTTCCAATGATTGTCATAAACATACTATTTTTGCGTACTTATCATAATATTGTCGTACCAGTAAAATACATAACGATGATATTTTTCTAACGATTATAGTCAGATTTATAAAAACGACAATTATCCGGTATGCTTGCCGTAATCACATTATTGTTGACATTAAACCCAAATAACAATACTTTTTCGAACCAACTATATAAAATTATATACTCGTATTGTAGCTACAACCATATTTTCATTTCTAAATTGAGAGTTCGAGAGTTGCTTGAATTTTTAATAGTCTGCCTGTCTCGCTCAGATCATTTAATTACTCCTGCCATACTTATAAGAAAAAAATATTTCAACATGTGAAACATAATGATTTGTAAATGATTAAAAAAAAGCGTTTTTTACGGGTATTGCTTTGTCTTTGATTTAATTTGAAACAATAGTATTGGCTAGTAGTCTTAGTGTGTTGCACTTTCATGCTGCTGTTACACTACGAAACTTAACTAGTAGTCGTTCATTAATACCTTTTTTTTGCGTAATTTGGGATATCAAAATAAAATAAAATAATTAAAAAAAACATTATTTAACGTATGCTTAACTTAATACTTATTTATATAAAATAGATTAATCTTACTTTAAGTTTTTTTTGTATATTTTAAACAAATTTGAAGTAATTTTGTAACTATATAAGGCCTAAAGGCTCGGTTACTTTTTGAATATCAATAAAATGAAAATGAAATGAAATAATAATATTGTTGCGTTTCAACAATACATATATTGCGCAATTATACTATTGTCAAAATGATACTATGGTTGCAAAAACATACTGTTATTGCAGTGAACATATTTTAGTTGCTGTGACCACTTACTAATAATTTGTTTAACTACCTGCAGTAATAATCATATATCGCAAAGTAAGACATCTTTGCTCCGTGCAAATTCCGCCAAAATATTTTATTTTCGATTTCAAATAAAATGCTTTTGTGTAAAGAGTTTTTTTTATCAAATCGAATATAAAGTGGCTTTCGTTTTACTTCGAATTCTGAATACTACGTCCTCCTCCTACCCTTCAAAAACAAAAATTATGGTTGCTTTTATTAAAAAACTTTTCCCACCACTCTTTTTAATTTCCATTGTTGTTCAACGCTTTTGTTTTCTCTTCTCCTTACAGTTTGGCATTATCTATTGTATAAAACAATTACTGAAATATTTTCCATTTGCCGATTATGCATGCTCTTGGTCCGAGTTCAACTTTATGGAAATCTTCGTTAAATTATCACAATATAATTACAATACGGCAGTGGACCTTACATGTCAAAGCGACTTGATTGATGTCAGCAGCAAATTAATAGTTGGTAAGTGAATGTTGAAGATTGTGCATCCATCCAACTGTCCATCAGTTGCATAGACGGTCTAGTCACTCGGCCCGCCAGCCGTTCATATACTAAATACATGCTAATGGCGGCGATAATGGCAGTGAATAAACTCCAGCTAGCTGTTGTGTTCAACCCAGTCATGGTATGGGGAAATCTCTTAAGATGTGAGCAGAGCGTAATGCATTGCCCACAGCCTACATGAAGGAATGAGTTCTGTGGATATATGATTAAATAGTCATAGGCTGGCCACACAATTAAAGATGCATGCAGTTGTCTGCCCTCTAACTGCCTACTCTGACGACTGTAGGGGGTGTATGTGTTGTGTGTATGTATGTGTCTGTGTGGATGGCATCAAAGTTGTGTTCACAAATAATTTGTTAACATTTATGCTAAAAGGCTGTTAACGGGTTTCAGCCTTCATTCCTGCCGACTCTCGACTCATTTACAAACAGTGCGTTTCACAAACACACCTTACTTTAAAATGAAATGATATCTTGGAAAGTAATACTCAACATTTTTAGATATAGGTAAGGATAAGAAATTATGTTTGGGTTTCTTTAATATATTCCTTGCTGGTGTAGTGAGTCAGCTTTGAATTATTATAACCTCCGTCATAGGATAGAGAACATAAATTGATAGATTGAAACGGTTTGTATTGAAAATGAACCACATCGGTGAAAGGTTAATATTTTCCTCTCACAAGGACTTGGTGAACCTCTGGAAAAATCAACAACCCTGAACTTTAAAACACAATATCTTATGAACTATTAGAGATATGACAATGATATGATGCTGACATGGATCGTAGCATATCATGGAGGAAAAGAGGGTGGTGCCACGCCCCTTTGAGCAATTGCATTTATGGTCGAAGGAATGGTCTATAAGGGTCAATTGGAAACATATCTTAAAATAGTGAGCTTTGCACGATATAATTCTTATACTGACTGTCAGGAAACTTCTGTCTAACGCCAGCTCCGAACGGCTTATGCCTTTTACAAAGAAGTTTTTACAACACAGCGGAAATCAATAATTATTATAGACTATATCGTATTAAAATTAGACAAAGGAGCCTGGCCCACCCATATAACCCTGAACTTTAAACAGCTTTATCTCGGCAACTAATAGCAATATGACGTAGTATTTGGTATATATGATGTTGGTATGGAAAGAAACACACGCTGATAGAAAAGAGGCCAGTGCTACGTCCTTTTGTCAACATTTTCATACTGGATCGTAATCCATGATGAAGGAAAACTAAATTTGTTCACTTGCTTCGACACGGAACTTACTCTGTTCAACTGCTTTTGGTTACAAAACGATACGTTTTATACCTAACATCATTCCGAAACTAATTCACACCTCGAAATCGAAATAGTAATCCAAATATTTTTTAAGTATATATATTTTCGATCTTCGTAAAAATCGTGCCCGATCTAACCATGCTCGTCTCTCTGTGGAAAGCAAACTGCGGTCACAAAATTAATGGTAGCTGCCTTCATTTTGGGACAAATTGCAGAGGTAGATCTAATTTAAAATCAATCCTGTATAGTGGTAGGAATTTAATTCGGAAAGACCATCTGTATGGGGCCTGAATCAAAAAATGGACTGAACTTTAGTAGGAATGGTTTGTAGTCACACAACACTCACTATATTAAATTTAAACACAATCCTATTAAATTTGTGAAGTTTAGAGTGCCAGAACCTCAACTCGACTGATAACTTGGTGTAGGGCTATATGAAAACATGGACCGACACGGTCTATATTAAACCGATATGGGTTAGTTTCACGGGTGTAAATAACTGGCGACTCCTAACGTAATATGCACAATTTTAGAACAATCACATTTAATTTCGTGTGCGGGCTATACGAAAACATTGACCTATATGGTCAAATTCTACTTAGATTAGTTGTAGACTGCTTACAACGCACTGTGCTAAATTTGTGCAAGATCAGCTGTAATGACTTCCTGAGCGGCAAGGCCTCAAATCGGCAAGGATCTTGGTATGGTTCAGTTAAGCCACAGTTTATAAGCGGTCGCTCATAAGGTTCCATGAAAAATATGAGAGTGATCTGATTTAAGTGTTGGCTTAAAGCGGCAGGACGTCAAATCGGAAAGGACCATTGTGCGGGAGTTATACGAAAACATAGACCGCTAAGGTCAAATTTCACCAGAGTTGGATTCTGGTCGCTTGTTACGCATTGTGCGAAATTTGGTCGAAAGCGGATTTTATGGCTTCAAGTGATGTATGTAAGTAAGGTGGAAAAACTTTTATATATATCGAAACATGGACCGATATGGACCATTCCAATGGGGTTCGTACTTAGACCAAACCTAAACAATGTACCAAGTTTTGTTGGATCGTTTTATATTTGCGACCTGAACTAGACTATTAGGGATAACTACGTTAGAGGAACTGACGGACGGGCGAATAATGCTCAATGGACTTAGGTACTGATTCTAAATCGATAATGTATGGAAAAAAGTGTTTAAGAAATAAGCATTATTGAGAAAGTGTAATAACAATTTTTGTTTTCTTTAAACTTTTTTATTTTCATTAAATATATTATTCCTAATGAATAGAAAAATATGAAAAGTTAAAAAAATTCTGTATAAATAAAATTTTTACAAATATTAAGTATGAACAATTCTTTTCATGAAGTTAGTTAGCCCTACTAGATCAATATTTACACAAGGTTCAGTAGAGCTTTTCCGAAGTTCATCTACGATCTCAGGCAGGTCCTTTTTTAGAAAAAATCTTCCTTTTAAAATCGACCAAAGGTGTTCGATCGGATTTAAATCTAGCGACTTTGTGCACAATTTTAAAAGCTTGATCCCATTTTCTTCGAAACACATTTAATAATTTTAGCAGCATGCCAAGGATCATTATCCTGCATTAAGAAAGACTTCGTTTTTTCTCGATTTCAGACGATAATGTCCAAACTTGCAAGATATAAGAGAAAAGTGATTTTTTAAACGATTTACTACAACCAAAGTATATTTGGTACAAATAATATGTTAGCGCCATATTAAAGACAAGAAGTACCACTTGGTAATTGAAATAATAGTGCAATAGTTCTTAAAATGTATGCGATACAGTTTGACAAAGTCTTAAATTCAAGTTTCAATATTTTAATTTTTCAAAACCTAAAAAGTGAAAATTGGGAATAAGAAAAAAAACATTTTACGCTTTTTATGAAGAATTACTTGCAAAGATGTAAAAACAACTAAAACGAAATAAAATACTTTTCTTTAAAATGGGAAAATACGAAAAGTGGCCAACTTCAGACTCATTTCTTAAATATATCCAATAGCCCGATATTAAATGTAGCTCAAAATAATCCTTGAGTCCTTGGCTACAATTGTCCTTTTTACAGAACTCAAAAATATTAACTAGATCAAAAGTTATAGAATGTTGGCCGATGGAAATCGATGCGCCCTGCAATCTGCCATCGAGGCGTTGACAGTAAATTTATTGCAACTTATACAGGGTGGAGCGCGGTAATTTGCTTATTTGGGAATGAAATAAAAAAATTATGAACCTTTGAACAATTTATTTTATATTATAATTATATTGAACTGTAAGGGAATTGTTAAATTACATGGTTTTAAATAGAGTATATGTGACGCGCGAAATAGAAAGGGACCTAAGGGTAAAAACCCGTTTTGTTCAGGAGAGCCATTTTAAAGATTTAAATACGTGTATCGTTGGTGTAGAATCGTCGTCTTCACTTTCATACAACGCGCATATCTCTGGGAGGGAACACTTTTAAGGGCATGGGATCGGTCTCATTCGATGCTCAGATGTTGCTCACATCAAAAAAAAGTGAAAATTGATTTTTTTTACCCTTAGGTCCCTTTCTCTATACGCTATCACATATGGCAAATGTCGACCTTCGCTATCCACACATTGCTACATACGTTTTCTGAAGTTTTCATGAACTCTAACATACATGTCGACTGGTATTCTGCCAATTTCAACTTCAATATTGCTAATTAGGTCATTCAAGGTGTTGGGACGGTTGATATACACATTCGACTTCAGATAATCCCAAAGGAAAAAAACGCATGGGGCTAAGCCTGGTGAGCGTGCCGGCCAGTTCACATTACCCCTCAAAGAGATAAGCCGTCCAAGAAACATTTGCCTCAAACAATTCATGGGTTCCCTCGATGTGTGTGCAGTGCTACCATCCTGTTGGAACCATGTATCCCCTGATTGCATTGCCTCAAGAGCCGGCTGAAAAAATCCTGTATCATAGTCAAGTACCGTTCAGAGTTCACAGTTACAGCAAGACGGTTATCCTGTAAAAAGTAAGGGCCAATGATGCCTACTCGTGATATGGCGCACCACACAGTGACGCGGTCCGAATGCAGAGATCTCTGGTTTAGTTCTCTGGGGGTTTGTTTCACTCCAGTACCGCACACTTTGTTTTTTAAAGAATCGTAAACGAAAAGCACACTGCACTGCTATGATCGAGTGCGCATTTGAAAAATACGTATCAACACAAATTGACCCCTCCTCACGTGTCCAATGTATGATGGCAACGCACACTCCGCTCTTTTCGACCAACAGTGCCGCCAAAGCCTGCAGTGCAAAAAAGCAAATTTCCGCGCTCCGCCCTTTATTGTATTAATAAAATTAAAACTTATAACCAAGAGATTAACATAGCTTTTTAAAATATAAAACTGAAGATGCACCAATTGAGTCACATACCTAAGATAGTTAATATTTCTCTGCATCATCTTTTTTAGGCGCCTAAACTGGAGAAATGCGAATTCCTTCAATTTATGAAATTTATAGATGGACTAAAACTAAAATGACCAGTACCACATGAGTTTAACAAGACATTTTGCCCAAACTATTCTTTTTTCGTTCAGTTTTTTGATATGTTTCATTGAAATGTGCTTCTTCTTTTAGTTACATTGAGAATTAATACTTTTTAGTGCTATACCAACACAGGCTGCCTAGAAAACATTAAAGATCTTTATTGAAATTGATTTGACAGCACTGTCTACTGACGGCTACCACAACTTTACGCTTCACATACCGCTCCACTCTAAGAGACATAGTAAATAAACCGAGATTAAAAAACCGCCTAATATGCGTAAACGATAGCAATCTGATTTTTGCAGATATTTTAGCTGGTCAAAAAAAGGACGCCTATTGCTGTTGTGTAGCTCTATTGATAAGAGTTGTTTCTGGGAAGCCAATCGGGTGAAGATCCTACTCTTCAAAAATACAGGGTGGGCCAAAAGTTACCACGGGGCTTAAAATTTAATTACTTTCTCGTTTATATATTTTTTTTATTTCAGATTATATAAATAACCCTTGGAGAATAAATAATGGAGAGATTCACAACTGAACAAAGAACCAGAATAATACGAGGCTGCTATATATATTTCTGGCCTAATACTGAAAATGCGAATAGTTATCATCAAAAATGATTTTATTGTTTTTTAAAGTATTCTCCATCATGATTTATACACTTTTGCATAAGCTCAAACCAATTGTCGAAGCACTTTTTCCACTCCGATTGAGACACCTCCAAAACATGGTTTTTGAACGCTTCAACAGCATCTTCTGGAGACGAAAATCGTTGACTGCGCATTTTTTTCTTGATGTGCGGGAATAAAAAGAAGTCATTGGATGCCAAGTCACGACTGTACGGCGGATGACCCATCAATTCGACATTTTGGCCGGTCATTGTCATGGTGCACATTGATTCGTCTTCTCTTGTTCATTTTTTGAATTTCTCCGAAGACATCAGGCAAACAAATGGTGATGTACCACTCAGAATTGACCGTCCTACGTTGCTCAAGCGGAACAGTCCCCACATGACCAGTTTTGCCTAAGAAACAGGCGACCATTTGCTTCGAAGTGCTTCTTCCACGAACAACTTTCGTTGGATTTGGCTCGTCTTCGAAGACCCACACGGTCGATTACTGTTTTGTTTCGGGCTCACGCGCATAGATCCATGATTCGTCACCTGTGACGATCTTATAAACGTCTTTTAAAACAGCGATCGCATTTTTTCAAAATTTCTTTGCACCAATCAACACGAGCCTCTTTTTAAGCGATTGTCAAATTGTGCGGAATCTAACGAGAACAAACCGTTTTAACGGCCAGGTGTTCATGCAATATTAAATGTATGCTGGTGGAAGAAATGCCCAAGGATGCCTCTATCTCTCGGTATGTCACATGAAGATCTTATCTTGCATTATCAGCTCATGGCCGGCATCAATGTTCTCTGGCACAACGGCCTTTTATGGACGACCTTCGTCTTTGAGCGAGCGTCGGTCACGATTGAATTCAATAAACCAGTGTTTTACAGTGCTATAGGATGGTACTTCATCGCCATACAATGATGTAAGTTCATCGATCATATTAAATAGAGAGCGGTATTGGTTTATGATAGAACATATTTTACGTCCTGCTCTTGAAAACAGGTCGGAGCCACTGCCCACATTCCCCGAGATACAAATGGCACTTTTAAGTCAAGTTTTTGGAGAGCGAACAATTTCCAGAAATTCGGAAATTATTTGGCCAGCGCGATCGCCAGATTTGTCAGCATTTTCTTTGGAGATATTTGAAGGAGCGAGTTTATGTGAACAGGCTTGAGACAATCCTGCAACCCAAGGCTAACATTGTTGCAGTTATTCGAACGCTACAGCCACACATTTGAATAGATGTTGTAGAAAATGGTCTAAAACGAGCCCATCATTGCGTAGCTGAAAACGGAGGTCATTGTGTGACATTATTTTTCATACTTAGTGTACAAAAATTTCATTTAGAATATTCTATAATCTGAGAAAAAAAAATTATAAACGAAAAACGTTTAAACGTTTTTAACCCCATGGTTACTTTTGGCCCATCCTGTATACTACATTTTATTTTTAGCTGTACCGAAACTAATCGCCGGAACTCCTTTTCGTGACACCCACTGTAAATGCAGCAGATACTTTTCACATTTACGTTCTGTGCATTTTACTTAGCAGAAGCAATCCTTGTCGTTTACTTAACTTTTGCATTGTATTATTTTGCAAGTGTGTGCTTGTGTGTCTGTCTGCGAGAGCGCCTGTGTCTTTAGCAGTGTGTGTGTGTTTGAGTGTGAGTGCTTAGAGAGATTTAAATAATCGTAAGGATAAACTTTGTTGTAGTGTTGATGCTTTCGAGTTTTGTTAATGGTAAATGGTTTTAGTTAACTATGTCATTATGAACAAGTGGTTTTCTTAACAGCTTTTACTACGTGTTATTCAGATTTCGTACTCCTTCTTTTTTTCTCCATCTCCATGTATGTAGGTACGTATGTATGTGTTGTTAATGCCCCGAAATTTATGCCTAATATGGAGTACTCAATATTTTGCTGAAATGAGAAAAACGTTGAGTTTTAGAAGCGAAGATACTTTGGCAAATATTAAAAAACTAAAAACAAAACGACAGAGAAAATATTATAAGTTTTGAATTGAAAATAAAAAAATCATGTTTTGGATTGAGAAAGTGTTGATTTTGTGATTCTTAGAATCCGCCACATCAATTTGAAAATGCCAATGACGTACGCAGTGTTAACGTTGTTCGACTGAAGTAACCATTTTGCAACTTTTTTAAACCATGATCCTTTATACGAGGGCGGTTCGGAAAGTTCTTAGCCTATCAATGAAAGAGAATAGTTAGTTTTTCAAAAATATTTTTATTTTTCAATATAATCTCCTGAAACTTCAATACACTTAGTCCAACGCTTATCTAGCAATTCTATCCCTTGATTTAAATAGTTTTCCTCAAGGTCTTTAAAATAGTGGTTTACAACTGTAATTGCATCTTCATTTGAGGTAAAATGCTTGCCAGCAAGGATTTTTTTTAGATTTGGGAACAGGTAAAAGTCACTGGGAGCTAAATCAGGAGAATAAGGTGGGTGGTCAAGCTTTAATTCGTTGATTTTAGCCATTGTTAAAACACTCTTGTGCGCTGGTGCGTTGTCTTGATGAAAAATTATTTATTTGTGTTGTAAGCCAGGACGTTTTTCTCGAATTTGTACATTTAATTGATCTAAAAGGTTGCAATAGTACTCTGAATTTATTGTTTACCCTTTTGCAGATAGTCAATCAATAAAATACCTTTGAAGTCCCAAAAAAACCGTTGCCATAACCTTACCAGCCGATTGAATTGTTTTTGCCTTCTTTGGGGCACTTCCTCCAGCTTCAGTCCATTGTTTGGATTGTTCTTTTGTCTCTGGAGTATAGTGGTGGATCCATGTCTCATCAACAGTTATGAAACGACGCTTAAAATCCATTTTATTTCGCTGAAAACGATCCTAACAAGTTTGAGAAATGTTCATTCTTATGCGTTTTTGGTCGACTGTTAACAAGTGCGGCACCCATCTTGCAGAAAGCTTTTTCATCTGTAGTTCTTCATGCAAAATTAAATGGACTCGATCATTTGAGATGCCCATGATATTAGCTATTTCACGCACTTTTATTCGTCGATCATTTAATATCATATCATGCACTTTGGCTACAATTTCTGTTGTTGTTGCTGTTTTTGGACGTCCACTACGTGGTTCATCTTCAATGCTTGTACGACCACGTTTAAATTCAGCAACCCAATTTTTTACTGTTGCATATGAAGGAGCACTTTCACCTAACACATTCACCATATCATTATGAATTTCTTGTCCCGATAAACCTTTTTTTTATGTAAATATTTAATGACACCACGCATTTCTAATTTTTCCATTGTAAAAAAATCGCGGATGCGTCTTTTGTGAACACCTGTTTTTATATGAAGGAGTTGCCAGATCGAAACAAAACATTTAACATGTGTTCATAGCAGAGATGGAAGTTTCCAAAACACTTAACTTTTTTCTGTTTATACCGCGCTTTTTGTGCTAGGCTAAGAAGTTTCCGAACCGCCCTCGTATTAATTATTTTATCCTTTATATTAATTATTTTATTCAAACGCGCACTAAAAGATGTAACATCATATATATGTTAGTGCGGGTTTAGAGGAATGTTACGTTTTTATTTTGGTAAAATCATATTATTAAAAATCAAGAAATTAAATAGCTCCGTTTTAAAATTGGTTACATGCTTTTGACTTGGAGTCTTAAATTGTACAAGAACCTTATACTACACACAAAAAAATGTTCCGATGTCTAACTCTCGGTAGGTTTTATTCCCAGGTTGGATCGAGCGAATTTTAGGCGATTAAATAGATACTCTGGCTCTATGTATTAATGATTTTATGATGAGTTCACTTTCAAAACATACAAAGGTTGCTATTTATTTCGGGTCCTGACAATACTAGTATTGCCAGATGCAAACTTTGATATTTTTTAACATAACTTCACTCAGAATATTTTGTCATTTAAGGACGAATTGTTTTGTTTACAGTGTTTTGAAAAATTCATCTCAGTCAAAAATGGAATTATCCCGACTTTTGGCGATGAAGCACCATCAAAAACCACTGTTAATCTCTGGCACCAATAGTTCAATCTCGGACGCCGTTTGCTCCAGGATGAATTTCGTGAACGACGTTCAACTTCGTTCACTTTGCCACAAACCATCAATGCTGTGCGTGAACTGATTAAGCAAGACCGACATGTGACATACCGTGAGATTGAGGCATCCTTGGGCAATTTGTTCTCGTTGGATCCCACATAATTTGACGAATGCTCAAGAAAAGGCTCGTATGGATTGGTGCAAAGAGATGTTGAAAAGGTATAACTGCGGAAGCTAAAAGGCAGTGTATAACATTGTCACAGGTGACGAATCATGTATCTATGCATATGAACCTGAAACAAAACATCAGTCGACCGTATGGGTCTTTCAAGATGAGCCAAATCCAGCAAAAGTTGTTCGTGGAAGAAGCACATCGAAGCAAATGATTGAGTTTTTTCGGTATAATCGGTCATGTTGCCACAGTGCCTTTAGTGGAACCTAGGAAGGTCAATTCTGAGTGGTATACAACCATCTATTTGACACAGTGTTCGAAGAAATGAAAGATAAAAAGAGAAGACAGATCATTTTGCATCACGACAATTCTAGCTCTAACACATCAACTGAAACGATGGTCTGTTTGACCACTCAAGATGTCGAATTGGTGGGCCAGCCACCGTACAGCCCTGATTTGGCAGGGCTATACATCGTACGTATATAACGTTAACCTAACCACGTTAACCTAACCACATACGTATATAAGGTTAACCTAAACATATTGGTTAGTGATGATAAGGTTAATTTGAATATTTTGTTGTTGACTGGTATTTAACAATAATAATAGTTAATTTAACTATTCTATGGTTGAATTTTTTAATCATGAAAATAGTTAATTTTATAATAATAATTGTTGTTTTAACAATACATTGTTGAGTTTTTTAACCATTAAAATGTTTATTATTAAAATAACAATAGAAAGCGATAATATTCTAGCAACTGGACGACATGCATTGCTTGCTCTGGAAAGTAATGATTTTTGCTATTTTTCAAGCGTGTAGGAAAATACAACTAGTGAGAATTATAATGACCAAAAAGGTGATGTAGGGAAGACAAATTTTGGAGAATAGTTTTTAAAATTATTCGTTTGGGTCATCCGTGCCTACTGCATTTGATTTTATTCTAGACGGTGGTCCAACTAAAACGCACGATGTTAATTGTAAAAAATAAAAAGTTCTTAAAGAATTATCTTAATTTTTTTTTATTATTATGATAGAAGGATGACAATATTGTGTGAAACAATACAAAATCAATGTTTTTCGCAGTACGAAATTGAACAGGTGTTTTCGCATTTCCTACAGACCTGGTTTGCTTAAATTTAAATCCATTTTGATATGAACGCTCAAGGCTTCAACAATCTTAACGTGCTGCTGAATTGTGTACCTCTCCATAAATTAATTTTCCAAACACTAATACAAAGAAATGTAAAATTAAGTTGCTCTGAAGGACTTCAGCATCGCCTACAATTTTAATTGGTTCGGTACATATGTTTACATAAATACTACAGTGGGTTAAGCTACGTTTAGACGTACAAAGCTTTTTATTTAATTTACTGAAGTTAATACTGGATTGTAATTCTGTATAATACCGATTTCCTCAAATTCTTATTTTCCGAATTTCCTTCCATTTTAATTTGCTGCTATCAACAGCGGATCGAAATTGTTGTTTAAAGTACGAGTGCTTTGCAGCTTTAATATGTCTGACAACGGTCCTTCTTGCTATTTTGAACTTATCGTGCAGCGCTTGTCTTAAATCTCTTCCAACGTTTATAAGCAAATTTACTGTTCCCAATTAAACGTTTAATTTCTAAATTGAACCAGGGCAGTTGTTTATTTCTTATTGCTTTTGTGCCACTTTTTGAAAAGGTAAAAGTATTGAACGGAATTCAATTGTTTTCAGTCAAATATGCTGTTTGTGGAACTAAATTTGGGAGATTCGGGCAACTAGGATCCAAATCGTTGGTCTCAAGGACATTTCCTCAAAAGGGGAGCACTCCACAAATAGAACCACTACAAGGTAGGGAGTGTGTGTAACTACAGAAAATTCCTACTTAGTTTATAGTAAAATATTCTTTTTACAAATTCAACGAGCAGAACCATAAATTTTATGAATAGGAGTATCTCATTAATAGTGTTTTTATTTTCTCCACTTTATTTTTCTTTTAGGCTCCTCAATATTTGATGCTGATGCTGACCAACCGAATCGTGAGAACATCATGAGCCTGCTTAAACATACAATGAAAATTATAAATATTTATTATCACATATTTACCAATCAGAAGCCATTAATTATGGCCAAAAGCCAAAAAGTCGAGATTTTTGGTAATGCCAAAGAGTTGGCCATCGCCCAGAGTTTGGGCTATTTTGGCAACGAGCACATCTATCTGAAACTGTATCAGACTTTAAAAAGTGCCTATGATAATTATAAGGTAAGACAGACCATCGTCCATCCTCCTGCTTGTCCATGACGACAATGGTGATGAGGATAATAACGCTGAGAAGCAAAGTCCACTGTCGTGTGGGTGGTGGTGGTTGGTTCTTGTTTCTATCCAAATTTATTGTAAAATCCAATTTATTTTGTTATTTTGTGTTTAAAATTGCTTTTGTTCTTTTCTCTCTCTCTCTCTTATTTTTCGGTCTCCTTTGTTTCTTGAAAAATACGCACACATCCCCATACGTTGGCAAATTTATCAAGATTACCATTAATGAGGAAGCTGGCAGCAAATTAATTTCCCTTTTGAAAACATGTTTAAACTCATTGAGTGTATGCATCGAAATGTTGCCCCATGAGGCAGCCATAAACAGTGGTGGCGGCGGTGGCAGTGCTGCTGCCGCTGGCAATGTCGGAATTGCCAAAAGTGCATCGGATGTTAATGCAGCGGCAACATCGTCGTCGCCGTCAGCTGGAGGTGGTGGTGCTGCTGCACCAGGAATGCTAGCAGGGAGCACGGCTGCAGAATGTATACCACCAGTATTGAAATTAATTGAAGAAACTCTCCAGTACTTGACCAAAGTCATAAATTATGCACCCGAAGAGAGCATTGCATGTCTGCGACAACTGTTGAAATATTTGTTTGCTAGAAATTATGGCAACAGGCAAGAGCAACACCGACACCAGCAGCAACAGCAACAGCATCACAACAAACAGCCGACAAAACAAGGCCATTATCCACCGTTTATAAACTCGTATTTTAAGGCCAAATGTAAAGAGCAGCAATGCATTAGCAATGACGACGATGCTACGGGTGCAACTGGCCGAGGCAGTGTTGGATCACAAAAGCAAACAAACAATCAACCATCATCATCATCATCATCAGCGGCAGCAGCATCATCATACTCCAGAGTATCCTCAACAATGGCAACAACACCAACGACAACTGCAAATGTTACATCAACAACAATACAATTACAAGCCTTGAAGAGACTTCCCTTCATGGATGGTGGTGGCCATACCATTGGTGGCGACGGAAGTGGAAGTAGCTGTGGCACTGGTGGTACTTTCGGTACAGTTGGCTTACAAGATGATTATCTATTGTTAGCCGAGCTATTTGCCAGTGGTTTGGAATATCACACTTGGAAATCGCAACATGAGACAGAGCTTGCCAAGCATATTAAGATATTTGAACCACTGGTCATCTACTGTTTAACGGTAAGTTCCAGAATGGAGCGCAACGATATTGGAAACAATTTTGTATTTAATCGCGCAAAGGGAAGGTTGTCCAAAATTCAATTTTTTTTTTGTTCTTTATGACAAGAGCTACAACTTTGCCACAGATCAAAATTCCGAATGGTTTGCAAGATATGAGCCTGAGAAATGATCCTTGTTATGCAAAAATTACATCAAGGCCCCAAACCTTTGTGGGTCCATAAAAAAAGTGCGTGACTTTGCAAAACTGGGAAACACGGGTCTTTTATCACGTAGTGGTGTTCGTATATGTGACGCGCAAAATAGAAAGGGAGGGACCTAAGGTAAAAACCAGTTTTGTTCAGGGGAGCCATTTTAAAGATTAGGTCCCTTTCTATGTGCGCTTACGCGACATTACTTTCATAAAACGCGCATATCTCTGGGAGGGAACAATTTTGGGGCATGGGATCGACGCTCAGATGTTGTCCACATCGAAAAAAAAAGTGGAAAGTTGATGAAAAGTTTTGTTCAGGAGAGCCATTTTAATGATAAAGTCCCTTTCTATTTGCGCTTTGAATCGTCGACTTCACTTTCATAAAACGCGGATATCTCTGGGAGGGAAAAAAATGAAAATTGATTTTTTTACCCTTAGGTCCCTTTCTCTATGCGCTGTCACATATGGTTATATTTCCATCACTTACAAAATTTCACACATTGTATTTATTGAGAACCGTTGGACAAAGTCAGCAATATAAAAAACTCTTTTTACTATTTTCTGGTTTTGCATAGACTTCAATAGCTTCCCGTATGCTGTTTATAACCTGCACCACATTGTGGGACAGGGTTACTTTCATGGCAAATGTTTGCATTTATCAACTTTTTTTGAACTAGACCCACCTTAAACTTTAGCAATCCAAGTTTACCAATTAAATTTCAACAACCACGTTTTCATTTCGAAATTAAGCAATTTTATTATTATTTCAATGATGATATTGCCGACAGCATTATATTGTAGAAATGAAATTCAAATAACAATAATATGGTTACGATAACAATATATTACTGCAGAGAACACCTAATTGTTGCCGTGACCACATTTTAATCACACAAGTAACAGATAAATTGATGCATTCTCTTAAAATACATCTCTTCAGCCTTATGATTTTTTAAATACGCGATTTGCAGTCTGCGTAAATGACATTCTTTGTCGTCATTACGGATTGGTACTCGGTCGTCTTATCCCAGAGAATATTCAGTCGTTAAATCTCTCCAGCCTTATGATTTTTTAAATACCCGATTGCTGTCTGCGTAAATGACATTCTCTGCCGTCATTACGGATTTGTACTCGGTCGTCTTATCCCAGAGAACTTTCAGTCGTTAAAAGGTTGATCAGGTGTTGTGTTGTTACCAGATGTCCATTTGTAACTAAGCGGGAGTAATTATCATTTTTTTAACCTAATCTGACGTTTGCCTTGTTCATAGAATCCGAACATCATTTTAAATCATATACGTCTCCATTTTTCTACACGCTCACATTTCTATTTTTAGTTTCATTCGTCAGAATAAACGCTTTTAATTTCTAATCGTCTATATTTTCTCTATTCGCTATTCTATTTCTATTCCATTTTGAGCAACTAGTCTACGGCTTGCAGTGTTGCGTTATGGGCAGAATTGTCAGTATTTGATACAGTACTTTTGTTTTGGATCCTAACGACAGTGACTGGAAAATATGTTAGCAATGAGTATACTTAAAGGGTGCTCCAACCATAATGCTAGTTGTGAGTCACACCTTAACGTCAAGTTATTTTTAAGTTAATAAGCCGCCACAATCACGTGATTTACTTTTTTCTTTGGGATATTTATAAAAAGTGTACAATAAGAAGCCAAAAACAATTAAAAGAGCTTAAGGATGAGATAATTTGAACCTCCATTATGTCTCAGAGTCATTAAAAATATAGCCCATCGGGAAGAGGTATGCCGCCGGAACCGTGGCGAGCATTTTACCGATATTTGGTTTTACACATGATTGTCATAGATCCTTCTATCATAATAAAACGTATAAGCATAATTCTTTGAAAACTTTGTTTTTTTTTTTAATTAACATCAATCGTTTTATTATCGTGAAAAGTGATATTTTTGTATAATTTTTTGCAAACTAAAATGTGGCTTTTCTTCAAAACCAAGTTACATTGTTTTCTTAATTTCTATATACGAGGGCTGTTCGGAAACTTCTTAGCCTAGCACAAAAAGCGCGGTATAAACAGAAAAAAGTTAAATGTTTTTGAAACTTTCATGTTAAATTTTGTTTCGATCTGGCAACTCCTTCATATAGAAACAGGTGTTCACAAAAGACGCATCCGCGATTTTTTTACAATGGAAAAATTAGAAATGCGTGGTCATTAAATATTTACATAAAAAAGGTTTATCGGGACAAGAAATTCATAATGATATGGTGAATGTGTTAGGTGAAAGTGCTCCTTCATATGCAACAGTAAAAAATTGGGTTGCTGAATTTAAACGTGGTCGTACAAGCATTGATGATGAACCACGTAGTGGACGTCCAAAAACAGCAACAACAACAGAAATTGTAGCCAAAGTGCATGATATGGTATTAAATGATCGACGAATAAAAGTGCTAATATCATGGGCATCTCAAATAATCGAGTCCATTTAATTTTGCATGAAGAAATACAGATGAAAAAGCTTTCTGCAAAATGGGTGCCGGACTTGTTAACAGTTGACCAAAAACGCATAAACATTTCTCAAGCTTGTTTGAATCGTTTTCAGCGAAATAAAATGGATTTTAAGCGTCGTTTCATAACTGTTGATGAGACATGGATCCACCACTATACTCCAGAGACAAAAGAACAATCCAAACAATGGACTGAAGCTGGAGGAAGTGCCCCAAAGAAGGCAAAAACAATTCAATCGGCTGGTAAGGTTATGGCAACGGCTTTTTGGACTTCAAAGGTATTTTATTGATTGCAAAAGGGTAAAACAATAAATTCAGAGTACTATTGCAACCTTTTAGATCAATTAAATGTACAAATTCGAGAAAAACGTCCTGGCTTACAACACAAAAAAATAATTTTTCATCAAGACAACGCACCAGCGCACAAGAGTGTTTTAACAATGGCTAAAATCAACGAATTAAAGTACGAGTTGCTTGACCACCCACCTTATTCTCCTGATTTAGCTCCCAGTGACTTTTACCTGTTCCGAAATCTAAAAAAATTCCTTGCTGGCAAGCGTTTTACCTCAAATGAAGATGCAATTACAGTTGTAGACCACTATTTTGAAGACCCTGAGGAAAACTATTTTAATCAAGGGATAGAATTGCTAGATAAGCGTTGGACTAAGTGTATTGAAGTTTCAGGAGATTATATTGAAAAATAAAAATATTTTTGAAAAACTAACTATTCTCTTTCATTGATAGGCTAAGAACTTACCGAACCGCCCTCGTATAAGTATATATAAATACTTAGGCATAATAAAGGACATCATAAAATATATAATGTCTGTCACACAAACATATTAAAAACCGCTTATAGAGTTACATCCGATTTTTCCCCCTCTTAAACCGAAAACCAACACATTTTAATAATCGGATTTTTGATAACTACCGAGTAACTTTTCTAAAACATTGCCTTATTTTACTTATAAATATTTGCAAAGGACTACACAAACGCACTGAAGAATCCCTAATATTTCAATTCCAAATTTCCTACCGTGGCTTATAACACTTACTTCTACGAAAGACGCCTTAGGTTCAAATAGATGGCCATTTTGGCTTAAATTTAATTATGTACGTAATTTCATTAAGTTGATTCAGAAATATTCTGAAATTTTAGTGAACTGTTCTGAACATAAATTTAATGTTTAGCCGTATAGAAAAAAGACACTGCGGCCATTTTTTAATTAATAAGTTTTTCTACTGTTTACGGTCAGTCGTTACAATAATTTTGTATCTTTTTTTCAATTTTTCCTACAGTAAATACCTCTAAAATTTGTGCTCATACTATTGTATCGTATAAATGTTTTCAATTTTATTAAGATTTTCCAATTACCAGTATTTAAATAGATTTTCTTATTTAACTTTTTCATTAACAGCTTTTCCTTAAGTGCAATGGTCGCGTACAGTCGGGAATCCTTGAGATGTTAAGTCTATTGTTGGATTTTAATGTTACCTACAGCAGTTTGGATTCGAAGAATGTGATCTTTGAACATATAACGAAAAGTTTAGATATTATAGAAGGTGGCATAGCACGGTAAGTTATTCTTTTCTTTTTTGTTGATATTCTAAATCAAACTGAATAAATTTTTATTTAATAATCCTCATAATCCTAAAATTTTAGCAATGGTCTGTACATCATAACGCCCATGATAAAATTCCTCATCAAACTTTCGTCCACAAATGAACGTAGCCTTATAACAATACCAAAAATTATAAGCATCACCAACAATTTGCTGGCCAACAACGGCATACGCGACGTGGCAACACAAGCACTTAAAACTTTAACATACGAAATATTTTTAATGACATCGACAACGACGCCGACCGCATCGAAAAAAGCGGCTGGCATAAAGGATAACACCCCGGTCCATAGACGGCCAATGGATGACCCTAATTCACTAGCTGCCATTACGGAGAATCTTTTGATACACAACAACGAACTTGACACACAGAAGGAAGTCATATTGGGGATGCTGGAGAAATTCATCGAATCCAGTGATTGCCAGCAAGTTCTCAGTTTGCTGCTGCTAATTGAGCAGTTACAACAACAGCAGCATCAAAACATTTCAAATGAGGCTGCCAACATGGTTGACAATGTTGTAGAAACGACTGATGGTGCTGGCGGTGGAGTCGTTGGTGGAAGTTTGGAGAAACAGCAACAGCTTAACGCAACGAAATGTTTGCCAAATCTTGATACGGTCTGCAATATGATAAGCCAGTCAATATGCTCGAATCGTTTGTATATACAAGACTGGAACACATACTCTATATTGGATACATTTTTCAAAAACAATACCAAATATCTCTTGGGCAACAGCAAGGAGTTTATGGCTTTATTAAAATACATCATCGAAGGGGTAAGTTTGAATTTTAACTGAAGACATATGACTTCACTACATGAAATTGTCATAATCGACTCATTAAATATATTTGAGTGTTTGTCGTACAACAAAAATCTTTTACGATAAGTAGAGCGACCACAATTCTTCGTTTTACAAGCGGAACTTTTGAAATCTACAATCATGGCTAGGCACCACATCTTGCCGTTTTTATTGTCCTAGTTAGAAAAAATCGTAAAATATTTGCAAATAAATCTAACATTATATCCGGCATCTTCGATTTAAATGAGTTTTCAGATGAGTTTTCATAAAAGTCTGGAAGATGTGGTTAAATAGGGCAAGTGCTTAGGACGAATTTTATATACGTTGACAAGGTTATTTGGTAAAAAAACACACATCCGACAATTTGTTCAATAATGAATGAAGTTAACATAGTTTTACTTATACCCAGGTTCTGTAGATATTGCTAGCCTTGGTCTTTCCCCCGGAGCTTCGGTATTCTCCTACTACGCCTTACACAGCTCAGCTGATAAAGCATCGTCAACTGCAGCCTTAATATTTTTTGGTGCTGGATAGTCTTGACTTCCCGAACTCTTTGACGCCATTAATGATTGGTACTTGGTTGTCGCAAAAGTGTATGCTTCATATACTCAGTACACTTGCCGTATCCGTCACCAGATTTACATCTGCAGGAGTTCCTACCATTAATTGGCCTCTCAGTCTGGTGTTTGTCTTTTTGATAGAATTTACCGTCACGCAATTCCATTTCTCGCTTCTTTTCTCCTCTCTTCTTACCATTTGATATATCTCCCATGCAGCTCTACTTATGCACCCAGCAGCGTTGCGTTATGGGCAGCATCTTTTGCTTTTGTAGTTTTTTTGCACTCGTGGTGTAGGTACCCTACCTTTTTATTTGGCTGCTGTCAATAATGAGTGGGAAATATGTTTTCACTGCGCACTAATATCATTGGGCGGAGTAGTGTGTTTTCGTAGCAGTTTCGTAGGTGGAAATCTGATTGGCTGTCTGTGGTGGAAGAATCTTCGCGACGTCCAGCTTTCTCTGGACTGCACGATTTTCGCTAAGCATAGTCTGGTGCGTACCTTCGCTGCAACTTGGTAATGATCCAAATCTATGTTGACACTTTGGATCGCTCGAACATCTAATACGTATACTCGTACACTGAAAGCATGCCTGCCTGTCTACCACAACGATCAATTTGATTTTGCGTTTTACGCGAAAAGCCTTGTGATTGTTTAGGTGTTAAATTCTGGTGCTGCTTTTTACCATATTACGAGCTGGTACGCAATCAATCAACATATTTTCTTTTTTGGAGGTGTTTTCGTAGAGGCTAAGTTGTCTGATAGTGGGTCAAGACATGCTTTCATTTCATACTTTGGCATTAAAATCCTCTTGAACTATTGAAATGTCATGGCTGGACAGCGGTCATATGTTATATGCCTGTTCTATGTGCTCATAAAAGTTTTTTTTTTGAATTCATTACCTTTCGTTGGATCATATGCACATATGATGAAAAAATATTTTGTCTTTTGTCAAGTTGGGTGAACCTGAGACAAGATGCCTCTTGTCCACCACAAAACCAGCTGTTATATAAAGCTCAGTTGTTTGTTTTTAATACGCCTTGTCCTGTCCATCCTACTTCCTGAATTGCGGTGATGTCAGCCATATATATTTTGACAACAAACGCCAGCTGGATAAAGACACCTTCCCAATTAATCGTTCGGGCCTTCCAGGACATTTCATATCCGCAAATCTTGGTCCAATATAACGTTTGCGGTGTTCGCCAAGAATTAGGGGGTCAGGTTTTTTATTCTTCCTTTCGTTTTTATTGTGGGTTTGTTTTTGTGGAGGTGGCTTACATTGCCGACGCTCCGAGCCATAATTCTTAAAGTTTTTATGCTTAATGCTCGGTGCATGTTGGCTCATTAACCCAACGGCTGTTAGGATAGCTACCAAGGTGAAACCTGACCTATTCTCGGAGGACTAAGATATGTACAGGATTTGCCAGGTTAAAATCAATCAAACCGATGCTTGGTATCACAGCATACCCTACACGCAAAGTCGTTGTCGATCCAAAATTTCCCCAAGAGGTAAACTGTTTTTAATAGGAGTCTATTGACGTAGTATGCATGTAAAACATAAGGCATATTTGGCTATGAACATACACACCTGCTCATAAAAATAGATACACCTAAGTCACTTTTGTTTAAAGAAGAAAACATATTTTTTTTTATTAAATATTCATATTATTATTCATATATTATAATATATTATAACAATTTCCTTACTAAGTACGAAAATTTGTTGCTCATAATAATAGATACATTTATGAAAAACACAGCAACCAAAAAAAAACTCTTTAATTGTTTTCAGAAGACGTCGACGAACGGTTTGTGGACTAATTTCATTACCAATCTCAGCAGAAATAGATATTGAAGACTAAAACGTGTCTTTTTAGCCATTACAACAATACGTGGGCTTGTTTGATGTGGTCTACCGCTAGTTTCTCCCTTCTGCTTTTTAGCTTTTTTACCTAAGCTTTTTGCAATGAATTTTCAAGATTTCTCGTGGTTTGAACAATGTCTCTCTCTTTTTCGGAAAAATTATTGTTTTTCCCATTTTCTTATAAAAAGACTAGTTGTTCTAAAATTGTTTCTTGAAATAAAAGAATTCTTACAGTTTTAATTAAATTCAAATTAAAAGAAACACAAATAATTCAGGAGTATCTATTATTATGATCAACAAGTTTGTGTGATACAAATGAATTTTAATGAGTAAAAACAATTTGAATGAATGCACATACTTGCCATATTTGACTGAAATGTTAAATAAAAATTTACCATCTAATGTTCAGAGGGAAGTCCCCCATTTAACAAAACTTTAATGTTAACCAATAAGGTGTAGCTATTATTATGAGCAGGTGTGTACATTTGTCGGAGGATCAAACATTTTCTGAAAAAATAGATTTTCAATATTGCTCCCTCACAGTTCGCTATGGCTATGTTTATTTTCCAAAGAATTTTAGGGCTATTTTTAGGTTATGTTTTTCTAATATACATCGTATTTATATGGCATTTATAACATTTAATTTATAGAAGATGACGTGAGGCCAGCCCACCTGACAATACTTATTTTTTGACATCATCACATTTGCTTTTTTGCATTTTTCGCGTAAAAATTGGAAAGTACGAATGCTTCCTTACAGCATAACATCCAGATTAAGTCTTGAAAATCTTCTGTCCTTGTTGTAGAGCTGCAATGTTTATAGTCCTCAATTGTCCTCGGTATCATTTTCATCTGCTGCGTCTTCTAGATCTAGGTGCAGGAGCGACGTCAACTCAACAGAGTGGGCCCATAGTCACATGTGAACTACTTATACATACATGAGCTTTGCTGGGCTGCCGAATTGCAGCGTATCATGGTGCCCTTGACCTCATGCTGGGCAGATGTTCAGGGTAGTTGTGTTAAATCGGAAGGCCAGAAATAATGCCCCTCAGTATACGTTGAATTGGTGTCCGTCGGGAAAACCTGGGCCCTTGTTATGCAATTGGACGAAAAAATTAGAACGTTTTGAGTGTTCTTTTCGATTCGAGTTGAGGTAGTTAAAACAGAGAACTTCTCTTAATTCAGGGTACTTATACTACTGTTTAATGCCGGCTTCGAGCGGCTGTTGTGTTTCATAGAGAAACATAAACTTTGCTTTGAGATTTATCACTTACTTGTATAGTCGCTGCCATTACGAGGTGGAATTTAATTTCAACAACGTTATGATTTATGTTGTCGTTGCGTCCCTCTAGTCAATTGAGGCACATATTCATGTTCTGGGCGACAAGCACGATTACATTGTAAACTGTCGCACCATCATACTGCTGACAGTTTCATCCAAATTATTATTTCAACACAACAACTATTTGTTATAACATCAGGAACATTCGGGAGAATGTCCAACGCCACACAGTAGTTGGAAAAAAATACTTTGGAAGTGCAATTTTTCACACAGCCATGGGCAAGAGGCATTTCTTACCTCGCCTGATGTTATTTTATTATTTTTGAAGATAAAATTTTGCACCAAGCTAGCATACGGTATTTGTAAATGGAGGATAGAAAATTTTTGTGATGCCATTTAGAAAACTCCAACAATTCCATCTGGTCGTAAATGTCTTAAGGCTGACATGGCACTCTCACTATACGCTTTATACTCCGATTTGGTTCTTTGTGCAGCCTAAGCCATTCACTTCACATATTCTAATCTGATAAAAAATTCCATTCTAGGGTTGGACTACAAAACGGCGGTCAATTTGTATAGAAACTTTATCAGAAACTGGACCGATCTTATCCAATTTTAATAATGTTATTACTGTGAGCAAAACAAATTGAAATTATTCGCTTTTAGTTTGGTTAGACCCAAAATCGTAAGATACATAGTATGGACGCTATATTAAGACTAAGACCGATCTATAGTCTTAGGTCTATATTTAGGCATGTTTAACATGTGTGTAAACTGACGCCAGAAACCCAGATACGTGCAATCTAATGAAATTTTCCGCTGCTAGGTCAAATCGGGAGGTACATTGGTATAGGCAGCTATATCAGAATTTGAACCAGTTTCTTACAATTTCAGTAGAGGCCATCATAAGTCGAAAACAAAATAATGTGCAAGGAATACCTTGGATCGGTTTATATTTGCGACCTTTAATTACAAGAATAGATGGACAGACGGACAGGTCAAAATCGATCAGAAAATAATCCGATCGGTATAATTTGAAATGGGTCTATCACATTTTTCTGAATGTCTCAACACAAACTCATATTGCCTCTGATCCACAGTGTGGTAAGGGTATGAAAATGTTGTGAAAAATCACAAAAATGGGATTCTTTGGTAAAATGACCACCAGTTTGCATACGGCTAATATAAGGTTTTCTGCGCTATTGACAGCCATATTTGAACGTAAAAAACCAGTCATTAGTCATTTTCTTTCGCACCGGGTGATCGAATGATTGCAGTTCTCCAACAGATTTCTTTTGTAAAAGGTGGTCCAACTAAAACGCACGATGTTGATTGCAAATAAAACAAATAGTTTTCAGATAATTATCTAAATATTTGACATTATGGCAGAAGGATCTATGACAATTATGTATGACACAAAATATCAGCCAAATGCTCGCTAAGATTTTGGTGGCATACCCCTATCCGATGGTTCATATTTTTAATGACTTTGAGACATAATAGAGGTTCAATGTCGTTATTATCTCATACTTAAGCTCTTGAATTGTTCTCCGCTTATTGACCTACACTTTTTCATTTAAATATCCCCAAAGAAAGAAGTCCAACATTGTCAAAACACGTGATCGTAGCGGACAAATAACATCGCCACGACTTGAAATAACACGGAATTTCTCGCGCCAAAGAGCCATTGTTTCGTTGGCTGTGTGGCAAGTGGCGCCATCCTGTTGAAACTACATATCGTCCAGGTCCATATCCTCTATTTCTGGCCACAAGAAGTCCGTTATCATTTCGCGATGGCGAACACCATTCTCGAGTCGAGGTTAAAGACCCTTCTGCCACATCATCGCGAACAACATCAATGTTATCCGCAGAACGAACTGGTCGAGCATGCAGAGTTGTTTTCACATTTCCTACAGACCCGGTTTGCTGAAAGTTGGGCACAATTCTTCTGATTGTCACATTTGGTCAATGTTTTCCGCAGAACGAACTGGGCGAGCATGCACAGGTGTTTTCAATTTCCTACATACCCGATTTTTCTGAAATTTGCGCACAATTCGCCACATTTGGTCGATTATGCTAACCAAAAAAATCACGAATTTTGATGAAGAGGTCCATTTTAGTAAAAGGATTTCTCCATGGTTGAATTTATCAAACACTGAAGCAAACAAATGTTAAATTAAGTTGGGCGAACAACTTAACCTTAAGGCGTGACTCACAATTAACATCGTTATTATGGTTGGACCACTATTTTTTATCTGAATCTTAACAAATTATTTTATACTTAAATTCTACATGTTTTGCTCTTGCGTGACTTCTAGTACGATATATTATATATCATCATTGGTCTTTCCACCGTAGTCCTGGTTGCAACTTCTGCGCGTGTCCACGAACTTGCCAAATATTTTAGTGCTGGAGCATTTCCATTTATCTACCATAGCAATTATTGTTGTATAACTCATACAACCCACTGTTTATTCCCTTAGATATTTGGCGTTACAACAAAGGGGTTCAAAGAATTAAAAAAGAACCGGGCTCTCAAAAATGTTTATTGCATTCAAAAAAAAAATTATGATACTTCGAATTTACTTTTCCTATATCTGTGCGAATTTTCATTGACCTAGGATAAACCAACCAAAAATTAAAGATTTATTTCCCCAATATTTTTGTTTCCAACCACTGTGCGACAGTCACCAATCCGGGATAAACTTTTAAATAATTACACATGTAAAAACATTTTACACTTGCCTGACTCATATTTGTGCATTTCACTTGTTTTTGACTTCGCTGTTCGACTCTGGGTCCGACGATGCGTTATAAACGGAAACCAAGTTATGGACTTTTTAACTCTCTCTCTAACGATCAAAGTTTTTCTTGTACGTGTGTTCCTGCTGAGTTTTTGTCTAATTTTTGTTATTCTGTTTTTATTCATTTCATATTCACCATGTCTCTCTAACGCTGTCACCTCAACGCTGAACTTTTTCGAATATTGCATGGCTGCTGCTTGCTGGCTCCGGGATATGGACGACGATGACGATGATGTTGTTGCTGCCGATGTGATGCCTTATTTTGCCAACATCAACTTTAACTGCAACAATAACAATAACGTCACTAACTACAACGACGATACACACCCTCAAACGAAAATTCGTTCATGTCTGGTGCTGTTGATGGTGGTGTTGGTCTTCCGGGACCTGTGGGCTATGGCAACATAAACACGCTACACTCTCCTTCTCTGTGTTTGTGTGTGTGTGACAACAAACAACGTACAATAATAAATGCGATAAAACCGTATCTGGTATTCGGCTAACATGAATATAACACAACAACAACCAACAATGCCGACAAAAAGGATGTTGCAAACTTTAGTGATTTATCGTATGCAACGATTATCCTGTCGAATGTAATCCTCAAAACCGAGGAAATTTATTTAGTAAATCACATAAAGCTCTATTTGAAAAATCACCCAACTACAGTGGAAAAGCTAAAGCGCAAGCAACAGCAACGGCACGACGACGAACAACAACAGCAGCAGCAACAGCCGAAACAAACCGCTAACCAGTCTAATGCGTCACAATGGCTGCTGGATGCCAGCAATGATAAACCTTCCACCTCGTCGGCTGCTAAGGCGGCTGCAGCTGCTGCCGCCGCCGTTGCCCATTCCCCCGCGGGCTCATCCTCCTCCTCGCATCAGGCAAGTGCCCTTAACGAATACAACTATTTTCCAACAGTTCTCTGCGATATTTTACTCGAATGTCTTCAAACTCTGGCGGACCATCGTCAAAGCACCGACTCGTCGTACAGCCATCAGTTCACCACCCACTACTGTCGTCTAGTTGGTAATTTTGTAAAAGTTTTAAACAAACTATGCGCCAGCACACGTTTGGAGGATTTTCTGCTGGTCTCCATACGTTCCATTCTCAATGGCTGTGAATCGAAATTGTTAAATGAATACTATAATTTGTTGATGATGTACTCAACGCCAGGTTGTCCCACGTCCTGTTATGCCTCCAGTTCCTCTGCCACAGCAGCTGCTGCTGTTGCCGGTGGTGCCGGTGCTTTTCCCTCAAGTTCATGCTCGCTGGTGGAGCATGCCGATGATAATATGGTGCTGCAACTACAACTGGAAATGTTTCAGTTGTTAAATTCTGTCGGTGTCCTTGATACGTTGGCACTGCTGCAGCGTCTGCAATCGAATGACATAAGTAATCATGTAAGGAGGGCACTTTTGAATAAAGTTTGCCATCAGAGCGTGGTAAGTATTCAGATTGGTAAAGATTTTTTAATTACACTATAAATGTACTCTAAATAATGTACAGTGCGGTGCACATGTCCTTTGTACCAACAGTACTAGGACGTACTGTTAGAAATATTTTAGGTTGATTTGGATTTGTTTCCCCGAAAATCCTTTCACATTGGAAAAATAATTCATTCAAAGGCTTCTTTTCCGGACGGGTCTGAAATCTCATGGTTTTGGAAATGCCAAACTTACAATTAAAAACGATTGTAAGTTCGGCAGGGCTGAATCTTGTTTTTCACATTATCCTAGTAGTCACACTTGTTAACCCTCCGATAAGTGGTAGCACCGGCAGCGATAGCTGTGTGGTAAGGTCCCGTGGGACCTAGAACAATAACCTATGGTGATCCTAACATCCAGGTGTATCCCTATAATGTTTTTCAATTAAATACTCTTGCAGAGCTTTTTTATTATATTATTTTTTATTTAATGAGTTTTATTTAATATTTAATTAGAATATAGTTTTAAGTTTAAATACTTTTTAAATTTATTCCTGCGATTCTGTTTGTGAGCAGGCATCACAGCGATAAATTGTTGTGGTAGTTGAATGTTCTAAACAAACTGGGTTGTTGCAGCAAAAGCAGTAAGATTTTGTTTTCCGTTGACGTTTGTTTTTTTTTCGCGGCATAATTGGCACAATGGTCGCTTCGATCGTGGTGCACACTGGGGCACATCTTGCACAATTTCGGGCGCAGATGGGGCAGATACCTGTTTCATTTTATACAATTTTATAAACGTTTGAATTTACCTTCACATCAAATGCGTCCATAGCATTTCGAATATTGGAATAACGTGTTACACGGGAATTTTTAGCTTTTTCCTGGTATTTGGTATTGCTAATTTTCTAGTCAAGACTTTAGGAACGAACGTCTTTTATCCATTTTGTTGGACGGTATCTTTCGTTGTAAATTATGAACCAGCATATTCTAGAATAACGCAAGTAGCCACCGATTTGTTGATCGTTTACAAGAGTAGGTGTATTTGATCCATTGTGTCCACTCCAGACTTGTTCGCATTGTAGTCTAGAATAGCTACTGGTGCAGAGCAAGACAGCTTTATTTTTTTTGGTACATATGAACACAGTGCAACATCTCCTTCGTTAAATCCAAAAAATGTGCTAAAAACGGGGCGCACAGGACTTTTTTGAAAATCTTGAGGTATAAACGGCTTATTTGTTCGAACGGTACCCACATAAGCAGTTTTCTGTCTCATTTAATTTTTGCTAAATCTAAGCTTGAGAAAAAATTATCGGCATAAATCGTTCGGCCTGTATTTAGGTATTTTTCATCCAGCTGAAGGACTTCATTTTGGCCCTGGTTAATTTCACGTTCTTGACCTGGTAATTTACCAGAGTAAATTTCTCCCTTTACGGGATAGTACGATTTTGAATCACATAGCCACCAAATTTTTATTCCGTACTTGGATGGCTATAGGCAAATAGTTGTTCATCTACAGTTAGGGAGTCATGTAGAGTGTAAGCTGCCGCCCAATTTTGCTGCATCATCGCCCAAACGTCGTCGATAGCAGCTGTTTCGCTACTTTGTAACCGTTCAGGTCGTATCAACGCGTTATCAAATCGGATAAACCGTTTTATTTAAATAACGGTATTTCGTAAGAAGATATCAGTGTTGCTAATTGTTCCGAAAGCAAAATCGCATTTTTTTTACGCGACTTTTAAGTCAAAATGGGGGATCGGTAATGTTGCCATAATATATTTCGCCGTAGGTCCCACTGGACCTTACCACACACAAACGCACTAACTTTGTTCAAACACCTATAAAATACGAATTAATGACACAATCACTAACAAATTTAATAAGATATACTTAAAACACTTTATTACTGGAAGTCATAAGCCAACATGCTTGAGATTATGTAAAAAACAAAGATATGCATGAATGGAAGTCAAAAAAGTCCACAGAGACCTTACCACACACAGAAGGGTTAAGTATTTGATGATGAGTCAATATAAGAAATTCTTATTAGGAATGCCCATTTTTAGGTCAGAGTTGTATGGGAGAAGCTACGCTGAATTCTCCTATCATAACTTCATATACCCTGTGAATATTTTCTGATGGTGGTAATGACTGATAAGTACATAGAGATTCTTTTAGTTACTGAACCGAATTACTGAAATTACGTTGAACTATACAAATTCTGTTGCAATCACAAATGTTTATAATATTGACGCAAATAAGATTCGACCTACTGTGAAGATCCTCCTTACTGGCCCTATCTATTCCGCAAGATGCTATCCTTTGGCCCCGTTCGTAGTCTGTAAGCTGTTCTTTTCCAATATATATGGATATGAACCCATAAAATAAAGTTTGAAGCAGCTATAGAAAATAAATATTTTTTTTTTAAACGGTATCAAAGAACTGTAGCGTTATCTCTCGAATCCAAAAATAAAAATGTTTCGTCAACTTTGGCTACAAATTCGGCCCATAGATTTCCAATATGTCCAAAAAAATAATGAAATTTTCTCAAATGTGACATTTATTTTAAAATTAGGTAAAGTTATGGACCGCCCAAAGTATCCCAGAACTTGTTTGGGTTTCTTCGCATCCAATGGGGCGAGTATAATATGGTCGACCGCACCGAGCTTTTTTTTTTATTAGTTTTCAGTCCAATTATACCTATAACCCACTTTGTCGTAATGGGACATATCGGTCCATGTGTTCATATACCTCCATTAAAAAGGTTTCTTTGTATTTGTCGTTTGGCATTTCGCATGTGTGCTTCGGAGGAAGCTTGAACGAAACTGTTCTTGAAAATGTAGATCGGGTACCGATAAACGCCAGTGTTTCCCCTTTAACTTCAACAACTACTTCGGTCCCAAAACTCAAATTACTGTTTGGATTTGTTAGACTTATTCGCAATTTTGGTAAAAAAAACTAATCATAAACAAAAACATAATTTTTTTTTTAAAAAAGTACTTATATATAATACAAATAAATTAATATTTGTCTACAAAATAAAGATCGTAGTGTTCCCCTTCATATGACCCACATTTCGTACAAACGATCAATCCGTTCCAGACCAGCGAGATTTTTAGTAAACACCAAAAATTTATTTTTTGCCCATATTAAAATTTTTAACCTCCCCAAAAAAAACCTATGAAAAAATAATAAAAGAACTGATAGCCGCTATTTATACGATCAGAAAAAACGCGTTTTTTAAACTTCTCTAGCAAAAAAATTTAGATACGTTTAATTGATTCTGACCGTTTCGTTAAACGCCTACAAAGTAATGTGTTCATTGTATACCATTTTGGTGCAGGGTTTTCCGAAGTAGGCTTAGTTCGCATGACTGGAGTCTCACTAGAGACTCAAAATGTTCTCACATTAATTAAGATACCTATTGCTAAAAGGGCTACTAACTCAAAAATTCAAAATATCCTTCATCTTCCTACTTTTGCAGACCCTTACGACTCGTCTCGTACTTTACATAAATGCTTAACTATAAATAAAGACTGCACTTGTGTATGTACGCTTTTCCTACCCCGGTACTCGGAAAGTAAGTGTACTTAACCGATGTTATCCTTTGGGCAACTAATGAGTTGTGCTTTATTTAAAAATCCATTAAAATGATTTGAAATCAATCTAGGAAATCTCTAAAGCCATACATACATAAGGGTGCTGAGGAAGCAGAGTACCCACTACCTCGAAGAGATGGAATTTACTGCGTCTCATCTTTTTTGTTTTGCATTTTATTTTATTCTGTTTTATTGCATTCATTAATTAGCTTCAATATGAACTTAAAAACTCATTTTATTTTTTCTTTCTTTTTTGTTCTTCTCTACATCTCTCTTTCTCGATGGTTTACGTTTCAGCCGCATGCCATGGATTGGAACTTGCAACAGGTGCAGCATTTGTTCAACGGGAGATTTCTCAACATTCTAATTGTGGAACAATTTGCATTCGTGTGCAATTTATGTGAAGTGGACGACGAGTTCTGTTCGCAGTTTCAAGCAACGGTTTTGGCCAACATCAAAGTGCTCAATAAGGTTTGTATTGTCCACTTGGACTTTTGTTTTTTGTATTAAATCCATTATTATTTTTCCATTTGAATTTTGCTTTTGTTATTTTTATGTTGTCATTAGTTGTGATTTTTGGTAAAGACGTCAAGATTTTGGCGTGATAAAATTATTCAGGGGGGCATATCAGTTGTTTTACTTGTTCTACAGATTTATTTAAACCATTTACTGCCTGCCCATAGATCGGCTCGTACGATTTTTATGAAATTCGAAAAGACCATAGAAGTTGAAAGAAAAACCTCAATTTTTACCTGATGCCATGGGTATTTAAATACATGTGCAAGGTGTTTGTTTGAAGTGCAAGGCGAATTTGCATCCCGCTACATGCTTCCTGGATTATCACAACAGTGTTGCGCCAGATCAGAAGAATATTGCTAAGGCTAAGTGATTTGTTTCTTTTAAGTACCATGTTTTAACAAAATTATCCATTTGCATTTGACCGGATCTGGAGGCCAGGTGTGTTGACGTATCGCTGCCTGATTTTTTCATTACATAGTAGACAACTTAAGCTAGTCGGTATTAGAATCTTTTAATTTGTACCATTTTCCTATGTTTGACAGCACTTTTCTGGAGCATTTTCCGAGCATTTTGCCTGCAAAAAAACAAAAGATAAAAACAATGAAAAAAAAGCTCCTGCTTAATGCTTTAATTTAGCCCAATAGGGTGGAGTGAAATTCAAAAAAAAAAAGTTAACCTCGGAAAGAGATGTAGTCTGGGGTCCTAAAGAGGGGAAAAATAAAGAAAAAAATTTAAAAAAATTTTTAGGGGTCGCGCCACTCCCTAGAAATTTGGAAATTATCGCTATTTTGGCTGATTTTAGAAAAATCCTAAAAATTAACGACTTAACTTATTCGAAATTTAAAAGTTTGAGCTTGTTTAGTGCCCAAACAAAAGTATTTGAGGCAAATATGAGGATAATCGACTAATATTTGTAGCTTTGGTGGCGATTTCATTGTTCAGTCAATTTTCTAAAGAAGGGACGATTTGACTTATTTTACTTTTTGAAATTTTTGAACAATGAGAACAATTTTTTTAAATTTTTTCATGCCCTTATTTCATTGTTTACGCTATTGCAAACATTTATTGACATAAAACTTTAAAATCGGTTCAGGGGTTAGGAAAATTCACGCCTTCAAACATGTGTACTTGTTTATTTTGGCGCGACCCCTAAAAATTTTTTTAAATTTTTTTCTTTATTTTTCCCCTCTTTAGGACCCCAGACTACATCTCTTTCCGAGGCTAACTTTTTCAAATTAAAAAAAAGCATGTTTTCACTCCACCCTATTAGCCCAATCTTTCCTCTTTACTTTAAAAAATTACCGCGATATCGCTCACCTGGCCCACGCAGAACAACATCAATCATCTACCTGTAATACTCCATATAACGTCATCAAATATGATCTTGTATTGGCTTTAAAAAAAAACTGTCCGTTTTTATAAATCTAATGGATCTAAAACATAAAAAAATTGTCTACTTACTTATGTCACACAACATTCCATTAGGGAACAAGGAGGAACTTCTCTCAAACCAGTGAGCTGTGTACGATTTAAAAAAAACGAGTAGCTCGTAGGAGTGGATGACTATGAAATACCCTACATCACTCTGCTATTCCGTGGAATAAGCACCTCTGTCTGGAGCTTGAGCAAGGACGGACTCAATAAGCGAGATGGCTTTCAAAGCTGCCGGTCCTTAAATCGGGATAGACCTTTGTGTGAGAGCTATTCGAGAAAATGGAGTGATATGGTACAATTTTACAGGACATGACCCATGCGAAATTTGGTAGAAATTGGATGAAAAACGTGGCTTCTAAATCAGCACATTCTGTAATCAGAAAGGAACTTTTTGTGGGGGCTATAGGAAAATATGGACCTCTATGGTCGCTCATAACGTACCATACACAATTCGGGCGTGGTCAGGTGCAATTTGTGTAACTTAAAGCACACCAAGATCGGGAAGGCCCTTGGTGAGACACCTGTTTAACAACATGGACCGATATGGTCTAATTTTACATGAGTTACGTGTTAGTCACTCGTTATGAGTTGTGCAATTCGGAATCGGCTGTAATATGTGGCTATTAGAGCTGTATATTCTGAAATTGCAAAGAACCTTTGTATGGGGGCTTTACGATTATGTGGTCCAGTTTCAGCACAGGTAATTAACGCTCGCTCATAACATACTATTTAAATTTGGGTGTGTTCGGGTGTAATTTATCCTGAGCTACAGGACTTCAAATCAGAAGGGACTTTTATGTTGGTGCTATTCGAAAACTTGCACCGATATCAGGATATTTTTACCAGAGTGTGTTGATTACTCGTTATGTTCTGTGCGATATTTGGTCTAAATAGGATGTAAGCTGTGACATTTAGAGCTGTAGGTAGTGAAATCAGGAAAAATCTTTGTATGATATCAAGATATGAACCAAAGTGGACCAATTTCAGTGGATCTCTTGGCTTAAACTTGAAGTATGTACTAAGATTCATCGAAATCATATCATAATTGCAACCTGTGCTTTGATAACAAGAATAGATGAAAAGACGGATAGACGAACGGTCGGACGTACATTCCTCAATGAAATCAGATAGTAATTTAAAGTCGGTATACTTCAAAAGGGACTATCTCCATTTCTATAAGGTGTTGCAAACATCAGCACTGCCACAGTGTAGAGTAGGGTATACCAACTGATTTTACCGACAATATCAAGTTTTTGGAAAAATCTGAAATTGAAAAATTTGTTGCTGTATTTTTTTTTTAATTTTCACTCAAGCCAAAATTATTTGAATTATTAATTGTTGTTAAGACATTTTTATTTGTTTTTGATTTGTTCCGTAGCGATTTTGTTGTTGCTTTTCTTCAAGCTCTGTAACTACGAGGGTTGCTATATATATTTCTGGCCTAGGCAACACTAAATGTTGCCTGGCGCCATCTGACATTTCCATTTGAAAGTTTTGACATTTTTTAGCATAAACGTACACAACGTTTTGACGTACGACCATCATTTGTGTTGTTTACAGTGACTTGAAAAAATCAATTTGCAAAAAAATGGAATTAACTCGTGAACATTTTCGTGCGATCATTTTTTACAACTTTTGACGTGGATTATCACGACATGAGTGCATCGATAGCACTGTGAAAAACTGGTTTAATGAATTCAATCGTGGCCGACGCTCGTTCAAAGACGAAGGTCGTTAAGGTCGTCTACCTGGCCGGAAAAAAGTTTTGTTCTCGTTGGATCCCGCACAATTTGACAACCGCTCAAAAAAAGGCTCGTCAAAGAAATTTTAAAAAAATACGATCGCGGTGCTTCAAAAGACTTTTATAAGATCGTCACACTTGACGAATCATGGATCTATGCGTATGAGCCCGAAACAAAACAGCAATCGGTCGTGTGGGTCTTCGAAGACGAGCCAAATCCAACGAAAATTGTTTGAGGAAGGATCGAAGTCGCCTGTTTCTTCGGCAAAACTGGTCATGTGGCGACTGTTCCGCTTGAGCAACGTAGGATGCTCAATTCTGAGTGGTACACCACAATTTGTTTGCCTGAAGTCTTCGGAGAAATTCGAAAAACGAACAAGAGAAGACGAATCATTGTGCACCATGACAATGCGAGCTCTCACACATCGACTCAAACTAGTGGGTCATCCGCCGTACAACCTGATGTGGCACCCAATGACTTCTTTTTATTCCCGCACATCAAGAAAAAAATGCGTAATGAACGAATTTCGTCGACAGAAGATGCTGTTGAAGTGTTCCAAAACCATGTCTTGGAGGTGTCTTAATCGGAGGGGAAAAAGTGCATTCGACATACTTTGGAGAATACATTTAAAAACAATAAAACCATTTTTGAAGATAAATAATCGCATTTTCTTTATTAGGCCAGGAATATATATAGCAGCCCTCATATGAAGCCAACCACGAGGTGATGAACATCTAAAATGTCGATGTTTTTCCGTCTTCTTTTCATGGTTTTTTTAAGAATGACAGTTATTTCAGGCTCGTAGTCATTCACCAGTTAAACATTTTTTTTTTCATGAATACCCCTATTGTAAATATTAAATTCAAGTATTGATAATAACTTTATTTCAATTAAGTATTTTTGGTCATACATTGTATTCGCTAAAATATCTGTAGCACTGTGTTTATCATTTATTTAATATTTTGTTATTATGTAGAAACTAACCAATTATATTTGTGTTCCCTCTGTCTCTTCCTTTTAGCATTCCATTGTTCATCTTTTACGTTTGGTGGAATATCTGTGCAAGAAAAGTGACGAGTGTTCCGTGCTACGTTTTGCTACATTTTTGCAAATTTTAAATAAATTACACTCGGCATCGCCGCCGTCATTGCCTTGGCAGTCGACGTCGTTGCCGTCGACAATAAACAGGCGGCCTCTTCAATTGCAAATCGAGCGTTTAGCTCGACATTTGATCGTTAATTCGTCGGATGCTTACGATAAAAATGCCATTTACGATACATTTGTACATCTAATCGAAGAAGATGAGGAGCATGTACAACTACAGCGGCAGCACCAGCAACAGTCCAGCTCAAAGGAAGGAATTGCCGCATCATCGTCGTCATCATCATCCCACTTCAACTTAAGTGAACATTTGCAATTTATGATGTAAGTCAATTTCACTTTGATTCTTTTTCTGTTAACTTCTGGAAATAAGTAGGGTCTTAGCTCAAATGCCAAACAATCTATAAACATTTTTATTACAAGTTTGCATTAAAGTCTTTGTATAGTTTTTCTGTTGAAATATATGGAAAAATATTCATTAAGTTTTGCCATACCTGGGCTTTTACACTCTCCTCCATGGACTCCGTTCCAATATAGAAATGACGCCAGGGGAAATTTTTATAACCTCCACCGAAGGGTTGATGGTACAACCGTTTGCAACCCCACGAAATATTGATCGAAGACCCTATAAAGTGAGTTTATATTAGAGATTGTCGAAAAATGATAAGATCCGTCCGTTCGTGTTTCCTTCCGTCCATGAGTCTATCCGTGTGTCAGTCCATATGCCTGTTAAAAGCACGATAACGGTCAAACGAATCAACCTAAGATCCTGAAATTGTGCTGATGGTGGCTTATGGTCATAAGCTGTTTGGCATTGTAAATGAAAGCAATCGAACTAGGGGGAAAATAGGTTTCCTTTAAGGGATTGGGGGTACCTTCGTAAAAATCACACTTTATTGAGTATTTTTTCAACAAATAATTTTTTGTGGACGATCAATTGTTAAAAAGGGTACTGTTAGTTGGGACGCACTACATCGGAAAAGAGCATAGTTGCTGGACGTTTTGGCTCAAATGGCCTATCAATACGAGTAGTAAATATGGGTTTTAAATTAAAGCAAATTCTGTTTCACACTCAAATATAGATCAAATATAGATTTCTGAAGAGAATTAATTCTGAAAGCAGAATGTTGAAATAGATTTTTTTTTGTACAATAGAGATAATCTAATTTGTGTAGAAATAATTTTTAATGTTTTTTATTTACTCAAGATTATTATATTCTGAAAAGAAGCAAGAAAAGCTTAAACTCTTGAAATACTCTAAAACAATGAGAGGGACGTGAATATTAAATGAAGATATACTGAACGAAATAAGTTATACATCATGCCTGCTCACAACTTATAGTCGTTTCGAGTGGTAAATTAAAGCAACTTCTGTTACACATTCAAATGTAGATTAATTCTGAAGATTTGGCTGAGATAAGGGTCAGACGCTTGAGCCGAAAGGGCCCCCAAAAACCGACAATTTGTTGGGCTTCAGTAATGATTGAGGGTAAATAAGGTTTGGCCTGGCCAAACCTAACGACGGTTTCATTTAACACTACAAATTCATTGTATATATTCCTGAACTACAAAATATAAGTCCATACTACAATTTGTTTGCAGAGTGAAAATTGAGAAAACGACTTTTAAAAATAATTTGTTAATTGAATATGCGAATTTTTTAATTAAAATTGAAATTTGTGCTCTAATTTCACAACAGAAGTTTTTCAAACTCAAATTTGCAGCTTATTTCTCTCTTGCTGTTACGTTATTTTGCTTTTCAGCTAACGAGCTGAACTTATTGCATTTTTGTATTCTTGTCTATTGTTGTGTATTTGTGTTGGAAGTAGGTTTTTCAATTTCTCGTAATTTTTATTTCCTGTGAATACGGGAAATAATTTTCTCAAAACCCGGAATCCCGGGAATCCATGACTGGTCGAGAAACTCTCAGAATTTTCGTCACCTAAGTATAGATTTAATAAATAAAGAAAAAGTAAAAAATTAACTTCTCTTTATCGACTAATTACCGAATATGCGAAATTATTTACATTCAAGAGATGTTGGCTCATTATTTAGTAGAGGATTTAAAACACATTTAAATTTTGTAATATTTTCCATATTAACTGATGTTTAAATGGTTGATTATCATTGCAAAGCCAGATCCATTGTTTCTACTGTCGCCATCAGCATAGTTTGATTCAGTAATTATATTAAACAAGTCTTGCCTTTTTTTAGAGGGTTTCAATATTTTTTGTCGGCTTTTATAATTTCTTGTAGGCAAATCTTCAATTAAGGACATTTGTTTAGTACAGACTATTCTAGACAGCTTCTGGCCCTATCAGAGTTAGGACTGCATCCAATGCTTCGACATTTTTATGAAGCTTTTAAATGTACATTTTCTATAAGATTAAACTTCAATCGCTGATTGAAGTTTCTCCGCATTGCGATTCAAGTACGAGTAATTGCAACATATGTAGTTGGAATTAGGAGTAAGAGTTTGTATTGACAATATCTTAATTCTTGTCATTGAACAAAAAAAAGTTCACTACTTGTATAACCCCAGCAAACCAAACGTTCAGAATTCGGTCAGAGTTCTGTACGACAATCGGCAACATTTCGACAATCGGCCGATTTCGTATTAGAATTCTTACCGAGTTCGTAACGAAAAACATATGAGAGGGTTGACACAAATTCTAAACTACTTCTTTGAAGAAAAAAAATCCTCAGACAAACCGAACAGAATTCGTAACAATTTCGGTAAGAATTCTCGATAGAGTTCAAATATTGTTCCGAATTGTCTGATATCAGACATTGTCGCAAATTTGGTTTACTGAGCCTTTATAAGTCTGACACGACACATAATATAAATGTGTGCCACAAAGTTGTCAAAGCTCAACAAAAATTAGATCACCACAGCCACAAGGCGTTATTTTGTAATTTTGTATCTGGATTTAGTCTTTTAGGGTAAAAAAATATTAAATGAAATTCCCGCAATCCCATGACAAATTCCCAGGGCACGGAAAATAATATTGTAAATATATCTTGGAATTTACCGTGGAAAAATTCCTGGAATGCAAACCCTAGTCGGAGGAGTCTTCTCGTTTTACTATTTATTGAGTGCCTTTTTCTATGTATTTTTTATGCACATGTGTATGTTTTGGCGTGGAAAACTTTTTTATGTTTGTTCAAGTGATTTTTGTTCGATTTTATTATAAATTCAAATTTAGGATTGTTGTGTGTTCCCCTGGCATGACCGCTTCCTTTTCGTTCCTTTCTGTGATCATTTTATTTGAATTTCATTAAATTTTTGTGTCTCTCTTTTGTTACAGCTTAAATGATTTGGAAAATTGTTGTGAAACAAACGATGATGACGGTACTCCGCTGGGAAGTGTTTCCAATATTGTGGACGAGAAGTGGACATTTAATCAGGTGAGCGTTTGAAAGCAAGGAGAGGGCAAACAGAGGCCTTAGAATGATTGCATGTGACAAAGGTAATCGGTCTTTGGTGGTTGTTGGTTGGCTGTAATTGATTTAATTGATGTTGGGCAAACTCCTCTAGGGCAAAAAGATAGTACTTGTTCAAGAACTACTGTATTTTGTTTAATAAATAGAAATTCAATTATATATTTTACCAAGTATGGAATAATGTTGGGAATGTGGCAAATTGCTTGGCTTATGGGAAATAAAAGCAAAATGTTGATATAGTTTTTTTTTTTTATTTATGTATAATAGAGAAGATGAAATTGTGTAGAAATTATTTTTAATGTTTATACACAGATCGCATTATAACAAAATTCTATTAACTCGAGATAAGTTAATTTTGAGAAGAGGCATGAAAAGCTTAGGCTCTTGAAGTACCCTAGAACATTGAGAGGGTCGTGAATGTTTAAAAGTAATGAAGATACACTGAAAGAAATATGTTCATACATCTTGCCTGATTGCTACTAATAGTCGTTTCGACTGTTTTTTGAATAATTGTAGGTTTCTATTGAATGTTTAATACAACATTCCTAAAGAAAGACTGGCATGTAGTGTTGGGGATTACTAATTGATAACATTTTTGAGAAAATTATGCATATGTGACACATATGGACTCTACAAATAGCAACTATTGTTGCACATGTTTAAATCTGTTTGTAATATTAGTCATCATGCTATCGAATTTTCACAAAATCTTACTTTTTTCAATACCAGAAATGACTCTAAGTTGCTTATTAAAAGATGTCGCCTTAAGGTCACAAAACAGCGCATTGAGCACATTGGTTGCTCGGAGTTTAAAATCTTAAAACTACAAGTTATGGAAAAAACTGCGTTTAGAGGGCTTCAACGAAATTAACCCACTTATAGTATATAGTCGTAGTTCCCAGCAGAAGGTCTGTGTGAAAATTGTGGATTTTTTCTTATTGTCGCGTTTAGTAGTCCTATTGGTCATACCTACCAAATCGTTTCTCTATATTTTATTGTTTCGGGATTTAGAAAAAGGGTTATGTACATTGCTTTATAGAAATTATAATAAAATTATTGGAAAAGGCCTTTGTGTTTTTCTTCACAAAGGACTTTTCAATTTCTACATCAATGATTCTATATGGGTTAATATGGTCCAGATCCTTAACAGTTAATCCATATCCAATTCCATAGAACTACTTTGTACTAAATTTTGTCCAGATCAGACAATGAATGTGGCTTCCAGAGTGTCAGGACCTAAAATTGGGATGGTCATTAGTACGAGGGCTGTATAAAATCATGGGCCGTTGTGGTCAAAATTATAAACAGCTAATTTACATGCCTTGAAACTACTTTGTGTTAAATTCCGTTGAGATCAGACTATAAATGCAGTTTGTAGAGCCCCGGTACCTGAAATCCAAAGGTATGGGGTCTTTATCAAATTATATAAGGATTTGGCCCATATTCAATCCCAAAAAGGTCTTGTCCAAAAGACAGTTTCATACCTAGTTTAACAGTCAAAGTCAATCCCATGGTACTGGTTTTAATACAAAATACCGCCAAATTTTTACAGATGTTGTTTGGGTCCTTGGATAAAGAACCTCTTTTCCTCTGAATGGATTTGGTCCGTTATAAATCCCAAACAGCTTGCAACATCAATACATTTTTCCGCAAAGTAAAAACTTTCTAGTTTTATTATTGTAACCTCTCTCAAGCTTTTAACACACATACTGACGGACGGTCAGGCATCGTTAGAGCGTCTTAGATTAGTAAGCTGATCAAAAACATAAACACTTTATAGGGTATCAGAGCGATATTTTGAGGTGTACCAAACGACATGTCAAATTTGGTACAGACCATCCTATGGTGGAGGATATAAAAAGGCCTATGTGGAAAATAATCAATTTCTTTTTATTTTATTACAGAAAAGGCAAAGGGCCTCTGTAACATTTTTGTATTCAAAAGGGCGCCTTAAACTCAAATTTTTTTAGTAAAAATGTGGAAAATCTTTAAACGAATCGACTGCAATTACTAATTTTCGGAAGTTCGCAAAATGAATTAATGCAAAAGTGATATTGCTCTGCTGAAAAGAATCGTACAACACAGGCCTTCTGCTGGGAACACCGACGATATGTTAGATAATTTTGTCTTCTTTCAAATTTAAGATTTTTAAAACAAACTATTTTCATCACACATTTTAAGTGAATAAAAAACTTTTAGGTTTTTCGATAACGTTTACTTATATAAATTGTGGCTTTAGAGGTTTCTTAAACCGACTTTTCCGCTTGTCAAATAAAACACGACTAATATAATTAAACTTTTCGTATTCTTGCTTTTGGTGGATTTTAAATATCCCTGCACAATAGTCAGCTCGTACTATCGAAGCAGAGATATTGGGTGACAAGCAGCGAATGCATACAGACAGACAGAAAGACAGTGACATTCCTTTTTCAGGCAGTTGTAGTCGACGTCACCACCATAGAATAGATTTGAATGAAGGAGGAGTGAACTTTGAGATAATAGTTGTTGATATTGTCATTATGTTGCTAACGATGCTGTTGTTGTTGTGTTTTATACCATTACAGTTAATTAAATTCTCAGCACAGAACAACTATGATCCCGAGCAAATAGTGAAAATCCTCCTGGAGATACAATCGGAAAATAAGCTGCAGAAGATATTCAACACGGGCAACTTTGATGCAACGCGTATATTGAAGCACACCATATCCCATTCGCTGCAGGCGATGTTGCAAACATTTCGCAATAATTGTATACAATATAATCCGCACATACACTATATGCGACCGAATCCATTAGCGCGCGTTTCACTAACGCAGCTTATGACACGTATCGTTGAGACGCAGCAACAGCAGCCCCAACGTCAACCGAGTGGCAGTGGCACTGGTGGCGACAACAAAGCAACAGTTACCAAAGATCCCACTACAATAACATCCGGAGCATCCGCAACATCGGCGGCATCGGCTGATGGCGATGGAGTGAAGGTATCGCAGGGCATTGATGATGCTAAGGCTCAGGGTGCTGATGAGACTCGGCCTTCGCAGTTGTCGCCCCTCATCGTGCATTTGTGCGAGGCTGTAATCGCATTAATGGAAAACATTAAACAAATTGAGGTGACGGCACTAATTTACATCGAATCGAAATTCATTGATAAGTTCTTAAGCGAACACTTGTTGCGACCGGAACATGTAATAACACTCGTACGCTTTGTGGGCGACCTGTGTCGCCGTGTGTTAGCCTTGTGCAGCAATAGGCCTCGGCTGATGCAGTGCCACGTACAAAGGAACTCGGTAACCGTTGTGCTCCACTGCATTGATATATTGTTGCATCAAAAATTCATTTGGAGCGCTCTCAACCAACAGACATTAGCGAAAGCAATGGCAACGACTGTTTCCGCCACAAGTTCCGCAGGAGCTGGAGTTGGATCGGCTGCAACAGCGGCGGCGGGTGGTGTAGGTGGGGGTATTGGAATAGTTCCTGATGCATGTGCGCCACTGACAAAGTGTGAACTAAATACAATTATTTGCTCTCTGCTGGATGTTGTTAGTTTGGCAGGCACTTTGTTATTGGAAAATACGCTATTCTACAAGAAATATAAAAATGCTTTGAGGTCTTCAACATCCTCATCGACCGAACAGCAACAGCATGCACATCTACAGTATCCCTTGCAGTATCAACGGCACAACGTTGCCGATGAGGAAAGTTTCGAAAATGTTGCCTGGCTAACGGCAAAGTACAATCCCAAAGCTATTTTCTTGGGAAAATTAATTGAAACGAAAATTGGCAACTACGATAAAGGCATTTGTTTCGGTGAATACTACAGCCATGCTTCTTCTACATTCTGTGCTAATTCGTCTTGTTCTGCTTCTTCATCAGCATCGACGTCGTCGTCGTCCGCATCCATTTCCAGCAGTGATGTACAGGACCTCAAAGGCATAAATAATCAGTTTGATTTCATTTCATTGGTAAGTTTTAAATGGTTACAAATCTTAAATAGTTCTTTTATTTTTCAGGCTAGGTCTTTCTCCCTCCTCTCTCTCTCTATCCTTCTCATCGTCCTTCGTATGCCTTCGCAAGAGAGTCAGTGTCTGTGTGTGTGGTCCTTAATTAAATGTTTCACCAGCTAATCATCGCAAATGGGGTTTTGTGGAGAATTGGAAATTGAACCCATACAATATCGACTAGTGTAGTTTCACAGGGAACTAATTCTTTGGAACTATGACGGGCTAGTGTACTACATAAGGCGACTTGACTCCTTTAAAAAAGAAATGGATTAAAACAAAATAACCGCAGACGCCAACTCTAAAAAGGAAAAAGCTCTAAGAACGCAGTTATATAGGGTAAAACGGTTAATGAGTTGCCGACATTTTCATCGGAAGGGACATTAGGCATTTTTTATAATAAATGTTCATAATTTCCCTTCGTCATTGATTCAGAAGCACTGATCGATCAGAATCATTAATCAATTCATAATTACTAAATAATACCATTGAGAGATGTTCGTCTGCCTATCTATTGTTGATATCAAAATACAGGTCGCAGTTAAGAACCGTGGTGTATTGTTTAGGATTCGGCCAAAGACGAGCCCTTTCTAAATTAGTCCATATCGATCCAGAAAAAGGTTATTGCCAGTTTCAGAACCTGTAGTTCTGAAAGCCACACATTAAAACTCTGTATAGTTACGTGCGAAAAATACCCATCTCTGGTGAAATTGGACTATCCCGATTTGAGAATCTGCAGTTTAGAAGCCACATATTACATCTGATTTCGACCAAGTTTGCTTAAAACTTTATGAGCGACCAACACCCATCTCTGGTGAAATTAGAACTTATCGTATCATATTTTTAAAAAGTCCAAACACTGAATCCCCTCCCTTATTGGAATCTCTCTAAAAGCCACATTGCCATAATCCAACCTAGCCCAAACAAAGCGTAGTGCATCGTGTGCGATATGTAATTATCCCTGGAAAACAAGCTGAATGGGAATCTGAACAGGTTTAATGTGTCGTGCTGTCCTTGCTGACATGCGGGACAAGTGTTACACACATATCAGTCAATTCAGGGCCTGTACGAATTAACACCAGCCAGTTCTCAATTGTGCTAATACTACTCTAGTCCGTCGGAGTAGCCTCTTTATTCTTACGCAACCTTTGATGTATGAGGTAATCGCACTAAAATTGTGAATGCCAGTCAGACCTTCCTGATATGCCCGTTCATCAAGAGGTTTTCGCTTGTATTATTGGACCTCTGTCTCCTTAGATAGCGAAGATCATTTCTGACATGTTATGTAACTGCAAGTACTACATCACGGGTAAGACAAACGTCTACACATCTAGGTGGTCTTTTGAGTACAAAAGAAATACCCTTTCAAAGTTCTCAGGTCGGGGCTCTGACAAGTCTGAATGTTCATCCACTGTATCCTGCTCACATCGGTGTCGACACTGCCGCTGTAAAAACTCAGCATCGCATACTGCTAAGGCATGAACAAGATTTCTTACTTCACAGCTTATCACAGATGTCAGTGACGAAGCGTGTGTCACTAAGAACCACAGTCGATGTAGTGACGGATATCTTCAGATTTATATAGAAAAAAAAAATTGGCATGATCAACAAGGTAGAGGTTCATCCTATCGTAAATATAATTAGTTTTGGGGCCCGTCGTCAGCATTTGACACGATTATCAGGCAGCTGTGGACTCGCAGAAAGGTTGGTATTACCCTTGGTAACCCCCTGTTTCACTCTACAGCACTTCGACTTCTTATCCAACAAGGTGTGAGAGATGTGCTGGCAACGTGCTCAAATATGGTGGCAAGACTGACTGTATCAAACCTGAATCGTAGCTGGTTTGTCAGTATAGACTTTGGACTTTGCGTAACCCCAAAGAAAAATGTCTAAAGGCGTGATATCACTCGATCTAGGTGGCCAACTCACCTGTCCAGAACGTGAAATTAGCTGCTTTTCGAAATGACCTCTTAATAGATCCCTTGTTTGACCAGCTAGTATGACAAGTGGCACCGTTCTGTTGAAACCAAGTGTCGTCAAGATTACGGGCTTCAATTTCAGGTAGCAACAAGATCGATATCATGGCGCGATAGCGAGCACCTTGCACGGTTACGTTCCGGCTATCACAATTTTTGAAAAAATATGCACCGATGATTCCACCAGCTTAAATGCCGCACCGTGGTTTTCTCTGGGTATAACCTCTTGCACCTCTTCTAGTTCAGCCCAAATGCGGCAATTTTGTTTATCGACTTTGCCGATGTGCCAGAAATGGGCCTCATCACTGAACCAAATTTTGGTCGAAAACAGCGGATCTTCCCGTTTCTCACCGAACGCTCATATCTATAAAACAGTAGCCAACATTAGAAGGAAATTATTTCAAAAATAAATGTCATAAAATGTCCTTTCAAATTGCCAATAAAGATTCCACACTTAATTTGAATTTTAATATTTTTTTGTTCTGAAAAAATACCTCTAAATGGATCACCCGTTATTAATATTTGCCTTTTCAATGACAAAAGCCGCGACATCGAGGAACTCCAAAAGCTAAAGTCTGGGATGGTTAAATCGGACGATCTTGCTGGTTAATGTCAAATCGCCATAGCGGGATATTTGGCGATCTCAAAAAGCTTCCTTTGCAATATCTTTTGTGGGCCATGCTGTGTTTGCGGTTGTGCCCGTTTTGCTGAAACCACTTATTTACCAAACTCAGCTCATCCAATTTCGGCAGTAAGAAATCGTTTATAATGGCCCAGTAGCGTTTGGCAGTTAAAGTATTACCGATGGCGTCCTCCACAAAAAACACAATCACTCATCCTGCGTAAATGATGAATCTCACAGTGGCTTTGAGAGGATGGTTCTTTTTGTATCACGTGCTGACCTGCGGTGCCCTAGAAACGAAGATTTTACTTACTGCGGCATATGTAGAAAACATTTAGTTCTTAAATTTTTATAAGTAATTTTGGAATTTGACCACACTGTGTTTGCACCTATCCGGAAAGATCGCATAGGTAGAGAAGTGAAGAGAGATTAATACTTATGGACACTTTATTTGGAAACATCTGAGTGGAGTCTGTCCGAAATACGAACAACGCCACTTAAGAACAAATTCCTTTTGTTATGCGTTGTGCGATCAGAAGGCCAATCAGCAACGAATGGATAATAACTTTTGGACAAGCAGACAGACTAGCACTTTGACTTCTGACTTGATGTCACTTATAACCGAAGAGCACATTGCATTGAAGTACCTTTAAGATGGTTGAACAGATTCTCAAGTAGACGGTCATGTTGTCCTCCAGTAGACGTTGCATACTGTAGGCAATTTTACTAAAAATCAAAGTACGAAAGATTTATTTTTTTTGAGCCCCTAATGCTGCAATAGTACACTTTGAAGTACCTGCCTAGATGAGGGAGTTTCACTTAATTTTTGGGCGAATGTAGGTCTCGTAGATGCTAACCAGATCGAAAGGAGTACAGTCATTCTTGCACCGCAGTCAAAAAATTGTATTTATTTCGGCACTAAAATATTGTGTAAGTTGCCGGGAAAATCATACCTAATTTTCAAGCCAAGAATATCAAGAGCGTCTAAATCCATGTCGCCGTTACTAAGGCCATGCATTTTTAAAGGCGTATTAAGCAACGTTGAATCTAAAAAGTATTAAACTCTTTCCTACTCACAAAACTCTACTTCGAGAGTCTTGCAATGCCGTTATTGACCGTGTCTCATTGCATTCCGAAAACTATACAATGACCGGATCATCAACTTAAAAATATTGTCTAACCCTTTGAGGCATTTCCAAATAGTGGCTTTAAAGTACGGTGAATTCAGTATTGGAAACGGCTTCGCCTAATGGGCTGAAGATTCTTTGCTAGAAGAAGATTTTTACAGGAAAATTGTGTTTTCAGATGAAGCTCATTTTCATCTCATATGTTGTTTGGCCATCATTTGGCCATTTTTCTTTGAAAATGAGTAAGGAGCTATCATTACCGTTAATTAGCGTTCATTAGCGTTACCTTGCAAAGCTCAACGAATTTTTGTTTCCATAAATTCAAGAGAATGACAAGGACGACATTTTGTTTCAACAAGACGGGGCCACAGCCAACGAAACCATCGATATTTTGCGCACTGTTTTTGAAAATCGAATAATCAGCCAAAATTGTGATGTCAATTTGACGCCTCAAAGATGTGATTTGATCCTGTTGGATTATTTTCTGTGGGGAGCCATTAAAGATGAATGTTACGCCAAGGCTTCCAGAGACAATTGAATCGTTGAAACATGAAACCGAAGTTCCCATTGAAAAGATTCGACCCGATACAATCGATAACTTACTGAAAAAATGGGTTGATCGGATGAGGTACTGCCGAGCCGGTTGTGGTAGTCACTTGAAAGATATCTTCCATTATTAAATGAAAAAGTTCAACCTTTTCAGTAAAACCAGAAATTTGAAAATATTATCATTATTTTTTTATGTTAAAGCTGATTCAAATTCAAAATTTTTAATGGCCTACCTTGTAGCTTAGGAGGTCGTTAATGCGATAACTTTACATTATAGTCCAAAAATATATTTTTTTTTGTGTAGAAAAACCTATTGACAGTTTGCGTTTTGAAATTTTTGGAAAAATAGTTCTTCAAGAATAACCCTTGTTATTACTCGCTTATAGTATTTCTAGAAAAACTATCATTCTACTAATTTAAAACTTTCATATCAAAGTGTACAGGGTTGCCCATATTCGACGGACCCATGTTTTTTTTAAAAAAATCAAAGAAAAAAATAAAAATTTGGCGGTTGGCAATCTTAATCATTTAATTTGTTCCAAGTAGATTTGTTTACATCAATTTTTGAATATGATATCTCTCAAATGGCCGCCTCTGGCGTTGATGGCGTATTGTGCCCTTTTTGCAGCATTTTCCATCGTTTTCGCCAACATTTCGGCCGGAATAGCGGCTATTTCTTCCATTCGACGAGGCTTGTCCACAGGCAACAATCTTTGCGTCAATTGAATTTTGTACGGGAACAAATGCAAATCAACGCGAATAATCCGTTGTAAAGTGGACCGAGCCATGCCCAACTGCTGAGAACGGCGTTTTTGGGATGTTCTTGGGGACCTCTCAACACTGGCTCGTATGGCAGCGATATTCTCGGCCGATCGCCTTAGTCGACTTTTATTTGGCCTCTTCGGATTAGAAAGAGCCTCACCAGTCGAAAATTTTTCGTATAAACGCTTAATGGTTATGTCAAAAGTTATGGCGTTGCCAGATGGGTCCGTCGAATATGGGCAACCTGGTATATGATGCGTAAAGTCAATCAGTTCTTGTATACAAAAAAAAAAAGAAATAATAAGTTTGTCGTAAAGTGTTGAAGTTATCGCCACTTACAGCGAGTACCAATCAAACACGCCTACTGTCTTTAGATAATGATACCATATTGTCCTAAATTTTGTTATTTGACCCTCACCCTTGAAAAACTCGTTAAACGTTGTCTTCTTCTTTGAAGTAGAAAAACCCTTTAAACGTTTTAAAAAAAAAGTACTCCATAAAACTTTCCGGTGAAATATTGGTTTTTCATTTAACACCCATTTTTGTGTTTTTTGTGCAATTTCAGAATGTTTTACTGTCCATTGGCATTTCAACACTACGAACGAATCTGTTTTATGCCACAGCCGTGACACCCTTGGAAATCATGCAGCAGCAACAGCGTTTGCAAGCGTGTCAGAGTGCACACACGTCTCCATCAACATCGCCGTCCCATAAAAGTCAATCGGGCGGAGGCGCCACAGCAACCAGCAATTCAATGTTGCCAATTATACCCATTGAGAGTCTAAGTGATGTGGACATTTTGAAAAGTTTTGTGAAACGGTAAGAGTGACGGGCGGTATGGTGGTGGTGGTGCAAGGTGAAAGCAGACAATGAATGAAGAAATCCCAATTCCCTTTAAGGGTTGAATTTCCTTAAAAAGGATTCTTTTTCTTCTATTTGTTTTCCTTTCCTTTGCACTTCAATTTTAAATGTGAACATTTTTAGTTCAATTTGAATCTTTGTTTTAGGGCGCTTTTCCATTTTTTTCATTCACTTGGAATTTCACGTCTACTTAGGGATATTTTCTTTCATCGTTTTTATTTATTTTCAGATTGTCAATTTTTGGTTTCACCACACGCCAACAATTCGAAGAATATTTCATGACATTCTTGCTGCTGATCAATAAAGTTTATGATGAGAATATGGTGGACCAGCAGGAACAATTCCAAATACGCAGCACTTGTTTGGAAGCCATTATGGAACTTTTAATTACGTACAAAACTTTTCCAATTGTGGGCAATAAACTTTCACTCTATCATCATACGACACGATGGAATCGTATTAATTGTGATACCATAAGGTAAGTGAGTCCAAGCCCGGCTGCTGCGGCTGGAACAGAGTGTGAAGTGCATCGTAAACTTGCACTCAAACATATTTGAAACAAGTGTTCTTTAGTTCGTCCGGCGTTGTCACGATGCGCGCCAAGTATGTAGTGTTTAAAGTAATGGATTCTAACATTCGAGGGAGTTATGATGTATTTAGGTAGAAATGACTTTGTCATCAAACCTTCGTTGTGAATAGGCGGTTCTTGAACCCGTGCGAAGCTATGCCTTTGAATTCAAAGAATCATTAGTTTTGAGTAATTGAATAATTATTTAGTTTCATTGACATTGATAAAGGGAGTTGGTGAATTTTGTAATAAGTGTTGATCTTTGTTATACCCATAAGGATGTATAATTTTATTAGACCGATCGTTTCAGAATTACCACCTGAGTGGACTTAGCAAAGTCCGTCCCACTGCTCACTTGAAATTGAGTTGCAATCCAAGTTGTTTTTAGAAACTGAACAAGAACTCGTAACAAGTAAAAATGATAAAATCAGACAATATCCTATTAGAGCTGCAAAACTATCGATACACGCAGAGAAAAGATATATGGTCACGGCAACAATAGTATGTTCTCTGTAATAAAAGCATGGTCGTCGCAACCATAGTATTGTTTTGTTGAATTTTATTTTGACCTTAGTATGATTGCGGAAAAACTAATATTTTTGAAATGTAACAATAGTATTGTTGCCAAATTTAAAAATAATAATATGGTTGTAGCAACAACATAAATATGGTTGTTGCGACAAAAGTATTGTTTTTGAGTTTTATGTAAACAATAACATGATTACGGCAATCATACCAGCAAGATCTCATTTTTTTTTTAATTTGACAATGTTTTTATAGTAATGATCATAATATTGCTGTGCCGCAGCCATATACCCAATAATACTATGATCCTCTTCGAATATGGTCAACCCCACCATACTTTTTTTCTGCGTGTAGAATTTTTTGACGTCAATATCGATAGTTTCTAACCACTATCGATAGCATCGGTAAAAAAATTCATCACTTGGGCATATGCTGGGACACTGTGAACTTTCTTATTTTAAAATAAACACATCTAAAGTTGAATTGACGGTTCTGCATTAGAGCCCTGCATGAAGATTTTCTGTTTGTTATTTTACTGCTGTACATGCTGTACCGGCACCTTGCGAACGAATAAATGTAAACAACAAAACGAATAACACAGAGAAGCACAGTAGACCGGTACGGTCAGATCATCGTACTCGCTCCGATTGATATACACTGGTTCTCGGTATTTGGTAATAGCGAAGAGAGCTTTGTTCGTATTCGGTAAGCGAGATTGTGATAAAATACTACGAGGAAGAGCAAACTACACTGAATACGTAGAATATACCGTAAGTTTGTTTACTTTATTTTCTTTGTAATGCTCAGTGTGTTTGAACCATACAAAATAATAAAAATCTACAAGAAGTATTTAATTTTAATTATTTGACTTATGATCCATCTTAGCACACCAATTTCTAAATATGACGCTTCCCCATATTCACCTCGATAATAACCGAATATTACTCGTGTATTCGCTTCATGTACACAAGTTACCGGCAACTTTTATCTCGGTTAACCCGGCGCTTACGAATACGAATACGTCAGTGTACTTTCGTTGTTCTCTTCTCGTACCTATTCATACTGCAAAGCGTCGGTACGGGAGTGTACCTCTCTTCGCACACACAACTACAGTGAAGTAGTCTGTGTATATTACATACGAATGTTTTCGGGTATGCGAAAATGTGTGCCGGTGCAGCGCTCTATTCTGCATGTCATGGATAATGTTAAAGAAGCAACAGATGATTTTTCAGTAATGTACCTTTCCAATGGCAGAGCAATACATACGAGTATAAAGGAAAACTTTTTCAAATTCTCGATAGAGGCACGCGACTGAAATTTTTTTGATATTCTGTTCAATGTAAAAAATTTAGATGGATCTTAAAAAAAATTGAAAATCCGTAAACATAATTTTGAAGTACTAAAACTGTAACAACAAAAATAATTGTCTTGTGCTGAGTAGGTACTATTTGAAATTTCCTTTATACAGTCACGGACAAAAAAATAAGGTCACACCACTCTAATTTACAAAAAAAAATGCAAAATGTGTTGTTTATAATAACATATCATTGAGAATTAATTTCGTTTTATTGATTAACATATGTGACGCGTAATATAGAAAGGGACCTAAGGGTATCTTTGGTGTACCATCACTTTCATAAAATGCGCATATCTCTGGGAGGGAACACTTTTGCGGCATGGGATCGGTCTCATTCGATGCTCAGATGTTGTCCACATCAAAAAAAAGGTCCCTTTCTCTATGCGCTATCACATATACATTCTTCTTATTAACTAAAACAAATCGAAATTGTTTACATGATTCAGTAAAAAAACATTAGAATTTATTAGGTCCATTGTTTTTGAGGGGACAAAAAATAGGGTCAGTGTTTACAAATCGAAAAAAAATAAACATCAGTGAAATTACCTGAAATTAATTACATAAACTGGTCTTATGAGCTAATATTTCGAAGTACTCGTATAGCCTTTATTTCTTGTAACAGCTTTGCACCTCCGTGGCATTGATTCCACCAAATCCTGACACGTTTTGTTTGGGATAGAATACCATGCAGTTTTAATTTTTGTCCATAAATCATCCTTATTGCTTTATTTTTGTGGTCCAACTTCTTCCTTTACTATTTTCCACACATTTTCTACTTGATTTCGATCCGGAGATTGTGCTGCCAAGTCACAACATGAACGTCGTTATCCTGAAACCACTGCTGTGCAAGACCCGAAGTGTGTTTTGGATTATTGTCCTGTGGATATACCCATTTAATGGGCATTTCCCATTCGGCGTAAGGCAGCATTACTTAATTTAGTATGTGGCAGTACAGATTTTTATCCATGGTTTTAATAATCCAAAATAGTGGTCCTACTCTATACTACGAAAAACATCCCCAATCCATTATATTACCTCCTCCGTGCTTGAAGGTTTTTGTTTTTAGGGCGCCGAACCCATATTTTACCATCACTGCCAATCAAATTTACTTTGGATTCATCCGACCATAGCACATTTCGCCATTTTTTGCTAAGTATACCTTCCCAATTTATGTGCGATTTTTGCCTATGTCCCTTAGTCAATAATGGGACTTTCCTGGACGATCTTCCGAACAGATTTCTTTCGACTAACCGGCGCTTAATAGTCCTAGCAGAAATACCGACTCCCAACTCGGATCTAATCGCTTCAACAGATTTCAATGAGTCCCCAGTTGCCAATAACATGATGTGGTCATCATCTTTAGCTGAGGTTTTTCGGGGTCTACCTCTAGACATACTATTATTTTTCCTTGTAAGGCATTAAAAACAAAATTCTACGATCTGCCAATAGTTTTTGCAATTAGACGCTGACTTTGGCCTTTAAGTTTTAAATTTTCAACAAAGGAACGCTCAGCGTCGGTACAATGTTTTGCTCGACCCATAATTTTAAAATGCTTTACGATGATGGAACTTAAAAAAAAATAGTTTCCAGATTATGCAATTCTCACTTTGAGATCGCTTTTCAAAATTTAATTATTATTATTCTATATTTCATTTACCGTTGACCCTATTTTTTTGCCCGTCCTTACATCTGACCATTATGAACCATGTCTCATATTCTAATTAAGAAAAAATCGTTGCCAGATTATTTTATTTAAAAACACTGCATTCACAATAATTCCATGGTAAAATATTTGGAATAACTCTATGAGCATAATTAGTGTCCTATTATTTTTTCCGTAACTGTATATGAACCAAATTGGAAATGATCGTAAACAAGTGTCTTATCTTTTGCGTTTTTGCTACCACTCTTAGCCGTCGACGCTTAATCAAGTCCTAACAATACTCGTACCTCTTTTTAAACCACTGTGTTTAAAACATAAAATGATCTCATGAATTATAAGCGTTTTGTTATCTTTTTTTTAAATTTAAATTAAATTTACCTTTTTCTTTAAAAAGTGGGATTTTAGAGAATATTAGAAACATACGCAAATTATCCGTTAGTATCGACAGTGTTCACCAAAACTATCGATAGTTTTGCAGCTCTAGACCCTAACCATACCCTACCATACGGCCACTCTTTGAGGATGCATCGCTTTTCCGAGTGGCCGTTACGTCCAATATTCAAAAATCGGTTCCCTTTTACTATACATATTTATCAACTTCCATTTTACTTTATCTTTTATACCACCCTCGAAATTTGTAGGGTTTCTTTTTTGGTCTTTTGTACCGCAAAGTATTGGGTCGACCAAAATGGAATTGCTCTGAAAAATATGTAACGCTTTTTCGAAAACGAACGAACAAAAAACAATCATGCACACAAACAAATAAAATATGTAGATGTGTGCGTGCGTGCATGTGCATGTCTGTGCGTGGACTTTAATGTTACAACTTAGACAACATTATGGCACTTAAGGGCTTTTCAAAAACTAAAAAAAACGTACGAACTGAACATCCCATCAACCGAGAGTGTTGAGTGTTGTTGGCTAACATTTTTCTTTTCACGTTTTAACAGGTGTCGTCGTTGCTGCGGAAATGGAATGAATAAAATTGTTTCACATTCCGAAACTATTTGCAAATGCACGATTTGTTTTTTTTGTTGGTTTTGTAAAAAGTAGTTTCAGGGTCGTTTCTTTCCTCATTTTCTTATGGTCAGAAGTTTCTTAATGGCTTCTGAGTGACTCACATAGTTTCTCTAAATATTACCAATGCTCAAAACTATTAGAAACTCAGTAAGGTTTGCCAATTCATCATGCAGATTTGCACACCAAACGAACGAGTGGAAATTAATATCGAAATTCGGTGAACCTAAAACCCGACTGAGAATAAACAGAGAAACGAAGAGCGTTTATAACTATCAATTCTAAGCTGATCAACTCAAACAGAGGTTTAAGTCGTGTGGCTTAAAGACGGCGCGGCGCACAGTGGGAAAATTACGAAAAAAATTGGAAATAATTCGGCCATTTCGTTTGTAATGGTCCGATTTAAATGAAAATTTACATTGACCTTCTTGAAGTGTTACTGAGCTTAAGTTTTGAATTTCATGCATCTGTGTTTAACAGGTGCTGCACAGTGGGCCCTCAAAGTTGGTCACCTCGAGTTAAAATTTTCTTTTTCAAGCCGCCAAAAGCGTATTTGTGGTCCGATCGTAATAATTTTTTCTTTAGTGAAATCTGCTGGACAAACCCAACCAAAAATGTTATTACAAATTTTTTCATATCTCGTACAATAAAAAAGATATCGGGACTTAAAGTTTTTTTTTCGAAAAATTTGCTTTGGATTTTCTGGGATTATTTTATTTTTGGGAATCAGTTTTAGGTGAATCGGGGAAAATTTAATCCTGGTTTAAAGAAAACACTTTGGTTAATGTTTTAAAAAAAGAATTGTAGCAAAATCACCAATAATATGAAAATGCCAGCTGTTCAAAGTCAACTATTGCGAAAAAAGTGGGATTTTGAGTGTTTTACGGCGAAAAGGTACCTTTACTCTTATGTCAATAACTTTAATGTTTCTTTAGTAACATACAAAAAATTTGCATTTATTTCAAAGAAAACTTTATGCTTAATACAAATAATAAGCAATTGTGACCCTAGTCGGTACTTTTCTTGCTCCAGGCGTCTCCAAATATGGGCATTTTTTTCAAAAAAAATTGAGTTTGAGCTCAAATAAAAAAAATCGCCACACTGCTGGCCCAATTTGGTGCTATAAGTCAGTTAACTACATATGTTTTCTAAAATCCCAAGCAAAGAAATTTTGCGGGAGGCCATTTCTAGGACAAAAAAAATGAGTTTTTGTTAAAAAATCCCATTTCTGGGATTTTGTTTTCCCCTGTGTCAAATTTTAGAAAAGTGGCAACTCCAATTTTTTTTTTGAATAAGTTTTTCATTTTGTCACAAAAATATTGATACTACGTAAAAAAATCAGGTTTATATCTCCAACCAGCAAAATTTTACAGTGGTCTGAAATATTGAATTTTTTTGCTACCTTCACAAAAAAAAATTTTTTTCTCGTTTTTATCAATTATTATTCAACATATTGAGTTAATTGCATTCTTTTTTATAATCTGTTAAAACTAGAGGTAATTACCTTTCCATTGGTATATAAAAAGTATATCCTTTTACCTACACTTATAACAGCACGTGCGCTGGAATAAGACCCCTTTGAGTAAAATATTAATTTTTTTGGTAAATAGCAATTTCATTTTGTGAGAGATCAATGTTGTTGCATTTAAAAAAATCAAATTTACACATTTCCAATCGCAAAAAAGTAATTTAATTGTTGCAGATAGAAAATTTGAATAAAAAGATGCTATTGACTTCATTTTTTGTGAAAAACTTTTTTTTAAATAAATTAACATTTAAATAAATCTTATAATTAAAAAACATTAAACTTAAATGATTTTATTCCACGTCCAGCATATCTAATAAATCAGAAAATTCTTCTTCGTCTCCATGCGTCATTTCGTGGTACGAAGTCAACTTACTTCTCATGGAGGATAAAAAAGGATCTGAAGATAATAATAAACTATTAAGTAAGTCTTCGTTTTGTGCTATTCTTGAGCATTTTCTTGTGGAAAATTGTTGAACATATCTGAAGTCTCGATTTCTAGCTTCTTGTGGTTCTTCAGTTAACTCGCCTATAGGGAGAAGGTGAGACTCGATTATTTGTTTCCCATGGAACAGGACTCTGTGTATAGTTGGCGTTAGATCTTTCCAGGGATAGAGATCAGCAAGCATTTTTAAAATTCGTTCGGCGTAAACTCCAAATTTATCGGAATTAATCTTTTGTTTGGAATTCAGAGCTAAAAGCAATATATTAACCATTCGAATCAACTCCTTATTGATTCCAGTTATTTCTGCAGCTGTATTATAGTCTGCGAAGAATCTTCTGGCAGTGTTTCCATCATTTGTATTCCCAAAGTTCGAGCGTGGTTTAGAAATATTTAGGCCAGTTTGTTGTTTAAATGCATCTTGAATTCTTTTTTTTTCACTTGCTCTCATTTCATGCATTTCTTTGTTAGCTCGAATGTTTTTCCTTTCATTTCCTGGTATAGATTTATACTTAATGTCATAAGCAAGGTTTAGAAAGTGTTCTAGAAACCTGATTCGAGCATGTAACGGTGCTATTCCAAACTCAAGGGTATCTTCATTGACTACTGAATTATTCGAAGCGTTTGAAAAATTAACTTTGCTTTTATTGCAAATGAAACACTTCCAGCTAGATTTGTTTCCTGTAATATCGTTTGCGGCTTTTCCATCTACCATTGTCAGGAACATTTTAAAAGATATTGTAATAGAATACCTGTCGAATTTAAATGCAAAATCTTCTAATCTCGAAATATCATCTTTTAATTTGTCTGTGATGGCTTTAGTTAAATCACTCGTTTCTTTATGATATACGAAGGAGATTGGTCTGCAATAAATTTTGGAGCCAGGTGTTGGATTACGCCATATTGCTTCAGTAGGGTTTGATTTTCTGCGCGAAGTTGAAGGTAAGGTAGAGTCTAAATTTAACCTCAGAGGAACCAAAGATGCCATGAATACGCTTTTGAATTCGATCTGGGTAGATTGGCTATCAGAGCATTGTTTGTATTCCGAAAGTGCTGACAAACCATCACATCCCCACTTGCATATTAATTGAAGATGGCTGTTGTTGATTTTTTTTAGTTGTTCCTCATTCAATGTTGTTATTATCCTACTGGCAGTATTTTGGAGAAGTAGTTCCAAACTAACGCTGCCGGCCTTTTCTGTAATTATCACTGGGTTTGGCAAAATTTCCATTTTTCGTTCCTTTATTCGGTTGTATGCGGGAAACATGTCACATCCTTTATCAAGCAGCATTCTTCTTAAATGAGTGTACTTGTTCTTACTCAATCCCAATTCGATGATTAAAGCTAATGCTTCTTCCTCGCTAAAACCAGGACATGGTGTTGCAATACTTCTTTCAATGCGTTGGAGCCGCCTTGGTGATGCTTCCGTTAACACGTCTGCAATTCTTTTTGCGCTAGATGGCCGATTTTCCACCGTCAGTAATTCCTTGAATGTATCACAAATCTTTGAAGGTGAATGATTTGCCATCTCAGCCGACAACCGTTGTTTCTTTGCCTTTGGACATAGATCGTCGTATTCCTTAGTAGGAGCACCCACTAAAGCAGGGACAGTTTTAAATTCAATTATACTGTCGAGCCACTCAGTTGGTAATCTTGAATAATTCCTGTGATACTTCTCCATGAGCCGGTCAAATTTTTTCAAAAAATTTAATACTTTGCTGCTTTCGTTAGATTGTGTTATCTCGCTATATGTTGACTCTATGCACTCTATTAAATATGCTACTCTGTTCTCCATTTTCCGAAGTTTGGTGTTTTTTAAAAATTCAACAAGTTCTTGAACAAGGAGTGTTATCGTCATGGCGGATTAATTTGTTATGATAAACCCATACAAAATCGGCGGTTCTTATATCAATGAGTAATACTTACAGGTAATCACAATAATATCCGCAATTAATACTTGACTAAAATACGAGGTATTCCCCAAAAATACATTTATAACAATGAATTTTTATGTACCCAGGTACATTCGCCTAAAATGTTGCACAATATTCCGGACATAGGGGACAGGTATTCCCCCAAAACATATAAGAATGAATGTTTAGGTACCTAGATCCATACTATACAATACTACCCATTTTCCGTTTTTACACAATAGGTAAACAATAATGGTAAAAATATATATTTTTGCTATTTATGGATAGGTACGAGAATTTTTAAAATTGGTATTCTTACCTATAAAATTCATACTTTACTCAAAGGGGTCTTATTCCAGCGCACGTGCTGTTATAAGTGTAGGTAAAAGGATATACTTTTTATATACCAATGGAAAGGTAATTACCTCTAGTTTTAACAGATTATAAAAAAGAATGCAATTAACTCAATATGTTGAATAATAATTGATAAAAACGAGAAAAAAATTTTTTTTTGTGAAGGTAGCAAAAAAAGTCAATATTTCAGACCACTGTAAAATTTTGCTGGTTGGAGATATAAACCTGATTTTTTTACGTAGTACCAATATTTTTGTGACAAAATGAAAAACTTATTCAAAAAAAAAATTGGAGTTGCCACTTTTCTAAAATTTGACACAGGGGAAAACAAAATCCCAGAAATGGGATTTTTTAACAAAAACTCATTTTTTTTGTCCTAGAAATGGCCTCCCGCAAAATTTCTTTGCTTGGGATTTTAGAAAACATATGTAGTTAACTGACTTATAGCACCAAATTGGGCCAGCAGTGTGGCGATTTTTTTTATTTGAGCTCAAACTCAATTTTTTTTGAAAAAAATGCCCATATTTGGAGACGCCTGGAGCAAGAAAAGTACCGACTAGGGTCACAATTGCTTATTATTTGTATTAAGCATAAAGTTTTCTTTGAAATAAATGCAAATTTTTTGTATGTTACTTAAGAAACATTAAAGTTATTGACATAAGAGTAAAGGTACCTTTTCGCCGTAAAACACTCAAAATCCCACTTTTTTCGCAATAGTTGAATTTGAACAGCTGGCATTTTCATATTATTGGTGATTTTGCTACAATTCTTTTTTTAAAACATTAACCAAAGTGTTTTCTTTAAACCAGGATTAAATTTTCCCCGATTCACCTAAAACTGATTCCCAAAAATAAAATAATCCCAGAAAATCCAAAGCAAATTTTTCGAAAAAAAAACTTTAAGTCCCGATATCTTTTTTATTGTACGAGATATGAAAAAATTTGTAATAACATTTTTGGTTGGGTTTGTCCAGCAGATTTCACTAAAGAAAAAATTATTACGATCGGACCACAAATACGCTTTTGGCGGCTTGAAAAAGAAAATTTTAACTCGAGGTGACCAACTTTGAGGGCCCACTGTGCAGCACCTGTTAAACACAGATGCATGAAATTCAAAACTTAAGCTCAGTAACACTTCAAGAAGGTCAATGTAAATTTTCATTTAAATCGGACCATTACAAACGAAATGGCCGAATTATTTCCAATTTTTTTCGTAATTTTCCCACTGTGCGGCGGCGCTTTTAGAGCCACCGCCGAAAGCAGTAGTTTGTCGCAGCTTGTAATTTTTAGCCGATTTAATAATCTGATATTTAACAGGAAAATAATTTAGAAATTCACAGATGAAAGCTTTACGGAGTTTTCATTAAACAAACATAATATCGACCCTAGGGTCAATCTTACAGGGAATTTTTTTAAATATTTGAATGATTTAGAGGGAAGTGGCATACATTTTTGGGCCTTACTCTGGCGTTTCATAACGTTCACTTCCAAAATGTCCATTATGAAACTCAATATGTGACGCGCAAAATAGAAAGGGACCTAAGGTTAAAAACCAGTTTTGTTCAGGAGAGCCATTTTAAAGATTTAAATACGTGTATCTTTGGTGTGCCATCACTTTCATAAAACGCGCACATCTCTGGGAGGGAACACTTTTGGAGCATGGAATCGGTTTCATTCGATGCTTAGATGTTGTCCACATCAAAAAAAAAGTGAAAAGTTGATGAAAAGTTTTGTTCAGGAGAGCCATTTTAAAGATTAAGTCCCTTTCTATTTGCGCTTATAACCGTCGACTTCACTTTCGAAAACGCGCATATCTCTGGGAGGGAACACTTTTGGGTTTGTCCACATCAAAAAAGAAAGAAAATGAAAATTGATTTTTTTACCCTTAGGTCCCTTTCTCTATGCGCTGTCACATATGCAGTAATATAACGTCCATGGAAACTCAGGCCCCTCGGACATATTGTTGGGAACGTTTTTAGTGTTTCTATTGATTTATTTTTAATTTGCGATGTGAATTTAGTTTCCCTCTTATACATACATACTTAAAGACGGTGGCAGTAATCATCTTTGAAGGGACTACAGTCTGAGTTCTTAATTTCGTCCTGTCTATAGCCGAAATTCTTTAAGCCCTAAAAAATATGGAATTTGATTCCCCACAAATTCATACAAAATCAAAACCATTGACTGCTTACAGCCCGATTCCCTTCTGTCCGTAGTCGAAAGTCTTGAAGCCCGGATAAATATGGAATTAAGTTTCTCTCAAATTCATACATACTCCAAACCGGTCCTAGTTCCTTTATTGGGCCTGTCTTTAGCTAAAAGTCATTAACCCCGTATGAATATGGAATCGATCCGGGGAGGCAATCTCATAGGAAATTTCGTAAATTTTGGGGATAGCACTTATTTTTGACCCTTTACACGAGAAAGTTTACTTTTGTACTTTGTCGGTACCACCCTTCCGCCGTTTCAAAAAATCGTAAGACATTTCGACAGTAAGAACTCTTTAAAAATTGGTTTACATCCATGGACTAGAGTGCTCAAAAAAAACTCTAGTCCATTTGAATACAACCGACATTTCGGGTGTATTCAAAACTGTGTCTAAAAAACAGACTCTCGGATTTTGTAAAAGTAAAAACCTAGCATTAACTGACATTCCGATTCTAGCCTATTGCTTTAGAATGGATGTTATTTTCCCAATCAATAGTAAAGTAATTGTGTCCTTAAACGGGCTCTAAATTAGCTCAGATTTTAAAACTAAGGTCATATTTAAATATGTGTAAAAATTTCATTGCTTGGGGGATCCAAATGTCTTAATTAGCCAAATTGCAAAAATAATTTTATTCTTAGCTCCGTGAGAGCAATTTTTAGTTATTATAAAGTCGGACTGTTTCTTGTTATATATTTTCCTTTGACTCTAGTTACGCCTGCAATACCTTTTCCTTCTGTTTATCATAAATAATCCATTCTTCTATTGAGATTATCGTATATAGGCATTTCCAGCGTAAGGGCCACTGAGGCGGAAAAATCAAAAGTGCTTAAGAAATACCTGCTTAAATATTTAAAATAAATACTGTTCAATAGTTAATGTGTTTTTGCATAATAATGAAAGAAATACTCATCTTTGCATTTGTTACTATGTAGAAAAACGGATTCAACTTGAAATTATGCTTAAATTTTGCGTAAATTTTGATGCTTTTTATTATCATTTTTACATTATACGCACCCATTTTAATAGTAGAACTGAGCGTACCCCGTTAATGTCATATCGATTTTGAAAGCTAAACTCAAAAGCGTTAGTCTGTAACGGGATTTCAAAATTGTTTCAACTTTCATCATGGAGTGGTCAGATAATGTAATAGCGCTTTTCAAGTGTGTAATGAAAAAAAGCGATATTTTCAAAACGCTCCGGCCACTAGGGATTTGCCGCATGTTCGTCTACCGATGCATAAAACTGTTTGAGGAGACTGGAGACGTAAAAGACCGCCACCGGTCGGGCCGCCTACGCTCTGTTCGACACCGCATGTCATTAAAGCCGTTAAATCAAGAATTCACAGAAATGGAAATCATGGCTCGTGAGATGAATATCACGCAAAAGTTTGTGAGTTGAATCGTTAAAAAAGACTTGGGACTTGGGGCTTTCAAAAAACGTAACGGACATTTATTGACTGCAGCTTTAAAAAAAAATAGGATTGAAAAATGCAAACGTCTTTTGGCGAAGCACGCTGATAACTTGCACAGAAAAATTTTGTTCACCGATGAAAAATTTTTTACCGTTCAGGAAAAATTTAACAAGCAAAATGATAGAGTGTATGCGCGGTCATCTAAGGAAGCATCTGAACTGACCCCAAGGGTGGAAGAGGATCATCACCCAGCTTCAGTCATGGTTTGGTGGGGTGTCTCTTACGATGGGGTCACTGACCTGCATTTCTGCGAACATGGAGTCAAAACATCGACAAAAGTTTACCAAGAAACCGTTTTGGAAGCTGTCGTGAAGCCTCTTAACAATTCCCTGTTCCAAAACCAGCCATGGACTTTCCAAAAGGATTCTGCCCCGGCCCATAAGGCTAAAACGTCCCAGGCCTGGCTTCGAAACAATTTGCCAGCGTTCATTTCCTCTGAAGAATGGCCCTCAGGCAGTCCAGATTTGAACCCATTAGATTACAAATGTGGACGGTTTTAGAGGACAAGGTTTGTCACAAAAGATACCCCAACATTGGATCTCTTAAGACTGCTTTGGTTCGAGCTGTGGCCAATTTTCCAATGGACGAGGTTCGTGCAGCTATTGACGATTGGCCAGTGCGACTAAAGGCGTGTGTAAATGCAAAAGGCGGACATTTCGAATGAGTAGATTCTTTTTGGATACAATATACATCAATAAATATATTTAAAGTTATTTGGTCTAAAAACATTCAGTACTTTTTATTTTACAGCATAAAACGTGTGTAACAGTATTTATGTCCCTACTAAGTACACTTTTGCATGCGCTCAAACCAATTGTCGAAGCACTTTTTCATTCCGATTAAGATACCTCCAAAAAAGGGGTTTTTGAACGCTTCAACAGCATCTTCTGGGGACGAAAATCGTTGACCACGCATTTTTTTCTTGATATCCGGGAATAAAAAAAGTCATTGGGTGCCAAGTCAGGGCTGTGCGGCGGCTGACCCATCAATTCGACGTTTTGTCATGGAGTACAATGATTCGTCTTCTCTTGTTCGTTTTTCAAATTTCTCCCAAGACTTCAGGCATACAAATTGTGGTGTACCACTCAGAATTGACCGTCCTACGTTGCTCAAGCGGAACAGTCGCCACACTTCCAGTTTTGCCGAAGAAACAGGCGACCGAAGTGCTTCTTTGCCGAACAACTTTCGTTGTATTTGACTCGAATTCGAAGAACCACACGGTGGATTGCTGTTTTGTTTCGGGCTTATACGCATAGATCCATGATTCGGCACCTGTGACGATCTTATAAAAGTCGTTTGAAGCACCGCTATTTTTTCAATATTTTTTTTTGCACCAATCGACACGAGCCTTTTTTGGAGCGATTGTCGAATTGTGCGGCATCCAACGAAAACAAACCTTTTTTACGGCCAGGTGTTCATGTAATATCGAATGTATGCTGGTGGAAGAAATGCCCAAGGATGCATCTATCTCACGGTATGTCACATGACGATCCTGCATTATCAGTTCACGCACGGCATCAATGTTCTCTGGCACAACGGCCGTTTTTGGTCGACTTTCACGACCTTCGCCTTTGAGCGAGCGTCAGCCACGACTGAATTCATTAAACCAGTTTTTCACAGTGCTACAGGATGGTGCAGATTTAAGTTCATCGATGCACTTTTGTCGTGCTAATCCACGTTGAAAGTTCTGAAAAATGATCGCATGAAAATGTTCACGAGTTAATTCAGTTTTTTTGCCATATTGCTTTTTTCAAGTTACTGTAAACAACACAAATGATGGTCGTACGTCAAAACGTTTATGTCAAACTTTCTAATGGAAATGTCAGATGGCGCCAGTCAACACTTTGTGTTGCCTAGGCCAGAAATATATATATAGCAACCCTCGTATGCTTCTTACAATATCAAACAACTACAACAACATTTTTAAATGTTTTTTATGTGTAATAAAAAATAAAAACTAAAATAATTTTGCTGAAATTTATGTTCCGTTCGTGAAAGTTGCAAATATCTTTTAAAAACTAACGATTAAAGACTTTAGAAAATAACTTTACCATGAAATCTTTATTAATTAATCCAATATAGTTAAACAAATTTTACTGCCAAATAATGCGGGAAAGCTTGTAAATTTTTTAGTTTTCCACATACTGGCAAAACTGACTTCCATTTTTCGTCCCGTTTGCGATCTAATGTTTCTCTTAAGTATTTTCAGAATACTTTTTAACCTATTTTAATAGCAATTAATTTTTGGGTTGGTTATGTTCTTTTCTATATTTTTCTTTATCATTGAAAATAAATGTCGTCCTTGGTCAAATACGTACAACACTTGCGATTCGTAACCGATGGAAATTTGTGAAGAAATATCGAATAAAAATTTAATTCGAATTTGTTGTTTGACAATCATTTTTTTCGGTGTAGACTGTCATCAAATTTAACTAAACTTTTGTTCTCCTTGTGTATTTTAATAACTTATACAGTGCACATACGCACACATACATACAAGTGCACCCATACTTTACCACACACGAGTAAGAGCATCAAAACAATTAAAAACTTTTTATTATTTATGCGAACATATAGTTGTTGTTTTTAATTTAAGAAGATAGCTAGAGAGAGAGGAATAGTGCTAGGGAGCGCTCGTGTGTTTCCGGTTGTCTGTCTTCCTGTAGATTGCGTGTGTTACCCGCATGTATCATTTGCAAGTGTTGCTCGCTCGTCTGACAAACTACATCGGTGTTTGTGTGTCTGTGTGTGTGCGTTGTTGTAGATCTACGAACTTTTAACAAATTCGTACAGCCTCGTACATCCTAACACACACACACACGTACGCACTTTTTCGTAATATTTTAAGTGACCATTGGAGAGATGGCGTTGTTGTTGTTGCCATTGCTGGCTGCTGTTTAGTTTGTTTTTGTAATTTTTCTTCTGCATACGGTCGAGTTATGTGAAAAACTCAAATACTTGTGGTGTATGTGCTCGCATATACAAGTTTTTTTATTGCCTTTTCAACTCTCTACATAACACTAACATCCTGTTTTTGTTGATGTTTTTGGGCGAGAACATTAAATAAAACATATTTGCTTGTACATGAAAACGAACAACAATATCATATTAACATGTAGAAAAAAAGTGTTAACAACATATGCTTTAATACTTTTTGATGGTCATATTTAAGCCGACACATACACTCAGGGGTTCACGCACTCACGCACACACACAGGGCAGCCAGATTCAAATTACGAAAAATCTGGGCTAACAAAAGCTGGTGTTGGATTTTACAGGAAACAGAAATACTACAAATTGATGCAGCATATTTTGATATTTAATAAAGAAAAAAAAGAAGTTCTGTATTGAATAAAATAATTTTTAAAATTATACAGGGCTAGGCGATTGAAGTGTTACCAATTTGATGTTGCCAATACTGGTAAGCTATGTCAAATTCATACCAATAACTGCTGCTTATATTGTTAACAAGCTATTGCGAGCATTTGCATCTAAGTTTTATAGAACAAAAGTTATTCAAATTGATTGGAATTCAAAAGTAATTGTACCATTGCTCCATATTTGGCCGCAAAATCTCAACCAGCTTCCGTTCGTGAGCTGGGCCATCTTAAAGTAAATAAAATGACGAAATAAACTCAACAGGAATGGACCAAAATACCACAAGATTATTTTCGGGCAAGATGCTACTATTTTTAAGGTCATAGTCTAGGCAAAAGGAGGCCAAATCGAGCTAAAGTAAATGGATTCTGAAAATTTGATTAAAACCAATCTTTACGTTGATTCTGAAAAAGAAACATCAAAGATTTTGAACCAGAATAAAAACTATTCCAGTCATAATATTTATAAAGGCCTAATAAATCTAAACAATCCAAAAAAAATATTTTATAAGAATTGGTATGTCCTACAAGTAATGTGCAACGCATATCTGAATATAAGTACGCACAAAAACACGCACACTTTGTGCTTTTGCATCTGTGGTTTTCAACGAAAGCCCATGCGATACAGAATTGATGGAAATGATATTGCACTTTTATACGCAAAGGATAATTCTCAATAATTCAAATGAGACTCCCGTATAAGTCATTTGACTTGTAGCCGAAGTAATCGTTGCAAAGCCTTCTTAAGAAAAACCTTGGCAGGTTTCGAAACCTCTGTACAGAAAGCCTGGAACCTAGTCAATACAATTAACCAATTTTAACGTTGATTCTGAAAAAGGTTGTTCCTTTTTTGAACCAGAATAAAAACTTTTCAAGTTATAGTCCACATATTTTGTAATTTGAGTCAATAAAAATAATTTCACATTAAACAAAAGTATGGTCGTTTGAATAGGTAACACTTCAATCAACTAAACCTACATATTAAAATTTGATTTTTTTCTAAATAGAAATCTAGTGTTTATGAGAGTCCATACGTTGTCAAACTCGCGAAGAGGATCAAAAAAATTTAAACGTCGAGAAGCCAATGAACGAATCCTTAGAAAGTTGGGTGCGTCATTTCCCATTATTCCTAGTATAACAAACTGCAGAGGTATAAAAAATCACTTTTTGTGGCCGTAGACGAAAGACCAGTAGGATGGCTCGTAAAGCCATTTAACCAATAATTAATTTATTCATCAAACGTGTCGGCGATGTCAATTAACCATCTCGGGACGGCGATGTGACGCATTTAAAATTTTTTTTTTTGAGGGTATCTACCGTGATTTTCCCATATTATGAAATCAATACATTAATGATTTATGCCATTATGGTAAATATCCAGTAAGCCATTCGTGAGATAGCGAAAGGTCTAAACATTTGGGTTGACAGGATACTTCACTGTGAAGCCATCTGAGTCAGTCTACTGAATAAAAGTGTGTTTAATAAATAATGGGAATGTTTGCAAGCAGAAAAAAAAGTATGGTTGGGGTAACAATATTCGAAGAGCATCATACTATTGTTGGTTATATGGTTGTGGCACAACAATATTATGATCATCACACACAACCATACTATGATCCCCATAACAATATTATGGTCCTCACAAAAATATAATTATTCACACACAACCATACTATGATCCCCACAACCATATTATTATTCACATTCAACCATAATATGATCCCCACAACCATATTATGATCCTCATAACCATAGAATGTTTAACGTACAACTATGGTATGATCCTAACAACCATAGTATGACTTACACACAATCATACTATGATCCCCAAAATGTTTTGTAAAGATTGGGTTAGGTTGTTATTCAACAATAGATAATTTTATTAAGTCAGTTATGTATAAGTGATAATAGGAGTGATTTATTAAACTGTAATAAAATTCATTTATTAAAAATATTTCAATTATACTAATTTGTAGTTAGTTTCGAAAAAATTTAATTATTTTTACTATTACTGTGTAAGATTTGTAAAAATAACATTGTCAAATTAAAAAAAAATACAATTTTGCCGGTATGATTACCGTAATCATGTTATTGTTAACATAAAACCCATGAAAACAATACATTTGTTCCACCAACCATATTTATATTGTTGCTACAACCATATTTTCATTTTTAAATTTGCCAACAATACTCTTGTTACATTTTAACAATATTAATATTGCAGCAATCATACTATTGTCAAACTGAAATTTAAAAAACAATATTATGGTTGCGACGACCATACTTTTATTGCATACTATTGTTGACGTGACCACATAGAAACCATATTATTTCTCTGCGTGTGCTTTTTCGAGATGAAAAGTTAAATAATGTTTGATTTTTTTAATTGTTAAAAATAATATTGATTGGAACACAAACATTGATTGGATATACAGAACAATATCATATACCACCATTCTAAAACTTTTGCGTTATGTTCGGACAAGAAATATTTTAGCGGCTCTTGAAACTGCAAATTGGGCCACTTTAAAAGTCTTAATGACCAAAAAAAAGGCCGTCGATCTTTTAAAAACTAAAGCGGAATAAAATGAATGCTGTGAAATGATTAAGGACAGTACATATTATGTTTAAATTGAACAAAAGGGCGTACACCCTCCATTTATGGAGTTAAATTCCGTACATTTTAACCTATTGCCGTTAGTATGACTGCATTGTTCGTATGGCAAGATGACAGCGTCGGCCTTGCCAAATTCTACTTGCTTGTTCGCCTAACATTCCAGGCGGTTAAAAATCCCTCTGTACGAAATTTGGTTGCCACGATTGCCAGGCTTACTTAGACCTTCTGTCCTTTATAACATCTTTGATAATTGTAAAAACAAACACTTCCTCTACCCGAGTCATTTATGGTACTCCCCTCGTATAATTGGCATACAATTTAGATGAACATATCCAGCATGCATTGAGTAACCACTCACTTCCATTTCCCACTCACTATCTGTGGCCTTAAATCTGATATGGACTTTCGCGAGTAAGCGTTGACTAGATTTGGGCTGGTTTAACAATAATTTCCATTCATTTTAACTCTAGTTAGTAAGCATTTTCGTATGAAGTGATTTCCCTTTCGCTTACTCTTCTTCCTTTCTCTTCTCATCCTTGCTGACCAACAAAGAGGGCATTGCGTCCAGGCAGCAGCTACAGCTATATTACTTCGCCAGAAAAACTATAAAAATGTTCCGCAAATAAAAACGAGAAGAGCAAACTTTTTTCATAATATTTTTTTTAGTTATTAAAGTTTTTCACACACAAATTTATCATAAAAAGCTTTTTAATTACAATTTAATGTATTCGTCGTGTAACAAATTAATATTGAAACTAAAACAAACAAAGACCAAGCAGCAAAAAAAATGTGAAATTAATTAAAATTTCTCTCCTCCTTTACAGCCTAAAGAAACTGCACGAGATACAGTTGATAATATCGCCGGCGAATGTCTTCTACCACAGCAATTTGGAGCGTAACCTTCGGGGGGACTCTGTGATAGGTACCCAGTATTTTGGACCAAATCAATTTGATCTGAACTTTATGTGGCAACAAATGGAGGCGAACTCTTCGTCGCAGCAATCGTCGTTGGATGAAAGTGATAGCCTGGAAGAGGGCAGTGCAAAGACGTCTCCCTTGAGCTCCTCCACTTCGCCGCTGGCGTCAACGAAACACTTGAGTGGCATTGCTGCCAATACGGCCTACAGGAACTATCAATACTTTACCAAACAATCTGGAGTTGACTACAAAAGTAGTTCTCAATTGATTTTTGATGTTCTCATGCAAATGATTGAGGTAAGTTGACGGTTTTTCTTGCATTCATATTCAATCTGGGCCGTGGAGAGGGAATATTTTCTAGTCATTGGCGAAATACTAATGTACCGAGACATATATAATGTGGCTAAAATCCCAAGTGTGCAGATACATCATTTCTATTTGCATTTGTAATAAAAATGGGTTGTGTTGGCGGAGTTTTTACTGCATTGAAATCCGATAAAGATGTGGTTAATAGAAATTGAAATCGGCCCTGGGCACCTTTGACCCATTAAAGGCATCTAGACACTGTAGGTTACTTAGAAGTATAGGTAATTCTTGCACGACGGTTTCTTCACCTGAACGATCACATTTCCTAACTTAAGTTTTGAAGTTAACAAATTGCTTGTATCCCTGAAAGAGCGGTGTGGGAATTAGGGTGGCATAACTTGGTTATCTCAGTCTACACCGATGGGAATCTACACAAAAATGGAAATATGGACATGAGCTTATTTTTATATAAAAGATATTATATAAAACTTTCGATTAAATGAAAGTTTTAGTGATTTCCACGACGAATGAGAAGGGTAGGTCCATAGTGTCTTGGGAACAAGAGACGTGGGCTTTGCTTGGCAGGTGAACAGATGCAACGTATCAAGTGACCCTTGATCACATACCGGGTAGATGTTCTGTGTGCTACAGTATGAATTGAGACGGTTGCGCCATCCTGACCTTGGCTGTGCCAGAGTGACACGGGTCTTTCTCGGAAGAATATTCTCCGTGTCAACAAAATAAACCATGTTATGGTAAAATTGACCAAGGGGCGTGGCATCGCCCTCATAACCCTGAACTTAAGCGGCCCGACCGGTGGCGGTCTTTTACACCTCCAGTCTCCTCAAGCAGTTTTATGCATCGGTAGACGAACATGCGGCTAATCCCTAGTGGCCGGAGCGTTTTGAAAATAGCGCTTTTTTCATTTCACACTTGAAAAGCGCTATTACAGCGAAACGGTTCTCATTATCTGACCACTCCATGATGAAAGTTGAAACAATTTTAAAATCCCGTTACAGACTAACGCTATTGAGGTTAGCTTTCATATGGCATTAACGGGGTATGTTCAGCTCTTCTATTAAAATGGGTGTGTTCAATGTTGTAACAGGTTCGGAAACTTCTTAGCCTAAACAGAAAAAAATTAAGTGTTTTGGAAACTTCCATCTCTGCTATGAACACTAGGGCGTACCTCAAAAAAAAAGTTCGCCGTACACCTTCGAATATGAAGTATTATTGAAAGGTAGTTTCAAAAAATTTTTTTTTATTTTTTTATGCCGAACGTAGGGGTCGCGCTTTTACATTTTTCTATATAACTTCTGCATTTATAAACGGAATTTTAAGTGTGATACATCGATGTTTTTGTCTCGACGAGGCCGATTTTTTTGTCTTTGAAGTCATTGAGCTCAAGCACCCCCTTCTGGTACTTATCAATCATATCTTAGTTGCTACCACCCTAATGTACCACTCTAATATCAGAAAATTAAAGCTCGCGCGGGGTGCTTGAGCTCAATGACTTCAAAGACAAAAAAATCGGCGGTGTATGAAAAATAAAAATATTTTTGAAAAACTCACTATTCTCTTTCATTGACAGGCTAAGAACCGCCCTCGTAAGTACACATTTTTTTGTTTCTATAAAAACCGATAAATTATTATAGGGATTGTATTGTGATCTGAGTATAACCAATAATATGCTAAAACACAGAACTAATAGGGCTTTGGTTACTGCAAATACATTGTCTTCTGTCACAACCAATTATTAGTACCAAAGTCAAATGTACTTCATAATCGGTTGGTTGCTATATCCACCAGATGTGACAACCAATAGCTTTACTGAATTCGGTTGGTATAACCATTTTATTGACTGTGAAAATCGTAAGATTATCGTAGCTTCCATCATATGATATCTCGAACTATGTTACCATCAATACCATAGAATGTTGGATATTGCAACCGAATGTCTGTTTATAGAACCGAATTTTTGTATAAGTAGTTAGGACCGATTTCAAACAAAATATTTTTTTGTGTGTTGTCTTTATTTTGTTGCGCGCGCGGAAGACGAGAAGAGCCACGGTCGGAATTGTTTTAACGTTGACTAGCACATTAAGAGTCTTATCTGCTACGCCCCGTTGATGAAGAGTTTAGAGGACTCCTTAATATCAATGAGATAATCGTTTATCATATCACAGATGTTGTCAATCCCGTAGCCCTTTAAAGGTTCCAGTGCTACGATGATAGCTCTTTTAAAAGGTTTTTCCTGGTTAAGGCCGTGTCCTGTTGGTGTGGTAATTGCTTAAATAGTTTTTTTTGTGCTGAGCTTATTATGTTCGACAACTACTAAGAGTTTGATATGGCTGGGTAGGATAAGGGAAATCGGTCTGCAGGATTTCCATAGTCTTGCGTCTTTTTCTTGCTTCTGTGGCGGCTGAACGGTCATAGGTTGAGGAGGTTTATAAGTTACTCACCTTAGCATGCAGATAGATTTTCCTTTCTGGAACAATGATTTCGATGGCTTGGCATTGCGGATTACATCTAATCCTCGACAGTGGCAAACCGTAGCTTTCGGGGTGCTCAATAAGGTGTCGGTTATAATAAATCGCGCACCCTCTTGGATCTGCCGGATAAATGTTACCAAATTTGACAGCTCATAACGTCTTGTGGCTTTGTGTTTTTGTATTTATAAGTACAAATTCCACTCATATTCGTTGACTAACCTTTAGATTTCATGGTTCATTCGGCCGATCCTGAAATCGCTAAGGGTTGAAAAATCCGAAAGCCGCCACACTCGTCTGCCAGTACCGCTACCTCTGCTGGGAAGATGGGTCGCATGTTGGGTATTCGACCAGCATGGACATAACGATGGGCTGCTGCGTTGATGGTGTGACCGGAATTTCTTCTCCACTTCCCGCTCGTCGATGGGAGTGCTTCAATGAAGACCATGGAAAAGGTGGTTGGAATACTTATTCAGGCTGTGCTACAGTATAGTAAAAGGCACAAAGAGGATACCGATTTGTTTTTTTTATCAATCATTAAAAAATGTTTTTTTTTGAATAATTTTGAGGCATTAGGTCTCTTCCATTCCTTTCTTTTTATTTGTGGTTTCCTAAAGTTATTCTTTTAATCTTAAGTGAACTGTGTGCCTTTAAATTCTTGTATATATGTTCATCCGAAGCTATTTTCATGACCCCAATACGTTCTAAACTGACTTAATTAAATTGATTAGAGTACCTTGAGAAGCGCAAAACTTATGGTTCGATAAGTACAGTGCGATAATCGGCATTAAAGCCCATAAGTTTCGACGTGACCGAATAAAACAGTTCTACCCCTCGCAACTTAAGCTAAAAATAACTACATGAGGAATTATGGCAATATTTGTGCGGGGGAGGGCACAGAAAAAAGTGGATTCCGCTTTTCTGTACGTGATGCGTACGTAAAGAGTTAAACTGTGTATGCGGCTATGCCTGAGTCGCGTGAATCGTAGGGACGTAAGGACGCACATACAAACGTACGCTGCCGCTACGCTACGGTGGATAAATGCTTCAGAACGGATGCACATTTCGCACATGAATGTTATACTCACTCGCTCGTATGCAAATTTAGTACATTTTTGTGTTAGTATATGTGTGCGAGTGTGTGTGCGTTAGTATCGTATAAAAGACTTATAAACGAATAACAATTTTCTTTTTTCCTTGCTGTGAATTACATGCTCCGTTTTCGTTTCGTTTTCATTTTTTCTCGCTCCATCTTTAGCATTTTTCACATTTCAATTCTTTTTGTTGTTTGTGCTTTTTTTATTTGCAGCAAAACCACATTTTAATTTTGCCGAATTTAGTGAAATTTACCGAAATCTGCGAGAATCGTGAACAAATCAAACAGATTTGGGAGAAGGCCGACTATCTAAAGTCACACATTCCCATGGACGACACCATCTCACATCAGTATCTGATTTATTTGCTGTGCAAAACCAAGGGCCTGCTGATACCCTCCCATGTGGAAATGTTAAACTTGGAGGCCTTAATTAAGAACTATTTAAAGTCGTCTCATCTGTTTGTACGCTGCGCCGCCCTGCATGGCCTGCTCAGTCTGTTGGAGAGCTACGCCAAGACGAACACCATCATCGGCAAGTTAAGCGATGAATTGGTGCGTCTGAAGGACATCATTCTGTCGTACATCGATAGGCATGGCTTAATTGAAGAGAGGTTAGTTAAAGATATCGGCATTATCTAAGTTATATAATTGGTGTTAATGTGTCCTTGTTAATTCTTTTACAGTCCTTTGCAGTGCAGCGATATGCATACGAAACTAATATGGACTTTGAATTACGGTCTCATGGAATGGACTTCGAAGTTGGATCCTCAGTGCAATGTGGCCTATCACACCAAGATCACCGCAAATAAATTGCTGAAGAAATCATCCAATGAGCAGCTCTACTTGTGTATTTTACATGTAAGTATAGGTTTTATTAAAGTCAAAACGTATATACGGGATCTGAAACAATCTTTTATAGTCTGTCATCCAGCTGGTTTAAATTCTAGCAGTATTTTTCTTAATTATACTTATAGTTGTTTTTTTGGTTAACTCTTAATGGCTTAATTTGAAACTGTGTAATTAATTATCCAGTCTTATATTCGAGCCTTACGTCAAGAGGTGTTCCCATACTAAACTTTTTAATTTTAAGTTCTTGATTCACCAAGAAGAAAAACCCCGCTATTTTATATCCCCTGGGGATAGCGACATCCGTGCATAGAAAATAAAAATTAAACTGTTTGAAATAGGCTTAAAAACTTAAAAAAAGGTCAAATAAAAAACAACAAATCAAAGACATTTTAAATTTATTTTGTGCATTGACACACGAAATGATCGAAATTAAGTGCGTTGCGAATTTATGAAGATTATCCAAGAAAAATTAATGAATTGAATGGAACTAGCAAACAATTTCGTTTCGTTCCAAAATTACTAGATCGCAATAAGATCTAAGGCCGGGTTTATAGGCAGGATTTATTTTAATCGGTCGGTATTATCCACGAGTAAAGCTGAAGTGCCCTTAAAGTTTAGATTTCAACACCTGAAGCTCTAAAAAGCACATATGTGACGCGGAAAATAGAAAGGGACCTAAGGGTCAAACCCAGTTTTGTTCAGGAGAGCCCTTTTAAAGTTTTAAATACGTGTATCTTTGGTGTACCATCACTTTCATAAAACGCGCATATCTCTGGGAGGGAACACTTTTGGGGCATGGGATCGGTCTCATTCGATGCTCAGATGTCCACATCAAAAAAAAAGTGAAAATTGATTTTTTTACCCTTAGTTCCCTTTCTCTATGCGTTGTCACATATATCCTATTCAGACAAAATATCACAAAGAATCGAACCGGCTTAATCTTTTAAAATCTTTTCAAGCCAACAATTATTTCAAATATCACAGGAAATTCGCACGGAATCGGGTGAAATTGGACCATGTTTTACTAAAGTTCCCTTCGCATTTGCGGTCTTGTCCCTCCACCAGCCCATTTTATCTCCGATCATGCTTATAATTAGCATAGTACCTCCTAAAATTTAACCATGTCGGTCCAAGTTTTCATATATCCCATATACGAAGGTTCTTTTTGACTTGAGGCCCTGTCGCATATTAAATCTGGTACTAATAAAATTTCGATTCGTGCTTTATAAGAGATATATAACTAACCCTGGTGAATTACACATCAAACCATGTTTTTAATGAACCCCCACATACGAGGGCGACCGCAAAAGTAACTGGCCTAACATAAAAAGAACCGTTTTTTTTGAATTATTATTATTTATTTTTCAACATAATCTTCTTCCAACTCAATACGAGTACACTTTATCAAACGATTTTCAATTTGTTAAATTCCATCCGAAAAATAAGATTTTTCAAGACCTTCAAAATATGCCTAAGTTTCAGCAATAACCTCGCTATTGGACGAACATTTTTTGCCACGAGAATTTTTTTTAAATTTGGAAACAAGAATTAATCAGAAGCAGCTAAATCTGGACTATATGGTAGATGCGCAGCAATTTCAAATCGTTAATCGGCCAGTTATGTTGATTTAAAAATGCAGTGTGTGAAGGAGCATTATCTTGATGAAAAAGAACTTTTTTTTCTAAATGGGTTCGTTTTATCTTGATTTCTTCACTCAACCGATCCAATAATGCACAATAATATTCACTATTTATAGTTTTTCCTTTCTCCAGATAATCAATTAATATTATACCCCTTGCATCCCAAAAGACTGTGGCCATTACTTTTCCTGCTGACTTAACAGTTTTCGCCTTCTTGGGACCACTTTTACCAGCTTCTATCCATTGTTTTGACTGTTCTTTGCATTCTGGGATGTAGTGATGGATCAATGTTTCATCAACAGTTATGAATCGGCGCAAGAACTCTATTGGATTACGCTGATAAATCGCTAAAAGCTCCTCGGAATTGGTCCAACGGACGATTTTTTGGGGCAAAGTCAACAAACGCGGCAGCGTTCTTGCGGATAGCTTTTTCATGTGGAGTTCATCATGTAAAATACTCCATACTTGTTTTTCGTGTGTTTTACCAATATCAGCAAGTTCTCTGATCTTTATTTGTCTATCTTTAGTTATTTCATTAAATAGTTTTCTAATGTTTTCAATAGTAGTAGCAGTGTTCGGTCTTCCAGAGCGTTGTTCATCTTCCGTACTTGAACGACCCATTTTAAATTGTTGAACCCAGGATTTCACGCTGGAGTATGATGGTGCATTATCACCATGAACAGAATCCAATTCATCTTTGATTAATTGTGGCGTATAACCTTTCATATAAAAGTGTTTAATTACCGCACGAAACTCTTTATTTTCCATTTTTCAAAAGTTATAAAACTTGTTTACTTCAATCACCTGTAACAAAGAAAATAATCATTAAATAATTCGGAAATTTTGACAGATGGCTTATAAAAGATTGCTTTTAAAAACCAAAACAAAAAAAGTTGCTAGTAAAACAGAAAATGTGCCAGGCCAGTTTGTTTTGCGGTCGCCCTCGTAGGTCCTACCCGAGTTTCAGCCGTCCAAGAGGTCACAAATACCATAAGCCACGATTCTTAAATTGGACTATATTGATTCATTTTTAGAAATTGGCTGCATATACCTTCCACAACAAAGGGAACACTTCCGTGCGACAGGTTGCAATGGATAAGCAAGCGTTGATGATAAAAATCGTTTAAGTTCACGTAGTCAAAATAAGGCATTGTTGCAGATACGTTATTGGAAACGGTAACTGCGTTTCCGAAAAGTAACAAACTGGGGTGATCACATTGGATGATCATTATATAATTGTTCTATGATTATGGTACTTATATTGAAAACAACCTACAATTATATAATTTTTATTTTAAGTGAGCATAATATTGACCTTACTTTATGATTTAACCCACAACCATTTTATGATTACACACAACTATATTATAATCGCATACAACCGTATTATGGATAAACCATATTCTGGTCACAGACACCCATATTATGATCACGAACAAACATGTTATGTTCTTTTGTCTTGCGGGTTTTTTTTTTGAAACTCGCTTCGGTTGCAAACAAGGACTCGGCTGCAAAAGAGGAATTTCGGTTGCAATCACCAAATTTTTATAATTGTAATGGATATTTGTTTCGAAATACCACAAGACGATTGAACAGGGCTAAACCGGCTCAAGACCTCTTGCATCTATATTTAAATAGAAGACAAGTTTTTAACAAAATGACAAAGTGACATTGATTTTCGTGGCTGCACACTGCTTTTATCACGATTTCGGGTCCGTGACAACCCTCTTCAAAAAAGCTTCTACTTTAAAAAACTTTACTTTTCAAGTTTTTTTCACGCAATTGCCCACGGAAATACTACTCACTCAATGCCACTTTGAAATTTTGATAAAAAACCTGTCTTCTATTTAAATATAGATGCAAGAGGTCTTGAGACGGTTAATCCCTGTTCAATATGTAAAAGAAACAGACCGAAATAAAACAAACAAGCTAAACAAAAGACGATAAATATAATGATCCTACTGCAATGACAACGTATTGGCAAATAAACGAAAAAGATATATCTAGTTGCCACAACCACCAGTTGTTTTAAGGGCATTTATTAGTGATGTTACCTAAAACTTTATCATAACAGGTTGTTTAATCATATTTTTTTTTTTAAAATATAATAGGTCGATTATTACCGACTTTAAGCCAATCGATTAATCAAAATTTTTTCCGTAAAAATCATCCATGTTTTCCACTTTCTCCTCGTCATGACTCTATGAGTACTTCAAGTACTTGAATTGTTTAAACAGTTTTTTGCCTCTGACTTAAATTTTAATTTTGACGTTGAACAAGTGTGGTATGTGGATTTTTAGATCCAAAGATTAGATATCAAAAATTATCGCATACTTGGTATGTGGCATTGATACTACTTTTCCAATAACTAAAAACGACAAAGCACCATCTAAGATTCGGTTGTACTGATGGTATACTTAAGGTGCATGTAACCTCAAGCATTGGGGAAAAATCGGTTGTGGCAACGAGTTAATTCTTCACTACGACGTTCATAGAATCATTTAACTTGTGAGCAAGTTTCTTGACAACCTCAAGAAACTAAATAGCGTTCCATCGACACCTTTATACATTTCTATCCTACAGTTTCCCAGATTCTGTTGTCCTCCAATACAGCCATTTTTCTTTTTAAGGTTTCAGTATGGACCTATAATTGGTCTGAAAACCCCATTCTCACGACCAAATTGTGCCACTTTTTCACACCATTTTAACTTGATTTGATACTAACCATATGCGGCCAATAAAAGGAGAATTTTCTGCCAAGAACGGTAGCCCTATTTCGACTTGAAATTACGACGAGTTTAGGTCTCTTGGGAACAGTAACATATATTGCAAGTGCTGGGTCATCAGACAATTATCTCTACATCCATTACAGACAGGGTTTTCATCTCATCCTTTTCAATTATATTCTAAAGTGAAATGTCACACACACATACATAATTCCCGCCCGTACACAAAATCAAATTCTAAATCCTTTCATTGCATCGATTTCATTTTGTAACAAATTTTCAATAAGTTCCCATTACAACAGGGAACTGGTACTGTTGGTTGTAAAATAACAACAGCAACAACTTCAACAACACCGGCACCAGCACCGACGACAAACCCAGACTCAGGCTCATTTCTGCCTGCCATCACACATGATATCGAGTGGATTTCGTTTTCGATTTCGGTTTGTTCAGTTTCAGATACGAGTTTTTTTTGTTATTCCTCTGCTCTGGAATATGCTTTCAATTGCAATTGTTATTTTTATTTTTATTGTTATTATCTTAATTTGTTTTATTTTTATTTCATTCGCTTGCTGCTTCGCTCTGTCGTTGTTGTTGTTTACATGTGGCTTTTGGAAAGCTCTGGCGAGAAAATAAAATCAAACAGAAGAAAGAACACATTCGCAATGACAAAATGACAGAAACAAGAGCAACAAATCGAAAGCAGGGGGAAATAGCAACCAAAAATCGTTTACATACATTCTCACACATACAAATGTACAAATATTTTTTGTATATGTATAGAAGTTGTTCTAACCAATTTCAATAGTTATACAAGTAAATTTCCAAAGGCAGTATGATCAGTGCAATGATACAATTTGGCGGGCTTCAGTGCAACTTTAAAATCACCATATCAATTTGAAGTACTTCGCAATCTCAGGCATTGAACTGTCCTTGTTCATAAATTTGCGATTTTGGGAAAGGCTCCTTAAAAATTTGCTTAAAGATGGGTTCACGCACAGCCGTAAGTGGTCGATATGTCAATTTGGCATTTAAGATTTTACATATGTTTTGACCAAATCCGTTTCAGGACTTTTGAAACTCTGGATTACATGATAACTCTCGAAGTTTTATTTTAGTTTTGCACGTCGTAATATTTTTCCAGAACTGCCTTTAGGATTGAAATTGGGCCATATTGCCACACCACTTATGGTACCTCCCACACATAGTTGCCATTACGCCCACTTTTGGTATTCTTCTAATATAGTTAATACTATATGCCCGATGTCAATAAAAATCATAGTAAAATTCAATTAAAACGTGAACCCCATAATATTTTAATACCGGCTTTGTAACTGCATATAAAAAGGTGTTGATACACTCTTGTGGTACCTCCCACACATATGTACCATTACGCCCAATATGATTGAAATATCGTTAACACTATACATACGATCTAATCCAAAATCAATACTACAGAACAGAGTTAAAATGTTAACTTGATGACAAATAATTAGATTCTTAGCCACGCCCTTCTGACACCTCCCACATAAATGGCATGTTTTAGCGGAGATTAAATGAAATTCGCTTAAATTCCGAAGTCCATAATATTTTTATAAGGGCTTTTTACGCGCGTATTAAAAAACTCAATGGCACGTTCTATTCCGGTAACGTCAGAGTAAATGCACCATTCCGCCCACTTTTGGTTTTCGCAGTTAACGTTCATACTATTCATGCGGATGTGCTAAAAATTAACAATTAGAAAATTAAATATTAATAAGACTAGCTGACTAAAATTTTAAGCCTTAGCACGCCCCGTACATCCATCCGAACGTAAATAAAAACTACTTTATTCCTAATGCATGAATTTCGCTTGAATTTTCTTATCTCCAAATATTACATCTTTGTCTGCGAATAAAAAAAAAGTGAATCCCACCCTAGCCCCTTTTACCTAATCGACCCTTTACGAGATTTCAATAAAATTGGTAATCTTCTGACAATGCATAATAGAGCGAATGAAATTTTAAAATCCATATATGGGTGCTTACTGTTTTTTTCCAGTATTGATAGAAATTCTATCAATCAGAAACTTAATTGTTGCTTTTATATTTGTTGGTCCAAATCTTGTAATAACTGGGCGCTCTAGCAAACTCTTGTAACAACAAAAATATTCTGATTCCCGAAATTATAATATAATTCCCAAAACCAGATCTCACTAAGCCACATTATAATCACTCACAACTATATTATGGTTCCTTTCAATAATGCTTACTTATTTCACACAACCTATAATAATTCGCAAACACAATTTTAGTTTTGACATCCATATTATGATCACAAAAAGACATAGTATGATTTCGAGAACCAAATGAGGCTGATTTTACCTACCTACAACCATACTTTGATGTCTACAACCATAGTATGAGTCAGAAAACCACGTAATGATTCACATAGGACCGTATCATTATCATTAAAAAGGGTGATCCCACGCAACCATTATATGATTCCTAAATTTATTCCAGAATATATTAAAACTTGATTATATTTTGTTGAAACAATTAACATATTCATTCAGTAAATATCACATTGCTGAAATCATTCTTTTGGATTATGTCGTATCCGAGATATCAAAATTCGGTTGCTACTATTGGCTGAAACCATGTTCCCTGTCTATCGTCTTGGCGACTTTCTGAAGTTCAGCCGGATAATCGACTTTTTCTCATTAACCACCTGACTTATGCTAAACGACCTATACCAATTTTTGAGTTGGCTCCACGTTCTTTGCGTTATGTTCTTCCGCCATTGGTAAAGTCGTCTTCATTAGCGATGATGATTTGGCTCTTTAAGGCGAGGACGATTCTCCCATTTATTCAAATAGAAGTGCCCGATCTATGTCCATTACATTTCCCTTAGTTCACTCTATCATCGTGGTTAGAGAAAAAATATGGTTACTGTAAGGCACGGCAGCAATAATATGTTCTCTGCAATAAAAGTATGTTAGTCGCAACCATAGTATTGTTTTTTGAATTTCATTTTGGCGGTAATATTAATATTTTTTAACTGCAACAATAGTATTATTGCCACATTAAAAAATGAAAATATGTTCGTAGCAACAATATAAATATGGTTCGTGCGACAAAAGTATTGTCTTTTTAGGTTTTATGTTTACAATACAGTGGTAATGGCTATCATACCGCATGATTGTAATTTTTATAATTTTGAGTATGGTTTGTGGAAAAATGTTATTGTAACGATTCCTACGTAAGAATTGTTCTTTTTAACTGCAAATCAAATCAGCCATAGTATGGCTGTGAGGAGTACAAAGGCTAAATGTGAAACATTTTATGCTTGAGAGGATCATAATATGGTTGTGGGGATCATACTATGGTTGTACGTGAAACATACTATGTTTGTGAGGATCTTAATATGGTTGTAAGTATCATAGTATGGTTGAGTGTAAATCATAATATGGTTCTCTTTGTCTCAGTATATTTGCGTGTGAATCATACTATGGTTATAGGGATCATAATATTGTTGTGCCACAACCATATACCTAACATTAGTATAATGCTCTTCGAATATTGTCACCACAACCATACTTTTTTTCTGCGTAATATTAAGGATACAGACATGTAATCTATGAAGAGTTGGTTTATATCGATTTTCTGTTCGTAGATAAACGCCTAGTTGGAACAGGAAAACAAGTAGACAAATTAAGTTTCCGGTCTAGTATAAAAATTTTATAAAAATGAGTGTAGCATCGCCATCTTACAAAATTACTAAACATACTATTTTACCTTATAAACCATACTTTTTATATGACCCCTCATAATTATACATGTGAATTTCTGATTTTACATCTAACTATTGTTTTCTTTTTTCCTCCCCATGTTTCGTTCGTTTAATAGGGTTTGGAACGTATGATTGTGCTTGACAATAAAGTAAGCAGCATCGGCAGTACTCCTGCTGGTGGCGGCGGTGGCAGTGCCGACAGCCAAAACCAAATGCTGAGGCCATCTATTGAAAAACTTGCACTTGAACTGGCCAAATTGGAAAACGAGAAATTTTCAATTCCCGCACTGAAATTACTTTTGTCGTGCATTTATGTGGGTAAGTGTTACAAAAATATTTCTATTTGCCCCTTTTTTATATTTTGCCGGTTGCTGCTGGTGTTGATGGTGGCAGTGGTGGACTGCTGGTATTCCCGTGGAATGCCAAGTACATTCATGTATGAGTATTTGTTTTATTTCAGTGTATTTGTGTTTCTCGAAAAAGGGTGTATGTGTGAGTCCCCTTTTCCCTTGCCCCTCATTTAAATGTTGTTCGATTTCGATTTTTCCTTTATTTTTATTAACAGTATCTCTATTGATTTGAGAATTGTGATGATGTTTCCGAGCTGGCGATGATGGCTTTTTCGATTCCCATTCCCTGCGCAATATTACAGAGATTTGAATACACGTACATGTAATTGTGTTTCGTCGCAGTTGATTCAAAAGTTCTTTCCGTATCTCTGCCGCTTATGCATTGTGTTCTGTTTGGTTTTTCAATTTCCATTTTGAATGTCACCGAATGTACAAAAAACCGAGTTGTTAACAGATCAAGGTCACATTTGCGGCAATAATCGAAACATCGTATTGATGCGGAATGAAAGTACGAGTACATGAGAATACTTTATTACTTCAATTGTAGATTAAAAGAATATTTCAAACGAATACGAGCCGCAGTTTTAGACCGATCTTAAAAAAAAACAAAAAATAATCGCATTTAAGTGAAATTTAAATTTTTTCGTGTAACCAAATTTCCATAATATTAGCTGCTTGATTTGAGCATAAAGCCTTTTTTTGGTACCCTCTGTCTCGAAGTCCTAGTCTCAACATCAACCAACAATTAAGTTCAAATCAATATTTGGACTCGTAGTGAAATTTGTTTTATTTCCAGTACCCATACTTTAATATGTTCTATTGGTCGCTTATATGAGATACCCTACACTACTCTGCTATTCAGAGAATTAAGCACCGCCGCCTGGAGCTTGAGTTAGGTCGAACTTAATATGTTACTTCTAAAGCGCGAAGAACATATTTCCTGGGGCTATATGAACACAGACCGACCAAATTTCACCTGGAATTACCATACTTCTTACATAACGCACTATTCTTCATTTTAGCTAGATTGGGTTTACACTATGGCCTTTAGATCTCAAATTGGAAGGGACCTTAGTTTGGGGAGACCATTGTGGGCGCCAAAAAAAGGCTGTTTAGGATGCCTTCAGAAAAGCCACCAATCGCAGCTTTAGTAATCTACACATTCCCTTATTCCCTTGGATGTTTGGTTAGCCGAGAAGTAAATCCATATTTATACTGGTCGCATATCCGAGATACGACCAGTTTTTCCAGGCAGAGACTCGCAGAAGAGCGTGATGACATTCGTCGCTCCAACCCTACTGACCCTAGAATTAGGGATCTCAACTCTGATATCACCAGGATGGTTAACGAATATAAACGAAACAAATGGCTAGAAGCAGTGCAACTTAAGTTCCCAAATTGGTGAGTTGTGGACAACAGTCAAATCGCTCTCTTTCTCTGGAGGAAAGGATGATCGTACAGCCGTCATGTTCCGTAGCAGCACAGAGAAAATAATCTCAATGCTGATGTTAAAGCACTCGGATACCCCGGGAGTAAAGTACGTGACAAAAGTGCTCAATCTGTCGTTAGGCACTGACTTAGTTCCCGATGGGCAGCAGTCATATTTAAAATTTGGAGACAGGAAGTCGAAAACCCGTAGAGTAAGACAGGGAGTTCCCCAGGGTGGTCCCGAAGCCATTGTGTTGGCTTCGGGACCTAAAGTTAATAACATATGCGAGAAAATCAACTGTTACTTAACTGACTTAGCACTGGCTGAACCGCAGAGGTCCGGTTGTCACTAAATGTGAAAGTCGACATCCTGACTATGTACCACAAAATTCTTGGGTTCACATTGCACAGACCTTTTCAAACCAGTTCTATGTGATGAGCTTAAAAGTAGAAACAAGATCCTCAGCTCACTAACCTGCAAAAATTGGGGATCCGACAAAGAAACCTTGTTGACCTCTTACAAAGCGATAGGTCGGTCTGTAGCGAACTACGCAGCGCCGGTGTGGTCGGCGAATGCTAGTAAGACGCAGGGGAAGAAAATTCAGAACATCAGCAGGGTGTCTCTTTATGTCTTCTAAGGGACCATCTGTATGAGGACACAAAGCTCGTTACCATGCGCAGACACAATTTTTTGTTGTCTAAAGATTATTTGCTTGGGTGTCTTCGCAGTTGCCATCCTAAACACCATCTCTTGGACAGGATGCCTCGGCCCAGTCGGATCAGTTACGATCTTTAGATCTAGAGAGAGAGGTCCGGTGGTTCACGAGTGAACCTTTAGATCATTGAAACTATCAGGCAGGTCGGAACAACATTCACGCTGATGAAGTCTCGGTAGCAGTGCCCAGCTACAGTGTGAATTTAGTGCTAGGGGAACATCCCCCGGAGACTTCACCTGGGTAGAAGTACTACCTCGGCAGACGCGCGTAGTTCTGGCTCAGCTGAGATCTGGATGGTGCAGCCACCTAAATTCGTATTGGGCTCGAATTGATGCTAACGTTCCGGATGTTTGTCCCGCCTACCATCAGGGACCACATGACGTGCTGCACCTTTTCAATTGTCCGGCCAAGCCCACTCAGCTGACCTCTACGTCTCTGTGGACGCATCAAACTCAAATGGCGCGATTCCTTCAACGTGATATCGAAGCAGATCCCTTTTAGGCGAACAGGACTTCAAAACAAAATATATAGGTATTGTTGTGAAGGAAAAAATTGTGTATTTTAAAATATATTTCTCAGTTTCAAAAATCTTTTCTCATATTTTTTATAGACATTTTAGAATACCGTTTTGTGTAGACCTCTTAGAAGGCCTTCAAAATGAAGGGATCTTGAAGGGCCTTGCTCTGCAATCTATCGTTGTGTTGATTGGAAATGAGAATAGAATACTTTCAAGCTCCCTAAGAAAAATGCCTAAAGGCCTTGCTGGGCCCTTCCTTTTCCCACTAGGTTTGTGAATATGGCTTAGGTAAATATGTAACCGTTGCAGGTGGTTTCCGCGGTGGTCAGGACCATCCACAATTGTCGAAACTGCTTTTAGGCTTTTGGTCATATCACAATTTTGCACCTGTTGTAAAGTTACACGACACTTCCACACACACATACTGTGTAATTAATAATGCACACGCATGTATGTGCTCATGTGTCTGTATATGTCATTTATAAATCTATTTGATTTCGCTACTTGTGTTTATTATTAATCTGTGCATGTGTGTGTCTGTTTGCAGGCTCCTCAAAACAATTGGAGAATACGGAATTAAGCAATGGCATCGTACAAGACGACCCCGAGATAATCGCCCAGCAAACGGATAAGGTTGATATTCTGCTGCAATGCATTAAAACCGCAAACGAGGAAGCGGCTTGGATTTATGGCCAGGTGTTGTGCCAAATGATACGTGATTTAGTGCCGCCCAAAGAAATATTGACGAAGGTCATAAAGGAGTTTTTGGCCATAAATCAGCCGCATAGCGATGTTATTGCCATGATTGTATTCCAGGTAAGTACAACATATACTTACAGGCCGAGAGACGGACAGACCGACCGACTTACATCTACACTAGTTTTAGTTGTGGCCACAACTTATTGACCAACTGCCGTGTTTGTATGTGTGTGCCAGTATTGATTTGGCAAAGGGGGTGGTGATTAAGGGCTCCAATGTAGGTATGTATGCAGGCACATACTTATACTTTAGTAATGACATCATATGTGAATGTCGAACACACTTTGTATTGCAAACGTTGAGCTGAAGTTGTTCGCAGTGCATTCTAGTTCAAGATCGTTGTTGCTAAAGACTTTCGATGGTCACATGTGTATAAAATCGTACAGTAGCTTTAAAGGGCATTAATTAAAGAAAGATATAGATTTTTAACCTTTCGTAAATTCCTATGAACAAAGGTACGTTAAGAATGCGAACAACATTTTCAACAGGGTCTATTTTTTTTGAATCATATGCCATTTTGACGGGCGCAGATCGGGAATGAAACGAATCCAAACAGCGAATGAAACGAATCCAAACAGCGTTTTTTTTGCAAAGAAGTTTTGACCGAAATGCGCCTACTTTATGAAAAAAACTTGTGTTGGAAAACAATGCGGATTGATTAGCAATCCGCTTCATTATCGCTTCTTCAGGATTCAGTTTTGCTATATATATGTACATTAGGGTGGGTAGATTTAGTAATCTCGATATTGTGCGCATTAGGCTAAAAACACGACTGAGAAAATCGTAAAAGGTCAAATCAGTCGTATTTCTATTCTCACTCACTCATATGTTATATTGTATTGTATGTGGCAACGTTTATTTGTATGTATTGTATGCCGCCTTGGAAGGGTAATATTTAAAAAAAATGTATTACCGTCTGAAAATACCTTAAAAATAAAGGTTTAGAAAAAATCAAAAACTTAAAATTTGGGTGCCTCGAAAATGATTTTTTTTAATATGTCGTAGTGAAACTTTTTTTCATCATGCCAAAATAAAAATCGATGGCACAATATCGAATAATTTTTGGCGATACAAAGCGGCCCAACCTACTGTACATCTTTACTGACAAAGCGCATTTTTATCTTGGAAAACTGCCTCATTTGTGGATAAGAAAACCCATACGTGATCGCCTATGCATCCTCAAAAAGTAACTGTTTTGCGCGGCTTTTAGAGTGGATTCACTATTGGTCCATTATTTGCAGACGAAGATTTAAGACTTGGACAATCGTTGGTTCTAAGCTAGATGGAGCTCCAATCCATTAGGCCAACGTTGGGTAATCGTGCTTTCAGCCGTGTCGGTAATGTCAATTGGACAGCTCCCCAGCTTTTTTGGGGTTCCGTGAAGGACCGATATTTTGCGAACAATCTGCTAACGATTCGGATGCTTAATTCGAGTGTTGATCAAGCCATTCGTGATATAACGCCAAAACCCGTTAACACGGTTTTGGGAAATTGGGCTGACTAACACGAAGCGGGGAACGCCAGTTGAATAAATCTGTGTTCCTTGAAAAAGTTAATGTTTGCTTTTTCGAATAATTTATTTGGTTTTTATTTTTGCATATATACCCTTTCATGGCAAATGTTTGAACCACCACAAATATTTGAGCTAGACCCACCTTTAGGTATACAGATTGAAGTATGATCATCTGCTGATTTTATTTAACAATATCTGTCTGTCCTTCCATCCATCTAATATTGTAATCAACCTGTAGGGTTGCAATTGTTGTCCGATTTTCATTAAATTTGACAGAAGTAAGTTTTTTTACTCCAAGGACGAACCATATTGAACTTAAAGAAAATTTAGATATTGCTCACACCTATATGTTCATCCCAATTTTATATTTTTGGCTCCAGAAGCCACATCTTTCATCCAAACTTGATGAAATTAAGCACGAGTACGTTTTTGGCTGAAATTGAAAAAAGTTGGTTGAGATTTACAAATAGCCCCCACACATATGTTTATCCGATTTTGTTATTAGTTGTATCTTGATATATATTCGGCACAAGTAAGTTCCCCGTGCCAAAGACGGATGCAGTAGGTTCAGGAGTCGGCCACGCCCGACTTTGGCTTTTTTTTTACTAGTTTGAAAATAAACTTGGATTTAGATCGCTCTTTACATGAACTAAACAGGTATTCGCTTAGAGCGGACCATAAAGAAAAATGTGTTTTGTCCCTATTTTCATAGCCTCTACTTTTAAAGTATACATATTATGGATCGTCGTAAAACTCTAAAGCAAGTTAAATCAACCTAGGATCCTGATATTTTGATTGCTGATGTATTATGTTCATAAGCCGTTTTGGGATTGTAAATACTCGAAATTGGCCTAGGGGGAAAAAGCTATAGTTTTATATTTTTTTCAGCAATGTTAAGGCAATGTCATAAGCTAGTATTGAGAGAAAAGATGTGGACAAATGAAGTTCGGCCGCACCGAAGCTTATACACCTATGGGTTCCGGTTCAATATAAAAATGTTGTCAAAAGAGCCTGGCACCGCCCACTTTTTCAATATTTTGATCCATGTCAACATCATATGTTCCATCGTCGTATCTCTAATAGTTTGTGAGATATTGTCTTTTTAAGTTAAGGGTTGTGTGGGCGGTGCCACGTCTCCTTGTCCAAAAGACAACATAGTTTATTGTAATCTCATAGTTATTGATTTCTTTCAGTTACATTTGTTTGTAAGTTAAGAAGCGAGTAACTTACATTGTTTTTCACACAAAAATTCCAACATGACTAACCCTGCGATTTTTAAACATGTTTTTTGTTATCAACGTTAAAAAAGAGTTAACCCACAAGAGGTCTTATCGGATAACTCGTATCAGTAAATTAATATTGGGCTGAAGAATATTTGAATTAACTCAAACTAAGAATTTTAAAGGGATTTAACACTTTATTGCAATCCGATAGAGTTGCAACTAGCTTATTTTTAACATTTCATTGATTATTTTATATTATGGCTTTTTATTTTCTGCGAATTAGCCTATAAGACCTCTTGTTAGTCAATTCTCTTGAGTGTAGACCTAGTTAATTCCCACAACATCCTATTAATGGACATGGGGAAACTTCTCTCAAATAAGTGAGCTGTGCACGAAATAACTCGTAAATGCCGTCGACTTTACGAGTAAGAGATTTATCTCTAAGTCATGCATTAAAATGCATTAGCCATTTCGAATCGGCATTAAACTGTAGGTCCCGCTCAATGAGTATAAACATTGTTTCTTAAACGAATGTTGTGGGACTTACGTAAGTAAGTAGTGCACGATATAATTCTTATTCACACTGACCAGGACCTACTGCCGGCTCCGACCGGCTAATGCGTTTTAAAGGCAAGTTTTTTTACTCTGATGTATACAAAGAGAAACAATGTTGCCATATTATTATCAGCTTTGTTAATTGTTGCCAGATTACCATAGTGTACACTAACTAGGTAACAGATCTAGAAAGACTAAACGAACACGGCCAATATTATTCAATTTCTTATTAAATCTGAATAATTTTAGGGATCGTGATAGGCATCATAATACTGGTGTGTCTGATGATTATGGTGACTATACCATGATTGTTTGAGATCATTATATGGCCTTGGTTGTGTGGGAACATATATTGATAATATTATCAGTAGATTCTAATAATAAAGAGTTTTTTGTGGCCGCATCAATGTCAACCGAACAATAGTATTTCGTGAGTGTTAACTAAAAAGCGTCAGTCGTGTTGGGCAAACATCCGGAGGACGGATGTTAAGTATCTACATTAATAAGTTATAACCTGTGCCACAGTTTGTTGTAGGAGGCTATAACTCAACTGCATTTCATGCGGAATTATTTCAATCTTAAACCAACTTAATGAAACTGTGTGATTTTAATCTTTTACGTGTTACTACGGCGACACTTCTTACCGATCATTTCATTGTATACCGTTTTTATTGCTATTCTCTTTTTTTTGTTTCTTCTCCCCCTTTCAACAGGTATTCCGCTCGGCCATTGATTCTTCATTTCTGCAACAATTACAAGATTGGCTTACCTGTTCATTACCCACGTTTCTGGCGCTGCCAGAACAAAAGGCTGTCTGGAGTCTCAGTGTTGTGTTTCTCTCGGCCTCCATAAATCTTCATTTAATGAAACTATTTCCACTGCTGCTGAGTGGAATGAAGGCCCAAACGACGCCGGCAGCGTCAACAACAGCAACAACGATAACAGCGTCAACAACAGCGGCAACTACAAAAAGAATGAGTTCAACAAAATTGGGTCAGCACGAAATTGCATTGTTCGTGACATCTGCTCAGGATTTCTATGCGAAATTGGGCACAGAACAAAAGTTACGCTTTCGCGAAGCCTTCAAGGAATTTCATCATATTAAAGTCTACAACAAGATGTTACAAAGTCTGTGAACACACATAAAGGACCTTCCTCCACGTACACACACACATACATACATATACACGCGCACCCACACACCAAGCCTTACCTACAACGGGGAACTCCTCGAATCCGAGATGATGAATATGATGAAAAATCATAATGCATGGGTATGGGTGTGAGTTTGGTATGGGTGTGTGTATGTGTGAGTGCGATTGTAAGATGCGCGTGAATATTATGCAAATGAATGAGCAGCGACTACATGTTCGTTTCTTCTACACTTCTCCGATACTGTATGTGTGTGTGTGGGTGTATGCCTTTGTAAAGAAAATGAACTGAAAAAACGAAACTCTATTTAAGCTTAAGGCCAAGATTGAAATTTATATATAGAACTTTCTGTACTTGTATTTGTGTGTGTGTGTGTGCGTATAGTTTGTGAGTTTGCTCGTTGTAGAGAAGAACTTTCAAGAATTACGATTTTTTCGCTTCACATCCGGTTTTGTGTGTGTGTGTGATTTTTTTTGCCTTGCCTTGCTTAGAGACAATATTACATATTAATCCTCATATTTAATTGCAAAAATCTGTAACTAAAAAAGTTTGCCTTCCTCTCTTTCGGTCGGACGGTCGTTTTTTCCGCCACGCCTTGCTCACGTCTCACGTCCTCGTGTATTGGTGCGTTCATTTTGTGTGAACGAAAAAGTAATGTTTTTCAAGACCAATAAGAAATCCTGCTGGCAAAGTTTGTTGTCTTCAATAGTTTCAGTTCGTTTTTTTTCATTTCATTTTTCTTTTAAGAGTTAAGCGTGAATAACTAATTGCCACAAAGATAACAATCTGTTCTTAGCGTTTTGTTTTATTTTTACTTTTCATTTCGCTTTACTATCACACTTGTCCCTTCCCGCCCAATGCCCACTGACTCACTCAACATCCCCCCTGTTGAGTCTGTCTTTTCTAACTTGTGGCGTAGTCACTGAAGTAGAAAACCAAACCATGCTAAACTTGTCTACCCGATTTTCGAAGAGGTATTTTAATTGTAGTAAATAGTGGTGCTTTAATCGTTTAAAAAATGTAGGCCTACTTTAAGATTTTGCAAACATTCTTACAAAATATGTGTTCCAAGCATTTGTAAAGGGGGTCTGGGGAGAATCGCTAGAAACCCCTTAACTCGTTTACGATCGCACTAAAAAATTTCGACAAAAATTAAAAATTCGAGAAAAATTTAAAAAAAAATATTTTTCAAGCTCGAGGTCTCATTATACGAGGGCTGCTATATATATTTCTGGCCTAATAATGAAAATGCGAATATCTATCATCAAAAATGGTTCTATTGTTTTTCAAAGTATTCTCCAGCATGATTTATACACTTTTGCATGCGCTCAAACCGATTGTCGAAGCACATTTTCCACTTCGATTGAGAAACCTCCAAAACATGGCTTTTGAACGCTTCAACAGCATCTTCTGGCGACGAAAATCGTTGCCCGCGCATTTTTTTCTTCATTGGCGGGAATAAAAAGAAGTCATTGGGTGCCAAGTCAGGGCTGTGCGGCGGATGACCCATCAATTCGACGTTTTGGCCGGTCAAAAAGGCGCTGGTTTGAGCCGATGTGTGAGAGCTCGCAGTGTCATGGTGCACAATGATTCGTCATCTTTTGTTCGTTTTTCAAATTTCTCCGAAGACTTTAGGCAAACAAATTATGGTGTACCACTCAGAATTGACCGTCCTACGATGCTCAAGCGGAACAGTCTCCACATGACCAGTTTTGCTTCGAAGTGATTATTTCACGAACAACTTTCGTTGGATTTGGCTGGTCTTCGAAGACCCACACGGTCGATTGCTGTTTTGTTTCGGGCTCATACGCATAGATCCATGATTCGTCACCTGTGACGATCTTATAAACGTCTTTTGAAGCACCGCGGTCGTATTTTTTCAAAATTTCTTTGCACCAATCGACCCGAGCCTTTTTTTAGCCATTGTCAAATTGTGCGGGATCCAACGAAAACAACCCAGGTGTTCATGCTGGTGGAAGAAATGCCCAGGGATGCCTCTATCTCACGGTTTGTCACATGACATGCATTATCAGTTCACGCACGTCATCAATGTTCTCTGGCACAAGGGGCATTTTGGGACGACCTTCGTCTTTGAGCGAACGTCGGCCACGATTGAATTCATTAAACCAGTTTTTTACAGTGCTATAGGATGGTGCTTCATCGCCATACAAAGATTTCAGTTCATCGATGCACTCTTGTCGTGATAATCTACGTCGAAAGTTGTGAAAAATGATCGCACGAAAATGTTCACGAGTTAATTCCATTTTTTTGCCAAATTGATTTTTTTCAAGTCGCTGTAAACAACACAAGTGGTGGTCGTACGTCAAAACGTTCTGAGTATGTTTATGCCAAAAAATGTCAAACTTTCCAATGGAAATGTCTAATGGCGCCAGACAACACTTAGTGTTGCCTAGGCCAGAAATATATGTAGCAACCCTTGTTTTATAATTTTATTCCCAATCGTTCGCAATTTCATTGAATTACATGTTTACAGGTTCTATTTATAACAAATAAATAAAAAAACACTGTTCAAACAAATTTACATGGACACATTGCACGTTGCAACCAGCATTAACCATGTTTCGACTAGAAACTTCAATTTTAAATATTAAAAAATGTATTTGTAATATTTAAATATAAAGACAAGAGGCCTTGAGCCGGTTAATTCCCTGTTCAATGTATAAAAGCGAAAGATCGAAATAAAACAAACGAGCTAAACAAAAACAGAAATATTAAAATAAAATTTCAGAATTGAGGGTGTTCCAACTATAGTGCACGATGATAATTGTGAGTCAAAACTTAACGTCAATATGTTTTCTTAACTTAATTTGACATTAATATATTTCAGTAGAAAATTCCAATCATGTAGAGGTTTACAATTGAGCAGCGCGTAAAGATTGTTTAAGCCTTTTACAAAAATGGGCTTTCAAATCAAAATGCGTTTCGTGTACTTCGTGACGAGTTATTCTCGGCACTCTTCAACAAGAAGAATTGCCGTATTGGGCAAATGAAAATCCACGATTGATTGTTAAAAAGCCGAGGCATCCACAAAGAGTGACTATGGAGTGCGGTTTATGGGATGGCTACGTCATCAGGCCATATGTCTCTGAAAATAAGGTCGGCCATGCAGTTACCGCGAATTAGGCCCGCTATCGCAAGATGATAACGGATACTTTTGGCCAGATACTGAGGATATGGACCGGGACGAAATATATGCTTCCATCAGGATGGTGCTACTTGTCACACAGCCAATAAAACAATGTCTCTTTTGCGCAAGAAATTCAAGGGCCGTGTTATCTCACGTCCTGGCGATATTAATTGGCCGCCAGGATATGTCATTTTACACCGCTGAACTTTTTTCTTTGGGGATATTTAAAAGAAAATGTGTGCGCCAATAAGCCCAGAACAATTCGAGAGCACATTAACTACATTGAACCTCGATTTTGTGTCAGAGTCAATGAATATATGGACCATTGGATAGAGGTATGCCACCGAAGCCGTGGCGAGCATTTGATGCACACATATGTTGATTCACACATAATTGCCATAGATCCTTCTATCATAATACAAAATATTATAATAATTCTCTGAAATCGTTTTGTTCGATTTACAATTAACATCGTGTGTTTTAGTTGAACCACCCTTCTTAATAAAATAAACAAGGCTCATAATGTTTAATATGTGCCTAATATGTTTTTTTAAAAAAAAAATTATAAAACATTTTTTTCTGATCTATCAAATGGCTGATATAATTTTTTTACTATACCCTTTACCATACTGTTGTAATCAAAGTACAGGTCACAATTATAAACCGATTCGATGAAACTTGGTGCATTCTTCAATTTTGCGCCAAGGACGAACCCTATTAAAATTGGTCCAATCAATCCATATCGTGATTTCATTCACAGGGTTTTCCCGATTCCAGAACCTACAGCTCTAAAAGTCATATTTAAATAAAATTTTGGACCGAGCACACATCTGTGGTGAAATTTGTTCATATCGGTCCAAGTTTTCGAATAGCTCTCATACAAAGCTCCCTCCCAAATTTTTGCATTTTTTACGTTATGAGCGACCATTAATTAATTACCTGTGGTGAAACTGGACCAGATGGTTCCATATTTTCGTATAGTTTCATTTTGCTATCCGTTAGGTTTTGTCAAACTGTTTCTAGTAGTTTTGAACCATCCCGACCGTTCAACAGATTTTAAGAGTCATTTAAGAGAAACATCCGCTGTTTCTGCTAGGTTGTCTACCCGTTTTTCATCCTTTTTTTGCTGGAAACATACAATCAATAGTGAACTAATTTTATAAATAAAATTAAATGTAAAATGGGCTGGCCTCAGGGCATTTAAACTTAAGTTAAAACGATACAAATTCTAGATAGATACTATGGTATACTAGAAGCACGTACTAGATATAATAAGATCAATATAACCTATAAAATAATAAATTAGCTATCGGCTAATTGGCTAGATTAGGTAGTCAAAGTATATACTGCCTAGGTAGTCTCCATACTTGAAGACCAGCGCATGTACATAGCAAATGCCACACTGGCTTCTCTTCTTCTGCGCGCTTGCAAGTTCTACAGAAGTCTCTGCGCGTCGGATGCTAAACTTACTGCCATAGTCCCGATTAAGCAGTTTCGTGTGAGGACTCCTATGAGGGTTGATTGTTTTCCTAGGAAATTCCCTTGTTCTTTTCCGCTCTATTGTTGGCCAGAGAGACCCTGTTTTTTAATCCGCCACTTCGACAAAAAAATGAAATTCCCTTGTTCTTTTCCGCTCTATTGTTGGCCAAAAAGACCCTGTTTTTGAATCCGCCACTTCGATAAAAAAAAGTCCCGATAAAATTATTTTGCACATTTTTGCTATGTAATTTAATTAATCTACTTATTTAAATCGGCCTCCTTAAACCGTGGATATATGGGATTTTAATAACATGCAATTTTTGTCACGGATCCAAATACATTAATTTTACAATTCCAATAATTGACCTCCTTGCCGATAATGAGTTTCCTTTGAACATCGACAAATGGTTACTCTGACCGTGGAATTACTTCACTAAACTCAATTGATTGAATAAAGAACAGAATAAAAACTAAAAAACACAATGTTATAAAATATCAAATACTATCGATAGTATAGATGCCTGCTCAATAAGGTCTTCAATTAATATTCTTCCTTGAGAGGCTTCTTATTTTTTCTTGGCAGGAGCGTTTGTTTCCATTCGACAGATAGGTGAAAGCCAACGCAATCGTATTTTAATGCGCTAAACTAAATTCATGTCGGAATTAAGACCACGACTTGTCCGGCGTATGTACTTTACTCTCCGCAGTTAATTTGGCGAAAGATGTTTTCCTAAAAAGTTGTTGCCATATAAAACCACGGGTCATATAAGTAAAAGGGGGCAAAAGACGGCTCAGGAGATTAAATGACAGTGACCTTAGCGGACCTAAATTTAAATGTGCTGATTTAAATTTAGGTTTAACCATTTTGTTCAGAGGTTTATATTTCTACACATATCATACCATCCACCTTCTGGGTCATTCCCAGCCATTCTGTTCCTGTGTTTTTCGTCAGCAAATTAAATCCTTTTACCCCAACTCTACTTTGTAGTGGAAAGTAACAAGAATTCAGTACGTCGCAGTCAGTGGATTTGCTCCTAAAACTTTTTATGCAAAAATTATATCAAACCCTAGGCGACATGAAGCCACAGTTTGCTGCCTGCACATCCACCTATCGGCTCCGCAAGAACTTCTTTGATAGGGGGTTTTTCCTATAGAAAGATTAAAATTTTGTTAAAAAATGTTGGGTATTTTCATGGTGGTGGTGGTGGTTATGCTGCTGTTAGTACACTCAAACAATCACACTCCACTACGCACATTCACTACCAAAGCGGCGCAAAAAAGGCCTTAAAAAAGGCAAAAAAGGCCTTGTGCCTAGTGTAGTCAAATTTACAGTGCTAGGCAATTGAAGTGTTACCCATTCAAACGACCAAATCTTTTTTATTCATATTATAAGATTTGTGGAAATACTCAAATTTCAGAATCCTTTTACTTCAGCTCGATGTAGCCACGTTTTGTCTTGACTATGGCCTTCAAATGGTTAATAAAAGGAGTTGCATTCTGCACGAATATAGTCTTGCGGTAATTTGGCCCATTCCCTTACAATTTCTTTTATCGACCCACCCATAAGGCATATATGTATTTAAGTGTTCACCTTGCCCTTTAAAATGGTTCAGATGAAATGGTCCATCGGATTTGCATATGGGGATTTCGAAAACAATTGCGTAGGCAAAATAAATAAATAAATTGATATGAAGTGGGTTCTCACGAGCGTTACCGAAAGCAGATTCCGAAACATTTTCCCGATAATAACTTACATTGACTTTCACACCAGGCTCGATGAAAAAGGTTGGGCGTGTTCAAATGGGGTCAGAGCTCCCCATGTCGTTTCTTGAGTTAAATAACTACTTCGGTTGGGCGTTCGTAGTTTCACTTCTTCGTCTGTTAAGTAAACACGATACTTTTGAGAGTTTATGAACTGCTCTTTAGGAAACATTTTTTCATCAGGGAACACAATTTTTGAAAATTGCTACATTCGTCCAAGCGTAGCAACTACATTGCTCTTTCAAATCTAATTTTTTGTTTCGTTGTCAGATCGTGTGCCTTTTGAAACTTGTAAGGCTTTTTTTGAGCTACGACGTGGATTTCGTTGAAATCGAGCCTTACATTTTTGAACCATATAATGCGATGTTTGCTCACCACCATATCGTTTGACAATGCTTCCTGTATCATTCCGAGGGCTGCTATTTATGTTTCGGGTCCGGCAATTAAAACACAATAATTTAGTATTGGAAATGGTTTTATTGTTTTTCAAAATATTCTCCTTTTAGATCAATACATTTTTGCAATTTTCGAAGCACTTTTTCCACTCCGATTGAGACACCTCCAAAACATGATTTTTGAAAGCTTTAATAGCTGAAAAACGTTGACCACGCATTTTCTCTTGATGCTAGGGAACAAGAAGAAGTCATTGTGTGCCAAATCAGGCCTGTACGGTGGTTGGCCCATAAATTCGACATCTTAAGTGGTCAAATACTCGTAGCTCAGCTAATGTGTGAGAGCTCGCATTGTCGTGATGCAAAATGATCCGTCTTCTCTTATTATCTTTCCTCATTTCTTCGAACACTGTTGGCAAACAGATGTTTGTATACCACTCAGAATTGACCTCCTACGTACCACCAAAGGCACTGTGGCAACATGGCCGGTTATAACGAAAAAAACGCAATCATTTGCTTCGATGTACTTCTTCCACGAACAACTTTTGTTGGACCCATACGGTCGTTTGCTTATAGATTCATATGCACAGATGCATGATTCGTCACCTGTGACAATGTTATACACTTCCTTTGAGCTACCGCAGTTCTACTTTTTCAACATCTCTTTGCACCAATCCATACGAGCCTTTTTTGAGCATTCGTCAAATTATGTGGGATGCAACCAAAACACATTTTTTTCACGGCCAAATGAACATGCAATATCTTATTGATGCTTGTCATACTAATGCCCAAGGATACCTCAATCCCACGGTATGTCACATGTCGGTCTTGCTTAATCATTTCAGGCACCGCATCGATGGTTTCTGGCACAGTGACCGAAGTTAGATGTCCTTCACGAAATTCATCCTGGAGAGAACGGCGTCCGAGACTGAACTCTTAGAACCAGAGATTAATAGTGGCGTTTGATGGTTCTTCATCGCCAAAAATCGAAACAAGTTACTTTAAATACTCTTATCTCGCCGAAAATCGTAAAAAATAATTCCATTTTTTTTACTGAGTTGAATTTTTCAACACACTGTAACAAAACAATTCGGCCTAAATGCTAAAAAATGTCAAAGTTTGCAATGGAAGTTACAGTTTGCACCTGGAAACACTAGAATTGTCAGGACCCGAACTATAAATAGCAACCCTCATAAAACGATTTTTGGTGCGATACACAAACTTTTGTTCACATTGAGATGGCTTAGCTCACGAACAATAGCTGGTTGTGATTTTGCGGCCACATTTAAGGCAATCGCACTATTACGCTTGAATTCCATTTCGAATAACTTTTGTTCTATTAAATTTAGATGTTGTTTGTGGTAGTTTGTGAAAAAACAAAATTTGCTACTAATCCAAATATATAGTACGAGTAATGTTGAATATTTAGGTGAGATTAGGAATGTATGTAAGGCAGAACCGTAAATATTTTTGGCGCTTAGCATAGGGACGTTGGATGGTATATAGTGTACTGTCGTCGTTTTTAATTGTTTTAATTTTTTTTCTTCTAAATTTCAAATTGCGTTCTCAATTTTAAGTTGTATTTTCACAAATTCTATTTACGTCTCCCAATTTCAATTTGCGTTTCTATATTTCGTTTTGAATTTTCTCAGTTTAATCTATATTTTTTCAATCTTAATTGAAATGTTATATTTTTATCTTTGGGTTGATGAAATGGCAAACCTTTACGAATTCGTTCAGAGCTGTTTTTCATTGGTAACTTTGATTGCTTTTGAAATGCAATAATTGGTAAAACTATTATTACTATCTTGTCACCCTTTGGAAGAGGAACGTTATGTGCTTTTTATGAAGGAATGAAGGTAGAAGTTTTTATGGACTTTATGAACTATAAGGTCCCTAGTCAAATAATGGACTTGGGAGTAGCCAGCGACCTTTGATCTGGTCTTTTTCATAGAAACAAAAATTTAAGTTTTTTTTTTGCATTTTTAAAAAAGGGAACAGAATTGTCCATCATATCCTTTGTTTAATATTCGCAGACCTCCTAATGGGCCCTGCTGAGGGAAACTGTAGCTTGACTAACCCTGGCATTTCCGTCCCCGGCACTTTATAGCCCGGAAATATGGTATGAAAAGTGTGTTGGTTGCAAGTAATATTTTACAGCAGGAAGGCAACAAGAACAACAGCACGCACACATACATATGCAAAACTAAACATTGGCAAATGTATGCATGTGTTAGGTGGGAATGTATGTGTGCGTGTGTGGATGGGTGTATTTGTGCATATAAAATTGTTGCTAAATAAGAAATTCATTTGAATGCATAATTTACTGTGTTTATCCCCCTACTTAGAGCGAACGACCTTCAATATACTCGTATGTTTGTTTGTACACACATACACTCACGTGCTCACCTCTATTCACACACACTCATACGCATTCATAGTTTTTAGTACCTCTTATTATGCGCTTGTGTTGGTGTAGAAAGTTCTTTCATTGTGTAATGCATTCTAAGCTTATTATTATATTATCGTTTTTTATTATTAATTTTAAACAAAAAAAGAAAAAAAACTATAAACGTTATGTATGTTTGTATATGTATGTATTTAAATGCATATTTTTATTTAGCATGTGGCCATATGTACGTATGTACATATGTACGTCCATGTATTAAATGCACACTAAAATAACCTATACTCAAAAGTGAATAGAAATATATTTTAGACTAATACCGCCCCTTAAGTGTTAAAGTGTTTTCATTTCAAATAATTTTATTGGCAATAAAAAGGTTTGTATCCATTTCGAATTATGACTGAAGGATTTTCAATTATGCCACAAATTGTAGTCGGCAAAAGTGGCGAAACGTGCAGTACTTTTTATTTTTAACTGCGGCCCAAGTCTTCTAACAGACCTCTACAGCGGAGTGGTGTTTAAGATAAAAAAGACGGTTACCACGTGAACCGATAATGATTCACAGGAAAAAAACTCGGTAAGTAAAGCTTAAACTATTATGTTGTCCTCACACAAGCGATGAAATTGACTGCATTATCAGGGGCACCTCGTACAAAATAAAAAAAGATCATGTAACAAACAATAACAAGTCTTTAGTCGGTCGGGATATAGTCGCTCTAACCGATCGTAGTCTTGTTACGGTGAAATCACTATTATATACAGAAGACCCACAGACTGTAAAAAATTTATGAAAAATCGTATTAAAAATTTTACTTTTAGAGCGGCGGAACCATAAACCTGGGCGCCATTGTAAGGAAGCTTTATGTAAATGTGGGCCGATATGATCAGTTTTACCAGAGTTGGTTATGGAACATACAAAACTCACTATGCTAAATTTTAGTAAGATCAAACATAACTTACGGTTTGTACAGCGGCATAGTTTAACAAAGATCTGATTAAAAATGTCATTCTGTAGTGGTAAGACCTCACATCTAGAGTCAACATTTGAATATTGCCTAAGAATACATGGGGTTGTTATGCACCTAACGCACCATACTCCTTTGTATGCAGGGTTGGCTTTAGAACATTCGTAACTCATTTTACTTATATTCGACAAGATCGGATGTAAAAGGTAAACCTCAAAAAATATGAATCCAATGTCGGAAGGTGGAAAGATAAACATGCAGACCACGCACTTCGTTTGATTAAGACAAGATCGTAATTAAAGCGGTAATGAGAGTGTTCTTTGTTCAAATGCGAGTTTCTTCGTATGAGGTACAGATATTTGTAAACATGGATCGATAAAGTCTAGTTCCACCAGATTTGGATACGGAGTACTCATAACTGGACCTTAATGTCCATTTTCACATGTCTTGGTTACAATACACATATTACGCATCCTGCTAATTTTGAGTAAGATTCGATGTAAACCGGGAGATTCATCTTTATTATGGGATATTTGAAAATATTATTTTCTTAATTGGCTATTTGTAGCTTTTAATTTACCATTTGGAATTCAAACAAGATCGGATTTTTTTTTTAGATTTAAGAGACTTGTGAAATTAGAGCCGCTAATCTATCGAACCTACTATCTACTATCTATCGTTTTATTTTATTAAAGTAGTATCGATAGTTTCTTTCGTTATTGATACTATCGGGGAAACCAAATACAAATTATTAAATGCCGATGGCGTTAATTATTTATTAAACAAAGTCAAAATAGAACATTTTTTCCATAAAATCTAAAATTGAAATAATGGACAAATCGAACTTAATATACCGGATAAAATGCAAGGGTAACGAAACGGCACAATGCGAAAAATACTACATAGGTACCACCAAAAACAGACTGAAAACACGACTGTCAGGACACAAATCTGACATAAAATTAAAAAATAATAATATGATGCCACCAAAAACAGCACTTGTGGCCCACTGTGCAAGCGAAAAACACCAACCAGACCTTAAAAGAGTGAGTGTGTTACAATGTGAAAGCCACTACAACAAACGATTAACACTCGAAATGTTGCACATTATGAGTACTCCAAATGAGCAGAAAATGAATTTTAAAACTGACGTTGATAATTCTGCTCAAAGCTATAGGAGTCTTATAAGAAAAACAAATAAAGAAAGAACAAAAAAAGCGCAACAAAGCAACGACGGTCAGTACATTTCTTAAAAACAAGAAACTGAGGTACTCGCTACGGAGTTATTTTGTTTAATTTAGTTGTAAGTGTGGGCACAAATGTTTTTTGTTTTTACGTATTTTACATTTTCATTTGTTTTTGTATTTCCAATGATATATCTTGTAGATTCCTGATGATGTTCTTCAAAGAGCAACGAAATATCGAATAAAGAGAAAAATATAACAAAAAATAATAACCTTGGCCTCGAGCTCGATATAATAATTATTTAGTAAAAAATAAACCTATTACCTCCAAATTTTAATCGGCGGTCCCAATATTGAATGTAGTAAAATTCCACGATGTTCTGGTCAAGTTTCTCTCTCTATGTGTCTGTTGAAAGCATAATAGCGAAAGTAAATCAGCTTTGACCCTGAAATTTGGCACAATGATGTCTTATAAGGGTGTATTTTTACACACTTTTTTGCCATTTCATAATGAATAGACTTACTCCGGTCAATATGGCCATATGGTAGTAAAATTAAAGTAAATTTGCAACGAATCCAACTATAGATTCATTTTAAAGTTCTGGTTAAGGTAAGGGTCTGACGAGGAAGAAGACCTCTACCGTCAATAATCCCTGGGATATAAAGCTTATAAAGCAAAATTCTGGGGTCAGAGCTATACAATAGCCGAGTTCTATTGGGGTAACTGACTTAGTCACTTAGTTACATTGCAATATGGTAATCTAAACTAAATCTAGAGGCATATGGCAACATTGTTTCCTTTTCATACACACAGGGTTCAATGGAGAATTTGTCCAAAGCTGATGACAATAGAAAACAACAATTGTTTTAAAATAGCACAGTGTGACAGAGAAAAAATACCTGGGAAATGATATAATTTTTCTTGTAGATCTTGCTGAGTACGTACAACAAGAAACCGTTTTTTAAATTTCCCAAATACCTCCAAAATCTGGAGTTACGGGTAAAAAACCGGGTTTTCGGATCTTAAGCACTTATATGCCAGAAACTTGGTTGAATATCAACCGATTTCAAGTTTTTGGAAAGAAGAAACTGCGGCCTTTCGGGTATACATTTTTAAAATCACACTGAACAAATCTGTGTATTTTTCCTGTAAACTAATTTTTTTCAAACTTTTTGTTATTTTTTAACTTTGGATGCGTTTTTACACAGAATTTTTTAAAAGGAAGCAAACAATTTATGAACTGAATAATAAAGAGAGTGTTCTTACGAAAACAGTTCGATGTCATTTTAAAAAACCCGTTGGAAACTGGTTTTTTGAACTACTTCTCCATCCGTAGACCCCAAGTAACGAATGTGATTTAACCATGATTAATGGCTATATAAGTATACTTAAGAGCAGTCAGATTTTAAATAAACGAGAGCCAATCGGCAGTAATTTTTTTTTGCGAACAAAGTAAACACAATAAAAATCCCTCAAGCTACCTTCCGATTGTTGTGGTTTTTTAAAATAGACAGAAACCATGCACTGTATCGTGTGTAAGTTTTTTTGGTATACCAAAAAAAATACGCACACACACACATGTATGCTCTATAAAACCTGTTATGTTATGTTTATAGTCGCAACCATACGATATGATTGCGTAATCATATTATTGTTAACGTAAATTTTTAGCAACAATACTTTTGTTGCACCAAACATGTTTATATTGTTGCTACAACCATATTTTCATTATAAAATTTGGGAATAATACTATTGTTACATTTCAACAATATTAATATGGCGGCAATCATACTATTGTTAAAATTGAATTCAGTTAACAATACCATGGTTGCGATGAACATGCCTTTTACCATATATTGCCGTGACCATATAGTAACCATGTTTTTTCTCTGCGTGTAGGTATGCAAATACCTTCAGAATAATGCCGAAACCAATTTAATATCTCTCCCCCTCGTTGTTTTAATTCAAATTATTTTACTGTCGAAGGAAGAAGAACACGAGGAATCTGACGATTATATGGGCTTCGCTCTCTTTGGCTAAATGGACAAATGTTTGTTGTTATACCTCTATCGTTCTTATTGAAATATTTGCAAAATATTCACTTGATGATAATTTTGTATAAAGACAAGTTTTATCTTCCTGAGAAACGCTGATCAGCTAATCTTTTTCAAAATTTCTCCCTCATATGGATAGTGAGGATGTATAAGTATTTGAACATTGAAGCAAAAACCAAAGATTGCCTTATGTCCATGCCCAAGAAATATTGCAGGCGTACTCGTATCTGTTCCACATTTCATTCCTTTATTATAATTGAGTGGTATTTGTATACTTTTAATACGTTTTATTGTTTTTTTGTCAAACATTTCCGCATTCGCATCAAAATTTTACTCTGCGTATAATAAAAAAGCTTGCCTTCGAAATTCCAATTCTCTACAGATCTAAATAAATTTTCAATTGTGGCCTCGGTTTCAAAGCCTGACCAAAGGATTTTTGTTCAAACATGCATATTTCGCTTAAAACCCACAACAAACTTAAATCCCCATAAAATGAAGCGAATATTCAGAATTTTTAAAAGTGGCATCATTTTTTATTCCACGGCCAGCAACTCGCTCTCTATTCATGGCATATCCTCTGTAACGTGTCGCGTTAGGGGGGGGGGGGGGGGGGGGGAAGGGAGTGGGTAAAAACCCCTCTATTATCTGTTATCTATTTAAATATGTAAACGCCAACAAAACAATAAATGACGAATGAAAAATCGACATTTCACTCAAGGCATGCCAGCAAAAAATAAAACGAGAGTCCTTTTTCGCCGGAAATCAACGCCAACAACCAGCAAGCGTCAACAATGGAATAAACGGATTTTTTGCACGAAACAAAGAACAAAAAATAAGCGAAAAATAGAAATCTTGGTCTTTTTTGTTGACCGTGATTTATAAAAATCTGACAATGATTGATTTCAGCATTTTGGTATCTTTACTTTTCGGTTCATTTTTGTGTTCTTTTCCTTCTTTTATTTTGATGCTAACGAAATTCGAAAATAGATTTTAGAATGTTTGATGATATTACGAGAGATAAAACCGGTGCTTAAATACGATGGATTAAAAATTGGTTTCATGTACGGTGGGTTGAGATGGGGAGCAAGGTGAGATTGTAAACGTTTTTGAGGCTGCGAGGTGTGTTTTAATAAACTTATCCACATCTGCGAGTACGAGTGGCAGTTTGTGTAACTTCTCATAACAATTCATGATGTTCACTGCCATGTTCATACCGCCACATCTGGAAGGGATTAGAAATTTAGCAACTAACACGTTTTAATCCTATAATTCACCTTTAAGGGTATTTTTTGTTGTATATTTCATTAGTACATATTTAATTAAAAATGCTTGCCCCCAGCGCCTTCTAAGCGTTATAAATATAAAACAAAATTCAATCGTGTCAACATATATAAAGGGTGGTCCAAACATAATACAGTATGTTTATTTTTAGCCAACCCTAACGTTGTTGCACAACTTAATTTGATATTTCTTTGTTTCAGTTTTTTGACAGATTCAACCATGAAGAGGAACACAATTGAGTAGCGCGTTATGATTATTGAAGACTTTAACGAAAATGGACTTCAAGTAAAAATGCATTTTATACACTTCGTAAATTCTATGACGTGGCGGTGTCAAATAACCGCCATGACATGTAATTTGACACCATTGATCTTCTTTTTTTGGGGATATTTAAAAGAAAAAGTGTACGCCAAAGAGCCAAAAATAATTCAAGAGCTAAAGGAAGAGATAATTCGGCACATCAATGTCATTGAACCTCCATTATGTCTCAAAGTAATTGAAAATATGGACCATCGAATAGAGGTATGCCACCGAAGCCGTGGCGAGCATTTGGCCGATATTTTGTTTCACACATGATAATCATAGATCCCTCTATCATAATAACATATATTAAGGTAAAACTCGTATTTTTTGTTTTATTTGCAATTGAAATCGTGCGTTTTAGTTGGATCACCCTTTAGATGTTTCTTTCTTTTCATACCAAGTTGGTTAAGTTGGCGGTATGCCCCACGAAAATACATCCCAAAGTAAAAAGAAATTAGGCCCCAAAAATATATGGAAAACAGCAACACAAAATTTTATGGTTTTTTGGGTCCTAATTTCATATTTTTATTGGAGTATAATTTCATAATGCAATTAGATCCCAAATGTTTGTAAGATAATAGACCCAAACAAATTTGGGGGCTGGACACCTGGACACCTCACTAGACAAGATGACATACAAACCAAAATTACTAACGAAATATGTGAACGATCTCTTTGGAATTTTTAAGAAAAAAGAAATTAAAAACAATCTGAATGTACTCAACTCATTTAACAGACAAATACAGTTTACAATGGAGATGGAACCGGATGGGAAATTATCATATTTAGATTCAATAGTTTGTCGACATGGTCAGTCACTAAAATTAGATTGGTACCAAAAACCTACAGCTTCTGGCAGACTTATTAACTTTAGTTCAAAGCATCCTAGACAAGTAATTACACTGTGGAACATTTTTGGGGTTATTGTCTGGGGGGTGAGAAATTCCAAGTCAGGGTGATGGTACTAGGTCAGTATATTAAAAACCTCAAAGGGTTTTACGTTCGTATGTGCCAGTTTTTTTTATGACCTTTTACATTTTTTTCCTTATCTTGATGTTTTTTCGCTTAGTTGTAAAATGTTGGCAAAAACGTAGTTTGACATAACTCGAGAACGACTAGTTCGATCAACTTGCACTAAAGACACACAGTACAGTAAACAGTTTATTTAGCAGGACAAAATCTCGAATAAATAACGAAGATAAATCAGACGTTGTATATAGGGTTGCCACACACCAAAAGTAAAAATTACTGGACACCCACCAAAAATTGCCTGGATTTTAAAAAAATTCCTGGACGAATAAAAAAAAAGACGAATAAAAAAGTAATATTAATATTTTTATTTTATTAAAAAACATTTAATGATAAACAAAAGCAGCATTTAATTCAGTCTTTATACGTATGTATGTATGTATAACACATATTTCATATTTAAAGAAATCTATGTATTAAATACTCAGATGATTATATTAAAAAAGTTAAGATAACAAAACAAAATCTTAAAAATTCAGCCTTGAGGATAATTAAAAAAAAATATTTGGTATTACTTTTTCCACAGGTATTTTGAGCTTTCTGATACAGAACTTAAAAGTTCTTTACCTTTAATTGTCATCAAATAGTTTAAAAAATCTTTACAATTTTCATCAAAATTCAATCTAATTAACAGTTCACCTTTTATAAGATCGAACGACATTCTATTCCTTTCCTTAGAATATAAATTATTTAGAATACTAAACGTTCTTTCACAAAATGCGTTACTAATAGGTATAGACAAAACAAATGAGATCAGCTTATACATATTAATTATATTGTTTTTATCACATTTTTTAAAAAAATAAGACCATATTTGGTCGGATGGAATATCTTTTGGCAATTGGTCATACACTTCACGAAGGCAGCAGTAATCTGTATATAGAATATCGTTGTTAATGGAATTTGATATTTTTAATATTTCTGGAAGCTCCGACAAATTGTCCCACGATAAAAGGGATTGCTTCAAATTTAAAAAAGAAAGTCTTTTATAAAGTGATTCCTCACCGAAGTCATAACGTTGGTCAAAATACGTAACAGCCATTTGTAGGAACTAATCAGCTTCTTGTTTAAAAATTTGAATTTCATCATGAGTGATGGCTTTAAAAAGAGCACTGACCTTGCTGCCGTAAAAGCAATCTTTTAAACGCGTTTGAAGATTATTCATAAGTTTACTCATAAGGAAATGTATTTCTAAGATATTACATGAATCACTTGCAAGAGATAATATGGCGCTTAATATTATGTATAAAATATAAATAGGCCTCTGACAAACCCTCTGAAAAACATTCTTCATCCTCATTGATAAGTTCATTACCTGTAACTCCATGTGACACAAATTTCCAGATAGCTTTCCGACAGTTTTTTCTCCTTTTTGCAAAAAGTACCTTTTCACAGCAGGCCAGGAATGCAACAATCGGTCTGAAGCCGGCAAGAGCGAAAGCCATCTCTTGGGAACATGTCGAAGTAGATTTTTGTAGTCAATGCAAGCAAACTCGAAGCATTTTTTTTTACTCATTCGACAATGCTGAAGAACTGAACTCATTGAATGTTTTGATAACGATATCTTCTATATCAACGGACAAAGCATTTTAAGCATATTTAATACAATTATTTATTATATGGCAATTGCAATTTGCTTTTATGATTTTTTGATTTACTTCTTTCAGTTTTTGGTACACAGAATTATGAGCGCCGTAATTCACTGATGCATTATCTGCACTGTAAGCTGCTAGTTGATCAATGTGTAGTCCATTTTTGATAGTTATTTTAATTATATTTTGAAATAAATCTTTGGAAGTTTCATTCAGATCTTCATAAAAATGTAAAATTTTCTTGCATATTGATGTTTCCTATATTTGAAGCATCACTGCCTACGGAGAAGAAAAAACTTTCTTTCAAGGCTTTAGCAACTTTTTCTTGGGAGTATGGGGCCAAAACGTTTCGCGTTATGGCAGCCGCTTTGGTACGTCCACAAGACATATTTTTAGCAATTGCGCTATCGCAGTATATACCAGCACTTAGTTTCATTTGGCAGTCCAAACTACTGTAGCTAAGCCCATGCACAACATTGTGAAAAACACTTACGAGTTCAGCTCGGGAAATACTTTCATCTTCTTTAGACTCTATTGGCACAACGAAGTTAGCAATACTTTTTGATAATTTTTGAGATGAATCGATTTTCATATGCCGTTTTGTTTGCATATGTCTATTCAAGGCTCGGCTTTCTTCATATTTGATAGTAATATCAATTTGACAAAATTTGCAAAACGCTCTAAATTCCAGCCTCAGGGGTGGTTTCCATCCTTAGGTTCACAATAAGCAAATATGAATGTCGTTCTTAAATACAGAAATCTTAATATTTCTTTAATGCCAAAATAAAAACAATAAAAACTTACAATTTATTCATTTATTCATTCACACACCTTCAACAGCTGTACGCAGTGTTTATTTTAGGTTAAGTAAAGCAAATCAACACTGTGTGGACAGTTTGAAGTCGATGGATAATAATCGGCGCCGGCTGCTTAATACATTCGTAGGCGGCTCAACTATCGTATTTACATAGCATTGTTATAAATAGCATTGTTCTAAATATTTCCTGGACATAAGTAATATTTCCTGGACTCTGGACAAGATAAAATAAAACTGGACAATCCAGGCGAGTCCAGGTCATGTGACAACCCTAGTTGTATACCAAATAAAGTGTAAGGGTGACAGGTCCGACATATGCCAAAAGGTATATGTCGGCACTACTAAAACTAAACTTAAGACAAAAATTTCGTCCCACAAATCTGACCTAAAAGCCGTAAATAGGCCTATAGAATAAAAGACTGCACTTGCGGTCCACTGTACATTGACCGGACATAAGCCTGATTTTACCGACGTAAAAATTGTAGCGCAAGAGAGAAATTATTGAAGAATATACATTCTCGAAATGCTTAACATTATTGACGTACCTAATGAGAGGAGAATTAATTACAAAACGGACACAGATGGGATCGCACACATATGTGACGAGCAAAATAGAAAGGGACCTAAGGGTAAAAACCAGTTTTGTTCAGGAGAGCCATTTTAAAGATTTAAATACGTGTATCTTTGGTGTACCATCACTTTCATAAAATGCGCATATCTCTGGGAGAGAACACTTTTGGGGCATGGGATCGTTCTCATTCGATGCTCAGATGTTGTCCACATCAAAAAAAGAAGGGAAAATTGATTTTTTACCCTTAGGTCCCTTTCTCTATGCATAAGCACAGACGCAAGCTGAAGCGTAACACAAAAATCAGTTGTCAGCGATAATCAGACGGACAACATTGTTTTGATAATGTAATTATTTTTCAAATATTGTGTTAATGTTTTGTTTATTAAATGTAAACATGTTTTGTATTTTGTCAGTGACAACCCCTGAAGATGATTGACGAAGTCAATCGAAGTATTGGGATGAAAAAAATTAAACCACACATAGAACAAATAGTTTAAATAAATGACCTCAAGCCGAAAAATAATTTTATAAAATAATTATATAGTTTATTACCTCTGAACTTAATTATAAACTTGTATAATATTTTGTACAAGGCACGACGGGCAGTACCACAAAACAATAATTCTGGTTTATGTCTTTGCATTTAATAATAACAAATGATTAAGTGTACAAAGAGAATATGTGAAATATTAAAATTTACCATAACCGAAACTGCACGCAAAAGATTTTCCACACGTTTTGTGGGCCTATTTTCGTACTTTGTTGTTACATTCACATTAATGGAAATTACACCCCAAACCCAAAACTGAAAATAGAACCCAATTTTATACAGAGTACAACAAATCGATATTTTGGGGCATATTTGCTTTTTTTTGGGGTGTATTTGCATACCTTCAAATAACCACTACGAAATTAGGCCCCAATAAAATTTTTGGTGCCTATTTTCATCTTATATTTGGGGTACATTTCCGTGGGGTCTATTTTCAAAATACAATTAGACCCCAATTTTGGGGCCTAATTTCCTAATTGGTTTGGGGTGTATTTTTGTAGGGCCTAATTTCATACCGCCAGTTGAGTTAATCATAACCGTTTCCAAACTCATTACTAATACACTTGGTTATTCTAAAACATTTGTACCCTGTTTCTCTATGTCGAACCAAAAATAATTAACGGGTTTCCCTATAACGAAACCTTTCGTTCGTCTGCTTTTACTTACGTCAATTTTGGTACTATGCGTTATTGAGTTGCCATATCCACATTTTCCAGATTTATTACATAATGCTAAAAAAAAATTCAAAGTAAAACAAAAAATAATGTGAAAACCGCCAGTGTATCGTGATTGGGGGAGTTCACCTTTAAGCAGAGCTTCCATTTTTGCTACAAATTTTTATTTTAGTGTTTTGCTTTCTCATTTACATACGTCTACATTTTTGTCAAACGAAATAGTAAGGGACTGATTGTGACATTTGCTTTGCAGAATTGACGGGAGAAAACGTTTACGTTTTCTTTTGAGTTGTCGTTCGACTTGTCGCTCGAGTCATCGGTCGCATAGAATATAATAGAGAAACCCAAATCATATTTCCACCGTGAAACAAACCATTAATGAAGCTTAACCTCTCGGTGGACTATTTCTTGAAAGATTCCTAGCCTTAGAATATTGTCTATAACAATAATGTTCCTTATGATAGAATCGTTTTAACCGCAAGCATTATTCCGAATTTTAGCTTGTTTAGCTATGTTTTCATTGCTTAAAGTTAATTTTTTTAATTTATTATCAAGTACCGTCTGTTCATAGACAACTCTGTGGTTTTTACAAGCAACCGCTTATGTCTTAAAATCAAGTTTTTCAGGAGAGCCGAAATACATAATTATCTCTATTTTTAGAGCAGTTTTGTCACTTTTTTTTAATAGACATGTAAAGTATGATTTTACAAACAATATATCTGATTTTTGGATTAATATTTTTTCAACATGAAATGCTAAAGATATTTTAAAAACACGTAAGTTTTTGTGTGCAAAAAGTGTGATAAAAATAAAAGCGTATCTACACTTAAGCCGTTGTTTGTGAAAAATAATTTTGTCATTGAGAACACACATGAAGACTTATGTTGTTTTTACTTGCAAAAAAATTCGTTAAATATTTAGTGTTTTAACGAGAGATTTCAATCAAGATTTAAAGTAAAGTGAAAACAACTAAGGTTTAACATGGTTTTGAAGTTTCACAATGTTTACCATGGGGTTGGGGGCATACCAACAATTTTTTTATTCCGTTTTAATAACCTATACCATTCTTTGGAACATAAGTTAGTTTTATCCCAAGAGTTTGTAGCTTAAGTGTACCGATCGGTTCAAAATCACCTCCGACTTAACGATGTTTGTCTTTCCGTCAGTCCATTTGATGGACATCGTTTAGCTTATAATCAAACTCTAGGTCGAAATTCCTATCGGAACTCAATGAAATTTGACATAGATCTTTTTTTGGACCCAACAATGATCACTATTGAAATCGATCTGCTCATGTTTTGATATAACCCCGTACCTCCCGATTCGGGGTCTTCACGCTCTAGAAGCTACATCTAAGATCCGTTTTGTTGAAATTAAGCAAACCTTTATTTTGAGATAAGTTGCATACAGGGTTCATCCGATATTACTAAACTGCTGTTTATAGGAGTGGTTTAGGGTATCAAATAGTCGGCCTGGTCCGACATTTCCTTAATAGTTAATATCTCAAAATGTTGATCTAAAGCTCCATTATATAATCTAAAGGCCTATAATTTATTTGAAGCACTGCAAATAACAGTTGGCTGTTCCACATTCGTGTTTTCGTATTTCACTTTTGTTGGTTTTTGTCCCGAAAATAAGTTAAAGTTAAAACAACTTGAAATTTAACTCATGATCTTAAGTAAAGTTGAGACATTACATTTATTATTATGTAGTTTTATTTATTAATACAACTGTTATAAAGAAAAATAAAGTACAAGGTTAAAACTAAATAAACATAAAATAATTCACATATTTAAGATTAAGAGATATACTAATTTTTTGCATCTTCGTTGTTTATATATAATGTGTTATGTGCTTTCTCGGAAATCTTGAGATTTTTATAAAAGTTATGAAATAAAGTTGGAATAAATGGCAGTAAGTCTATTAAATCGTTTTTCTTTTCTGAAGAAATATGTATTTGTTTGTCATTAATATTTTGAAGTTGAAAGTTTCCAATGTCATTAGTGGTAATTTTCTTATTTTTGAGGATATTAACTTTAATAACTTCGCTATTTAAGTATTTTTTTATATTCAATGTTATAATAGGAACCTTTCCTGTTAATAATAGTTCATATATTCTTCCACAAAACTTTTTCACCATTGATATCGTTTGTTGCTTTTTTGAAAATACTTTTAAAGGTTTTGTCAAAGTTGAAGAAATCCATGTTTTTCATTTCGATTACTACGAATTTGTTAGATTTCCTGCCACAAGATTTAATTAACTGCATCCAATCTTGAGAGAGAAATATTTCCAAGACATTCTTCTTTTCCTTACGTCCAATAATGCTGTGATCGCTATCACACTCTAAATGTATATGACCTGGCTGTAAAAAATTTTGTTCAATAATTTCTACATTAGCTCCAAGTTGGTTAATGAGGAGAACAAACATTGCACTAACATCACTTTACTACTCAATAAAATGTTTTTTTCTTCTTAAAAACAACATAACGCCATTTAAGATTTACAAGAAACCGCTTATCCACAGTTGATGTACGCAAAAATTTCAATAATAAGCGCACAATTATTTTTAAGCGGTTATAAATAAAACAATATCAAATCATAATTTACTATATTTTAACAACTTATGTGCATACAAGCTGTTATTAGTGAGAGGAATAGAACAATAACATGAGTTATGTTTACTTATGTCGTTAATGATGACAATAATTTGAAGTAAACATACTACTTAAGTTGTTTTTCGTAAAAAAAATCAGTTACGTTACATTATTTTCAAAAAAAGTTTAGGCAAATCAAATCCGCATGGAAAATGGAGCCATTTGGTGTCAAAATCTCAAAATCGATGAAAATGGACTTACGCGGTTGCTTGCGAAATCCACAGAACTGTCAAATTCAAAACATACAACCTACCTAAATAATGGCTCGGTGGAAAGAGATTCAGCTCCAAAGATGAAATTGTTGATCGAACAAATGCATATTTTAAAGACCTCAAAAAATTCTTTTTTTTAAAGGAATACACAAATTGGAAAAACGTTGGACTAAGTGTATAGAGCTAAAAGGAGATTTTTTTTGAAAAATATTTTTTTTTGCAAAAAAATCTGCCCTAGTATTACTATATGTGACAGCGCGTAGAGAAAGGGACCTACGGGTAAAAAAAAAAATCAATTTTCACTTTTTTTTTGATGTGGACAACATCTGATCATCGGATGAGACCGATCCCATGCCCCAAAAGTGTTCCCTCCCAGAGATTTGAGCGTTTTATGAAGGTGATGGTACACCAAAGATACACGTATTTAAATCTTTAAAATGGCTCTCCTGAACAAAACTGGTTTTTACCCTTAGGTCACTTTTTTTTTTGCGCATCACATATATTTAAAATCTGGGTAAATTAAGTGCCAGTTCAAGAGCACAAATACTTTGCTTCTGACTCGGTTAACTACGGGTTGCTTTCTTTTTGAAAATATCCCAAAATGCCGGTTTCCTAAAAACACCGGACTACAAACAAAGCCATCGGGCTATGATAAAACACCATAAACTGAAAAATCATTTAAAGTTTCTTACAAATCGCTGGCCTTATACTAACTGTATATTGGGATCCCCATGGAATACACGTAAGCATTCAATTCAAACATTCAAAATATGAGGGTGTTGGTGTTAACTCTGCTCAGTTTACAAAAAGCATGTAGACGTAGATTTTACATGTTCACTTATCTATTAAAGCATTGCTTGGCTAACCGGCCGTAGCGAGTGCCAGCGAAGCAACAGTACAATTTGTACTGTTACATTTTTCCCACATTAGATGGTATTTAAGTATTCCAATGTTGAGCTTAACATAACCTCACCACCATTTCAGTTCCCTATCGTTTCACAGTGGCAGAAAGTCACCACACCTTTCGGAGTTCTGTTAACAACATTCGGCAGTCAGCGCATGTCCATTAAGGGATGGAAACAAAAATGTCACAGTACACGAGGGCATTCTTATGCCGTTCCGTTTCCTGCATATGTTCCAACGAGAAGAATCGCCGTGGAAACGGAAACAACAATACACGTCGAGTCGTTTTTCTGATGCAAGCATTGTTTCATTTTATTGCCAAAGAGCGAAGAGAAAGCATAACACATAAATACAACCGCTATTTTGCGTTGTTTAACGGTACATTTTGCACTTGTTTTGTTGTCATCGTTGTCGTCGTCGTTTTATTTTTGGTATGCCGTGTCGCCTACTGTACGAGTGAGTGTGCGAGTGTTCGTGTCGGTGTGTGCCTGTGTGTGTGTGTTGGGTAAAAACGAAAGCGAGCAAACGGCACTTGTTTCTCGTTCTCGTTGTCTAGGTCAGTAGTAGAAATCTGTAGAGCCTCACAGTGCATCTGTTCTCTACATATACAAACACACACGCCGATGAATGTGGGTGGGTGTGTGTGTGAGAGATTATTGTTGCTGTGTGGTGGTGTTGCTGCTGTTGTTGTTTGTCGTACAAGTGTGCAAATGTTTGCATTCGAGAATGTGTGGGTTTTATACGCACCGAGCACACACTTGCACTCACACGGTCTTCTGTATGCATGCGTGTGCGTGCATATCCTTATGCTTGCATGCTGCCGCTATGCTAGTAACTTCCCGTTGTTGTGTTTTGTCATAAATTGTAACGGTGGCCGTCATATACCAAAAAAAAAAGGAGAAATTAAAACGACAACAACAACTGGTGCATGTGTGCTTGTGTGTGTAGTTAGTCACATACACTAACATAAACATGCACGCAGCAACAACATCACTTACACAGGGACTTCATCACAGTAACATTACATTTTCTAATGGAGATGCTGTAAGTTGTAGTGGCGGCAGTAGTTACTAAAATGTCCTTTATGAAGGCGTTGGTGAGGAAGGGGAGATGGTTCTTCTACTACCACCATGAGCTCAATAGCACGACACACATACACATACGTGTGGAGGGCCCCCCTCCCCCCTGCTACCGCCTTCATCGCCATGGAGTGTGTAGTAAACAGACACTTTAAACTGAAATAATGTCAATGTTGTAGATCATATCAATAAATGGGTTTTGGTGGGGGGAGGGTAACAACAGTTTTAGAAGGGTCTGATAATTGTGGATGAGCTTAGCAGCTGATTGTGGCATGGGTGCGCAATGTCATAGACATGGGTTTAATGACACTTCGCCATTGAAACATGAGGATGTTACATGCTGTTAAATCCTACACCACAATGTGGTCTCCAGTTGTAGAACAGATGTAAAGTTTAGCAAACCATGATGCAGAACCACGAATTTGTTTCACTCCCAGCCGCACAGTGAATCAACATCATACATACCATTGTTGACAAATTCTAATACTCGTATATACCGAATTATATATGTACGCTGTTCATTAGAATATCCCAATAAAAATGCTGCAAATGGAGCCCTCTATCAATGAATATTTATGTGTTTGATAGCGATTCTCAAACCTCCACCTCAAGCTTGAGTATGCTATTATTTCATCATTTAGATAATGAAAGTGAAATATTTATTATTTATCTTCAATTTAGTCTCAAAATATTTGGCTCTAGCTCGCTGTAGTCAAGAGCTGGTTAATTATCCTAACACCATTAATTATTGATTTTTTCTTAATAACCTTTTTGATTTTATACCTTTGGTCGAAAAAATTACCAAGGAAGTACGTGGCTTTAAATAGTTTTGAAAATTGTACGTGCTTTTAAATAATTTTGAAAATTGTTTGTACGTGCGAGATATTTTGAGTTTTTTTTCCTATTTTTACTATACTTTAAATACTTCTTATATTTTTTAATTTTATTTGAAAAAAGCTGGTTAAAGACCCGGTTAAACTCAAGCTTTTTTTGATACTCTTCGCTTTTCATAACTTCCGGTTGTTTGAATATAACTGAAATATATGTTGAAAATTTACAGAAAGTACATGATATTGCAATGTTGGCATATGAAAGCCCTTCCATTAATTTGTGTGCGTTTTGGATGTTTATTTCCTGCGATTTTAGCCTGTCGGAAGTTAAAAAATACGCAGCGTAAGAAAAAAAAAAGCTTCAGTGTGCCCAAACCTTAATTTGTGCTCTATGATTTATAAAGTTTGGTACCAGATTACTGTTCCTAATGTTTTAAAAAGTGACAAATATAATATTATTGTAATAGAACGGAACGAAAATAAAAAAAAAACAATTTTTTTTAAAAAAAAAATCTTATTGTAAGTGATATTTGGATCTACATACCACAAGATGGGGTATTGTACTCACAACTAATTGATTAGTCCTACTAAAAGCGAAAAATGTATTTGGTTGCCACCAATGGCGGTTGTGGCAAGCAATAGTTCTGGAAAATTTTTTTTTAACCAATTATTGATGATTGTAGCAAAAAATATATCATAACCAAAAACGGGTTGTTTAATGGTTATTTTGTTGATTAAATAGACTTTCTATTCAAACTGACTACGCCAATCGGCTAATCTAATTTTTTCAGTATAAATCTGCATTTCATTTTCCACGACATGCGCCTGCCAATGTTTTACAGTACTTCAGGAGTGTAAGCAAGTAGTAGTTTGCCTCTGATGGACATTTTATTGTTGAACAAGAGCAAAAAGGAGATTTTTAGATACAAGAATGGATGTTTGGTTACTTCGTTTATTTCACCGATGCTTCAGTTTCAATAACTGAAAATTATTGAGCACCAAATAACATTCGGCTATACTGTTGGAAATTTCAACTTAATCATTCGGTTGGCAAACAAATTGGTTGTGGCAACGATTCTTTTCTCTGTGTGGGGATATTTCGATATTAAGGACTTCGAGCACTTGGGATCTAGGTCAGATTGACCGTCACGCTCAGTCTCAAGACTATTTTTCTATTGCTTGTTTTAGAGTTTCATATCAGAGGTTAAGCTTGCATGAAGCTTGCATGTAAGGAGGATAACCCACATGTTCCAGTTCGAGTGAAACGGGTGTAGGCCTCCAACTCATCAGGAATACTACTTTATTTCTGTACTAAAATTAGGTAGATATAATTCTAATAGGTCATCCTGTTAAGAGATGCAACAGTTATGGGCGGAACCTGAATTCAGAAAGACATATAGTGAAGACACCGATAGCTATAGTGATGTTTTGTCTCAGCTGACAAGCAAGCTTGCGAGCTCCATGATTCCTGCCCTAAAATTGCTACAATGTTCTGGTTGTCTAGTACAGGGCTTCTTAAACTTTTTTGCTACGTGACCCATTTTCGTAATACGAAATTTTTAGTGACCCCCAAGAAAGTATAATTTAATTTTGAAAATGCATGTTCTAATGATTTTATATAGAAAGTAATAATAAAAATATATACAGATTATCATATTTACTATAAATTTTATATTAAAAAAAATCAAATTAATTTCAAAATTCAGAAACCAAACGAAAAATAATTATGTATGTACATGTATAAATTAAAACTAATTCAAAATTTAGAAACAAAAATAAAAAATAAGTGTATAATTAATGAGATGGGTGTGCTTGCATTGATTTACAGAGTACATCCAATCTCGGGATTATTTCAGATAGCGCAGGTCTCATGGCTGTTTCAACATTGGTAAGGCAAGAACGATTTTTTGATTTAATTACAACAAGCGTTGAAAACGCTGATTCGCACAAGTATGTGGTAGCAAATGGCAGTAGCATTTTGATCGCTAAGTCGGAGAGTATTGGAAATTCGTCTTTAACATTGATCCAAAAAGAATTTAAGTTTGTTTGAGCAAATTCTAGCTTTAAATTTGTATCGCTCGAAAGTTCCGCGAATTCTTCTTGAGCTTTTAATGGAAGATGTGTGATGTTTTGAATTGATTCATTGAATGGTTTTTGCACCCAATCAAAATGACTGTTAATATCTGGCTGAAAATATTTCTTGAATTGTTTTTCCAAAGATTCCAAATGATCAATTATAACCGTCTTGATAATATTGCAATCCAAATTATTTTCAGTAACAAAATCATTCGTGTATGAAAACATTTCAAATCTGTCATTTGTTACTAAACTTTTCCATACATTTATTTTTTTCACAAATGGTTGGATTTTATTGCCCAAATTAAAAATATTCGTATACGTCCCCTGAAGAGACAAATTTAGTTCGTTCAGTTTCTCGAATATATCTGACAAATAAGATAATTTGCACATCCACTGCTTATTATGAAAAAGTTCAGAATCAGCTGAGTTTTTCTGCGCTAAAAACAGCATTACCTCATGTTTCAACTCCATCAAGCGTCTCAATGTTCTCCCTCTTGACAGCCATCTAATTTCTGAATGCAACAAAAGCTTTTCATACTTCGAACCCATATCTTTGCAGAAATTAACAAACAGGCTTTTCAGCACGGAGAAACATAACAAATACAATTTCAAATACATACATAAAATAAATAAATTCGAAAAAATAATTTCAAAAGGAGGAAAAGCTTATTGCGTTAATAAAATCAAGGAATAAAATGCTGTTTCTTGTGACCCCTCACAATTTTTTCCCGACCCCTTTGGGGGTCGCGACCCCTAGTTTAAGAAACTCTGGTCTAGTAGATATTTTTCGAGAGTTTCCCTTTATTCGGACTTGTGTATCTGTATATTTATGTATTAACACTTGGTTTCAAATACAGTACAAGCTGCAGTTAAAACAAAAAAATACGTTTCAAAGTACTCCCGTATAATAATAACTTAAGTTTCATATTGCAATTTATTCATTTTGAAAATATATTTTTTGAACCGTCTATTTTTAATTTCATTTACAAACTGCTCAGTTGTACACAATATTTTTTCGTTTTCCACAGATGTTGGCCTTAAAGTCAGAAGAGCACAAAATGCTTAATAAATCTTCAAATCATTTTTTATTGAGTTATTAGGTACTCGGATTTTTTATTTGCGTTTTTATGGCATCACTGAAAATATCCCCAAATACGAGCGCTGCTCTATATATTTCTGGCCTAGTAATGCATTTCTGTGGGACGCTTGTGTCTCTCTCTCTTTATTTTGCATATAATGCATGCTTCGTATATGTGACGAGCAAAATAGAAAGGGACCTAAGGTTAAAAACCAGTTTTGTTCAAGAGAGCCATTTTAAAGATTAGGTCCCTTTCTGTTCGCTTAGAATCGTCGACTTCACTATCATAAAACGCGCATATCTCTGGGAGGGAACACTTTTGGGGCATGGGATCAGTCTCATTCGATGCTCAGATGTTGTCTACATAAAAAAAATGAAAATTGATTTTTTTAACCTTAGGTCCCTTTCTCTATGCGCTGTCACATATATAGATCGTTAAACGAAAATTGAAAAGTCGCCACACCAACGACGAAACGGCGCGTCTACCAAACGGTGATGTGTTTGCTTTACTTCGCTGACTTACTCTTTCTTCCCTCTATGACAATCAACAACAAACCTGATCTTATTAGCTTGTGGAGTAATATCTTTTTCAAAAGTAAAATGCGAATATTTATCATCAAAAATGGTTATATTGCTTTTCAAAGTAATCTACAGCATGATTTATACACTTTTGCATGTGTTCAAACCAATTGTCGAAGCACTTTTTCCACTCCGATCGAGACACCTCCAAAACATGGTTTTTGAACGCTTCAACAGCATCGTCTGGCGACGAAAATCGTTGACCACGCATTTTTTTCTTGATGTGCGGGAATAAGAAGAAGTCATTGGGTGCAAAGTCAGAGCTGTACGGCGGATGACCCTTTAATTCGACGTTTAGGCCGGTCAAAAAGGCGCTGGTTTGAGCCGATGTGTGAGAGCTTACATTGGATAGTGCACAATGAAATGCACAATTAAAACCATATTTGATGACAAATATTCGCATTTTCATTATTAGGCCAGAAATATATATAGCAGCCCTCGTACTGATGGAAAAGTTATAGTTTATGCAGCCTCATTCATTCGGTTGTAACAAAGAATTTGTTCTCTTTGTGTATGTATTTCGAAAATTCTTGTTAGGAGAAAAGCTGCAAATATCTCTTGTCAAAGCTTGCGGCGCAGTGTCTAAAGCAGCGATTAGAGTCTATATCACTAAGAGGTCAAGGATATTCCGGTTTTTACACATACACAATACGACTCTCATTTGGGGGGTTTTGGTTGTCGACAGTAGGATATTTCAGGCTGTTGTCGGTATTGAATATTAAAGCAATGAACGATATATTGAAAATTAAAAAAATTGGATATAATAGATCCAACAAGACTTAGAGATGAATCATATATTTTTAAAGTCATCGGAGTTAAAGAGATTAAAAAACAATGCTGGAAAATGCAAGATGTTCCTATCCTGGTAAGAACCAGAGTTACTTGTGTGTTAGTCTAGCACATTTCCTATCACACGTTGGCCGGCTAGCGTGTCAGTGTGACAAGGGAATACTAATATTTGCCTGCTCGAAATGAGTTTAAAATAATTTTTTTCGATAGTTTCTCTAAGGTTATGTTGGGCCACGTCTTGGCAAGCATCCAACAAGTTACTGTCCTCAAAAGTATTTTTCCTATTAAAGTACCCAATAAAAGGTATTTGATCCGCCTATCGTACGTTCGTGTTTGAGAATTAATTATAAACTACAGAGCTGTGGCCTAATTTCGTCGAGGTGTTTAATTTAAAGTCGCATGTCTTTAACAAAGTTACAGCATAGTAACGCCAACTTTTTTAAACAATATCTTGTAAAATACGAGTACTTACCATATTAATATTTAATAATCCTTTCTTCGACCAAAACGTGTGTTAAACCTGTTGAAGAACATCGACTTGTTTTGCTGCCAACATGTGTTAACTGGTGCCTGCCATACAATCTTTCGTGTTAGGAACGCATTATTAACCCTTACAGAAAAAGTAAGTAAAGAAATGTTTGCCATGTCGTAGTTACACAGGAATTTGGCAAATTGAAACACTGCACACAGACATGAAACTGTACGAATATGAGTCGGCATTAAAATGGAAAACATTTTGTTAAAGGATTGTCCGGCGTACGCATTTAGAGTAAGGTCGACCAATGTCATCACTTATGCATAACTTCTCAATGGCCTTTTTAAAGAGGTGTGATAAAAGCACTTGAGTCGCAGAAAGGGTAACGCAAATAATTCATGGTACAATATGACGTCAGTGGAAAGTGAGAAAATTCTATGGAATTCGAATAAGAGTCAATTTTTTTTTGGCAGAAGGAGAATAATCCGTCTTTTACTTTGAGAATGTAAATGTATTCTCTTCTTACTGTGGGAGTTTTTAAAATATTGTACTGCAAACTTTGGGAATTTTGAAAGGTTTTTGTAAACTTGGCACGTGACTTACAAAAACTTAATTGTTTCAAACTTAATGACATAAGCCATGGGTCACATTTTTGACAAATCTCGTGCGGTTTGAAGCGTTTGTGACAGCATGCAACTGATGGGTTCCATTATTCTAAGTATTGCACAGAAAAGTAATAATGAAGTAAGCTCTTCCAAACCGGCTGTTAGTGTTATTATGTGACTGTAAACATTTTATTATGCTTGAAGTCGAACTGGCCAATGCCCGCTGCTTCAAGGTTAAAATACTGTCATATCAAACCATATCTCCACTATCCTAAATATGACATTCTTGATTTAAATTTTTCTAAACAGTCTTTTATTAAAAAGCTTTATCATATTAATATCTCTTAAGTCAAGAATTAATTTAGGTTTTTGTCTACTTTCTACTTTCCAACCTCTCTGGTTAAAATTTAACGATCTCTCCCCCATTTTTCTTTTTTAACTATTTCTGGTGCGGTCTAAGTTTTTAGCGAGTTTTTCATTCCGACTACGAGTAATGTTGACAACGATTGTCTTGACACAATTTTCTCTTTCCTTTTGTGTAGTTTTAATTTATGTTTATTTTTTACCCATGTTTTGAAAGTATGCCATCAACAGTTTAAACCACTTTTTATTCTTTTTTTCTTCATTCTTATTACTTATGCCATTTTTTGATTTAATATCGTTTTGATTGAATATTTTTTCCCTTATTTTTTTTTTGTATATCGTTTGCCATACCCAGTTATTTTTTAATCTTTGGTTCCCTTTTTCAGTTTTTATCAATTTTTGGTATAATATTTCATCATTTTTCCATTCTTAATAACACTGATATTAGATATGTTCTAACACTGATATTTCCTTCCTTTTTTTCTTTTTATCCCCCCATCCCTTTTATTGATATTCTCCTGCTGATTTGATTCTGGTTTTCCACTTTTTGACATTTTGCCCGATCTGCCCTTTTTATTCCAAATCCTGTTTTTATGTCGTTGTGCATAAAAACCGTTACGATCATTTTTCGTCCTAGTTTTTCCACATTTTTATTTTCTTTCGTCCAGGTTGTTTAATATTGTTTATCTGATTTTTAATATTTCACCAGTCTTGGCCCGCTATTTTATCCCCTTTATTCTGATTTATATTTAATATGCATTATTGTTGATTTGATTTTTTTTCTAAAATTTTCATTTTGCTCCTTGTTTTCTTTCCACGTATAAACTTGTTGCCCGATTTGGTCTGTTTTTACTCTTATTTCTATTTTCTTTACTTATATGCGGATTTAATATGGTTTTTCTGTTTTTTTTGATATTTTAACTGTTTTGCCCTTTTTTTATTTATTTTAACCCTAATTTCTATTTACTGTTCCTAAGATTTCGTTTATCTTCCTTTTTGATAGTTCACCACTTTCCACCTTTTTTGTCGCCAATTTCGAGACATCGATTTTATTATGTTTATCTGACTTTTTCAATTTGTGTCGTTTTGTCCCCATTTCTGGTTTCTATGCCATCCTGCAGATTCAATATTGTTTTCTTGTTTTTTTATGTTTTGTTCTTCTTTAATTAGTTTTTATCCCCATTTCTATGTCATACTAAAGGTTTAATATTGTTTTCCTCACTGTATAATTTTTGGCCCACATGGCACTTTTTTCACCCTTTTTGTCCAATTCTGTTTTCTATGTCATCCTCTTGATGTTTCACAACTTCTTATATTTTGCCTTTTGGACTACCCTATTATCCCATTACTTTATATCGGGTAATCAATCTAAAGGTAATTTTTTAAAATAAAAAACATTTAAAAAATCAAATAAAATGGGACACGATAGTACATTTTATGCCATTTATTTTTTGAAAATAATTTCCTTTAAATGTCGGCTGCAACTATGCTTCAGGGTGTCCATTCTGGGGGTCCAATTTTTGATGACTTGTCCGAGCATTTCGAGCGTTATGCCTTTAACGACACGCGTAATGTTGGCTTCCAAAACCTATATCGTAGCTGGTTTGTCAGCATAGAACTTGGACCTTGCGTAGCCCCAAAGAAAAAAGTCTATAGCTGTGATATTACACGATCTAGGCGGCCAACTCACCGGTCCAAAACGTGAAATTGGCTGCTATTCGTAATGACCTCTTAATATAAGTAGATCCATTGCTTGAGACGCTGTATGGCAAGTGGAGCCGTCCGTGTTAAATCAATTTCAGGAAAAAAAGGCCTAAATCAAGGTGCGACAGCGAGCTCCACTCACGGTTACGTTCCGAGCATCATAATTTTTGAAAAAATATTGACCGATTATTCCACCAGCCCATAAACCGCATCAGACCGTGGTTTTCTCTGCATATAATGGCACCTCTTATGGTTGCTCTTCAGCCAAAATGCGGTAATTATATTTATTGACGTTGTCGTTGAGCCAGAAATGTGCCTCATCACTGAACAAAATTGTGTTCGAAAACAGTTTCTCACCGAACGTTCATTTCCATTGTACAGTTGCACAATTTTGAGACGTTGTTTCGGTTACGTCTTTCCATAATGAAATGGCAAATAATACTTAATAGAAAAAAAATTGAACACAACTCACGTGGAATCTGTAAAAAAGGCTATTGAAAAAGATACCTCACCTGGATCATCCTTTATTTGCTATGTCATTTTTCTCACTTTTTATATTTCTTCCATTTTTGAAAAATTTCATCCCTTTTTTAATATGGTTTTTCTCGCTTTCTGCTGTTTTCCGGCATTGGCCGCTTATTAATCCCTTTGTATGCCCATTTTTTATTTTTCATTCAATCATGTTGATTTTACATGGTTTTCCCACTTTTTGTTATTTCATCGTTTTGGTCCCTCTTTTCATGCCATCCTGTTCATTATATTATAATATTTCTCACAATTGAAACTTTGGCTGTTTCGGCCCTTGTTTATCCCATTTTATCCCCATTTTGATTTTCCAAATTATACTGTTGATTTAATATGCCTTTTTTTACATTTTGATATTTTACCTATATCGGCCCTTTTTAAACCTTTTATCGCTAAAATGTCCCTATTTTTTATTTCTAGCCTCTTCAATATAACATTTGAATTTCACGTTTCGGTGTACTGGATAGGTCGGAACGTATTTTATCCTCTTAGGTTTTTAATCTCAAAAAAATATCTTTTTACTTTACTTCCAATTTAAAAGCGACGCCTATTTCCTGAGTTTGCTGATTTTTGGCTCCAACCGTTAAGTCCAGGCATGGATAATTCAGTTATGTATGCGGGATACATTTGTCCAGTTTTTATCTCTTTAAAAAATTTCGAAAAATCCTTTTTTCGAGTGTCTGCATCTGGACTTACATGATTCTAGCTATAGCCATTTAGAGACTTCTCTCAAATCAGAGAGCTGTGCTCAATATAATTTTAATACTAATTAGGACCTTCTGTTCACCGGCTCTGAGCCAAGTTTTCACATGATTTACAGATAAATCTTTTACTCGAAAAATCGCCGGCATTTACTGGGTGGAAAACCCGCTGCTTGAAAATTGTAAGATGTTCTTACCCGGAGTTGAACCTGTGTTTGCTGACATGGTAGTCATGCACACTGTCATCACACCACGGCGGCCCGACTGTACTATTATATTTTTTTTACAAATCTATTTTGGTTGTAATCCTAAACATCTCAGTTTACAAGGAAATCCGTGTTTTCTTCATAGTTGATATGCCAGGAACAGAAAGAAACACAAGAAATTTAAGAAGTTCTTCATTCCATTTATTAAGATGGGCCCTTAACCACGTTTAAATCTACATTTGGAACCTATTGTTGGCGTTGTACGCGCTTTAAATTTTTTAAATCATGGAGCCGTAAACTACGTAATTTCTAACTCACCTATGAAATCCTTTCGGTGTCTATTCGAATGGTTGGTGTATTTTATATATTTGAAGCTTCAATTGGTATAACGGAAAGAAAACTACTTTTAAGGTCTTCCCCTTTATTGGCCATGTTCTCTTTTTTAGTTTAAGTTAAAAGAAAGTACCTTGAAGCGTGCTTATTACATACGTTCTGCTGGCACGGATTTTTAAATTAACCTAAGCTTGGATAAATAAATCTGTACCTTAGGTTTGTCTAAAAAATATTCAGCTAATTTAATTTTTTTCATTTGATACAATTTAAATATTTATCCGAATAGAGCACATTTTTTTGACTTCTGCTCCGACTCCGTGCAAATTTTCGAAACTCCTACTCCAACACAGCGACTCCTACTCCGACAAACCAGCCCTGCTATTTACATAAATTCCATATGTGTGCGTGCGTAGCACTTATAAACAAAGTTAAATAATTATTTTGTTTTAAACCGTCACTCTACTGGGAGAAAGAGTTTATATCATTTGGCACGGACAAATAGTGTAACGCATCGAAAAAACCTTTTTAGATCCTACATATGTTTTGACCAAATCCGTTTCATGACTTTTTAAGTTATTTCGGCCATGTCCGTCTGGCGGTATGTGCGAATGGTTGGCCCGATAACTAGCGAAAGGAGCTAGCTACCAATTTTAAATTTAGCGTATCGTAATATTTTCCCAAAACTGTCTAAGGGATTGGAAATGGGCCATATTGCCACATCCTTTCTGGTATCTGCCAGAATACAAAACGTAGGCGTAAGGGCTAATTTTGGTATTCTTGAAATAGCTTTAATGCTATTCATACGATCTAACCCAAAATTAATACTTCAGAAGAGGCATTTCTGTTTAACTTAGTGACAAATAATTAGATTCCTAGCCACGCTTATTCTGGTATCTCCCACCCAAATGTATCTTGTACAGTGCAGATTACAATCCACATAACTTGACACTCAGTGCTTAAAGTTCGCTTAAATTGTTAACATTATTATATTTTTATAACAGATCTGTATTGCATATCAAAAAAGATGTTGCCACGGTCAGGTATCTCCTATAAAAATGCGCCATGGTATATGAAATTTGTCATTCCGTTTGCAATGCCAGGATATATTAATCGGAGACCCTAAAAAATATATATATATATAATTTTGATAGTCGTAATATTCTAAGACGATCTTCCCATGTACGACCTCCATTCGTATGTTTCTTGAACGCTCGATAGTGGTCAAACGAATGAACCTAGGATTTTGAATTCATACATGATGAAGGCTTATGGTCTTAAGCTGTTAGGATATGTACTTTTTCATGGGTGATATCAGCCCAGGGGGAAATAGTTTCCCTTTAATGGACAAAAGGTACTTCGGAAAAAAGACCACTTTTTGTATTTGCTCAGCAAATTATACTTTTTTTGTCAACGGACAGTGTTTAAAGTGTGTACTTTTAGTAGGGGCGCACTAAATACCTCAAAAGGGGACATAGCTGTTGGGCTTTTTGGATCATTTCGCACATACACGTACCGAATGGTCAAAACGGGTGAATGTGAAAAAACAGTTCGCCTTATGCCTATAAATATATATTTGAATATTTTAATGCCGAAGGTAGGGGTCGAATTTTTACATTTTCATTATACAATTGCCGGATCTTAAATTGTGATGCATTTATGTTGTTATCTCGAAGATACCATTTTTTCTGTGTTTGAAGTCATTGAGCCCATCTGGTACCATCATATTCCAGTTACTACTACCCTAATGTACTCGTACCATCCTAATATAAAAAAATTAAAGATCGCACAAAATCAATAAACTCTTGCTAAGGACGTATGCCGATATTTTAAGCAAATCAATTTTTAAAAATATTTTTGCTTATTTTGTCGAAAGTTGGGGTGCATCGATGTTTTTGTCTCGAAGAGACCAAATTTTCTGTTTTTATAGTCAAGGACCTCAAGAACCCTCTTCTTTTTCTTACAAATTATATCTCAACATATACAACAATTTTTATCAAAATTAAGGTAACATGAAATAATGAAAATTTTAATTAACGCTATTTGGACCTATTAAAGTTGGCTGTATTTTTGGCAGCTTTTAAGTTTAGAAAAAATGTGGTCTATACGTTGCTCTTCGGGCACCGCCATTGCAGACTAATGCACAACATGAACAAAACGCTTGGAGTTTTGAGAATGGCATGTACTTATATAAGCTGTGAAAGTAAAGTTTATTTAAGAAAACCATTAAATTAATTTATTTTTCTTGGCTAACCTGGAAATCGAAAATTTCTTCTGCGAATAGAACTGCAAGCATGGCGGCTCAGTCAATTCAAATTTGTTCCAATTGATCATACTGCAGTATGAGTTACTATCAAAATTGATGAAATTATGAACTTCTGGACCGAGCATTTGTCAAATGGAGATATGTGTACTCAAATTAAAGCAAATTTTGTAAAAAATCTACATTTAGAGTAATTCTGATATTTTGTCTGAGATTAGGGACTCTATGGCCAATAGGGCCCCAAAAACGTCGCATCTGTTTGTGCTAAAAAGGGTGATCGATTCACGACTGGACAAATTTCACCAGCTTATTTCATGAATGAAATTATTTAATGAAAATATGTCCTTTTACGACCATAACCGAAAATTCAAGGATCGAAATGGCAGCGTTTTGAACATTTTCGGATTGGTGGCCGGAGGGTACTAGAGTAAAATTGCTATGCTCTGAACAAGTCGTCCGTTAGTAGTCCATGTTTTTTTTTTCTCTTAACAGATACGGACTGCTATATTTATTTCCGGCCTAATAACGAAAATGCTTATATTTATCATCAAAAATGGTTTTATTGTTGTGTTTTAAAACATTCTCCAGCATGATTTAAACACATTTGCATGCGCTCAAACCAATGGTCGAAGCACTTTTTAAACTCCGACTGAGACACCTCCAAAACATGGGTTTTGAACGCTCCAACAGCATCTTCTGGCGACGGAAAATCGTTGACCACGCATTTTTTTTCTTGATGTGCGGAAATAAAAAGAAGTGATTGGGTGTCAAGTCAGAGCTGTACGGCAGATGATCCATCAATTCGACGTTTTGGCGATTTGGACGATTGGGTGTCAAGTCAGAGCTGTACGGCAGATAATCCATCAATTCGACGTTTTGGCCGGTCAAAAAGGCGCTGGTTTGAGCCGATGTGTGAGAGCTCTCATTGTGATGGTGCACAATGATTCGTCTTCTCTTGTTCGTTTTTCGAATTTCTCCGAAGTCTTCAGGCAAACAAATTGTAGTGTACCACTCAGAATTGACCGTCCTACTTTGCTCAAGCGGAACAGTCGCCACATGACCAGTTTTGCCGAAAAACAGGCGACCATTTGCTTCGAAGAGCTTCTTCCACGAACAACTTTCGTTGGATTTGGCTCGTCTTCGAAGACCTACACAGTCGATTGCTGTTTTGTTTTGGGGTCATACGCATAGATCCATGATTCGTCACCTGTGACAATATTATAAGCAACGCGAATGTATGTTTTCAAAATTTCCTTGCAGCGATCAACACGAGCCTTTTTTTTTGAGCGATTGTCAAATTGTGCGGCATCCAACGAGAACAAACCTTTTTACGGCTAGATGCAATATCGAATGTATGCTGGAGAAAGAAAGAATGCCTCTATCTCATGGTATGTCACGTGACGATCTTGCATTATCAGTTCTCGCACGGCATCAATGTTCTCTGGCACAACGGCCGTTTTTGGACGACCTTCGTCTTTGGGCGAGCGTCGGCTACGATTGAATTTATTAAACTAGTTTTTTACAGCGCTATAGGATGGTGCTTCAATGTCATGCAAAGATTTAAGTTCATCGATGCACTAAATATTTTCAGGGCGTTTGAAAAAGTGTGGCACTCCAAATTTTCATATAGCTCCCCATGAAGATGGTCCCTTCAGATAAGTGTTCCTGCCGCTTTAGCAGTCACATATAACATCCGATATTGCTCTGGTTCTGGGCAGAGGTAAAGAGTCTTCAAAAAAATGTTGTAAAACTGAAAATGCAATAACATTTTTGGGCTGGTTGATTGAATTTCTTAATTAAAATTTTTTTAAATTATGTTTTAATTGAATATGCAAATTTTGTAATCAAAATTTACTAATATTTTTCTCTGTTACTCGCATTTTAGTCACTTTAGATGTTCATGAATTGCATTTAGTGTAATATTTATTTATGTCGTAAATGAAATTAATGCGATTAGTTCTATTCAGAAGCTTCTCCGTAAAATGCTTTTGTAGTTCCGGTCTCGTTCAGTGAGTAAAGGAATTAAATTGTGCATACCTCAACAAAAGACAGAATTTCCACCGCTACTGCTGTACGCAAGTTAGTGCAAAAACTTCGCGGGACTGGTATGCTCTTAAGAAACTCTTATGGTCCCCTTCGTGGTACGGTGAGGATTTACAAGAATGTAAATGCCGTAGTCGAGGGTGTCCGACTCGATTTTGAAACACCGACTCGCCATTAATGTTTAAATCTGAACCTTTCACACACCAGTAAGAGGCGAATTCGCACAAAGACCTCGATTAATTCGCTTACAATGTTCAATTGACACAGCATTTGATGGCATACGATCATCCGTTCCGTTGACGCTTTTAAGTTTGGGCTGCTGGAAATGCATAACGATTTTGCTCGAGAAATCATAAGAAAACTTATGTTTTTTTTTTAATTTTTTAAAAGAAACTTGAAAATGAAACCCCCTAATGTATGTATGCATTAGTAAATGGGTTTTAAGCCTGTTATAAAGGGGACAATTAAAAACGATTTAAATTATGTGCATCATTAAATTACTATGTTTTTGAAAATTAATATACACATTTTTCTCCACTCTTGTGGATTGCCAAAATCCTATAATCACAAACCACTTTGCACCTATAAATTGTGAAGCATCCTTAGTCGCGACGAGTGCGAATAATCAACAATTCACTTTAATAGTATTTAAGCGCTTAGTCATAACTTTATTAGCTACTCGTATTATTAAATTACAACTTTATTCTACAATATATTAAATTGGACATGAAACCTTTTACACTACCAGCTAATAAATACAAATGTACTCTTTTACAATTTTACAAAAAAATTAGTTTTAAAGATTACAAGAATATTCAGTATAAATACAAATGGCTGAAACACTTTGGCCAATTTACTGATGGACCTCGTTTTAGTTGAAGGAATTCCACTCATTTAGAATCCCGTTGTCGATGTTCGCGCGTATGATGTTTTCCGGGCTGGTGGTAAGTCTGAAGTGTAGTCCTGGAAACGTTTGGAACAATTGATGGCCTAAAAGAAAGAAAGAGAAAAAGAATCGTTTGAACAAAAGCTATCAAAACAATGCAAAAGTAAAAAAAATAAAGACAAAAACGAAACATAGCCAAAAGAAAAACTTAGTTGGCTAACTAGAGAACATTTTATGAAAGCGAAGATTAACAAGTATTATGGATCTATGCCAACTGCTACTACGTTTATACTACAGCATAAATCGCAAATTTATTTCGCAGAACGCCAAAAGGGTTTTTTTTTGTACTATTGAGATAAATATAATAATATTTAAATTGATTTCTGCACGATTTTTATTTGGGATTAGTATGAAAATGATAACAACATAATAATATGATGACTATAATTTTTCCATGAACAGATGTTCGTGAAAATCACAAAATATTTCATAAAAACAACGAAATTTGTCTTATTTTTTTAGCCAAGGAAACATTTCGTAAGGACTATAAAATAATATGAAATTAGTTTGATGCTAAAAATTCTCTTATATTTGTAATGATATGTTGCAAACGTTTTATGATTATTATGTTATGTTATTACACGCAGAGAAAATATATGGTCACCGCAACAATAATATGTTCTCTACAATAAAATCATGTTCGTCGCTACCATAGTATTGTTTTTTGAATTTCATTTTGACAACAGTATGTTTGCGACAATATTAATATTATTAAAATGTCAAATTTCCAAATTTAGAAATAAAAATATGGTTGTAGCAACTAAAGTATTGTTGTTTAAAATTTACGTTAACAATAATATAATTACGGCAATCATACTGTATGGTTGAGACTATGAACAAAGCATAACAGGTTTTAAAGACTACGTATGTGTTTGCGTTTTTTTGGTATACCAAATAAAAACACACACACACTATGCAGTGCATTGTTGTTGTCCATTATAAAAAACAACAACAATCGGAAAGTAGCTCGAGGGATTTTTATTGCGTTAACTTTGTTCGGTGAAATACTCTACTACCGACTGGTTCTCGTTTATTTAAAATCTGCCTGCACTTAAGTATATAGCCATTAATCATGGTTTTATCACATTCATTACTTGGGGTCTACGGATGGTGAAGTAGCATTCACCCCTGCTGGCAACTAAAAGTACTAAAAGTAAATATATATTCTACTGCCGTTGGAATATATATTTTTGTTTCTTGAACGAAATGTTCAATAAAAACATGGTCTCAAATATGGCTATGAGCTAATAGTAATGCAATTTAAAATAATCTCTACATTACCCAATCCTAATAAAAATTTTTGGGGATCATAGTATGGTTGAGTGTGAATCATACTATGGTTGTGGGGATCATATTATGGTTGTGATCATACTATGGTTATGAGGAACATACTATGGTTGTATGAGAAACATACTATGGTTGTGAGGATAATAATATGGTTGTGGAGATACTAGTATGGTTGTGAGTGAATCATACTATTGTTGTAATATGGTTGTAGAGATCATAGTATGATTGAGTGTGAATCATACTATTGTTGCGAGGATCATATTATTGTTGTGCCACAACAATATACCCAACAATATTATGATCCTCTTCGAATATTGTCACCCCAACCATACTTTTTTTCTGCGTGTATGTTACATATGCTACTTTTTGTTCTTGAAATTGTTTCACATTCCTCATGTCACTTTTTCATAATTTTTATAACGATATTTCACAAAAAACATTAAAATCATTAATAAAAATTATAATATTTCTTTATAATTTTGTATGGAAAATTTGCACTAAAAATATGATATTTTTCAATCCATAGTTTTATCGTTTGTCTTGAATATACGCAGAGAAATTATGTGGTTACTATATGGCCACGGCAACAATATTATGTTCTCTGCAACGCAAGTATGTTTGTCGCAACCATAGTATTATTATTGGAATTACATTTTAACAATACGAGTATTATGGTTGCAGCATTATTCATATTGTTGAAATGTAACAATAGTATTGTGGCCAAATTTAAAAAAAAATATGGTTGTAGCAACAATATAAATATGATCGGCGACAAAAGTATTGTAGTATGATTTCGGCATTCATACCGTATAATTGAAACTTTTTTTTAATTTAAATATGGTTGTTAGAACAATGTTATTGTTACGAATCGTATGCAATAATAGTGCTTTAAAATGTAAATTAAAAATTTTCAAACCAACTGCTTTGGATTTGTTTAACTGAAATGTTTTTAATAAAAACGCTTACGTTTTGTTAAACGGGGTTTTTTTTGCTGTTAAATTATTAACTCCTACTATTTTGAATTTAATGTATTCTTAAATATCTATTGTTGACAACTTTGTTGAGTGGGATCATACTATGGTCAAGGAGATAAAGTATGGTTGAGTCTAAATCATACTATGGTTGATGGGATGTGTAAATCATACTATTGTTATGAGGATCATAATATGGTAGTTGAATTATAGCATGGTTGTATGTGAATAATACTATTGTTGTAAGAATCATAATATTGTTGTACCACAACCATATACCCAACAACAGTAAAGAGTGGTTAAATTTTAAGGGCCGATGTTGATTTTGAATAAAACACAAATTATTTAGGAAATTAGGTATTATCATTTCTTTTTATTATGATACTCGTAGTATTTGTACGGTTCAAATATGTATGGAACAAAATATCGGCCAAATGGCCGGCGCGACCTCGTCGGCACACCTCCATCCGATGGTCCAAATTTTCGATGACGCTGGGGCATAATTAAGGTTCTATGCCGTTAATGTGCCGAATTATCTCTTCCTTTAGCACTTGAATAGTTGCTGGCTTATCGCCGTACACCTTTTCTTTTAAATAACCTCAAAGAAAGAATTCCAACGATGCCAAATCACATGATCTTGGCGGCCAATTAACATCGCCACGACGTGAGATAACACGGCCATTGAATTTGTCGCTGAAAAGAGCCATTGTTTCGTTAACTGTGTGGCAAGTGCCACAGTCTTGTTTGAACCACATATAGTCCACATCCATATCTTCAAATTCGAGATATAAAACGTTCGTTATCATCTCACGATAGCGAACACTATTTACAGTAACTGCCTGACCGGCCTCATTTTGGAAAAAATACTGCCCGATGATGTCGCCCGCCAGCCCATAAACCGCACCAAACAGTCACTCTTTGTGGGTGTATTGTTTTTTCGACAATCACTCTTGGATTAATATTTGCCCAAATGCGTCAATTCTGCTTATTGACGAATCCACTGAGGTGAAAATGTGCCTCATCACTGAAGATGATTTTCTTCGAACATTGATTTTTCATTTTCATAAGATGCTTGAATAACTTTAACGCGTTGCTCCCTTGTGTATCTTTCCATGGTTCAAATTGAGTTAGTCTTAAATTAAGAAATATCAAATTAAATACGGAAAAAAGCTTGACGTTTAGGTGGGGTTCACATTCAACATTGGCCCTTTAAATTTTACCACCCTTTATAATTCTCTTCGAATATTGTTTCCCAACCATACGTTTTTCTGCGTGTAGTTTTCATTCTGGTTTGGTTTATTATGGGTTATATTACGATTTGTGTATATTTCCTAGTGATAATTAGAATTTTTTGCACTGATTGGCTGTTAATAGTTACCTGTAGCTAATTTACATAACTTATAGGGCGTTTCTTGTTACCTCTCCATTGTGAATCGGTCAATAATGTGTATGTTGTCATGGGGATGAGAGGCGTTGAGAACGTTCGTTCAAAAAAAAAACTGCAAACTGTTTATTAAGGACCCAGGTTTTACATTTACTCTTTAGAAGCCATAGAAATTAAGGTTCAAACTACATAGATTATTCGACTTATACTAATTCGTATTTTTAAAAAAAATGTGTAAAGTAAATGGTTGTACAACCATAATGCACGATGTTAATTGGGATTCACAACTTAGAGTCAAGTTCTTTAACCATGGAGGTACATTATTGAGCATCGCGTTTAGATTGTTGAAGTCTTTTACGAAAATGGGCGTTCAAATCAAAATGCAAAATCAAATGACTTATACAGTCGCCCAGCTCAAGTTAATGAGAATTACACCTATACGTATGCACAAGCACACAATTATGTTCTTAAAAACTGCAAATGTTTTTTTCATGAAGACATTTAATTCGAAATTAGAAAATGTTTGTAAAAGATATGAAGGCACAATTACGAAATTTTCTAGAAAATTATAAAAAAAATAATGTAAACTGTACTAAAAATTTCGACTATTCATTCCAAATAAGCAAACATTTTATTAAACATATGGAGGAAAAATTACGAAATTTCTGTAGAAGCCTACTTTCGAAGCCGGTTAGGAAATTTTAAAAACTTTTTCATGAAATACGAAAAACTTCGTCAATAATATGAAGAATGCATGCAGAACATAATAAGTAGAATGTTTCGTAAATACAACGAATATGATTCATTTAATGTACTGCTAACATCGTATTCATTTTGTTTTAGCAAATTCCCGAAATGAACTTGATTGTGAAATGTGTCGTATAAACATAGCATGACATCAACTTTAATGCCTACTGTTTTATTTTAGGGCAGACGCCGTAAAGTGTTTGCCAGACTTTTCCTTATGGCCCCTTTTTATTAGGGGTCGTATTCATTTGTGTTTATCAAAATTAAAAATGATTTTATGGGAGTTTAGAAAAACTTAATTGACTTCAATTGCATTAATTGTTATTTATTAAATTTTCCAACAATTTTCCATGCTGAGATGTAAGGTATTAACACTAAGTGATAATAATTGAAACACCTAAAATAGAACGAGTTTCTTATACCGATCGACTTGGACTTACTATCTGATTCGATAGTGTAATGATTGACCCTCCAAATATTTAAAATGCCTAAATACGATATATATCGGAGTGTGTAGGTCCCTACCGATTCGATGTCCCTGCACATTAGAACCAACCCTGCTCAAGTCTTGCAGACGTTAGGTCTGATCTTGCTCAAAGACGATTACTAACCACCGTAGATGAATTGCACCATATTGGTCTATGTTTTGATCAAAGTTTTCGATCTACTCTGTGGAAGAGGGTATTATAAATTATTTTCATGGTTAATGTTTGTAAATACCAAAAATATTTCAGCTAGATGCACCTTTAAATGTACCGATCGACGTATTACCACCAGCTGATTCCATTTAACGATGTATGTCTGTCCGTTCTTCTATCTAAAGCTTGTAGTCAAACTACAGGTCCCAATTGTTGTACGATGGCAAAGCCTCATTCATTCAAAAATTTGGCATGCCCAAAGCTCATCAACTATAAGAGTTTGAAACATCAGTATTGGTATACATATTGTTAGTGTATAATAAAAAAGATCAGTTGTAGAATTGTGCGCTTCCACGCCTACTTTAAAGCGCAGTAACGCCAATAATAGCAGCCCGATCTTCTGAAACATTTTTTTAACATTATGCTGCTGTTGACGAGTGGATTGGCACATGCTATAATCAGATGCAATTTTAAATGTGACGTGGCACCCACGGTTTCAAGAAATTAAATCACCCAAAGCTCATAATCTATAATATCTAGAAATAGCTAGAAAGGGCTGTGCCACACCCTCTTTTTTAAAGTGACGTTATGACCGCAATTATAAGCAGATCGACTTAAAATGTGCACAGTATGCTATTGTGGAGGAATAGTTTGTCATAAAGTATCAGTCGCGGATGAGTTTTTATAGAGGAACGTGGAACCGCCCACATCCAGAAATGATTAAAGGCCAGAACTCATACAGTATTAATGTTAGCAACTTCGGATTTGATTTTACATTCACTTGTTGGTTACTAGTCGATCGGAATGAACTCTGGCCAAACATACAAATGGTGGTCCAACTTAAACTTACGATGTTAATTGTAAATAAAACAAAAAATTCTCAGAGAATTATCTAATTTTTTTTATTATATGGAAGGGTCTATGACAATTATATGTGAAACAAAATATCGACCAAATGCTCGCCACAGCTTCGGTAGCATACTTCTATCCGATCATCGAAATTTTCAATGAGTCTGAGGCATAATGCGGGACCAATGACGTTATTGTGCCGAACTATGTCATCATTTAGTGCTTGAATTGTTGATCGACGTACACTTTTTCTTTTAAATATCTCCGAAAAAAAGTCCAATGGTGTCAAATAACATAATAGTGGCGGTCAATTAACACCGCCATTTCGTTAGCTGTGTGGCAAGTGACACCATCCTGTTGAAAGTTCATATCGTCCAGTTTTATATCCTCAATTTCTGGACACATGAAGTTTGTTATTGTCTCGCGATAGAGAACACCATTCACGGTAATTGCTTTGCCGACCACATTTTTAAAGAAGTATGGCCAGATTAAAGAACGATTGATGAACCAACTGGGCGAGCATGCACAGGTGATTTCACTCTCTCGATTGTCGACACATTTTGTCGATTATGATGACCGAGAAAATGAAAGTGCATTTAATGCATTTTGATTTGAACGCCCATTTTCGTAAAAGGCTTTAACAATCTTAACGCGAAGCTCAATTTTGTACCTCTCCATGATTGAATTTGTCAGACACTGAAACAACGAAATGTCAAATTAAGTTGGGAAAAAACCCTTTAGGTTGCTATATGCACGCGGAGAAAAGATATGGTTACTATATGGTCACCGCAACAATAATATGTTCTCTACAATAAAAGCATGTTCGTCGTAACCATAGTATTGTTTTTTGAATTTCATTTTAACAAAAGTATGATTGCGGCAATATTAATATTGTTGAAATGTAACAATAGTATTATTGCCAAATTTAGAAATGAAAATATCGTTGTAGCAACCATATAAACATGGTTGGTGCAACAGAAGTATTGTTGTTTAAAATTTACGTTAGCAATAATATGATTACGGCAATCATACCGTATGGTTGCGAATATGAACATAACAAAACAGGTTTTATAAAGCATACATGTATGTGTGTGCGTATTTTTTTTTGATATACCAAAAAAAACACATACACACGATAAAGTGCATGGTTGTTGTCCATTATAAAAAAAACAACAACAATCGAAAGGTAGTTCGAGGGATTTTTATTGTGTTTACTTTGTTGGGTGAAATGCTCTACTATCGACTGGTTCTCGTTTGTTTCAAATCTGCCTGCACTTAAGTGTATAGCCATTGATCATGGTTTAATAACATTCGTTACTTGGGGTCTACGGATGGTGAAGTAGCATTTACCCCTGCCGGCAACTAAAAGTATTTTCGACTGCCGTTGGAATATATATTTTTGTTTCTTAAAGAAAATGTTCAATAAACAAATGGCCTCAATTCTGGCTATGAACTTATTGTAATGCAATTTAAAACAATCTAATATTGAATATACAATACTAGTGTGTAAAAAATAGTCTTTGGGAAAAGTGGGCAGTTCCACGTCCCATTTCCACGCTCTTCAATGTCCAAACAATACGCAGACCGTTTTAGATGTACACATAATAAGTTCAAATTATATAAACAACTTTGAAGTCTTAAGGAACTAATAACTTTATAATTCTAAAAATTCGATCAAATTTAAAAAAAAATGCATTTTTTATAGTTCCTTCAGTAAGATTAAATTTACTAGGATACATACTATATTAATTGTATTATTCTACTTATTTATGTACAAGTTTGGTTGGGGATTGCGAAGCGCGTCGACATACGGCTGGTATTTAAAATAAAATTTAATTAAAAAATCTCTATTGTTAAATAACAACATAACTCAATCACAATAAATAAATTTGGAGATCAATAGCATGGATGAGTGGTATCATACTATGGTTGTGGGCATCATAGTGTGGTTGAGTGAGAGACGTGATATGGTTGAGGAGATCATAGTTAAGTTGAGGAAATCATAATATTGTGTTACCACTACCATATACCCAGCAATAGTATGATGCTCTTCGAATATTGTCACTCGTTCCATATTTTTTTTTCTTCGTATAGATTGAGATAGTCAAAAGAACACTTTAATCGAAACATCCTTAAACTTTTAAAAGTTTAGCATATTTCAAAAAATGTTTCAAAATTTATGGAAACATATTTTTTATCTGGTCCAATTGGAAATCGCCTAAATGACAACACCGACTATAACTGTATGAAACTATTTATATTTTACCCCCTTTATAGATCGCAAATATTCATCTACAACAAACAGTTTAAGAATCGTTTTTCGTCATTGGTTATTGTTTTCAATTTAAAAACAATATTTGCTTTTTTCTCTTAATAGTATTTACCTTCGAAAGTATTTTAAATAATTTATGGTTTCTTATTGCATTTGATTTATCTTTAATTGCAATACACACCCGCACACACACCCATACATACATACGTTCGATCATTGCTTTTCCATTTTGTTTTCTTTTTTCCGAGTTTTTACGATGTGTGATTTATTTGCACATTTATTTTGTTAAGAGCAACAACAAATCTAAGCAAAAGAAACAATTCCTAAGAAATGAAAACCGACGAGGAAGATTTCTGATTTCTGCGTGTGTGGCGGAGACTCTAGACATGACATTTTGTGGTATGGGTGGTGTACATCTATGCCAACATGCAGGGGGCGTGTGTTTATACTTAACACCTGTATTGTGGCTAGGAGCGGTATTTTTGAGCGTTTCTTCTGAGGGGAAGTTTGACGGTCCTTCTGATGAGATGGGCCGATAGAAGGGATTATTTTGAATTTTTTGCAGTTTACAGAAATAACGATTGCAAAAGCATAATCACAATTCAAACGCATGGCTCGCTAGCAGCCTGATAGATAATCATATATACTCTTTCTATTAGACGTATGTAATGTAGGATATAAAATAGGGTAATATCGATTCTGTCGGAGGATCTTTTATGTCCATTTTACATTACATACATTTTATGGCATTTATTTTTGAATATAGTTTCCTTCAAATGTTGGCAGCAACGACGCCTCAGGGTTTCCATTCTGAGGGTCTAATTTTGGATGCTCGAACGAGTCAGAATCGAAACCCTTAGGCGTAGTTGCTGCCAACATTTGAAGGAAACTATATTCAAAAATAAATGCCATAAAATGTCCTTTCAAATTAACAATAAAGATTCCACACTTGATTTGAATTTTTATATATTTTTTGGTTCTAAAGAAATACCTCTTGATGGATCACCTTCATCAAGGATTGCATCCCATACACGGAAAAAAATAATATTCTTTGTTTTATTTATTTTTTAAGAATTTCTTTTATATTTTTTAAGAAGACGTTTTATGCTTTTTGTGGTGTTTCACATAAAAAAAGGACGAAACTTTTAAGAAGCTTATTTTTAAATACGTTAAAACGTCATCACAAAATACACGAAAAGTTATATGGTTTCCCTATGTGATATTTCTCCTGATGTTTCCTTAAAATCTCTGAGATCTAGGAGAGATATTGTATTTTTTTTATTTTTTTTATGGTTTTTTTGCGGAAATGTTGATTGGTCTAATTTATTGTTAATTATTCGGTTTTATGCACCATTTAGAATATAAAGACATCTCTTTTCAACCATCCTGTTAATGAAACATTGCATAAATCTATGAGGCTTTTTAATATAATTTGTGAACATGTAGTCGCCCTAGTAGTGAGTTGAAACATGTTTTAATTAATTTGTTTGTTAATTTAAATTACTTTGTTAACTATAATTTTAATGAATTTGTTGTAGTTACATATTTATTGTAGCTAGTCTCTAAGGAACTTATCTCCTTAGATGTTATAAAAGAAATGAAATAAAATGAATGTACGACAAAAAAAAAAGAGGGATGTTGGGTTATTAATACCAACGGAATTCTCTAAGTGTAGAATCATGGTTGATAGAAGTGCTGATCTCCTTTAATATTAAAATGCTTATGTACAGGGTGGAGCCCGATAATTTGTCTATTTGGGAATGGAATAAAAAAATTACGAACCTTAGAAAAATTTATTCTATAAGTATATTTTAAAAAACTGTTCACCAGTAAGGGAATTTTGAAATTACTTATACATCGTTTTAAATAGTGTTTCTGACAAATGTCGACCTTCGCTATCCACACACTACTGAATACGTTTTCTGAAGTTTTCACAAGCATGTCGACTGGTATTCTGCAAGTTTCAGCCTCAATATTGTTAATAAGGTCTTCCATGGACCTTATTGTTAATAAGGTCTTCCTTCGACTTCAGGTAACCCAAAGAAAAAAATCGCATGGGGCTAAGCCTGTTGAGCCGCCACGGCCAGTTTACATCACCCGTCAAAGAGATAAGCCGTCCATGAAACATTTGCCTCAAACGATTCATGGTAACCCTCGCTGTGTGTGCAGTGGCACCATCCTGTTAGAACCATGTATCATCTAATTGTATTGTTTCCAGAGTAGGCTCAAAAAATCCAGGAAATGCCAAGAGCAAGTGATTGCTTCCGAGCGGAGATTGCAGTACTGCTGCTCTAATTTTTTTCGATATTTTGTGATGTTGTTATCCTTCTCTCAGTTCCCCTTCATAAACATAACACATACTGTGCTCAATGAAGTTACACAATTTACAATTGATTATCGTCCAGGAACACGTCCGTTTGTAGAAACAGTGAATCGTAAACGAAAAGCACGCTGCTCTGCAATGATCGTGTGTGCATTTGAAAAATCAACACAAAATTACCTCTTCTCATGTGTCCAAAACATGATAGCAACTGAAAGGCAGACGAAAACGAATCTCCCGTCAGTCACTATAAGCCACGCGCACTCTCCACCCTCTTCGACCAACAGTGCCGCCACAGCCTGGAGTGCAAAAAAGCTAATTCCGTGCTCCACCCTTTTTACTGACGACGAATTTCACCATTTTGCAAATCTATAACGAAATGTCTGGTAGAAGATTGGTTGTGGCGTTTTTCTTTCTTAACTAACATCATATATACCAACTCTATTCTCGATTTCAGCAATAATTTTTGATATGTGGTCTTTTAAAGTCCAGATTTGATTAGGCGATTCGACGCTCTGTTTTTCAATTCAGTCATTTTGTAGTTTATAATAATCAGCTGGTTTCATTCTGTTTTAATATATAATGATTATTTTATAATATCAAATTTTGTACTCGTATGCGTTTATAGCCTTGCCAACCAAATAGCATCGTCATATTTCCAGGTTTTGTTAGTTGGTTTAAAAAAAAATGGAATATAAAAGACCCATACCCTAAGGGTTACATCTTAGATTTTGTAGTCTCGATATGATGAAAAATGAAAATTGGCAGAGAAAGTGCTTAGTCGTTTCGATGTCCTCCTCGCGTGCCTCGCACATGTACTATCCCACGCTTCCATGGCAGAAGAGATGTGCCTTAGGGGGTGAGTGGACAACAACGTCCATCATCTTCCTTTTTTCTGTCTTCTTAAGAATAGTCTTTCCAAGTTCAGAATTGTATGAGCGGTGCAATGCGCCACCGTCCGAGCAGGACAAAAGGGTACTCGTATGTCTTGTTGAAATTCCCGGTCATAATATCAATGATTCTTAGCGATCAAGGTTGATACTGGTGATATATAAGAGAAATAACACCAATATTTGCACCAATGTATTGTTTTTCCAGAGGTTGAGTTGATTCCATCTGTCTATCTGGCCTATTTTCAACTCCAATCGTTTAATGGCATCGGTACATACGTAGTCAAAAAATCATTCAACAAGCTTTAATATTGGTACATTTTGTATGCTAAGAGTGCCACTGCAATATGAGGTTAGTATTAGCGACTAACATGCAAATAAGTTAAGGGTAAAATTCAGGTGGAGAAATACAAAAAAAAATTTCAACGGCAGGATTCCACCTCGTAGATGCCATACACAAACTTCACTATAAAATGCATTAGCCTTTCGCAGCTGGCGTTAAAAAGTAGATCCCTGCAGTGAGTAACAAAGTATACAGTTCCGAGCCCACTAAGAAAAGTTGTTCATTTGTTTCTTAGTAACATGTTGAGGGAATTTCATGAGTAAGTTTCTATCTACCAACTAATAGACAGCTGTAATATGGCACTTTGAGAGCGCTTCCCCTTATAGGGGTTGGTAATGTTAATTCCTGCAAAAAATGCGACATTTTTGGAAATAGTTTTTGACGACACAGTTAAAATCTTCTTTTTAAAGTCAATGACACATTAAAGTTTAAGGTTCAGAGAATATTATCATAAAATATTCATGAAGAAATCTTAAATAATACGACAATGCAGAAATTATTCGAAAGATTCTCGGAAAAAAAGTTGAATTGTGATGCTCCCCATATTAACTTCGGCTACGAATCAAATGTCTTATACGGGAGTCTCATTTCAATTACTGAGAATTACCCTTTGCGCATAATCGCATGTGTGTATGTGCTTTTGCATCTGTGCTTTTCAATGAAACAGAATTGGTGGAACTGATATAGCGCTATGGAAGATTGATCTAAGCAAAGATCGAAGACTATACGCAAAGAGTAGTTCTCAGTAATTCAAATGAGACTCCTGTATAAGTCATTTGACTTGTAGCCAAAGAAATCTTTGCCAAAGACTGCTGAAGAAAAACCTTGGCGGATTTAGAAACAGCTGTACAGTCTGTCTGGCAACCACAGTCAATATATTTCACCAATATTACGTTGGTTCTGAAAAAAAAACACCAAAGGTCTCGAACCACAATAGAATCTGTTTAATCGTATTAAAGTTTTCAATAGCACTGAATCACGTCTGAGGCGTGGTGTCTAAACTGCTGTATTTTCTTACTTTTGCTCTTTTGCTCTGATTCACCGCAAATTTTAACCCAATTATCTGGAAAGGTTCTTATTTTAGATAATTAAAGAAAATAATGCAAACAAATGCAAAATCAATAAAAACGTTTCCCCTCGATCAAACTAGTTCCTGTTTTAGCTTTATAGTTCCTTTTAGTTTGGTTCCATTTAAATGATTAGTTCCATGATAGCATTACTCTACTTTATAATACAGGGTGGAGCGCGGAAATTTGCACTGCAGACTGTGGCGTCACTGCTGGTCGAAGAGAGTGGAGAGTGTGCGTGGCTTATAGTGGCTGACAACAGATTTGTATTCGTCTACCTTTCAGTTGCCATCATGCATTTTACAAGTGAGGAGAGGTCATTTTGTGTTGAAGCGTATTTTTCAAATGCGCACTCGGTCATTGCAGTGCAGCGTGCTTTTCGTTTACGATTCGCTGTTCCCCCACGCGGACGTGTTCCTCATTGAGAAAGTGTCAAGTGGACGAAGGGGACCTGGGAGAAGAATTACAACACCACAAACATAAAGCGAGTTTGAGCAGTAGTACTTCAATATCCGAAACGCTCTGCTCGAAATCTATCACTTGCTCTTGGCATTTCCATACTTTTTTTCAGCCGGCTCTTGAGGCAATGAAATTAGAGGACACATAATTCCAACAGGATGGTGCCACAACACACACAGCGAGTGTTACCATGAATTGTTTAAAGCAAATGTTACCTATGTTACCGCTTATCTCTTTGAGGGGTGATATGAACTAGCCGGCACGCCCACCAGACTGATCCCCATGCGATTGTTTCCTTTGGGGTTACCTGAAGTCGAAGTTGTATATCAACCGTCCCAACACCTTGGAAGACCCAATAAACTATATTGGGGCTGAAATTGGCAGAATACCAGTCGACATGCTTGTTCGAGTTCATGAAAACTTCAAAAAACGTATGCAGTAGTTCAATATAATTAAAATATAAAATAATTTTTTTAAGGTTTATAATTTTTTTATTTCATTTCCAAATAAGCAAATTACAGGGCTCCACCCTCTATAACTTTGACTATGCACCTCGTATCCTTTTGTAACGGCGGGTAAGTGTTCTCCATATCAACCTCTTGCCGAAACGATGCAAAACCACTCCGATCTAGTTTACAAAACAAGAACTAAGTTCCAAAATTTTGCCACACAAAATATTGGCGCCATCATTATTCACTTCGAATTGTGTTAGTATGTATGCAGTGAGTGGGTGCTTATCTACATTTGAGTTCATGTGTGTGTGTGCAATGTTTGTTTTTGTTGGTGTTGTTTGTGTTTTTTTTAATTTGCAAGTAAATAACTTTTAAATCTTTTTCTAATTGATTGAAATATACCACATTCATCTGCCACAAATTCAGCTGTGTTGTTGCCGAGCAGCAACAACACAGCATAGCACAACAACCCAAACGTTGATTGTGAAAAAATACAACAATATAAAATGCATAAAATTGTTAAATAATTTTTGTTATTTTTTAATTGAGATTTTTTTACTCGTATTCATGCCTGACTTGTTTAATTTCATTAAATTGTTGAATAATTTCGATTTGCCCGCTGCGGCCCCAAGCCATTCACTCATTCGTTTGTTGCGTTCCTCTCCTGTCATTGAAGTTTGCATTGCTGATGCTAATTATGTTAAATATGTAGGTATGCATGTAGTTTTTGTGGTTTTGTTGTTGTTTTTTTGCCACAAATTAATTTTAAAAAAATTACAGTAATTAACCGCTTTTCAAATAAGAGGTCATTCATTTGTTTAACGATGTTTTTGTCAACGAACGAGCGATAATATTGTCGCTGAATGCTGTGGTCACTCAGTGGGTGCGTATACGTTACGTGGGGGACAATTGATCAAATTAATCGTTACTCATACGCACCGCATGTCCAGGGATCAATTGCAAATTGTATGTGATTAACTTGGAATGTTTGGATGCCAGAAGGACAATAAATACAAATTGAGAAGTCACTTGGATGCGTGTGTGTGTGCGTGAGTGTGTCATTGTTAACAAGGCCCACAGTTATCAGCTTCTAGTGGCTCATAACTAAGTAAACGAGCTGTCCTTTATCAGCAAAGGTGGGTGTGTGAGGTTATGACTATCACATATTTCAAATAAAGGGCAGACGCACACACACATCTCACAGCCTGATTTGTTTGTAATCTCATCATTAAAGTGACTATATTTGATATTGTAATTACAATCAATCGAGTGTTATGTGTTGCGATTTTTTTATGTAATCGTAATAGATAATGATAATTGAATTGAAATTTAATTGATTTACGAATCAATTCAAGCTGAAATAATATTTGACAGAACACAGAAAAAAATTGCAAATTAATTGTCATTAAAAAGGCTGACCAAATGTTAATTCCTTTATCACTGCCTTCTATTTGCCAGTTTTCTGTTGATGTGGTAATGTTTTCAACAGGTGAATTGAAGATTTAATAACAAATAAAAAAATCGACAATTAACTGTGCATATATTTTTTCTAGTGTATTTTTAATCATATAATAAACATCAAACTTAAGACCTGTAGTCTTAGGTTTGATGTTTATCCACAACCAGGCGAGATTATAACGACAATAGTTCGGCCGGAGCCAACGGAATGGCGGGGGAGCTGCATAAGATCTGAGGAGACAAGATGATTTGGTACAGCAGAGCGTACTTTTGTCCAATTTGCAAAAAGTCGACAGAACCGTTTGCGCAAATGCCTAGTGCGGCTTTAGACCTTAACAATTAACCCTCGCTCAAATCATTACACTGCGCCACATCTAGAAAAAGATCTGCGAGCATCACATCGAGACATACCACGTTTTGTCGACTAAAATGCTGCATTCGACACATGTCTGCGTATGGGATATCAACAAAACTCGTACATTTTTGTAAAATAACACTGAGTGACACCAAATCCTCAGTCAAAATTGTAATTGACCTCTCGGAAGCATTCACTTTAACAAGAATTCTCAAACAGGGTGACAGTTTATCGTGTAACTTTTGCAACATCATTGTAAAGAAAATTCTGAAAAATGCGAAAGTTAATAAAACTAGCAGTAGGGTCACTTTTATCTTCCGTTTCCCGAACAATAACTGAAGTTACAGTTGTGTAAAATGAGTACGGTGGTAAATAAGGCCAGACAAAAATTATGTTGATAACTGTTTGAGAGACATCGTGACAATAGAAAGGTAAAATCGTTTGGGCCGGCAGATGCAACGTCCATGAAGAAGAGAAGTGAACGTGGATCCACAGTAAACCAAGATTACTATCTCAGCCCTATTATACTCGTATATCGAGGGAAATTGTTGTAAATGTTGCAATATTTGGCTCGGTAAAAAGTTTAAGATGTAGCCCACACGGGTTCCAGCTGCTTGGGCGGAAAGTATATGCGTTAGAATAGATATGAGCTATATATATGACGCGCAAAATAGAAAGGAACCTAAGGTTAAAAACCAGTTTTGTTCAGGAGAGCCATTTTAAAGATTAGGTCCCTTTCTATTTGCGCTTAGAATCGTCGACTTCACTTTCATAAAACGAGCATATCTCTGGGATGGAACACTTTTGGGGCATGGGATCGGTCTCATTCGATGCTCAGATGTTGTCCACATCAAAAAAAAAGAAAAAAAAAATGAAAATTGATTTTTTTACCCTTAGGTCCCTTTCTCTATGCGCTGTCACATATGAATCTAGTTAACCGCATCAATATACAACGACTGGCCTTAATGCGGTGTAAATTGTGGCTTCTAGATCTGCAGGACTACAAATCGGGAGTGACCTTTGTGTGGGATCTATTCGAAATCCTGGAATAATATGATCAAATTTCAGCACAGATGGGTATTTGTCACTCGTGAAGTGAAAAATTTGGTCGAAATCGGATGTACCAGAAGGCCCTTAGAGCTGTAGGTTCTGAAAGAGGGAAAATATTATGTATGATATCAAAATATGGAATGATGTGGACCAATTTTAATATGGTTCGTCTTTGGGCAAAACTTCATCGAAATCAGTTAATAATTGTCATCTGTACTTTAATTAGAACGACACATGGACTGATGGAGGGACATCACTTAATGGAATCAGATAGTGATTCTAAGTCTATCGGTATACTTTACATATAGTTCATCTCCATTCCATTAAGGTGTTGCAAACATTAGCTTTAAATCATAATAACATGTACCACAGTGTGGCGTAGGATATAAAAATACCTATGTACAAGGTTTTTTAATAGGACACATCAATTTCGCTTCTTTATGTCAACGCACACTAAATATTTTTAATGATCTTTCAAATTACTACCGAAATTCTGTCTGACAAAATTTTATAAAAATCCAGAATTTCATCGAAAGTTCATCTTCATCGATAAAGCTCATTTCTGGCTAAGTGGATTTGCTAATAAACAAAATATGCGTTATTAGACAGCAACAAACCCACATGAGCTTCAAGAGCTTGGATGAGCTTGACATCGCCAATATGTGGTTTCAACAAGACGGTACGACTAGCCACACAGCACGCATTACAATCGACTTACTGAAATGCAAATTCGGTAAACGTGTTCATTCGAGAAATGGTTCGATCAAAAGGCCACCTCGTTCATGCTATTTAACGCCATTGGACTTTTTTTATGGGCCTACAAAAAGTCATTGGTCTATGCCAATAACTTTAGACGAGCTCAAAGACAACATCCAAATCGAAATTGCCAACGTTCCGGTCGAAATGTGTGCAAGAGTGGTGGAAAATTGGGTCCAAAGATGGTCATGGTCATATGGCCGAAATCAAATTTCATTCTCAAAATGAAACATTTGCACTTCACCTCGAATAAATTTGAAGTCTATATGTGACAGGACCTAAGGGTAAAAAATCAATTTTCATTTTTTTTCTCTTTTTTATGTGGACAGCATCTGAGCATCGAATGAGACCGATCCCATGCCGCAAAAGTGTTCCCTCCCAGAGATATGCGCGTTTTATGAAAGTGAAGTCGACGATTCTAAGCGCAAATAGAAAGGGACCTAATCTTTAAAATAGCTTTCCTGAACAAAACTGGTTTTTAACCTTAGGCCCCTTTCTATTTTGCGCGTCACATATCTTAAATATTTTGTGTTTTTATTTATTTATCCATGAATTGCCAAAGAAGACCGTTCCTCAGTGTATGCAACATACGAGTAAAATGTTCCTCCTGAAATTTTCTTCCCACCTTGTTCCACAATGTGATAAGTTTTGAATTAACCTTACATAATTGATCATTGAATTTAAAATTTACACAGCCGTAAACAATTTAAGATGTTTCACTCGCTACTGCAAACAAATAAATTCTGGTGGCGAAACCTTATTTACTACGACAAGGGAGGGAAAATCCGATGCAAAAGTATTTGAGATACTCGATATCACAAATGACAATGATTAACATTTTAAAGGGTAACGCAGCTACAAACAATTATTCTTCTATTGATTGGACGTAACAAAAGTTACGGTATTACGTGGACATTAGAGAAGGTAAACCGAAAAAAACAATTTTACTTATCTAAAATTAGAAGATATTCCGTAAAATCAGATTGCTGTACGCAATTTTATACTTGTACTTACTATTTAGTGCCGGCTCCGAAGGGCACATACATGGTATAGAGACGCTTTTTCCGTTACTGATGTTTAGAGTAATTATTTTTTACCGACCCTGCCCATGTTAAACCTTGTTTTTGTTTTTAGTGTCATTTAAGTAAACAATTGCAAATCCCTTTTAACATCCTATGGTATAGGGTATTATCACTTAGTGACGAAAAGTGCAACACCATAAGGTAATGGAGATAGACCCTACGTTAAGTATACCGATTAACTTAGAATCTCTATCTGATTCCACTGAGCAATGTCCGTCCCTCCGTACGTCCGTCTGTCCATCCATCTATTATAGTAACAAAGAACAAGTCAATATTATGAATCGGTTGCGATGAAACTTGGTGCATTCTTCAAGTTTGCGCCAAGGAAGAATCCTATTGAAATTCCACATTGGTTCATATTTAATATCGTACATAAATAGGCCTTATTCGATTTCGAAACCTACAGATTTAAAAATCACATACGCACAGAGCATTTCGAAACCCCATCTCTGGTTTTCGAATAGCTATTACACAAAAGACTCTTCCGATTAATGGACCTGCAGCTCTAGAAGCCTAGAGGTATATTTTTAGAACAAAAAAAATGTAAAAATTCAAATCAAGTGTGGACTCTTTATTGGCTGGTTTGTCAGCATAGACTTTGCACTTTACTAAACCCCAAAGAAAAATGTCTAAAGGTGTAATATCACTCGATCTAGGGGGCCATCTCACCTGCCCAAAACGTGAAATTAGCTGCTTTTCGAAATGACGTCTCAATAGATCCATTGTTTGAGCAGCTGTTTGGCAAGTGGCACCATCCTGTTCAAACCAAGTGTCGTCAAGATTACGGGCTTCCATTTTAGGTAGAATAAAGATCGATATCATATCGCGATGGCGAGCACCATTCACGGTTACGTTTCGGACATCATCAATTTTGAAAAAATATGCACCGATGATTCTACCAGCTTATAAACCGTACCAATCCGTGGTTTCTCTGGGTATAATGGTACCTTTTGAACCTCTACTTGTTGCTCTTCAGCCCAATTCGGCAATTTTGTTTATTGACTTTGCCGTTGAACCAGAAATGGGTCTCGTCACTAAACAAAATTTTAGTCGAAAACAGCGGATCTTCCCGTTTCTTACCGAACGCTCATTTCCATAATACAGTTGCCAACATTTGAAGGTAATTATTTTGAACAGGGATTAACCGGCTCAATACCTCTTGCTTCTATATTTAAATAGAAGACAAGTTTTTAACAAAATGGCAAAGTGACATTGAAGAGGGTGGTCACGGACCCGAAATCATGATAAAAGCAGTGAGCAGCCACGAAAATCAATGTCACTTTGCCATTTTGTTAAAAACTTGTCTTTTATTTAAACATGGAAGCAAGAGGTCTTGAGCCGGTTAATCCCTGTTCAATGTGTAAGAGCAACAGACCGAAATAAAACAAACGAGGTAATTATTTTCAAAAAATAAATGCCATAAATTGTCCTTTCAAATTACCAATAAAGATTGATTTGAATTTTCATATTTTTTTTGTTCTGAAAAAATACCTCTAGATGGATCACCCATACTTGCATGGTTCGTTATAAACTACCACTTATTAACTGTGGTGTAACTTCAAAGCATACATCCATATTTTTGTATACCCCCCAACAGAGGTCCTTCCCGATTTCAAAACCTACAGCTCTAAAAGCCAAATATTACACCCGGTTCCGACCGAATTTTGCACAGAGCATTACAAGTGAGTAACACATATCTCTGGTAAATTGGACCATATCGGTCCATGTTTCCGAAAAGGTTTCACATAAATGTCCCTCCCGATTTGAGGTCCTGCAGGTCTAGAAGCCACAATTACAGCCGATCACTCCCACATTTTGCATGGTGTGATCTGAACGCCCATTCATTAACTGTGGTGAAAGTGGACCGCAATGGTCCATATTATCCTATTGCCCCCAACCAAGAGTCCTTCCAGATTTTAAAATCTGCAACTTTAGATTCCCGTAAATCTTGCGTCCAGCACCAATATTTTGTAACAAAGGGTCATATTGGTCTACGTTTTCGAATAGGCCCCACAAAAAGTTCCCTCCCGGTTTTAGGTTCTGCAGCTCTAGAAGCCAGATAGATATGGTTATTCTTCTGATTAGCGAAGTAGTATAGGGTGTATCATTACCTTTTAACTTTTTGTTCTTGATGTTCATGAAATCGAAAATTTTTAAAAAAATTCCAAAAGTCAGTCGACCCGCTCTAATCTACACTCATATCGACATATGTACAAATGTGCAACAACACGTCGTTGTGTTCAAATCATTATAGATGTTCGCAAATGATTCACATGGCGCAAACCACAACCGACCACAATGTAAATCCAACTGCTGCACGATAACATCTAAATATCGGCAGACTAAATGTATCGTAGATTACATACACACATACACGAACACGCACACAATGATAAAAATGTATAAATACATATCTGGAAGTATTTATGAATGAATTCATATTTGTCTGCATTTACTCTCATAAATGCGTGTGTGTGTTTATGTTCTCCTATGAATATATCAACTCGTACATGTATGTACGAGTATGTAATAAACCCCTTAAATTATTTCTCCAACAAAGAACACAATGATAAATTTTGTTCACACGCACACACTTATATACGTATGTATGTATTTGTATGTGCCATAAATAAAGTGGCAGTAAACTCACTCATAAATACACAGACACTTTTTTTGGGGGGTGGGTGGAATCCTTTTCTCATTGCGAAAAATGAAATAAACTCGCAGACCCAGACTGACATACGTACATTTATTGTAATTCGGTCTATTATTTTGTGTTATGAGCGAGTCTGCAATTTAATTTTATTGCTGTAGTGGTAGTGGTGATACTACACATATATACATACATACAATAACAATAACCTCGTTGTGTTCGCAGACGTTGTTAAAGAACCGGATGTGAGTTAAGTTTGTTGTTCCGGTGGCAACACTTTGATAGAAAGTATTTTCGTACAATTGGATAAGGTACTCGTAGTTTGATTGGAGTACGCTTTTCAGTTGCTAGGATTATAAAAAAATAGGATCTCAATTAACTGATTCCATCAGAAAATCAAAGCTGTTTTAAAGCCTTTAAGTGGACTAATGAGTTTGTAAAAGTAAACAAATTGGTAACAGGTTTAAACATTTTGATTTTAATACATTCACCGATCAGGCCAATAGTCCACCTACACAGAAAAAATTCCAAATATAAACTGAATACGTTGAATATTTAACTAAAAATACTCGTATTACTCTAAAAAATTATATGTCAATATATTTTTTGAAAAAATATTCATAATTCATAAAATAATCAATAAATGTTAATTGAATTGTATTTTACTTGAGAAAAAGATTTTATTATTGAATAAAATAATTGAATATAATAGGTGATCAAAGTAGAGATACTTTTTTCAATAGCCTTTTTTTGACAGATCACGTGTAAGTCGTGTCATGCTGTCATGTTATTTTTGTTTAGTATTGTTTGGCATTTCATCATAGAAAGACTTACGCCTGAACAACGTTTACAAATCGTTCAACTTTATTACGAAAATTCACGTTCTGTGAGGAATGTGTTTCGTGCACTTCGTTCAACTTATGGTCAACATAATCGGCCTACTAAACGTACTATTCGCAACACCATCACCCGTCTTGAGACCCAGCATTCATTATTGGATAATATTCGACGGAATAGACCACGTCCAGCACGCAGTGAACAAAATGTAGCGGCCGTAGCTGAGAGTGTACATAAAGACCATGGAAAGTCAATTCGGCGCCATTCGCAGCAACTCGGACTGACGTATGGATTGACTTGGCCCATTTTACGTCGAGATCTTACATTGAAAGCGTACAAAAACAGCTTGTGTAAGAACTGAAGCCGCCCGACGTTCCCAAGTGACATCTCTCCGCTCTTTGGGCTGTTGAAAAGTTCCAAGAAGATCCGACGTTTTTGAGCCAAATTTTGTTCAGCGCTGAGGTCCATTTCTGGCTCAATGGGTATGTAAGCAAGCAAAATTACCGCATTTGGGACAAAGAGCAACCAGAAGAGGTTCAAGAGCTGCCACTTCATCCAGAAAAAACAACGGTTTGGTGTGGTTTGTGGGCCGGTGGAATTATCGGACCATATTTCTTCAAAAATTATGCCGGTGAGAACGTAACCGTCGTGCCATGATAACCGACTATTTAATGCCTGAAATTGAAGCTCTTGATCTCGGCGACATTCGGTTTCAACAATACGGCGCCACTTTCCACACATCGCTTCAATCAATGGATTTTCGGTGAACAGATAATTTTACGTTTTGGGCCGGTCGATTGGCCACCAAGATCGTGTGATATCACAAAGTTAGACTTTTTCCTGTGGGGATATGTAAAGTATTAAGTTTATGCGGACAAAAGTTTATGTTTTGATTCAGGCCTTGGAGCAAACATCACGCGTGTCATTCGCCAGTTACCAGTTGAAATGCTCGAACGAGTCATCGAAAATTGGACTCAACGAATGGACCATCTGAGACTTAGCGGCAGCCAACATTTGATAGACATAATCTTCAAAAAATAAATGCCAAAGAATGTTCTTTCAAATGATAAGAAATATTCCCTATTCAATTTGAATTTTCTGTGTTTTTTTCTTTAAAAAAGTAGAGAACCTCGAAATGGAACATGCTGTATTTAGTTTGGATTAAATAAATTTAAAAACGACAAAAGGATTAAAATTCACATTGCACCAAAACGGTAACAAATGAAATAGTTCGAATTACCGAGAGGCTAAAAATAGTAGGAGTTCAAAAAGGCAATAGAGAAAAATGAGAAACATAAAAATGAACTCGTAGTTTAATTATATTTTGATTTTTATTTCAAATAATAAAAGCAAATTTTTAAAAAATTCATTTAGGAAAAAGTCATTTTAGTAGAAATCTTTACTTTTATCCGTTCTAAGAACTTAGGAGCGTAGTGTAGTAAAAGCTACCCTTGCCTCTCTCAATGGGACTGGAGTTGTTGGTTGTTCTTTTTCGGGTAGTTCCAAATAAAATCGACACAAAATTGCACTTTTGAAAGACGACCTTTTTGAATTTGGTAAAACTTGGCGCATATATTCTCCTTCTTGTTGTCTGTCATATACACCTGAATTTTGTTTTCAGGTAGGACTTGGTTCGCATTTTAAGGCACCCCAAATTTGTCCTAGACGTGAATTTTTCAGAGAAGATAACAGCGTTAGAGATTTAATACTATGTTGTGAACGCGGGATCAGATATCAATAAATGTCCTCTTTAGGATAGTGTAATAAAAATCAAGGTACATCTTTCAAAAAGTATTTTTTTCGTAAAATTGTTTTTAGAAAATCAGCCCTAATTTTTCCTACAAGCAGTGAAAATTTCAGAGTGGGATCGCCATGGGTTCAAAATTTTTACTAAAGCACTTACTTCATTTTAAATAGAAAACCATTTTTATATTTGTTTATATTTGCCTATATATACTTTTAAAAGTATAATTGCCTATGTAAAATGCGACATTAAACAAATTTGAAAAGTAATACCATTTTTCTTATAGGTCTTCGAGTACAACAAGAATTGGTGGTGAAATTTCCCAAACTCCCTATAATATTGACATCCGGTTAAAAACCCGGTTGTGTGTACATTTAAGCACTTTTAAGCCAGTAATTAATTCTCAACCGATGTTTACTTCTTTAAAGGATTAAAAGGAAAGGACTTATATTTTTCCAGAAGCACGAAATATATCCCTCTCGCTTTAGAAGTTAGCTCTTAAGTCCGACCTGTTACAAATTCCAGACAGAGACTCAGAGTCTTCTAAATAGCGGAATTAGGACTGCGACGGGCCGACTTATACAGTTTTATTAACTTAAATAAATAAGTGCACAGCATAATTTTGTTGGTAAATGCTAGCAAATCGATCTTTCTTGAACAGTTGGCCAGTTTAAGAAACAAGCTCTGGCAAAGTATTCTATGCGAAACCGATGTCCAATCTTTACTTATCAGCGCATTGCCTGTGGCTTGTTTATTTATGGCCTAGGCAACGCTAAGTGTTTTCTGGCGCCATCTGACATTTCCATTGAAAAGTTTGACATTTTCTTGCATTATCGTACTCAGAACGTTTGTGTTGTTTACAGTGCCTTGAAAAAATCAATTTGGCAAAAAAAAAATTAATTATCTCGTGAACATTTTCGTGCGATCATGTTTCACAACTTTCAACGTGGATTATTACGACAGACTTGATTGTCTGACTTGATTGGGACTCAATCCCTTCGGAATCTAGAAACTTTTTGTTTTGTATGCTCTTCACCATAGGATAGGAGTATATAAAAGTTTGTCGTTCGGTTAGTAACACTCGAAATACTTATCTGCGATCTAATAAAGTATAGAGATTATTGATCGTCGTAAGCCTAAGACGATATCGATATGTCCGTCTGTCTGTTAAAAGAACGTCTTATAAAATACTAGATATGTATATGTCGTATGGTTGCACATCGGTTGGTATTAAAAATAGACCAAATCGTATTAAAGGCGAAAAGGTTCACCTTTAAGGTATTAAAAATGTCCAGACTACAATTTTTTTTGGGCTTTTCCACTATAGAACTTTAACAAATAAAATGAAACATAGGTTTGCTTAGAAGTTATGGCCGTACTCGCATTAAACGCCCCAAAAATGGTATTATGGTCATTGGGTCTGTAGGCCCAAATAATGTTTCCTATTGCTTGGTGAGATATGGGTTCCACAAACAGTGAATGAATATAATTTAGATTTGGGTCAATTTGGTACGAGAATTGCTATATATATTTCTGGCATAGGCAACACCAAGTATTGCCTGGCGCCATCTGACATTTCTATTGAAGAGTTTGACATTTTTTTTTAGCATAAACGTACTCAGAACGTTTTGACATACGACCAACATTTGTGTTGTTTACAGTGACTTGAAAAAAATCAGTTCGGCAAAAAAATGGAATTAACTCGTGAAATTTTTCGTGCGATCATTTTTCACAATTTTCGATGTGGATTATCACGACAAAAAAGCATCGATTAACATAAAACTTTGTATGGCGATGAAGCACCATCATATTGTACTGTGAAATACTGGTTTAATGAATTAAATCGTGGCCGACGCTCGCTAAAAGACGAAGGTCGTGAAGGTCGCCCAAAAACGGCCGTTGTGTCAGAGAACATTGAACTGATAATGCAAGATCGTCATGTGACATACCATGAGATAGAGACATCCTTGGGCATTTCTTCCACCACCATACATTCGATACTAGCCGTAAAAAAGGTTTGTTCTCGTTGGATCCCGCACAATTTGACAGTCGCTCAAAAAAAGGCTCGTGTCGATTGGTGCAAAGAACTTTTGAAAAAATACGATTGCGGTGCTTCAAAAGACGTTTTTAAGATCATCACAGATGACGAATCATGGATCTGAGCATATGAGCCCGAGAGAAAACAGCAATCGACCGTGTAGGTCTAGGGAGAAGATCCAAATTCAACGAAAGTTGTTCGTGGAAGAAGCACTTCGAAGCAAATGGTCGCCTGTTTTTTCGGCAAAGCTGGTCATGTGGTGACTGTTCCGCTTGATCAACGTAGGACATTCCATTCTGAGTGGTACATCTCAATTTGTTTGTCTGAAGTCTTCGGAGAAATTCGAAAAACGAACGAGAGAAGACGAATCATTGTGCACCATGACAATGCAAGCTCTCACACATCGGTTCAAACCAGCGCCTTTTTGACCGGCCAAAACGTCGAATTGATGGGTCATCCGCCGTACAGCCCTGGCTTGGCACTCAATGACTTTTTTAATTCCCCCCCCCCCATCGAGAAAAAATGCTTGGTTAAAGATTTTTGTCGTCAGAAAATGCTGTTGAGCGTTCATTAACCAAGTTTTGGAGGTAATTCAATCGGAGTGGAAAAAGTGCTTCGACAACTGGTTTGAGCGCATGCAAAAGTATATAAATCATGCTGGAGAATACTTTGAAAAACAATAAAACCATTTTTTTTAAATAAATAAAATAAATATTCGCATTTTTATTGTTAGCGAGAAATAGCCCTCGCGATACATATCGAAACCGATCGGCTGTTTTTTCTCCTAGTTGAAGCTGCAAAAGTTAGTGACTTCGTTATTTCATAACGGTTACTTCACACAGTTTACTTCACAAAATGCCTTAGCCGTTCAGAAAATGCTGTAGCTGCTCGGGCATTTAAAACAATTTCGGAGTGATTTAATATATTAGATGCTAACTTTATAAAGGGTGATCCATCTAGAGGTATTTTTTCAGAACAGTAAAAAAATATAAAAATTCAAATCAAGTGTGGAATCTTTATTGGTAATTTTAAAGGACATTTTATGTCATTTTTCGAATATAATTTATATCAAATGTTGGCCGCAACTACGCCTCAGGGCTTCCATTTTAAGGGTCCAATTTTGGATGACTCGTTCGAGCATTTCGACCGGTATGGCTTTAATGACACGCGTTATGTTGGCTTCCAAATCCTAAATTACGATAACGTTTGTACGCTGGTTTGTCTGCATATACTTTAGGTAACCCCAAAGAAAATGCCTAAAGGTGTGATATCACTCGGTCTAGGCGGCCAACTCACCTGTCCAAAACGAAAAATTAGTTGCTTTTCGAAATGACCTCTCAATAGATCTATTGTTTGAGAAGCTGTATAACAAGTGACACCGTTCTATTGATTACGGGCTTTTGTTTCAGTTAGTATAAAGATCGATATCATGGCGCGATAGCGAGCACTATTCACGCTTACGTTCCGGCCATCATCATTTTTGAAAAATATGCACCGATGATTCCACCAACTTATAAACCGCACCAAACCGTAGTTTTCTCTGGATATAATGACACCTCTTGAACCTCTTCTTGTTGCTCTTGAGCCCAAATGCGGCAATTTTGTTTATTGACTTTGCCGTTGAACCAAAAATGGACCCCATCACTGAACAAAATTTTGGTCGAAAACATTTTTCGATTCGATTTTTCCGTTTCTCACCGAACGCTCATTTCCATAATACAGCTGTCAACATTTGAAGGTAATTATTTTCTAAAAATAAATGTCATATAATGTCCGTTCAAATTAGCAATAAAGATTCCACACTTGATTTGAATTTTTATATTTTTTTTGTTCTGAAAAAATAGCTTTAGATGGATCACGCTATTGAAGAAATCAGTATGTTTTTCTCAATCGTAGAAGAACAATCTTTTAATCCTATGTCTGATAGCAATGCCTGTGAATCTTCAGCTAACCATCACACCGCTACTCCACAAGTCTGAATAAATCGTACCCTAAACATGCACGATCCACGGAAGCATTCATTACCGGTTTAAGATCAAGAAATTTTCGAATCTCTCATAGAAAAAACGAACACATTTCTTCACTCAATATTCAATCCTGTGATGGATCTTAAGTTTTTAAATCGCAAAGAATCCCAGATATTCGACTTATCCGAAAGATTTAGTTTGGCTATGTAGTCTTAATAACTCACTAAAGTATAAAAACTGAATGGATCTCAAATCGATATTTTGAATTTTGTAATGAAAAAGTGTTTAAGAAATTCGACTCGAACATGCGGTACACAGAACATATTTCGAATGCATATCGATTGGTTTGCTTTCTTTTTTGGTTTTTCAAAACTTTTAAACTTAATGTATGTAAGTATGTGCGAGCACATACGGCGCCGTTGTATGCGCACAATTTTATTATTAATTCAATTAAACATAAAAATAAAATTGAAAAATATGAAAATAAACAAATTCATTATAGTCGATAGTCAATTTTTTAGCATCAGCAAATACAAGCAGAGCAAGATCGACATCATTTGGTTTTAGTTTTTTTTTTTGAAAAGCATTTCCATATGAAATTTTATGAGCTGCGATTCGCCAGCTCACACACGCGTTGGAAACAAGTGTGAAAACAAGAACAGAACAACGTTAATGTCTGCTTTTTATTTTGGAAGATTTGCTTCAAACACTATGAGGCATGGATGCGAATGGATGAACGAACGCGAATGAGGATGACTAAATGAATATGTGTGTTCTTGATGGGCACATAAAAAATTCAACTTGATTTTTGTTGATGCGTTAAATGGGATTTCAATCACTTCGATATGGGTTTCCCATCCAGGCTCGGCTAAGGAGAGGTAGAGACTGTCAACCTCTTTAAATTTAATGTAAAGAAATAATGGACACTACTTGGAAAGAGAATACAAAAAAGGAGTGTAGAAGATAAATAAATGCCATAGCATTTCAGGCTTGATATATTTCAATTTTATGTATCGAGAACAAATTGAATCCATAGAGCCGACTTACGTACGCCTTTACTTATTCACGGAGTTGTTTAAAAGCTTTTTTTATGGACAGAAGTCATCCATTCGCATGGGTTATGCTGATATAAATTGCCTATAGTTAGTTTATAAATAATTGAGTTATCAGATATTACAAATAAATTATTGGTAACCATCACCAATTGGTCATGACACTGGTTAGTTGTTTGAATGCAAGAAACGCCAACTTAGTATACCCGAATCATTCATTGTAAAATAAAGAGTGTTTGTTTCAGAAAACTTGTGGTTTTCAAAAAGAAATAAAACGCATATAGTTTAATGTTATGGCCAAGAATTTAGATTTATTATAAAGATAAGGGTTTGCCATTATGTGTTAAAAATGTTCCCGGGAAAGTGGCCGCCGCAGCTGGTTCGAATAAATTCTAACCGAGATGTCCAATTTTCGACCACTTCTTGCAGCATTTGGGGCCGTATGTCAGTAATAACGCGCCGAATATTCTCTTCCAAGGCGCCAATCGAGTCGGGCGTAGACAAACGACTTCAAATAACCCCACAAAAATAGTCCAGCGGTGTTAAATCGCACAATCTTGGAGGCCGCGCCACAGACCTACGACACAATATAATGCGCTCTGCAAAAGTTTCCCTAAAATTTATTGATGAAAACTTTCGGTTTCGTTGAATGTATGGCATGTAGCATCGTGTTTTTGGAACCAAAGGTCGCCCACATAAACATCCTTCAATTCAGGCAAGAGTCATTAATCATGGCCTTAAAGTGTTCCCTTTTGACTGTAACATTATGGCCGGTTTTTTTTGAAGAAATATAGAACAATGATTCCCTCTGCCGTAGAGCACACCAAACAATTACTTTTGGAGGGTGTAATGGCGTCTCAACAATAGCTTGTGGATTTTCATTGCGACAATTTCGGTTATTAACGTACCCGTTCAACCAAAAGTGGGCTTCATCGCTGAACAAAATGTTCTTGTAAAAATCAGGACCGGTTGTTATCTTGTTTCGGACCTATTCACCACGATTTGCCAAGTCAATTTATTATGAAGTGGCAATCCAAGCTGAGCTTAAGTCAAGTGACAGCTGTAAAAAAGACCAACTCCGAGAAAAACTCAGGTTGCAAAACCACACCCTCCTTAAAAAACACAACACAAGATACCCTAAATACTATGAAAAATAGACCATTACAGAGCAGATTTTCCAAACGAATTTCAGTAGTAGCAATCATCAGATGTAATATCATTCATCAATCATCATCAATCTTTACCCGTTTTTTGGTTAATAGAATGAAATTAGTTGTTGTCATTATTAATTGTTGGTATCAACGAACAATACAATTGGGAATAACAGGCGATTTTTTAACATTACTGGAAAAGACAGAATTGTTAGTTGTTTGTACCATAATATTAAAGTACCAATTAAGATATCGTATGATAAACGAATTTTTAATCTCGTCTAACGTATTGTGTATTCCCTCAATTCAAATTTTGCATAGAGTATTGCACGTGACTTGCAACCCTGATGAAATAAAATCAAATTGGCCCATTTTTTTCGAATAACCCCTATGCTTGTAGGTCCACACATAGGTTCATTCTGAGTTAGGTTTCTGCCGCTCTGAAAGAAGTCACAAATTTAATCAGATTGTGCTCAAATTTAACATAACGAGTTCTAAGCGACTTATCTTTGGTCTTTTGGCCTCATCAAGCTTTGGTGTAGCCCCTATACAAAATATTTCCCAGATTTGAGATCCTGCCGCTTTCCCTGGCATATTTTATATTACATCTTGCTAAAATTTTGCATGCTGTATTACGAATTATATCGGGAAAAGTGGGGCCTTTTACAATGGTCCCTCTCGACTTAAGGCCCTTCCACCCTAGAAGCCACAAGCACATAAATCGAATTCAGTCTTGCTCATACGAGGGTTGCTATATATATCTGGCCTTGGCAACACTAAGTAAAGCAACACTTAGTGTTGCCAAGGCCAGACATTTCCATCTGACATTTCCATTAAAAAGTTTGACATTTTCTTGCATAAACGTACTCAGAACTTTTTGACGTACGACCATCATTTGTGTTGATTACAGTGACTTAAAATAATCAATTTGGCAAAAATGGAATAAACTCGTGAACATTTTCGTGCGATCAATTTTCACAACTTTCGGCGTGGATTGTCACGGCAAGAGTGCATCCATTAACTTTAATATTTGTATGGCGATGAAGCACCATCCTATAGCACGGTGAAAAACAGGTTTAATGAATTCAGTCGTGGCCAACGCTCGCTCAAAGACGAAGGTCGTGAAGTTCGTCCAAAAACGGCCGTTGTGCCAGAGAACAATGGTGAACTGATATTGCAAGATCGTCATGTGACATACCGTGAGATAAAGGCATACTTGGGCATTTATTTCATTAGCATATCGTACATTCGATATTGCATAAAACCTGGCCGTAAAAAAGGTTTGTTCTCGTTGGATCTCGCAAAATTTGGCAATCGCACAAAAAGGCTCGTACCGATTAGTACAATGGAATTTTGAAAAAATATGATCGCGCTGCTTCAAAAGACGTTAAGATCGTCACAGGCAACGAATCATGGACCTATGCGTATGAACCCGAAAAAAATCAGCAATCGACAGTGTGGTTCTTCGAAGACGAGCCAAATCCAACGAAAGTTGTTCGTGAAAAAAGCACTTCGAAGCAAATGATCGCCTGTTTCTTCGACAAAACTTGCTTTGTGGCGACTGTTCCGCTTGAGCAACGTAGGACGGTCAATTCTGAGTGGTACACCACAATTTGTTTGCCTGAAGTCTTCGGAGAAATTCGAAAAACGAACAAGAGAAGACGAATCATTGTGTACCATGACGATGCAAGCTCTCACACATCGGCTCAAACCAGCACCTTTTTGACCGGCCTAAATGATTGATCGATTATTCACCTACAGGCACCCAATGACTTCTTTTTATTTCCGTACATCAAGAAAAAAATGAGTGGTCAAGGATTTTCGTCGCCAGAAGCGTTCAAAAACCATGTTTTGGAAGTGTCTCAATCGGAGTGGAAAAAGTGCTTCGATAAATATTCGCATTTTCATTATTAGGCCAGAAATATATATAGCGACCCTCATATGGTGTACAGGGTGTGCTTCGAGCGATTATTAATAACCGACCGAAATTCGACCATAGCGGTGCATGTTTTTATAGTGTGCCCATACAAACGTCTCTCAGGAAGTGGGGCTCTTTTTATACCCTCCACCAAGAGGTAAATGGTTCACTAAACTTCCCATTTCGTTTGCAACACTACGAAATATTTATCGGAGACACACTAAAATATTTATACTACTGAACGTTACAAATTTCTAAGATGGCCGCAAGTATGTCCGCCAATGTTTTCGCCAGATGTCCGTCCGTTCTTGTGTAGGTCGAATGCTAAGAATTAACCTAGGATTCTTAAACTTCGCTTAAATGACGAAATTAACTATTGGGGATTGAAAATTTTGTAATCGGTTAAGGGCGAACAAAAAATTACCTTTATTGGACTCAATGCCATCATCATTTAAGTGGAAGCACAATGCAAATTGTACTGTTAAGGTAAATAAAAAAGGCCATAGTTGCAAAATGTAATGGTTCATGTGGCCAAAAAAACCGGCCGATAAATAGTCAGTATGGACATATGGGACAGCGCATAGAGAAAGGGACCTAAGGGTAAAAAAAAACAATTTTAAATTTTTTTTGATGTGGACAACATCTGAGCATCGAATGAGACCGATCCCATGCCCCAAAAGTGCTCCCTCCCAGAGATATGCGCGTTTTATGAAAGTGATGGTACACCAAAGATACACGTATTTATATTTTTAAAATGGCTTTCCTGAACAAAACTGGTTTTTACCCTTAGGACCTTTTCTATTTTGCGCGTCAAATGTAGGTTCTCATAATTACAGCAAGTTTTGTTAGAATACGAATAAAGATTAATTTTGAAGATTTGGCTGAGGTAAGGGTCGGTCGCATGGGCCTAAAAAGCTCAAAAAAGCGGATCATTTTTTTTTTTTTTTTTTTGAGATTTAGTAGGGTAGTGACATTGGAGTGTATATGGGGTTTAGCGTGACTGAACTTAGCGACGTTTTTATGAATGTGAAATATGACCCATCATACCTGAAGTCACATACTTATATTAAATACGCCACTGATTAAGCAAAGCACAAAGGCGCGGAGTCTTTTAGATTACAGAGTAATGCTGTCTTTCACATAACGGGTGATCAATCAAGAAATTTAATTTTGTCAATAGGTGTTTTTCATAGATTACGATTAAGTTGTGCTAAACATTATTTTTGTTTTTAGTATTGTTTGCCATTTCATCATGGAAGGACTTACACCGCAAAAACCAAGGCTTTTGAGTATTTTGTCACAACGGTCGAAATGCTCGAACGAGTCATCCAAAATTGGACCCTCAGAATGGACACTCTGTGGCGTAGTTGCGGCCAACATTTGAAGGAAATTATATGCAAAAATTAAATGACATAAAATGTCCTATCGAATGAACAATAAAGATTCCACACTTGATTTGAATTATTGTATATTTTTTTATTTTGAAAAATAAATATTCATAGTTGGTTGCGCTCGACTTTCGTTCAGTTTTGTCTTTCATAAACCACTGTACAATCTACAATCACACGTATGTTTTTCTCGATCTAGTATTTCTAATGTACGTCTATTGTATAGAGAATGACTGTATTTAAATAAAAAATAAATAAAACTAATTTCCATGTTTTTCACACTTCGCCAGATCGTCATTAAAGATGTTTTCCCCTCCATAAGACGAAAACTAAAACACTAAATTCCTAATCTTACGTCGCCTGGCCGGCCTGTCCATTTAATTGTGAGTAAACAACAGCAGGCCGATGTGTGGAGAGAATATTTCATTTCTCTGTTCACTGCAAAAAATTAGCCATTAAATCAAAAAGATATTAAAATTGAAAATAGAAATGTAAACATATTGCGAATGCCCCACAAAATGTCAGATGTTGCGATCTTTAACAGAAAACAATCAATAGATGAGAACACACACCAAAACTCTATGAAGAAATGATAAATGAGTCAGGGGGAAGTCACCCCACAAGAGCAGATATGAGCTAAATAAGTTACAATCCATTGCCGTATCACCAGTCTTTATTGTGTTGGATTTGTAGATTGTTTAAAGGATAAATAATAAAAACAAATAACAAAAATTGTTGTTTATGAGAAGAGCTACAACTTTGCATCAGAGAATAAATCAAAATTCCGAAGGGTTTGCAAAATATGAGCCTGAGAAAATTATCACTTTTTGCAAAAATGACACCGATGTCCCAAATCTTTGGGGGCCCCTAAAAAGTGCATGACTTTAGGAAAAACTGGTAGACACGGGTCTTTTATCACGTAGTGGTGACCGTTTATGGTTATTCCTTTTTTGTCCTGCACTGTTTTATATAAGGAATCTTCTTTCATGTGGAGGAAATTGAAATGCCAAATTATTAACTTAAACAATTTATGAAGTACTAACAGTTCTCAAATGATCAATGACTGCAGTTTTGAAAAGTGTAAGAGTGATATATAGCAAGCAAATGCAAGTCCTGCAGTATCTGTGTCAATCTACATTAACTCCAACTCAACTTACTTCATTTAATCTTAAGTGAGCTATCATAGTTAAGATGTGAAATCTTTTTATTCTTTTGAAGGAAATTTCATGCCATTTAATTTTTAAATATAATTTCCTTCAAATGTTAGCCGCAACTACGCCTCAGGGTGTCCATTCTAAGGGTGCAATTTTGGATCACTCATTCGAGCATTTCGACCGGTATGGCGTGAATGACACGCGTAATGTTGGCTTCCAAGACCTGAATCATAGCTGGTTTGTCAGCATATCCTTTGGACTTTCCGTAGCTCCAAAGAAAAAAGTCTAAAAATGTGATATCACACGATCTAGGCGGCCAAATCACCACTACAAAATGTGAAATTAGCTGCTCTCCAAAAGTACCTCTCACTAGATTCATTTTATGGCACCGTCCTGTTGAAACAAAATGTCGTCAAAAAAACTGGCTTCAATTTCAGGTAGTAAAAAGTCCGATATGATAGAGCAATAGCGAGCACCATTGAAAGTTACGTTTCGACCATCATTAGTTTTGAAAAAATATGGACCGACAATTCCACCTGCCCATAAACTGCACCAAACCGTGGTTTTCTCTGGATAGAATGGCACCTCTAGAACCTCTTCTGATTGCTCTTCAGCCCAAACGAGGCAATTTTGTTTATTGACGTTGCCGTTGCGCCAGAAGTGGGCCTCATTACTGAACGCAATTTAAGTCGCAGCCAGTGGGTCTTCTTGTTTTTCGCCGAACGCTCATTTCCATATTAAAGTACAGTTGCCAACATTTGAAGGAAATTATGTTCAAAAAATAAATGGCATAAAATGTATGAACAATGATCGTATGAACATTAAAGATTCCACACTTGATTTGAATTTTAGTATTTTTTTATTTTGAAAAAAATACCTCGAGATGGATAACCCTATTATATTTGGCCCCTAGTGTTGGAGGTTCAGAAGACGGAAAATACTCGTACCTTTGTATTTATATCCTGCACCACTCTGTAAAACAGGGTTACAGTTACAAAGTAAGTTTTAGGGCAACTCTTTGTAACTACCATAAATATTTGAGCAAGACCCACCTTTAAGTGAACCGATTGACGAGCTGATTTTATTTAATGATGTCTGTCTGTCCGTCTGTCCATCTAAAGCTTGTAATCAAACCGCAGGTCTCAATTGTTGTCCGATTTTCCTAAAATTGGCAGAAGTAAGTTTTTCTGACCGAGGACGAACGCTATGGAAATTAAAGAAAATCGGTTCAGATGTAGATATAGCTCCCATATACTTATATATATGTTCATCCAATTTTATGTCTTTAGCTCTAGAAGTCACATATAACAAAAATCAAATTTTTTGGACCAAGGAAGGGCTCTAGTTAATTTAAAGACAATCGGTTCAGGTTTAGATATTGCTCCCATATATAAACATTCATCCGATTTGTCTATTTTAAGTTCTTAAAGCAAAATCTTACATCTTATCTTTATAAAATTAAGCACACGCAAGTTATTAGGAACAAGGAAGGACGTTACTGAAATCGAAAAAAGTCGGTTCAGATTTAGCTATAGCTCCCATACATTTATCTTCACCTGGTTTTATACCTTAAGCTCTAGAAGCCGCATATTACATTTAATTTTGATAAAATTTGGCACAGATAATATATCCAATCTTGATGAAATTTGGCAAAAGTAAACTCCTTGTGCCAACGAAATATGCAGTTGAAATGAGATACAATCGGTTCAGATTAAGATATATATCCCACATATGTGTTTAACCGATTTTATCTGAAACACTGAAATTTTCTCACAAATTTAAATTTGACATTATTACAAAACTCTAGGTAAATTTTGAGCGCGCCCTGCGTTTTACTTAGCTTTTTACACTAGTTTTTTTAATACATAAACCAACATACTCGTAGACCAATTTGAGTAGGGTTATTCCAACGGGCAACCTTTAACAATTCGCAAAGTTCAGCTGATATCAGTTTATATTTGTGACCTGTGCATTGGTTACAACGTTACGAGGGCGGTTCGGATGCTTCTTAGCCTAGCACAAAAAGCGCGGTATATATTTTGGAAACTTCCATCTCTGCTATGAACACATGTTAAATTTTGTTTCGATCTGGCAACTCCTTCATATAGAAACAGGTGTTCACAAAAGACACATCCGCGATTTTTTTACAATGGAAAATTAGAAATGCGTGGTGTCATTAAATATTTACATAAAAAAGAGACAAGAAATTCATAATGATATGGTGACTGTGTTAGGTGAAAGTTCTCCTTCATATGCAACAGTAAAAAATTGGGTTGCTGAATTTAAACGTGGTCGTACAAGCATTGAAGATGAACCACGTAGTGGACGTCCAAAAACAGCAACAACAACAGAAATTGTAGCCAAAGTGCATGATATGGTATTAAATGATCGACGAATAAAAGTGCGTGAAATAGCTAATATCATGGGCATCTCAAATGATCGAGTACATTTAATTTTGCATGAAGAACTACAGATGAAAAAGCTTTCTGCAAGATGGGTGCCGCACTTGTTAACAGTCGACCAAAAACGCATAAGAATGAACATTTCTCAAGCTTGTTTGGATCGTTTTCAGCGAAATAAATTGGATTTCAAGCGTCGTTTCATAACTGTTGATGAGGCATGGATTCACCACTATACTCCAGAGACAAAAGAACAATCCATACAATAGACTGAAGCTGGAGGAAGTGCCCCAAAGAAGGCAAAAACAATTCAATCGGCTGGTAAGGTTATGGCAACAGTTTTTGGGACTTCAAAGGTATTTTATTGATTGACTATCTGCAAAAGGGTAAAACAATAAATTCAGAGTACTATTGCAACCTTTTAGATCAATTAAATGTACAAATTCGAGAAAAACGTCCTGGCTTACAACACAAAAAAATAATTTTTCATCAAGACAACGCACCAGCGCACAAGAATGTTTTAGCAATGGCAAAAATCAACGAATTAAAGTACGAGTTGCTTGACCACCCACCTTATTCTCCTGATTTAGCTCCCAGTGACTTTTACCTGTTCCCAAATCTAAAAAAAATTCCTTGCTGGCAAGAGTTTTACCACAAATGAAGATGCAATTACAGTTGTAAACCACTATTTTGAAGACCTTGAGGAAAACTATTTTAATCAAGGGATAGAATTGCTAGATAAGCGTTGGACTAAGTGTATTGAAGTTTCAGGAGATTATATTGAAAAATAAAAATATTTTTGAAAAACTAACTATTCTCTTTCATTGATAGGCTAAGAACTTTCCGAACCGCCCTCGTAGATAGATAAACAGACCGACATCGCTTACCGGAATCGGGAGTGATTCTTAAACAATCGGTATAAAAAACACGTTTGCCAATGTCTTTCCATAGCGTATTTATATATTGAGAATCAAATAGGTACAGGGACCGGGTCAAAAGTGTTACCAGGTTTATACAATAATTACATTTTTAATTGCAGTTTTATGTTGCCAAGTGCGCCAAGTAAAAAACGGATACCAGATATTTGTACTGTGATTGCAATATGAAGCTGCAATATATTCAAACCGTAACTGCAGCGAGCACTTTTCCAATAGAATTACATGGATTGCTTACCATAGATTTCAGAAATCTAGTAAATGGGCGACTGAATGAAATTCGATATCTCCCAGGCCCTTGACCTACTTAAAACTTGGCTATGCTAACTAAACAAATACAAACAAACTGCATTGTATTGATTGCACTGCACAACTGAATATATGATTAATTATTTGGAAAATCTTTCCGTATCACATTTAAAAATACACAACTGCCCTTTGTAACGTTCCAACCGAGGAGAAAAGCAAGTCATGGTTGGACTGCCTGGTGCTGCAATCGCACCAGCACGTACGTGTCGGGTAAACAACAGCGAGCATTTACAAGAAATTAAAGCACACAAACAAAAAAGTTTAATGAAAACTGAAAGAAAGATATTAATTATTATTATTGATAAATATTTACTTTGCGATACATAAGACAAGCGAAAATACGGGCAGCGAAAACAACAGACGGACGCATGGACGGACAAATGAACAAACATCGACGAGGCAAGAAAGAAAAAAAAACCAACAAACAAAAAATATGTTAAAAGTCTGTTAGCACTTAATTGGCCTTTTTGCAATTAAATGCGAAAAACGCACAGCTCAGCGCGCAAATATTTATAAATGCTTTCGCATTTAAGACTTTCTGTTGTTTTGCCAATAACCAATTCGAAATACTTTATGGCCACCGTTCAGATATTCAGACAGCATAGCAAGAATACCACTCAATATCGTACGCCAACATTAGCCTTATGTGAGTTAAGTGAACCGAGTTCTACGAATATCTATTACGAAACTGACTGACGCTCCTCTTTGATGAAGGCCATCTCTTCATATCATCGTGTGTGACATAGACTTTCAGTACTTACCTTGTAAAACGCTTTGCGAAAGTTATCCGAGAGGAAGGCATAGAGGACGGGATTAATGCAGGAACTGGCGTAGGCTAAAGTTTGGGCGACAATTTGCAAAATCACCGTCAACTTTGTGGTGGTTTGGTAGAAATCCAGCGCTTTCAGCAACAGTATCAGCTGGAATACAAAGAAAATTTCATTAGAATTGAATTCGATTTTAGAATAGAATCAAGGAAAAGTTCTGTTATGGGGCGTATCAGCAAAATGTAAGGTAGAAACGTGTAAAAAAGGCGTAAGGCTAAAGGTACTGGCTATAAGAAAAACTACTCCGATCTGCTATTTAGAAGCGCCCGCACTCCATCATTTTTGTGGGGGCTATAAAAAACATTGACCGATATGCTTCCATTTCACCAGGGATAGTTAAAGTTTGCACATAACACACTGTGCGTCATTTGAGTAAAATCAAAATTAAAATTTGAGCTGAAGAATGCTAATTTTTACCCAAATCTCATTTAATATGTAACTTCTAAAAAGGTCAAGCTTCAAATTGCGCAAAAATGTGAAGAAAAAGATGTTGGCCTTTTACAGTTGGTAGAGATGACTACTGTAAGTCATTACCATAAAATAAAAATTTCTAAATTTCAAGTTAATATCATTTTGATGAAATGTTCTGAAGATCATCTTCAATGAAGATCGGAATATGGAAAATATTAAAAAAAAACTAATATAAAAAAACTGACCTCGAGTTTTAATTCAGCAATCCATCAACAAGAAATGAAAATGTTTAAACAGTATGGAAAAAAAACTATTGAAAGATGTGGTCCGTTTGTTTTTTTAAAAAATGATGAGGAAATAAAGTAAATATAACTTCTTCAGGACGTAAGGTGGTCCGAGCGCGATGATCAAGGACGAAAAGAAGCGCAATTGATGGAATTAATACTATACCAATCCACACGAAGTCCACCAAGTGCCAACCAATACGCAGGGATCTATTCGATCTGTTGGTATGCCTATTGATTAATTTAGGAATGTTGGTTGGTGCAGTGTAATTTGCAGTAAATGTAACTAAAAGTATCGATAGAAGTGACAAAGAAGAAATGAAAAATACCTTTACAATTTTTTCTGGGTATACACATTATTTATAAAAATGTTGTAAGTGAATAGTTGACCTTTGGTGTTGTTTTTTTTAAAATTATTTTTCGGCTTGAGGTCATTGTTGTTCTATGTGTTGTTTAATTTTTATTTATCCCAATATTTCGATTGACTTCGTCATCTTGTCCGTCTGACAGCGATAATCAGACGGACAACATACAAATAAAATTACTTTTTTTTCTAAAAAATTGTTAAGATTTTCATTTAATACCATTTTGTTAAACAAGTGCGTTATAGTATTTGTTATTTAATTACTGAATAGCATATTAAACATTATAACGTTTATCTTTTATAAACCTCTAGCTAGTTTGATAAAAAGAAATTATTTAAGAGAACTCTAAGACCAAATTGAAGCTCAGATTAAAAATTTTAGCTTAGATTGCAATAAGTTGGAAATCGATTGAGGCTAAAAAATTCTGTTGTTAAAGAAAAAGTATCGTTGCAAACACCAAATTCTTATAATCGTAATGGATATTCGGTACGACATGCCACAGGATGATAAATATGATCATCGACACACAACTTGTCGGTCATACAAATGAAACACAGAAGAGGTATTAAGTTGCCACAACTAGTGGCTGAAGCGACCAAAACTTTTGCAAACATTTTGTTGTTCTAACATATATTTGTTGATAATTACTGAAATTCCATTAGTTTAAGTTTGACTACTGACTTTAAGCCAATTGTTTAATCCATTGCTTTTCGTAAATGTCTTCTTTCACTCTTTCCACTTTTTATGTTTTAAAGTACGAACAAGTGCGGCATGTGGATTTTCAGATAAAAAGTTATTTTCTAAAGGTTCGGCTACTTTACATGTTCCACCTAAACTTTACTTCTAATTACTGAAAATTACAGAGCACCCCAGATAGAACCTTGTAATAAAATCCGTTTATATTTGACCCTTCCTATGTTTAAGAGTACTTAAAGTTTGAAACTGTTTTTTTGCCTCTTCGTATGTTTCACCGTTACTTTAGTTTCACTTACTGAAAACTATGGAGCACCTATTAACATTCGGTTGTACTGCCGTATAACTTGAGAAGCATGCACCCATAATCATTCGGTTGTGGCCACTAATTTGTTCTATGTGTGTATGATTTTGACTATATTTAAATATTTTTTTCAATAAATGGTATGTATATTCGATCCAAAAAAAGGAGCTTTACTGACAAACAACCCGCTAGGCCGTTTATATAAGTCAATTGTTTTTTTATCAATACCAATAGATGGTTACAACAATTAATTTTCGGCAAAACTATTCCACTAGGTGTGGCATCTAAATATTATTCGGTATTTCATTATGTTTACCGTTTTATTGGTTGTGTGCACATCATTTTCATATTATTTATCATCTAGTAGAATGCCGAACCGAATATTTATTACGATTTAATACATTCGATGATGGCAATAGAAATTCTTTTTGATACAGGGAATTGTAACACCAACAATTAATGCAGAATATATTAAGGGATCGTCTAACAATCTCCTTTTGATTTTATGGAGTCCTTTCTTTTGTCCGTATATTGTTGTAATCAAATTACGGGTGCTAAATATAAAAATGTGATTGTTGTTAATATTGGGGCTAGAAAAACCCCTAGTTACTGTTGGCCCATATTTTGCTACTAAACAATTGCCCTTTCTATATTGAAAGGGAAAACTCTAGAAACCACATATCCAACCAATTCGCAGAAAATTTCGTTATGAAAAACCAAACTAAGTGTAAAATTCAACCTTATCCGCCTGCACCAAAGTCCATTTTGTTCTGCCGTTCTAGAATCTACAAACTAAATCCGATCTAGCTAAAACATTGTATAGCTAACTGTTAGCCTGCACTTTTCTATATCCTCCATGCAAAAGACTCCCGCAGACTCCATGCCTTGCCGCCTTTAGGCTACGAATTTAATGCGATTAACTCAAGTCTAACATAACGAGCGACTTATAAGCAGCCATGATAAAGTTGGGCCATATTGGTCCATGTTTACTTAAAGCCCCAACGAAAAGGACCCTACTGCTCTCCACTCTATTACTTACGCTCAATCCTGAAATTAAACTATTAGTCATTGTTCCGATAAAGCGAGATTACCCTTTTCCAAAATACTATTTTCTTCAGCGAACGGTCTTGGTGTTCGACTATTGTCTCATATGGATATTATATGGATGCATGCTTCAGGGATTTTTGCAAGTGCAGCATAACACTCGCATAATGGCACATTGACTGCTCGAGAGCAATCAAACTGTGTTGCTTAAAAAGTTTAAAAAAATGTCGACTGTACATTTTTCGATTTAAGTTTTGCGAAATTTTGAATAAGTTTGAAGAATTTTGACCAGATTTTTTACTTAAAAAACATTAAAGAATGTCATATTTGCTTCTGAAACCTCTAAGGATTTGTTGCGAAAGTTCAGGCTGGTATAAATATGATTTTCGATTAACAAATGTAAAAAGTGGTGCTTAGGGAAATAATATTTTAAAAGTACGAATATTAATTTTCTGGAGTTTGAGGTTTAGAAGAGGTAATTAAAATCCTGGGAAGTTTGGTGTAGTTCGTTCTTAAATATTTCAGCAAGTAAGACAGTTATTTTGGAGACTTCAGCCTGTACTCAACTATTTGCAATTATGTATTAAAATCTTCTGTAAACATTTCCAACGAGTTTTCCTAAAAATGTTCGATTTTAAAGTTCAGCATGCAAATGCACGAATATCATTAAACCCCAAGCAATTCCATCCATCCATTCCATTCACTTTTAAACACTAGTTTTCGGTGTTGGGAAACGCGTACCGGTAATTCGACATGGAAAACACGACATTAGCAAAATGGAATCAATGACGGCCATAACAACAATGTCAACACTTTAAGCTTGGTTCCCCTAAGTTGTTGCCCCCTGCTGCTGCTGTCCTTTCGTCTATTTTGGAAATATTCCCGTCCAGTGTTGCAGTCCAGTCTGTAATCCCCCACGAAAAATGTATAAGCTGTGTGTACTCGTACAGGCAGTCAGTCAGACGCGGGACGGACGGTGGTGGTGGTGGCCACTTAGTAATCTTTACTCACTCACCTGCACTGGTAGCCATAATGATGCAAATGCTATCACCACAACAACAACCAAACGTGTGACACGTTTGCGTCCTCGTTGAGATTCCACCGACATTCGCACCGAGCTGCCGTGTCGCCATAGACTGGTTATCATTCGGACATACAGGCCGCTAATGACCATTAGAGGCAGTAGATATGAGCTGGCAAAGAATACGATCTGATAGACGGACAGCGATAGAAAATCATTTTGCATAAATTGACACAATTCCAGAGTGTAGGTCGATTGTTCGATGCGCTGAAAATACAACAAAAAAAGGAGAAAAAACATGAAGTGTTGGTAATAAAATTGGGCAGGCCATTTTCAAAGAAAGCTGTACATGAGATAAATGTTGTCAAGCATAATCACTTTGAGGGCAAGTAAATTTATTCACCAGGTAAACTTGAATTATTAATTCTTATCCAATACATTGAGTAAGGACATATCCTTACCAGTGAAAGACTAAAACAACTTTAAATAAAATATAAATATATTTTTATAATATTTCCTCACTTAAACTGTGTTATGTTAGGAGAAAATAAACTAATTTTGATAGTCGTGTTCAGAAACTCATTATTTTCTTACTTACATTTTTCCTCTAACGTCCCCTTTAAGGAACACATCGATATGTACTATATCGATAAGTAAGCGGTGCATCATATGCTTTCTACAGTTTTACATAGTTTTCCTTCCCGACAATCACCTTGTTAGGCAACTGCTTCAATGTGAGATTTTCTTTTTTTTTTCACGAGAAGAAAGTCGGCTCCAAGGATACATTTAATTTGCAAATGTAAGGGGTGATCCAGAGGTATTTTTCAGAACAAAAAACTATAAAAATTTAAATCAAGTGTGAAATCTTTATTGGTAAATTTAAAGGACATTTTATGACATTTATTTTTTGAATACGCCTCAGGGTTTCCATTCTAAGGGTCCAATTTTGGATGACTCGTTCGAGCATTATGACCGGTATGGCTTTAATGACACACGTAATGTTGGCCTTCAAAACCTGAATAGTAGCTGGTTTGTCCGCATAGACTTTGCACTTTACGTAACCCCAAAGAAAAATGTCTAGAGGTGTGATATCACTCAATCTAGTCGGCCATCCCACCTGTTTAAAACGTGAAATGAGATGCTTTTTGAAATGACCTCTCAATAGATCCATTGTTTGAGCATCTGTATGGCAAGTGGCACCGTCTTGTTAAAACCAAGTGTCGTCAAGATTACGGGCTTAAATTTCAGGTAGCATAAAGATCGATAACATGGCGCGATAGCGAGCACCATTCACGGTTACGTTCCGGCCGTTATCATTTTTGAAAAAATATGCCCCGATGACTTTACCAGCTTATAAACCTCACCAAACCGTGATTTTCTCTGGACATAATGGCACCTCTTGAACATCTTCTTGTTGCTCTTCAGCCCAAATGCGGCAATTTGGTTTATTGACTTTGCCGTTGAGCCAGAAATGGGCCTCATTACTGAACAAAATGTTGGTCGAAAACAGCGGTTTTTCCCATTCTAGCCGAACGCACATTTCCATAATACAGTTGCCAACATTTGAAGATAATTATTTTTAAATAAATGCCATAAAATGTACTTTCAAATTACCAATAAAGATTCCAAACTTGATTTGAATTTTTATCGTATATTCTAACTACGATAAGAGAAAATCCATTAGAAATCAGATCAGCACCTCTTTGGCTCATTAAACTTGCCGTAACCACTACCGGATTTTTATTTAAATCTCTACAAGACTCACCGACATAATTCCTTCAACATTTCATAAATGCCCACACACATAAAAATAATCATTACTCAAAAAATTTTAGGGGCCACGTATATGAGCTGTAGGTAAATAATTAATAATTAAGGGAATAGCGGATGATACCACTCTCTATTGCTTCTATAGCTACTTATATAAGACGATCGTCTTGAAATTTAAACAGTATGCTTATGATTTTAAAATCGGGTGTGGCACCGACCACTTATTCAAAAATTTAACACACGCAAAGCTCATAAACTACAAAAGTGATGTACATCAGAATATGTATACGAGTACATCGGTAGAAATGTTTCTCCTTGTTCCTTAATGGAATACTATGGGACCTAAGTAAGTATGAATACGTTCGGGGGAAAACTGGGTGTTGCCACGCTCCTTTTTTAAAAGCGATTTAGCACCTATAATTATAGGAAGATCGTCTAAAAATGTTAACAGTATGCTGTTGTGGAGCTTTAGTAAAAGGGGCGTGGTGCCGCCCACATATCCAAAAAATAAAAGCACTCATAGCTCATAAACTGAAAGAGCTTGGAACATCATATTCGGTATGTATAAATGTGACAGCGCATAGAGAAAGGGACCTAAGGGTAAACAAAAAATCAATTTTCACTTTTTTTTTGATGTGGACAACATCTGAGCATCGAATGAGACTGATCCCATGCACCAAAAGTGTTCCATCTCAGAGATATGCGCGTTTTATGAAAGTGAAGTCGACGATTCTACACCAAAGATACACGTTTTTAAATCTTTAAAATTGCTCTCCTGAACAAAACTGGTTTTTACCCTTAGGTCCCTTTCTATTTTGAGCGTCAGATATAATAAAATACGTTTGGTGGAAAATAGGGCTGTGTCTCGCCCCCTTTTTTTAAAGAGATGTAGCACCTATAATTATAGGCCGATCTTCCCAATTTTAAAATTATTCAGAAATTTAACACACCCAAAGATCATAAACTTAGGAATTTTAGAATCGGTATTAGCGTGTAAAAAAAAGTTCAGGGGTTGTGGGCGTCGTCACGCCAAAATAAAAATACAAAATAACGCATCAAAAAAAATTTTGTTTAAAACTAATTTTTATCTTTGCCGCTGTTAGGTCGGTTGAATCAAAAATTCGGAAATACGTTTGTATAGGGGCTGTATCTGTAATTATAGCAATTTATTCCATCTCAGTAGCGATTCATATTTGCGACCTACACTTTGGTAACAAACTAAGTGTAAAACCCGCCATGTTTCCATCGATTGGAACAAACTAAAAAAAATTGTGTCAAATACACGTTTTTCTGGATGTTACAAATATTAGCACAAACTTGTACCCCCCCTGTGTTAGAGTGTGAAGATGGAATGAAAAATGATGAAATGCTGCCAAACACAGGCCTCAGGGATACCAAATATTCGCAAAATACTTAGTAGGGGCATAAATACTGTTACACATGTTTTATGCTGTAAAATAAAAAGTACCGAATGTTTTTGGACCAAATATTTTTTAATATATTTATGGATGTATATTGTATCCAAAAAGAATCTACTTATTCGAAATGTCCGCCTTTTGCCTTTACACACGCCTTAAGTCGTACTGGCCAATTGCCAATAGCTGCACGAACCTCATCCATTGGAAAATTGGCCACTGCTCGAACCAAAGCAGTCTTAAGAGATCCAATATTGTTTTGTGACTAACCTTGTCCTGTAAAACCGTCCACAATTTGTAATCCAATGGGTTCAAATCTGGACTGCCTGTGGGCCATTCTTCAAAGGTAATGAACGCTGGCAAATTTTTTCGAGGCCAGGCCTGGGACGTTTTAGCCCTATGGGCCGGCGCAGAATCCTGCTGGAAAGTCCATGGCTGGTTTTGGAACAGGGAATTGTTAAAAGGCTTCACAACAGCTTCCAAAACGGCTTCTTGGTAAACTTTGGCCGATGTTTTGGCTGCTTGTTCGCAGAAATGCAGGTCAGTGACCCCGTCTTAAGAGACAACCCACCAAATCATGACTGAAGCTGGGTGATCACCCTTTTCCACCATTGGGATCAGTTCAGATGCTTCCTTAGATGGCCGCACATACACTCTATCATTTTGCTTGTTAAATTTTTCCTGAACAATAAAAATTTTTTCATCGGTGAACAACATTTTTCTGTGCAAGTTATCAGCGTGCTTCACCAAAAGAGGTTTGCATTTTTCAATCCTATTTTTTTTAAAGCTGCAGTCAATATATGTTCGGTACTTTGTTTGAAAGCCCCAAGTCCCAAGTATTTTTTAATGATTCGACTCATGGACTTTTGGGTGATATTCATCTCACGGGCCATGATTTTCTGTATTCGGAGCGGATTTCTGTGAATTCTTGATTTAACGACTTTGATGACATACGGTGTTAGAACAGAGCGTGGGCAGCCCGACCGGCCTTTTACATCTCCAGTCTCCCAAACAGTTTTATGCATCGGTAGACGAACATGCGGCTACTCCCTAATGGCCGGAGCGTTTTGAAAATATCGATTTTTTTCATTTCACACTTGAAAAGTGCTATTACAGCGATACGGTTCTCATTATCTAACGACTCTATGATGAAAGTTGAAACAATTTTAAAGTCCCGTTACAGACTAACGCTATTGAGGGTAGCTTTCAAAACCTGTATGTGACGCGCAAAATAGAAAGGGACCTAAGGTTAAAAATCAGTTATGTTCAGGATTTGAAAGATTAGGTCCCTTTCTATTTGCGCTTAGAATCGTCGACTTCACTTTCATAAAACTCGCATAACTCTGGGAGGGAACACTTTTGGGGCATGGGGTCGGTCTCATTCGATGCTCAGATGTTGTCCACATCAAAAAAGAAATAAAAAATGGAAATTGATTTAGGTCCTTTTATGCCCTTAGGTCATATTATGACATTAACGGTGTATGTTCAGTTCTACTATTGAAATGGGTGTGTTTAATGTTGTAACAGTTTTTATGTCCCTACTAAGTAGGTACTCAATTTAAGGAGAACTGCATAATGCAAACCTTGGAAAGAATTTGTGGGTGGTAAATCTGAGCATATTTCATAGTTCCAAATGAGTATTTATAACATCGCCATTTCCATAAAACTGTATAGAAATTTCATAATGAAGGAAAACTTGTTAATATATAATGGCTTGGCCTCTTCGGTAAAAATGGTATTTCCATTTCCTATTGTTTTTTAAATGTGGGCAATGCCATGCGTTTGGGATAAATAGAGTGTGGGCCTGATATTTGTTCCTCAAATTTTTATCTAGATTCAGTTTGCGAATCTACATGAGTTTTTTGGTTCAATACTCTTGGAAATACTTAAAACCTTTATAATGGTAATAAAGACTTTGGAACAGGGTTTAAAAGCACCAGTCCGCTAACCATTAGCATCATTTTGCTAAACTAATGCTAACAATCTTTTCCACAAGCCAGAGCTAAAACTAATGTCCGACTAACTTTAGCTCGCGTTAGCGTTAGTCAAAAAAATGACACACCTCTGCTAACCACAATTGACTAATGTGCTGCTAAAAATTTGCTAATTTTGACTAACCATTTTTCGTTAGCAAAAAATTTGAGCTGGTTTCAGTGTTGTCAACGGAACATGACGCAAAGTATCCAATAGTGGTACCGTAGTGGGGATTTCTGATACAAGATTTTTTAAATAAATAGCCTTCAAAAATTAAAAAATTGTTAAACACATTAGTTGAAAAAAAATATATAAATTTATTTTAGTTTGAAAGAACATTCAAAAGGAAATGAGATTAGTTGAATATGGAAAATAAAAATAATTCATTTTTTTATAATAAACGGAATCTTATTGTACAGAATATTTATTCATCAGCACAAAGGTCAAGTTCGGATATGGCTGTATGCAGAAACTCAGGATTATTTTTCTATTAAAACGCTCAATATGTATGTTTGAAAAATATTGAGAGTATTAGGTTAAACAGTCATACTATTTATTCTACGAATATTTATTATTTCAGCATTTTCAGAGATCGTTATGCATCTCCTCAATCCAATGTTAAATGTGGAACATATAACATTCCCGTTGGAAGTTAAACGGATCTAACCACGTGGACTCCATTATGCAGTGATTTATTAGTCATTGTACATAACATTATATTATATGTATAAACAATATGTAAATATATACGAGTACCTACCTCGAATTATTTCTGTGCTATTAATTTCACTTGTTTTTATATATACCTTTAACAGCTACAGAAACGCACAGCAATATTGTTTCATGCGATTTTTTAAAAAGACAACTTATTGTCTATCAAAGGTAGGCAACACCGTACTCGAGCCGAACACAATTTTCGGTTACACACAAAAACCGAACCAAACACACAAGTCGAAATTAGTCACCAAATTAGCACAATTTAGCAAAGACGTTAGCAAAATCAGCAGTTGCTTCTTCTTCCATTGCTAATAATATATGCATATTTTGGTTAGCGTTAGTTTATTTTGCTAACGCTAACTGAATATTACGACTAATTTAGTTTTAGCATTTGTTCGCATATTAGTTTTGACTTTTTTATGCTAAAACTAATTGACAAATTCTGCACTTTTGACTAAAATGGCGTTAGCATTTTAAACCCTGCTTTGGAACGATTTACAAATAAATTTTTGGAGAATAAACTTCCTCAGCTTCAACACAGTTCAGGTTTTTATGCTACTCATAAAACTGAGAGGCACAAAACGTTAGTGATTAATCTGATTTGGATAAATGTAACAATGCTATCTCAAAAGATGGATATGAATAGAATTGCAACTTTAATATTTATACTCGTAATACATACAAATCCCATAAGGTTTGTTAAGACTTCTTTGCTTATCCCAATAAGCAGAAACCATATGCTAATTTTGTAACAAAAACACAACAAAAATTATACCGCGAGCTATGTAATGTGGCATTCAAAAATGATCCGTTGATTGCTGAAAAACACAATAAAAACAAATTCGTGTAACAAGGAAAACTATCGACCAAGTATAAAATTTGAATATTATTCATTGTTAACAATTTGCAGGAGCGTAAAATAACTTACACAGACAGCCATCCATCCAGGGTATCTGAGTGTGTGTGTGAGTGTGTAATATTGTGAATGTATGCCAAAGTTTAATGTTTATTCAAAAAATCGTAAAAACTTATATTGCCAAGCGATTTTTACGACTTTATTATGTGTATATTATTAGCAAAACAATAACAAAATTAAACAAAGCGAAGCCAAAAACAAAACATATTCTTGTTACAAACATGCCAATACTAACCATTCATTCCACCCCACTCCTCCCCCCAAATTTATACTCCCACGCAGATGTATTCGATGGCCAATGCCCTCAACTCAAAACGTTTTCCATCACGGCTATCAACTACTCAAAAGTGCACATCTGATTTGAAGGCTGTGATGGCAGAGGGAGGGAGTGGCTGGCTGATGCTGGTGGTGGTTTATCATAGAATAAAACAGCATGTTGCTGCTGCTGCTGCTGGTGTTGATGGCGATGAGGTTGTTATATTTTTCCACAAACAGCAGGAGCAACAACAAATAAAAACAGAACTGTTAAACATTTTTGAATACTACGTTTCGTCTATTTTACCGTAGTGCTGCTCTAACAATAATTCTTATACATTCAACATTGAAAATGAAAAGATGCCATGGGTTGCTTAAAATTTGGGCGGAATTGTAAATCTTGGCATCAGAGGCATGCTGGGCAGTCTAGTAGTCTTAGTCATCCCAGGTAGCCTACCTAGTCATCCTGGATATCAGTTACTAGTTATGTCCTCATCCTACTGGATAAGGGTGTATATAAAGAGTGATTTTTTTGAGGTTAGGATTTTCATGCATTAGTATTTGACAGATCACGTGGGATTTCAGACATTGTGTCAAAGAGAAAGATGCTCAGTATGCTTTGACATTTCATCATGAATAGACTTACTAACGAGCAACGCTTGCAAATCATTGAATTTTATTACCAAAATCAGTGTTCGGTTCGAAATGTGTTTATCGACAAATTTTGTTCAGCGATGAGGCTCATTTCTGGTTGAATGGCTACGTAAATAAACAAAATTGCCGCATTTGGAGTGAAGAGCAACCAGAAGCAGTTCAAGAACTGCCCATGCATCCCGAAAAATGCACTGTTTGGTGTGGTTTGTACGCTGGTGGAATCATTGGACCGTATTTTTTCAAAGATGCTGTTGGACGCAACGTTACGGTGAATGGCGATCGCTATCGTTCGATGCTAACAAACTTTTTGTTGCCAAAAATGGAAGAACTGAACTTGGTTGACATGTGGTTTCAACAAGATGGCGCTACATGCCACACAGCTCGCGATTCTATGGCCATTTTGAGGGAAAACTTCGGAGAACAATTCATCTCAAGAAATGGACCGGTAAGTTGGCCACCAAGATCATGCGATTTGACGCCTTTAGACTATTTTTTGTGGGGCTACGTCAAGTCTAAAGTCTACAGAAATAAGCCAGCAACTATTCCAGCTTTGGAAGACAACATTTCCGAAGAAATTCGGGCTATTCCGGCCGAAATGCTCGAAAAAGTTGCCCAAAATTGGACTTTCCGAGTGGACCACCTAAGACGCAGCCGCGGTCAACATTTAAATGAAATTATCTTCAAAAAGTAAATGTCATGGACCAATCTAACGTTTCAAATAAAGAACCGATGAGATTTTGCAAATTTTATGCGTTTTTTTTAAAAAAAAAGTTATCAAGCTCTTAAAAAATCACCCGTTATTATTTGGTAGGGGAGACAATTTAACTCATTGAAAAAAGCATCTTAGACATTACATATGTTTAGGCCAAATAAGTTTCTTGACGTTTTAGGTCATTTGAGCCATATCCATTTGTGCGGCTGGATCGCCTGATCGATCGAGTAGCTACCAATAGGTTTTTAATAAGCCTGTCTTATTGTCTTTCCAAAACTGCATATGGGATTAAAATGAGCTATATAGCCTACCCCTTCTGGTACCTCCCACTCAAATGACGCAGTGGAGATAAGAGCCTACATAACATGTCTCCTAGTGATTGAAATTTGCTTGAAATGCGAACTCTACAATCCTATTATAATGACTCTATATGCGCGTACGAAAAGAGTGGTTGGCACGTCCCATTCTGGTAGCTCCAGTGCAACTTCACCATTCCTGTGAGGGTAAATGTAAGTCTGATCCAACGACTGAAACTTTTTTAAAGGGTGGTTACATTTTAAGGGCCGATGCTGAATGTAAAATACACCTAAACGTCTAGCTTTTTTCTGCATTTCATTTCAGACTAACTCAATTTGAACCGTGAAAAATACACAAGTGAACAACGCGTTAAAGTTATTCAGGCTTATTATGAAAATGGGCGTTCAAATCAAAAATGCACTTCGTGATTTTTTCGGTCAATTTAATCTTCCAAATGTGCGTACAATCGAAAAAATCGTGCACAAATTTGAGCAAACCGGGTCGGTAGGAGATCTGAAAACACCAGTACATGTTCGTTCAGCTCGCACTGCAGAAAATATTTCTGCTGTTCGCGATAGTGTGGCTGAAGAGCCGTCCACCTCAACTCGTCGTCGTGCCCAACAATTGCACCTCTCACGCTCATCGTTGATGAACATTATATAGGGTGATCCATCTAGAGGTCATTTTTCAGAACCAAAAAGATATATACAAATTCTAATCAAGTGTGGAATCTTTAATGGTGATTTGAAAAGCATTTATTTTTTTAAAATAATTTTCTTCAATTACACAGTGGAACATTTTTGGGGTTATTGTCTGGGGGGTGAGAAATTCCAAGTCAGGGTGATGGTACTAGGTCAGTATATTAAAACCCTCAAAGGGTTTTGCTTTCGTATGTGCCAGTTTTTTTTATGACCTTTTACATTTTGTCCTTATCTTGATGTTTTTTCACTTAGTTGTAAAATGTTGGCAAAAACGTAGTTTGACATAACTCGAGAACGACTAGTTCGATTTTGCTGAAATAAATTGAGAAAAATTAATAATTTCATTTTATTTAATCCATTAATATACAGTTTTTATTCAAAATGGGATACCTTCACTTAATTGTAAATAAAAGCAGAACGCGTTAATCGATTTCTATGATCTATGTCGCATTTTGTTTATAGGTTATGTGACTTTACGTGAAAGTTATAAGATTCTACACGTTTTTCCGTATGGGATTTATATGTTTAAAAAAAAAAAATTTTTTTTTTGGCAAAATTTTCTTCATAAATTTATTTCTCATTGCAAAAATGTTGATTTGGTAGAGAAACAGTATATTAATGGATTAAAGAAAATGTAATTATTAATTTTTCTCAATTTATTTCAGCAAAATCGAACTAGTTGTTCTCGAGTTATGTCAAACTACGTTTTTGCCAACATTTTACAACTAAGCGAAAAAACATCAAGATAAGGAAAAAATGTAAAAGGTCATAAAAAAAACTGGCACATACGAACGCAAAACCCTTTAAGTTACCATCACCCTGACTTGGAATTTCTCTCCCCCCAGATTGGCTGTTGTACTGTGTTAGTGGCAACTGTTTTATGGAAATGATAGTTCTGTGAAAAACGGAAAGATCCGCTGTTTTCGACAAAATTTTGTTTAGTCATGGGGCCCATTTCTAGCTCAACGGCAAAGTCAATTAACAAAATTGCCGCATTTGGGCTGAAGAGTAACAAGAAGAGGTTCACCAGGTACCATTATACCCAGAGAAAAACATGGTTCGGTGAGGTTTATAAGCTGGTGGAATCATCGGTGCATATTTCTCAAAAATGATGATGGCCGGAACGTAATCGTGAATGGTGCTCGCTATCGCGCCATGATATCGATCTTTATGCTACCCGAAATTGAAGCCCGTAATCTTGACTACACTTGGTTTCAACAGGACGGTGCCGCTTGTCATACAGCTGCTCCATCAATGGATCTATTGAAAGGTCATTGGAAAAGCAGCTAATTTCACGTTTTGGACTGGTGAGTTGGCCGCCTAGATCGAGTGATATCACACCTTTAGATATTTTTCTTTGGGGTTACGTAAAGTCCAAAGTCTATGCTGACAAACCAGCTACGATTCAGGTTTTGGAAGACAACATTACGCATGTCATTAAAGCCATACCGGATGAAATGCTCGAACGAGTCCAAAATCCTAAATTAGACCCTCAATCAATCACCCTTTACTTCTTCTATTCAAACATCAGACCAGTTACTTGTTCGAGTTCCAAAAATTGCAGAACTCTATTTAGTTGAGTTAATGGAATATTTACGCAAAATCGAAGTGTTTCGGTTGGCGAATCATGCGGTACTGAAAAAGAATCTGTGTACGTAAACAAGTTAAAGAGTTTCAGTCGGTTTATCAGACTTACATATACCCTAACCAATGTAAGGAATTTCAACTTTCCTTCCTTCCGTCCTCCATTGCTTGAAGAATACAGATTTTTATAGAAATGTTGTAATGGTCGACTGAGTGGAAGGTGCTAGAATAGGGTGTGGCACTAGTGTGGGTCGAAAAAAAAGTTGCACCTGTCACCCCCTACATTTAAAAATTCTCTAGAGACGATTTCATGAACATACATAAATTTTTTTCTGTGCAACCTACATACCGCCCTTATAGTTTTTTATCCTGCGTTGTCATTTGAATTCCGATCGTACCAAGATACATACCGGCAAAGACTATATTTCTTCAAAGAGGGATTTTTCAAAATTTGCCTCTACTTCGTCAAAAGTCCGGACAAAGTTTCTTATTTTGATCCCTAGAATACAATGTCCATTGTCACTTGATTGCTTTTTTTGCCTGCCTACAAATCGAACCGCCCTAATGTTGACAATGGAAGGCCAATGCTATTTGGTGATCCATACAATAAAAACTGAAAAGCACGAAAATAAAAGTTTAAATATACGATGCATACGAGTACAACTATTAAGGGTTGTAACGAATATTCGTATCATACTGAACATTCGCATTCACGAAAACCAATTTTGGAATATTCGCATTCGCAAATTAATGTTTTAGTTGGGGATATATAGGGCGATCCACCTAGAGGCATTTTTTTCAAAATAAAAAAAAGTAATAAAATTCAAACAAATTAAAAGTCGAAAGATGTGATATCACACAATCTAGGCGGCCAATTCACTGGTCCAAAATGTGAAATTAGCTGCTCTTCGAAATTACCTCTCACTAGATCCATTGTTTGACCAGCTGCATGGCAGGTGTCACCGTCCTGTTAAAACAAAATGTCGTCAAGAATACGGGCTTTAATTTCAGGTATTAAAAAGTCCGATATGATAGAGCAATAGCGAGCCCCATTGAAAGTTACGTTTCGACCACCATCATTTTTGAAAAAATATGGACCGATAGTTCCTCCAGCTCATAAACCGCACCAAACCGTGGTTTTCTCTGGATATAATGGCACCTCTTTAACCTCTTCTGGTTCCTCTTCAGCCCAAATGCGGCAATTTTGTTTATTGACGTTGCAGTTGGGCCAGAAATGGGCCTCATCACAGAACACAATTTAGTCAAAAACAGCGGATCTCTTGTTTTTCGTCGAACGCTCATTTCCATATTATAGTTGTCAACATTGAAAGGAAATTATATTCAAAAAATAAATGGCATAAAATGTCCTTTCGTATGAACAATAAAGATTCCACACTTGATTTGATTTTTTTTTTTTGAAAAAAAAATACCTCTAGATGGAACACCATACAGTCTCCTCTAGATGGACCTCGGACCTACATTTTTGTGAATTATTTTTCAAAAATGTTTGTTTTTTCTATTTATTGCTATTTTTTTTTAGTTTCACTAGTTTTTTTTTAAGTTTTCTATTTCATAATAAAGTAGCTGGACACTGTCGTCGTTGCAGGTCCTTTAAATTTATGTCACTTTTAAACCGGTGACTGGACCATCGAAAAGTCGTTCCATAATCGTAAACGTTTTGATTATTGCTTAAAGCTTTTATCACCAGTTCGAGTGCCTCTATCTCACATATTACTTCTTTTCAATTTTATAATTATTTGCTTTTTTATGGGTCGATTACAAATTAAAGGAAGTGTGAGCTAGTCTTCTGCCAATGTATATGTGACGCGAAAAATAGATAAGAACCTAAGGGTAAAAACCAGTTTTGTTCAAGAAAGCCATTTTAAAGATTTAAGTACGTGTATCTTTGGTGTACCATCACTTTCATAAAACGCGCATATCTCTGGGAGGGTACAATTTTGGGGCAAGGGATCGGTTTCATTCGAAGCTCAGATGTTGTCCACATCAAAAAAAAAGTGAAAATTGATTTTTTTTACCCTTAGGTCCCTTTTTCTATGCGCTGTCACATATACTACAAATCCCAGTCATTGAATGCAAAATGTGAAAAGTGTTTTGCTGCTGGTTCTAAACTAGTGCGTTAGTTCGATCATATTTATTTACAGCACTTTGATCGCATGGGAAAATGGGGAGATTCGACTAATACGTGCAACAACTTATTCAACAGCATCTGGCGTAACTCCTTTATCAAAATCAGTTTATTAGCTTTGTATTATTATTTTACGCCGATGTTCCTAATTTTCTCTTCGTAAAATGTACATTTTTCGACATTTGTAGTGGATTTCTCAAAGTATTTATTAACGCAAATGCAAAATATAATGATTAGCTTTTGCATTCACAGAAAACAAATTTTAAATATTTTCATTGGCATTCGCTAAAGTGTCTATTTCAATATTCGGTTTCGCAACAAATATATTTCAATATTCGCATTTGCGTTCGCGAATCCCACTTTCCTTACATCCCTAATTGAGACACATATAGATTTCTGGCTATTTAATGGATATGTGAATATCTGTATTTATGGCACTGAGCATATGTTCTATTTTGCCACCCTGTGCGTATATTTTGTGTGTGTGCGTGTACGCGTGATAGCCGACTCACTTTTAAAACGATCGAACGTATGGCATAAAAACGCTCAACGAATAACAAAATTCCTCAATTTATGGCCATTCGATCATCGACACCTCGTCAACGAACATAATTGAACGAATGAGTGAATGAATGGCCACTAAAAGCGCTGAAAGGCACAAGAGCAAAAGCTTCCATCGCTCCACTCACCAAATGATGATGATAATCATCATTATGATTGCCACCAAACACGACGTGTACATTTTAGAATTTTTTGAAATTAAGCGATTTTATGAGTCCAAAATTTTGCAAAAATGCTCTGGTTAAACGGCATTCCTCTTACAGCAGCAACTTATTGAAAATGTGGTTTGTGTTTTTTTTTTGATTTAAATTTGTAAACGATGAAGTTTTTTAACTTACACGCTTTGGAATTGACCAAACTACTGTCTTGAAATGATTATCGGAAAGGATTGTTTAATAGGGTGGGCCGATTTGTAGGGACAAACACTTGTCGATAATGAGCCATAGATTTTTCGATTCTCTATGATTCTCTCAGTCTTATTTCCATTCTCACGCGCTCATATGTTAAATTGTATAGAATGTGGCAATGTATATTTGTATTTCACCTTGAAAAAGTAATATAATTAAAAAATATTAATATATATTAAAAAATAAAAAAAAGCTTTAAAAACAAAAGTTGAGAAAAAGTCCAAAAATTTAGTTTAGTCTCCTCGAAAAGGATTTAATTGAAACGAGTATGTCGTAGTGGAACTTTTTTTCCTCATGCCAAAAGCTATTAATAAATCGATAGCGCAATTTAAAAAACAAAATCGACCCACCCTACTGTTTAAATATTTATACATGTATATCGAACTGATTGTAGGTATTGATGGCAATGCTGTTTTTTTTATTTTATTTATGAAACCATCAATTACCCATTAATTAGATAGCAACCATTTAATTAAAATTAATTTCATTAGCTTTTGTGTCGACGAAAAGCTTCGAAGTGTTTTTATCTTTATTTCTTCTTTAAACCGGAAACTTCTCTCGAGTTGAAAAACAATTGCTGCAGATATTTGGCTAGTTACTATGTTGTTTTAAGATTCTACAGTTGAAGATTTCTGATTAAGCAATTCTGAACTGAGTTAGGTTTACACTACAACCTTTGGTTTATCCTGAACTACATAAAAAAATGTTCCTGAAGCGCTCATGTCGATATTATCCTTCTTCTAAAGCATTCGCCGTTCCTCTCTGTGAATTTCGTGGTAATTGTATCACCATTTAACCGACATATTGCAGTCAATGCAAACGTTGTATTTTAATGCCGGATATATACAATACAGCTTATAATTTAGTATCCCAAAATAATGAGTGGAGCCATCAAACTGCATAAGAAATGCCCCCAAGCACTTCGATATTATGCCTGATGTCTTCAAATTGTTATATCAAGAATTTTCATGTCCTCTATCACCTTGTCCCTCCTTTAAAGTTCCGTTTTTCCCTCTCCACTCATTCCGCGAAAATGATCCACTTACGTTACTTATACAGGGTTTGCCATTTAAAATTTTTAATTCGAATCGGCTGTAATAATAATATTGATGTTTTTTATCAAATTTCTGGTTTAATTGCCATTTAATAATAAAACACAATATCATTCATATGACTACCTCATAAAATCAACCCAATTTTTTAGTACTTTTTCGGTTTCGGGTCGAATCTCTTCAATGCACGCAGAGGAAAAACATGGTTACTACGTGGTCACGGCAATAAAAGTATGTTCTCCGCAATAAAAGCATGTTCGTCGCAACCATAGCATTATTAACTGAATTTAGTTTTGACAATAGTATAATTGCTGCAACATTAATATTGTAGAACTGTAACAATAGTGAAACATAATATGGTTGTGAGGATCATACTATGGTTGTGGATATCATAGTATGGTTGAGTGTGAGTCATACTATGGTTGTGGGGATCATAGTATGGTTATGTGTAAATCATACTATTGTTGTGGAGATCATAATATGGTTGTATTTGAATCATACTATTGTTGTGAGGATCATAATATTGTTGTACCACAACCTTATACCCAACAATGGTATTATCCTCTTCGAATACTGTCACCACAACCATACTTTTTGTGTGTGGCAACTTCGATTTCATGTTTCAACGCTTCAATTGTCTCTGAATGATTTGCGTACCGTTTATGCAGAATAGCTCCCCACAGAAAAAAATCCAAGGGCAAACCTTGAGGCGGCCAATAGACATCATAATTTCGGCTGATTATTTGATTTTCAAAAACAGTTCGTAAAATACTGGCTGTGTGACAGTTGGCCCCGCCTTGTTGAAACCAAATGGTGTCCATGTCATTCTCTTGAATTTTTGAAACCCTCACCGTTAACTGTAACGGCGACTACTTGCTCTTTTTCGAAGAAAAATTGCCCGTGCTGGGTCTCTAAATCATTATGCGGCAATTATGCTTATTGGCATAGTCATTGAGGAAAAATGAGATTTTGAAAACAGAATTTTTCCGTAAAATTCATCAAATCCTGTCAGACAATCTTAGGCCTTGGGTGAAGCGAAAACGCATCGATCGAATGGTGTTCCATAACAAATTATCATTTTTTTTCCTGTTCCAGAGTTCTAAATATTGTTTTTCCCTATAAATTTTGGCCATCTAAACACGAGAATAAATTTTAAAAAAGTTTCCTCTGATTAGATAGAACTTTTGTAATTTTTTCACGATTTTTTGATGAGATGTCTCAGCTTTTTGGACCATAACTCCCAAATGCTATAACCGATTTGACCAAGACTGGTCTGAAATGAAAGGAAATGAAACCTTTTCTAAAATGTTTTCATACAAGGTATTAACATCAGTTTAATAGTTTTGACGTTATACAGCATTTTCATTAGGCCATTTATTCTCGTTTTCACTCGAAACTATTCAAAACGTCTCAACCAATTTTCACATAATTTGTGGTCGTTTTCATTCATTTGGTTTTCGTTTGACAGTTCATTATTGTTTACAAACAAAGAATAACGTAGTGACTATCAAAATTCTAAAATACATATTTTTCTTAAACAAATGGATAAATTCAATTAAGTTTTTATTTCTTTTGTCGCGCTCATTTTTACTTTTACTTCATAAAATATCTATTTCACCAAATGTGTTTGACGTTTGATTAAAATTGTCTGCCTTGAGATGACAAACCAACGATAAAAAACGATTATTTTAGAGATGACACACTTTATTTAAGGTGGCAGCGCCTGTGCGAAACGTTTTCGTTCCTCTTTCGTACAAAAACAAGTCAATGTGAGACGTTTTCATCCCTTGAATTTGTGTGGGAAAACGTCTTATTTTGACTTGTTTTGGCCAAACTTTTGAAAACACTTCAAAAGTGCCTAGTGGAAAAGAGCAAAATTGAACTTTTTGTTATGTTCCAAAAAGCTGAGAGTCTCATAAAAAAATTCCAAAATCTCTATCTTGAAGACTAATAAGAGGAATTTTTTTAAATACATTTTATTGTTTATGAGGTCAAAATCTTTAGGAAAAAAATATTTAGAACTTATATTTAGAAAATGGCTGTAAACTAGTGTAACACTGTGGATCAAATTGTGGTTAGCAAAAGTTAGGTCCATTCTGAGAGTGAGGGGTGAAAATAGGCTAAGTTAGAAGACCCGTATCGCGGCGTTTGTTTATGTTAGTTCGAATTTTTTTTAATCGACCTTGGAATTTTGCATTTTCAAATGCCGATTTTCAGCATTTTATTTATACGGTTTTTTGGCTATAACTCATCGACTAATTAATATTTTTTCAATCTGTAAAAGCCAAGTTATTAATAGAGACCTGTCCAACATTTAGAATTTTTAAAAAAAATTGATTTAGAAAATTTTTGTGATGCTTATGAAGCAAAATGTTGGAAAAATTATTATTTTTTTATGCTTTTTGAAAATATTTTGCACAAAATTCAAAATACACAAGCTCTATAGTTACTTTATTTCAAATGAGTTTTAATTCTTGGAACTTCCCTTTTTAATTACTTCTTGTTCTACCTGTTTTTCTTTTTCAATGTTTCTTCAAAACCAACACTGAACAAAATTGATACATAAAAAATGAGAAGTAAATTAATATTAAGCTGGAAAATGCAAGTTTTGTATGATGATTGTTCTCTTTTCAAAGGAAATTTATTGAATAAACTGAGAAGCATATAACAGAAAGCAAAAAAAGACTTAGTTTTTTGGAAAATATGTTCAAAAAGCACGAAAAAAGGTAATTTTTGCTTCATAAGCAAAACAAAAATTTTCTGGATCAATTTTTTAAAAAATTTTAATTGTTCGGCAGGTCTCTAGCAATAATTTGGCTTTTAAAGATTATGAAAATATCAATTAGTCGACGAGTTATAGCCAAAACACCATATGTGACAGCGCATAGAGAAAGGGAACTAAGAGTAAAAAATCAATTTTCATTTTTTTCTCTCTTTTTTTTGATGTGGACAACATCTGAGCATCGAATGAGACCGATCCCATGCCTCAAAAATGTTCCCTCCCAGAGATATGCGCGTTTTATGAAAGTGAAGTCGACGATTCTAAGCGCAAATAGAAAGGGACCTAATCTTTAAAATGGCTCTTGTGAACAAAACTTTTCATCAACTTTTCACTTTTTTTTGATGTGGACAACATCTAAGCATCGAATGAGACCGATCCCATGCCCCAAAAGTGTTCCCTCCCAGAGATATGCGCGTATCATGAAAGTGAAGTCGACGATTCTAAGCGCAAATAGAAAGGGACCTACTCTTTAAAATGGATCTCCTGAACAAAACTGGTTTTTAACCTTAGGTCGCTTTCTATTTTGCGCGTCACATATAAACAATATGCTAAAAATCGGCATTTGACTGCAAAGTTCCAAGGTCGATTAAAAAAAAATTAGAACTAACATAAACAAACGCCGCGAAACGAGTCTTCTAATTTAGCCTTTATTTTCACCCTTCACTCTCAGAATCAACCTAACTTTTGTTAACCAGAACTTGTTCCACAGTGTAATTAAATGACAAAGTTGAACCTTTGCAATAAAACCAGAAATTTCAATAAAAAAGGCCAGTAATTTTTTTAACAGCCGATTCAATTAAAAATTTTAAATGGCCCATATATAGCTATAGCTGGAACTTTGTGATCCCTTCAATTTTCAATTTACAGCGCAAAACTTTTTGTTAGTTCAGCTGAACGAAATATTTTTGGGAAAGGTCTTTCTTACAAACTCATTCAAATTCGGGTTGTGGGCATTACTGTCGGTGGTTCAGAGAGGTTTTTAGAATTTTGACTTTACCCTGAGTAGCATATATTTGTCACCAGGAACCAAGTTTTAACATTGACCAGTTCAAATTTTTTAAATTAATTTTATCTTATGTATTTCACTAGTATAATTTAATTCATTAACAAACAGATTGTGTCTTCAAATTTTCTACGGCTACTGCACCTACAAACATCAATAGGCGTGCGTAAATAGTTGAGGTACAAAATATATTTAAGGTGTTTTTAACGCGAACAAAACATTTTCCCACCGAATTGTTTCATTGCCATTAACGAGCGAAGACAATTAAAAAATCATTTTGGATTTTCTTGTATTTTCTAGAATTCCACTAGTGGTAAGTGCGTTGCACGTTCGTTCCCACACTCGAATTGAAATGTTATTCGCACATAATGCTTATAAACACATTAACACCAAATTAAAAAAAAAAAAATTAAATTCCAAAACAAGAAATAAATTTGAGAAAGAGTTTTGGTTCCTGACCCCCTACCCTGGGCTGGTTAATGTTTATCGAAGAAATTTGTATCGATGTTATTCTTAGCGTTATGAATATACATTTGCTTTATACTTTTCCAATTTATATTTGTTTCGTTTTTTGTTTGGTCTCTTTTAACAAGGGGCCATTTTTATCAGCGCTCTAAGTTCGTTGGAAGAAAGCATTTTGAAATACTCGTATGTACATGAGTCGAAGAAGTGTCCGTCTGTCTGCCCAAACACAGCGTGCAACATGTTGGGGGGAAACTACATGAAGTGCCTTTCGTATGTCCAACCACTTGTAGTGAGTGGGGACGGACGTTCGAAGGTCATGTGATAAGTCAAGAGTGAAAATGTACACCAGAGTATTTGTTGGTCTAAACACAGATAAATAAATATACGACGTTGGTTTGAAAATTTCCTGCCAATTTATTTCAACTACATAGTCAGTTAAACAAATTAAAATGTCCTTTTTACACCCTTCATTAAAACATGGAGTGTATACTAAATTTGTCATTCAGTTTGCAACACCTCGAAATATAGATCGGTGACCCTGTAAGGTTTATATATATTTATATATGTATATAATTTTAATCGTTTTAAAACTCCCTATTTTTATTTGATCGCTCGTGGGTTAGAAAAAGAACTCTGTAGGGCTCGGAAATTGTCATAAAATTCCCTATTTTTTGATCGCTCGTGGGTTAGAAAAGGAACTCTGAAGGGGTCGGAAATTGTTCATAATAATGACACTTACCCGGGTGGGAATTCTAAATAGGCAAAATCTGCTGAGGCCAGTTCACAGTACGTGACGGAAAAATTTAGAATTTGTATGTTCTGCCACTAATATTTTTTTAAGTACAGGGTGGCTGATGAAAGCTGCTACAAAAAATGTAATTACTTTTTTCTATTTAATGAATGTGGTTAATTTTTTTTTTATTTCGCAGATTGATTTTTAGATTTAACAAAAATGGATAGCTGGGAGACTGAAACAAGAATTTGGATTGTCCTCCGATATCACGCACTGGAGTCCGTAGTTTCGGTTCAAAGAGAGTATAGGCACACGTCTGGCGGTAATCCTCCGAGTAGATGGACCATAATGAGACTTGCTAACAATTTTGCCGAGCATGGGACAGTCAACAGAAGACCTTACCATCAAAACCCTTCAGTTCGGGCAGATGTAACTATCGTTGCTGTCGCTGCTGCCATACAAAACAATCCAAGAGTTTCGAGAATAAACTTATCTGCTTAAATGGGTATAAGCAGACAGTCATTACAGTCAACTATGCACAAAGATTTGGACTTATTCCCATATAAAATTCAAATGGCCAACAAACTGAACGCAGCAGACTTCCCGATTCGCTTGGAATTTCGCCAGAAGATACTTTAAATATACAAAGAAGTCGGAAACATGTTGAACTGTCTTTTCGTGTCTGACGAGGCCCATTACGATTTAAACGGAAACATAAACAAACAAAATTGTCGAATATGGAGTGCTTCTAAGTCACAGATACTCCATTAGACAGCATTGCATCCAATTCGTGTCACAGTGTCGTGTGCAGTTTCACCACGCTACATTGTCGGGCCCTACTTCTTACATTAATTTACCCTGTACTTATTTCAATTGATTTTCATGAGGATCTAGGCCCTTTGAAATATTTCTATTACAGTCCGATATTACTGTGTAATTGTGTCCAAAATGTATGTCGCCGGCATTTTTGCCTTATCCTCGTATACATTTTTAATAAAGAACATTTTTGAAATCGTAAATCAAACATTAAGTAATTCCATACCATTTGAATACCGTAGTTATAAACATAATTCAAGTATCCTATATACCAGTTTACATATGTTCACTTGAGTGCTTTTTAGTATGTCCAATATTTAATAATAGGTTGTTTTTCTACTTTTTGGGTAAATAATTGATATTTAAGCTAGATAGGATAGGATTTAAGCTAGATAGGATAGGATTGATATTTAAGCTAGATAGGATATGGCTTCTGGAGCTGCTAGACCTCAACTCGGAAGGGTCCTTAGCATGGTTGCTATCGAAAAACAGGAACCGATAAGGTTCCATTTCAACATGGTTTGTTGTTAGTCGCAAAAAAGTTAACATGCAAACCGAATTGATTTGTGTCATTGATTAGAGTTCCATGGGCTTGAATTTTTTTGGGGCAATACTTCGATGGAAATGGTCCAAAAATATCTTACTTTTTATTTATAACCATGCCTAGGTTAAAATCTCTCGCAACACGCTATGGCACATTTGAGTAATGATAAATTTTAATGGTGGCTGCTCGAGCTGGCTGAAACCATAGGCTGATAAGATCCAACTTCACCATAGTTGGTTATTGGTCGCTCATCAATATCAAGAAAGGCTGTTCTTTGTACCGGATTGACTACAATTTCGCCATAGTTGGTTATTGGCCGATAATCAATTTGAAGAAAGCCAGTTCTTTGTGCCAGATTGACTCACGGGACTTCGAACCATAGTTTTTAACACAGCGTGTTCGGTTTTAGTAAAACAACAAAAGTTTGTATATAAATTATTAAAAAATAAAGTGCAATAAAGGAGGAGAATATAGTTAAAAAATATATTTAGCTCGTTTGTTTTTGTCGGTATGTTTTCTTTAAAGCATAAAACAGGGACTACCCGGCTCGAGACCTCTTTCCAAAATATTTATTTCGGGCAAGTTTGTGGTGGCTTCCAAGATGTGTTGATACAACCTGCTCTGTCTGATTTGCCATGATTCTGCCCAACTATGTGCAGTTTAAATCTATGTCACCTAAGTTTTACCCTTGTGACCCATGCATTCAATGTATGGGGATAGTAGTCAGTTCGAAGGCGGTCGAGATAGAAATATATAACGTGTACCTTTCGCCAGTTGCAACTTGTGCCAGCTGATATTATCTGAGGTATGGCTGTCCTACTTCAGTGTGAAAATTTCCCGGTCCTAGTTTACTTCAAAGCACATAGTAAACCATAGCATTCGAATTTAGCGGGCAACCATTTAGAAATACTTCTAGCGAAAGAAATCGACTACTCCACTTTCCACACAGCGAGTGAAGAGGACCCCACCATGACTACGAGTATGTGTGATAGCACGAGTTCGCCAGGTATCGCCATCAAAAGCTCAGGTCCGATAAATGACCTTGCTCGCTATATTTAAGGCCGTGGTGAATTTTTATGCGCCAGTTTGGTTGAAGAAGCTCAGTGACACCTAATGGAAGGAGTTGCAGACCAGTCGAAATTACGCATTAAGTGCTGCTACGGTGCGACTCCTGATGGCACACCAAATCACCTTAATGATGAGGCTAAGATATCCTCAGTACTGGAAAACAACCTAATGTTGTTTAACAGCTCTAGTTGGGCTGTCATCGGAGGGATCATCAAAACTTCCACCTAACGGAGTTGAACCCTCCAGACAGATATCATAGACTTGAATAGAGAGATCCAGCGTTATAGAAGATAACTTTTAAATTACAGTGCTTACAACTCAACCCATGACAGCATTCACAAGGACCTTGAAAAAGTCATGCACCGGATGAATGCGTTTTTTGAAGCCCACCATGAGATATTGCTGACACGAAGAAAAGTCTTCCCGGAAAGAGTTGCACCTTCTACCAGATATCCAACAGATATCCTAGACTTGAAAAGGGAGATATCCTAGACTTGAAAAGGGAGATATCCTAGACTTTAAAAGGGAGATTCTTCAGTATAAAAGGGAATAGTTTGATCAGAGCGCTTACAACTTAGCCCAAGACAGCATTCACGAAGACTTGATGAGAACGGCCTAAAACTTGCGACGGGTGAATGAAGTTGAAGTTCACTCTCAAAAGTTGCTGACACGGAGAGAAGTCTTCCAGCTCTGGATGATGCAGTCGTCTGAATTCATATTGGCCCCGAAATGAGACAACCCTATAGGGTTGTCTGAACGGTATTTGGGCAAAAGCTCCCGTCTGTAATTCCCAGATCACTCTGATCACCAGATTCCAGACGACGCTTTCTGTTAATTCGAATATGTGACGCGCAAAATAGAAAGGGACCTAAGTGTAGAACCAGTTTTGTTAAGGAGAGCCATTTTAAAGATTTAAATACGTGTATCTTTGGTGTACCATCACTTTTTTAAAACGGACATTTCTCTGGGAGGGAACACTTTTGGGGTATGGGATCGGTTTCATTCGATGCTCAGATGTTGTCCACATCAAAAAAAGGGAAAATTATTTTTTTTTACCCTTAGTTTCCTTTCTCTATGCGCTGTCATATATACCCATATGATAATTTTTAATACAAATGATTGTTGTATTTTTAAATCTTATAAATAGAAAAAAATTCGAAGTATCCATCTCCGTTTTGTCTTTTATATAGTCTAAAAAACACGGCTAATATGGACTTTCTAGTGTATCAGTTTAGGCAATAAATATAAGTTCAAGGGCTTACACACAAGTATATTTCTAAATACAAATATCCACATACGAATCTACTCTGTATATTGACTGACTAAAATACTTATATAAGTACATTGAAAAAGATGTTGTATCGAACTTTGTATAATTATTCGTATAGTTATTTGTTATTATTGAATATTGCTCATAAATCACTGAGCATGATTAATTTGACCTTTGCAAATGTTTACGGACAATTTTCATTATATTCAAAAAAAACATTTCGAGAAATTTAACTCGTTAATGATGGACAAGTGAGGCTAGTTAATGAAATGATTTCTTGTGTTCTCTTCGAGTTTCTATTGTAATATTTTCTAACATTTGTGAATTGAAAGGTACGAGTACAATAGTTTCTGTTTAAAGTGATATTGAATTAATGTTGAAGAAGCAACATAAAGTTTGATGTAGCCAATTAATTATAACTAGAAGTGTTAAAACTGTTTAGACGATGTATTATTTTATGGAGATTCAAATATTCGAAGACAGTAAAACAGACACTCTCAAACTGTATCATAACGGTAAATATTATTATAGTTTTACCCTACACCATACCGTGGTACAGGGAATAATGACTTGGTGCTGATATTTGTAAGACCTAAAGGAAAAGGAAATTGACTCCATGTTTAATGTACCAATCAATTCTGAATCAATATCTGATTACATTGAGCGATATTCATCCTTCTATCCATCATCGAAGTTCAGGGTGGGCCATTTAAAATTTTAAACTTGAATCTGCTTCATCTAAAAACACGTTTTTTTGTCAACATTCTTCAACTCGTGTCAAACAAGCAGTACCTTTTTTACCTCCGATTCACATTTAAAATTTAAATGGCCCACCCTATACTTATAAATGAATGTGGAAGCAAAAAATATCTTTGTCTGGCTCATGGTGACACAAACTTCTAAGATTCATCTTTAAGCCATGTAAAGAAAATTTCATAAAAAGAAATTTCTGTGTTTTTAAGTAGCGATGTGGGGGGTCGTTGTGGTATAATGGTGAGTGTAGTGGACAGTAGCATGATTACAACAGACATGAGACATTGCCAGAACGTCGTAGAATTTAACGAACTTAGCCACTCGCCGCGTCTGCAGCTATATAAACTATACCCGTATTTAGGAAACTTAGGAAAATTCAGACAGCGTGGCTCTATAGCGCTCTCCATTTGCCGTAACCGCCGCTTCTTTCTTACGCAGTTTGACATTATCAGCTGTCAAACCAACGCTCACAGCTTACTAATTCGAGAGCAGTTTCCCACTTGTTTCTTTATGGGATAGGAACAAATTAAGTAAGTACATTTTTTGTGGGTTGCCGGAAAGGACAAGATAAACTTTAACTTAGTAAATTTAGTGGCGTGGACGTCGGACAAAAATTGCTAACTGTAGATTAAATACGAATTTTATACGAACGGCAGACGAAAGGAAATACAGATGGGCAGGACAACTAGTGATTTTGAATTGATCGGTGTGAAAATTACTCTTATAAGTTTGAAAATTACAAACAGTTGCCTTTGAAACTAATTAATAACAGCCTCTTGAACAGGGTCTTGCAGTCTATAATAATTTTATAAAACTAAAAAGACTTAATTATAGTGAAATTCACTAACGCTCATTTAGAGTCTGAAATTATTTCCTCAATTTTGCAACAGCTAAATAAAATTGTTTGCAACTATGAGACAATGCAGTAAAGTTTTCCTACTCCAGGCACAAATTTACCTTCCTTGCGTTGTGCAATTCCAGGAAAAACTAATTGTCTACTACGCGCATAGTAAGAGAATATAAACTCAATCAAACAATAGAGTGGAAATTGATGTTAAAAAAATTGTATAATAATAATAAAGAAAGAACTTTATTCTCGTTATCTCGATGCAACAAGAATAGAGGTAAATTATAAATAAATAAATAAACAATGCATTAATATAAATATAGGTTTCTCCACAAGCCCGACTACATTAACCGAGAACAGTGCGGATAAGCTAGAAGGTCTATTACCAGTGTATAACTTTGAACAAGTTGAAAAGCGGTAAAACCACTCGGTGGCCAGTAGATGGTCCCTTGTGATTGTCTTTTGTCTATGATATAAAATGCTATTTTTAAACTGGTACTCTGCACCCGGATGTTCAGAAAAGCCAAATAAAAAACAAGTAAAAAATGTTAAGTTTGGCTGTGCCGAACTTTGGATATCCTCCACCAGATTCCCAAATAAAACCAAATTTGGTGCCAAAGTGTGTTCTATATAGAAATCTTTATGTGCAAAATTTCATTTCGATAGGTCAAGCTTGTGGTGAGTTATCGTCATATTATTTCTCAAAGCCCATGAGACCGTTTGTGTGGGAGGTACCAGTAAGACTTTTCCGATCTCAACATAATTTGGCGCAGAGGTGTGTACTATATAAAAATCTTTATGTAGAAAATTTCATTTCGATAGGTCAAGTTTGTAGTGAGTTATTGTCATATTATTTTTCAAGGCCCATGAGACCGTTGGTGTGGGAGGTACCAGTAGAACTTTTCCGATCTCAACCGAATTAAGCGTAGAAGTGTGTTGTATATAGAAATCTTGATGTGTAAAATTTCATTTCGATAGGTCAAGTCTGTGGTAAGTTCTTGTCATATTATTTTTCAAGGCCCGTGAGACCGTTTGTGTGGGAGGTTCCAGTAGGGTCTTTCCGATCTTAGCTAAATTTAGCGCAAAAGTCTGTTTTGTATAATAATCTTTATGCCCAAAATTTCGTCTCGATATTTTAAGTATGTGGTAAGTTATTGTCATATTATATTTCAAGGCCCATGAGACCGTTAGTGTGGGAGGTACCAGTAGGACTTTTCCGATCTCAACCGAAATCATAGTAGAAGTTTGTTGTATATAGAAATCTTGATGTGTAAAACTTCATTTCATTAGGTCAAGTTTGTGGTGAGTTATAGTCATATTATTTCTCAAGGCCCATAAGGCCGTTTGTATGGGAGGTACAAGAAATGGTGGCCCAATCTAAACCATTTTTACATAGATGATTGCGCCTATATAGAAATTATTATTTGCAAAATTTCAGTGATTTTGCTCAAGAAACTGGACGGATATTTCCAAATAAAAAACTAATTTTTATGACGTAGTGTTGGTTGAGGGTCTCCAACACCAACTTCCCGTAGAGCTATATAGCCCATTTTCAATACTTACCATGCTAGGTTAACTACACATGTTTGTGCCGAACTTCAGCTCCCTAGCTGTTTTTATGCAGGCTCTATCTTGTTTTCAACAGACGGACAGACGGACAGCCGGGCAACTTGGCTAGATCGTCTTAGAATTTTACGAGGATCAAGAATATATATACTTTGTTGGGACTCCGATGATTATTTCAAGGTGTTACAGACAGAATGACAAAACTAATATACCCTCCATTGTATGGTGGAGGGCACAAAAATGTTTTTGTACCCAAATTAAAACCTAATTTTAAATTGGAAAAGTCTAATGAAAATATATTCTTGGTCCAAAAAACTAACTTATGCCAAATTTCATAAAGATTGGATGTGATACGTGGCTTATAGAGCTAAAGGTATAACATCGAATGAACATATATGTATGGGAGCTATATCTTAATCTAAATCAATTTTCTTCAATTGCAATAACGTTGTTCCTTTTTTCAAAAAACTTACTCGTGCTAAGTTTCATCACGATTGGATGTACGATGTGGATGCAAGAGCTAACACATAAAAATCGGATGAACATTTTGGTGAGAGCTATGTCCAAATCTGAACCGATTTTCTTAAATTTTAAAATCGTCCATCCTTTCTCCAAAAACTTGCTTCCGTCAAATTTCATATCGGACAATATTTGCGATGGACAGGTTGATATATATATCTCTGGCCTGGCACTATCTAACATTTCCATTGGAAAGTTTGACATTTTTAGGCATAAACGTACTCAGAACCTTTTGACGTACGACCATCATTTGTGTTGTTTACAGTAACTTGAAAAAATCAATTTGGCAAAAAAAATGGAATTAACTCGTAAAAATTTCCGTACGATCATTATTCACAACTTTCGACGTGAATTATCACGACAAGAGTGTATCGATGAACTTAAATCTTTGTATGGCGATGAAGAACCATCCCATAGCACTGTGAACAACTGGTTAAATGAATTTAATCGTGGACGACGCTCGCTCAAAGACGAAAGTGGTCCAAAAACGACAGTTATGCCGGAGAACATTGATGCCGTGGTTGAACTGATAATTCAAGATAGTGATAATGCAATTGTGACATACCGTGAGATAGAGGCATCCTAGGGCATTTCTTCCACCAGCAAACATTCGATATTGCATGAATACCTGGCCATAAAAAAGGTTTGTTCTCGTTAGATCCCGCACAATTTGACAATCGGTCCAAAAAAGGCTCGTGTCGATCTATTGTGCAAAGAAATTTTGAAAAAGTGTGCTTTAAAAGACGTTAATAAGATCGTCATAGGTAACGAATCATGGGTCTATGCGTATGAGCTCGAAACAAAACAGCAATCGACCGTGTGGGCCTTCGAAGATGAGCCAAATCCAACGAATGTTGTTCGTGGAAGAAGCACTTCGAAGCAAATGGTCGCCTGTTTCTTCGGCAAAACTGGTCATGTGACGACTGTTCCGCTTGAGCAATGTAGGACGGTCAATTCTGAGTGGTACACCACAATTTGTTAGCATAAAGCTTCGGAGAAATTAGAAAAACAAACATCATGACAATGCGAGCTCTCAGAAATCGGCTCAAACCAGCGCCTTTTTGAGCGGCCAAAACCTCGAATTGATGGGTCATCCGCCGTACAGCCCTGACTTGGCACCCAATCACTTCTTTTTATTCCCGCTCATCAAGAAACAAATGCGTGGTCAACGATTTTCTTTGCCAGAAGAAGCTGTTGAAGCGTTCAAACCATGTTTTGGAGGTGTTTCAATCGGAGTAGAAAAAGTGCTTCGACAATTGTTTTGAGCGCATGCAAAAGTGTATAAATCATGCTGGAGAATACTTTGAAAGACAATAAAACCAGTTTTGATGATAAATATTCGCATTTTCATTATTAGGCCAAAAATATATATAGCAGCCCTTAGATGGAGAAACATAAATCATAAAATGAAATCAGCAGGTTATTATACGTCGATCGGTATACTTAGAGGTGGATCTAGCTCAAATATTTTTGGTAGTTTAAAACAACTGCTAGCTTATACTAGCCTGTTCCACAGAGTGGTTCAGGGTATAAAAAGTAGGCTATATGATCTGCAGAAAGCAATCCTACTATCTACTATCTTGCAAGAGGATAAGTGGATGTCCTCAGAATAACACTTCCCCAGAAAGTTTTGTCGTCTTTTCAGGAGTGACGTGCATCTTCAAAGAAGTGGCTCCACAGTCTCGATTTAAAGTGGGCGCAATCGATTTTAAACACGGTTTAATCCAGGGTGCCTAATATCGGATCCAGGGTGCCAAAAATCGGGTGCATCCTGCTCTTCTCTGAGGAACAGGGTATTATAAGTGAGTTTCCGGTAAATGTTTGTAACTATCGTACCAAAAATATTAAAGCTAGACTATACTTTTCCTTTAAACGATGTCTGTTCGTCCGTCCACCTTAAGCTTGTAATTATACTACACGACGCCATTTTTTTCCGGGTTTCTTGAAATTTAGAAGAAGTGCATTTTTGTAACAAGGACGGACTGTATTAAAATTGAGGAAAATCGGTTCATCCGATTTTAAGTTTCTACTTCTAGGACCCACATGTTGCATGTTGATAAAATTTGGCGTAAGTCAGTTGTTTGGACCAAGCACCGAAGTTATATAAGTTGAAGGAAATCGGTTCAGATTAAGATATATCTCCCACATATTTGTTCATCCAATTTTATGTTTTTGGTTGTAGATGTGATGAAATTGGCATAAGTAAGTTAGTTGTGCCAAGGACGATCCAAATTGAATTGGGGGAAAGTTTCCTCATATTGAGAAATAGCTCCTTCATATATTCAACCACACAAAGGTCCCTCCCGATATAATGTCCTGCTTTAAAATCTACAAATTTCACCCGATCACGCCCTAATTTTGCATTGTACTTTATGAGCGACCATTGATTAACTATGATGAAACTGGGCCACATAGGTCTATATTTTCCTAAAGGTCCCTTCCAATTTTAGAATCTGCAGCCACATTTTACATCCGATTCCCACCACATTTCGCATTCCTACCACATGATGTTCTGCAACATTTAAACCTATCGCTCCATGTTTACATGTAACCTCCCTCCCGATTTGATGTCCTGCAAATCTAGAAGCCACAAATTATACCTGATCACGCTCAAATTTTCAAGAATGCTTAGTCATCTATATAATTAATTCTTGGCCACTCCCGACTTACGACTTGCCTTACATACGAGTATTTTACTTGTTTTAGAAAATTATGTAGATAGTAGAAGTCAGAGTTGGAAACGTGCTTCTAAGCAAGTGAAATTATAATAACCATTTAATATTGTATCCCCTTAATCGATTTAAGATATTTTAATGTATTGGCACATAAACGTTGTATATTCTCGAATGTTCGCTCACAACTTACCACAATTCCATGCGAAACGGCAACTGGCACCGAAATTACCAAAATCACACTCCAAATGGTACAAATGCAGATCTTCGTTATCTTCTCCGTGCGCAACATGCGCGAGCGAATTGGATGCACAACAGCCAGAAAACGATCGATTGACATCAGGACCAACGTGTAAATGCTGGTAAAGGCCGTGACCACAATCAGGTACTGGACAATGCGACACCATAGATCCCCGAAAGGCCAAGTATCAGCCACATAGTCGGTGGCCGTGAAGGGTATGCAGAAGACCACAAACAACAGATCGGCAATGGCCAGGTTAACGATCAGCAGATTTGTGGTCGAGTGCATCTGTTGATTAAGCAACACGACCAGTATGACCAAAATGTTGCCAAAGAAGCCCGTGAGAGCGATGACGCCAAAGCAGAAGGGCACAATGATGCGAACCATGCGACTGATTTCGGGATACATGTCGGTCTCGTTGGCCAGCGTCGAGTACATGGACAAGTTGTCATCGAAGATGGCGGGAAATGGCAGGGTGGTATTTTCCAAGGATATCGCAGCCATGGCGGCAGGGGAATGTTGTTTGAATAAAGATAAGAAATTATTGGATTTCTAAACGGCGTGATATACTATGTTCCGAGTTCATTTTTACTTTTGTTTGTTAAATGTCCTGTAGTCCCTTGGCATGGTCGTTTGTTTTTCGAACGTATCCGTTTTTATATATTATTTGAACTTTAGTTTTAAAATTTATGATTATTTTTATGGCTATGAACCGCATTAAGTCTCCATCGATCTGAGTTTATTTTTCTATTTTTTGGTTTTTTGTTATTCTTCACACACGTTTTCTTGGGCCGATAATGGTGGCGGTTGTTGTTGTGGCTCTTATTGGTTATTTACATTTGGCCTTTTTTCTTGTAACAGGTGCCAAGTTTTTCGTTTTCGTAAACACTTTCACTCACACTCAGTGACACAGTCACTCACTTACACTCACACACTTGCAGTCTCACACACACGTGCCCGAGAATTCGGAATTTTAGGACACACATAAATCGGGTTATTTCATATTGAGTATCCCCTTTTTGGTTGAATGCTATTTTTTATGGCTACGATTTCAAGGACACGGACTTCCTGCCAGCCAGCAAATGTATCGAATTAATGTTTCATCTCTCTCTGTCTCTTGGTCAGACTAGAGACATATGGCAGCTAGGACCACACAAAGCAACTGGATAAGTTTGTCAAAAATTTACAGGGACACAAATAATGCTTCTAATAAATAATTTTGTTCTTTTCTTTTTAAAGAATTTCGCCTCGGTATTTTTTATGGTGTTGTTCTTTCGTTTGGTTCTTTCTTTAAACTGCTCGCGTTCATCACCAAAGCACAACTGTGATAGTCTATTTACCTTTGCATCTTATGGAGCAGCACAGATAGAGACTGAATGGATGTATGGAATATGCTGACTAACTGGCTGGCTGGCTCGATGCCGGGTTGGCAGTGTCGGTAGTGTGTGGCTGCCTGCAGTGTCCAAATGCGATTGTCGTGTACAACCAACCGTACAGGCGGACGGACGAACAGTTAGACGCACCGCCACATACAAATTCGTCAGTTCCGTTCTCCGTTCCATGCCATAGCACTGTCGAAGGCAAGGCAGTGTATATGGATGTTCCACCAGCGTGTGCGTGTGTGCTGGGCTGATCCGAAAGCGTACAAAGACAAAGACACTAAAAAGGTGTTATAGAATTGAGAACAAATAACAAATTGTATATGTATGTAGTATGCTGATTTGTGTGTGTGTGTGTGTATGAGTGTGTGTGTGTTCTCGTAAATTACAAAAGTCTCACAGTGGTTGAAGAGGCAAACTCTTTAGATCATCTTGAAATAGCTTTGCCCGTTAACGATCACTGGAAGCAATGATTTTTCAGTTCTCAGTTTTAATGGGATTGGCAATAATAAATAAGTATAGGATGAATGGGTGCCCCTCTCTAAGGAGAAGATCTCACTTCGAGGTCATAAGTAATCTTTAACGAAGAAAAGGAAAAGCAACGTAAATGAAAGAGAAAGGAATAACTAAAAATGTATGGAGTTTAGTGACCATTTCGTAATATCGATAAAGTAACCCAGCCGCACACTAGCATCCTATTCCAGTCAAGAAACCTGTTTCCAAGCATCGCTGGCGTTGGTAATTCTTACAAATCAGAAAACTTTTGTATCTTTACTTTTTTGATACCCTCCATCATAGGATAGAGGGTAAATTTACTTTGTCTTTCGTTAACAACACTTCAAAATACTGTTCGGAGACCCTATGAAGTATATATATTCAGATTCGTCGAAAAATTCTATGATAATCTAGCCATTTCTATCTCTCTGTGGAATGCAAACACAGGTCGCACTTTTGAAGGAGGAGGAAATTTTGCAGAAATATGTGTTGGTGGTCTGGCATGGTTTATATTGAAAATCTGTCAAAAATTTTACAATATAAGGGCTTTGTCAACCTCTGGAAAAACAACAATATTTACAGCAATTTTAAGAGTTTGTTTTGCTTTTAAATCACTATCAACTCTAATCGCTACGAAATTTTCTCATTAAGTTACATTGGCAGACATTTTTAAGGCACATGACGATGAGATTAGGCAAGGAGTGTGTCACCTCCCACACAACCCTGAACTAAGAAAGACCATTTCTGTTGAACTTTTACAGATATGACGATGATACTTGGAACATATGGTGTTGGCATAGATCGTAACACATACTGGTGGAATAGTGGGCGGTGTCAAGTCCCCTAAAATCGCAGTAATGGCCAAACTAACAGGCTGGTCGCTATTGTTATAATATATCTTTTTATATATTTATATTAATGATTTATATACATTAGAGCGCCCATAAAACAAAAAGTGTTATTTTTCCGCTCCCCGCTCTCATTAGTATATAAGGTGTCGCCCGATTAAGTTCCCTGTCAAATCACCAGATATAGTTCAAAAACAACAAATCAAAGATCCCTGTCAACCTTAAAACACACAGTAAATTTAATATTGCTCAAGTTTTGGTGTAGGGAATCAGACAGTCGGTCCTGTCAAACTGTTAACATATTAAATTGTTGGTGTAACGTTTAAAGTTAAAGTGACCTATAACTAACACGTAAAAATGTCGTTAGGTTCGGCTAAGCCGAATCTTATATTCACCCCCTGTTAAGGACTTAATTCACTTAAGGAACATTTTTTTCGCAATGGCCGATTACTCCCATTTACAAGCCCAAGCAGCTTATGACCATATGCCATCATCGTGCAAAATTTGTCAAGATTGTCTTACAATTTGACGAACATCATTAATAACCACTTCATAGGGTCGCCAATCAATATTTCGAGGTGTTGCAAACGAAATCAAAAACTTAGTGTATACAACATCCTATGGTGGAGGTTATACTACGAATACGAGTCCAAACACGGTGTGTGATCACTCTAGTGTTACCCAAAGCCAAATATTTTGTTAAAGAACCACTGTGCATACATTATGTATGGATATGTGAAAATGTAAGAGTGAAAGGCGCCATTCGTATTGTTAGTAGAGCTGGTACACATTTATTGAAGGAGAAGAATTACCTCCGCACACTCACCTAAACTAAAGCGGCAACAGCAACAGCAGGTTCACTCGCATTTAAAACAATTTGAATTTTGATTAAGCACTGTTTACACGTTACACGTTTTTGTTTTGCTAAGAGATTTACATATATTTCCCATTCACACCATATTCTCTTAACCATCCATACACGCAGAACTCATCTCCACCGCCTCCTACCTTACCCCCTGTTTTCCCACCACCGGACGGCATCAGCCATCACCTATTCAACACAAAATACTTTTAATCTCTCTCAAACACACACAAAATCACACTATTGCTCACACTCACAATGGCTGTGGCACAGCCAAAGCCAATACAGCAGAGCATTAGAAAAGAAGAGTAACGAAGAAATTGCGAAAATTTAATGGAAAAGATTGAATAGGGATTTTGGCCAGCGAAAGTCGTTGAAAGTGTAATCGAAACTGTATTTGCGAAATGCTTTTAATTGAATATTCTCCCCTAATTGAGCTAAGTTATTTAGTGTTTGCTCATTCATTTATTTCGAGGTAGATTTTGCATAATTCCCCAAAGAGAAGCATCGAGAAATTCTCTTAGAAGGCAGCTGCGGCGTTGCTGAATAAAAAATAATGCCCTCGTTGTCGGCGGTGAAAGATGCACTCTTTGCGCTGCTTCGTGTTGTTTTGCAGAGGTGATCTCGACCCTCAAATCTTAAATCTCTCATGTTGCATGACAGCATCCATCACTTTGGAATGGGCCCATTGAAATATGTACACGTGTTTACCATAAATAGTGCCTGCGAGGTGAGAAAAAACTACTCGTACACACATATGGTTCGAAATGTTTTGGGATGATGTGCCAGTTGGTACACGCAACATTCGACGATGAGCTATTTTTAAACATTTCATACGTCACAGTAGTTTGGTGTAATTTGATTTCTTACCTTATTTGTATATGAGGCACTCCATTGATTTTAAGAAAACATTAATCTTAGAAAGTGCGTGAGTAAATTTGGAATGAACATTTTCAGAAACTTCGGCCAAGAGGTGGCGAAAGATGCACTCGGGACGTAATATGGACCAAAACAAGCGATAACCCCAGAAATTGTAGAAACAATATTTATTTGAGGAAAACACTTCAAAATTCTTTTAATAACATCCTCAGGAAAAATATGTAAAAAACAAGTAAACAAGTACAAGTACTTTTACTTAAATAAAACTAGCGTAGTTTGACTACTCTAATCCGTTGCTTGTAGCGCTGTGCAATTTTCCCTAAGGATGCAATTCAAAGAATTGCGAAATATTTTGAAGTAATAAATTAAAATAATTAAGCTAAAACTCTAAAATACTTTATGATGATGGTTTATAGCCATAAGAAGCTTTGTATCTTTTATAATTGTACGAGATCGGGCAAGAGGGAAACACTTTACACTTAATGTAACTCTGAGTCTTTTCTTAACATATCCCAGATGGGAGTGGTCATTGGACCTCTAAAAAACATAAAATAATGATGATAAAAAAAATATTTAAACAAATTATAAATTTATTTTCAAAATCTACTTAATATTAGAGTTCGAATATAAAGTGGTCCAAATTTTCAACATGGAATTATGGGTACTGAAATTAAAGTAAATTAGACTGCAAATCCAATACTTGAGCTAGTGAGCGAAAGCATAAAATTCGCTGTTAGCTAGATTCATATTATGCAATGGGACCATATGGGCCCATGTTTGAGTATAGCTTACAATATAAAGGTTTGAAGTTCGGTAATATTCAGTAAATGGAACTGAAGTATCCCAAACTCGAGAAATGAATTTTTAGATATAAAAATAAATTTCATTGCTTACACTTTTAAAGTACTTAAACTTGAATTAACAACCCGTTTTTGTTATAATGAAATTTTAGTTATTTTCACCAGTAGTTAGTCACAACATACACAAATTTTACAAATATATTAACCACTAGTTGTGGCAACAAAATAACTTGATTACTTAGTTGGATGTACAATATATTGATCATATTTATCATTCTGTTGTATGTCGAACAGAATATCCGTGACGATTATAAACATTTGGTGATTGCAACGGAAATTTATCCTTTGCAACAAAGTTTTTGTAGTTCCAACAGTTTTTCAACAAATTTTTTCTCTGTCTGTAGATGAAGTCTTCTGGTAATGAAATGTCAATTGTGGTTATATACCAATTTAAGTACCGAAACTAAATATCCATAACAGGAATGTAGTGAAGCGATATGAACATATTTCAACAATTTTGAAGCAATTTATCAAAATGTTCCTCAACAATTTGGAATAATATTACGTGCTTTATTATTTAAAAACACAAACATTTTCAAATAATTTCTTTATGTTAGTTACTTATTGAAATGTAATAATTAAATGGTATCGTAAAAACGTCGTTAAGTTCGGCCAGGCGGAACTTTTTATATTTCATACACTGTCCCTATGCAACTAAATCCTCAACAATGGCCGCTATTCCGTTTTGACCAATGGCTCCATTATAATGGAACCATGGGTATCGGTTTTGTAACACTTACAACATTTGCGTACTTTACATTTTTAGGGGTTTAAAAGTGTGCCCTGAAATATTTGTTTCACAAAAGTAGCAATCATCTGGTTTATGCCAGAGCTGATAATGCCAAGTCTTAGGACAAAGAAATTGAAGGTTGAACTTTGTATTTTTTAATGTTGCACAGCAATTTTCACATGTAACAAATGTAACAAAAGTTATTCCGTTTATCACACATTTTTTTGGTTAATTACACTCGATTATTATCAAATTGCTAACTTTATTATTAATACAGTTTCAAAGCGAACTAGAAGTGATAAATCAAACAAAACAAATGAACAGAAACTAAAACAATATATTTGCATGACAAACGGGATACTGAGATATTCAATAAAAAACGGTCAAACAAATATTTCTGAGTAGTTTGACCAAAAACTGTATTTTTTCAGTTTCTAGCGGACACCGAATGACACCAAATTGTATTCGTTTGAGCACTCTCTTTATTATATCGATCAAAAGTTGTTCGCTTCCTTTTAAAAAATTCTGTGTAAAAACGCATTCAAAGTTAAAAAATTACAAAAAATTTAAAAAAAATGATTTTACAGAAAAAATACACAGACTTTTTTCAGTGTGATTTTAAAAGTGTATACACGATTTGAAAGGCCGCAGTTTTTTCTTTTTAAATCAGCCAAAATTTAAAATCCGTTATTATTCAAATAATTTACTGGCATATAAGTGCGTAAGATTCAAAAAACCGTTTTTTTAACCGTATCTCCAGATTTTGGAGATGTTTGGGAAATTTCAAAACCGGTTTCTTGTTGTACTCAGCAAGATCTACAAGAAAAATAATATTATTTCCCAGGTATTGTTTCTCTGTCACGCGGTGTTATTAATCTCAGCCAAAGCTTCAAAATTACTTTATATTTTAATTAATAAATTTGGTTTAAATTGAGACCATACGGGACGTTTGCCAAAACATCCGTTTATGAAACGTGTAAGAGGTCGCTAACGCGATAACTTCAGACTTTACGTTTTTTTTTTTTACTCCAGAACTGATTTGCTGCATAAACCGTTTGATTTTTAAATTTGTAATTTGTAGAAAGGGGTATTTCAGAAATACTATAAGTAATAACCGAGCTCGGAGTGACTCGTTAAAGTTTATTCTTGAATAACTCTGTTTCCAAAAATTTTATGTATTTTAAACCAAAATTGTTTAACACAAATAGTCATAATTTTCTGTAAACAAAATAATGGCCAGTATATATCATAATTAAATATTTCGTGGTGTTGCAAACGGAATGACAAATTTACTATACCATCCACCCTTAGGTATGTTTCGAATACCAGGTATATAAAATTCCGAAAAAATGGCTAACGCAATGCATTATAGAAAGACACAGCAAATTCTGTTAAAAAAGATGAACAAATTTATACTAATAACATAAAATTTCGTACATTTTATCTTCTCTAAAGAAGTGTGCCCACCATAATGACCAATTTACATTGGCCAAAATTGTCTAACAAAAATACAAAACAAACAACTTCAAATAGCTCTTCTAAATTGGCTCTCCAAGGGTAAAGACGAAATGGCAGTACATCCAAAAAGTCCAGACCCCACATACTTTAAAAATTTCGTTTATTGACTTTAGCTGCAAAAGCCACCAATTTTGTTAATTATGTTTACTTTAGAGTATCATGAGCCCTCATTGTGATTTTATCGAAATTTGAATGCCAAACAACGCAGAAATTATTTATTTATTCTTTAAAAATGTAAAGCGGCAACCAAAAGGTCTTCTCTCCATCATCCGTTTGGTCCAGAGTCCTTTAGCAGGCGAAGGTAATAAATCAATCTTATTAACTAGCCAATAAAATCAAATCAAACTTTTCGTACACCGTACCCCAGCAATCAATGACAACCACTGGAGCTGGCTGATGGGGGGACATTATAAGGACTTTCATACTGTTGGTGGTATTACAAGGTATTAAAGTACGTATACTAAGGGGAATGTGCAAATACATACTGATAAAAATAAAGGTTAGGTTAAGGTGGATACATAAGAGTAAATATTACCATTGAAGAATAACCTTCTCTTTAGGCAGCGAGCTGTGCACGAAATAATTGTTAAACTCACTGACCGGACCTACCGTTTCATGCCGGCTCCGACACACGGACGGACGGACATGGCTAGATTGCCTTAGAAATAAAAATATAAAAATTCAAATCAAGTGTGGAATCTTTATTGGTAATTTAAAAGGACATTTTATGGCATCTATTCTTTGAAAATAATTACCTTCAAATGTTGGCAACTGTATTATGTTTTCGACTAAAATTTTGTTCAGTGATGAGGCCCATTTCTCAACGGCAAAGTCGATAAACAAAATTGCCGCATTTGGGATGAAGAGCAACAAGAAGAGTTTCAAGAGGTGCCATTAAACCCAGATAAAACTACGGTTTGGTGCGGTTTATGGGCTGGTGGAATCATCGGTTCATATAATTCACATTTTGGACAGGTGAGTTGGCCGCCTAGATCGAGTGATATCACACCTTTAGACATTTTTCTTTGGGGTTACGTAAAGTCTATGCTGACAAACCAGCTACGATTCAGGTTTTGGAAGCCAACATTACGCGTATCACTAAAGCCATACAGGCCAAAATTTCCAACGAGTCATTTAGAATTGGACACTCGGAATGGAAGCCCTGAGGCGTATTTGCGGCCAAACTTTGAAGGAAATTATATTCAAAAAATAAATGCCATAAAATGTTCTTTCAAATTACCAATAAAGATTTCACTTTTGATTTGAATTTTTATATTTTTTTTGTTCTGAAAAAATACCTCTAGATGGATCACCCTATATATACTTTATTATGTCCCAGATCGATATTTCGTGGTGGTGGAGGGTATGAAATGGTTATATTTATGTTATGCAAAATGCGGGCCACCGTGATGGTGTGATGGGTAGTGTTCACAATAACCCAGGTTTTATTTTAATCCGGGCAAAACTTGCGTGACTTACGAGTAAGTGATTTTATCTCTTACCCATGTTAAAATCTTCTTTATAAAATACATAGCACAGAACTGATTCCCGCAGAACTCTAGCTGCCAAATATAAGAAAGCTTCGAAGTATTCGTTCAAGTATTTTCCATGGCATGGTAAAAGAAATATGGGGCAAATAATTAGATCGGTGGATGTAGATAATAAAACCCCATTCCAAAAAAAATTACTTGACTTCTTACCGACGGTTGCTGTCTAGGGTTCTCCCAAAGAAAATGGTTTAAAAATGTCTTAAATTGGAATGCTTGCACTTTATGTTGACAATATTTGTCCATGGTGTCTCTAAATGTTTTGGCCATTCCATGCATCTGGCAAATGGGTAGAAATGTGTGCCTATATGAAACATTTCTGTATCTGTCCAGTAATCTTCCAAAGATTTCTGAGAGGTGGTATATCCTGGTTGTAACGTTATTATAAGGAGATCTTATTTAAATACCTACCTTGTTTATCGATTTCATTTACGTGATGTTTTCGTACGGGTGGAGCGCTGTAGGTTGCTTTTTTGCACCGCAGGCTGTGGCGACACTGTTTGTCGAAGAGCACGCGTGACTTATAGTAGCTGACGGGAGATTTGTATTTATCTGCCTTTCACTTCATTTTGTCATTTTGTCTTGAAGCGTATTTTTCAAATGCGCACTCGGTCATTGCAGTGCAACGTGCTTTTTTTACGATTAGCTGTTCCCCCACGCGGGCTTGTTATGCGGTACTGTAGTAAAACAAACCCCAGAGAACTTCACCAGAGACCTCTGCATTCGCACCCGTCACTGTGTGGTGTGCCATATTACGAGTAGGCATCCTTAACCCTTACCTTTTTCCAGGTTCAAAGTTAGGGCAATACGGTTGTATTGCCCTAACCCAAATTGGCAGAATAACAGTCGACATGCTTCTTAGTGTGTGGACAGCGAAGGTCGACATTTACCAAATACACTATTTTAAACCATGTAATTTAAAAATTCCTTTACTGTTCTATATAATTAAAATATAATTCTAAGGTTCATATTTTTGTTTCATTCCCAAATCACCTATCCGTTTACTTAGAATCCATTGATCCCCTGTATGCCCCTTCCGCTAGTTTCAATCAGTCACTAAGAGTTTCATTTTGCTAGTGCTCTTGCATAAATTGTTTGAGTTCAAAGAGCACGGCTGATTTAAGTGAAAAACGTTGAGTTGCTATGAACCTTCTGCAAGTGCAGTTTGAATAAAAATTCAGACTAGATCCAGTGTTTATCGATATTTGGTAAGGCACTTTGAAGTATGCCACTTGATCGTTCTAGTCCATAGTTCCATTTTGCCCATTAAATTCATCTAATTTGCCAATCATCCATACCTTAAACGAGCACTCAATCTATAAATACTTATCCGGCAGAAACGCCGAGACACTGCTGACTTAACTCATGGGTGGGGTGAGTCGTACAATGGCAAAGTTAATGATCTGTGTAAAACTGTTCAGGTATTTTATTTATTTTTATCCCTGTACTCAATCTTGTACGCCGTTTCGAGTATAGGGGACAGAGAGGAACCAGCTTCGCAACAGAAATATTAAATGCAAATTTTCTGTTTGCGAAGCATTAAATTGATAGTCAATGTTGCAGACGCTGAGGATGATGATGGGGAGTATACCCTTCTTAGTTTCCCAAGGAACTGCACAGCATACCCCTTCCCCTAACGAGTGGTAAACGTAATGACAACCCCTTTAAAATGTTACTTCCTCCCCTTAGTCAGAGCTGTTGTGAGGAAATCACAAAATGTTGCCCGAAGTAATTCATCATTGAGAAAATGCATGTGTCAATATCAAACGTTTATAATAAAGTTGTTTTCCAAGTTACTTCTTCGTGTACTTTGGTGGACACAGTGTTTGGGAAGCACATTTTTTTGAAAAGAATACCTAACATAGATTGATTTTGTGACTCTTTTCGGGAAGATGAACACGTTAAGGAAAGGCAATTATATAAATAAGCGGTAGCACTAGTACGTTATAAATAAGGAAGCAAAGAGTTTGGGTATCGTAAATAAATTGAAAAAAGTAAACGATTTTTTTTAAATGTGGCTTAAGCCACAGTGCTATTTTCTTACATAAAATGAAAATTAGAAAATAAAAATTATATATTTTTTTTCAGAATAATGGACATTCTAGATTAGCGTTTTTTTTCAGCTTATTTCTTACTGGGGATTACTTACTGGGATTTAAAGCTTTATTTTTGACTGAGTTCTGGCAAACCTGCTTACGAATAGCTTGCCTAAAGGGCTTGATCGAATAATATCGGTCCTTCGCGGTACTCCACGGTGTTAAATCGCAGCTTGGAAGTAGCCTTGATGACTGATAAGACTGTTACTGAACTTGAAGCGAAAAGTTTAATGTGGCGTGGGATTTGTCTTATTTTACACTATTCAGGGAAAATTATAAAAAATCTTAAGTCAAGCATGGGAATTTATACCTAGACCTAGTATTTATTGCACTGAAAAAGCTACACAACATATTTGGGTACTATACTCTGCACCACTGGATGATGTGCAGATAATCCAACTAAACAACGTTTAAACTAACCGATAATTTTGTTCCAAATTCAGGCGCCACGAAAGTTCGTTTGTGTATTAAGGTGTTTGTTGTTGTAGCGGCACATATATTTCCGGGGTGACAGCCCTTGGCTGAAGATTGCTGCTTCGGATCAATCCGGTACATTAAACCGGCTGTCGTTGAAATGACGAAATGACGGTTAATTGCTTCGGCAATAAAATTTGCTTATTGTGTATAGTTAGTCCCCAAAACAACAGGGTCCTGGCAAGTCTCACTTTTTTTTGGGTCGAGAAAGTTTAGATTTTGTAATGAAACATAGTTAATATTCTTTATTTTGAACGAATTTTCCTTGTAAGATGCCGTAAGTAAAGCGTGTTTAAATTTTAAGGGCCGATGTTGATTTTGAATAAAACACAAATTATATAGGAAATTATTGTCTTTTCTTTTTATTATGATAATATTGGTATGGTTCAAGTATGCATCTAACAAAATATCGCCTCACCCTCAGCGGCACTCCTTCATCCGATGGTCCAAATTTTCGACGATGCTGAGGCATAATTGAGGTTCAATGCCTTCATTGTACCGAATTATCTCATCCTTTAGCTTTTGAATTGCTGCTGGCACCTGTTCTTTCAAATAACCCCAAAGGAAGGTCCAAAGGTGTCAAATCACATGATCTTGGCGGCCAATTAATATCGCCACGACGTGACGTGTCGCGCAAAAGAGCCAAGTGGCACCTTCCTGTTGAAACCACATATCGTCCACTTCCATATCTTCCAATTCGGGCCACAAAAAGTTCGTGATCATCGCACGATAGCGAACACCATTCATACTAACTGCCTGACCAGCCAATACGGCCCGATGATGCCGCCAGCCCATAAACCGCACCGAACAGTCACTCTTTGTGGATGCGTTGTTTTTTTCGACAATCACTCTTGGATTATCAATCGATTTTCTTCGAACGCCCATTTTCATAATAAGCCTGAATAACTTTAACTCGTGGCTCGCTTGTGTATCTCTCCATGGTTCAAATTTAGTTAGTCTGAAATTTAGAAATATAAAATGAAGTGCAGAAAAAGCTTGACATTAGGTGTGGTTCACATTCAACATCGGCCCATAAAATTTAACCACCCTTGTGACAAACCTTGTCCTCTAAAACCGCCCAGAATTTGTAATCCAATGGGTTCAGAGGGAATAAACTCTGGCAAATTGTTTCGAAGCCAAGCCTGGAATATTTTAGCTTTATGGGTCGGCGCAGAGTCCTGCTGGCAAGTCAATGGCTGGTTTTGAAACAGGGAATTGTTACAACAGCTTCCAAAACGGCTTCTTGGTAAACTTTGACCGATGTTTTGACTCCTTGTTCGCAGAAAGCAGGTCAGTGCCCGCATCGTAAGAGACACCCCACCAAACCATTACTGAAGCTGGGTGATGACCCTTTTCCACCCTTGGGATCAGTTCAGATGCTTCCTTAGATGACCGCGCATACACTATATCATTTTGTTTGTTAAACTTTTACTGAACGGTAAAAATTTGTTCATCGGTGAACAAATTTTTTCTGTGCAAGTTATCAGCGTGCTTCAACAAAAGACGTTTGCATTTTTCAATCCTATTTATTTTAAAGCTTCTTTTTAAATGTCCGGTACATCGTTTGAAAGCCTCAAGTCCCAAGTCTTTTTTAATGATTCGACTCATGGACTTTTGCGTGATATTCATCTCACAGGCCATGGTTTTCTGTTTTCGGAGCTGATTTCTGTGAATTCTTGATTTAACGGCTTTGATGACATGCGGTGTTCGAACAGAGCGTGAGCGACCCGACCGGTGGCTGTTTTTTACATCGCCAGTCTCCTCAAACAGTTTTATAGATCGGTAGACGAACATGCGGCTAATCCCTAGTGGCCGCAGCGTTTTGAAAATATCGCTTTTTTCATTTCACACTTGAAAACCGCTGAAAAGCGGTTCTCATTATCTGACCACTCCATGATGAAAGTTGAAACACTTTTAAAATCCCGTTACAGACTAACGCTATTGAGGTTAGCTTTCAAAACCCATATGACATTAACGTGGTATGTTCAGTTCTACTATTGAAATGGGTGTGTTCAATGTTGTAACAATATTTATGTCCCTACTAAGTACAGGTTGGAGCGCGAAATTGGTTATTTAGGAATAAAATAATAAAATTATGAACCTTAGAAAAAAATTATTTTTTATTTTAATTATATTAAACAGTAAGGGCATTTTTATATTACATGGTTTTAAATAGTATATCTGGAAAATTTCGACTTTCTCTATCCACACTCTGCTGCTACCGTTTTCTGAAGTTTTCATGAACTCTACCAAGCATGGCGACTGGTATTCTGCACATTTAAGCCTCAATATTGTTAATTAGATCTTTTGGGACGATTGATATTCACCTTCAACTACCGGAAAAAACAAAGAAAAAATCGCATTGGGCTAAGTCTGGTGAGCTTGCCGGCCATTTCACATCAACCCGTAAAAAGATAAGCCTATAGAAAACATTTGCTTCAAACAATTCAATTCGCTGTGTGTGCAGTGGCACCATCCTGTTGGAACCATGTAACCTCTAAGTACATTGCGTTAAGAGCCGGCTGAAACAAATCCAAGAAATACCACGAGCAAGTGATTGCTTCCGAGCAGAGCGTTTCGGAGATTGCAGTACAGCTGTTCTAACTCTCTCGATGTTTTGTGGTGTTGTAATCCTTCTCTCAGGTCCCCTTCGTTCACATGACACATTCCCTGCTGTTCTCAGTGAAGTTACCCAGTTTACAATTGATTGGCCAGTTTACAATCCAGGAACTCGTCCGCGTGGGAGAACGCGGACGAGTTCCTAAACGTTCCGTAAACGTAAAGCACGCTGCACTGCAATGTTCGAGTGCGCATTTCAAAAATAAGCTTCAAAACAAAATGACCTCTTCTTTCGTGTCCAATACATGATGGCAACTCAAAGGCAGACGAGTACAAATCACTCTTCAGCCACTATAAGCCACGCACACTCTCCACTGTCTTTGAGCAACAGTGTCGCAAAAACCTGCACTGCAAAAAAACAACATTATTGCGCTCCACCCTTACAAAGCAGATATCCTGCTTTGTAAGGATATCAAAATAAAACATTCGTTTTTAAATTTTTTTTAGAAATTTTTAATAAAATTTCCGACATATTGGTTGATAACAAATGTAAGATTGACAACAGTTGGATGGACTGGTGTCGTTAAATCGAATCAGCCGATTCTAAGTCGATTAGTGCACTTAAAGGTGCGTCTAGCTCAAATACGTTTGGTCATTACAAACATTTGCCTTGAAACTTACTAAGCAGAGTATAAAAAAACTGGTGCTGGTTTACAAAAAGAGCGATGCATATGACCATCATTGAATAAGGCCCAATCTCTTTAGAAGATACATATTAATTAAGAGCATTACCAATGTACACACGAGTATCAATGGCTTTCTACAACCAACATTATACGCTCGTATATTGTACACCAGTAACGAGTGTCACCTAGAACACTGTGTTACAAATAACCGGCATTGCCAAACACTGTGCCCTGAACTTCTTCATGGTTGTCTTGAAGTTATAGTCAAGAAAAATTAACACCTTGTTGTCATGTTGCTGCTGCTGTTGTTGTTGTTTTCGTCCCGTCGAATGAATGAAAAATGTTTGCCATTATTATCAGTGAGCGAGTGAGTGAGCCAGTGGGTGAATGATTGGGTTGTTGGCTGGCTTGGCTGCTCATTCTGGCTGGAATCAATATATGAATGGATGGATGGCCGGGATTAGAGAATTCACCACCACCACCACCCAGACCCCACACCAACCTTATTGGTTTACCCATGTAACGTCTACTTTGTGTAATGATGACGTTGTTATCATGATAAGTTAATACAAGAGCCAACAACGCTTTGTTGCTTTTGGCTTTGATTTATAAATTTTGCTGCTTTACTTTTTGGTCGAATATTGTTTAGACAAACATTTCGATATCGAAGGCAGCAACAGTGGCCATTGTCACAATTTATCGAGGGGGTTCCTAATTATGTCGTCAAGTACTTTGAGAATAGTATTGATTTACAGTTGATACGGACAGTTGTCGACAAGCGTAAAATGAAATGTGTTGCTTCAAATTTATCGGTTTTTCTGGTTTTGATTGTAATAATCTCTTCTGGTTATTATATGGTGGCTAATGTAAATACTCGTATGATCATTATCAATTTTAAAGTGAACACCAATCTGACTGTGCATAATTTAGATATCTAAACCTGAAGATGTCCATGGGTGTGAATCTGCTCTACAAAGAATACAAGGTATTGAAGGCAGAACACTTTTACGTAAGATTTCCGACACTCGTGATTACAGGTATGAAAACAAATATATAAAAACAAGTAAAAACTTCGTCGTTACTACGTTACAGAAATGCAATAAGCAATGGACAGAGGTTTAGACCTTTTTGATCGATGCTTTCGTCTTAAATCTCAGCCAATAATTTGGAATCGTGGAACAATTTGCTTTATATCCTGCTTTGACCATGAGCCAAAACGTTCAGCAACTATGCTCTTATTTTAGGGATTTAATGCGTCTCAACTAACATCATCCATTTTGACCATTGTCCGTTCACAAAAATTATACAGTGCAACCGTGGAAAAAATGCAAGAACACCACAGTATAGGTTCGATTCCACTACCAAAGGGTACTATTTCCCTTTACTTGGTTTGGCTAGATTGGCGAACAATTTTTTTATGGGCCTCGAAACTTTTGAAAATCAAAAAAAAATATATTTTTTTTCACTTTTTTCAGTATAACTTTGAAAGTGCCCGAACGTTTACTAACAATGTTCCACAAAATTGTAGCCAAGGTAAAGCTAAACAACTTTTGTGAACATCTCAAAACAATCTGAACGTGTCTAGGCACCCTAAATAGCTCATAAATACCTGTATGGTACATAAAAATTTGCTACTCATTCGCAAACTGTACATTAATGGTTTATGTTTTTTTGTTGTTTTGTCTGCTTTTAGCTATTGCTGTGTATTGAGTACCTTTTCAGTGACTGTTGGAGATGTAAATGATTTTATTTTATTTCTATATAATTCCTATAACTTACTTAATTTTATACATTTATTTTATTTACTTATTCTATTATGAAACTTTTTATATCAAATCTTACAGCCTGCGCCACGATTTTAAATGTCAACGTTCGTATGCTTATGCGTCGAAAAACTGCTGATATGTGCGTGCAAAATCAGCTGTTTTTCGGCGAATAGGCATGAGAACTTTAACATTCGACATCGGGGCCATTGCTGTTGGTATTTCGGGTCACCCTTACAAGTAAAAGAAGTTGAAGTAAATATCATATCAATTAAATGCAACAAAAATAATTTGTTTTAGTGTTTAAATTTTGAAACGTGTATTAGGCCGAAAAAATTCAAAATCCATCAAAGCGAAAAACATTGTAAAGTGGTTTTTAAACAGCAAACATGGATAAGTGCAAAGGCAATAATTTATGTTATGTTTGTGGTACTTTTACGCCAAATATAAAAAGACGTAGTTTTAATAAACAATTTAAGAATGTTTACATCAAATGGACGTACAAAATTTGCACCCAATTCAGTATGCATAACATGCTACAATGACCTTCTCGGCTGAAATCGAATATTTCTCCGTTTGGACGCCCCTATAATTTGGACAAATCCGGGTAGAAAACATTATTCTGAGAATTGTTACGCATGTAAAAATATAGTTTAAGGGATTAATTGGAAAGCAATAAAAACTTTTAAATTCCAGTCCGTTTCTAGTGCCCAACTACCGAAAATTCGTTCAACTGACGTTCCAGTACCACAACAACTTATGGAAAAAAGACCCCTTGAGATAAGTCATGAATCAACGCCGGAAGAATCGGAAAATGGTTCTGACTATGTTACGGGACAATCATGCAGCCCAAACTTAATCACAAAAGAGCGTCATGATTTCATAATAGAATTAATAAATAAAATAAATGTACAAAATTAAGTAAGTTATAGGAATTATATAGAAATAAAATAAAACAACAGTCACTGAAAATATACACAACAATAGCTAAAAGTAGACAAAACAACAAAAAAACATAAACCATTAAGTTTAAATAATGTACAGTTTGCGAATGAATAACAAATTTTTATGTACCATAATGGTATTTATGAGATATTTAGGGTGCCTAGACACGTTCAGATTGTTTTGAGATGTTTACAAACGTTGTTTAGTTTTACCTTGGCTACAATTTTGTGGAACATTGTTAGTAAAACGTTTGGGCACTTTCAAAGTTATACTGAAAAAGTGAAAAAAAAAAATATTTTTTTTTTTATTTTTTTAAAAATAGGTCAGGAATGAATTACTTTTTTGGCATAAAGTGTCAACAACATTTGTGCACAGAGCTCCCAGCTACATTATTGCTGAACATAGTTTAGCGCTTTCACGAAGTATGTGTTAGCTATTGGGCAAAAACTGATGACACCTTTTTTCGAGGGGCCCACTGATTTTAAAAACTTTTGAGGCCCAAAAATAAAATTTGTAACCCATCTAGGGAAATAGTATAGTGAAATAGTATCCTTTGGTAGTACAATCGAACCAATACTGTTGTGTTCTTTCATTTTTTAAAAAGTCCTCATATGTCCCACTGTGTTATGAAGCAAGTACTCCAAAAACTGTACTTTTATAGACGCACCTTTAGTGCATTTAATGAAGTTTCCCCCTAGGTTAATTTTACCACAATCCCACACACAGAGAACAGATTCGTAGTCACAACTTTTTGCTATCCGATTGTGGTTGCGTCTACTCCAATTATTCTATCAGCACAACCGAACCTTAGTTCGTGCGCTGGAATTTTCTGTTAATGCAACTTCAGCTTTTAAATACAAAATCTTAAGCTGGCTTTGAGTTTAGTTAAGGGTCAATGAAGCAAAGTCAACTAATTTTATAATCAAATTAAGATATGTATTTATTTGACCAATTTCAGTATTTGGTCTACTTTTTGGCTCCGCTTGATATGTAGAATACAATGTTTTGCGTTTCAATAGGCAATAAGAATGGAAATACTTGAAATTCTGCTTCGATTTATTTTTTAATTGTTTTTTATTTCTGGCTATAATGTTGTGATTGGCAATAATAGATAGCTTTAAGAACGAAACTATTTGTTGGCATTAAAAATTTTTGGTTTAAAGGAACAAAAATATACAAAACTGTTGAAAACTATTAGTTGACATAACATGCCTTTCTGTAAACCGATCATTTACTCTTACACTTCATTTTGTTAGAACAGCCGACTAGTTAGTAATCTGTAGCATAAGATTATAACAGCTATTTTATTGTTGTATGAAGAACCGAATATCCATTAAGACTGTTAACATTTGGTGATTGCAATGAAAGTCTTTTCTTCCAACAGAATTTTTGTAGTCCAAACCGATCGTCAACTTTTTTCTCTGTGTTCAAACAGCCTAGGACCATAAACCATTTTCATGCTAAGTTTTATAGGTTGATTCGTTTGACCGCTATCGTACCGTCAACAGGCTTGGCTAGATTGTCTTTTTACGACAATCAATAACATTTACGAGTATATACTTTATGTGGTCTTCAATAAATATTTCGTGGTGTCGCGAACGGACACGCTCCACCTAAGCCTATACGGCCCCCGCAATTAGGGATCGGAGACTCTACATCGCACATGATGGTTATGGCCATAACTTGTTTGGGATTGTTATTGGGCAAAATCGGCCTAGAGAAAAGATTCCCTTTAAGAGACTACGTATTTGCTTTACAAATCAAAAATGTGTACTTTAAGTTGGGATGCACTAAATGTTTTAAAGTAGTTGATAGTCGTTGTGGAACGTGTGGCTCAAATAGCGTCACGCATATTCAAAACGACCGATCAATAGTCAACATGGGTACTCATTTTAAATCGAAATTATTACGAATCCAAATTTACAGTGTATTTGAAGTTTTGCTGAGATTAGGGCGCTTGGTGAGATTGAGATTTAGTAACGCTAGAACGGTGGAGGACATATGAAGTTCGGCCTAAACACCGTTTTTTCATTATTTTGCTGAGATTAGGATCGGGTGCGTGAACATATGGGTCCCAAAATTCGGATTTTTTGCGATTTTTTATTAAGAAATCACACGAGAAATCTAATTTCTTTGCTAGAATCTAGATCAAACATTTCGTTCAGTGTGTAGCCAAATATCATGCGACAATACCACCTCATCGTACGAATGCTCAAGCGAGACCGACTGAATTCGTTTGTTTTCGTTTAATTTTAGAGCTGTACGTGTGGGAGAACAGAGCATGGGCGCCCTTTTGCCGATCACTGCTCTAGAGGGTAAAGACCTCGATGACCCCTGAAAAGGATGCGCTGGAACAACGAAGTTTCTCTAACAAATCATATTACTTCTTTATCTAGCCAAACATAAACCCCGACTTCTCACCAAAATTCATATTCCCATGTACTCGTAATGTCAGTTCGCTAGTTCACTTTTACCTTGTCCGTTGATTGCAAAAAAGGGATAATTATTATATAGACATAAGCTTTTTACCCGCAGAACATCATTAATGTCATTTTTTTATTTTCCAGATGTCCTCGTAATTTTAATGTTTTGTCAGGGCAAAATATAAAAGTTTCCATAATAATTACCTTCCACAATGAATCTCTAGCGACTCTGCTTACGACTATATTGACAATTTACAAAAGAACGCCACTCCAGTATCTCCAGGAAATTATCATAATTGATGATTGCAGTGAAGATGGTAAATAATAATAACAGTATCCAGTGAACACACTTTATCAAAGAGCAATAATTAAAATTGCTTCAAATTTGTTAAGCAATATACTCGTATAAGTATGAAGTGCTTTAGGTTAAACCTCGTTAGTTAAGACTGAATAGCAAAGCCACAAAAGCTCAGCTGTCTATAGAAAATGCACTATTGCACTCAATTTAAAAAACAAAATTTTGATAAAATATACTAAGCCTGGATAGAGGCTTATACTCGTTAGTTATTCGGACTAAGTACTGAAAAGGCTACAAACAATTAGTTTTACTACTTTTCGATTTTTTTGAAGACTCCAGTACTTCTTGAATAATCCTTTAGAGACGAAGAGGAATTGGCCATTAACTATAGCGGTTTTGATATCCAGTTTTATTTATTGAGGCTTAACTTAAAAAAACACTATAGCTTAGAAAGTGATTAAAATTTAAACAGAGTTAGCCCTTTTTAACGTTGGAACGCTAATTTATGCCTCAATAAAATCCCATGCAATTTGTGTCTTTTTTTGTAGATTCCACATTTAAATCACTGGGACAACTCACATGTCCACCATTTAATAACGCAACACTGCTAAGAACTCGACGCAATCGCCAACGCGGGGGCCTCATCATATCTCGCAACATGGGCGCCCACATGGCGCGTGGCAACTATTTGATGTTCATGGACAGCCACTGCGAAGTGAATCAACAGTGGCTGGAGTCACTATTACATACACTGATGGCCTCGCAAAGTGGCCAAGAAGTGGTAGCCGTTAGTCCAATGCTGGATAATATCGATGTTGAGACGGGCGAGTACAAAACTACCGAGGCATCCATAAAAGGCGGCTTTGATTGGAATTTGCATTTCCATTGGATTGCAAGAGATAAAATATTAAATCCTTTTACAACTTTTAGGTGAGTTGCTGAGTGTGTGGGTGTGTGTGTGCGTCAGTCGGTCGGACCATCTTTTTTGCCCGTTGTATTTTTTTGGTGCGGATGTTAGAAATATGCAGATATATACTGACGTTCATAATTCAAATATTTGGATGGTCGGTCGGTTGATGGTTGCGTTTCTTCTCCCCCCAAACCCACTCGCTTTATCAGCCACATTTTGGTTTGTTGTTTTAGATCTCCTACCTTTGCTGGCGGTGTATTTCTGATTTCACGAAATTGGTTTTTTAAATTGAAAGCTTTTAACACTCGTCTGGAGGTTGGTAAATGTTTTGTAAACAAATCGTACTTTGTGTGTGTTTATGTTGTATTCTCTCTCTGTCTATCTCTCTGTTGAAGTGTGTTTGTGTGAGTCTATCTATAAATACAGTGGGTTCCAAGGGAAATGGTTAAACAAAATTCATACCGAAATTATTACTATTTTTAAGCATTAGCCTTTATACGCCGCGTCATAACACCAGTTGTTTTTAATGGTACTATTTAGTATGATATATATATATTTTCTAATGACCCCAGAGCCTTTTGATGGTACTTCCTCAGAAGATATATTTAAGAGAGAGAAAGACAGATGAAAAAAACACTAAGAAGATGTGTTGTTATGGCCTGGCGATTAAAGGCAAAAGTTAAATACTTAGCATATTTTTTATTTTTAATATAACTTCTGTGGTATTCTCTCTATAATACAACATTTCTGGGCTTTAAAGATCAAAAGCTTTTTTATATGTTGTTAGAATACCTTAGAAGTTATAATTGCATGCCTGTATATTAACGGCTACTTCAAGATTAATGTGACACGAAAGATCAAAAACGAAAGCTTGAAGATTTGGCTACTAGAAATATATACTTCCAAATCGGCTATTTTTTGGCACAGTGATAAATATTCTTTTTTTTTGGATTTCTGTATTTTATTTATTTGTTTACATATTTATTACAATTAAAATTACAATAATCTAAGTTTAAGGGCACTAGGATTTCTATATGTGTTTTTCATCTTAAATAACAGTTTTGTAGTCACTTTCTCTGTTTGTTAATAAATTCTTAAAGATAAACCCATATTGAAAATGGTAGGGATTTTCAACTGGCTTATGACCAAAAACTATTTGAGTACCCAACTTGAATACCCTATGTACTGTTTGTTGCTTAGTGTGACCATGCCTGACTAATCCCCAATTACAGTCAGATTTTGAAAATTAATGCATGGTTCGATTCGTACTGAGAGTGTTAAAAAAAACTGAAGTTGTGATGGACTATCATTGTAAAAGTTCACCACATAAGAGTTGAGTGATCTTTAAAATGTTCAACCAGTCATTAATGATTTTACATAAGGCTTACTGTGAACAGAATTTATCAATACGAGGGTTGCTATTTATATGTCGTGTCCGGCAATAACAACAAAATAATTTACCATTGGAATGGTTTTATTGTTTTTCAAAATATTCTCCTTTAAGGCCAATACACTTTTGCATGCGCGCAAACCAATTTTCAAAGTACTTTTTCCTCTTCGATTGAGACACCTTTAAAACATGATTTTTGAACGCTTCAACATCTGCTTCGGGCGATGAAAAAAAAAACGTTGACCACTCATTTTCTTCTTGATTCTAGGAAATAAGAAAAAGTCATTGGGTGCCAATTCAGGGTTGTACGATGGCCTATCAATTCGACATCTTGAGTGGTCAAATAGCTCATTATTTCAGCTGATGTGTTAGAGCTCGCATTGTCAGGATGCAAAATGATCCGTCTTCTCTTATTATCTTTCCTCATTTCTTCGAACACTGTTAGCAAACAGATGGTTGTAAACCACTCAGAATTGACCTCCTACGTTCCACTAAAGGCACTGTGGCAACATGGCCGGTTATACCAAAAAAAACGCAATCATTTGCTTCGATGTACTCCATCCACGAACAAATTTTGTTGGATTTGGCTCGTCTTGAAAGACCCATACGGATTGCAGTTTTGTTTCGGGTTTATGTGCATAGATCCATGATTCGATACCTGTGACAATGTTATACACTGCCTTTGAGCTATCGCAGTTATACTTTTTCAACATCTCTTTGCACCAATCCATATGAGCCCTTTTTTGAGCATTCGTCAAATTATGTGGGATTTAACGAGAACCAATTTTATTCACGGCCAAATGAACATGCAATATCTTTTTGATGCTTGTCATACTAATGTCCAAGAATGCCTCAATCTGACGGTATGTCACATGTCGGTCTTGCTTAACCAGTTCACGCACAGCATCGATGGTTTCTGGCAAAGTGACCGAAATTGGAGCGAACGGCGTCCGAGACTGAACTCTTAGTACCAGCGACTAACATCGCCAAAAGTCGAAGCAAGTTGATTTAAACACTCTAGTCTCGATAACCCACGCCGAAAATCGTAAAAAATCATCGCACGAAAATGTTCACGGGATAATTCCATTTTTTGACTGATGAATTTTTTAACACACTGTAAACAAAACAATTCGCCCTCAAATGACAATACGTTCTGAGTGAAGTTATGCTAAAAAATGTCAAAGTTTCCAATGGAATTCCCAGTTTGCATCTGGGAACATTAGTATTGTCAGGAACCTAAATATAAATAGCAACCCTCGTATTATTAGTATATTGCGTATGTCTTACTGCGTATGTGATGAAAGACTTACCTCACTATTGTCTCTAGAAGTTAAGATCTCTAAGATTAAGGAACTATTTAAGACAAAAATCGCTACGAACGAAATGTGGAAAAAATCGCTACGGACTCTTAACTCCTTTCCAAGCACAATAAGTGCTTAAAAGAATAGTACTTTTTAAACTGGAAATCGCTGCAGGCGCCACCGCAAAGTTAGCATTACCGACGATATTTCGAATACAGAAATAGCGTTGCCGATTTATCTTTTTTCCGCTTAACTACAAAATGCTCTGTACAAAATGCTCTGTAGCGGGTAGATTTCTCATTTACCTTTATGCTTTTTAACTGGCTTTTTTGGGTAAATATTAAGCTTTTTTTAAAAAAAAAAATAATAAAAAAAATGTTTAAACTCATTCGAATTAACAAATAAATAGACTTATGAAGTGTATTTAATAACTCAAATTATTGATATGAAAAGGGACCTAAGGGTAAAAAAAATCAATTTTCATTTTTTTTCTTTTTTTGATTTGGACAACATCTGAGCATCGAATGGGACCGATCACATGCTCCAAAAGTGTTCCCTCCCAGAGATATGCGGGTTTTATGAAAGTGAAGTCGACGATTCTTAGGGCAAATAGAAAGGGTCATAATCTTTAAAATGGCTCTCCTGGAAAAAAACTGGTTTTTAACCTTAGGTCCCTTTCTATTTTGCGTGTTTGACGTTTAGCGGTAAATCCCAAAATTGAATTTAATAGTCTCATATTTTTAATAAAAGAAAAAAATGTAAAGTTTTGGTGACGTAGTTATTGGCAAGATGTTCAGATTTTATATTTAATTTTTTCCGTCAAAAAAAGAAAATTTAAAAAATCCCTTGCAGCTTTAAATACTGCAATCATATTCACCAGCTAAATTAATTTTGTGGAATTTTCATGAATTGTTGCAAATATTTTGTTTGCTGTTTTTTGGAAATATGTGAGTGGGCCAAATACAAGTTTCTTTTTACAGTGCAATAAAATAAAAAAAAATTACATTTTACTTAGTATAAGAAAGAACAAATATTCCCAATAATTATTAAATTTAACTTCGACCGAGAGGCTGATTCGGCTGGCTTCGCAGTAGCGCATTGTGTCACTTAAATTTTTCAAGACCTTGTTGTTGATTTCATATTGTAGCTCACGTATTACTTGGATGATATTGACCTTAAGTACTTAAATCGTTTCTGAATTGTTGGCATAACATCGGTCCTTTATGGTTCCTCACAAAATGAAGTCTAAATTACTCTAGATTTCTCATGGAAAAAAATGAAAATCCATTTTTTTAATATCGATTTAGTTTATTCTTTTTTATTTTTATTCAAGTTTAAGGTCAGTTTTTTATATTTATTAATTTGTTTCGATTTAGTATTTTTTTCTAGCCTTTTTAGTCTTTTTTTTGAAGAAATGTACCATATTTTTTTTATAAAATTTAGCATGTTCTGAAAACCCTGCTGAGTAGTGATGGGCATATGAATTAATTCCTTGAGAAGTTGCAGAAGTGCTGGGTGATTTCATCTGACTGACCCCACCAGCGTTCTCTTGTTACGCACTGCACTCGTTCATTTTCATTTGGAAATTCCGAATAGTTTATAGGCATCAGGAGCAGCATCTACGTACGTCCACACACACAGACACACGTCCATATTTTGTTATTTTTTTACTTTTGCATTCTTGTATTTTTTTCTAAGCGTTTCGATAGTTTTTTCGTGTGTTGGCATATTTTTGAAGTCAGTTTGGTTTTGCCAACTTTTTGTTGCCGATTGAGTTTGGATGGGGGTTGGGTGGCAAAAGTTTATGTGGATACGTCTATAGCGTCCTGGTGCCAGGTAAAAAAACTTTGTGTTTGTATACAGGTGTGGGTGTTTATGTGTGTGTGTGTTTTAGGCTGATGAATGAAAGAACTTTTTGAGTATTGAATTGCTCGAGTTTGATGGAATTTATGTTTACATTGCACTTTAACTTCAATTTAGTTCTTTTTGCTTGGGCTGGATTGTTTTTAGCTGTGCCACTCTTTCGGCATGGCACCTACAAAAAACGAAAACAGAAAATAGTAACAGAACTTAATTTAAACAAACCACATCAAGGACCTCTTTTTTAGACTGAGAGGAGAAGGAAATGCTTGTGTGCATGTGTGGGTGCGGGAGAGTGTCTGTTTGTATTGGTTATACTTAAATATTTATCTCATCTTTTGTTTTTCGTTTTGGTTTGCTTTGTGTATGTGTGTGTGGTTTTCCGTTTTAATTTTCATAATTGTCTTTTGTTTTCTCAACTTCTACTGCTTATGCTTCCTTTGGTTTTAATGGTCTCTTCAGATTTGGGGCGGCGAGTCCTTGGAATTCGCTTTGAAAGTTTGGCTGTGTGGTGGCGAAATTCGCATAGTACCCTGCAGCAGGGTAGGCCATATATTTCGCAAGGAGCATATTTTTAAGTTTCCCAATAACGATGGACAGAGCGTATATATGAGGTAAGTGAATGTGAGTTGTATCAACTAAATGAAGTAAAGTATAAATAAAGAGCGGATGTTTGTAAAGCATTGCCAAAAATAAAAGTGCAACAAATTTCTGCAATCAGTGATAAAATATATAAAGATAAAAAAGAATAAAATTAAAAAATATAACCAACACTTTGATTTCTTAGAAACTCCAAGCTGATCGCTGAAACCTGGCTGGACCAGTACAAATATAATTTCTACAATCGCAAACCAGAAGCACGAAATATTCCGATCAATATTACTGCTACTGAAATCAAGGACTTCAAAGAATCCCTCCAATGCCACACATTCGAATGGTATTTAAATAATGTCTTTCCCGAATTAAGGTAGAAAAAATTCTTAAAAAATACAACATTGAATATTTACTAAAGATTTAACCTTTATAGAAAATCGGATAATTTTACTGCCTATGGTGCTTTATCCATCAGCTCCACATCTTCCCACTCCTCCAATGGGGAACAGTGCCTACATCATGAAGAAAATGAATACGGAGATCCAATTGTGGCGTTAGTCCCTTGCTTTACTGCAGGTATAACTAAATGGTTTTTAATGAAATCTACTTACCAGCTTCAATCGAACCAAGGTTTATGCTTGACAATTAATCGAAGCCCTGATTTAAGACTTTGTATCACCTTGGAAAAATGCTCTTCGGCGCAACAACAGAAATGGCAAAGATTCGGTCTTCAATTGCGGCACTTTATTTTGGGATTATGTTTAGAGGTCACCGTAGACTTGCAATTGACAGTGAATCGTTGCAGGCGCGAGGCAACTACTCAGTATTTTCGATTTAATCTTGAATTGGAAAAGTTATAACAACGTGATGTTATGGTGTATATATAATATTTAACAAGAAAAAAATGTCGTTTAGTTCGGCCAGGCCGAATCATGTATACCCTCCACCGTCCTTTTGTTACGTTACAAGAACGCGAAAAGTATCGTTTCGGCACTAGCGTCCGTCTCTTATCCAGGAAATTCTTCAAAATTACTCTACATTTGAAATCGTAGAAAAATTTGTATAACCTCCATTGTGCTTGAGATACGCTGCTAAAGCGCAAACAAGACCGTTTCGGGCGAAGCGTCCAACACTTTTCTCAGGAAAAATTTCAATACTACTCTGTATTTGAAATCGTAGGAAAATTTGATTTATTTTCAGTACCCATATGTCAATATTGGCTCTTGATCGCCAGTTTTGACCATGCTGGACGTTTTTGCGGCCACATGAAAATTTCAATACTACTATTTATTTGAAATCGTAGGAAAATTTGATTTATTTTCAGTACCCATATGCCACTATTGACTCTTGATCGCCAGTTTTGACCATGCGGTACGTTTTTGAGGCCACATGAGCCAAAACGTCCAGCAGCTTTGCTGTATTTTGATGTATTTTGTGGCTCACGACTAACAATACCCACACAACAATTGACCGACCACAAAAAAATTATTATATGTCAAGCAAATCCCTAAAAATGTACTTTTGAGCGAGTTACCTTTAAACCCTTAAAGGGAAACCTTTTTTCCCCTGCCCGATTTCGCCCATTTACAACCCTAATTTATACCCTTCGGTGAAGGGTATAAGAATTACAACATTCATGCCAAAACTGATTAGTGTGGATTTATGTTTGATGACGGTTGGCAAAACGCTTTATGTTCTGTATTTTAAACATATCCCCAACAATCGTAAAAAGAGCATCCAAATCGTTTATTTTTTGCCAATCATTACAGATGCAGTCTTTGATTTTTAGTATTTGGACCGTTTGCGAGTATGGTGCTAGGCCAAAGGTATGCCGTTTGTGTTTTTCTGTTTGGGCAGTAAAGCTAAACAACTTTTAGTTGAATTTTATTGGCTTTCATGAAAGCTCTCCACCGGCCGTATCTATTACTCATTTATTTCACAATCACCTCACGCAGTGGATTAATTTTACGTGGGCTGCTAAATATATTACTGGCCTAATAATGAAAATGTGAATATTTATCATCAAAAATGATTTTTCAAAGTATTCTCCACATGACCAGTTTTGCCATTTCTTTCGAAGTGCTTCTTCCACGAACAACTTTTGTTGGATTTGGCTAGTCTTCGAAGACCCACACGATCGATTGCTGTTTTGTTTCGGGCTCATACTCATAAATTCATGTTACGATCTTATAAACGTCTTTTGAAGCACCGCGATCGTATTTTTTCAAAATTGCCTTGCACCAATTGACACGAGCCTTTGTTTGAGCGATAGTCAAATTGTGCGGAATCCAACGAGAAGGCACCTTTTTTACGGCCAGGGGTTCATGCAACATCGAATGTATGCTGGTGGAAGAAATAAATGCCCAAGGATGCCTCTATCTCACGGTATGTCACATGACGATCTTGCATTATCAGTTCACGCACGGCGTCAATGTTCTCTGGCACAACGGCCGTTTTTGGACGACCTTCGTTTTTGAGCGATCGTCGGCCTCGATTGAATTCATTAAATTAGTTTTTTCCCAGTGCTATAGGACGGTGCTTCATCGCCATACAAAGATTTAAATTCATCGATGCACTCTTGTTGTGATAAGCCACGTCGAAAGTTTTGAAAATGATAGCATGAAAATGTTCACGAGTTCATTTCTTTTTTTTTTGCCAAGTTGATTTATTCAAGTCACTGTAAACAACACAAATGATGGTCGTACGTCAAAACGTTTTGAGTACGTTTATGCTAAAAAATGTCAAACTTTACAATGGAAATGTTAGATGGCGCCAGGCAAAACTTAGTATTGCCTAGGCCAGAAATATATATAGCGTATGTACTCACTCAGTATTATTAATTTTCATAAATTGCAATTAATAATAAGGAAGAAGAAGAGATAAATCCTAAACATATTTTTTTAAAATTTTTTACTTTATTACTTTAAAAATTGTTATATTATTTCATTAAATCTTAAATTCTGCTATAACCAACACAAAGATACCAACTCAATGATAAACAATAATATTAAGTTCTTGAAAAAAAACAGCCAAGAATTTGTGTCCATTCAATAAAATTCACATCATATCTAGAAAAAAAATATATATTTCATTAAAAGGTGAAATGAATGAAATGCCATCAGACATTGGTAAGTAATAACAATTCCTAATGTTAAATAATGTTTATTTGAAAATACTCGTACTCATATCATAAACTGCGCGTAATAAAAAGTTATACGATATTAGAAAAGTATAAAAACGATTTATAGATAGTTTTCAGACCGGGTCAGACCACTTTTTCCCATGGTGGTCTTACTTGGCGAGTGCGTGAGCAGCGGCTACTGGCAACTGTAACCGATGCAATCCATTTATTTCCAGCTCCCTTTTCTGTCAAGCAGTTGGCCAACTGAGAAAGGCATCGTTTTCCCATCTTTACTTCCACACAATGAAGCAACAAATAATAAAAAAAACGACGGAACAATAAAAACCAAAACAACGCAGAGCGAAAGAAGGGGAGAGAGGGGAGTAGAAGGAAATGGAAATAAAGGGTCCGGTACTTTCATATCGGATGAACAAAAATGTTTGCTCGCGTCTGGACATTTAAGTACGTGACTGGAAAATGCATTTCCGTTGTTATGGCTACCACCAGCAACATCGGCAGCAACAGTCACAACTGATGCAATATTGCGAATAGCATCGTTGTGCTGTGGCAGCAACACAAAACACAAGCGCAACAATATTCGCAACGAGAAGAGGAGCTCTACAACAACACCGACAAGCAAATACAATCATTGAGGAAGTGCCGACTTCCGTTGTACTTAATGCGTCTACTTGTTCCTTGTGTTGTTGTTGCATCTCTCGCTTCCCCCCAAAACAGAGAAGAAAATGAAAAAAAATCTGAAAATCACATCATATCAAAAGTGACAGTTTGGGCAATACTCGCAGCAACAGGAACATCCTTCATGTTAGCGTCACCAACCCCATGGCCATTGTCGTCTTCTTCGACGTCATCATCGTCCATGGATGGCATGGAAACAGTCCAACGACCCACCCATTCAACCAATTCATCCACACACGCTCGTGTGTATGTGAGGAATGCATTTGCGCAATTTTGATTGGAAATGCTTTGAATCAGTTTGCTCCACTTTATGGCCAGCTAGCTAACACTATGTTCTAAAGTGAGTTTTCCTTTGGTCATATGCCGGTGCCTGTCTTTTATCCTCTACATGTGGCCGTTTGTATGGCCGGAGAGCTGTACTAATTTGGTCCATTCGTTTGTAACTAATTGGAATATTCAGTTGGTGCAAAGTGTTTTATGGCTTATGTCAAATACGAGCACATTTCAAATTCTCAGGCACACTCACGCAGGAGGAAACTTTCATTTGACTTGGAAATTTAAGAAGCCACTTTCAGTAGGCATATTTGAGTTTTAAGATGAATGGAGTAAATGTGCCGCAAAATTAAAATTTCATTCGTGAAATATTGTTAACAATTTCCAATTTAACATTTCCAATGCATTTTTGGTGGCTGCTTAATAAGTGATTTATAAAATAAAGCATAAATATAAAGCATAAAAATAAATGTCATAAATACACAGTGAACAAATTTGTTGCCAAACGAATGTCGGTGGTTGTACATACATCGCCATAACCGAATGTTTATTGGGTACATGACCGTTTTCATAAGTGGGAACTGTCAGTATTGATTGAAGGGACAAAGCATCGAAACCCCCCTGATTATTGCAACCTCCGCTAAAACAAGAATAGCATTTCAACAAGAACATTTCCTCGACCCATACAAAATAACTGGGACCTACCAGGGCCGTCCTTTTGAAAATTTACTATTATCCTCTAAGTTATTAATTTCCAGATGAAATCATTCACTCCCCGAGGAAGTCCGAAATTTTATTACATAGTGTAATATGTTATAACAGCGAACTTAATAGGGTTCGGTTACTGCAATGAATTTATTTGCTGTCACCACCAATTATTAGTACCAATGTTACATGAACTGCATATTTGGTTAGTTGTCATAAACAATATTTGTGGCAACCAATAGTTTTACTGAATTTGGTTGGTATAACCGACTTATTGGCTGTTATAACAGTAATATTATACTTGTAGTATACTTCATATCCTTAACTCGAATGTTCTCCACCAGACTCCCAGAAGAATCGAATTTAGAAATGGTATTAACTTAAAATTATTATTTTTAAAACAATCCAATCTTTCTAAAAAAAATCTTTCACAATTTTATCTATTCTTTCAATTGCAAAACGACATGATAGTCTGAACTAACCATGAACGTGCTTCTACCAGTTTACAAATACCAAGAACTCTTGCAACCTCGTTTACGTCTAACGTGTTTGTTTCCATTCGACCTAAATGAACAACGCATGCACGATATGTACTTCCGTCTACTCAGCGGGGGTAGTAGTTTTTACGGAAGGATTTTGATAACTCTCTTGCTTCGGCGACATTAAAAATCATGAATAGCTTAAGTGCGTTGTAGAGTGTGATTTCGTCCTCCAGCTGGCTCTGTTCTTAATGTCTTTGCTGAGCCAAAAACTTTAGCTCTTTACCAAATGATGTCGAATGTGTGTGAAAGTTGCTGCTCCGTGTCTGTTTCTCGGGCTTTTTTCTCTCTCTCTCTCGTGACGTTTATTTTTAAACGTGTCTTTTTTCATTTTATTTCAGTATTGAAATAGTTTAAACACCCTGATTTTCCTTATGGAAAACATACTATAGTTGTAGGGATCAAAATATGTTTGTGGGGATCATAATATGGTTGTTGGGTTATTAAATAGCGTGAATCCTAATATGGTTATGGGTATCATAATAATGTGATAAATATCATTGTATGTTTGTGTGTAAATCAAACTATTGTTATGAGGATCATAATACTGTTTGCCACAACCATATAGCTAACAATTCTCTTTGAATATTTTTACTTTAACCACACTTTTTTTCTTCGTGAATACGGTGATGCTACGCCCTAGAGGTAGAAAGTTTATAACATTTGACCTGACACAGTTTTTCAATTGTTATTCCAAAATTCATTTCTATGCTGATTAAGCCATCCTTTTTTCTGAACCGTTAGTAAGACAGCTTTACTCGTATGAAGATTATTTGACATTCTTTCTTAAGGACTATGACTTTGTTGGAAAATCCGGCCTATTTTATTTTTACTGTTTTTCGATGAGATCCTAAAGAACGAGATGATTCACAAACAGTTCTAAAAAAGCAGACGACTATTTGATACTAGATATGTAAAGGCTTTATGCAATCGATCTGTTATGTATACGCCATTATACACTTACACGGCATTGCTGTCTGCTATCTTATGACTTCCTGTTGTGCGTTGTTTAAAGTTTTGGAAGCTTAAGACAATTCTTCACCTCCCTCTCACTCATGGTGATGTAATATTTAAAAGATTGCCTGATTTCCACAAGCTCCTGCTGCAGCTCATCCCCTACCATGCCACTACGAGTCGATGACTGTACGGACTCTGACGTCTTGTTACAAAACATCTGAGTGGCTACGACGTACGTTCTTGCCACACAAGCACTGCAAACGTTTTGCTTGGTCCTTCATATGCATTTAAAAAGTTGAGGAAAAGTATTTTCCTGATTTCCGGTTGCACAATCAAACGGGAAATTTCTAAGTGTGAGTAAGTGTATCTGTGTGCGAGTGAGACTGAGCTTGTTTCGCCGTCGTAGTCGTCTTCAACTCCCACTGTCGCCTCTGATTTTCGTAGTTTTGTTTTATTCCTTCATTTATTGAAATGGACAAAGTGCTGAAAGGAAAATCTGTGCAATTTTGTTGAAGAACGAACCGAAAAAAGACACGTTTAAAAATAAACGTCACGAGAGAGAGAAAAAAAGCCCGAGAAACAGACACGGAGCAGCAACTTTCACACACATTCGACATCAGTTGTACGTGGCTTTACTCCTGCCGTTCGGCCGGGTCTTTCCTCCCTCAATCGGCGTTTTTCTTACAGCACTTTGCTGGTGTTTGTGTGCGCGGTTGCGAATGTGTGTTTGTGTTAGTCATGTCTTTTATGTGCTTGTGTGGTTAGACACCACAAATACACTTAAATAAAAGTTTGTTTGCAGTTGAGTGCGAGAGGGCGGGGCGGATGTTGCAAATTTAACTAAGTTTCGTGTTTGTGATAGTATTAGTTGTAGTTGTCGTTGTCATTGCATTCACTGTACCATACGAGTACACATACATACGAGGGTACATATGGAGGTTGTATTACATCTGCTATTGCATCACGATAGCAAATTATCAACGTCATCAACGATAACTACAACTGCACCGCAATACAAACAACCACAGATACACACTCATACACCCAACTCTTGTATTCGAAACCATTTAGAAGTTTGCAGGGGGGAATTTATTGGGCCTTCAAATAATTGACACTCAAAAGGAATATTTTGGTCTTTCAAAAATCCGATACACTGTCTAGTTTGTCCTTACCACGCTGAGCACAAACTATGGCGCAAAGCAAATATATGGTAACAACATGGTCACGGGAAAAATGATATGACCTCTACAATTAAACTATGTTTATCGGAACTACAGCATGATTTCAGCAATATTTATAAAGGGTGGTTAAATTTTAAGGGTCTATCATTCACTGTTGCGATTTCTTTGCTATCATTCAATATTTTACGCAGTACGAGCTGTACGAGCATGTACTGGTGTTTTCACATCTTCTACAGACCCGGTTTGCTCAAATTTTGGCAAATGTGCGTAAATTGACACAAATTCGCAGTATTCAATTGACCGAAAAAATCACGAAGTGCACGATATGCATTTTGATTTCAACGCCCATTTTCATAATAAGCTTGAATAACTTTAACGCGTTGCTCGCTTGTGTATCTTCCCTTGGTTCAAATTGAATTAGTCTGAAATGAAGAAATATCAAATGAAATGCAGAAAAAAACTTAAAGTTTGGGTGTGGTTCACATTCAACATCGGCCCTTAAAATTTAACCACCATTTATTGTTGAGTTATGACAATAAAAGGTGGTTAAATTTTAAGACTAATTCAAGTTGAACCATGGTCATCATCAACGGTCAGAAGGTGGCAAGAAATGGCAACAGAGGATGATCAATTTTCGAAAAAAATCATCTTCAGTGATGAGGCATATTTTTACCTCAGTGGATTCGTCAATAAGCAGAATTGCCGCATTTGGGCTAATGATAATCCAAGGGTGATTGTCGAAAAAACAATGCACCCACAAAGAGTGACTGTTTGGTACGGTTTATGAGCTGGCGGCATCATCGGGCCGTATTTTTCTAAAATGAGACCGGTCCGGCAGTTACTGTGAATAATGTTCGCCATCGTGAGATGATAACGAACTTTTTATGGCCCGAATTGGAAGATATGGATGTGGACGATATGTGGTTTCAACAGGACGGTGCAACTTGCTACACAGCTAACTAAACAATGGCTGTTTTGCGCGATAAATTCAATGGCCGTCCGTCCAAAAAGAATCTACCTATTCGAAATGCCCGCCTTTTGCCTTTACAAACGCCTTAAGTCGCACTGGTCAATCTTCAATACCTGCACGAACCTCGTCCATTGGAAAATTGGCCACAGCTCGAACCAAAGCAGTCTTAAGAGATTCAATGTTGGGGTATCTTTTGTGACAAACCTTGTCCTCTAAAACCGTCCACAATTTGCAATCCAATGGGTTCAAATCTGGACTGCCTAAGGGCCATTCTTCAGAGGAAATGAACGCTGGCAAATTGTTTCGAAGCCAGGCCTGGGACGTTTTAGCTTTATGGGTAGGCGCAAAATCCTCCTGGAAAGTCCATGGCTGGTTTTGGAACAGGGAATTGTTAAGAGGCTTCACAACAGCTTCCAAAACGGTTTCTTGGTAAACTTTGGCCGATGTGTTGACTCCTTGTTCGCAGAAATGCAGGTCAGTGACCCCATCGTAAGAGACACCCCACCAAATCATGACTGAAGCTGGGTGATGACCTTTTGCCACCCTTGGTATCAGTTCAGATGTTTCCTTAGATGACCGCGCATACACTCTATCATTTTGCTTGTTAAATTTTTCCTGAACGGTAAAATTTTTTTTCATCGGTGAACAAAATTTTTCTGTGCAACTTATCAGCGTGCTTCACCAAAAGTCGTTTGCATTTTTCAATCCTATTTTTTTTTTAAACTGCAGTCAATAAATGTCCGGTACGTCATTTGAAAGCCAAGTCTCAAGTCTTTTTTAATGATTCGACTCATGGACTTTTGGGTGATATTCATCTCACGGGCCATGATTTCCTGTATTCAGAGCGGATTTCTGTGAATTCTTTATTTAACGGCTTTGATGACATGCGGCATTGAACAGAGCGTGGGCGACCCGACCGGTGGCGGTCTTTTACATCTCCAGTATCCTCAAACAGTTTTATGTATTGGTAGACGAACATGCGGCTAATCCCTAGTGGCGGAACGTTTTGAAAATATCGATATTTTAAATTTCACACTTGAAAAGCGCTATTACAGCGATACGGTTCTCATTATCTGACCACTCCATGATGAAAGTTGAAACAATTTTAAAATCCCCCTACAGACTAACGCTACTGAGGTTAGCTTTCAAAACCCATATGACATTAACGGTGTATGTTCAGTTCTACTATTGAAATGGGCGTGTTCAATGTTGTAACAGTATTTATGTCCCTACTAAGTACATCAATAAATATTTTAAAAAATATTTGGTCCAAAAACATTCAGTACTTTTTATTTTACATCATAAAACGCATATAACAGTATTTATGCCCCTACTAAGTATGGTCAAGACAAGAGATTTTTGAATTTTAATTAACATTGATTAATTCTTTCGTAAGATGCATCCTTCCTAGAACTTCATATTTGAAATTTTATCAGATCATGGAATTTTTAACACTCGCCAATAAATTCGCATCTTCAACGCTGCGAATCTTCTTTCATCAGCAGCTTCCAATCGTCTTTCGTCAGCAGCATTGAGTGTCCAGACTTCGGTAGCATACAAAAAAAACGGACCAAAGGTCACATTTAATAAATCGGGATTTGGTTTGTACATTGCTGTCGTGGTTAGCTAACAATTTTTTTTTTAGGGCTCCTCATCATTTTATTTCCTTAAACATATCCCATTGGACATTTGTAAAAACTCTGAGGTATTTATATACTTTTACTTTTTCTACCTCCATGTTTTTCATTTTCAATGTTATAATGTGTGGACCACTTTTTTCTTTGTCACCATGTTTTTGGTTTGTGAAATATTGACATTCAGACCGTAGACTTCACTTATACGTTACAATTTTTGCAGCAACTTTTGTAGTCCAAATATGCTACTTTCAAGTAAAGATAAAAAATTGTTCTAATTTTTTATCACAAATCGGTACCATGGCTCTTCGTGTTCTTAACATGGCTTTGCGTCGCCAATTGCCGCCAAACTGCCTGCTACGATGATCGGGTGGACTACCCTACCCTAAGCCAACAAACGAGATCAGCAGAAGTCTACCTCTTGCGCGAAAAAGAGAAGCAAGATTGGAAGAAATTGAGTGTTCAGGAAAAGAAAGCTTTGTATCGTGCCAGTTTCTGCCAAACATCGCCGAACTTAGGGCCCCCACCGGCGAATGCAAACAAGGCGTGGGTTTGCTGTTCACATCTTTGGCTACCCGCATTTCTTTTCTCTTGCACCTCCATGTTTACGATGAATTGCCTGCTACTTCAGATGAAGAGCACTATAAAATTATATTCAACTACTTTTTAAGCAATTTAAGTTTCAATTTCGTATACTGTAATCAGGTGTCAGATTTGACTTTTACAATTACACAGTGCAACAAAAAAGTATGAAGTCAAAATACCTGGGAAGTGATTATTTTTCTTGTAGATCTTGCTGAGTACAACAAGAAACCGGTTTTGAAATTTCCCAGGCATTTCTAAAATCTGGAGTTACGGGTAAAAAACCGGTTTTTCGGATCTTACGCACTTATATGCCAGTAACTTGGTTGAATATCAATCGGTTTTATGTTTAAGATTTGGAAAGAAGAAACTGCAGCCTTTCGAACTTTCAAAATCACACTAAAAAAATCTGTGTATTTTTCCTGTAAACTCATTTTTTAAAAAATTTTGTAATTTTTTAACTTTGGATGCGAATTTTTTTTAAAGGAACAGAACAATTTTTGAACATTTATTGATTATATTATGGTTACTAGAGCCGTACTATGATAATAATAGCAAGATTTTATATATGGATTTTATATATACACTAGACTAGTACGATGCTCTTCGAATATTCTCATCTTAATCATATTATTTTTCTTCGTGCGTATATGAGTATCCGATGCATGCCCACATTTCTTGAACAGAAGTAGGAAAATTGGAAGATGCTCAACCTTCGTTTTACTGTGAAGTATTGTTTTAAGAGGGAAAAAGGGACTTGAAGCATGAAAACACATTGATTACAGTGTTTCGGCATTCACCAAAGTTGCTTACATCGTGTCAGCGATTTATTTTTCCTCTGACTAACGAGTATGTTGCTCCTTTCGGAAGAGCGCATTTCAATGAAAATTATTAGGATTTGCAAAGAATCGATTTCCCAAAATGTTACAGACAACCACAAGCATTTTAATGACAGTGACGTGGTTTAGTGCATTGAACATAATGGAGCACACCAGACAAGGTGGCCGAAGATGAGCTGTACGAGCGTCTGGATTAGCCCATATCGCAAATCTGGCCATGAAATTAAAATCTTATATTTCGAGCAATCCATAAATCAATATTTTTTGTAGTTAGGATATTAGGCCATAACTAAATACATGGTAATGTAGAGAAAAAAATGTACACATTGAAACATGTCTGTGCACTGGAAATGAAGGCCTACTTAAAGGCCCGTTCATTTCTTCTTTACAACGCTGTGAAAAAACTATAACCTACCACTACATGCACATACTGATACTTTTACTACTACCAACAGCCAGAGTATGTGTATAACAGGATAAGTTTTTCCAATTTGGTCAAGAGCGGGGAAAAATCCCAATATGAAGACTGAACTTTCAAAATTGACTAAGTTAAGAAACAATTTCCTAAAATAGTAAAGTTCAATTTTTTCCCATAATAAGTATATCTTATATTTTGAAACTATATTATGTAAGGTCGGAAATTTGTAGCACCAATTTGGATCCTTTTAGCTCAATCGGCAATACCGAACGCCAATTCGGATTATTTTGCGGCTATAACCGTGTTCGATTGGCAACTCTCTTAGGAGGTCGCTTACTCCAAAACTTCACACGATTGTTCAAAAGGATTTCATTTACAGAAAACTATAGACAATTTGGATTAAAACCAGTTCGTTTAAATAATACAATTTTTGAAAGAAAGTTATTCAAGAAAAAACTTTAGTGTGTTTAAGTTAGTACTCGCTTGAAGTATTTATTGAATACCTTTTTTTACAAATTACAAATTTGCAAGCCAATCAGTTTTTGTAAATTTTCGTAAAGTTTTATGTGTTATCGCCCTTACGACCACTCAATTAATGTTTTTTATGTGAACGAACTTTAAAACAGACTTTAAATTTAAATGCGTTAAATTTAATCACAATCATGGATTTTAAAAGAAAATAACCTCACACCGGGAGGGACTATGGCATGGAGGCTATATCAATGCCTGGACCGATTTAGTATTATTTTGCAGAGTTAGTAATCGGACGATTACTATTTTCGTACCGGGGCTGGTTTTTTGCCTCATATTACACGCAGAGAAAATATATGGTTACTATATGGTCACGGTAACAATTGTATGTTCTCTGCAGTAAAAGTATGGTCATCGCAACCATAGTATTGTTTTTTGAATTTCATTATGACAATAGTATAATTGCGGCAATGAAATGTAACAAAAGTATTGTTGCCAAATTTAAAAATGAAAATATGGTTGTAGCAACAATATAAATATGGTTGGTGGGACAAAAGTATTGTTTTCATGGGTTTTATGTTAACAATAACATAATTACGGCAATCACACCGGCAAAACCTTAATATTTTTTTTTTTAATTTGACAATGTTAATTTTACTATTCTTACGCAATAATAATAATAAAATTATATTTTTAAAAAAAAAACTTGAATAGCAACGTATTCTAGTCTTTGGTTGTGAGGATCATACTATGGTTGTACGTTAAACAAACTATGGTTATGAGGATCATGATATGGTTGTGGAGATCATAGTATGGTTGAATGTGAATAATAATATGGTTGTGGGGATCATAGTATGGTTGTGTGTCAATGATTCTATTGTTGTGAGGACCATAATATTGTTATTGGGATCATAGTATGGTTGTGTGTGAACCATACTATTGTTGTGATGATCATAATATTGTTGTGCCACAACCATATAACCAACAATAGTATGGCGCTCTTCGAATATTGTTACCCCAACCATACTTTTTTTCTGCGTGTAGGCTTCCGAAGCATTAGGGCCCCAACGCCTATGGAACCATTCTGTGAGGGATTTTTAAAAACATTTATCAATTTCAACAGTGTTCATTCTTAGTCAGAATTAGGGTGTCAAAAAAATGTGGTTTTCAGAAAACCGGCATTTCAGATTTTTTTCAAAACCGTGACTGTCGATTTTTTTAAAGTAAAACACTAGCATTAACTAAAATTCTGGTTTAGGCCTTTTGCCTAAGAACGGAAAATATTTTGCCAACCAGTAGTAAAGTAATTGTGTCATTGAAAGGGTTCTAAATTTGCCAAGATTTTGAAAATTAGGTCATATTGCAATTTAAATATATGTTTAAATGGGTCAGTTTTTCTGGCATTGGGTCCGTCGCCCAAAATTAGCCAATCTAATTTTTTTTTTTTAGCTTCATGACAAAATTATATAATTTGAATGTTCTAGAACGATCGCATATAATACCTAAGGCATCTTTGCGTTGGGGCTTTATTAAAATGTGGACCGATATGACCCATTTTTATCTGAGCTGAAAACTAATCGATGGATTATATCAATATTGGATGTACTATGTGGCTTCTAAAGCTAATGACATAAAATCGGCTCAACATATTTATGTGGGCGAGCTACATTTTAATTTTAACCAATTTTCTTAAATGTAATTTTACATGAAGATCAGATTGTAACTTGTAGTTTGAAGACAAACTTTAGATAGATTGTAGACGTAAGAAGGGGCAACCAGGCAGATATCGTTAAACCGAGTCATTTGGTAATTCTGATCCGATCGGAATTCAAGGTCTAGCTTAAATATAGTTTGTATTCCTTAGTTGAAAAAAACGCCGGGTAACCTGACAGCAAAATCCGGGTAAACCGACATGTCCGTTTGGTTTTTTTTGAGAAACCATCTGTCGGGTTTGAACATAAAATCCAGAATGTCGGTTTTAAACACTCTAGTCCACATTGGTTCATATTTGTGAACTGAGCCTAAGCATGATAATGGATAGACAAGCGATCTAGTTAACAGACTATTCTGAGTCAATCGGTAAAAAAAAGCACTACCATCAAAGTTTATTTATAATGCCCGTAAGATGTAGGAATAAAAGATGTAGGAAGATGTAGGATGTAGGAAAAAAGATGAAGATAAAATACAATTTTTAACCGCGTTCAAAGTAAAATTTACTTACAATAATATATTCGAATGTAGTACGTATTAAATTCACAAAACTTATACAAAACTTCTGTGTCATAAAGTGATAAAAGTTTTGCGGTCCGTTTATCTCCTTTTTACACGTGTTACAGGTTATTATGACTTAGTATTGATATGTGTCTGCCCGTCATTCTGTCTATCTATACTTGTAGTTGTTATCAAAGTAAAGGTCCAAAATATAAATCGATTTTTAATGAAACTGGTTATTCAGGTTTAGTCAAGGGCGACCTCGATTGAAATCGGTTCATATAGGTCCATGTTTTGTTACCATAGAATGATGCTGCCAGATTTCAGAACCTGTTAATCGAGATCCACATATTGCTTACGATTTCGACCAAAATTCGCGAAGTGGGGCTCCTACAACCAACACACATCTGCGCTGAAATTTGACAATAACTCTTGTTTTTAAGTATCCCCCATACAGTCTATTTTAGGTCTTGTAGCTTTAGAAACTATTACATAAACCCGATAGTGCTCAAATTTCCTGGTACGTCATAAGCGACAAATAATTAAAGCTGGACCATATAGGTTCATATATTCAAATAGCACTAGCGAAATAAATCCATCCTGCCCATTTTTAGTCAGACTCCAGACAGTGGCACGGAATGTTCAGAATAGCAGATTAAAGTAGGGTATCTCATACTTGGCCCCACCCGAATTTAACTTTTTTACTTATTTATAATTGTTTTTGTTTGAACAAAGTAGGTTATTATGCCATCCTTATAGCGATATTTTTGATTTAAAGAAAAGGACGGACATTATTTGGATCATTCCATGGAGAAGCGCTTGACTTAAAGTATTCAAGTATTTTTTATGTGCCCTAAAAAATATTGCACTTGTATTGCCTGGCATTCCTTCCCATTTTCTTTGATTATTAGTACGATTTCACAGAGATGAAGCGGTTAACGCAGTTTTTTGTGTTTGGTTTTAATTCTGGGTGACATTTGCCAATGCATGAGTTTCGTATGTGCCCGGAATGAATATTTCGGTCACTTTTATTTGTACTCGCTTTGTCGCTTTCCCATACAGACAGACATAAGCATACATACATATTCACATATCTGCCCACTATAACGGAGAGGACAACTATTTTAGAATTCTCAAACCTGTTAAGAACACCCATCTCGGGTTTTCTCTTTCCTCCCTTATAAGTGTGTTCGGAAGCAACACTTCTTTAGCAATTGGCCATTTATGCAGTTCATCCTATATAGATTTGAACATTTCTTTTCCTTTAAGTACTTGGCACACATTTCGAAAAAAGTCTACCCATTCTCTGCTTTGTAATTTAACAAGACAACAGTGATTAAACCCACATAGTCAGAAAGGAAATTAGGAAGTTCCCTTTTTTCTTTAATTTAATCCTGCAGTTGCAAACAAAGTCAAAGCCAACTCAAATATTGACACTTGAAGCAGACTAAATTATCGAAGAATGTAGAATTAAGCCTGGTTTAATTTAGTAAATGGAACATGCCAGGATAACAACAGTAAGGACAATAAAAACAAAAAAACGCCGTTAAGTTCCACCAGGCCTCAACCTTATATACCCTCCATCGAAGCTACGCTACTTGAGCGCAAAAAATAAGATGGTCCACTTTTTGGGCCCTTTCGGCCCAGGCGTATATCCACAATGTCACTCAATACTTCAAGGGAACTCTATATTTGTATTAGTAGCAACATTTTCTTTTATTTGAGTACACATACGTTTTTATTGACTACTAATCTTCCCTTTTGATTATGCGAGACGTTTTTTGGTAAACGTGAGCCAGTATATCCAGCAACTATGCCCTTTTGGAGGTATTTTGTGCTTACTAAACTAAAAATTGTCTGACCACAAAACATTATGATTTGTTAAAAAAAAAATACTTAAAGAAGTGTACTTTTTACTAAAGTAGATTTAGTCCATTAAAGGGGAACTTTTTCGTCCTACTCCGATTTTTCCCATTTACAACCCCAAACAGCTTATAAAGGGGTTTACAATGGGGACATAACAATTTCGTATCTTTATGTCAACGCACCCTCAAACACTTTTAACGATCTTGCAGTGGCAAAACTTTAGTCAATGTCAATATTTTCATCATGGTAAAATTTACGAGCAACGTTTGGAAATCATTAAAAATTACTACCGATATTCTGAGTCGGTGGTCGCAACTTTAAGAGCGATTACTCCAAATTTCGGCCATAATAATCTTCCAATCCGACAGGCTGTACGTAATATGGTGGAAAATTTGGATCCAAATTTTCACTTCCGGCGCCATATAGACTCCGTACCGCTCGAAGCAACGAAAATATCGTAGCTTTAAGTGTATCCATTCACAATGAGCTAAATTAGATTCCACGTCGAATCTCATGACTTGGCCATCTCTCAAACCACACTGTGGCGCATTTTGCAAAAACTTCTTGGGCTTCATCCTTATATGATCAAACTGATACAAAAACTTAAGCCACCTGATCTTTTCAAACGCCGAAACTTCTCCGATTGGGCTCCGGCAAAGTTTCACGAAAATCCGGAATTTAATCGAAAAATCATCTTCAGCGGTCAAGCTCATTTCTGGCTGAGAGATGTGTCCATAAACAAAATATGCGTTTTTGAACAGCAAAAAATGCACATATGCTTCAAGGGACACTATTGCTATTGCCAATCACTATTGGTGTGATTGGGCCGTATTTTTTCGTAGATGAAAACAATCGTCATGGTACCGTCAATAGAGAGCGCTGTCGTGCCATGTTAGCAAATTATCTTTGGTCAGAATTGGATGAGATTGACATCGCCAATATGTGGTTTCAACAAAACGGTGCCACCAGCCACACAGCAATCGGTGAAGGAGTTATCTCGAGAAATGGTCCGGTCGAATGGCCAACTAGTTCATGCGATTTAACGCCATTAGATTTCTTTTTATGGGTCCACATCAAGTCATTGGCCTATGCCAATAACCTCACAACTTTAGACGAGCTCAGAGACAACATGCAACGCGAAACTTTCAACGTTCCGGTCGAAATGTGTGCGAGAGTGGTGAAAAATTGGGTCCAAAGAATAGATCGCTGTGCACGGGCTTGTGGCGGTCATATGACCGAAATCGGAATTCTTTCTTAAAATGTAAAATTTGCACTACACCTGGAATAAATTTGAACTCTATATCGTAAATATTCTGTTGATATATAAAATTGTTATGTCCTTAATGAAAAACCCTTTGTATACCTTCATCATGCGCAGTTGCAGGATCCTAGGTTGATTTGTGTGACCGCTATCGTGCTTTCAAAGAAACACGGACGGACGGATATGGCGGAGACGATCAAGATTATATAAATTTCCAGATCCATATTTCGTGCTAGTTTATTTAATATACCATCCACTTCGGTCAATATTTTCGCATAGCGTCCTCCCGATTTTAAGGGTTTTCCGCTCTAGAAAATATTCCGATCTCATGGTATGTTGATATCGGACTTTAGTGAAAATGCATCATACCGGTCCATGTTTTTCTATAGCATCGCCAAAAGGTCCCTATTGATTTAAAAGCCTGGCATATATAAGACACGAATTAAACTCTATCCTGCAGCAATAACAACATTTTTGGAAATCGGGGCGATATCAATTTATAGTTTTTCCCCAAATAATGTTCTCTACAGTTTTGACGTCCATTTTTTTAAATCTCATTTATTATCAGATCTGCGTCCAAACAACCAAACGTGTGAAAGATTTCAAGTGAAATTCGCAGACCTAATCCAACCTTATCAGTTACTAAATAACAATCGATTAACTTTGCACATAGCGCCAAATCCATAAAATATAAAAAGTGTTTTTTGCAGACGTGTGGTTTTCAAGAAGATATAAAACGCATATAATTTAGTGTTGTGGCCAAGAATTTAGTTTGGTTATTAGCGTACCAATTCAACCAAAAGTGAGCTTTATCGCTGAACATCTTGCATCGGATCGGTCTCATTCGATGCTCAGATGTTGTCCACATCAAAAAAAAAAAAAAAATGAAAATTGATTTTTTTATCCTTAGGTCCCTTTCTCTATGCGCTGTCGCATATATATTTAATACCCTTCCTAAATGGTAATCTGTTTTGGAGAGTGGTATGGAATATCATGGATTTGTTTGACCTCTAACGTTTTTTCAAGACTCATTATACGAAACCAGAGCGAATTTTATTAACTCTCAATGAAGCCACTGTGGTTGTTCAATGCACTGATAAAATTAATATACCATCACTCCAGGGACGCCTCTTATAAAACATTAACATCGGTTAATAATTCATGTAATATAATAAAGGATAGTCCCTACTTTATATGCTTTATTTTTCGATTCATTAATAAACCACACAAGTAACCCTTCCATGTACCTTGTGCCTGAACTACGTAACATGGAACAATTGATTGTTCAATCGTTTAATACACCAGCTGAGACTGTTAAGCCTTTCCCTGGTTTTGAACTCACAAATGGGCGCTCGTATGCAAATGCATGGGCGGGCGTTAATGCACAACATGTGAAAGTGGTTGGACGGCGTACGGCAAATGTTGATTTATTTTCGGGTAATTACAAAATTTTAGCTATTTACCTGTGATCAACGTGCGTTTGAGTGTGAGTGGCTGCACACAGGGCACAGTTGTTAATTCCCATAAATAAATCGAGCGACTTCCTCGAATGACTGACAAAACCAAATCGAAGCACACACATGTAGATCGGGGTATACAAGAAAACAGTCGATCTGAAAAGTTAAGGTATGACTAATACAAGGCATATATAAGGGTTGGCCTAGGCAACACTACGTGTTGCCTGGCGCCATCTGACTTTTCCGTTGGAATATTTGACATCTTTTAGCATAAACGTACTCAAGTTTTTGACGTACGGCCATCATTGTGTTTTGTTTACAGTGACTTGAAAAATCAATTTGGCAAAATAAATGGAATTAACTCGTGTACATTTTTCGCATCTTTCGACGTGGATAATCACGACAAGAGTGACTCGATGAACTTAAATCTTTGCATGGTGATGAAGCACCATGTCTAGCTTTTCACATGGTGAAATGAATGAACTGATAATGCAAGATCGTCATGTGACATACCGTGAGATAGAGGCATCCTTGGGCATTTTTTCACAAGCATACATTCGATATTGCATGAACACCTGGCCGTAAAAAAAGTCTGTTCTCGTTGGACAATTTGACAATCGCTCAAAAAAGGCTCTTGTCGATGGGTGCAAAGACATTTTGAAATCATACGATCGCGTTGCTTCAAAAGACTTGTATAAGATCGTCACAGGTGGCGAATCATGGATCTATGCGTATGAGCCCGAAACAAAACAGCAATCGACCATATGGGTCTTCGATGACGAGGCAAATCCAACGAAAGTTGTTCGTGGAAGCAGCACTTCGAAGCAAATGGTCTTCTGTTTCTTCGGCAAAACTGGTCACGTGGCGACTGTTCCGCTTGAGCAATATAGGACGGTCAATTCGGAGAGGTACAACACAATTTGTTTGCCTGAAGTTTTCGGAGAAATCCGAAAAACGAACAAGAGAAGACGAGTCATTGTGCACCATGATAATGCGAGGCTGAAACCAGCGCCTTTTTGACCGGTCAAAACGTCGAGTTGATGGTTCATCCGCCGTACAGCCCTGACTTGGCACCCAACGACATCTTTTTATTCCCGCACATCAAGAACAAAAAGGTGTGGTCAACGATTTTCGTCGCCAAAAGATGCTGTTGAAGCGTTCAAAAACCATGTTTTGGAGGTGTCTCAATCGGAGTGGAAAAAGTGCTTCGACAATTGGTTTGAGCGAATGCAAAAGTGTAAAAATCATGCTGGAGAATACTTTGAAAAATAATAAAACCATTTTTGATGATTAATATTCGCATTTTTATTATTAGGCCAGAAATATAAATATTTTACCATTACAAGGACTTTACAAAATGCAGCTATTGATGTTCATGTACTAGTCTGTGCAACGAGCCATTAAGCAATTGAATTTTTCAGAAATCATACAGTTTTCAATACTAGGATCAATATGAATTAAAATGTTAAGAAATATAGACTAGAAATATCAATTTGGCGCTGGACACCCTTAAAAAGGTAAAAATATTTTAACTGAAATAAATGAAATAATAATAAAAAAAAAATAAAAAAAAAACAGCAATACGGGAAACAAATCATAAATTTTTCCGACTTTAATGATGTGGCCATGTGTATGGCCTTTTCCAAAGTATACCAGAGTTGATAACTGATCGCTTACACTGATCTATGCAAAATGTGACAATTAATTGATCTATTTTATTTGGTGTAGTAAGAACTATATAGTCCAGATCCCGCTAATCCTGATTAATCGGTAATCCGGTCTGCGTTTCTCTACACATTGCGTAGTCTGAATCCGGATTGATTGCAACCCAAAAGTTAAGACCGATTGTTAAAATGATCTTGTTTTGAATTTTAGCTTTTTATCGTGGAATAATTGCTGCTCCTACGTTGTTATTATTTAAGATGGTTATAAAAAGTTTTATATTCCTGGTTCTAGAAAAAACATTTCCAAAGACATAAAAAGGCAAAGACGTGGTTATATAGGCGAATATGATAAAGCAGGGATATTAACGGCTAGTAATGACTGGTTTTAAAATGATTTTCGGTCCGATTCTGATGTTGATAACAAAAAAATATCATTTTTACAAAAGTTTCAAAATTTGTTTAGTATACAACGTAAAATGATAATAACTCGTCATAGATTCAAATGTGAATGAAAAAGTTAGTCCTTTACTAATTGCGATAACTTGACATGTACAAGGTGGAGCAAAAGTAATGCTCTTATGTTGTAGTTTTTTAAATGAAAAACTTTTTTTCTGCTTGTGAAATTTGTTTATTTAATACATTAGAATTTATTACATAAAGATGAGAAAATGCTATCGGCCAAGTGACCGCCGCCAGTATTGACGGGCTAGACTTATGGCATTTTCCATCACTCTTGCCAACAATTCTGGCGACCGGTTCTCGAATTCCTGGCGAATATTCTTCTTTAGGGCTTCAAGACCCTGAGTCTTGTTGACGTGAAACCGCGACGTTAAAAAATCTCATAAAAAGAATTCTTGAATGGTTAAATCAGGTTATCAGGCTGGCTAGTACAAATCACCAAAACGAGAGATTAAGCGACCCGAAAATGCTTCCTTCAGACTATCGGTTGTGACTGCAGCAGTGTGCGTCATTCAAACTTGCTGTTTGAACGACTTTTTCTTCAATCCCAATTAATCCAATTGAGGAAGAAACAATTCGGTAATCATGTCTCTGTAACTCGCGCCATCCTTAGCCATCGCTTGGCCCGAGGCGTTCTAAAAAAAATGGTCCGATGACTTCTCCTGCGTAAACAACAAACTACGCGGAAACTTTGAGCGGGTGTAATGACTTTGGTGGGTAATAGGGGTTTTAGTGGCCCATAAACGATTATTTTGCTGAAAATGAGCCTCATGAAAAGTAGTTTATTATAAATCGTCCTCCAAAAATCAGATTTGAATTTCAGATAAACGGTGCTAATACCTCTAGATGGGTGATCCATCTAGAGGTATTTTTCAGAACAAAAAAATATAAAAGTTCAAATCAAGTGCGGAATCTTTATAGATAATTTGAAAGGACATTTTATGGCATTTCTTTTTTTAATAAAGGTATAATTTCCTTCAAATGTTGGCCGCAACTACTCCTCAGGGTTTCCATTCTGAGGGTGAGGGTGCAATTTTGGATGACTCGCTCGATCACTTCGAACGGTATGGCTTTAATGACACGCGTAATGTTGGCTTCCAAAGCCTGAATCGTAGCTGGTTTGTCAGCATAGACTTTGGACTTTAAGTAACCCCAAAGAAAAATGTCTAAAGGTCAATCTATGCGGCCAACTCACCTGTCCAAAAGATGCTTTTCGAAATTACCTCTCAATAGATCAATTGTTTGAGCAGCTGTATGGAAAGTGGCACCGTCCTGTTGAAACCAAGTGTCGTCAAGATTACGGGCATCAATTTCAGGTAGCATACAGATCGATATCATGGCGCGATAGCGAGCTCCATTCACGGTTACGTTCCGGTCATCATCATTTTGAAAATATATGCACTGATGATTCCACCAGCTTATAAACCGCACCAAACTGTGTTTTTCTCTGGGTATAATGACACCTCTTGAACTTTTTCTTGTTGCTCTTCAGCCCAAATACGGCAATTTTGTTTACTGACTTTGCCGTTGAGCCAGAAATGGGCCTCAAAAATAGAAATGGGCCTCTGAACAAAATTTTGGTCAAAAACAGTTGCCAACATTTGAAGGTAATTATTTTCAAAAAAAAAATGCCATAAAATGTCCTTTCAAATTACCAATAAAGATTCCCACTTGATTTGAATTTTTATATAATTTTTGTTCTGAAAAAATACCTCTAGATGGATCACCCTATATAAGAGTCTAAAATAATTCGGTCCATTACTATGTTCAATGGGTCAAATTATTCTAGAGTTGAAGGCACACAAGTTAGTTTTTGGTCGTACATGTCGTTCTGTCTGAAATTTGGGCTGAATCGGATTTAAGATTTGTATTCTTTGTTCTAAGCAAAAAACTGCTAAATAGTAAAAAAGTTTTGTCGATATCGGTGTATATTTGCGACCTGAACTTTAGCTAATCAGTTAGTGATTATTCATTTTTTACTGTAATGTGACAAATCAATAATGAGAAAAAAAATATTAGAAATGTCCTGATTTAAAGAAAGGTAAGATTCAAAATCTGGTGGTATCGAAACGTAAACCAGCCGGGCATGGACATGTATCAAATGCTATTGAACGTTAAAGAAATTACCGGTTATTTTCAAAATTGCGGATACTTGTGTATATGAGGTAATATTAAGAAAATAACCGATGATTCGATATTTAAATATGCAATAGAAACAATATTTCGTTGACTTTTGATAAAATCTATCGCTCTTGGTCCATTTGTGATGGGGCCGATTTCGTTCTAGTTCTCGACCGATTTCGTTCTAGTTCTAGTGACCTCCCTCGTCGGAACTCAAATAATGTACAAAGTTTCAGGTCGACTAACTTGTTCAACATACACTTTGATTATAAAACAAGATAGACAGACGGACATCTCCAAATTAAATTAATAAGCACTCTCTTCGTGGTGTAAAAACAAATGCATAAAATAATAATATCCCTGTACTAAACTGTGAAAGATCTACTTTGTACCTTAATATGATTAAAACTCTCAAAAGTTGGAGATATCAATAAACTTATACCTTCATTAATTGAATTTCGTACCTAACTATGAACTCTTAACTGTTCGACCTCCGTACAAACGTGCACATGAATTGTATAGTCGTCTCAAATGCCGAAATACTTCTCGATTGCTAAATGGACGTAGACTGTTTATTATAATTTTGAATGCATGAATTACAACAACAACAACTACAGCTCACTGACACAATACACGATACGTGCAGGCGTTCATTTATTCACACACTAGCGCAACTCTTACCCTCACACACGCATATCCGTTAAAGCTCGCACACAATCACTTACGAAGAATTGCAATTCGCAAGCACTCATTCTCTTATTTGATTAACCAATGCCGATTTAAACAATATTTCAATATTCCAATTAGTACGCTAATAGAATGACATGTACAGGCACACACACGCACGCACATTTACCTTAATATGCAGAATCACACACATACAGTCATTGGACTCACACATCTTAAGGAATCACAAATACACACACATGGATACAACGAAAAGATGCACGCACTATTGATGTAAGGGAAACAGAAGTTATTAATTTCAAAATCAATCGTTTCGTCCAGGGTTTGGGGTATCAGAAAATAATATTCCCACAACAAATCCCAATAATTCCCTGGAAATTTTCATTTTTTTTCGGGATATAGAGATTGGGATTGTACGAGTATCTATAAACATTAACGGAAGGTTTACATATTAAAAATTCCTTTATAAACTTTATAAAGGAATTTTTTATGTTTAATACAGGGTGGGCTAAAAGTTACCATGGGGCTTAAAAATGTAATAACTTTCTCTTTTATAATTTTTTTTTTTATTTTATATTATATAAATAACACGTGGAGAATAAATAATAGAGAGACTCACAACTGAACAAATAACCAGAATAATAGAATTTTAGAATTTAAAAAAATCAGCGAACAATTATTTTAACGCATGCGTGATGCAGCTCATTTTTCACTCATTTTGAATGGCTTTGTTAATAAGCAGAACTGTAGGTTCTGGGGTTCTAAAAATCCAAGAGCCATTCATCAACGCCAATTGCACCCCATTAGGTGCACAGTATGGTGTGGGATCATATCTAAAAAAATCGTTGGGCCTTACTTCTTCGAGAATGAAGATGGAAGTGCTATGACCGTAAATGGGGAGCGGTATCGGTTTACGATAGAACACCTTTTACGTCCTGCTCTAGAAAACAGACCTGAGATGTGGTTTCAGCAGGACAGAGCCACTGCCCACATTGCCCGAGATACAATGGCACTTTTAAGTCAAACTTTTGGAGAGCGAATAATTTCCAGAAATTCGTAAATTATTTGGCCAGCGTGATCGCCAGATTTGTCAGCACCCGACTATTTTCTTTGGGGTTATTTTAAGGAGCGAGCATATGGGAACAAGCCCGAGACTATACGAGTACTTCAACTCAAGGCCAACATTGTTGCAGAAATTCGAACGCACAAGCCACAAATTTTTAAAGAGTTTATGGAAAATGCTTTAATACGAGCCCATCATTGCGAAGCTGAAAACGGGGGTTATTTAAAAGACATTAAATTTCATACTTAGTTTGAAAATTTTCCATTTTGTATATATATAATCTGAGAAAAAAATTAAAAAAAAACAAACGAAAAGTTATTAAAGTTGTTGACGCCATGGTAACTTTTGGCCCACCCTGTACAACACATGGTTTGAGTTTAAAACACAGACAGTAGGAATGATTCTAAACTATACGCTTTTATAAACCCAAAGGAAATCAAAGATTATTGATATCTGGACCACAAAACGGAGGTACAACGGAGGTATGGAAGCCATATTTTCAATATTATGGATCAATATCGAGATCAATATCACTACAAACTTAATTGTTATAAGTAAATCGGCAGGCTTATTCGCATGGGGCCTATATCAACAGTCGGACCGATTCCTCCCAAATTCAAAACGGACCGTTATCAGCCATAACAAAATCATGTGCAAAGGTTCCATTGAGATCGGTTTATATTCATAGCCTACACTTTGATTATTAGGATAAATGTCAAAATTTTAATATTTCTAAGTGAATCAGTATAACTTAAGGAGGGTCTATTGGACTCTTTTCTGTACTACAGAGTTGTGAGGGTATAAAAAATAATTTATTTGGATTCGCAATAATACCGGCTTTGATTTAAGAGAAGGTACCAATTAAGTGACGTTATATCATGAGAATTAAGTAAATTTTGATCATAAAATTTAGACAAATCTTTAAAGTTAATGCATATTGAGATTAGTGAGGAAATGTTTGAAAAGACTTATTTCGCGGCACCCAAGTTACCTTACACCTATGGTTTAATGACGTTAAATCAGTCAAATCTTAAAGTTCATATAATGTAAGGGTCCGTGGCGTTTTCTAATGTCATATAGTTCAAGAATGCCAATTTTTGAGCCCCTAAGACTCATATGTTTCTGGATACCCACATGTCCCCGAACTTTACAGAGAGGTATTTGCGATTCAAGGTCTATGGATTCTTCAAACAATTTTACTGTTTCTGAGTACCTATTTGCCCATGTTCAAAAGTACCTATCAATAGGCAAGGCCACAGATCAGGTTAATCAGAATAAAATATTCTGATTCGTGACGAAATTTAATTTTTAATACCCATATTTCCATAATCAAAGGGGGCCTTTTGTGTGTATATAACTTATTATCGACTTCTGCTCCGAACAAGCATCTCTGCTAGGCGGCATCATTAGATCTTATTAATTTCAAAGTTTCGAAAGACTACCATTACCCTTGCCGATAATGGTGCTCGGTAAACAGCGATGTAACCGGCTTTCATGCCAAACAAGCGACGATCGTGGTAGTGATTTCACGGCGAATGTTCATAATAAACGGGTCACCCCTTGACTTTGTCAGTATGTTCGATATTCGATATGTTATTGCCGAAACTACTTCGTACATATTGGATCGAGTTACTTAACCTGAACCGACCGCATGCCTGTGAAGCAGAGCCTGCCATTGAATGATGTTTTCTGTAATAGCATTAATTATTTAATTAATTAATTTAGCTTCAAAAAAACACAGTATTAACTAGACACCTCACTCAGTTCCTTTTATAAATATTATGTTGCAATCTTTATTATCTGGTCAACTTGCATATCAGTACCGAGGTCGTGAGATCGCTCTTATGTTTATGATAAGTTTCTTCCCGACAAATTTAAAGGCCTTGAAGTCCTAGAGTACTTTCGTCTCAAAATGTGTGTGTGCGATAGAATGTGTTACATGTGCATAAAATTACGATTTGCACAAATACTCGTATAGACGAGAATATCTAACCTAGACTTTGCCATGATGTCAGAATATCTGGCAATGACAAGCGGTATGGATGTGTGCAGTGATGTTCCTTTAGGGGGTATTAGTGAAATCCGACCAAAGTTTAATTGCAACATCACGCAATATTTGACATTGTCTTAAATAGGGGGGGGGGGGGGGGGGGTTGAGTTCTGATCTGCCTATTTGAGGCATTATGTTATTTCATAATGATAAATTTTGAAGAATATGCTGAAGTTTCGCAGGTTGAGTATTTCCAATAAATATAAGAATTTTTTAATTAAAATTACCTAAAAAGGCGATTTCAGCTTAAAAATACAATTCGAATTATAAATTGTGATTTGATCAATTATTTTCACGTGTATTGTGTGATTATTTAATTAATATTAAATAATATTAAATATAATAATTTGCACATATTAAAACACTGTTAGTGCGTCAAAATGACACAGAAAAACACGAAAACATGCTTACTTAATTTTGGCCCGTAGAAATTAACTCGAGGGCATATCAATAATTCCGTGACTCTTCCAACTTCCCTTGTAGTTAAATGAAATGCAACACTGATCCCATCAAGTGCCATCTGTTAATAGACTACTGTCAAATTTTTAAACAGAGAGTTCCGTCATTTAGTTGGTGCTTAACAGCTGTTCAAAACATAAAACCACGTGGATTTTGGTTAAAATGGACAAAGTGAATTACAAGTGCTCATTAAACATTTTTTTTACGAAAAAAAACCTCAATCAAACCAAGGAAAAGCCTTACAAGTACTATGGGGACTCTGTACCATCGATTTCAATGTTACAAAAGTGGTTTGCTGACTTTCGTTGTGGTCGCACAAGTACGAATGACGCTGAACGTTCTGGAGGGCCAATTGTGGTCAACACACCCGAAAATGTCGAAAAAATCCTCGATATGGTGTTGGCCGGTCGAAGAGTAAAAGTGCGCGAGATTGATGATGCCATATGCTTTTCATATGGCAGTGTGGTTTCAATCTTGTATGGTGCAAAGAAATTTTGAAAAAATTCGATAGCGGTGCTTCAAAAGCCGTTTATAAGATTGTCACAGGTGACGAATCATGGATCTATACGTATGAGCAAAACAGCAATCGATAATGTGTTGGTCTTCGAAGACAAGCCAAAGCCAATGAAAGTTGTTCGTGAAAGAAGCATTGCGAAGCAAATTGTCGCCTGTTTCTTCATCAAAACTGGTCATGTGGCGACTGTTCCGCTTGAGCAAGGTAGGACGGTCAATTTTGAGTGGTAAACCACAATTTGTATAACTGAAGTCTTCGAAGAAATTCGAAAAACGAATAAGAGAAGAAGAATCATTGTGCACCATGACAATGATAGCTCTCTCACATCTGCTCAAACCAACGATTTTCGTCGCCAGAAGATGCTGTTGAAGCGTTCAAAATCCATGTTTTGGAGGTGTCTCAATCGGAGTGGAAAAAGTGCTTCGACAATGGGTTTGAGCACATGCAAAAGTGTATAAATCATGCTGGAGAATATTTTGAAAAACAATAAAACCATTTTTTATGATTAATATTCGAATTTTCATTATTAGGCCAGAAATATTTATAGCAGCACTCGTATAAACATTTTTTAACTGTATTTTAAGACGACCTGGTAAACACCGAAATTCGAAATTCCTGTATACCTATTGGCCAGATGTTTATATGGCCCAAAAGATTGTGGGTTTCAAGGCCAATGAGGAGGATAACAAATTGACAACAGCGTAAGATCTAGGAGCGAAAAGGGCCATAAAGATAGCAATGTTGTTTCAATACAAGTGAAGAACTATCTAAAGGCACCGCCTGTTTGTCGTAAAACAAAAATAATGGAATACTTATATTTGACGCGCAAAATTAAAAGGGGCCTAAGGGTAAAAAACAGTTTTGTTCAGGGGAGCCATTTTAAAGATTTAAATACTTGTATCTTTGGTGTACCATCACATTCATAAAACGCGCATATATCTGGGAGGGAACACTTTTGGGGCATGGGATCGGTCTTATTCGATGCTCAGATGTTGTCCACATCAAAAAAAAAAAAGTGAAAATTGATTTTATTACCCTTAGGTCCCTTTCTCTATGCGATGTCACATATGGAGAATGAAAGTGGGTACCCAATTATTGCAAAAATAGCGGGAAAAAATTGGCAATAGTTGCCACTTCTCGAACTCTTTTGTTGTAAGTTTCTAAAATTTTAATACTGGTAATGTGAAAACTACTTGAAGTTCCTGATGCTATTTAGTTCAGAATCATTCTTACTTTCTTAAATGAATGTCTTTTTACAAAGAAAACTTGTTTTTTATTCCAAAATATCACATTTTAATTTCCCTAAAGAAGAAGTCGACTTTAAACGACTTTTTTTTATACATAGTGGAAAAGTACAAAAGTCGACTTTTAGTCATAAGTATTTATATATAACCCAAGTTCATTTTAATATGGTTCAAATTTTCAATTTTTTTAGAATATAAGAAAAAGTACTACATTTTTAAAAGTTGACATAGCAGTATGATTTCCAACCCAACAGCATTGATTTAATTCGAAAAATATTACAAAAAATTCATAAAATTAGTCAAAATTGTATTAAATAGTACAGCATTCTAAAATCACCAACTTGAAATGCGTGCAAAAAAAATATCGCACTGAACTTAAGAAAACCCTTGAAGGTTTTGTTGTGGATAATGACAACTTTCATTTGCAATAAGTTTCATCCCATTCGAATTTGGTTGTTGCACTGCGTATTTAATGAAATTAAATTTCATATACATATTATGCACAGCTCGATTATTCAAAACGAAACTCATTTCTTTATAAAATAGCTTTCTTTACTATGAGCCCCCACAACTCTATATCCATTCCAGGAAAATCAATCCTCTAAAGCATACTAATAAGGCAAATAAAAGTTATTCAAAGGACTTTAAAACACATAAGAAAATTAAACGAGTCCGAGTCCTCTAGTGCCTCTTGACAAGTATAACATTTCACTTTTGTAGACATAATAGAAAATAATTCCATTCGTGCTCCGGTTCAAGAGAAACATCAACACAAATATGTATGTGCTAAAAAGATGCAACATCAACTTGTGAAAGTTTTAAAAAGTATAATCGTAACGCATACTTGACTTCAGATTACGATATTCTTTTCATCCATCTCATACTTATAGAAAAATAGTCATTCGTATCCTAACGTCATTGTGAAAATGACTGCTGGCACATCCACATCAATAACATCACCACCATCAGTTGCGATAATATTTTGCCGGTATCGCTGCGTTAGTGGGTCACCTCAGTTTCAACTGTGGAATTTATTCGTTTTCATGTCTTTTAATGTTTTTGTTCTGGTTTGTGAGCTCGTTTTGCATTCGATGCAAAAGTATTCGGTTCGAATGCATATCGATGAACACACATTTGTCAGACATTTCAATTTGTCATTTGACAAAGGAGAAAATGTCACAAACTCTTTTAGAGAAAATGCGATATGCACGTGTTTGTGTATGCGGTACGTTAGGGTAGAATCAATTGGCAAGGAATTATTTTTTAAATGGAGAATACTTATAAATGTTTGGTCTGTAGAGCTATACTATATTTAGTTGCGCACTATCATCATTTTTAAATTTTAAACTATTCAAAGAGAATCATTAAAATACATGCTTGTGGCACATCGAGAGTATGATCCCCGCAATGATCACAACTTCCATAGTGTGATTCACACATAACCATGTTATAATCCCCACAGCCTTTGCATGATCGCAATCAACCATACTATGATCCACAACATTTTTTAATTTCAATGTTGTTAAACAATAGTGATTTGTATTGAGCATATTGTTACAAAATATATTTAATTTATATTACAAGGAGTAATTTATTTAACTGTAAAAAAAATCCGTTAAAAATAATAAGAAATGCTTAGTTTTTGAAATATATTTGAATTTACAGATAAAAAGTAATTCGACAAAAACGATTAACGAACTTGCATAAGTCCGGTTTAGACTGCGTAAAACCAAAAAACTAGCATTTTGGAAGCTTAAAGTTAGCATTTAAAATGCAGATGCAAGAGGTCTCCAGCCGGCTTATCCCTGTTCAATGCGTTAAAGCAAAAGACTGAAATAAACAAAAAAACTAAATGTATGTTAATGCTCGACAAGGCAAAACAGTTGGAAACGGTAAATAACACCTTGTAAATACTATAATTGGCTCTGACAGTGGAGTCTCTGTAGAGGTGGGAAAGATGAATTTCATTTTCGTGGGTATTCGTTTGAAGAAAACTTGAAAAGTGAGATATGCAAGAGTAGTTATCATACGTTTGGTATTAAAGAGTTCACTTTTTGTCACCTTGCCATTTTGTAAAAAACTAGTCTTCTATTAATATTTAGATCAAAGAGGTCTCGAACCGGATGATCCCTGTTAAATGTAAGTAATTAAATGCCACTAAACTAGTGTTAATTACAAATTCGTGCCACCCAATAAAATGTTTACTTCATTATTATATTATTAATATAATATATTAATAATATATATATTTACAATGATATTTACAGTTAGTTCAGATTTTATCATTTCTTCTCAAAATATATAAATGATAATATGTTGTGCACCCAGAAAAAAAGTATGGTTGGGATGTCAATATTCGAAGAGGGTCATACTATTGTTGGGTATATGGTTGTGACACAACAATATTATGATCCTCACAGCAATAGTATGATTCACACATAACCATACTATGATCCCCACAACTATAGTATGATTCACACCACCAACCATACTAAGATCTCCACAACCATACTATGATCCTCACAACAATAGTATGATTCTCATTCAACCATACTATTATATTCACAACCATTTTATGAACCTCACAACCAAAGTATGTTTCTCATACAACCATAGTATGATCCTTACAACTTTAGTGTGATTCACACGCAACCATACTATGATTGACATAACCATAGTATGATTCACGCTCAACCATAATATTATATCCACAACCATATTATGATTCTCACAACCATAGTATGTTTCTCATACAACCATAGTATGATCCTCAAAACCATAGTGCGATTCACACACAACCATACTATGATCCCCACATCCATAGTATGATTCACACTCAACCATACTATGATCCCCAAAATTATTTATTAGGATTGGTTATTGTTGTTATTCAAAAATAGAGATTTTTATTAAATATGTTATTTTAAATTGCATTGCTACTTAAATTAGTTCATAGCCAGATTAGAGGTCATGTTTTTACTGAACATTTTATTCAAGAAACAAAAATATATATTCCAACTACAGTCACAAATACTTTTAGTTGCCAGCAGGGGCGAATGCTACTTCACCATCCGTAGACCCCAAGTAACGAATGTGATTAAATCAATGGCTATATACTTAAGTGCAGGCTGATTTTAAATAGACGAGAACCAGTCGGTATTAGGCTATTTCACCGAACAAAGTTTCACCGTTTTCCCAAAACCAACATCGATTTTACACTCGCAATGATAATTTGAGCGTCGTACTTTGTCGGACAGAAACAACAAAACAACGCATTGAGTATTCTGGTAGCAGGGAATTTAATAATTTACCTGATGAAATTAAGTCTAGTACAGCAATTTCTCTTTTCAAATCAAGATTAAAAGAGTTTTTAACGCAAAATATGGATGAGCTCCTGAGATAAATACATTTATATATGTATATCTAAATGTATATTTAAAATTTTCTTTTGTAACGTAAATAATATTTCAAATTAAAAATAATTGTAATCGATAATTTTGCCAACTTGCCTCAAAAATGACTTACGGCGCTGAGTCCCTTGTTATTTCTAAGCTTTGAATTATTATAACGTTTTTGACTAAATTTAATAAAAAAAAAGTAAACACAATAAAAATCCCTCGAACTACCTTCCGATTGTTGTTGTTTTTTTAATGGACAACAAACATTCACTGTATCGTGTGTATGAGTTTTTTTCTATATCAAATAAACATACGCACACACATACATGTATGCTCTATAAAACCTGTTTTGTTATGTTCATAGTCGCAACCATACTGTATGATTGCCGTAATCAAATTATTGTTAACTTAAATTTTAAATAACAATACTTTTGTTGCACCAACCATGTTTATATGGTTGCTACAACCATATTTTCATTTCTAAATTTTGGCAATAATACTATTGTTACATTTCAACAATAGTAATATTGTCGCAATCATACTATTGTCAAAATGAAATTCAAAAAACATTACTGTGGTTGCGACGAACATGCTTTTATTGTAGAGAACGTATTATTGTTGCGGTGACCATAGTGTAACCATATCTTTTCTCTGCGTGTAGAATGATTATGGTTATGTTAGTGATGAGTAAACTGTTAGGAGCCTCAGTGAAGAAAGAGAAAAAAGGTCTTAACTAAAATGTTTCCAAGTTAATAAGTGAAAAAGCGTCTACGATATTGAAACCCAGTCTTTAAAGTGTATATAGCTGGAATCAGTACACCTTTGCTCATATAATTCTGATAGCCTTTGTAGCTTCTGTTCAATCATCTCAATACCAAGTGTCTCATGTAGTCTCCTAATGGAATAAAACCAAGGTAAATTAAAAATTTACTAGGATCAGGTTTTGGGCGACTATTCGTTTTTTGACATGGGTTTTGCAGTGCATTTTCAGACAGGGACTCCGTAAAATTTACAATAAAATTGTATATTATAAAGTTCATAAAACTCTTTAAGTGATAAACACTTCATTCAGTTTTGAGTACTTGTAAGATACTAACTTTTATTTGTAATGATTGTTATTATATTAAAAATTGATCATCTTAAAAATAGTCTAAAACTATCGGTTCCCTGGTGATTAAAAATCGTGGGACTCTCCGTTGACCTTCAACAACCGTACACAATCCTAAATGTCACATTTATTGTGTGTGCGGGCTGCTCTAATAGCCGGCCATTATCACCATGTGGAAACGAATGAACATGTGCGAGCGTAAAAATAGTACCTAAAGTATGCAGTTAACAATTTTATGTGCTGAACTTAAGAATACCACATTACCCAGCACACAATATAAAACATGTTCAACTTTGAACACTCTTTTTTTATTTCAATTGTCAAATTAAAAAGATTTGCATCGTTAATTGTATACGTATTTTATGTTTTTGATTTCAACATTTTCTCATATAAACATTTCAGATATTAGGTGTGCGTCACAAAATTTTTGGATTCACGTTTGCATAATTTTTTTATAGTTTCTTTTACTTTTATTCGGTCTTTTATCATCATTATGAATTAAATAGTTTTTACTCTTGTTAGAGATCTTCGTTGTTTTTTTATGGTTGCTACTACCATATCACGGTATTCGCAGCCAATCACGCAGTTATATCAAGCGTATTCAGTTTAACTATTGGTTGGGACAACTGGCGGTAATGGCAACCAACCAATTGTGATGTACATTTTACTTTGTAGTGACCAAACCCTTTTTAGTTGGCTGTTGTAATATAGTATTGGTTATTTCAACATTAACATATTAACCCTTTAATATGTTATCGGTTCTAGTCACAACATAATTTTTATTTACGAAGAGAACATATTTCGAAATCCTCAAAAAATTTATATAAAAAAAATGTAGACAGTTGAATTTTCTTGATTAAGAAAGTTAATGCTTCCAAACGATACTGCCATATAAATACGAACTATAAATAAGAATAAATTTTCCAGAATATAGAAACAGGCTTAACTGTAATTAAGCGACATTACACAGACTTGATCAACATTTTCGACATATTATTAAAAATAACAAACAATTTTTTTTTGGTGGCGACCCATATTTCCCGATTTTCGTCCACCTAAAGTTTGACAACAACTATTGTTATATTTCTTAATTTATTCATTTGAGCTTCGGGCATCATTGCAAAGCATATTACAGCATCTAACTAAAGACAAATTTATTTTACTGATCAGTTGACCCATTGTTTCAAAAAGTACTTATAACCAACAATCTATAACAAAACCAATACATGTACAAATTGAGTTCCAATAATCATCTGAATCTGTTAGGATTACCGATACTTGTTTGCCAAAAGTGGCAGTTCCCTCTACTAAAAACATTTGGTTGTAACGAATCTGTTCTCTGTGTGTACAAAACAAATGACTACGGGAGTCCATTAAAATTACTGAGTGGAGTCCATAAAAAATGAAATGTGCGTCAAGCAATTAACAAGTCCCTTTTTTAAATGGTTTGATCCAATTGACTGATTTTTAACACCTTATATATTTTTATTACAACCATTCAATAATTTACATACTTTTATTATGGAAGTAAGATTCATGACAATAAAGTTTTTCTTACACCATATTCAACTTAATAAAAACGACAATTATATTTTATCACATTAGTGTTAACTTTAAACCAAATAACAATACTTTTACCGCACCAATTATATTTATAATTTATATTGTTGCTACAACTAGATTATAGTTACTAAATTTGGTAATAATTCTATTATCTTATTAAACAAAATTAATATTGCGGCAATCATACTATTGTCAAAATGAAATTAAGAAAAACCACAACATATTAAAAAAACAAAAATACTATCGTTGCTTCACAAATACTTTTATTGCAGAGGATATACATGTTGCCATTACCATTTAGGAACTATATGTTTTCTCTGCACATTCTGTATTTTGGCACATTCTATATTTTTTAAGCCTTAAAAATTGCAAAACCAAACAAGTTAGCAACGAAATGGCTGGAGTATATGATTATGGCATACCCTACACCACTCAGTTTTAAAGAAACCTTCGCCTCTTTCTGGAGTTTTAGACCAAAACCAAAACAATATATCGGTTCATAATTCCAACCTGTACTACTCGTATGATTACGTCGATAGAAAAAGATACAGGCGGATGGACATCTCTGAATGGAGTGTATAATGCTTCCCAACTAATCGGTAAAGTAACCATGTAGTCTATATGCCTTCCTTTTAGGTGTCAAAAACTCAACACTAAGTCATAATACCCTGTACCAATGTGTGATGTAGGGTATGACAAACTTCTACAGTTAGTGTAAGTTAAGATTCCGGATGCCTAGAAACCACCCATAAATGTAATACTTCAACTTAAAGCTTGTTTCAGGCCATCATTGATTATCTGAGAACTTTTTCATCTATGAATATTTAAAAAATACTAATCCTTGGCTATTATTCTTTCTATTCGAAAAACTGATTCAAAGTTAAAACGATATAAAAAGTGCTACCCTAATGTACAGATACATACACCTATGAATTTCTGTTGCTGTAGGAGTACCGGCCGACGTTTGTGGGCAAAGCTTCGTCTAGGCACTGGCGACCAACGATTGTTCTAATATTCGTATGCACGTGTGAAGTTCTTCTGAACAAAACATTGTGACTCTAAGATAAAAACCCGATTTCAGGTTATTCGCCGATTGGCAAGTTCTCACATTGTTAGCCAGGAATGTGGCTTTAAACTCAATGCAAACGATTCACTTCAAATTCACAAGAGTGTCCGAGAAAAAAAACGGAAGCACGAAAAAAAGGAACAACCAAAATGATGTGATGTGATCGGCTGCCAAAAACTTTTCCAAGCCACTCGAAATGATATAAAGTAATACAAACTTTTCTATTTTATTCCCACTTGTGTTCAGTTTTGACCTACTCCCCATGGATTATTAGTGCAAAATGTGTCAAAACATCTTGTGATGAAAACACTGTTTAAAAATATTGACATATTTTGACAATTAAGTATTTGTTTTCTTAAGATTCTTAAAGGAATTTGTATGATGGACTGTAATGTGTACAATGAACATACATACATATATACGACAAATTTCTTTTTGTATTACTTAAGCATTCTATTCAGGAAAAAATACAGGAATTTTGTCTCAAGTCGTTGAGTTGAATACAATATAATTCGTATATTTAAATTCTACACACAAAGAAAAAATAAGTAGGAAATCGGTTGGAACTACTAAAGGTCCGTTGCAAAAAATTTCTATGCAATCATCTTCAAGTTTATAAGGAAACAGTTTTTTTCCTTTATTGAAAATATGTTGGCTTTAAGATACCCATTTTTTCTATACTATATTTTTAAACGATACTTCAGTAAAAATTACTGAACGTTTTAGAGCACCAACTAAAATTGGGTTGTACTGACTAATTTTGTCTAAATCGTGTATAAAGATGAAATAAACAGAATGTTAAGTAGATTACAAAAGTCAAGCCATATTCATGCGCATCTTCCATGAAAATATCACGCTACGTTGCCTCTTTACAGAGGTCCTTTCCAATTTTATCCATATTATTTAATTCATCATTACAATTGGGGTACTTTCCTGATTTATGGAAACGGTCTTACTTGTTTCCACTTCACAAATCTGGTAGTCTGTTGGATGTATCGAACTATAGAGGGATTGTAATAAAATTGTAACAAATTTTGTTTCACATCATGTGGCGCCCATACTCCATCCATGCCAACATGGATTTCGTAAGGGTCACTCTACTATTACAGATCTACTTCAGTTTTCCTCTGAAGTTATAGATGCATTTATTAGTCGCAAGCAAACTGACGTTATATATACTGATTTTAGTAAGGCATTTGATAAAGTTAAACAGACTATTACTATTCAAGTTAAACAAAATAGGGTTTAGTAATAATTTCATAAATTGGCTTTCCTCCTACCTAATTGGGAGGGAACAAGTAGTTTTATTTGAAAAAATTCTTTCCAGATCAATTCGTATTTTCTCTGGTGTCCCACAGGGCAGCCACCTTGGACCTATTTTCTTTTTACTATTCATTAACGACTTGCCCGACTCTATTATCAACTCTAATTTACTAATGTTTGCAGACGACGTTAAATTATTTTCCTCTTATGCTAGCTTTGCGGACAGTCACATACTGCAGGGTGATTTGGACAGATTTAGTACTTGGTGTGAATTTAATTTTGTGGAATTAAACCTTAAAAAGTGTAAGCATATGTACTTTTCTAGACGTAGTTTGTTGGCTACTAAATTTAATTTATGTGGTTCTGAATTGGCATCGGTTGATTCATTTATTGATCTCGGTTTTATGATGAATAGAAAGTTGAATTTTAATAACCATATCATTACTATGGTAAATAAAGTTATGGTGTCTTTTATTTTGTGAAACGCTGGGCAAAAGAGTTTACTGATCCATATACTACGAAACAGCTTTATATTTCCCTAGTTAGGCCAATTTTAGAATATGGATCAGTGGTTTGGGATCCCCAATATGATTACTATGTTAACAAAATTGAGTCCGTGCAGAAAAAATTTTTAATATTCTGCTTAAGAGGTCTTCACTGGAATACTGGTTATGAACTTCCTTCTTATAATGGCAGGTTAAATCTTATAAAATTGCCCTCATTGAAGAGTAGGCGAACTATGATGAATACGATGATGGTATATAAAATTATATGTGGGGTTGTGGCTTCTGAATACTTTATATCAAAAATTTCTATTAACATCCCATTTAGACCTACTAGATACTATCAGTTCTTACACTTGGATTTTCAAAGGCACAATTATGCATGTGGTGACCCATTTCGTAGAATGTGTGCTGATTTTAATTCGTTATATCATTTAATTGATTTCTCCTTAGGTTTTGATTCATTAAAAACTGTAATAATTTTTTTTTTAAGCTCATTACACCAAGGCTCATTGTCTTCATAACAATTTAGGCTGCTATAAACAAATTTAGTAATTGTTATTATTCGTAAATACTTATGTATATTATGCTTTATATTATTTTTATTAGATTTTAATATTGTAATAAAGAAAGGTGGTGGTTATATTTTGATTTTGTATTGCATGCTTCTAGTCCTTCTCATACTTTGATTGGATTATATTATTGTATTGAATTAAGGTGGTGGTTATATTATAAAGTATTAATTTGGTGTTTATATTTTCTAGTGATTATTATTAATATTTTTTGTACCGATTGGCTGTTGATAAACATCTGTAGCTAATTTACATGGATGACGTTTCTTGTCATCTCCATTATGGATCGGTCTATAATATGTACGTTGTCCCTACGTCATGGGGACGTGGCCTCCTCAGTCGGCAGGGGCGGGTGTGAGTGGCGTGGGAACATTCGTCTAAAAAAAAAAAAGCCAGTATGGCTCTAGAGGTCACAAATTAACTCTGGTTGTTCTCAAGTGGTAAAACTGGACTTTATTGGTTCTTGTATTTTAAAAGTAAATACTCAGGACATGCAGCATACATTTTGTATGCGCTGAAACCAATTGTACTTTTTCCACTCCGATTGAGACACCTCCAAAACATGGTTTTTTAACGCTTCAACAGCATCTTCTGGCGACGTTGACCATGCATTTTTTCTTGATGTGCGGTAATAAAAAGAAGTCATTGGGTGCCAAGTCAGGGCTGTACGGCGGATGACGTATCAATTCAACGTTTAAGCCGGTCAAAAAGGCGCTGGTTTGAGCCGATGTGTGAGAGCTCGCATTTTTTAGCATAAACGTACTCAGAAAGCTTTGACGTACGACCATCATTTGTTTTGTTTACAGTGACTTGAAAAAATCAATGTGGCAAAAAATGGAATTAACTCGTGAACATTTTCGTGCTATCATTTTTCACAACTTCCGACGTGGATTATCAGAAGTATATAAAGTCACCCTCGTATCACATTGCACAATATCTTTTTATGTTTTCGAATGGTCCTCACACAATGTTCCCTCTCGATTTAAGGTCCTGGCGCTCTAGAAGCTACAAATTCCAGCGGACTACACCCAAATTTAGCATGGTACGTTGTGATCATTAAATAATTAACTCTAACATAGTAAGCCCGACCTCGCTCTAGCTCCAGGCAGTGGCTTAGGCTTTGACCTATAAATAAAGAGTGATCAATCTAGAGGTATTTTTTTCAAGGGTTTTTTCACAGATTAGCGTGAGTTGTGTTAAACATATTTTTTCAGTATTGTTCATGGAAAGACTTCATCGCGGAAAGACTTACACCGCGAAAACCACAGCTTGGTGCGGTTTATGGACTGCTGGAATCATTGGACTATATTTTTTCAAAAATGATGATGGCCGTAACGTGACTGTTAATGGTGCTCGCTATCGCGCCACGATATCTGACTTTTTGCTACCTGAAATTGAAGCCTATAATCTTGACGATATTTAGTTTCAACAGGACGGTGCCACATGTCATATACTAGCTGCTCAAACAATGGATATATTCAAAGAGCAGCTTGATCGTGTGATATCACACCCTTAGACTTTTTTATTTGAATTTTTGTATTATTGTTTATCTTAAAAAAGAGTAGAGTAACGAATAGTCGACCACGCCCGACTTTAACTTTTATTACTTGTTTGATCGTAGTATCGATAGAATAACTGTCATTTGTATATGTGGCAGCGCATAGAGAAAGGGACCTAAGGGTAAAAAAATCATTTTTTTTTTTTCTTTTTTGATGTGGACAACATCTGAGCATCGAATGAGACCGATCCCATGACCCAAAAGTGTTCCCTCCCAGAGATATGCGCGTTTTATGAAAGCGAAGTCGACGATTCTAAGCGCAAATAGAAAGGGACCTAACCTTTAAAATGGCTCTCCTGAACAAAACTTTTCATCAACTTTTCACTTTTTTTTTTGATGTGGACAACATCTGAGCATCGAATGAGACCGATCACATGCTCCAAAAGTGTTCCCTCCCAGAGATATGCGCGTTTTATGAAAGCGAAGTCGACGATTCTAAGCGCAAATAGAAAGGGACCTAATCTTTAAAATGGCTCTCCTGACCAAAACTGGTTTTTAACCTTAGGTCCCTTTCTATTTTGCGCGTCACATATAATTAATTTTCAGGGAAGTAAGAATTCGCCTGCAACTTTATTTGGTAGTTATTTTGAAAAATTCATTGAAGGGACATCTTCACAGGTAAAAGTTAACCCTGTAAAAATCGGAAATAATGTGTCCTAAAAAATATATCGCACTTGTTCAACAAAAAGTTCTTAACTCAAAATTTTTAAATTTTCAGGAGATAATGAGCAAATAAGTTTTTGCTCATGCCTTTAAAGTATTCTAACACATTTAGAGTGACATATTTTTGTTCTTAATAGAGTGGAGATATCGTGTACGATTTCTACAGAGGATAGATATGTACACTGTGAATCTTTTTCATACATAGTGTGAAGCTCTGAAAGTTTAGAGTTATAACATTTTTGTCGGACAGGTGCGATATGTTCGTCAAGCGATTTGATTTCAAACCCAATTTTGTACGAGTACTGAAATGTATACGTTTTCGTTCGAAATGACTTTCGTTCGACTGTTGTGAACAAGTCAGTAGGACGCAGATCAGCTGTTCCTTATGTAGAACTTATACGCCAGACATAGTGGAACAGACAGTTTTACTCTTTCTGTTTAATTTCGACTATTCCCATTGGACCTATCTTTCATCTCATTTAGTTTGGACTAGTCAGTTGGAATAGGAGATGAATCTCCTCCCCAAATAGGAATAGGAGATAAATCTCCTTCCCAATTAGGAATAGGAAATAAATCTCCTCCCCAAATAGGAAAAGATGATAAAATCCACCCCCCCCCCCAATGTGCGGCAGAGTGTACAAGGTTCTTCGCGCAACTCTGCTCCGATTACCTTTAGTGCACTTATCTTTCACACATTATCCTTTAGTTTGTTGGAAGTGAAATTTCTTTAAAATTAGATCAATAAGTTGATGGTGGCTCACAAGTAATAGTTTTTTGACGGATAGTCCTTGAGAAGTCCTTTTGTGTATTTTTATCTGTTTTGTAACGCAGCATAGACTTCAGTTTGAATATTTGCCAAAAAAAATCCTCTGTAATGTCTTAGCAGTTCACTCCATTCAAAGCTCGTGGTGTACTTTTGCTATGAGATGAAAATTGAAAATTATATCTCATATATCCTAAAGCCTTAAGGATATTAATTCGATTTGATCTCATACGGAAGCCCAACCCTATATAACTAACAATATAATATCGTATTTCGACCATCCGCACAGTGATTTTTGGCAAAAACTGGAAAATGCAATAACATTGCAAAAAAATCACAGCTATTGAATTGAATAGTAACATTTTTGATAGAGCATCACAATGTTTTAAATGTGCGCCGTTCGAATCACTAGAAAATGATGAATGATTTGCTACCAAAAATGTGAATGGATAAATTGCCCCATGTCAATGTTACGAGTACTTGGCGTGTCAATACTGTAGAAGCGATGGTTCGATATCCCCTACCACATTTGGGCAATGTATGCCACCACTATCGTCACTACCCTTCTGGCAAATCATCGAGATTGCTTGTGGGGCTCAACTGGAAACTGATGACAAGTTGCCACCTACGCCAGAGCAATATAAGGATGTTTGCAAAAGTAGTTTTTCGCCTTTCCCACATTTGCTCTTGCTTCCTCTTCGCATTTCTTTAGGAAAAAAGTTTGATCTGATGTTTGTGTTTGAATTAAAAGGTCGTCATTAGAAATTTTTACTTTCAGAACAAACTTGTGTGTATGTGTGAGAGTGAGTTGAAGTGTGTGTGTGTGTGTGTGAATGTGGGTGTGTTTCCGGCAGTTGCTTCTTGTGAAATTTCCTCTTCTTACTTTTTTTGGTTTGCATCTTTTGCTGTTCTTGAAGATGCTGCTCCTATTGCTGTTGCTGCAACTGATGTTTGTTGGCAATTGTTGTTGTTGGGAAAATTTCATTTCGTTTTGTCAAATGTGCTCTATTTAAATTTGTTCCAACATATTTGACTTGCAAACATTTTGAAATTGTTTTCTCAAGTATTTGAGAAATTACTTTTGAAACGATCTTCCGAGAAACATTTCAAAAGTGGAGACGTAAGCGGCATGCAATGCACAAACATGCATGCGTTCGTATTGAATTCAAATAAAATGAAATCAAAACAAGTCAGTTATTTGGAATTAAAATGAAGATGTTGCTCCCATTTTGCAATAGACATTTTTTTAGGGTCGATGTAAATGGAAATTGTCAAGGAGAATTTTGTCGAATTCGTATCATTGGAAAGTTAATTTTGTTAAATTTTGAATTTAATACGAGTATAAATTAAATAATTCAGATCAATCGAAGTTACAGGTAACGTGTAATATTGAAAGGTTTTTAGTAAACAAAAACTAGGTCTGCTGTCCTAGTATTTACCCCCAAGCCGTTCTTTTTTGCATAAGTAAGTTTGCAAATTCAACAGCAACATCTTACTTTAGAAGTGATTCGTATTTTACAAGAAAATCTCTGTCGTCGAGGAGGTTAAAACAAAATTTTTCAGACAACTGGCCTGTTGTCATTTCAGTTTACTTAACCTTACAATTTATTAAAAATCTTCTTATATATTCGAAAATCAATATCCATTTTTTTCCATTCGTTTTTTCGTAGTTTTTCACCTTAAAGGATTTATGTTTAATGAAGCCGATGTTCTCATTTCCATATCCTTTTAGGTGTATAAGTGACTTTAAGAGTTCAGAATTATTCAATAACTTGTGAAATCTTTAACTATTAGACACAAATGACTAGAAGGAAGTTGCAGCCAAAGTGGAAGGAAAAATGTTTATGCAGGAAATAAAAAAGTTTTTTCCTGCAGCAAAGCATAGACGAAAGGTTTTGCCGTCAACTCTTCCCTGCTTCTTATGGCAAATATTGATTCGTAAATAACTTTTTATTCTTTTGATTTCGAAATACGATTTTGCACGAAAGTTTACGTTTCAAGTACTTTTTGTGTTATTTAAGTGGGTTATTTGGTTAGTGACACTTGAAGGAACACTGCCGTGCCTGCTGCATCTTATCCTCACACCTTCAAATAGAAGATTTTTATCCTGCATATAAGGTGCTGTTTTGGGGTGACATAATTTTGAATAAAGCAATTGAAGTATCAAAAAGAATAGGTCAAGTTGGCGCAAGAAGGTTTAAGGAATTTTTAATTAGTTTTTTTTATTTTTTTTTTTTAATTTCTTTATCATTCTCACTATACTCGAATTTTCATTGAAAGAATGACAGCTTTTGTAAGGATAGAAACTACTCTAAGCCAATTTTTTGACATGGTCTGAGATTTGTATCACATTTCCCATAGCATCACCCTTCACTGGTTCTCGCCATGTTGTCCAACTGTCAATAATCTTCCGACAGTTGATTTCATCGCTGTCATCACGTCCAAAATAATACCCACTTTATAATGCACTCGAAAAGAAAACTTTTTACGGAGAATTCAAGAAAGTGCATGAAAAATAAAGTTATGTGCCACTGCTGTTGCTGATGTTACTTCTGCCACCCATGCTGTCGAGACTCAGGAGCTGAGCGGCCGTATTTCTTTCTTGTGGCTTTGATGCCGATGCATCAACCGCAAGACAAGATAATTTCAACGGCAAATAAATCACTCAAAGGTAACAAAACTGAAATAAAATGCAACGGACTACAATAAAAATTCCCTACAGCATTACCTATCTGCTTCTGTTACTTGAACACTAAGTAGGTATTGCTAAAGTAAGCATATGAGGAAGGTATGTTAAGGTGAGCAACGATTCTTATGTTTTTCACTTTGACAAGAACAATGTAAAAAAAGTCTTGTTAGAAGGAAGAACGCAAAATCTGGAAGGTAGTTTGTATACGACTGGTTTATCTGATTTCGCACTAAAGTACAGCTCAGTAGTAAATTCGGCGGTAGTCTTTTCGCCGGATACCCGCAGCTGAAAAATTGTTAGATGCTCTTACCTGGATTTAAACCCTGGGAATGATAGTCGTGCGCACTCCCATCAAACCACGACATTAAAACATCAACTATATACAAATTATACAAATTTTATTTTATCATACAAATTTTATTTTATCATACAAATGTAGGTAGCCTAGGGTCAGTTATCTTGAAATCAACACTATTGTCCACTATTTTGGTTGACTTTTTGCTGAACTTGTCATCGAAGCATCTAAACTTTTTAATTTGCCTTTGAATCGAAATAGCTAAGAATAGTTCACGGATATAGCTCCGATATTCTTTACTCTTTTTGGGCAGTAGAAAATTAAATTTCGCGAAAAAAATTATGTCAAATATTGTCCCTAGCCATGTCCCTATTTCCAATAAATCAAAAGCACAAAGACGAGTGCAGTCTCGCGATAGGTTAATAGATTGCGGATGTATTAACAGGGCGGAGTACGGAAATTTGCTTTTTTGCACTGCTGGCTGTGGTGCACTGTTTGTCGAAGAGAGTGGGGGGTATGCGTGGCTTATAATGGCTGACAGGAGATTTTTATTCGTCTGCCTTTCAGTATCCATCATGTATTGGGCACGTGAGGAGATGTCATTTTGTTTAAAGCGTATTTTTCAAATGCGTACTCGATCATTGCAGTGCAACGTGCTTTTCGTGTACGATTCTCTGTTCCCTCAAATAAGCGGCACTGGAGTGTAACAAATCCCAGAGAACTTCACCAGAGACATCTGCATTCGGAGTAGGCATCATTGGCCCTTACTTGCCGTAACTGTGAACTCCGAACGGTACATGATTTTTTCAGACGTCTTTTGAGTTAATCCAATTCCAACAGGATAGGGCTACTGCACACACAGCGAGAGTTACTATGAATTGTTTGAGGCAAATGTTTCCTGGACGGCTTTTCTCTTTAAGGGGTGATGTGAACTGGCCGGCACGCTCACCAGACTTAGCCCCATGCAAATTTTTACCTTTGGGATTACCTGAAGTTGAAGGTGTATATCAGCTGTCCCAACACCTTGGAATACCTAATTAACAATGTTGGGGCTGAAATTGACAGAATATCAGTCGACATGCTTGTTAGAGTTCATGAAAACTTCAGAAAACGTATGCAGCAGTGTGTGGATAGCAAAGGTCGTTTCCCGTAACTCGGGAAATGTGGACCTGGGTGTAATATTCCGCATCATTTTTTTCTCTAAATTTAATTCAAAAAAATTCGAACAATACGTAATGATAGATTAAGAAGCCCTATGGGCCCAAGTAGAATGAATAAAGGGTTGAAAAACAAAAACCTTTACATTTGCTTAGGCATTTACGATCTTTGATGTTATAACATTTGAAGGAAATTAAATTCAAAAAATAAATGCAATAAAATGTCCTTTCAAATTATCAATAAAGATTCCACTTTTGATTTGATTTTTTTATATTTTTTTGTTCTAAAAAAATACCTCTAGATGGATCACCCTATTTTAAGTAGTCACATGACCACTATCATATTATTGACAATAAAATTTCAGAATCACACTTCCCATACTCGTACATATAAAAATAGTTCGCCGACGCTTTCAGACAGACACAATTGTGTTTCTTCTCTGTCGGGTAGATAAATTATTGACAGCTGATTTAAAGTTCTATTTTTTATTGTTTCAGTTTATTTCGTTAAAAATGCACGCGGCTACACATAAAAATAAAGTTGTTTTTACAAATGAGAAGTGAATCTAAAAAGTAAATACAATGTGCAAAAGAAATTAAAAAGACTAGTAAAACTGCTAAAAGTTAAAGCCAGCCTATAAAACAATGAGCTTTATTTAGAGGAAGAACAATTTCGTTTTCAACGCAAACTGCCAGCCTTGAAGTAAATGAGCTTTTTTAAAAAGAATTTGATAGCAAGAAATATTTATAACATTATTTTATGTTTTTACTAAATTGTGTCGATTAGGTAATAAGAAACTTGTACCTAGACTTGTAACACCTAAGCCTAAAACTTTTATTTACTTTGATGAGAGAATCATCTGATTTCTTTCTTTAATAAAATATATAACTTTAACAAAATAAATGAACTTTTTTTAACTAATATCCTCTCCAATTGTTCTAGTGTGGACATCTAGTAAATGAAGCAAAAACTGAATCTCTACTCGTAGTTCCAATGTCTCCATATGATCCCATAAGAACTACTTATACATAGTCAATACTCGTAGTGTGAAGATTGTTAAAAATTCCCAATGTAGACAATAATTATGACAAAGAAGTGAATCACTGGTGCAATATCATTAGCGGATTCTCAATGACAAGCACATGTTAAATGTCTACAGCAGAAAGCATTGCCTGGGGTATAATTGGTCAGTAGCACTGGTCAATAGTGAATCAATACAGTTTTCCTATCGGCATTTCCTACAGCGGTCATACCGTCCACCTGTGTTAGGACAAACACACGAACTAACAAAAAACACATTACATAATGTGAAATTGTATAACAAAGAAAATCGTGTTGCAGTGGTACTAACAACACCCACAACAACAGCACCCCTGTTGTTGTCGTTGTTGTTGCCATTGCAAATACTCGCAGTGCTACGAACAGATACTTTATTTGCAACTATGGGTACTTAGTTATTTGTTGGTGAAAAGATTCATCTCTCTCCGCTCCATCTCTATGGCTCTCTCCCACTCTTATGTTGTTCATACTAACTAAAGAACATTACTTTGCTTTGCCAGTTGTTAGTGTTGCCATTGCATAGAGACATAGAGATTTCTTTACAACGGCTGTATGTATAAGTACATATGTATGAGTATTCTCTGGATACTTTTGGTTTTGTTGCTAAGTCTGTGTGGGTGAGTGTGTACAAAGTACGATTTGTTGTAAATTTCATGTTGCAACTTACTGCATTATCACCTTTTAAAGTCTATAATTCTATATGTGCATGTGTTTGTATGCTCATATGTACTGAAGGCACAGGCAGGTGAATGTATATGTGTTTTGTGTGTGTGTGTATTGATGTGCATACTAGCTAAAGGAAACAATAGAAACAACAAGCATTTCTTTTGTGAGAATATGGTAAAAGCTTTGATTTCTCCTGAGCCGCATAATGCATGTTCCGCACTAGTACTCGTACTATGCTGCTGTTATCTATTCGTGCACCTACACTCACGCATGCATAACACACAGACTACGTAGCTCGATACTTTAATAGGGATAATGCGAAAGATTGGAATTTAAGTGATTTATTTTTATTTTTTTATTAAACGCTTTAGGCCAAATAGAAATACGAGGGTGGTGTGCCGTTCTGGCACCGCAAACTCAAGCAAACGAAACTTTAAGTATTAGCGGAATGCCCGAAGTGAAAATTAAAACATTAATGTTTTAATATAGCACTAGATGAGCGAGCACTAGATGAATTTGTATGCATAGAAAGAATATATCATCTTAAAATGACACAATATCCTATCTCAAAAACATCTTTTAAATCATACAAAAGTTATGGAGCTGTCTGCTCCTTAGTTAGCAACAAAACATATTTCACGAAAGAATATCTTTTTCCCTAATTTCCATATTTTTCATAACATACGTATATTGTTTTTTTTACGAGAAAATCGATATCTATATATACTTTATATTACAAGTGTACAAAATTATTGCAAAAGCTTAAATACCCTTCATCATCGATTACAGTCCAATACGAATATTTCGTCAAGTGGGCATGAAACAATTTAAAACGTCATATAGCTATAAGATTACGAGATATAGCCTTTCAAAGTTCATGTCTGTATGGACAGTGCAACAATAATTCGACAATCATTGATTTTATTTTGTCACAATTTTATAACATTCCATTACTTTGGCATTAAATGTGCCTCCGTTTACTTTTCCTTCAGGTAGGATTTCGATCCATCCCGTACTGGTTTGTTTAAAAAATCATCATCATATCTCAACAAGTCATGAACATTTTTTTTTAAGATCTGGATTGTGGCACCGCCTACTACGCTCCTTGTCCAATAGATTTACTTGTTTTACAATTTTGTAACGATCGCTCCATTCCTTTTTTAACGCCAACGTTTTCTCCACGTTATCTTTGAATCCAAGCTAAAATCATATGCTCCAAATATCATCGTCTTATCGCAATTAGTTTATGAGATATTGTCTTTTTAAGTTCAGGGTTGTGGGCGCGTTGCCACTCCTCCTTATCTAATTTATCCATTAAATAGTTTAGAATAATTGACTAGTCCTTGGTTTTATAGCTATTAGTTTAGCCATATATGCAGAGAATAAACCATAGCAGTATCATATACTACAAATATCACCCTAGTAACGCTATATTTCGTAATGAGATATTTCGTTTTTAAGTTTAGAATTTATAATTATTCCAGAATTTTTGGAAGTTAATATATTTTGTTCGGGATCTGAGAAAACTGCTAATACCCTAACTAGAGATTGAGAATGGGTTGTTGATTTCGATAGAGAATTTGTGTTTTATGCCGTTTTTGTTGTTAAAGACGATCAGGCATTCACTGACCCGGTTGATAAAGCTAACCTATTGGCCGAAATGTTCGCAGGAAATTCTTCTTTGCCGGAAAGCAATCAACCACTCCCCGTGATCGAAAACGTATCTAGTTCCATGCCTTAGATATTTTTTCGAACACGTGGGGTTAAAAGGGTTCTTGCGACTCTCGACGTAAATAAGTCCCCGGGCCCGGATGGTATTTCGGAACTTGCACTGTGTAAGTCCTCCTCGATTACGCAACCTCTTCAACCTTGCTTATCGTGTGGGAGTCTTCTCAGCGTGTTGGAAGGTTGCGATCGTCCAACCAATCCCTAAAAAGGGTGAAGCCAATAATCCTGCAAATTATCGGCCAATCGCGATTTGTTCTGCGCTCTCTACGGTAGTGGAGAGCATGGTTAACCACTATCTTGTGAGGTATCTAGAGTACAACTTCCTGCTTAGTGATCGACAGTATGGCTTCCGAAATCGCTCTACGGGAGACCTGATGGCTTTCTTGTCGGAGTGCTGGAGTCGGTCTATCCACCAGTTTGGTGAGAGTAAGGTTGTGGCTCTGGATTTCTCCAAGGCCTTTAATAGAGTGTGGCACGGTGCACTCTTATCAAAGCTGATGGCTTTTGGTGTCGATGATACTTTCGCTCTTTTATATCGAGCTTTCTTAGAGATCGCACTATAAGAGTTGTTGTAGATGGGTTCTCATCCAACAAACATAGGCTTACTGCAGGAGTACCACAGGGCTCTGTCCTTTCTCCCTCTTTATTTCTAATTTTCATTGATGATCTGTTGGGTCAGACCGTGAATCCATTCTACTCCTTTGCGGATGACGTTAACCCCTGTCATTCTTATTGATTCGACCGTAGGCCGAGTCTTCAAGATATTGAAGACAAAAGGCGAATTATGGATGAGACACTTGGCCGGGATCTACTGGCCATTTCCGAATGGGGTCGACTGAATAGAGTAGATTTTAATGCACGTAAGACCCAGTGCTGCTTGTTGTCTCACAAGCGATTCGCTGACCCAACAATATCGTCAATTTCTATCGATGGTACGGATATTGAACAATCAGAAGCTCTTGATGTTCTGGGCATGAAAATACAATGTGGCGCTCGTTGGGCGAGACATGTATTCGAAGTGTCTAAAGAAGCACTCAACTGCATACGCTTTTTAAAGAGGTGCAAGAACTTTTTCACTCCTTCTGATCTTTTCAATATCTATACAACTTACAGCAGGCGGAAGATGAAATAAAACTCCCATATATGGGCAGGTGCTACAAAACCATTCTTGGAGCTAATTGTCCGTGTTCAAAGGATAGCGATGGTTCTGATAAGTGACAGTAGGGTATCCAACTCTATTGTTTTCCTTGAGCATCGTCGGAATGTAGGTTGCGTGACGCTGTTCTATCGTTACTTTCATGGTGTGTGTTCATCAGACATCCGTCGCCTTATTCCTGACGTGAGGATGTTCGGCAGGGATACGCGACTTTCTAGGAATTCACACCCGTTTGTTATCGATTGGCCAGTTGACCGCACTATACACTACAGATCAAATTCGTTTTTCGCACGTACAGTCCGTATGTTGAATCGACTTCCGGCAAATGTGTTTCCCACTAATTGCGACATCCAGAAGTTCAAGACAAGTGTCAACAATCATTACTCCCTCTTTCCCCCCTCCGGTCCTTTACTTTCCACTCGACAACGCAATGCACCGCATGTATAGGGGGCATCCCCTGAGTGTTGTTTATTTAAAAAAAATCTTTTGACTTAACTGATAAAATGTTCCTTACTTAATTGGTTATGAGATTGATTCTTGCACAATGATGAATCTGAATTCTGGCCGATGTGCCTTTTTGGAATGCAGTTACATGAGAATATTGTGGGCTCACACAGCATAAACTAACATTGCATTGATAAACGACCGATAAATTGACAAATTATTATGGAATTTGTTGAAATTAATATATGAAACGGAGACCTAAACCAGATTTGACCGCACCCGAATTTCACAATAATCAAATGTCTTAAGAGGTAGATGTTCTGATTTCAGCCTAATTACCATTCCAATTAATGTCGGTACCGCGGTCAACATGCACTCACAATGACTATTAATGATCTATAATACAAAATGCGTGATATTAGTATTAATGGCCAGAAACGCGGACCTGATTCAGCTAGTATACTATGCAACGGGTGGCTAAACTTAAACGCACGATGCTTATTATAAATAGAACAAAAAGTTTTCACGGAATTATCATAATATTTTTTTTTATATGATATAGATCCTAATAATCTTTATATATTATGTGTAAAACAAAAAATCGGCCAAATGCTCACCACGCTTTGGTGGCATACCCATATGCGATGGTCCATATTTTCAATGACTCTGAAATGGAGGTTCAATATCGTTAATTTGCTGTGCTTATCTTGAACTGTTCTTGGCTTATGAACGTACACTTTTTCTTTTAAATATCCTCAAAGAAAGAAGACCAACGTTGGCAAATCATTGATCGTGGCGGCTAATAAACATTGCCGCAATGTGAGATAGAACGGCCAATGAATTTCTCACGAAAAAGAGCCATTGTTTCGTTGGCTGTGTGCAAGTGGCACCATCCTGTTGGAACCACGTATCGCCTAGGTTCATTTCTAGTCACAAGAAGTCCATAATCATATCGCGATAGCGAACACCATTCACGGTAACTGCTTGGCCAACATAAACACGATAATATTTGCGAATCTTAACGAATCCACTGTGGACCCATTGAAGCCTTTTACGAAAACAAGCGTAACAGGCTTCAAAAATATTAACGCGCTATTCTGTTTTGAACCTCTTCATGGTTGAATTTGTCAGACACTGAAAAAAAATGTCAAATTATGTTTGGCAACCAAATTGACATTAAGGTGTGACTCACAATTTACACGTACATTATGGTTCGACCACCTTTTACTTGTACTCATGCTTCTTACACGTTAAACGACAGTTGATATGCCCCGTGTTTATTATTCCGATCGATACAGAACGCTATCCGATTTTGGTAAGCGATGTCCGTCCGCCTGTCCATCAGCTGTAATTATAGTACGATGGCGACCGCAAAAGTAACTGGCCTAACATCAAAAGAACCGTTTTTTTGGAATTATCATTATATATTTTTCAACATAATTTCCTTCCAACTCAATACACTTCATCAAACTTTTTCAAGATTTTTAATTCCATCCGAAAAATAAGATTTTTCAAGACCTTCAAAATATGCCTCAGTTTCAGCAATAACCTCGCTATTGGACGAAAATTTTTTGCCACCGAGAAATTTTTTAAATTTGGAAACAAGAAATAATCGGAAAGAGCTAAATCTGGACTATATGGTGGATGCGGAGCAATTTCAAATCGTAATTCGGCCAGTTTTTGTTGAGTTAAAAATGCAGTGTGTGAAGGAGCAAAGAACTTTTTTTTCCAAATGCAGTCGTTTTATCTTGATTTCTTCACTCAACCGATCCAATAATGTACAATAATATTCACTATATATAGTTTTTCCTTTCTCAAGATAATCAATAAGTAGTATACCCCTTGCATCCCAAAATACTGTGGCCATTACTTTTCCTGCTGACTTAACAGTTTTCGCCTTCTTGGGACCACTTTTACCAGCTTCTATCCATTGTTTTGACTGTTCTTTGCATTCTGGGATGTAGTGATGGATCCATGTTTCATCAACAATTATGAATCGGCGCAAGCACTATATTGGATTCCGCTGATAAATCGCTAAAAGCTCCTCGGAATTGGTCCAACGGACGATTTTTTGGGGCAAAGTCAATAAACGCGGCACCTTGTTCGCGGATAGCTTTTTCATGTGGAGTTCATCATGTAAAATACTCCAAACTTGTTTTTCGTGTATTTTAACAATATCAGCAAGTTCTCTGAGCTTTATTCGTCTATCCTTAGTCACTTCATTAAATATTTTTCTAATGTTTTTCTAATGTTGGTGGTCGGAGGGTACTAGGGTCAAACGCAAAGAAATGTCAAATTAAGTTGGGTAATTAACATCATGCATTACGGTGGGACCAACCTTTAATTGTACTCATGTTTCTTACACATTACTAATAATTAAAAATTGATATACCACGTGTTTATTATACCGATTGGTACAGAACGCTAACTATCTGATTTCAGTAAGCGATGTTTCGGTCTGTTTATCTATTATTGTAATTACAGTACATATGAGAGTAGTCGCAAATAAGCATTGAAACTTTCGGCCAGAGGTAGAACATACCGATCTATTAGTTGCCAACACAGGTGGCAACTAGTTAAGGCTCCAAATAGTTACCACACAAACGTTTTGTCCAGCAGCTCTTAAAGCCACAAATTAAAACCAATCGTGCTTAAAATTTTAAGAGTAGGGACCACTTACTAATTCGGATTTAATTATGGCCAAGTGATTTATGTTTTTCTTTAATCCCAAGCAAATTTCACCACCGATATGATGTCATCTTATTCCATAAGCCACATTTTACTTAAGCCCATATAACATCCGATCTGGATCAAATTTATAACAGTGCATTATGGAAAATCTGTAATCATTCCTCTTAATATAAGACCATTTAGGTCATAATATAAGGCTGTATTAGTCCATGTTTTTATGTAGAAATTAAGAAGGAACAACACTTATCTTGGGTAAAATTTCACCACTCAAAAGTCCTTTATGATTAAACGACCTACCGGTCTGAGAGACACATTCTTAATTTAATTTGGCTCAACTTTGCCATAACGCGGTATAATAGACCTCATCGGTTTATATTTTTACAAAGCCCCACATGTGAGCTCAAATTTGTGCATGGTACGTAACGTTTGCCCATTAGCCAAGAACATTTACGAGGGCGGTTCGGAAACTTCTTAGCCTAGCACAAAAAGCGCTTAACAGAAAAAAGTTAAGTGTTTTGGAAACTTCCATCTCTGCTATGCTACAGATGTTAAATTTTGTTTCGATTTGGCAACTTCTTCATATAGAAACAGGTGTTCACAAAAGACGCATCCGCGATTTTTTTACAATGGAAAAATTAGAAATGCGTGGTGTCATTAAATATTTACATAAAAATGATTTATCGGGACAAGAAATTCATAATGATATGGTGAATGTGTAGGTGAAGGTGCTCCTTCATATGCAACAGTAAAAAATTGGGTTGCTGAATTTAAACGTGGTCGTACAAGCATTGATGATGAACCACGTAGTGGACGTCCAAAAACAGCAACAACAACAGAAATTGTAGCCAAAGTGCATGATATGGTATTAAATGGTCGACGAAAAAAAGTGAGTGAAAAAGCTAATATCATGGGCATCTCAAATGATCGAGTCCATTTAATTTTGCATGAAGAACTACAGATGAAAAAGCTTTCTGCAAGATGGGTGCCGCACTTGTTAACAGTCGACCAAAAACGCATAAGAATGAACATTTCTCAAGCTTGTTTCGATCGTTTTCAGCGAAATTAAATGGATTTTAAGCGTCGTTTCACAACTGTTGATGAGACATGGATCCACCACGATACTCCAGAGACAAAAGAACAATCCAAACAATGGAGGAAGTGCCCCAAAGAAGGCAATAACAATTCAATCGGCTGGTAAGGTTATGGCAACGGTTTTTTGGGACTTCAAAGGTATTTTATTGATTGACTATCTGGAAAAGGGTAAAACAATAAATTCAGAGTACTATTGCAACCTTTTAGATCAATTAAATGTACAAATTCGAGGAAAACGTCCTGGCTTACAACACAAAAAAATAATTTTTCATGAAGACAACGCACCAGCGCACAAGAGTGTTTTAACAATGGCTAAAATCAACGAATTAAAGTACGAGTTGCATGACCACCCACCTTATTCTCTTGATTTAGCTCCTAGTGACTTTTACCTGTTCCGAAATCTAAAAAAATTACTTGCTGACAAGCGTTTTACCTCAAATGAAGATGCAATTACAGTTGTAAACCACTATTTTGAAGACCTTGAGGAAAACTATTTTCATCAAGGGATAGAATTGCTAGATAAGCGTTAGACTAAGTTTATTGAAGTTTCAGGAGATTATATTGAAAAATAAAAATATTTTTGAATAACTAACTATTCTCTTTCATTGATAGGCTAAGAACTTTCCGAACTGCCCTCGTAAATTCGCAATAATGCGATTTGAAGCTCGAGCAATATACAAAACACATTTTACATCTGTTCTTCCAGAAAGAGACATAGCGCCATATCGGTCTATGTTTTCATAAAACGTCCCTTAAAAATGTGGCTTCAGATTTATCAACCAGACATGGGAGATGTCATATTAAAAATCTGTTTTTATTAGGTTTCGTACAGAAGCGATGAGTGTGGTGTAGGTTATTATAAAGTTGGTTCTGTGCGACTTTAAATTGTTTTGTAAACCCAAAGGAAGGCCTACAAAAATAATTAAAATTAGATCTAACAAGCCCTTTTTAAAAGTTTTCGAACACTCCGAATTTATCTTAATTAAAATACCCTCTTCTCAAAGTGGAGCAGGGTAAACAAAATTCTCGTTTTACTTAGCTACCTCTACGGAGAATTGTTATACCTTGGTGTGGCATACTTCATACACTCTTGATCTTCTACGAGTAAGTGTAGTATATAATTGTGTTATGTGACTTTTTCAGTAAAAACAACCGATAATTTTTTGTACTTCATTCTTAGTCGTGCAGCAATACCGCGATGTATGCAGATACGTGAGTTGGCGGCACCTATATGAGAGTGACTGTGCGTGTGCTTCTTAATATAAATACACCCCGCAAACAATTCGACGACTTGTAGAGGATTAATCCACGAAGCAAAACATTGGCGATTCTTCCTGGCGATCAATGGCGCCAACATTGCTTAGGCAAAAGAGTTCATCAACATTGCTTTGACAGAAAAAAATCGAGATGCATTCAGGGTTTGTCTAGGAAAAAAATTATATTGTGATCTCGCGGGCAGTAGAATTGGAGATATAATCGTGGTTCGTCCTGTACTTGGTGCCAACATCGAGAGGGTAGAAGAATTCGCTGCATGTATTCGCGGCTTGTCCCGGGCGAATTTTATATTTAGATCGCGTAGAAAAAATAGTTCGCGATGCCTTCGCGTTTCGTCCAGGTCGAATATAACAATTATTGAAAACAAAATTATTTGTTTTGAAATTTAATTTAAAGTCTTGTTGCAATAAGTATTTTTGTACTCGTCATAGCATGAACTGAAGATTGCGCGACGCATACACGATTTATTTTGTCGATCGTTTATAAGGAGAATATATTAAAGCATAAAAGGATCAAACAACAAAAAAACATTATGGAAAAATCAAGTTATTTATTAAAAAATAAAAAAATTGTTATCAAAACAATACACAACAAAATTTACACAAAACAATTTACAATAAAATTCTGGACTGTTATATTTAACTCGTAATAAAATTTACAATCTTCCTTGGCAAATACCTGCCACCATTATTCACTAATGATGACCGACGCGATTCAATTCATCGGGCAGATGTTTCGCCCATTATTCATCACCGATCAAAAATGTTTGCCGGGCCCTTTTAATTGCATATGTGTTGGCAGGTACTCCGAGGCGATGGTGGTAGAGTAAGTGTTAAGAGCACTTTGGACTATTAAACTAATTTAAAAAAATCCTCAGATCTTCATTTTATAAAGCCGCGTAGCGGAAACCGAAATAAAAGGAAAAACCTTCCACCAAGCTAAGGAGGAAATCAGCCAAACACATACATGCGAACGTACACGTGCTTATACTCACCGACTTGAAAGCTTTAAAACTTAATTTTCTTCCAACATAATTATTGGCCCTTATGTAGGCTTAATTTAGAGATTTATAGACACTTTCGCAGTGCTACTCCTCCTTTCGTTGGTTGTTTCCTTATCGAGGCCAGGACGACTAGTGTGCCACTAGAAGGAAGGAATGAAGGAGGAGCTGCTATGCCACCACTAGGAATGGCTAGGAAAATGCCAACCAACATTCATTTGTCAATTTTAATACTACGCCGACATATTCGGAGTATTTTTGAAAATTGTCGCCTGAAAACGGAACCGAATAAAGTCATGAGATATCAACTCTCCGTACGTATTCTTGGCATAGCAGGAACGAAAATGCATGGGTATGTGTGTGTAAATGAATGTAACACACAAAGTCTCACCAACGCATACTCGTACACACACGTAGCGAGAGCGAGAGAATCGGGCTAGCCACCAGCTCCAGTGCACGTTCCCAGTTTATTGGTCCATTGCTGTCATTGTAATTAAATTTTAATTTAGTACCCAATTTCCCAACCACATAAATTATTTGTGTTATTATGTGGTGGCCAACATTGCCACAGACAACAGCATAGGCACACACACACGGAAGGACAGATGGATGGACAGACTCACTCGGACTCGCAGTCACACTGAGGGACTGCTGACAGCATGAGCAGACTTTCAGCCTGCATGGCTTCAGTTGGGACAAGGGTTTATTCAGATTTGCCTCAGCAATTGTTGCCGCTGCTGACAATGGTGTCTGACCATTGCACAGATTGAGAGACAACATTTGTGTGGCAGTGTTGCATGGTCGGAGTGTGTGTGTATGTGTGCGTGCCTGGTTGGCCATAATGCTGCGATTACTTGTCGCTGCGGACTTGAATCTGGAAAATTGCAATAATAATTGTTGGTTTTTGTATTTTAATTTGTGCGTGCATGGGAGTGTTTTGGAATGTAGGCTGCTTTAGATGAATATCGATATTAGGATTTAATAAAATGCACAGTGTTTAGAGTCAAAAATAACAATGGCATCGAGTTGAAATTTTATGTTTTATACGAGCCCGTATTTCTTCAATACGCTTGTGTTAACCGGTCTAATGACGTGAGACCTGGGTGTGTATGGATTCTGATTAACAGGTTTTGCGTTTTTCTGGTTTTTAAGTTATTTATTTTCTAATTCTTCATGGAAATCGATAAATGTATTCAATCATGTTGACTCTCAGCACCAGCAAAACTTGCGCTGTTAATATCCAATAAAAAACTGCTTGTGGATTAAGATCATGATAAAACCAAACATTTTGTTGTTCTGAGTGCTAAATACTCAAATGAATAACTTATTTGAATGTCAAAGGCACGAGTTGAACACTGAATTTTGGTGAGTATCGGATGCGAGGCTTCTGAAGCTGAAGGTTCCGATATCGGAAATGATCATTCTAATAAATTAACCGATATGGGAATAATTTTAGCAGGGATCATCCTTGGTACTGTCATAACAACGATACATGAATGGACGAACATAGCTCCATCTTATAATGATTATAAATCGATGTTTATTATGGGTTGCACTATATTGAAAAAAAATAGAACCCGAGAAATTATATGGGTCCCTGGAAGTTTTAACATTGTTTGCAACGAAGGAGCTGACGAACTTGCAAGAAAAGGATAAGCTAAACAGACTGTTGTCATGGACGTCATACAGTGGTTTAGAATTGTTTATAACTGGCCAAGACTCCGTAACTTTTGTACCGACAGAGATATTTTGGTATATTTTTATCCTACAAATAACACATTTAGCTTTACTTCAATTTTAATAAAATCGGTTCTGTTTGAGATCAAAGTTAAATTTTTGAAATTGTCTAATATTTGGCATGGGAATAAGGGATGTTTCATCTTATTTATTTATTAAAGGCGATACGGTGATAAGTAAACCATTATAAAAACAGATTTTGAGAAATTAAAAACAAAATCGCCAACATATTTTTCATAACTTTAACAGAATATTTAGTAGGGGCATAAATACTGTTACAACATTAAACACACCCATTTCAATAGTAGAACCGAACATACCCCTTTAATGTCATATGCGTTTTGAAAGCTAACCTCAATATCGTTAGTCTGTGACGGGATTTTAAAATTGTTTCAGCTTTCATCATGAAGTGGTCAGATAATGAGAATCGCATCGCTGTAACAGCGCTTTTCAAGTGTGAAATGAAAAAAGCGATATTTTCAAAACGCTCCGGCCACTAGGGATAAGCCGCATTTTCGTCTACCGATGCATAAAACTGTTTGAGGAGACTGTAGATGTAAAAGACCGACACTGGTCGGGCCGCCCACACTCTGTTTGAACTCCGCATGTCATCAAAGCCCTTCAATCAAGAATTCACAGAAATCCGCTCCAAAAACAGAAAATCATGGCCCGTGAGATGAATATCACACAGAAGTTACAGTCGAATCATTAAAAAATACTTAAGGGCTTTAAAACGACGTACCGGACATTTATTGACTGCAGCTTTAAAAAAAATAGGATTGAAAAATGCAAACGTCTCTTAGTGAAGCACGCTGACAACTTGCACAGAAAAATTTTGTTCACCAATGAAAAAAATTTTAGGTTCAGAAAAAGTTTAAAAAGCAAAATAATCTAGGGAAGCATCTGAACTGATCCCAATGGTGGAAAAGGGTCATTACCTAGCTTAAGTCATGGTTTGGTGGGGTGTCTCTGACGATGAGGTCACTGACCTGCATTTCTGTGAACAAAACAAAACATCAAAACATCGGCCAAAGTTTACCAAAACCATTTTGGAAGCTGTTGTGAAGCCTCTTAACAGTTCCCTTTTCCAAAACCAGCCATGGACTTTCCAGCAGGATCCTGCGCCGGCCCATAAGGCAACAACGTCCCAGGCCTGGCTTCGAAACAATTTGCCAGCGTTCATTTCCTCTGAAGAATGGCCCTCAGGCAGTCCAGAATTGAAACCATTAGATTACAAATTTTGGACGGTTTTAGGCGACAAGATTTGTCACAAAAGATACCCCAACATTGGATCTCTTAAGACTACTTTGGTTCGAGCTGTGGCCAATTTTCCAATGGACGAGGCTCGTGCAGCGACTTTAGGCATGTGTAAAGGCAAAAGGCGGGCATTTCGAATAAGTAGATTATTTTTGGATACAATATACATTAATAAATATATAAAACAAATATTTGGTTCAAAAACATTCAGTACTTTATATTTTACAGCATAAAACGTTGTGTGGAGTATCTCCACTGCTTGTTGTTTATAATTTTAAGGCATTTGTTCTGGATTATCTGTAGCTTTTTCCGATGACTGTTTGCAGCTTTACTCCAAATTGGACTGGCGTATGTCAATGTGGGTCTTATGACGCTTTTGTATATCAGATTTTTATTAATTTTATTAAGTGACGCTTGTTCAGTATGGGCCAAAGGGCTCTCAAAGTTTTTAATGATTTTTTACAAGTTTCGTCGATGTGCTTTGCGAAATTTAGTTTTTTGTCCAGATAGACTCCAAGATTTTTAACATTATTTGAAATGCTAAGGCTTTCATTTTCAAAAAAAGTTGACGGTTTGGTAACCGCTTCGGGGAATTGTTATAGGGAAACACAATACTGTGTGTTTTGTTGGAGTTAATTTTGATTTTCCACTTATAGAAATATTTACTGCATGCAGCAAACGCCTTTTCCATTTTCTTCAGAAGCGCTTTTGTGAGTTTGCTTGACGTTATAAGAGCAGTATCGTCTGCATAATATGCAACATTCAAGTAACTAGGCGGAGTAAAATCCGATGTATAGATAGAGTGCAAAAGAGGAGATAATATCGATCCTTGAGGTAGACCAGTTGTAATTTGTTTAGGTGAAGAAAAAGAACCGTTGACTGCGACAACAAATGTTCTATCCGCAAGGAAATTTCCAATGAGTCCGCACAGATATCTTGGAATATCAGTTTGAAGCAATTTATATACCAACCCGTTATGCCATACTGTGTCAAATGCCTTCTCAACATCCAAAATGATGAGACCTGTTGATTGTTTTCTTCGTTTGTTAGCTTTGATTATGTTTATTATTCGATTTACTTGGTGAACAGCACTGTGCTGTTTTTTGAAGCCAAGTTGTTCATTTGCTATTAAAGACGAATTTTCAACAAAATCACAAAGTCGAATTTGAATGATTTTTTCAAACAGTTTCCCTAAGTTGCTTAATAAACTAATGGGTCTGTAACTATTGGGATTGTGCTTTGGCTTGTTTGGTTTTAAAATCGCGATGACTTTGGCTTTTTTAAAATGTTTCGGAAAATAGTTGATCCGTAAGCAGCTGTTGAAAGTAATTACTATTAATTGCACTGCCTTGGGTGGCAAATTTTTAATTATAACGTTGGAGACGTCATCCAGACCGGGAGATTTAGTTCCTTTAAGCGATGCAATTAAAGAGTATATTTCGCTTATCGATGTAAGAGTCAAGTTAGAACTGTCAATGTCAGTAGACTTAAAACGATTTACTTTAGCATTAACAATATTATCAATCGAATGTTTGTAGGAAGACGTTAAACTCCTTGATGCGGAGAACGAATCAGAAAGTTTTTCTGCTTTTTCGTAATCTGTAGTGATTTTTCTGTTTCGTTGCATAAAAAATGGAATATTTATTTTGCCCTTTCCTCTTAAACTTCGGCTGATTTTCCAAAACGATCTGTCCCCAGGCTTTAATTTTGACTGCATTCTATTCCAATTCTCGTTTCGGTGAGTATTGATTTTATTGTCGATCATTATTGATAGGAGTTTGCAACACTGTTCATAAACATTAACTTCAGAAGCCATGAATGTCCTTTGGCTTTTCCTTTTAAGCATTCTTCGAGTCTTTATAAGCTTGATAATATCTGCTGGTAGCCTTGTTTTACCAGAAGAATTGTGTTTCGGAGTACAGCTATTTCGTGCTTCCAAAACCATTTGAATAAACTTCTCAATTTCAATGTCGATAGAAGTTTTTGAACTATAAGTATCCGTATTTATGAATATTTTATTCGATAATATGTTTCTAAATGCAACCCAATCAGTAAACTTGTAATTGTAATAGCTCGCGTCAAATTCGTAACCAGACGAGTTTTCAATTGTACAAACAACAGGTCTATGGTCTGAAGGAATTTCGCAATCAAGAACATTCAAACTAATGTTAAAGGTACTATTACTAAGTGCCAGATCAATAACTGAGTTGTTACGATTTCGCTGGTATGGATAAAAAGTTGGGGCGTTTGGGTAGTATATAAAAAAATCATATGTCTGTTGAAGATTAAATAGCACATTTCCCGCGGTGTTGCTGGTGACGCAATTCCACGCAGAGTGTTTTGCGTTAAAATCTCCAAAAATGATGTATTCTCTATAAACTGTGGTTAATTTAATAATATCGCTGGCAAAACTAGGTGCATATTTTGGTGAATATGCCGTAGAAATGATAATTACCCTGTTGTTGATAGTGATTTCAATGGATAACTTTTCAATTTTTAGAGTATTCACAATGGGCATCAGTTTATGTTTGATAGATCTGCGGACCACCAGAGCGACACCTCCACCTCTGGAATCTTGTCTGTCATTTCGATATATAATGTAGTTTTTAAAATAACTTTTATGAATATTGTTAAGATGTGTTTCATTAACAGAGGCAATATGAATATTTTCTCTCTCAAGTAAACATTCAAATTGAATTAATCGGGAAAACGAAGTAAGGCCATTAGCATTCCAGTGAAGAATTTTTAAATCAAGGAGATTATCGAAGGCCATAAGCGTATTTAACCATTGGCATCACCACTTGAATTTGCTGTAATTTTGTGGTACATTGTTGAAGATCACTCAACGCATTTGTGAAAATATTGAAGATATCATCAATGCTGAAGAGATCATTTTTTCCTTTGCACAATCGGTATATGACAAAGTCTTAAGGTGTGGGTTAATGTTGTTGTAATTGCGTATTGGCGGATCGGAATTGACGTATCGTGATGTGTTTAGTTGAATGTTGTTTTGCTTTCGCGAGTTCTGTCTTGTTGCTTTGGCTCTGGTTTCCATGTACAGAGAACGCAATGGGCAGTTCATATCGTTAGCGGAATGATCTGTGCGTTCTTTTCCATGTTTTTTACAGTTGAAACAAGAGAATACAGCAGGTGTTTTGTCTTGTTTCATGAGTGGACAATCGTTCGTGTGGTGCTGATTGGCACACATCATACATGCTGGGCGACGATTGCAGTGTTCACCACCATGACCATACATCAGACATCGCCAACATTGCGTTGGATTGTCATTTTTTCTTGGTTTATATTTTTTCCATGATACAATTACATTGCATATTGCAGTAACATTTCCCAGTGACTTTGGGTTAAAATTTTTTCTATCGAATTGTACTTTGTACACAGCATTTTCGGCAGAACTAAATCTTGTATTTATTTCTGTTATAGATACAGGTGATAAGTTATAACTTAAGATATCATTTTTAATATCTTCAATACTGATTTGTGGTAAACCATGTAGAAAAACCGTGTAAAGGCGATTTTCTTTAGAGCTAAAGGTGTGGAATTCAATTTCCTTTTCCAGTAGAAGCTTTTTGCACTTTTCGTAGCATTCCGTATTTTTGGGAAACACCTTTGTTCCGATAGATGTTTTTTTGTATATGGAATCGTTTCCTAATAACTCTTGTACAGCCTTTAGAGAGGTTTGCCCATCGACCACTATTGGAGGAGGTTTTACAATTTTTGTTTCAGCTATGTTGGAAACCGGATCCATTTCCATATCGTTAAGGTCAGCCAGGGCAGTGAAACGATTTTTAGAAGTTGATGGAAAATCGGAAAACACACTTAGAGGAATCAGTCGCGACCATTTTGTTCTCTTCATGTTTGATTTTTTAAACTGTAAGGAGTTGTTTTGGCCCCCGGGGCCATAGCAGTATTCCTATCCCTGTAGGTAAAAGTTTATTGTCACACGAATGAGTTCAATAAGAAGAACCGACGACAATTAGAAAAAAAATAAAAATTTGATCTTGCTTGTTTAAACAGTACGCTTCGAAATGTAGAATCGAACTGATGTCCCTACTAAGTAAATACTTTGCATAACTAATATTTTGTTTTGTTTTTTATTTAAATGAAAATGGCGGGAAAATGTATATTTAACATATAAAACAAAAGCAGTAAGTTAAATTTGTTATTCTTTCGGTTGTAAAATTACCTGCATATATTCTATATTTAGTTTAGTATTATTTCTATCCTCCAGCACCTCTTTTGCTATTTCATTTATGTCCCGATATTCTAATTTCCATTGATTTCTAATGCTAAAGATGAGGGGATTTACCGTTTTCAAAATAAATATGCAATAGATCTTTGTTGATACAATTTTGAAATATTTTTCTGGTATTGTGCTCTCTATAAGTATAAAATGTAATCCTTATTTCTTTCTTCCTCTAGTGATCCATTTTTAAATATTTTAAAATTCTATTATTTCTGCTTTCTTATAGTTTTGCCACTGAGTTTAAATTCGAATAATAATGAATTTTATCCCTTACTTACATGAATAATTTCATACTGTGATCATAGGAGCATAAAAATAAGAGAAATAAAAAAGTTCTGAAAACTTAAATGGACTAAATAAGGTAAAATAATACGTTAAAAAGCTTACAATTGACATATATAATGATATAAACACAAAGAATGTGATCAGGTAAAATAAAAAGAGAAAACATATTTTCTTGAGTGTATACCCACAAGACCTTCCTTTCAGGACCCCCATATTTTAAACCAACCAACAATCTTCTTTTTTAAGGGAGTTACAAACATTAGCACAATACCACATTTGGTAAAGGGTATAATTTCTTCAGCCTTGAAATAAAACAAACAGACAGGATAACTAAAATTCGGGCTTTACAAATAGCTATGATATAAAACCCTAATGTTTTTGTCAATAAAGACATTTACTTACTCACTCCTATTCACAACCCGTTAAGGATCAATGTTTCTTATTTTCATTGATTAAACCTATTTTGAAATAACATATTCGCAGGTGTTATGCCTTCTTCATAAAACCTTTAACGCAGCTCAGGGATTAATCTTGTTTCCTTAAGTTGTCGACATTAACGAGGTGATAAAACTGCCGATGGTTCAAAGCCAGGGAGGAACATTAAAGATTTTTTAGCTGCGTGTAGCCTTCCTTGTAATTAAAAACGATTCAACGAGGAATCGTTTTTACAGCTTCTCTATGGAATACAGTTACCATTTATAGCCGGAATTAAACATTAAATCAGTAAGTATAAAATAACTGGGGCACAGGTGTCCCTTAATGCCTGTACTTATTCTCACTAGAAATATACGAGGGTTGCTATATATATTTCTCTGATTGAAAGTTTGACATTTTTAAGCATAAACGTACTCAGAACGTTTTGACGTACGACCATCATTTGTATTGTTTACAGTGACTTGAAAAAATCAATTCGGCAAAAAATGGAATTAACGCGTGAACATTTTCGACAAGACAAGAGTGCCTCGGTGAACTTAAATCTTTGTATGGCGATAGAGCACCATCCTATAGCACTGTGAAAAAATGGTTTAATGAATTCAATCGTGGCCGACGGTCGCTCAAAGACGAAGACCGTGAAGGTCGTCCACAAACGGCCGTTGTACCAGATAACATTGATGCCGTGCGTGAACTGATAATGCAAGATCGTCATGTGACATACCGTGAGATAGAGACATCCTTGGGCATTTATTCCACCAGCATACATTCGATATTGCATGAACACCTGGCCGTAAATAAGGTTTGTTCTCGTTGGATCCCGCACAATTCGACAATCGTTAAAAAAAAGGCTCGTGTCGATTGGTGCAAAGAAATTTTTAAAAAATACGATCGCGTTGCTTCAAAAGACGAGTATAACGTCACAGGTGAAGAATCATGGATCTATGCGTGTGAGCCCAAAACAAAACAGCACTCGACCGTTTGGGTCTTCGAAGACGAGCCAAATCCAACAAAAGTTGTTCGTGGAAAAAGCACTTCGAAGCAAACAGTCGCTAGTTTCTTCGGCAAAAATGGTTATGTGGCCACTGTTTCACTTGTGCAACGTAGGACCGTCAATTCTGAGTGGTACACCACAATTTGTTTGCTGAAATCTTCGGAGAAATTCGAAAAACTAACAAGAGAAGACAAATCATTGTGCACCATGACAATGCCAGCTCTTACACATCGGCTCAAACCAGCGCTTTTTTGACCGGCCTAAACGTGGAATTCATGGGACCTCCGTCGAACAGCTCTGACTTCGCAATCGATGACTACTATTTATTCCCGCACATCAACGATTTTCGTCGCCAGAAGATGCTGTTGAAGCGTACAAAAACCATGTCAATCGGAGTGGAAAAAGTGCAAAAAATAAAATGTACAACTGTTTAACCGTTTAGACCATACATAAAAGTTACGAGTGTTAAGGGCTACCGATTGAAAGATGTACCGATCCGATTAGCACAAAAACATTTTCTTTCTCTTGTTTTCTAGTCCTTGACACTGTGCAGATTGCATGAGTTTGAATAAATGTGTACTCGTACAAGCATGCAAAATTCTATTTCAAATAAATTGATTAATTAAAAAATCTCCATAATTTTGTCGATACAATGTTAACAATATGCAAAACATGAATGTCAGAAAAATACACACACATACACTCGTGCACATCTACATTGGGGTGAGTTTTAGCTTTGCGGCGAATCAAACTGTATACCCAATAACATTATGGAAATTATATCAAACGACTGCTGCAGATATTCAGATCATCAATTCAGACATTTATGAATTTTTTAAGAAAAGTCAAACTAGATCTTCAAAAAATTCTCCTCCATTTTTTTTAATAATTTCCAAAATACACTTAAACCCAAAAAGATAAGTCATAAAGCTATAGACATAGGGAGAGTGTGGTCCAATGACATCGCTCAAGCTGGACATAATGAAACTCTCTCTTCATCTATTAAATCTTTAACGGAATCGAAAACAAGTTGAAGTGTGTCACTTTATGCCGATGAAAAAGTAAATGTTTATTCCTGACTAGTTATATTACAAAGAGAAAACCCTGAATTTTAGAAGTTGCTTAGGATCTCTCAGCTATTGATTCTAAGTCGTTCGGTATAATAGCCATAACAAAAGTCTGCTTGCGTGTAAGGCATTACAAACTGCCGCACTAGCTTTTCATTTCAAATACAAACAACCGGAAGTTGTTTTCAACCCACCTTAATGTACACACTTGTATATCCTCAAGAACAATGCTTGATGTTTGAAATGTTTTGGGAATAGTTCCAAATTGCAATTGTATATGTGTGGCTGTTTTGAATTGAGAGTCAACGTCAAAGAGTGTGTGTGTGTGAGTGAGAGTGCGGACATTTAGTTAAATTCCTATAATTAATAGAGCCCCTATAGTCCGACCACAAATATTAACACACTCATTCATTTATTTACGGGTATGAAATTAAATAGTATAAACTGCACAGTAGTTTTCATGACAGAAAAGGGGTAATAAAACTGATACATACATGTGCTATGTTAGAATACTGGCTGTGAATGCTAGCGTGGGCGACTATCACACACGCTATCAATGCCGCGAAGGCACATCCACCGAAAACAATAAAGATTTCTTGTGTAAGATTGATGTGTAATAGTAATTCCTCAATTTGATGAACGCAGCAAAATGCCATAAAAGCCTAATACTTGCAATGAAAAATCCTGTTTTTCAAACTATTGAATTGTCTCTACACGAAAAAAAATGTCTGGTTGGGATAACAATATTCGAGGACCATCATACAATTGTATGGTATATGGATGTGGTACAACAATGTAATGATCCTCACAACAATAGTGCGATTCTCATACAACTATACTATGATACCCACAACCATTTTATAATTTCCACTCGATCATACTATGATCGCCACAACCAAATTAAAGTCTGTTTCACATTCAACGGAAGTATGATCTTCACAACCGTAGTATGATGATGATATGTATATGATGGCAATAACACTTAGTAGGGACATAAATACTGTTACAACATTGAACACACCCATTTCGGCCGCATGTTCGTCTACCGATGCATAAAACAGTTTGAGGAGACTGGAGATGTAAAACACGCCACCTGTCGGGCCGGCCGCGCTCTGTTCGAACACCGCATGCCATCAAAGCCGATAAATCAAGAATTCACAGAAATCCGCTCCGAATACAGATGAATATCACGCAAAAGTCCATGAATCGAATCAATAAAAAAGACTTTGGACTTGGGGCTTTTAAACGACGTAACGGACATTTATTGACTGCAGCTTAAAAAAAAATAGGATTAAAAAATGCAAACGTCTTTTGTTGAAGCACGCATATTACTTGCACAGAAAAATGTTGTCCACCGATGAACAAATTTTTACCGTTCAAGAAAAATTTAACAAGCAAAATGATAGAGTGTATGCGCGGTCATCTAAGGAAGCATCTGAACTGATCCCAAGGGTGGAAAAGGGTCTTCACCCAGCTTCAGTCATGGTTTGGTGGGGTGTCTCTTACGATGGGGTCACTGACCTGCATTTCTGCGAACAAGGAGTCAAAACATCGGCCAAAGTTTCCATTTTGGAAGTTGTTGTGAAGCCTCTTAACAATTCCCTGTTCCTAAACCAGCCATGGACTTTCCAGCAGGATTCTGCGCCGGCCCATAAGGCTAAAACGTCCCAGGCCAAGCTTCGAAACAATTTACCAGCGTTCATTTCCTCTGAAAAATGGCCCTGAGGCAGTCGGGATTTGAACCCATTGGACTACAAATTGTGGGCGGCTTTAGAAGACAAGGTTTGTTACAAAAGATACCCCAACATTGGATCTCTTAACACTGCTTTGGTTCGAGCTGTGGCCAATTTTCTAATGGACGAGGTTCGTGCAGCTATTGAAGATTAGCCAGTGCAACTTAAGGCGTGTGTAAAGGCAATTGGCGGACATTTCGAATAAGTAGATTTTCTTTAGATACAATATACATAATAAATATATTAAAAAATATTTGGTCCAAAACATTCAGTACTTTTTTACAGCATAAAACGTGTGTAATAGTTTTTATGTCCCTACTAAGTAATATTGTTATATTGCAACAAAATTAATATAACCTCAATCATACTATTGAAATTTAAAAAACAATACTATGGTGACAATATAAGTACCTATATTTTTTCCCTGCTTGTACAACTTTAATAGAAGCGAAGGATTTTTTTTTATTTTTTTGTGCATATATATTTTTTTCATTAAGGGGTTCTTAATCACGTGCTTCACTTTCTGTAATATCTTCAGAATAATTCGATGTTAGGAATAGTAACAAATTTTCATTTACTCCCAATGTCAGACAAATCTTTGAAATAAATCCATATGTGACAGCGCATAGAGAAAGGGACCTAAGGGTAAGAAAATCAATTTTCACTTTTTTTTGATGTGAACAACGTCTGAGCATCGAATGATACCGATTCCATGCCCCAAAAGTGTTCCCTCCCAGATAAATGCGCGTTTTATAAGTGATGGTACACCAAAGATACACGTATTTAAATCTTTAAAATGGCTCTCCAGAACAAAATTGGTTTTTTCCCTTAGGTCCCTTTTTATTTTGCGCGTCACATATAGGGATTCCTAGTGGAATTAGCTTTTACTTCAGTTTTCATAGGTAATATTTTTTTATCGTTTATCTATTTTTTTTATCGTTTTTCTAAGCCCTTTAAGTACATGAGTCAGTTTAAAATCTCATCTTTCCCTTCAAAATAAATTCAGACTTAAAGTCGTAGTACATAAGATAAGGTAGAAGTGGCAATCTTTACGGGCAGACTCACTTAGACTATAAAGTGCAATGTAACACGAAGGAAACGAGCAGAAAATTTCTTTGAAGTCCCGTTGAACCATTGCTATTACCTTAACAAGCTCTTGAGTTGGCCACAGCCGCTATCAGCCAGTTCAGCTAGATATAGAAGAACGAACCTAAAGAAGATTCCCTCCTGATCTCCAGTGAAGGTCCGATGAATGAAGATGTTGAATGGATTTCACCTCATCCCCACACGTTCTGACCATTACAGATACGACCATTAAGTCTTAGTGTTTATAAAACGCTTTTAAGTATTTAAATAAACGTTTCATATCCAATCAAAGCAAAATTTGTCTGGAGTGAACGCAGCCTAACTGAAACTTACTTATTATTACATTCAATATAGGGTCTCCCTTCGAAAAATGAGTTTGCAGGTTTCAAAGGGTATGCCCCTTTGAAACCTGCACCGAGAGTTGCAAACATATCTGCTCTGTAGTTCCCTGGTATGTACATTTGGATTTGTTGTAAAAATTGTTTCAGTGCCCATATGTTCATTTTTATGAGTCCATAAGATTGATCTCAAACTAAACTCAACCGTCAACACAAAACCATACTTGCATTAGTTGTGAAATTTTCTGAATATAATACCCATATTTATTCAATATGTACGAGGACATATCAATAATTCCGTGACTTTTCGAATAAAACACAGTTTTTTTGCACAAAAAAAATATTTTTCAGCATAATCTTCTTTTGCTCAATACACTTAGTCCAACGTTTCTTAAATTTTTGTATCCCTCCAAAAAATGGGATTTTTCGAGGTCCATAAGACAGGCATTTGTTTGATCAATAATTTCATCATTGGAGCTGAATCTCTTTCCACCGAGCCATTTCTTTAGGTTTGAACATAGGAAACAGTCACCGGGGGCTAAATCCCGAGAATATGGCGGATAAGGTACCAATTCGAAACGCAGTTATTGAAATTTTGCCCAAAAACTTTTTCTAGACCATATATGTTTTTTTTTAAATCCTCGGTAAATCTGCCCAATTAGTTGGCATAATATTCGCCGTTTATTGTATTTCCCTTTTGAAGATAGTCGGTTGGATTATCCCGCTTACATTCCAAAAAACTGTTGCCGTAATGGCTTAATGACCGACAAAGTAACCTTGGTCTTCTTCGTAGCCGGTTCACCTAGAGAAACCCATTGTTTATCCTGCTGCTTGGTCTCCGTAGTGTTGGAATGGATCCGTGTTTCATCCACATTGCGGAATTGCGGTTAAACAAATTTAAATTTAGCGTTATTTGGACTTGTGCGACCAAAACAAAAATCATTAAACCACTTTTTTACCATTGAAATCGATGGTGCAGTGTCCTCATAGTATATAGCTTTTCCTTGCTTTGATTGACAGTTTTTTTCCGCAAAAAAATAATGATAAATGAACACTCGAAATTAACTTTTTTCTATTTTTAAGAATATCTACGAGGTTGAATGTTTAAAACAGTTGTTAAACACAAACTAAATGACGGAAATCTCTCAAAATTTGGCAGTAAACAGATGATACTTGATGGAAGCAGTGTTGCATTTTTTACGAATAACTACAAGGGAAGTTGGAAAAGTTACGAAATTATTGATACGATCATATTTAAAATTTTGTGCTTGTTTTAACTATATCAGGCGTTTTTGAACCCCACTGGGACATTAGTCCTTTAACCACATGCGCACCCTGAATCTGAGGACTATCAGCAAAATATTATATGTAAATTCGTAGTAAAATTTGCTTTAGTGTGAGCACCGTATGTCCAAATTTATTTGTGACCACTTCTTAGGAAAATCTGAGCATATCCTTGAAACTGAACTCATATTTGAACCATACTTAAATTATCATTACATTGAGTTACCACATAACCAACCATACATCCTATTGATAGCTCAGTACCAAAATTTGAGGATTATTTTGCTGATGCACAAGTTGCTGCAACGTGTTGCAGCAATTTTTTTGGTTCAGAAAACACAAGGTAGCACGAAGCAACGATTGCTTTTACCAGGATGAATTGATGCAACGGTAGCCTCGTATGTTTTTAGTTTTAAATCGAAGGATCGAATATGTTTAGTAAGCAATACAAAAGCAGTTTCTCTCAAGCTGTTTTTTTAAGCCTACCCTTTAAAACATTTCCTTTGGAATCACTGTGCAATATCGTAATACCGAATGTTTAATTTCAATAAAACATGTACACGCAGAAAAAATGTATGGTTGTAGTGATAATATTCGAAGAGGATAATACTATTGTTGGGTATATGGTTGTGGTACAACAATATTATGATTCAAATACAACCATAGTATATTTCACATGCAACCATAGTATGATCCTCACAACCATAGTATTGTTCGCCCGCAACCATGTTATGATCCCTACAACCATAGTATGATAACACACAATTATACTGTGACCTCCAAAATAATTTATTAGAATTAGTCGGCAATAGATTTGAATTATGAAAATTATTCAAAAAAGCATTAAATTCAAAATAATAGGAGTGATTTACTTCACAGTAGAAAAAATAAGTTTAAATTAACGTAAGCTTTTTTATTAAGAATTTTTCAGTAAAACAAAGCCACAGCAGCTTGTTTAAAAAATTTTAATTTCGCTAAAAAAAAGTACTATTATTGCAATCCCACGACAGCCGGTTCTATGTACCGGATTGACCCGAAGAGCAATTCTTCGGCCAAGGGCTGTCACTCCGGCACACAGTTGCCGCTACAACAACAACAACAACTATTATTGCATTAGATCCCTACCAATAACATTTGTTCTTAAAAGCATATTTAAATGAAGAAAAATTACAATCGTACAGTATGATTGCCGTAATCATATTATTGTTAACATAAAACGCAAATACAATACTTTTGTCGCACCAACCATATTTATATTGTTGCTATAATCATATTTTTATTTTTAAATTTGGCAATAATACTATTGTTACATTTCTACAATATTAATGTTGCAGCAAATATACAATTGTCAAAACTAAATTCAGTTAACAATGCTATGGTTGCGACAAACATACTTTTATTGCAGAGAACATACTTTTATTGCCGTGACCATGCAGTAACCATGTTTTTTCTCTGCGTGTATGTGAAGTGTATATAACTACATAATAAGTACATTCATAAATGCAATTACTCCGTTGTGTGAGTTTAGATTCTGTACACGAGTACTCACGTAAGGTGTAGTAACCTGTGTTATTCACTCAGAGTTATTAGATTTTGTTGTGATTATGCTGATATTATATTGTAAATCAATTAAAACATCTGGTCACTTAAACAGATTACAACTATAAACATACAAGTCAGCAAGAAACTGCTGGATTACTGAAAACCATAGACTGTACATCCAAGCTATTTCATGAGAGAGACAATATTTTTGTTGACTACATCCTGACAAGGACCTGTCGTTCGTTATAAGGCCAATAATGTCAACTACTTCCTTGAGATGATTAATAATAACAATGGCTTACATCACATCACACAATAAAATATATTGGAGATAGTTGTATAGCATGTGTAAAATACAAGCAAAGCTAAGACCGCGTTGCGTTATGCACTAACAATGCATGCCACTAAAATGCACCTCAGGTTAAACTATAGCTACTCGCTTATTAAACGAGTAAATAGTTGCTAATGCGATAACTTAAAAACTTTAAGAGACATTTATGATTTTTTTTTGTAAAGGGTGGGCCACTTAAAATTTTAAATTTAAATCGGCTGTGAAAAAAGTTCTGATAATTTTTTCAAATATCTGGTTTTATTGGAAAGGTTTGACATTGTCATTTAATAATGGAACACCATCCGATATGTTTTCGCTTCCCCTGAAGATTGTTTGGCAAGTGATGAAGAATTTTACCGAAAACTCGTGTTTTCAGATGAATCTAATTCTCATCTCGGTGGCTTTGTCAAAAAGCCAAATTGCCGTATTTGAGGTTTAGATCACCCACACTTGACTGTTAAAAACCAATACATATTCAACGAGTTACTAATTGGTGTGGAGTTTTAGGCTCTGGGCATCATTGGACTATTTTTTCGAAAATGAGCACTGTTACCATCAACTGTGAGCTAGGCCATATGTTACACAGCCAACGCAATTATAAATATTTTACGCACTGTTTTTGAAAATCGAATTATCAGCGGAAACTGTAAAGTCAATTGGCCGCCTTATAGCTGTTTGAGCCCTTTGGGCTATTTTCTGTAAGGAAGCCATTAAGGATATATGTTACGCAAAGCATCCAAAGACAACTAAACATGAAATCTAAGTTGACATTGCAGAGATGTATCCATATTTAAGATTTGGTACTCGAACAAGGGGTTAAAAAATCGGCCTCCTTGAAATATGTACATAAAATAACATAATAAGATTTCGTCACAAATAAGTTGAAAATAATTATTTTACTATGTGCCATATTGGTATTAAAAAATATACAATTTCGTCACAAATCAGAATATCTCATTAATTTTACGATTCGAAGATATTTGAGGCCTTACCCATATGGATAAAGTCCATATGGTGCCGATTATCTGCTCCCTTCGAAACTGGACCTACAAGTACTCAGAAATAGTGGAATTTTATGAAGAATCTGAATATGACATTATTTTTATGATTCAGCTGAATTGAAGGCCTTGATTTACGGACATGGCCTATGGGCCCTGGATCCAAACGCCATCCCATAATGAACTGGGAGGCATGGTTATAGAAATAGTAATGTTTTCTTACAAATTGAAGTGTATACCTATATATAAGATTTGGGCCAATTTTAAATTTGGACCGCTCCAAAAATCGGCCTCCTTCAATAATGGGCATGTGGGTATTAAAAAGCAATAAAACGTCTCGAATCCTAAAATAACATTTACTACTCGATTATATTTGGCTATGGCACTTAGATTTTCGAAAAGAAGGTGCCTTTGAACATCGACATATGTAATGTAATAAGCATTTATTACACATCTCGATTATATTTGGCTTTGACACTTTGGAAAAAGGTCCCTAGATTTATGAAAATAAGGTTCCTTTGAACATCGACATATGTAATGTAATAAGCGAATAGTGCTCATTATTTATATTTTTTGAAAATAGAAATACAAATATTTTAAATTTACCCAAATTATGACTTGAACAGTTTTTATCCTGGTTCGAGACCTTTTGTTTTTTTTTTTCAGAATCAACTTAAAAATTGGTGAAATGTATTGTCAATGGTTGCCAGGCAGACTGTACAGCTGTTTCTAAACCCGCCAAGGTTTCAGCAGTCTTTGGCAACGATTACTTCGGCTACAAATCAAATGACTTATACGGGAGTCTCATATGAATAACTGAGAATTATCCTTTGCGTATAGTCTTCGAACTGCGCGTAGAGCAATCTTCATAGCGAAATATCATTTCCACTAATTCCGTTTCGCATGGGCTTTCATTGAAAATCACAGATGCAAAAGCACATGGTGTGCGTTCATTATCATGGAATAGTGAATATAGTGCATATAAACTTAATAGGTCCATTTCGAAAACCGACGTCCAGACACCATGTTAATTTGACTCCAGTTTTCAGTTCCGACATCGATTTTAAAGCAAAATTATTTTTTTTTTAAAAATCGAAGTAAAATCGACCCGCCCTCATGTATACCCTAACCCAAATAGTGGTATATGGAATTACAACAAAGGGCTGATATGCATTACACCCAAAACGTAAGACGTTAGACCCCGGTTTTGTTGTACCGATGATATATTTCGATTATTTTCAAATTGTTCACTAAACGCTATCCATAAATAACTATTGTTAAGTTGAACCTTGTTCGAACCTTTTTAAGCCACAAAGAGCTATAATTGATCCTTAGATTATCTTCGTTTCATTTAACGTTTTTATATGACTTCTTATATATGTACCTCCTGATTTGGGACTCTGCCAATCCATATTTTAAACCCACTCTTGCTAAATATGAGTATATATGACAGCGCATAGAGAAAAAGGCCTAAGGGTAAAAAATCAATTTTTTTTTTTTGATGTGGACAACATCTGAGCATCGAATGAGACCGATCCCATGCCCTAAAAGTGTTCCCTCCCGGAGATATGCGCGTTTTATGAAAGTGAAGTCGATGATTTCAAGCGCAAATAAAAAGGGACCTTATCTTTAAAATGGCTCTCCTGAACAAAACTTTTCATCAATTTTTCATTTTTTTTGTTTTTGATGTGGACAACATCTGAGCATCGAATGAGACCGATCCCATGCCCCAAAAGTGTTCCCTCCCAGAGATATGCGCGTTTTATGAAAGTGAAGTCGACGATTCTAAGCGCAAATAGAAATCGACCTAATTTTTAAAATGGCTCTCCTGAACAAAACTGGGTTTTAACCTTAGGTCCCTTTCTATTTTGCGCGTCACATATAGCGTTTTATGTTCCTCATAACTAGCCTTGGCAAAACTGTCAGAAGGAAATGATGCCTCAAATTTAATCTCAAAAAAAGCATAGTTAGATCTGTGACCCAGATCGTACACTTGTAGAAATATACATCCCTATTTGAAGAACAGCTCGTCATCAAATCTGATCGTGTTCAAATCCCCGATTAGTCGTCTGTATACTAACGTGGTATTGTTCAACATCTTTTTCTTATTGTAGTATGAACCACTCTGAGGCTTCGGCATTTGCATATTATATAAAAATATAATTTTCCTATGAAATTAACAATATTTCTTTTGGCAATTTCACTAAATTTTGGAGACGGTATAACCAAAAATCTGAATCAATCGAACATGATTATAGGTACCGAAAAACAGTGTATTTTTTACACAAATCTGTATGTATGACATTATTTTAAAATTCCGGATATATTTAGAGCCGGCCAATGGATCCAACGGGCCCAAAAACTAGATTTCAATTGGATTTTCTGCAGAGGGACTTTTCCAGAGGGACCATTTTGGCAGATCGAAGAACCTTTGATAAGAAATTTAAGTGTTCCTGTTAAAGTATAAATTACAATTGTTATAAGTTTTTCTACCTTCGATCAGTGGACAGACCCTATCGAACTTCATGTGGCCCGCGCACCGGCTTCCCGATAACATAACAGTTATGAACCGAATGCTGTTTCCACATATTTCAATTGTGTCAACCTGTCAGCAAATAGGAGGAGGAAGGAAGCGTGGAAAAAATAATAACAATGGAGTACCAATTATCACAATAAAGCAACAAATATTAATATTACATGCATAAGAATGGATGTATGTATAGGTATTCATTAAATACTTGTCAATATTTTCCCCCTATAAGTATACATGTAGTTGGACCTGGATCTATACATTCAGTGACTCATACACATACATGTGCATCCAATCATCCCTGCATTATTTGAGTGGCGGAAAAGGACACTGAACTATGGATGGTATGCGTGACGGCGGGCGACAAAAAAAGAGTATCGGCCCCTGAAGTGAAATTGAAAAGTGAAAGAAGTGCACGTCGTGAGTGAATGCGAGTCCATAAATATTTTTGCAAACAATTTATAATTGAAAACCTTTTAGTAAATTATATTAATCCTTTGTGTAGTGTTTACGTTATATATTACCACACAAGCACACACATGCATATAGACACTCACCCACACAGACGCATACTTATTGTTATTTAATAAATTTTATTGTTATTCAATAAATTATGCGAAAATTAAAAAATAATTTATTTATTTAGTGTAACAGCGATGGCGACAATTATGGTCGACCATAAACGATACACTACACGCAGTACTTTCATGGTAATTTATCCAAATGATGTCAGCAAAGGTGAGTTGAATTGGGGAGGTTTTTAAAACCCGGATTTTAACTTTAAAAGTAGCCTATAGTTTAAGTAAAATTTTGCCCTATTTACATATAAATGCCAAGTTTATTACCGAAGGCCATCTATAACAATATGAGAGATGGCATGACCGCCGCAAAACTGCGCTTAAAAATGTCTTGGACTGTAAGATGTTTATACTTGAATTTTTGTACACATAAGAGGATGAGAATGGTCGCACCTTGAATGATTTTCAACATAAAGTAACTAAATGAGAAATTCCGGACGCTTCTAAAAATTAGTACTGGCATAGGACCCATTGTTTTTTAACGACGATTTACCATCAATCCCTTTCAATCCTTTGCCTTGACTGAAGATAAGTTTTAGAAATCAGACTAAATGCAATAATCGGCAATTTGCATTTTTCTGCCTGGAAAGCTCCAATGTGACACTTACTTTATTCCCACCTTATCCAAAGAACGAGAGGAAACTTGTCTCAAATCAGTGAGCTGTGACCGAGAAAAATCATTAGATATGAATAAAGCGCATCCATTTGCTCATAGGCCTGACAAGTTTTGTCTTCAACATTTTACTCGTACACTATAAATATCCTAGTCTGCATAGCTTGCACAAATTGTCTAGTCCTCTTTATTAAGATTCAGACACTGTTTGAAGTAGACTGTTCAGATTTAATAGGCCGCTTAATGCGGCTTCTTATCAGTGCTTCGTCAATATCATGATTGCGTTTTGCTTTCCATGTTCCACTATTTTTCCGGTAATAATTTCAAATGATGCTAATTATCAACATGTAGTACTACGTCTCCGTTAATCAACACTCCATGAATAGAAATAAAACATAGAGAAACAAAAGCCATTGTTTCATTTGCTGTGTGGCAAGTGATGCCATCCTGTTCAAACCTCATCTCGTCTAGGTTTATATCCTTAATTTCTAGCTACAAGATAGCTAGATGGCTAGATCGCGATAGCGAACACCAGTCACGGTAACTGCTTGGTTGGCCTCATTTGCACAGAAGTACGGCCCGATGACACAACGAACTAGGTAAGTATTGCTCAGGTGGTTTCACATTATCTACAGTTTGCTAAAATTTGAGCACAATTCACCTGATTGCACTTTTAATTCGTCCAGGAATTCCAATATGTAATCCTTAGTCCAGCCGTTTTATCAGTCACTTCCGCAACTGACAATTTTCTTTCTACCGATTCTTGATCAGATCTTGCAAACGCCGTTTGCAACCAAACATACCTTCACACCGGATGCAGAAATAATAAAAGCAAACACGGAAAATGCGAATTTAAATCATGAAATAACACATTGAAAAAGATTACAAAAAATGAGTGCAAATAAAAGTGAATGTATGAATGAATGTTATAAAAATATTTATGAAATAAAGCGCATACGTACAACACAAACCGAGAGGGGAATCCATAGTGGTCCGTACTAGCAAAGTGCATTCCAGTGCAAATAGTCCTGGGCATACAGCGCGACAGGCAGAGAGACTCCGCCACAGACATAACATTTTAATTAATACTCACACAGATACACGCAAACATATGCATAAAAGTACACGTACACACACAGGAGAACATTCCAATTCAGTCACCATCATACGTTTGAGGAACAATGCTTTTAGATGAACGTACAAAAAAAGGAACGAAACGTAAGCAGCACGAAGAGTTTCGCAAAAATTACAGTGGTTTTGGAGATTCGAAGAAATTTTCTGCGCCTAGTTGCTCACGATTTGTTTTTGTCTTCCATCTGGCACAGTATTTAAAAAAGACAATACAAAAATTCAATTCAAGTGTGGAATCTTTATTGTTCCTTCGGAAGCACATTTTATGCCATTTAATTTTTGAATATAATGTCCTTCAAATGTAAGGCCGCAACTGCGCCTCAGGGTGTCCATTATGAGGGTTAAATTTTGGACTCATTGGTTGACTTGTGGTTTTCGCGGTATAAGTCTTTCCATGATGAGTACTGAAATGAAAAAAAATTATAATTAACAAAACTCACGCGTAATCTGTGCAAAAAATACCTCTAGAGATGTTCATTTTTCTGTAGGTATTTGAGGCAAACGCCAAAAAAAATGTGGCGTATGCGTAATATTAATTAGCATAACACGTATACGTTTAAAAATAAAGGACCGACAAGGAATTTTAATCTTTGATAAATGTAGAATTTCACATTTGAATGGAAAATCCTTCTTCTATCTGAATTCGCTGTAGTTAATTCTTTAGCTGGAGTCGACCCAGACCTTGCGGTGAAAGTGCTTCTAAGGTCCTCAACTAATTACGTAGTCTATCCATATATAGCCAAGAAGATTTTTAGAACCGGAATGATAAAAATCTTTATATATTTATTGAGGCACTGGCCTGCTCTACCTAGAAGAGTTGAAACGATTACCAAAGAAGAACGAGATGCGATAATATCAATGTCTTATTTCAGACAAAAATGGTGCTCAAAGGAAATTTATACAATCACCGCACAAAATTGTCTTCCGTTAATAAAATTTGCACTCCAAAAACAAATTGTATTAATGATTTAAAATGTTAAAAGTCATTAGTCATAGAAAAGATGTACATTGCAGAAGCAACGGACTGCATTAAAGTATATTCTGAAAAATGCCTTAAGATTAAGGAGTTGTATTTATCATAAACTGAATGGTTCCTTCGGAAGGTGGACCAACTAACGGAGCACACAAAGATAAGAACTTTCTGTGCGTTTCCCAAAAAAAAATGCAGTAAAAAAAGAAATTTATTTATAATCTTTTCTCTGTACTTAGTAGGGACATTAATACTGTTACACACGTTTAAAGCTGTAAAATAAAAGTACTGAATGTTTTTGGACCAAATATTTTTTAATATATTTATTGATGTACATTGAATTCAAAAAGAAACCACTTATTCGAAATGTCCGCCTTTTGACTTTACACACACCTTAAATCGCACTGGCCAATCGTCAATAGCTGCACGAATCTCGTCCATTGGAAAATTGACCACAGCTCGAATTAAAACAGTCTTAAAAGATCCAATGTTGGGGTATCTTTTGTGACAAACCTTGTCCTCTAAAACCGTCCACAATTTGTAATCCAATGGGTTCAAATCTGGACTGCCTGAGGGCCATTCTTCAGAGGAAATGAACGCTGGCAAATTGTTTCGAAGCCAGGCCTGGGACGTTTTAGACTTATGGGCCGGCGCAAAATCCTGCTGGAAAGTCCATGGCTGGTTTTGGAACAGGGAATTGTTAAGAGGCTTTACAACAGCTTCTAAAGCGGTTTCTTGATAAACTTTGGCGTTTGTTTTGACTCCTTGTTCGCAGAAATGCAAGTCAGTGACCCCATCGTAAGAGACACCCCACCAAACCATGACTAAAGCTGGGTGATGACCCTTTTCCACACTTGGGATCAGTTCAGATGATTCCTTAGATGAGCGCGCATACACTCTATAATTTAGCTTTTTGAATTTTTACTGAACGGTAAAAATTTTCCATCGGTGAACAAAATTTTTTGTGGAAGTTATCAGCGTGCTTCACCAAAAGTTTGCATTTTTCAATCCTATTTTTTTTAAGCTGCAGTCAAAAAATGTCCGGTACATCTTTTGAAATCCAAAGTTCCAAGTCTTTTTTAATGATTCGACTCTAACTTCTGCGTAATATTCATCTCACAGGCTATGATTTTCTGTTTTCGGAGCGGATTTCTGTGAATTCTTGATTTAACGGCTTTGATGACAAGTGGTGTTCGAACAGCGCGTGGATGGCCCGATCAATGGCGGTCTTTTACATCACCAGTCTTCTCAAACAGTTTTATGCATCGGTAGACGAACATGCGGCTAATCCCTAGTGGCTGGAGCGTTTTGAATATATCGCTTTTTTCATTTCACACTAGCAAATCGCTAATATAGCGATACGGTTCTCATTATCTGACCACTCCATGATGAAAGTCCGACAATTTTAAAATCCCGTTACAGACTAACGCTATTGAGGTTAGCTTTCAAAACCCATATGACATTAACGGGGTATGTTCAGTTCTACTGTTGAAACGGGTGTGTTCAATGTTGTAACAGTATTTATGTCCCTACTAAATATTTTAGAATTAGCCTGTGTGTGGGTGCATCTAGGCATGCTAGGGACTACGGCGACAAGTAGGGTACTTTGGATTTGAGTGCATTAGATGTATGTGCTTGCCTTATGTACTATTTGCATTTGTTGTATGTATGCATTCCCTCAGTATGTATATTAAGTTTAAGTAGAGTAAGATATTTTGTATTTAATAAAATGAGTTTGTTTAAAACCATTGGAGTATGTGGTTGTCTGATCTTGGATCCGTTTCCATATGTGGAGTGCATTGGAAACGCGGCGTTAGTAAGTTCAAACACTCTTCTTTCCCCAAATCATTTAACCTAAACTATTTTCTTCTTCATCAAACGGTGGTGTCCAACAATTTATAGAGCTTTCAACTATACGATGTCTTCAAGCGACCAAAGCCATTTCGCAAAAAAACCTTATAGAATATCGACTCCTTGCAAATTGCCTCCAAAAACCACAGTTTAACGTAGTTACCTTTGCTACCTAACTATACACACACACACATTTGTATATATATGTATATGTGTGAGTGCGAGTGCTATAGTATGATGCTTTATGAAAATGGCGTCAGTATTATTGTCTATCCATCGGCTACAAAACCATTTTCATTTGTTTAACGCGTCCCCATTATATTTAACAATGGCACAAACGTAAATGCTCCTCTGCGTTCACTTCTGGTGGTATGCATGTGTGTCTGTAGAAGTGTTTGAGCACCACCAAGTCGTGGTATATGTGCAGGTGGCATTTGCAGTTGCAAGTGAACATGAATTTCCATCTGAATGATCAGTGGCCAGTGGCGCAGAGGACAACCTGGAAGGCCTTATAGAAGGATTTCTTCCCTAAACACGATTTATATGAAGGCCTGGCTCTAAGTGAGAAGGGATAGTGAACATTTTGAAAGAATATTTATTTTGTGTGAGACAATGTAAGGCTTCTTCAGGATTTGAGCTTTTTTTCCTCCCAGCAGCGATTTTTAATGAGGCCTGCTAAAAGTATTTTCTCAATAGAGGGCGCTAAAATTCCCACTGCTTAAAAGTTCCTTTTATTGGACCTTCATAGATATGCCAAGACAAAAAATGTCTATTCCGCCTCTGACGGCGTGTGATATGTGAGTATGTATGCGTTTGCATCTGCGGCTGTATGCGTGTGCCCGAGTGCGGTTGTGGCTGGGTGACATTAAACAAAGACTTAATGCATATTTGCCCATGTCCGCACAATGTTAAAATAATAAATTTTTTGACGGAAATCCATGTCCAGCGGTAATTTATTAATTTTCCAATGCTACGTTTACCTTTTCCGAGGAATAGCAACAGCGGCAACCACAATACAAATACACTCTTCCTCTCTATCATGTGTGTACATGTATGCGAATTTCGGCGTACAGTGGATGCAGATGGTATTAAAATAAAGTGTAAGGAAATACTTTAATTGTTATTGAGGAGGTTCATAGATAGTGACAATTATTTGCAGTTGTTTTGCTTTCTTCGAGCGGTCAAACAAAATACGGTGTTTAAATTGAAATTTTTTTTATCGACAAACGGAGCACCCGTTGGATTTAACTAAAACGACTCAGCTCAATCCAATGTACTAAAAGTTTTTCCATGTTACTTCTAAAAACTGCTGGCGATGTGAAAGTCACTGTCTTTTCGAGCTATGCATAAATTCTTAGTCTCACCCATAAATGACAATATATTTGGAGAGTAGCAAAATTTTCGTTAATATGATTGCCCATGTTGTATCCGTATTGGCTATCTATCGCCCGTTTTTACCATGCGGCACGCTTTTTGGACCACATTAGTCGAAAGGCCCAGCAAATTAAAGTTTTTTTGAGGTATTTAGTGCTTACTAACTAACAGTACCCATTTTTTTACCATTGCCTGTCCAAAAAACATTATAAGTTGGTAAGAAAATCAAAAAGTGAAGTCCTTATACGATAACGTTGAACTTTATTCCCTCTTAGCCGATTTTGACCCCTTTCAATCCCAATCAACTTATGAATATAACTCCTCATCATGGACAATTTTAGGATCCTAGGTTGATTCGTTCGCACGCTTTCGTTCTTTCAACAAACACACGGACGATGGACAGACGGACAGGGCTGGATTTTTCTAATAATTTGACTAGGATCTAAACTATATATACTTTATAGTGTCAAAACGGAATGACAAATTGAATGTACTTTCCACCCTGCATCGGAGTGTATAAAACAATAATATCTTATGAATAAAAGAAATACGAAGATTATATTTGGAACATACGAGTGCACAACAAAAATTAATTGACTTTTTCAACTTCCCTCAAAGTTATATAAAATGCAACACTGCTCTTATCAAGTACCATCTGTTAATAGACTACTGTCACATTTTGAGAGAGTTCCGTCATTTAGTTTGTGTCGAACAGCTGCTCAAAACATATAACCTCGTGGATTTTGTTGAAAATCAAAAAAGGGAATTTCGAGTGCTTATTAAACGTTAGTTTTCGCAGAAGAAAACCGTCAATCAAACCAAGGAAACACTAGACAAATACTATTGGGACTCTGCACCATCAATTTCAATGGTAAAAAAAGAGGTTTATAGACTTTCATTGTGTTCGTACAAGTACAAATGGCGCTGAACGTTCTGTACTGCCAATTCATCAATACACCAGAAAATGTCAAAAAAATCCACGATGTCCGATAGAAGAGTAAAAGTGCGTACTGATCTGCCCTCGTATGATATTGGCATAGATAGATTCCGGACGAAAATTCCGGGCGGTGAATGGACCGATCGTTATAAAATATTAACAGAACGATTTCATACCTATTTAACCCTGCATTTTTAATTTCTTTATTGCATGAAATAATACCGATATAACGATAGAATTTGGTACATATGATGTGCAAAAGGAGAGAAACGGACTCTGATAGAAAAGAGCCCGATTCCACGCCCTCTTGATATTTTTTTGTATTTGACCGCAATCTATGAGGGTATATACACTTCGGTATTGCCGAACTTTATTTGTTCACTTGTTTAATGCCATTTAATTAATAGAGTTTTAAATCAACTTTTCTTTAGAAGTGGTAGTTAAAGTTTATTTAACCTTTCCTTTAAGAGGCGTGGCCCAATTACCTAGTTCTAATGTTCGGGGAAATATGGGTATCCAGAAAAGCTTGATCTTCTTCCAAATTCGGACCATGTAGGCTCAAGAGTTCCAAAAATTGACCACCTTGAACTTCGGACATAAAGGCATTAATAAACTATAAAATCAAGTTCGAATCAGGATATTAAATTTTTTTGACGATTCCAAAAAAATTGTGGCCTTGAACCATGGGGGTAAGGTCTCTAGAACGATAAAAATATATGCTCTCTCTATCATGGTCAAATGGGTACTCTAAAATAGTGGACTTTTCTAACAAATATAAAAATGACAAAAGTTTAATTATTTGGCTGAATTTTAATCCTTGACGTGGTCCAAAACCGGCACCTAATGTTCGGGGAATTATGGATATCCATAAAGGGTGACATATTCAAATAAAACCAAGTATGTGCCTGTATTGTATTTGTGCCAATTTTAAACTCGAACCGGCCTAGATCGGCCTTAGGGGCTCGAAAATCGGTCTCGTTGACATACGGACGGATTTAAATATCATATTAATTTTACGACCAATGGTTCTAAAGTTCCTACAGTGTCGAAAAATTGGTCCTTTCGAACATGGATATAAGAGTACTCAGAAACAGTAGAACATTATAAAGAATTTGAATATGTCATTAATTTTAGGGATTCGCTGACTTGGAGACCTATGGGTCTATATGCTCGGGTGTATTAAATCCGCCCCGTAATGATCGGAGACATGTGGTAAAACTTGGTCCTTTCGAACAAGGATATAAGGGTACTCAGAAACAGTGGAACATTATGAAGAATTTGAATATGTCATTAATTTTAGGGATTCGCTGACTTGGAGACCTATGGGTCTATATGCTCGGGTGTATTAAATCCATCCCGTAATGATCGGAGACATGTGGTAATTCAGAAACAGTAAAAATATGTAGCTATATTTAAGATTTGAAATATATTTGCACTTGGAGTTACCTTATAGGGTCCGAAAATTGGCTTTCTTAAACTATGGGCATATGGATATAAAAATACAATAAACATAATTACGTCGCGAATCCGCAAATAACAGTATTCGACTATAATTGTGGTCTTGGTCCATAGAGTCTAGAGAATGCAGTTCCTTTAAACATCGACATCTACTTATAGTTACTCAGAAACAGTGGAATTACCACACTAATCTCGAAAAGCATTAACTTATAAGATTTGTCAAAATTTAGGTCTCGAATCTATATGCTCTCTATAGATTCAGGCCCTCTCAACAACGGAGATATTCTTCACGACAGCTACATTCAGGAATTTAAACAGGACAACGGTTAAAAGGCCTTCAAAATTATAGTTTTGTCAATCATGGACCCACCGCCAATTTCAATTTTCTGCTATACTGACAATGTTATACTACATCGCAATCCATGGTTGAGCCCGGCCGAACTTACGAATTCTCTACTTGTTTTTTATTTCAATAGCGAAAGCAGGACAGGTTGCATTAAAAATTCGACATGGTCGAACTTCCCGGCGTTGTTATTAATTTTTATACATTTATGTGTGTACGAGTAGTGGGTACTAAGATAGAACACTTTGCAAATTTCTTTCCCAACTTATTGATGCTAAAGTAGAAAATGACTATTAATGATTTTTAACATACTTTCCTGCATAATCAAAAGGTTTATCGATATTTGAATATTTTGAATGCCGACGTTTTCGAAAGTGGACCTTAACAACATACACTTAGCACAATTGGATCCACTTTTAAGACTTAAGTTTGAAATCACTTTAGCTAAGTATGGAAATGTAACATTTATTTCAAGACAATTTTTGAATTCCTTTATAAAGACTCAGCCTTAAGTATTATCGCCATGCAATCTGCAACTGTGTGCATTCTCAACTGGCATCATTAATCTTGAAATGTAATAATATTATTTTTCGCCCATTTTTCTCTCAAGGCCCACCATTTTTGCTACTCAAAGTTTGTAGGTACCACATAAAGTCTACAGTTGACCGTATTGCCGTTGTCCGGCGTTAAAGTTTGTTAGGGTCCCGGACTAATTACAAAAACGTGAATACTTAATGATGCGCGCGGTTTAGGCGTATAAAAGGGAGAGGTGACAACGGAAATCATCTATTCACCGGAAATAGTTAGATTAAACACAAACACATACAGGCAAGCGCGCGCTCTCTCACGTACGTAAGCAGTACATATACAGTGGTGGCCACATAATTAAGGACACTTTGAAAAAAATAAATACTTAAATTTCAATATATTTTTTTACTCTCTGATGTTACTTTTCGAACCGACAGTGTATTGTAACGGTAAATTATAACTGTACTCAACTATTTGACATCAAGAATCATCACTCTGCAGCGTCGCTTTTACTACAAAATCTGTGTTTATTGAAACAGTCGCAATTTGAAGGTGATATCACTTGGTCGCGTAATTAGGGACATATAATATTTTATTTATTTTAGAGTCAACAAATAATAAAAAAACGCAGTAAGTGTATTAGATTATTGAAAAATGACTTAAATATGAAAATTTAAGTAACATTCATTATAGACATGGGTCGGAAAAAGAGCTGTACTCCGGAATTGCGCAAGATTATAATTTGCAAGCACATAGAGGAAAGAAAGTCGATTCGGGATATTGCGACGGAGCTTTTGTGTTCGAAATCAATGGTTCATAATGCTATTGTACATTATAGAAACAATGGAAGCGTCGAGAACAAAAACCGAATGCCACGACTAAGGAAAACTACAAAAGCTGATGATCGTATAATTTGCAGAACGAGCAAGGCTAATCCTTTTCTAAGCTCTAAACAGATTCACAGCGAAATAACGGCACAAATTACCGGTGAAATATCAACGAGAACCATAAGGCGTCGATTACTTGAATGTGGGCTCCGTGGATGTATAGCAAGAAAGAAACCACATGTTTCAAAAAAAAATTTAAAAAACAGAATTAATTTTGCAAAGAAGCATATCGAAAAACCCTTGGAGTTTTGGAAACACATACTGTGGAGTGATGAATCCAAATTCAATTTGTTTGGGTCAGATGGGAAAAGATATGTACGTCGTCCCCCAAACAAAGAACTTGACCCTCGGCATACTCTAAAAACCGTAAAGCATGGAGGAGGCAATATTATGGTATGGGCAGCCTATTCATAGGATAACCCAGAGAATGGATCAACATGTGTATAAAGACATTATCGAGAATACAATGAAACCATTTGCAGACGAACACATGCATGTTTCATTTGTTTTTATGCAAGATAACGACCCAAAACATGCAGGTAGAAGCGTTGAAGCATTGTTTTCTACAAAAAACGATTTAAACCTTATTGAAAATCTTTGGGCAGATGTTGAGATGGCTTTGGAGAAAAAACAACAAAAATGCTGAGGTATTGAAGAAATATGGCAGAATATCTCCATTGAACGATGTCAACATATAGTTGAGAGTCTTCCTCGGAGATGCAACGCATTGCTTGCATCAAAGGGTTACCCGACTAAATATTAGATTTAAATCAACGTTAAAACTCAATTTAAGTTATAATATATTTTTATTTATTAAATATATAAAAAAAACTTGAAGTGTCCTTAATTAGCTGTCCGAGACAAAATCGTTTCTTTTTTTTATTTTCTTTTTTGAGTTAATATAAATATAGTATTCTCATATATTTTTTCAATAAATACATGTTCTGAAATGTATCAAACACCTTTACTTAATAAAAAAAATATATTTATTATTTTATTTAAACAAAAACATCAACACTTCAAAATAAAATAGGGTGTCTCTAATTATATGACCACCACTGTACATACCAGTGATAGATGCCTGTTTCTGTTGCCGGTTCAATTAGGGTGTTTGAACTTACCTTAACTTATGATCAACAAATACAGATGCAGTGGCGAGTAACTACCACATACATACTTATACATACTCGTACAGATACATGTGGGCATATGTGAATGTAAGTAGTTGTTTATGTGTGTGAAGTCCCGCCATGCAGCGACAAGTGCTTACACTAATGGCTTTATTTGTGAAAGTTCAATATTTTATCGCGATTAAAACGGGTGGGCAACGAACAGAAAATTAATCAATAAATAAAGTTATCATTGGCAAACAGACGTGAACATTTATGCTGCCGTATAAGTGCACGAATTTATGTGCACATATACCGAAGGTGCTGAAATGACTTGAGTTGCAGGTTACGAGTAAAGGGTGCCGCTTCCAAAAGTCTTTGACATTAAAAAAATTGTTTTCAACTACATGAGGAGAAATACGAGACTACAATATTGGCTACAAGTACAGCAAATTGGACATTTTAATTTTGATTTATCAACATATGATGTAATGCTGATTGTGCCAAAAAAAAAATACACCAATATAAAGAAAGACGCAGCTTTGAACTTCTGAAAAGGTTAATTCATAAAAAATCGAAAATATAAAAACTGTTGCTACCCTATATAATATTATAGTGACATGAATCACATTTCTAAATTCGATCATATCCTTGCCATCATATTTGTGTTGTAAAGATTTTTGATTTCATATTTACAACACAAATATGATGGCAAGGATATGATCGACTTAAGAAATGTGATTCATGTCACTATATTATTATATAGGGTAGCAAAAGTATTTCAAAAATGTGGCAGGCTCTAAAATTATTGTTGAAACTATTATCGAAACACTCGTGTAGATCGGTATCCGTCTTTGGTACGTCTTTGGTAACCCTCACTTCTAGAAATGCCATGCTTTTACCCGATGCACATTTTCACAAAACTTTCATTAATGCTTCCTCCCAAAGCACACATGCGAACCGCTCATTTACCTTTTAATGAAATTGTTCGTGAAACTGTGCATCAGGTACCGATCTACACAAGTGGTTTGATCATAACTTTAACAATAATGGCGGTCCCAAAAAATATGATTACTGTTTTGGATTTGTAAGACTTATGCGCAAATTTGGATAACAAAACCAAAGACTTTGAACATTTTAACAAATTAAGTTAAAAACATAAAATTTGTTAAAGAAATATTTATAAGCAGCTCAAAGCGGCCATTCCCTTTCAGAACAGCAAGATTTTTAGTTTAGCCCAGAAAGGCTTTTTTAAATATTTAAAAATTTTCAATGTAGCTTCCGATTTCAAACCAAGCTAACAGCGCAAATTGTCATCAGTTTACGATGCAATTTGGTTTGAACCTTTGCTTTGATAACAGCAATATTAATATTGAAAATCAACGAGATCGGTCCATGATTTGATATATCCTCTATAAAATGTACCTTCGGTTTTTAGTCCAAGCTGAGAAAAGACATTTTTATCAGATTCTAAAATTAGTTTTTTTTTATTGACCAACACTCAGGGGATGTCCCATTTTATGCAGTGCATTGCGTTGGAGGGTGGAAATTAATGGAGCAAAAGGGTGAATGAGGGAGTAATGTTTATTGATATTTACCTTGAATTTCTGGATGTCGTAATTGGTAAGAAATACATTTGCCGGAAGTTGATTTCACATACGTACAGTACGGACAAAAAACGAATTTGATCTGTAGTGTATAGTGACGTCAACTGGCCAATCGATAAGAAACGGGTGCGAAGTCGCGTATCCCTGCCAAACATACTCACAGCAGGAATAAGGCGACGGATGTCTGATGAACACACACCATGAAAGTAAAATCGAACAGTATCACGCAGCCCTCATTCCGACTATGGTCCAGGGAAACAATAGAGGTAGATACCCTTCTGTCAACTATCAGCACCATCGCTCTCCTTTGAACACGGTCAAGTAGCTCCAAGGATGATTTTGGAGCACCTGCCCATATATGGGAGTTGTATTCTATCTTCGGCCTGATGTAAATTGTATAAGTATAGATATTGAAATGATCACAAGGAGTGAAATATTTCTTACACCGCTTTTGAAAGCCTATGCACTTGAGTGCTTTTTTCGACACTTCAAATACATGTCTCGCCCAAAGAGCGTCACATGGCATTTTCATTCCCACAACATTAAGAGTTTCTGATTGTTCAATATCCGTACCATCGATAGAAATTGACGATATCGAATCACGTGTGCGACAATAAGCAGCACTGCGTCCTGCGCGCATTAAAATCTACTCTATTCACTCGACCCGATTCGGAAATGGCCAGTAGATCCTGGCCAAGTGTGTCTCAGCCGTAATTCGCCTTTTGTCTTCAGTATGTTGAAGACTCGTGCACATGTCATTAAGAGTTTCTGATTGTTTAATATCCGTACCATCGATAGAAATTGACGACATTGTTAAGTAAGCGAATCGCTTGTGAGACAATAAGCACTCTATTCATTCGACCCCAGTCAAAAATGGGCTCTAAGTCCCGGCCAAGTGTCTCTTCCATATTTTGCCATTTGACTTTAATATCTGAAAGACTTGGCCTATGGTTGAATGAATAAGAATGACAGAGGTTGCTGTCATCCGCAAAGGAGTAGATTGGATTCACTGTCTGACCCCCACAGATCATCAATGTAAATAAGAAATAAAAAGGGAGAAAGGACTGAGCCCTGTGGTACACCTGCGGTAAGCCTATGTTGGTTGGAAGAGAACCCATCTTCAACAACTCGTATAGTGCGATCTCGATGTAAAACGAGTGAAAGTATTTCCGACACCAAATGCGATCAGCTTTGATAATAGTGCACCGTGCCAGACTCTATCAAAGGCATTGTAGATATCCAAAGCCACAACCTTACTCTCACCGAACTGGTGGGTAGACCGAATCGAGCTTTCGACAGGAAAGTAGAAAGATTTCTACGGAAGCCATACTGTCGATGACTAAGCTGGTCGTTGGACTCTAGATACCTTACAAGATGGTGGTTAACCATGCTCTCCATTACCTTGGAGAGCTTAGAGCAAAACGCGATTTGCGGATAATTCGCAGGCTTATTGGCTTTATCCTTTTTAGGGATTGGCTGGACGTTCGCAAATTTCAACTCGCCGGGAAGACTCCCGCGCGATTAGCAAGGTTGAAAAGGTTGCGTAATAGATGGCCTAGCATCGAAGAGCACTTACATAGTGCCGGGCCCGGGGACTTATTTACGTTGAGATTCGTGATTTTGTCATCCAGAAGCTTGTGATAAGAGTGTAGTCAGTCACGACCGACTTAAGGCTTACCTTACTCGTTACTATTGAAGATTTCTCCTCACGTCTTTAGTAACCCTCACACCTTGGAATACCACCCTTTTTCACAACATGCTTCTTCTTTTTAATCATTAAAATATAATTAATTAATTAATGAATTTCTCTTCTTATTTCCCGAGCATGTGTAAACATGGAGGTACTCGTAGCAAATAAATAAAAGAAAATGCTTAATCAAGAGAAAAAAAAAAACAGCCGCCGAGTTATTATTGACAAGTCAATAATTGTTAATGTACATGTGCCCAGCTGAAGGAAGAAATGAAGGATGTGATGGCAAGGAAACAATCGGAAAAATGATTATTGAGTGAATTGTGCGGTTTCTTCAATCACGGTGAAATGAGATAAATGCAATAATGAAAGCATTAATCAAATATTTTATTAAAAGTCCCCAGAAACATATTTACTTTTAAATAAGATATTTTAATAAGATCCAGTATTTGTTAAAGGCATACAAATTAAGACAAAATAAGAACAGGGCACTCTTCTGTAGCTCCAGGTGAGAAAATATTCTAAAGAATTTAAGTTAGTACTAAGCAAGTGAATGTAGCAGCATGTATAAGTAAAGACACTTTTGTCTATACTTTATTTATACATTAGAATGTTATACTTTAGGAATTGTTATACATGATCTGTGAACGACAGTCTGGAGAGAACTTAGTTTGGTTTAACCTTGAACTTGCATTTTCATTCAATCTTTCAGCATTATTAATTGGCCTAGCTATACCTGGCCAAATGCCAAAATGGATGAGTTCGACGACAGCCCGGAAACTGTAGTTACCTGCATTTAGTCTGTCTCTTGAAGTAAGTAGCAACTTCGATTTAAAAGACAAGTTGCTTTTTTTGGGTCTGTCCCATTCGGTCGCTCTTGCGCCAACCCCTCTTCTTGTTTGACAAAGTTAGCTGTCATAAAACTCACCGTGCTCACATAGTTAATGAACGAAGTTAGAATGGACTTTGGTACGCGGTTACTTAGTTAATGTGATGCAGCAAAATACTGAACAGGTGTCGAATAATTAGGTACTTGACCTTAAAAATAGTGTTTAAATAATTTTTTAAAGTAAAAATTGGGTTTTGTACTCGATGAAAATAGCCTTAATTTTACACATTTCTGGATTAATATACACAGACTTCTTCAAAATGGCAAAAGTCAGGAGTGTCCGATTAAAATTAATGTATTCACTCGACCCCATTTTGAAATAGATATTAAATCCCGGCCTTATCCAAATCCCGGTCTTAACCATAATTCACCTTTTGTCTTTAATGTCTTAAAAATTTGGCCTACGATCGAATGAATATGAATGACAGAGGTTGTTGTCATCCGCAAGGGAGTAGGATGGAGTCTGACCCAAAAGATCGTCAATAAAAATAAAAAAATTAAGAGGGAGAAAGGACAGAGTCTGTGGTACACCTGCAGTCAGCCTATGTTTGAGAGAGAGAGAGATCTTCTAGTGCAATCTCTAAGAAAGCTCGATAGAAATCGATCTATTACCAACACCAAATGCGATCAGCTTCGATATGAGCGCACCGTGACAGACTCTATCAAAGGCAATGGAGATATTACTCTCACCAAACGATTGGATAGACCGACTCCAAGGCTCATGATAAGAAAGCCATCAGATCTCCCGTAGAGTGATTTCTACGGAAGCCATTCTGTCGATCACTAAGTAGGTCGTTGGACTCCAGATACCCCACAAGATGGTGGCTGACCATGCTCTCTATTACCTTGGAGAGCGCAAAGCAAACCGGGATTTGGTCAATAATTCGCAGGATTATTTGCTTTACACTTTTTAGAAATCGGCTGGACATTCGCAACCTTCCAGCACGCTGGGTACACGCAGAGAAAAGATATGGTTACACTATGGTCACCGCAACAATAATATGTTCTCTACAATAAAAGCATGTTCGCCGCAACCATAGTATTGTTTTTTGAATTTTATTTTGGCAACAGTATGATTGCGACAATATTACTATTGTTGAAATGTAACAATAGTATTATTGTCAAATTTAGAAATGAAAATATGGTTGTATTAACCACATAAACATGGTTGCTGAAACAAAAGTATTATTGTTTAAAATTTACGTTAACAATAATATGATTACAGCAATCATACAGTATGGTTGCGACTATGAACAAAACAAAACAGGTTTTTTAGAGCACACACGATACAGTGAATGGTTGCTGTCCAACAAAAAAACAACAACAATCGGAAGGTAGTTCAAGGGATTTTTATTGTGTTTTCTTTGTTCGGTGAAATACTCTAATACCGACTGGTTCTCGTTTATTTAAAATCTGCCTGCACTTAAGTATATAGCCATTGATCATGGCTATATACACACTCGTTACTTGGTGTCTACGAATGGTGAATTAGCATTCACCCCTGCTGGCAACTAAAAGTATTTTTGACCGTTGAAATATATATTGAATGAATGAAATGTTTAATAAAAACATGGCCTCAAATCTGGCTATGAACTAATAGTAATGCAATTTAAAATAACATACTTAATAAAAATCTCTATTTTTGAATAACAACAATAACCAATCCTAATAAATACTTTTGGGGATCATAGTATGGTTGAGTGTAAATCATACTATGGTTGTGGGGATCATAGTATGGTTGTGTGTGAATCATACTATGGTTGTGAGGATCATACTATGGTTGTATAAGAAACATACTATGGTTGTGAGGATCATACTATGGTTGTATGAGAAACATACTATGGTTGTGATGATCATAATATGGTTGTGGGGATCATAGTATGGTTATGTGTTAAGCATACTATTATTGAGAGGATCATAATATTGTTGTGTCACAACCATATACCCAACAATAGTATGATCCTCTTCGAATATTGTCACCCCAACCATCCTTTTTTTCTGCGTGTAGACTCTCGTACAAGCTAGCGAAGAGCACTTACGTAGGTTAAGTGCTGGGATACCATCCGGGCCACACACCAATATCAAATGATTCCATACATCAGAAATGAAAACATAGTAACTTGTAAAATGCAATTTAAATTATAACAATTATACTAGAGATGCCGATAATGAGACATTGTATAAACTCAAATAATTACTAACATTTACAATAATTACTGCTCTACAAATCCCTAGTTCGTCCAAAATTAACCTATGTGTGCCCCATTTGGTTCAATATATATCCGTCGTATATGGAATTGATTAGAAAATTCGAGAGGAAATGCCGCCGTACCTGTACCTCCTTATATAGGTCCGCTAATAGTAATTTTATAAAATACATATCCAACAGAAGGCTCTATGATACAGCAAGTGTTATGAGAATTGACAATTTCATAATAAAACTTATTAGAAATCATATTTCTAAGAGCATCCAATGTTGTTCTAACAATTTGATAAAAGCCCCATACTATACTGATGATTACTATATTCAAAGAACGTTAACGATTAATTCATTCAGAATCGTATAGGTATTCCTATTTTTTACCACTTATTTAGGCGAGCGAACATAAAGGCCGTCAACAGTGACTTGTTAACAAACAATGAAATGAGGTTCGATACTAGCGTTTCAAATACGCTAGAAAAAATATAAATTGGTGGATTAAAAATTAAGCCAAATTTCCTTTTTTACTTACCCGAACGTATTTTTTTATTATTCTTAAATGCTGGAGTAATGTTTTTGAAAAATTTCCTTACATACTATAAGAATCATTTAACATAAGAATTATTTATGAAACAAATTACAATACTCGTACATAAAGCATAAGCAATATAAACCTTCCAATATGAAATGTACTTGAGTTCCCGATTATAGGGCTATGTATTATTGTTACACTCTACACTTGTATCTTTTTTGTTTATTTCTAGTGCTTTAATTATATATAAAAAATCCAAAATAAACAATTAAAAAAAAGTACTCTTAAGAATAGGGAGCGTCATGTCTAGGAAAAGATAATGGAGGATTTTTACTGAATAAATTAGACTAATAGGTTCAAGCAGTAATAATAGGGTTATTTTCGCTTTTGGCTGTGATGAAAGTTTAGATATCATCACCAATATTCGGTTACAACAACAACATGTTGGCAAACCTATTGATTGCCACAACCAACAGATATGACAGCTTAATACATTTTGTACTTTTCATTGGTATAATCAATTAGTTGCGTCTACAAAAGGATAATCATATTTATCGCCTTGTTGTCAGTCGAACCGAACATGCATTATGATAGTAATCATTTGGTAATTGCGACCAATTTTTTTTTTTTGCAGCGTAATTTAAGTAGTTCCAATCGATTTTCAACTCTGAATTTTAATTGTAGAAGTCAGAGTTACCCAATTCAAGATTTAAACCATATTAATGGATTATTATTCTGTTTAATTTTCGTTTAGAAAAAAATGGGTCTCAGTAACGAAATGTTAATTTTAAACAGAATTGTACGAGAAATTTTTAGATAATTATAAATAATAATTAATAAATAATAATGGCACACACAGAGAACAGATTAGTTGTCCAATCGATTTGCAACTCTGAATTTTAATTGTAGAAGTTAAAGTTACCCAATGCAAGATTTAAACCATATTAATGGATTATTATTCTGTGTAATTTTCGTTTAGAAAAAATGGGTCTCAGTAACGAAATGTTAATTTTTAACAGAATTGTACGAGAAATTTTAAGATAATTATTAATAATAATTAATAAATAATAATGGCACACACAGCGAACAAATTAGTTGTCCAATCGATTTTCAACTCTGAATTTCAATTGTAGAAGTTAAAGTTACCCAATGCAAGATTTAAACCATATTAATGAATTATTATTCTGTGTAATTTTCGTTTAGAAAAAATGGGTCTCAGTAACAAAATGTAAATTTAAAACAGAATTGTATGAGAAATTTTTAGATAATTCTTAATAATAATTAATAAATAATAATGGCACACACAGAGAACAAATTAGTTGTCACAACCGAATTTTTTGTCAGCCGAATGTTGGTGGTTGCACGTACTATCTATGATGCCATCGTTACAACCGAATGTTAATTGGGTACATGGTAATCATAACCGATTAAGATGATTTTTGGAACTGAATTTGTACATTTATTAGTTTTTGTAGTAGATTGTTGGTTATAAGTAATGTCATATTTTACCGCCCTGCAATGGACAAATATGTTTTTGGATAGATATTTTGATAAGCATTGCAATATATATTTATTGTCAAGCTTTGGTTAGCCGTAACTCGAAAATGTGGATCGCCACCAAAAAAATTTATTGTTTATTTTGAATAAAAAGGAGGTCTATTATTCTGATGAAGACTGAGTAAGGTCGCAAAATTATAGTTAAGCCTGTTTCCATACTCTGGAAAATGTATTTTTATTTATAGTTCGTTTATTTATATGGCAGTTTCGTTTGGAAGCATTACCCGTCTAACTTAGGGAACTTATTCTGTCTGCCCATTTTTTTTGTTTTTTTTTTTAAATTTTTGTAAAAATGTGTTTTCGTCGTAAACATAGATTTAGACTAGATCCAGACTAGACCGTTGGAATAACCAATTTTATGTTACAACAGCCAACTAAACAGAGTTTGGTCACTACAAAGAACTAATATGTTTTCACCGACAAGTATTGGTAGCAAAGTAACATGTACATCAAAATTGGTTGGTTTCCATAACCGGCAGTTGTCGCAGCCAATTGTTAAACTGAATTCAGTTGGTATAACTGTATTATTGGCCTTAAAAACCATGATGTGTTTGTAGCAACCCTCATGTGACATTTTTAGCCATGTTACCATCAATACTACGGAATGTTGGTTATTGCAACCGAACGTCGGTTTATCAAATTGAATTTTTGTTGTTCGGGTCGATTTCCAACAGAATTCTTCGCTGTGAGGCATAAAATACAATTACGAAACATTGATATAAAATAGGTCTAATTGTTTGTTTTAAGAACGCAACAAATATTTTAAGTTGTCATGTGATATTTTTCTATTTTTTTTTAAATAAATGTTCACAATTTCACATCGTCTCTAGACAACTTTATACAAATAAACTTGAAATTGTCCCTATGGCCGTACGAGTTGCTTGATGCTGATTTAGCATTTTCGACAAATAAAGTACTTTACTTGCAGTTTATAACTTGTTGGCCGCCGAAGTTTTCACCTGTTTCTTAATGGAATATTGTAGGAATTAAATTTGTATGCATGTCACTAAAAAAGGTTCTCAGAGATCTGAATAACTCATGCATCAGCCTATATCGATTGGGAAGCTGGGACCCACGCAGAGCCCTTATTCACCAAAGGTCGCAAAGAGCGTAACACGCACACATAATAGCAATCAATCCCTGCTCAGTGCGCTTTGTAACAAACCCTTGTACTTAAAATTAATTTACGTTAATTCTGTTATCGGGAATAACAACAATAAGCGGAAGTTGATAGGCTATCGTGTAAATGCAAAAACATACACCCACACAGCGATATCCATACATATGCAATTATGTTCGTATACTTTTTAATCAGAATAAATGAATTGATGTTCTTTTTTATTTCTGAACAACAACAAGGTGTAGTATTAACAAATACAAATACATAAACAATAAGGATATTCGTAATCGACCTCTCCAGCACTCCATACAGAGTTGTCAATTTAAAGGTTTTTGCTAACTCATATTTAAGCTGATCGCGCTTTTTGTAGGTAATATTTTTGGCCGAATTATATCGAGCTTTCTAAGAGATCGCACTATAGACTTGTTGTAGATAGGATGAACGTAGACTTAATATCGGCAAGATATCTTTTAGCAGGTGCACTACGAGGCTCTGTCCTTTCGCCCTCCTTATTTCTTATTTTCATTTACTATATCTTGATTCAGACTGTGAATCCAATCTACTCCATCGCGGATGACAGTAAATGCTGCAAAGACCCAAAATGCTAAAAAAAAAGTGGTAAAAAATTCGGTCTCACGGCTGGAATTTAATTAAGCCAGCCGCGGCGCCACTTGCCCGAAATGATTTTTAAAACATAATAGCAAACTCTTATCTTTATAATAAAGCTAAATTCTTGGCCATAACATAACTATATGCGTTTTATTTCTTCTTGAAAACCACACGTCCGAAAAAAGAACCTTTATAAATATGGGCCAATATGGACTAGTTTCGACAACGTTCGTTCTAGTTTGAAACCGCACTATTAGTCCTAATTTCGGAAATACTTACACATTACTACATGAATATCCTTAATATCGTTCTTATCACTTAAACACACACTCTCTCAATAACAATGCGGCAGAAGGCTCGCAATAGCAGCAACAAACCCAATGTATTTAGTCGTTTTTGTGATTGAGTGTGTGCAAATGGTCTAGTGTATTGAATAACTACTACTTATGTACATATAAATATGATATATTTATAAATAAATACGGGTTTACAAACATATACTGACAAACAAATAGTAAATAATATATGATTACCCAGCGACCAAAGCACGGACTCCACAGGGCCTTTTAAAAGATCCACAGGGAAACGAAAATGTTACCGTCGGTGAGCAGCATAAAGTGGCCAACTCCATTTAAATACAATTAAGCCAGTGTAAATATAAAATACATTTATCATAATAAATTTTCCTTTTCTGTTTTTTAAGTTACAGAAAGGAATATCTTCTGTGCACTAAGATACGTTTTTATACAACTTGAGATAGTCTGGCCTCATGCCAGTAATATAAAAAAAATTAAGTTTTGCTGTTTACGTTGTGTACTAACAAAATGACTGATGTATTCGAGAGCCACATGATCGGCTCTTACACCTTATAGTCTTTTAGATCTTTTGGAATAAATCATACTGAGTAGTATGCGACATCGCGCTGGGACAGGCTACGGTATTGAAAATCATCGAAGAACACGGCTCGCAGAAGAGCTCGACTAAAGCTCCGTTGAAATGACCAAGTTCAAGCAGACCTAAGGAATCTTGCCATAGTCAACTTAAAATCGTGAAATTCCTGTTGTATCGTAGCTTATGACTGCTAGCTAAGTACCTACGAGTTGAGAAAGCTACAGAAAAAGGGCTCATATGGGGTGTTTTTTTAGACGTGTGGTTTTCAAAAGAAATTAAACCCATAGAGAGGCCTAATTTTCGACCGTTTTTTGCAGCATTTTAAGCAGTATGTCAGCAATAACGCGACGAATTTTTTCTTCCAAGGCGTGAATCGTGTCAGGTTTATCTGCGTAGACAAGTGACTTCACATAACCCCACAAAAAATAGTCCGGCGGTGTTAAATCGCACCATCTTGAAGGCCTCGCTACAAGACCACGACGCGTGATAATGCGCTTACCAAAAGTTTCTTTCAATAAATTTATTGTTTAGTTGGCTGTATAGCATCTAGCTCCGTCTTGTTGGAACCAAATATCTTCAAGACTACGGGCTTCAATTTCAAGTAGCAAAAAGTGCGATATAATGGCGCGATAGCGAGCATCATTCACTGTTACGTTCCGGCCCTCATTACGTTTCGGCACCTCTTGTGGTTGGTCTTTAGCCCAAATGCGGCAACTTTGATTACTTACGTTGCCGTTGCTCCAGAAATAGGTCTCATCACTGAAGAAAATTTTGGTCAAAAACAGCGGATCTACCAGTTTTACACCGAACATTCATTTCCATAAAAAAGAAATGACATAAAGTGATTCCACGCTTGATTTGAATTTTTGTATTTTTTTTATTTTGAAGAAAATATTGATATAATATTATATTGATAACCTCTATATTGGGACTTCAACAAGAAGATACAAAATTTTCTCTAGTATTAATTTGAAACATTATAATTCTGATTTTATTTATATCATCTTTACTTCTACTACGTATGCCCCTCAACATCCCGGTATACGCTATTAGGACGCAAGCGGGCAACTTCTCTAAAATCTGTAAACGATAATATTCTTTTACTAATCATTTTAGTTTTAACGTGGATTAAAGATGAATCTTTTACTTGTTATATCGCGGCCGGAAACCCGCCGCTTAGATGGTTTTACCCGTATTTGAAACTGGATTTACTTGTATAATAGTCGTGCAGACCATAACAAACCATAACACCACTAAGAGAACTGACAATATAATGTAAGCACCATCATTTTGTATCTGCTTAAAATTCACTGGAAAATTTTCCTAGAATGACTATATTTTCCATTGAAATCAGGGCCTCTATAAAGTATTCGACAAAAAGGCCCAGCAAGTTTTCCCACTGTGCACATACTTTTATACATACAATCATGAGTATTGGTATGCACAATCTCCAACTAATGCCACAACTGACGCCACACTCTCGTTGGCAATGTCTGGTATTGAACCCCTTCGGTTCAATGAAATGCGACCATCGATATATATCTCTGTGTGTGTAATGATGGTTTGCTATTTCCTTTTTTATTTGTAATTGTAGTTGTGACTGGTAGTGATAGTAACATGCATATTATGTTAAAATATAATTCTTTTTTTAATCGAGCACATGATGGTTTCAATATGACTACAAACAAATATGAAACATATTCAATTAATGTAAAACATATTCCATTGAAATTTTTGCACACACTCGTATGTATGTGTGCACTTCTAGGTACAACGAGTACAATAAATATTTTCATACACTCCACTATAGAACGCAAAGTATTATTGCTATGTCATTTCGTTTGTAACAGAGGGATCCTATCCTCTTAATTGTTTGTGTTTCATCTCTTGATTGTCAAACAAATATTGTCTGAATTTGTCCGCAAGAATATCAAGTAAGCAATTTATCGAAAACGAACATAGGAGAACACACTTGATATCAATGCCATCTAGAGAACGATATTGATGAATTTCCCACATAAAGGGGAGTCTTATTCGATTCGATTTTAATACATTTTGCTTCCTAGGTTGTAAAGATATTCGCAATTCGAACAGGTCTCTAGTTGTTCTTTATAACACACAGAGAACAGATTTGTTGCCACAACCGAATTTGTTTTCGTCGTAAACAAAGTTTTTGTTTTGACTAAAACCGATAAAATATTAGAGGTTTTATACGTAGATGTTGGAAAAACTTATATTATGTTACACCAGACAGCTTTTTTTTTATTTATTATTAAATTAAAAGATAATCGTATTAATATACATTTATAAAAGAATATTAAGAAACGGTATACCTTAATTCTAGAACAATAGATACATACATATTTATATACTTAGTAGGGACATAAATACTGTTATACACGTTTTATGCTGTACTGAATGTTTTTGGTCCAAATATTTTTTAATATATTTATTGATGTATATTGTATCCAAAAAGAATATTCTTATTCGAAATGTCCGCCTTTTGCCTTTACACACGCCTTAAGTCGCACCGGCCAATCGTCAATAGCTGCACGAACCGCGTCCACTGGAAAATTGGCCACAGCTCGACCCAAAGCAGTCTTAAAAGATCCAATGTTGGGACAAACCTTGTCCTCTTAAGCCGCCCACAATTTGTAATCCAATGGATTCAAATCTGGACTGCCTGAGGGCCATTCTTTAGAGGAAATGTAGCCTGACAAATTGATTCGAAGCCAGGTATGGGACGTTTTAGCCTTATGGGCCGTCGCAGAATCCTGCTGGAAAGTCCATGGCTGGTTCTGAAACATGAAATTGTTCAGAGGCTTCACAAGAGCTTCGAAAACGGTTTCCTGGTAAACTTTGGCCGATGTTTTGACTCCAAACCATGACTGGAGCTGGGTGATGACCCTTTTCCACCCTTGGGAGCAGTTCAGATGCTTCCTTAGATGACCGCGCATACACTCTATCATTTTGCTTGTTAATTTTTTCCTGAACGGTAAAAATTTGTTCATCGGTGAACAAAATTTTTCTGTGCAAGTTATCAGCGTGCTTCACCAAAAGACGTTTGCATTTGTTAATCCTATTTTTTTAAAGCTGCAGTCAATAAATGTCCGGTACGTCGTTTGAAAGCCCCAAGTCCCAAGTCTTTTTTAATGATTCGACTCGTGGACTTTTGCGCGATATTCATTTAACGGGCCATGATTTTCTGTTTCGGAGCGGATTTCTGTGAATTCTTGATTTAATGGCTTTGATGACATGCGGTGACATGAGCGTGGGCGGCCCGACCGTTTGCGGTCTTTTACATCTCCAGTCTCCTCAAACAGTTTTATGCACCGCTAGACGAACATGCGGCTAATCCGAAAAAATATCGTTTTTTTTTCATTTCACTCTTGAAAAGCGATATTACAGCTATACGGTTCTCATTATCTGACCACTCCATGATGAAAGTTGAAACAATTTTAAAATCCCATTACAGACTAACGCTGTTGAGGTTAGCTTTCAAAACCAATATTACATTAACGGGGTTTGTTCAGTTCTACTCTTGAAATGGGTGTGTTTAAAGTTGTAACAGTTTTTATGTCCCTACTAAGTACAAGAGATTGCAACGAAGGAAAATTCACTACAAAGAACTAATCTGTTTTCACCACCAATTATTTACACCAAAGTAACATTTCCATCACAATTGGTTGGTTGCCATAGACGCCAGTTGTCGCAACCAATAGTTTAACTGAATTTGGTTTGTATAACTGTGTAATTGGCTGTAAATTACATGATATGGTTGTAGCAACCATCATTTGATATCTCGAACCATGTTACCATCAATACTATAGAATTTTGTTTATTGCAACAGAAATTCGGTTTATCCAACCAAATTTTTGAAGTTCGGACCGATTTCCAACTGATTTTTTATCTGTATGTAGATAATACCATTAGTTTTTATGGTATGTGCTGTCTAAGAGCAGTACAGTTTCCAAAACTGAAACCGATATCTAACATTCTGGTTTAAATATACAAAACAATCGATTTCTCAAAAATAGCTTAAACACGATGTGTCGGCTTACCCGGCTTTTTTGGTTCTTTGCTTTTGAATATAAAATCAAAGAAAATTCGTAATTTCATCTATTCATCTATAGAATACGTATCTAGGATTTGATCAAAAACTATCTCTTAGGGTACCGATCTTCTCAGAATCACCAGTTGTTTTGATTTAAGCTTGTTATCTAACTTCTAGTCGCAATCTATGGCCGATGTTCATGAAATTTAATAGAAGTACAATTTGTGGACCTAGGGCAGACGCTATTGATCCATACCACAGCTAAAACAAAACATTCGCAATGAAATTCAAGGCATAACACCGAAAATGTTACGAAAAGTTATGCAAAATGTACTGGAAAGAGCGAATGTGCTCAGCTAAAAATGGACACCACTTACGAGATATAATTTTTCACACTTAATCTAAAAATATTTTACATTAATATATAGGTACTATACATACGAGGGCGACCGCAAAAGTAACTGTCCTAACATAAAAATAACCGTTTTTTTGAAATTATTATTATTTATTTTTCAACATAATCTCCTTCCAACTCAATACACTTCATCAAGCTTTTACAAGTTTTTTAATTCCATCCGAAAAATAAGATTTTTCAAGACCTTCAAAATATGCCTCAGTTTCAGCAATAACCTCGCTATTGGACGAAAATTTTTTGCCACTGAGAAATTTTTTGAATTTGGAAACAAGAAATAATCAGAAGGAGCTAAATCTGGACTATATGGTGGATGCGGAGCAATTTCAAATCGTAATTCGGCCAGTTTTTGTTGAGTTAAAAATGCAGTGTGTGAAGGAGCATTATCTTGATGAAAAAGAACTGATTTTTTCCAAATGCGGTCGTTTTATCTTGATTTCTTCACTCAACCGATCCAATAATGCATAATAATATTCACTATTTATAGTTTTTCCTTTCTCAAGATAATCAATAAATATTATACCCCTTGCATTCCAAAATACTGTGGCCATTACTTTTCCTGCTGACTTAACAGTTTTCGCCTTCTTGGGACCACTTTTACCAGCTTCTATCCATTGTTTTGACTGTTCTTTGCATTCTGGGATGTAGTATGGATCCATGTTTCATCAACAGTTATGAATCGGCGCAAGAACTCTATTGGATTACGCTGATAAATCGCTAAATGCTCCTCGGAATTGGTCCAACGGACGATTTTTTGGGGCAAAGTCAACAAACGCGGCACTTATCTTGCGGATATCTTTTTCATGTGGAGTTCATCATGTAAACTACTCCAAACTTGTTTTTCGTGTATTTTAACAATATCGGCAAGTTCTCTAAGCTTTATTCGTCTATCTTTAGTCAATTCATTAAATATTTTTCTAATGTTTTCAATAGTAGTAGCAGTTTTCGGTCTTCCAGAGCGTTGTTCATCTTGAATCCGTACTTGAACTACCCTTTTTAAATTGTTGGGATATCACGGTGGAGTATGATGGTGCATTATCACCATAAACAGAATCCAATTTATCAATGATTAATTGTGGCGTATAACCTTTCATATTAAAGTGTTTAATTACCGCACGAAACTCGTATTTTCCATTTTTCAAAAATTATAAAACTTGTTTACTTCAATCACCTGTAACAAAGAAAATAATCATTAAATATTTCGGAAATTTTGACAGATTACTTTTAAAAAACAAAAAAAAGTTGCTAGTAAAACAGAAAATGTGCCAGGCTAGTTTTGCGGTCGCCCTCGTATATCAAAAAATAATAATAATAATCAACCAATAAATAAAAAAGATATTAAACATTCAAACTACTACGCTAGTTTTGCCCTACCCTGTATTATTTAAGTAAAGTGAAGTTGAATTTTAAAACTTAACATTTCCGGCTACTTAAGGGCTATTGTGACACAAAATACCTCAAATGAATGTTTGAAGTTCTGATATGATAAAAAATATTCACTTTTATGTCAGTCATATATTTAAGGTTATTAAAAAAAGGTGGAAAATTTAAATATTCAAAATGCCCCTCTGTGTCGATTTTGGTTTCCATACTGAACATAACTTATTTAATTAATTAAATATTTTTTTCTTAAAAACATATACTGATCTTATTAAAAACAATCTATACTAATGTGATAGTTATTTAGTAACTCAAAAACGACCATTATACAGTTTTATTAAAAACAGGACACGCCCCAGCTGAAGTTAATTGAGACATCGAGCTTTAAAACATAGTTTTATTTTAATATGTTAATTGGACAAACATTATTGTAGAACATACAAATACAAAAACTCCCGTTAAAGAAAAATGTTTAAATTTTTTTCACTTTTTCAAAAGAAGGACAAAAAGGGCACTCCAGTCTATGTGTTAAAATGTTTCGTCGAACATTTTAACACATAGGAAGTTAAAATGTTCTACGAAAATAAACTCCATAAGATTTCACTTAATACATCCGATCACGAAAATTTCCTAAAACGAAGAAATATTTACAAACTTAATTTTAATTTATTTCAAATTCCAAAATTTTGTTGCACACTGCAATACGTAAATATGTTATTGAACTTAAATGGGTTTGGTTACTACAAAAAATTTATCTGTTGTCACCATCAATTATTGTTACCAAAGCAACAGGTACTTCATTGGTTAGTTCTCATAACCACCAGTTGTGGAAACCAATACTTTTACAGAATTCGATTTAAATATACGACTTGTGGGCTGTACACCATGTAACCGTTAATAACATGGAACGTTGTTGATTGCTACAGAAAGTATGTTTATCCAACCCAATATGTGTAGTTCGGACCGATTTCCAACTGATTTGTTCTCTATGTGTAAAGTAGATAGAGTCCACTGTCAAACATGGGATTTATTTACTTTTTCCTTTTGGTGTTAAAAACTTTAGAACCTCGCAAGCGAATTAAATCAATCTAGCGGTTTACTAGAGAATTGTTAGTGTTCAATTAACTTGAGTCCATGCAGCGAATCCTTCACCGAACTAGATGTGACCACAAAAAGTGTGTAGCTCCAAATGGAGATATCATATTGTCTTTTCTGCAAATACAAAAAACCACAATGGTCATAATAGTAATAACAACAACAGAAAGCTGATAATATAAATAAAAAATATTATTTTTATTTATTCTCTCATTTGTGTGTGTGTATTTATTTGCCAAACCATTCATGCACTTCAATATTTGTTAATATATTTCAAACTGAAGTATTTCCTTTTATTCGTCCATTCAATTCACTTCTCTTCAATACCGAGCTATAATGTAAGTGTGTCTGCCTGTGTGTATGCACGCTAATTGTTAATGTAAAATGATAATGAAATGCTAGGAAGGGTGTAGAGGGCGGGCTGGTTGCCACGGAAAACAGGTTGACTCACACCACCACGTCCATCACATAATAAAAACGAATACATCTATGGCAACTCCAGGTCCCACGAAACAAGAGTGGGTTTGCATTACAAAAAGTTCTCTGCCTTGGAATACTCACGCCCACCACACCACACCCCCTTATTGCAACAACGGATACGGATACTGATACCGATGCTGTTGCTCTACTCCTGCATTCAGCAAAAGCCGCAGAAACCAAATTGCAGAAACAAATCCATAAGTTTAATGCTGCATAACTATGAATGCTACCGACAGACTGCAGAGCGTTGCGGCTGGACGCGTTGCTTTTTTTTTGTTTCGGTTCGCCTTTGACCTATGCGGCACAGTGGTTAAAGGATTCCAAAAATTTGGATTTCAACACTTTTGTCAACCAAAGGTAACGTTTGAGGTGCAAAAGATATAAAACGTTCTTGGTGCCATAGAGGTCCATTTGACATTTGAAGATTAAATCACTTTTTATCTCACTTCGAACGTATTGTTTAGCCATTTTATTCTTGAAACTTATTTTATTCTATTAAGTTTCAACATTTAATATTTTGTGATTGAATTGTCCTTAAAGATCATTCGAAGTTTTTGAAAACCACTCTGTACGCAAACTTGAATTTGAGATAACTTGTAATATCAGGTGCTTTCCTTAAAAAGTGTTTGGCTGTAACTTCTGTTACTAAAAGTGAAGTCCATTGGGATTTAAAGTCCCTTTGTCTCACTTATTTGCAGTGAGCTTATGCGAATTAGGAACAGCATGGCTAGATAAACCAATAAGCAACAATGGCTTAACTGATCAATCTCGTCAAATATTTTGATATATACAAACAAAGAATAGATTCGTTTCCACAACCGAATTTAATGCCAACCGAATATTGGTGGTTTGACTTATTATCCATGTATTCCATTACTATAACCAAAAGATGATTTAGTACACACCAATTTTCAGTAGTGGAACTGACAGTATCGGTTGAAGAGACAAAGTATGGGTAACCCTACCAAATTAGGATAATTATTGCAGCTGAATTTGTACACGCTGTTTGGATTTTGCGATAGATTATTGGCTATAAGTTTTGGCAACATGTAATAAAAATTACACACTTTCCTATTTTATAGGTTATTTAAATAACCTATAAAATAACCTATAAATAAATTTATTTAAAATAAGGGTATAAAAAACTTTCTTTAATAAATCGACATGGTGTGTCGATTTTGGTTTTCTTTCTTAAAAAAAAATAATTTTTTGATAAAATATAAGAAATATTTTATATATTTTATTAAAAAACTTTTATTTTGAATGAAGGACAATTTATCTTGAATATATGTGACGCGCAAAATAGAAAGGGACCTGAGGCTAAAAACCAGTTTTGTTCAGGAGAGCCATTTTAAAGGTCCCTTTCAATTTGCGCTAAAAATCGTCGACTTCACTTTCATAAAACGTGCATATATTTGGGAGGGAACACTTTTGGGGCATGGGATCGGTCTCATTCGATGCTCAGATGTTGTCCACATCAAAAAAAAGTAAAAAGTTGATGAAAAGTTTTGTTCAAGAGAGCCTTTTTAAAGATTATGTCCCTTTCTATTTGCGCTTAGAATCGTCGACTTAACTTTCATAAAACGCGCATATCTCTGGGAGGGAACACTTTGGGCATGGGATCGGTCTCATTTGATGCTCAGATGTTGTTCACATCAAAAAAAGAAAAAAAATGAAAATTAAATTTTTTTACCCTTAGGTCCCTTTCTATATGCGCTGTCATATATACTGATCTTATTATTTATTTTAGACGATCTATACTTAATTGAGTTGAATAGTTTAACCCAAAAAAATAGTCAAAAACAACCATTTTAAAAAACATTTATACAATTTCACTAAAAAAAGACACTCCAAAACTGAAATTAAAAAAAAATACCTTTTCGAAAAAAGGACGAAAATAAACATCTATAAGATAGGATGTTGAAAAGTTTTACACTTAAGATATTTCATGACGAAAATTCTGTAAAATGAAGGAATATTTATTCATTTCATATCTATTTATATTTATGATTTATTTTCATATTTCATAAATATTACTCGGACCTATGAGGCTCGTCTTTTTGCGAATTTACTTTAACTACCTTAGTCTTTAATTTCTCGAAGAAATCATTCACCCCCGAGAAAGTCCAAACTATTGCTGCACAGTGTAATTTGTTAAAACAGCGAACTAAACGGTGTTTGAAAGAATTTATTTATAGTTTTTTTATTGTCACCAACAATAATTGGTACCAAAGTAACATGTACCTTATAATTGTTTGGTTGTTATAGCCGCCAGCTGTAGCAACCAATAGATGTACGGAATTCGGTTGATACAACTGATTTATTGTCTGTAAGAATCGTTATATTGTTGTAGCTTCTATCTAATGGTAATTCGAACCATGTAACAACCGAAAATTAGTTGTTCGGACCGATTTCCAACTGATTGTTTCTCTCTATATGTATGTATTAGGTGCTTTTAAATTCCTTTAAGAGACATACAGCTACAGTACATTGCATCATACTTAAGTCCATTTTTTTACGGTCATTCCGCCTTAGAATTTAAATATTATTTTGGTAGTCCATTATAGGCCAATGACCGTCACAGGTGTAGTTAGACCTTATGCAGTTATATCTGCCGCACAAACAATTTACGCCAATGAACGTTTCGGGCAACTGAAATGCAACACAAATAATAAAGTTTCAGTCGGTTTATCCAACTTATATATACTCGTACTCGTACCTACACCCGAATGGATTTTAAGTTTTCCGTAGGTCCGTTCTGCAAAGAAGAATTAAGTCGAAAATAAAAATTGTGTACAAAGAACAATCAAAAACTGCTTGCCGGTGCTATTTTTTCCAGCATTTTACCTTATTAAGGTAGATATAGTTTGATAATTATGTATGCAATTTACTTAGTAGGGACATAAATACTGTTAGTTCACACGTTTTATGCTGTAAAATAAATAGTACTGAATGTTTTTGGACCAAATATTTTTTAATATATTTATTGATGTATATTGTATCCAAAAACAATTTACTTATTTAAAATATCCCCCTTCTGCCTTTACACACGCCTTCAGTCGCACTGGCCAATCGTCAATAGCTGCACGAACCTCGTCCATTGGAATATTGGCCACAGCTCGAACCAAAGCAGTCTTAAGAGATCCAATGTTAGGGTATCTTTTGTGACAAACCTTGTCCTCTTAAACCGTCCACAATTTGTAATCCAATTTGTTCAAATCTGGACTGCCTGCGAGCCATTCTTCAGAGGAAATAAACGCTGGCAAATTGTTTCGAAGCCAGGCCTGGGACGTTTTAGCCTTATGGGTCTTCGCAGAACCCTGCTGGCTGTTTTTGGAACTGGGAATTGTTAAGAGGCTTCACACCAGCTTCCAAAACGGTTTCTTGGTAAACTTTATCTGATGTTTTTACTCCTTGTTCGCAGAAATGCAGGTCAGTGACCCCATCGTAAGAGACACCCCACCAAACCATGACTGAAGCTGGGTGATTACCTTTTTCTACCCTTGGGATCAGTTCAGATGCTTCCTTAGATGACCGCGCATACACTCTTTCGTTTAGCTTGTTAAATTTTTCCTGAACGGTAACAATTTTTTTCATTGGTAAACAAAATTTTTCTGTGCAAGTTATCAGCGTGCTTCACTAAAAGACGTTTGCATTTTTCAATCCTATTTTTTTTGTAAAGCTGCAGATAATAAATGTCCGGTACGTCGTTTGAAAGCCCCAACTCTTTTATAATAATTCGACTCCTGGACTTTTGCGTGATAATCATCTCACGGGCCATGATTTTCTGTTTTCGGAGCGGATTTGATTTAACAGCTTTGATGACATGCGGTGTTCGAACAGAGCGTGGGCCGCCCACCGTTTGCGGTCTTTTATACTCCAGTCTCCTCAAACAGTTTTATGCATCGGTAGACGAACATGCGGTTAATCCCTAGTGGCCGGAGCGTTTTGAAAAAAGCGCTATTACAGCGATACGGTTCTCATTATCTGACCACTCCATGATGAAAGTTGAAACAATTTTAAAATCCCGTTACAGACTAACGCTATTGAGGTTAGCTTCAAAACCCATATGACATTTACGGGGTATGTTCAGTTCTACTATTGAAATGGGAGTGTTCAATGTTGTAACAGTATTTATGTCCCTACTAAGTATTATTGTACCTCTTACCAGATGATGTCGTTCACTTTCGACTCTTTTCTACCAAGTGCATGCACTTCATCTTCTGCATGGAATGAACGTCACAGTAAAATTATTGAAACTAGCAATAAAAGGTATGTACATTTTGAAAACAGTAAATAATTGTTATATATAAAACCGCCTCTCAATAAAAAAATTGTGCTTATTTTTTTTTTAAATTAATGTTTTTTTTTGCCACCAATTTTAAGTTGGTATTAAACATTTAAAATCAAGTCGTGTGTATATGAAAAAGTCCTATTTTTAATAAATAATTGAAAATTTTAAAAGCGCCAATGATTTGCAAAAAAACAGCTGCCACAGTCTGCTAATGTGTATCTAGTAACTCTGTTTAATGAAGTGTAAAAAATGGATATTTTCCAACTAATTTGAAATTGGCTAAGTTTATTCCTGTTATAAAAGGAGATAAAGATCCTACAGCACCTGAAACTATCGGTTTATTATCATCCTTAGGGAAAGTCCCTGAAAAAATAATATTAAACATATGGCGAAGAAAATAATGTTATCCACAAATGTCAGTATGAATTCAGAGCTCATCATGTCAATCACTTTATGCTTTAAGCCATTTCAGATTGCAAGTGAACTTGTTAAATAAATCCGGGCGTTCGATATTCTGCACGTACGCCATCGCATCGTGAGCACTATCATGCATGCGGCTCGGGCTTCCAACGTAATTAGCTGGAAGAATGGTCAAAAACCCGACGTCGCTCGTGCCTCCTTCAGCTGCGATGGCGTCACGCAAGTGGATGTTAATAGTCTGATCGTAACCTCGACTGATTATAACTAATCAATTTGAGAAGCTCCGTTGCAACCTTGATGTAGATGTCAACGCTGTACTGTTGAAACAGCCGGCGATAACTCGGCAGATGATTGTCAACATTCTGCCGAATCATCAATCGATACGCATAAAAATTCATTGATCTGACCTTCTTATTTATTTCTTCACTTAAAATATAAATTCGAACTCAGTTGCAGAATGAAAAAGAAGTGATGACTTGTAAACAAACTAGCTGTTGGATAAACCATCTTAATAATGAAGTGATATCCATCCTCTCCACGGCAGAACATCAACGGGTATTGAAGTACATCATATGACCGATGAGTCTCGTACACGTGCTGCAATTGTCCACCATCCCGACCTTGAAGCATCGAATTATCTTTTATGACCTCATGGTATTTTGTCTGTTCTGATAATAATTTTGCTATCTTATGGCATTGCAGTAAATGCCCGCAGCTCAATAAGATAACCTCAATTTTTAAAATGTAAACTGATTCTCTGAAAAAAATCTCGAATCGATAGATATCACATAGAATTTCAGTTGATCGTACAAAAATGTTTGCGGATGTGATACGCGTTATATGACTATCCGAAATCAGTTCAATAATTCGTAAAACTCGAATGAATTGCTGCAAGAAAAATTAATAGAAAACGACAATGCGAAAAGTGCACCTGTCAAATTGCGCTCAGCCTAAGTCAACGTATAACGCCATCTACAGGGTTATGTCAGTGATTGCAACAGAACGCTATCTGTTATTTATCTCGCTATTTCTCCACCCAACATTCACGCAAAACGTATTTTATCACAATGAATTTCACAATTATTCGATATTTTCCAAGTTTCACCACAAATTTTCTAGCTTTACATCGTCAAAATTCATCAAATCATGCGATAGAATGCAAAACTTCGAAGTAAAAAATAGCGTCTTTTGTACAATATTTACATTAGACCAAGTTGTACATGTGGCTGCCAGATCTGGAGATTTCGCGCTAAAATCCATAGAAAGAATTTTAAAATTATCCGAAACAAAAATCTTAAAATAATTGACAATTTACCTTTAAGATTGCCTACTGCCGAACTTCATAGACAATCCTAACAGAAAACAAGTAAAAAATGTTAAGTTTGGCTGTGCCGAACTTTGGATACCCTCCACCAGATTCCCAAATAAAACCAAATTTGGTGCAGAAGTGTGTTCTTTATAGAAAGTGTTCTTTATGTGCAAAATTTTATTTCGATAGGTCAAGCTTGTGGTGAGTTATCGTCATAGTATTTCTCAAAGCCCATGAGACCGTTTGTGTGGGAGGTACCAGTAGGACTTTTCCGATCTCAGAGGTGTGCTATATAAAAATCTTTATGTAGGAAATTTCATCTCGATAGGTCAAGTTTGTAGTGAGTTATTGTCATATTATTTTTCAAGGCCCATGAGAACGTTAGTGTGGGAGGTACCAGTAGGACTTTTCCGATCTCAACCGAATTCAGCGTAGAAGTGTGTCGTATATAGAAATCTTGATGTGTAAAATTTCATTTCGATAGGTCAAGTTTGTGGTGATTTATAGTCATATTATTTCTCAAGACCCATAAGACCGTTTGTATGGGAGGTAGAAGAAATCGTGGTCCAATCTAAACCATTTTTACATAGATGATATATAGAGAATATTATTTGCAAAATTTCAGTGATTTTGCTCAAGAAACTGGATGGATATTTCCAAATAAAAAACTAATTTTTATGAGGTAGAGTCGGTTGAAGGTCTCCAACACCAACTTCCCGTAGAGCTATATAGCCCATTTTCAATACCAACCATGCTAGGTTAACTACACAATTTTGTGCTAAATTTCAGCTAACTAGCTCATTTCATGCAGGCTCTATTTTGTTTTCAACAGACGGACAGACGGACAGCCGAACAACATGGCTAGATCGTCTTAGAATTTTACGAGGATCAAGAATATATATACTATATATATGTTGGGTCTCCGATGATTATTTCAAGGTGTAACAGACAGAATGACAAAACTAATATACCCTCCATTATATGGTGGAGGGTATAATAACCATAATATAATGGACGACTTGACACTGACATTTAATGAAAAATTCAGAAGATCAAACTACGCTCATATGAGTAGTTTGATTAAACAATTAACTATATTATTAACTCCATAAGTTTATTTAAAACAAATCTAGTTATTGAGTTAAAACTTCATATTATTTTTTGGTATTAAACGCAGGGTTTTTTTTACTATCTTTTTCCCCTATGAACTGTTTTTATTTAATAAGTTAGATATTAATCAAATTATTTTAACCATTATATCTTAACGATAAAACTCACAACTTTATAAATATATAAACCTTGTAGCATTGAGAGCATACAAAACCAACAAATCCATTTGTGTTTAATTGAAAAATAAAATTTAATATAAACTTAAGATTCTGAAATGTTTGACTGATATTTATCGAGTTTAATTCTAACCAGTTTAATAATTTTGATTACATTTTTCTTCGAACTTAAGACACTGTGCGTGAATGGCTGGAAATATGATTGTCCGTATAATGGCATAAAAAGCACTCAATGTTAGGTTCGACTATGATTTCATTGAAGTGCAGGAAACTTGAAGCATTTTGCAAATAGAAAACCCACACATTCACGTTGATACATTAAGTAATATTGTAGAATATCATGGAAGGGGACGGCGCCAGTGCTGGGGATGGTGGTTTTCGAATAACTATGAATTACTTATTGTATCTATAGTTTTTGATTCGTTCCATTACCAGTGGAATATTTAAATTATCCCAAAAATGGGCGGCCACGATACGCTCCTGACCGCACAACCTTTTCAAAAAATACTACAAAATAAATGCGAGCATAATATTCTTTTTCGCCTGCTTCATAAACTTTACTAATACCGTCTGACTCATATTTAAATACACTTTCAACTGCAAATTTGTACATAAAATGAAGCTGCATCCACAAACTGAACACTGTCTAATACATTCTAGTGCATGAAAGCACTTCTCTCTTTTTTGTTGTTTTCTTTACTGTAATAGTGAAAAATGGTTTGTCCATGAATCCAAAATACTGAGTTGAGCTAAAAAAAAGGAAATATACCCCTAAGGGCAGCATCGCGAATATTAAATCACAAAAAAGGGAAACACGGTAGTGCCCCCCACGCACGAATAAACTCGAAAGGCAAGAAATGCTAACCAACATTTATAAAAAACGCCAAGCGGAAAGGTAAAAAGCGAATGCCAAAACATTCATGTTATTTTGGGAGAAGTTTCATCAGTGCAGCTTCTAGGTTTTAACAGTGTCACCTTTAAGCCAATTACAATGTACATACAATGTAAACCCCCTCGCTCCTAAAAAAGTTGAATATAAAACACACTACCCGCTAAAACAAAGGCCATCAATTTTGCATACGTTTAACTAACTCATACAGTTTTTGGGGTACAAAAACTTTTCGCATATGATTTTTCGAACATTTTCTTTTTTAAAGGTCTTGATGACTTATTCTCGGTGTACAGTATTTTATACCCTATCAACTATCTGATTTCATTTGCAATAATATATATTTGCGTTAGTATAGATTTTAAATATTATAGATAATTAAGAACAAATGCCTGCCTGATGATTGATATCACGCAGTGTATTTTTTAAGAAAAAGGCAACAGACAATATAGAAGTCAACAGACAAGACTCCTGTATAGAAGATTGATGTTAATTTCCGACAAGCTATCTGGACTGAAAACAACCGACCCATTCTCAAACTTTATCAAAATATCATCATTTAATTTTTTAATGATAATTATTGATTTTTCTTTCATCGCCTGCCAGTATTTACAAACTTATTTTTGAGTACATATTTACAAACTTCTTTCAAATTCCGAAATTTTGTTGCATGCTTAGAACAGTGAACTAAAATGGGTTTGGTTACTACAAAGAAGAATAAACAATTATTGCTACCAAAGTAACAGGTGCTTCATTGGTTGGTTCCCAAAATCACCAGTTGTGGCAACCAATAGTTTTACTGTTACAATATGTCTCCTATCGATTAAATTTTAAGTCCGTGGTAGAATATTTTAGGTCGACAGAGTTTCAAGCGTTAAAGATTAGAATCCAGTCTGAAATGGATTTTAAAATCAGGCACTTAAATTTCGATGTTTTGTTTAGTAAATAGGTTCAATAAATCAATAAATAGGTTCATAGATCGTATGATATCAGACTCCTGGATCAAATTCTTTTATTCACAAACGAGAATATAAATTGAAATATTAAATGTTCTAAAATCACATGCTAATTGATTGTCAATGTTGCATGAGGTCTAAATCTGCACATGCAACTTTAAACCTATTGTGGGACTTATTCTGTTCACCCACACCTTGTTGGTTCGCCACCATTCTAATACCGGAAATTAATGCGAGTCTCCCTGCAAGTATCTATATATTCGAAGGGTTACTTTCTTTATGATTTTCTTTCTTTTTTTTGGAATTAAATAAATCTGCAATAAAATGATTTCAGTTGTTGTATTTTCTTTTTTATCATTTCTCTTCCTCTACACTCACCGTTGAAATTTATGTTCTTAAATAAATTTAGTGTCATTTGTTTACTTTTCGAGTAGAAAACTCAGCGTAAGTAGCGTAAAAAGGACAAACGGAAATACTTCATTTTTCATCGTTACGTGTTCATTTTGCGCTGTTTTATTCCACATTTCGTTTTCTGAAGAAAAATAAAAATAAATGTCGTGACCATCGATGTCAAG